>OX463779.1:39278248-41853248 GCA_949825025.1 Siphlonurus alternatus
TGATTATCTGTCAGTTCAGGCTGCTGTCGTGCTCTCTCCTCCCCCGCCTCCTTCCTTTGCTGCTGCTGTTGCCACGATCCATTAAAATGGGCCCAATTATCCCCCAGGCCCCACAACGTGATGATGGCATGACGTATACCATCGCCTGATCGAAACTAATCAGACGAGAACTTTTAACGACTCCTGCTTCTGCCAGCATTAACTTTGTATTAATTGATTTTTTATATTCAAAGAATTTTTTTTATATATTAAATATATAATATTCTAGATTAAATTTACATTTAGAATTCCAACTTTTACGTGAACGGGACACGAGATCAGCTGGACGACCCCGCCCCCTTCTGTACGCCAGCCGGCAAGCACCCGCGAGTCTCCCCGCCGCAGCTGCCCCGCCCCGCAAAGGTGCAAAGCGTCAACCGTTCCTCCGGCTGCTGTCAACCACCCTCCTCCTCCCCTACAACACCACCGGGCCAGCGGCGGTACTCCAGATAATAGTAAATTAATTAGGAATATATTTAAATTAAGAAACTTCGTACGTATTATAAGATTTGCATAGAAATTAATTTTCATTCTTAATTGGAAAATTTTCAATTTCCGTAAATTATTTTTTTTTGTGTGTTTTTGACGTAATGTTCAAAACAATAGAGGTAAATTACTTCGTTAATACAACATCAAAGCTTCAAATAATAATTTACAAAAACAATAACAATTAATCCAGAATATAATTAATGGGTTTTCTCATTACTCATTCATTCTCTCTTATTTGTTTAAATTATATAAATGAATAATCCAATAATCAATTGTTCCAATTTTCAGTCTAAAACATAGTGTCGCCTTTTATTTTTATTTTTTATATATATATATATACATTTTTTTGCATAATTCTCACATTTTTATTAATAAATATGCCCAAAATTGTACATTATATATAATAAATATTATAATATAAAATCATACATGGAAAATAAAAATACCAGTAAATTTTAGATATAGATTATTGATTAAATTCAACATAATTAACATTATAAAAGCTGACAAATATTGAATTCGTGTCTTGATTATCATCTATTTATTATTCTCCCTCCACCTCCCTCTTTTATTATCATTGTATAATAACCCTTATGTTAAACAGAAACAACATCATGAGAAAAAAAAATATCCTGATGTATGCAGACGTAATATTTTTGTCACCCTTTGCAATAAGCTACAACAATTGCATGATGGTTAGGGTTTGCAAAAGAAGGGTGTGTCATATGAAGGGGGTTCGACAACAGCTGAGGTCCTCTCTCTCTCTCATCAGACACAACACATGCTTGCTATACTGGAATGTTGTAGCTCAGCAGCTGCTAATATTATACAACAAACGTTCTTGTCAGACCAATTGTTGTCCCGACTTCCTTCAAGTTGCTTCCTATACCGTCTGCTGTCGTTTCTTCTCCCTCACTGCACCTCTGCTGTTTACGTCTGTAGAGGAAGCAAAGGTGGTACTCCGTGCAGGCTGGCACGCGCGAGACAGCGGATGAATGAACGGGGGAGGAAGAAAAAAAAAAATCACGGGATGCTTGTAGTTTGTTATTTGATACATATAAACAACCCTTTTTTTAAAAAGAAAAAAAAGAACGGAAATTTGTGACTGATTTGTTTTAAAAAAGATTGTAAAACGATCTAAAAGATTATTATATATTATTAATTTGTAACATAATATACATAATATAATATGTAGGTAAAAAACATAACAATGAGGAATTTGCATGCGTGAATCTGATTGGCTTAATCGAAAGAGGGGGCTGAGAAATACATGTGTGAATTTTATGCGAATTTTTTGAGCACTGCAAGTATGCTCAAATGCATATTTAAAAGATGCACTTTACCTGGAGGCGATGGCGCATCGCCAGTGACGTCATCGCTATGTCAGGTTCGGTTCACTATAGATATGCATACCTGTACGCACCTGCATAACAGGTAGCCAATCAAAAACAATCTAGCCAAAATTTCAAATGCCTAGCCTATTAGTTTTAAAACTTAAAAAATGCACATTATTCCATATACGCGTACTGTAAAAACACACTGGGAGATAAGTAATATTACAAACGTACCTTTCATCATATTTAAATAATAGAAATTGTTTCGCAAATAGTTTCATTTAATTAAAGAGAAGATGCAATCGATGCAATATGGCAATATCAAGTCCTGCCACCAACTTTTCTGTTTAAATTATTGGCGATTATTGGCGCGTCATGCATCAATCAGCCAATAAAAATGTGTAAATTTATCATACTGGACTCCTTCCGTATCTGCTGATTATCTATTGATTTATTTTATTAAACCTAAAACTGAGCCTCTTTTCTTATCTACGAAGATAGTAGGATGCCGTAGGACTCAATATTTAAATTTATTAAGACCCTTGAATCATAATTTATCAATGTCTTTTCAACCCCCTGTTTGCTGCTGCTGAAACCAGTAACGGAAGGATTGAAAAATAAATACAGTTTTAATTTCAACTTTTCCAACACGCCTATATGTGGTCGAGTGGAAAAGCGCTCGCCTTCCATGCAAGAGGTGAAGGGTTCAAATCTCCCCCGGTTCAATTTACATTTTTAGTAGCACGAAGAAGTTTATTTCATATTTTTAACTCAAACGGGGTAAAATAGTTTTGTTTATAATTTCTTATTAATTTTTCTATCATTGAATGAAACGCTTTTTTTTTTTTTTTTTTTTTTTTTTTTTTTTTTTTTTTTTTTTTTTTTTTTTTTTTGCAAAGTTTTTGTAAGTGCGTATTTAAATGAAAAAGTGTGACTTATAATAGTATAACATGATTATATTGTAAGAAAAAATAAGATTATTTTACCCCGTACGTTTGAATTAATTCTTCGTGCTACTAAAAATGTAAAATGAACCAGGGGAAATTTGAACTCTTCACCTCTTGCATGGAAGGCGAGTGCTTTTCCACTCGACCACGTACAGGCGTTATAGAAATGTTGAAATTAAAACTGTATTTAATTTTCAATCCTTCCGTTTCTGGTTTCAGCAGCAGCAAACAGGGGGTTGAAAAGACATTGATAAATTATGATTCAAGGGTCTTAATAAATTTAAATATTGAATCCTACGGCATCCTACTATCTTCGTAGATAAGAAAAGAGGCTCAGTTTTAGGTTTAATAAAATAAATCAATAGATAATCAGCAGATACGGAAGGAGTCCAGTATGATAAATTTACACATTTTTATTGGCTGATTGATGCATGACGCGCCAATAATCGCCAATAATTTAAACAGAAAAGTTGGTGGCAGGACTTGATATTGCATCGATTGCATCTTCTCTTCAATTAAATGAAACTATTTGCGAAACAATTTCTATTATTTAAATATGATGAAAGGTACGTTTGTAATATTACTTATCTCCCAGTGTGTTTTTACAATACGCGTATATGGAATAATGTGCATTTTTTAAGTTTTAAAACTAATAGGCTAGGCATTTGAAATTTTGGCTAGATTGTTTTTGATTGGCTACCTGTTATGCAGGTGCGTACAGGTATGCATATCTATAGTGAACCGAACCTGACATAGCGATGACGTCACTGGCGATGCGCCATCGCCTCCAGGTAAAGTGCATCTTTTAAATATGCATTTGAGCATACTTGCAGTGCTCAAAAAATTCGCATAAAATTCACACATGTATTTCTCAGCCCCCTCTTTCGATTAAGCCAATCAGATTCACGCATGCAAATTCCTCATTATTCATTTTTTTTAAACACTCTAATCAGTATAATATATATTGCTGAAATTATTAATGGAGGGAGGGAAATCATTAATGGAGGATGTCGTTGATTACCTCTTAAGGTACACGAGTATCTATACACCGTAATGTGAAAAAATTCGGCGATGTCTGGGATCGAATTCACGATCATAATCATTTACAAATTAGATGTGAAAACCACTGCGTAAAGATTCTAGCTTATTTATATATATATATTTTCAAGATTATATTATCAAAATGTGTCTTACCTTCATTTTACTCATTTTAGAATACAATTAATTAATTTCCACTTGACAATAAGTAATATAATAGTAATTTATCTAAAGATAAATTAAACCAAGTATGACAAATTGCAGATAAACTACTTGCATTCTCATATACAGTTGCATAAAATATATAACACTGAAATTATCGATTCACAATTCTAATTAGTGTTAATTTATTACTCTGAGAATACAATATTTTGCATCGAATGTATGAATATAAATTTAACATCTGTAGATATTGTATTGTATTGTATTTTGTATTGTTAAAACTTTCAACAAGAGTATTGTTGCTCTTATTATAGTTTGGCATCAGCAATGTACACATTTGGTACCGGGTGTATAAGACGTTTTTGCTTTTTCACCCCTCTTCTTGTTAATGTACGAACTGTGGCTAGCTAGTATAGGGTCGGTTTTTGAGTATACACAGTAGCTCTAAGATTATTCCAATCTCAGCAGCAGAGTCTGTACACACACAGGTGTGCTTTATGGACGTTTCGCTGCGTGCCCACCCGCTTCCTTCCTCCCCCCCCCCCCTCCTCCTGGTTCTTATAGCGGCAGTCAGCCAGCCTGCTGTGATGTGCTCAAACCGAGAACCGCTTCCGTTGTGCAACCACTAGAGCAACCAACCGCGATTAAACAATCGTCACTTAATGTAATAATTATTATAAAAATCAGACCTCAATCTTGATAAAGTAATTAGTTTTTTTTTACGCCTGGAATATAGGCAACTTTTCAATCCTCTGAAATAGTGGTATTTTGTGCAAATAGAAAGAAGTTTTTTTTTTAACATCATATCTCACACACAAAACATGTTAGTATTACATAATGATGAGATCACTCTTGTAAAAATTGGCAGTATACAGCAATCTACACACAATATTTTTACTCTTCTTAAATGCACTAAATTTGTATAGATTGGGCACTTTTTAAGTTTTTTTTTTTTTTTTTTTTTTGCATCAAAAATTTATATTCCTATGGTCTTTTATATTGGCATACTCATTAAGATAAAAAAATAAGTACTGCAGATTTTACAAATTTAGAGTTCAGGTACTTTCCTTTCCTGTCAACATAAAATAATTACGAACGAATAAAATGTTGTAACGTTGTAACAAATATAAAAAGATATGAAAA
Organism: Siphlonurus alternatus; assembly: GCA_949825025.1. Classification (NCBI taxonomy): domain Eukaryota; kingdom Metazoa; phylum Arthropoda; class Insecta; order Ephemeroptera; family Siphlonuridae; genus Siphlonurus; species Siphlonurus alternatus. The sequence goes on from OX463779.1 coordinate 39,283,401, forward strand.
TTTTAAAAAATTACAACACCCCTTAAATTACAGTAACACTTTAATTTATAACTAGAGCCCATTATAATTTTTAATAAAAGTAAACATTTTAATATAATTAAAAAAAAAAATAAGAATACAATTTATATAAGAATATTTAGGAGATAAAATTTATAAGGATTAAGGTGTACCACTATGAAAAGTTGACAGATGAAATGTTTAGATTTGAAGAGAGGGGTAGCTACCACCACCACCACCACCACCAACCCTGGCGCGGTCGTTGCTATATACTTTGGAATCAGTGAGGAGTTGTACAGGCAGTTTAATCCGATGCGGAGGAAGGGAGGTGGGTTATGGTTTGGAAGACACACCTGCTCCCTCCAGAGGAAGGAAGAAGAACGTCGCTTCTATAGCAGCAGGTGGCTAGATCCGGATCTAATAAATATATCACCTCCTTCTACCTTACTTCAGTTTGCGTATATCTTTGCACATCGTATTCACAGTAAAGAGGTGCAGGGGCATCATGTGTTGTTGTTTGTTATATAGCTCACAAGTGTCCACGCAGCATCATAGTAATTACGAAACTGCTGCTGAGAATGCGACACTCGGTTTTTAGAAACAGCTGTGACAATATATAACAAACAACCACGCCCACTTTTTTTTTTTTTTACTTCTTATACACTTATAGATATAGCACGTAATATGGCCACGTTCGGGAAACAACATCTGAGCTCTTGAGGAGAGAAACTTTTAGTTTGTTGATTACAAAAGCCGATTACAACATGTTGTGTTGTTTGGAGAACTTTAATTATATAAATACACAAATATTTTACCAAGTATTTATCAAGTATACTGAAATATTACGTATCATGTAACATGCATGACTGTGGAATGATTTGTTACTTTCGTCTAGTGGAGAGATGAAGGGGGGGGGGGGGGGCGAGATTTTGAAACTCCTCCTCTAAAGTTCCATCGCTTCACTCTCCCCTAAAGCCTGAAGATTAACAATGTGAGAGGTGGAGAACCAGTCCTTTTTGTGTTCGCAAAATTCGAGATTCTTCTTTGAATTATATAGTAAAAAACAAATAATTGATTCTATAAGCAATTAAATTCATGTTATTTGTATTACTTATAACTTAATTATTGCTGAATTAAATGAAAGACTAGAAAGAAACAACACATACGATGTGTTCTAAAGTCATTAATTGAGTTAATATAAAAGACTTGATGTTTTCATGAAGCGTGCGTTCTCCAAGTATAACAACGGTGCTCATAAAGAAACCTGAGCTTCTGTCTTCTTGATTTAGATGTGCAGCGATGTGGTTCCTGCAGGGCAGTGGGAACAGGCGTCTGTGAGCTGTCTGGGAGAGAGAGAGAGAGAGAGAGAGAGAGAGAGAGAGAGAGAGAGAGAGAGAGAGAGAGAGAGAGAGAGAGAGAGAGAGAGAGAGAAGAGAGGCCAGCACATTACCGCGGTGACGTCACACGGCCCGGCTGACGATCTCCAGCCCCAAATATTTGTGCTGGCCGCCTTCTGCTGCCCACCCACCCTTCCTCCACCCCACACGCACGAGGTGAGCGGCGGAAACTGACGTGCGCGAGCTGCAACAACTGTTTGTTCAGTTACGTGCTGCCAGAACGGAGCATAAAGTTAGCGGCCACCATCACGTACATATTTTATACGTGTCGCAAACTTGTTTTACTAATATCGACACAATGTATTATACGTACAGAAATAGTTAAAAAAAAAAAAAAAAATTTAGTTTGAGGTTAATTCACTTTCAATATTCTAGAGGTGAAATTTTCATAAGCATATATATAGTTTATTAAAATATAAAGATATATACACTAAAATTCTTTATATATAAAGCAGTAGATATTAATGATCACAAAAATAATGCACGCGGCAACTGATGTTACATGAGGAAGATACTCTTGAAGAAAAAATGTTAAAAAATTCAAAATAATTGAAAAAAATGCACCAACATCATGTTAATTATAACATCCCACATTAGTTAATAAGTAAAATAATACTTAAAATATATACAGTCATCACCTCTGAAAATTTCCCTCTGCAGCCTTGTTATTAATCAACATGCTCCGTAAGAATAACACAAAGCATGGTGATTAACAAGGCTGCAAGTAGGAAATTTTCCAAGGCGATGAGTGTACCACATTAAACTTGTATACAGTCTCAGAAAGTGTTCACAAAGTGTTTCAGAAACGCCTAAAATGTTTAAAAAATACCCCCTTATTTAAGACACATCTCGTGTTTCAGAAATCAGATTCAAAACACTTAACGTGTCTCGGAAACACATTAAGTGTTCCAAATTTCACTTTTTGAGACACGAAATGTGTCTTAACTAAAGGGGGTAATTTTGAAACATTTTAGACGTTTCTGAAACACTTTGTGAAACACCTATTTCTGAGAGTGTAATATATTAATTCAGCAGTACCATTTGTAAACAAGAAAAAAACAGTCTCTCAGTATTACAATTACAATATAACCTAGATATTGGCATCATACATATACTAGCTGTTATTGCTTGTGCAGAATGAGAGATTGTTAAAGTTATGAATGCGGAGAGAATCAATATCTTCTCTGCTGCTGCACCTGACTAAACTCAGGTGTAAACATCTCGTGTCCGAGTTTGGGGGACGGCGGCTGGAGAAGCTCAGTGGCACGTCTGCTGGCGGCGGACGGGGGCGGCTCAAGAGGCTCGTCTGTTCTCCGGCTGTCTCCCATCCACTTGACATACACCAGACGTTCGCCAGCTAGCTAGCTGACGCTCTACTTGTTCGCTGCAATGTCCAACATTGCTTGTTAACTCAACTGAATTACTGGAAAATTAAAGTTTAACGTATTATGAAATAAGTTTAAAATTCTTGGTACTTGTCTGATAATTGGAATCTAACACCATAGTTAATTCAATAAAGTTTGAATAAAATTTTGTAAAAAAATTATGTACACATGAAACTGGTCATTAAAAGTGCTTTAATTAATAGAAAAAAATGTTTTTATCACCGTTCATCATATTATAGCATCCTATAAAAATTTGCTAATTAAAAATTTGGGTTTATGATATTGATATAACGATCATTGTACTGTACATTGGTCAAATCTACGTTATTATACGTTGATATCTATTTTTTAATGTCTATTAAAATTTTAAAGTGACCAATAATGTTGGTGTGTCCATGCACTGTGTCTTATAGTTTTTGTTGAGTGACTGTACTGTATGTACATCCACATTCGTGTCACATTATTACAAATACTTACAGAATCATTCTCTATAATACTGAAAAATTTAAAATACATTTTTTTCCATCGCAAATTCATAATTTTAATTTCAATTAATAACAATTCATTTTAGTGCAAATATATTTCTTTGCAAGAAGATGCTGGGCAGCTCACTCGTGTCACGACAATCAGTAATTCATACACCCGCCCTCATCTCCGCGCAAACACGACAAGAAAGTGGCCTGCACATCGACGATGTCGAGAATAATTTAGCGCGATGCGGGCGGGTGAAAAACAACCACCCTTTTCTTATCTCTTCATTACGAGAGGAGGAATGTAATACCAATAAATTCCTCCACTATTTGTAAAGTTTCATTAGGGTGGCACCAGCAATCCTGGCGCACTCGCTGTAAAATCCTATGTCAGCCATCTTGATCTAATTACCACGGCATCAAGGTGATTTTCCAAGCAAACATGGCTGCTATAGAATTTCAAATTAAGTGTGCTAAAATCATTCTTATATAATTGTGTCAATATTATACTGTCAATCACCACCAAACTTTCAATTTTACTAAAATTGTAGTGATTTTTTTTTTTTTATTTATTGCGAAGAGTCCGAAAATGAAAAGATTTTTACAAACTGATTTTTACTGCTGAAATTTTTAATGAAAAATGAAAGATTTTTCATTAATTTTCAACTCTCTTCATACTAAAAGATAGGGAATACTGAAAATCTAGAACACTTGAAGCTTATTTATCGAGTAAAACAACAACATCTTCGTTTCAGCTCACATTAAGTATATGAACGTGACAGTTAGATTGTAAACAAGCGACTCGCATTATGCGGGGTCACGGCCAGGACTGTATATCACAGTATAGTAGTCTGAGTGATGTAATGACGAGACACGCGGTGACGTCATAGACTACATAATGTCAATGTCCATCATCAAAACTGGACCAAGAGGACATTCATCAACGGTAACAAAAAAGAATTTATAGCTTTTCTTTGAGACAAGAAAGTCTGTGTTGAATATCATGCATTGATAAGGATAAAATAAATATATGAGGCGTGATTCATTACATGAATAAAGTTATAACCCAGCTTTCATACTGAACGTCTCACTTAATGTCAGTCTAAATCAATGGTGCTAACCGCGGTTAGTGCATGATGAGAAAGCGGGATAACTTTGTGGATAAATCCTTCACGAATCGCTCCCATGATGTCATTATATATTATATTATATAGTTTTAATGTTGATGGATAAAGAGATCAGGAAATGGAGGATTCTTTTATTAATACACTTACATATTTTATTTATATTGTACAGTTTATATTAAGATATAATTTAAATGTTAATCAAAGTGTATATGTTTATTTATTCTATATACTCTTCAAAATGATATGTTACGTCTCAATAGCATCATTTATTTAAAGTGATTGCTGTAGCAAATTGTACTAATTAATTGTTGATTTACATCCCTCTACATTATGTAAATTCATAAAAAAATAGTAAAAACTATAATATTATGCATTATATGGGTCTCTTTTTCTATACACTGTCAAGTTTTGAATGAAGAATTGAAAAAATAAATTGTAAACTATGATCATGTACCAGCAGATTAAGAACACTAAGAAGATATTAAATTTACTTGTATTTGTAAGCTGCTCATGTTGTTGTTTGTGGATATAAATGATGATGCCATTTTGGTGTTCGTCTGGTGACCACCAGCTGCTTCCACCACTGCTTGCAAGGTGTGACTAACTTCTATACAAAGTCCAAACTAGATTGAAACTCCAAAGTGTGATTTTTCTCATTAATAAAACATAACTTAAAACAACGTCCGAGTTTTTCTTTTCTTAGGACACTCTGTAATTGCGGCTTGGACGAAGGGAGCCAAGACTCGCGGACTGCAGGTTTATAAATTATCACCACACGTGTGCAGGACACGTGCCAAATAATTAAGCTCTTTCTCTGAACTTATATTACCTCGCTTAGTTATACCACCACCATTACTGTTTCTTTTTATTTTTTTAATGTTTTATGTATACGATAGTTACAAACACTTGTAACCAACACTGTGATGGTAATAATTTACACTAATTATATTTTAAAAACCCAACCCTTGTGGCTTTTTTTAACCTTTTATGTCATATTTTAATATTAAAGTATATTAAATAAATATTATCGTTTATAAAAAATCACATCTTTTAAAACACATTTTATACTTTACATAAATTTTGTTTCGTGTGAATATATTTCATGCATGGCATGTCATACAAGGCAGAGATGGTGAAAACTAAAAGAAGAGAGTGGAATTTTAATTTAAATGGTGATTTTACATGCATATTGATTTTGAATTTTGTTTGGAGATCGCAATACATTATTGCAGAGAAATTTCAATCCATGATCCATGAGTCACCATTTTATAAAGCTGAAATTTGAATATAGTTAGTAAAATATGAATGTAATATCTTAGAACTTATTGACGTAATGAGTTTTAAAATTATCCTCCTGCATTCAATTTGAAAAATTAAAATAAATAAATAAATTTCTTCAAACTGCAATTTTAGATTGCTTTTCTTTAATCCTTCATAATTCTTTCATGAATAATTTTTCTTAAATTTACATGAATTTTTATAATATGTGTAGATTTATAATTTATATTTATTTATAGTATTTGCCATCTCTAAATCATGTTACGAATTTTTGAGGCCAATTGTTTTCAGGAAAATGTTATCCGTAGACCATTACCATTTTATATAACCTTAATTGAAAAAACGAAGTTCATTTATTAACGATTTAACGAACGCAATTATTTTGAAAATGACCCCCTTCCCCCCAATTTGAACAATTAAAAAACAAATAAAGTTTTCTTTAAACTGCAATTTCAGTTTTTGAAATTTCATTCTTTATTTCATTTGCTTAAATTTACATGAAATAGTAAGGAGTAAAAAAAAAAAAAAAAAAAAAAAAAAAAGAAAAAAAAAACTAACCCAAGACTACTATACTGTATAGTACATACTATCTATTAAATTAAAATCATTTTTTTCTAAATATGATAACTTTTACGTAAAAATTTATGTAAAGATATTATAATAATAATAATTTTTCCACTTGAATGCAAACAAAAAACATTGTATACATACAATATAAAATAACAATGATGTGCAATCAATTATTGTGTACATGAAATCTAAACAGTGTGGTAAAAAGGGTTATAAAAAGCAACTTATCGGTTCCGTTGCTGGTTTTACTATAACACGTTGTTTTCTCGCCAAGTACCCAACTAGGCTTGGGCAATAAGTCCACCACCCCGCGGCTGCTACCCGTATGCACCCCCCCCCCTTCCCCCAACTCGAGTGCTAATATGTACCGAGTGGTCGTAACCACATTTTATGACTAAACAAGCAACATTTTTTTATATATGTATTTATTAAAAACCATTTTTAGTTTTATCATGTACCTTTTGAACTATGTGATTTTTTTAATCCGCAACACTAAACAAAATGCTATAGGGTGTATTGTTTTTATATTTATATAAAAATATATATTAAATATTATATAGTTTACCCTAAAGGTAATATTAAATTATGTGCAACCAACTTTTTGTTAATTTTTTACTTCGACATATTATAATTAAAACAAATGATGCATGAATAAACAATAAAAAAAATTATGAATATTTATAATTAATTTTTTAAATTTAATATAACTTTTTTTAATATAGCTTGTTAAATTGATATATTGATTTCTTTATCAATTGTCTACTGAAAATTGGATTTAATAAAAAAATATTAAATATAAAAAAATAACAGACGTATAGCTAAAGATTGGCATCTGTCAGTATATTTGTGTTATTTATTGGAGCTGATCGTATTCCATTGTGTGCGTGAGTTCCATCACGGTCAGTGGTTCTCTTCGACTGCACCGACTGAGCACCATTTGCTGCACCATCTGCACACCAGCACGTGATTGGTGCATGACTGGACACTTCCTGTAGTAGTCATGTTACGCGTCAAGAAATTCGATAAACATCTTTAACACTGTGATTCACTTAGTAGGTGCGGTATGATAATTATTATTTTTTTTTTACTTTTCTCCACGCTATGTAGATAATATTTCAGACAATGCAGTGTAAATGAGAGTATAAACCATTGCTAAATGATAATTTCTTATCTGTAGTTTCACACTGAATATAGTGAAAACCTGCAAGAATTCATCATCTTATATATAATATATAGAAAATAATGTATAATGTATCATGTTATATAAATAAATAAATTTCAATCAGATTCTTGAAAAGTGTTTTCTCCCTGAATTTTCAACACTTGCGATACTGAGAAAAATACTTTTGTAAAAATCATCTCATGGCCGTATTAAGTTGCAGTCAAACTCGTTAAAAATTTAATATAAAGAACTAGCCACGATATTAATTTTAATTGGTAATCCTCATATTATCCCCAGATTATTTGCTGCAACGCACGGTCATAAGAGTATACCTAATTAAGCGTAAAAATTAATCATCTTACATCATCTTGTTAGCTCTTATAGTACAATTATTTCCCACTTCAGAAATATACCATGGCACCATTGCGTTCTAAAAAGTGACGAAAAGACGCAGACTTGTAATTTTGGCGGCTATAGATTTTACTCTAGCTATAATATATCCTGATAATTAATTGTATTCAACATTGGGATAGTTATCACTTAAAGTTTTGGCATTGCACCTTCCGCACCTTATTGGTGGTTTGCCCACTCTATATTTCTATATTTGCACACTTTTCATATGGGTGAATAAATAAATAACAAAAATTAGGCTCTTAATGCCGTCTTACTGTTATAGAATTAATTGGCGCGATTCACGAAGGAGTTATCCAGAAAGTTATCCAATGTTCTTTATACTAAGTGTCAGTAGGCTGGAACTAAACGTGGTTAGTGAGAAAGCTGGATAACTCCCATCGTGAATTACGCCCAATTCACAGCTCGCAGCTGGGTAACATTCATTCTGTCCTAAAGTGTACATTTTTCCTCAATAAAGCGGACATCTGAATTAAATATATAAAGTGGAGCTGTTGGACGTAAAAAAAAAAAAAAAAAATGCATACGGTCTTTAATACAAAAGAACATGTCTATTGCAAGCATTGGTATTATAAATAAGTCGGGGAAGTTTATATAAAACAATGAAAATGCATTATACTTCATTGTTTAAGTAAAATAGATTAGGCTAATGAATGAATTTTAAAATGAATGGGAGTCATAGACAAAAGAATGTATATTTATAAAATCTTCGTTAATAAAAAAAGTTCCTTTATATTATTATTATTATTATTATTATTATAGTCTGGATATTTATAGACCATACTGCTTAAGTTCATGCAGTAAAAAAATTACTCGCTATAAATACAAGGTATAATACATGTTGAAAATTACATGTAAAATAAAGCTTTTTAAGCTTATGAATTACAATAAATTGAATTAAAAAGTTATTTAATTTTTTTATTATCAAATACAAATAATTTATACAAAACTATATTAAAAGGAAAAGACATAAGATTGATTTAATTTCACACAGCATTATAGAATTAAGTATCAAGTTCAAAATATTATTTGAAGTATGCAGGCCTATAATTTCATTATGCTCATACATGTATATAATTGTATATTATACTATTATATTTATATAATTCTGTATACCATAATTATATGTTTCATTCATTAAAACTGCATCTTTTTCATAACTGCTCGATTGTTTAATAAAACATTTAACCCCTGCTGCTATTGAATACACAAATCATGAAAATCAAAAAATAAAAAATGGTACCAAGACGCATTGATTTATACTATTTATAGCATGTAATACATATGTGATTATTATACTTTGAAAATATAAAATGATACAAAATAATAATAATAAAAAAAAAACTCGAAGCAAAATATCAACTTTTGCCAACAAAGCTGAGTAACTTTCAAAAATCATGATTGGTTTCTTGAGCATAGTAGCTCCTATTATAGAACAAGAACGATGTAGTACCAAAAGGAAGCGCCCCCGCCTTTGCCAGGGGTGTGTGTGTGGCGTCTGCTGGGAGGGCTCTATGTATAGCCCCATCATAGTATAGCAGTAGGGGTGTGAGCCGACGTCGCTGTCGTAGCAGAAGGAGGAATGGTTCACTTCTGTAATGAGAAAAAGTCATACAGAATTAGACCATTTCCTGCAATATATTTCAACCATTTGAATTTCCAAATAATTCTTCTCAGATTTATGATATCTTTTTATTTTTAAACATAAACTTTTTATTACTATAATTAGATGATGACATTTAAGAATAATTATAATCAAAAAGTTCCAGTATACTGAATTACATACCAATTTTTTTTTCTTGTCAAATAGCGTAAATAATTACTTCGAAAACTTCATTATAACAGAAACACTATTGTTTCATTATATATAAAAAAATAAGTTAAATTAGATGAAATGTGTTTTTTTCTATTTCAAGGTTGTGTATGCACCTTGCAGGCTTGCTAGGCTGGTGCACATACATCTAATATGGGGCACGTGCCTAAGGGGAGGGAGTAGGACGATATGAGGGAGTGTAGCAGCCGTCTCTGCACCTGCTCTTACCAGAGTTCTGGAGTGTGGGGATGCGGACTAGACGCACTGGCAGACAGACAAACACTCGTCTTGCTGGACATGTGTGTGCCTCCCGCTACACTTGTATTAAAATAATATACTGGAAATGTAAAGCACGATACAATTTGGCATACAATTTTTCATTACAAGAAAATTGTATAATTAAATACAAAATATAAACATTTTTTTTCAGAGACCTCCGTGTATTTTGGCTAGTAGAAATTTGATCCAAATAGGTTTATGCTGGACGGTTGCGTCACTGACATGTATTGTTTATGTTTATTGTTTATGGCGTTATCGTCCCCAGATCTAGTGAAGCTCTGAAAAAGTTGACTCAAATTTTTAGCCACAAGACACGCCGGAGGTAGCATGTGTTTTTCTTGTATTTGAAAATTCGTATTGTTGAAACACCCGCTTTAACCAATCAAAAGACAATATTTCCTGTAATGTAAGTTTTTCATTGGTTCTCTTAAAACCAGTGTTTCACCTCACTTGAAATAAGAACATGCTGTCTATACAAATTACACTTCCGGTAGGAATCTGAAATTAATTAACCTATACATCCTTAGCGTAGCGGATAGATTTAGACACGGTTAAGAAAACAGCTTGGGAATAGACACGTCTGAATGTTAATTTTTATCAGCAAGACTAGATCACATACTTGCACATATGTCTCTCGTTTATCAATGCTATACTGCAGTGTGAGGCCAATGACATGTGTCTGTAAAAATAACAGCAGCTGCAACTTTATTATAAATTTTATACCGACTTTTATGACAAATAATCTTTCTTTTGAAGTATAATGTTTGCATTTTCTATTGAAAACAAAGTGCAAAAATATAAAAACAGTCGTATTGATAGTTGTTAATTTCTTTGGTTTTTATTATAATGATTTCATAACAGTTTTTTTGTTTTATTAGCGGCACTTTGAACAAATTGACAATTTTTTTGAGATAAAATTTATTTAAATGACATCGAGTTATATATTGTCAATGTTGTCACAATTTTTGATAACTCGCTCGATGTAACCTTTACATGGAGGTGAAACACGCTGGCTGTCATGTCACTGCAAAATGTTCGCCAATATTTGTGTGTGTTAAATAAAGTTTTATTGTCATAAAAATATTTTCAATTTCCAATCTATATTACGTATATGGCAGCGAATCAAAGAATATAAATCTACTTGGAAATTTCATACACGCGCACACAGCTTCATTTCGTATCGCATCGCATGACATCGTACGTTTCTCATTTAGAACCGGTTCTAAATTTTTATCATACGAAGTCATATACGATACCATACAAAGGCAGTGTGCGACCCCCCTAAGAAATTATACATATTATACATATAATAACATTTCAGAATTATACTTTATACAATTGAATGATTTGAGTCACACACATAAAGTCATATTAATAATAAAGTCTAAGTGGTACTGTAATACCAACTATATTATAAATTGCCATTATAATAATATCCTTTTTTATTATACCATAGTACTTGGTCTCGTGGTCTAATCATTTAATAATTCCGCCTCCTATATACACTAGACAGATACATTTAATTTGACCAGCTGGGCAACATATCACGTGCTTCATCCATATAACACACACTTGCCAAGTGCACGTGCACATACACACACTGTTGCAGCTGCTATAATATCATCTAGAAGAAGATAGTTTTCCTACTTCATCAGCCAAGCAGCAAGGTCTGCAAGGCTAGCAATCACGCGGGCATGCACTCATGCGACGGGCCGACACAGCCGAACCGTGGCAGCTGCGAAATAAAATTTATACCCAAAAATCACCTGCATATCTTTAAGTTCGCTCATAGTCAACAAAAAAAAAAAAAAAAAAAAAAAAACTTTTACTTTTTTATATATAATATAATAATAACATACGATGAATATAAAAAATATAATTAAAATTTAAAAGAAAATTATGAAGTTATGTTTAAGAAAGACTTAATTAAAATGTTATAGGGAGATCGTATATAGTTATGAAATAATACCAATCATTGATAAATCCGGTGGAATTACATCATTGTTTAAGTTTATTCGTATACACTGTCCGTCATATTTAGCATGGTTTTCATCAGGTTTATAAAATCTTCTGTCATTGGTAGACAATTTGCAACATATTTTCTCATTGGTGGAACTTGAGCCGAATTAACCTCGAACATATATAACGATGAAAACCATATGAAATGTGACGTTCTCTTATACCTCGGGACAGTATGGATATTACCCAGACCTTGCTGTTTGTGGGCGTTGTGACTTGTATCATAATCTATAATATGATGACGATTTGGGGGATGTATATAGGATAGGTGTAATGCTCTCTCTCTCTCTCTCTCTCTCTCTCTCTCTCTCTCTCTCTTTCAGGCTGGGACAACGTTGTTTTTGCAGGTCTAAGGTGTATAAGTGCAGAGGTCTATCATACAGTAAAACTGTCATTGAAAAATTGAAGATATTAAGAATTCTTTAATTCATTTGTAAAAAAGTTGATATTTTTTATAATAAATTTTGCGGAAATACGGTTCTTACATTACACGGTATGTTTGTAAATTCAACATGGTACATTACATGCTTTAAAATTGTAACAAATAGAAATCATTTTCAACATGAATGCGTTTCATGTTTGGTCTATTTTCTATATTTATTTTGTTGTTGTACAGCAAATTTAATTAAAATGTGTTCCAATATACCTTACTATACGGTTGTAGTTAATTCATGAATTGAATCTCTAATACTTGAATGTCATGGAACATAATTAATTTATTGCCTTTCACTTTTTAAATACACATAACAGTTTAAATAAAAAAGTTTTGGAAGTTATTTTGTCATATGATGTTGTGTACGAGTGAAGGTGCATATCAGTAAAATTAATAATTAATTAATTATTTAATTATTATCTTTATGAGTTGTTATTATAATACCAAAAATTTAACATGGCATGTATGCACTTTGCTTTGTTCTGCACTATAACGGCTTTTTTTTTTCAAAAAGCTTTGAGGAAAAAGTTTACATTTGATATTTTTTAAGACATGTTCCTTGTTCTGTTACCACGATCATGTGCATGAATATCTGAAAATGAGACATTTGTCTAACGCAGAAGTAGCATTGAAATACATTTCTGCATCTAATTATATAAACTGTTTAACACTAAAATAGATCTTGATAATAATCATCTAATATACTTATCCTATACGGGAATTTCATGTTTACATTTTGGGTAGCACGGAGATGCCCGAAGCCGCCCGAAGAGCTTCGGGATGTAGGCAGAAAACCCTAAAATCCTATGCTGTGCGTGTTAACGTAACTCACTACACCTCTTTTCTCATAACAGTTTCGGTCGCCAAATATTTTTTTTCATTAGCATTGGTTCTTCTTGTTACCATTTATGAAAGAAAATTCTACGAGAAATGATATGAATCGTCAGGAGAAATAAATTTCAATACTAACTTTAACACGTATTTGCTATGCCGCTGACAATGTTTTGCCTACACAATTATGACGTCATATTGTTTTGTGACGTATGGTGAAAGACCCGTATATAATCCTATATTAATACTTGATCTATATCATTGATAATAAAATCTATTGAGATCATCATCAGAGCATGACAGAAATTTCGCTTATGATTCTCATCCGTTTTGTAATGACGACAGCTGACGAGTTTAAACAGATGACAACAGGAATCACGCGCCTGTCCCGCTGCGTTGATGGCATGGCGCTTGTATGCAGCTGTGATTCGCCCGTGACACCCACGAAGACACGAGCATACATAATGCGTCACCAAGACTACAAATATCATTAATCACTCGAGTCGCGTAATGAGATTGTGAGCTTCTTACATGTTTACGTCAAGTGCTGTCTTGAGAGAGTGCCGCCGCCTCATCAGCATGGAGGAGGGGGTGGTGTTGACGATCTGATGCTTTGTATTATCAACTTCTTAGTGTGGGAGAGAATTATATTCATCAAGTGTTAATATGATAATATAGAAACTCACTCAATATTCTATAAATATTGATTTTTTTTTTATAATTTATAAACTCTCTTGATTAATTCATAATCAAATTTTTTTGTTTATAAGTTGTTTTTCTAAGATGCTTCGATCTTAAAAAATAACATTTTGGTAAAGGTAATTTTGAACCCAAAAGGTTAAACATGAAGAAAATAAATATAAATATAAAATTATCAATAATTTATTAATACAAATATATAATAATATATATGATTTATTAAACCAGAATTTAGATGTAAATAGTGAAAAAAACTTGAAGTACTATAAATATTCAAATAAATTGTACCCAAAGGTATCATTAGAATAAAAAAACATATATAAATAATAAAAAAAACTTTTCTTTGAAAGTATAAGGATATTTTTGTTATTCGTCGCAGTGCTTGTGCTTCTTTTTTGGTATCAGTATAACATATCTTCTTAGGTCTTGTATGATAGGAGTTTTGGTGCATGATATCAAGCTAGTAGGGAGGAGGGTTGTCTAGGACATAACTTGAGAGGCGAGATCCAATATTGGAGCTAGCTATCGCAGCTGACCACTGGACCATGAGTATGATGACCCCTAGGGAGGGATGGGTCAAATATGATGGTCACAGCTGGCCTGCTCGTGAATACCATTACTAGCGACCAGCACCACCACCCCTACTGCTATACTGCGGCAACATACAGGTTTTATTTCAGCTAACTTCACTACCCTCCCCCTACTTTCTATCTTACAATTTCTAATATAAAACCTTAGGTCATGTTCCAAAAAGTACAAACCCCTCTATGTCCAACCAGAATGAGATTTTATGTACAAAATGTAAAAATATTCGATTTTTTAAAAATTTAATATATATAAGGAATATTTTTGTATTCTTATTATATAGATTTTAAGACATAAAATGTTGTAAATGAAAAAAAAATCTGTAATTTATTTTAGGAAAGAAGAAGTAGAAAATAGAATATTTGATTTAAAAGTTATTCCTAAAATTTGCTTTGCTTGTAGAATGAACATCAGTTTTTTATATATATATATATATATATATATATATATATATATATATATATATATATATGTATATATGTATATATATATATTAACCCGCCAACCTAACTCTGTAGTTCAAACTGTTTTAAGGTATAACCTGAGAATTTGTCTGTCAAGGTCAAGAGGCGTGGCTATAGTGGCAACACTGTTTGCATTGGAATGCGAATAATTTTTTAGGAGGGGGTGGTGACATCAGTCCTTGAGAACGTTGCCACATTTCTCATCACATATAGGAAACGATCATCGCCCCGGTTCAAAATATATGAAAACAATTCAGAAAAATAGTCTAAAAAATTAGGTTTTAGTAAAAAAAAAAAGTAAAAGAATCTGCTGTATAGTTTTTTGCAATGCTAATTAACAAATTTAACATTGGAAGGATACAAAATTCTCATTTAAATAAATTAATTATAATTAAACCAACGGTTAAAAAATTCCGAAAAAATTCAGAGCTAATTTGACGATTGTTGTAAGTCCACCAAATTAATTTGAAGAAAATCTGTTGTAGCGAATTTTTCATCCAAATTTCTCAGGTTAAGCCTTAAAAGCTCTGAAATTAAATTCAGCAAACCTCGGTGTTATTAAGGTTAACTATTGTAAATTATAACACCATAGATACGGCGTATTAAATATTATCATTTTAAATTTTATTATAATACGATTATACTGCACATTACAGACGAACCATACAACCATCTCTGTCATGCAGAGAGAGAGAGAGAGAGAGAGAGAGAGAGAGAGAGAGAGAGAGAGAGAGAGAGAGAGAGAGAATATAGGCCTGTTCGTAAACCCTGCTCGGTGTACACTTTCTACACCCAATCGACCTTATATCCCATGTACATAAGGTCGATTGGGTGCAGAAAGTGTACACCGAGCAGGGTTTACGAACAGGCCTAATATACACATATAATGTGTATGAGATGCATGATATTAGAGCGGTAATGATTCAATGAACTCACGTTGCATGCGCTATTCTTACATATTTATAATACAGACTACAATCTAATCGTAAGTGCTATCATGTAATTTTTTTTTTAATTGTACTAGAGTAACTATAGAGTAATGTTAAAGGAGAAAGGGTTAATCATACAAATGGTATGCACATAATTGCACTTGTAGTGATGCAGATGTCACTATATATATTTGCACGTGCAATGATGCTGCAGATGTCATCACTGCACGTGTAGTAATGCAGGTGTCAGCTGCATTTCAAGAGCATGTGATCATGAAATAACCTTTGATGATTGCTTGGTAAAAATTTGAAACCAATACAAAAATCAAATCAATCAATGTCCATGAAAGATAGTAAGTGCACATATTTGCACTTGCAAGTGTCGTCTTTATTTCAAGGGGACGTGAAAAATAATGAGTCATAATTGCATTATATACTCATTACTCTCTCAAATTTTCCATCATAGGACATAGATATAGGTTATCATATTACGGTTACAAACATGAAGCCACAAATGCAGTTAAAAAAAAATTTGAACATTTTAAAGTATCGAAATACCACGCACGCCTGACGATAACTTGTAATTTTGGTATTAACATCAGTTGGGAGGGTGTGGTGTCCTGCCCTGATAACTGGATTACCGTCCCCCCTTCTCTCTATCTGCCCGCTGTTCTGATCAACATGCTGGCCACTCGAGCTATCAGATGCATCGTACTATCAGCACACCCGGCAGCCGCGCATAAATTTCGCCAACCCGTGTTATTGCAGAGCTAGCGTGGGAACAGGAAATTTGGCAAATAGTACTTTTTGTTATCATATAGTCTGTGCATGAAGTGTAAATAAGCAAGGAGTTGGGTCAAGCGATATGAACTTTTTATAGGCTGGCGTGTTATTTTACGTACTTATTATTATATTTTTATTTATATAAATATAATTTTCATGAACAAGTGTGTATAATTTTTTGTATACTCAAATAATATAGCAGAACGATATAAATATTTTTTTTAAGAATATTTATTTGTTCCTGCACTAAACTTGATAAAATTTAACAGATTTTCAGATTTCATTAAAATTTATTCAATAATATTACGTTAAAGGAACTTAAAAGAGTTAAAAGGGAAACTGCATCAGTCAACTGTAGAATCAAAGACTTTCAATGTTTTGAATGTTGAATTGAATGTTTTTTGTGTATAACTGTATTTTGCTATTTTTTAAAAAATACGTACTAACAACTGCAAAGACAATAATTATATTTAATACATTATAATGATGAACTAACAAATGAACTGGGCGATTGCAACATCATCAAAGTGAATTATCAGAGCTGTATATTGGAGATCTTGTCATTGTCACAACAGTCAAAGGATCAGGAAAAATCACATGTGCAACGCATTGTCGCCAATGATGATTACAACAATAAACTTTTTTAATTTAAATCGATTTTTTTTTTTTAGCTCTGTGCATCGTCAATTTAAGAGGAAATAAACTATAATACTCTTACTGAGGTTTCAATGTTTCCTCAGTTACACAAAACAAATGTTGAAAATTTTGTTAGTGAAAGGATTATTTGTTCTACGTCCGGAAACTCTTTTTGTCTGACCTCTCATAATGTGCCTTCCCATCAGTTAACTATAGCATGTTGAAAGGAGGTAGCTGACGTCGCGGTGTGTCGCGTGTTGCAGGGGGTCGCAGCGGCAGGCGCATGGAGCCCAAGCTGCAGGGCATCAAGGAGGAGGCCCCGGAGCGTGAGCCGCCCCCGCCCCAACCCAGCCCCGCCCCCAGCAGCAAGGCGGGCAGTAGGAGTTCACCCCCCGCCCCCGCCCAGGAACCACCGAGGCAGCCCAGGCCAACCAAAGGTACGCACCTTGTCTCTTTGAATAATAGAGACTAAAATATCGACGTCTGAGAATCGTTTTTAATTAGTGCCATATATATCCTCATGTATTAGTGCTATAAATCGTTAAATTGCGCAGAATTAATAAGACGCTATATTAGTATTTTAAATTGTCATTTCCAGCAAACATTTCTTGTAATTTTAAGAAAACAAATCGAATTACATAAAATATATATTTCAACAATTTTATCATGTATACCAACAAGATTTAACGTATTACATGATAAGATGACGAAGAGTGCTTGTTAACAAGATCTATATAAACAGAGTAAAGGAGTGGTGTTCCCAAAAAAGAGAGAGAGAGAGAAATATGATGTCTCCTCACACATCTTTCACAAGGATAACGAATATATACTAGTATACAGAGCAGTATCTAGAGATGAGAATATATATACTATATAGTACACAGACAGCAGTATATCTAAAGAGATGAGATGTCGAAGGGTCCATTTACTTGAGCCTAGCGTGGAAAAGAGACAAGCCGTGGGTGCTAGCTCACCAAAGAGAGATCGACAGTAGAGCTCACTACTTGTAATCTGTAATGCTGCAGGGTGGTGGTGGACGAGGTTCGTGGGAAACACGTCATGTGCAATGCTTTAACCCTGCTGCTCTATACCACACGTCCTTTCTATATACTCCTGATGGTATAGCCGCGCGCACGCTTGTCCACCGTTACCACCGTGCTTCTATGTATGTGTGTGTGAATACATTATAGAGACAGGACAAATAATGTTATTCCCATCCTTTTCTAAAAACCACATGCGGACACACGATAGTAAACCTTATTTCTACTGATTGTATACTGTCTGTCTTTTTTCCCATACTATGTCAATATATGATATAGAAGATAGATGTATTTTAAGTATATAAGCCTTAAAAAAAAAGATGAAGATGTGGAAAAATAAAGACGATAGTGCTTACATAAATTACATATATTTGTAGAGAAAATAAAAATAAATGACATAGTTTTTACATATATTTTTATTTTTTTAAGATGTCGTATGTTACGTCATAATCATATGTTTCAAAAATAAAATTCTATCATGATGTTTTAAATTGACGATTCGTGTATTCAATGATTTCATAATGATTCCATGTATTTTGTAAATAATTTAACATAACGTTCATAGTATGAAAATAAACATAATATGTTACTATAGTTACTGCACGAATAACAAATACACTTATATATGAATAATTCATCAACGTATATTACTATTAATTAATTGTTGTTAATAAGACTACAGTATCCATCAATCAAATTAAAATTGCAAAGTTTCCATTCAAATTGATAGAATTTTTTTTAACATCTTGGTACCGTCCCATTTCATTTTGAGTTTCCTCAAGGGACCCCCTACACGAGCGCTCCATAATATATTCTTAGCTTTAAATTCTCATACGATATAGACCCTAACTTTTTTCCCTTTGTAGGGGACAAAGACAAGATATTGTGTTTTGGGACGCGACTTATTTTTTCATTGGTCAGAGACCATCGCGACTGCTCGAAAAAATACATGACGCTGTTTTACATTTATTTTATCTTATATTTTAGTCGAAATACTCGGTATAGTTTGTCAGTAGCCTAGTTCATGTGCCTGCATTTATTGCAACAATGTTAACTGTCATACAATCCAAGACAATCTGTGCAGGTAAATAAAAAAAAAAAAAAAAAAAAGAGAAATTATAAAATTATAGTAATGCGGCTAAGATATAATAAGTAAGTTTGCCTACCAGAAATTAATTAAGGCAATAATAAAACTAACAGGAGGCTGAGTTTTTTTTTTTTAATTATAATACCTTTATGATGAATCACGTCATTGAATTATAAAGCATTAATATTACTTAATCCATTCTGATCATTAATATTAATATTTGTTTTAAATACCTAGTAAAACATTAGAAAATCTTTTAATCTCAAATCAAACACGGTGAAAAATCTATTAGATCTTGTCATAAATTTGTCTAGGAGCTTACACAGCAGCTGATCCCTGCACGATATAACATGACGTAAAGTAGGCAGCGACGAATGAGACGTATGGTAACCCAGCCCTGCTTGCCATCCTTCACTATGACACACCTGATGTCTTGGCCAGCCCTTTGTGTGCTTCGTCCATCCATCCTGCTGAGTGCAGACAATCAATCATCCCTGACACTTTCCCAGACAGGGGGCAGTTGGGATTGCGAGATGTGCTTATTGTTGTTGTGGAATACTTTAATTGTTAATATAATGTTAATGTACAGAAAACAGGTTGAATTTAATGTATTTCCAAATTAATAGTTCCTGATTAATTTTATTCTAGGCTGTATGATATTTTATTATATTAATTTCAAATGTTTAATTGATTCATGTAATATATTACATTTATGTATAACGCAAAATAAGTGGCATATAATATTTCTCTATTTCCCTGGTCCATTTATTCTATAATATGGAATCGAATCTAAAAAAAAAAAAAAAAAAAAATGCGAAATCTCTAACTATAGCATCATCATGTACAAATTTCCAAATTTCAAATTGTGAAATAAGTTATTTCATAAATAATAAATTAATTACCTAATAGAGATATGAATTTAAACATAATTATAATAGAAGTGATCTACATTTGACTAATAAAAATGATTCCAGTTGATTTATTTGACCTAATTTTAAAATAATAATATTATGTTTGGATAATTTAATCATTCACTAAAACACACAAAAACACATTTCTCTTCATAAAGTGCTAATTTAAAAAACTAAATTGCACTCTCAGCTCTCATCTAGGTGTTAAGTAATGATAATAATAAAAAAAGAGAAGAATTATTCAGTGAGAGAGGAACTTTTCTTTTATAAAACGTCGCTTTAATCTGTCTAGTGCTACATCATCGGCTTAGAGGGGGTCTTATTAAGAGTGCGCTTGCTTTTTTTTTACCCCATTAGAGTTTGCCTGATTATACGACCTGCTAGCCCTAGCTATCTCCGTCCTGCAATGCTCTCTCACCCCCTTTATACCAACCCTGGTACCCCCCACCCTTCTATTCCTCTTGCAATAACTAGCCTCTATACAGCTCGCTGAGTAGGCAAAAGGTACATATAAAAAAGTGCTATTAAAATTTTTGAAGAGTAATAATTCTAATAATATTTTTATAACTTAAAAATGCTTAAATAGGCATTTTTTTATGTAATATGAAGTAGAATGTTTTATTATATTTTATGAGAATTGAAATAAAAAAAAAATGAAAATGAATGGGTATGATATAATATAAATAAAAAGATTAATTATGAAATTGTGATTAATTATCAAACTTCTTTTATAAAAATATAGGTCAGTATTAAATGAAGATATATTACTATAGTTTTAATTACAATTAATTATTATATTAATGAAAGGCCAAGGTCATTTACGTACGTAAATATATGACTTTATAATATTAATATTTAATTTCATTATAACAATTTGCAACTCCAAAAGTTTCTTTTTTAAATACACTGGTAGTACTCTAATTTTATAAGAATAAACTAAAACTCGACTGGGATTTTAATATAAAATATGTTGAAAAAAAAAGGTATAATACATATATATATATATGAGGGCTCAAATAAGCAGGCAATACATACCAGCAGCCCTGTGGAGGGTTGGTGCGGGGGAGGGGTGAATAGTGGCACCCGTATAGGGCCCTTCTCTCTATATATAGTTGCCGTGGTAGTGGTGGCTTTGGCGAACACGACTATCGCTAGCGGCCCGCTGATGCCACTTGCCCTCAATGAGGGATCGTGCTCTCTCTCTCTCTCTCTCTCTCTCTCTCTCTCTCTCTCTCTCTCTCCCTCTCTCTCTCTCTCTTTGCTGTCTAAAGCAGGCACAATTTTGTGTGGAGAACCGTCGCCGCCGCCGCGAGGAGTAAGAGAGAGAATATAAGGGAACAGAGAGTACAATTTAATCATTCTATATACAAGAGGGCATCGTCACTATCTCTAGTAACCAGAACACCCTTAGGAATACATACGAAGGATATACCACACGAACCAACCAACCAAACTCACACCCCTTTTATATTCTCCTTTTCTAATTGTTTCTTCATCCCTTTATCGTGTTATACAGCCAGCTGATGATCCCAACGTATTGTTTATTTTCTGTCAACTTGTACAACTTTGATAGTGAAAAAAAAAAAAAAAAAAAATCAAGTATAGCAACTTTGTTTTAGGATTTTTAAAAATCATAAATCCTTTTTATAAAACCCTTGAAATTTGATTTTTATTATTTGTATTTTTTATAGCTGTCGATGGTTAATATTTATGAAGAAAATTTATTATATATCATATTTTTAATTTAAAAATAATAAAACTTACAAAGTCAACAGTAATTTGTTATTTTTATAATAAGAATTATGAAGGAGTACGTATAATACTGAAATTGTTGGTAAAGTAAATCCTATAATAGCGTTTGCTTTACACCTTTGGTACTCAAAGATAGCAGCAAGTGGTGGTGGTGTTGAGGATGAGGCTGCAGATTTCTTTTATTTTCCCTCTCACTCTGCATGCTGCTGGCTGGTGGGCTGAGATAGGAGAATACCACGGAGGGCTTCTCTCTCAGGCCTGTATCGGCCCGCCCCAGCTATGTCACTCGAGCCTGCCACTGAGGCTGCAATCTGCAGATACCATGCCTCGTGCTAGCCTTCATATACACGTCCCCTATTTATACCTCTTCAGCACAGCTAGATCAAGCCTAGAGTCGCAGCTATAGTCCTGGACCTAATGACATCAAGATCACATGTTCTCGTTTCGCTGTGTTGATTTTACTTTAGAACTAATTATTTACTTAATCCATGTATAATTAGTAATAATAATAAATATTTATTAGCAAACATAGCAATATATACAATAATATTGTACAAAAAAAATTAGGAAGTATTAATGAATTATTGAATTTGTATTGTTATAGTGGGAGCTGTAATTCATAATATATATATTTGTGAATTTTACTAATATATATTGCCATGACAGTTAAAAATGGTTTTCATGCCTTGTAATACACAACGTTAGTATATAGTAAGATGCTTTTTGTTTATAATGCACAGAATAATGCATTTTTACAGTACTTCTAATTAAAAATGAATATAATATACTCAATACACATGCCAAATACAATAATGATCAATAATTATACATTGTTAAAATTTAAATGTTTTTATTTAATATATAATTCACCTTTATTACGACTTTAAATATGATTTTATAGTACGTTAACAAGCCATGATCTAATGAAGTTACAACCAAATTTTTTTTAATTATAAAACCCCACCCTGACCTTTTTTTATAATTATAAAAAAAATGTTGCTTCATAAATTTAAGAAAAATAAAAATATAATGCATACAAAATTATACGTAACAAGTGAACAAAGTTTATTTTTATTCACCTGATTAAATTTTTGAGGTATAATGGATAAAAGAGAGGTAGAAGTGGTGAGATAGAGGGATGAATGACATACCGCACTTTTCCCAGGCAGATCAAGCAAGTGAGGTGAACTCATCTCCCTCGGTCTGTGTGAGAGCTGATCTCTTTGGTCCAGCACCTGGGTTCTGTTAGGCCGTGGGTGGTACATTATACTCTCTCTCCATCATCACGCCATGTAATAACATCGTAAGATCTTCTTTTCTTCTGCAAGCTGTGGTCCATGAGGTGGTATCGATCTTGATGAGAGGGGGATGAGGAGCTTTGTGTGTTCTCTGGTGAGGCGCTAGGAATAGAAGGGGGAGGAAAAAGGGAAGGGGGTAGAGGAGCTGGCTCAGGTGTTGAATTTCCCGGCAAGTGTTTTTAGGCTGCAACCCTCTAGGCATTGTTGGGCGAGAGCTTTATTCCCTTCTCTCTCTTACTGGTATTACTACAGAGAAGAGAGAACAGCAGGCACTCTTTCTCTCCAGGCGACTGTACGAGATGGAGGAGTGAGATGCAATACTGGAGAAAGGGTTGTGTCGATGTTGTGTATTTCTTCCGTCATAGACTCTGTTAGGTGCTTCTTGTTGGAAGCGGTAGATAGGAGAAGTGTGTGTTAAGTAGCCGGAAGGGAAAGGAGAGATAATGTAGAATTTTCTCTTTCGTGAGACAATTGCACCTGTTTTTATAACGATGAATTAAAAGGAGTAAAATTTTGTAAACAATTCTCTTTTATAGTAATAATATTATTATTAATTGTCTTTTCTAGATTGTCTTTTTGTAATATAATTGTTTACTGTAAAATAGAAAGTAACTTGAATAATTTACATTTGAAATAAAGTAAATTATTGTGTGCATGAACATCGATATTTAAATATATAGGTAAATATTTTACTTTGATTAAAACTTTTTAGCTAAGAATTAAGATACCTACACATTTATATATATATATATATATATATATATATATATATATATATATATATATATATATATATATATATATATATATATATATATATAGAGAGAGCTTAATTTGATTATGAATTAAACGTGAAATACTTATGCTTTATTTGTATGTATATTTACTTATTTTGCTACGAAACATAGTAATTAAAGTACAATACATTACTAAATCTGTCAATAGCAGTATAAAATAAGCACCTACATATATTCCAGGGACCGGATGCACGCGTTTTTTTCGTGCATCCGAGATGCGCATCCGGATGCAAAATAATTTTTCGTGCATCCATGGATGCGCATCTAGATGCAAATTTATTTTTCATGCATCTGGGATGCGCATCCGGATGCATTCATTTTTCCCTGTGCATCTGGGATGCACGGATGCGGATGCAAGCCCATTTTTGCGCATCCGTGTGCATCTTGCATCTGCATCCGCATCCGATCCCTGATATATTCTAATATACTATACATTTTATTTAAAGGTACGGTCTATATATGGATGTCATTTTCATTGTGTCTGTATGTATATCTGAAAATGACGAATAAAGAATTGAATTTAAGTTTTCTTCAAAGGTGTTCGGCTCGTATTTGGCCAGTTAGGCTCTTCCTTAAAAAAAAAATGTCTCTCAATGATTGAATACGTTACAAACACGACTAAAACCAAGTTGAATGTGACGAATGTGTAAATATTTCCCATAGAAAATAATATTATTATATAAGAGGTCTAAAATCTTGTAAATCATCTCCTCCAATATCTGCAGGAGATGAAGACAAAGGGGCGATCAATCGATCAAGGGGTATGTTGTGCCACCGTATCAAGTTGTCCGTCTTGAGATAGCGAGGAGACCTGTTGCCTCGGAGGAAGGGGGGGGGGGGCTGACCGCGAGGAAGAAGAGACGATCGTCGCTTGGAGAACCCAGCGAAGAGAGAGAAGCCTCTAAGACGAGGCTTCATTTGATTTTATTCCATTTAGGCGGGTCGCACACAGCCTCGCATTATGTATGTGATCGTATATGTTTCTCATTTAGAACCGATTCTACAATTCTTATCATACGATGGCTTACGATACGAAGCTGTGTGCGCGGCTGCATCTGATCGCATATACTGCATATATAGGTTCTTAATTTTTAAATTATACGCTGTAAAATCATACGATCTAGAGTGTGAGATAGCCTTTTATGATCTGTCTCTTCTAACGTGTATATATATTACTTTTTCTGTAATGTGGGTGATGATGTGATACTCAAGGTGTAGAACTTATATACGCGTGTATACACATGGACAGAGGGCAGTAGCTCAAGAGTTTTTAAAATCCCTGGCCAACCCTCCATGGACTGTAAAACATCCACAAACAGACTATAGTTTTAACATTTGTAAGGCCAGAGATGTCCAAGAATTCCAATTAAACCAAATATGAAAGAAAAGTTGACAAGATTTATGAGGCTATATATAAGATACGCATGAAGTTTACCACGCCAAATCAGTGCGGCAGATGAGCATCACGCAGCGTTACGTTTATGCGGGCACCCTGCTAATCCGGATATATTATAAGCGCTAATCAAAGCCTCCGATATCCGTTCGTACGACCTTCACTCTCTATGTGTGCTCATTGTACCATTATGTAATGCAATTTTATTCAAACTTCATTTTTTATTAATATTCAGATATAAAAACAAAATCTCTTTGTAATTTTTTTAACCATGTCTAATTTACAAATAGAATTTGATTTCGTATAATGCGGGTTGATAAATTTTATAAATATTAAAATAATTATCTAAAAAAATAAAATGTGTTTTAATTTAATTAATAATTACAAACAACTTATTATTTAATTAGATTTATTGAACTGTAATATTGTGACGTCATATTATTTTATACTAATGTGGAACACAAAATGACGACGATGACGGCATTGTGTCAGAGAGAGAGAGAGAGAGAGAGAGAGAGAGAGAGAGAGAGAGAGAGAGAGAGAGAGAGAGAGAGAGAGAGAGAGAGAGAGAGAGAAGGGGAGGGGCACGGTGGCGTGCGGCAAGTCCGTGGGTGCCCCGACAGCTGTGTCTCACTCTCTTGCAAGAGGGAAAGAGGCTTGAGCTAGCCTGGGACTCAGGTGCATTGTGTGTCCACGCGGGAACTCACTCTTTCTCCCTACCAAGTATAGGGCACACAACGTGGTTGGTGGTTTGAACTAATCCCACAGAAGAAGTATAGCAAAGAAGGAGTTTCATCATAAAAAGAGGGTGGAGGGACAGCTAGACAGAGACGGATTGGTATGGAGAATCCATGCTGAGGCACCACACAACACTTACTACTAGTTACCAATGCTTGTGAAGAAGAATAAGAAAAGCATAGGAAAATAGCGTGGGAGATACTAAAGATGGCATAACCAGTTCATAAGAAGTTCTCTTATATATATGTACGCGTTTTCTTTTCTCCCTTCTCTTTTAGGTTAAAACACCCGTCAGTGTCACACGCTGTTTTTTTGGATAGCTTTTTGTTGTTGTTGCTGACATAATATCGTATATTTAAGCTATCATTCAATACTCTCTTAGATCATATTACATCTATTGTATGTCCTATTGTTATAATGTCATTTTGAAATAAAAAATCTTATTAATTAGCATTGTAACATCTTAATTAAATATTACAATGGAATTTGAGAAGGGTGAAAAAAAATCAAAATGAAGGAAAAATTATAGCTGTTGTCGTCATGTTTTTTAAGTTGGATTATGAATATTGAGATAGTAAAATAGTTTTTATTGTTATATTTGTACAGATATTTTTCTGCTCATGAATATAGAGACATGCAGGACATACCAAAACTTTATAAGACTGGTCTCATGAATGATATTATTAAAAAAATAAGTTTTTTACCTAAAATTCTGCCAGCTGAAATTTTATTTAAATGTTATTTTGCAGTGACTATAAGTAAATTACTTTTACACTGAAGCTATCTTCACGCTACCATTACCACTTTCAAATTTCATCTGTCGATTTATTTCAATGAAATCATTTATCATCAATATTATCATATCGTATATACCATTTTTCGAATATTATTTTAAGCTCTAAAATGGGGACCAATTTAAATGTTTATCAGGTATTAATGTTGTTGTTCTATTGCTCTGGAGTTCTTGTTTGAACAGAAAGAGAACGGTGGTCTCACTACAGTGGTGCGGGGTTGGTTTTCAGCCTGCTCGTTCACCGTTTTGATGAAGTAATCCGTAGTCACAGAAGCGTAACGCATGCGGCTAATGCTGTCCGCCACTCCAAATTCCCACCCCTCCCCTCCCCCTCATAGACCCCCACTTGCCACCACAACTTTGAAATTTTGGTATTTGTCGTATAAGATTAATTATCTGAATTTGACACGAAGAACTTTAATACAAAAAACACTTGTTTATAATATTGTAGTTCCTTTATTTTATTTTTTTGTAATGGTAAGAAAATTGCTCAGCTGAGTCCGTTTCTCGAAAGCTGTCTTGGGACTGGCAAAGCAATATGCACCTGCTTGCCTAACCTAGAGGGAATTCATGCAAATTTTAACTCTGCAGAAATTGGATTTATAACACTTTTTTCTATTATTTTTAAATTATATGTAATTATATAACATTATTATATCTGTATTTTAATATTACAAAGCTTGTATTGTAATGTTAAATTTCAAAGAAAGAGAAGATTGTATTATTGAAAAGTTAAAATTTTAATATCAGTGACAGAAACATGATATTATAGTTCTGTGTGTTGTATAATTGTATGATATGGTTTAATACTACACATTATACGATTATATATATCAAAACGTTGTTGGATAAGCGAATGGGTGGTAGAGAAGGAGGCAACAGCGATGATGACAACGTGCTATATATGCTTTGCTCTCTCTCTCTCTCTCTCTCTCTCTCTCTCTCTCTCTCTCTCCTCTCTTGCACCGCCGCCGCCACGAACCGCTTGAGCTGTCAGCACCAGCCTCTGAGAGGAGCCCCTCCCCTCTTATTGAGTCCAAGAAGACTCCACCGTGTGTAGGCAGCAGGAGAAGACCCGCTTGATTGCATGTCAACGACAAACGGTGTGGCCCCAACGGCGTTACACTCACATCACATACTTCTCATCTCTACATAAACCAGGCACGGTGGTGGTAGCCCTAAGGTAGTATTGCTGTTGGATCTCTCTGTGTACACCAATTGTCATATTTTTTGAACGTATGACTAAGCTTCTTTTTTGCGTGTATAAAAAAAAATGGAGAGCAAAATTGTGGTGGTAGCACATGTGTTGTTATAGAAGTATACATAAAGTTTGAAATCCTATTTCAAACACACCTGATTCTAACCATATATGTATAACCTATAAAAAATAATAGTATTGTATATATATATATATACAAGTGTATGATGAATGACTAAAAAAAATATAGGTTTTGTGTTTTTAAATTTTTTACTTTACTTTTTCTCTAGGTGGTTACTTTTTTTATAAATATAAAAATGGAATACAAATGAGAAAATGAATGTTTCTTTTTGTCACTTGAAACATTTTGTTAAGTATACATTTTATAATTTAAATTATATATGTATTGTGTATATTCATAAAAATAAAACTTATGGTTTTATTATTTTAATTATTTTCAAAAATATTATTGTGTGCGACACGCGAAAACTTAAAGAATTTTTTGCTAAATAATTTAATTTTAAACAAGGTGATGGGGAGAAATAGTCTTTCTATTTTTGGAATTTTATTGTGAGGTTTTCATGTTTAAATTGTTTATTACACATTTACTATTATTGTTACTGGTTCATATTCGTAAGCTTCAGACTGTTATTTCATTGACAAATTAGGAATACACAATCTGAGAGTATTATATAACTGTATATACACCATAATACAAATTCATAATACTATTATGTGGTGTTAATTATACGCCCAATTTTCTCCAAAATAAAGAACTTATCTCTATAACGAATATATTCCTCGTCTGGAATAATGAGCCATGCTATTTCAGATGAACGCAAAATTATAAGCTGTAAATCAATATAAAATAAAGCTCATAATTGCGCTTACCTGAAATGGCAGATAGCTCATTATTTCAACGAGATTATTTCGTACGAGGGACGATAAAATATAGCTATAGCTTGAAAGAAAAGAAAATATTTTTAGTAAATAAAAAGTTGTTATATTAATTGTTCACTCAGTGTTATAATATAAAAATTAAAATATAAACAATGTTAAAATTCTTATTAAAAGATAGGTGATGTTGTAAGGTCAAGCTATATCCCTTGGATATATATTGTTCATATATACAGAAATCTACAGCTAGAAGGAACAGAAGAAATGCTTGCTTGTGCAAGTGACAGCTTTCGCAAGGCCTACTAACTAGTTTTGTTATACTGCATAGACCTGCAG
This sequence comes from Siphlonurus alternatus, assembly GCA_949825025.1. Lineage (NCBI taxonomy): Eukaryota > Metazoa > Arthropoda > Insecta > Ephemeroptera > Siphlonuridae > Siphlonurus > Siphlonurus alternatus. The sequence goes on from OX463779.1 coordinate 39,312,909, forward strand.
GGTAGGCTGCTGGATAGAGAAAACTCAGAGAGAGAGAGAGAGAGAGAGAGAGAGAGAGAGAGAGAGAGAGAGAGAGAGAGAGAGAGAGAGAGAGAGAGAGAGAGAGAGAGAGAGAAATGGGCTGCCTTAAGGCCACCAAGCTCTAAGTTAGAGTAAAGAACATCTGCTTATGATAGGGTTCTGTAAGTCTTTGTCCGCTATAATATTCTGGCAAGTTGCTATACTGCCTTTACCTTTCTATACACACATACATACATGAGTTGACTGGACCTTACAGAAACACACATCTCCTATACCTGTTTATCTTAAGGTTTCAAAACATGGGCAGACATGTTAACTATATATGATAGATATACCCTCTTAATATTGTAGACCACAATTATAATCCTTCTTAGTGTTTCTATTAAGTTTATGAAGTGTGTTTGATGTTATTAGTTAATTTATATATAAACGCTTCAAAATATATATATTATAATAAAGTAACTTAATACATAAACATATTAATTTATATTTACATGCTTGACCGAGAAATATAAGCTTAAGGCTATTTATACAAGCAAGAAGATTATAATTTATTTCAAAGATTGTTTCACATGAATAATGTTTCAAAAATTTATGCTTCAGTAAGTATGAATATATGTTATTATTATTTTTTTTATTAAAATTTCAAAAGAAATAATTTTCAGTAAGGATAAACAATTTTATATTTTTGGAAAATGCATTTCATATATTTTTTTTATGAAAAGGGAATGTATTTACATATAATATAATAGGATTTATAATGAAATGAGACTCAAAAGCAGGCAATTTATTTTCTTGATATTATTATAGTTTCCTAAATATTAAATATTATAGTGACTAAAATATACTGATTAGAAACTACAGTTCTTCATGTTAAACTATGAAGTTTCATAATATTATGAAATACAAAAGGTATAAATTTAATAATGATGCAAGGAAAAAAAACATTTATACAGACGATATGGTACAATGGATATTTACATGTATTGTGTGTAGTATATTGTCATACAAAGTTGATAAGATAAGATGGGTGATTGAATGAAATGAATAACTTTAGTAATTTTGCATCTCAAGCCCCTAGGGCCGGAAACAAGGAAATTTTATCGGTACCATAGATTTAATGAAAACGAAACGATAAGCTATTTAACGCTATATAACGCACAAAAACAAACAAACAAACAGGAAGTTTTCTAATTCTTGCATTTATTTATATAAGAGCCAATTTTTAAATTGAATACTACACTTTGCAGCTCTTTTGCAATGCATCTCAAAAACAAGAAAGTATTTTATAATCTGACATATTATATAAATCACAAAGGATGCGTTATATATATATTTTTTTTTTCAAAATTTTTCATTGGGTGTAAGTAAGTAAAATACATTTTATTTTTTTATTTTTACTACTTTTTAAAAATAAAAATGTAAATCTAACAATTCTAAGTGGACAAATCAAAACAACCCCTCTCTACCGATGACTGACAGAGTATTAGAAGTTAAATGCGAGCGTTGTTGACTTGATCGCACGACCTGCACACATTCTGCTGACGGTTAGCCCGCCCGTTTTGTGAGTACCGTGGTGTAGAGAGATAAGGCCGGGTTTGATATCAGCAGTTCCCGCATGCCGCCCCCACCAGGAGGGGGGGGGTATGGGGTGCGGGAGCCGCCATGCAGGCGCAACGGTTGGGGCTATCGAACCTTGCACAGTTGCAATGGCTGCCGGCGCCGTGCTACTAGGCAACCAGATGCGCGTTTCTGTCTTGCAGGTTGCATAACCAAAAGAACTGCAGGGGTCACGAGAACGCCGGCCGTGGTATCCTCTTTTATCCATGTCGTATAGATTTTAATATACACTCGTCGCCTTGGCAAATTTTCCATTTGCAGCCTTGTTAATTACCATGCCCTGGTGTTATTCTTACGATACATGGTGATTAACAAGTCTGTAAAAGGATATTTCCGAGGCGACGAGTGCACATCAGATTATTTTAAGATAATTTAATTTAGATTATATAAGATAGTACCAAAGAGCTTCAATATAAAATATTAAATAATACTATAATTAAATTAACAGTATAATAAATCTCTAGAGTGGTTCTATGATCATGTTCTCTTTACATTACATATAAAAAAATAATAAAATATTTTTAAAATTAATTATATTTATAAATTAATAAACAATTTTTTTATATAATTAAAAACCATGTTTTCATAACATAGAAAATTATACGTATCATCATCATATATACCATTTTCATGAATGGTACTTAACAATCCATTCAGTTAAATATACCAGCTATATAAAGTGGGTGTTATGTACAAAATCTAGGTATATATATATATATATATATATATATATATATATATATATATATATTCTGTTGGTCGTCGCACACAACAACTATATGTATATAGCTGGGTTACTACATACTATATATACCACCTCCTTCTCCCTGTACCCCCACCTGTGCGGTTGCTTGAAACAAGGCGCTTGTCAACACCCAACGACGGCGTCTGTTTCCTTTTCTCTCTTCAGTAGTGAGCGCTAGAAAGAGAGAGAGAGAGAGAGAGATGAGGGGGTGGGGTTGGAAGAGAGCTGTCAGACGCACAAAGCTAGCTCACTCCAGCAGCTACTCGCCATCAGCAGAAAAGCAGGAGATGGAGCAAGGCAGGTTTTGCCAAAGACAAGGCGGGGGGTGTCTCTCTTCTAATTGCTGACTTCTTTGCCGTTGTTCCTTCTTCTTCCACAAGATCCGCGTGAGTGCGCAGCAACAACAACAACCTGCTGTTGAGATCTTGTTTATAGTTTATTCACTTCTCTCTCTTTTCTTTATGTTCTATAACTTGTCAACTTCATTTGTAGATACTGAGACAGACAAGAAAAAGAAAATTGTATAAAAAAAGGAATTGAATAAAAATAATAATATTATATATTGAAAAATAGATTGATTATTTTTCTTATATATTTAACAAAGAACAAAAGACATCAAATAGAAATATAAAGTCAGAATGGTGACAAACGAAGGTGTTACTTACAATTCTTGTTTGTATATCACCTCTTTTATAATTTTATTTGTAACTAAATATACATGGCTTGTTATTACATGCAAATTGTTCGTGGCAATAATGATTAGAATAAATTTCCTTTGTAAATTTCAAATGTGGAACTGTGTTGAGAATAAGGAAGCCAGTTGTACACTGGCGATCATTTAAGTTGCATCAGAGAATATAATTATTACTATTATTTATATTCTCTGAATCAATTGGACAGTTGATTCCTGACTGAAGTTTTCCACAGTTCCCTCAGTTTCACGGTGCAGAATGAACAAGCTGTGACGTACCATCTTTTTGTGCATTTTTATTTTATTTATAAAATAGCTCTCTATATATAATCTATATATACAGTAATAATATGTTCTATTTATCAAAAATAGTAAATATTCTTTATGAATGTTCAAAAACATAACAATAGTACAATAATAAAGTTAAAAATATTTTATTTATTGATTTTTTTTTATATAATGGTCAATGTCATCATTAATTATAAAATGAAAATAGAAGTGATGAAAATTCATAGAAATACAAACAATTGAATAATAGATTTATTCCTTTATATATACTATATATCATTAAATAACGCAGCAATTCATTGATGCAGTGCATAGACAGCATATGCATGATGCTTTCTAAACAATAGGAAGCATCAATAGAAAGAGGCGTGTATTTTATAGAATAAAGGTACGACAAATCACGTGACTCTTCTTCACATAACTATACGTTGGCGCCATCTGCGTTTAAAGGGCAGACACTGGAGGGGGCGTGTACCTCGACCGAATTTATAGAAAATCTGTAATTGACAAATCGCGCCAGCACTGCTGGACTGGAGGCTGCATCTGGCAGTAGCAGGGGAGGGGGGAGAGAGAGAGAGCAGTCCATCTCAGTCGCTGCCAGAAATTGGTCTCTGCTGTTGCCTTTACTATATTATATAAAATATCTTAACTTTTCAATATTATAAAACTTAAAAAAAAAACGAACTATATAATATTGTTATCATTATTATATTTATTCTAAGAAAATAGTAAATATGTCATTTTATTCTTTACAAAAAATATATATATTTATATATTATATGAATGTTTTGTCATAGTGATATGATTTATTATATCTGACATTGCAGTTCTATTAAGATTTTATTTTTCTTATTATTATATTCATTCCGTTCCATGCTGTACTTGGTTACGATTGAAACGTTTTTTTATTTTATTATTTTTTTTTAAATAAATATTTATTTAGTTGTTTTAGCTAGAGATCTAATAAAATATAATATATTATATAATGAATAATTATTTATTTAAAATGTAATAAAATATATTATATTAAAGTTAGTTTTAAATCAATATAATATTTTTTTAAAAAAATAACAATAGAATCCCAAAATTGAATTGCACATAATTATTATATTAAACCAATCGAAAAAAAAAAAAAAAAAAGAAAGAAAAAAAGAAAAAGATAAAGAAAAAAAAAAAAAGCTTGAAATAAATAACGTCACGATGCTAAAATAATGATATTGATTCCCGAATCGAAATTTCGAAATTTGAATTTTTGCAAATGGCTCGGATAATCTGAGAGTTGTTTTCAATTGCTAGTCATATAAAGCTGCTATTACAATTTTTGTAATTATTGCATACAATTTTTCTTTACAAGAAAACTTGAACTTTATTTGTTTGTGTTTGTATGGAGATGAAATTTTCTTGTATGGAAAAATTGTATCATGTAATACAAGCTCATATTATAGTAATATCATTATTCATTACTATTTCTCTGTATTCTGTTTTTTCTTCTTTGTACCCTCCAGATTGATATGTAAGCTAATTTATATAAGCAATTATTTGTTTGCAAGAAGTAAAGTGTGTGGCCTAATACTCGGAGTAAAAAAACAAAATGGTGGCTACGGATTCAACGATCTATGGTGAACACTGTATAATCTCATAATTTCTTCTGATAAAAGAGATTATGAATATCTATATAGGGCTAGAAAACTTCACATCTAACTATTTTTCAAATAAATGAATTATTTTATTATAATTATTAAAAAAAAAAAATGAAAATTAAATAAAACATTAATTTTTTTCAATAAAGTTTGTTTTAAAAGAAACATTGTATATATAAAGTTTTAAGTAAGCAAAGAGAAATTGCTACTTATATATAGTAAGGGGTTGGTTCCTCAGTAGCATTCTCTACTCTGGTGTATGTGAAAGAGGGGAGGAAGGCCTCCGGGCGTGATGTAACCTTAGAAACAGGGCTCTAGTTCATCCCCCCCCCCCTCTCCCGCTTGGTGGTGTGAACTATCGTCAGTAAAACAGGTGACTGTTGCCAGCGGCCGGACCTACAATGTTACCCACGCAGCAGAGCAGTTGTTGCCCAGCATATAAACATTTCTAATAAAAACAATATATAAGCAAGAGAATATGTATGTGTATGCATAACTATTATGTATGTATATATATAATATACTACTTGCCTAAATAAACTATGGAAATTGTTATTAGCATTATAAGCATTGTTATTTTATTTATGTTAATGATAAAATAATATTTATGAGTAGTTAATATATTATATTATACGATACATTACATATTGTTGGTAATTTTTTTAAATTATATCTCTATAATTTCAATTAAAGAAAATATAGAATTTATTTATAAGTTATTTATAAAAAATGTATTATACTAAACATGAATTTGTATTATACTAATATGTTTAAAATAAATTAAGCAAAATATTAAACTATATCAACTTAAGAATTAAAAAAATATGATTTTTTTTTGCTCTTCAACTTAAGATCATCTACATAGAAGTATATAGGATCTTAAACATTTGCAGACTTATAATTTTGAGACAGAGAGAGAGAGAGGAGATCATCAGCGAAAAATTCAAGTTTACCACTTCTTCATATATAGACTGAATATTTTAGTGCCATGCCCAAGAGTCTATCCTGACTGAAGTTTTCCACGGTTTCCTCAATATTTAGCGAATGCTGGGACGTGTAACAAGCCTTGGCAACCATCCTTTCCCTACTGCCTCGTGCTTCAAGCTCATATACGTTTAGATCTAACTTTTTTTTTTTTTTTTTTTTTTTTTAAGAGCAGAACGAAGTAAATTAAATTATTATGATGGAGTCCCGAGGTTTGCATTATTTTATTTTTCAGATAATTTAAAATTTGTCAAATAGTTGAATTGTATATGAAAACATTCGTTTTTGTTTCGAATTTCGCTCAAAGCCGACTGAGGGAGAACAAAGGGTGGGCCCCGGGGAGGGGGGCGTCCACTAGACATGAGAAATGGACGCTGACAGACGCAGACCCGCTAACTGCTTCCCTGCTTTACCAATATCCATGCATGTAATCGAATTGATTGATTCAACGTGTAAAACAATTTAAAATTGCAAGTCACAATAGGAGCTATAATTCACACAAAATTTTTAGCATAGACACTCTCTTCTCCTGGAAGTTTGCAATTTTCAGTTAATTTGCTCTTTTCGCCATACGGTAAACTTTTCCAGAAAAAACAAATAAGTACACCTTATAAATGCATTATGGATTACACAGCAAGATTTCAAAAAAATTAAAGACCAAAATTGTAGTTTTAATCCCAAAAATCAAAATTAATTTTTGTTTTAAAATACATTTTTTTTTATATATTTTGAAAGCATGCTGTATAATCCAAAATGCAGGTGGAGCTCTCTTACAAGTTAGTGTATGTTGAAAAGAGTAATTAAACTGAAAATTGCATACCTTCCAGGATAGAACAGTCCTCATTATAAGTCTATAGAAAAATTAAGCACTGAAATTTGGTACATTAGGCCCAGTACTAATTCTAGTACTAAATTTTTCTATAATAAAATGCCAAGTTCTTTCTGAATAGCTCCTTAGTGTGTAATATAGTTGCATGATTATTTACTGTATGGAGAAAAATATTGACACTTTTATATAATGAGAAAATTGTGAAGTATTTATCACTTTATTACTTTTAATTTACTTTTCATTGCACTAAAAAAAATAAGAAGAAAAATCAAGATCATAAATTATGTGTCAAATACTTTATATGAAAAGCTTTAAAAGCTTTACATTTAAGTTTTTTACTGCAAAGTATGTTTTGTTTACATTGGAATTTTGTTAATCCCTTTTTTTTTCTTATTATTTATTTTTACTCTCCATATGTTTCTGTCATTTTCTTATTAGTAGAGTTTTGTGAAAAGCAATTTTATATTTTAAGAAATACGACTTTCAAGTGTAAAAAAATATATATATAAGGGTTGACAGTAGGAAATTACAAAGTTTGTTGCGCTGGTTTGGATAGGGGAGGTAGAGGTGGGGGGAGGAAGGGGTTAGCTTCTGGGTGCTGTAATTTGGCCGCCAGGCGCGCGTGGTTTATGTGCGGTGTGGTGCAGTGCTCGGGGGTGGGAGGAGGGGGGCACCAGCTGTGCACCCAGCGTAGTGGCACCCCCCAACCCCCACCGTCCCCAGCGCACACCGGCGCCACACTAGAAGTAGGAGGTGACATACTGCCCCCCTCCCTATACAGGCAGCAGCAGTAACAAACATTTAGCGGCCAACATACTGTGGCTAATCCTCATTTAAAAACCTCGCGCTCTTTCCCAAAAATTGTTAGTTGCTCTCTCTCTCTCTCTCTCTCTCTCTCTCTCTCTCTCTCTCTCCATGGAGTGTGTGTGTACGTTTTTATATAATATAAAAAAACAGTAAAAACCACAACTTCACATCGCTATAACAATATAATCTTTTTTTTTTAACAAGACACATATGTTAACAAGCTGGTTATATAGATGATCATAATATTTAATTGATTAAATTTTTTTAATTTTATAGTGGCTAACAATTTGGTTACGTATTTTAATATTATTAAAAAAAATTAGACATAATGTGTTTATATTTTAATTCTCATATATTTAAAAAAAATACTATGATATACATGATACTTACCCTTTGTTTATAATTATAATACAATGATTATATGATATCCTTTTAATTTACATAATTATTTCTCTTAATCACGGAGGAAGCAAACATTAGAAAATTATTATTTTGACGTAATGGACAACCTTCATGAATTTTTTATTGCATATTTGGATAAAGGAACGTACTCGAGTTATGTATTGTCAATATTTTTTTGTCTTCTTTTTTAATCCTTTAAACCTCTTAAAATCGTGCTGCAAAACGCTGTGACGTAATAGTCATGAAGACTTTGCATTACTATGACGTCACAGCGTCTTTTCTCTAAATTTTTTTGAGGGTTCAAAAAAAATCTATAAAAAAATTGACAATACATTATTAATTCGAGGTTCTCTATCCAAATATATACAAAACTTCATGTTGACAGTTCATTCGCGAGACGTATCCAAGTCAAGGGAAGGGGGTGTAAAAGAAAGTTTATCTATCATGCATTCATGTCATTAGAGACGTAGAAAATTGCTTAAAATTTCTTTTGCGTGATTACTCTCCACTTGCTTCTATCAAGTAGAAATATGTGAAAAAATAATACTTAAAAATTTATTTTAAAAACATGCGTGATGAACCTTTTATGATTTTCTGCATTGGAATGCACTACAACTTTATATATACGTGTGATGTAATCGTAGAAACATTGAATGACATAATACATAAGGAATTCCAGAAAATGAGTGCAAATACGTGCTAACAATAGAACATAATTACGTGCACGTGTCTGCTGCATATATTGTGAGGTGCTGCTTTTGTTAGCTCGCTTTTTCTCTCCTTTGCTGGCGTCACATGGGGATGATAGGGTTGAAAGATGGTCTTCTCCCTCTGTCTTTGCTCGCTTCGATTTATGTAAAATGATAGAAGCTCCTCAGTGACGTCAATTTTTTAATGTTAATTTTTTCCTTTTTCCCATGAGAAAGTAAGCATGAGGAAGAAAAAAAATCAGAGAGGTGGGCGAGAGAGAGAGAGAGAGAGAGAGAGAGAGAGAGAGAGAGAGAGAGAGAGAGAGAGAGAGAGAGAGAGAGAGAGAGAGAGAGAGAGAGAGAGAAAACCGACCGTACCATGAGAATTTATAATACATAGAAATAGTTCCCAGCTTTTGAAAATATAATTTATAGTCATCATATTAATATTATAATAAATGTAATTATTATATTCCATTTATTATTTATAAATATATAAATATAAAAAAGAATGATAAAGTTTTAAATATAAGATATAATATATTAATGATTGAAACACGTAAATTTCATTCGATTTCATTGTAACTTTAAAATATAATATTTATCATCGACGTTCGTTCGTTCTTTTTTATTATTATTATTTTCCCACAATATTTGTGTGCTTTGACTGACAAATTTTATTATTCTTTTCGTTACCACCAACACTACCAACGAACCAATTTCGTTATTTTTATTTCTCTAATTGGTACAGTATATAAGCGTACAATCTTCGAGGAGGAAAGAGGGGGGTGAAGAAAAGTATATAAGGAGGCAGATGGTGATTTTCCCGTCTTTCCGATCGATCTCTTCCACCCGTATATATATTCTACGTAAAAAAAGTATTTTCAAAAATGATTATTTACTTTATACGTTAAATTATATAAAACTAGACCTTAAGAACAAGTGAAGATTTTTCCACTTTGATTATATCGAGTACTTGCGGCAATACGAGAAGAAATGAAGGGAAAAGAAATAAGTATAGAGTCCCATACATGCAGGCTGCCGCTGGCTCTAGGCTGCTCTTCTCGTAATATAGCAGAGGAGCTGCGGGCTTCAGCTATAAACTTTCTGTTGCGACGAGAAGAACCCGCTACTTGATCTTACGGTGGCGATGAGTCCTTTGCAATCAGCCCTCTCTCTCTCTCCTCTCTCTCTCTCTCTCTCTCTCTCTCTCTCTCTCTCTCTCTCTCTCTCTCTCTCTTCCAATACCCTCTTGACAGCAGTAGTGCGGGCGAATTGCCACCAGCCAACCCACTTGTTCCAATTTCAGCACTTTTTTAACAACCCTAAAATACTTATATTTTTTAATATTATAATTTTCTATAAAGTAGAAGCTAATTATCGTAAACTTCATGCATTTAGTCTCCTGCAATTACTTTTGATAAAAACTTGTAATAACTTCACACATATTCCAATGCAGTTTCTAATTATAAATTTTATACTTTTTGGCACCAATATTTTATACTATGTAATAAAATAAAGAATATATTTTATTCAATTTGTTAACTTCAAAGTAAAATTATTTATAAATTTAGCAACATTGCGTTATTTGTTAAATTTAGAAAAACAGAAATGTTGAAAATTTTACCAGCAAGGAAAAAAAATTAAAGGACTCAAAATCATCATAAAATTATTTATAAAATTCCTGCGAGAATTATAACCATATGCAGTTACATCATTTATGATGCATTGACTTATATTGCATGATTACAAGAAACTTTGAATACAGTGCAACGAACACCGCTACCGGAAATACCCGGAAATGTACGATGTTCTATATCACGTGGAGAGATAAGTTTGTTTCTGCAGATTTAAAACTCACAAAAGTCAGATACCCAAAAATAGGGAGACACAGAAATCGTATAATATGCACTTCTTGTGTGGATCTTTAATTCATTAAAACTATGATTATAAAGGAAACAAAGCAGATGTAACCATGGGAAAAAAAAGCCATTTTTTTATTCTTTTGAGAATAAAGGTGGATTTACATGCACAATTTTCCACTGACATGAGTTGAAATTTGAAATCCACTGCAGGCAGCCATATTTGTTAATTTAAGGGGCGTCAAAATTCAAAGCATATCACTTTGGTGGCTTCGGTTTGAGCACAAAATTTCGTGGCTATTAAAACGGAGCAGTGTAGCATATATTTGGTTAAGTGTCAGGCTACTGTGAGGAAGGTCGTGGGTTCGAATTTGGTGTATGGCGCTTGTTCACCACTTTTCCAGGGTTGTATACAGATGGGACTCTGTGGAGTGTGTTGCCTATTATATATAAGGTTTCCATTGTTTCCTGTAGCTATAAATATACTGAAGTTTGCATTAGGCCATAGCCGCTCTTTTACGAGTTTGTTGTTATAATAAAATGTTGTTAAATTTGAATGCCCACGCCAATAAAAATAAAAACTGCTGTAGTCAGCCAACATTGTAAAAAAAAGTAAAAGTCTGGTCGTCACTCATGTGAATACACCTTTATGAAAGCGCGCGTGTCTTATCTGTTGCGAGTGTGAACGTGTTGGTGGCATTCTCAGTGCAGCACTAATCGATCTACTACCTCGATTATCTCGCTGCAACACTCGCTCCCACCCACAGAATCGTACGTGACATCGCCTCGCTGCTCCCTTCTTAGTGTCACGTGACATATAAGCGACTTTCAAGCTCTGCACCACCTAACATAAATATCTATTTTCAATCAAATGTCTATATTATATATATATATATAAGTTATATCATTTAATCACTATTAAATTATTTATATATTTTGATGTTTGTATAATAACAATATAGTATAATGTTGATTTTGATATAATATAATAGTATAATAGAGAAACTTTTTATTTTTGTTTGTATAAAAATAATTGCTTTTTCGTCCAATTACCTTTTTTATATATATATATTTATAAATTAGTTTATATTTTTGTTAAAATTGAATAAAAACAAAAGCTTTTTGTATATAATATGAACTATATTATATGTATTAATGAAAAGTCAACTTCATTTGTTATTACAGTATAATGTCTGAAAGTGTAATATATAATATACTTTCTACATACAGTATAACAGTACGTGTAATTATATTATACTATCCATTCATTTAAATTATATAAAACAAAACAAATATTTAATTCTCAAAGTAGTCAAAAGTACAACTCGGCGTAAAATTATTATTTCTGTGCTGCCCTACTGTGTCAGAAACTGCATGAGGCTCAAATAAAAATATTAAGAAGATAATAATATAATCGGTAATCTATCGGTTAAGCTATAGCAGCAAGAGCAATAATAATGTATATATTTCTTTAGGAGATTTGAAAGCTTGACGATAGATATTGTTAGTTTTTGTACATACGCTCAAACTAGAAAGTAATATATTTTTATAAATTGATTATAACTATCGATGATGTTATAAAATGCACCTGTCCTATCTACTATAGTGAAAATATTTATTAAACATGGTTCTAATGCCACGTATTTCTATCCTTTTAATATACACAGTTTCATACATTTAAAATCTCTATACTGCAGCACAAAAATATCAAAATTGTATAATATAAGAATATTAAATTTACACTATACAATACTATATCGATGTCTAGGAATATCTTCAATTTTCCCATTGAGCATGTAATAACGTTAGTAAGGTGTCTCTTACAATGTTACATTATTTCAATATTACATTTAATTTGAAATACGAATATTTTAGAAACAAACTATTGCTCGTATTGTTTTCCCCTGAGATTAGGCAACATGTTCATTGCCAAAAAGGAGTTGGTTGGGTTACTTATTGCCTTTGTGCATTGATTTGGCGGTGAGCAAATTGCCTAAATTCAGGCTGAAATGATAATTATTCACTTTTCTGCGCGTAAAATGGACATCCACATGAAACATTTTTTTGCAGAAATGGATAGAGGGTGCAAAGTTATGCTACTCTTTTTTTTTCAGACTTTTTAGAGCACTGAACAATATAATTTCAGAGCCTATTTAAAAGTAAATATTGGAATAAGTACAGGGAGAAGCGTCAATAGGCGTCACTTCTTAATAAAAGGATAGGGACTAAAAGGGGCGTGGTTGTCTAGCTTTTCAGCAACACATTCCAGGCTCAGAAAAATCTGAAAAAAAAAAATCAGAGTACGATAATTTGGTATCCGCTCTATTCCTTTCTGCAATAAAAAATATGTCATGTAAATTCGTTTCAATTTCTCACGTACTGAGATTTGAAACAGGTTCTTCTTCTGGTTGTGTGTTATGTAATGAGCAAGCAAGCAAAGGTTTGGCCGTCCATTAGACAGCAGGCTTGAGAGAGCGCCATCTGGCGGCTGCAGCAGCAAGCAATATTCCTCTGGTGCTCGCGGCGATGGAGGAGCTAGCGCACACAACACATGGCCAGGCGGGCGGCGCCATGTGCGCCACATCTGCCACCAAGCGCCGCGTGGGAAGTAATGGTCCCCCCTCCCCTCCTGCACCAGAAATATAAGGAGATCGACTCGGTTCGCCGTCGCCACGCTATTCTGGTGCACTTCATCTCTTATAATATATCGTGCAATGAGACAATCACCTTAAGATAAATTGTAATACTTAAATTAGTTTTTTCAAATTCCTGATGTGATATATTCATTTGAACGTAGATTTTTTATGTCAAAATGCTCTCTTTTTAATAATTATAATCGAAATGCATAGTTCATAATGTTATACTTCTAATTATTATGTTTTCTATTATGCTGATTGGAAATATATGAAATTTAATTAAAAGTTGGTGCATGATAATTTACATTGAATTTTTTCTACAAAAAAAAATGTGATTTTTTTATTAAATTGAGAAAAATCTACCTATACAATATACAATTTATACTGTATTTGATATGCACATACCTGAATAATATTTCTATCAATATTTTTTATTTCATCTGTATAATATATTTTTTACTATAATTTTTATATATCATATATATAATATGTTAAAAATAAATCACATATTTTTTTTTTATAGTTACTATATGCAAATTAAAAAGAATCAGCTTGCTACTAGTACCTTCATTAGAGATTCTAAAAATGAAGAAAATTAAAGAGAGAATAAAAATTAAATTATAAAAATGCGCAATATTGAATTCTGTTAGTGTACGACACATTTCTTATATTTCAACACGAGAAACGTGCTCATTATATATATTTTTTATTTTCAATTACCATCATTGGACATTAGTGTAATTGTTATGAGGCAATTGTTGTCACATTAAGCCAATAGCAGGGGGGAAATTTTATCGTATATAGTAACGGCTGCTATAACATTCGCTGAAAATGAAAGACATTTTTCAATCAATATATAACGTGGAAAAATTATTTGTTCAATGCTATGAGAAAAATTTATATGGCTCATTTCTTATGCATTTTTCACAAGCATCCTTCAAATATAGCATGTCAATAATTTTTATATTATTATATAAAATGTCTTTTTAGTCAAAGGAAAAATATCTTTGTTAAATTATTAAATAAGTAAATAACCAAACTTTTTTTTATATTATTTGAATTGGGTAGAAGTTATTGAGAAAAAAAAAGTGTTTTCTATTGAATGGTTTGCTTGAGCCGTGGGAAATGCTAATTAATTCCCAGCTGAATTTTCTCCTTGCCTCGTGGGCTTTCCAACTATGTAATCAATAAGTGGAATATTTACCTAAATGCAACAAATAAAATACTCTCTTATCGCTCATCAAAAAAATATTTCAAACTATATAACATAAATATAGTGAACTTTGAACTTCACGTAAAGTTGAAAAATTTACTGTATTTTTGTTTATTTTTATTTTTTTTTTTACATAAAAACATGTAAATATAAAAGCAGAATGATTATCTAAATTATTTCATTAGTATTGTCAGAAATTTGGATCAGTTAAGAATATTGGGAGATATTCACTTGAAGTTATTCACAAGAATATCGAGATTCCCATGCACTAACCACTTTTAATGTTAATCATTGATTTAAACTGACAGTGAACGTGTTTATTTTATAGCTAATCTTGTTATATGTCTCAAATTTCATTATAAAATATGTAGAAAAAAATATATGTTCCATATTATTGCTAATAATAACACAAAACCTAACCCACCTTTTTTTTTTTTGTCTTTAAATATATAATATCTATATTTACCCCCTTTAAAAAAACTAGTTACTGTTAATAAAAAATATCACACCTCATCTCACGTATCATTCATCTTTAACCGTCTAGTTCTTGTCTATATGACATGGTGTGTGAGCTTGTAGCAATTAGAGAGAGAGGGGGGGGGGGTGGCACGTGGGCAGCCGTGATGATGATTAGCAGCGCGCGATGATGGCTACCCCCCCACCCTCCCCCCGACATTGTGAAACTGCTGGCGCAAGCACATGTGCTGTACACATGCTGCTTTTACCCATTGATATGTTAGTCAGCTATATGCAGCCGTTTTAATGTGCCAGTTCTCCATGTGCATAAGCAGAGAGAGGAAAATAAATCTATGAAAACAGCAGAACTCTAGCCAGAGTACCAGGCTGCTGTATAGTTATGGACATTACTGACTGTTAGATTGTAGTGAATGTATTTTAATTTATTGAAATTTATTATATAATGATATTAAAAATGTAACAAAACTTATAATATATTTTTATACGCAAATTTTATATATTGAATAGATTTTGTTGGATATAGGTCACTTATATCTTTCATTACAAGGTGTTTCGATGAATTATTAGAATAAAAGTCCATTGTAAAAATAATAAAAAAAAATCATAAATATTCAGTTGCTTGAGACCTTTTTCAGCTATACGATAAAACGTCTATTTAGCACCTTTGAGACCTTTGCCTGAATTCAGGCACGGGACTATTGTGGAAATATCTTGCCCCCCTTCCTCCCTGAAAGTTAACAAAACACCTAATTATATCCCTTTGAAATCCGAGAAATTTACAAAAGAATTAATATGTGGATATTTTTAAAATAAATAGTTTAAACTATATATATATTTATAATGTATAGACTTTTAATTGAAGTTAAAAGTTGTGTGTTAATTATATTATGGCTCTATTGTTATGTTTAAAACGACACAATTTTAATTATTATATTAATTTTATAGATCATACTTTTAAATATTGTTTGGGTATATATGTGATTACATTAATTAAATTTAGAAAAACTAATTTTAATTAGAATTAAGTATGTTACATTTTTATGTAATAATTGACGTGATCCATGCTGTACAGCCTATGATCGAAATAACGAAATAAAAATTTTAATTTGAATTATAAATACGTATTAACATCTTATTATTTCGTTCAAATAAATGCACCCTATTATACAGTATAAGAACAGCAGTGAGTTAGATCGCCTTTCTCCCAAAGTCTGAAACATATATTATAAATTATGCACCTCTCATATATACCACGCTACCAAAACATAGGGATTTTCCCATGCATGCCTAAGAATACTTAAGTAGTTTCAAAATATACAAATTTCATGTGTAAAATTATATAACGAGTTGATAGAAAACATTGGCTATATTTGCTCAGCTGGACGTATCTAATTAATAATACACTGAGCGTCTGACGTACCTCTTGATGTCCCCGGAGAGCGTGCCAAGTGTCAACAAGGACAGATTGCCGGCGTGGTGGACAGACGGTACGGGCGACATATGGTCCTCCCCATCCTCGCATTAGCCACGTCGATCTATCCCACTCCGCGGCTATCGATGTAAAAGCAAACCTCTTAATTTAAGTTGGGAAAACTCGATTTGATATGATTGTTCTGCTATTAAAATTATATAAAAATGAACATATATATAAATGCATGATATTACTCGTGAGTCTGCTTATTACCACCTTATTAACAAAGTGGAAAACAATTAGAAACGTGAAAATAAATGAATGCATATTATATATAATAGCAAAATTATATTATCGATATATAATTCTATTAATATTTGAATAATAATTTCATTTTGAACAAAACAGCATAGGTCACGTCAATGATCATGGTAAGCTGCAGGAAGAAAACTTTGCTTTCATGCATGGAATAGTTTTGGCATAGGAAATTGGGCTCACCTAAAAGATACCGTTTAAATATTTTGAACTTTATATACACCTTATCCCAAACACTCATAAGTCGCTGAATCGTTAGCTGATAATTGTTGATGATAATCGCGGTAATATACTGAATGGATTTGTGATTGACATCTGGCGTATACAAAAACATTCCGATCAATTCACGGGGTAAATAAAAAGGACTTTTGGACTCTCTTGTATAATAGAAGAGTTGCGCTACATACATATTGTATTTTAAGGAATTTTACAAATGAAACACCCATTGGAGTTTTAATAAATATTATATTTCAGCAGTATATATATAGTTAACGTAGCAGCGCTACTAATATTGCAATTAATATTCTCGACGTTGAGCCACTGGACGCTTGGCGAATCCTCCGTGACTGCTCCCTCATATGTTGGTTCCCACGACACTAATTGCCGACTGATGGAAGTCAGGGCGTCACTCGGAGTCCGCGTGTAGCATTAATGAGCTTCGATATACTTTGACATTCACGTAATCTGAAATTAATTAATGCGGAAACCTTTTGTTTTAATTATATAAACAACATCATGTATATAGTAAATTTACTTTACGAGTCCATTACAGTAGAAAATAATAATAATTATGATTTATATTTTATAAT
Source organism: Siphlonurus alternatus (assembly GCA_949825025.1). NCBI lineage: Eukaryota > Metazoa > Arthropoda > Insecta > Ephemeroptera > Siphlonuridae > Siphlonurus > Siphlonurus alternatus. The sequence continues at coordinate 39,330,348 of OX463779.1, forward strand.
ATTTGAACCCGTTAATATTATGATATTCATTGGAGCATAAGTCGATGGAACAATTAATTTTCAAAACAAGGCCGGCAGCAGCAGTAATGGCGTATATATATAAGCCCAGGCTAGGCTGCTCTCTCTGTGTGATGCTGTGTTGTATGCAGCAAACACTCCATCTCACCCGGCAGCTGTACCTGTCGACAACAACTGCGGGGTTGAGTGGGGGGTTAAAATCATCCGCCGCGCTCACTGCTTTTGTTTTTCACTCGTGTGACCTCCTCCTCCCTCTCTCTCTCTGATGTGATTCGCCACCGCCGCGTTTGCTCTCGCGTTTGTTTGAATGCCGCGTCGCGTCGTGTCAGCGGTTAGTTCTACTCTGTTCGTGACGTCACCGCAAGCTGACAACTCCAACTCTCACCCCCACCCCCCGACATTTCAAACCCACCCCCTCTTTTGTGAGCAGCGGCGTGACGCTCGTGCTGTTACCGACTTCTGACTTTTCTCTCTCTCTCTCTCTCTCTCCCTCTCTCTCTCTCTCTCTCTCTCTCTCTCTCTCTCTCTCTCTCTCTCTCTCTCTCTCTCTCTCTCTCTCTCTCTCTCTCTCTCTCTCTCTCTCTCACTCACTCTCCTGTAAATCGCACCTACACACAAAAACAAAAGAAAATTACACTATTGAGTAAATAGTATTCACCAAGTTGTGATCACAACATTATTTTGTTTGGTTTTGACAGCAAATTCGACAATCGCTACAAGCTCAAAGAAAACGTTTATTTAACATTATAATCCAAAACATGTCTGTTGCAGAGTTGTCAACCAGTTTCTAATTTCCACCTGCTGCTCTCAGATAATTTTTTAAAACAGAAATCAAAGATTGAAAAGATGATTGTATTGAAAAATGGAGAGCTTACATAATCACTTGTACATTATTTTTAGTATCTGCATGTATACAAATATAAAGCATAGAAGATAAATTTCTCTCTATTATATGCACATCTTTTTCAGGTTCATTTAATAATATTAATAAAAAAAATCAAAACAAAATGCATTCAGGACAATCAATTAAGGTGTCACGTTCTCAGTTAAATGGAGATCAAGTTGCTAAATTCTACTTATCATTAATTCGCCATCATAGAATGATGGAGCATTTAATAAATATCATCTACTTTGATAGGAAGGTGGTATAAAAAAACCCCTGCCAATTTTATTTTAAATTTTCCATCTGTATACCATCATCGTCACTCTGTCAGTTTCCATACTTATTCTCTTGTTTATAGTTATAATTTTGTTATTAAACCGCCCTCAGATAACCTCCAACTAATGTTGATGTTTTTTTGTTCTCAGGGTCTCCACGTGACGCCCCCGACAGTCCTGAGGGTGCACAACAGCCCCCAAGCGCCACCCCCGCGTCATCAGGATCAAGCAGCAGTGGAGGCAGCAGCAAGGGATCTCCTCCCGCTCCCAGCATGGGTGTTTTGAATGGAGGGGTCCGAGGCTTTCCGTCACCCCCGGGGTCAATGAACGGCAGCGGTGACAGCCCCTCCCCACCCCAGCACTCTACAGCACCCCCGGCGGTGAGTTACAAGTGTCAGCAACATATAACACCCCCGAGTTGCAACTAAATACAAACCAAAATAGAGCGAGAACATGATTTTCTGCAGGGAATGTTAGGTACATTTACATGCTGGGTATAATGTAGTAGGATTTTGTAACATTCGTCAACTTGGAAAACTTCTGTTTGTAGCCTTATTACTTATTAATCATCATTGTGAGTATATAACAGAGCATGGTGATTAACAAAGCTGCAAATGGAAAATTTCCAAAGCTACAAGTGTACTTGAAATCCAAAAATCCAAACAAGGTTTTCCAAGTGATTTCACTGCATTGCGACAGGAAATAATGAAGACACTACAATATTTATAGCAAGTGCATAATTATATATATATATATATATATTCATGCTATATATTCATGCATGCTGTATGGCATGCATTTCTTACATTAATCACCCATGTAAATTCACCTTTTCTACGTTAATGTAAAAATAAAGTAATCGTGTGTACGTGTAAAAATGTCATCAATACTTTTAATTAAAAATTTCATCGATCGTGACATTGTGACATAGCATGAATAATTGTGTTTTTACAATTTTTATAATATTTTCCCTCGTTATGGTTTCACTCGTCATTTAACGTAATTCCGAGCATTCAAGTCTCTTCGTTAGAGTCAAGTGACAACAGTTGACTACAGTCAATGTATAGATATTTCCACAGAAATCATAATATTTCAACCCTCTTTTAGATTTAAGGTTTAAATTTTACAAAGGGGGTTTAAAACAAATTAAACGTAAAATCTCGGAATTCCGGTGGGTCAATTACTTCAACTGTACCTCGGTGTTTCAGGTGGGCGTGGCCGGTCCAGCGTTGCTGCTGGAGGCGCGTCAGCTGGCCAAGATGCGTCGCTTTCTCACCACCATCGTGCAGTTCGGCGCTGACGTGTCCGCGGACACCGGCGACCGCGTGCGCTCTCTCGTGCTCGCCCTCGTCGTAAGTAAACGTGTTATTTGATTGATATAATCGGGAGAAACGTTATATATTGATTTACGGGCGTTGAGTTTTATAGAAGTTGAGTGTAGTTTTGGAGATGCATGGAATGGAATAACATCTAGCCATAAAAAAATTACGTTTACCTATGTGACAATACTCAGAAAGTATATAAAGAAAAAAATATAATTTATTTTAAAGAATACAATTACTGTGGAGAGTGACAATTGCATGCTTAAAAACGGTAACTCTTGCAAATATACCCGTAAAATTTATGCTTAGCTTTGATGCTTTTTTAATTTTCATTTAAAAAACATTATATTTAAGAAATTGAATGCTTACCTTTTTTATATATTTCTATAGTAATATATTATAGTCACAAACGGCTTATCGATTGATGATTTCAATAATCACTTAAAACATTACTTTGGGCACCACTTTTTAAACAAAAATTAGTTGCTCCGCGTTCACCAATATGATCACCTTAAGGGGATAATTTTGTGACACGGTGTCCTTCGACAGAGCAACTCGCTGGGCGTGGAGGAGTTCCAACGTGCCCTCCAGTCGGCCTTCAACTTCCCGCTGAGGCCCTTCGTGCTGCCCTTCCTGCGTGCCGGCATCCCCGCCCTGCAGCGAGAGGTCGCGGCGCTCGCCAGGCACGCCAAGCAGGTCAGTCCCAGCAACGACCATCATTTCATCCTGAGGTTAGGCAACTTGTTCAGCAACAAAACAAAGCGGGTTGCGTTTGCGCAGTAGCGCTTCTTTCAGCCAATTTTTTTTTATCATAGTGTCATAGTGGAAATAAAATTGTAATGCGTTTCATATAAGTATTTTAGACACGTAAAATAAGGCTAATTGATTTTTTTTTTAAAATTCCATAACACTATATGTAAGGATATTAAAAATCAGTAAGACTTACAAACAAAACACCTGGCTCAAATATTTGGAAGTACAACATGATAAAAAAATTCTTATCATCTTGGAATTTTAAATCTTAAAATTAAAAACTTTTTTGTACCCTCTCTACCTGAATCAGCACCTGTCAAAAATAATAGACCGGGCCTCTATTAAATTGTGTTAATATATCATGCATGCTTTAAGAATATTAAGTTACATTTCTTTAAACATTAATGTATGTTAATTCTGTGTTAACTTGATACATATCACTAAATAAAATCTTTCTAATAATTATTTAATTTTCAAATCGATAAAATAAATTATAGGGTCTTAATACGCACCTGTGTGTTTAGCTTTTACAGTGTAGGCTAATAAAAATTAATTAAAAATAAAGATAATATTACTACACACCTAATACATTAATGAAATTATTTTATTACATATTTTGATAAAGAACCTCGATCGAGTTATGTAATGTTAATTTCTTACATATTTTTTGAACACTTAAAATCGTGCGGCATATTGCTGTGACGTCATAGTATGTAACGTCTTTTCTTATGATTACATAACTATAACGTTGCAGCGTTTTGCAGTGTGATTTGAAGAGTGTTAAAAACTCTGAATAAATTAGTTGGCAGTACATAACTCGAGATCTTTTATCCACAAATGGACAAGATACATGAAAAAATTTTATTGCAGAAATGAATAGAGGGTACCAAATTATGCTACTCTGAATTTTTTCAGATTTTTCTGAAACCCAGAACTATTTTTAAATAATTATTGAAAGTGCGGCCACGCCCCCTGGAGGCGTCAATAGGCGTCCAGTCCCTATCCTTTTTATTAAGAATTCAGGGGTGCCAACTAAAATCACAGGACTTTCAATCATTATTTAAAAATAGTTCCGGGTCTCAAAAAAATCTGAAAAAACTCAGAGTAGCACAATTTGGTACCCTCTATTCATTTCTGCAATAAAATTTTTTCATGGATGTTGTCCATTTGCTATTAATTTTATCTAAGTTTTCCATCAGAACTACTAGGTTACAGATTGTGTGATATATCGAAACAAAATTGAAAATGTATAATGTTTAAAAATACACCTTTGATATTACACAGTATTGAACAATTTTAATATCTGTTATACACACTTGATTGCACGCGTCAGTTAGATTGCATTACCAACGTCGCTACTTTTTTTGCGCACTTTATGTCTTTCCACGCAGGGTGTCTAGCAAATAAAGACTCTGTCACTCTAAAGTTATACGATCCAGATTTTTTTTTTTTTTTAACTCTCTGAGTCTGATGGGGGCACAAGGTGGTGTATGGGGGAATTACCCGCCACCAACACTATATTGTAGGGTGCTATCAAAATACAAAACACCTGCGTACTTCCCTAAACAATTTTAATGATGTTATTTATTATTTATATAAAGTATAAAAAAAAATTGTATTATATAACAATATTATCATTATTTATTTAAAGTTTAAAATAATCATTGAATTTATTTTATATATATAAAAAAAAGCCTTATGTTAAAATTCCCATAGATATTCAAATTAGCATCAACTCTTATTCATTCAGGACCATCACTAGATATATTTTTTTATATATAAAAAAAAGAGGGAGAGAGAAAGTGAATAAAAAGTCATTTATTTGAAAATACGCTAATTTGCAACTTTCCGTTTCGTTCTCTTCTGCAGCCGTCTGGCCTAGGTAAATACACTTAACTATAGTGGATTTATTCCCTTGCGATCAAAGTTACACCCACCACCCATTCGCGGAAGCTCGCCGCCACCACTGCTGAAATAACAGAGCAAGAACAGCTCATAGTATGGACCTTTCGCCAGATGCTATCGGCGGAAAAAAAAAAAGTAAAAAAAAAAAAAAGAAAGAAAGCATAGAGCGAGACGGCTCCTACGCGAGAATATTTCTTCTCACTGACGAGCAGTGCGGGCAATGTGTAACTCAGAGATACGACGGGCTCTGTCGCCCTCCTCTCCTCGAATTATTCCACCCACTATCCATTCCTCTCCTTATTCCAAACGCAAAGTTTTTAACTTACGAAAAAAACGTGTTTTATCAAATCCTTTTTTTATATTTTTAGATTCTCCTTCTTTTTTTTTAAAATGCAAAACTTTTATGTACTGTTCATATTTGTATTAAAAATTTTATTGTTCCATCAAAGAAGTTTAATACGGAGTGGTATAATGATAATTTATTACTATATTATATGACTTATTATATGATTATTTGAAAGACACTTCGACAGATTTAAAACTTTTGATGAATTATTAATTGAAATTTATAAATACTAATACCATCAATTCAATACCAAAAATTGATGAAAAAAGTTAGAGTGCAGGGTGAGGGATATTTATTAACGTTTCACGAGATTCATAAGTTTACAAACCAAGTTATTGTGATGGCTATTACTAGGTTAATTTGACTATTCTATAGCTTAGATCATGACCTAGACGAAATGAAGATAATTGGTATTCTGTATGCGACTATTAAATCATTATTATTATTTTATTTTTAATTATTCTTGATTTTTATGAGATACCTTGTTTTGGATATGATTATGTTGGATTTTATACATTTGATATAATACGAACAATCCTTATAGTTTCAAAATCTTTCCGTTTAGACAGTGAAACATTTAGCTGGGGTTCATTCCATTTCTGTGAACCTCTTTTACTTGACCAATAGCAATGCTCGTTTCTGCTTTTTTGACCAATGAGAGCGCGTGTTTCAGAGCCCGCAGCAGTACCTTCGTCAGCACGAACAGCTGGTGCTGGATCCCTCATTCTCGCCTTCGGAGCCCTCTGAGATCTTTCACTCGGTGGGCGAGCTTCACCCGGACACCGCAGCACAGGCCGCGGCAGCAGCAGCAGTGGCCAAGCGACCCAGAGACAGGTAGGCAGTCACCCCACCAGAAGGTTGTACGTCCTTGACCCCACCCTGATATCAGGGTAAACCTTGATAAATGACAGTAATATTATAGAAAATGCATGCAATAAATGACCTTGTTAACATAATATATATAGCTGAAAATGTAAAGTCGGTATTACACGATATAATTTTTCTAACAGCATACAATTTTTCCTTACAAGAAAACTTGAACTCCATTTGTTTGTATGGAGATGAAATTTTCTTGCAAGGAAAAATTGTACGTAAAATTGTATGGTGCAGGCGCGGATCCAGAAAAAAAATTCTGTGGGGGTGGCGGGAGGGGGGGGGGGGGAAGGGCTCACGTCCAAAATTAGAAACAAATCCAACATAACTAACATATTATATGCCATATATATGGTCGAAACTTATAGGATAAAAAATGCAAAACAAAAATATAATGTGACAGTGAGTATCAAGATAAAATATTAGACCAAACTCATGCAAATATACTAAAGTAAATATTAATAGCCCCTGAAATATATGCAATTTTTTAAGCACCACCCAGATAATTGATCTGAATGGAGTGTAAATTAAAGCTTGAACACGTGTGTAAGGTGCACCTGCGGGGAGTTAAAGGGGGGTGGGTCCATCAGCACAGTTGTGTTGACGTTGGTCGGAGTACGCAGCCAGGCGAACGCGCGCGGGCAGCCACCACTGCGAACACAAACAGCGGCGCTGGGAACGTAGCCAACTGACGATCTCATGCAAGCTTTGGCACAAAAATTGTGTACTCAGTGTGCAAAAATTCCCACCGTTCAATCACGGAACAAAGATGTATAATATTCTACCTCATTTTTTTTTCTAATTACCTATGATATTAAAAATATATATAATTATAACTTTTTTTTGTAGATTAATGAAAAAAAGTTAATGATATTTTTATATATAAAAATAGACAATTTTAATCAAAATATTTAAATTAAAAAGAAATATATTATTTTAATTAAATTTTGATTAAATATTTACCTTTTTTGAAATAATTATATAATAATTAAAATTCTTCTTAAAATTATAAATACTAAAAATAATCAAATTATTACAAATTACCCTTTTTCATCATCATAATTTTTTTCTTCTCTCTTCAAAACTTTCATGTAACATTATGCGTGAATATATCTACTATTTTTTTTTTTTATTCTTTATTTGGTAACATATGTTTTGTGGGCGGTGTCATTTTGTCTCAAATCAATAGTATTAAGTATAAAACAGTATCAGCAGCAGTAGTAGTAGTAGTAGGTACCGGGTGTTGTCGTTTCGGTGCTTGGAGCTTATGTGACCACGCAGATACCCCCCTCCACCTTGCATGTCATCGAGAGCTAGGACGACTGCTGGTGCCGCACTCCCCCCACCTCCTCCTCCACAGTTCTCTCTCTGCACGGCCGTCGCTGCCATTACTCATTTTAATAAAACGTGCACCGGCTGACGATTCCTCCGGTTCTCTCTCCCCACCCCCCTCCGTCTCATACGACGACGGACCCGATGGTTCTCACAAGGATAATAAAGTAGAGAGGATGCTTTATTTTAAAATTACCGCCATATAAACTTCTAGTGACGTCAATACGTCGTATTTTAAAGAGAATATTTTATTGGCCAGCTCTTCAAAACCAAGTTATTGGTAACGAATTGTTCCGAAGTTTCACGAAAATAGTCGAGGACTTCACTTCTTCAATTTATCGTTCTAAGCTATCCTCCTCAGTTATATTATCCTTGTGGTTCTCAAGCTGTTACTGTCACCAGGTGTCACTGATATCTACCCCCCTACTACTTCCTTGTCTTTAAACTAGGAGCAATACTAGCCAAGCTAAATTAAAATTTACTTTCGATAATGATATATATAATTTAATATATCAAACTTTTTTGTATCTGATTTATTTCATTTTTTTTTTTCCCTTCAAGTACATTTTCTTCCAGTAGTTTGATTGTAATTCTTATTTTATAATTTATTGTATTCAAAATTAGATCTGGAGTAAAAAAATAGGAGGGTTCTTATATATAAAAAAAATTTATACCAAAAATATGTATTAAATTTTTATCATTAGAATGAAATTTATTATTTGTTCCAAATATGGTAGTTTATTAGCCATTATACTTTAGCATCTAAATTAGCGACTTTTTTTTAACTCTAAAGTTCTTTCCGATTCTACAACGTTATGCTGCCAACTAATTACTGCCTATTGCACTTGCTGCCGCTCGCAGGGCACCCCCTCCTCTTACCTCCCTCCACGCCAGCTGCAATCCGCTACCACCACGGCTAAAGGAAATCAATTTCACAACACAAAGTTTTAATACACGGGCTCACGTCTTAACCGCTCTGAATAACCTCTAGCCTAGAAAAAAAAATGTGATTTTGCATCCAGATGTTGAAAACAAAGGAGAATTTTCTGTTAACTTTTATGAAATTAAAGAATATTTATAATGTGTATGGATACTTATATAAATTGTATATACAGATATTGTTGCTATAAGCTAAAAAAGTATATAACTAAGAAAATAATCATATAGTTTGCTACGATAATATTAAAATTATCATTATTTATAAAATTTATTAATAATTAGTATGTCCCCATAAAAATTGCATCATTGAACGAAGTTTTATAAATTTTATACAGGTATAGACTTTTCTATCAATACTTTTATATTTTATAGTTTGTTGCTAATTACTAATACACTTTGCTAATTGAACAATTAAAATGTACGCGCGGGCTATATAGTTTGAACTTGTTCCTAAGTTTGCTCCAAGACTTTCCTGGCCTTGACTTATCGTCTTCTCTCTCTCTCTCTCTCTCTCTCTCTCTCTCTCTCTCTCTCTCTCTCTCTCTGCTATAAGGAAAGGGGAGGAGTGGAGAGGGTAATTAATCTACGACGTTAACTCCTCATTTTGCAACCCTCCATTCACCTGACGGCAGCAGCCCACCACCCTTATATATACCACCCCTAAGAAGGCCGCAAATCTTCAAGAAGGAAATTTTTGCAATCACATACACTCACTAAAAACTTAAAATTTAATCGAAAATTTTGTTCAACGTATCATTTTTTTTCTTTTAAATATATAAACATATATAAGAGAAAAGTTTTTATACATTATAAGAAGTTTAGCCAAAAGTCTTTTGCTGTAGCTTTAAGATGTTGAATCAAACTTGCTGATTACGTAGCTGCCACTACCTTATGACGCCCTTTTCACCCCTTCCTACCCCCTCCCTCCTTTCGCCGCATGCCTTGATATACACCGCGCGCATAATCACTGATCTTGCTTGCTTGCCCCAGCTCCCTCCCTTCTGTAAACTGCCAGTTCCATAGCATAAAAAAAAAATCTATAACAGAAAACAAAAACAACACAAATTTCCTGCCTTTTATAATTACACTCAACTGTTATTATAAGAAGTTGAATTTTTCGTTTATTGTTTTGTTTGTTATTTATGAGCTGCCTGTTTTATCAGTACAAATTATTATAGATTAGAGATGAATTCATAAAAACACATTGTTTGAATTTCAATAAAACATGGCAGTGACAGCATATAGAGGCTTTGCTTTAATTTTATGTGTGAATTTGTAATGAATATTAATCATAGATTAACCTTTTCACACTTGTTTTATTTTATCAATTTATCCAATATATAGACTACTGCTAGGCAACCCTTTTACAGAGGAAAACAAATACATAATTATAACATAGCTCTGAGATAAATCAAAGTTGCTAATAAATTATAAGACAACAAGTGAAAATTAATCCACGATATCTGAAAAATATCCTTCATTTAAAAAATTTACAAGCAGACTGCATGATTATATATGAAATGTAATTTGCTTAAAATTGAATTAAAAATTATTTCTCATATATTATACCATTGCCTGATTTTTATAAAAGGACAAAATACGAAACATAAATATGTGTTAAATATCCTACCTATTTCGTTTCAGCTTCTACGAGAATGGCCTGGGGGATGGTGATTACGGTCCCGCCTCCAAGCGCTACCACTTCTCCGGTGCTCATGGAGGCGGCCCACACTCCGGGGGCGGCAATCTGTTCTCCGCGCACCACCCACTACTGATGCACCACGCAGCCCCCAGTGGCCACCACGGGGATTTCGCGCCCGCTCCCGCGCACGCAGCGTCTGGTTCGCTCCTCGGCCCCCACCAGCCCGCCCCACACTATGCGTACCACGGCCCCACGGCAGCCCCGCCCCCACACAACGGAGAGGATGCTGCGAGTAACAGGAGATACGGCGATGATGAGTGGAAGAATATTCATGTGGTGAGTCCGAGCGTCGATGAATACAATCAGAGACTATCAGAGACCTACGTGTCTTATACCAGAAAATGTTTTAAATTTTCTGGTCATAAGAGATAAATTTAATTTAAATTATCTAAAAATATTCAGTGGAAGTAAAGTTCATAGCAACATAATATAGTCATGCATGCAATATAAAATGTCTATACAATGAGAGCAGTGATATTTAATTGTACATTTAATATTAGATCATGAATTTGTTCATTCCATTCCCTGATATGCATAACAGCTAGTTTATTAGATAAAACAACCTATTAAATGCAATTTTGTATTGCTAAACATTTGGTAGACAGGATTAAATAGTATAAAAATCGGCTGCGTTGTGACACTTTGTACGAACTTGATTTTTCTCCATCAGATGCTCAACTGCATCCTAAGTATGGTCGAGAAGACCAAGCGGGCCCTCGCGATCCTGCAGCATCGACCTGCTCCCTCTTCGTCTTCGCAGCCCCCGGAACCGAACCCGGCCGAGTTCCTGACAGCCCCCAGCGCGGGGGCGGCCACTGCGGCGTTGTGGCTGCGTCGACTGCCCCCCGAGGGCGCGGAGCAACACGACATCAAGAAGACCGCGGGCGAGATCATGGCGCAGACCATCAAGGCTACTGAGGACCGAGTCGCAGAGGTCCGCCGCAGAGCAGGTACGCGAGTCTCCGTCCTTATAAGCATGTCTTGAGTATCGTAGCATTGTTTTGGGGGTCGTTGAATGAGCTCAGTGATATACAGGGGTATGTAGCTTTAACATGGAAGTGTTTTGAGAGATCCTTAATGACCTTAATTACCATCAGTATATAAATAGAGTCATCTTTGCTAGCAGCTGAACTTCTCTTTGTTATACACTGTAGAATGGTTTGACATGCATGGTTGTCACACCTGTCACAATGATTTTCAATACCATTTTTGTTTCGTATATAGAGTACAATATTACAAGGAATAAAATCATGATGAATCTGTTAGCAAAAATGACCAATTTTAGCAGTAGTGATCTACAAGAGGGGGAAAACATGTTTTTTTCCGGGCTGTCAGAGTTTTCACGCTAAGGGGGTTGATTTTTAGAAGCTAGGGGATAGGATGAGTTGATTTAGAATTTCTACCTTCGGTCTGAAAAATTGACGGACCCCGCTACTAAATTTCAGCAAAAAACGGGATAATATACCTCTGTCTGAGAACAAGTTTGGGTGGTGTCGGTGGGTGATGGCGGTGTTGCTGTGTCTCAGCTGAGCTCGTGGTGTTGCGTGGTGTCACAGAGGAGGCGGTCAACGAGGTCAAGCGGCAGGCCGTGCTGGAGCTGCAGCGGGCGGTCACCGCGGCCGAGACCAAGGCGGCCGAGCTTGTGGCTGCGGAGAGGTCCCGCATGGAGAAGCTGCTGCTCGAGGCGCGCAAACAGGCCTCCGCGGCGGCGGCGGCAGCGGCTTCCGAGGATACTCCTTCTAATGCCACCTCCGCGCAACAGCAAGCAGAAAGTAGTGAGGTGAGAATGTTTTTGATATTTCACTCCATAATGAGTGCAATGAACGACTCTCCTCCTTTATGAAAGAATCGAGCGTATCGCTCCTCCTTCTTAAAGAAAACTGTCACCGTAGTCGAGTCTTTAGACTATAATGGGGGCGATTCACGAAAGAATTATCCAGAAAATTATCCAAGTTTTTCACTATATAACCGCGGTTAGCGCCAGCCTAATTCAATGACATTAAACGTGTTAGTGAGAGACCTGGATAAGTTTCTTCGTGAATCGCGCCCTGTATAAATATATAATTATTATCTTTATTAAAAAATAAAAAAAACTTATAATTCAAAACACCAATATGTCTTTAAAAATATTATTAATTATATTATAATATGCATCAATATCATAATAAATTTTGCAAGAAAAATGAGCGTGGCGCAGTGCATTGACCGGTTCTCGTTAGATCACGGAAGTCAAACTACATCGAGCGTGGTTAGTACTTGGATGGGTGACCATTTCAAGTAAAAAATACGCTGCTCCCTCCCTGGGGTAAATTCATCTCGCTTTCCACCCAGTGCAGTGATGCACTTGTATGTGGTTCCCCAGGCTTTGGACATCGCTTTGGTCCATTGAGAAAAAGTAGAGGTGTCCGTCCTGACTGAGGTTTTCCACGGTTCCCTCAGTCTCACCTCAGCGAATGCTGGGACGCATAGCATGCAGGCCGTGGCCACTATCCGTTCCCTACCTTATCCCTACCCAGTACCCCGCCGCGAGCTGTAAGCTCTTAGGGGTGTATCCTTGTTAAAAAAAAAAAAATTAACAGAACAAATTCATGAATAAATAGCATCAGAGATGAAACAATGCTAAAATATTAATCGTCATTGCTATTAAAACAAAAACAAATTACAAACATTTTATCACAATGCTAACTTTCTCCCCTACGTCCCACAGAGTTGCTGGAACTGCGGACGTAAAGCTAACGAAACATGCAGTGGCTGCAATATGGCACGCTACTGCGGGGCCTTCTGCCAACACAAAGATTGGGAGAACCATCATCAGGTGTGCAGTACCTCACGAGACAAGAGCGCGGCTGCAGCGGCCTCTTCTGGCGCTGCCGTACCTCTCGTGACCCGGACCTCATCCTCGCGGTCAGGAACCCCCGGCCCGGCCACATCCACCGTACAAGTAACCCCATCTGTTGGCAGTGAAACCAAGTGACGTCAGCGGAGCACACGACACAAGACCAAGTGATCTAGTGGTGTTCAAAATAATTACTCTACTACTACTACTTCTCTCTCAGTATACTCTGTGTCACAAAGACGTAATAATATTATAAACCCTAGTCACATTATTCATTTATGTGATGATGATGAGATACTATTGATGATGATGTTATATCTTATTTATTGTATAATTTAATTCAGGGAATAATATTATGTAATAATAAATAAATAATAATGTATGTATTTATTAATTATTGTTTCTCAGTAATATAATATGATGATATTTTTAAGGCTCAAAATAATATTATTAATACATCTATAATGACTTGTATTTATTATTAGAAATGGTAGTATATGTAAAATAATAATGTTTAGAAAGAAAAAGTAGTACAGTTTCAATTAAATTGTTCGGCACAAATCATTACACATTATTCATTAAATTAATGTAATATATCTCTATATTACTTTGTTTGAATATTTATGATTTTCAGTATTTTTGCTTCGTGATTTTGAGTCTATATTAATACATGGGATACAAATTGTTGCATGTATTTTAATGTTGAATATATTCAAACCCTTAGTGAATATTTTGGCAATTTTTGCAGCACTGCCTCATCACTTGATAAAATGTACATTAATTACAGAAAGAATCTCTCTCAGTCACTAAAAAGTACGTGGATATAGATTTGAAAATATTTTTGACTTGCATGCTCTGCATTAGTTATGTCGTTATGTCATATTATTTCTCTAAAAAAATAATAATGATTTTCAATTTGCAGTTATACAGTATACATTAATAGTAATAGCTCACAAAGTAATTATTTTAACACACCATTTAAGTCATTTAGCAATTGAAAGATTTTTTAGATGAGAAAAATATATTTGAATAATCCCACCGTATATAATATATATTTTTAGGTAAATCACAAGCTTTATGTCATAAAACGTGAATTTCATGTAACAATGCGCCTTGAATGCTGATTTTTTTTTAACTTCGTATTTTTTTTTTCCATTTCGTGATATATTACATCATTTGATCATTTGAAGAATTAAATGCGGACCCCCCAACCCCTCAAATCTCTTTCCCATGAAATTTGGATTTTAATTTCATATTAGTGTAGACATTTTTCCACCTTTTTTTTACTACCAATATTTTTACTATAAGTGCCGGTCAAACCTTATTTTTTTCTGGGTCCATTTCTGTGAAGTATGTTTTCAAATCTATGATCACTTTACTTAAAAATTTTATGTACCACCAGGAATACAACTGTGACTGTAATAATCAGTATTAATTGTTCTGCAGGATGAAGGAATATTTGTTCGGGGATGTAGAAAACCAAACATTTATTTTCTGCATCCACAAGAGAAGACTATACGTGTAGTTAACAATTTTTCACCAAAGAACCTTGATGAAATTTGGTGTTAATTACATTGATATTTTTGTGTTAGATTTTAATTTAAACTTTGTATTAAAATCAGGTGTTTATCATTATATATGTATCATATGACAATGCATTGCTAGTCATCTTTAATATACCCAATCATTATGTAAAACATTATGTTTTTTGTATATGTTACAATTCAACCAATCAGATAATGCATAATATTGAATTATACAAAGATATCACATTTAAAATATTCGATTGAAGAGCAACATATTGTGGATTAATTTTATTTTTTCTAGATAAAATAAGCATAAATTAAATCTCTATAAACTCAAAAGTAAATATTACAAATTATGTCTTTTAATATTTTATTCATATTTTGGGGGGGGGGGATTATAAAATTCCTTTTCCTCTTTTTCTGTATACATTAAAATATTCAATACATCCTCACTGCAAATGTTTATGAGTTTCCAATACTTTTGGTTTCAAATAAGACAAATTTTTCATGATCTAAAAATATTACCTCTTCTAAATTTACTCATCAATTTATCATTGTATTTGATACAGTTACGATATGGTGTGAGTGCATGAAACTAATTTTTAAAAAATTGGTAGAGTTAGAAATTGAGTTTCTTTTTCATTGTAACCTCAACAATTATTTTCTTCACGTTTGAAGTATAAATTACTAAAAAATTAGAATAGAGTAATATTAAAAATTAAATATGTTTTTGGACTGTCCTAATTATAAAATAAACCAAAGAAATCATTGTCTGTAGTAGGCCTAAGTCACATCTCCTGTATTATTATCACTAAAAATAAGTAGCTATATTCATTCTTCTGTTATCATCGTCTTTTATTAATTAATAAATTATTGAAAATATTTAAATGTGTTTATTGTTTATTTCATTAAATTAATATTGGGAGTATATAGGATTTAACCTTGTTAATGATATTATATTTTTCTTTGCAATGTAACCTTTTTTTTTATAAAAAATTCGTAAAATTTATTTATGATTTTATGTCAATTTAATTAAAAACAAATTTCGGATCTGTTGAAACCTTCGATATGGTACGAGGAAAATCATGACAATTAACTAGGCGATCAAAAACCAATTTTAATTCACTTTCTATACTAGAGCTCAGTTTTTTAGATTCATTGATAAAAAATCTGTAGTGAAAATTGTTTACAATCCCTTTTATAACGCAAAGCCTCGATCGTTATAACCATATGACTATAACCAGAAACTAACAAGAAACTGATTGAATGAGAATTAATGATTTTTAATTTCCTTACATATACTTTACATATTAATATTATTAACTGTCATCATGGACACAGACTAACTTTAGCTTAATTAAAAGAGTCTTTTAGAAATATTTTAGATTCTTTTTAGAAACGATCTGAATTGCTTGATGCGACTGAAGGAACCACATGGAGAGCCCAGCCAAGATTGGTCGTTAAAATGCACAGGTAATTGTGTATTAATTTTTTATTAAAAATTTTTAATTTGAAAACAACATGTAAAAGCCAAAGAAAATGCACTTTTGACAAAGTTATATGCATGCAACATACATATCACTATTTATAATCTAAAACTGGTGTTAAAATTAAAAATCATAGAGATAAAATAAAAGTGTAGTATCGCATTTTTTGTGACGTCATTAGCATGATGGTACCACTGGTCCTTTCTACCTTACGAGCAGCCAGTGATACATTGCAGTATTTTTACATAATTTATAAGACTTCACCGCCGTCAGCTTCTTTCTCGCCGTGACGATAGGCAACTTGTTCAGCACCAAAGCAGAGTGGGTTGTATAAGCAGCAGGGGGTAAGATGGCGTCCATGTGACGCTTTTAAATGCAAGTTGTGAGTTTTATATTTATTATATAGTTTTTCAGTAATAATAAATACTGTAAATGATGATTGGGTCTGATCGTAAATACACAATTGATTACACCCCGTAGAAACAAGAATCAGATGAACTTTATTTACAGCTAGGGAATATAAATTAACACTACGTTAAAAAATGATTACATCCTGAGTTTGACATTACCATTGAAACGAGCTTATTTTTTTACCCCAGAAAACACCTTTGAATTTTTTAAATCGGAGACATTTAAGGATTTCAACATTAGGAGTAAAAATACCAACCCCTAAAAATTGAATCCGTAACTAACTCCGATTTAAAAAATAAAAAAATAAGCTTGTTTCAATGGTAATATCAAAATTAGGATGCAATTATTTTTTAACGTAGTAATTTTTACTATCTCGTTAGGGGTTGTTTATATTACATTTTAAATTACACCATTAGATTCAGCGTATTTTGAACTAAAAATAAAATGGTGCTGTGATCAGACAACATTTTTCTATCAACTTAATTTAACATGGAAATCCCATAAGAGAGTTATGCCAATCGTGAATCAACCCCTAAAAAGGCATGAAAGAGTGATTTGAAAAAAAAAAAAATCTACCACATGTTTGTATGCCAAATTTCAACTTTCTAGCTGAAAATCCTCCCGCCGAAAATTTAGCGTACGATCGGAACACCATTTTTGGCCCTGTCTGTATACTAAAATATAATTTATAAAAATTTAGGTACCTTTCATTACTTTTTTTATGCAGATTTTAGAGTGAGACGATGTCGCGTCTTTATGGCTTGGGAACCGCGTGACTCACAGCCACTTAAAAAAATAAATTAAAAAATAATAAACGCTTACTGAGCTCATTCACAAAAAATTCATTGAAGCATTATTACATTAGTTTGATACGAAAGAAATACAAAATAGAACAACAAGTAAATTAAGTTTCTGCAGGAGGGGTGCACATGCTACTTTAAGTGTCCATGGCACCTATAGCACCGGGGGACCAAAAATAAAAAAAAATAAATGCATTTTTAGACCTATACCATTCAAATTAAAATTCAAAAATACACTAAAAAAATATATTTCAAAAATTGAAATTTTTTTGAAAATTTTCAAAACAATTGGGGGTGATTAATTAATTAATTTAATATATTGGAAACCTTATGCTTCAGACTTATATATTTTATAATTTCACAATTTTCAATTTCTATGCTTTTTTTAAGAAATACTTAACTTTATTTCTGTGTGAATAATACTATTTTGTGTTTGCTCAATTAAATTGGAAGAGTAATACCGGTATTAATATTAAAAAAATATAATAGATTTGGGATGTAAATGCATGACTACTATAATAGATAATGGAGTTGGTAGGAGGAAGGCAGCTGTGGTTATTTATATTTCTCCGAGGTGAGCTCTGTACTATGGAATATTACAACACACTTGCCCTCTCTCCCGAAACAAAGTGTGTACATAGGAAGACGTCTGGACAAGTGCCGCTTGCAGGTCACCGAAGATGCTAGTACAGGTGGATAGCTAGTTAAGATTAATCATAAGTGCAGTAAGTTCCACCAACTTAATGCAAGATGGTGTTATTTCGCCCTTTGTTAACATTTTCTTTCAAAATAGAAGAATTAAGTCGTCCATGCAATATCGTAAACTATATTATATTTTTTCAACAAAACCAACAAGCAATGACGTGTTACTTCATTAATTACAGTAGTAATAATATCTTGAGCAGTTTAGAAATATAAAAAATAAATATATCACAAATCAAAATTTGGAAACATTAATTAATTCATCCAAACTCTTTTGGAAGTAGGTTCTAACTTTCTTGCCTTTTAATTTAAACATAATCAAACTGAAAATAAAATCAGAATTGTCTAAAAAAAAAAAAAAAACCTTGTAATTGGATGTTGAAACTACTTAAAACTATATACATTATATATTTTTTTATTTATTTTTTTTTTTTTTACATGCTGTACCTTTTTCTTAAGCAAGATCTTTTCCTTCATTAAAGAAATAATGAATTTTTTTTTTCACATTGAGTAATACCTTTATTAAACATAATGCAAAAAGAATTAAAAGTATAATTATTATATGCACAGTAATGACATTCACAGTTTAATCGTTCTTGGCTTTCTTGCTGGGTGGTTCTTCTCCCAGGATGTCTGCGAACAGTTTCTTGGTGCGTACAGCTTTTCCCTGAGCGTCCGCCCAGTCGGTGGGGTTGTGACGGAACAGCTCCACACCGCAGGTCTGCTCCACAAAGCGTCCGTGCTTGTCGCTCTTGAGCTTCGCCAACTGTTCGCCCAGCTCTTTGATGATCCCCTGTCGTACCTTTACCGAGCTGGCTTTCCACACGGCATCCAGGCTGCGGGAGCCCCACACACTGCATGCGAGACCAACCCAGTGACCCTGAAATATAAACTTCATTAATTGGGGTAACATAAACAAGAGACGATTTGCTTATAAACTACTGTAAACCTAAACAGTGTAAACGGAACTCATGCCTATTTGAGCAAAATGAAACAAAGATATGTTGTTTTTTTAATTTTGGAAATGAAGATGTGCAGTCTATAGTTATACTAAAACTAGAAGGAAGATTGATTGTTGAAAGAGGCATGAAGTTTTACACTACCTAGTTGATAAAGTGCTTCACTAATTGAAGGTTAATTTTGAAGTTCTGAATCAAAGTAAAAAAATAATACTGCAAGCTAATGGCAATAATCAGACAGTATTATAGTCTTTTAAGCATCATAGTTTACATCTGCAAATACTGTAGTTAATTTCTGTAATGAAAGTTATGTGTATATGGTATTTAAACAGTCTCATTTCCAATTGTGATTTTATTAACATTGAAAGCATACATATTACACCACTCAGCCACATAAAATAAGGCTTGAAAGACTGCATATGTACCTAGTAATACACATTCACGTCTCTAACCTTGAGATGCTGACAGAGCTTCTCTCTGCTCTTCTCGCCCACGAAAGCGCTGCTCATGAAGGCATCCGTCACGTGACTGCCCTTCGAGTCTGCCAGCACGGCGGCCAGGTCTGCAGGCTTCATCGCCAGGAGGCTCTGGACAAACTGAGAGAGAGGATGGTCAGTAGCTAATATCTCAACTTCATACAGTAAAAAAAAAAATTGTGTTCTTCTCACAGTACTGCGTTTATATGAATGTACTAAAGTGACAACAAAAAATATAATATTATATTTATTGATTGATTTCCCAAGAAAAGGTAATCCAGTAGCTTTCAAAACTGCTAATGTTATCAGTTTGCAGTCCACTTGCCTCAAGGAAAATTGCTATGCATACCGGTACCTTTCTAAAGACAATGATAAATATGCAAATGAAAAATTATAAAATGAAAAGTGTTATAGTATTTCAATTTTAATATTTTTTTTTTATGAATTGAATTCCATATATGCAGCTTGTAAAAGAAAAATATAATCAACAAATTCATTTGACTTGGATTTAGCTATAAATTTTTGTAAAATTAACACGAATTTATTTCTTACATGATGTTAGAATACTTAAAATTAACCTTATTATTATTGATAGGAACATTTAATCACCTTGATGGGTTTGTTAAACTTGAGGAGTGTTTGCAGTAGTAGCGAGCCATGCAGAGTGCAGGGTGGTGGTGCCCCCTCCTCCTTCCTGGAAGCCACCCTCTCGTACTGCTCACAGTTTTGCAGGGCCAACACCAGAGGTGCCACTTGCATCTGGCGTTCGGCAGGGGTGCCACATTGCAGTACCGCCATCAAGTTCTGCAGCAACAGGAACAGGGTCATTAGACGCAAAGGTCACAGACAAGGTGAACCTACAGAGGGATCTAGGTTGATGTAACAATATCATGATGTCAATGAATCTAAAAAAAGCACTGTTATCACCAGGTGAGCGTATGTATATTTTTTGTTACTCTTAAAATAAGTTAAAATAATTATGAACTTCAGAGCAAAAAGTTTAATATACTGTAAATCTATCTTTGAAACAAAACAAATAAAACAAAACAAAAATTATTAGATCTGTATCCCCTTTTTCGAAAAGAAAAATCTGTCAGGGGTTTCTCCTCCTCTGATCTCTCTCTCTTAAACGCTGCTCCAAAATGGAGCCTGTCTGCCAACTCCTACCAGTGGGGTCACAATTTCAAGTTCACCAAAGGTCACAGGATTTTGCTCATACCTGTATGAAGCTTCCTTGTCCTGCTCCGAGTCTCTGACAAGCCTTGCCGAGGGCGAGGAGAACGCCAGTGTGTCCAGCTCTCAGTACTTCCTCCAGGGTCTCAGCTGTGCTTAGTTCTTCAAGTAGGGGCTGCAGCTGAGGACAGGAGAGATACTATGTAGTTACTTAGGTAATGATTCAATGACTGTTATAAGCAGAAAAATGAATGGACTGCTAAACAACAACAAACCATCACTGAAATAATGGATAAACAAAATACTGTAGATCCTTAAAATGATGTAAAAATGAGAAAATTGAATACTTTCCAGGCTTTGTATTTTAGTTGAGGAAATAAAATTTTGTCAAGTTTGTAGACAAAAATTGCTTTTATCTCACCACTACTTACTGTTCCATAAGTAAAATCAATTAAAAACAAAAAATTATATTAAATTATATATTATATTATTATATTATTATATAATTATATTATATTATATTAAATTGTATTAAAATTTACAATTTAATACAATTTGACGATGCAGTTTTTCTGATGTGTGGTGAATGTTCGCTCTGTGTGTATAGGATCCTTAGCCTTTTATATTCACCAATTTGGGTTATTATTATGTTGTTGCTATTATTTATTTATTTTTTCCCCTATTCCCTACAATGTAATTTATCCCAAATAAACAAATATTATTATTATTATTATTATTATTATTATTATTATTATTATTGAAAAATAGCAAGATGGCTAAAATTAATTGGAACAAGGGGCCTAATATAATTTAACAGCTAACAAATTTACCACTTTTAATTTGAACTTATTAAAAAAAAAAGAGAGATCTGGCTGTGTCCCAATACTCGTTTACTACCCTCCCCTACCCTTCCCTACACTACCCTACCCTACACTTTCTTCAAGAAGGGCCCTTTTGTGTTTTTTTGGTATTGGGAACGACACTTTTCGTTCCCTTTATTCCTACAAATTCGCCACCTGGTGGTAGTTTTTTTAAATTAAAAAAAGGTGAAAAACACTTTTCAAATAAAAGAGGGAAAAATAGAAGTAAATTTTAATTTTAATTTAATTGTATTACTTACTTTCAAAATATTAATAACAATAATAAAAAATAATTATTTTTATTTATTGTAATTATTTTATACTATTTTATACTTACAGTTAGTACTTTAAACTAAATTTTTTTTAATTAAATAATTATAATTTTTATTCAATTTATAAAAATTTGCGGTAATATATTTATTATAGGCACTTAATTGCATATTAAATTGTTTAAATTCCGATCAGTTTCCATATAGCTTTCATAAAATGTCTTCTAGATTCGAGTTATCAATAATTATTATAAAGTATGAAAAAATAATAAATTAAGTTACATAATATACGTTGCAACACGTCCGCGTCCATATATGGCACTTCTGAATCCTGATGGTAATATTGCCGCATGGTATATAATATTATATTATAATATATATACCATATATTATATTTATCCCCCTTCTTTTGATTAAGTCACTAAAATTTTCACATTCTAATATCTCATTGTTAGAGAGCTCAATGGCTTAATAATTATAAAAATAGAACAAATGGCCACTATAATCCTTCTATATACTTAACTATAGCTCTATATATATTATATATATATATATATATATATATATATATATATATATAATTAATATATAGCTATATAATATTTGGATAAACCTCTATAACATACTTTTTATTAATATAGTCAAAAAACTCCGAACACCTTCCGAATTAAACCCAAAAACTTGAACGTTTCACCATGGCTCTCATTGAGAACGAGCTATAGGTAGGTTATTATATTCTTGCAGCCACGGCCTTAACTGCAATAATTCCTCATCACGGCATTTGCCTAGCTGTGACTGAGGGAAACGTGACATCCTCTGATTATCAGCCAGCAAGCGCGGATCCAGAAAAAATTTCGGGGGGGGGGGGGGCCTCCTGTTGTTAAAAAAATGGAGTGGGGGAAACGCCTCTAGACTCTATATTGCCCATGTTAAATTCAAAATTTCAGGGGGGTGGGGGGACTGCAGCCGCCCCCCTGGATCCGCGCCTGTCAGCCACAGAATTGAAGATTCATGATGCTATACATTTTAGTTTAAATTGTCATGACGTTCGCCACGTGCTGTCGTGTTTGGTGATCTGACATGACCCGGTCGGTCAAGCCCAATTAATATAAACCACTGCGCCATAAGTGACACGTACGTACCTCCTCAAGTTCCTCACCGGCTTTTTCAAATAATTGAGTAAAATAATTTTATTTGAAAAATAAAAACATGCAGGAAGAAAATATATATATAATAAAATAATTTAGAACAAAAATATTACTATTAATTAATTTAAGCCCGTACGTCGTACGTGTTATATTCAATATATTGACTGAGTATTAGACGGTCGAGCGTGGCGCAGAGCATTGACCGGTTCTCGTTAGATCACCGAAGTCAGAGGCTACGTCGAGCGTGGTTAGTACTTGGATGGGTGACCGTTTCAAGTAAAAAATACGCTGCTCCCTCCCTGGGGTAAATTTATCTCGCTTTCCACCCAGTGCAGTGATGCAGTACTGATGCACTTGTGTGTGGTTCCCCAGGCTTTGGACATTGCTTTGGTCCACTGAGAAAAAGTAGAGGTGTCCGTCCTGACTGAGGTTTTCCACGGTTCCCTCAGTCTCACCTCAGCGAATGCTGGGACGCGTAAGCATGCAGGCCGTGGCCACTATCCGTTCCCTACCTTATCCCTACCCAGTCCCCGCCGCGAGCTGTAAGCTCTTAGGGGTGTATCCTTGAAAAAAAAAATATATATATATATATACATATACATGCATTAATTTTTACATGCAAACAGGCGCGAATCCAGGGGGGGGGCTGGGGGGCTGCAGCCTCCCCCCCTCCCGAAATTTTGGATTTAACATGGGCAATATAGGCATTTCCCCCACTACAATTTTTTTTAACATTGGCCTTATAAAGGCAGCCCCCCCCCCCCCCCCCCCCGAAATTTTTTTCTGGATCCGCGTCTGCATGCAAATGTCATTAACTTATATTTTATACGTAATGATTGAAAGATGCAATGTTGCTTATAATATAATTAAACATTAAACAATTTAAACAAATATTATTATGGATCCATAATAATATTATTATTAGTTCAAGCTAGTTTTCTTATTGTAAGGATTCCATGAAAAATCGTTTTCAATAGAAAAATGATGTCATTCATGCATGCAATATACCGAAACTTTAGAGCATCATGCAGTTACAAATATTTTAAGAATATGTTATTATATTGTATAAATTTTCCAAACAGATAATACATAATTAATATATATATAGGCCCTCCGGGTCATTATTATTTTTTCTAATATATATTTATTCCAATTTTATA
The DNA here is from genome assembly GCA_949825025.1 of Siphlonurus alternatus. NCBI lineage: Eukaryota > Metazoa > Arthropoda > Insecta > Ephemeroptera > Siphlonuridae > Siphlonurus > Siphlonurus alternatus. The sequence continues at coordinate 39,354,503 of OX463779.1, forward strand.
TTTTTATAATATATATTTCATTATAACAGATATTACATATATGTATATATATATATATATATATATATATATATATATATATATATATATATATATATATATATATATACATATATATTATATGTCTATATATCTATATAATAATATATATATCATAAAGCCTTCATATATATATTTTCAAATTTTTTACAAAAGAAATTTCAATATATTAATTACATTATTTACATAATTTCTTTAAATATTTATAAAAAATTATTATTAATTGATAAAATATATACAATATACGTTTCTTAAACAACTTAACTTCATGTGTTTATTTTTTATATATTAATATAATAGGACATAAATATACTGAAAAAAAAAAATACATATATTTACTCCATTAAGGTAGAGATAATACGGATCAGCTGGCCCAATGCTAAAAAAATCCCATTCATAAAAATTATGGAAAAAATTGAAAATGTTTTCCTCTACATCCCCTATATATCAGTAGGTAAAATATCAGGTATACAAAAACGAGCTAATTTTCGAGTTATTAATTTTTAAAATTGACTAATTTAACATGAAAGTTCCATTTCTCCATGTTAAATTAGAGAACTTTAAAAATTAATATCTCGAAAACTAGCTCGTTTTTGTATACCTGATATTTTGCCTACTGGTAGGGGATGTAGAGGAGAACATTTTCAATTTTTTTCATAATTTTTATGAATGGGATTTTTTTAGCATTGGGCCAGCTGATTCGTATTATCTTTACCTTAATTTTAATTGTTAATTTTAATTGTTAATTAAAATTAATTAATTATAATTGTTAATTATAATCAATTAATTAATTAATTATAATTAAAATTAATTTAATATTTAATGTCAATATTAAATTATATTTATTAAATTAATAATATAATTATAAGTATTTATTGTCAATATATTTTTTCTAATAATTAATTAATCAACAAATTTTAAATTAATTTTATTATATTTAAGTAATTAAATTATTTAGATTTAAAGATTCCCAGGGTAGGGAACGACGCCATCTTGCTCGTCAATTTAGGGTCCATCGTATGCGCCCTACAAAAATGGCGTCGGTAGGGGACGAAAAAGGGAGCGAAGTAGGGGATGAAAAGTATTGGGAAGCAAATTCAATATGGCGGAAGGTGATTTTTAGGGAAGGGTAGTAGACATAGTAGACGAGATAAGAGAATTGGGAAAGCGCCAGAGAGAGAGAAAGAGAAAGGAAGAAAGAAAGAAAGAAAAAAAAATGCCAGGAAACAACAATCAAATTTACAAAGGAATTTTATTGAATAACGCACAATTCACTGTGATTTTAACGTTAATATACAGATAAAATTTTTTCCACTTATAATTTGGAATGTAAAAACTTTTATTTTTAACTACTCTAACCTGAACAATACTACAGTATCTTTAGAAACTAATCATTAAAAAAAGTGGAAAATTTAAATAAATAGCAAGAATTAAGGATCCAACTACATAATTTACTGTATTACACCATTATTAAAATTACCTGATCTTTGTCCGGGCAGCTGTCAAGCAGTCTCTGGACACTGAAGTTGGAACTTTGCTTACATGCCATGTCCTTGAGCTTGCCCTTGAAGAACTCTTCACACACTGACGAGAAGATGGGCGTTGGTGCAGCCGCTAGGACAGCCTCGAGTAACCTCACGCTGGGGTCATCAAGTGGCGCCACCTTCACCTTGGTCCTAAGCACTTCGAGGAGTCTCTCGGCCAGTGGGACCACTCGCTTGTCCCCCACCAGCCCTGCACCCTGAATCAGCGACTGCAGCAGTCCGGATGTGAGGGGGGAGGAAGTCAGGTCTGTAACAAGTGGAACAATGTCAGCACAATTGCTCTAGCTGATGATAATGTTTTGGGCATGTAATGAGATTATTTTTCAACAAGAGTTATTGCAGAAAAGTCAGTAGAAATTCAGTTCATAACGAGATGGTTTCATTTACAGTTGCTGAACCTTCTATAACAATCCCAAAAAATTCCTAAAATTACCCCAGTTTGTGTTTCATTATTTTAATGACAAAGAGTATTATATAAGAAAAGCTAACAATTTTATTTTAAAGTAGAGGTTTTCAAAAATATTACTAAAAAATGAATTTAATACTCATAAATTTAATGATTCTTTAATTACTGTACAGCTTAGCCATCTCATAGTTTGTGGACTTTTCTTTCAAATTTCTTCTACTCAGAGTGTAGTTTATAAATTATTGTATCATTCAAATATTAATACATTATTTAATGTAGTATTTTAGGCATTAAGTGTTTGATCTTTACTATTTAAAAAAATCATTCATAGAATAACATGTACCTGATAATTGAGGAAGAGTAGATATTGTCTCACAGTAATCTTTGAATAATATTTTCAACTCTTTCGGAACTTTAATTTTCTTATCACTAACTGTCTTGTCAGATGCTGCCTCTTTTGCTTTGTTGTGATTGATGACTCCTCCACTGATAGCCTCCAAGACAGTGCGCATGATGTGGTTGGCATATTCGTCCCAAATGAACTCATCAATGTTGTTCAACAGAAATCTCCCAACCTTCAATATCCAGGCACTGTATTTTTCTTGCCAAGTATCTTCAGTGTCGCTGGCACCTTTCTGAAAATTGGTTACACAAAATTAGTTAGACTGCAAAGGAAACTGTAACCTTGCATGAAAAATAAAACAAAATCCATGATTTTGGAACTTCTTTAAAAATATTTTATTTCATAACATGCATAAGACTCTCTCCTCGATAAAAGTAACTGAGATGTTGCAACATAAATATTAAAAAAAAAAAAAAGTTCATACAAGGCTTAAATCAGAGAAAAGCAAACTGTTAATAGCCAGTCATAATTTCAATGTGTTCCCTAAAAGTCTTAATTAAATAATCCTCAATTTTCAACACAGAATCTTTAATTTCAAAAAGTTTCAATACGTGTTACACAAAAAATGTAAATAAAATTCAGTCAATCATGTAATGTAACGTAATGTTTATTAGTAATTCAGTACAGGTATGATGACTTTACTTTTTTTTACACGTTACTCTGTAATCAAATTATGACAATAAATAATATACTGTATTACATTCTTGACACTATAACAGTACACACTGCCTCACAAAGCATCAAATTTTTCTTAAACTTACCAGAGTTCTATCAGATGCAGTTTTTAGCAGAGTCTGAATGACGTGGCTAGCAAAAGAGTCACAGCAGATAGGTCTTAGATCTGACGCAATTGCATTCATGAATGTCTCTAATGGTTCATTTCTGGCTTTTGGAATGAGTCGCTCCAAAGCAAAAGACGTGAATTGATTTGTAGCCAATAACACTTCCTGGCCAACTGTCTGCTCAAAGGTGTTGGAAACAAACATTTCTGAAAGAAAAAGGTTTATGTTTAGCAATTGTTCAGGTCATTATATTGAAGAGCCTACAAATATTAGTTAAAGCATTAAATTTAGCATACAATAGTTTAAGATTGTTGAAGTATTAAAAAAAAGCATCAAGGTTATTACTGACTACATATTATACTGTATTCAGTTCACTCCCCGATACCGTTATTGTGGTTGCTCTATACTATGCTATGTTAAGTTCAAATATGTACAGTACATCTTGTTTTGTTGTTTCTTTTTGCAAGCACCCTTATTACTTAATACTTATTACTTAATTTACATTGCGTCTCTGCTATCATAGTTGCTGATACTGTACATTACTCTACTTAGTCTAAAAATGCAAAAAATGCTGTAGCACAAGAAAGCGCCATCTCCATCATTAAGATCAGGAGGAAAGCTAACGTTTTAGTGAATAACAATTTTGCAGAGAAAAACCTTAGCTAAATTTTTGTTACTGTCAATGCATAGCGAAGTGTCCCTACCTTCCTATAAATAAATTGAATGTGAGAGGTTCCTTCCATGCAATTACCGAAAATTCTCTCCCATCCTCTGGACTTATTTTCTGCCAATATGCCATATATTGGGCATATAAATATGCATTGTATGTGATTTAGTGTAATTAAATACATACACGGCATACTGTCCCTCAACTGAGATACCGGTAATGATTGAGCTACTCATCATGATCGTGTGCAACAATGAGCTGTCTGCGGCATCAGGCGAGGATGATACACATACACGGGAACTCCCAAGGTAAGGTAAAATAGGTATGATCTTCGAATGTTTTAGCCCCTCCCACTAGATCATGATAGATGGCTATAGGAAAAACATTGGCTGCCTCTATCATGACGAAGTGAGAATGGTCATTTGACTCTGGATGCTCGTACTTCCTTATCCATTTCCTTGCGGTATTCCCCTGTCTATGCATCCCCCTTCCCCTGAATCAGTCGTTGTGGTATTTACAGGGCAAAATATGTGGTGATCACTTTTTCCCCCACCCACTTCTAATGCTTCCCCTCCCCTCTAAAGTCGAAGAAGCAAAGAGCACCTCCCTCATAATTTTTGTTCAAACTGTTTAACGTATATTATTATGCATCTCTGACACTGACACCACGAACTTTACTCCTGCTTTGTTTGTGGGCGTTACTCTGCATGCACCTTTTGGAGGCTTGGTGAACCAAAACTCTATTGATATTGATTGACTGAGTGCTCTTCTTACAACTCCCAAAATTGCAAATCTATATCTCTCTGTCTATTGGAGCTACAGCTCTAGCAAGACAGGCATGTAAGACAGGAGTAATGAGGCTGTTTGCTGATGATAGTTTTGTATAGGAAAATAGTAAATGAGGAAGATAAGAGGAAGCTGCAGGAAGATCTAGACACTGTAGGTAGGTGGGTGGACAAAAATGGTATGAGTCTTAATGTTGGCAAATGTTCGGTAGTTAATTTTAGTAGGAAAAGAGTAAAAGAAGATGCAGTATACTTAATGAGAGGCGAGGTACTTAGGGAGGACGATAAATATAAATACCTTGGAGTGGTTCTTCAGAGAGAGCTGAATTGGAATGAGCATATTAGGTATGTAACGTCAAAGGGAAGGAGAAATTTGGAGTTCGTTATGAGAAATCTGAAGGGGGCGACTGTATTTGTCAGAGACAAGGCCTATAAGACCTTAGTGAGACCAATACTGGAGTATGCATGTAGTGTGTGGGACCCATATAGGCAGATTGGAAAGAAGGAGTTGGAGAAGGTTCAGAGGAGGGCTGCTAGAAGAGTTATGGGTAGAATGAGAAAATGGAGATTAGTTACAGATGACAAAAAGGTGTGGAAAGATTATGAAAGCGTGTCGAAAATGATTCAGACTTTGGGTTGGGAGCCACTCGAGGAAAGGAAAAGATACAACCGATTAGGAAATTTGTTTAAAGTTAACAGGGAGATGGCAGGTTGGAGCGAGTTTAGCGACAGAACTAGGAAAGGCAGATATATAGGGAGGGGGGATCATCGGTGGAAGCTGGAGTTCAGGGGTAGTGGAAGCGATGTGGGAAAGTACTCCTTCATAAACCGAACAGTGAGGGAGTGGAACTCCCTGCCGTCCGAGGTGGTGGGGGCGGAGAGTTACGGGGGATTTAGGAGTGCGTTGAGCACTATATTGCGAGCCACCGTGGTTTAGCCACATTTGCCGCAGAGCGTTAAAATCTAATCTAGTATTACTGTATACTCTGATATACATAAAGTTACATACTGTACGCATACATACATAAGATAAATATATCGTGCTGTGCAGTATGCATACATATATTATGCATATACCGTATGCCATATGTATGATACTGTTAGTGACAGAACTGACAGAGCATGCAGACTGCATTATGTACAGTATGCATATGATCCATACAGTACAGTACATATCACATACTGTAGTATGCATATTATGTATGTGTGCATATGCATACTAAAGTTATTAAATGAGTAAATATGCATACCTTTTTCTTCCTCTGTTTCGAATTTTCCATTGTTAATTTCCACCACACGGACAAAATAATTATAAATATCCTCACTAACATAACTTCCACGACCAAACCTCCCACTTTTGCCAAACTTTTTTGCTTTAGATAGATAGCTCTTCTTCTTTTTCTTCTTATAACCTTTGAAAGTAGATTCTTCGCTCATGACTGAATGATGTAAAAATCAAAATTTAGAGAAAATAAGCAAAAATAATGCTTTTTTGTGCGAAGAACAAGCTAAACGCCTCAAAAACAACTTCTTCTTCTTACAATTGTTGGAAGGAGCCTAAACGGCTATAATTCCACGTACTGAGTAACTTGGATCAATTGTATAGTTGAACTGTTTTTTGCAGGGTCTTGTAAAGGATAATGGACGAACAATGGATAGGATGATTATGGAATGTGGGATGCAAGGTGATGATGGAAGTGGTACCTATATGCCCACCACGTGTTACCGTGGGTGAACCAAAACCACACAAGGAATTGGTTGGATTTTAGGACATTGGGTTGACGGTGTGGTGTGGGGTGCAATAATGTAGGTTGATGATGCAGGCGACAACATGCAAGGAATGGCAGGAATTTGAAAGATTCTCAACGTGTCGACTCCTGTGGGCCGACCGAAGAGCAGGGTCAAAGTAGGATTATGTGGATGCGGTGAGGCGAGATGATGATTATGAATCAAATTGACTGGGGATAGGAGTATAGAAATCAAGACGATTAATATATAGAATAGGATAGGGATAGTTACCAGGAGAGGACAGACAATTTGAGCGGAGAGTCACGTCGGCGTTGCTCACTCTGGCGCGCCATCTTGATTCTCCCCCTCAAAAACAACAAAACCAACGAGGCAAAGCACGTGTTTACAAACAGCTGTTCCTCGATGATTTGATGATTTCCCTGTGACGTCACAATCAAAATCGCTTATCATTTGGTGTTCTTAGGCCTTAGGCACGCCACTTCACAGCGTGTTATAAACATCTATAAATAGTGAGAATTTCTAAGTGTTGTATTAGTTAATTCTTGTAATAAATACATCAGGTACGTAGCTTAATAAATTATCAATATTTAAATCCCAAGCATCTTTAAATTGGCCTACAAATAATGTAGAAAATAGAAGTCAAAGTTTCTTCCGGCAAGCAGCGTAGCCATTACGTGTTTTCGGCGATGGACCAAAACATGACCTCATTTTAGATAATTAAAATTGAAGCTTCACAGTAATTAAGATCACAGTAAAGCAAAAAAAAATAATAAAGAACATTTTTTCGTTAATGCCAGGTGTCATAATTAGTAAGATATTAATGTTGTGTGCTCAAAGAGGCCGTGAACTCACATTGTCAGAGGGGGGCCGAGGGACCTCTAGAAAGCAAAGGAGCGACCACAGACAATTGTCTGTGGAGCGACCCACTTTGCCAAACAGGCCCCGCTGCCTCGGGCCTTTAATTTGAGGTTATGATGTGCATACATTATATATGCATCATGATTATTCTATCATTCATGTTAGAGAGTATACAGTATGCATACTGTATCATATTATGTATGATATGAAACGCTGTGAAGCACCCCACATGACCAATACCTGCTTTCTGATTGTGTGCCAAAGATTGAAAACTCCTTGTGGACTTTTTATACTTTGTATACACTCACTAGCTAGTAGCTGCTGTATAATGTATACAGTATGATACACACAATATAAGCTTGCATGAGGTGCATAAATATTTTTCACACCAAAATTTATAATAACTAATCAACCTTTCTTTTGTGCCCATTCAGTAACCATCCTTGCCAAAGGATGAGTCACCCTTGGCAGATGCAGGCTGCATCAAGAATATCATCGTTGGTCAGCAATCCGTTGCAGCCCAACATGCTCCAACAGCAGCAGCAGCAGCAAGTTCCTCAATATCAACAACAACAGCAGCAACAGCCTGTTTATCAGCAACCTTTTGCCATTCAGCAGCAACAACAACAACAGCAAGTGTATCAACAACCCTTGAGCATGCAGCAACAAAATCAGGTTTGTCTATTTCCAACACATGTCCCCAGAAGTAACAGGGAATCAAGGGTAGAAAATTCAGACAAACTGATTGGTCGTTTTCAGAACTGTTTGATTGATAAACACAGCACATACAGTAAATTATCTTCTGGGAATAAAATTTACTTACAAACCATTTAACTTAAATATTAAATTCCTATCTCATGCTGTATACAGTATGTACTAAAAACTACCCATGTGTATTTAATCAAGTTTGTTTTAAGTTATTAAGCACAAATATATTACTGTGAGAATAAATTGAATACTCTTTAAATTTGAATTTGGTAAAGGTGGCCATTAATTAATTTGCCATGCAAATGTTTAGTGCTTGTTTAGTGCAATTCTAGTCAATCTGAGAATCCAGTCTCATATTGATGGCCAGCAATGGATGAGGGAGTCATATCTCAAACTGTGTTTGCTTAAACGTTGTACCATGTGATGATAATGTACACACCATATTGCTCTTTACAAAGCTATTAAGTTTTACTTTGATGTACCATGAACAAAAAATATGGCGCATCACCAAAAAATTAAATTATAGACTTGAATGTATTAATGTTACAAATGTTCAACGTTTTGTGCAGCTGTCCGGTGGGCTGATATCGCAGCAGATGCAACTGGAGAAGAACAAGAGCTATACGACAGTCACATATCCCTTCCAGTCAGCCTCGCTGTCATCTCTCGGTTCCTCCAATCTGCCTGTGCATGCCGCCATGCAGAACTCCCTAGCCGTGTCGTCACAGGTAAGCCGTCTCGACACCTCTTTAAACTTTTAGCTCTCAGTATTATGTATAAAAATATATAGTAGAATCCAGTACCTAAATAATCACTGTTGAATGTAGCAGGCTGGGCAAGAAAAACAAAGTCTTCTGGTGTAAATTTTACTTAAAATGCTTTGTAAAAAAGTAATTATAGTAGTTCTTATAAATCAATAATGTAATTAATTGAAGCTTTAAAAAAATAACAATTCTTTAAATTAAAGTTCAAGTTAATGTTTTTGCCACCTAGCTTAATAATTACAGTAAATAAATTTTCTTTGCTCTTTTGTGTTAACATATAATTATTTCTCTGCAACAATCAGTTTTGAAACATGTACAGTACAAGACTTCTTGCTACTTTTTGAGAATATTTTAGGTGGAATGTACACTTTAATTCCCTCTGTAATATTTACAGGGAGCTATCACATACCCATCGCCACGTACTGCACGCAGCTTCACGACACAGCCTCCCCTCATCCCCAGCGTACCACCTCCTAGTGTGGCCTCCAACGGGGGAGGGGGAGACTCTAACCTCGGCATTGGCCTGACACCCAAAACGAGGGTCTTCACCGGCACCATCACCAAGCTCTACGACAATTTTGGTTTTGTGGATGGAGATGTTTTCTTTCAGACCAGGTGAGATGGCGGTCTTCTTACAGGACCAGAATAAAAAATAGCCTAAATTCTTAGAAAGTAGACCGATAAATTCTCAGTGGATTAATCTGTTGAGATGATTAGATTAAAAAGAAAATGCTTGGAAATGTTGTCAAATTAACAACCCAGTACTGCATGATTTTTTTATTGCATTATTATATGGATACTGAACTTGAGGAACTTAAGTCATGTACCATAAATTATTGTCATCCTTTTAAACCCTCTAAAACTCTCAAAATCATACTATAAAACGTTGTGATGTCATGTAAATATTTAACATAGAGACAGTACGTAGGGAATGGCAATACATGTCTCTGATGTTAGAAGTGTTAGAATGTTTTGCAGCATAATTTTGAGGTTTTTAAAAAATAATAAAACAAAAAAAAAAAAATGACAAATAATCCATTTGATCTAGTTCTAACTTGGAAGTGTCCTAGACTTACAACTCATAATCCTGGTACTGTTTGTATGTAATCGGACATGTATATAAAACTACATATCTGGTTGCAGTGTGTGCACAGCAGGACTGCCTGCGAAAGTGGGAGAGAGGGCGCTAGTGGATGCCAGCTACAATGCTAACATGCCCTTCAAGTGGAACGCCACAAGGGTGCAAGTGCTGCCCACTGAGATGCCTCGTCAGAGTATGTCCAGCCAGGACTATGACTACAACTACAGTGCAGTCCCCCCACCAGCCTTCGGAGCAGGTGAGCATCAAATTGTTAATTTATTTGTACCCGAAATTCGGAAGTAAATTTGCAACGTAATGCTCCAGAGACTGCCAAAGACCAAGTCTTGTTGACAGAAAATTGACCAAAAGGTTGAAAGGTTCCATGTTTCCCAGGACGGTAGTGCCACTGTTGCTCTAATATGCAGCATTGGGGCTTTAGTCTAGGGGAAACCATGGACCTAGTAGTCAATTTTCTGTCAATAAGACTTAGAGGTAGGACTCTAGTATATTTATTGAAGTTATTGCTGTTGACATCATGTGATTTTAAATACATGACATACAGTACGTGTACACCGTTTTTTTTTTATACTGTACATTACATTACATATTGTGTTCATTTGATTCACAACCAAAGGAGATTTGTTAATTGTCCTCAAATTTGAAACAATATGGAAGTTTGAGAGGAGTAACAGATGTGTATGTGCGGATCTCGTTCTATGTATTTCTAGACCTACTTTCTCCCTGTAGATTGTTCCTAATTATTTGAGGACATTCAAAAGCACAATCACATGCTCCTTTTGGTAACTTTAGCAATGTACTGACTCATATTTTGTGTCAGGAGGAGGTGCTGGAAACTACGGCAATGGCACTGGGGGAGGAGGAGGAGGCGGAGGAGGGGGTGAAGCTCGCAGTCGAGGCAGTCGTCGTCGTGACCGAGGGGGAGGTCGAGACAAGGAGAGAGACCCTGAGAGAGATGCAGAGAGAGACGCCGAGCGAGAGAAGAGGCGAGAAGAAAGACTAAGGTGAGTCTTCTTAGGTGATCTATGTTATCGGTGAGGAACGGATACAAAAATCAAAGCCTTAAAACATTCAGACCTAAACCCTGACTTTGTGAATTACCCCCATTACAATAACTCATGGCGATAGATTTAATTTAAATCAATTTATTCAAACACAAGTTGCACCTGTTAATGTATGAAAAAAATACGAATCATAATGTTTGTTTGTTTATTTGTCTTTTTCCAAGCCAGAAAAAATATATATATATATATATATATATATATATATATATGAAGATGATAATATTAGCTAACAAACTTGTACTAATGATGAGTCTTGTGGTTGCAGGGAGAGGGAAAAGGAGCGTGAGAAAGAAAAGGAGAAACGTAGTCGCAGTCCGTCTACCCGCAGGAGAAGTAAGAGTCCTCGTCGAGCCAGTCGCTCCCCCCCACGTCGCCGGGCCAGGGTCGTGCCCAGATATGTGGTGCAGGTGCCCAAGATCGCCCTTGACATGTGAGTCAACTTGAACTGTATAATATCTATTTTTTTATAGTTATTGAAACTTCAATCTTTGACAAACACTCTAATTTCCAGTATCCAAGTCCTATCTTTTAGTTGATGACTTTCTTGCACTTCAGAAAACTATGAAAGAAATCAGTAGAAGCCAGGAGTGACATTCTATCCTGTTATAAATAAAAGAGTTTATTTTTCCTCATATTTGCTTGAATACTGTATTAAGTTATGAAGGCTTAAAATATTCCTCAACAGTTTTCTTTTCTCAGTAAGTTACCCTGATAAAATTGTGAAATTCCAGTACTGTTATTATTAGTGCTCTACTGTATACGTAATGAAAATATCTTTATACACACCTCTCATTTCATTTAGGGGGGGGTTTATTTTAAAACCAATATCTTTTCTCGTCTAAAACCTTGCAGACAAGTCAGACAACCCCTTCCCTATCCTGTCCCTTTTAATAAATAATTATTTGTGTTAAATGCTCAGGTCTGAAGCAAACCTTTTGGAACTGAAGCGTCGCTACACCAACATGTACATCCCGTCTGACTTCTTCACCACGCTGGTGCGCTGGGTCGATGCTTTCCCGGCCAACCGCCCTCTCACGCTGGACCGCCCGTGTGCCTTCCACGTGATGCACAAGGAGGTGGAGCCCGTGGTGGAGAACAACGCCGTGCTGGAGCCGGCCGACGCAGACTTCACCTTCTCTGCAAAGGTGGGGACTGTCTTTTTGATAAGGATAAAACCAGGGTACATACTAAAGCTTTAAAGTCCTCGAATTCCAAATTAGGCAGGTACTGTACCAAGAGCTAAGTGTTGATTATCAGTATTTGTATTATTTTTATTCATGCACTGTGCAGTTGTGCAAAGTGAGATTTGACGTTCTCACAACCGGCCAATCAGCGGTAAAAAAGCTTAGAGATTTCTATTGTAACTCAAATTTAGCTACAAATTTATTTATTTTTTATTTTATTTTTTTTTGTAAATAGAACATGAACAAAATATGTTTGTTTAATTTGTAAATTCATTTCCCCTGATGCAAAACAAGAGACATAATTATAATTACTGCAGTGACTATCTACACAGTAAGTAAATTGCGTGTTAAATTGCCGCCTTGTTGTTGCAGGTGATGCTTCTGAGCGTGCCAGGGCTAGAGGAAGTGTTTCGGAAGTCTTGTGCTCTAGCAGAGGAAATGCAGGTGAGATGATGTGGAGATCTTTGATTTATTAGTAAATATTCCCAAGGAAATTAGCCTTTTATGTTCATTTCATGGCTTCCTTTAAGAACTTTCTCCAGCACACTCCTTTGAACTAAAAATTCCCAATCCGGCTATGTTTTAACATGTTGGATCAGATATTTTTATTTGAATGGAGTTTATAATTATTTGAGGGAGGAGTTGGAGTAAAAGGTTTTAGTCTTTCAAAACAAATAAAAGCATCAAAAAAAGGGGTCTTCCTGAATAATACACCATAAGGAGCATTCACAAAGCCTTAAGGCCACAATTAAGGCTCAATAATTTAAGACCAGAAATTTTGGGTCTAAAAAACACGTCTAAAATCAAGCTTTAAATTATCGAGCCTTAAATGTGGCCTTAAGACTTTGTGAATGCCCCTTCATATCTCTCTGTATGAAAAGAATTTTGCTTGTGTTCAGGACGGGGAGATGAGAGACGGTTTCGTCCACCCGACACGCCTCATCAACTTCCTGGTTGGCTCGCGAGGCAAGAACGAGACGATGGCGATTGGAGGTCCTTGGAGCCCCTCTCTGGACGGACCAAACCCGGACGCTGACCCTTCGGTGCTCATCAGGACGGCAGTCAGGACGTGCAAGGCCCTGACCGGCATTGACCTCAGCAGCTGTACCCAGTGGTGAGTGAGCACCTAGAGTCTAGTTAGCAGAGACAAGCTGAGAGGAACCATTACCCTGGCAAGTGACGACAACTATTGTAAAGAAGTCCATGCATCTTTAATAACAATCATTTCACAAAAGAAAGGCAAATATAAAGGACATTGGTAGCAGGTTTAAATTTCCAAACCATTGGAATACATATTACAGTGTGTTGCAATGCAAAATGGATTGTCGAGGTAAATTGAAGAAATTCAATTAAGATCTATTTGAATTGCAACATACAACATCTATATACAATGCATGTCTCATCATTTTCTTCTTCTTCCTCCCTTGCTTTCATTACATTGTAGAAAATGTTAACAAAACAATCTAGATCAGGATTTAATATGCTTTCTCTATCACTTTCTTTCCCCAGTCTTGCATATTCTCTCTAGTATTTTTTCATCCTTTAAAATTCAGTCAGGATAAAGTTAAAACATCCCTGAAAAAAAAAATTACATTACTATTTTTATGTTTCTCAAATTAACACTAGTGGTCTTGTACTTGACTTTAAAATATTAATATTAAAAGAAAATCTAGCTCCTAATTTTATCTATGTACTGAAATTCCCAAGTACTGTACAAGTCAACTATTGTTATTTAATCATAGGGTCATATCTATGGCAAGACTCTACAATTTTTCGTAGAATGTTTGTACGAAGGTGGTATTAGTGCTGATCATTCTACGAGGAGTCAAAAAGAAAAGATTTTGCCAGGTACAGATCCGTGCTAAAAAAAATATTTGTTGGTTCAGATCTTTTTCCTCGGTAAAATGAAGTTATTAAAAAAAATCTTGTAGCTAAACACCATAGTAAGTTCTTTTCATTTTTTATTTTTTTTTTTTTCAACTTTTTTATTGAGGTTTATTGCATTTGAACGCCTATTTATTTGATTTTAATTTACTTTTGCATGCAACAGTTGATATTTAGACAATTCAAACTTGATTTTATATATTTTAATCTTGCATTACTAAAAATTAAAATTCTTAACCAATATATTGAAATATTCATTCAATATTATTGTGTGCTTAGCTTAATACAGCGCTTTTTCTTTGTCTCGCCTATTTTTTTGTGACTTAAAAAATACCCTGTTGTGGAACTTTTCAGTTTGTGGTTTTGTTCTAAATTATGCCCTAACAGTGTATCAATTGTAACAACAAATCTATGCATTTCTATTTTTAAAATCAGGCTTTAGTTAATAGTGAGTAGTTCAAACTACTAGCTCTAAGTTATTGAAAAACTCTAAAGTAATTAAGATCACCTCTCTTTTGCGCGAATTTTTTACAAATATTTTAATTTTTGTTGGTGAATTTGACATTAATTGTTGAAATACATTGTTGTGGCACACTAAAGAACACACTTTTAAATACTGATATATCTATAGTACCACAGAGGCTAGTTAAAATTGCAAAGAGCAGTTTTTTTTTTTTATTCATTTTAACTTTGTTATTTCAAAACAGAAATTTTGTAGTCTATAAAATTTATCGTTTTTAAATACAAGAATATTGCCTGTTCCTTTTAAAAAAAAAGAAAGTATTCAATGGAGTTAGATGTAGATTAGGTTAATTAACCTTACCCATACTTACCCATTTAAAGTTATTACGGTATTTAACAAATACAGTAATTAAAAAAATAAATAAATAAAAGGGAAAACATTTTCAGACGAATGTTGGAGAATTCTATTACCCTCCCACCTTAAGAAACACTTTTTTTAGTTTTTTTTTTTTTTTATAAAGAATATTTAGATGTGTGTTATATTATAAAGGTATATGGAGCGGAATATGTGACAGTGTTACGTTGTTCTCATATAGGTATCGCTTCGTGGAGATGTACTACCATCGCGGAGAGAGGACCCACAAGGGGAAGGCTGTTGGGCCTCGCGTCGAAACAGTTGTGCTATTTCTGCCAGATGTGTGGAGCTGTGTGCCCACTCGGCTCGAGTGGGACGGACTTCAACACAACTACGAGAAGCAACTGACGCGCAAGCTCTCTACAGAGCAAGAGGCCGGCGGGAGCAGCGGAGGCACAGCTGCTGCAAACGGAGCTGCCACTGCCAGCGCAGACGATCAAAAGGCATCTTATTCTAAACCAAATTTTACATGGAAATTTGTATATTCTTTCTTTGTTTCCTTTTTTTAAAAAAATACAGTAAAAAAGAAATTATATAAATAAATAATGAATCTCTTTATATATTTCAGTAAATTATGATTAAATATACATAATACATAATAACTTATGCAGTACTGAAATGAATAAACTTTAATTGGAACCAAAAATACTTCTCTTTCTTAGATTTAAAATTAAATTTTTGAGGTGTACACTGTACAGTAGTATCAAACAACTTTTGTGCACGAAAATAATTAAAAAAAAGAAAACGACTTATAATGACATTTTCTCAATGGTTTAATTGTATTTTATTTGAACTCGACCATGACAGCTTAATTATTCAATCTTTGATTTCGGTTCTGCATTCGTCACAAAAATATTTTATTTTTATTAAAACAAGTTTTTAATTTTAAGATATTCACTAAAACCAAACTTTTACTGTATTTTTTTGCTTACCTTTTTTCCCATCTGCTTCTTTTTCCTCCCCATTCTACATATTTGTTATCTAGAAATGCCAAAATTACGCAGCGGCTGCAGCAGATCGTAGATTTAAACTTGAATCGTCACTTCTGGGGCGGCACAACTCTCATAGAGGCATTTCTTCATAACTAATTTATTTCACACGCTTGAAATATTCCCCTGATAAGCACTACCTCACCCTCTCTTTTTTTTTTTTCTTTTGCTACATATTATATATTCTTTCATACCTTTATTTATTTCCTTCTTAAAAAGTGACAATTTTTAGATAGCTGAAGGCAGCAGAGTTTAGTTTATAAGTTTTTTTGAATCGTGAGCGAGATTACCGGCTGGTGACATCTGAAGCACTGTGGTGTGCGGACTGTTACCTCGTTGCGAGCTGCGGGTTGAGAGGGCAGACATCGGAGTCAGGATGCAGTCGACGACGTATATACAATCTTAATGATAATTTTAATAATGTCTCAGAACTAGCGGACCAACAAGAAAAAGAGGCAATTTCTTTCTACGTGCTAAAACAAGTTGTGGGGGGGAAGAAATGGGTTTAATAAAAATAGATAATAAAACAAAATATTAAAGTCAAAAAGGACAATAATAAATGCCAATGTATTTTGTAGTGGCATACTAATTCCTGTTGCAAATTAATTAGTAACTGTAACTTTTATAATGAAAAGGCAGTAAATTAAAATATTAGATTCAGATTTATTTTCATCTTAAGTCAGTTAAAGAAATATATTAAGTTGTAATCAAATGTAAAATGTTTAATTTATATTAACAGGCGGAGAAAAGTGATGCCAAAATGGAAGTCAAGTTGGAGCCCAAACTATTTTCTGAACTGGATCCTAAGACCATGAAGGCAAGTATAAATTGAAGTGTTTCTTGTATTGCATGACTTAATGCCAAAATTAAGAGCTGTTTGGATTGAAGTGTAAAATTTATAAAACTTTTCTTATTATCTGCAAATTCAAAGTCTACATTAATTAAGCCTCACATTGTGAAGTATTTTGCATCAGAATAGGACACTTAAACTTGTGTTACCGCCCATTTATTGCTTGTAAGATATTTTTAATAAGGCAGTTTACTAGCTTGACCTCGAAAGGTTAATGTGTACAGCGGTTTTTAAATAACAGTTTTTAATTAAGTGACAATACTGTGCAGGTGGCAGAGCTTCGTCGAGAATTGGACTGCCGTTCTCTGAGTTCCAAGGGGCTCACCTCTCAACTGGTGGCTCGCCTCGCCAAGGCCCTCAAGACAGAGCAAGAGGCCGCTGCAGAGGCCGCCCAGGCTGGTGAGGAGGCCCAGGCTGCCGCCACGCCCGCCCCAGAGCCCATGGAGGTGGACAACGTGGCCGCAGAGAAGAAGAAGAGAGAGGTGAGCAAGACAAACAGAGACATCGTTTGGTTGCTTTGAAGTTAGCCTGAAAATAATTAAATCCATGAATTAACTTTTTTTATGTTAGTGTAGTGTCAGTATAAAAAAATAGACTCTTTCAGCTCTTTCTCTAAAAATGTATAATAAATTACAAATAATATTTTGTTTGTTTTATACATTGTTGTACTTTTTGTTTTATAAATGACAAAGGATAACCAATAACAGTCAGTGTTTGGGACAAAAATAGTCTCAAATTGACCGTTCACCATAGAGACGAGCAATTCAATGTAATCTGTTAACAGCTGGAGGAGAAGCAGAAGAAGGAGGAGCGAGAGCGTCAGGCTCGAGAGCGGAGGTTTGCCCTTCCCGCCGCCCCTCACATTGTGGTGCACCCCTCTCGCACCGCCAAGGCCGGCAAGTTCGACTGCTCCGTCATGTCCCTCTCCCTTCTGCTGGACTACCGTGCAGAGGATACCAAGGTGGGTGGACTGAAGAAAGGACATTCAACTATTACATTCAACTGTCAGGCATTAATGTCCATTAAATTTTGACTCAAGCATTTGTATACCCAATCACAATCATAGTCTCTTATGAGTGTTATGTAACTAGTAAGAGTATTTTAAAGCATTTTTATCTCCATGTATGGTAACTGTACTAGTTACCGTCATGTTAAGGAATTTTCACATGTTATTCTTATGAGAAAATCATTTTTTAGGGGGTGTCGCGGTTATCGGTCACCATGTTAAAAAAAAATTAAAATAGTCCGATCGTTCTGAAATTTTCTGTGCGTGTTCGGACAACTAACGCCATCTAGCGGTCAAATGGGTGAAACTCCGTCAATGACGCGAAGTGCCTCAAAAGTGGGGTGGCCGATAACATAGTGTGGCCGGTAACTAGTACAATTACCATACATATAATGTACTAATTTTTTTTCCCCATTAAATAACAGTCAAAATTCATTTAATAATAAGTGGTAAAAAATATTAAATAATTAAAAAAAAAAAAAAAAAAACATTGACACTCGGGTATGTGACAAACAACTAGCAAACCATATGTAAGTAAAATTACTCTCTGTGTTTAGGAACACTCGTTTGAGGTGTCCCTCTTCGCTGAGCTGTTCAACGAGATGCTGATGAGAGACTTCGGGTTCCGTATCTACAGAGCTCTCGTGGATGCCCCTGAGAAGCCCAAGGAGGAAGAGAAGGTACCGGTAATGATTTAACATGATGAAACATGCTTATATTATTACCATTTAAGTTGCTAAAATGTTTTAGAGAAACAGTCTATTTTTAGTTACAGTAGTCTTAAAAAAAGAAGCTAAGGATGAATAACTGAAATTGAATAAAAAAAAAGTCCAACAACATTTTAAAATGTGTTACAGATTTTGTCTATTTGGCAATAAGAAAATCAAAATTTCTGACTAGAATGGTTAGTAATTCAAATTGTTTTTTTGCAGGAGAAGAGCAAGGAAAAAAGTGTGAAGAAGGAGCGTGAGAGCAGCAGCAGCAAAGACAAAGATGCCAAGGAGAAAGACAGTAAGGACAAGGATTCGAAGGACAAGGATTCCAAGGACAAGGATGGCAAAGAGAAGGAAGTAAAGGAGGAGAAGAAGGACAAGCCTGAAGAAAAGAAGGAAGCGGAGCCAGATAGAGAAAAGGACGAAGACCAAGAGGATGAAGTTGAGGTGAGCTAACCGGCGGTGGATTAATGAAATAGATCTCAAATAGAAATTGCCACCTCAGAATGCATTTCAGATTATAACTTTTAAAAAATGTTGAAATTATTATTACTCTTCTGCCCACAACATTTAAAGCAAGATACCTATAACAAGTTTTTGTGGTGATAGTGTATTCTAAGATGACGAAACGTTGTATTTTCTTAATTATTTTGCCATGTAAATTCACTAACATCTTGTAACATTTCCTAAATTCCTCTCTTTCAAGATTAATTAAAATGATTAAATGATTAATTAAAATGATTAATTAAATTAATTTAATTTTAATTAATTGATTAATTAATATTAATTAATGCAAGAATCTAGTGCTGTGGAGGGCAATTTGTAGATGGCCGAGGTAATAATGCTGCTGGCTTACCCCGTAAAGGGATATGGCGTCATGTTATGTATGTGTATGTACTGTATGTAATATTAATTAATGCTGTATAAGCAGGTTGTACTGACACAAGAAACCCCTGAATATTGATAGAAATTCATTATTAGTTTACAGTTTGTAGAACTTGCTGATTGATTTTTTCAGGAGATTGGCGAAGAGAGTAATGCTAGCAATGATGGTAGCAAAAAGAAGGACAGTAAGGAGAAGAAGGAGAAGGTGAAGATGGTGACCGCAGACCCGAGTCTGCTGCTGGCCTTCCTGTACTTTGACCAGAGCCACTGTGGCTACATCCTCGACAAGGACATCGAGGAGATTCTGGCTACCCTTGGACTGAACCTCTCCCGAGCTCAGGTACTTGTTGGCTAATGTTGGTGGGGGAGGACAATAATGTAATCACATCCTTAAAAAAAAAATAGATTTCTTAAAACAATTTACATGGATCGTTAACACACCTATTTTCTATAATAAGAAAGAAGGGAGAAAGGGACAATCAAATAAATGAGCACTACTTTTTTTATGAGACTAGCTACTATGACAACCAAAAATAAATTTTTTGGGTAATATTTATGGTTTCAAAGGACATTTTTATAATTACAAAGTGTTCTCAATTTCAAATATGTTTTATCTTGTTTAATTTTTATCTTAGAGTGATAATTTATTTTCTATTTTCAATATTTTTTTCCTGATATTTGCAATAATAATAAGCTAAAGACATTAAGTATTAGGAATTGTACCATTAAATTTCTCATTTTTTTTTTTTTTTTTTTTCTGTTAATAGTAAAAAGTATTTACAATAAAAAAATTTAAATGCAGCAGCTCCTGCAGTAGCATGCTTAGCAACAACATATATTATTTAAAACAAGGATTTCACTTTCACCAAAATATTTTAGTGCCACCTGTAAAGTATACAATCTAAACTTTAACATGGTGACCTTTTTTTACAGTGCCGGAAACTGCTGCAGAAGGTGGTGACTCGTGACTCGTTGCACTATCGCAAGCTCACCGACCGTCCGGTCTCTGAGGTTGCTGCCAAGGAGGAGGCGGCTGAGCCTGGTACCGAGGCCCGCCACCAGGAGGAGCTGGCGGCCGGTAATCGCACCCTGCTGCCCGTCTTCCAGAGTGCTTGCGTGCCTCCTGCCAGACCCTGCCGAACTGCTCAGCTGCAGGGGGCTGCCCCAGAGACACAAGCAGTCAGCGACAATGGTAAGGGAACCTCTGCATTCCTAGGGTTGTCTATCGTAAAGTTTTAGTTGGTACAATACAAGCCCATGTCCCATTGTTGCTATAAAATTCTTAAAATATTATTAATGATGTATATTTTTTTTTCAAACTAATTGTACTCCAGCAAATATGATTTTTGGAAATTATTTCTTTATATTTTTGCTAGAATTTTATATGTTCACTTTTTATTATTTGTTAAATAAAATTATAGTGAGCAAAATATGATTTGTAATTTGCTAAAATTGTTTTCTATACCATAAATATAAGAGTGATACAAGAAAAAATCCATTAGTTCAATCACATCCTTACTTCCTATCAAATCATATAAAAATATAATATTTTGTCTGCAGGTGTGGTGACATTCCGAGGCAGCGTGGTGGACCTAAGCAAACTGCTGCAGCAATTGGAGCGCAGCGAGAAGTCTCGTATTGACACAGAAGACAAGATTGCCTCCCTGCAGAACCAACTCAGTAAGTGACACTTCTCACCGCAACACCGAAGTTATATTCAAGTCTGCTTGCAGAACTGGCGCACTAGTTATGATTAAAAAAATTGAAGTGGGGGTGAAAGAAAAAATATACTGTTTACAAGAAGTATTAAATATTTTGAATTTTTATATCAATTGGTTAGATTCTGTAGCTCTCTATGCAAACCTTACAATCGTCCTAGTGACTTTTGACTTCTGATATACAGTACTGTAGTAATAATGAAATGATACTTTAACATCATCATTGAATTCATTTAATATTACGTTTGTTCAAGTATTCAATTTTTTACTTTGAATATTTTTTTAATAATTTGAGGCCTCATCCTTTACTAACTTGCAATAGTTTAAAAACCCTTTTATCCAGTTCTCAATTATAAATAATGCTGACAGGATAATGTTACGAGGGTATAAGTTATGGGGAGAAGTCTGATGACGTTGTTTGTTCAGTCAGGACCAAGGACCTGTGCTCGGACACTGCTGCGAGTGCCACCAAGCTGACGAGCGAGCTGAGAGACTGTCGCACCAAACTGGAGGAGACTGAGGAGGGCCTCAAGATCGCAGAGGTTCGTGCTACTGTCACTACTAGCTTTAATAAATATCAGATAATCAGAAGTTACTCTGATTGATTTTCAAACTTGTATCTTGTTCATAATTTCTTACAAAAGATGTAGAAAATGCATTGAGTTTGTTCCTGTTGCAATGAAAAGAAGTAGAGTGGTATTATTATTTATAATTTTTTACTGTAGCAAACTTGATTACTTAATTTGAATATATTTTGTCCTAACAGTAGAATTTTTGGAATAAAAACTAAGGAATTCCCAAAATATACATCCAACTTTTCACCTGGAAGTCTCACACTGATAACAAAATCCAACACTTTATTTCACTACTCCCTTCTTTACATCGGTGCCCTCAATCAGTACCAGCAAGTTATTGACTGACAATTTCCGTGCAGGAGAACGGCAATCTGTTCCTGGAGGCGCTGGGCAAGGTACAGGAGGTGGTGGAGCCGATCCTCGCCATGCATGCCCCTCCCGAGGTGCGTGCCAAGCTGCTTAATTATGATGAGAAGCGGGAAGAGGCGGGAGAAGCAGAAACCAAGGTGAGAGAGAATTATCGTTGAAACTGTAGCTTTGTTAACAGAATTTAGCTTTGAGCATGTCAGCATTACAAACTACATTAATAAAAACTGGCTCGCTCATGCATGATTTAATTCTGTTAACACGTGTTTGTTGCAGTAAAACAAAAGATTTCAAGAAATGTAAAATTAAGAATCCTAAACCAAATTAATCAATTAAAATATGATAGTTAAAAAAAATTCTTAAGGGTAAGATAACCCGAACAAGTTAAAAAAAATCCTTAAGGGTAAGATAACCCGAACAATCGATTGTTGTAGTCCCATTTGATTAACATGTAAACCTTAGCAACCTCATAATGATTCTGAATTTTTTTTGAGAGACAGTTCTTGGCACCAAAAAAATATGGAAAAAATTTCAAAACAATCGGACGATCCAATTTTTTTAAATGAATTTTTTAAATTTTCAGTATAGGGCTTTCCCATGGAAACCTAAACTAAGAAATTAATTTAAAAAAAAATTGGATCGTCTGATTGTTTTGAAATTTTTTCCATATTTTTTTGGTGCCAAGAACTGTCTCTCAAAAAAAATTCAGAATTATTATGAGGTTGCTAAGGTTTACATGTTAATCAAATGGGACTACAACAATCGATTGTTCGTTTTATCTTACCCTTAAATTTAGCCAAGATTTGTTTACCTGATTACCATTGCTGTTATATACTTGCCTAAGTACAATAAGACAATAATGATCCCCACTTTCAAGGAGTTTCTTGCCCTCCAATTTATTAACATTAAAGATTTTTTTTTCCCCGAAATTATTTTCAATTTCAACTACCAGTACCTCTCCAAATAGTGTAAACACTTTCTTGAATAATGAAGTGGAAGGTTAAGAGACGAGGGGATAATCTAAGAATGCCTTCAAACGGTATTCTCTGACTGACAGGATGCGATATTTTCTCAGATGGAGCTGGAAGATGTGACGTCAGTCGCCAAGGATGACATCAAAGAGGAGACAGCCGAGGTCAAGCAGGAGTCTGTCTAACTGTTGAACATGCTGCCACATTGTCGTCTTATTCAGCAGGAGCACTGTCAACAGTCTGTTGCAAACAGTTCACAAATGTCACTGACAAAATTCATGTCTGTATTATTTCAAGGTTTCTCAGTTTTAAAAACGCATCTTAAACCAACCATAATTATTATGAATTATTGTTAAAGACATTTGTGTTTATTCTGTTAATGATTAAATTAACTTTGGGGTGCTCAAGAAAGCTGTTTTAACTTTTAAGTTGCATGTAAGTTAGTCTTGTGTGAAACTGAATCATTCTTATAAATAGGGGCGATTCATAGAAGGATTTTTTTTTTTTTTTTTAATGTGACACAACAAATTTCTCCTTATAAATAATTGTGTATTGATCGGGAGAAATTACATTAAATATACTTATATGGTACTATATTATCAAAAAGTGTAAGGGTTTTCTGGTTTTCATGTGACCTTTCTGTTAACAGTATTTTTTACTTCTTTCTCACAGGACATCAGATTTTCTTTTGAAAATTATA
The DNA here is from genome assembly GCA_949825025.1 of Siphlonurus alternatus. Taxonomy (NCBI): domain Eukaryota; kingdom Metazoa; phylum Arthropoda; class Insecta; order Ephemeroptera; family Siphlonuridae; genus Siphlonurus; species Siphlonurus alternatus. Next base: position 39,378,089 of record OX463779.1, read on the forward strand.
AAGTATCATCCATCAACTTATAAAATTATAAACACTGACACTAGTTATAGGCTAAATTATATTGTTAATTGTTTTACTTTAAACACTTAAAATTAATTACTACTCTGCTGTTTTTTAAGCAAAAGCTTTCTCTTCTTTTATAACTATCATGACATCATTGAATTTATTAAGTATTCAATATTTGAAAATAATTTTCAAATGACTCAATTGTTTCATAATATTCACACTTACAAAGATTAAAAGATTAGCAAAGATTAAATTTGTTAAATGTTATTTTGTTGTTGTTTTTTAAATCTTGTTTTCTGCATGGTGACACTTTTTTTTTCTGAAAATAGTTTGTATTCTTTATATTTATGTATTTAGATATTTTAATATATCTAAAAATTGCAAATAAATTTAGGAAAGTAATACACTGTATATTTGTTTCATGGTAAACAAAATAAAAAGAATTTTTATCTGTAATTAGAACTTAGGCGAGTTGAGAATAATTATAAAAATTTACTCCAAATCTCAAGTTGTTTAATTTCATCATTTTCCTGATTATATCCATTTATAGATTAGCTGAATCTTAAGTTTAACTTCTAACCCTATATAACTTCGCGTGCAGTTAATATAATAATATTAATTATCATACTTATTGTGGATTGATCATATTATATTGTATACACGGGACTGTTGGGGAAAAAAAAAAAAAAAAATCAGGATCGCATATTTTTTAATGAAAGTAAAAATATCCTGGGAAAAGCAGGTGTTGTTATATTTTATTAATCAAGGAATTCTTTCTGCGGCGTTCCGGGCCGGTTCCGGGCTTTCTGCGCGCGGGCCGCGGGGGCCCGCGGGCGGCGCCCCGTAGTTTCCCGCCAAAAATGTTGTTCGTGTTTTAAACAGCTGATCATTTTTGCATTTTGCACGTTTGTTTCTGGCTGCAAGGAATAATTGTCCTAACGCCAATCAAAATGAATGTTATTTATTTAAAAGAAAAGTTTTAAGTATATTCCATGCTCTGAAATATAAAGAAAACCAAAACGATTTTATGTACAATGCCTATTCTAATATCAGAAAAGAATACAGAGACCTATTGAAAACAAAAAATATGGATTTTGCTGATAAACAAGAAAATATTTTAGTGCAGGAAGCTGAATCACAACCATATATGTATCTTAAGAATGGGAAAAACATTTCTCAACAATTTATAATACAAAAAATCTAACCCCCTCAGATTCTTTGAATTTGCTGTCTTTCATACCTGATACCACTCCGGGACTACCGTGCCCTGCACCTTTTACTGTATTAGAAATTAGCAGATGTATCTCAAAACTGAAAAATGGGAAAACCCCAGGCCCAGATATGATTACTATATAATTAATGAGCATATTAAAGCACTCACGTCAGTAGTGTTTAACTTCCCCTCTACACTGAATTTTTCAACCTATATATGCCTTTTTTCTGGAAAGCTTCCATCCCAGTGGAGGGAATCTTTTCTTAAAATCTTGTATAAAATGAAAGGAGATATTCTCTCACTAAATTCATATAGATTCGAGGTATTGCACTCACAATCAGTCATCCTTCAGACTATAAACTTTTTGACAAATTAGTTAAGGGTAAGGTAACGCCACCAATGTTAAAAAAAATCCCTCTCACAAAAATTCTGAAAAAAATTTAAAATGTTCTCCTCTATACCCCCTATCAGTACCTAAAATATCAGGTATACAAATACGATCTAGTTTTTGAGTTATAAATTAACTATACTGAGACCCAGTGACCACATGGACGTCCCCGGGACGCCCCGGGGACATCCCTCTAAGGTCCCCGTTGGACATCCCCAAGGACATCCCCCATGTACATCAAAAAAGGACGTCCCTGCGGACGTCTTGTGGACATCCCTCGGGGATGTTCCCTAATTTTCACTTGCCAATTATGTATTAATTCATCTTAAAATTTATATTAAAGAAGTTTAGGGTCTTTTAGGATGAGGACTACAAGATTACCAAATAAAAAATTTGGGTGCGTCGGGAATCGAACTCGGACCTTTTGGTTGATAGACGACGTCGTAGACAACTTGAATATTGCTCTTCGTTACTAAAGTGTGGTTTATTTGGGTATATAAATTGTAAAATTTTGGGTGTTGTATAATATTTTAATATTACGAGCGAAGTTGCGTTTTTTTATTTTTTTAAGCAAACTGGTACATTGGGAGATTGTTATTATTTAATACAACATTAAATATATTGAGATTTAAATTTATTTAAAATAATTTAAAATAAAATTTTATAATTTTAATTAAAAAATGTTTATTCATTAATTAATTATAAATTGCAACGCTCAAATGCATCTCTAATTGTTAACAGACTTCGACATTAAAAAAAAAATATTTTTAATTTTTTAGAAATTTTTAAAGGTCCCTCCGAGGACATTTGTGGGACGTTCAAGCGTCCCTCTAAAATCCCCGGGGGACTTTGATCGGACCTTGTTTATTTTTCATAGATATTTCTTTCTACGAGTATATTTTATTAAAAATAATTATTTTTCTGTGCAAATTACGCACTTTAATATTAAGTAAAATTTCACGTCTTATTTTAAAAATTAATATTTTCATATAATATTTTAAATAATATTAACTATATTTGTATATTTTTAAAATCAGTACATATAATAATGAACAGCACATATTATGATTTTAATGAAAACATTGACTAAAGGGTCCTTTCAAAGTCCCCAGGGGATGTTCAAGGGACAGCCGTGTTGCATCCCCGGGGGATGTTCTGAGAGACTTTCATAAAAATATTAAAAAACCTAGAAAATTATTTTCGAAGTGTAGCTATAACCATTTTTAGAACACGGAAAACATGTTTAAAGTTAAAGGGTTTTGAAAACTAGCACGTAAAACGTTCAGGGATGTCGGGGGATCTTGCGGGGATGTTCGCAAGGTCCCCGGGATGTCCATGTGGTCACTGGGGATAGGGGGTGTAGAGGAGAACATTTTAAATTTTTTTCAGAATTTTTGTGAGAGGGATTTTTTTTAACATTGGTGGCGTTACCTTACCCTTAATGACAGACTTCTGTCTTATATTCATCATCTTATTCCCGATATTCAATTCGGCTTTATGCCAGGAAGATCAACAATGCACGCCAGCTTTTGCATTCAAAAATTACTCAAGAAATATCTCAGCCAAAAGGGAAAATGTATGTTGTTTTCATCGATTATCTGAAGGCTTTTAATTGGTTCTGTCGATAGAAAAATTTTGGTGCAGAAGTTGGTGGCTGCCAATGTTATCCCCCGTGAACTCCTAATAATTATTGCTCAAATGCTCGAAATTAATTTCATTAAAATTCATGATGGCCTCCTTCTTTCAAAATCAATCTGTCAAAGCACGGCGTTCTTCAGGGAGGTCCATCCAGTCCAACTCTTTATAATTTTTTAACATACGATATAGTAGAATATCTGAAACAATTCTTCGAAGATGAAAAATATGTTTATTTCCTAGATATTTATGCCGATGACATGGCAATAATGTCCAAAGACCTTGCTAAAAGCTGCAGCTATAATTAGTTCTAAATAAAGTATATAATATATAGTTGATTGGTCTAAACTTAACGGCCTAATTAACTATCAACGCTAGCAAGACAAAAATTGTTAAGTTTAGAAAAGGAGGCCCACTCTGTAAAAGCGACATAATGCACTGCCAAGGTGAAAAAATCGAGTTCGTTAATAGCTTTAAGTACCTAGGAGTCACCTTCCAGCAATCAGGGACTACCTTCACTTCCCATATAATAGATATAATTAAGGTGCAAAGCAGCTCTTCTAGCCTCATATGATATTTCAAATCTACCTCTTTTATCGGTGATCAACACGGCCCTCAAGCTATTCCATCTTAAAATTGAACCTATTGCCACGTACGGCTTAAAAGTGATATGGCCATATTTGAAAACTACAGATTTTGACATACTAGACTCACTGTCAGTAAAATCAAGATTCATTAAGAGACTATTATCTGTCTCTAAATTTTCCCCATCTAGATTAAGGGTAAGGTAACGCCACCAATGTTAAAAAAAATCCCTCTCACAAAAATTCTGAAAAAAATTTAAAATGTTCTCCTCTACACCCCCTATCAGTAGCTAAAATATCAGGTATAAAAATACGATCTAGTTTTTGAGTTATGAATTTTTAAAGTTGACCAATTTAACATGGGAGTTTCATTTCTCCATGTTAAAGTAGTCAACTTTAAAAATTTATAACTCAAAAACTAGATCGTATTTGTAAACCTGATATTTTAGGTTAAACTGATAGGGGGTATAGAGGAGAACATTTTAATTTTTTTTCAGAATTTTTGTGAGAGGGATTTTTTTTAACATTGGTGGCGTTACCTTACCCTTAATAAGCTTACAGAGGAAAATTATTTTGTTTCGGAACTTCAGCAAAAATTTAATCTTCTCAAACTGCAAATTACAATAATTTTCTAAAAGAAAGAGCTCTCGAAGCCTCCCAAATTGACGTTTTTTCGTCTCGAAGTCAAAACACTACTACCGCGAAATTCTTTAGATGCTCTTTATTAATTAAACTGACCCAAGGCAAAAATAATATAACAATTTTAGCAGCAAACGTAAAAGGTTAGTGCAATACGTAATTTTAAATTTGCAAACATAACTTATTTAGAGGGTTAACAATATGCGATCGAAAAATTGCTTCGTATAGGATCTTACGTGCGCCCAATCTTTTTTTTGTAAGTAAATGGGAGGACAAAGGATTGGTGATGTCATCATGAATATACTGACCATTAAAACTCACCCTTCACTGCAACTGTGCTGATATTTTATTTCTGTCACGATCAACAACTTTTAATGCAGAGTTTAATAGCATAAATTATAATAATAGAGCACATATAAAAATTACGTTCTGCTGCTATAATACATATTATACATAATATATGCCTATGAAGATACAAATTAATACAGTATACTTATAATATGTGTATTAATTGCCCCTATTCGCGAACGCAACCAAATTCAGCCCTCTAGCGGCCAAAAGTGTGAACTACTAGAATGCGGCTAGCTGTTCATAACAGTATAGGAACAACATACCATTCCTGAGTTAATTTACGTGATTATATAATATTATCCACTTGCAAATTTTAATTTATCATAATAAAGTTAAATATTAGTCTTAATAAATAAAATAACAGATAAATGTGACCATACACCGTGTCATTTGCTTTAAATAGAGTCTTGCGCCCGGCGCGTGGTATATATGCATAATATGTATATGTCGATCCATATGATATTAAATAATTGTTAATTTTTCTTACTGATTGGGATAAAATTATGAAATTAATTTTCAAGGTGTAATCGACCCTCCTAAAAACTTGGATATAATTTTAGATTTTCTCCCCGACGCACCCCTGAGGGTGGAGAACTACCCCGAAAAACAATTTTCCTTACAAATTGTGCTAAAATTATGAAATTAATTTTCAAGGGGCAATCGACCCTATACTGAACTCGGAAATAATTTTAGATTTTCTCCCCGATGCACCCCTGAGGGTGGAGAACTACCCCGAAAAACAATCTTCCTTAAAAATTGTGCTAAAATTATGAAATTAATTTTCAAGGGGCAATCGACCCTACTGAACTCGGAAATAATTTTAGATTTTCTCCCCGACACACCCCTGAGGGTGGAGAACTACCCCGAAAAACAATCTTCCTTTAAAATTGTGCTAAAATTATGAAATTAATTTTCAAGGGGCAATCGACCCTACTGAACTCGGAAATAATTTTAGATTTTCTCCCCGACGCACCCCTGAGGGTGGAAAACTACCCCGAAAATCAATTTTCCTTAAAAATTGTGCTAAAATTATGAAATTAATTTTCAAGGGGTAATCGACCCTACTGAAGTCAGAAATAATTTTAGATTTTCTTCCCGACGTACATCTGAGGGTGGAAACCTACCCCTATAATCCATTTTCCTTAAAAATTGTGCTAAAATAAAAAAATTAAATTTTCAACTCAGAAATAAATTTAGACGTTTTCCCCGACGCAACCCTGAGGGTCAACGGCTACCCACCATATCCTTCTTTCTTAATAATCGAGTTGAAATTGTGAATTAAATTTTTATTCGGGATTTATCGAAATTTTTCAGAGAAAAAGTATCCCAGACTCACTTCTTCACTTGCAGTATATATGATGATGGTTTCACTCAATGTGTTCAGCACCGTTAATTGGCGTGATGGCACATGTTGGTCCGCTCAACGAGGCTATGTGTGTAGGTGCATGGCCTCTAACGTCTGAGTTGTGACCAATTCCATGCAACGTCTTATCTCCACTTTCTGTTCGTCAATTGGTCTCAAATCTCTTCTTGTAAACCATTTGCTTCAGAAAGAGATTTGAGACCATTGACGAGCTGAAAGTGATAGAAGTTATGTGGAATTGATGGTCACACTTCAGTTGTTAATTAATGTCACACATAGCCTCATTGTGCAGACCACAACATGAGCCTTCACGCCATGTAATTATTATAACGGTGGACATCCATCATCATACTGCAAGTAAAGAGGCGAGTCTGATATTTTTTTTTCTATGAAAAATTACGATAAATCCCGAAAAAAATTTAATTCACAATTTCAACTCGATTATTAAGAAAGAAGGATATGGTGGGTAGCCGTTTACCTTCAGGGTTGCGTCGGAGAGAAAATCTAAAATTATTTCCGACTTCAGTAGGGTCGATTACCCCTTGAAAATTAATTTCATAATTCTAGCATATTTTTTAAGGAAAATTGATTTTCGGGGTAGTTTTCCACCCTCAGGGGTGCGTCGGGAAATAAATTTAAAATTATTTTCGAGTTCAGGAGGGTCAATTACCTCTTGAAAATTAATTTCATAATTTTAACACAATTTTTAAGGAAAGTGGATTTTAGGGGTAGGTCTCCACCCTCTGGTGTGCGTCAGGGAGAAAATTTAAAATTATTTCCGACTTCAGTAGGGTCGATTACCCCTAGAAAATTAATTTCATAATTTTAGCACAATTTTTAAGGAAAGTGGATTTTAGGGGTAGGTCTCCACCCTCAGGGGTGCGTCAGGGAGAAAATTTAAAATTATTTCCGACTTCAGGAGGGTCAATTACCTCTTGAAAATTAATTTCATAATTTTAACACAATTTTTAAGGAAAGTGGATTTTAGGGGTAGGTCTCCACCCTCAGGGGTGCGTCAGAGAGAAAATTTAAAATTATTTCCGACTTCAGTAGGGTCGATTACCCCTTGAAAATAAATTTCATAATTTTAGCACAATTTTTAAGGAAAGTGGAGTTTAGGGGTAGTTCTCTACCCTCAGGGGTGCGTCGGGGAGAAAATCTAAAATTATTTCCTAGTTTAGGAGGGTCGATTACCCCTTGAAAATTAATTTCATAATTTTAGCACAATTTTTAAGGAAAATGGGTTTTAAGGGTAGTTATCTAACACTCAAGGGTGCGTCGGGGAGAAAATCTAAAATTATTTCTTGGTTCAGGAGGGTTGATAACCCCTTGAAAATTAAGTTTTATAATTTTAGCTCGTTTATTAAAAAAAGTGGAAAATACTAATAGGTCTGAATAACGGGGTACGGCCGGGTAGCACTCCAGGGGTGTGCGTGGTAGAGGTGGTGCCACGGGGGTGTGGTAATGAATCTGTATTAATTAATTATTTCAGAGGTGTAAATTAATTACCTATTGTATGAAATTTTCTCCATAAAATTCTTATAAATTTTCAAATTGTTACATCTCGGTCATATTCATTGGAAAAACTTTTCGTATTTCCTATGGGGGAAAAAAAACACCCCTGAAAGGGGTGCGATTGGCTCCAATAATATTGTAAAGCCCCTGAATTTAATTTGACAGCTGGTGCGTCAAATTTTACGTTTGTATGTAAGCTTCTAATCGCACATTATCAAATTATTAACCTGCTTTTCATACTCCATATTTCTTTCGAGCCGCATTACGTCCGCCATTTTGTGACGTCATCACTCTGCAGACAGCGCCGCCATCGGTCATTTCGTTCGAGAATAGCTGCTTTTAAATTAACGCGCTAAAAAGATTCTAAATTTCAAGGGAGAGAGATTTTTCCTAATAATAAGGACAAAATTATTAAACAATAATGCATATCATATATTACTTTATTATTATCTATATCCATAGGACATATTTTTATTTGATTATACATCAATCACGTACGTCGTCACTCGCAGAGGTAATGGTGGATGGCGGTGCACGGGTCATCAAACCAGCCGTACCAGCCTCTGACGTTGACGCACGCCGCCTCCTGGTCCTCCACGTCTGGTTGGGCCTCCCCCCAGTCCGTCAGGTTGAAGGCCTGACCGAGACCTGACCACAGCCACGAGCCGGCGAACCGCTGTCCGGACGTCCACATCTGTCCGAACGGATAGCCTGCAACAACATTGTTCATTATAGCTTATACTGTTAGTGAATCCCGATGGTGTTCCGTCAAAAACGAAATAAGTAACTCGTTTTATCGCGAGCCGAGATGGTCGCTTTTGCACTATGGGTTTCCAGGTATAAAAAAAATGTATACCTGGAAACCCATAGTGCAAAAGCGACCATCTCGGCTCGCGATAAAACGAGTTAGTCGTTTTTGAGAGGACGCGATAAAATGAGATAGTCGTTTTTGACGGAACACCATCGGGTAGTCTGAATTTAATTTATTTATTGGATGCAATATAATAGCTTTAAATATATCGCATTACAATATTAAGTATTTGAGAACCCGTTTTACGTAATATAGGTATAATACATAATTATTGTTACAGATATTTAAAATAATAATAATAATAATACAAATATTTTATTTGGTAATTTCAATTCAAATGTTATATAAAAACGGTATAAACCTCGAAAATTCGTCAAGAGTGAGACAGCTAAATATTCAGAGAGTTCGGTTAATTTATTATAATACGATACTATTAATTGGCTGGGGGTGTGTACTGCTTCAATTAAAAAATGAATTTTTGCAAATAGAGTAAAAAAAAAAAAATAATAAAGCTTTATTCTATAATCATAATCAATAGGAAATAGTTGTTTCTATTATGATATTTTCTAATATATATAGTTTACATCCCAAATCTCAAAATAGTATATATATATTATATAATTATATGAATTATATATATATATAAATTAATTATATACCGCCGCATGAATAAGCACACTTTTTGTACAGATTCACAATGAGAAGCTTTAATTTAACATTGACGACACAATTCTCTCAGCCAATGAAAATCCAGCGCGCGAACTGCGCGCGACGACATGTTCTATCAAGCTTCCTATCCTTTAACCCAGCGGTACCAGGTTTTTAATTTTTTTCCAACGGTTCTTATGAAGGGCAAGATTAATAATTCATATGAGCCACGGGAAAGATCACTTTACACGACATAAAAAATATTCGAGATTTTGTGCAGCATAGAATTTGAATGAAAAAATAAATAAGATTTTTCTCCTAACAACCCTTACGCAGGGCTATTCTCCTATAATAGGGGGTATAGGCGCCCCTGTCTGACTTATGGCACTAAATACTGAATTCTGATTGGCCTAAAAGTGGATACTGGAATTGCTCTGATTGGCTTAAAAGTGGATTTTGGAATTGCTCTGATTGGCCAAAATAAAGTTGTTGATTTTTTTCTAATTGGCTGAAATTTTAATTGTTGGAACTTTCAAGTGATTTCATTGGTTAAAGAATATCCACTTTTAAACCAATCAGAGAGCTGCAATAAAAAAAACACTTTTTGCCCATAATTTAATTTTAAAAAAGACTTTTTATATTATGAAAAGTATTTAAAAAATCATAATTGGTAGAAAATAGTATTATAAATTGTTATATTTATTTATTTCAAAAATATTAATTATTTATACAGGGCCCAAGCGCAAAATTTCAACAATAGGAATTTGCAACTGAAAAATCAACAAACTCTGATCAGCCAATCAGAAGCGTCCAACTTTTAATGCTTCAAAATCAATGATTTCACTGAGTGAATGTCTCCATCGTCTCAAAAATCGTTCTTTTCGCCCTTTAAAACCCCTAGGTGCATTTGGTTAAGAATGTAAATCCTCTGGAGCTCCAGAAAAAGTATCGAAAAATTCAATTTTAACATTGAGTTACGTATCCCTGACGGTGAAAATATCCACTTTTTCCGATGCGCTTATACCCGATAACAATAGGAGAATAACCCTGCCCTTACGGAGCGATGTCAGTGATGCGGCGCTGCGGCATTTTTACGTTGAAGCTTGTCATTAATTATTAAGTTCAAACACGCGCCGCGAATAACTGCCATACCGATAACTTCGTTGCTAGGCAACCCGCTTTACTTTGAAGCTCAACAAGTTGCCGTCATCAAAAAATATCTTTGCGGCGTCTTTTTTATTCATATATATATTAACTGATAAATGGAAGTATTTTTCTATTATGTGTGCATTATATATGCATTTTTTATTTTTTCAAACCTTAGTTTTAAGCTAATATGTAATAATCAAGGTTGATTTGAGTGTATAGATATTTTTATCTGACTCGACTATGTGTATCTATTGTACTGTGAATTTTAATACAATAAAAACCTTTTAAACTGAAACTGAACTGAACTGAAAAAAAAAACTTATTATTATTTTTGTATATTATGATTTTTAAATTAAATTCTAAAATTAATGCACGTGGTGACTTTGAAATATATATGACTTGCATGTGACATCAAAAACTTGATCTGATAGTGAGAATAATATTAAATGTTTGTCTGGATTTATGCCTGTATGGCTGCCATGGCTGTATCATCAATTCAATCATTATCTATAAGCACGTGGTATATCAATGCGTAAATAATATGACGTGCAAGCATAAACGTTACATAACCTCATTTTTTAATAGCATTATATATGGACTTTTTTTAAACATATATTTTATATATCCATGCATATTCGCATATCAAGTCACTGTAATTATATTTTTTTTAAATAACTGTAAAAGTAATATTTTTGCCTCAACTGAACCCCCTGTTGTAAGGTACTGGTCACTGCATGGCATTGACTTTATAACTTCCCGGCTCACCCAACCTATTATAGTAATTAAGTAATATTTGTTATGCATCTCACCGACAATGAGGTGGTCCCTGACGAGCGTATTCTTCTCCTCGTCCTCCAGACTGACGAGCTTCATACCGAGGGCGTTGCAGCGAACCAGCGCCTCGGACCACGTCACCTAGAGCAGAGCCGATCTAATTTAATAGCGAGACTTGCATAATCAAGCTGTTCCCAAGCCAGGGGTGTGGAAGAAAATAGCTATACCATTATTTAAATAATAATTAAGCTCTTACGCTCCTTACACCGTATTAAAATCCAACTGGATCAATATATGGAATTCCCTGCTAGTATAAAAATTAAAGCAGTGTGCGGTGAATTAATTAAATTATATGTAAATAAATATATAATTATATAAGGTCTGTTCGTAATTAAATGCACAATTAACTCATGAATTAATAATCAGACGAACCTTCTGTTTATATATAGGATCATCTATAACCTAGTTGATTATTTTCTCATTTTGTATTTACGAACATACCTCTATTATGATATGATTAATTTCACATACATAATGCACAATCCTGCATCTATCTTGTAAAAAAGTAAGTGCGCGCGCTATATAGTGAGAAATTAATTATTAAGTGATACTTATAGCATTGCAGGTAGAAGAGCTAGTGACGTCATAATTAACGCACTGATAAGAAAATTAAACAACTTTCACCACAGTAGTAAAAGATGCAGGATGTATATATACATCCTACAATCAGATCTATTGTATTAAAGGTCAAGCTAAATATTGATACACAAAAGGACAGCTGGAACAATGTTATTTTCACCTTAGTTTGCGCCAACTTAATTGACTTATATAAACAAAAGAATGCATACGTACTCTTTCTTCAACTCCAAGGAAATATTCATGGTCACCAATTATCTCAAAACCTTCCCGTGGAGTCCCTGTAAATTATACAGAAAATATATAATGAAGCAGGATGTAAGAATTTATTAATGCATGGCATTAATTGTTGTAATTAACAAAAAGCAAACTGCCAATTTGTATTTATTTAATTATTGAAGCCAAGATAAAGAAGTTTTAATAAATTAATCATTGAAACTTGCAATAATTATAATAATGCATGCAGAGAAAGAGATCATAAATTATAATATGAATTACCTCCATGACTGGTCAAGTGATTGAGGTCGTCATCAGGTCGTGCCTGAAAATTATATATTAAAAAAATACGTGATAAATTTAATAAAATATATGATATTAGTTTCTGACAAATTATCAACTATAAGTATCAGAGAGCTTACATTCAATGTAAGCTCTCTGCTAGTATCTACTACTTTGCTATGGGGAAAAAATAGTGCTGTGTGGCGATAAGGAAATTAAGCAATTCATCTTCATACAAAAGTATGAATACAACATATATAAAATAGCACAACATTATATATTTAATTTTTGAATTTTCATCAAAAATGTAAAATTGTCACCTTGGAAAATTTCGCAATTGCATCAGCCTTGTAATCACCATGCCCAGTGTGCGTTATTCTTTTGGGGTAAGGTGAGATGCCGCAAAAAGAAATTTTAAGAGATACCGAGGCGACGAGTGTATACTTCGAAAAATGGTGTAAGATAATTTTACACCAATAAAATCACTATCTGCCATACAGTTTGTTGCAAATTTTCATATATTGTTGCCAAAATGTTAACCTTTTTTATGTAAAAAAAGTAGTAAAAAAATAATGTCCCTGCAGCCTATGGGGCCGTTATCCTGAATTAATCATCACATCTAGCATGATCTAGCACACCCGTTATAAAAAGTAAATCACCTGGGAGAAAGCTGCAAGAGTCAAAAGAATCACCAAAGCAGCCTTGCACTTCATGACTGTTCTGATTTTTATATTTTAATTGAGTGACTGGTATTTCTCTATCATTATCTTATCAGATAACAGCAAATTTCTGACAAATTATCAACTAGTATCTAACTTTGCTATGGGAAAAAAATAGTGCTGTGTATTGTATTATAGTGTGGCGATAAGGAAATTAAGCAATTCATCTCTTCATACAAAAGTATATCATGCGCATGTGTACATACAGTACACTTAATCCAATTAAAGTGAACCTGTTCTTTCAAGACAAATAATGTAGTAATATATTATTTTAATTAAAAGACTATACTGTCTCTGTTATGGCATCGCAAACTCTGATAGATGCAGCTTAATTATTTACTTGAAATTCCAGTACATATTATAATAGCAAATTAATTTTACGGCATTTATCCCAGATTTATCCTGTTTCAACAACAAGTTTTTCCGCAACGATTTGTTGAGAAACACCTTGGTTGGAAAATATGAAACTATTATATAGTGTGGCAGCTAGGCCTGATCCGTTTTTTTTTTAAATGACATTATTTGTCAGCAGATACTGCTGATTTTTCAGCTCGCGGATCCTGTTTTTCTTTAATAATTAATTCACATTAAATATTTAAATACTAAAAGTAATAATAAAATATTTTTAAAAGTATAATGGTCTAGCTAATTAAAAATTTAGAATGTTTTCTATATAATTATATATAGGCTCATTTGATTTTCAATTGTTTTTTAATTTGAAATTTAATAGTTTGTTTTTACCATGTTATTAAAATTCGATCCATATAGAATGAAGAATTTATAATTAGATGTTAGGTATCTGTTCGTAATTAAACCCCCTGCCCAGAGTATACACTTTATAAAGTTTATACACCCAATCGACCTTATGTCCAAATGCATATTAAGGATGAATCTCAGTAGATTGATATCTCGCAATCGTACCGCCTGAATGCAACAAGACTTTTATTGCAGGGGACTTAGAACTCGCCGTCAATAGGTAGCATACAAATTTTGAAGCGAATCTGTCTTATCAGTTTTGTGAAAACTGAGGTAGAAATTTAACATATTGGCCTTATGGACGAAAACCGGAAATGGAGCTGTTGTAAGAAAACTGCAAGATTAAATTTGCTCAAACCATAAGCGATTAAGTTTTAGAACATTCTTGATTTTTTAAAATTTATTTCATTCGATTCGTTTACCAGGGAAATATTCTTTGACTCCGAAGTAACTGAAATTAATCGTTAAGGCCGAATGATTGTAAAAATTATTCTTTGGGGAGGGGTAACGAAAAGACCTATTGTGATATCCAGCTATAAAATTCAAATAAAGTTTTTAAAAGTATAAGAATTTTCAAGCATTTATGTAGAACGTACGTAACGATGAGAGAATCTTTCAGTTATTAATTTTTGTTTATACTTCAATGAGTCAATACGATTTAAAAGTTCAATTAGGGCTTCAAATCATGTAATAATTAAAACAGTATTATAAGTGTACGAGCAAGAGGTCAGGAATCACTATCTCTATTATTTTTTAAAACTGAAAGACAAAAATTTAAAATAAAAATAAGGAATACGTTTAATTTAAATCAATCACACGTACGGTTCATTAAGAATATATAATAATAATATATTGAGCCGATATATATTATATATATAGTAACTTAATTGCAACAGAGGATATATTTAAGTAACATGCAATGGTAAAATTAAAAAATTAATTGTGGTTCCGATCTATATACAAACTTTATGCTAATTAAATGCTTTAACATAGCCTGATGCATGCTATGGCCGGCCGGATCATAAAAATTATTTAATATTACATAATATATAGCATTGATCACCATTAATTATATTTCAGCAGTTTTAGTGTGATTTTTTTAGAAAAAGAGCATCAATTATTACGTAATTAAAGTAGAGTGAGCGATTTCATTTTTTGGAATATTTTATTTTCTAAAAATAGTTTAACCTGCCTTCTATTGAGAAGTGAAAACCAAAAAATTCCATCTCAAATAGCTTCACCACAAAAAAATCTCAAAGTTGGTGTTTCGGAGGCCTTTAACATGCATCCTTATGTAACAGAAAACAGCTTTTTACTCCAACTTCGTCTGAACTATGGTACCAATTAAAAAATACGTACGTAATCTATGATGAATTCTTTAAGGGTAAGGTAACGCCACCAATGTTAAAAAAAATCCCTGTCACAAAATTTCTGAAAAAAATTTAAAATGTTCTCCTCTACCCCCCCTATCAGTAGCTAAAATATCAGGTATACAAATACGATCTAGTTTTTGAGTTATGAATTTTTAAAGTTGACCAATTTAACATGGGAGTTTCATTTCTCCATGTTAAAGTAGTCAACTTTAAAAATTTATAACTCAAAAACTAGATCGTATTTGTATACCTGATATTTTAGGTACTGATAGGGGGTATAGAGGAGAACATTTTAATTTTTTTTCAGAATTTTTGTGAGAGGGATTTTTTTTAACATTGGTGGCGTTACCTTACCCTTAATTGATTTTTAATTTTTTTTTTTTTTTTTTTTTTTTTTTTTTTTTTACGGAGCCGTTTTTTCGGAAAAAAATCTTGAAAATCGTTGAAAATCCTTATGGGAATTAACCCGCAAAAATTTAAATATTTTTTTTTCGGGAAACGGCTCCGTAAAAAAAAAAAATTATTTGAAAATGCATTAAAGAATTCATCATAGATTACGTACGTATTTTTTAAATGGTACCATAGTTCAGACGAAGTTGGAGTAAAGAGCTGTTTTCTGTTCCATAAGGATGCATGTTAAAGGCCTCCGAAACAGCAACTTTGAACTTTGGGAAGTTTTTGTGGTGAAACTATTTGAGATGAAATTTTTTGGTTTTCATTTCTCAATAGAGGGCGAGTAAAACTATTTTTAAAAAATAAAACATTCAAAAAAATTAAGTCGCTCACTCTACTTTAATTATGCAATGCAGTTCACGTTACATGCCGCAAGTGTCATGCAGTTTTAATTATTTGAACTTTGGCGCGCTCGTCAGTGATTGGCTAGCTTTTGGCGTAAGCCGGAGAAGTTGCGGCGAGTTTCTTACAGTCCCTGGCTTTGCCAGGGCGAAGCCTCTTTGTGATTTTGCATTTAGGTGCAAATTCTTGTAAGTGCAAATTCAGTTTAAGCCAATCGGAGCATCATATTAGAAGTTTTACGCCGAAACGAAAAGCTCGTATTTTCAGCTTAATTTTTTTATGAACAACTACTGCAGTTACTAGCTTGACTTTGGTGATCTAATGAGAATTGTGTAAGATCAGCACACTTTGCCTTACTGTAGTTAGTAGATTACATAGATATTAAAATCTTAAATGAAACATTTTTATAGTTTAATTAAATTTATTTATTAACTGTAAGTTTATATGGCACAAAGCCAAATGACAGTTATTTTATTGTGCTATGAGAGAGCAGACACAAAATAATGTGCATTGTATTTTTAAAAACGGCTCATCTGAAAATAATAGAATTATGTATTGTAAAAATGTTTGATGAAGTTATGTGTATAGGAAGTAGAGTATATTTTCAGTACAAATAATAAAATAAATTAAGATAAATTTAATGACATAATATTTTGAGAAATTACTGTATTAATTATTTTATTAATTAAAAAAAATCACACTTGATTGTTAATAATAATATGAGAGATGAAATAAAATGCAATATGTTACTTAGAGTATTTGTGAGTATTTATAAGCATTTGAATTCTTTTTTATTATTATTTTTTTTTAGGCAATCATGTATACAATAAAACCTCTACTTCAATTCTACTTATGGAAAAAAAAATGTATAACAATAAATAATAACAATGAAAGATTGGTAAAATAAAAGTTATAATGTAAATAGACTTAATAGACACATAAAAAATAAAGAACTGGAAAACAAGAAATAATAAAAAGTATAGTGCACTACAGTCAAAATATATTGCCAGTGAATAATGTAACATAGGACAGGAGTTAGACTGGCCATTTACTTACTCAATCTATTGCAGGCTATATGTACGAGGGTGGGTCAAAAAATTCTTGGACTACCATATAAAGAGCACCACTACATGTAAAATTTAATTTTTATGTTAACCACGTGTATTTCACATGCTCTCATTTTAAATTTCAAGTTCCTAGTGCAATTATTTTTTTTTTGGCGGTGGATTTTGTGAGGCCATGTCAAGCGACACTGAAAAGTGGCCCAAAACTGAGGTTCGCACTGTGATAAAGTACCCGGTGCAGAAAAAGATGAGAATCTCTGAGATTCATGAGGACTTGGTTATCACATTAGGGGAATGTGCTGCATTACATACCACAATCAAGAAGTGCGCAACTTAATTTAAGGGGGGTAGATTGAGCATTGAAGATGACCCTCGCAGTAGAAGGCCCGAAACAACAACCACTGAAGAAAACCTCAAAAAAGTGCACAACCAAATGCTTAATGATTGTCGATTAAAGGTTTCCCAGATAGCTGAGACTATAAGCGTTTCAGTTGGATTAATTTATAAAATTTTAATTGAACATCTTCCCATGAAAATGCTGTCCGCAAGATGGCTGCCGCGATTGCTGTCTGAAGAGCAAAAACGAGAGCATACTAGGGTACGTAGGTTCAATTTGGCAAGCCTGCGACGCAACAAAAGGTTTTTTTTGCAGCAACTAGTGACAGGAAATGATACACGGGTTCACTCTGTGACCCCAGAAACCAAAAAAACAGTCCAAAGAATGGAAACACGCAGGCCCACCCTGCCCAAAGAAGGTGAAAGTGAAAAAATCAGCAGAAAAGGATATGCGCGTGCATGGCGACGGTATTCTGAGACCAAAGGTGTGTTTTGCTAATTGACTACCTTCTACAGAGTGTCAATGTAACAGGGAAGTATTATGGTGATATACTCATGAGATTAGATGTCGCTATTCGCAGAAACGGCCACAATTAAACAACAAGAAAATCATCTTTCACCATGACAATTCAAGGCCCCATACCTGCAAGGTGACCACTGAAAAATTCAAGGAATTAGGTTATAAAAAGCTCCCCCACTGACCCTATTTACCTGATCTGGCACCCTCAGACTATTATCTCTTCTCTAATTTGAAAAATAAATTTGGATGAACTTGGTGGTACGAGATTTGTCGACAAAGAACACCATGAGATTTTCGCCAATGCATATTTTCTTCCTATTTTGAGGACCTTTAAGAATCGCACTGTAAAAAAAAACTGCTAGAGCTGGATACTTGAAAATTAAAATGAGAGCATGTGAAATACACGTGGTTAACATAAAAATTAAATTTTACATGTAGTGGTGCTCTTTATATGGTAGTCCGAGAACTTTTTGACCCACCCTCGTATCTACATGTTAAAAACAAAACAAAGACTTGATCACATTAAACGTCTTAAAAGATTATTTTTATATAACTATATGATATACACCTCATGACAACACAAGCTTTCCCTTGCAGGATTTGATAGAGCTGTAACTCCAAGAGACAAAGATATGTAAATTTGAAATTTTTGTGGATTAGAAGTGAGAAGAGCATCCAGTCTTACAGTCACCCCAGAATCATTCTAGTTCATATCGTCCCTCGTTCGCAATAATGAGCTATCTGCTTCCACGATGTCTTTGCAATAATGAGCTGTCTGCTCTTTCAGGTGAGCGCAATTATGAGCCTTATTTTATATCAATTTACAGCTCATAATTGCGTTTATCTGAAATAGCAGACAGCTCATTATTGCAACGAGATCTTGGAAGCAGATAGCTCAATTATTGCGGACGAGGGACGATACATTCAAATACGTATATATATGGAGGCAGCATGGTATATATAGTCCACGAACAGAGCAGAGGTGACTTGAGGTGTACATTGGTGTGTGTTTTAAAGAGAAAATTTCAGCTGAATTTCTCTGAAGTTATTAGTAATGCATGTCTCGCATTTTTATTTTTATATTATTATAATTATGTCAAGAAAATAAATGTACATTACTTGTGAGGATATTAGACCAGTAAAAAAAGACAACCCTTCTCATATGATTTAAATGTAATGTGTATGGTTAAAACAGTTGCTATGATATGCATATTACATGTATATAATCATAACAAAATTTCTGAATTGAAAATTACAAAGGCTTCTTCTTGAATGAAATATTTCAAAAAACAAAATACTTAATTAGCTATTCACAAGCTTGTTTTGGGTACATAAATTTTTATATACACATGTCCTATATAGCTATATGATTTTTGTTTATGTTACATATGACACAAAGGATATACTGATATTAGCTATCAGTAATAGAGAAAGACTACTGGAGTAAAATAAAATAGGTAACTTTCAGATCATTATGCTCTACAAGTTATCTAAAAGTTTTCTTAGTATAAGAAACATTAGAAAATAATTTAAAATATTAATATAACAATAAATTTAGTTAAATTTTATTACAAGATTTTTACGAGAAGGGAAGAACAACATATCAATACAGTCATGTACTGAAGATGCATCTCTATGTAATCAAGTAACAAGTGTTAAGTGTACAGTTTATAAACAAGTCTTCAGTTCATGATGGCATTCAACTGTTGTTTTTCCCCCTCTAAACCACGGACATAAACTCTTCGATCAGTTAGCGACAAAGTCTTCTACTCGCAATGGTTGTAACAAACAATTGTTTATAATGTCTGTCTGATGAAGCCTTTTTCATTGTTAAACGAGGACAGATGTGGTGTCTGATTTTGCCACCAGAGCAGAGAACGTAATGGCATTGTTGGCGCTATAAGTCAATACTTGATATTCATTTTATTTCAACGACAGTCATTTCCCATAAGTAAACGTGTAAAACAACAATTTTATTGTTCCATGCTTTTTGCTTCTCTGGACATTACACAACAGTACTTTATTTACAAAAAAACAAGTAGAAGAATTTAGTTAGCACCCATCTTTGTCACTAAAATTCTGACACCAAGATTTTGTGATAGGCATTTGAGCTTCAGGTGATTTACCTGAAGCTTCCGCCATATCACTCTCCTAGCTAGCTTTGCCGAGCCAAGCAAATTGACAAATTAGTTTTTAGTAATAATCCCATTTAACAGAGCAGCTGTAGCCAATGAGGGAAATGGATTTCTTTAACTTATAAAGATGGCTGCTAATTTGCTACTCAAAGAGTTAGTATTCGAGACTTTAGATCCCACTTCATTGAAAAAATTGAAAAAAGTTGATAAAATTGATTTTCATGCATTAAAATTTGATATAGAAATTAATAATTAATTAATTATTAATAATCTTTGAATACTGTATTTTTTATATTAATGAAATTTATTTAAAATTTTGTATTATTTTAGCAATAAATTTTTTGTTATCAAACAAGCAAAAGCAATGTAAAGGAGGTAAATCTCTAAATATCATAATACAGAGTCTTGGTTGAAGGAATCATTTTAATCATTTTATGTTGATTGAATTATATATATATAATATATTACTACTACAATATATTGTAATTCAATCAACATAAAATGATTGAAATGACTCCTTCAACAGAGTTTACAGTTTGGAACAAGCATTATATTATATATCTTCAACTTAGCAGCAGGTGTTTTTGATAATTAGTTGTAAACTTTGTACAAAGACGAGAAACAAGAGATGAAAATAATGACACCCTGAAAGAAACTCTTTTGTATCTAAAATACATTGCAAGGCTGCCTTGCTTAGAGAGCTAGTGTCCAGTATGTATGACGAGATTCTCACGGCCGCCAACTCGAAAGCGATGCGGCCCGATGTTGAGATGTGGGAGGACGACGGCTGTTCTCACGGATGTAGCCGCTGCTCCGTGTAGTCGAGAGCGGCGGCCAGCAGTCTCTTCTCTGCGGCCCGCTGTTGTACAGCCAGACGTCGACACGCAGTCAGGCCACGCGACGACAGTAGTTGTTCATCCTCCTGAACAGAAGGATAGTAAAATTTTAGGGCTGGAGGTTTGACTTTGTAATAACAAGATTTTTTAACATTTTAAATTTTCAGTTCTTTCATATAGTAGAGTTTAATGTAAAGAAAATTAAATATAACAGCTACTTAATCATTCTACTTAACGTTGTGGTAATGCCTAATTTGCTGAAGTCAACTTTTTATCAAGTTCACTTCAGTAAATTAGACACTACAATATTAAACTATATATGAAAATGTAAAATTAGTACTTTACATTTTACTCTGAATTCATTATTGTTTTTGGAATAAAGAGTACAGTACGACAAAAGTAAAATTACTTCTGAAAGTAGCTTTTGAATAACAACATTTTTGGCCTCCATATTTATATTTTAAAACATAAAATTTTACAGAGAAGTGTAAGTTAAAGGAAAAAAACTCTTTGCAAAATCTTAGAAATGAAATATTCATATCAAAGTCATTGTCTCTCTACTTCTGGCTATGATCGTTTACATTTGAGTCTACTACAATAATCCCAAACAGAATATTGCATTTAAATTTTTAATGTGCTTTTTACTGACTTGCTTATCAGTAAAATAATACAACTTTATTCAGGAATCAGGAGAGTTGGTTTGAAACAAGTAGGCTCATTTGTTGATCTGTAATCAAATATTGGTCTTAAACAATATCAAACACTGTACCTCGAGGGAGGTGGGGTAGGATCGCAGCAGGATCTGCACCCGGGCACGTAGGAAGGCCCACGCCCGCGCCTCCAGCTCTGTGTCAAGGGCGCAGTCTGTGTGTTCAAGGTCGCGGCTGTTGTCCCGCCCCAGCCACGATTCTAGGTGCTCTGTACACAACATTGAATTATCGCTATGTTGCCAGGTGTTGTATAAATTAGCTGAACATATTAAAAAAATACATATATATTTTCGCTTTCGTAATATATAATAAAATAGCAAAGTTTAACAATTTAATACCTATTAATTTACATTTAACTACAGTTTTTTAATTAAAATCTTTCTTTGTAATATTCAAGAAACAAATTATTGGATAAAGCTTAAATAATTAAAAGTTAATAAAAACTCAATAAAAGTTACCAGACTTAATTGTTGTTAGACAAAAAGTCACTGTTAGATCCAAAAATAAGAGTGATATAAAGTCTTTTTTTATTTGATATTATTTTTTCAAGCTAATGAATCAACTTGAAAACAATTGCAGTTATTTCTAAAGTACGCACCACTAGTCATGCTGAATACCCTGAGGAACGCCCTGAGACCAGGGTCCACCGGCTCCGGTCCGGCCCGCAACAGAAACTCTCCACTAGGAGGAAGGCCAAGGCGTGCCAGCAGTGCACAGCGACGCTCACAGAGAGGGTCTGCACGGCTGACCCCCAGCCGCAGTGCCAACGAGTCATGCGAGTTGAATGACGGCACGAAGCCGTTGTGCACTAGCAGCTCAGCGTTGGGGCGTGCTCCGTAGAAGATGAACAGCTGCTCGCCCTGCTTGAATTCCCTCCATGCCACACATTCACTGCGGTCACGTTCAGTGATGAAGTCAGTCGAGAGCTGCAAAACAAAAGACAAGTTAGCTAAAAGTTACTAGCGCTCTATTGGTGATTTTTAAATAAATTTTAATAATATTTATTTATCAATTTATACTGCAATAGTACTACATGTACATGTAACAGATCCTCGGGGAGTGAGAGAATAGCAATTCTCCCCCCCCCCCTCCAACCCTCTAAAATATTTTGTATTATTTGCTATAACCCTTTAAAGTAAACTCCTTATAAATAACTATGTGCTGCATGCCTCCTCTTTGGAAAAAATAGGGGTTAATTGTGTTCACTGTTTTTCCATTAAATCTATTTGTAAATGCAGAATTAATTCATAAATAAAAATTATACCAACCATCTGTACAGGGAATATAAAGAAAATAAATAACAATTGACTTATGGGGATCAGGAGGGTTATACATTCATGTCATCCAGGCACCACTCACCCGACCGTCCGCGTGGTTGCACATGTCCCACAGTGGAATGAGGGCGTTCACCACGCCACAACCATCCATGCTAGGCACGAAGTTCTGTCTCGTCATCACTGTGGACACAGCCCACCTGAAACATAGCAGCAGGGCATGTTGTAGCTTTAGTGTACCATCCTAAAACGTTGTGTTAGTTAGGGTGTAGTGAGAACGTATAGGTGTTTCTTTAATTTAGACTCAGGAGCTATCAGATACATCCCTGACTTATGACCAGTTTGTAGATCAAGGCATTACATAAATCAATGATTTATTATTAATAAATTATTGCGACCCAAGTTTTCAAAAGATGACGCTCTGAGACAGTATGCACGATAGTAGTGCTATACCGTCTTGGAAACCGCGTGCCATCCTCTGAAACTTTTGGACTATATGTAGCCGTCATTTAATATAGCCTTCAACTATTAATTTAATATAAACTATGTCACATTCTTTATCATACATTAAAGTTATCTATTTTACACTAACATATTAAAGTTAGTTATTAAACTTAGTGTTATGAGAGCGGAAGCCTCTAATTGAAAATAACACTGTATGAATGATCATGAATTACGGTAAATATTACTAATTAAATTTTGCATGTATAATTTTCTTCCGATGACATCGATTTAAGTTTTGAAGGTTTAAAATATTAAAAATAAATAAAATTAAAAAGAACAAACATCATCAATTTACGCAGCATCAAATGCTTGAAACACTTCAGACTCGCTAAATCACTTATCTTAATTACGATTGCTTCTTGTACGAAATTACTTAAAACTTAAAATGTGTATAATGATACATAAAGAATTAATCATAGTTTTATCCATACTTCTCGTATGATATATTTCTCTCGGCTTTATCGTAAGTGATTTCTCGCTGCTCGCACAGCATAAAATAATTATTATGTATGTAGTTATTTATTTTTTACAAGGATACACCCTATAATGAGCTTGGAGCTCGAGGCGGGGTACTGGGTGGATTTTATTATTATTGTATATTATATCAATATTTATTTGCATTGGTATATAATAAATATGCTTCTTAAATAAATATAAAATTAAATAGACATTGTAGAATATTTTAATATTATTGCGATGATATTAAAATATTGTTTATATAAGCTAGCAGAAATTTAACGTCAAGATATATATAATTTCCACGAAATCGAAAGTTTGGAGAGTTAATATCAAATCATAATTTAAAAGTGCAGTGTTTAGCACGTCTAGTAACTAGCCGCAAAGAAAGGCTTGCCAGATACCCGCGTGTGATCTGCATGTGCCCTCCTCCTTCGCTATTGTTCGACATAATGTGGGGGAGGCACGCAACGACGCATTGTCTTAACGTTCGCTAATTGGGCCCGGGAAAACGACGCAGAGAAAGGTCATCAACACGTCAACAATGCGAGCGGTTGTCATGACGACGTATGTTTGTATCGTCGTTCGACAACTCATTACATGCGACTAGTAAATCAGAGATTTATAGAATAATCAACAAATTTTTTAGGTTTACATGTTAAGACAGTCAGAAAGACATGCAATAATAGAGGGAGTTCATCAAGCAGTCTTTAAGGCATCACTAATTTTTTAAGATAATTATTATATTATAATATTTTCATTAATTTACATCCCCAAAATTACAAAATCGTAATTAATTTATATTTATTTGCAGACTAAATAAAACAACATTGCTGGTGTATATCAGGCAGGGGGAACGTTTCCATTATCTGGGGGTGTATGTACATTTGTTACTGCCATGCATTTGTTGATTTATTGATTTTTTTTTCTTCTCATTTATTGCTGTTGTATATCTTTGTTAATATATTTTAATATACTTTCATTATCTATACATCAGTTAAGGTAGAGATAACGCCGAACAGCTGATCGACATACTCTCCTTTGATTAACATGTAAACCTTAGCAAATTGACAAAAATTCTGAATTTTTTTTGAGGGACATATATTAGTGCCTAAAAGCCATAGAAAAAATTTCAAAACAATTAAACGAGCCGATTTTTTTTAATTAATTTTTTTAATTTTCAGCATAGGGCTTTCCCATGGAGAGATATTAAACCAAGAACTTAAGGTATAACCTGAGAATTTGTCTGTCAAGGTCAAGAGGCGTGGCTATAGTGGCAACACTGTTTGCATTGGAATACGCATAAATTTTTAGGAGGGGGTGGTAACATCAGTCCTTGAGAACGTTGCCACATTTCTCATCACATATAGGAAACGATCATCGCCACGGTTCAAAATATATGAAAACAATTCAAAAAAATAGTCTAAAAAATTAGGTTTTAGTAAAAAAAAAAGTAAAAGAATCTGTTGTATAGTTTTTTTGCAATGCTAATTAACAAATTTAACATTGGAAGGATACAAAATTCTCATTTAAATAAATTAATTATAATTAAACCAACGGTTAAAAAATTCCGAAAAAATTCAGAGCTAATTTGACGATTGTTGTAAGTCCACCAAATTAATTTGAAGAAAATCTGTTGTAGCGAATTTTTCGTCCAAATTTCTCAGGTTAAGCCTTAATTTTAAAAAATCGGCTCGTTTAAGTGTTTGAAACTTTTTCTGTGACTTTTAGGCACTAATATCTGCCTCTCAAAAAAATTTCAGAATTTTTTTCAATTTGCTAAGGTTTGCATGTTAATCAAATGGGATCCGTCGAACAGCTGTTCGGCGTTATCTCTACCTTAATTCGTCATTCTAAGGATTTTGGGACGGAAATCTTTTAAATGTAATTCACTTCAGATGCATGATCAATCTTATTATAAAAATTTGACTTGGTTATATCCGTGCATGAAGGCAGTGAAGCATACTACAGCTCTTGGCCTGCAGCACATAACTGCGGACTTATCTATGGCACAACACATAATACGCAATGCGTGAGAATAAAAAGTCTGAGAGTCGACCAACATCCGCGGGAGCAATCTCGATCGTTTCCTAGACGGTGAAAGTGAGTGTGATAACGCACCGTCCTTCAAACCATCGGCTGCATGTCACGGCAACATTCTACAAGTATATAGAGAAAGTACACTATGTACGTACGTACGATATGCGGACATCTTTACAATATTTCTAGTAGGACAATACACAATGACTTTTGTTTTAAATAAAGAAACGAGTTAATTAGCATTTATTTATACTGCAGCATTGTCGCACGCAGATTTGTTTGCATATGTGATAAACGTTCGAGAAAGTTTTTGATATGAAAATATAAGAGATAGGAAAATATAATAAAAAGTGAACTTGCATGGATTATTTTTTATGGTCAACAACATCTTGATTACATTCACTTAGAATGTTCATATATACTTAATTACGACGGTAGTAATTAATAATAAGCCTGTCTGCATAATATCTCCATCCGCACCAACCGTTAATTAAGATTCACTTTCGATCATTGGTAATATCCTGCAGAATGTGTTTATTGTTCTCCAAAGGTTTAAAAATGAACGGTTGCATTTCTTAAGGGGCATTCACATGCAGAGGACTTTATTTGAAGCTTAATTAAGATTTTAATACAAAAAAATTATAACGTTACATTTTAACACTTTTTTGTAAATTATGCCATTTTTTGTTACTTTCCCGTATAGCAGACTCTTATAGATTGTCTTCTCCAGGAGTAGAATATAACCTGTCATATCTTATCGACTATCAATATTATTAGTTAATAATGTTCAAAGCTACGCATTGATTACTTATAAATACAGTCGAGTGGTTGGTGTAGAGATAATGACGATTTATCATAGAATATAATTATTTATTATGGATTTACCTTGCCTGATTTACTGACACAGCAACCAGCCTGAGTTCAGCCCTATATATAAGATAAATATAAGATTTGTAAAAAAGCATAAAATCTAATACACTGGCCGTCATATTCAACTTGAGTTACATTGTGAATATTAATAAAAAAAAATCTTTTATTTGCTTTTTATATAGACACTATTTACACACACATCATGAAAAATCCTGATGAAAAAAATCTGACAAGATACATCTTAGCTGATCGAGGCTTAAGTATTTTTCTTACCACGCACGTGAAAGTAAAATTTCTTTCTACAAGGCACATTGAGATATTATCGATAATGACGTACAATTTACAAAAATGCATATTAACGTCCCCCGTTTCTCCATCCAAGCATGTACGTTACGAGGCACGCGCCGCCTGTCTCAGGACCACCGTCGAGATAAGATCGCCGCTGCTCTCAGCTTTCCCACGAGTCTGAGGAAGGTGCAGTCGGAACATAAGTGAACGTGATTTTTGTTTATAATTGATGATGTATCAATGCATCGAGAAAAGAGAATGTAACAACGATTCTCTGCAGACGTTTTGTTTGACAGTAATTAGATACTTTTAAATATAGAGCTAAATAAATTAATAGAAATTATTATTATATGTAGACGTTTTAAAATTCCATTAGTTATTTATAATTAAAATAATTATTAATAGTAATATCTAAGAATTCTGAGATTGACAAAAATTAAATCGCAAGGGAGTATAATAATATATGAGCATACAAGCCAGCAAAATTGATAATATACTGTATAAAATATATATATACATATATATATATATATATATATATATATATATATATATATATATATATATATATATATATATATATATATATATATATATATATATTTATATATATATATAGGAATATAGTTTGTCTTCAACGTGTGTTAAAAAGAACAATAATAAAATAAACTCTTATTTCTGTAAGGTATTATACGACCGCGAGTCATATATCAAAGAGCTGACATTGTCTTTGGTCATATTTATGTATGCATTTATTTTTTACCGATTTATGCCTTTCGATTTCGAATGATTCATAATTTTGATATTAATTTACTACAATTTATTTTCAAATTACATATTTAATATTATAATAAAATTGAAAAGTTTAACTTCTTTCCTTCATATATATATATATATATATATATATATATATATATATATATATATATATATATAATTGTGTTGCTTTAAATTACAAAGATCTATATTATATATAATATATTCTAATTTTTCGCGTTTATGTTAAAGTGACCACAAACTCAATAACCACGAAATGGAGATGTTCGCGGTCGACTAAAAAAAAACTCGAGAACTCAAACGAAACCTTTTATATTCAGTTTTTTATAATAAATATTTAGTCAAGTTCCGATTGATATTATGTAACGCAATGTAACAAAATAAGATGTTAGAAAAAGGGATATGATATAATTTGGATAATTTGACAAGCCAGGGTATATACAATTTAAAATTAGAAATATAGCACATTATATGTAAATCTTTTAACTTCTCGTCCCGGCAAACATTGTATTATAACAAATAAAACAAATTACAGAAATGATAGAGGGTACCAAATTATGATACTGTGTTTTTTTTTGTTTTTGTTTTTTTTTTTTCCCAGATTTTTTAGAAACCTCTTTTTTTTTATACAAAATTATTGAAAGTACAGAGAGAGGTGTTAGATCTTAATAAAAAAATCTCGGTACGACCTTTTGAAAGAAACTTTGAATAACTTTTTAGTAATACTTAGTAGCTTCTAAAAAATATGTAAAAATTCAGAGTGACGATAACAAATTAGTCTCTGCAATAAAAAATAATATTACGCAGGTTGTCCATACGAAATAATAAATAATGTTAATTTGGAGAAAAACAACTCCCACTCAAGTTTCTTGATATTACTTGCATAAAAAAATATTGCACGATATTATTACTGCAGCTAAACGAATGATCATGACAAACTCGGATGCCCATATTTAAGGGTGGATCAGGGACTCTCGACTGGCCTCTTTACTTTTTAACCCGCAGAGCATAATAATAAGTGGTCCCAGGCACCCTTTTAGAGGTGGCCCCTGCTGCATGTAATGCCTAGTATAACAATGTACCTGACTGGTCCCTTTCTTCCCAGTCCAACCCTATGTCATGACATTGATTTTGCCGTCATTTACAAACTTTGTCATATTAGCATTTCAATGAGCATTCTTGTCATATTAGCATTCTCCTTCTAGATTCCTGAACTTTAACTATCGTTTTTTTAAACTTATTAAATTAACTTTTATAGTACATCCAGCACACTTTGAGGCAATGGTGCACTAAAAGAAATACTTTCTTAGTAATGAAAAAAATAGCGTTCACATGTTCTAATTATAATATAACATGCATGCAGTATAGTGAAATCAATCATTTCTCTTCATTGGAAATATCAATCTAAAACCCTGTAAACAATATACATAAAAAAATCGACCGTCGTCATAAAGATCTTTAGTGTAAAACGGAACAGTAGGCCAAACCTGTGAAGACGGAACCGAATCTTCCTTTTAATTTCTATTACATTATATAGAATTGGTTATAACACTTAATCACTTGATATTTTTTTAGCCGCTAGCAAAATTTAGAGAGTGTAATAACCCCCCAGACAAGAAGATTCATGTCACTCCTTTCAGGTGGGGAAGGTAATGAAAGTGGAGCATCTTTAACATGATTGGCTGGAAGACTGAGGTACCGGTCTGTGATTGGTCGGTTTGAAAGATGTACGGCGGGAAATTTGTGGCAGGTAGTTGCTGCTGTGTTGAACGACAGTGCGCGCTACTTGGCGACTGGTGATGGACGTGTATGTGGAATAACGTCAGCTAGCAAATATATCGAATAACAAAAGGTAAGACAATACGTTAATTTTTTTATTTTGATATATAGTAATAGACCGGCCGGTGTAATAAATTCTACATGGACTTTAAATTTATATTTAATGGTGCTTGAGCTAACTATGTGCTAACTCTTGGCAGGACAAAAATCTGTAGTAGCACAGTAATGAGAAACAATATATCAATATAATTTCATTCAGTGTCGTAGAAATATATGCAGAATTAAAATATCAATCTGCGTTCTGCGATGATTCAAAAGGTTTTATTCCTATTGTTTAGCCTCGCATTAAAATTAACTTTAAATTTAAATGGTTAACTCTTTGCTGTGATTTCGACGGTGTTCATCATTTTCAGTACAACTCAATGACACCAAATTGTTGGTTACTTGCAGTTAAATTGCTATAGTATAGTCCAAATATAACAATATACATATACAATAGTTAAAGGACACGCTCGGTGCAAAGGCAAAGTAATTTTTAATTAGATAATTAATTAATGTTTTATACGTGAAAAATTAATTATTAAAATAATAATTTAATTAATGATTGTTGTTGAAATATATCCGGGTTTAAAGCTTTATATATAAGTATAAGTGCAAATTCTTTTTTATTGATGTGTATGCCATGCTTTTGTTACTTTTTTTTTTAATTCAAACAGCAGTATTAATTATTTTATTTATATCCTCATATATTTAAAATTATAATATCATTTATTACATAGAATATAAAAAATACTTTAAGGTGTTTTTATTATATTCGTCTGCGAATAAAAACAATAAAAATTAAACAAATAATAATTTGCCAGCATAACCATAATTATAAGCATGTCATTGTAATGTCATTGTAATGAAGAGACATTGGCGATGCGACAACACAATGCGACACGCATTGCATTCACAACTTCACATGACAATCACTTGGGTGTTTAATAATATTACAGATCCGCGCGTTGACGACGGATAATGTTATTCTTATGACAAGTCGTAAATGGATTCGTATTATACTATTATATATAATAATATAATATAAGCACACGGACAAAAATTTTTAATAGTAAAGGTCGGTAAAAGCGCCATTTACCAGGACGTTTGTAATATTTTACCGACATTATTACAATGTATTCTGTAAAAACTGAAGACAAAGGATTGTAAAATGGTTTTTGAAGAGTGTTGGTAAAAGTTTAACATTTTTGCTTTGCAATGCCATTTTTACCAACCTAAATCTGTGATTTTAGCACGCTTCCTTTTTGCAACTTCAAACTTTGCAAATATAGCCCATTACGTTCTTAAAATTTACCAACTTAGTTGTTTTATTCAAAAATGTCCGTTAAATTTAAGCAAACTTCCTCACATTTTTGACGCGTCCTTGATGAGTGAGGTTGTGCTGAAAGTTGGGCTACCGTGTTTAATACGTTTAATTTAAATAGTTCTTCACTACAATTAAGTATCGTCAAGATTTTTCGTCATTACTTCATCGCCGTGAATATCATATTAAGGTAAGCATAAATTCAGTGTCAGTTACTCATATGATTATTTGATTATATTTATCTCCTCGATTTCTCTTTCTGTGTCTCTGTCAGTATTTATATTCTTAAATACATGTATCCTCTGGTGACTATATACAGGATAATATTATGAATTTAAGAAAATAAATCTTAGTGCGAAGTGTTTTCGATTACTATGATTACTATGGCGCTATGCAAATTATTAACCATTTCTAAAATATCATTCATGAATGCCCTGCACCATTTAACATAAATTTACCGAATCAATTCATATTCATACTAATTTTGCCGTATATTAATTATAAATAAATACATGGTATACGTGTTACAAGAGGTTTTAACATTGGTTTATTATTTTTCGCTTCATTTGGTTTTAAAAGTAACATTGTATTTTGAGTATTTTCTCATAGAATATTGCGTGCACCTTGCTAGCTCTAATAACAAATATTTACAGCAATGACGCGCCTACCGAAGGTGTCTGGGTGCTGTGGACGATCGACTCATCATTGTACGTGATGCATCCGCGATGCATCTCTGCATTATCACACCACGATTGGAAAAGTTATTCCTCAAACCATTACGTCAACGAAAGGCAAGCCTCTTCACTCCAAAGAATGGGACTATCATCGGTCTGTGTACTGTAGCAAGGTGACAATCATTCTCGGTGTTCGACTTGAAAGTTGAAAGTGATTCATAAAACTGAAGTGACTTTTATACAACTATTAACTGCTATTTTTTATAGTCATTTAAATCTCTTGATACTTGCTTTTTTCTCTCTTGAAAAAAAAATATATATAATATATATAATTATTACCTAATTTGTATGCTGTCGTAAATAAATAAAATATGTTACATAATATGAAACAAATTTTATGATACCTTTTTATTTATCAACTATATATTCCATGATGAAGCATTTAAGTTTATTTGAGTTAAAGAGTGTAATAAAATATAATGAAATCTGGTATAGATCGAGAGTCAATGTGCAATGTGAAATAATTTCACAAAGTAATTTTTACATATTAATTTATAATTTTTTATGCATTGTAGTTCTTTTGTAATAATACTAATATTTTCTATCAATGTTACAGTGTATAATGTCATTTCATATTCATTATATTTCAATGTAAGCAAATTATTCAACGTAAAATTTACAAGTATGAAAATAGTAATAGCTACAAATACAGTAGGCAAAATTTCACCCAATTAAAGAGTTAACTTTAGAGGATACAAGATAGTAAAACTTGGGACATTAGGTCGGTAGAAAATACAAATAGCAAAATCAAGTCGGTAAAATTTTACACGTCTAAGTAGAATAGTTTTACTATTCGAAATCTTTAATATTTTACCGACTTAATGTATAGATTCGTGTTAACACATTAAGGTTGTAGTTTTTACCGACCCGTTTGTATGATTTGAATTACAATGTTGGATAGGGAGTTTTTACCGACTTACTTGGTTCATGGGTTTTAGCTCGAGCTAAGTCGGTAAAATTCTACAACCTCTTTGTGAGAATTTATTTCCGTGCACAGTCGCATATATGAAATTGATGCATACTCAGGATGTGGAAACGCACTTACAGGCGTTTTAGATATAGATGTGTCCGTAGGACAGTGAGTGATATGAAAATGTCATAATTATATAGGAATGTATAGATATTGAAAATTAAGAGCATATTTATGTAAATAACGTTATTAAATTAAAAAATTCAAGTTCATGTTTAAATACCGATATTAAAATCTTCTTAGAATTCGCGTCTACAAAGAAAATTGAAGAAAATCGATCTAGTCAGACGACCATTCCTAATCAGTGAAGGATACCAAATCGTAACATACAAGACTCAGGTGACACGCACGTTGTCAATTAAGTGAAAACAGTATTTCGTGATTATGCTCTGTTTCACGGTCTTCAGTCACACTTTGAATACAAGCTGGAAAAGTGAAAATCTTGACACATTTCTAAGTGACGTCGCGGGTGCAACAAGCTGGAACCGAGCAGGGTTCAAAAGATAACAGCCGCTTATATTTGGTACATCATTCAGCTTAATGAAAGTATTATTTGATGAACTTTGTTGATACACTAAAAGCATTTGCATGCAGCTGCCACTCCGATCGTCAGCCAGTTTACCTGGCATCAGGGATGACTTTGGAAATTATATTGAATATGTATGTTATCTGTTCTGTTCTATATATTATATTAAAATTGGAAAATCCTAGAAACATATTTATATCATATAATATGAAAATAAATATGTAATAGTCATGGACTTGCCTTTATGGTTATATGTGTTAAGTATTTATCTAACTATGCCCAAGTTGAAATCAATTTCATATTTTATTCGCTATTAACGTTTCTCCTCATTTTTCCTCCTATTTTGCACAATTTTCGGGGAAAAAGGAGGGGAAAATGAGAGATTACATATTTTTCCCTCTTATTGAGCAAGAAATATCGTCTCCATTTTATCTTCAATTTGAGCGAGGAAGAAATAAGATGTGTTTTTGAGGTAGAAAGACGTTACAAGATTAGGTTTAGATGTGTAAAGGATAAGTTTAAGACGTAATTTTTCAACTAGGGAATGCATCAGAATAAAATTATAATCAAATAGAAAACCAATAGTAAACACGTCGACAATTCTAAGAAAAAATGTCAAATTTTATTAATAGTTTATAACTTAATTAATCGGCAAATATATATAACGTTATTAAAATTTTCACTAAAGTAGTTATATAGTTATAATATTACGAGTAATGTGTAAGGTAGAAAGTGGAGCTTTCCCTAGGGCAGCGGCCGGTTTATATCTAATGAGCAGAAGACACTGTGTGTCCAGCCAAGAGAAACTGGAGTGATGAGCAGCACTTATCATATGTTAATGTACGTTTGTTCCAGTTCAACTATCGATACTTGAAATTTCTCTCTCACTTGCTAATAAGGTATAATGCACGAGATCGAGAAAGGTGAACTTTACTTTGATAATTAAAATGATAAATTACCCAGCTAATTACATTTCAACATTTAATAATTAATGAGATGAGAAAATTTATGGTTCATCCTATATACATAGTTTAACATTAGGCTTATCATAAGAAATTATGAGCTTTCATAATGAAGATACTATTTTATGACATGTACTAGAGACATGCATAATGCAGTCATAAAAATGTTTTTTTTCTTTTTATATAAACAATGCATGTGCATAGGACGAGTTAAAAATATTGTTTTTGTAAGTTTAATATCGAAGTTCGGAGCCTCCATCTCAACATTTAGCGGATACTAGTAGCTTACAGGTCTATTATCGTAAATAATATACTTTTGTCAAAAATTGTCAACTGCAAGGGTAACATAGGAGTTAATAAAAATATATATTTAAACAATATAAATATTATAAATAAATCAACTTTTATAAATCATATCAAAACTTCAGGTGCAATGTTATAAATTTATACGAGATAAGTTTTTAAAGTAAACACTCTTATCTAGCTTTTCATTCAGTTAAATATTTTATTGCTTTATTCTATTGATTAAAATCATGAATCGGGATTAAAAACGACTGCGAAAACAGCCATCACAACTGGACCGGACCGAACGCCAACACCGACAGGTGTTGGTGTATCATCCTTTCAATTTAAAGTGAAGGTGAAGGCAATTGCTTAGAATTGCTAATCAGGTTAAGAGCTGCCGAGTTTCACAACTTGAACACATTCTGAGAGGAAAACCTTGCGTGTCCAAGACAGACTGTTGACATGCTGCCGAATCAAAGAAAGTCGTGTATACCTCCACGCATTAACATTTTCAAAAATGGGTTGTTTGCTTGTTGCCAGTTTGCAATAATAGAATTAATTACTAAATGAGGTATGATGGGGGGCAACAGTTAATTAAATCTATCTGGAGAGAGGTGAGAAAATTCGTTTACGGAGACGGGCATCCCAACATTTGCTTACGCTAGAGCTGCAGCTTCAATAGACAGAGAGATGAAGATTTGCATTTTTGGGACATGTAAGAAGAGCACCCAATTAAAATCTACCAATATCAATAGACACCTCTATAGACTGCGTGGTAACGCCTACAAACATAGCAGGAGTAAAGTTCGTGGTGTACAGAGGTGTACATGCACCTTTATTATACGTAGTCTGGGTTTAAATTAAGATGCTTCTATTTTATTACATTATAATTAAGTAGTTACAATTAAGATTTCATTACATACGCGAAAAGTGTTCAAACGCATGTAAATAAAAGATCTTACAATACATGAAATCATTGAAGAGTGAACGCGACTCGCTACATTTCTTGCGAATCACTTAATTAACACCAATCTAACAGGTTTGCAAATTTTTAGGGAAAAGTAATCTCTATATATTGAGACCAAGCGAGAGTGTTTAACCAGTCTTCATTTCTTTTTTATATACTGCGAAGTATAAGTTTTACTTGCCTTTTAAATATCACTCAGCAATTTGTTATTGAATACGAGGAGACTGATAAATTGATTATACTTTCACAAAAATAACTGGCTCGATGCTTTTATATGAGCGAGGTAAAACTTGAGAGTAGGTTTTAGCAGTAATAAACAATAATCGAAACTTAAAACAAAAAAATGAGACAAAAAATACTAGAGCATGCATGAATGTATAAAAGCATTCAGTGAGACTTCTGACTTCTTAATATTATATTGTATCCTCTTATTAATTTTCTACCCACAAATGAAATCATAGATAAATATTAACTATTAATTATATTTCAGCGTAATTCAATGCTAACCAAATTAAGTGGCTGAGACAGCCCCATGAATTAAATATAACTAATTTATGACATTTTAATTTTTTCCTCAACAATAGACAACCTACGTTATATCAATCCTCGTCGTTATGATAATTTTATATTACAACAATATGGCGCCTATATAATTATATATAATATAAGTACAAATTATTTTACTCGTTTTTATTTATTTTTTTAATTCTTCCGAGTGGGAACTAATTTTTTAAAATAATGATTGAATTTCGGCCACGCCCCCTAGAGACATCGAGACTCCAGGCCTGTTCGTAAAGCCTACTCGGTGTACACTTTTACACCGTTTTCTTACACCAGCGCAGATGGTGGGGTAGGGAGTGCAGTGCAGATGACGTCACGATTTTTGTTCGTAAACTTGCTCAGAGTACACCGAGCAGGGTTTACGAACAGGCCTTATATCATTTTAGCAGAGAACGTCCGGAAATTCCTATTTTCTGATTTTATTAAGGCAAGACGCTTTTGGGGGGTGAGCAAAGTTTTCTACTCGCAGTGATTGTAACAAACAAATTACGAGCAATAATTTGTATATAAACAACGAGCAGAAAACTTTGGAGTGAGATATCTGCAATAATTGTTGAAAAATATAGTCTCCAGAGTTTGTAAAATCTGAACAAAATTAGGTAGCACAATTTCATACCTTTTATTCATAAATGCAATAAAATAATATCAATTAGCTTTCCTCTTAGAACACCATACATGCATGCATGGTAAAAGTAGAAGACTGTAACTTTTGCTGTGCAAGTGATATCCGAGTTACTGCAATTTCCTCGTTATAATTAATTAGCGTGTCGATGCCGAGAGGGTGAGTGAGCATGCAACGGAATATTATTATCTCCGGGTGGTAAAATCATAAGCGGAAAGTTGTAGGACGCGATTGACGAGCCTGATAGTCGACACTACGGTCAGTCGCCTGCACTTAAGAATGTAAGCCATGATATCTCAGGTGATGATAATTTTTAATAGAAAGTTTAATAGCAATAAAATTTAATTATATTATTACAGATAAGTATCGTCAATTAATTTATACACACAGGTGCATGCAGTAAAAGTAAATCGTGATTTACGCAATAATATTTTTAATAAAAATTCATAATAAACTTAAATATATAATAGACATTACATAAACATATTATAAAGTATTTAAAAAGTCACGAGAAAACATATATATGAGATCTGTGTATAATTACATTTAACAAACACTTCCTTGCAAAATAAAGTATTTTCTCGTCGTGAAAAATCTGTATATACTAAACAAAAACTTAACTTCCTTGCCTCTAAACAAATTGTAAATTAATTAAATGTAATAAAGTATATTAGCATGCAAATTTCTTGGTTTAAAAGTTATAGCAAGATTTAATTTCAATTTTTTTTTTCTCCTCTTACAACTAGTAGCCACATATGCAAGATTGTTGCTCATTAACAGCAAATTAAGTATACTTCTTGTGTATCAATTCCTTTATTGCACCGAGATTTTAAATTTGCTTCAATGAAAATTTCCATATGTTAAGTCAGGTTAAAATATTAATAAAAACAAGATGACTCAATGAAAGTGTCTATCAAAACATAATGTAAGACTTAAATTTTCATATAGCTAGATGACATACAGTATTAGGTCTCTTTATATTTCGGCCAACATTTTACAAAGCCTTATAATAGCTACAAATTTACCGCTTTAATACACTGAAGATGGCACCTTTAAATTTTATTGCATTTTTCTCTCACGTCATCATGACAAGATCGCTTATTTCAAGTGTGGGAAATTGGTCTACAGTAGGAAGTGAAGTCCGATTTGCGACGGTAAAAGAAGGGCTTTCTTCGCAACGACAATAAACAACGTGATGACGCAGCGGTGACCATTTAAGCAGAGAAAACGACGACACGATCGCCGCTCGAGTTGAGTGGCCAAATTGAAATGACAATCACGTGGTACTTTTACTTTTGATCAACTTTCAATGGCGAGATCATCATTGAATTCCTTTCCTTAAGCAGACAAAAGATGTTAATTGTTAACGGTGCAAATACTGCAGCTTAATTGTCATTGGGAAGAATAACCGGACTTTTACAGAAATTATACTATCCAATTGTTGCAAACAAAAGTATAAACCACAATTGATTTGATTTTTGCCTTTGCTTTCAATCTACAGTATATATTTTTTTAGGACAGAAACTATTCGTATAGAAATTATTTTTATACAGTACATTATTATAACTATTAACTCATGCACGTATTTCTTTATTGTATATTAACACTTAAACACGTTACTTCTTTTATATAATAGGCATAATAGCAAACTATATAATAAGAATCAATTTATTGCAATATTATAGTATGATTTGATATATTATGCACAAAATCTAAAGTGGGGGAAAAAAATGCAGCTGACGACCGCAATAGTATAATATATAATATTGTAAAATATTACTATTTTTTTCCCCCCAATCAAGTGCTTTCGAATTGATTGCTTATTTAAGCAATCAAACATCCTACACTCAAGCTAGGAATCTGTGACAACTCTCACGCTGGTTTCCAGCACGGAGCAAAAAAGTCCGCAAAATATATTAGACATGGACGTATTTACTTCCTTATCAACAGCTTATGCTTCTTCCGATTTTTTCCCTCGTTACGCCACACTATACGAATATCCTGCGTACATATAAAAACCATGGACATCACGCTCCATTAGCATTGAAAACGAAAGTATGATATAGTTGATTGGGAAGTTCTGAGGTGTGCAGAGATCGAGGACCTCGCCCTCTCGGAGCACCGTGAACCAACGGGAATAGTCACTAAATTCCATGACAGTGCAAAGAACACGTATTTTCATTCTAATTGATCTGATTGTTACATAAAAAAACAGTGCGACGAACGATCAAAGAAATTAAAACAAAACAAAAAAATTGTTAGAATTATTTTATTGTTTCATGTAAGTAATGATTACACTTAGCTTCAAGATATTCCAAAGAAAATAAACAAAATATATTGCAGATATTTGTAAAAAAACGGCTATATTGCAGGCTATTATTACTCGGTGGATGGTATACGGTTACTCGAAAATATTCAAGACTAAACATTGCTATTTCCTAAATCCGCGCGTCTGTAAACTATTATATTTATTGTATACATATACATGTGTTTAATATGCAAAATTGCTTGGGAATGAACTGCTAAATTAGATTTTTGTAATAAATCTCAATATTCAATATGTCTGTTTGAAAGTGCATAATCACTTCTGAATTATATATTTTTATTTTTAAGGCCCTTTTTATTATTAACAAGTTACGAACACACCTATTAATATGAGTTGAAGGGTCTTTTTTGGTTAAATCCTTTCACATACACTTAATTCAAATTTGCTTATCGATAGAAACAAACATGTTCAAAATATTGAATTTTTGGCGTCCCAAAT
The DNA here is from genome assembly GCA_949825025.1 of Siphlonurus alternatus. Classification (NCBI taxonomy): domain Eukaryota; kingdom Metazoa; phylum Arthropoda; class Insecta; order Ephemeroptera; family Siphlonuridae; genus Siphlonurus; species Siphlonurus alternatus. The sequence goes on from OX463779.1 coordinate 39,417,285, forward strand.
CAACAATCGTGATTTTAAATTTGTAGCCTAGGGCCGTATATTTCCTGGCCGAAAGTCAAAGATTTCTAAATAACCTGAATCTATACTTACATAAAATTTAATTGCATGGGAGTAAAAAAAATTATACAGTATTAGAGTTAAAATACTTAAAATAAAACAGTTTTTTTCTTTAAGGTTCAAAGTTATTAGTATACATTCGTTTACAGTATTTTATTGATCATAAAAAAGCAATAAACACAAGATTGCAATAAAAAAAGAAGTCCACTATACCAATTACCATGCAGATCATCCATATATTTACGTGTATCTTGCATGTAAGCAGACTGAATTATTTCTTTTACATTGAACTAATATTTAATGGGCGTTAACTTTTAAAGACTACAATATATTTTTGGGAAAGAGCTTCAATTTCCTTTTTGCAAAAACAAGGAATGCGTGTGTTGTGGAAGTAGCGTGTGTTATTGCATATGCGTGTCACTCCCTCCTGGCCCGCGGCTGCACCGGTCGGGAAAAGTGGGGCACGGTGCTAACCCACTGACTGCTGCATGCTTACATACGCTCTGAGATGAAGAAGAGGCCGTGAATCTGCAGCTAATCTCGACACCCAAACATCGGCAACGTTTCACACGGCTGATCAGACAGGAACATTAGGTTAATTCATTCGCAAGCACTTTCTGACCTTATGTCCTGCCTGGTGCATATTAAAGAAATCGAATGCAGAACAACACAGGGGCTATAGTGTAGTGCGACCTATATAGTTCAAGCTTCACTACAGAGTTATTAGTTGAAATTTATTTAATAAATTTATAAAATTATAACTTCAGATATCAATGATCCCAATGATAAGACCCCAACTGTTACGATGCTGCATTTCAAACGGTTCGGCTCCGCTCTCTGAGCATGCACTAATGAAAAATCAATTGAAACTGATTAATTCGTCTTGCGCTAATTTCTTGCAAACCACCCAATAAAAATAAGCTGCAACTCAAAATATATAATAGTACTTAATATATTTTTTATGTTTTACTTTAATGAAAAAGAAAACCAAATATAACTCAAATAACTTTTTTGCAATTAGGAAAAGAGTAATGAAAGTATTATATAAAGTTAATTTATACGCAACAGAAAAAAGATGGGGGTCACGTGAAACAGTGTTTCTTTGAATAGATTTCTAATGATCACAGGTTTGTTTTGTAATCAATTGACGTGTTACTATTAATTTTTGTTTTATTTGTTTATTTTACTTTTCATATACACAAAAGGGGACAAGTATATATGAGGATTAATTAATTATTATTATTTATATTTATATATATTTTTTTTGCAACTTTTAGATCGTGTACAATAAAATTGCAAAATTGAGGTGCCCGATTTTTTTTTTATCTAATTGCAATTACATATATATTAAATATAACGCATTCTAATTACTCACTACCAAATTAATCAAGTGTCAATTAGTATGCGATGAATCTCACGAAAATTGAGTACGTGTTATGATGACTGTACGAGTAGTAAAACATCAGCTGTCAGTTTGTTATTGTTGTCACGCACGTCAAATAAAAGAAGAGGTATTTTCCCACCTTCCTATGTTGCACTTTCCTCCTGCGATAATTGAGTCGCATGCATTGTGTTCTACAAACTTTCCCGCTTATCCTGAGACAATGGAAATGTTAAAGTGACATCGGAGCTGTGTAGTGCTGAATATACGACACACGGTATATATCTGATTTGTGATCACAAGTGTGATACGTGTACCTTTTTAATTAATTACCACTTTGGTATCAAACATCAGCTGAGCATTTTTATTTCCTATTGCAAAATCTGGTTATTAAAATTAAAGCAACGTGCTTTCCACATTGCTTAGAATATTTTAGCATTAAATTTACAGTTTTACTAATTAGTAAATATAAGATTTTAGATCTCAACATTGAAACAAGATTTTATAAAATATTCTAAAAGTTTTAGAAAGTTATTAACTTATAAAACGTGTTTTCATCATATAAAGGGAGGATTATAAATTTGTCATGCAATTGACTGGACTTCAATTTCAATAAAGAGGAAAAAAACGTTCTGCAGTGGACTAGAAACGAACAAAAAAATATGAAACTTTAATTTTGTGGCTGCCATATGGGTGTTGACTAAAAACTAAGTCGAACAATGTAGCTAGGAACTTTTTACTTAACTACTTTAGTTATTTGCACTTAAAAAAAAAAAAAAAAAAAAAAAAACGACGAATATTATTCAGCTTTAGGCAGTTTAATTTCATCCTTTTTTTTTTTAATTACTGATGGTTAAAGGATTTATTCCGTTTTTACGTATATATATCATATGATTTTAACCTTCCATCAGGAAATGTGTATGGGCTTACACAAAAAGGAGTGTATGCAGCTCAAAATGTTTGATAATATAACTACTTTAAAATTAGAATACAAAGTATTAATGCAGCACTCTGCTCTTTCGAGTACCTTTTACTAAGATTCACTGTAACATTTGTTGCAGGCAGCCACGATGACAGGTCTGCTGCTGTTGTTGCTGGCCACCCACATCAGTTTGGTGCAGCCCTCCTCCCTCGATGACACCAGGTGAGAATTGAACCATTTGCTATGTATACCCAGAATTTAGTAATGAAAACATGAAAAAACTTATTTTTAATGATTATTAATAAAATAATTAGGAAATATTTATATTTAACTCTAAAATTATCAAATGGTTAAGTTGTTTTACTTTATGAATGTAAAATTATCGATTGATTCAGTGAGATGACTTGACGAAGAGATAATCTAGAATTTCTATCATTCTTAATTTTCAACACCTCATAATTGAATGGACAAAAAAAAAACTTACTGCATATAAAATTGAGGGATGTTGTTCCTTGACCTCTCGAATAATGAGTTTAAGTGAAGTATTACAACAATAATATTATTATTATTACAACAAAGAAATTTATCATTAAGTGATTTACTACAAGGTAAAAAATTAGCTTACCATGATTGTGTGCAATAATAAGCTCTCTGTTATATCAGGTGAGTGCAATTATGAGCTTACAGCTAGCTCATCATTGCACTTGTAGGCAGATAGCTCATTATTCTGGATGAGGGACAATGTATTCATCAACAACTTCGAAAGACTGATATACAAGCCTCCTAATAATATTTCTCATTCCACAGATTTGTTGTCACACAAGACCGTCAGGTCACTCCGTCTCGTATATCTCTGCGCTCTCGCTTTGCCGCCCTCTCCCCTGCAGAGCTCCTGCAGCGAGCTACTGCAGCCCGGGCCCCTGCCGCTACAGTGTCATCACAACAGCTGATTCCTCCAGGCAGCGAGCTGTCAGCCATCGAGCTGCCTAGTGTGTACCAGGACTCAGCAGAAAATGAGGACCTGTCAGTACCTTTCCAACAGTCCCCCGGCATGAAGCCTGAAGTGTTGGCCAAACGATATCCACTTGAGAAAACAGAAGAAGAATCCCCCATACAACAACCTGATATTGCATCAACTACCGCTAATTCAGTTACGAATCGTTCTTATAGAAAACAATATTCTACTGGTCGTAGAAGACAACAAAATGATCCCGCTGGAAATTTAAAAGAATTATTAAAACAATCTGGAACATTAAGTTTAAGTGAAGTATTACAACAAAGAAATTTATCATTAAGTGATTTATTACAGGGTAAAAAAATAGCTTTATCTGTTTTAAAAAACACTGATGATGTTTCCTCTACAACAGAGAAATCCACCACAACAACAACCCCCCGAACAACAACAGTACACCACAGGATGTACCAAGCCGAACGAATTTATACCACGACAAAACGTCCTACTCGAGATTCATCACTCTTTAACCCAGGACAGAGGACGCAGTTCTTGCAGCAAAAACGTGTGACCACTACGCCCCCTCCACATATATATGACGAATCCCAACGTTGGCCTACACTCCCTTCCACCGACAATCAGGACACTCGAAAGAAAGGTGATTCTCGAGAAGACATTCTGGAGCTGTTACAACCCGGCAGTCCAGTCAGTCTCGCACAAATACTCTCATCTCGTAATATGACTTTGGCAGAATTAATGGACCATCGAGAGCGTGGATCTAAACAACAACCATTAGCAGATTTATTTGGAGAAATATTTCACAATGCAACTAAAACACCTCTTATACCAAGAGTTGAAATAAATGTTGATTCACAACCAAGTAGAAGTCAAAGTAATAAACATTCTGTAACGTTAAGTACAGTAAAACCAAGAGGTAGTCGCGATCCCAGATTACTTGACCTTCCTCGTAGAGGGTACCAGTACCCAACGCAGTATCCCACCGAGGATGAGTACAATGAGGCGGAGGCGGAGCAAGCCGTCAACACTAAGGTCACGGTCGAGCACTATGACTATGTTGACGAGGTGGAGCAGGAGGGGAATGTGATGCCCTCTGCAGTCAAGTCCGCTATCCTAGCTAGTGGAGGACTCCTGGCCCTGACCCTGGTCCTCTTTGCAGCCATCTTCTTGTGCTGTAAGATCCAGCAGAGAAAGAGGAGAGGGTCAAGAGCACCTTTCCTACGAGCCTCAAGAACAACGAGGTCTGAACGAAATGTTGTCATCAAGCCAGCAGAGCAAAAAGCTCATAACGATTTAGTGGACTTTTAAACTAGTGAACTGAATTATTGACTAGATGAAACCAAAATGTAGTTCATCATAATATATCATTTAATTTTTTATTGAATTTAACTTGAATTAAAGAAAAGTGAAAAGTGAGCTTGAAAAAAAAAAAAAAAAAATGATGTGTTATTTTAGTTATTTATTGGAACTTATAATGTTATGAACATAATTTTTAAGCATGACACAAATTAAAGAATTTTCTGTGTGTATATAAAACCACTACATGGTTGCTGAAATCTGTTTACATCATATTCACCATAGAATAATTGAGACCATCAGATGCAAAACCAAACAGTTATAATATAAGAGCTACCATATAATAATGGAGCTACTTTTCTGATCAATATAAACTTTGAAAGTAACCTAAACTTTATCAGCATTTTCGCAATTGTCTGCTCTTAAAATTGTTTCTGGCAGTAGCATAATATATGATTCTATTTTAATTAATTAAATTTACATAAACGATTGTCTTTGGTATGACTTCCCTAAAATATCATACAAAACTACTTTAGGATCTAATGTTGAGTTTCTAGTGAAAATAAAACACTCTTTTCCTATACTAATGCCTGTTTAAATAACATTGATCAAGAGTTAATACGGAAAAGTATGAAATGTCTTTTTTTTACTCGTACTTGCCAAAAGACAAGAACGTTTTGTGTGTTTTTGGAGATGACTTTTTCACATCAATCACTTGGATTGATAAAAAAGCCAACGGTCACTACCTCTCCATATCATTTAATTCACCCATAATATTCACCCATAATCATTCATGTGCAGTGTATTTATATTTTAATACCTGCAACTTATTTACAAACTTAATTAAAACCAGTGCAGTCACAGTACAAAATTATTAATAAGAAGCTAACAACTTTGATGATTTTGCTACATATTTATGACTGGACTGTATTCAGATATCTCATTTATTCTGCTCAAATAACAAATTAACTTATATGTACAGTACTTCTAAGATAACAGTACTCACATTTCATAATATTTGTCATCGCACATTATATATATTTATATTGTACGATATTGTTATTTAGTTATATTAAATACTATCATAAATACCTTTGTTCTTATTTTCAGATTGTAACTAATTATTTAATACTCAATTCTAATTGACTAGTCTCTGCTAACCTCCTCTATTTTTAAATGCAGAAGGATTAAAAGGAGAAGGGGAAAGGATATTACGTACATCCATGTACATAACATGACGCCATTTCTCATGCGGGGTAAGCTATATAATATAATAATGTACATAATAAAGAAGAAAATGAGCATTTTCTGACAATGGATTTTTTGTTTTTACTTGGGTTTTTGACTATTGTTTGTACTTACAATTAATACAATTCCATATAATTATCATTGTCTGATAATGTATTTAAAATAACTACAATTATAGCAGCTTAATACATACAAAAATAGCAATACATGCTTCTTTTACAATATGCCATGACGTCATAATAAAAAAGTCTTTGACTTACTTTTGGTTGGAATTAAATACAATATCAGGTGACGGTTGAAAAAAAAAAAAAAAAGCCCAGAACCTACCAGAGATTTATGTGTCTTATGGCCAGGAAATTGACTGCCACTTTCAGAGGGCGAAAGGGTACTGAGAAAGCAACGGCACTAAACTTTCCTTGTTGGATGATTTTAACAACATCTAGGCAATCGGTTTAGACAGAGGAGGTACAGTACAACATTTACTAAGCATGACACTCACCGATACTGCTCGTAAGAAAACACGTCTCTCAGCAGCACGCTGGCAGGATCCGTTAGTTTCTGTTAATCAAAACATTGGAACCAATTATTTATTTTATAAAAATTAAAAAAAAACAGACAAATTAAATACTGCAAAAATATAACTTAGAACATTTGGGACATTCCTGTCTGATTTGCATTGATTGATTTGAAGGCTAGTGCTGTAGTTCCAACCCCCGGTAAGCCTTTTTTTCTTTTTTTGGGGCTCTGTCACCATAAAATGGCATGTATAGTTATCACTTTGAAAAATTTCCCTTTGCGGCCTTGTTAATCACCATCCCCGCAAGAATAACACAGGGCATAGTTATACATAAGTATGTACTGTAGTGTTACTTAAGTAAGACACTCACCTGGAAGAGCTTGCTGAAGTAAGCGTACTGTCGAGAAATGTTCCGGCACTGCTTCAGGGCACTCTCTGCAACAATGCACAAGTTTTAATAAATTGTTCTAGAAGCTACATTCAATAAGTGTCAATAACTCCATAACTTGCAATTACAACTTGTACATTTATTTATTTATTTATTACAATGTTAGCTTACTACAGCATATTCTGCTATTGGTGTAACAGTTGGAAGGATTGATAAGAAAGGAGGCGGCTGTGGCCTTGTGTTAGGAACTGCCCCGGCATTTGCCTGGGAGTGACGATGGGAAACCACAGAAAACCATCATCGAGGCAGACGATACCAAAGGGAACGACCTTCGGCATCTCCCGAATACAGGCAGTATAGTGGAAGAACATACATGCCATCTCTCGGGAGCTTACCAGAACACGCTGCCATACCTCAGCTCGAAGTGACGAAAAGTCACCTGAGCCAAGGCAGGAAGCGATCCTGGGTCTCCCGAGCCATAGGCAGAGATCAAACCACTACGCTACGCTGCTGTTAATGGTAACAAAATAACTCTTGGAAATTTTACTTGGGGATGGGGAGAGGGGGGGAAGGAAACATAAAAATTGTTCAATTGGCCAAATCAAATATTTAAAGAAGGAAAAAGTAAATTGGTTACCTGAAAGGTCAATATTATCAGTACCTTGAAAGCCTAACTTAACCGGTAAACCATATATAAATATAAGAGATAAATCTTAAGTTGTGAATGCTACTAATTGACATCAAATGAGTTAATACTTTTTTTGTACTGTATTTTTATATTATGTTAGAGATAGTCTACTCAGGCTAGTGACGTAAGGTATGGAAGGTAACACACCTAGCGCCGGTGACCCCTTGAGCTCTGCCAGCTCCGAGGGAGAGAAGTAGAGTATTGTGGTGTAAGTGGTGGGCAGGGCAGCAATGTAGGGGGCCCAGAATGAGTCCGGCTTGAACTTCTCGAGCAGCAGCAGCAACGACAGCGCCACATTGGGCATGTGCTGCAGCATTGGGTCCTTGCTGACCAGCGGTCCTGTGCACACAAGATACAATACTCTTAGTACAAGATCTCACAGGTACGTACAATTCAAATAATGTAAGATTACTTCTCCAAGAAGATAAGTAGATGGATAAGTAAGAAGATTCAAACCATGAAGTTAATTGGAATTACAAGACTGTAATGTATAACGGTAGAATTTGAAATTCTTAATTACTCTCTTTAAATCTTCAAATGTCAGATTCCAAATATACTGTAAGTATAATACAGATGGAGAAATCTTGCATTCAAACAGCAACTTCCACAAATAAGACAAGTCGTTGGGGGGGGGGGGGGGGGGAATTACGCTGAAATATTTTTCTCACTATTCTGAAATACTAATATGTAGATTTATTATTATTCTATAAAAATTATAACAAAAATATACCATGATTCAGATACAGCTTTCAAAACAATATACTGTACATTAAGAATATAGAAAAAAGAAGTACAGTAATTCATAAAAATAATTCTGTTATACTGTACTGTATCAACTGTCAGAAAAATATTATGTATAGAGGTACTGTACTGTTCTTCATCAAACTTCATCAGATGAGTTAAGAGAGTGGATTCATTCTGATATCAATCTTTACTTCTGAGATGTAACAAGCTTATGCTCCTTCAGCCTCAACTCACCCAGTTCCGAGAGCTTTGCAGTCTCCACGCTGAGCATCAGTTTCCTGGGGATGGCCAAAACCAGCTCTCCCTCCGCGAAGTCTCTCTCCGCTCGCAGCCCCATGTCGTAGCCTTCAAACTGTGCCGTGCTCACACCCTCCAGCACGGCACCGTGAGTCTTCAGCCACGCCAACAGGCCCGGCATTGAATCACCTCGCTCCGCAGTAGGCACCCGCATATCTGTCAGATAAGAACAATTATCAGTCAAGACCATGAAATGCATACATGCGAAATCAGCAACAATTCTTTTAGTGTTTGATAATGATTCTGATTAGTTTGTTTCATTATTATCAAAGTAATTTTACATATTATGAAAAATCAAAGCAGCAGTTGATGTTAGTAATATAAAAAGTCAATTCTGCATTATATACAACACAGTTTAATTGAAAATTTTCAAACTTCTAGTTCCATCTTATCCACGCTAGACATGCACATATAAAGTACACATGTACCTGCTTCAGCCTCCTCTGCCTTCTCGAGCAGCTTGTGTACTTCTGTGTACGCCTCCCATTCTTTGGTAGCAGTCGCTCCTTGTTGCAGACTGCTGCTAACTGCAATGAACCAGCTAGATAAATCTTATGTATTGCAAAGTGGATATAATGTAAAAGAAGAACCAACAGGGACAAATTCCCAAAGTCAGTTGCAGCATCAGAAAAAATAAATTCAACATAAGCGAGTCCACCCTTTTTCCAGCATATTTTTTACAAACATGGTTATGCATACCTTTCAAAATTTTCTCAACCAGCTGATTGACTTCGTTACGTTTAAGAGGTGACAGCTTCCTGGGTGCACTCTGACTGCTCGTCTCCTTTGTTTTTGGTGGCTTGCTGCCACCGCCCCCCTTGTTATGGCTCTTCCTGCCCATCTCTGCGTCAAGCGGGCCACGACACAGCACTCTGAAATCAAATTGTTTTTTTTTAATGGACGATCACATTCGTTTCTTACAACTTATACAGCTAGGTGTACCTATTATTACGGGCCATGTGATAATGGGGAGTGGCTGCAGTTAACAGTTCCATGAGATCAAGCTGATCAGGTTCAGGAGGCACTACAAGTTACACACATACTCTTTACAGTATCATGTACTGTGTAGCTAAAAGTAATTACAAAGAGGTGTGTTCAGTACTGTTACAGAAATAATCTTGCTGACTCGTAATCCACTAGAACTAAGAAACACTCAATCCTATCTGAACAAAGGCCAAGAGTTGAGAAAGACGTACAGTATGCATACATTATACTGAAACTATTATGTAATTAGGTCAACAGTTACCCTATAACCACAAGGTTATCACCATTTTATACCAGTATAATGATAAAATATTCTTTAATAACATTCCAAAAAATATCAGACCTAACTCAACGAATTATAGGATTAGGCGAATTGTCAAGGTATTGAATTAAGCTGCATGGCAGGTCATTCAAGGGGAACTCTCAATGGAGATGAACTCACCTTATTTATCATCTTAAAAATTTTGCACAGCTTTATAAATTCAGAACACTACTTCTAAAAACACAGAGGTATACACAAGAGGTCCTCTCTTTATAACAGTGTTATACCCAAATCCCGCAAATTAAAACAAATTATGTAAAAACACAGAGCAGGAACGCAGGAACCGGCTCTCATTCATCAACTCGTAATAAAAGGGTTGAAAAATGCAACGTTGCCAAGTCAACCTGGTCGGTTTTATTTTTCTATTTTATTTCTCCCGAGTCCCGACAGACTAAAAATCTAATAATAGCCCTTCTGTGTTACATACGTGTGATTCGTGTGAAGCACAAGGCAAATGCTTATTAAAGTAAGCAGAGGTAAACAATTTTCCAAGCTATTTTTGTATTTTTTTAAGTGGCATCGGTGGCCGCGTCGGTGGCATTATTCCCAGGATTCTGATTGGTTCCTACTTTACAAAGCGCAAATTTTTTAATTAATTAATTAAGGTAGAGATAACGCCGAACAGCTGATCGACGTAATGCTCTTTGATTAACAAGTAAACCTTAGCAAATTGACAAAAATTCTGAAATTTTTTTGAGAGGCAGATATTAGTGCCTAAAAGCCATAAAAAAAATTTCAAAACGATTTAACGAGCCGATTTTTTTTAATTAATTTTTTAGTTTGTCTTTCCATGGGAAAGCCCTATGCTGAAAATTAAATAAATTAATTAAAAAAAATCGGCTCGTTAAATGTTTTTGAAACTTTTGCTATGGCTTTTAGGCACTAATATCTACCTCTCAAAAAAATTTCAGAATTTTTGTCAATTTGCTAAGGTTTACATGTTAATCAAAGGGGATTATGTCGAACAGCTGTTCGACGTTATCTCTACCTTAAGGTAGAGATAACGCCGAACAGCTGATCGACGTAATGCCCTTTGATTAACATGTAAACCTTAGCAAATTGACAAAAATTCTGAAGTTTTTTGGAGAGGCAGATATTAGTGCCTAAAAGCCATAGAAAAAATTTCAAAACGATTTAACGAGCCGATTTTTTTTAATTAATTTTTTTAATTTTCAGCATAGGGCTTTCCCATGGAGAGCCAAACTAAAAAATTAATTTAAAAAAATCGACTCGTTAAATGTTTTTGAAACTTTTGCTATGGCTTTTAGGCACTAATATCTGCCTCTCATAAAAATTTCAGAATTTTTGTCAATTTGCTAAGGTTTGCATGTTAATCAAAGGGGATTACGTCGAACAGCTGTTCGACGTTATCTCTACCTTAAGATGCTTTATTTACGAGCCAGCGCCTGGCGCTGGCCGTCAGTGGCCGTCACGGGACGGGAAATGAAATGAAATGAAATGAAATGAAATGAAATGAAATGAAATGAAATGAAATGATCTTTATTTTAGCTTTCGCTATTTAAATTCATAATAGTTGGTTACATATTTATATTAATTAATTGATTTTACAATATCACATAAAAATTTGTTTCATAATTTTTTATGCCTTACAGAGAACGAACCAATATATTAAAACAGAAATAGCAAAATACCAATTAACATATATATAAGATATATAGTTTTACAAATAATTACTTACACAATGAATATATAATTAACTGCTATAGGCGGGATATATAATTATGTATTAATTATGGTATCACGTGAATCACGTCATTCACTTCAATACCACGTACGAAAACAAAAATCACGAAAGCATTATCAACGAATGACTTTATCCCGAAAACAAATATAAACAAAATCATTCTCGATCACCACGAAATTATAAATTAACACGAAACAAATAATTAAATAATCGAGAACAAAATTTAAATCACGAAAACAATTTGTACGAAAGTATATTTTTTTTTTTTTTTTTTTACAAGCTAGGATACACCTCTAAGAGCTTATACAGCTCGCGGCGGGGTAATGGGTAAGGATAAGGTAGGGAACGGATGCCACGGCCTGTTACGCGTCCCACACTGAGAAAACACTATTGTGAAATCAAACCTGGATAGTGTAATAACTATGCTACCATAGATATGCTATAGCCGCTATCTAAGCTAGTGTTCTTTTAGACCCAGGCGTGGTGTTCTCGCGGTAGTATCGGGAGAATCCCAGGTAGTGCGTGAGGCGGAACCCAGCAGTTGGGATGCATATTAACCCACCGCGGGAGAGCGCGCTACTCATGTCTGGCGTGGTAGCGAGTATTGCTTAGTGTAACCTGGAGTGTATGCTATACTACGTGTATGATGCTACTGGGAGTCCAGCTAACCCATGCTTTATTGTAAATTAAAGTATAATATTGGGGTTCAGCTACAGAAATAATTTAAAAATTTAAAAAAATATTTTATTTTTATTTCTTTATTATAATCCGCAATTTATTTTATGTTTGTAAAGTTTTACTGAAAGTAGGTAATTATTAATTGATTAAAAGTCGTTTACTGTACTTACCCCTCCTGGGATTCGATCCTGGCACCTCTAGCACCTGAAGCGGATGTCACAACCACTACACCTCGACAGGCTGATTACCAGATTGAGTAAACTTGGTATATAAAAACTTTTAAGTTGATAATCATTTAATTTGGGGAAAAAAAGATGCTCCCAAAAATAAGAATTACAAAAACATAATTTTCAAATAGAACTGCATAGTAATTATAACAGAAATTGTATTTAATTACTAACATTTCGGATGCCCTCATCAGCTGATAAAAAAAAGCGAATGTGGTGTGCTCTGGTGGTAGATTATGGTATCTATTGGGCTCCAAATCACTCTACCTGGGGTTATTTGAAGTATAAGTTCGTGTGATCGTCATCAAAACTCTTCTCCTCCTGTCAACTCTAATGAATGAAATAAGGAAAACCCCACTTAGTGCTCACAAAAATATTTTAGAGTTATTTGCATCCGAAGGTTTTGCACTAAGTCTGGGGTAACGAGAAGTATAAAGTTTGACTTCTTAAAACACTATTATATTGATGACGACACTACAAAAAACTAATATAAGAGCTGGTGTTATCTCAATCCCAGATTTTTCTCAGTGCAGAATTCACTGAGGTGAGACTGAGAGGGAACCGTGGAAAACCTCAGTCAGGACGGACGTACACCTCTACTTTTTCTCAATGGACCAAAGCGATGTCCTAAGCCTGGGGGAACCACACACAAGTGCATAATAATAATAATAATAATAATAATAATAATTTTATTTCGAAGGCAAAGGTTGTACAAGACAACATACATCACGTCAAAATTTCAATCAACACACTAAAAAATAACAATAAATTGACACTATCACAACATAATACTAACAGACAAAAAAAAACAACAACAATATTTCATATTAACGCTACAAAAAAAATTATCAGCTTACATATGTATTAAATTTTAATGTTGATTAATTTGAAGATTTTAGGTTAAACAATTCTCAGGTAACTTATTAGCAAAAAAACTTTTTACTGAATAAAACTCTTTATCAATCATCAACAATTTAAGCTTTGATTTAAAAACAGAATCAGATTCAATGCTTTTTAAACACGACGGAAGAAAATCATAAATCTTAGCACATTGAAAATGAGGATTACCCTCAGCAAACATTGAGTTCCGTATTTCAACCACTGGATTGTTTCTATTTCTTGTATTATAGCAATGAACTATATCAGAACTCTTGTATAGTTCAGGGTGGTTCCTCTTAAACATTGCACAATGAACAATATACATGCAAGGAACAGTTAAAATATTATTACTTTTAAAATATGTAACACAGGAGTCCCTTTTTCTAAATTTCAACATTGTTCGCAAAGATCGTTTTTGTAAAATGAAAACCTTTTGTAACAATTTATTACTTGAACCATAAAATATTAAGCCATACGACAAATGAGAGTAAACATAGGCATAATATACTGCCATTAAGGAATCATGTGATACAACTTCCCTTATAGAATACAATACAAAATTAGCTGAATTTATTTTTTTTTTCACAGCTTCAACATGTAAAGTCCAATCTAATCTCTCATTAATATTTAAACCAAGGAATTTTATATCGCTTACTCTTTGAATTGATTTAATTATTATTTAATTGAAATAGGTAGCTACAATTCTGTATATTTCTAGGAGAGTGGAATTGAATAAATGCAGTTTTGTCTATATTTAGCAACAATTTATTGCTAATGCACCATCGCTGCATTTCTGTTATGGTAATTTTTACTTTCATAATAAGGTCTTCCTCGGAGTCTGCTGTTACAATCAGGCTCGGACTGGCCATAAGAGTTGGTGAGCGATCGCTCAGTAGGCCCCCCCGGTTGGAGGCCCCCAAAATGTTAAAAGTAGGCCCCCCAGGGTGAAGGAGGCCCTCCTTACATCGCGAAGCGATGTAAGATTTAATGTAGACACAGTGTTCTGAAGATGTAGAGTAAAACAAGAGGCTTAACAGTACAAAGAATGACTATTATATTTAATAGGTATTTTATATTCATAATAGTAAATTACTTCTTTTACGTTTCAATTTATTTACTATGAATTTTCAATTTTAAAGTGCCAGAAATTTTTAAAACAAAAAGACAACAATTACATAATAACTTTCATGAGAAAATATAAGGGTCCAGTTGGAGGCCCCCAAAAAATATAAAAGGTAGGCCCTCATAATGATGACCTACCTTTATTATTTTAGGGGCCCTTCAACTGCCGTGCCGAGGGTCCTTATATTTCTTAAAAAAAAAGTATTGTGTAATTATCCCTCATATGACTAAGAAGGCCCTTTATACATCGCGATCGGAAAAGATGTAAGAAAAATGAAAAGGAAAATAATTTTGAAAAATTAATGTAGAGTAATTAAATCAAGATATAAAGCCCTGAAGGCCCCTTGGTCCTGCAAGGCAAGGCCCTTTGGCTTAGCTAAATAAAATTTAATATTATCATATTCTGTTGCAGTATTTAATTTTTTTTTTAATATATATAGACATCATATTTTTATATTATAATATATTATAGTGATAAAAATAAGCCAGAATGGTTGGAAACGCTAATCCGGAAAGGTGCATGTATTATTGAAAATCTTCCGCTGGCTTTGCTTTTTCGTAGTTCGTAGTCTTCTTCATATATAAGACAAAAAGATGTATAGCACGTACTTGTATTTTTCATTACATATTTTTGTTTGTTATTATATAGTATTTTTTCCTATTCATGCATGATTTAATGCTCAAAATAATGCTTAAATGAGAAACTGCATAGCCGGCCCAGAATGCAGTACAACTACTTTTTTTAGGAAATGGGGGGGGGGGGGGGAAAGAAATAATTTTGGCCTGAAAATTAAAATATTTAACGTACCGCAATATATTTTGTAATGAATTCGGTAATTTTTCGAGCACGGTTAAGCAACTACACATAATACATGACACTGAAATATAAAAAAAAAAAAAAGAAATGAACGGGTGAAAATACGTGCATTGCGATAAAAAAAGGTTTGATTGCCCTAATTTAATCTATTTTTAATTAAATAAGAAGTAAGAAATGTATCTGCTCCCTGAAAAAACATTTTTCGGGAAAATAAACAATCCATCCAAATTTAAGTAACAATTTGTGGGAATATATTTTTTATTTAAAGCTTTATTGATTTTTAATTAATTTTTTATCGTTTAACTGTTCAACGCCGGCTAAAGTTATACAAAATTATTTTAAAATTGATAAAGTTTCGTATAAAAAATATATTCCCAACAAATATTTTTGTTGGCAAATATTATTTTACGTTAGATGCAATGATTGTTTTTTTTTTTTTTTCAGAAAAAAAGTTTCTCTATGGAAGAGATACACTTCTCACTTTCTATTTAATTAAAATTAATTTTTCAAATTAGGACAATTACAGTATTTTTATCGCAATTTACATATTTTCATTTGTTTAATTATTTCAGGATCATAACCTCATAACATGTTTTGTTAATTTTATATGATTTTTTTTTTTTTTTTTTTTTTTTTTACAAAGATACACCCCTAAGAGCTTACAGCTCGCGGCGGGGTACTGGGTAGGGATAAGGTAGGGAACGGATAGTGGCCACGGCCTGCATGCTTACGCGTCCCAGCATTCGCTGAGGTGAGACTGAGGGAACCGTGGAAAACCTCAGTCAGGACGGACACCTCTACTTTTTCTCAATGGACCAAAGCGATGTCCAAAGCCTGGGGAACCACACACAAGTGCATCACTGCACTGGGTGGAAAGCGAGACGAATTTACCCCAGGGAGGGAGCAGCGTATTTTTTAATTGAAACGGTCACCCATCCAAGTACTAACCACGCTCGACGTAGCCTGACTTCGGTGATCTAACGAGAACCGGTCAATGCACTGCGCCACGCTCGACCTTGTGCCATGTGCGCAAATCGGAAAATTCATGAAAATCCATTGAAAGAACCCAAGGTTTTTCTGTCAAAAAAATTCACATAAATTAAATTTTTGCTTCAAAAATATGAAATTACTAATAAAAATTAAGAAATAAATTTACCGTGTGTCATTATGTTTTTTACAATATTCTGGCCGGGCTTATTGAAACCTGCAGAGCTACAACTCTCCAAAGTTCAGGTGACTCAATTTGTGAATCCGAGAGTAGTTATAATCCTTATTGAAAATCAAATTTAAAGGTGAACCAAAATAATTAACACTTTTTTTTTTAACATATTCGGGTACATTAATTACTACAATTATTTTGGTAGATATGTTCCACGATAATTTGGTAAGATTATTTTCCTAATTGTGCATTTTTTGCCCCAAAGTCACACAGAAAAATGTTCCAATTAAGGTTTTAGTTGTTACATTGGGACTTTATACTTGCAAAACTCCTCGATTAAAAAAAAAAACAAAAAAATAGATGAAAAAAAAAATATACAGAAAATATGACTCGCGTTATCATTCACCAAAAAAGGTTTAAATTATTATTTTTCCTTAGAATCCAAAATTTCATAAAAAAAGTAATATAAAATCTCGCGATGTTTAGACATTTTTGTATTAAAAAATATAAGCAAGCCACGCCCCTTTTTTTAAAAAAAACGCGCCTGCGGCGGGCTGCTTGGGGGGCTCCGCCCCCCAAACCCCCCGATGGTGTAGAGGCCCCCGCCTTTCATTGCTCAGTAGGCCTTTTCACCCCAGTCCGACCCTGGTTACAATAGCGGTTTTATCGTCCGCGTATTTTATAATTTTCGCATTAGATATAAAATTTGGCAAGTCATTCGTTCCTGTTCCATAAAGATTACATGATAACTTCCCTCCTTGTGGCACTCCATGCAAAACGGGCAACAAATTAGATTTTACTGCTAATTTCTGACTATTTTGCTCGTAAGTTAATTCCACATATTGAAAACGATCTGTTAAATAAGAGTCAATTAATTTTAAACTGTTATCATCTGATCCAATATTTTTTAATTTTGATAAAATTACGTCTTTTTCAAGGCAATCAAATGCTTTAGATAAATCAAAAAATATTGCTATACAGTATTTTTTATTGTCAATTGCTGTGTAAACTGAGTTTAATAAATCAAAAATGGCTGTGGCCGTTGAACGATTTTTGACAAAACCATGTTGATTGGGTGATATTAAATTGTTTTCTAATCTATGTGTCATTAATTGATCATCCAATATACCTTCAAATAATTTGCCAAATACCGAAATTTTTGATATAGCTCTATAATTTTTCAGTAAATGCGTGTCACCATTTTTAAATAACGGTGTAACCACTGATTTTTTTAATATTTTTGGAAATTTATTTTCTTTAATTGAACAATTAATTAAATATGTAAGTGGTACTGACAACAACTTATCACAAAATTTAACCACTGTGTAGGGCATCATCACTGCACTGGGTGGAAAGCGAGACGAATTTACCCCAGGGAGGGAGCAGCGTATTTTTTACTTGAAACGGTCACCCATCTAAGTCTAACCACGCTCGACGTAGCCTGACTTCGGTGATCTAACGAGAACCGGTCAATGCACTGCGCCACGCTCCTTGACCGAAATAAAAAAGGGCGAAAGTAAATTAAAACGAAATTATTTAATTAAGATGCTTTATTTACGAGCCCGCTCCCGTCGTCACGGGATGGTATCACGTACGTCGATCAATACCACGAAAACAAAAATCACGAAAGCATTTTCAACGAATGACTTTATATCCCGAAAACAATTACATCGAAAACAAATATAAAACGAAATCATTCACCACGAATTAAATTAACACGAAACAAAATAATAACGAGAACAAAAATCACGAAAACAATTTATACGAAATAAAAAAGGACGAAAGTAAATTAGAACGAAATTATTTTAATACGAATTCAAAAATTACGAAAACGATTTGACCGAAAGTTATTTCAATGAAAACATTTAACGATTAATCTCAGTTACTTTGGGGTCAAAGAATATTTCCCTGCAAACGAATCGAATGAAATAAATTTTAAAAAATCGAAAACGCGTTCTAAAAAACTTAATCGCTTATGGTTTGAGCAAATTCAGTCTTGCAGTTTTCTTACAACAGCTCCATTTCCGGTTTCCATCCATAAGGCCAATTATGTTAAACTTCTCTACCTCAGTTTTCACAAAACTGATAAGACAGATTCGCTTCAAATTTTGTATGCCAACTATTGATGGTGCATGAGTTCTAAGTCCCCTGCAAGTCTTGTTGCATTCAGGCGGTACGATTGCGAGATATCAACCTATGAGATTCATCCTTAAGACGAATACAAAAACCACGAAAACAATTTGACTGAAAAGTTATTTGAACAAAAACATTTAAGACGAATAAAAAAGTAACGAAAACAATTTGACCGAAAGTTATTTGAACGAAAACATTTAAGACGAATAAAAAAATAACGAAAACAATTTGACCGAATTAAAGTTATTTGAACGAAAACATTTAAAACGAATGGAAAAATCACGAATATAGTTTGAACGAACACTATTTGACCGAAATAAAAAACACCGATCGAGGATGAAGAAAAATATTAATAAAAATTATAACAATTAATATTAATTAAAAAGAAAAAAAATGTAAATTAAAACGAATGCAATAAAGAAGTATATACAGACTGAGCCAGAAATGGTGTTCCGATCCCATGCTAAAATCTGGGCAGGTTATAACTTAATTTGAGCTATAGAAATTTGAAACTTGGCATACGTACGTAAACCATGCAAGGGTTCTAAGTTCTAAGTTTTTTGACATGTTTGTGTTGCACAATTTTTAAAATTAATATTTTCTACCTTTTTATAGGGGTGGATTCACGATTTGCATTTCTTCCTTATGGGATATATCAATGTTAAATTAGGTTGGTAGAAAAATTTTGGCTGATTTCCACCAAAATTAATTAGTTTTTAAGGTTTTCAGAGCACGTTGAATTTAATGGTGTAATTTAAAAAGTGGTGAAAATAATCCCTAATGAGAGATAGCGACGTACCTTTTACTACGTGAAAAAATGATGGTATCAATTTTTTGATTATGCCACTGAAACGCGCGGGCTTATTTTTTTACCTCAGAAACGACCTTTGAATTTTTTTTTAATCGGAGCAAGCTAACGATTTAATTTTTAGGGGTGAAACACCATTAAATACAGCGTACTCTGAAAACCTTAAAAACTAATTTTGGTGCAAATCGGCTAAAATTTTTCTATCAAAACTTAATTTAACATGGAAATCCCATAAGGAAGAAATGCAAATCGTGAATCCACCTCTACAAAGGTAGGAAATATTAATTTTAAAAATTGTTTAACACAAACATGTCAAAGAACTTAGAACCCTTAATTGCATGGCTTTACGTATGCCAAGTTTCAAATATCTAGCTCAAATTAATTAAGTTATAACCTGCCCAAATTTTAGCATGAGATCGGAACACTATTTCTGGCTCAGTCTGTATATATTGGATTCATTTTAATTTACAATTTTTTTTTTTTTTTTTTAATTAATATTGTTATAATTTTTTATTAATATTTTTCTTCATGATAGGTGTTTTTTATTTCGGTCAAATAGCGTTCGTTCAAATTGTATTCGTTATTTTTTTATTCGTCTTAATTTTTTTTATTCGTCTTAAATGTTTTCGTTCAAATAACTTTCGGTCAAATTGTTTACGTTATTTTTTTATTCGTCTTAAATGTTTTCGTTCAAATAACTTTCGGCCAAATTGTTTTCGTGATTTTTTTATTTCGTTTTATATGTTTTCGTTCTAATTTTACTTTCGTTGTTTTTCAATTCGTTCAAATAACTATCGCCGGCCAAATGGTTTTCGTGATTATTGAATTCGGCTAAAATGTTTTCGCTGTTAATGCTTTCGTGCTTTTTTAGTTTCGTTAATAAATGCATTCGCACATTTTCCATTTCGTTTATTTATATTTTCGCATAAAATGTTTTCGGGTTAAATTATACTTTCGTCCTTTTTGTTTTCGGTGTAATGCCTTTCGTATAAATTGTTTTCGTTCTTTTATTTTTCGTTCTTTTGACGTAGACTCATCACAAGATTCACAAGTCATGCATATAATTATAATGCATTATATTATATAATTATTATATAATAATTATGTAATAATACACTTTTATCTTGGAATTAACGTGAATCAATTAAGGGAGCAGATCCAGGGAACTGAATTTTGGATTTAAGTGATTTCAATTAACATACATGGTGGGCAATATTATAGTTTATTTTCTGTAACGCTCCAATTTTCTTATACTAGATATATATATTTTTTAATTTATTTATTTTATTTTTTTTATATATTATATATCTATACTTATATATATCTATATAATATTATATTAATTATATAATATACCTTATATTATAATTTAAATATTTCACTATAAGCACATAATATATATTATATCAGTGTATATTATAATATATAATTATATTAAAATATATTATTATAAGATTCATTGCAGATGATCGAGACGAGTGATCGCGACCATCAGAGTCTATAAGCTATATATAGCTCCCTCTGCTTCACCGGCTGTGTCTCATAACATGTTTAATTTAATATGAATTAGGAAATTATTAATTATAGGCCTGCTATTATAATATAATATTTTATACTATATAATATATATAATATATAGCTCTTTCCAATTAACCAAAACAAACATTAATTTATGTATAATATTATAATATATATAAGTATTTTTATGATATGTTATGTTGAATTTAATAATCTTACTATATATACTGTATAATTTTATAATATAATAGGAAGGTCTTAAATTTATAGGGCGTCTTCAAAAATGACGCAACAAATGCAATTCTGTGACGTTATGAGTGGCTATGCATGCATGTAATATAATTATATATATGTAAATGTCGCGCAATCAAGTCAGCCACCCAAGTGAAACCGAGGCAAAAAGCTAATGGCTTTAAAAACGACTCAGAGCGTACACGCCTCAATGAGGGACATTCGCAGCTTTCTTCTTGTTGTTTTTTTATCAGCAACCAGGGGCGTAGACAAGGGGGGGGGGTGTTATACCCCCCCCTTGAGAGCTGAACCTTAGTAAATTTTAAGGGAAAAATAACAAAAAATGGGACTCGACAGATACGATTTAGCTAAAATTTTATGAAAAGTTTTCTTAAAAAAAAAACAATTAATAAAAATAAAAATTTATATCCCCGAAACACATCGTTAATACATATTTAATTTATTTAAAATCGGTCTGCACAATTATGATTATATAATCATGGTATAATTCTATATTATGATAATTATAAATTATAATATGTAGTATTCCTCATTAAGTTATTTATGTTTTTGTATACGAAAAGACAACAATTTAAAGTGTAAAAAATGTTGAAAGCAATAGTATTTATTTTTAATTAATTATAAAGTAAGTAAGTAAGTAAGTAAGTAAGTAAGTAAGTAAGTAAGTAAGTAAGTAAGTAAGTAAGTAAGTAAGTAAGTAAGTAAGTAAGTAAGTAAGTAAGTAAGTAAGTAAGTAAGTAAGTAAGTAAGTAAGTAAGTAAGTAAGTAAGTAAGTAAGTAAGTAAGTAAGTAAGTAAGTAAGTAAGTAAGTAAGTAAGTAAGTAAGTAAGTAAGTAAGTAAGTAAGTAAGTAAGTAAGTAAGTAAGTAAGTAAGTAAGTAAGTAAGTAAGTAAGTAAGTAAGTAAGTAAGTAAGTAAGTAAGTAAGTAAGTAAGTAAGTAAGTAAGTAAGTAAGTAAGTAAGTAAGTAAGTAAGTAAGTAAGTAAGTAAGTAAGTAAGTAAGTAAGTAAAATTCTTTATTTAGCAAAATGCTAGTACATACATATTTTTTGCATAACATATCATACATTTTTCACATATTTCAGGAACATCCACCTTTTATATTATAATAAAATATTTATGATAATATTACAATTTTCATCATTTCCTCCTATTGTCACAAAATCAGTTTGTATATTTCTTTTTTAAAAACATTTTTTAACAAATAAAACACATTCTCTTTTAAATTGTTTGCTATCTACGATGTTTTTCACATAGCTTGGTAAACTATTAAACAGTTTGAATCCACTAACCATAATAGATTTTTGATAAAATCTATCTTTCTGTTTCCCGATGCGAATATTGCCGGCAGTTCTTGTGTTGTGTTGATGAACTTCATTGTGGTACATTATATCATTACACAGGTAGTTTGGCACTCTCTTGTTTACAATTCGGTGAACAAAAACTAACACATTTAATGCCAACCTTTGTTTGATTGACATCCAGCACATTGTGTCCAACATTAAATTAATAGGAGTTAATTTATTACATCTAAGTATTACCCGCATTGCCTTATTTTGTAACAGTTGCAATTTTTTAATATTTTCTTCATTACTGTCCCATAAAATTGTAGAACAGTACTCAAAATGAGGTGAAATAATTGTTTTGTAAATTAATGCTTTTGTCCACGGACTTAAAAAATTACCTATCCTTGCTAAATAGCTGATTTTGCTTCCAACCTTTTTATTAATATATGCAACATGTTTTTTAAAATTAAGATGTGAATCAATAATAATACCGAGATATTTAATTTCATCTACAAATTCAAGTATTTCACCATCAATAATTACACTACTTTTATTCACGTCTTCAATAATATTTGACTTTACAAAAGAAGAAGGCAGTATAGGTATATTACCATCTTACAATTGCTAGTTTCATTGTCTCATGCATAATACTGTACTTATATCTTTGAATTTATTATTGAAGTTAAAAAAAAATCCGATTTTTTAAATGTATTAATTTTACAGTATACTTAATGTGATGAATTGATTTTCCTGTTTTGAAAATTTAGTAAAACTATTTTTTCTTGCTCGTACATCAGTACATCGTCTTAAAATGTGGTCTATTTTTTTATAAGAAAAAGTATATAGTGACAAAAATATTGTAACTACATAATTTCCGATTGACAAATATATAAGAAATTTGCTGCAACTTTTCATCGAAAAAATATATAGTCCACGTCTCATTTTCAAAAAAATCGCGCACCATGAAACTAACAAAAACAATGTAAAAGTGGTATTAGATGAATTACTTGATTTAAATATACTCAATTAAAGCTTTATTTATTACGTTAGTGCACGTATAATATTGAAAAGAAATTAAAAAAATGGGGTGCAAAAAAAAAAATAAAATTTTAAAAATATTGCATCAGGCCATGCATTCTCTATATATAATATAATATAATATAATATAATATAATATAATATAATATAATATAATATAATATAATATAATATAATATAATATAATAGTATTTTTTTTATAATTTTACCCTAAAAAAGGGGCGTGTCCTTAAAAAAACGCGCCTGCGGCGGGCTATTGGGGGGCTACGTCCCCCAAACCCCCCAGTGGGCTGTTTAAATTTCCATCTTATTTATCTTCAAGGACCCCCCCCCCTTGGACAAATCCTGGCTACGCCACTGATCAGCAATATATTATATATATGCATTCAGAGTATAATTATGATCTAACGTATACTATATGCAGTACTCGTGGCTTGTGCTATTCCAATTAAGGTAGAGATAACGTCGAACAGCTGTTCGACGTAATCCCCTTTGATTAACATGTAAATTAACCTTAGCAAATTGACAACAGTTCTGTAATTTTTTTGAGAGGCAGATATTAGTGCCTAAAAGCCATAGCAAAAGTTTAAAAAACATTTAACGAGCCGATTTTTTTAAATTAATTTTTTAGTTTGGCTCTCCATGGGAAAGCCCTATGCTGAAAATTTAAAAAATTAATTAAAAAAAATCGGCTCGTTAAATCGTTTTGAAATTTTTTCTATGGCTTTTAGGCACTAATATCTGCCTCTCAAAAAATTTTCAGAATTTTTGTCAATTTGCTAAGGTTTACATGTTAATCAAAGGGCATTACGTCGATCAGCTGTTCGGCGTTATCTCTACCTTAATGAACAGAAAATATTCAGATTTGTAATTTTAGGTCCGCTTAAAGAGAATAATATAATACGTGTATATTATTATATATAATATATACAGCAGTCTATATACTACCTATACTATATATAATTAATAATATAGCTACTTCAAAATATATAGTTTAATAATAGGTTACCGCGCCCTCATATGGCAATGGCATAGACTAGCTGTTATTGGCAAAAAGCTTTAATATTAATTGCACTGTAATATATATTGTATAATATATAATATATATTATATAACAAAAAGGTTATGGATTTTAAAAGAGCTGAAACTAAAATGTGTAATAATACTAATAATCTTATATAAAAAATAGTATAAGTTTGATAAGCGTGTTGATATTTTTTTTAAATTACTTCAGCAAAAAAAAAAAAAAAGTACGAACAATTGTTTTGGACACGACTCACGTACGAGCTATTTATAAGATGATGAGCTTTTGCTAAGGCGAGACGAAATTAATGAAATATACTATATTGTATTATAAAGTTTAAGTCGATCACAATATAGTGTGATTATTACAGTTTTTAGGACAATTTCATCCATTAAAGAAAAGTATGGCTTTAAATAATGTTTTTAGCATTTAAATTTTAGTGACGGTCG
This sequence comes from Siphlonurus alternatus, assembly GCA_949825025.1. Lineage (NCBI taxonomy): Eukaryota > Metazoa > Arthropoda > Insecta > Ephemeroptera > Siphlonuridae > Siphlonurus > Siphlonurus alternatus. The sequence continues at coordinate 39,442,193 of OX463779.1, forward strand.
TTGCATCACAAGCGCATATTAATTTTAAATGAAGTCTCTATAAGACCATGAAAGAGAGTGAACGATAAAATTTATAACATGCAAAAGTATAATGCATATGATAGAGTCTTATGAGATTTAACCCAGCTTCAATATTTATACTCTATAGAGTTATAGTGTTATAGCAATTTAAAGTCTTCTGTTGCAACAAAAACCATTGTCTATGTATTATATACTCTACAGTCTCTAATGTCTCTATACAAAGTGATATATATATATATATATATATATATATATATATATATATATATATATATATATATATATATATATATATATATATATATACAATATACATATATATTATATATACGGACGTTGCTATATATACGTTGAGTTTTATATATATACGTGTTATTCAGTTTTATTAAATCATTAATATCTATTTTTTATTTATTTATTTATTTATTTTTAAATAGTTTTACCCAAATCTCAAAGAGGGATTTATTTTTAAGATCTATATATTATAAGTAACGGAAATTAAATCTAACACGGTGACGCTTCTTTAATACCAATTAATTGCATTAATTATAAAGCATGCATGATATAATAACTATAAGAAAAAAATACGATTTTTTTCAATTATACTTCTTTTACTTCAGATTCCAGATACTTATTTGAAAATTTCAGGATTCTTATTTTATAATGTCATAATTAATGCCGATGCAATACATGTTAAATGTTAACTTCATGACATTTTATAAATTGTTTTATAAATTAAAATTCATATAGACGAAATGAAGTTTAATTTAATTGTCGATCTCACTACGTCCATGCATATGATGCATGTGCGGCGTGCAGTGGAGTGTGCAGCTTCTATTTTAAACAATTTTAATTGCTTTAAAATTATTACTAACTTTTAAGCATACCACCAGCACCCATGCATGCAGGCAAGTATATTTATAATATATAATATGTATAATCAAAGCATCAAAGCCCGAATGAAAAAAATGCACACACCTAGATGTACCCCTCGCGATTTGAGGAAAGCCATGCATGCAGAAATTAACAAATATTTCGGGCTTTGCTCATTTAAATTTTGATCATTTCTAGAAGTGATCATGCAAATCAGAAAAAGCAAAGCCCGACGAGGTATTTTATTTTGGTCTGTGAGTGAATAAAATGAACAATTCTCGGGTAGCGCACCTTACGAAAGGCAAAAGCCGAAAGACACCTTTTTATTATCACACACACTGTGAACAGTGTGAGCTATTTGAATATACTTATAATTTCAGTATCGATCTAAAAAAAATTTTATTACAAAAATTGATAGAGGGTGCAAAGTTATATCTGCTACTCTGATTTCTTCAGATTTTTTTGTAACCCTGGAACTATATTGCCAAAATGTTTTGCCGAGGTCGGGATCAAACCCACGCCCCTTTTAGGTCCTATCTTTTTATTAAGAGATGCGTCTAGAGGCGTCACTTTCTCTGTACTTTCAATAATGTTTTAAAACTATAAGTTCACGGCCTGTAAAAAATCTTTAGAAAATCAGAGTAGCATAACTTTGCACCCTCTATCTATTTCTGCAATAAAAAAATTGAGGTCAATTACTCCATTGCAACGTAATGTAAACCATATAGGATATTATTTTAAAATTTTTAATTATTTTTTCTCAGATAATGACAGTAACGGCATCGTCAAACTTAAAATAGAAAGGTTCGAGTTTTGCATTATGCCCTGAAGGATTGCAAATAATCTAAGGCATGTTCTTGCCATGGTAGAAATAAAATAATATAATTCATTATAGATCATGACAGTAAATCTTGCAAACACAGGAGGCGATAAACGAAACAGTGCCATCATGCATGTATGAAACTCCTGAAAAATTAAATACATTAATTGTATTTATACACTTTCACATAGTTATTGTCACAGGTTTTATATTTTATTTAAAAAAAAAAAAAATGTACCATAAAAGTGCACACATTTATTATAATTCACACAATTAATAAGAAGGTGTCTTTCGGTTTTTAATGCCTTTCGTAAGGTGCGCCACCCGAGAATTGTTCATTTTATTCACTTACAGCCCAAAATAAAATGCCTCGTCGGGCTTTGCTTTTTCCGATTTAATGACTTCTAGAAATGATCAAATTTAAATGAGCAAAGCCCGAAGTAAAACTTCTCGTCAAGTTTTGTTTTTTCTGGTTTGATCACTTCTAGAAATTATCAAATTTAAACGAGCAAAGCCCGAAATATTTGTTAATTTCGGGCTTTAATTGCTCAAATCGCGACGAGTGGCACATCAAGGTGTGCGCATTTTTTTCGGGCTTCATGCCACATGTATATATTTATTTATACTGTATATGATATATGTATAGGAATAAGGAAAACACAAAATATTAAACACGTTACATATCACGTACGTGTACCAGGTAATTTGGTGGTGGAATTAAATTTTGCATTCAAAACTTTTTTTTTACCCTTAATATAAAGGGAGGGTAAGATGACCTTAATTGTTAGTTTTTCTTTATGGTGGGGTGTATCAATGCAATGTCAAATAGAGTATTTTCAAAGTTTTTGTTCTCAATATATGCGTGCACCAAATTTTGTTTCTTAAAAGGGTATATAAATTGATCTCCAGTATACATTGATGGAATGTTAATTTATTATTGGTAAAATAAACTTGCAATGATCTTTTTCCCTAGTCCCTGCATGTAAAATATAATTAAATTACCATCTTTTTTAAATTAATTAAAAGTTAATACCCTTGACACCATTTTACCCTTTCGGGTGTGGCCATGCATTGCATGCAGGCCGATATTTAGCCTTGTCAGTAAGAGTTATCTTGCGACCATGCTGAGGCGCGCTTTCCATGCAGGCTCCCAGAACCCTTTCCTGCACTCTCCTGGGCTCCTCTACTACCAGATCTGTGCAGCCTGCAGTGGCAGTGCAATACTGCAGGGCCTTCCTCCTACCAACTCCATAATCTAGTAATAATTATAAGTCGATCACACCCCTCCCAAAAGTCACGAAAAGTCTGCCGGGTTCGGGAATCGAACCGCGCGGGGACCTCTCGGACCAGAGCCAGGGGTACTAACCACTACACTACAGAGCAGTAGATTAATTAATTGCCATTCAATTAAATTCTGTGAATTAATTGTCTTTTTTTTTTACCTCAGAAAAATAGCACTTAAATGCTTACTTAATAGTGGGCGAAATTGCCAAGCATCATGACTATATACAGTATTATCATGTATTTTTTTATACTATATGCATAATATGAATTAATTAAATTAAGCCATATATGCAGCGCGCGCAGCACCTCGATCGGTCGTCGTTTTGGCCGGTTTTGACAGCAGAGAGTATATACACGTATACTCGGTATACTCTCATCAAATTTGATTCTATCTGTTCTATCATAACACAATTTTATGAATTTCATCATGCACCATAATATATTGGACTTATATATGATATGTTGTGTTGGTTGTGCATGCATGTATGCATGAGCATTGGGTGCTAGCTGACATTGTGGGTCGATCGGATCTACTCCTTCATGCCGGGGTGCATATTTACAAAGTCTACGGTCTGATCGCAAAAGTTCTTTTCCGACCGCTAGGTGGCGACACTTCTTACCTGCGGGAGTCGCTGATTGGCTGCGAGGAGCGAGCGCGCGAAAAAGAGAATTGAACAATTTAAAAAAGTATTTAATTAACATTGTAATTGTCCTATTTTATTAAAACAAATTTTTAATTTTCAGGACATTAATATTAAATAAATATATTTAATTATAAATATTAAATTGTAAACTATTGATACGTTAATAAAATAAAATAGCTTTATGATTATAAATAAATAATATAATATATATCAAAGTGGAAAAAAAAAGAAAAAAAAAGTAAGTGGATCATACGTGACAAAAGCAAAACCTGAAACCAAAACTATCACGTTTCATTTTTTCCCAAGATTTGTTGTGCCAATTGCCTAATTCAAGAAAACAAATAGCTTTTGGGTGAATACTGAAATTTATAATTCTAAATTCATATGACTGTTTTTTTTTAATTATTTTATTATTAATATTTTTTTATTTTTACAATGCATTTCATGTAATTTAAATTTTATATTAATTTTCAATTTCCTTTCATGCTTTTATACGTTTTCGTTTTTTATTGCGTATTAAACGATCATAATTGTTATTATAAATTACATTATTATAGTGTAATAATTGAATATAATAATATATATATTATATGATTGCCTTCCCTAACTTCTTGTTGTATGTAAGCAAAAATCAATAAATATAATAATTCTTTATAATAATCATTTCATCGAAATTACAATTTTTTTTAAATTTGCACGTTATTTTTATTTAGTATATTATTAATTGTAACATAATAATTTTCATCTTCTCCAAAAAGAAAGACATTATACATTACCACAATGTCTTGAAGTTCCAGAGACTTCAATATAAACACATGCACTCCATAATTATAATTGATAAATATTAAATATTGCATGTTATATTATGTTGCCTTACTTGTATTGTATACTTTTCTTTTATACTTATTTTATTTTAAATATACTGTGTATATTTATATATATATATATATTCATATATATATATATATATATATATATATATATATATATATATATATATATATATAATATATATATATATATATATATATATATATATATATATATATATATATATATATATAAATTATGATCGTTTAATACGCATTAAAACAAAAACGTATAAAAACATTAAAGGAAATTGAAAATAAATACATAATTTACATTACATGAAAATCATTGTTAAAATAAAATAATAATAAAATAATTTTTAAAAAAAACATTCATCTGAATTTAGAATTATAAATTTCAGTATCCACCCAAAAGCTATTTGTTTTCTTGAATTAGGCAATTGGCACAACAAATCTTGTATTGGGAAAAAATGAAACGTGATAGTTTTGGTTTCAGGTTTTGCATTTATCACGTAATTTTTCTTTTTTTTTTCCACTTTGATATATATTAAATTATTTATTTATAATAATAAAAGTTGCTATTTTATTTTATTAGCGTATCAATAGTTTACAATTTATTATTTATAATTAAATATATTTATTTAATATTTATGTCCTGAAAATTAAAAATTTGTTTTAATAAATTGGACAATTACGATATAAAATACTTTTTTATATCGTTCAATTCTCTTTTTCGCGCGCTCGCTCCTCGCAACCAATCAGCGACTCCCGCAGGTAAGAAGTGTCGCCACCTGGCGGGCGGAAATGAACTTTTGCGATCAGACCGTAGACTTTGTAAATATGCTGCCGGGGTCTTTGTCGCAAGTGCCTTTTACGAGTTTGTTTCTTCGCGCGTTTCACCAACAAAAGCGCAGCGATAAACGTAACGACATTTTTTGGCCTCTTTCCCGCGGCACGCCCTCCCTCTCTTGGATCTTTCCCTCAGCCAAGAAGAATGAAGCAGAAAAAAGTTTTAATCCGGCAACGCTGTTAGAATGAAAGACGCGGGATAGGGACTACGATATTTGAGCGATTTAAAACAAAACTAGAGAGGTGTCTATAGTATATATATAATAATTTTATATTATCTATTTACATATAATAAGTATATAATTATATTATATATTCATAATAAGTATATGATATTATATTATTATGTAAATTGTGTTATTTTATTATTATGTAATGTAATGTAATATAATATATTATATATATATATATATATATATATATATATATATATATATATATATATATATATATATATATATATATATATATATATATATATATATATATATATATATATATATATATATTTATTTGTTCACAGCTAAACTAAAACTTTTGTGTTAAATTCTTCATCAATTATAATAGCTATAAAAATAAAACCTGTGAAATACAACGTGCTTTATTATATTAATTAATGAAATCAATTAAATCAGAGTAAAGTTACTAATGCTACGTACGTTAATTAGTATAGAAGAAATAAGTATCGGATATTCCAATATAAGAAATTTATGTCGCAGCTACATTTTGTATAAATTTAACTGCATTAAATTATTATTATATGTGTAGAAAATATATCCATTGGCCATCTTTTTAAAAAATTCGTAATTAAATCCCTAATTAAGGTAGGTTAAAAATTTTAGCAGATAATTAAAGCCAAGAGTTGACATTAACAGGAAATTAAAAATAGTTTAAAATTTTGAAGTTAATCGGCGTTTAATCGGTGATTAATTAATTTTTTATCAAAAGCTCGCGGATAGATAGTAAAAAAAAGCATAGAAATAATTTTTTTATGAAAAAAAGCTTCGAGTAAGAAACATAGAGTACGTTCGAGGTGACTGTCCAACCCTGTCCGGACTGGTCTGTGAAAATGGCGGCATATTTTGGTCACGTGGTCTGAAACGTCATATTTACGTCACTGTCTGGTTTTGAAGAAAAAACGCGCAGTCCGACGGATCGACTGCTATCAACTGTCGGGCGCGTGAAAGGGGGCGTACAGTACTTTTTGGTACAGTAAAAATGGAGCCCGCTGCTGTAGATCGCTGCAATTAATAGAGAAAAGGTGCATGTATCCCGTCCCGCCCAAGGATTGCGCCAAAATTACCAAAACATTGCGCATTTCGAGTATTGCGACGCATTTCGTTGTTTAGTTTAGTTCTACAGTCCGACTATAGAGGGACTCGTCCGACTTTTTAGCCGGACCGCTCAACACCGGCCGGACTGCGGAAGTGACGTCATGAGAGGGGAGGTAAGGAGGGGAAATGGACGGCAGTCCGACTGTAAAAAAACGATTTTAGACGGTCCGGACCGGTCCGGACTGGGTTGGACAGTCACCTCGAACGCACTCATAGCTTGTGTTTTCTAGTTTTCGAAACTGTCATTAACTTTAATTTACGTTCGTATTTAACGGAGATATGAGCGGATGAAGAAGAGCGCGCGTGGTCGCTCCGACGTTCAAACGACAATACAGCTGCCCGCTATGCACGCATTTAGGCTTGCGCGCTCTCTTGTCGCCGGCTTTACTTCTGTCGTGCAATAAAATATTATATGAAGTATGGGGGTAGTAAAACCCAATTTACCCCCTCCCACCCCCCCGAAATCTGTATGATATGGATTTTGAGAATTTCAGGATATTATATATTTATAATAATAATATAGAAAGATCATGATATAGAATCCATATATTATAGATAATAAAAGACATGTTATGGCATTTTGTAAACAATAAATTTATAATCTTTGTGGGAAGGTATGGCGTAATGCGTTTAACCGGGATTCGTCAGATCACCGAAGTTAAGCAACGCTGTGCGTGGTTGCTAGTTGGATTGGTGACCATTGTATTTTCAACAGAAATCACATTTCTCACCCAGGGGTAAATCATTGCGCTTTTCTACCCACCATATGGTTCCCCTGCATGGTTTTGTACCATTGCACTACGGTCCATTGACAGAAGCTGTAGCGTCTATTGTAGTTGAGATTTCCACGTTTCCCTCAATCGTATATAGGCAAATTAATGCTGGGATGGATTGCATGGCCGGGGTAATCCCCGTTCTATACAGAAGACTCCGCGAAACGTTTATACGAATGAGCACTTTTTAGTTTTTAGTGAGTGAACTGCTCATCAATCTTTTTCATTTGTCACATGGGCTGTTTTACGGAAATTTTGAGTATAATATATAATATATGTACAATTATGTTATAGTATTGTAAAGTTCCCATCACGAGGAAATGAAATAAAACGCTCAAGTTGGAGTTTTGGAAGGTCTGTGGTTTCAAACTCACATTTGTTATATATAGTGATCGAAGTAATAGTATATAATTAACATTAGGAATTAAAAGTATCCAATTATGGTTTGATACATGCAGGAAAGAAATATAATCTATAACATGCGAAAATTTATAATAAAGAGTAAGAAGTTTAGTTGTACATATTGTATGCAAAAATGTATACATTCTTATTGACTCTGTACTCGCATAAGAGATGCACATAATGATAAACATTATTCTCAATGTTATAATAATATATATTCTTAGATTCTTACTATATAAATTTACTGTTGATAGGACCTGCAGGTTATAATCCTGGAAAATCAACTACTATACGAGAATTTTGCGTTCAATATGCGTATGCATAATGTTATGTACATTACTTAACAAAATTGTCTTGAAAATTTAATTTCAATATATTTTTCTCAACTATTACAATAAAATAATTTGCAATATAACGTATAAGTGAAAATATTAATATTTTGATTAATGAATGGGGATATACACAGTACAATAATATAATATATAATTATACATTTCTTGTAAAATTAATTTAATTATTAAATATTTGGTTCTTATGTAGTCAACTAAAATATATTTCAAGACAATTTTGTTAAGTAATGTACATAACATTATGCATACGCATATTGAACGCAAAATTCTCGTATAGTAGTTGATTTTCCAGGATTATAACCTGCAGGTCCTATCAACAGTAAATTTATATAGTAAGAATCTAAGAATATATATTATTATAACATTGAGAATAATGTTTATCATTATGTGCATCTCTTATGCGAGTACAGAGTCAATAAGAATGTATACATTTTTGCATACAATATGTACAACTAAACTTCTTACTCTTTATTATAAATTTTCGCATGTTATAGATTATATTTCTTTCCTGCATGTATCAAACCATAATTGGATACTTTTAATTCCTAATGTTAATTATATACTATTACTTCGATCACTATATATAACAAATGTGAGTTTGAAACCACAGACCTTCCAAAACTCCAACTTGAGCGTTTTATTTCATTTCCTCGTGATGGGAACTTTACAATACTATAACATAATTGTACATATATTATATATTATACTCAAAATTTCCGTAAAACAGCCCATGTGACAAATGAAAAAGATTGATGAGCAGTTCACTCACTAAAAACTAAAAAGTGCTCATTCGTATAAACGTTTCGCGGAGTCTTCTGTATAGAACGGGGATTACCCCGGCCACAAGGTCCCTCTACATAAGGTTGGACGCTCCCAGAGAATTTTATACTGGACTGCGCTTCTAATCTGACAGCCAATCAGAGAATGTTACGTCACAGGCTCGAGCTGTGACAGCTGTTAAGAATGTTATATGGCGCTTATATGGTGCATTCGGGAGCATTTTGATCCCAGCGTTTTTTTTTTAATCTGACTCGTTAAATATTAATATTTATTGTGATTTAATGATTTTCGCATTCTACGGTATTAAAATTGTCTACCTCTTTAGCATTCTCACCCTACTTAATTGAATTTTTAGGCAGTTAAAAAAACTTAAAGCTGATTCCGACACGGTCCCGTGTTACAGTAGGTTTTTGTGATGCACCTTTGGAAAAGAAGGAAGAAATAAAAAGTAAAAGTTACATTAAAATTTGAAATGCAAGTGAGTATGATATAAGGTATGCATATAATATAATGTATTAATAGTATATTTATAAGTCTGCACTATGTATTGTATGCATGTACTGTAGAATAGAATATACTGCATACAATTATATTTATAATATTCTTTGACATAATACATAATATATTATGTATAGAATAATGTATGCATCATGTACTGTCTGCATACACGACTCTACTAGCTGTGTGTGCTCTAAACTGTAATAATCATATGCCCGAATTATATACTTAATTATGTCAATTGTGTGTGGTTGCACTTCTCACTTTGGTCCATGGTGTCCGTCCTGACTGAGGTTATAGTTATGTCTGTTGTGACTTTCGTCACCCTCACTGGACCGGCTTTACACTATGCATAATTAACAATAGAGTATGCATACATGCGTAGTTCATTTGATTACAAACAACTACAGTACTGTAGCAATAAAATGTGAGAAACGTAGATATTTATTCTTTCGTGAATCACACCCATGCATTGTCATTTTCTTTACAATTTAAGACATAATATGCCGTAATTACATAGATGTGTACAGTACTGTAAATCTGCAGTACTAAATGCACTAACAGGAGCTTTAGGTTTTGCTTATTCCCGGACTTACTTAAAACATTACGGTATGCATATTTTGACATCACAACACGTACTGTTTTTTATTGTCCGTCACAATGTCTAGAACAAGATATCAGAGCTTGTCATGCAGAATATTGTTGTGAAATATTCTAATCAAAGGCAATAGAAGTCTTGTTGTTTTGTACATTATATTGGCAACGACGCTCTCTCAATTTTGTGTTATTAGCTACACTGAAAATTAAAATAGAGAATGTTTCACACAAACCTGAAGTAAATATACACAATTCCTCTCACTTTCTATCCTGCACTACAGGTCTTGTTTGATAATAACTTATTTTTTCTTTACTCGGGATCTTAGACGTGTGATGATATTTGCAGGCGCTTCCTCGAAACACATTTTGAGGGGAGTAATCTCTGATGTGAAGGAATGCAGGACACATGAGTAACAAGACAAGAGCATGCATGCGGCTGCATACCAAAACCTTTGACGATGACAGGTGAGTCTGCTGCAATACTAAAAAATAAAAATGACCCCTCCCATCCCCCCCACTCATTTCCCCAAATTTTTATAAATATTGCCTCCTGTAAAATAATTACTATTACTTTTTTAGTATATTAGGTACGTATTTATTTTATTTCATGAATGATACAACATGCATTAATACATGATAAATGTAGTTCATTATAAACACTTGATATCTACAAGTTATAATTAATAATTATGAAGTATAATCAACATTAAGTAACCATTTAATTTTACTGGTTTAAAGAAAAGAAAAAGAAAACTACATAATCAAAAGAAGTTTCTGCATACTTCTAACTGAAATTACATGAGATATAAATATGTACATACTTTAACTTTTACTAAAATTAACGGAAAGAAATAAAAAACAGGGCCTTATAGAATAAGCATGATAAAAAAAATATGTTTTTTATGTTGTCTATTTAAATTACATTACTAAGAGTAAAACTTTGAGAACGTTTTGTTGTTGACATTACTGGCTTGACGGATAATGTCAGCATTAAAGTGTCTGATACGAATAAATAACCTGGTCCTGGCAAATAGTGTTGCAATTTTTAGGTTGCAATTAAGATGTTGTTCAATTAGTTTGCTTAGCTTTTTAACACAACCTTCCTCTGTGTTAAATTTTGCACCATGGTATTGATGAAAAATTTTGTCCATATTTGCTACCTGCATTAAAAAAATTTCTGTTGGTTGTATTAAACCACCCTCCGATAACAATGTTATCCAATCAGGTAAATCATCATTGGGATTTGTTGTTAACATTGCAGTTGGCGTACCAAGGTGCGGCATCTCATGGCGGAATCTATATGCAATGTAGCCAGCCAGATACCTCAAACCTTCCATACGAATTGCATCAGAAGTAGTCATTATTTTAATTGATATTGGTGTAGTTGTGTTTTGCTTACTATTATCTTCATCTAGTTCCTCAGAAGGAGGATATTGTAATAATTCTTCATCCTCACTTTTCTCATCAAATTCATCGTGAGCTTCTACATTTTCATTTCCGAAACCCTCAATGACATACATAGAGAAACAAATTTCTTCCTCTGTTTGGACTTCAGACCCATAGTTTTTATCTTTAATACTGTCGATGACAGGAAAATTGTGTGTGTCGTCCTTTTCACAGTTTGTATTGTGAACTATTGCGTCCGGATTTTTACAAAGTATATATTTCCTTAGCCGATATTTGAACTCTGTTGGAGTAGGATTAGTATAGGTTATTCCAGCAGCTCTTATGATGGAGAAGAAGTTCTCAAGCAGGTCTTGGTTTAAGCGATAAGTTAAAATATATTTAATATCTGGAAATTTATTTGTTATCTCCTTAAAAAGAAGAGGTAGTGCTCGAGATGACATGACAATGCCTTTCTGAAATGGTAGCATTTTCTTGTGTTTATCAACTACCATTTCTTTCATAAAATAGATAATGTCATCTAAAACTTTCTGCTGTGCATCCAAGTTTAAGCCGAAGGCCTGCTGATGTGGTAGGTTATTTGGCTTCATAGAACGAACATTCATAATGTCGAACCATTTATTTACCAAGTCTAAAACATCACTACATGTTTCCCAAGCTGGGTCTTGCAGGAGCCCTCGCATTCCACACCAACGCACTGCAGTAGAATTTGTCCTTGAACACAATTGAGCAGCAGGTCTTACTCTTTGCCTTCCTCTTTTAGTAACAGTTAGTTGGCCTTGGTCTAATTTGTGTGCTAATCTAATTTCGCTTTTATCTTTCATTATTTCATCAAGAGTATTTTGCAAAATTGTCTTGGTTACAAATTGTCCATCAAAGTGGAATCCATCATCTAAAAAATGATTCCTAAACAACTTGAGCATATGTGGAGCATCGCCGAAGAAATAAATATTGGTATTGGGGTCACTTGGATGTCTGATTGAAACATTATTCATATTAATACCCAGTTGAGTCCAAAATCCTCTGTTTCCACCTCCAAGGTCACACACTGTTGAGACAACTGTGTACCCTGCTTGATGAAGATCACATACTATTTCTAAATAAATTTCACGTGTCATCTGTTGATCAAATTGATAGTATATCGGCTGTTTCCAATTACTAAAGAGAGATCTTAACATTACAACTTGAGCATTGCCATATGGGCCTTGGACTTGATCTAATCCTTTGTCGTAACAATATTTGCTGCTGATCTTCATCTCATCAAATGATAAAACCAAAAGTTTTTCTCTTGATGAGAGTGATTCAGCTTTCATAGCCATCAGACGCAAAACTTCAGACTGGATTCCGGGCTTGCAGGGAAGTTTTCTTGCCCATTTTCTTAAGACGGTAATGCATGGAAGTGGTATTTTCATCTTATATCTCATGAATTGATAAGCTTTTGACCCAGCTGAATGTAATGCCATAGCTGAACTTATGTCCTCTGAATTCCATACAACCCTTTTGGCTCCTAGTAAACGTTTAACTTGCCCTGTAGTGAACACTTCAGATAGGATTTCTTGAGCTCTTTTTTCTCCGTCTTCTTTGCTTTTATTTGAAGCAGTTTTTAAATCATCCAGAAGTTTTAAGTTTTTTTTGAAGAGTTCACAATTAGAAATTCGATATTCCTCTAATTGTTTCTCGTGTTTTTTAAATTTATTTAATTCATTTTCCAGAGATGTTATTTTTTCCTTCAATATTTTATTTTCTATTATAATTTCTTCCTCACCTCTTTCATTGTAAGTTTCTATACAATCATTTGATATTTCTTGGGTTTCTTCTGGTATGCCACAAAACATGCAGCACCGATTATTTGTTGTTATATTTGGATGATTATTTTCTCTGTCTTGTAACATATGTTTATCAGTTGGTTTATGTGGAATGAACCTTGACTTGCAAAATGATGTTTTATTTATGGTTTCAACATTCTTGGAATTGTGTGAGGTATGGAGCTCTTGTGAGAGGCCAGGCTTTGCTGCAGCTTCGCTCGGTGAATTTTCAGCATGCTGCTGGAGAACTGTGTTTAAGTATGAAATCTTTTTTGAACCAGGTGAATGATGTGTCACAGTTGTACGAAGATCTTCAGCTGTGCTTGAAGAAGGCAGCGGTGGGCCAGGGTTCGAGGTTGGTAGCTGCTGCGTCTCTGTCGTCTTCAAAGGTGTAACTTGGCTTGGAGGAGACGCTTGCTGTGGCAGATTTGGCCAAGAGAGCGGTGCCACACAAAGTAGTAACTGTTTCGCAGCTGTTTGCAGGGTAAGATCGCTGGGAGTAATGGGTGAATTTGTAGCTTTCTTTGGAAGCAATTTCCTTTTTCTCGGCAGCTGAGATGGTTCATGTGGTTTTGAGGCAGATCCATTTGGAGCAGGTCTGCACCTGCAAAAAGATTTGTAATTAACTCAAATTGAGAAGTGCTTTTTTTTTATATATATATTTTGTATGAATTTATTGTTATAAATATTGTATTTTTTTTTTTTTTTTTGTAATTTATTTTTATGATTTAATCAAAGTAAAATATGTGGAGAATAATAATAATAACTTTAGCATGCTGGGTATAAAATAATAATAATATAATGCACGATGGATATTAAGCGATGTGGTCCAATAATGATTTAATCGTCAAAAATCCTGTTTTCATATCTCATTTTAATCCCTAGCTATTTGTTTTTATTATTTGAAATTAAAAAAATAAATCAATATTTCTTTATTTCATTTTATTAAATTACCTTCATGAGTGCATATCACAAGTCAGAGGTGTCAAGTTGTCCTCCATAGCAAACCAAAATCCAAAAAAATTCTAACTAACAGGTTTGCCTGACAAAAAATACAAATTCAGAGTGAATGTTTCAACTAACATGGGTTCTTACCTTCAAATATCTTAAAAAATACACCGTTATGTAGTATGAAAAAAAAAAAGTGATGTTCTGTGACCTGAGTTTTTAAGCTAAAAACCAAATTTTAAAAAATGACCAGTCCATTTTTCTCAAAAAAAAAAAAATCGAGAAAAACTCTGATGAAAGTGAACATGCTAGATATCTATGTAATTAATACCTGCAATAGCTTATATCTTTGTTAATTCAAACACACACCCTCTGATGTATGATTGACTAAGTGTAGAAATCTCTTTTAAACAGAAAACAGACCCTTCCCCCCCCCCCCCCCCCCCCGCCAGAGCCACGGGCTGGAACCGCCCCTGTGGTTTTATGTCAATTTGTTATTGACAATAATGTCCTCTATAATTAAACATATAAAATTGGCTAATTCAGTTCAGTCTGTAATGTTTTGCTCAGCTCACACGTTACTAAAATACATTACATTTTTTAGTTAGAAAAAGATGTGCTTTGTATCTAAATTTACATTAATTTAACTTACTCATTTGCTTTTGTTACAGAACATGGGAGACTTTCTGATGACGCTGCATGGACAGCAGTTTCCGTGGCAAACCTGTAGATTATTTAAAATAAAATTAAAGTGACAAAAACTTCAGAAACGTGTGTTCAATATATATCTCCAGCAAGTTAAAATTTATTTGGCTTTTCGTAAGAAATAATATTTATATTGTATCTCTCTTTATATATATAGACTAACAGCAGTTACCACGCTTGCTTGAAATAACTTACAGTAATTAAGTGACATAAAGTTGCCAAATTATAACTATAACTATCTTTTATAGGTTTTACCGTGTGGTGACAGACAATAGGATCTAACAAGATGATTCAGTAACCCTGCATGTTGTTGTTTATACTATGCACTAAACTACAGCGCGCTTTGCTGGATTATTTTCTGAGTTCATTTTGCCACTTTCCGGTAAAAGCTAATTAAGTTACTTTGACAGCTCTGCCTCATTTAATTGTATAATTACAGTAAAAGCAGTAAGTCTCTATTGTTGCAGGAGAATTGTTAATCAATATTATATATGATATAATATATATATCGATGTTCTCCCTGCTTTTTTACCGATCTGCATTTGTTTTATTTAACTTTTTTACCTATCTGTTTTTTATTTATCAAACTTTTTTACCTATCTGTTTTTATTTTGTCACACTTTTTTACCTATCTGTTTTTGTTTCTTCAAACTTTTTTACCTATCTGTGAAAAAGTGAATTGTTCAGGAGAAGGTTTAAACTGTTTATTTCTTTATTGTTGTGATTATTTAAAAATACACTTAGCTTTTTTTAAAGGTAATATTATTACTCGTTGTAACGATTTTTTTTTTTTTTCAAATTCCGTAAAGTTCTCGCGTAAAAAAATATAATCGGGATTCAAAATTCTGCTCAATAAGTTTTATTACTTATTACGCGTGTAGATATTAATGAAGTTTACCATACATAATATATAATTATGGTAATTAAGGAACATTAATAAAACAGTAATTGATGATGCATCAATCGGCATATATATATAGTTATTGTGAATACGAAAAAAGTAATGCTAATTAATTATTATCCTCGGCATTTTTGGTAAAGAATAAAATTGTAACATAAAAGAATTAAATTTATTTTTGTAATATTTATAAAAGGCCATGGGAATTGGGAATTTGACTAAATAAAAAATATAATTATACTTTTTACATTCTAAGCAATCATTTAGGATTAAAAATGTATGTATCGATTGTAATTAAGATACTATGCAAACCTTTAATTTCAAAGTCACTACAGTATTTTAAAGTTTGCATAATTGGAATTTGTTTTTTTTTTTTGCATATTTTATAGCCTACAGATAAATAAAACTCATCAAATTAATAATTATTAATTTATATTAATATCAAACATAATAATATATCAAATTAATAATAAGTATAAATATTATTATATGTTTTGCAACAATTTTTGTATAATATATACAGTAATATATATAAATATAAATGAAACGAAAATTAAATGAAATATTCTTCATGTAGCTTTCGCTGTTCAGTACAAAATATGCTTAATTTATATATATTCTGTGAGGCCATAAAATCTTCTGATGTCCAGTTTCTAATTGTTTTAGCAGACAGGCAGAGTGTATTAGTATGCATCATTTCACAAACTTTAAAATTACCACTCTCAGTCCTAAGGAAATACTGCCGTTGTACTTGTTTACGTAGCTTTACAGGGCTACTCAATGTTCTACGTTTTGGTGCAGCTGTAACGACAGAGTCTCGAACAAATACTTTTTTTGCATATTTGTCAAGTGAATAAAAATAATTATGAATTTTTTCTCTATCCTTTTCACTCGCATTTTAGCACAGAATTTTAATAACTTTTGGGTGTCCTTCTTCTCACTGCATTTACACCCAGCTTTCACCACCACTGCAGGCTTGTTGTCAGGTGAAACAATACCAAGTTGTGTCTTCGTTCTAACATATATATGCATGGTTTCCCCTGCTGGCGAAGATTTTGGTTTGTGAATTTTTCAAATGAAAGACGTCACTTTTAATTTTTGTTAATTTCTTTTTCATTCTCTGTTAACGTTTTAGAATTTTTTACTTCACGATTAATATTTTGCTCTACATCTGCTAAGTCTAATAAGGTAACAAAGGAATTTCAAGTATCAGTACATTGTTCTTCAATCCTCAAAACTGACTCGGCTTGTTCAGAGCTCCGACCACTAGTGCTTGGTCCAATCTCCATGCTGAGAAGCTGTAAAAACAACAAATTGCCGTTACTATTGCGATCATTATTATTACGTAATTCACTCTAATGAATGTAAATATTACTTAGTTAATAATAGAATATAAAATTCTTACCTATTTCAATCCTTATTTGCATGTAGACTCTGAAGAAAAGCAGAAATAAACGTCGCACGAGGTTTGTTTTGGTCTGTCAGCTGATTGTCACGGATTGTTCTTATTTAATTTAAATTATAAAAAAGCCGCGAAACACTCTGAAATTTTAACAGCTTACGTACGGTGGTGCACTCTATATTTTTCCACGATAAAATTTTTTTTTTCAAATTGACAGATAGGTAAAAAAGTTTGAAGAAACAAAAACAGATAGGTAAAAAAGTGCGACAAAATAAAAACAGATAGGTAAAAAAGTTTGATAAATAAAAAACAGATAGGTAAAAAAGTAAAATAAAACAAATGCAGATCGGTAAAAAAGCAGGGAGAACATCGATATATAAATTTAAATAATTTATAACTATATAATTAGTATATGACGAGTATGTCTTAATTATTATTAAAGAATGAAGGGCTTAGGGAACCGTATATTATAATTTTGCTTCAAAATATATTAATGAAGACTTTTTTTTTTACCAAAAAATTTCAAAATAAGAAGATATATCGAAGGAATCATTTCAATAATTTATTGATGAACCAATTTTATTATATATTTTGTTTATGGAACAAAAGGTGGATCACACAATAAAAATTGATTGTAGGAACAGACCTATTATTAACTTAACTATAATTACTATAAATATAATTAATAGTATAATATATAATCTTAAATACACTCATGCAACTTAAACTACTGGAGGTATATATCAGAAAAATGAAAAAAGTGCATGCATAGCTCAGTCATAACATATTTACCAATATAATAAATATAATGTTACTCTACATTATAATATATGTAGAGTAATCTTTGTATATATAAAGTATAGGAAAATAAATTAACTTTTAAATAATATGTATATTATAATATATATTAAAGTATTATAATTAAATATAATTTTTACTCAATAAAAAAAAACTTTCTGATAAATTTTATTGTAATAAAATGTACAATAAATGTATAAAATATATTATTTTAATTAAACTATCACTATCATTGCCGTATTATAATTATGTATATATAAATATATTATTTATATATTTACCGCTTATTTATCTCCACGTTCATCAGTAGCTCATTAACAATTTTTCTGTTTTCTCTCTTCTGGCCCCTCTGATCTCTCAAAATTTGTTTTTCAGTAGGGACTTTATCCACTTTGCCAGGAAGTTTTAATGTTGGCAACGTTTCATTGGGGAGTCTGCATCTGCATGTTGATTCTTTTGACATTATTCTGCATTGATTAGTATGCAATAGGTGTGGTTCAAAGTGTTCTGAACAAATTCTAGAGTTTTGAATGTTGAAGGTGTCGCTTCTTTTACATAGCTTATGCCACAAACTTCGAAGATGGGAGTCGGCAGGAAAACGATAAAATTTGATTTCATTTTTAACAGACGATTCGTAATTTTTACAACTGTAAATGGCACAACGAACCATTGTTAAATATATTTTATATAATTTTATATTTAACGCGCTAAGATTTTACCTTAAACTTCACTAAAATTCCGTCAGAGGTCCATATCAATCGACATTCCTATATTCTACAACGTTCTGCACGCGAGAGATGGCGTGACATTCGAGCCTGTGACGTCACGTCTCTCTGATTGGAGCGCATTTCGGAACGTTTCGCGCGAACTTTAAAAACCTGCGCCGGCTTGTCGGAGCGTCCAACCTTATGTAGAGGGACCTTGCCCCGGCCATGCAATCCATCCCAGCATTAATTTGCCTATATACGATTGAGGGAAACGTGGAAATCTCAACTACAATAGACGCTACAGCTTCTGTCAATGGACCGTAGTGCAATGGTACAAAACCATGCAGGGGAACCATATGGTGGGTAGAAAAGCGCAATGATTTACCCCTGGGTGAGAAATGTGATTTCTGTTGAAAATACAATGGTCACCAATCCAACTAGCAACCACGCACAGCGTTGCTTAACTTCGGTGATCTGACGAATCCCGGTTAAACGCATTACGCCATACCTTCCCACAAAGATTATAAATTTATTGTTTACAAAATGCCATAACATGTCTTTTATTATCTATAATATATGGATTCTATATCATATATGATCTTTCTATATTATTATTATAAATATATAATATCCTGAAATTCTCAAAATCCATATCATACAGATTTCGGGGGGGTGGGAGGGGGTAAATTGGGTTTTACTACCCCCATACTTCATATAATATTTTATTGCACGACAGAAGTAAAGCCGGCGACAAGAGAGCGCGCAAGCCTAAATGCGTGCATAGCGGGCAGCTGTATTGTCGTTTGAACGTCGGAGCGACCACGCGCGCTCTTCTTCATCCGCTCATATCTCCGTTAAATACGAACGTAAATTAAAGTTAATGACAGTTTCGAAAACTAGAAAACATAAGCTATGTTTCTTACTCGAAGCTTTTTTTCATAAAAAAATTATTTCTATGCTTTTTTTTACTATCTATCCGCGAGCTTTTGATAAAAAATTAATTAATCACCGATTAAACGCCGATTAACTTCAAAATTTTAAACTATTTTTAATTTTCCTGTTAATGTCAACTCTTGGCTTTAATTATCTGCTAAAATTTTTAACCTACCTTAATTAGGGATTTAATTACGAATTTTTTAAAAAGGTGCTTTTTGGCCGCCATTTTTCAAGGGTAACCGGAAATGCCCCAGGGGGATTTTGGGGGATTTTGAGGATGTGATCTAGAACATAAATCTACATCGACCCTGAAAGTTTCAAAACTTTAATAATTTTTTCCGGGTCAAAACTTAATTTTACTGGACTAGTATGTACGATGACAATAAACTGACAACATTTCTATTAATTACTTTTCTGTCTGCTTTCTGTTGACGACTGGGGCAATTGAATCGAGGAATAGGAATCTGAGAAATTGTTTAGAAACGTCGAATTTGGATCAGAAACGAAATGAAAAATGGAACTAAACCTGGCAACGTTTTCACGTTTTTTCACTCTCATTATTCTGGGCTGTAAGTCAGACTACCCTCTCTTTCACATTTCTCGAAGCATCCATTTAGTGCTCCGCTTTATCGAGTCAGTTGGTTCGTGTGGTTTACGCTGCAAATATAACAGGTAAATGCATATAATATAAGTGTCAGCATACTCAATTTGTAAGCGCTGTTAGTATGTTATTGAAACGCATTAAATTTAACATTACTTACAGGTGAAATTAATAATTTGCCGACGTCGATTTTACAGTTAATTTTTTCTGATGACGCCCATGCATTTTTCTTTCTAGGTTTTCCAATCTGCTAAGAAAGCTCTTCCAAAATGCGTGAAATTCTCCATTTACAAGCGGGGCAGTGCGGTAATCAGATCGGCTGCAAGGTAAATGGATTATCAATAATTGAAATTAACATTTAATACGACATGTGCCAAATCTCTTCATGCCCGCAATGCGGTCGCTTTGTGGCAATGCGTCATGATTGGATGATTGGCTGCAGCGTCACCGGCATGTTTGTTCTCCAATGTAGATTGAAGCCTTTTAGTAAGATGGGCATTAGGCATGTTAATTATATTATAGTTAATAGGATATTAACCAGTAGCCTGATAACTTCCAGAACAATTTGCATAGGGATTATTACTGAAAATGATTTGTATCATCTCTTCTTTTGAAAGTTGTTGTAATTAGTTTCAACATAAACCTGTTTCATTTCATTTCAGCCCTAGGCTAAAATCCTTTTACAAAAAATTCCAGTATGGTTGCTTGCTGTAGAAGGCAATACTATTTCAGTGCTGAGCAAAACCACTCCTTTGATGACCTGTCTATAAAGACATGTACATATACATACAAGTAGCCTCAACGCCCTCAACAGACTGAGAAAAAGCAAAAACAATATTTTATTCCTCAATTGTGCTTATATGCATACTGGGTATTGCTGCAAAGAATATTGCATATATGATTTCCAATAATCACTTAGTAATTAAAATTACATTAATTACAATTACATTACTCAATAAGCAGAAATAGTTCGAAATGAGAAGCTATACAATGATATTTTTCGTTGTTGTTAACTTATACGTATCATCCACCATGTATAATATCTGTTCAATAAACAGCGTATGATACAAACAAATCAAATCTAAAAATGAACTGAATAATTGTTGTGATATGTTTTTTAAATTTTTTTTTTTACAACGAAAGGCAAGCTAAATTTCATTTATATGAAACAATATTGGAGTATGCATGTAGTGTGTGGGATCCATATAGGGAGATTGGAAAGTGTTTTTTAATTTTTTTTTTACAACAAAAGGCAAGCTAAATTTCATTTATATGAAACAATATTGGAGTATGCATGTAGTGTGTGGGATCCATATAGGGAGATTGGAAAGAAGGAGTTAGGAAAGGTTCAGAGGAGGGCTGCCCTGGGCTGCTAGAAGAGTTATGGGAAGAATGAGAAAATGGTGTGGAGGGATTATGAGAGTGTGTCGAAAATGATTGAAACTTTGGAGTGGGTGTCACTTGAGGAAAGGAGAAGGTACAGCCGATTGGGAAATTTGTTAAAAGTTAATAGGGAAATGGCAGTTTGGAGTGAGTTTAGTGACAGAACTAGGAAAGGTAGATATATTGGGAGGGGGATCATCAATGGAAATTGGAGTTCAAGGGTAGTGGGAGTGATGTGGGGAAGTATTCTTTCCTAAACCGAACAGTGAGGCAGTGGAACTCTTTGCCGCCCGAGGTGGTGGAGGCGGAGAGTTACGAGGGATTTAAGCGTGCGTTGAGTACTACATTGCAAGCCACCGTTGTATAACCACATTTCTGCAGATCATTATAAATCAATGCTCCGTTAGCAGCCACAGCATAATTTTACAGAAATAACAACACCATAATTAGTTGTCAAATACTTTCGGACAAATATAAAAAAAAAACAAAAACATGAACACTGCACAATAAATACATGGCAAAAAATATGCATAATTAAATTTGAATGAAAAAGCATCAATCTTTTAAAATGCCACTGGCATTTGCTTTGTTGAAGTTTCTCCTTAAGGGTAAGATAACGCCACCAATCACTACGTTTACATGACGGTGTTTAATGCATATCCGTTGACGACGCCTCATAAGAATAACATTATCCGTCGTCAACGAATACACATTTAACACCGTCATGTAAACGTAGTGAATGTTAAAAAAAATCCCTCACACAAAAATTCTGAAAAAAATTTAAAATGTTCTCCTCTACACCCCCTATCAGTAGTTCAAATATCAGGTATACAAATACGATCTAGTTTTTGAGTTATGAATTTTTAAAGTTCTCTAATTTAACATGGAGAAATGAAACTTCCATGTTAAATTAGAGAACTTTGAAAATGGAGTATTGTCCTCAATTTTTTTCATTGCAGAAATGGATAGAGCGTGCAAAGTTATGCTATCCTGATTTTTTTCAGATTTTTTAGAGCCCGGGAAGTATTTTTAAAAAATTGTTGAAAGTCCTTTTTGTGACGTCACGCGGCGGCAAGTCCTACCTTTGGGAGCGGCGTCTCGTGACGTCACAAAAATCACCCTCTATCCATTTCAGCAATAAAAAAAATTGAGGTCAATACTCCATTCATAACCCAAAAACTAGATCGTATTTTTATACCTGATATTTTATCTACTGATAGGGGGTGAAGAGGAGAACATTTTAAATTTTTTTCAGAATTCTTGTGTGAGGGATTTTTTTTTTAAACATTGGTGGCGTTATCTTACCCTTAATACTGGATGTTACCAGTATTTCAGCTTTCATGCAAAAAACTCTTGTTATCAGACACCACCATGGAATGTAGTGAATGTAATATGATGTAAGGGTGGTTTCCATACAATAAAGTTGTGGTAAAATTGCAAGGCACCGATTGGTTGCATACAACTGGAGTGAGAGGATCTTTGGCGTCTGATTGGCTGTGACTTAAAATGTCCTGCTGCATTCAGGAAATCCCCCACAAATATTATTTTGCTGTGACACAATGGCTCTTTGGTTTGGTAATACAGAAGCAACAAATGGGAGTATGCTTGAGAAGATAACGATCATAATAAAATGTGCCAAGGTCATTTTTAAGCTGTCACTTGTCATTATTTAGGCTGCAATATTTATCTATCTTTTCATCTTGAATGTTAAGGAAATGCATTAGTTACATTTTTTTTATGTGCTGTACAGTAGCAGGCAACACTGGCAACAGTGTTGTCATTTAGCCACATGACTGAATCATAGCGTATGCAGTTAACCAATTGACAGCATTTTCATTTAATCATTAATTAATATTGACTAAGTCGTTAAATGTTATAATATTGTTCCTCTTGTTTATTGTAGAATATAATTTATTTTCATCTTGTAGCGATTAAATAAAAATGTTATGCACTTTGCTTTGTTTGTTGTTTGTCTGCTAATTTATGGTGATTATCAGTATATTTATCCTTCATTTCACATTATTTTTGCATTTCAGTTCTGGGAGATCATTTCCGATGAGCACGGCATTGACCCCGTTGGTCGGTATCACGGAACGAGCGATTTACAGTTGGACCGTATCAATGTTTACTACAATGAGGCCTCAAGTAAGTACCGGTAGTCATCAAACAGCGTTCTCTTACTTCCCTTACTGATGACAGTAACATTTGTGTAAACATCATGTATTCTATATAATTTTATAGCATTATTATGTTACTCTCATCCAGTTTTGAAGCTAGAGCATATTCGAGTCATTTTGTCTTGAAATTAATAAAATTTTCCTTGCCAGGTGGCAACTATGTCCCC
This sequence comes from Siphlonurus alternatus, assembly GCA_949825025.1. Taxonomy (NCBI): domain Eukaryota; kingdom Metazoa; phylum Arthropoda; class Insecta; order Ephemeroptera; family Siphlonuridae; genus Siphlonurus; species Siphlonurus alternatus. The sequence goes on from OX463779.1 coordinate 39,466,179, forward strand.
AGAGCCATTCTGGTTGACTTGGAGCCAGGTACCATGGACTCTGCACGCAGTGGGCCATATGGAAGCATTTTCCGTCCCGACAACTTTGTTTTTGGACAGTCTGGTGCCGGTAAGTTCCATTGTAGATGATATTTATATTTCACAGAGGGTAACGAGAAAACATAAAGTTGCAATGATCTGTCTTAGCCAGTGGTGACTATCGGTAGTGACTGAGTAAAGTCAAAAAGTCTACTTAAAATATTGTTAGTGTGCATTTTTTGCACTCGTGGTTTGCCTGAAACCTGCAGTTTTGTTACCTTTGTCATTATGACAGTTTTGACGCCTTGTAGTTTGTCAATAATTCATTATAAAGAATTGATTATTATTTATATCCTATAAATTTATACAGTAGCTATTGTGTTATGAAATTGAGGAACTGCTGTTATACAAACAATAGAAAATATTGTCATATGTATTTTTATTCATATGTTTACCAGAAGGCTTGTTTTACCTTTCACCCCGTCCCCCTCTCTTTTCTTTTTTCCTTTGTTTCTTGTATTTATTTGTATAAATGCACTAGCTTTGTTTTTATTTAATGAGTACAACCCATGTGAAGAACTCCAAACATTTAAAGTATTTGGTCCCATGATTTGCTGATACTGCAACTTCAATTGACTATCAACGCAGATTTTCCAATTTTTTAAAGCTACTTAGGGAGAAACTTTTACAAAAAATTTTTAAGCTGGCATCCAAGTGAAATGACCAACAAATTTAGCAGGCATTTTAACAAGCGCAAGGAACATTCCAACCGTGTAGTGTCTGTCGACAAAAAGGGAATAAAATATGCGACAGTATATGTAATTTGTAGAACCAAAATAAGAATGATACATTCAGAAACAGCAGCTGCAATTCAAATATCTAGATTCTAAGAAGACAACTACAGTATACATAATCAATTTTGGGATTTTACTATTGATCTTAATCTTGAAGATATGGAAAAAAGTATTAGAAATCTCGTATTGGTTCATACAGTAAAGTTTGGTGTTGGGAAATATATATGCTCCCTTTAGTTTGCATCAAACAGACCCTTCACGGGGCTTGTAAGAACCTTGTGGTGACACTCAATATTTCTGACCTCAGGTAACAACTGGGCCAAGGGTCACTACACGGAAGGCGCGGAGTTGATAGAGAGCGTCATGGACGTGACGAGGCGTGAGGCTGAGGGCTGCGACTGCTTGCAAGGTGAAGCTCGCCTCCCAGTGAGAAAGAAACCAGCATCCATATAACTGTTGCTGCAGTACTCCAGTTAACCTTTGTTTTTATTCATGAAAATTATTGTGATGATTTAAAAATTTCAGGAAAAGGATTAAAGATTAAGTACAGTAAAAAATAATTTGGAATAGAATTTCTATTTCAATATTTTTTTACTTGTATGGTAAATGTATATTTATTATTATTTTTATTTTTTTAAATAATTATTTTAGTAGATTTTGCTGAAATGTAACATATTGCATGTTAATTTGCTTCACGTTATGTAGAAAATTTTACCAGCTTTAGTAACAAGATTAAACTGGCAAAAAAAGTACTGTTGTGTGTTTTGCATGTTGTAACTTACTTCTTCTGTATGAAAAAAAAAAAAAAAAAAAAAGAAAAACAACAACGGATGGGTGTTAATGTTATACTTCAGTGTCTTCTGTTATGTAATGCACATTAAAACTGTTGCATGATATATTTTTTTTCCTCACACTTTAATTGCCAATTGGCTCCTGTGTTCTAGGATTTCAGCTGACCCATTCATTGGGTGGTGGCACGGGGAGTGGCTTAGGTACATTGCTCCTCGCTAAAATCAGGGAGGAATATCCTGATAGAATAATGAACACATACAGTGTCATTCCATCACCAAAGGTAATCTTCGTTGCCCCCCCCCCCCCCCCCAAAAAAAATATATTTTTTTGATGCGACAGGAGGGAAATTCAATGTGAAAATGTTTATGAAGATTTTGTTTATAAAATTTTGTACTAGATGTATCTAGTTTGTAAACGTAATTCGCACCTAATAAATCAATGCACAAGATTTTTAATTTTTTGAGTATCGTTGAAAGCACTAGCATGAATAATGTTCAACATTCTTTATTGGACATGAAAGTAATTATCATAACTTTTGTATCATGGAAATTACATATGTAAAAAAAAAAAAAAAACATCCTGACAGCAACTTGCAGTGTTTCGTCTTACATTTGTACTGTTCAAAGGTATTTGTCGAACAAGTTTTATTTTAACCCAAAGTGGGAAATATTTCTACTAACAGCACTGTGCGACTACCATGCTGATTGAGCTCTTGGGAAATAAACTTTGGAATTTTCTCTGCAAACGATGGCATGTTCCAATCCTACTGTCTCTCTCACGTGACAGTAACTTCTACTTTAATGCTAAAACAATAAATTACTAAAATATATTCAATTTCAGGGGACTGTTGCATGACTGTTCAGGGTCATGACACTCAAAGTGTAAATCAATGTGAACTGAACTGTATTTAATGATGAAAATAACATTGCTTGCATTTCCTAATTTTAATGCTCATAATTTAAATAAGCTTGTATTTTTTTAATTCTGTGGGACAATTTATATGCTGCTAATTTTAATTAATATCCAAACAATCAAGCATCTACAGCAGCTGCAAATATCTATGTTAATGTTGGTTGCTGTCTTCCTCAGGTGTCAGAGACTGTTGTGGAGCCATACAACGCCACACTGTCCGTTCACCAGCTTGTTGAGAACACTGACGAGACTTTCTGCATTGACAACGAGGCACTTTATGACATCTGCTTCCGTACACTCAAGCTCACCTCACCCACGTACGGAGACTTGAACCATCTAGTCTCGGTAAGACCGTTCTCCAGATGTAAATGCCAAGTATGGGTCTGACCTGATGTTTCTTCCAGATCACCATGTCGGGCGTTACCACTTGCCTGAGGTTCCCTGGACAGTTGAACGCAGATCTGCGTAAGCTGGCAGTAAACATGGTGCCTTTCCCCCGTCTCCACTTCTTCATGCCTGGTTTTGCTCCTCTGACGTCCCGTGCTTCTCAAGGATTCCGAGCACTCACCGTTGCAGAACTCACCCAGCAGGTACGGAATTATTCTGATGCACCCCCACTTTCTGCTTATTTTTCCTGTAATTCCAATCACCCAGTTGATTGCATAGATGTGATCTAACTTCAAGCTATAAATTTGTGTTTATTGATTTTGATTAATGTATTGTAGCCATCATAGTCAACAAAAGTTGATCTTAAGTTGCAGCAATGCAAATCTTTAGTATTCAAAATTATGATCTGTTATTTGATAAATATTTTATAGTTATCAAATTGTGTTAATGCCTTCTCTTCATTGTCTCTGGTAAACCAAATACAAGGCAATGTTCACTTCTGATTTAACTTTCCTACTCCAGATGTTTGATGCCAAGAACATGATGGCTGCCTGCGACCCCCGTCATGGACGTTACCTTACCGTGGCCACCATCTTCCGTGGTAAGATGTCCATGAAGGAAGTTGACGAGCAGATGCTGAGCATCCAAAACAAGAACTCTGCGTAAGTAATCACACCTTTTTCGTGAGTGATGTCATAAATAATGTTTTGTGGGGTTAGCTAAGTTAGCTTTCTCACCGACAAATTGGGTTATCTTTATATCACAGAAAATTTAAATTTTAAGAATATTTGCAAAACTATGTATTGTTTCATCTTTCAAGTAAAATTTTATTATGAAATGGTTGAATTTTCCCTAATTAATTGGGAAAAAATATAAAAATACAGTAGAAAAACTGGTAACTTAGAAAGAACCATATCCAAATTGAATAAGTGTGCAGCACCCAGACAAAACAAATATTATCAATAAGTTATTGCAGCAACTCATTCTAACTGTAAATCCGTTTGCAGCTACTTTGTGGAATGGATCCCGAACAATGTGAAAGTTGCCGTTTGTGACATCCCACCTCGTGGTCTCAAGATGTCCGCCACCTTCATCGGTAACACCACAGCCATTCAGGAGATCTTCAAGCGCATCTCCGAGCAGTTCACCGCCATGTTCCGTCGCAAGGCTTTCTTGCATTGGTACACTGGAGAGGGCATGGACGAGATGGAGTTCACCGAGGCCGAGAGCAACATGAACGACCTGGTGTCAGAGTACCAACAATACCAGGTATGAAAATAACGTATTGTTAGCATCATTCCCTGCCTACTAGAATGAACTAGCAGCTATCATCATTATTTAACTGTAGGAAATGTGTTTATGTGTGGCAAATCCTCAATTATCCAATTTTTGCAAGCTGAACACCCATTGAATCTGGTATGTTTAGTAACTATAGAATACACTTCATAAATTTTAAAAAACGAGAAAAGAGTTGTCTAATGCAGTAAAATGTAGATCTGGTAAGTAGTTGACAGTGAACTGGTGACAACTGGTTTCTTGCCTCACATTCTAGATAATCAGTATGTTGTCACATGTTCACTTACCTAGTTTCCTCTTGAAACTGCCTGACTGCATGTGGGGCAATGACTTAGAAATATTAATTTAGCAAGAAAACTTGGCATTAAGGTCTTATTTTTATAATTTTTTAAAGAATATTAGAAATAGAAAACATTCCATGCCTTTTTGGAAAGCATCAAGCTTCAATATTTTTCAATAAAAATTTATCTTCATGGAATTTAAATATTGAAAGCTTATTCCTAATATTATTTAGAAGCAGTCTTTCTGCACTGAATTAAGATCATGAAGTACACATATCGTGTAAAATCTTATGTAGCTACCTACTGCTTTATCTTAGAGAGAAATTTTAAAGTTAATAACTGTATGAACTACAGTATAACAGATCTTCGTTTACCTTTAGACAGTTCAGTAGACTAGACGGCGCCAGATACATAAGCCAATGAAAAGGTGGCTAGCTGTCATTCCAGCCTTTTCATTGGCTGATCAATATATCTGGCGCCGTCTAGTCTACTGAACTGTCTAGAGGTAAACTAAGATTTGTTATACTGTACGTCTTCCTTCCTACTCTATGTTACAATGAGGCTAATTCTACAGATTTTATTCTCCAATATCTTGTAAAGCCTATAAGCGGTAAAGCCCTTAAGCACAAATCTTGACTTAATCACTATTAGAATCTTGCTAAACAAAATTACGCAATGCCATACTGTAAATTGTTTAGTGTGGGTGACCACGTTTCTGACGCAGCGTGCTTTTATTTTTCCAGGAGGCAGCTGCCTACGATGAAAATGAATTTGACGAAGAGGAGGAGGCGGTACAAGAGACTGATTAAACAATTTTACCTTCGCTCAAATGTTATATCAAAAAATATTATATATGTATCCTTTTATTTTTCACATCAGGCTTAATTTGACTTAAAGAAAAACTAATAACTTTGTGTATGACGTGTATGAAACTGATGCAAGTTCAGTTTGCCATGGTGATGGTACTAGTTACAGAATCAACAAGAAATGGCTTTCGTTCTGCAACATATTAACATTACTTGAATGTTTGAGCCTATTTTATAACTTTGAGATGTTTTTTATATAATAATGTAACGTACTGTTTTATATAAAATAAAAAGAAGTCAAAAGAATAATAATAATAAAGAAAAAAAAAAAAAAAAAAAAAGAACGGCAGTTTCAAAGCAGTAATGTACAATATTGTTATAAAATATTTTATTGTTATTTGTTAACTGACTTAAATATTTTTGGAATTCATTGTATGACCATATAAATAAATAAAAAAATATTTCATTAGGATATTTCTGGCTTTTTTATTTGTTACAAATTATTTGCAGTTACTAGAATTATTATTAAAATTAGATTGGGATTCAAAAACCTAATTAGGAAATAAGTCAGGTTTATGGAATGTGATACTAAATTAATTTATTGGGTAGTTTTTTTATATAAATTATTTTATTTTACCAATTTTGGAAGACAAGGAAGATTGGAACTGTTATTCAAGCATTCTGATATTGCTAAACCATATTTCAGCATACGTTAATTAACCAAAGGACATTAATTTTTCTTAATTAAATAATTTTGGCTTTTAATAATGTCATTTAAAGTAGAGTGAGCGAGTTCATTTTTTTAATATTTTATTTTTTAAAAATAGTTTAAGCTGCCTTCTATCGAGAAATGAAAACCAAAAAATTCCATCTCAAATGGTTTCACCACAAAAAATTCCCAAAGTTGGTGTTTCGGAGGCCTTTAATGTGCAGCCTTATGGAACATAAAACTGCGTTTTACTCCAACTTTTTCTGAACTATGGTACCATTTAAAAAATACCTATTTTGATTGGTTTTCATTTCTCAATAGAGGGCAGCTTAAACTATTTTTTAGAAAATAAAACATTAAAAAAAATGCAATCGCTCACTCTACTTTAAAATTATCTTAAGGGTAAGGTAACGCCACCAATGTTAAAAAAAGTCCCTCACACAAAAATTCTGAAAAAAAATTAAAATGTTCTCCTCTACACCCCCTATCAGTAGCTAAAATATCAGGTATACAAATTCGATTTAAATGTTTGTGTGAGGGATTTTTTTTAACATTGGTGGCGTTACCTTACCCTTAAGGGTAAGATAACACGAACAATCGATTGTTGGTAGTCCCATTTGATAACATGTAAACCTTAGCAACCTCATAATGATTCTGAATTTTTTTTAGAGACAGTTTTTAGCACAAAAAAACATATGGAAAAAATTTCAAAACAATCGGACGATCCAGTTTTTTAAAATTAATTTCTTAGTTTAGGTCTCCATTGGAAAGCCTTAAAAAAATTGGATCGTTCGATTGTTTTGAAATTTTTTCCATATATTTTTGGTGCTAAGAACTGTCTCTCAAAAAAAATTCAGAATCATTATGAGGTTCGTCTTGCTAAGGTTTACATGTTAATCAAATGGGACTACAACAATCGATTGTTCGTGTTATCTTACCCTTAATATTTGAAGATTTAATGTAGCTTTAATCCATGCAGGAGGCATACATAATTAATACAGTGAATTTGGCGAGAGTAAAAAACCTCGACAACACCCTCGACTAAGAAAAAAAATGCTGTTACTATTTTTGTAATTATTCAGGCACAGCAAGGGCTCAAATAATTATTATTTCGATTTAAAAACGCCGCGATTTCTTCATTGTGGCGCGCTTCGGCGCGCTTGTCGCTCTCTCGTAAATTAAGGTCACGAGGACTCATATATGTTTACGCCCGTGTTGACAAAAAATTATTACAGTAACTGCTTTAATCATGCAGTCTCCTCCGGCTTAATGCCGTGTTATTTATATATAATACTTGATTTTCGGCTATTAAAAATAAATAATAATTGTTACATAAATATATAAATAATATATATAACTTTTATTATCTCCTCTATTTTATTTTAGCTAGAAGGGATTTTTTTTCCCGTCGTCTTGACTTTGTGAGATATCACATGATCATGCTGTGTTTGTTATGATGGTGAAGTTTTTATCAGTTCAGCTGTCTAAAATATATTTAAGATAACGCTATATATACATATAATAGCGAATTTAGCTCCATTCTACGTAATATAATTATACAACTGTTAAGTTTTATTAACGTTATTATTTACATTATAATATTTATATAAGTCAAGCGGCCTTTATCCAAGCAATTATTAAATAACAACAACCCACGCAGCTATTATCTAATAAAAATTAAACGGTAAGTTATACCATAATATATATTAATCTTATCTAAGAGTTTTTGAATCAATTTAACGATTTAATAATTGTAATAACCGGAAATGTATACATTGCAGGCTCGTTTAATAAACTGAACTGCGCCCGGACTGAAGAAGCTATAAGGATTTTTATAATTTATAAATATATATTTAATATTTATATACAAGAAAAGGAGTACAAAAATACATGCAAGCATATATTTTAATTAATGTTGTTTAATTTTTGTGTAGTCAGAGTCAGAAACATATTTCACTACCGGGAGTATAATATTCTAATTTTTCTTTGACTGTGTATAATATAATAATATGCTTATCTCTCATTGCATAGTCGCGTTGAGCCGGCATAAGAGCATGCATTTATTATTTATTTGTTATACGTGAGTCGTGAGAGATAACGCGCGGCCGTACATGCACGACGTTCGAGTCATTTGAGCTTGTCCAGCCTGCTATGCATGTGAACTATAATGTAAACGAAAGAAATTGATATTCCGACGACAGTTGTAGATAAAAGGAGGGCTCGCACCTTTGGGGGAAGGGGAGGCTGCATGGGGCAGCTGCTCAATTCGTTTTGCAGCTTAAAAAAAAAAATAATAATGATAATACAACGTGTGCAACAGTTTAATTGGTGTGCATATTTTTTTACAGTTAAAAAAAAATACAGAATATAATATAAAATATTAATTAACGTTACGTGTTAATATATATATTATTATACATATATATAATATATATATATATATATATATATATATATATATATATATATATATTCGATCTCATGTATATGACCATATATTATATTGAATTACATATATTGTGCATTAAAATAAATATAATGTAGTATCAACCTCAATTGTTTTCGTTTTTTTTTTTTTTTCTTCAGAAATGGATAGAGGATGCAAAGTTATGCTATAACCCTGATTTTTTAAAGACCGGGAACTATTTTTTAAAAAAAATATTGAAAGGTCTTTTTGTGACGTCACGAGGCGCCGCTCCTTAAGAAAAGGATAGGACTTGCCGCCTCGTGACGTTCGTGACGTTGCAAAAAGGACTTTCAATAATTTTTCCGGTCTGAAAAAAATCAGGGTAGCATAACTTTGCACCCTCTATCCATTTCTGCAATAAAAAAAAATAAGGTCAATATTCCATTACATTAATACACATTAATTAAGTTTAGTGTCCGTCTCTTAGACTGCGCGTCCTGTTTTCCAATTCAGCTAGTTCACATCTCTACACGTACATACCAGTCAACATCTGGAAATGCCGCACGACTCCCGCGGACTCCGCATCACAAAAACATCCACTCGATATTAATCAAATCAAAAAAAAAAAAAAAAAAACTATTATTTATTCAGCAACAGTTACAAAAGAAATTTTAGTTTTATAATTATTTTTATTCCTGTACTCTCAAAAGTGTCATCATGACAGTTAATTAAGTCACTTCAAAAGCTTGAAAAAAAAAAAGTAAATTTGTTGACACTTTTTGTTTTGTGGCAAACTAGAAACAAATTGTACGAGGCGGGTGTTTAATAATTAATTGCCCCCGAATGCACGAACCAAAATGGACACAACCTATTAAAAAAAAAAAATATTTTGCAGAATTAAGTGAATAGAGGACACCATAATTATACTAATCTACTACCTTTTTTTTAAAAAAAAATTTAGAGCCCGGGAACATTGCTAAAAAAATTATGCAAAGTCCAGGTTCAAACCCCGTCAACCCCCTTTATTTAGTCCTATATACATCCTTTTATTAATAAGTGACGCCTGTTGACGCTTAGCTCTTTCTGTACTTTCAATAATTTTTTGAAAATATAGTTCTTGTGCTCTAAAAAGTATTAAAAAAGAGTGGTATAATTTGGTACTCTCCACTTTCATTTTTGCGATAAAAAAATAATTTAGGTTGTCCATGCATATGCGCATTAATTACGGGAAAATATTTTATATCTCTATACCGCCACACATAATTGCAGCGTTGAAATTGCCAATTCCTTTATTCATCATAATATTGCGATACATAATAAGGGTTAATTTAAAAGTCTGGAGATAAACAGTCCTCATCACAGAGTTTGGTTTGCATTTGATGGTCTCTCCAATTATATATTTTTGTTTACGTCATAAAATAAGTATTCACAACAATAAAGTGGCAGAGCGAATATCGACAATACAATAAAAAACCTCCAAAATGGATAAAAAAATAATTAAATAAATTTTCTCATTTCTCCATTATAATGGGGAATTCTCCTACATTTATTTTAATTTTTTTTTCAGATGCTCTATGCCTTGAAATTAAATGTCCCAAAACAATAAAGTTTCAATCTTCAAAATTGGAGACAAGGGAATTTTTTAAAAAACTTCCTTCTTTTGAATTTAGCGCCAAAACGTGACGTAGAAACTGCCTAGCAGGCGAAATTTTCCTGCAATAAATTTATATTTTCGATTATCACTCTTAAAATAAACTGATATTAGAGACAAAACTATTGGTACTAGGGTAGAAAAACCCGCTGATTTCGATCGTGTTACTAAAATTTATAGCCAATCACTCCTTGACGCTCAAATTATGATATCAGGCAGTTGTTGTGTGTTAACTAGGGAGTTTCTACGTCACAATTTTCAGGTTTGCGCGCAGGTTGCATACTTTGCCCCTATTCTAATAATCCCTTCAGAGTCCCCAAATATGAGTTTAAAAAGTTGAAACTTAAGACAAACTTATTGTTAATATGTACCCTATCATAATATAGTATTAATTAAATTAAAATTTGAGTTGTAAGAGAATTCCCCATTATTAGAAATTTATAACAATATATTTACAGAAAACTTTCATTTCATATGCTCGCAGACAGCTGATCATGGCTGGGTTTGGAGAGATCGAGGACCTGCCAATGAAGCATTTGTTCGACCGCGTGTCTGGGGCCGGTCTGGCCAGCACGGGCGGGGTAGTACGGCTGGCGGCTGGGGCGCCCGGACCAGACCTGCTGCGTCTCTGTCTACCTCTGCTCGGTGCAGCCACCCAGCACAGACTGGTGAGTAGAAATATGGGGCTGGTCTGACAAGAGGACAACTTCTGTACCTTTCAGTGACGTAGCAATAAAGAGGGCTGATATGCTATATATAATATTTGCTGCTCCGGAGAGACTAACAGACATCACGATCGTGTCTTATTGGCCAGTTTGTAGAGCAAAAGTTTCGACGATGGTTTCCCGGGAAGCTATAAATATATATATATCGGGAAACCATCATTTTCTGGAATATTTGGTTTAAAAAACTCTGATATATAGTCTCTCTGGCGCTGCTGTGGGTTATAATTGTTCACTTTTCATTTTTAATTTCCAAAGTATATTTTGTTGTAGATATAAGAAATAATTCTTACTGTTATAGTAATAAAATTTACTTTAAAACTGAAACTCGGCCCTTACACCCCTTGTTTTGATAAATTATTCATTGCTTCTTCTTCTTGATCCGTTTTTCAGAATAGGCTGATAAAATTATTTATTGGCCATTTGCATTCACGTTTTCCCCAAAACCTTACCACCATAAAAATACCTTTGACATTGTAACTTTTTTAACTTAATTTTTGACTAGAACAAAGCCCGAAGAGTGTGACATTTCCGTTGACATCTCCCGTGTTCTCTGCACTGTTTCTGTGATTATAATGTAGGAGCGGGAGGCGGCGGAGGCGAACATCATGCAGTACGGCGCGGCCCCGGGCTCCTGGGAGTTCAGAGACGAACTGGCCAAGTTTTTGACTGAACATTACCGAGAACCTGTCAACAGGTGCGTGGTCATCCTCGCAGGGGTTGTAAACTTGCAGTTTATTGTCAGTAGACACGAATGAAATGTTTCTTGGTAAAAAGATAATTCCACTTTGAGGTTAGGAAATTTATTCAGTATAAAAAAAAGATCTTGAATTCCTTCCAGTTTTATTGAATGGACCAACAAAGTCATAATTGTCATAAAAAATGCATAATACCCAAGAGGACTTGGGGGTGTATCCTTGTAAAAAAAAAAAAAAAAAAAATTGAACTCTCATTAACTTGAAACAGTATAATATATCAGTAAAAATAAATTAGTAAATTATTGAAAACAACAAAGAAATTTAAATGAAAAATTAAAATAATGTGTATTGATATTTAATTATAGAGATAAAAAAATCAAAAGAAAATCATTGCTCCTGCTGTATATGCAACACACTCTGCTTTAATGCTGAACAGGTTGCCTAACCTCACGGCGATATAAGTTCTTACTACGACAAGAATTAACAGCTATGTGCTCCTTAGAGCGGACCTGGTGCTGACGTGTGGCGCCACGCACGGTCTGCAGGTGGCGCTTGCCGCGTTGCTGGCGCCTGGCGCCGTCATTTTCGTGGAAGACGCCACGTACATGATTGCTCTGGACGTATTTCGGGAGTTCCCCGCCCTGCCCCTCGTACCAGGTGAAAAATAATAATGTACATTCATGTTATTAATGTCAGTTCTTTAATTTAAAAGACTCTTTTAAATATGGTCAAATTAATTTTACATTTTACCGGGAGTGAAAGGTTTCTGATCCTCCTGATAATATTTTAGTACTGAGATTTTACAGATAATACAGCACTTAATTTTCACGTATTATAGACCTCTGCAAAATTTCAAAGTTACAATTTTAACAAGGACAGAATCCTATTATACTTCCGAATTTTGGCAGGACTTATATGTATTAATTTTAATTTACATATATTTTCAAGACGTAAACTATTTACGCATATGGTTACTGACAGTCTTTCGTGACAGTGGCGATGGACGAGGGTGGCCTCGTGGTTTCGGACTTGCAGAGAAAGGCAGAGGAACGGATGGCTGCAGGAAGCTGGCACGTCACTGACGAGAAACCTTTCTGGGCCATGCTGTACTGCATGCCCGTCTTCCACAACCCGACTGGGATCACATTAACGCAAGGTACAAAAATTTTATATTAGGACAATACACTGTTTTTTACGTTGTGTACATTTCTCTCTTTGTCTCATATTTTATCAAACAAAATTTATTTGATTTTTAGAATCTCTACTATCCTGTATTCCATTACTCCATTATTATTCCATTACGATAAACAGTAGTTACAGTACAAGTAGCAAGCCTCCCATATCAAAACTCGTTGGCCTTTTTGCGTTCAGACACGTTCCTTTTCACTCCACAGACCGTTGCGAGGCGCTCGTGTCGCTGGCTCGGCGGCTGCAGCTTCTCGTGTTCTGTGACGACGTGTACAACCTTCTTGCGCACGGCTCGGACCCACGGTCGCCTCGCCGGCTGTTCGCGCTAGACCGGCCGGGTGCCATGCAGCACGGCGGTCACATCATCTCCAACGGAACCTTCTCCAAGATATTGGCACCCGGCGTGCGTGTGGGCTGGCTAGAGACGCCGCCGCGCATCGCTGCCAAGCTGCGTCAATCGTGAGTCGTCCCAACACAATGATACAGCTGGATATTATTATGTTTTTACTACACAAATCAATTAAAATTTTAGAATCCGGTGGGTGCTTATTTTATTTTTAAATATATTAATATTTTTAAACAAGTATTTTAAAGTAAAGAAGTTTACTCGTTCGCGTCTTGATGGGTGTGCTTAAACAATATATAAGAACGTTAGCAGCGTGTATTTCTGATCACTATTTTTTCTGCTATGACAATCTTATTCATGCACATTCATGCATGTGAATATAAGGAATATAATATTGTGTGGAGTGTATTTATAATCTGTGATGTTCCACCAGGGGCTTGATTCGCAGCAGTGGAGCCGTGAACCAGTACATGTCAGGGGTGGTTACCAGTCTCTTACAGCTGGGACTGCAGAAGAACCATTTGCGTCTTCTGTCCAAAACTCTCGAGGTGAGGCAATGTTAAAACTTAAAACTCGTAAGCTAAAATTTAATAGGGCACGAAGGTGTTTTTTCACAGAAATGCATCCACAAGTTTCTCATTGTCCGCGGTTAGTGTTATTGATTTAGACGGGCACTAAAGATGGTTAGTGAGAAACCTGGATATCTTCCTTCGTAAATTCATTATTTCACCCTGTGAATACGTATTTTTCTTGATATCGCGTCATATGCTCATATATTTATATGTTACTATTGATTTCCTAACTTTCCGATTATTTTTCTAAAATAAATATATTATCGGACAAAATATGAAACATTTCTCATATACTGAGTGTTTGATAAGCGTTCTCCATGTCTTGCAGGATCGTATGACGGCGGTGTGCAGAGTCCTGGACGCTCGCCTGCCACCCACGTGCCACTACCGTCCTCCAGGTGGTGGTTACTACGTGTGGCTCGAGCTGCCACGTGGCACGGACGCCGAGGTGTTCAACACGTGGAGTCAGGAGCACCACGGAGTGTCCGCACTGTCCGGGAGACAGTTTTGTGTTCTGCCGGGGGCGCACGACCACTGCCTGAGGATCGCAGTGGCCTTCCACGAGAGAAAGGTTCTTGAGGACGCCGTGGTGTTGCTGTGTGACGCTCTGCACGCCTTCCTAGCTCTGCCTGCCGCGTCATAGTCCTATTGAAATATATAGATGTGGAGATTTATACGTTCAATGTCATTAGACTTATTAAATGTATACATCACAAAAACTTTTAATTGCTAAAGGATGCAGAACCTGGAAATATAATTATATTCATGAGCGAACAAGATCCATTTTCTAACCCATTATATAAGACTAACAGCGAAATTAATCCATTGAACACAGAAAACAATATGAAATACTATTAAATATTAACGTAAACGCGTTGTATTATATACAGCAGTTCTGTCTCTATAATCAAATAGACTTGAATATAATATATACGCCGAGACTAAAGACACGTTACCATTGATATTAATTATATACATTTTTTTTTTCATACCACGACTTTGTTGCCAAAACTTCTATCTTCCATATACACTTTGTATATATTGATATTAATATGAATGCTCTTCGCTTAAATGCAATAAAAACCTCTAAAAATTAGTACGCACTAGTTAGTTTTGTTTATTTTTCTATCGTAATAATAGGATGCATTTGCATTTATTCCTGTATTTCTGAAGCTCACACCCTCGCGTCAAAATCTGCTCTCACACTGCGCATGCTAATCACGGGGGTTCATTTCCCAGGGCCGTTCTCCATTTCCTTCGCATCATGTGTGGACATGTTGAACTGTTTTTCAACGTCATGATAAGAGTGATGATTGATTGTTAACTTGATATTATGTAAACAAATTAAAAGGTACTTCAAATCAAATAATTAAGTTGTTTAATTTCTTGTATCGTAGGTTAATTAAAAAATACTCCGAAGAAAAAAAACTAGCATAAATTGTGGGTAAAATTATCTTGATTAAGATGTTTTCACATACTCTAAAATTGCTATGGAATCACGTCGCAAGACACCATGCATATCAAATGTTGTTGATTTTGCTATAGCACGCCGTAGAATATATTATAATCAAAGTGGGTAAATATTTTTACGACAGCAGCGAAAACATGAAAGTTTTACGCTGTTCTACGAAGCTTTGTAGCAAATTCTAGAACGCATTTTTAATTAATATGGGAAACTTTTCTATTTTTATATATTTGACTAGATCACCCCTCTCCCCTCTAATACAATTGTAAATGCATGTAAAATTTTTATTATTTATTATTAATTCTAAAATTCAAACGTTTAAAATTATTCAGATAAAAACAAACTCGGAATACAAAACAATAAATAAATAATTGAGAAATATAACTCAAATGGGCAATATTAGGCATTTCCTCCACTCCCAATTTTTTTTTAACATTGGCCTTATGGAGGCAGCCCCCCCCCCCCCCCCTCCCCGATTTTTTTTTCTGGATCCGCGCCTGTCTAAAACTACCCCATCTTGTAATTTTATATTTTATGTAATTTTACAAAATAATAACGTTGAAGAAGAAAAAACAATATTAAAGTGTATAAATTTACACTGTTTGCAGGTAGGTATGTTATAATATATAAACAGTTATATTTACCACACAAGCGGCACAAAACTGCACCAGCAGGCTGTTGTGTAAACGTTTGCGGTGCTTGCTGCTCGCTTGTTTGCGGTGTGCGAGGTTGGAGTGTTGCTGCTGTGATGTACAGCCACCGCAGCCCTGCAAACCACGTGCTGAAAGAGGAGCATGTTGCAGGCGGAGGTAACAGAATTTATAAAAATACAAGTTAAAGTTTGATTCGAGCTTCAACGTTTGTAAACGATTGTTTTATATTCAGAAAAAAAATAGAGTATTGACCTCAAAATTTTTTATTGCAGAAATGGATAGAGCGTGCAAAGTTATGCTACCCTGATTTTTTTTCAGAATTTTTTATGCCCGGGAACTATTTTTGAAAAATTATTGAAAGTCCTTTTTGTGACGTCACGCGGCGGCAAGTCCTATCTTTTTCTTAAGGAGCGGCGTCTCGTGACGTCACAAAAAGAACTTTCAATAATTTTTTAAAAATAGTTCCTTGGCTGTAAAAAATCTGAAAAAAATCAGGGTAGCATTATAACTTTGCACGCTCTATCCATTTCTGCAATAAAAAAAATTGAGGTCAATACTCCATACTCTAGAAGATGCCTGCCTCCATTAGAGTTCAGGGGCTGGAAACCCCTATAATTTATCGTAAATCCTTTGATCTTTTAAATTAAGATTTTATAAACTTATATTAAAGTAATCTAAATTTATTCTAAGAGTGTGCTTTGTAGTTGAAGAAAATATTAAAATGTTGTTCGCATCACAGTTATAGCTCGTTGCTCGTTGCAAAATAAATTTGCGAGGTATATATCCTATAGATACATTGGGTGCGATTCACGAAGAAGTTAGTAACCACGTTTTGCTTAACCACGTTTAACTATACCTGTTTTACGTGTTAAACCTCCTAGTTAAACGTGGTTAAGTTAAACGTGGTTAGAAACCTGGCTAACTGATGCTTCGTGAATCGCGCCCATTATTGAATTCTTATTTATTTATTGTTATATCGATTGTAAGCATTGTGATACAGAAAAGTTCACCGATAAGTTGCTTTAAGTGCATTCCTTGTTTTGGAAAACTTCTCTCACGAATTGTCGATTTACATGCACAGTATACGTTTTGAACAATTCCTCGATATATGCTATATCTCTGACGAGGAAATTTTTAGGGACTGTACAGATTTATGTATATAGTTCTGTTTCATCTCGTTCAGTCTTTAATAAACAAGTGCATTAATTACCATCATGGGTCATGGCATGTGGCGTTTTTATACCAATTTTAGTGTACATAGTAAAAAGTTTACGTATACATTTTAAATTTGATATTAAACCTTATTTTTTAGAAAACATTATAACGATATAGGACCGGCTATATAAGTGCAGACTGATTGGTTGTGATTTTTTTGATGAGCTGTGATGCTTTTTAAATACTGTACCAGGTTATATCTGACAAAACTTATTATACTTTACAACTTAAGAAAATATCACTTTTAAATTTTTAATGGTTTATTTCTTTATTATCATCAAATCAGATTTCTGTTATATAATTATATTTAAATATTCACGTGCATGAAATTTAAAAAAAAAAAAAAAAAAAAAAAAAAAAAAAAAAAAAAAAAAACAAGAAGCTTGAATTCATTTATAAAAAATGTGATTGCAAATTATCTTATGAATGAATTCATAAATATAGATTAACATGACACTGTACAAATATAATCAAATTTCAATGAAAAAAAAATGTCCCCATATTCCCGGTCCCAGCTGTGTCCGAGCCTAGGGTCCGAAGTTATGAATACCAGAGTGTTGGCCACGCTTGCATGGCAATCTTCTTTTTTCTCTTCTCGTGCTCCAGCACGGACAAGACGGGGCACCAATCACTTTGCATTCATCTCATGTTATGTTGTCAATTAAATATGATGCGGCTATTGTGTAGTATATTGGTAATTGTCATTTTAATTCATCGTGGGTTTCCGACTCCTGTTCAGGTCAACGAGGATAGGAGTCGCAATAATCTCTCCCCCCTCTCTCTCTCTCTCTCTCTCTCTCTCTCTCTCTCTCTCTCTCTCTCTCTCTCTCTCTCTCTCTCTCTCTCTCTCTCTCTCTCTCTCTCTCTCTCTCTCTCTCTCTCTCTCTCTCTCTCTCTCTCTCTGTTTTTTTAAATTCAACTTCCATGATTATTTGTAAATTTAGTTAATTATTTCATGTTTGTGAATTTCCAAATTATTTTATTTTCTTCATTTAAAAAAATATAATATATTTAAAAAGCATTTATATCCACGAATGAAATATTACGTTTAATTTGAGTTTTTATAAAATAATATATGCATTACATTTTAGTGCTTCATAGTTATTATATTATTATATTATATACAAAAGGGAAAGTTCTAAAAATTTGCAAAGTAAATTGTAATTATAGATATGTATAAAGTACATATTTTTTTTAGCTTTTATATATGACTTAATATTTTCCATTTGATATAACCATTTTCAGTATTATTATAATTTTAAAATTAAACTTTTCTTCATTTTATATGAAAAGAATTATAATGCAGTGTAATTATTTTTTTTTCCTTTACCTAAGACTTATTACATCATTTGAATTTACGTTATGATTATCTTTTTTTTACTATATATATGTATATATATATATATAAATATATATTATATATTAGGAAAAGGGTAAAGGTAAAGAAGGGAAAAGATGGCAATTGAATAAGGATCCAAGCCCCAGCGGTGATAACTTTGTCAAAAGAGTTTGGAATTTGATTTTAAGAACACATGTTACAAAGATGGTGTAAGCCAGAGTAAAATATTATCCTTATATATATATATATATATATATATATATATATATATATATATATATATATATTACACTTTTAATTCTGGCAAATTTCTCATTATTCATATGACATTTTATAAAGCATTCCATGAAGTTTAATCACAAAGAAACGTTTTCAATTTTTGTTTAAAATAACAAATAATAATGATTAATTTCAATATATTTTCCCAGTCACACTGAGCGTCTTATTTTTCTGCGATATATTCGGGAACGAAGAAAGTAATAAAATATCACCATTCACAGCCAGAAGCAACGTAAATCAGTTTCACATAAAACTTTCCATTCTTTTACCAGACGAAAATAAAGTTGGCCCATATTATGTCAAAAGTTAAAAAATAAAGTCACCAAATCTATTACTTTTTTTGTTTTATTATTCTTTTTTTTTTTTTTTACACGAAAAGCATGAAAAGCTGGAGAAAGTTCTTACTTGGCATGGTGAATACAAACTTTGATTTGTCCTTTTTTAAAAACTTCAGGAAGATAGCGATGAGTTCCTCTCCATAGTCTCAAATAAAACGTTTTATTTCAAAATCGAATATACGTAAAAAAAGAAAGAAAAAAATAACAATACAATACAATATGATTCATTTTATACAGATATATAGCATTTTACAGCAATTCATCCCACTATGTTATCATTAATTCAGTTATTAAATTCACAGTTTATAATTAAATATTAATTTAATTATCTATGGACTATAAAAAATGCTTCCGTATCATGAGAAAGAAATCTCAAATCAATAAAACGAATTTATTACATAAAATAATAAAACTATTTACAAAGAAATAATAGGTTTGACTACAATCCTAATCTTGTGTCAGATATTATTATATTTAATTAAATTTGATTAATATATTATAAATTGAATTCAATTATATGTAGTTTTCATTCTGTTACACACAATGACGTCACTTCCTGTTGTAGAGACCACCACTACAGTCAAATTCATATTATATTCCTCCGGAAGTCAAATATCTGTTCTGTTCGTGTTTCTTAATTGAAATGTCACACATTGGTCATGCACACAAACTCCTCTGCAAATATATAAACAGGAAAGTCTTTATTATATTAATGTATACTGGCTTAACTATCTTCACAGCATCGTTTATAATGTCACGTTTTTTAACAAACTTAAAACAAATTCTGCATGTAATTTATTTCAATTTACCGCTAAGTATACAGTGAATAATAATATGAATACTTTGCGTTTACACACTATAAGTATATAAACGTTACTAAAATTACAAATTTATTGTCTGGAACTTTAAAAAAATCACGTCTTTATTAATTTTTCTAATAAATATATAAATATATAATATACAGATTAGTATATATATACATATATATATATATATATATATATATATATATATATATATATATATATATATAGTTATATACTGCTATATAATACTAAGGTATAATGATATGAATTCATGATGCATTATTTTTATTTGTCATTTATCCACAAAATCAATCAAATTTCCTTGTTTAAACCATGGAAAAGTTATCATTTTTATCTATACGAGTGGAGCTGAAAATTTGAAAGAAAAGCCTTAAATCGTGGCTGCATGTCAATATTTAATTTAGCAGAGACATGATGTAAGGCCTTGCCCTTGTGAGCTGATGTTGCTGTTTTGTTATGCAATATAAATAACGCAAGGAGGGGCAATATCTCGGCGAGGTGCGGGAGATGGCAAAATTCCAAGATGTACAGTAAAATTGCAAACCGTTTATTTAGGGCTCATTTTTTGGATAAAGTCATGATTTCATGATTCATGACATTCATTTGTCCATGTCAAAAAATGGGACTTGAATATCTCTTTCTTTAAATTCTGCTTGTGATTGTTTCAAATACGTAACAAAATAAATTGTAGTGTCTTATTTATTTTTTCGTTTCTCTTTTTTTATATAATGTAATTTTTTTAAGTGTCAGTTATTGGGAGAAACCGGATTGAAACAAATTCTAAATTTCCTTAATTGTTAATTGTTAAATTTGTTAAGTGGCAATCCCAGGTAATGATCCCATTCTTTGAAAAATTCTGTAATTCTGTTTTTAATTTTACAGTCCCATTTGTCCCATACCATATAATATATCAATCATCGCATTGGAACAATACTTCTATATGTATTACCCTGTGAAATTTTCCTGGAATATTATTGTACATGCAGTGTTAAAAATTATAACATTAAAACAATGGGCTATAACTTTAACGAAAAACAGAGACAGTGGGTAATTTTTATCATACAGCTTATGCGTAATCTGTAATCTGTTACGATAGAAAATACCACGATTGCTTGTGATTAGACTGTGTGATTTAGAACTTTGCGTAGGAAGTGCGGCTGCTCAATGTCACATGACGAGGCATTGGGGGGGGGGGGGGATGTCACGTGACACAACAATGAAACTCTCCACGCCACCCCCTCACATTCCCGTCAACCCTGCAACAAAAGCAGCATGAAAAATGTTATATCTTGTCACCTTACAGAATGACATACCGACGAGCAAAAATGGACCATCGTTTTTCATGTTTGTGTTATTATTTTTGACTAATCTTTCGCTTAAAAATGTTTGTTAACAACCAAATAAGAATGTAACAATTTTGTTTTATTTTTATCAAATAAAGAAATAAACGTTTTTACAACGAAGTCAAAAGGTGAAACAATTGAAAGATTATTATTTTTCAGCTTATAAAATCTTGAAAAATTAAATATTTAACTAATCTGAAAGTATTATTGCTGTGCTCTGCAATGTATTTTTACATTTTTTATTATTAATTCTGACAAGTTACTTCAATTTTTTAACCATTTTTTTTATAAAATGTTGACAGCTTCTGTGATACATATTTTTTAAAAACAGAATTTAATTTCTTTTGTACAGCTATTTTAGCATTAATTTATAAAAATGCACTATATTGATACTAGATTAGTGTCTTTTTGGCTATTCAAAGAAAAATAATTTGTTCATCACCAAATCTCAATCAGCCCTTCATGGAGAGATGCAAATCACAAAAATTTTGCTTACTAACACAATAAATACAAACCACAGTTGAAATTCGTGCTTCAATGTTTTCCATGACAAATGCTATACAGAAACCTGGTAGTGGAAAATTGGATTTTTGTTTGATGTGCAATAACTGGTATTTTTTATAGGGTGCAATATTTCAAAGCACGTAATTGATAGAGAAACGTGATACAATGCGGCTTTTGATATCTGATGTATCCAAAAAATACAATAACTGATGTGATGGTGTTATAAATGCAATCTCACTGTAACTGATACATAAATTTACTGGTATATACATGTTCAATTATAGAGTTATCACAATGTGATCTCATTTCAACCACTGTGTTACTTATTTTTCCTATAAATATCATTTTGTTAAACAATAATCAGCAATATCATGTTATCTAAAAACATTTTTTTCACCATTAATTCCCTTCAAAATCAAAAAGCACACAAGTAAAAAAAAAAAAAAAAAAAAAAAAATGTCACCACGAAATACAAATGACTGTCCTGCTTCAAAATTTTTTTTCTCCACTCAACACGCATTTCAGAACTTTCTTGTAAAATTGTAAAACCCAAATTTTTAAATTCATAATAAAAATCGTAATACTAATATAACGCCATTACATTACAAAAATTTAAAACTATAATAATATATATATATATAATATTATCATGCAATTATTAATATTTTAGTAAATTTGAGTTAAATGAAGGGTTGTTTTAGTTAATTTTAAAATAACACCAATGAATTTAGAAGAGCAATTTACCTTATTTATCCTTAAAATATAAATTGAGTTCACATCGAATAAAATTTTATATCACTTCAATAATTTACATGGAAATCTCATAACATGGCCTTATGGCCAAACATCGCCTAAATAAAGAAATTATTCTATTCTATTCTATTCTATTCTATTCTATTCTATTCTATTCTATTCTATTCTATTCTATTCTATTCTATTCTATTCTATTCTATTCTATTCTATTCTATTCTATTCTATTCTATTCTATTCTATTCTATTCTATTCTATTCTATTCTATTCTATTCTATTCTATTCTATTCTATTCTATTCTATTCTATTCTATTCTATTCTATTCTATTCTATTCTATTCTATTCTATTCTATTCTATTCTCTTCTCTTCTATTCTATTCTATTCTATTCTATTCTATTCTATTCTATTCTATTCTATTCTATTCTATTCTATTCTCTTCTATTCTCTTCTCTTCTCTTCTCTTCTATTCTATTCTATTCTATTCTATTCTATTCTATTCTATTCTATTCTATTCTATTCTATTCTATTCTATTCTATTCTATTCTATTCTATTCTATTCTATTCTATTCTATTCTATTCTATTCTATTCTATTCTATTCTATTCTATTCTATTCTATTCTATTCTATTCTATTCTATTCTATTCTATTCTATTCTATTCTATTCTATTCTATTCTATTCTAACAGTATTGTAATTTTTGAGTTTGAGATCCAGGAAGAGTTGTATTTTTTTCATTGATTCACTGTCAGAGAGTCATAAAAACAAAGTTATCTCAGCTATATACAACTATCAGGGTACAAAGTTTCAAAACCCCCCAAAAATAAAATAAGCTTCATTGCAGGGCAGTCTGCTCCTACTGCCCTGTTCATTGCAAAATCAATGCCCGAAAATTAAACTCGAATTTTGACTCGCTCGATATAATAACATAGTTTACGATCTTTCAGGCCTGAAATACCATACCATGCCATACCATGCAGTATTAACAAAACTCCCCATCTGAATAATTGAAAAAAAAAAAAAAAAGTAAAAGCGGATAAGTCGATGCACGATAAACGATTAACTCTGTGTGTGTATTCACAGTCACACATTAAAACTTATGAATGTTTGGAGAAATTTTACATTTTTACACTGTGGGTAATCTTCATCTTTTACCCATCCCAAATTTTTAAATCTGCACCTCTTTATCTAATTTATCTGCTGCTCGAGCAAATCAGGTATGACATAACGTTCGTGCAGCCTCGAGGTGTACATTACGTTCATCAGGTAAAGGGTCATCAACAATACCAGTTCAAACTAGTTAGCTGTTATATATTAAATCGTGTATATATATTATATATACATACACAGAACATCATCTCTGATTGTATAATACAATGAGTAGTAAACATAATACCATTTCAATGATATGATGCAATAAAACATTCTACTGGTGCATAGTTAAGTATAATGCTCATAATATATAGGTATACAGTGTAACGTAGATGAGCAAGGTCAAAGAGGATAATTTACGTGAAGGTTAAGTTGGATGCGTTGCTGACACGCCCCCCTGCTCACAAAACATTAAATAACGTTAGCCTTCAGTTGGCAGTAGAATGCTCTATATACCCTGCAAGTGTGGTTACACCCCCTAGCTGTAACATTCCCCAAGGATATAGTGAGAGAGAGGGAGAGGGAGGGAGTAGAGAGGGTGGCAGAGAGAGAAAGCGAAGAGAGAGAGAGAGAGAGAGAGAGAGAGAGAGAGAGAGAGAGAGAGAGAGTAGAATCCAACGTTTGGAATGTTGTAAAGCAGCAAACATGAGAACTACAACCCCAGGTATAACCACAAGCCACAACTGTGAACTTAACATGCACATATTATATTCGTACATCATTGTTTTATGTATATTTATATGCCTGGCAGGCAGCAAACAACAGATAAATAGAACAAACAAACGTTTACAAAATTTAATACGTTAAAATGGTACAAAATATGCACGAGAGATGATGATGGGGCTTAGAGCAAGTTGAAGAGTGTTGAGGTTTAGTGTTGCAAATGTTTCCAATTTGCTACCACGATGGTTCCAGCATTTATGATAATGTGCGAGTCAAAGTGTCCGGGAGGTTTGACAAATTAATTCCAACATTGTTTGTACTTCTCATGATGTGAAATATTGTCCTAAAGGAGCATGTGATTGAAAAAGGCATAAGCTATAGCTTATTTATTTAATATTTACCATGCACTCTGTGCTCTTCAACTTTTTAAAAATACCTTTCAGTATATAATTTTACATTTTAAAAAAATTATAATATAAAAAATAGAAAAATTAAGGCTATAGGAAAACAATTTTAAAGTAAAAATGAACTCTCATTCACCTCAGAAATTTAAAATTCTTTAAATTGTTGAAAAACTACTTGTAAAAAGTTTTTTCATTAATAGATTAATTCATAATATTTTATTCATTAATTACTAAACTTTTCAAGAAAACTACTTTTTCTAAGACATATAAATAATATATTGACATACGTTTTGTATACATCAAAAGGTTTGAACTTTGAAAATAAAATAAATGTATAGAATTAATAATAAATACGTACCAGCATGTAGAACAAATTTTTTACTTGGACTGATCTGTTCAGAACTAAAAGCATACAACAAAATAGTTTAGAAGTAATAAATTTAATAACATAAATTTTCATTGAAATATATCATATCATTTGAAGCATGAAATTATTATTTTTTTCTTTTTTGTGATATAAAACTTTTATCAAAGTAGTTTGAATTAGAAAAATTTTAATGAGAAAAATTAAAAACTTTTTTAAAGTTCAAAGAATGTTCATCTTGTTATATTATATAACTTGCATGAATTATTACCTGAACTAAAAAAAGACGGATTAGCTTACATTCTTTGAGCCACTTTGTGTAACAGCTCGAACAAACCAGCCCTTTAAAATGTGGAGTTAAATAGGACATCTTCAAGCAAAAGCATTATGCCCTATTTGACTCCGCGGTTTAAAGGGATGGAATGTGCTCTCAACAATTTGAAACTTTCCTCCTTTCCATCTTACCGTGAAGTTATAGAAAGTAATTTTTCCACAATCAAAAAAGATTGTATAGATTGTAATACATATCATAATTAATTATGCATTAAATGTCTAAAGATTCCAGGACCAGCGGCCCTGCTACATATGTGCTAATTATAGTAATTATGTGACCTGCTCTACTTGAATGCTAGACAAGTTGCATAACTTCAAGGTTACATGACTTTTTGAGGGTTTTCAATTTTATAGTCGAATGTTCTATTTTTTATATGAAATTTGTGTTTTAAAATTAAATGGCAAAATTAAGTGTTTTTTAAATGCAATAATTCTATTCCAATATAATTATATATTTTTATGGGTGATTTGGTTAAAAAGTCTTATGTACTTAAGCTCAAACTTTTTGTATGATATAATATAATTTTTTTCTAATAAAAGCCTTTTTGAATTGAATTATATAGGGTGTTCTGATACTTAATTGCATAAAAAATATTATTCTAGCATATAATCTTTTCTCTTATTGTATCCTATATACCCATATTGTGAAACATGTAATATGAATTTTGATAATAAAACACTGAAAACTGAGACAGATGTATTTTTATCCCGGACGTCATATATACACGGAAAGACCTAGCTGTAGTGCCAGACCATGGCAGAGCTATTTTCTGCAAAAATATCCATTATTAATTAATGCAATGAAGAAATTCAAATTTTAAAAACAAGTTAAATAAAAGAAAAATGATAGATATAGTTAATTGCTTGTAATATTTTTTTGTTCAACCATATGCATGTTATGTTATATGGACTTCATGACAAAAGGACAAGAGATGAAGCTGCGGCGTCATTTTATATTTTCTGTCAAATCTGCAAGGCTTGAGAGAGAGATGGGTAGAGAGAGGAATGATTGGTGCTGACACGCTCGCGTGCTTGCACCCCCGTCAAGTGCGTGCTGCTGGGGGAGGTGAACTCTTTGCATAAACACGATGAGTTGACATGTTCCCATGCCATATATGCATGTTCAGACGATTTGCATGAGGCGTCATATGCCGGCATATTTACTGCACAATTTCACGCTGCATGAAGACATCTCCCATGTCTCCACATTTTAGTACCAACTTTATGGCGCAGTGACACTTAAATCACGGCTTGTGAAATTCCCTTCTTTTGCATTTCCTTACTTCGTATGAATATCAAATTGTATTGCAGTTGCTTCATGGTCAAAAGAGAACGAACAGTGATTGCATAAAAGTAATTGTTATATGAAGATATATTATTTATATGTAACAAAGATGACTGATATAATATAAATATAGGACTCTATATATTTCTTTGACAGATTTCAGTATCAGATAAATTATATATTGCGTTCACTGTAATTCACAATATCAAATTTATTAGACTTATAAATATATAAAATTTTATTAGTGAAGGTATCTCCAAGCAAACTCTGTAAGCACTTTTGCAGTGACCATTATTGAATTGCTTATGTAAAAGATAATATAGGAAGTAAAATTTGACTGTGTTGTAACAATCAAATCAATTTTTATCATAACCTCTGTTAGGAAAGTGGTTGTAAAGTGATACTCACCCCTAACAGCAAAGCAAGGGTGTTCTTGAGCTTGGGGTGCCCAAGGGCGGATTCTTCTCTGCCACCGTGGTGAAAGCATCCTACTTATCCGCACTCACCCTCCACTTTTTTTTACACCCTTACAAGCTTCTTATTATAGCACGTAAATTCTCGTGCCGGTAAAATGATAGAAGACTTTATATACGACAACTTTTTGAGCACAAAAAATTTAATCTCTTTAAAAAAATACGTTTTCTCTTTCAAAGAAATCACATTTTCTTAAAGTAATAAAAAAAAAGCAAAAAAAGCACATGAATACGTATGATATGAATGCATAATATATTGTGTGTAAGAAAGTGAAGGTGGTAAAATAGAAGGTGTGAGAATTTACCTATGCCATAAAATGATAACCATTTTCATTTAATTATATATCATACAGAATGTTTGCGGGAATGTTTGAAGAGCAGGGGTGTTAAAATTACTCAATTTGAATACTTGTGGACAATTTAGGCAATAAAATGGTACTGGCTTACCCTGTAAGGGATATGGCGTCATGCCATGTTATGTATCGATGTAAATAATTGCAATAATTAATTTCTTATTTATAAAATGATATATCAAATTATATATATAATATAATTTAATGATTAATATTATTGTGTGTCTACTTTGCCATTTTACCTTAATGTTGGACAACTTTTTCAGCACCAAACGAACCGACTAAATTTAATATCGATGCTGCTGTACGATAGGGTCAGAACAAAAAAAAGGGTGATTTTTATTCATATCAAAATTTCATCATGCTACGGCGCAATTTAAAGAATATATCAAGCTTTTTCACTAACCATGATTAACGTTTTAGTCTTGCTCAATGACACTAACTGCATGTGTTAGTGAGAAACCTGAATATCTTTCTGTTTATATTATAACTTCTTCAATCGTGCCATTCGTGTCCATATGGGGTGCGATTCACGAAGAAGTTAGCCAGGTTTCTAACCATGCACGTTTAACTATACCTGTTTTACGTGTTAAACCACCTTGTACCTAGTTAAACGTGGTTAAGTTAAACGTGGTTAGAAACCTGACTAACTGCTTCGTGAATCGCGTCCATGATGTATAGCTACACTATATTTATATGATGATTATAATTATAATAGTATGTAAATATATTTAATATAAAAAATAAAATAACGCAAAGCTCCTTTCCAGCAACACTCGAATTTTTATATATTAAGAAAAGAATATTGCTTTGACGTTGTGGGCGTGCAGGCCGTCAAAAATTTAATGAAAAAAATTAATTATACTTCCGAAAAGAAAATTTGGAAAATATAATCAGATTTTAATAACTTATACAAAACAGTATTAGAGCATGAAAATAAAAAAGTTATATATAATATATAGGTCTGTTCGTAGACCCTGAGCTTTCTACATACAATTTCCTTATGCACATGGACAAATGGGTCGATCAGGTGCAGGAAATATACACAGCTAAGGCAGAATTTACGAACATATCTAATATAAATTATCCTTTCTTATTTCTATTTACAAATATTTAATGTATTCTCTCATGAAGTCCTGATGATGACTAAACTACTATATGTAGTTACAAACTAACCACCAAACTAGGCTTTATCTACTGTATGATTTTGACACATATTCAATAAAAAAATATCAGTTTGTTTTGATACACGAAATTTGGTCCCCAAACATTAACTGTCAAAAACATTCGACATATTCACAAAATATGTAACTATATTATTATATAAAGTTGGAATAATTGAATAATCCAACTCTAGGCTGAAGTTACGGATGAGCATGTATATTTTATGATTAGTGCTCCCGTGCCGACAATGCTGCTGCGTCACAAATCCCCAGTATGTCGGCAATGATTGGATGAGGCCGCAGGGGTTTAGTATCACATCTAACCACCGCATACACTGCATGTATTAAAGGGGGTGGAACATTGAACAATTGAAAGATATCATTGTTCTGTAGCGGTCACTAATAAAATCTCATTCGTAATTTAATTAGTAATTCATGTTGTCTTGCAAAAATTGCATTGATTGAACAATATAAATAATATATAATCTTACTGGTTTTAATAAGTATAATATAAAGCGTTAAAACTAACAATATTTAAAACAAATATTATTTAAATTTTTTATTATTTATTTGTGGTTAAAAATACACTTGGAGACCTGCGTGAGTGTTGGAGTTAGCAACATCACTCCCCTCGCAGTACTGACAACGTTCACATGAAGGTGTTTAATACCTATCTGTTGACGACGCCTCATTAGAATAACAATTGTTGGAGCTCAGGTGGGGTGACTCACAATCTTCTCATCTTCCGAGTCTATCTGGTTACAATAATAGGCAGCGTTGGCACTCAGCACGAAGAGTAAACGAAATATCGATGGAAAATTTGACTCACACGCACGCTAAGTGCCCCAGCCTTCTTGACTGTACAGTAATTTATTTTACAAGTTAAACGCAATTCATTTTACTTGAAATTTATGGTACTTCACCAACGTTAACTGGAAAATTACAACACACTTCAGGTCATGACGAACGTTATCCCTGCTCTGTTTGTCAACGTCACGCCGTCTATTTAAAGAATTTGAAAGTTTTTACAATTGCTGCTTTTCTCTCCTCACTAAAAATTGCAAACCTACATTGGAATATATTTGTGTTTGGAGTTACAAATAGGCAAGAATAACCACGCAGATGAGGTCTAATTTAAGCCAGGCTTAAGTTTGTTGATTTTGATTATCGCAACAATCAAGATCAACAAAGTTAAACCTAGATTAGAGTTAGACCTCGTCTATGCAATCGTAGACGTTTTAGCTTTCCCAAGGTGTACTATAATTTGCAACGTCTTGGTCATTTGTGGGCAGGTAATAGACGTTACCAGAAAGAAAATTAACAGCTAGAGAAGCACTCTATATATTCTCATTCAACGATCATACATAAATTCAGTTTTATATCGTTCACTTTTTTAATTTCATTCACTCAAAAGCTACAAAGTTTCACACCATTTTATCATTTACAAGCTACTTCAAGGTGCTTTTAATACAAAAATTTGCAAAGTAATATATTATGGTAAATAGCTACAGACAGAAAGGTGATCAAGTAGTTTGCTTGCTTACAAAGTTTTGATCCTCTTCAAAGATTGCCGCGGTCAGTTTGCCCTGCTTTCCTGCATGCACCGACCGTAATGAGAAGAACCCTGCGCTTAAGATGCTTGTCTGCACATTTTACTGCTTTAATTAGTTACTAAGACTCTCAATTTACCAAACATAGGGGGAAGAGAGAGTAGCTTTATACCTTTTGGTTTATATAACATTAAAGTTTATATATAAATTAAGTCATGTATGTTAGGTAATGAGTTAGCTAATACTTTACTGACTTTATTTTACATTAGAATATAAATTTGCTTCAAAGTAAATGTTGTCGGGAATTTGTTCACATGGAAAATTTAATTTCTAGATCAATTGTTTACATTGTTGTAATTGTTTTGTCAAGCGAGCGATGGTGATAATGAGCTAACTTATCAACGTTTGACACTTGTTCCAACTTTGTTGAGATCAATGAACCTCAGATGTTACTTTGTCACTTGAAATGTTAATTGTGCTAATTGTCATGAAATTTTGATGATAATAATTAACGTAACTATTTGCCACGAGAAGATTTTTTTTACATAATAGATCAATATTAACATGTTAAATAAAAAGAAATTGAAAAAGAAATTGCAGAAATATCCCGAGTTAGTCTTTAAAAATTAGTCGATTTAAAATAAAAAAATGTTTTTCTGAAAATTTGAATAGGAGACAAATATTTCAACCTTTATATACTCCATTCCTTCATTTTTAGTAATTATTATTAGGCTCATTTATGCACACTATATTCAATTATTCACAGACTCGTAGAAAAAAGTATAAATATATTATATTATATAACAAATTAAATTAAAAATAAAATAAAACAGAATATTTTGTTATGTAAACATGCACGTAAAATTTAAAGTGCAAACACGTTTGACAAGCATCAAGATTTGTGGAGTAAATATTGCAAACTTGATTACCATGTTGCGGTTGCTGCAAGACGTCTCCGAGCTTCTCTATTCTCTTGAGCGAGTCTCTGCTCTTACTATATAAAAAAAGAAGTATATAGCCGTGAAGTTTGTGGCTATTCTGTTTGTAATTCAGTTTTGAAACTTTGAAGAGGTTTTTTGCAATAAAAGTACTGAATTTCGTGTGAAATTGCAACACTGAAAGAAACAGGAGGGAGTACAAAAATTCTACACTTTCCGCTACTTCCGAAGTTATTAATATCTGATAAATTTATTTATACCAGCTCTCTATTTCCTATTAAAGTAGCCGGAAGTGAAATAATTATGAGATTTTTACTCAAATTTAAATTGGAACCTCCAAAAATTTGATTGTGACGTGTGCCTGAGAGAGAGAGAGAGAGAGAGAGAGAGAGAGAGAGAGAGAGAGAGAGAGAGAGAGAGAGAGAGATTTAACCATAAAATCTAACTTGAAATAGAGACAAAAAGCACAGTTCATAATTATATGAGATTATATATGAGATACATGACTTACACCAAACAGCAATATACAGAAAGTTGAAAATTCTGAATTTTCATTTCAAAAGAAGTTTGTATAATAATGAAAGCTTTAATGAGTTAGATATTTCTTTTAATTGAATGAAACACAAATAAAGCATTCCAGAATTGAAAAGTCCAGTTTAACTTGAAACCTGCGTGACCTAGGTTCTTCTACAATATTTTCAAATGTACCCTTGTTGTTGTGTGTTGTTATGCTCTGAAATTTTAATAAGCTAAAATTGAACAATATGAATGTAGAGAAATTTAGACTTTGACACAAATTACACAAAATTTGACCTTACTCCTCGCCTTGTGGTTAGGCAATTTGTTCAGCATCTAATCATACGGTCAATGTAACTTGTTGGAGATTGGGACCCCGTTTTGATGTTAAACCTTTTGCCTAACATCAGGGCGGAGCAGCCAATGTGGACATATTATCATTGTTTGAGTGTCAACTTGTCAACTTTGTCAAGAGTTTATTTTTAAACATCCGGATGTTTCTTATATTTTATTTGTATTCCGTGCAAGTAAATATTGTTACATAGTTTTTTTCAGAGCAAAGACTGTGCCCCACAGCGTTTATTATACAAAACAATTTAAGCCGCAATTATTTAAGCCGCAATTATGTAGCAGGCTTGTTTTGTTAAGCTCGATAAATAAGCTCAATGAGTCATGCAAATGTGGAGTACATATGTGAAAAGCTTGCTAATTGCATTCTCTATTAAAGTTATGAGCGTTACTATATAATAATATAATCAAAACATGGATCGTATTAATATGTATTTGTGATTTAAATCAGATTGAATATGAATCTATTGATTATATGATTATGAACTGAAATTAAATTCATATTATCAAATTGTGTGTTATTAATAAATACTACATTAATTGTTTTATTATTATTTTTATTTAAATTGTCCGACAATAGTAATATACGGGTCTTTCACCATACAACATAAAATAATATGACGTCACGATTGTGTAGGCAAAACATTGCAGCTGTAAATAGCAGATTCGTGCTCGTCTCGAAATTAATTCCTCCTGGCTATTCACATTATTTTTCTTGAAATTTTCTTTCATAAATTGTGATAAGAAGAACCAATGCTATTGAAAAAAAATATTTGGTGACCAAAACTGTTATTAAAGAAAAAGATGTTGTGAGTTATGTTAATAACCCGCAAAGCATATTAGGGTTTTCTGCCTACACCTCGAAGATTTTCGGGCGGTTTCGGGCATCTCCGTGTGCTA
Organism: Siphlonurus alternatus; assembly: GCA_949825025.1. Lineage (NCBI taxonomy): Eukaryota > Metazoa > Arthropoda > Insecta > Ephemeroptera > Siphlonuridae > Siphlonurus > Siphlonurus alternatus. Next base: position 39,498,910 of record OX463779.1, read on the forward strand.
TCGTATGAATTCGCCTTGAAGTTAGGCAAATTTTTTAGCACCAAGATTTTAAAACTTTTACGAAGTCTCAACCCCTTCTGTACACAAAGTAATCTATCTATTTTCATGCTATACAAGTTGTATAACTTTATTAGGGGCTTTATAATGTTTTAAATTGTTTGACACCCTTTCCTGCCTCATTTGATGACGCTGTATGTATCTCGAAGAGAAAATAGGTGCAGATTTGCAATTTTAGGGGAGATAAAGAAATACGTCATTAAAAAACACTTACTTGTTAGACTGCGTGACTGCTGAAAAACAGGGCAGGAGTAAATAAAATTCATGCTGTTTCGAGGAATCGAGGTGTACTTCCAAAACTGTAGCCTTAATTATTATAAAAAATTACAGTAGCCTTTTTTGTAGCCACAAAATTTCTAAAGAGGTAGAATATTCATAGTGTGAAACAACATTGTCTCCATCGATTGTCCAGTCATTATGCAACAATTAATTATATAGGGGGATGTGATGTCCCTGTTGATGTTTGCAATAATATAGGGCAGTGGACCCATCGTGAAGTGGTTCCATTTGACTCCAAGTCAAAATCGATCTTTAACTAGAGCATGTTAATTTGTTGTCAGTAAAAAACTATCATCTCATTACAAACATAATTTATGCAATTAAAGGGGTGTAATTGTATGGACGGGATAATTAGGGGATGATTTACGAGGGGGTTGTGTGAAGGAATCAGCAGGTTGGAGAAGGCCTGTTTCTTGCTCTCACGTAATTATGTGCTGTAGCAAGGCTGTGCCCAGATATTGACTACATTTCGCCTCACAGCAACTTCGACGGAGTTAATGGTAGGCCATCGCTTCTTGCATTAATTCTCCTGACAATTTGCTGAAGCAATAATACAACGTCACAACAATACCTTGTAAAGTATTTGGTATAGTGCTGCTTCTACTAATATAATATTCGCATCTGTTGGAAATAAAGTGAATTTTAAAAATTGTAGTTTTTAACATTTGAATGCATTTCGATGATATAATGCAAAATTAAAGGCTATTGACAATTGAGTTGCTAAATGCATAAAATTTGAAAAAAAATCCATAAACGCTCAAACCAACTAACTTCAACTTTAAAAGACTGCACTAATGCAACATGAAGTGCAGTTAGTCTTTTAGCACATCTGTAGCAAATTTAATGCATTTTGCTATTGGAGCGTTTGTAGAACATGTTTTAAAAATAGCACTATTATGCACCATTTTCATAAAAAAAATGTATTTTTATATGTGATTTACAAAGGAAGATAGCCAGATTCTAACTCAATGACACTTAATGAGCATACTGGTAATATTTCTGCGTCTCTTTCGTGAATTTATTGTTTTACATAAAAATATTGCAGTATTTTTAATGTCAATGCTTCTAACTTATTTATATATTGGGTGTTTGAAAAGTTGCATTTTCCCAATGATACATCAATTAAGAAATTCAATACATGTAGGGATGTGTGGTAATTAAGGCTGGTAGTTTCCTAGTTTGAGTTAACATTAAGAATTATTATTTATTGCCAAACTCAACATTTTTAAAATAGCATTTCGAAGAATAATTTTGTTTTCATAATTCCTCGAGTTTGTTTTTTAGCTGACGTCAATAATAATAATAAATAGAACAAGACTGTAATAACTATAATATATTATCTTTATTACCTTGTGAATAAAACAATGTCTAGTGGCGATAGCAAGAAGTAAGAGAGGAAGCAAGCAGCGCTAGGAATTTTATATAGCATAATTTATTTTTTCTAAACGCCTCGCAGACATTTTTTTATTACTAATTTTAATAGCAGTTGAATATATTCATTAAAAAAGTGTCCATAAAATGTTGTCTCAAAGTAAAAGAAACACTCGTTCTTGAATAATTGTAATTTTATTGATAATTAAAAAAACATTTTAAGGATAAAAAAGAGGCTCGTATTTGAAAACAACTTTTCTGTATTCATATTAAGGGTCTCATTAAAAAATATATATATAAAAATGAATATTTTTGTGTAAATATAGAGGCGAATATTTCAATGTTAGCTAGTTCTAATTTGCTTATTTAAAATTGTCAAGTGGAAAAAATATTTTCATTCAAATTTCTTGGTTCGTTAAAAATTAAATAAATGTATAATATAACTATGTAATTATCACATAACGATGGATACTTATATTGACAAAAAATATTAATTGAAGAGCAAGATGATATTTTTAATATCACAATATTATTTGAAATAGCTCTGGAGAAGCAAAAATAATAAGGGAGGATAGCGTAACATTTTCTATTTTCTAATATTCTTGCTATCTTCCCTTATATTAGTTTTGCTTGGAGTTACTTAAAATGTGAATTTCATGATAAAAATACCCACTTGCTATAGGAAATCACGTAAATATTATACAATATTGAAACTATAATTATAGTTTATATTTTACGGTTGTTGCCTGCCTCGAAAAATTTCCCTTGGCAGCCTTGTTAATCTCACCATGCCCGTAAGGGTATGGTGATTAACAAAGCTGCAAGTGAGAAATTTTCCAAGGTGACGAGTGTACTTAAGTAATTTAGCAATTATTAATGGACATTATGAAATTTTGTTAACGCATATTTGGTTATAGAACCTAAAGTTATGAACTTATAAAATATTTTCAGATTTTTTGAACCCTTAACTGTGCTGTACAACGCTTTGATATCACAGTCATGTAAATATTTAACAAGCAAGTAATAGGAAAATGCATTAAATTACCATGAAGTCACAGTGTCTTTTACTTCGATATTAATGATGTTATATAGAGTTCAACAAATATAAAAAACAAAAAAATGACAACACCTAACTTGAGGGTCTTTATCCAAATATGCAGTAAAAATATTTCATGCAGTTTGTCGATTAGAAAAAAAAAAAATGTCACGCAACATTAATTTCAATGCATCCCTTGCAGTCTTGTTTGTTATTTCTCATGGTAAGGTATTAAGTGACAACCAAAATGAGTTCACATAATAGGACAGATCGTGAGAGTGTGTGCAAATTTCTCTAGCAGCACGTTCTTGAGTGCGTCCTCCCACACGACGAGGGGTCGACTGGACAACCGTAAATCCTCGCTCTGCCCAGCTGTTACTGCTACAGTCTAGAGAGGCGGATACATTTATCAGATTGCAACAAGATGGATGCTCTGCTAGCTGCCTAGGCGTGACACAAAACACTATTTGTTTTCGTACAACTCTCCCGCGCCTGCCACTGTTAGAATGGCTAAACTTCTCTCTCACACACTCTTTTACTTTCTCTCTCTCTCTCTCTCTCTCTCTCTCTCTCTCTCTCCTCTCATACCAATATATACTATCTCGTTCTCACACTATACTCTCTCTCTTGATGCAATGTGTTACTACTATTATATACGTATGCTATATATGGTAAACTAAACATTCATGTAGACTCTACGCTTCACGCACTAGAGGGTACAAAGGCAAAGCCAACACACAAACAAATGAAAGGTGAAGTCTGAAAACATACCTACTCATGTTATGTGTACATGTATAAAATATACACTGTTGTAACAATTACTTTGTTTCTAAAATTATATTGTTTGTAATTTTATAAATATTGAAACAAGCACTTGCAAATAATTGTATATGTACCCCTCGGGATAGCATGAACTTTACTCTTGCCTCGTTTGCTAGTAATGATAAAGTAGTAGTAGAGATAAAGAGATGTATAGATTTGTAATTTTATAGGGAAGTAAGAAAATATCACCCATGCAGTCTAGCCATCCCAAAATGTTGAAGTTCACCACGCCTCCATAGACTGCGTGACAACGCCCACAAACAGAACAGAGGTAAAGTTCGTGGTGTTAGAGGTGTACTTGGATATTGTTTGCCTAAGTATATTGCACATTCGAAAATTAATATCCAATGGAGTAATTATTTTATATTTTTTTATAATAATAATTTCGCAAAAAGACTTTCATTATTATTTTTTTTAAATGCTTTAAAATATAAATGTTCTTAAGTTTTGAAGTTTCTAAAATGGTTAAAAGTTAAATGGTTAAAGTTCTTCTTTCCAAATCTGCAATAACTTCGCGCAGTTTTCAGTTTTCTATCCATTATAATTATAGTAGAGTTTATATAAACCTGATGATAGTGATGATGCTTTTGTTGCCGTTACCCAGGCGTTAATAATTCAGAAATCTAAATGGAAGATTGTATAGAGAAAAGCAAATTCAATATTTGGAATTGAAATAAGGAGGTACTTTTGCTTTAAAAAAAAATACCATGAATCTTCTCTTTTAACAAAAAAATTCAAGTTTAAACTTTTATAAATGTAACGCATGCACATAACTAATGTATTATTTAGAATAAATAATTCAAGCACGGTAACAGGAAGACATATACTTTATTATTTAAACATTCATACATGACGTAAATTTAACCCAACAAGAAGTTTGTACACTCTAATTTTAATAATTAAGTTTACTAATTTATTATATCGAGAAATAAGTTTAGTACCGAGACTAATTCAATATATAATATGCCTTTTCCCTAGTAAATATATGGCAACAATGTAGTCTGTAGCTTAATATTCTTCAATTTTACCAGTCATCAATGCAAAACATTGTAGCCGATGTCAATTAAGGATTCCTATTTTGATGTTTTCTACAAACATTTATTGAATTCGTCTTGGTAAATTCAGTTGAGCTGTTGAAACCTTTTTTGAAACATTCATTGCTTTTCAGACAATACTCCTTTAACATCTTATTTATTAATACACATTTTTAGCAGCACTGTATCCAATATATTTTAAAAATTGATCAGAGCTCTTTCATTTAATGCTGAGAAATTTTTCATTGCGTAAAAAAATTACATAAAAAAGTTCAGATTCTTTTTGACCATGAGTTCCTTTGACGTGAAGTTTAGAATTAAATTACTTGACTGATCAATAATTTGACACTCAAAAAACTTAAGAGGCTATCAAAGTTCTCAATATTTCCAAAACCCAATTATGCACATTTTTTTTATTCTCTGAATGCTTAATCTAAAATAATCTGAATACAATCTGAATATACATAATCTGTTTTGCTCTGTATTATTTTTTATTGCTTCACCTTTTGTTTTTCACATCTATTTTAAAGACCGGGGGAACAAAGTTTATAGTTTTATAAGAAAAGTTTTTTTTTTTTTCGGGAACAACACCTAATTAGGATGCGGTTACAAAATTGTTATTGATCACATCGTATACTCCTTCGTTCTCTCAGAATGTGCAAAGTCTTGATCACTCAACGATATTTCGCAAGTCTCAAACTCAAATTCATCCAGTTGTTTACATTTTATAGAAAATAACACCAAACACCACTTAAGAGCAGGCATGACGTCATCATCATGGCCGCCACACGTTAGATTTTGATGACGTCATAGTTACACGACCGCAGCAGCCAATCATGTATCCTCTTATGATTCATTTTGTCGTATGAAATTACCCAAAATCAACTCGATGTCGTCGCATTCACGAGGTCCGGAGAAGGGCAGCTGATACATTAATGACGTCACTATCATGGTCGCACGTGATCTTAAGCATACCATGACACTTAAGTACTTGATGTTACATCTAATTAGGTTCGATGACGTCACGTTCACGAGGTCAGCGGCTACCTGTCACTACAAGTCAGCTGATACAGCACTGACGTCACCGCAAGCAACAGAGCAGACGTCGATGTAGCGATTGAACGTCCGCTCCCTGCAACAAAAGCAAATCAATCATTACAAATTGTCAATTTAAAATAAATTTATTTATAATATTATGTAATATACTGCATATTTATTGCATAAATTTTTAATTTGTAATTTATAGAGAGTTATTTCATCATTATTCAAATATTAATTATTCTAAAAAATATAAACAAATGCTCCTCTTTATTTAAACTTTTGATCTTGATCTAAGAGGGGGGATGCTCACTTCCAACTCCTACACAAAGCTAAAAAGTATTGAAATACATGGGAGGTAATACCCTCTCTCAAAGCTGAGAAATATGAGAAGTTTAATATTATAAAAACAAAGACCGCCCTTGTCATTTTATAGGCACGGTATCACATCGTGATAAAATACGAATTACAATTCTAACTGTAAGTTTTAAAGTGTTCAGTTTGGGTGAACATTTGTGCAAATTCAAATATCTAGCCTATATATAGTCTCCTAGAAGGCCATGATCAGCCCTCGATCGTATACTGGCCGGTCTGCAATATTTTTGAAAAGCAACGAAACGTACATCGGCGTGATTTAACATTTAAGCGTACAATCGTACATTGTACATTTAAGCGTGATTTTATAGGTCGTACCTAATGTATAATTATTAATTATTAAAGGAAATGCGACAGGTATATAAGTATATAGGTTAAAGTTATTAATACATATTATATATTATATTAAAATATAATAATTGCCCCTCAGTTATAAGTTTAATACCTTTAAAATCTATCTTCCTTGCCACATTAGCAATGATCATTGCACATTATTTTATAGTTCGTAAAGTGCAAATAAGTTTTCATCATAACTGCAGAGAAGTTTCATCTTAATCTACATACTTGCAGTTACAGTTAACGAAATTTTTACTTTCATGTCTATAACTATAATTACATGAGCCGCAATAGCGTAATTATATGCTTCAATAACCTTTATTATTATATTATGTTCAAGTCTGAAGCAAAAGTTATGTAATAAAAAAAATGTAGTAGCTGGAGGATATTTTAATAATAAAGAATAAAGATGTCGTAAAAAAATACAACAAATGTAGAAAATTTCTTATATTTTTTAAGGGAAAATAACTTTATTCTTAGCTATATAACAGAAAGAAGAAATGTTTTTATTTTTATTTTCTGGTGAAGAAAACAAAAATATTTTTCTGTTAGCCACAAACTTTTGCTATGGTATATGACGAAACACTTTTTATTTCTTCAAAACGAAATGTCGGCTGTACTACGAGATTACCACATGAAAAAAAAAAAAAATACATATACTGACTTGTGAGTCAGATAATGTCACTACACTCAAATTAATTTAACATTTTCTCCGGAAGTTGCCGGAAGTGTGCAGTTTTTGTTTTGTTTGTAATTCAGATTTTTGAAACTCTGTAGAATGAGATATTAGAATATGAAAATTTTAGTGGCTTAATCGAAAGAAGGGTATGGTACTGTGAATTTCTTCAGATTTTTCTGAGACCAAGAACTATTTTTAAAAAATTATTTAAAGTCTATTTTGACGACGTCACGGGCGGCACTCTTTAAGAAAAAGGATTAGGGCAGTGCCGTCCGTGACGTCATAAAATAGACGTTCAATAATTTTTTAAAAATAGTTCTCGGTCTCAAAAAAATCTGAAAAAATTCACAGTACCATATTTTTACCCCTTCTTTCGATTAAGCCACTAAAATTCTCACATTCTAATATCCAGTGGTGAAAGTAAGCCTGCGCACCAGTGCGCCGCACTGGTAAGACATTTGATGCCAGTGCGGCGCACTGGTAAGACACTGATCGAAATTTACATAAATATTTATATTTATATTAGATATTTATATTTATATTTTTATTTCTTTTTATTAGGTTTACTGTTTACTGGGTTTACTATTTTATCTTCAATTTTCCTATAAATTGGTAGTCGTTATCACTTTTTTAAAATTGTAACCTATACATCTTTTTGGAATTTTTTTATTAGATTAATTTTTGAGAAATTTTAAACGATAATTTAATTATTTAAAAAAATGTAACATTTATTAAATTAATTAAATTTATAGAATATTCTAAATTGTGAAACAGTTCATTAAAAATTATTTTCATTAGCCAACACAGATATTTTTGAATATTTTTTTATCATGCAATTTAATATGCGACACTACATTTTTTTTTAATCGGTTAAAAGTTTGAATAATTATTTAATTTTACTTATTTTGTGGGATTTTCAATATTTTTTCTGTAAAAACGGCTCAGTAAAAAAATATTTTTATTTTTAAATCGAAAATTCATTAATGAATTTATGATAGATTACGTACGTATTTTTTAATTGGTACCATAGTTCAAGTAAAGTTTAAGTAAAAAGTAAAAAACTGTTTTCTGTGCCAAAATTTTGCATGTTAAACGCCTCCGAAACACCAACTTTGGGAAATTTTTGGTTTTCATTTCTTAATTAATGGAGGGCAGGTTTTAAAATATTTTTAGAAAATAAATTCTTTAAAAAAATGTAATCGCTCGATCACTCTATTTTAAAAATTAATTATATAAATCAATTTTAGTGTAACTTTCAATTAAAAAAAAAATAAGCCACGCCCCTTTTTCCCAAAAAATCGCGCCTCCGGCGGGGGTTTGGGCCCTTCAGGTTCAGGCCTCTATCTGAAGCGCACTGGTAAGAAATTAAAACTACTTTCACCACTGCTAATATCTCATTACTGACCCACGTGCAAAATTGCAACGCTGAAATACAAATGAATATCAAAAGCTCTGTTTTTCCGGTTACTTTAATTGAACTATAAATTACCAGCTAAGTGTCGTATACAAGCAATTAAATTCATCTTCACACATTATAAATAAGAATGCATGCAACTTTCTTTCCTGCAGTTGAGAAAATTGTGCGACAGGAAACAATAAATTTTATCCAAGAAGGAAAGAAATGAAATATGAAACTGAAAGAATATAAAAAAGAGAGAGTCTATATTTTGTTTCTCTATATGAATTATTTGTGAGAAACGAACAATTTATAATTTATATATCACTATACCCACTTCATCTATTATTTTTTGTGTACAAGCATAAATAAGCAGTCGTTCAAGATCACTTGATTGATTTTTTTACAAGAAACAAAATATATTCTCAATGTCTATGCTTTGATTGGAAGGGTAATGCAGACATTCGACAACGTTGGAAAAATTGTATGACTATTTTATATTAATTCTTAATTATTGAAGGAAACTTGGATAACGGCCGGCGGGCTGAGACTTCAGTCTATTTTTTATATTATATTTACTTTTACCTACAATACTCTAACCAATATAAAGTAAAATGATCTTTCACAGCAGGTGTATATAACTTTAACAGGTGAAACTTATAAGTGACAATTTTTCATTGACGTCAAAACATTTTATCTCAAATTTGCAAATTCAGTTGTACAGTTGCATTTAAGCATCTTTCAAGCATAATTTGGAGACCTTGAAATTCTCGTTGTGAAATAAAAAGGTTCAAATGGTCCGTCCACTTGCATGAATACTTTTAAGAAATATTTTATTACTTGAAAATCTGCGTGCTTTTTGGTGGTAAAATCTCGTCATCAGCTGGAGTCTGAGAAAGCACGCTCGCTTTGTAGGGATGCGTGGTAAGCGAGCACATGTTTCGTAATGAGGTTTATCAACGATTGTCCGTACGAGAAAATAAATAAGTTAACTTCATGACTGATACTGCAACCCTATTTTGAAATATAATCAATTAAATTTATGTTGCTAGATGATATCAGAGAGTTTATATTGATATAAACTCTCTTTGTTGATATTTTTGCTGTTGGAATTTTTACTGTTGACATTTTTGAAATATAATTCCAGAATTAAATAAAAAGTTTTTATGAAAATATTCATGGAAAATGTTGAAATGAGAATAAATTATCGTCGTGTTCAAGTAGCTTTTTTATTAATTGAATAAAATAAAAAAATATAAATTTATATACTATTAAAAATATTTTACCTTTAAATAATTTGCATTGAATTTAACGCCATTTTCATTACAGGTTGTTATCGGTAAGGCAAAATGAGAAGATAATAAAATTGCGATGCTTTTGAAGTCCATTTGTTTGCTGGGGGCTAAATTCTTTTTCAAAACTACATTCGAGAGTGGATATAAAACTAGATCTGTATTTTTATGACTGTTTAAAATTTATTTAATTCACGACGACAGCTCTCCATATTTACCAACATAGGATGTAAAAAAGCATTGGTATGCATGAAAAAAATGTAAGACTTGGTTCAGTATTAATGTTCAATCTTTATTCATTGAATTGCTTTTTAAGTTAAAACAGTTTGGGAAATTTTGTTCCTTCACACACCTGTTACGTGAATGTCACAAAATTTGTTCCGCTACCTTCAAATGTTTCTACATAATTATTCATCAAATTTAAATATATTTATGATAGAATATATGAATGAGAAATATTTGCACGTAGAATATTTTCACTTTAGCAGAAATTGTACGAGCTTATATGTTATTAAAAAATGGAAAGTTATTACTTAAATAATAATTAAAATTTGTTATCATTAAATTAATTATAAATTAATATATTAATTAGCCCTTATTAAGTCTTATTACATCCTTAACTATATACAATGGTGCATGAACTTCACATATTCAGACAATTACCAGACATCGTTGTATGCAGTTATAAAACCGTAGACTTGTTAAAAATTATTCTTCCGCAGGGGATAATATTACACTTTTTAAAAAGCTCGGTCCTAGCATTTTAAAAGCTTATTATTTAACGATGAAATTAAAATGAGTTGTTTCAAAGAAAAAAAAATAACTCTCTACTTTGTTTGAATTTAAATTTTCTAAAAATGAGGTACACTATCTAGCATTAGTTTTATTAATTTTTTATGGGAAAACACTGCTATGAGAGTTTGAGGCAGCGTAATGAGTAAGGATAAAGGATTGAAAGGATGTTGGCCTGTTACGCGTCCCAGCTCCTAGCATTCGGTGAGGTGAGACTGAGGTAACTGAAAACCTCAGTCAGGACGGACACCTATAATTTTCTATCAATGGATCAAGGTGATGTCAAAATCTGGGAAACCACACACAAGTGCATCACTGCACTGAATGGGTGGAAAGTTAGATAAATTTACCCCAGGGATAGAGAAACGTAATTTTTACTTGAAACGGTCACCCCATCTCACCTGCTTTCTCGGCGTCGTGATGCAACACGGAGGCTGGCGGCCAGGGCGAGGCCTCCACGTCCTCGAGGTGCAGCGTCACGTCCGTCACGCGGTGGTACAGTGAGAAGAGCGAGGCGCGGCAACGCAGCGTGAGACGGCCCTCGCGGAACACGGGCCGCTCCAGACGCAGCTGCGACACGGCCGTCTCCAGACCGCCCCCCTCCAGACCTCCCCCCGAGTCCACGATCCACGAGCCGCTAGGACTCACCTGGGGGAGCAGATATACCGCGGAGGTGTGATTAAATTGGATTTTTATGTGTATTTTAGTGCTATATTTCATTCACTGTACGTTCACATGACGGCGTTTAATACGGATTCGTAGACGACAGATAATGTTATTCTTATGAGACGTCGTCAATGAATACCGTCATGTGAACGTAGTGGTTGACTTTGAATTGAAGACAGATATCTGTAAGAGAATCTATTACCTCATTTGATAAGGTTTTTATTTCCTTCTAGATTTTCAGCACTTTAAATTTCAACATCAGGTTCTGATTTTTATTTATATTAGAACATTTTTAACATTTATAATAGATCTGCAATAGATTTTATGAATACGTGGTTTTAATATCATGTAAATTTTGGAAACTAATACAACGCATATTCAAATGGGCAATTTTTCTAAACTCTACCGTGATAATACTATTTAATTGAATACAATGGGCGCGATTTACGAAGCAGTTAGCCAGGTTTCTAACCACGTTTAGCTTAACCACGTTTAACTAGGGGGTTTAACACATGAAACAGGTATAGTTAAACGTGGTTAAGCTAAACGTGGTTAACTGCTTCTTGAATCGAATCCCATCTAATAAATTATAAATTTTCCAAACAGATCGATAAAAGTAGAACAGTTAGTTCAATATGAGCTCCAGAACAAATAATATTTCATGCGCGAGGCTTGAGGTCAATACAACATATTATATTAATTAAACGTAAATAAAAAGAAACAAGAACATGGTAGTCCTTATTTTCGCATAGGTCCAACCGATTTTTATTATTTATTTACGAACAGACCTATTTTTTCAACTTCTTCCACAAATCAAGTCTCGATGGTGTTTATAAATTCGTACATGAACCCTCTTGAAATAGAACAGAGCGGAAATCACAAAGAATATTTAAAAATTATGTATTTATTGAGCATTATATTCCTAAGGGGAAGTTGTTCCGCCAGGCTACAGGTACCAGCTTAGTTATAAATATCTTTTTTATATTTAATGTTACAAGATACAAAAATAGCTTCAGAGAGAAAAAAAAATGCGTTTCTGTTACTATAAATGATAATAAAGGTTTAAAGGTTGATGAGGTCTATAAGAGGATAACTTGGTGCTGCAGCGGTGGTGCGCATTAATATTTTAGCGGGCAAGTCATGAATTTCTGAGCACCACGCTGACCGCCTCGTTAATCCTCTGATGGACCACACAACTTTGCGTGAGCAGTTGGTGGTGCTTGGGGGCCGCAAACTTCATACCACGTCATTAACATATGAGAAATTGGACAGTGTTTTATATATTTCACATACACCTCTCGACAACACGAACTCTACTCCTGCCTCACTTGCTGCACGGAGCTGCAACTCCAATAGACAGATGCAGATTTGCAATAATGAAAGATGTAAGAAGAGCACCCATGAAACCAGGGGGACTATTTAGTGAAAAAGTAGAGTTCTATACAATTCTTGTCAAGTGATTCTTGTCAAGTGGTAATAGGAACTTAGTATACTGTCAATTTTCAGCCATGGGGTATAGTGGTAGCATGCCCAACTTGTAATTAGGTTGTCGTGAATTCAAATCCCGGTGTAAGTTTTGGCTTTTATAAATATGCTGGGAAGTCTGTTGTTCACTTCTGGAGATCATTAATAATGGCATTGTTGTCATAACCGACCATCCTGACTGAAGTTTCTACGTTTTCTCAGTTGAATTAGTCAATTTCTAAAATTGATGGCCTTAAAGCGTGAACTAAATATTACTTCTTTATATAGAAGGTGGTTCGGTTTAACAGTGAACTCTATAATAAAAAATATAAATTACCATAAGACCACCTTTAACTTTTTGCAGAAAAATTCCTGATATGAAAGTGGGACAAGCATTAAAATTAATAGTCGTGATGTCTTAAATGTCTTGAGATACACACTGTACATAATTATGTATAATATGCATAAATGATCATATTATATTATCATGGTAAACAAACCCAATTATCACAATAATAAAATTAATTACGTCTATTTTGAAATATAGCATTGAAATTTAGCATTTAGACAATTTAAATGTCAAACAATTTAATTTCTTATTAAAAAGAATACAATTTTCAAAAGTTTTCTGCATGTTGATCAAATATGTAATCTACTTATTTAGTTGATAGATTCTTTCATATTGGTTTTTAATTTTTGTAGTCTGCTAATATATAATGGATTATTTATTGATTAAAACATTAAACTAAATGCATAATATAGTTTTTATAATGCTATTAAAATGCATAAACTTGTAAATATTACACTATATTATTTATCAACTGCATTAAAGATTTACAACATTATAGCAATCGCTTATTTGAAAATAAATTGAATGACATAATAAAATTTTTAGGGTCCATAAAATTTAACAGGCTTTCACATTATTAGCACGCCACCCAGTTATTGGCGCCATTAATAATACGTCATGATTTTCGAGGAAAGTAATTAACGGAGGATAATTTATGACCTTTTACCCAAAATGATTTATTTAATGCACTATATATACTCTTATTATTAAAACGGTTTACGACTCAATGACGGTAAATAAATTTAATTTAATGTACTTGAAATTTGCATGATTCTAATCTGCAGCTTGTTTATGCAGCTATTAAATGGAAGTGCAAGAAAAATTAAGAAAGACTTTCAATTAACGTCATTATGTTTATAATACGAAGTAAAATTATAATTGAGATCTCGTAAATCAAAATTCAAAACACTATTATAATATTGAAACAATGTAATTAAAAAATTATTTATTTTAAAACCAAAAGTATAGTCTCCATTGCAATGAGAAGAAAACAATGGACAATTTGCATGACATTTTTTTATTACAGAAATGGATAGAGGGTACCAAAATATGCTACTCTGAATTTTTTCAGATTTTTTTGAGAGCGAGAACTATTTTTAAAAAATTATTGAAAGTCGATTTTATGACGTCACGAGGAGCCTGTAGGGTAGGCGCTAAACGCCCGTGACGTCATAAAACTGACGTTCAATAATATTTTTTAAAAATAGTTCCCGGGCTCAGAAAAATCTGAAAAAATTCAGAGTAGCATAAATTTGCACCCTCTATCCATTTCTGCAACAAAAAAATGTCATGCAAATTGTCCATTATTATAAAATGTTTATGTTAGTAAAATCCAGTGCATAAAAAAATCATATGCATCCCTAATTGATTACGACACTTTTTTTTCATGAGATTATAAAAAAAAATCCATATTATGAGAATTTTCAACACAATATTATGTTGCAAACATTTGTACCGTACGAGTTGGGCGATAGGTGGTCTCCTTGATAAAAAGCTGTAGAATTAATTTTCTGTTGAAGAGTTGCAGAGAGGGGAATAAACTATAACAATTATATTATAATATTATCAATAGCTATATAGCTAGTACAATGCATTCACATTATTAATTATCCAGGTGATGGAGCACGGCGTGATTCGAATTAGCTTTGCATTGTTTTTGAACTGTTTCATAATGCTCATATCATCCTCGCAACAAAATCAGATACGACTCTTCCGTTGCTATTAATTTTACTATAAAGAGATCCATAATAATAAAAAAAGTCTGCCAACAATTAACAAGATGGCGTCGCGCGTTCTCACCTGTACGCCGTTGATGAACCACGTGAGGTTGGCTGCCGGGAAGGACGAGGGTGACGTGCAGTTTGCCGCGATCGTCTCGTCCGTCGAGTAGCGCAGCTTGTCAATCGTGATATCCGGCACGTCCTGCGGCACGTCTGGACACGGAGCGACACGTCAGCGAGATTGTCACGAGCTTACCTGACGTGGCCACTCACCAACGACGAGCATCAGCGCCGACTTGACGTCCGTGTGGAAGAGCGGCGCGTCCGCCGACACCTCGCACTTGTAGAAGGCCGTAAGCTCGCGCTGGACGTCGCTCAGCACCACCGCCCGCGCGCCTGACTGTGACACCTGCAGGACACACCGAGGACAATAGGGCGTTAATGGAGGGAATTAGTTGGGAATATTTTTAACCTAATGTGCAATTTTTCTCATGACAAGATATAACATTGTACGCATGATGACAAAATTAGTAGGCTGAGTTAAACAATATATAGACAATAATTTAACAATACCGACCATCCTGTCTGGAGTTTTTCAAGTGTCTTTAGTGAAATTAGTCAAGCAAGGTAATTTTTAAACAATTTTTTTTATAGAAAATTTAAATTCATGCAAATTCATGCAACCATGATGAGTTTGAGTAAAATAAGGTATCTTGGTTTCACGATCTTTAAGATTTTCTGTGTATAAAGATATTAATTTTCATACAAATTTTTACCAACTATAATAAATAATTATACAATAAGATTTTACAGTAAAACTGCCTTGCAGATCATCTCGCCTTAAGGTTAGGCAATTTTTTCAGCATATAAACAGAGCGGGTTACATATGCGGAAGGGGCAAGATGGACTATTAATCTCACCACGATATATTAATTATGGCAATTATTAATTGTATGAGTAAAGTATTCACATATTTTAAAGCTTATTATTGTAACCAAGCAGTACAATATTAAAATTCTCTTTGTTATATAAACAATAACAAAATGCGTATTTATAAGATAATATCTGACTATTTTTACGGCGATGTTTTTTTTATGTTCATTGGAGCGTATTTTTGCTAGGACCGTCATAATATTATCAGACTGGCCGGTTCAGCGAGGCGTGCGATGCTCGAGAGTATTCAATAAGGCACCGCTTGCCCGCCGAGCTCGCTTTGATCTCTAGAGAGACAGATGTGACGGGGGTCATATTGAAATAGTCCTGCGTACGTCGTTAAAGTGCTTTGTAATACTCTGCTAGTTATGTGATGCATATTGTAATAATTCTGACTTGAATATCAAGTGTATAACTGTATATGTTTCAAATGGAGTATCAACCTCAATTTTTTTTATTGCAGAAATGGATAGAGGGTGGAAAGTTATGCTACCCTGATTTTTTTTTCAGATTTTTTTTGAGACCGGGAACTATTTAAAAAAATATATATTGAAAGTCCTTTTTGTGACGTCAGGAGGCGGCAAGTCCTATTTTTTTCTTAAGGAGCGGCGTCTCGTGACGTCACGAAAAGGACTATTATTATTATAATTTTTTAAAAATAGTTCCCGGTCTCAAAAAAATCTGAAAAAAATTAGGGTGGCATAGCTTTTCACCCTCTATCCATTTCTGCAATAAAAAAATTGAGGTCGATACTCCATTATGACATTTTTAAAATCTGTATATACTATATTCTTTAGGATTTGCATGGTAGTTATTAATCTGATCTAAAGCTGAAAAAAAATTACATTTGGTACACAACATTCATTTTTGATAAGGTATTTGGATGCCATGTCTAAATATTTTGAGTGGGATTCACTAAGGAAATATCTAGGAAGACACGTAAGTTATAAATTCTCATCATTATATTATCTTTAATATGGCATCATTAATATGAGTTATGTTAAACCATAGTAATTAGTGAGAACGTGCACTGATTATCGTTCTAGTGCAAAATGATTAATAATGATGTCATTTCCCCCAATATATTTTTTCATTAAATTCCATAAATGACCTCAGGGTTTTTTATGTTATATGAAACAATGGCATAATTATATATTTTATGTTGTTATTTTATTATGTTCTCCAATCAGTGGAAATAATTAATTTGATGTATTTTGTGTGTATGTAATTATATAGAAGCATTTGACAGGCTTGGATGATTTTTTTAATGTAATTGTTTCACGTTTTATCATAAATTGCCATTTTAAACATAATTTCTTTTTATAATTACCATAATATGTAAAACTCCGTATTATACAAAAATACTTTAATTTTTTAATTAATCATATTTGATATTAAAACAGATTTATATATAATTATATTTTTTTAGCATCAAATTTATCATAGCATCCTTGTGTCACAAACAGTAAAAACTATTTGAAACTTATAGGGGAAAAGTAATTAAAAAAGGTTGCTTGGTACGATGTCAAGGCGGGTTGCATCAAGCAGCTTGCCATCTGCCCCCCCCCCCCCCCTCCTCCTCTCCTCCCTGCCGCACCGCTAGAAATTCGCACCCATCCTTTTTTTTTTCCTCGACACCTAACTTTTTCTGACGCAGCCACAAAGTCCCAAGGATAATAGAACTGGTGAGGATGGCTTACTTTGAAGTAAGCCGTTATTGCTGAAAATACCTCTCGTGTTGTCTCTCACAGTGACGTCCACGTCGTGTTTTAGAAGTGCGTTTGATTGACTTGCTGTTATAAACCGGCTACTGGTACAGAGGCTTCTGACTTAATTGGCGAACTGTTACGAAGATTGACGAAAATGGTCAAGGAACGTAATTCTTAAAGTGTACCGTTCTCAGGCATCCTTACCACTTTTATATTATCCTTCACAAAGTGTCTTTTGACTCGGCTCGGCCAGTAAAATTCTTCATTACAAACAATACACCAATGACTAACGACGACATTACAAACACGACGAAAACCAAGTTAAATGCAAGCATATCCATTCTTAGGCTATCTCTATGATTTAACAGGAAAAGTAAGAAATCCCCCCGTTTATAGAAATCCCATATTTTCAGCTAATTGTGGTATTGATATTAATTAAATTGTAACTAATAGACTAATTCTACAGGAGAGTTTACTGTCAACGTGCTCGAATTCAGTTTCAAGATATTCAGATCATAAAACTTAGAAATTTGGATCACGGTCACCACCATAATATTATGTATTAAGTTTCTGTATATACGTAAGTTATATTTCGACGTCGGTGTGAGCAAACTTTATGTAAAACGTATTTTAACACCGAGTGACCGCAGCGCCATACAGAAGACAACGGCCGGTTAACAAAGTTATCAAGTTTACGTCCTTCATGAAGGAAAACTTGAGGTTTACCACCTAGACAAAGAGTTGGCCACTAGAGAAGCGTTTGTTAATTCCCTTTGTAGTTAAATAATTAAATATGCAACACGAAGATGCGGTGGTGGTACCTAATATTTACACATTTTAAATGTAAATAGTTTCAAGTTGCTATGAAACTGGAGTTCTAGCTTTGTATGCTAGCTGTTTAGACACTACTATATACAGTTAGTCCAGTTACATGATGGACAAATAAAGGGGAGGATTTACCATAAGATGGGAGGGGGGGATGGAAGGAAGGTGTATCTGCGTTCTATATTGACATAATAAGCAAGTGAGATTTAGACAATAAATCCGAATGTCTACGCTCCTAGCAGTATTCATTGAGTATAATCTTTTATAGAAATAGTTTCAAAAACTTAATTTACAGTCATCATCTGCTATCTATTTTCAACTCTACGTTCTACAAATTTAATTGGCTTCTAGTGCAAAGAAATCATCACAGATTTTCAAAGACTCCATTGTATTTATGTTATTTGACGCAGCTTCAAATTCTCATAAATAAAAAATAAAAACCATAATTATAACATTATAACGAAAGTTTGTGTAGAGAAAAACGGATTGTAGTAGATATGGAATCAATCAATTAATTAGTAATTTTTGCTTTGTTTGACAAAATTTATTGACTTTACTCCTTTAAGTTATATCTTAAATATGTCAATATCCCAAACCGAACCAAATTTACAAACTGAAAAAGTCTATTAAATGCAAAAAAATGATGAGCTACTGAAATAAAAATAAATAAATAAATGCATTTTTTTTTAGTGGCACAATTTTCTTGCACTTGCCTTTAAGTCATAGTCCTTGAGATAAGTAATATTTAATTATAAAAAGTGAAACCACCTTTATGGCACTTTTAATAAATAATACAATTTGATTAAGAGAATGACTAATTCATGAAATTTTAAATTAAATAATATTATAATTACTTCACTTAAGTTAATTCCTGCAGTGTATTGTATAATATATAACGGCAGCAGCAGCAGATACTGAGAAAGTGAATTTGCCCACATTTTTGGTAAGTGCTGTGCGGCTGCTGAGTTCATTACAATGCTAAGCAGACTCCCGAGGCGGCTGCCTCGTAGATTGTAATTAAATAGGCCGACAATTATCAAGCGACATTAGCATGCGACACTGCCACTGCAGAGGCAGAGTTAGTCTAGCTCTCCTATCTCAGCCTTTGTCTCAGTAACAAAGAATATAGTTTTTTTTTATCAAGTTTATTTTTAAAGAAATTTGTGTTTGTAATTAATATAAATTAATTTGTTCAATTTACGTCAATAAAATTATATTGTCAAATTTTTATGACATTCTAACCGGAAATAGCCGGAAGTGTAGTGTTTCTGGGCTTTCTATTTGTAGTTCCCTGCTGCAATTTCATATACAGGGTCTATATTTCTACTGCAAACTACTTCAAAACTGAATTTCACACTTCCGGCTACTTCCGGAAGGAATATAGAATTGATTTGTCTGCTTTTTACAGTAAAAGACCTACCTACAGTATGGTGTATTGCAAAAACATGGTATTCTACTATTACAATTGATGTGTTTTATGTTAATGGATAACAAAAAAAATGACAATCTTGCACTTTATTGGTAAGAATTAATGCAGCATAAAAAAGTCTCAAAAAATAATTATAACTTAAGTCAACACCAACAATTTTTTGTCATGGAAAATTTTGAAAGGTATCCCGTCATTTAATTTTGCTACGTGTATTCCGTATTCCAACATGAACGTTATTTATTTTACTAAATTTAATTACCCACAATGAATTTATGAAACAATACTTCACGTATTTGTCAAGGTTTGCTACATTGTCAATTTACAATGTACAGGAATTTAACATCGCAGTAACATACAAATATAATAAATAAAGCTTTTAATTTAAATCATTTTGTCGATTAAAACTATCACCTCATTTAAAATATATACAATTTAATAAATCACATATTATACTCACATATAAATTTATAAATTAATCCTATATATTTATGATATAAAGTTATAAAATCATTACTAAATTTTTTAAATCAACATTGTAACATTGACGTGTATTAAGTAAGGTTATACATCATAATAAACATTTGCAGGCCATGCAAATCTGCTAGTGGTGGTAGGCGGAATGAGTGAGCTGGTGAAATTTATTCCAGCATCAATCGTTTTTGACATAGTATTGTGACATTGCGGACGTATGGAGCCGGCCGGCCGTGTGATTGATGACCGCCCTCTCGACATCGATACTACTGTACAGTCAGAACAGCCTTACAGCAGGGATGTGAAGGCATTCCGTGACATACTACTGTACAGTCAGAACAGCCTTACAGCAGGGATGTGAAGGCATTCCGTGACATACTACTGTACAGCCAGAACAGCCTTACCTAGCAGGGATGTGAAGGCATTCCGTGACATACTACTGTACAGCCAGAACAGCCTTCCCTATAAACGGGGACTGTACAGCCAGAACAGCCTTCCCTAACAAGGATATGAGGACATTCTGTGAAATATTACTGTATAGCCAGAACAGCTTTTCCTATAAACGGGGATTGTACAGCCAGAACAGCCTTCCCTAAAAAGGATATGAGGACATTTTGTGACATATTACTGTATAACCAGAACAGTCTATATAAAATATAAACAGGGATATGAGGGCATTCCGTGACATATTACTGTACAGTCAGAACAGCCTTCCCTAGCATGGATGTGAGGATATTCCGTGACATAATATTGTACAGCCAGAACAGCCTTACCTAGCAGTGATATATGAGCGTATCCCATGCCATCAGTACTACCGGACAGCCTCACCTAGCACGGAGATATTATTATAAATACTAAAAACTTACCTCAACATGCAGTAATGTACAGCCTTCGATATAACATCTATAGGTATGATGGAATTCTATGATATCGATGTTACAGAACAGCCTCTAGTTCACCTAGCATGGTAACTGAAATCTGAAAACATCCCAAAATAGCAGTACTTCCCTCCCCACAACATGCATGGATACTATAGGACAGAGTACGAGAGACTTAATTTTCCTGGATTCTCAAAGATATCCCGTGAAATCAATTCTATTGGATGGCTTCCTTTAACATGGATGTTATAGAACCGCTTCTCCATATCCATATTACGAGACAGTTATATTGATAAACAGCATCAACAAGTTACAAAAGAACACCTTGTCAACTCAACATAAATATTACAGAACAACTTCCATATTCAGCATTCTATATCCTTTTATGACATATACTACAAAACAGTCCCTCTCTTCCCATTCACACTTCGTAATATTTGGACATACTAAGGGGCAGTCTTAAAGCTTCAAGATCATATTATTTTTGTTTCGAGATTTTAGGCATTGAATTTTTTTTTTCATTAAATATTTAAGTCCTAAATATTAACGTCAGCTTTGTGAATTTCCCCTAACTAATATACCAGCTTGACCCATGCAATAACTGATTATTTAAAGAATGTGAATTTTTCGTCCTACGTGTTAATTAAAATCATTTTCATTTTCTTCATAACTTTTATTTAAAGTAACCAGAATTTTTTACCTCAGTAAATTTTCTGTTTAATTAAATGAATATATTAAAATTAACTTAATAACTTTATTTTATGACTTTTTTTCCTTCCAACCATTAAATTTATATACCTTCTAAAATAAATGTGGGCTAGACAGAGTGAGTAATAAAAATGTTGAAAAATGAGCATTTTTATACAAGTGGTAAACCAATAAAAGTGAAGCTTTTTACAATGGAATATTAAAAAATTCTAAGAAAATATATTGAGTTTGAGGGGAAAAAAAAAGGCGAAGAGAATGCGGGATGAGCACTTGCGTCTGATGAATTTATAATGGGTACTGCAAAGCCAGGAAGAAGGGGTGGGGTGGGCACTTTTAGCTATAATAGCCTCGCCCTGAAGTATGCTACCTTCAAAATTAGAAACTTTGGGTCAAAATCCGAAGAACTTTAAATTAAAAAGTTTTCTCAAAGACAGTTTTGACTTACGTCCACGTTGACTCCGGGCAGCGGGAAGACGCGCGTGGGCGGCGCCTCCTTGGGCACGAAGCGGTAGAATTCGTCGTCGCCCTTGTACCACTTGATGGAGTAAAGGGCGGCGCGCTCCAGGTCGTACTCGCACACCAGTTTGACGCTCTCGCCGCGCCGCACCGCCTCGGGTACCTGCAGTCTCACGTCCCGCAGGCCCCGCACCCCACCACCTGGGGACATAGGGAAGAGGTGGGGTTAGTTCACCTGGAGAACATAGGGGGACCAGATCTAGCGCCATATCAGATACCTGAAGACCACAGGGATCGCATCCATTTCCTGGGAACTCCTGAACATGCAAAGGTCAGGATAGAACTTTCTAATTATACTTATGCATATTACCTTAAATATACAGTCTTGCCTTGATATCTGAAAATGTCCTAGTTTTCCAATTGTTTAAAACTTAAATGGTAGTTGACTAACAATATGATTTCCCATCAATATTGCTATACATAATTATGACATTGGATCCATAATTAAGTTTAAATGTTTTGACTACCTCAAGAAAATACCGCAAGTAAATCAGAATTGTCACAGCTGCAAATTCTATAAAGCTTAAATAGCACCATTACAACCGACAGGACTTTGAGTTATGACAGCTTAAGTTAACTCATTTTCTATTAAAGGCACATGTACATCATACAAGACCAATAATGTGTCGCTTACCTCCAAATACAATCAATGAACTAGAAAAATTGCTGCAAACGTTTCTAAATACCAATCAGTGGTAAACTGAAGACGGTAATAATAGTTTTGTTAAAATTCTTCGGTAGCAAGTCGTTGAATTGTTGGTCATCCTGTAAGTTAGACAACCCGCAAGACAAAGAAGGAAAAAATTCTCCTCCAAAACGACTTTCTGTTGTTTCCAACGTTAGAGGAATCAGACGCCTGCTTTCATTACAATCATATGCACGGTTTAACTAAAGTAATTTATTTTTTCCTACTAAGCCTAAATTCAATTATCTTTTTGTTTTTATTCAAATGATGAGAAAAACTAATTTGTGTTGGAAAAATCTTAGAATTGGTTTCATGTATACGCACATTATTACAATACTATATAGGAGTAACATTTTAAGTATGCGATTAAAAAAAAAAGCGAAAAGAAATTAGAATTTAAAAAAAAATAATAATAAAAAGTTTAATTTAATTAAGTGTTGTTTCCATATAATGATTCTTTTATTAAATTTAAAGATTTTGAAATGAAATGTTTACAAATTACAGAATGAACAACCTAATATTGAATGATTTAGATAGTATAGTGAATTTTCCTCATGCGTTATAGCCATAATTATCCAAACACAGATAAAAACTACAATGGCTTTTTAACAATTTTTATATAAGCTTATAAGCTTAAATAATAAAATATTTTATGCATAGCTAATTCATATAAAAAAAGCTATTTTTAATTAATAAAAAATAAAGTTTTATTTTAATTAATTAAAAGTTATTGACTAATTTGAATTGAATCCTGAAATATGATATCCTAGTTCGGTGTGGCTGCGAAGATAACGTTTGTAGGTGTGCGTTCGTATTTCACACCCTCCCTCGCTAAGCCTCATGAGGTAGCACCTCGCAGTAAATAACAAGCCTGTGCCCAACGAAAGGGATGAATTATGGGAAAATAAGTCATAACTTTATCTGTTAAAAAATTACAAACATATACGCGTATTATTTTTATTCAATCATACAATGGAGTACCGACCTCAAATTTTTTTATTGCAGAAATGGATAGAGGGTACAAAAATATGCTACTCTGAATTTTGTCAGATTTTTCTGAGACCGGGAAGTATTTTTAAAAAATTATTGAAAGTCCATTTTGATGACGTCACGAGGCGCCTCTCCTTAAGAAAAG
This sequence comes from Siphlonurus alternatus, assembly GCA_949825025.1. Classification (NCBI taxonomy): domain Eukaryota; kingdom Metazoa; phylum Arthropoda; class Insecta; order Ephemeroptera; family Siphlonuridae; genus Siphlonurus; species Siphlonurus alternatus. Next base: position 39,522,906 of record OX463779.1, read on the forward strand.
CATAGGACATTAACGCCCGTGACGTCATAAAACGGACTGTCTACAATTTTTTAAAAATACTTTCGGGTCTCAGAAAAATCTGAAAAAAATTCAGAGTAGCATATTTTTGCACCCTCTATCCGCATTTCTGCTATAAAAAAATTTGAGGTCGGTACTCCATTATTATTTCTTGACAATATAAAACGATTTCAAATACGAGGGCTATTCATGCCGATAATTATATAAAGCTTTTCTTTGAGAAAGTATGTTTATAATTATGTTTTTATTTGGTGAATGAAGCAGTAAACGTGGGAGAAAGAGAGAGAGAGAGAGAGAGAGAGAGAGAGAGAGAGAGAGAGAGAGAGAGAGAGAGAGAGTTGTGAATATTTGAGCTAATTTACAAACATTTCAAGCGATGCTTCAGATAGCCCTTTCTTCCATATCCGATAAGGTTTATATTTTATAGATAAGTAAGTAAACAACAAGCCTTCTTGAAAATGGAAGGGGTTTTGTTGACTCGTATATCTGTGATTAAATTTAAAATCTCTATTCCAGTATTTTGTTTGCTCTAAAAGCAGTGTAAAAGCTAGTGTAATTATATCCAAATTTAATTAAGAAAAAAATGTGTTCTTGCATATTACTTTCTATGCATATCTGCAAGGGATATTCTTTAATATATATTTTTTAATCACGGTTTCAGTTTTCAATGATATTTTATGCATAATATTTTGAGATAACTCTTCTACAAAGCAGCAGTTCTTTATTCTCGGAAATTACGATATCCCCCGGCGTTCTCATGTTATTGTTTCGCGAGAAGCTGCTGCTCTAGGCCGTCCTAGATTTCACTGACTGATGAAGACTCGGGGGAACTTGAGAAGCTCATCGTAATATTTGCTCGCTGATGATTTTCTACCAAACCTTTGTCTTTCAGATCGAGGACGGGGGGTCATTTGCTTCTTCCCTCATGGTATTTTAAACATGAAAATACATGGCTTTATTTACTTTGCGCAATAACTTTTTTATGTGAATGCTAATTTTTTTACGATTCAAACATATACGCACATTTGTGTTTTTAATTTTAATACTTTTCATTAACTATAATCTATAAATTTAACAAATTTGTGTCTTAAATTTTAGTGAAATTATATTTTTATGTCACCATGATGAGATAGTTACGATTTCAAAGTAATCAAATATTTCCTGTATATATTTGGTAACCTGTTTACCTGATAGATTTTGAGTTTGAAATATTTAGAAATGGTCTAGGAATGGATATAAAATAAAAAGCATGTATATGACTTTGATTTATTAAAGTAATTTTAGTTAATGCATTTCAAATACCGATTTTAATTAATTTTCTTGCTATCTCTTATTTTATGCATGCAATTAAATTATATTTACGCGGGACACGAACCTCCTACAGTCACTCTTATTAAACCGTTTGAAAATGAAATTGAATATATATTAAAGTTCTCACGTAATAAAATTAACATTGGAATAATCTCCTTAAAGCCATGCTCGTCAGTGGTACAAAAACAGCTGTCAGTTGGTAGGAGGTTTGACAAATTGCCAGCAGAGGCGCCGTGCGAGTGACACTAAAAACAAAGCCACGGAATGATCATTACTCACCGCGTGCTCCTAACTCATTTACATGATGCTTTGTAAAAAAAAAAAAAAAAAAAAAAAAAAATGAAGAAATTTAATTATTAACATTAAAATCACAATTGTTAAAAAATGTATCATTTTTGAGTACGTAATCAATTTAATGGAGAACAAGCGCCAATTCAGTGCATGTTGTGGGTAGAAAGTTTGAATTAAATGCAGCTATATTCAAATTAATATAATTATTACCCCGGAAATGCAAAACTTTCAGATTTCAATAATATTTGCAGAGACGTTGGCTACACAACCTTCGGGAAGTGAATTGTTCTTATTGGACTGTTTGTGAATTTCCTGCCTCTGAATTGTTATTTATGTACTCATGAGGGAAATATAATAAAATAAAAATAAAAAATTGGTATTTACAAAAAATTTCAATATTAAAAACCGATTAAAAATAGCCAGAAATCGTGCATGCACTTCTATTATTTTCAGAGTAGATAATTAAATTAATATGAGCATATCTGAGAGTGTTTAGCAGACTCTATATAGGTGGGAGAATGGACCAGTTCATATTGGTTTCCAATTTTTCCATATTTCCCTCAGCTAAAACTAAATGATTTTGAGGTTGGTAAGCCTGGCTATACAGACTGCTGTTCCTATCGAAGAGCCAAAAACCATACACCAGAATGAATATTATTAGATATATTTTGAGCATACCTTGAAATATTTTGAATTTTCTTGAATTTTTAGGTTGGCGAATGAGCATAACCAATTTATTGTATAGTTCCCTTAGCTATAATACCACCTTGATAACCTTAGCTCTGAAAACTGCTGATAAGACTCATCCTATAGCTATATATGGTAAGAATCAGACAACGTTGAAATATGTATACTTTCTCATAGACTATAAAAAGAGGTGAAGCTTGAAAAGTGCAGCACATGTTACAGGGTTGTGACTTTTTATCGCTCTGTGGTTTGTCAGCATACTTTTGTGTTCCCAGCAGCAGCAGTCCTCTTTAGATGCAACGCTGACGATTTTGTGTGCCATATGGGGCAGAAGATAGAACCAATATTACCCTCTCCATACATACATAGCCTAAAGCAGCAGCAGCCACCATTGCTGGATCTGCAATAATAAAGCTTCACTATGAATACACCTAACCTAGATAAGCAGTGTGAGTTCTTAAGGTTCATTCTATCATATCAGGATATGTGAATGAAAGAGAATCAATAAGTAGGGCTAGATGAATCCAAGTATATTCAAGAATTGCATGGGTAAGTTAGCTTAAAGTATATACCATGACTCGTATTTTCCATGCATATGTCTCTGTACATGCAGCTCTACTTCTCTCTGCTTCAGTAAAATTTATAAAGTTAAAATATACTGTAGAAGTTATTTTTCTATTTAAATAATATTGATACTGTTAGACCCATCAAAATATAATGTACTGTATGTTTCTTTAAGGATTAACATTAAATATGATAAGTTAGAAAACACAAAAATAATTACATCCTTTTAATTTTATTTTTTTTTAAATAGCTTCTAAATTGTTGGAAAACAAACCATAAATTTGTTAGTTAGAATTATTATGATATAAAAAGGGTTCAAAGTATTCAAAAATTAAGTTTTTTTTTATTTATATGATTGATTCTTGAATTCATCTAGCAACCAATCACAAACATTAAAAAAAACTTGAATTTGTTTGGAGCAATAGCAAAATGAATCAATTGTGGTTTAATAAGGCTTATGGGCTGTAATTAATATTAGTACTACAACACTAAAATATATTTTAAATCAAATAGTGAATCGTTTTATACCCCACTGGCCATATTGAAACTTAATTGGCACCAGTTCACTAGTCATCACGTGGATTCCAGGAGGGGAGATAGGAGGGTTTCTCTCGTTTTATATTTGCAACTCTTCTGGTCAATAAAAAAATTCCAGAGGTTCCATAAATTAATAAAGAGGGTTCTAAAACAATAATTTAAAGTAAGTAAATTTTAAAAGAAGTCAGAAAAAGGTAGAAAAAGAGGTAAAAAGAATCACTTAAGTCTATAATCTTAAAAATACTCTATATTGGTTCAATTTAAGATATGTGGCCACATTGGCACTGAAAATAGATAAAAAGTCGTAAAGTTGACAATAGATTTTCTCTCATTATAGTGATAAGGATTTTATAATCCAGCAGAGTTCTTCCGCAGTTGTCCCCCCCCCCCACCACCACCACCAAAACAATCTCTCACGTAGAAACACGAGGCGTCATTATCTTCATCCCTCTTCTGATGAGACGGAAGGACTCCCACAACTTTCCGAGACAAGACGATAAATTAATGGATTACAGATTTAGAAGATTGCTTTATAAAATATTCTCAAGCTTGTTTTACAAGACTGTTTTTAACATCGTTATAATGTACCTTTGTTTTAATATTAAATTTAAAATTATGATTAAAATTGTTAATAAATTTTAATAATATTACAATCCATTTTGAGCATAAAATGAAAACGTGTTGCCTAAAGTAACTAACTTGAAAAAGTATAACAAAAATCATGCAGCCCATTTCACAATTAAAAATATAAATCATGTGAATAATTATAATTATGTATATAATATATATGTTTTATGTTAATGTAATACATTTACCCACAGAAACGTAATCACAACGTAAATTTAATTGAAAAGTTAATTGAAAATGAAAATTATGCATAAATCAATAACATAAAATAAATGCATTAATGTATTATAGAACAAATTGATTTACTTATTATAATGCATTCCATAAATTACAAATATAAGTACTGAAAAAGTTTCTGAACATTAAATTTAGTTTTTATGTTAGTATTGCAAAATTTAATAATCTTTAGTCGAGAGCAAGTCTAGCATTACTGCATTAATTTTAAGTAATATATAAATAAAGTTTATATTTTTAAATTGAATGACTTTACATATATTTTAATAATATTTAAAAATAATGTTTACATCATGATGAAATTTTTTTCATTAAAAAAAATACAAAGTATGTTTCATTAAAAACGAAGATTCAATTTGCATTTTATTGAGATGAATTTAGCATGACATTACAACATAATGGTTCGTTATATAATATTAAACGACGCATTTGATTTGCATATTTGCTTTACTGTGTTGTAAAGTTTGACTGGCTAATTTGCATATTTAATATCGTTGCATAGCTACAATACTGTGGAATTCTACTGGAGTGCAGGACGGGTCACGTCCATCAAAGATGGAGCATTTCCTCTCCTAGAGATATGACTGACATTGGTCTGACACTTCTATAATCATTCCCATTACGGAGCATTACCTTATTGCATATCATCGTGCATGATAGCAGATCAAAGGATTATGTCAAGTTGTTATGCCTTCTTCATCTAAAGCCTTATGTCAATGGTGACTTATTCTCCTGAATTCAATGTTAAATTTTTCATTTTAAGTCTCATGTTAACTTTTTGACCTAAAGCCCTATATTTTTTATAATTTTTATGTTTACAGACTCAATTTTGTCTATACGTAACTTTTTCTTCTAAAGCCTTATGTCAAATCAAAAGCCATCAGTTAAGTTACCAATGGGGAAGTCTCCTACATTTATTTTAATTTTTTTTTTTCAGATGCTCTATGCCTTGAAATTATATAATGTCCCAAAACAAAAAAGTTTCAATGTTCAAAATTGGAGACATGGGAATTTTTTAAAAATCTTCCTTCTTTTAAATTTCGCGCCAAAACGTTACGTAGAAACTGCCTAGCAGGCGAAATTTTCCTGCAATAAATTTATATTTTCGATTATCACTCTTAAAGTAAACTGATATTAGGGACAAAACTATTGATACTAGGGTAGAAAATCCTGCTGATTTCGATCTTGTTACTAAAATTTATAGCCAATCACTCCTTGACGCTCAAACTATGATATCAGGCAGTTGTTGTGTGTTAACTAGGGAGTTTCTACGTCACAGTTTTCAGGTTTGCGCGCGGGTTGCATACTTTGCCCCTATTCTAATAATTCCTTCAGAGCCCCCAAATTTGAGTTAAAAAAGTTAAAACTTAAGTCAAACTTATTGTTAATATGTACCCTATCATAATATAGTAGTTAAAATAAAATTTGAGTTGTAAGAGAATTCCCCATTGATATAATAAGACTTTATTTAGACAAGAATCAAAACATTATTTAACATATTAAGGCTTTGATTTAATCCACCATCATATAATTATGATATAAATATATCATACAACCGTACGACAAAATATATAACAATCAAAAATAAAAGTGATAATAGTTAAATATTTTTTAATAATTATGAACATGCACGAAATTAAAGTTTTATTAATAAAAAGTTAATACAAAGTACGAAGTGATTATTTTCTTCTTATTATTTTTTTATCAAACCACAATTGGGTACTTAACATCTAATTACTAAGGAAATTATTTTCAAATTATGAAAACATTTAGCCATTATATAATCTAAATATAAAAACAAATAATTTCAATTAAAATACAGCAATGTTTATTGAAAGTAACAAAATAATATATAACCTAAAAGTTGTTGTGTAAACTAACTGAATACAGAGACAAAAAAAGTAACATTTTTATTACTATTTGGGAACACACAAAACTATATCCTTGGGAGTTATTTATATAACTTCACAATAAGCAACAAAAACAGCAGCAGTTTCTTTAAAAGTATACCCTAGATAATATTGCGTGTAAAACATATAAATGTAATATTTTTTCTTGTGAAAGTTCAAACGGCGATGTTCCCCTGATAACACCACCATGTGTAAGGACGCTTTCTACTACCGTTTTGCAACCTCTAGCTGGACAGACAGATAAGCGAGACGTACACCTGGGGACACCATGAATTTCACCCCGCATGATTTTCTGGAGTTTCGAGATAAAAAGATACAGATTTGTAATTTGGTGGGGGAGATAAGAAGAGCACCAAGTCTAGACATCCGAAAATCGTTCTAGTTCACTGTCCTCCGTATGTTGTATGATAACGCCCATAAAGTCTGAAATAAAGCAGGAGTAACATTCATGCTGTCCCGAGGTGTACCAGCAAGCGAGCTATTTGTCAGGCTCAAGCCGCAACACACGTCTCCAAATTGATCAAAATTCTCTTTCAAATATAAATTGAATGACATGGAGTGCCAGATTTATGGGGAAGACCTGTAGATTTATAGATTTTTCTAGACCATGACACTTTGTGTTTTCATAGTCTATGCTAAATGATAACTTTAAAAAATATTTTGCCAGGAAAACTAAATGACGATCTATTATTAAATGTAGCGGTTAGTAGAGAATCGATAAAAAAAAGCTGTTCTTTTTTAGTTTGGGTTTATTTGCGAAATAGATTCGTGGCCTGGATTTATTATTAAAACCAGCAAATTGATATATTATAATATTTTATTGACTGTCTTTTATTATTGTAGGAGAGATGAATTAAAATTTTTAAAGTACAGTTTTTTCCCCAAAAGACATGAGTAAGTGAGATCTCGCAGCTTGTGTTTCATGATGGGGACTGAATTAAGGGGGAGATCTCTTGGAGCTGCCACTGTGCGCTGAATAATAATGTTCCTCCGTCCAGCTTTTCAAATTAACTTCTTCTGAAGCATTTGTACAGTAATTAAATGGCAAGTGTTGCTGCAAGTACTAACATGTTACGACAGCTGCATACAAGTATCCTTGGCATCCTTGTGGTTTTTAGCGACAGCTAAATGACCGACCTTGTTGCAACGATAGTTAAGATGGCAATAAAATGTAATTATTATATCCTGCAATTGCACCTCTGTTGTAACATGGGGGTTTGCTGAACATTTTACATTCCTTTTTATTCTTCATACAGTACAGTTGCCGCCCCTGAAAAATTCACTCACCAAGAGATGGCAATAACGTCGGTGTATCATTCATATATATAGGTCTGTTCGTAAATACCCAATTAGGTGATAATATATATCGATTATGCATTTACGAACAGTCCTATTGTGCTTAAATTCAATTTCTTTATTCAGTCGTAATATATGGTTTTAATGTACAATATTTTTTTTTAAATTTTAATCAAACCCTATTGGGCACTTTTATTTACTAATTACATACTACTTTGAAACCCCGAACCTTCCGAAACCCTAACTTGAGCGTTTCGCGGGCTCTTCTGGAACGGGGGCGGCCACGGCCTTGCATATCCATCCCGGCATTTGCCTGCGGCTGAGGGAAACGTGGAAACCTCAGCCAGGATGGACGCTACAGCTTTTGTCAATGAACCGGAAGTGCAATGGTCCAAAGCCAGGGGAACCACATGGTGGAAAAGCGCAACGTTTTACCCCTGGGTGGGAAACGTGGTTTTTGTTGAAAATGGTCACCCATCCAACTACTAACCACGCGTGGCGTTGCTTGACTTCAGTGATCTGACGAGACCCGGTCAAGCGCACTGCGCCACACCTTCCACTTGTAATGTAATGTACTTTTTTATGTACAATATAATACATAAACAAAATTGGATTAAAATATCAAAATTTTCCAACAATAGACAAAACAGTAAAAATATATCCTATAAATAAATTTGTCATGTCATGTATATTTATGTAATATAATATATTTCCTTAATTATAATATGAAAAAACAAAAACACTGTTCTTGTTTTCAACATTTTTAAAATTTTGGGGTAGTTTAGCACTAAATAAAGGCAAGGGAGGTTTTCTAAGGTGTACTAATGTTCTAAAGGGAAAGAACGCAACTTAATTTTATACACATGAGAATTTATTGAAAAAAATTAAATTTCTATCTCGGCTGCAAATTAACTAAATTTTTATTCGCATCTCTCGCTTCTGCACCATGTTTTAAAATATCATAAAAAATTTTGAAGATAAATTTCTTTATTAAGCCACTAAAACAATTTTATTGTGTTTACCATGACTTCCCCTTTAAAAGATATAACAACATCGCTATAATAATAATTATAATAGAACAATGTGCAGCGTGATACAAAGTATATTAATTACCTCAACTTAAACAATACTTTTCTCCCACCTACATTATCGCTCGTCTTTTGTTTCCACTTTATTGAGGTGATAAGAATAATAGAATCCAATTTTAATACACTGACTTAACAATTATTCTCGCTAACATTTGAATCTCTATATTTACCACAACAATGGAGGTCGTTAGGAGCATTGTTGTACCTTGGGGACCTAACAGAGTTATCGACTATATATGCTACAATACCTTTACGATTTTGTGCTGCAAACAATAATAACATTATTATAATGATAATAAAAATGTATAGAATTGCTCTGAGCAAATATTATAACAAGCTTAACTTATTTGGGTTCTTTAATTTCATTTTTTGCATCTACAACAATGCCCTATATTTTTACCAATATGATATTATATTGTAAGGTTTCAATGGTCTGGAATTTCAATTAATTATTGGGAAAAAAATTGTTTTATTTTCATTTTTTTTTTTTTTTGTAATAAAAATTAATAAAAGACCTACATGTATATAAATATGAAAATATGAACTTTATTTTTGACAAGTTGCTACGGTTTCACCTCTGAACAGCACGACGATTCATGCACGTGGGTGTTGTCACGCCAGTTTATTTATTTTATTTTATTATATTTCCCACATGTTACATACATAACAGTTGGCAGGTGACACTATAACAGTCCTTTAAAGAACAAATCACAACGAGGTTGCGAATAGTATCCCTTTTAACGATTAAAATAATAATATCGAGGAAAACATAACAATAAGATAACATGCGTGTAAATAATTATTATAATTAAGCGTGTAAACAACACAAAAAGTCAATAAACAAACTATTTACAATGAATGACTCAATAAATAAGCATTTAATTTTGAAAAAAACAATGAGCCATTAAGAGATCTAATACCTAGGGGTAAATTGTTCCAAGCATGACACACCCTAATGTAAAAAGATTTTTGATGAGCCTCTGAGCTAGCAAAAGGAGGAATAAACAACAACCCTTGTTTGCTACCTCTGCCATAATTGGCAGCTCTTTCATCAACAGAGATTATGTCAAGGGGACGTAAACAATATTTACCATCTAAGCACCGTTTAAGGAATGTCAGATCTATTTGCCTTAACAAATCAGCTATTGATAGAAGTCTTATTTTTTTAAGGCGAGCTTTTGAATCAAGGGATTTGTCACTGCACATGAGTTTTGTGGCAGTATTTTGTATTCTCTCTAGTATAGACATATTCATTACAGTGGTAGGATGCCATGCAGGCGTACCATAAACAATAATGGAACGGATCAAGCCAATGTAAACAGCTCTAATGACACCTGTTTTGCAATATTTTATGGAAGTTCAAGTTTATGGAAACTTGAACTTTAAACTTTTTCAAAGTGACTGATTTTGCAACCTGCATGAAATTTTGTATTTCATATTTGCATAGAAAACTTGTGTATTGACCAAATTTTTAAAGATTTTTTTTTTTAATGTTATAACACCCTCAAAATCGAAGGGAAAGTCACTGTGACGTCATAGTCATGCGTCTTCACATGTGCTTACGTTTTAATGACATAGCATCATTAACCTTGACAACACATAACTCGATGCCCTCAGGCAACATTTCTTTTTTTTTTTACCTCTCTCAACATTTCAAATCTTTATCTTTGTCCTTTGAATCTTTACCTTAATAAATCGGACAATGGACAACATACATGAAAATTTTTTATTACAGAAATGAATAGAGAGTACCAAATTATGCTACTCTGAATTTTTTCAGATTTTTTTTTAGACCCAGAACTATTTTAAATAATTATTGAAAGTGCGGCTACGCCCCCTGGAGGCGTCAATAGGCGTCCAGGCACTATATTTTTTATTAAGGATTCAGGGGTGCCAACTGAAATCAAAGAACTTTTAATAATTCTTTAAAAATAGTTCCGGGTCTAAAAAAAATCTGAAAAAATTCAGAGTAGCATAATTTGTTACCCTCTATTCATTTCTGTAATAAAATTTTTTCATGTATGTTGTCCATTAAATAAAGGTCATCATTAAGTCATCATATTCATTAAATATCTTGACATTTAAAGCGATTTTCCATCATTTTTTCCCATATGAAACGTATTCAAGTGCATGGCATTTATGAATTACTAAGGCCCAAGTCCTGCAGGAACGTCTGATATTTTGCAACAAATTTGACCGAAGAGTCTCCTTGACCGCCTCCGCAATTTCACAACAAATTGAATAGAAAAGTTCTGACACCCACGTCAGATAATCTCATTATAAAGCATCAACTTCTTGATGATGCAACCACAAGTAGCAAAGACCAACGTCACATGGTCCCTAGATTTAAATATCAAGTACAGCGTGTATCCATATAAGAAAACGAAACATTCTATGTAAAAATTTGACAGAAAAAAAATGATTTTTTTTTTTTTAACTTGCAGCCACGAAATCTTTTCAACGAGCTGTGTTACAAAACTGATATTTTCCAATCTGTAGATAGAATTTTTAATTGTTTTATTCCATATCAGCAAAGTAATATTGTAGTCTAATTAATGGAAACACGACGTATTCGCAGTGCTATTATTAATGAATCCCATTCATAAAGCTGCACAATCGTCAGTTAGAAAAAACAAAATAATGACCGTGCATAGATACAGATACATGAAAATAACTTTGTTAAAATGTCAATAAAGATATACCCACTTACAATTCCTTTTTTACAGCGAATTTACTCAATGATTATTTATATAATATATATATATATATATATTAATTGAAAACAATATTTTTTACCAAGCAATGATTTATTAAAACACAGAAGTTATGATTTTTTTATTCTACATTTTAACCATATGATGTTTCTAGGTTTAATTTAAAATTTGTAGAATCCAAGTATAATAAAATTGTGACATATTTAAAATTACATAAAATTAGATGAGTTCTACATTACTACAGTTGTTAAAAGAGCAGATTACAGCTGCTATGCTAGAGAATGGTTGTAGATCTGTTAGAACGTTAATAGCGGTGGATGAGAAGACGACGTAATTACGCTGCCTGCCTGCTGGCTGATGTCAAGCCAATGTAGGCCAACCACAGGCAGGCAGGGGAAGATCACAACCCTGGAGACGACGCAAATTACACCGCGGTGACTTTTATATGAACATTCATACCACCATTGTAAAGTCGACTTGTATTTCAGAATGTATACTATATGTAAGTCCGAAGGGTATTAATTTAAAATACTGTAAAAAAAAATCAACTCTTTTTGTTTTTTATTTCATTTTAATTTACAGTTGGAGTAAAAAAAGACAGAAATGGATATAAATTAAAAAGATATCCCCTTAATATAATAATTAAGTGAAATGAAAAATATAAGCTTAGTAAGAACATCTGAATAACAACCGATATAGCAACACTGTATTATTAATAAAAAATACGTTATAGAAAAAAAGTAAACATAATATATGTTGATCTTAGATGACATTTCGCCTTGAGGTTAGGCAATTTTTTCAGCACCCAAACATAATGGTAGCGATTCACAAAGCAGTTAGCTAGGTTTTAACCACGTTTAAACTATACCCTGTTTTACGTGTTAAATCACCTGACTAAACGTGGTTAAGCTAAACGTAGATAAAAACCTGAATAACTCTTTCGTGAATCGCCCCAATTAATATTGCTGCAGAGACAGAGACGCCTTTAAGCCTTGACGCTTAATTTTGATGCTAAATAGCAAATTGTCAAAAACTTGGACACGACAAACGCATATTACCTATTTAGATGTACAAATTATGCATTTTAAAGATTCAAATATAAAATTTTATGGAAGTAACAATAGGGGGCATTCACAAAGCACTGTAACCCCAACTTTAGCCCCAAGTTTTATCCCTGGTACTAAAATTGGGGTTACAGTGCTTTGTGTATGCCCCCCAAATATTCACCAAATATTCATTACAACCAGTAGATGCATGTATTTTGACTCTCTCTCTCTCTCTCTCTCTCTCTCTCTCTCTCTCTCTCTCTCTCTCTCTCTCTCTCTCTCTCTCTCTCTCTCTCTCTCTCTTTTAACTTTTCAGTCTCTTACTATTTTATGAATTAAAAACAATATAAAAGTCAAATAGAATTGAAGAATATATTATGATTATGTGCCATGAGTATGTTAACATATGAATCTTATTTATTTTATATTTATATCTTTAAAAAACATATATAATCTTATCAGTAAAATAAATTCAATTTTCGATTTCATCTTCCCCGACACGTCATTGAGTTACAAAGCAGACGTTGACATGAAATGAAATTGACTGAGGGAACACAGCGAGGAGAGTTTATTATTACGTACACAACAACGTCGGTATATGTGAGGGGGGGGGGGACGCACATCAGTGCTAAAGATAATCCACAGAGGTGCGACTTGTATTGTAATTATAAAAAAAAACTAAATTTGAAACTTTACAGAAATATTTTTTATATACATAAACTGTAACTAAATCAATGCAAATTAAATTGTTATAGAATATCAATGTCGATCATATGTACAGTCACATTTTTTTCATATTATCACCATGCAGCTTTCTAACACTTGTCTTAGAAGGATAGCAGACAAAATAATTCGTTTATACAAAAATTAGACAATTCCAGCAATATGTCGAAATGATTTTTAATTTTTAAGAAACTACTTTTTATAGTCACATGTAAAACTAACTTTAAAGTGCCATGTGGCACCTTAAAAAACATATGAAGAAATTCTACTGAAGCCAATAGGAGAGAATATAATCTCTCTCTCTCTCTCTCTCTCTCTCTCTTTCTGTGTGTAGGACCCTTCAAAAAAGTTACACTCAATGCTTTTGGCTTTCATCCTTTGTCGCTTTCCGATGTAAATTTTTACTGCCGTTAAAATGATGAAATTCTGCGTGTTACAACTTTGAAGGATAAAAAAATTTAATCTTTATTTCCATGGAAAAAAAATACTTTATTTTTTCACAAAGAAATCACATTTTCTATGGCAATAAAAGTGGTGTGGATAAAAAGGCATTGCCAAGAGCATACGTTTGTGACGTATGGTAGTGCTAGCGGGGGGGACTCTTCTTCCTGAACCACGGACCGTAAAATATGAACTCTATAGACTCAAGTAGCTTTCCATCTTAAAAAAATAAGCATATACAGAAACCGTCTGCCAAGTTAATCACATAATTATTTTTTATGCAAAGAAAGTAATTTATTTTTACTAATTAATGTAATGAAAAAGGGGGGTTTTTTTGAAAAAATATTGAAAGATTATTTGATTTATCTAATTATAAATTTCCTCTTACATTCAATTCATTATAAATTTCCACGACGTACAAGGTAATAACGATATTTCAGTAATAATATTACTGTGTTGTACCATCTTCCTTTATAAATGTGGTTAAATTTATCTCAACGTAGTTAGAATTATTATTGTATAATTATTTTAGAAATATTACCTAGCAGGTATATATTTCATCTAAATTCAAAAGATTAATATCATTTCTGTACATTTAATTATAAATTCAAAGCAAAATGGTTAGACATATAACTAGTATAGTCACTATATATTATATAATACAAGGTGGAGAGAGAAAATAGTGGGAAGAACGTTCGTTACTTGATAAGGAATATTTATTGAAACTTCCAAATGAGCTAAAATGAAAGCTTTCTCTCTCTATATAATATATATACCATTTTATCGTTCTCTGTGGATTTAAGTTTCAATTTAGTTTTGGCGTGAGATATTTTCCTTTCTCTCACTTCTCCCTCCCGCGACTTGTTAGCCACTTTACATAAATCTCTGATCTGATCTGAAGTTATTCTGACGTCGTAAAGAAACCTCTGATGACGTCACAACTGTGAGGACCGTCGCCACAGTCTGTGTGTCAGAAGAGATTGGATGAGCCCTCGGGGGTTTGACCCATATCACACCCAACTACGTGATATACATATGGTATGATGGTAGTGAAGAATCAACCATTAAACAAGGATAGATCCACTCAGAAAGATCGATTCAATATCGTCAATCGTGTGCAAAAGTTCTCCCTTTTTTTTTACGACTCTATGAGAATACAAATTTTATATAACAAATATGACATTCTGGAAAACGGTTGTGACACTAGAGATTTGACACTCAAGATAAAAAAAATGTGTCGTATATATTTTATTATTGAAACAATATATCATATATATGTAATACATAATTATCTATCATAACAAAACAGCATATCCTGCACAATTATAAGTAAATCAGGTACTTAAAATAGGGTCTTAATTTGATGCAAGACATCTAATATATAAGCCTTCAATGTGACCTTTCATAGTACCAAAGTTTCAATATGAATATTCATGAGACAAAGTATATTAACCAATCCTACCAAGTGTCATAGTGATGGATCTATAAGTTAAGTACCAGGGAGAAAGGAACGAGAGGTTAGTAGCTGAAATCAAGTCACTGCCTTGAGAATATGTGGTGCTTATAGGCCATATATATTACTTTAGTTTAAGAGTGCATCTATCTCTATGCAGAGAATGTACTATTATAGACCAATAAAAATTTGATAAAATCTATGAAAATTATTCCATTGCATAATCCTTCACCTTAGAATGCATTTCAGAGTTAATTAAAAGAAAATAATATTTATAAGAATATGAGCTTTAAATACAATGAATATAAGAGTATTTATTTTATTTTATTATTTTTCTGAGGTGATGAATAATTTAAAGCCCAAATCACTATTGAAATTTCTTTCAAAAATTCAAACATAATTAAAAATTTTAATAGCCTAGCTCCTACTTGCTAAATAATAAATTCAAGTTCATAAAGAAGAAAATTTGAAAACTGATTTTGCTTAAGAGTACAAAATCAATAAACCAAACCAACTGTGGTTTGGGCTTTTTACTATAGGAAAATTCTGTTCACTTTAAAACTCCTCAGAATTCGTCCCCTAACCTTCGTTGAACAAATTGTTACCAAAATAATGATTGAATCTTTTGTGAATGACCCTCTTAGTTTGAGCGGATGTTGAGATTCTTTGCCAGAGGTGCTCATTGTCTCGTCCAAAAGGCGGCTTGGAAAACAGGACTCGGTCTGAAGCCACTTCCTCAAGCCATCTGTGACCTCCACCTCGAGGGTTGGGGGGAGGGGCTACAGGTATGTTGAATATTCACCACCGCTTCTTTTTAGAGCAATTTATATTTTTTATGACATTCATGAGCTTTAATAGTATTGTTTTAATGATTTCGTAAATAAAGAATTCGTAAAGAATTTGTGATACTACCACCAAGATCTGCACCGACGGTGGCTCCAGGCAGGCTCACGCCCAGGTCCTTCAGCGCTTACCGTCGCGACCCTCCTACTCACCGGGACTTTGCAGCGAGCGGCCGAAGCCACTCGCCTTCTGCCACCGGCGGCCTGGTATAAGCACAGCGCTTCAGTGCCATCCATTTTCAGAGCTATTCTATTCTAAATACAAAATCAGAAATAATTGAATATTATTGATGAACCTTCTGTACATGAAACAAAGATCATCAATAATAATAATAGATTATTTTTAATTGTGTATTTACGAACAGACCTAATATATTGTATTAACGTATCATAGTAATAGTATATTATACCAGTAAATAATTTTGTATACATGTGTTTCATTTTAAATTTAATAACAATGGTTTGTTTTTTTATTGTGATTTGTTGAAAGCGTAGACAATAATATTTTTTAATTATTATTTTTTGTTCGTTGAAAATATTTTGTAAACAAAAACTTTCATTGACATATTTAAAATTATAATTATACATTATTTTCACACAATTGCAAAAATATTCCCAGTGTTCTTACTCGCCAGGTTGTATCAAATTCTGACGTAGTATTGAATGAAGATATATGGTACACCCATTGCCTTGAAAAATTTCTCACTTGCAACCTTGTCAATCACCATGGCCTGTATTATTCTTACGGAGCATAGTGTTTAACAAAGCCGCAAAGTGCAAAGGAGAATTTTCCGACGCGACGAATGTACATTAGAGTCACACAAAATTTTAGGGTGGTTAAAATGTGAACTGCCAAAAAGTGGATGAACTCATTAAACTATAATGAGGAATTAGAATCGAAAAATTTTATTGGCTTAAGGTAGAGATAACGTCGAACAGCTGTTCGACGTAATCCCCTTTGATTAACATGTAAACCTTAGCAAATTGACAAAAATTCTGAAATTTTTTTGAGAGTCAGATATTAGTGCCTAAAAGCCATAGCAAAAAGTTCAGAATTTTTGTCAATTTGCTAAGGTTTACATGTTAATCAAAGGGGATTACGTCGATCAGCTGTTCGGCGTTATCTCTACCTTAATCGAAAGAAGGGGTAAAAATATGACGTTGTGAATTTTTTCAGATTTTTTTGTGACCTATAACTAATTTTAATTAATTAATTAAGTTGCATTATTTTGAGAGTGCCGCCTCTCGTGACGCCTCTGACGTCACACCATTCTTGTACTTTTGCACTATAGATGAGATTAGGTGAGAACATGCAGGTATGAAAATCAAAATGGCTGGCGCCACGTTTGAAATTCCCCGATTCAAATTTTTGAAGTTTTAATGTGGGTTACGTTTGATCAATTTTAGCTTTATTTTGTTCGCATACCACTGAAAAATATGGTTGAAATATGATTTAAAACTTCTATCGTGCTCTAATATTGTTTAATACGTAAAAAGTAGAAAATTATGAGAGACCAACTTCTTACATCATCAAATTAGTTTGCTTTCTTCCTTTAAATAAAATAATTTACTGATAATTGGTGTGCTAGTGGGTTAGTCCAGTGGTAAACGCATCAGACTTCAAATCTCGTGGTTGCGGGTTCGATTCTTTCTTCCGGAGAGTTTTTATAAATACATTTTTTTTTCTTTAATTTTAATATATTTATGAATTCTAAATTTATAAAATGTGGTTAAAATATGGTTTACAGCTACTATCAATCATAATTGATAACTTTTTAATAGTAAAGAGAGGGAACAATATTAATAAAAAATTACTTCACTTTTATACGTTCAAATAAAACATTTTTCTTACCAAGGCTCAAAGCTTAATTATAGTGTGGCACAGTGGCGGAGAAATTTTCTTTAATTAAATTAAACTAAATTAAAGGAAAGAAAAGTGTCGAGTTTAAAAAATCCTTTGACGTGGAGAATCAAACTCTCCACCACAAGAGTATAACGATCGAGCTCTGCGTCTTCGCCACTGTGCCACACCAAGCTTTGGGACACAGTGTGAAAAATGTTTTATTTGAACGTATAAAAGTGAAGTAATTTTTTATTAATATTGTTCCCTCTCTTTACTATTAAAAAGTTATCAATTATGATTGATAGTAGCTGTAAACCATATTTTAACCACATTTTATAAATTTAGAATTCATAAATATATTAAAATTAAAGAAAAAAAAAATGTATTTATAAAAACTCGCCGGAAGAAAGAATAGAACCCGCAACCACGAGATTTGAAGTCTGATGCGTTTACCACTGGACTAACCCACTAGCACACCAATTATCAGTAAATTATTTTATTTAAAGGAAGAAAGCAAACTAATTTGATGTAAGAAGTTGGTCTCTCATAATTTTCTACTTTTTACGTATTAAACAATATTAGAGCACGATAGAAGTTTTAAATCATATTTCAGCCATATTTTTCAGTGGTATGCGAACAAAATAAAGCTAAAATTGATCAAACGTAACCCACATTGAAACTTCAAAAATTTGAAGCGGGGAATTTCAAACGTGGCGCCAGCCATTTTGATTTTCATACCTGCATGTTCTCACCTAATCTCATCTATAGTGCAAAAGTACAAGAATGGTGTGACGTCAGAGGCGTCACGAGAGGCGGCACTCTCAAAATAATGCAACTTAATTAATTAATTAAAATTAGTTATAGGTCACAAAAAAATCTGAAAAAATTCACAACGTCATATTTTTACCCCTTCTTTCGATTAAGCCAATAAAATTTTTTGATTCTAATTCCTCATTACTGCTGTAAGAAACACGCCCTCCTTGCTCGAGTAACTGCAAGTCACAACACGAATGTTTCGTGTGTGATGAAAGTTAATTAAATCATCAGTCCCCCCTTTTTTTTCAGTAAGCACCTCTAAAGTATGCAACTGTTCAAGCATAACTAACGTGCAGGTTGCATAAGTAGCTTTACCGTTTAGGGCAAGAGTATCGCGCAAAGAAAATTTGTGCTGTTTTAAAAAGGATATTTTAAGAAGTTGATATTGATTTTTTTTTTAATGATATGATTGTCCTGCATTTTTTTAATGGGTAAAAGATAGATTAAAACATAATTCGGGAGTTTCCATTAAAATCAAATGAATGTGCTGAAAAGGTGTAAAAAATCAACCTAATACTAAAAAATTGATGCAAGTTTTAACGATATTACCAATACTTTTTCTGACTTTGATAAACATGTAGTGAAATGTATAATATATATACAATGAAAGAAATACGCAGACATTTAATTCATTACACTTCTTGTACAGTAAAATAAATAGTATAATTACTTGTGAACAATTTGTAACTCTTTAGAAAGCAACAAAAGTAAGATAAATTGAACAATTACGGGGAGTTTTCAGAAAAAAAGTACACAGTTTTTATCTGAAATGCTCCGAGATGCGGGCAGCAGACCGTCCCAATCACTCACCGAGGAGGAGCGCAAGCAGCAGTACGGTGAGGCGCCACGTGGCGCTAGGCGTGGCGCTCATGTCGCGGCGGGGCGTCGCATCTGCAACAATATCGGAGACAAATCTTACATAACTCACACACGCTAGAATTTTATCGTTTTATGTAAAACTATGATGATTATGATATGTAAATTTACTTTAATATCACGGGAGTTCAAAACAAATGCTCGGTTTTTGAATTTGGGGAGGGAGGAATTCAGCAATTTTTTAAATGAAATTGTAAATTGAAATTTTTACACTGACCGTCACATGTCACATTTAACATAATTCTCGTCGGGAATATTCACGTTCAGCCAGTGAGGCCCTTCGTTACAAAGTATCAACCAATTAAATGATGATCAAGGACATTATAAACACGATGGAAACCATATTAAATGTGGCTCGCAGATTGACCCTTTCGGCCCATCGTCTGCTCAGCCGCCTCTTTTTTTTTTTTTTAACAGGCACGTAGATCGAGTAATCGCTTTTTATTTTTTACCGTCTACCTTTACAATGGTTGTCCTTTGTAGCTGTTGAATACCGGGGCTGTTCCTACGTGTACAAGTTGTCACTTCCTATCGGTTATAACCTTTCCCTGCATCCCGATACACCTCTTTATGATAGTGTGTTCTTTTCACCCTGTGATAAGCTCCACGTTATGAGTATAGTGGTTTAGGCATACGGGAAAGAAAAATAGATAAGAAAGAACTTAATCACAATAACTGTAGTCTCTAGATGCTGATAAAATTTTAGGATAGTTGAAAATATAAAAATAAATTGTATAATGAAAGCTAAATGCTTAAAGAAAATCACAATGTAAGCTGCTACAGCTTGTTTATCTTATAGAGCTTTTTTTTTTATTGATTACAATTTTTGAATGTTTATATATTAAAGTAATGCACAATTTCCAAATGTGTTTTTAATTGATTATGAATTATGAATGAAATATGTTTAATATCAAAATCAATTTGTGAAAATTTTAATTATTATTGGATGCAATAATTTCAATAAAGTGAAGTTTTTAATGGAGAAAATATATATATATATATATTGACGTATTTTTTATATATTGAACAGAATCGATGCTTTTATCTTCTTTATTTTATACACATTCATCGTATCTGAGCGCATTAAACTTGAAGTGTTAATACATTGGACGCCGCTTGTTTTTGCATTAACCTTTAATTAAAGCAATTTGCCGGCGACGTTCTAGAAGCGAGGTCTGGGCTCGGGTGAGCAAGAGGTCCGGGAGATGGCAATTAACCCCCCCTCCTCTCTGCATCACCTGGGCAAGCATGCAGCAGCCAAAAAACACGCAGTTCTGTGCCAAGAGTCATGTGAATAACAAAAAAAAGGGAAGAAGTATACAAAAAATTTAAATTTGAAAGTAGAGCTAACAGGGACGTTAAAAAGAAATGTCCCGACTGTTAAATTTTCGTATCATCAATTATCATTAAAATCGCGATAACATGCATAAATTTAAATATACTAATTAAAGTTAGTTAATTCTTTGTGTCATTTTGTTCTATAACATACTTGGAACTTAAGTATTAGTACGCCTGCTTCATGAAAAAAAAAAATGTCTGAATTATTTCAAGAAACTCAGAAAGTTTGTAAGTCGTTGTAAAAAAACGTTTTGGTGCCATGATGAAAAATAACTAACTAACCTTGTTTTACTATATCAAAAAGACGGTGACTCAAAAACCAAAATACGTTGTTCAATTTATTGAAAATATTTTCTAAAATGTAATACAAAAAATGACATTCCTTTTTTTCCCCTAGTATCTAAATAATGAGAAAACAAATAACGAAATAATAATATTTATAAAACTTATTAAATTTATCCTTTATGTCTTGAAGTTACTCGCTCTAAAATCCTCGAAGTCGCAGAAAAGAAAGAAAAGAAGAAGAAATATATTTAAATAACATCATGTGTTGAATACTTTTTAATGATCTAGCTTCAATATTTTTTTAGAGGCTCATAGTTTTGAAATAGATACTATAAAGTATGATGCTAGTAGGAAACTTGGGTAATCTCCGGTCTATCAATATTATAAAATGTGAAAACTGATTTAAAATTTATAATAACTTAGTTTCTTTAAAATACAGCGACTTGATTAAAACTTAAGTATTATTAAGAAATAAAGTTACATCTTGCTAATTATTAAATTAATTAAAAGTGATGAAGTCTAAAAGTTTATTGAACAATAACTTTAAACAGAGTGTAAAATTATCTTATTTAATTTTTTCTACACACACACATATAATATATATATTTTAATTTTTTTATAAAATTCTAAGTATTATATATATAACTATTATTAGCTAATGATTGATTGACTGGTTTGTATTTTGGGACAATTGACACGTGTATTCATTTTGGTCATGTATACCCCCATTATTAGCTAAAAAAAATGAAAAATGAAAAAAATAAATTGAAAAACATTTAAAGTTTTACTGTAGTACGTATTTCAGATGTTGATAATATTTACTAATAGAGTGTATACCATTAACGTGAAAAGTCAGACATAAAAACTAAAGCAAAAACAATTTGAAAAGTGTACGAACGTGTGCAAAATAATAAAAAAATTAAAGAGAAAAATAAAAAATAATAATGTTATAAAATAAAAAATTATGCAAGAGAAATAAAAAAATAAACATAATAAGACAATAGGTCTGTTCGTAAATACACAATCAGAAAGAATCGATTATTTGTGATGAGCCTTCCGTAAATGGAATATAAGGTTCATCACAAATAATCGATTCTTTCCGATTGTGTATATACGAACAGACCTCATGTTGTTAATACTCTAAATTTTTATATGTTAAAAAAAGAGAGAAAGATTGCGATTCCGTTGGACGCGATGTTAATATTTGCTGTTAAAGGAACACATGTTGAAGTGAGCCACCCACCTCAGAAATGTCAAGCAGTTAAGGTGACACTCAGGTGATGACACGGTCGTCTATGACTCGCACTCAGGGTAGGACGTGCTGTGGGGTCGAGAGATGGCGGGCCACTGAGGGGGCGAGGATGCTGAGCGCCGGGCCCGCAGGAGCAGCGCGTGCGCCCCCCGCCAGTCCCTCAAGCCCCGCCGATATGAAGCTGACGTTGTGTGCAGAACATCTCGTCTGGATTACTGGGAGAAAAACGGGGAAATTTGGGGAATCGAATCTTGCTTTCGTTTTATAACAAATCTAGCTTTTTTACAAATTTCATTATAAGACGTCCTGTAATAACTGAATGGTACTTTCCCTAATTCCATGCCCTCTTTTCTATAGTTCCTATGGGTTACAGAAAAGTATAATTAACTTAAAACAACAATACACCCACCTCGGGACTCCTTTAATATACCCCTGATCTGCCTTTTGTCATTACATTTTACGGAGGCTTTTGGTGAGGTTAGCTTTAACTTTTGATGTCTTTATTTACTGGCGGAATCTAATTAAATCCTCCAAAATTTCAAACCTGCAATTCTTTGTAAATCAGTCTTGAATAACGTTGAAGCTGTCCCAAGATGTACACTCCATTCAAATAAATTTAATTACTTCATTAGGATTGTTATTAGACTTATTAGTAAGTAGTTTTGAAACGCTTCATAAGGAATTATGAATGAAGCTACGTACGTAAAACTAAATTTTTATTTTTTTTTTTTAAAAGCCAGTATTACACGATACAATTTTTCTAATTATTGCATACAATTTTTCCTTACAAGGAAACTTAAATGTCATTTGTTTGTATGGAGATGAAATTTTCTTGTAAGGAAAAATTGTGTGCAAAATTGTATCGTGTAATACAGGCTTAAGATGTTTCGATACAAAACTGAACATTTACAGTTTCAGTAAGTTTTTTTTCTATTTCATATATATTTAATGCACATATCAGTTATCTGGCTTGGAAAACACATTACATCACACAACGGTATGTCTGGCATCTATAAGAAACCATGCAATCCTCCACCGCCGCCATTTTTATCCTCCACTAGCTGGTCATTTGTCGAGTCGCAATCTTAGGATTTCTTTCTCCACAGAAGAATAATGTCATTTGACCGTTTATTGCTTGTCTTTAAATTACTGCAGAGAATCGTTCACCAAACGTCGCGACCAAAAAGCACTTACAGCGATTACTACCAATAAAATTGTGTACAGAATACGATGGTTTTAAACGACACAGTAAAACAAAAGAAATATATTTTACATCAATTTTAATTATGTCATTATTAAGCTTTATTTTGCCGTTTTTCTTGTGTTTACTTTATCATTGTTTTATCTTCTTTACTGTTTGTTTAAATCTCAGCTTCAACAGAATACTGTAAGATAAAAATTCTTAATTTGAAATTAAACTAAGTGTTGTGTATTTTTATAAAATTTCTAAAAGTTTATTTACAAACTTTTTTTAATGTATTAATTTTAAGACATTTTACATACAATTTTGAAAATATTAACACTTTAAAGAGTACAATTTTATTCTTCTTAGCTTCATTTTATTCCACTTTTTTTGTGTACATTCTTAGTAAAAAAAAATGGATCAATCTTCAAAATTGGAGACAAGGGAATTTTTTAAAAATCTTCCTTTTTTTGAATTTAGCGCCAAAACGTGACGTAGAAACTGCCTAGCAGGCGAAATTTTCCTGTAATAAATTTATATTTTCGATTATCACTTTTAAAATAAACTGATATTGGAGACAAAACTATTATTGATACTAGGGTAGAAAAACCCGCTGATTTCGATCGTGTTCCTAAAATTTATAGCCAATCACTCCTTGACACTCAAATTATGATATCAGGCAGTTGTTGTGTGTTAACTAGGGAGTTTCTACGTCACAATTTTCAGGTTTGCGTGCGGGTTGCATACTTTGCCCCTATTCTAATAATCCCTTCAGAGTCCCCAAATTTGAATTTAAAAAGTTAAAACTTAAGTCAAACTTATTGTTAATATGTACCCTATAATAATATAGTTGTTAAATTAAAATTTGAGTTGTAAGAGAATTCCCCATTATATAAATTTCATTAAATTTCCTCTTTTCGCAATGCTGTAGTTGCCTATAGTAAAGTACAGCTAAGGTAAAAATGACTAAGACACTATTATATTATAATAGCATACGTGAGTGTAGAATTGATCACCATCAGTACACTCGCTTGGTTTATCTGCAAAAACAGGATTTTGAAGAATTTACGAGCAAGGCAATAGCCAATAACAAAAATTTATTTGTATATTATAATTTCAATATCTATATACGAAGCTATGACATTGCAAGGGGAATTCAAAAGTAATGCCACATTTAGGATACGGAATTTTAAGGTTAAAATTCAAGACAAGAATTGCCTTGCAAAAATTTTGAGCTTTAAATACTGTATGGTCTTTAAGTCCTTGCATGTCAATTTTAAAGCCAATCTAAGGATATTCCAGTATTTTTTACAGGAACTGTACATCTATATATAATATAAATTCTTCCCTAATGGGACTCGTATTATTGCTAATGTTATCTCCCGTTATTGTTTTTGTTCTGTCGCGAGTTTTGATTGTCTTAGTGCTGTTGCTATTGACGACCAAGTTGCTGCCTGCGCCCGTCCTGCCACGATAACGACGCACCCCTTTGCTAAAACTCTTTCTATACTACAGCCAACTTATCAGGTAACTCGTAAAGGTGGAATTTCTATAAATTTATCATTAAGATAAACCAGATTTCAATTATTGAAATAAAAGTCATCTGTATATTTATAAATCTGTTTGTGTATATTTATAGTAGAGAGAAATTTAATTTAAATGTGCATTTCTAACAATTTATATATAACCACATCTACGCCTACCTCCTCTCAGTTTATGAACATAATTAAGATTTATTTACTTTCAAATGCAATTGTAGCTGCCTGCTGTGTTGAAGGGCTTTATTGTTTGTTAGTGTGAGAGAATGATATGCAGAAACATGGAGATATTATAACAAGAGGTAATTATAAAGAGACAATAGAAGCAGCCTTTTTTAGCTCAATGATTAGCACTACTAAAGACAGGAAGTTTACTCAATATGGCGAATACTATACACACACATGTTAGAACAAGGTTTAGGAGTTTCGCATCTACCATAATACCTCCATGGTGCAAACAAGGGAGTAGTTCTTAGCGTCTAACGAGACAATCTACAACTCTTCATTGCTCTCTGGTCTGGAAATATAAGCTCACAATAGATATATAAATTAAATAGTTGCATAATTTATTACGGTGTATAAAATTATATTACTTTGATGTTTTAAGATTATTACAATCCTAGAAAGTATTTTTTAAAAATATTGAAGGTGTACCACAAATCTTAATTGGTTCCTGGAGGCATCATTTTAATAAAATGAGAAGGCCTAAACGCCAAAGAAGAAAGTGACATTATTTTCAATAATAGTTTAAAAATAGTTCCTGGTCTCTGAGAAATTTGGAAAAAAATGAAAAAAAGTCAAAATAACATAACTATTAATTTTTATACTTTTTTATGAATTGTGAAATTAAGTTCAGTTAGCCATTATTTCCCCACCCCCCCCATAAGTTTGCTTCATTGCCAAAATAGTAACTATAATTTAGTGCTATATATTTATTATAACTCTAGTTTTTCAAAAGCCAAAAAATGTGACAGACTTGAAAAATTCCAAATGACCTTGATACAAATGTGATCTTGTTGACACTAAACAAAACATGAAGTTTATTGGGACTATAATAATCCTAGAAATTAAGTGTTTTTGCCGACTTATAATATCATCATCAATGTAAACGCAATATTTAACTAAAATAATATAACTTTAGATGTAATGTTTTTTTATAAAAAAAAACTTTCAAACCAAATTATATGTAAATTAATGTTTGGCACAAGTCCAAGTCTGCATGATATTAAATAGCCGGACCATCAAAATTAATACTGAAATAATTTTGTAATGTTATTCTTGTGTAATAATAAAAATACATATATAATTTTATAATTATAAATTTTATAAATTAAGATGAATAAAATGTAAAAAAAAAAAAAGTTGTGCAAATATTATAGATAAAACGAGAAGGCAATGAATACAACAAGTAGATGGAAAATTTTGGTGATTAAATCTTTTTGTGATGAAGGCTTCAAGCAGCACTCGGTGTATTATAAAAATGTAGACAGTCAAATGTTTCCTTTTCGTTATATAAGCACCTCATTAAAAGTTATCATAACAGCAGCCAAAATGAACGACTCAACGAGTTCCTCAACTCGAACAACAAATTTCCACAGTGCACTGTAACCAGAATAATGTAAAATATTGTTTCTTTAAATATTCAGCAAGTAAGCTGGTTTTGTTTTTTTTTTTCCGTCGTTCTATCAAAATCTAGAAATTACTTTTTATAATTGAATCGAGTATTCACTTATTTAGAGAAATATATAAATTATTGATTTAAATGGGGAGTTTTTTTTTAACTTATGTATTTAGTAGTTAGAAGATATTCAATCGCTTTAACATGATGGCTCATGGAGACATTATTTTGGAACATCCAAGAATGTTCAATAAGATTTAGAGATAACGTCATTGTAAATGTGGAGGTGGAATCAAAGTAAAATATTTATCTGATAAAATTTTCAGTTACAACCAACAAGTACCAAGTCGAGTATAAAGTAAGACATTTTGGGTGCGTGAGGAGTTACAAATGAATTTCTGTACTATATTTCACTGAAATTTCAAACCATTTTTGTAAGCTAATTTTCATTATTAATGCACCAAACTACACACTAAATTTTTAGATGCTGAATTGGTTTTCAGTACTTTATGTCAGTATTACAAAATTGCTCCAGTCAGTACAAAATTTCTCCAGTTTCGTCTTACATCCAGCACTTTTGACCTATAAAACACTTGTTCCAAGTACAAATTTGGTACTGAAAAAAAGAGTAAAAAAAAGTACAAAAAATTGACTCTCTTTTTTCAGTACCAAATTTGTACTTGGATTAAGTGTTTTATAGGTAAAAAGTGCTGGATGTAAGACAAAACTGGAGCAATTTTGTACTGACATAAAGTACTGAAACCA
Source organism: Siphlonurus alternatus (assembly GCA_949825025.1). Lineage (NCBI taxonomy): Eukaryota > Metazoa > Arthropoda > Insecta > Ephemeroptera > Siphlonuridae > Siphlonurus > Siphlonurus alternatus. Next base: position 39,550,202 of record OX463779.1, read on the forward strand.
ATTCAGCATCTAAAAATTTAGTGTGATACTGTACTACATATTATAATTATGAATTTTCCAAAACAAATTAACAGCTAACAGCAATCAATATTTCAAGTATATTTCTTCTCCTATATTTATTGAATATTGGTGTATATGCAGATAGGGCATTGTTCTTTAAATTTTTTCTATATTATTGTTGGCAGAGAGAACATAATTGCTTACATTGATATTTTACCTGCAATAATAATAATATTTTGTTGAATTATAAATTTAGTTGTGCATTCTATAAAGTTCTCTCTCTCTCTCTCTCTCTCTCTCTCTCTCTCTCTCTCTCTCTCTCTCTCTCTCTCTCTCTCTCTCTCTCTCTCTGTCTCTCTGTATACATATATAATTATATACTAATTAATTTTATACGTACACTATTTGCGTTTAATTTAATATTGCCTAGTAATAAACATACAAAGTTATTTAATTGGAAATGTATTTCTTTTTCAGAATAAAAAGCACATTAACATGATGACATATATAACAAATATAAAGTTTCCCGATCACGAGTACTGTATAAGAACTGTTAATACAAAATTATATAGCAATAATGTTGAAAAATAATTGTAAACAATATCAAATACAGAACGTCCGTATTAGTATAACTCGTTATAATAAAATAAGCACAAACAAGTACGTTACTGAGGAATAAAGAGTGCCGTTATTGTTGGCAGAAAGTGGTCCTTGTTTCTACAAAATATCGTCCCCAGTACGCACATATGAAACTCCCAGGCAGAATTAATTAACGCACGAGAGACGTGGTACATCCACTTGTAATTTAGCTTTAACTCTCTCTACACATATACACAGTGTTATTTTAAATTAACCGATACACTGTATATTTTGCTCGAGTAAAAACATGGCTTTGTTTTCCATTGAGTCGAGTTATTACAATACTAAAATAGAGAGGGTGGTATATATAGCGCATTGTTCATCATGCTAATCTCAAAGAACTTTCATTTCCTGCTTCCACATGCACTTCTCTCAACTCATTGTTGTTCTTACACTCAAAGTTTCCATTTAAATAATTGCTAAACTTTGTTTTTTTTTTTATTTAATAAAAACTTGGTATAGTATCACATATAAAATGAATTAAAAATAAAAAGGAAGAAAGCTACATAATTTTATTACAAAATGGACTTTATTTTTTTAACCACTAAATTGTATTATAAACTTTGTATTTTTGTCGTATATTTTATGCTTTGTTTATATTTATTTTACTTTTTAAATAAAAAAAACTTGTGGATATATAGTTGTATAAATAGACAATTTCAGTTGATTAATTTCAATTCGGTCTTTGTTCAACTCTGCATTTTCTCAGTGTTAATTGTAATCGTCACTTCAATTCATCGCTTCAAGCCACTCCTCTCGTTTGCGGTTTCCATCGTTATTATCTAACCCGGAGGATCGACACTCCAGTGGCTTCCAAAGTCAACTGCAGAATAAATAACTATATATTTATCTAATTAAATTGCCGCGTTTGATACAATGAAGATCCAAATTGAAGAAATATAGCTCAACGTTTTAGTGTTTTTTTCACTTACATTGAAACTACGGCAGTAATTAAAAATATTTTTAAATGAATAAGGAAAATTTTATTAAAGATAATTAAAGAGATTATTCACGAACTGCATTTATTTACCATATGAAATTTTTATATTGTATTTGGATAATGGATAGGGAACCTCAAGTTATCAATTTTTGTCAAAAATTTTAAACCCCCTACCACCTTTAAATTCGTGCTGCAAAATGCTGTAACGATTTTCAAATGATTTCGAGCGTGATACAGGGTTGAAAAAAATTGATTTTCTTTTTAATAATACATAACTCGAGGTCCACTATTCAAATACACACACAAAAAAGGTCCTCCGTTCATCGAACCATCGTCGTTCAAACACACGTGCTGCACACTTTCGGACAGCACGAACGTGTTAACCTTACTCGGATTGTGGGCGTTACTACGCAGTCTAATAGGAAAACGTTGTGAAGGTTGATGGGCGATCTTCTTACTTTCCCTGAAATTACAAATTTTATAACGCGCTTTATGTTTCAAAACTATAACAACTTATCAGGTAAAGTTCAAGGTTTCTTGAAGTGTACCTGTAATAATAACTTATCATTTAATTATTTAATAAATTTTAAATAAGCATTAAATACGTGAAAATTTATACAACATATAGTAAAATTATTAAAAACATGAATGATTATTATTTATAATGATACAGAATGTCAGAATATTAAAATGCATAAAATGATAAATTATCATTCACAAATTTTGAAAGTACTTTTGAGTTTACTCGCTGTAATCGTAACAACTTCTAAAACTCTGGAAGCAGTTTTTGAGTATCATCTCAATTGTGTGTATATTTAAATATAGGCATGCACGCTCAACTCAAGCAAATTCAAGTGCCACCTACTGAGGTTAGGCAAATTATTCAACAAGTTGCTTAAACTCAGAGAGAAATGAAAGGTGGAAACTTTATCATGCTGAGTACAAAAATAAAAAAAAAAAATCCATTTTTGTAACTCTGTTATAATGCAAAATGTTAAGAAAACAAAAAAATATCACATTTAAAGGGGACGATAAATATTAAAGAAAATTTGAAATCCTTTTACTTTAAAATACCATCAGCTTCGACACTATTTTTTTTTCCACTAAACTATGGATGTTTTCCAAGTGACTCACAGACTTTTCTGTGATCGAACCAAAGCATGATTAGGACAAAGGTCATTGAACTCTTAACATGCATTAGAGCAGAAAAAATAATCCAATATAATTGTAACTGTAATGTTATTTATTTTTCATTTCTACACCATACAAGTGAGCACAAAGCACTCAACATGAAAGCATTTCATACGAGTTATTATTATTATTTTCACAATAATTGTATTACATTGTGATTGACGTTAAAAATTCCTTTGTTGAACATAAAATGATCATTGGCACTGGGAAAAAAATTATATATATAAAAATAATACAGCACAGCGTTATAATTATTGCACAATCAATTTTTTATATAAAAATCGAACTATACAGAATGAAAAAAAAATAACACAAGCTAAATCACATTTATATCTCCATAATGCTATATTTGCGAGGTAGAAAATACGCTAACTTTTGAACTTTATTAGTAGCATGGAAAAGTACAGAGTTTAACATAAATAGTGGAATGGTAAAGAGAAAATTTAACGTTTGACCGACGACTATTATAGCATTATAAAAGAGAGGAAGGGAGATCAAAACGGCCCACAAATCTTTTAAAGTGGAAAGAAAGGTGTAAAAGACTGCTCCAACAAATGTGAAAAAAAAATTAATCCATAGTTGCCAACCATCAATGTATTTTCGCAACAAAAATAAGAAGAAAAAAACTTTTAAAAACGTTTAGTATATAAGGATTTAACTATAATGGGTGGTTTGATCCCCTCCCCCTTGGTATACAGTGTAGGGCAAAAAAGACCTTTTTAATGTTAGGGTTAAATATACTTTGGTACGTTGCTGATTCAGATTAAAAAAGCTTTTATTCAGAAAACACGCATTTCAATATATATATATATATATATATATATATATATATATATATATATATATATATATATATATATATATATATATATATAAGTTTGAGCACGTTATTAGTTAATTTCTCCGTGAGGCCAAGCAACCTTTTCAGCATTAAATCTGAGCTTGATAAAGTCACTTTTTATATTTGATTAATTCCAATACAACATGTCTTCATGGACTATCTAAGTATTTAAAACTTTTCTATTTAGATTCAGAAAGTGCTCTAAAGTGGGATGTTAATTCTGATAGTTTTAAATAATTTAAATTATGAGGTAAAAAGTTTCGTATAATAAATACAGAATCGACTGAGAGTCAAGAATAAAATAAAAATTCTATAAAGAGTATAAAGAAAATTTTTAGAAAAATCTGAACCATGATTATAATTTGATTTTGTGTACTATTAACAAACTTAATGTAGGTTAGTATGGCAAAAATCTGATTATGAATGACTAGACCTCAAAAACATGGACCATGGTCAATAATAATATAGAGAAGCTTAATAAATATCATAGCCTCACTAACTCAAGTAGAGGAAAAGCATTTAATCATGACATGTTCCTTAAATACATTTAACTTTTGGCACAGGTACAGTACATTGGTACATATATATATAGATATAAAACTGGATGCATTTAGTCTATAAACAGACACGTCATGATTTTTTTTAATGAAAACAAAAACGTCTTGTAGTATTTTTTCATTAAGTTCCTAAAGGAGACAAGACTGAGATGTTAAGGGTGAGAGTTACGGGCGGAAGGGGGTCGGTCAGACGTGTGGGCAGTTAGGGGGGAGGGGGGTCATCAGTAGACGAGGGTCAAGGGGCGTCGAGGAAATCCTCAGGGAGCCGTGAAGAGAGCAAAATCCGGCTGAGAAAGTCCTTCACCGTAAATATATCAAATTATAACAGCTTTAGAATCATTTAATTATTTTTAGCGGTAAAGAGATTATATATTCACTCTTTTAATTTAAAATTGAGGATATTCTTATATTTTAAAAGTCTTTAAACCATGAAATTTCAATTATCCTGGACAGCATCGCGTGGTAGAGAGAGAAGGAGAGACGTTTTCTTTATTATACTAACAGAGATTTGTGTTAAAGGACGCAAAAAGAGAAGCTATTGTCAATACGAAATTTCTCATTGCGAAAATTTATTAATAAGATTAGCAGCTTGTCAGTCAAACTATAAACCTGACTTTGTTGTGGTTAAATATAGATAACTTTCTCATATTATTTGAGATATATTTACCTCATTTATCAAATTGTGTAAAAACTTTTAAATATATACATGTAAATTTTCTGAAAAATATATGTTACCTCTACACCTATAACGCTGCAGCTTTAATGAAGCAGGTAGAGAACTTATTTTATTATTAAGACTGAGTTCTCAATTTTAACTTTTCTAAACGTAAAATAATGCTGCGTCCTTTCAAGACATGATGATGATTATAAACATTTTAAATTTTTTATATTGCATGATACAATTAATGTGTCTTTATAGTATACAATTGTGACAAACAAGCATTCAAAATTTCATTAAAAAGCAAACATTGCATTCTGAGTATCATTTGCATGTAATGTACTATAATGTAACATCCAAGCTCTCTATCAATGTTTGTTGTTCATGGTATTTTTCCTATACATTTTACATTCATCATTGAATTATCTTTAAAATGTCGTTTTTTTTTTATAATTTCATCAATGCAACTAATGGACCAGTTTTTTCCGTCACAATAGAAAAAGCAATGTTTTTAATTCTATTAACTCTCGGATGGTACAGAGTCTTGAAATATAACGTACATATATACAGGAAGGGGAGCTGACAGAGAGAGAGAGAGAGAGAGAGAGAGAGAGAGAGAGAGAGAGAGAGAGAGAGAGAGAGAGAGAGAGAGAGAGAGAGAGAGAGAGAGAGAGAGAGAGAGAGAGAGAGAGAGAGAGAGAGAGAGATACTCTATCATATACAGGCGCTTGCATTTCAACAACACTTCTAATTTACTTTCCGGGGTTATAGCTGGCTGCAGAGAGGCTGCTTTGGTCAAATTAATTTTGATATTCCCTCAGTAGCCGGAAGATAATGAAATTTGTGGTTATTCTGTTTATAATTCAGTTTTGAAACTTTGCAGAGAATATTTTTAATAATAGTACTGACTTGTTTGATAAATTTTTGAAACTCACGTCAGACAAGAACATGTAGGAAAGCCGTAAACCTCTCACTTCCGGCTACTTCCGGTGAGAATATCAAATTATTTTTATAATCTGTTTTGGTAGACTGGCACATGTGTATAATACAGCATTTGGATAAAAAAAAAATGGAAAAAAATGATAAAAGAGAAGCTAGGTACGATACAATTTCATGTTTTATAGTTTGCAAGATTTTAACCTTCCATGCCTCAGATTTTTGTTATATTAAATTTCATTAATATTTGTTAATAGTTATTTATATTTTGTCTTATATGCTGAAAATAAGGTTAAGTGTACACTCCTCGCCTCTGAAAAGTTCTCTTCTGCAGCCATCATGTTCCGTAAGAATAACACAGGACACGGTGATTAACAAGGCTGTAGATAGAAATTTTCAGAAGCGATAACTCTACATCAATCAGCTGTTCATATTCTGGATGTAACGTCACACGGAGTGCCCTAATAAACGTCCATTGACCGAAGTCATTGCAAGCTCTAACGATAAATTCTCCTCATGAGATGAGTTGCGAGCGGCAGAGATGAGTTGACCTAAGCCAGTCTGGCTTTGTTATATAGCAACTTCCTTTGAACACATAGTGTGCGTACTCAAGGTACATAACATATGAGGAGCTTTGTGCTGTATGAATCTAGTTAGTTACAAACAGTCAATTGTTAATTAAATAACAGACGACAGCGTCTCTGAAGCAAATTAATATTACCGAGCTTTAAAGTTACGTCCTCAGAAATAAATAATTATTCGTTAGTGTGTGGTAGTCCCACAACTTGACGAGATTTTGTATGAGGAGGTATGAGAGAGAGAGAGAGAGAGAGAGAGAGAGAGAGAGAGAGAGAGAGAGAGAGAGAGAGAGAGAGAGAGAGAGAGAGAGAGAGAGAGAGAGAGAGAGATTTGACTGTGATTTGATTTGAATGCGTGTTTACATATTATAATTTATATAGTTTATATAGCAGAAAGTACTATTTTCGTAATATCTGATAAAAGCAACATCTTTCCTACATAGGCAACACTATGTCAGTTATCCGACAGTGAAAACTATATAAAATGTTACATTTTAAAGCTCTTGTTGAGTAAAAACTGTCGTTGTTTGTTCAGACTCAACACATCACTCACAACAGGTTTAAACAAAGTAAATGTGCCAAGATTTATAGCGTTTTAATGTGTTTTTTTTATATACATTGCATAATAATATAATTATACTATATATACATTAAAATGGTCAAAGAGTGTTATAATGCTCAATATTATATCTATATGTTTGGCATTATGTATTGTTTCACTGAATTAATCAAATATTTATTTTTGAAATTAATTTTTTAATCAATTATTTTAATTATAAGATTTTTTTGCGTTTTGGTTTTGACGTTTATTGTCTGCACACATACATGGGCAGATGGAGTCTTTTCCCGCAATGTTATTCATAGGGAGTTCAGAGGGAAATTTTTAGTTCGCACCCCTCCACAGATCCGCACTTGGGACCGTGATGTCGGTGTTTGATAGAAGTTCCTCCCCGTCCTCTCACCTTTCTTGTCTCGGAATATCAATCACGTTTTATCAATATCTTGACACGAGAGATCAGCTTATCAATATTCCCCTCTCAGCTCCCCAATGTCTATATGAATAAATATTTAAGTCGTGTTTTGAAAGAAGCGTGATGAATCGCTCGTGTCAAGTAAATCTGAGCCAGTAAAAATGATGCAATTTGATCGAGAGGGGGAAAAAAAACATAATTATTAATAATAATATTATTTTTTTAAAAACTTTTAAACACAAAACTTTATGACACCTGATAAGAGCACCCAAAAAATTGAAATTTTCCATCGGGGTAATTTCCATCCTCTTCCATAGAATTAACTAAGTTAAAATTACTTATTACAGACATAAGTATACTAATGTAGAGTATAGTAAATGAATATATTATTATAGTGAATCTCCAGCATAGCATACACTATATTGAGATAATAATGATATTTAGTAGATTTACTACGATTATTAAAGAATTCGCACTGTAGAGTTTATTAAAATGTATCGAAAATAAAACAAATAAAATAAAAAAAAAAACAAATAAAATAGAAAGTATTTATTGTTTATTTTATACATTTTTTATTACAACAAACACAACTTGTCCCAAAGCTTTGTAAAATATATTTGAAGTCTTCAATATCATGGAAAAAAACATCGTTGTTATTGAAAAACAAATTCAGTGCTTGATTGATATTGCTTTTTAAAGGTCACACACACGTACGTAACAGAACAAAAATTTTATTAGAGGTGAAATTCCATAATTCTCAGTAAAATGTCTGAACTTTTGAGCAGTTCAATTTTGTTTCAAATTTGTCATTTTAACGCTAAAAAATGTGTCAAAAAATTTACTAAGCACAACTTTTATTTGAAAATTGTGATGTTTTATTATTTATTATCATGAAATCACTAGCTGAAGCTACAATTTACTACCTGTTTGGATCCAAAATATATTTTGAGGGATGGACTTAGTTTGTTCAGACAACTTATTGTGTCAAAAATATATAAAACTAAAGATAACAATTTTCATCCCACAGAAACATTATTTTAAACTTTGTAATATTTTTTAAATTGTTAACTGTAACAATATGAGTTTCATGAATCAATAATCTGTGCAGGTAAGATAAGGAAAATCTGATAATCGTTATTATCGTCTGATTGTGTATTTATGAACATACCTATTTATATTATAATGCTAAAATTTTAACACAATATCACTTTTTTATTAAACCTATTGCCATACTGTATTTTATTTATTTATTTTATTTTACATTCCTTAGGTCGTGTATTTAATTCTCACTTATATAATTACATTTTTTTTTTCACTATTTATCTTTTCGTATCTATGTTTTTGAAGGTTAATAGACACTGCAATTTTATTTTTACAACCTTTTTTATTTTCCCCATAGGCTGTGATATTTTCTTAGTTTTTATTACCATTCTAAGAAAAAGATTTCATAAAATTAATTAATTTGTTTTTGAGTATTTTGAGGTGTTCACTTCAAGAAAATCGCCCTTGTACCTCCCAACTTTTACTAAATAAATTGCTTTCATATGTAGGTTACCTTCAACTTATATCTTGGTGTTTTGTGAAAAACATGTAAAACATTTCAATTTCTGCTCTTCAAAAGAAATAGAAGTGACAAATAATATTCACGGTGTTATTTTATACGTGAAAGTTAAAAAGGAAATGACACCTCGTGCAATGTCAGTTTTACACTCAAGGGTTTCGTACCTGTCTAGAATTTTAAAAATCTTTTTTTCTTTGACATCGATGAACGTGAAGCCAGTTGGGGGTTGTTGCGCTGTCTGTTAACCCCCGGCTTGGTACGACCTACAGGTATTATGGTACAATCCGATACATCGGGAACGTTACCTTGTTTTATTTGCCGGCCCTGCAGCTTCGCAAGACAAATAGATGAAAATTTGAAATTTTGACATTAGTAAAAAAAAATGTCCCAATTTTAAATTTCAGAGTTCAACCTTCCGTGATAAATTATATATTGAGAATACGTGTAACATTCGGAATATCATCAAGTGTATATATTATTATTCCTTGCGATGATATAGCATGCAAGAAAATTCAGCCAACCGTGACAGAGTTATACTTTTCAAATAAAACTAAAAAAAAAGAAAGAAAAATTTACATGGTTATCTTATTTAAATTTTACAAAATGTATTATTTATATTATATTTTTGTGGATAAATTTAGTTTTATATATAGTATAAAATGTATTATTTAGTAGTTTCATGATCTAATGCAATAAAAGAAAGATTGCTTATATGTATTATGTAAAAAAAAGTGTAAAAATACTTCAATAGCCTGCAGATGATAATTTCTTAGCAGAAAAATAATGCAGAATACATACAAAATGGACTCACGAAATTTAAATACGTAAAATATAACTATTATTATTTTATAATAATAGTTATATTATTTTATAACTATATAACTACACGTACTCGATCAGAAGCCACAGAACAATGTGTTTATGTTGGCATCCGGAAGTGAATTCGCTTCGGAGGCGAATTTTTTTATCCCAACGCTTTGGGGTCATTCGAAAATTCCAAGAAATGAAATTCGCGTAAGGAGCATCATGATTTTGATCCCAACGCGTTGGGCACCTCTGCAAAATTCACAACGCGTTCGGATCAAAACAATTTGATTCCAACGCGTTCGGAACATATGAAAATCATTACAACGCGTTGCAAACAATGTGAATTTCGTCCGATGCGTTGGAAACAAAATTAAAATGATTTTAATAACGCGAAATTCTCAAGTATTCAAATATGTCTCTAATCGTAAGTAAGTAAGTAAGTAAGTAAAATTCTTTATTTAGCAAAATGCTAATCTGATGCCGGTTTACATAAAAATTACCAACGCACGAAATATTATCGTATAATTATGCTTGTTAATATTGAAATGTAAGGAAAAGTAACCAAGTTGGAAGTATCATATATTATAAATAATAAAACAGTCCTTCCCTTATACTTACCTTCCAAAAGATCAATTGTTGATAATTTTACACTTTATAGTATACTGTAGTAGCTAGTCAAAAAAAAAAAAAAAAAATCAACCACCATACAAGTTATCACTTTACTGAAAACAACTTTTCATTAAATATTATCAACTAATATTGCAAATAAATTTTGAAGCTAAAACTTGGAGCACAATTCATGCCGGACTCGTAAGAAGTAAAAGAAATCGCTTGACCCCAAGATAAGTGGGATAAGTGGGCTTGACCTATTGTTATATATGTTTATCTAATTTCTTCGAATGTTATCAACGACATTACCAGTATAATTTATACCAATTAAATCACAAAGATCACAGGCGTCAAGCATATCAGTATTTCTTAGAATTTTCTCTTAATGTATCATATAGAAAAAAAACAGACAAAAATAATATAAATTTTTATTTAATTTACGTCAAATTCATAATGATATCCCGTAATCCCATCACATATGTAGCTTTACCAAATTATTGTTCTAATTTACTTACAAGTTTGTGCACTACTTGTGCATTTTTTCTTTACTATAGGTTTGTTGAGTATAATGACGCACAGTAAATTAAATTTTATTAATTTAATAAAAAGTAACATATGATGGAATTACGGCATATCATTATGAATTTGACTTAAAATTATTAAAATTATATTTGCGTGAATCTTTAATTTATATTAATAGACAATTTAAAAAAAAAATATCGATTATATGATCCCTGTGACTTATAACTGATTGATTAGTTGATATTTTGGGTCAATTTACACATTTTAGTCATATATGCCCCCAGCTAGAGCGGCCTGCAAAGTTTTGCTTGTTTCCCTTACTGGTTTTTGTTACTTTTTCGCTTCTTGGAATTTTTCAATGATCCCAACGCGTTGAGATAAAAAAAAATCGAGTCCAAAGCGAATTCGCTTCCGGATGTCAACATTTATATATAATTGATACACATAATTAAATAATTAATTTTATATTTATGCTTTGATTGAATTACAAATTTCTAAATAAAATGCATTATTTTATATAATTAAAATTATTTCTTATATTATTTTAATTATTCATTACAATAAATTCTCATGCATTTAAAGTTGCCCACATATAATATTATCGAATGTATTTTGTAGCAGATTTTGGGAGAGAATATTAAGGAACAATAAATCGTCATTTCTTTGCTGACGTCGCGAACTTTGGCTGTCCGTTCGACCGTCCGGTAATCTGACACAGCTCGACCTCCGGGGATGTTTTGGCTGCTCTGTCTCCGGCATTCGTGGACAGAATGAGGGTTGATAAGCGAGGTAATCGCACACACGATTTGCCGCTTGGAGTAACAGATTGCAAAGTGAATGGTCCGACATCAAATATATGACCGTAGCTTTACATTTAAATTTTATGTATTTTCCCTTAAAATATATCATTAAATACATACACAAAATGTTCTTTGTTAAAATACATTGTCCAGATCCAATAAACTAAAGGAACTTTAGATAAGGCTAGCTTTGATGACCGTTTCAATGTTACATTAACTTCTCAAGTTATATAGATATATATTACGAGCTCTGTAAACCTAATATATATCTCTGTGTATTTTATCATGAAGTGACCAACTGGCGTTCGTCATTATATACTAACAGTAAAAGATTAACCCTTTGATGGATATTTTGATGACTTTTTGATAACGATTATATTACTATTAGTGACGCTGAAACAAAGAGACAGTTATAGGTACATCTCTCGACAGCACGAACTTTACTTCTGCCTCACTTGCTAGAGCTGCAGCTCCAGTAGACAGAAAGAGGCAAATTTGCAATTTTGTGTAAAGTAAGAAGAGCACCCAGCCTATTCATATCAAAAGAGTTTTGGTTCACCACACCTCCATAGACTGTGTAACAATGTAACAATATACAGTAAACAAACAAAGCAGGAGAAACATTCGTGGTGTCCCGAGGTGCAGTACACCTCGGGAAAGCTTATTTGCTCTGTTTGGGTGTTTGTTGGCATTGCTACGTATAGTCTTTAATAATATGATGGATAATATTGATTTTTTTTACATTATTGTTGCATAATAGGGATGGTATATTGTTTATCCTTAAAAGTCACAACAGTTTTTTACCTATTTTGCCTTACAATAATATATGACAATTATATTTCACATGCAACCAATCTTTTAATAATAATAATAATTGTTTATTGGGTTAAAAATACATAATTTGGAGGGAAAAATAATAACAAATAAATACCCATAACCCAATTGGTGAATGTAAAAGACGAAAGTCCATACACAAAATGTGTACATTCACCCAAAGAAACTTTTTAAAAAAATATGGGCAAATTACTGGCCTATTTTTTTTTTTTTTTTCATTTTGTTGGCATAAAATGGACGTTATGTTCATTGTTAAACAATCAAAAAGAGGAGGGCAGTAGGAACTCATTTTGAAATTTCAACAGAACAGGTCCTTCTTTATCAACGGAAACCATGTTTTTCACGGCACTATGATGAAATGTATGACCATATATGGTCCTATAATTCCTGAGAAAGTCTCAAATAGACAACCCTTGTCTCAATGAAATCCTTCCTTCATTGCACTTGAGATTTTGAGAAATACATTTAACATAATCTTAATAAAACAAGAAAATATATCCCCCCTATTTTTACCTGTTTCGAGATTGCAGGATGGACGCTTGGTAAAAATCACAATGTAAGATGGGAATGCTCTAATACAAATCACAAAAAAAAAAAAAAAAATCATTCATAATTAAAAAGAAATGAAAGGAAAAAAGAATCAATAGATTCTAACGAGAATCACATGATATATAAAAAAGAGTTACTAAAACAAAAAAAGACCATGGTTGAGAGTTGTAGAATATCACCACCAGGTTTGATATATTTTGGTGGCATCAGTAAATTTTCATTCGAGTTTATACATGAAAAAACAAATTTAATCAACTTGCTCAGCAATGTGTAATGTGACTGTTTTAATTTTTTTTACTATTGTAAACGTGTTACGTTGCTCTCCTTTCTCTCTCTCACACAAAAAACACACATAATTTTATACGTATAACGTATAAAAATGTAAAAAAAAAAAAAAAAAAAAAATGGTTGGCTGATCGTTGACAATTCTCTAAATCATATTATATACGGTGTGATATAGCTGCAGGATATTTTATATCAAAGTGTTATTACAAATAATAATCTGTAATATTATATTCTCTCTCAAATATAACTCTTTATTGGACACCTTTCAGTCAGCATGCTAATACACATACACTGTAACCAAGGTAAATGAATAAATCAGGTATGGTCTAACTTTCATTTTTTTGGACGTGATAACGTCATAAGAATAACATTAGATTTCTCTATCATGACGTAACGAGAATGGTCACATGATTCCAAATTACTTCACTTCTTATATTCATTTCCTTGAACTAGAGACATACATGAGTCGGTGGTAGTTCCCCTGACTTTTAATCGGATGGTCGTGAGTTCAAATCCCAGTGCTCTGACCTTGAATTTTATATTAAAATTAATTTAAGATTCCCTCAGGAAGTAGCCGGAAGTGAGAGGATTCTTGCTTACTTATTCGTATTTCAACAATGAAATTTCAAATATTATTTTAAGTCAGTACTTTCACTGCAAACTCTTCTGCAAGGTTTAAAACTGCATCACAAACTTCTCACTTCCAGCTACTTCCGCCTACTTCCGGCGGGAATATCAAATTAATTTCACTGTAGCTTTCCTGACTTGTAATCAGGTGGTCATTAATTCAAATCTTGGTGCAGTGACCTTTTTATGCATTTTGGAGGTAATTAATGGTATTTGCTATCATTACCGGCCATCCTGACTGAGGTTTCCATGTTTTCTAAGTTAAATTAGGCAAACGTAACCGTAGCTGCAAAAAAAAACTCTCACTTATCTCTTACCCGGGAGTTCAGCAAAAGAGTGAATCTTAAGGTCTAAACCTTGCCATCATAAATTAGACCTCCTTTTACCATATTTTTTTTCACTGTAGCTCTCAAAAATACCAACACTAACAAAATTTTAATAAGCCGTCTTTTGTTGATGCCTTTATGAGACTCTTTTAAATTGATTTTCATCAAGCTTGATTATGACACGCCTTTTATTAAATTTTTTTCTCTCATTCAATTTTTTTTATCTCCCGTCTGTAGCATTCTAAAGCTGGTGAGCTCAGAGGCTCTGACAACACTCGTCGCTCAAAGTCGACCTCAACGTAATACGATTAGAAGACACTCAACAGAATTTCTCATTGGTTATTAATGCCATCGTGCCGCTAAATGAATGTTATCAACTCTTCAAATGGAACAAGTTTTGAGGCTTTCAGAAGGAAATATTATTTTTAATTCGATACAATCTTCTTGAAAAGAGGAAAAGATTTTTCTTCACTATTTTTTAAGATAGTTTTATAAAATTAATGTATGGGAGTATTTAATAAATGTTATAAATTTTTATATATTAAATAATCCTGTATTTTCAGTTTGTACATTTATATATTTGTAATACTTGCATAAGAAATTGATACTGGATAACCTGCATTATTTTGTTATTGCACATTTGGATACATTATTTAATTATACATATTATATTGTAATTTTTTCAGATTTTTTAAACCCTTCAAATCGTGTTGCAGAAAGTTGTTATGTCATAGTCGTGCATATATTTAATACGTAAGCAAAACGGAAGGATTAACATGACTATAAAGCATTTTTCAGGGCGATTTTAAGGGTTTTAGAGAGTTAAAAATTCTGAACATAACTTGCATGAGGTCTTCAATTTTTTAAATATGAAATTAAAAAATATCGTGCAATTTGTCTTTTTTCTATTATTAACTCATATTTGTCATTGCATAGAGTTTCAAACAAATACTTGTAAATTCAGAAAGAATAGCTCTTTTTGATATCCTGTACACTTTCCTTAGCATAAATGTTACGTGGTATATAACAAAGAGCTATTGATGTTAACATTTATTTTAATGAAGGTGTTATACTAAATAACTTCACATAACCTCCTTAAGCATGTCGTCTCCGCTGACACATCATAGCAGATTACATAAGAGACAGGTGACATCTTGAAAACGCTTCATCTTGCCCCTTCCGTGTATGTAACCCGCTCTGTTTTCATGATGAACAAGTTGCCTAACTTCACGGCGAAATGACAATTTATCTGAGGGTATAATTTGTATTATTGTTTATGCCACTTTTACACCTTGTGACATATACACCATGGTCCATACTGTCCGCAGAATAATAGAAATTTTGGTAAAATTGCAATTCATTCTATATAAAAAAAAAAGTACAGTAAAATATTACATAAGTGACTCACTATACTATAACATATTACGTTACTAAATCTATGATGCACAAAAACCTGCTATAAATTTATAAAATCATACAAAATTTATACAAAATATCCATATATATATAGTATTGATAAAATCTAAAAGAGAGAGAGAGTGTTTCACTACTACAGTTTTTATAAAGTGATACTTGTACTGTACGTTCGTATCGAGCGGTCATGTTAGGAGAAGGCGGCGAGGATTTCTTACAGCCTAAAGCTCTGCCGGTCGGAATACCAACATCTCGGTGGCCCTGCAGTGCCGGATCACGGGAGATAAAACGAACGAACCCTTCATTTAACACGTTCGTAGAGTTTTAAGTACAGTATTGACCTTTGAAATTATTTCTCAATCACATTGATTTATTCATCAAGTGAGTACATTGCTACAGTCGTCGCCTCGGAAATTTTCCCTTTGCGGCCTTGCATGTTAATCAGATAATCACCATTACCCGTAAGAATAACACAGAGAATGGTGATTAACAAGGCTACAAGTGGGAAATTTTCCAAGTCGACAAGTGTACATTGGAATTCTAGAAATTTTTCCTCCCCGAGAGGTGGCCACAACAACGTTATACTGTAATGCTGCACTCAAGAGGTTCAAATACTACTTTCTGATTGGTCCCTTGATTCTGAGAGTTTTATTTTAGAGCAGAAAGTTTGCTATGTCCTTTCCTTTAATCCACCGTGGAAATATTTTCCCATATTTTCACGCGGAAGTTATTCGGCCAAAAGCTCTTGGTTCCACCTTAAGAAATGTATTTTTTTACATTGTTTTATATAATCAATCATGATAAGTTTTTACTTTTTTTATTTCAATAGTTTTTTTAATTGAATATAATGGCATGTACTCCAAACTTTATGTTTATTTCACTTAATTAAGTATTCATTCTCATTTCATTCTATTCAACAAAATTTATTTTTTTATTGTACTAAAAAGTTTAATTAAACAAGAAAAAAACACACATTTTCTTTGTCATTATCTTTGTCATTATATTTTAGATAAAAAGGCAAGAATTTGAAGTGACAAGCATTGTGCCCTTGCAGACATTTTCATTTTATTCTTCTCCTTAGGTCTTTTCTAGTTCTCATTATCTTCACGGCAAGTAGTTAAGAACAATATCGTTTGAATTAAATCCAAATGCACCTCAAGATTCCTATAGTCTTTTGTTACAATTATTTCTGCATGACTTTAATACTTCTTACGATTAACTAACTTATCATTCATTGTAGAAAATTTTCTTTTAAAAGAAGAATCAACTGATGTGAACTAATATTGTTATTGTAGTTGATCAAATAGATTTTTATAATTAATTTTATATTTTATTAATAAAGGTTACTGCAAAGATATTTGCACAGGTAAGTACTAAGTAGACCATTCACTGAACTGATAAAGTTTGCAATAAACGTTTGTTCTTTTGTAGTGACTTGAATCCTGTTAAAACTTTCTACATTAATTAAGTGTTTCGTAAAAAACGCTAGAAAAATTCGTATTTTTTTTTCTATACATATTGATGCATGCTTTAATCAAATAAACAATTATTATTATTAATCACCCCGTAACAACAAATTATCAATCAACAATCAGAAAATAGTAGTCAGCAATAGTTTTCATACAAATTAATCAATATATTTATTGTATTTATTTTCCTTTTCGATTTTAATGATATAATAACATGAGGACGTATTTAAATTTTAATGACACAAATATATTTGAGTCCTTTTTTATTATAATGCCATGTGGACTTGCACCATTGTCCAGATATCAGAATGCAGAATTTTGTGACTTATGGGAAGTTGATGAAGAGTGAGCTTTTGTCTGATGCAAGAACTGCAGTGAGCAATATATGTAAGAGCAGCGGAACAAATGAAGAGATTTTCTTCATGAAGACATAATAGGTGGATTCAAGATGGGATTACATGAACGATTTCTAGGACGTCGTGTGAAGGGAATCTGGCGCATTTGCTGTACCACTCAGTGAAGGTCACGTTAAGCGATTAAAAAGGCTTGCGCATTTGCTTAAAGGTGAATTCACATAGGCAATTTTAAACCTGCGACGCAATACAAAAAAGGCGCACTAGTTGCTGTAACATTCACTATGGTGGCCATATTTGGCGATATAAAAAAAAAAAAGAGTTTCGAAATGCAAACGTGCAATATCGATGACGCAACGTAGCATATATATAGGATTTCAAATCGTCAACAAAATTGCATCGTGTCTGTCACTCATGTGAATCCATCTCTATACTTTTCTGATAGAGTCACAACTTTGAGGGGGGAGAGGGAGTAGCGCTCTGCACAAGCTGCACTGATATCATCAGTGGTGCCTTGCCGAGCAGTAAGAAATGAAAATGTGCTTTTAAGCTTATGGCTAAGCTTATGGCAAAGAAAACTGTAATGGACTAAAAGCTTTCCAAAGCTTACAGAAAAACTCTCCTGCAATTTATTTATTTTTAAATATAGGTCAAATGTGCATTTTAAATCATTACTCTATCAGTAAATTAAACACTTAATTTTTAAAAGCATCCTTTCAATTTCAATTTATTTTTCTACTGTTTTATAAAAAGTAAGAAAACAAAAGAAGTTAGGAAGTTATTCAAAGTATATTATTAGAGAATTAACTTTAATAAAAATATATGTGAAAAGTTTTTTTACTATCTCTACATAAGAAATGCTTGAGTAATATTTTTTAGTGATGAGAAAACTGTTTTAGAAAATTCACTTTAAAAGGGCTTATTTTTTATAATCAGAGATAGTAAGTTTTTTAATGTGTTCATTTACTGCAATATAGTTTTATATCAGTCGAAGAAGTGAGCTTATTATAGTGCACAAATTTTTTTTTATAATTGTATTTACATCATACTGAATTATCTCTATTATGATTATATTACATCAATTACATCATATTATATGACGCAGTATATTTATTATATATATATATATTTATAATATATAAATATATATATTATATATAATATAATACATGTCGTATATGTATATCAGTTATATATTATATAATACGTATTAAAGGTGCATTTAAATTAGCTGCGAAGGACGGATCAAGTTTTGTGAAATCTTATAGAAATCATGTTTCAAGTCCTGCTACGATGGAAAAACCAAAGCGTTTGCTCCAAGATGGTTGCCATAGATTTTCACAGCAAAAGCGCTAAAAACGCCCATGTAAATCCGGCCACTCATGCAGGAAAATCACGTGCTACATTCCATCAGTATTTCCTCGCATCTTCTCTCGCCGCGGGGAGCGATTTTATCGCCAACATGGCCGCCATACAATATTTAAGCAAATGCGCTTTTCTCCTCCGTCCCACTCGACATCGTTCCATGGAAATCTACTTCAATAACAGGAGGTTGCTGTTGTACAATGCTCTCACTCGTTCGCTGTATTATTCCAGCTACAACACAATAGTCCCAAACACAGCATCTATTTATATACTCTGCATGTATAATAATTGCGTTCATTAATTCACCGATGCGAAATAATCATAACGCCCTCTCTATTGTGTATTTTTTTTTATATCTTTTGCTGTGGGCCATTAACTCTGATGAAGCTTTACTGTGATGAATGCCACAAATTTGCGACTCAGAGAGTGGTGGCTATAATTGGCACTTCTCGATATTCACTGACTAATTGAAATGTTCTTCTCTATATACTATATGTGCATCATCTTTTGATCGCAATTGTCTCTTTTAATGTAGTAAAATTAGTAAATAATAAAATGTTTCGTACCAAGCTAAAATAATTGTTAAGCAATAATAATAATAATAATTATATATAATACAGAATTAAAAAAAAAAAAAAAAACAATTTAAGTAAACAAACGCTGGCTGCCGTAGGAATGTATATCATCCATCGCGCATGTAATCGTATCTTTATTTCTATCGTATTATGTTGTTAAATGAATTTTTTACCTTCTTTTCATGTGATTATTTCTTGGTGCATATTATTATAATTAATAAAATGTTTGTCATGTACAAAAACTCAAATTTCAAATCATAAAAAAAAAAAAAAAAAATATCATGGTACCTAATTTTTTTTTTTCAATAATAATTCACTGTTAAATTTAATGTTAATAAAATTATCACATCTAATTCATTATCAGATAAATGAAATAAATACCATCGACTGCAATGTGAACTCATCGTATGTGCCATGGTAATATTACGTCTGGTGTCTGATTTTGCCATTTAATGGCCTTGGCTTATTGTACATTTAAATGTTTTATTAATGTAGTTTTGAGTACATTAAGAAGTCTCTTCGTAAGTACACATTCAATTCATGGATCAATAGTCAGATGAACCATCTGTACAGGTAAGTCGACAGGTAACATAAGGGATATAAAATAACCGATTATCATCTGATTGTGTATTTACGAACAGACCTATTAATTTGTTATGTACATATTATATTTCCTGCAGACAAATCTGATGTAACAATATCCCCAAAGCTCTACATATTTAAGCAAAACTTATCAGGTCTTACGTGAAGAAGAACCGTTTAAACTTTCTTCTAACAGTTACTAAGGCCGGTCGCAGACAGAATCGCATGATTTCGCAGCGTATGTTAAAAAAATAAGAACCTATGCGATCAGCTATGCGCGCGCACACAGCTTCGTATCGTATGCTGTCATATGATAAGAAATTTTAGAACCGGTTCTATACGAGAAACCTACGATCGTATATAAGCTTACAATCGTAGAAATAGCGAAATCATGCGATCCTGTCTGCGACCGTCCTTATTATAAATAAAAATAAATCATGCTATCAATCCAAATATGATTTTTATGAGAGAAAAAAAACTAACACATATACCCACATATAAAGTCCAGCTGTTTAACATAATTAGTAACTTAACTCTGAACTCCTCTCTGAACACACCATAGCATATTTTTGTCAAACATTTTTTCCAATGGTAAAATGTTGCAGTGAAAGTTTAAAATCAAAGCAAAAAATATTCTGTTTGTTTATACTATGTAAAAAATTGTACCGAGGGATAATATTACAAATAACATTGTATACTATCATATTTAATAAAACTATTTTTATTATTTTATACATTTTTTCTCTCTCTGCAATGTTAAATTATATCCTGTAGCAACAAATAACATTTTTGCAGTGTATGTTTGTCAGTTATGAGCAGCAAAAGTAAATAATTGGCAACGGGTATACAAAAAGAGTGTGTTATATAACAAGCGAGTATTATATATAACGAGAGTCATACGAGAGAGAGCCTGTTAAGGCTAGCTACCCAATTATCATAAAATAATATTTGTACAATATGTTTTTGTTGCTGAATACCATATAATAATGACAAAAATGTTCACATTTTTTGTTAAAAATAATCTTAATTTGATAAAAAAAAATGCATAATTATCAACTTTAATAGTACGTTTTTTTATTATAGTTTAAATTGTTGCTGTTATTATTTATACTATGCTTGTAAAGCATTTTTCTCTCTAGGAGAATATAATTTATGTCATTATTTTCTTGGGTTTGGTAAGAGAAGGGGGCGTGGTTTTAAACCTTTGTCACCACAATCGCACTGTAGACAAAAACCACCGACATTAATTATAACTCATTTTATTAATGAAAAAAAAATTAAATTAATTTACAAGTTTTTACTGCGTAACAAATAATCGTGTTTGTGTAATAATCTGCTACAGTTTTATATTCACTTGCTGCTATAATATACGAGCTTCACTTTATTAGTACTGCCCTCCTCATACACCATTCTCTCTGTGTTATGTTTGTATACTAGCTACGTAATAATAACATGCGGAACAAATTAATTTTTCATTCATAAAACATTTGTATAAGCTAATTTTGTTGAATTTGCTATATTTATATAATGTAAAATATTATATAATTTATTTTTTGTACTATAAATTGTGAATTTAAATATTACATAATGGTATGATGTTTTTCACGTAACTGTTACCGTCAAAGTGTTTAAAAACTTGAATGTGATTTGACCAAATCGAAGTATCATTTTGTATCTACCTTTTTCACTGAATATTTAATAGACTTAGATTAAAAATAATATTTTTAAGTACTATTATGCAATTACAATTATGCCATGAGTAAAACGAGTCACAGTACACAATAAATACACAAGTACAAATAATATAATATTAAGCAATAAATCTTCAAAAAAATCACAATTAAGAATTTTTAGGATGATTAAATTAATTTATATTAAGAGTTGTTCTCATAAGTTTCAAATAGTTTATTAACACAGGAGTGGTGCACTGTTATAATAGACTCTCATTGGCAAGAGAGAGAGAGAGAGAGAGAGAGAGAGAGAGAGAGTTTTGTTTTCCACAGTCCTCTCAAGGTCGGAAGCCTTATTGTACAGTACAATATATTTCACAAAGAAAGTAAGCTCAGTAAGAATAAATTAACTATAATATACAATGAATATCTTCGATATTATTTTTCAAGTCTTTTTCTTCTATTTACATGAAGAGGAAACTTACCTTATAAAAAATTTCAATTTACGCTCTTGTGTCGATCTTTATTCTAAATATATTCTCTTTCAAAATAGAACGTGCAATGGTAACAGCTTATGATCTAAAGCTTAGATGGACTTATGCCAAGATTAAGACATGATGGAGATTGGTGCAGCGTTGATTGAGAACTCTCTATTGAGTACTCCTCTATTCACATCAGCTGAGAGCAGTAAAGTACTGTATCTCAAGCTGGAGACAACTCCCCAGGACTAAATATATGTTTTATATTAATATAATAGGACATAAAGAAGATTATATTAGACCTTTGTCATAGTCATTGTCCAGTCATATAATATAAATGCAAGTGTCATCACTCGTCAGTGGCTGAACACTTGTGGATTAACACGGTCAAAATGTATAACATCCAGTCGCAGATAACGATAATCAACTAGTGCATTTTAATTAATGCATCGATAGTCCAGTAAAATTAAGTTTTGACCCGGAAAAAATTATTAAAGTTTTGAAACTTTCAGGGTCGATGTAGACTTATGTTCTAGATCACATACTCAAAATCCCCCAAAATCCCACTGGGGCATTTCCGGTTACCCTTAAAAAATGGCGGCCAAAAAGCACTTTTTTAAAAAATTCGTAATTAAATTCCTAATTAAGCTAGGTTAAAAATTTTAGCGGATAATTAAAACCAAGAGTTGACATTAACAGGAAAGTTAAGTTTTTTAAAAATTGAGAAGTTAATTGGCGTTTAATCGGTGATTAATTAAATTTTTATCCAAAGCTCGCGGATAGATTGTAAAAAAAAACATAGAAATAATTTTTTTATGAAAAAAAGTTTCAAGTAAAAAACGTAGCTTATGTTTTCTAATTTCCGTTACTGTCATTAACTTTAATTTACGTTTATACTTAACGGAGATATGAGCAGATGAAGAAGAGCGCGCGTGGTCACTCGGACGTTCAAACGACAATACAGCCGCCCGCTATATGCATGCATTTACTAGGCTTGCGCGCTCCCTTGTCGCCAGCTTTACTTATGTCGTGCAAATATTATATGAAGTAGAGGGGTAGTAAAACCCAATTTACCCCCTCCCCCCCCCCCAGAAATCTGTATGATGCTAATTTTGAGAATTTCAGAATATTAGGTATTTATATATAAAAATATAGAAAGATTATGATATCTATTATACATTATAGACAAAGAATGCCATGTTATGGCATTTTGTAAACATTACATGTATAATTTTTGTGGGAGGTATGGTGTATTACGTTTGACCGGGTCTCGTCAGATCACCGAAGAGTCAAGCAAACCTGAGCGTGGTTACTAGTTGGATTGGTGAGCATTGCATTTTCAACAGAAATCACGTTTCTTTACCCAGGGGTAAATCAATGCGCTTTTCCACCCACCATGTGGTTCCCCTGCATGGCTTTTTACCATTTCACTGCGGTCCATTGACAAAATCTGTAGGGTCTATTTTAGTTGAGGTTTCCACGTTTCCCTCAATCGTAGGCAAATGGATTGCATGTCCGGGGCAATCCTTCACTCTTAAAAAAATTTGGCTGAATTTTGACATCTTATAATCAGTATATTTTTAACGCCTTAAATCATGATTTTTCAGGCGTTTCGTAGTCAATATTCAGTAGTCAGCATATACTGTCAGTATATAGCTTATACTGACTACTGAAAATGCGCAACGAAACACCTGAAAAAAGCATGATTTAAGGCGTTAAAAATGCACTGATTATAAGATGTCAAAATTCAGCCAAATTTTTTTAAGAGTGTTGTTCTGGAGGACTCCGCGAAACGATGAATGCTACATTTTGAATTTTGTTTATTTAAGAAATAAACAAAATTGGTTTATTTGGTGATTGGTGACATCCTCCATTAATTACCGACCATCCTGATTGAGGTTTTCATAAATCCTTCATTCACAACTTGGCAAATGCTGCATGAGATAGATTGTTAGGATAGGTAATGGTTTGGAAGAGACCCACAAGTTATTTTAACGTAATAATAATATATATGTGACCAGTATATCCCAAATTAAAGAGCTGGATATTAGATGCTAATATACAGTATATATTATAACAACAATAATGATGATTTTATATGATGCATGAATAAAAATGAAAATGTTGAAATGAAGATCAGAAGGGAAATGTGTCTCAAAAGTGCTATTGATTCCATCTTTTGTTTTGACAGTGTACTACACTTTAAAGCTTTGACTCATGTACAGTGTAAAAATAATGAATGTGTGGTATTCGTTGAGTTGAAAAACCTTTGATAGTTTCAATTGGTTTGTGGTGAGCGCCACCTAGAGACATGTTGCTGAACGAAAATCATGTGAATACTACAAGTTAGAGAACAAAAAATTTAATCTCTCCCCTCACAAAGAAATCACATTTTCTGTAGCAATATAAAAAACTACATAGATAAAAACAACCCTCCTAGATCGTATATTCCGAGTGAATAAAAGCAAAGTTCTGTTCTACTATACGGAAAAAAAGAAAAGAAAAAAAGTTGGCACGTTAAAGTTTCTGTACGGAAATGAGCAAATTGAATTTATTGTCATTAATAAATATTAAATTTTTTGATCTGTTGATAATATTTCTCTTTTTCTCGTATTTTTTGTTTATATTATATATGGTTATGTGGTTTTACAAATATGTATAATAACATTAATAACATTCATTTTAAATTAAACGCGTAACATAGCTATATAGTAAAATAAATTAGAAATTTTAATCGCAATGGAAAAAATTTAATTAATTTTAAATACACAAACACAAAAGGTTGGTGAATGCACAGACATGTGCATGCAATTTAAGTACAATTACACAATTTTTAAAATTTTTATGCAATTTCTATTAGTTTTTTATGTATTATTTCCTGAAAAAATCTATTTAGAATATAATTTTTAATTTATTATTTCTTTAAAATACTACATCATTTCTTATCCATTACTATTCAGTATACTTACATGGAAAACATTTAAATTGCATGACGTACAAATTCAAGAAACAGACTTTTACATTCACATGTAATTATATTTCATTACACAACAATAATACTTAAGTGTAGTTACTTTAGGAATTTAAATGTATTTTTTTTTTCTTTAAAGTTGAGCTTCATTTGGTGTTACGAAATGGGGTACATCCTTGATGGACCGACACAACATTACTGCAGAGGTGTCGACAGGAATACTAATGTTAAAAGGGGGGCAGTATCAAGCAACGCCTCCTCGGAATGTTCTCATAAATATTCAGAGAAAATACTCAGTGAAAGGAGGCTGCTCTGTATAGGCAAATATTTCAATATAAAGCCACCTCTTGTGAACAGCTTTCTATTTTTATATTTATTTTTTTAAAAAGGAAATACATAATAAAAAAATGTTTAAAAAAAATGTATGTTATTAGTATACGTACAACTTTTTTATATAAAGCACAAAAAAATAATCATATATAAAGCAAATTATTATAATTATTTACTGACATGAACTTGGTGTCTTGTAAAAATATATAGTTAAAAAATGTTTCCAACATATAATAATCATATGATAATAGTCCTTAATTACCCCTGCAGGTGAACTTAAGACTGCAAAAAGATAGCTATAAGAATCAACATAAAAGCCTTAAATTTTGCTCTATAGATTCATAAAAAATAGCTTGATTTTAAAACAACAATTTGACATGATTATCTAAAATTAGTGAAGTTATTAAATTTGTACTACAGTTGAATACAATGTTTGTATAGGCAAAAAAAAAAAAAAAAAAAAAAAAAAAAAAAAAGAGATTTAATAATGTATTGGGAAAAAACTACGGACAAAATTAACGATTTTATACTTCAAGCTTTAATGTTGTTGGGTACGTTATCACGGTATTTGTTAGAGCGTAGATGAGATGGATGGCGTATCAGTCAGAGGGAGAGAGAGGGAGAGAGAGGGAGAGAGAGGGAGAGAGAGGGAGAGAGAGGGAGGGAGGGAGAGAGAGAGAGAGAGAGAGAGAGAGAGAGAGAGAGAGAGAGAGAGAGAGAGAGAGAGAGAGAGAGAGAGAGAGAGAGAGAGAGAGAGATCTTGCAGCTCTCTACGGCTCAGAGTGATTGGCGAGTCTTTATTCAGAAAGAGATTTGCTGCTTTTCCTCCTCTGCATTAAAAAAAAAAAAGAAACTCTCTCTCTCTCTCTAAAACAAAAGAAAAACGTCTCAATCTAAGAGCTCCAAAACAAGCCAAACATTTGCTTCCCGCTGCTCGCAAGCAAATGCCTCCTCCAACTTGAACAGCGACGGGTGGCTGAGCAAAACATATTTGAACTAGTTTCAGATACCAACTGATTTTTATTTTTCCGTTCACAATTTTTTTACATTCTATTGTAGTTGAATTTATATTATATAACTATTTTCTATTCCTTCGAACAGCGAAGCCAATGTATATATAAACATATCCTATATATAACACAATACGAACTGTTGTAATGTAATATCCAGACTTTTAAAGTAACGAAAAACTACGTCTGACAATGCCTGCAATGTAAAATAAACAAAATAATGTAGACTTTATATTATCACTTGTACATATTATATATTTTAATATGAAAATAAATACGCTGAACTAAACACCAGTTAAAAATAATATTATATAATATATGGTGAAACTGTGTTCTTTATTTCATGTTTTAGTTAGCTATATAAAAAAATAACACTGTGTTAAAATTTAAAAGTAAGAAGAAAAAGGTTCATATTATTTCATCGACAGTTTTTCAACTCTAAGAGAAGAAAAAATATATTTTAAAAAATTAATAAAAAACAACGTTCAGTATGATACTAAAACCAAACAAAAAAATACAAACCAAACATCATTCTGTGTGAAATTGTAAGTTCTTATTTTTCGTTTCATTTTGGAAGTAAAAATGTACAAATGGGTGTAGAAATTAGTAGGGCCTTGCCTTTTTTACATCCTCTTGGGCAGTTTTTCCTTTTTTGACTGTGACATATTTGTAATTTGTCTGTTTTCTGCTCAATAAAATATTTATTATTATTATATTATAAAGGTCGTATATTTTTGCAAGAATTATTTTTAAATTTTATTAAGAAGTGTAGATAAAAAAAAAATCAAATGGACCAAGAATTTATTAAAATATTGAAGGGTTAATTAAATAAAATGAATTTATTTCTTATTGTATAACATGCCCGTCAAAATTTTTTCACTGATATTCTAAAAATAAGTAAAACCTTACATATGGTTCAGTCTGTATAGACGTAAAGTTCGTACAAATCTATGTTACTTTAACTAATGCTTGTACCTTCCGAAACTATAATCTCCCTTTTAAATTTGACGGTCTAATCTCTTTAGCCATTACGCCATTACGTGCTTGTATGGTCAAAAGTCATGGCAAACACACACATACACTTATAGCTTTAAAAATCAAAATGCAGTGTGTCAGACACACCTTTAAATAATTTGTATATAAAATTAACACATATTTTTTAACAACCTTGTAACATTACAAATAAAATATCAGTTTAATACGTAATACATGAATACGTCAAGTTATATACACGCACTTTGCAGGAAGGACTAAGTTTGCTCTCTAAGTACTCACATGAGTGAACTAAGCACCTCAGCACACTAAGCACGCACATTTCCCCTGGGGATAGGGGGCAGGGGGGTAAACCGGAGGCGTCGAGAACATTGGATCAAGTCAATTGTAAATATTGGTCTTCCTTCTATTTTGTGAGCTCGGCTTGTTGGTCATATATCAACTGGTTTGTTTTCGATCGGAAGAATCGGACGAAAAGTATATAAGTAAATATAGTTTAGAGAAAACTGGATTTTTAATATTGAATGAACAACAATGATTTTCCAATGAAAAGCGAGCAAATTATGAACATTTTATTAATTTACCGCTATAAATAGTTTACGTTCTTTCTCAAGAAAATATGAAATGCGACTTATGAATTGCAGCCATACATTAACATAATATTAATGTAATTATATTATGTTAATATTAATTATAAAATTACTATATTATAATTAACTTAGAATTATAATATAGTAATTGGATAATTTTCTTATTGTAAATAGTTAGAAAGAACGTGGAATGGATACGGACGCAACGGTTCACCCAATTTGAGAATTTTCAACCATAATGTATATTACATTCTGAGTATTTTTTGAATACTGCAACAATATATTCTGTTTATTAGCATTAAAAAATGGTCAATAAATCAAAAAATGATCATTATATTTAATGATGACTGGATATATTACTGTGTATATTAATTAAGAGAACATCCAAAATTCAGACATTTAAAATTATAAATTCTGATCTAACACTTTGTGAATACAAACTGGTTATCATCTATTATACAATCAATGTACGAACAAAAAGTAGCTAAGTGGCTTAATGTCATAACTCGACTATTTTCCATTCAATTTGCCGCCAGTTTGAATTTACCAGCCAGATTTGCTGCATGAACGCACCATTACTCACCACTCACGTGGTGTCTGCTGTGAAATGTTTTGATGATTGTGGTTATATTTGCAACGTACATTCTGTATGAACATATGGACCTAAAAACCTATAGAAAATAAATAACCTGGTTTTAAAAACTACTTAATTTAGTACGTCTAACATGTCAAAAAAACTGAAGAAAATAATTGATTATTAATATTTCATTGCTTTTATAAACGGCTATTATAAATAAATTAATTTGTTTAAACCCTTCGTTGCGCAAGAAAAAAAAGCATGGATTATGTCACTGTTTCATAATAATAAGATATGAAAACACATACAACAACATCAATAGCAATACCTACAATTTCTATAATAAGAAAAATAACAACTAAAAATAACAAAAGATAAAGGAATTTTATTATTATAGTCCAGCAGCTCCGATTTTTTCCAAAATTTCTTTTTCTAATTTTTGCATAGGGACATTTCTATTAAAAAATTTAAAAAAAGCTTTAAAATAGTGACAAAATAATAAATATAGACGTATAATTTCACGGAGCAATGGCAGTATCAAGAACTTCACTACAATAGATCCATTTAGGCGTTTTATTTTTTATTTTTTTATAAACAAACTGACGCATTTAAGATTTGAGAACTTTAAATCAAAATTTGAATTTTCTGAATAATTTTTAACTGTCAGAATAAAAAGAGTATCGAAATAAAGAATAATGGAAAAAATTAATACTCATGGCCTTATACTGCTGGTCACTTTGTTGTTTATTTTGCGTGTGTGTGATTTGGGCTGTTATAGTTTAAAAGGATTTTAGTGTATAAAACATAGTACAAAAGTAACATAGTGTCAAGGTAGATAATATAAATCTGTGCCCTAAAATCAACCATGTTTTTAGCTTTAGAATAAAAATACGAAATATTAAAAAATACATAAGAAAAATAAAGCGCTAGACTATGAATTAACACAGACTGATAATGTAACTCCATATTAATAGAAATACAGTGTAGTTAGAATCAAGGTTGGCTTTATACAGGTTAAGCCACCGATTGGACCAATGTTAAAGGGCTTAGCCAATCACGTTCAAGTATTTTTGGCCACATCGTGCCGCGAAATTTTGAATGCGCCCATCATGCAATGCTATTTTTGAAATTTATAAAGGAACGTTGGCTAGGATAATACATTAAAAATATACTCGAGTAAAATATAGTAATATATAAAAAAATAATAATATTTGAACAGTATGATATTGTCAATTAAAATTATAAAATATGATTTATTCTCACAGTAAAATGTATCGTAAAAAATAGTAATACATGAGAAATTAGTCTTTAGAAGTGGATATAATATTTATATATCAAATAAAAACAATGTCAATTCTTACTTATGACAATAAGTAACCCTGCAGCAGGGATACTTATGCAACCCGCACAACGGAAATGTCCGAGGAGTTGCCAACATCCAGGCGGTTTTTGATCGCATAATTTTTTTAATTTTAATATTTTCTTAGCACAAACAAGGTTGAGTTGATTTTCGTGTATTTATGTTTAAAACCTCTGTGCTCTGTGCATTTAACTATTGCATTCTGTATTATTATGCAGTATCAGAACCTTTTAAACTATACCAAGTAGATTAAATATAAACAATACTCTATAAGATATTGATCACATTGCTGCAATGTAAATTTTGATTTTCTTTATTCACATTGATCAATGAAAAGTAATCAGAAGTATTGTTAGATGAACATCTTAAAGAAAAAAAAAAAAGAAAAAAAAAGAGTCGAAATTTAATCTCATCCAAATTATTTGAAGTGTATTCTTCCTTTGTAAGCTGTATCTTTATGAAATTGTATAAGATATAGTAAAGATAGACATAAAAAAATTGTCACTGCTCAATAGCGACTACATAAAACTTGTTATAGTAATGTATGTGGTGCATTGTTTGTTATTACATAAATGTATGTAGTGTTTGTTCCAGCTTGTTGCTTGCTTCTTTATCTCGGAGACACCACTGACGGGTCGTAATGTTGTTTGCAAAGCTTTGAGTATGTCTGTTCCAAGGAGATTGGAATCCGCATGTCTACCAAATGAGCTTGGGTCAGCAATTGTATACCGCCATGGTGATACAAAGAACTGCTAGCTCTAACCATACCATCTTATTAATATGGCTTCCCACCCAATTGACGTCATAAAAATAGTGGCGAACCTAGTGGTGACGGAACGAAGCCCCCTCGTATATCATTAATATTGTAAATCCATGTAAATAATCTGAGAGCAACCACAGTACATATAAGTGCACAGATTCGACATCACCATGAGTGTTTGCGGCATGCATTCAGACAAGTATAAAAAAACATTTCAACTTCGTAAGTGTAATCTTTCGTATAAATTTTACTACTTTTGTGATTCTCCCAATGGTATAGACAAGGTATTGCTTGAGCCTCGATACAAACAGATAAAAGTTTCTGTGCACAAAGTCATCTATTGTTTCTTTATGTAGTGTCTAATTTTATACCACGACTTTGTATCTCCTTTCATAATACTTCCATGGCTTAGTCATATATACTAGACTTATCATCAGAATGGTCAGTCTGCTTTCCACTCACTTGCATCCTCACAATATAACTCTGTCTGTGTGGACTTCCAACCTACCTGCATGGATGTTTAACGTTGAATTTACTTGAAAGGAATTACTAGCATGCTTTCTGAGTATTATAAATATGGACTCTATATATACATTGTGGCAAATAATAGACATTGTATATCAGCCTTTTGTTCCATTCGAGAGGTATTTGATACTTCAGCATTTTTAATCATCCTGACTAAGGTTTCCATGGTTTCCTCATTTTCACCTAAAGAATGCTGATTACTTAATATAGGCTATAACTAACAATAAGTAATAACTTACATAATCGTAAAAATATATATATATATATATATATATATATATATATATGTCGAGTTTACTGAGGATAAGCTGGAGTCATTTTTGTACCAAGACGTAAAGAAAAAAATGTTCATATTTCTCTGAAGTCTTGAGTATTCATTTTTTTATCAGTTTATCACTTTTACGAATTTAATTTTCTGTATGCCCATTTTGTTTGTGTAAAGGTAAAGACATTTTCTTTTAGCGCCTCTGTACCTAACTTAATTGAAAATTAAATTTTATTTGTAACCTTATAAACTCCAGCACAATCAGGAATTTTCATATTGTAATTATGTATAAAAGGTTTTCTAAATAACATTAGTTAATATTGCTAAGGCCTCGATCGTGAAGTTGAACACTGCGACACGGATCCTTCGATCCTTGCGACGGATGCGACGACACGACTTTTCTATGCCCCCGCAAGTGTCGTCACAAAGAAAAATTATAAATTATAACCAGAATGAGAGAGAGAGAGAGAGAGAGAGAGAGAGAGAGAGAGAGAGAGAGAGAGAGAGAGAGAGAGAGAGAGAGAGAGAGAGAGAGAGAGAGAGAGAGAGAGAGAGAGAGAGAGAGAGAGAGAGAGGTAGAACCACAAAATACATCTCGAGACAGTTCAGACAATGAGTCGTTGCGCAGGACAATATAGGTCTAGGAAATGCATAAGTACGTATTACAAAACATGCAGGCTGCAAAAAACACATCCACTCGTAGACCCCAAAATTCCTAAATTAATATTGCATGAGGATATTCCCCGAAAACTAAGAGCTGTGATTGCTGATTATGTTCAGTTTATTTATTTAAAAATTTCAAATCTATTGTATTTTACAAGTAAACTTACAATTAAATCCATTAGACCTGCCTGTAAACAAACAGAGATGCAAGGCAGGTATCGATAAAGTAGCCAATGTAGTAAAGGTGACGACGAAACGAAGAGCTTTAAATGTTGTTACCTACGTTTTATTACAGATCCATTCATGTAAAATTTTCAAACAATGACGTTTCTAAAACCTCAAGATATTGCATTATTATATAATGCTTTTGACTCTACAATTTTTATGCAATGGACAACATACATGAAAATTTTTTATTGCAGAAATGAATAGAGAGTACCAAATTATGCTACTCTGAATTTTTCAGAATTTTTTGAAGCCCAGAATTATTTTTAAATAATTATTAAAAGTGAGGCCCCGCTTCCTGGAGGCGTCAATAGGCGTCTCGATCCTATCCTTTTTATTAAGAATTCAGGGGTGCCAACCTAACTTACAAAACTTTCAATAATTATTTAAAAATAATTCCGGGTCTCAAAAAAAATCTGAAAAAATTCAGAGTAGCATAATTTGATACCCTTTCTTCATTTCTGCAATAAAAAAATTTTCTTGCAGGTTGTCCATTGTGAATTTTTTACATCAAAATGCATGAGTACGTAAAAAAACTAACATTTGCAAGGAGGTGTATGTTTTTAAAGATTTTACATAACTGTTAACTTCACTTAAGTCTTAAATAAATTTACTGACAATATATTGTTACTGTAATGTAAAGTTTGTTGACTGACGACGTTAATAATACTATTTATTATTATTATTATATTATTTATTATTCTATGCCTTATATATTTGCTAAGATTTTTTTTTTTTTTTTTTGCAATTCGGAGTCAATATAAATATAATAAAAAAGAACATAATACGTATTAATAAATCTAAAACTCGATTAAACAAAGTATGATACATAACGATCGACTATGCTATATAAACACGAACACTTAATAAGCTTTTAGATATAATAATATACATTATATATACAATAATGTTTAATAAGCAATATAAAATTAATACTTTGCTTACTTTTCATTAAATTATTATGATCAATAAAATCAAGAAACACATATACGTATATAATTACTCAAGAATTATGTTTTAACATCGCGCGTAAAATCTTAAATATATTTACAACACGCAGTTTAGTCTTGTAAAGAAGTTACACACACACAAACGTTAAGGCTCTTATAAGTTCCATATTGTTTAAGTAATAATAATAATATGGCTTCTATCTTACTCACTAAATATAATCTTAAGCTTTGAGCGATAGAGTAATATAACGTCGTATTAATACACAATCAAGAACCTCTCAAGATCAAAGGCGTTATACCATATTGAATTATAGTCAAAACTTTTCCACACTAAAATAGATCGTTCAATATATTGTAAAAGTAGTGGCGTAATCAGTGAACAGAGAGAGAGAGAGAGAGAGAGAGAGAGAGAGAGAGAGAGAGAGAGAGAGAGAGAGAGAGAGAGAGAGAGAGAGAGAGAGAGAGAGAGAGAGAGAGAGAGAGAGAGAGAGAGAGAGAAAGGGAGAAAGGGAAAGATTGCTGCTGCAAATGTAGGTACAATGAGAAATTTATAGCTTATCACTCGTCTTCAGTCAACGTTAAAGTAATTGGAAGCTTAATATTAGTATTATATATAATAATAATAAGCCCTAATATTAATCACCATGCATCAAGTACATTATAACACCATACATATTTTTTATTTGATTTACTTCCTCGTGTTCAAACATGTGAAATCTGTCTGTGACGAATTATATACTGAAAAAGTTAAAAACACGAAGAACATCTTTTTAAATAAATGAGACTGGCAACGCA
Source organism: Siphlonurus alternatus (assembly GCA_949825025.1). Lineage (NCBI taxonomy): Eukaryota > Metazoa > Arthropoda > Insecta > Ephemeroptera > Siphlonuridae > Siphlonurus > Siphlonurus alternatus. The sequence goes on from OX463779.1 coordinate 39,584,353, forward strand.
ATGTATATAAACGGATCAGTTACCCATAGTACCCATACCTGATGTAATTCTTATTAGCTGCATGTGCATGTATTTATTTTGATCAAATATTTATTAGTAAAAACTTTTTTTTTTCCAGCTTTGCTGTGTAGCAAATTTAATAATAATAAATTCTGATGAAGCTGAAGTGTATCGTTTATTATATGGTATATGAAATTATTTACTAAATAAATCATAAATTAAAAAAAATTAATATTTTTTAATTTTCATATTTTTAAAATACAAACAGCAATAATATTTTCCCGGAGATGTTATTATACATTATACTTCCCACTCACCAGCTTCAATGCATTTCATTTCTTTGTCTTAAAAGAACAGATCTCGATTATTAAATGGCAAACAAGTGCAGTGAATGCAAGAATTGTATACTGGAGGATGGTCTAACTTTCAAACCAGCCATTTTTACAGCTAATGCGATGCCATGTTGAATCCGTGGTACGTCATGACGCCATGACTAGCCTATCATAGGTGTCGCTTTAGCCGCTAGCGCTACGCTGAAACATCACCAAGCCGCCATCTGCTCGAGCGCGTAGCTCATTTGACGAACTTTCCCGAAGGTCGAAAAAAATTGTCGAGTATCGAGGTTCCTGAATTCGACGTCCTGGGCTATCCTCCCAGTATATAATCGTTGCAGTGAATGAGCGAGGAGAGGTCACATTTCCCCCGTATAGAAGAGTTCTCGCGTCCCGCCAGAATCAATCACAAGTAGCTAAATCTCCGGCTGGCGTTTTTTTCAATCTCTGCTCGTCCGTGATCATTTATCTGTACTATAGTCTAGTCTCACTCACACCACCCAGCTGAAATATGAGCTTCAATAGAAAATCATGCGCATTGTAAACCGAGCACGTCCTCATATAATTCATCTTTCAAAATAAGATATCGAACTATCAATACTTTTTTTAGTATTATGAATAATGATACACAATTATTTTATTTATGAACAGAAAAAATATAATATATACAATTGATTTGTTACGTTAAAATTGCTTTGTCTGAATTTTTGATGTAACATAATACTCTATATATTATAATAGTGCGTGCAGTTCGAAATATTTTCCACTGCTAAATAACCGTACAAAATAAAAATGATAATAAAAAATAACATTGTCCAAATCTCGATAAAACAAGATATATTTTTCTTTTGCCTCGGTTCATTCATCAATTTGATGACAGTGGACAACATACATGAAAAAATTTTATTGCAGAAATGAATAGAGGGTACCAAATTATGCTACTCTGAATTTTTTTCAGATTTTTTTGAGACCCGGAACTATTTTTAAATAATTATTGAAAGTCCTGTGATTTCAGTTGGCACCCCTGATGCCTTAATAAAAAGGATAGAGACTGAACGCCTATTGACGCCTCCAGGGGGCGTGGTCGCACATTTAATAATTATTTAAAAATAGTTCTGGGTCTCAAAAAAATCTGAAAAAATTCAGAGTAGCATAATTTGGTACCCTCTATTCATTTCTGCAATATTTTTTTTTCATGTATGTTGTCCATTTTCCTTTCTGTATTTTCAGGACTGCTGCAGGTATTATTTCTCCTGGCTAATTTTGCTTATATAGAACTGCAGCTCCAAGAGACAAAGAGAATGATGCAGATGTACAATTTTGGGAGAAGGAAAGAGAACTATTCATCATATCTATAACCTATATATATTAGCTACTCCCCCCTCCCCCCAAAAATGAAATGAGTATATACAGGGACAATATATTATTTATACAAGGTAAGAATTTATTTATTTAAAATTTTCAATCCGATTTTCTCAATGAGCTTACGTTAGACATTTATAATGTACGACTGTTTTTAAGCCGGACATAAAACGTCAGCAGACTCGAGAGGTCTGAGATTTCTCTCGCTCGCCTCGGCCAACAAACCCTTGAACGCAACGGCTAATGGAATCTCATGTTTTGGAATCTAGAATTTTAGCCTTGAATGATTTCTTAAGTCTTCCATTTTAAGTTGATTTCACTTCCTAAAGCCGGTATTATACGATACAATTTTTCTGATTATTGTATACAATTTTTCCTTGCAAGAAAATTTCCTTTCCATACAAACAAATGGAGATTAAGTTTTCTTGTAAGAAAAAATTGTATACAATAATCAGAAACATTGTATCATGTAATACCGGCTTAAGACTGCGTGACAACTAGATGTCCTGAGGTGTGTATCTGTTGTTATTAATATATATTTAAATAATAACTAAATTGAGTGCGATTCAAGGAAAAAGACAACCAGGTTTCTCTGATTATTTTTCTTCGTGAATCACGCTAATTATAGTTATATATTTTGTAAAGAATGTAATCTAAACTCTCGTATTTGCCAAGCTATTTAATATCCTAAGAGTACATTTAATGTATAATTAATACAAACTATAAAATATAGGTTAAAATAAATTAAACAACAAATTTTATGGAGACACATTCTTAATTTTTATTTTTATTTTAACATAAAACTTAAAACAACATTCAAACATTTTTGTCATACTTATATAAATTTGAGCTTTATTGATTTCTTTATTAATAACATTTAATATTTTTGCTTTGTTTACAAAGAGTGTATTTGATAAAAGGGGAGGAAAATGTGCCAATAGATTATGAGACAAGTTGTAATCTTTAACTGCATTCCTGGTTTCAAATTACATTTTCTATATGAAATATTCTTTGTACCGAAACGAATTTAATAAATGCATCTTGCCTAAGAGAGCTGGCAACAATGCTCAATACGGTGTTATCAGTCATCATGATTGACAATACAAAACATTGTTGCTGATGGCAAGTTTTTCAATTTTCCACAAGTACTGCAGTACAGTCTTTCAAGTGGCAGTTTCTTTCTAAAAATTTCCCGAAATGATGCAGTTTCTACTCTTTTCCGTTTCCGATTGTGGACTATATCATTGCAAATTAAAGTGGAAACTACTACGTAATTTACGTCGTTCCCGGTAATATTTCAGACGTCATGAAAGACTGTAGACATTTATTTTACTTTAATGTGGTTTCGGTACACCAGCTGCAGAAGTACATATACCTCCGTGACCTGTTGGCACATGTTCCTCTCTTCCGTTCTACTTCTATAACAGTTTCACAAGTTTCATTCACCCATCAGATTGTACATTGTTAAAGTATACTGCTGTAAAATTGTCCTTCTGTATCATATACGTTATAAAAACTGAAACACTAATAAAAAAACAAAACAGAAATTGTAAGTATATAATATTAAATTAAGATGATAAAAATATCTATACTATGGGATCATAAAAACTGTGTATTTATTCATTTCATAGTATTTTGTTTTATTTTTTAACATATATTAAAAATTAAAATCCCATAATTTATAAAGAATTGTTGGCACATTTCCAAAACAGCATCGTCCACACTCATGCTGCATCTTATGAGATCGTTTGGCCACAGTATCGACTAAGAGATTACGTTCTCTCCCCCCTTATATAGGCTTCTCCACGGTGTGTAGGGAATATCAACCAGCAGCAGCAAGCAATCTGCTCCTGGGAGAACCCTGCTGGTGCCTCGTCGTCTTGTCGTCGCCCCGGAAGAAATCTCAATATCTGCTGTACGCAAGTCTCTTACTTTGAGCACCCACTGAGCTACCACGTGCAGGCTACCGTAACGTGGAGGAGGTCGCAAGCACCAATGACGTCATCACCACCAGGCCAGGGGCTGAGGATGCACTCACTGTAACAAAAACGTGTCGGTTATATATTTTCACGTGAAACAAATTCATATATTGTGACGTCACAGTGACATTAGTGACGTCATCAGTACCAAGCCAAGGACTGAGGATGCACTCACTGTAACAAAAACCTGTCGGACAGATATTTTCACGTGAAATAATTCCATATTATGACGTCATAATGCGCCCCAGAGACGTGATGAGCACCATGTGACGTCACAAGGAACACCAGTGACGTCATCAACACTAGACCAAGGAGATTGGGGAGAAGGGAGGTCTATCACTACTAATAGACGTGTCTCTCTCGACACGTCTGAACAAAACAAATATTTATTGTTTCTTATTTAGTTGAAGTGAAGGACGATTTCTGTTGACTGAAGAAGTGAGGATTTTGTGGTGTAATTAATGTCTTGGCCATTTTCATTATATCGCAGTAAATTGTGCTGTCAATTTCAGAGCATAATGAACGTAATTAACTATAATTAATATAGGTGGCGTACAAACGTTGGTAACTTTTACACGGAAAAAATCGTCATCAATAATCAAAACATTACAGAGTGACAAACACTCCATATTTTGAATGAATTCCTTTCTGTGTCACAGCTTAGCCCAGAATCTTCTGATATTTGATGATTGAAAATTTCAAATCACGCAAGTTCTTAATTATGCTCTTTAGCAACCTTATACCTGAATAGCTTAATGTCAGTTTTTGATCATCAAATTCTCATACATTTTTTACTCATGGGCCGATATATGTTATGTATTCATCGTGACTACTGTTTGTTTACAAATTTGAAATCAATAATATAAATTAAGGTAATGAAGTATAATCCTTCATGCTTTATGTAACTTGTAAATAAACGTAAGAGTATATTTGCAGTTAGAACAAAAAAAAATGTAATTTAACTGAGAATGATAAAATGATAAAAAAATTAAACTTTTTTTTTTCAGTGTACTTCTTACTTTTTAACTATATATAGTTCACTAGGGTATAATATATGTTTCTAGCGTTAAGCAAGAAAGATGAGCTGACGGTATTAGTTACTGACTTCACTTGTGAGAGATGGAGTAGTTTGAGGTATACGTTGGAGATTGATTAGCAGAATCTATTTGAGGCAGCACAAGAACTCGGCCTTTACGATCACTCGTCGACAATCCGCGAACATGTGACAACTTGTCACACACAAATCTAACCCTTTCAGTGCAGTCTTATCAGCCATCATTGCTCTTTTGTTACTGATAAAAAAAAGAGGCAAACTACAAAATGCACCCCTTGGGAGTTAAAAAAAAAAGCATCAATCAAACTGTCTCTTGAATTTTAGAATTAAATTACGTTGTTGGGAGTTCATGAAGAGAGAGAATATATTTCACATCCTCAATGTAAAATACAGTAGTATATAAATATATATACTTTTTCTTAAAAATTTTGTTCCACAAACGAGTGAAATATTCACAAGTACGTGGCAAGTGGAGAGAAATGGGACGGAACCAACAAGGCTACACAGCAGCGGGCAATTTCGTGGCGGAAAGAGAAGTGCATCAATTTTGTTCCTTCTCTTCACTGCTATCGAGCGTTGTGTTGGCATCATTCGCACAGCAGTGCTGTATAGGAATTGGCCCTGATGTTATTTCCACTGAACCCATTACTGTTACACTTGACATTGATTTTCATGCAATCTAAATCCCAGAATTTTTCTGACGTTAATTTAATTATGTATTGAAACATTGTCAATCACAAGTTAGTGCTGAGTATTATCTACAGAGTTGTTACAACTCAGGAAAATTATTCTTTTTTGTAATTCCTGCCGATCCAATCAGCAGAACTGATATGCAAATTAAAGTAAAATTATGATTGTGAATCATAAAAATTTATAACATTTAATGTTAATTTTTGTCCAGTCTTTCATTAAACATTGCATCATGTTAAATGTAAATTATCACTGATAGTGTAACTGAAAATAACTTTGAATTTTATTTCACTTTTCGAACTTTTACCTTTGCCGGTGTTCGATGTAATCCTTCTGTGTGTAGTATGTTGCGATGATCACTTACAAGTTAGTGTTCGTGCACGTCACTAACACTTGCATTGCATGTACTACACATATCACTACGTTTCGAGAGTCAACCGCTCTCTTCCTCAGGTGATCTGAGGAAGAGAGCGGTTGACTCTCGAAATGTAGTGATATGTGTAGTACATGCAAGTGTTAGTGACCATCGCACTAAGTGACCATCGCAACATACTACACACAGAAGGATTACATCGAACACCGGCAAAGGTAAAAGTCCAAAAAGTGAAATAAAATTCAATATGAATATCCTTTGCACGAAAAAGTTATTTACTAATATGAAAATAACTTATTGTTTTAAATACATAACAGACTACATAATTATTAGCAAATAATAAATTACAATATCTACCCTTAGACTTGAGATAATAAAAATATATACATGCTTCAGAGTGTTCACTACAATTTATTTTATAAAATATTCAAAAATGTATTTTTATTAAATCACTGTTTCAATTTCATTGAAAAAAAAAAAATCTTTCACTTTTCATCTTGCTCTTTAAAGTGCATGTCAATATTTTTGGTTCTTTAGTAACAATTTTGTGCCTTGATGCTTGACAGAAAAGGTTCGAAGAATTATCCCTCAGCCCCTTGTGTGTTGCTATTGGATGAAAGGGTCAGAATAGCATATATAGCTATATCGCTACTACTTTTCTATTGTACAAGTTATTGAGGCAGAGAGGAGAGAGGTTGTTGCTCGTGACGGCGAAGCAGAAATCCATCGTGCGTGGCGGAACAGATGAGGTCAATCCATCGATTGCCGCTCTCAAGATTTTGCTCCCTCCTTTTCTAAACCTCGCTCTTCTCGACTTCCCGTAACTGATGGCCTCCCAAGCGACCGTCTTTGAAAAGCTTTCGTTGTCCGAGAGTGAAATGCCAACCGTCACCTGCGTCGCTACTGTGTGACATAACTACTCTTATATTGCAAAGCAAAACGGTCAAACGTATAAAAAAAATGTGTGTATCTTTTATTTATAAATAAAAATGCTTACTAGACTGAAAAGCTAATATTGTTCATTGAATAACACTTTTTTTTTTTTTTTTTTTTTGTAACTTAAATTTTTTTTTATCAAGATGACAATTTCAGGAAATACAACTCACATTAATACTAAATTTCTTCATCCTCTTACTTTTTTTTTTCAATCTTTAGTCCATTGACTGGAATGAATGAAGTGTAATTTTAACGTTTGTTTGCTCACCATCGTTGGTGACTCCTCCCACGGCGTCGTGATGCAACACGGAGGCTGGCGGCCAGGGAGAGGCCTCCACGTCCTCGAGGTGCAGCGTCACGTCCGTCACGCGGTGGTACAGTGAGAAGAGCGAGGCGCGGCAACGCAGCGTGAGGTGGCCCTCGCGGAACACGGGACGCTCCAGACGCAGCTGCGACACGGCCGTCTCCAGACCGCCCCCCTCCAGACCTCCCCCCGAGTCCACGATCCACGAGCCGCTAGGACTCACCTGGGGGAGCAGATGTACACAGAATTTTATACCTTTCGCCACCAACCCTTAAATATTGGAATGGGTTTTAAAATTATTTTTATTTTTTACCTTAAAATAAGAACTTTTTAGAATACAGTACATTAATTAAATGGGCTAATTGAACATTATTGTCAGTGATTTTCGCAATTTTAAGTTCAAATTCTGTAGTGATTAAACATTCAAGATAAATTACAAAAACTGTTAAATTAAATTTCTAAAAATTTAGTGAGTTCACCTACCCTTTGAAATGAGTGGATTGGAAAATTCCATAGTCAGAAAAGATAACAGAGGGATTTCTTTGAGGGTTCTTAAGAAGTAGGTGGAATATAGAGAAATATCTTTTTACCCATACAGCAATTAACTTGAGTTGATTTTATTTTTGCTTTTAAATCTGGTTATCAAATTTGTTTTCTTGAATATTATGTTGCTTATTACTTTAAATAAATATTAAATTTTGAAAATAAAAGAACAAAACAAACGATGTTAACGTTTTCAATTTTGATCAGAAAACAACATTATACATCTCAGCGTGAAATATAATTAAATAAAAGTATATAAAATGTATTATGAATTATGAACATAAAACATAAATATATGGAAATTAGCAAGGAATATAACTATTATAATATTATAACTTAGCAACTTGTACTCGTAGTAATAATAGGAGCAGAGCCTCTAGCCCTGTTGAAACTACACTCATTTAAATACCTTCATTGATCTTTGTACTAGCATGAGACGTAATATCGGGTAATATTACAGACACATAGAAAAGGCAAGCTGGGAAAGCAGAGCCTACTATTGACAAAAACATAAAGTCATTATACAGCAATAAATTATTTCGAAATTAGAATATTAACTTCATGGCATTATTATGATGCAGTATCTATTACATCCGTGTGGCTGATAGTATTTAATTCAATTGACAAAACATGCATGGAATTTTTGTATTGCATACTTGAATTGAAAAAATGGAGTTTTTCTGTCAATTTTTGTTAGTTTTTTACCGTCTAACACCTTAAAATAGTACCGTAGAACATCATAGTTATGAGGTAATTATAAATGCAATATGTATTTAATAGTTATGTAATGCCTTTCCCTATGCTTGTGTGTTAATTATTTACGTGACTTTGACGTCACGGCATTTTGCAGGGTGTTTCAGGGTTCAAAAAAAATATTAAAAATTGACAGTACATAAATCGAGGTCCTCTATCCAAATCTGCAATAAAGTAATTTTATGCAGAAAGTGCGATTTCAGCACTTGGCTCAGTAGAAAGGAAGAGCTCATTCCATGTATTGTATTCGAGGACTTGCTAAAGAAAGATCACCCACGTACCACCTTGTGGATCATACGTTTGTTGTCAGTATCTGCATATAGTGCATAATTATAACATGCACACATTGGCAGTGACATGATCCAGACGCATAAAAATGACTGCGAAGGAAAATATTTTAAAATTTTTCTTTTTCATTATTGAAATCCTCATGTTAAATTCACAAAGGTTTTAATCCATAATGATAAAAAATTTAAACGTGCTATCATCGACTTTTATACTCACTCTCTATATTATACACAACGTTGTCAGTTTGATGCAGAAACACAGAAGCTATAATACATAAATAGATACATCATGTGTGCCTTGCAAAGTCTACCTTGGGACTCTCACCAGAAAATGAAAATGTAATTTGTATTATAATCCGATTACGGCGTATAAAAAAATATATTTTATTTATTCAGTCGCAGAATAAACCAATTATATAAATAAAACGTTGAGAGGGAGTGGGGGGGGGGGGGTTGGCAATTTTATTTTTTTTAAATATCAAACTAAATTACAAAAGGAAAATAATTGATTACAGAATAATAAAATAAACACTTCTTTCTTTGTTGTTCAGCTTTTTTTATCATAAAAAACACGAATTGTGTGAGAAAAAAAAATGTTGGAATAAAGTTTCATTGTGAGGGGATTTTATATAGTCATAATTTTACGGATTGTTATGTATTATGAATAATTATAATATTTATTCAGTACAAAGTGTGAAGCTAATTACATTTAAAATTACATTAACGTGGATATAAAATCCTGCAGTATTACGTTTATAATGATAATTACATTGCGTGTTGTTTAGAATGATGGCGCAGTACTGACCTCAGGTTGATCTAGGATTAAAAATGGTTAGACTGACCAACATAACAAACGATTCCTTCCTTGGTTTAATTGGATTTAATGATATATCGACGTTGATGGATCTGTGGACCAAGCATGCAGTCATTGCCCGTTTATTTCCCTTGGTTGAATGAGCATGCACAAGCCTCCCTGATGTTCAAGATACAACAAAAAATTTAATAATTAGGTGTGGCATGCAAATTAATTTGAAAAGCAAAAAATAATGAGATAGTAGTTAACTAGTTATGCTATTTAGTAACAGTTACAACTTATTTCTATTTAGACTGAAATTACATTCGATTCTATTGTGTTCTTACGGACAAACCTAATTATCTTGTCATATTTTTATACAGTATATAATCATATTTTTAATAAATGACAGTAAAAGAATAAAATTGTTTCATAGCAAATCTATATACACTGCAAGTATTTTATATATATGGAAGTTCATTAATGTTATCTAAATTAAAGCTAAATGGAGTACCGACCTCAATTTTTTTTATTGCAGAAATGGATAGAAGGTCAAAATATGCTACTCTGATTTTTTTCAGTTTTTTTAGGGACCGGGAAGTATTGCTAAAAAGTTTTGGCGAGGTCGGGTTCGAATCCACGTCCCTTTTGGGTCCTATCTTTTATTAAGAGAGGCGGCGGCAAGAGGCGGCACTTTTTCTGCACTTTCAATAATTTTTTTAAAAATACTTCCCGGTCTCAGAAAAATCTGAAAAAATTCAGTGTAGCATATTTTTGCACCCTCTATCCATTTTTGCAATAAAAAATTTTGAGGTTGATACTCCATTCATGCGTATAATTAAGTCTACTCCATGGTTGCAATAACCTCTACTTCCATTATTTTACTTTTTAGGTAATGGGCTAAAAATTATGCCAACTTATTTTTTGTCATACGAATTATTATAGGTTAAACATGCAGCCATGTACGTTTTTATGAAAACTACAACTTTAAAAAAAATCATTAATGCCATGAGATCTTTAATTAACATGCGGACCGTTTCCATTCAACTTCACAATGGAACTGTGACTATATCAGATGGAGGATGAGCGAGTGTTGACATTGGCCAACATGTCAGCGAGATTTTTCCCGCCAGCAGCAAACATTGTCCCTCTCGAGAGCCATTATTAGCTCGGGTGTAATTAGAAAGCTCCGCATTGTCAGCTGACCCGTTGGTCATTCAAACGTAAACAAATGAATTACGAAATGGACTATAATATCTATTGTAACTACATGATTTAATTATGTAAAGCATGTCTATGTCAATAATATTGCATAATATGTAGTTATAATTTAACTATGTAATTAATGTAATATCTCTAAGCCTATATAGTGTGGGCTGTAATGTTTCCAGCCTATAAATTTGATTGAATAATATTAATTATGTTTTGCTTTTTTAATTATGTAAAATCTATGTATGTATTACAAATAATTATTCAAGGAATTAAATAATATTAATTTGACATTTGGCAATAACAGCACGCAATATCATCCACATTGATACGTATAAGGTGGTTTTCCATGGAGCGGGAATAAGCGAGAAAATCGCGTGCGCAAGCAGCCAATCTTCGCCGCGCGGGGAGCGAATTTATCGCCGACATGGCCACCATACCATATTGAAGCAAGTACGCCTTTCCCACCTCGCTTGACATCACTCCATGGAAATACACTTAAAGGTGATGCAGAACGGGGTTATATAAGCGGTGCGAAAGCACTGACCTGAAAATCGTATGGCGATAATGTTGGAGACACTGCATGACTTTCTCGCTCAAAATACCGATTCTTGGAAATATTATTTAATTTGTTTTCGAACGGTGACCCAGCATGCAAGATGCCATATTTTTATATAAGCTGGGATCATAGGCTCCAATCTCGCAATGTTTATAGAAATAAATATAATATATAATCCCGTTATATGCTTAATGTTTCATATGGTTACATCGATAGATATTTTCGAAACCAAAAAATCTAAGGTAAAATGAGCATTCTGAACTGATCTCTAAGATTATCTCGCACCCATATTACATGCTATTAACGTAACAAGATGGCGTCGCGCGCACTCACCTGTACGCCGTTGAGGAACCACGTGAGGTTGGCTGCCGGGAAGGACGAGGGTGACGTGCAGTTTGCCGCAACCGCCTCGTCCGTCGAGTAGCGCAGCTTGTCAATCGTGATGTCCGGCACGTCCTGCGGCACGTCTGGACATGGAGCGACACGTCAGCGAGATTGTCACGAGCTTACCTGACGTGTCCACTCACCAACGACGAGCATCAGCGCCGACTTGACGTCCGTGTGGAAGAGCGGCGCGTCCGCCGACACCTCGCACTTGTAGAAGGCCGTGAGCTCGCGCTGGACGTCGCTCAGCACCACCGCCCGCGCGCCTGACCGGGACACCTGCAGGACACACCGAGGACAGTAGGGCGTTAATGAAGGGAGGTACAAAGAGATTTAATTTGGAGTAAAGTTTTGTTTACGATGGCTGGTATTTCATCATAAATTTATGTAGGTGCAATGTATTTCTAATTTTAATGTTAAATGTTTATCCTTTAATCCTCTTAATTATTTTATGTAAATAATATGTTTATACTTTATACATTCAAACGTATAGACATTGGGAGAGGTTTATTACCCTCCAGCACTTTTCCAATTTATAAAATTATAGAATTCTTACAAAAACTTTTAATAAATATTTATAAATTACATAATATTTGCATTGAAGGTGTTTATAACATTAAAAATCCTGTTCTCTGTAACTTCAATTCAATAATTAACACATAACTTTTTAAAATATTAAAAAGTAAGGCGTTTTTGAATCTTTTTCAAAAACAAAATAAGTTTTTATTTAAGTTTTTGTGAGAGGTATTTTATTTTTCTTAAGTGCTTGGTATGTTGTAGAAGGAGAAACTTTTCTGCGTTAAGTTTTTCTTGTAATGGTTTTATGTCGTTACAGATGGCGCGCGCTTTTATTGCCAGCGTGATGGCAGCTGCAAAGCGGGTTGCAGCGAGCAGCTGTTGCCTGGTGGTCTGCAAACTGGCCGGGGACTGATGGACGTTTGCTTGACGAACTTAGTCCCAGTCATCAATTGGACAGGCACATTAACCTGGACACTCACTCTGGACAGTTCCTATATTTATATATTAACACGAGCAGATATAACTGTCCGGCTCCTGAACTGACCGAAATCTGTCCCGGAAGACTGGAATCCTCAATATTAATTGACAGGCAAATTGTTCTTAAGCAGTTCTTAAACACCATTTTTTTCTGCCCATAAAGCCCCGGACACGAGCTATTCAGTTAGGGACTGTGATTTTTTTTTTTTTTTTTTTATTATTAATGCAGCTGTTCATTTAAGTGAAATTCGTTTCTTGCCTGCAAGTTGCTTAACCGTGCCAAGCATTACAGCCAATCAGGAAAATGGATTTCGTTAATAACAAAGATGGTCAGTAAGGGAGAAAGCTCAGCTAAACTTAGAATCACCTTCTCCGATAATGCCACAAACACTAACTCTTTTCGTGCCTCGTGGCGATACGTATATTACTGTAGCTTCGGTGAACGAATCCCCGTATTATTATTTACGTTATTTGAATTTCCCGCTTTTTTCGAGACGGTCGCCCCTCCGTCAACAGGTTAGCGAGGCGTGACTCGTTAGCGTTTCCACACGACTGCAAGCGTAGACAGTCGTTCGAAAAGACGAGTGACTCCAATTAGCGAGAAAAAAAATACGTGAAGCCTATCATGCGTAACATCAACATTAATTGTAAACAAATTTTCTTGCAGATAACGAAGACTTTGTTAAAATCAAAATTTACATAATATTTAATTAAAAATAACATTACGTAGCTGAGTTGATTAGAACGCCAGCAGATCCGGTTGAGTTGAGAGGAGGGTCTGACAAATTATCTTGCGCGATCGTTCTCTGCTACGACTTAATTGCAAACTGAGAAACACGACGATGATGTATCACAAAGAAGACTGTTATCAAAGATGACTCAATTTTGTATTATTATTACATTATATTTCAGTAGTGATTACTCGTTTCTTTATTTTATTTTCTCTTTGTTTTTTCAATTGAATTTTAAAATTTTGTTTGCTGTTTGCATTTTTAACACAATCAGTGTTCCAGTTCTTATACATATTTCACCATTGAATAAACTGTGGGATTTTCATCCTTTTAAAATTCATTTTTGTACATATACAGTTATTGCCAGAGAAAGGATAAAGGTTCCAAGATGTCTACAGCAAAAAAGGGTAGTAAACAAATTCCACCTTTGGATGCAAATTATGTGTTCATTTTGCAAAGTACAGTGTACTGATTTTTTATACAAGATAATAACTTGGAACAGGCCGTTTTATTATTTACTGTACATTATATTCATTTATTTATTTTATTTATTTATTATATTTATTCAAAAAACAGACTACAGGTTAGGTAATCCGATTATAAAGAATACAATAGTTCATACAAATTCTTACAATTAGTTAAAATACACACGTAAAAAAATTATTATATAACTAAAGTCTTGGTAACATCCATCTAAATTGTTTCTAAATCCACTTTTTTTAAAGTTATTTCAATCAACTAACAAGTAAGTGTAAGTAGCAAAACAGTATTTTAGTTTACACAAGCAAAAATATGCTGAAATAATCATGAACAAGTGCAATCATTATTATACATACCAGTTTTTTTTTTTTTATAATAAGTCCGTCTCAATGCAGACATGTTTACATGCTTGAGCTAAGTCTATCGATTAGAAAGTTTTTACCATTGTAGCACTTAATTTAAGTCCTAACCCAGCTAATTCTCTACTCTATCTAGGAAATGTATACTGCATGTAATCACAAAATCCTATTTTGACCCACTTTACAGCAATATTTATAAAAAGAGTGATTCAGAAATGTCCAAGGAAAATAAACTGGTTCTCACCAACCGTGTAGTTGTAAGTGAGTTATGAGCTAAAACTAACCGTGGTTATCTAGAAACCTGGTTATTCTCCATCGTGAAACGCACCCATTAAATTATAGTTTTATATCGCTAAAAAAGTTGCTGCACTCTATTGATGATACGAGTTGAAACATGCAGCCTGCATTTCTGGAGTGTCTCACCCAGTGAAATTCCCAAGCCTTCTTAAGAAAAAGTTCATAATTTATATAAAGAATATCTAAAATTATATAAAGAACTTATATTTTTCCAAAAGAATTGTATCTATAAGAAACTTTTTAATTTAAATACCTGAATAAAGTGTACATATTTTTACATTTTTATTTAAAAAAGTCAAATGTTGTAATAAATAAAAAAACATTTCTATTCTTTTTCCATCAAAACAAATTTAAAAGTCATTTTTTTAAAAATTGTCTTTTCTTTTTACTGTAAATTATACTACCATTTTTTTTAGTAAAAAAGAATAAAGGAGAATTTTAACTAATACTTTGAGCGAACTGACGAAGAGAGAACGCAACAACAGCTCAGCGAAATGAAGGAGACGAGAGAAGAGAGGGTGCTTTACATATGAGGCGAATTGGAAGCGAGAAATGTTGCGCTGTGAGGAGGTTAAATGGAATTTTAAAAGGCTCGGGGATATTTATTGAGCCGCCTGCAGCAAGCGGGGAAAAGCTGCGAGAGATGCTCTCAGCTGACGAATGGTAGAAGTGGGGCTCGCGGCGTCATGAGTAAGAGAGAGCTCAAAAGAACATAGAATATATTTTATAGTTATATTCAATTGTGTTTACATTATATTGTGTGTATAATATAAACGCAGTACATAAAATTTTACATGCGGTTGCACATATACAATATAAATTACAATGAGACAAGAGCTGTTTATATACTTACGTCCACGTTGACTCCGGGCAGCGGGAAAACACGTGTGGGAGGCGCCTCCTTGGGCACGAAGCGGTAAAACTCATCGTCGCCCTTGTACCACTTGATGGAGTAGAGGGCGGCGCGCTCCAGGTCGTACTCGCACACCAGTTTGACGCTCTCGCCGCGCCGCACCGCCTCGGGTACCTGCAGTCTCACGTCCCGCAGGCCCCGCACCCCGCCACCTGGGGAAATGGGAAGAGGTGGGGTTAGTTCGTCTGGGACGTCTGGAGAACATGGGAGACCAGATGTAGCGCCATCTAAGTCTAGGGACCAAACGGGACAAAGTTTGTGCCATCTAAAGCATCTGGAGACTTTATAGGTTAAGGTTAATGTCATCAGGGGACTTGGGCAACATGAGGGTCAAGTAGAAAATTTCATATTTTGTAAAACTTTCAGATATTTTTCTAACAAAGTTTGTATTCTTTACAATGATGTTACAACGTTTTGCAGCATTATGTAAGTAGTAATTAACGGTTGGTAAAAATTACAGTAAGAAGGTCGTACTTCCTTCCATCCAGATTCTGAAAACATATTTTTTGACATACAATCATGCTGAAAAACGTTGTAACATCATAATCATGTTACAAACTCCTGTTCTAGCACACAGAACTTCATCAGAAAATTTACCAAATATCAATGGTGTCTTGCTTCCCGGGGACAGTACACCGACAGCGTCAGGATGGTGTAACGTCATATATATATATATATATATATATATATATATATATATATATATATATATATATATATATATATATATATATATATATCAAACCACAGGTACTTCTATTTACTATAATTATTACTAACTAAAGCTACTCGAAACTTCCGAAACCCTGACGAGGCGATTAGGCAGCGCCTGCAGCTATCAATGGTATGCAACCAGTTGGACAGTTCTGTAAGTTGTGCAGCATATACTACAGGGGCTATGCACATCCGCCATTAATTAGAGGAGACATCATTCTACACTGGCCCATTTCATTTCTCCCACTATCGATCGTTTCTGTAGATTGCCTTATTATTTTCATTAGTATGCTTTTTTTCTTTTTTAATAATATTTTTTCGCTTTTATTTTTCAAATATTTCTTTTTTATTTAATCAAGAAGAAAATTAATATATTTTACAAAATATATATTACGTAGATGGTATTATATTACCATAGTATGGATAAAAGTAATATGTTAGTAAATATTTAAATTTTGTCAATAACATTTTTTTAAACTTTTTATTAATTAAAGATTTCCATCATGCTGATGTGGTATGTGTCCTTCAAGTATATTGCTACTTTTAGTAGTAAAAAAAAAAAATTAATTACTTTTAATAATGATCTGCGAATTTTATATTAAAAATTCCTTTGCGAGCCATAAATATGGTGCTGGCGGCTGCAGTGCGTGGAATATTGATGTCCACGATCAATAGGGTGATACCAGCAGCAGTAGCCGTCTTGTCCCCCGGGAGCGCCGAGATTGTACCCCCGGGGGGGGGGGGGGGCTTTGTCACACGGACCATTTGTTTACTGGAACCCACCAACAATGGATGTAACTCAACAATCAATTCATACAAACACCATTACCCAGAATATCAAAATATATATATCGTTGTGCGTTATTATAATAGCAACTTTTAGATTTAACATAATTCATTCTAAGTTTATAATATAAACTGGTGTACTGAATTGATGAGGTGTAGTCCATTACTAACAGGTCACGATACAGTGAACATCTGGGACATCAAGGTTCACGTGCCATGTCTTGTGTACATTACAAATGACAAAAAAAAAAAAAAAAAAAAAAAAAAAACACGCGTTAAGGATGATTCACATGAGCGACAACAGCGATGCGACGCGATTTTGTCGCACAAGCTTTGAAATCCTTCACAGCAAGCAAATTCGCCGAGCAAATTTCGATGCCCTTTTTAATCACCAATAGATGCTGTAGCAAGTGCGCACTATTTACGTCACATCGCAGTTTGGGAATCTTGCATGTAAATCCACCTTTAAAAGCTAAAAATCTGTGAGGCTATTTAGTTAAGGTATAACCTGAGAATTTTTCTGTCAAGGTCAAGAGGCGTGGCTACACCTGCAAATCTGACAACACTGTTGCAATAGTAATGCGAATAATAGATTAGGAGGGGGTGGTAACTACAGTCCTTGAGAGCGTTGCCAAGTCTCTTAGGACATATCAGAAACGATCATCGCCACGGTTCGAAATATATGAAAACAATTCAGAAAAATAGTCCAAAAAATTAGCTTTTAATCCATGTAACATTCTAAAAAAATTCTCGAGCCGTTTTTGTGCAATGTTGATTGAAAAATTTAACATTGAAAAGATACAAAATACACATTTGAATAAATTAATTATAATTAAACCAACGGTTAAAAAAATCTAAAAAAAATCAGTAGTATTTGGACAATTGTTGTAAGTCTACCAAATTAATTTCAAGAACATCTGTCGATACGACTTTTTTCGTCCGAATATCTCAGGTTAAGCCTTAATAGTATATTGCTAGTATTTTCAACAAAAGCTTTAAAAAATAGCAGAAATAGCTTTTACTAAGTTGTTCAATCAAGTTAAAGGCTCTTTGCGTAATAATATCGATAAAAAAACACAAACATATCGAAACCAGGAAAAGAAATAAAAAAAAAAAAAAACGACTGTCTATGCTATTATAAAATTTAATATAATGTTCTCTTCATAGCTCCACGACTTGACTGTCGATAAATTAGTTCTCTTTTACAACTTTACTATACCAACAGACGTACGTGTGTCGTCTCCCTTTACCATGCTGAATATATGTTTAACTTAAGTGTCGTACTCTGTCAAAAGACTCCACACCCAAATTGCACGTGTCTCGTAAGTCTAGCAAAGTATCTCGCGGTCTCGCCAACAATGTACAGCCCGCTATGGAAAGTGCCACGTAACAAAGGCGTCATGAAAAATGGTACCTCGTCAACGAGAACAGCCTAGATGAGTTTCGGAAACCGGATCCATAAAGTTGTGCATTGTATAACTTGTAATATGTATATATAGTTTGTATTTATATTATATATTATTATAAATTTACATATATAGTCATTTATAATAATTATACACCGTAACTCTTAATACTTATTAAAAATACAATGCATAAAGTATATGAGAGAGGGAGGTTTAATATTTACATATAAAATACACATTATTTAATTATATTAAAATTTTCATATCAATGTATATTTTTTACATAATTTTCAAAAGCCTTCAGGTAAAGCTAAAAAGAAAACAGTAGGCAATAAATTTTACACGTTGTCACAATAAATTTTCATGTTTAAAATGAGAAAAACCCTTTTGTAATGTAATTCATGCGTAATGAAAAGCCTTGACAAAATCTTCATTTGCTTCGTTTCCTTTCCATTAACTGAGAATGAAAAACTGCTCCTTTGAGTGCCCCCTTCTCCTCTGCTCGTTTCCATAAAACAGAACAGGAGGGAGACGACATTTTTTTTTTTTATTCAACTCGACTTTAGCAGGTGAAAACCTGTCAAAAGAAAATAAGAGTATAACATCGCACGGAAAGTTAAACTATTTTAAACATTATATTTTCAGCAATCTGCTTTTCACATAAATGACACTCTGCACACAAATAAAACATAGTTTATGTTACACATATAATAAATGTATTTATAAATATAAATAAGCATATTTGAAGAAAGGAAGATACACAACTTGGGTAAAGAGAAGGAGGACTGGCAATCTTTAATCATATTTTGGGTGGGTGGGCTCAAGGAGGAGCTAGGATAATTTTACTGCACTTCCATTTTGAAATCCTTCTAGGAGAATGATCGTTTTAATCAAAACTTTATTTTTTTGTTGCTTTCCAATTTCACTATAATAGGGGAGTTGAATGTGTTCGTATTTGTAAGTCTTTTGCAAAAAGGGAGCTTTCGTGGAGGAGAAATTTGGTGGGATATAAAGGATGCAAGTAATTTTTAAGCTTTAAAAGACATAGCTTCAATTATTCTTAGGTATAGTATAATTTTTTCTGTGATATTTATCGTTAAGTCTTAGGGTTTTTTAATCAGATATCTTTGTATAATAAAATTAAAAGAAAACAAATTATTTATGTGTTTTTATATTATGCTATATTTAGTGCATTCTGGCTCACCGTCCAAGTCTAGCTTCTTAAAGAGGCATGAATAACTGTCAATCATTTTAACAATGAGTGAAATTACTAGCAAGTGTTCTATGGAATTGTTAAAGTAAACATAAAAAGTAAGTTTGGTGCAGTCCCGGCCAAGTACGGCTGCTCTACGTAGAAAATTTTAAGTATGTATAAAGTTTTGACACGCACTCATAAGGGACTTAACACGCGGGGGAAATTACTTGGCTTTTCGGAACGAAGGAGCGTCTCGCGCCACGGTAACTAGACGGAATAACATAGTCTCGAGGAGGTACAGTGAAACTATGATGTGTTTGGTCCAGAACGTTCATCAAGTTGTTGGAAATTGGTGTACACCTCTGGACACCAAGAACGTTACTCCTGCCTCACTTGCCAGAGCTGCAGCTTCAATAGACGGAGAGATGCAGATTTACAATTTTAGGAGATGTAAGAAGAGCACCCAGTCTATCAATATCAAAAGAGTTTTGATTCACCACGCCTCCATAGACTGCGTGGTAAAGCTTACAAACAAAGCAGCAGTTAAAGTTAGGGTGTCCAGAGGTGTGCATAGTACATATAATAATGTTCATTACTTCATTAGTCCTGTTCATAAACGCACAATGAGTTGAATCTTAAATTTTCCTAATAATTATTCATTTTATTCTAAGTTCTTTTCTAATAAATAACAAAAATACGTTAAAAAAACGGTTTAAATTGATCGACGTTATAATTATTTAAAGGTTGAAAAAGTTCACAATTAAAATTATAGTTTTTCTGAGGCCGGTGATTTTAAGTTATCAAAATATATTTTTGTAACACTGGCAGTCACATTAAACTATAGGGTCTAAGTTATTTTGGTAGCCGGTTTGTAATTAACGAAGGACATGATATATGAGCCGAAAAACTCCCTTTTCCCGACGAAATGAATGTGACGGTTAGTTTAAATTATTTACAATACAAGGGGTAAAGAAAAAATGAAAAATTTCATATTATCATTTTTCCCCAGCGTAATTGTGTTAGCACATTTAGTATGAAATGAACATTTAGCTTCTCCCTTTAAAAGACCGGGCACTGATAAGCGAGTTATCCCTCTGTGAGAGAGATAACGCTGCAGGCAATAACTACCATGCAAATGATGCTCCTCCTGTCACGATGATACGGCACGATATACCTTTATTACCGTCACTATAAAATTTAAATAGAATTCATGATGTAACTAGCACACAAATAAAATTTACATGTATATATTATATTATAATAAAAATTTTACTATAGAAAATTTTGTGTTATTTGTTTATTTTCAAAATAATAATTATATCTAAATTTTTAGAATAAAAATATATATTGCAATTTTCCTGAATACAAATTTAATTAAGTACCACTATTGCATGTATATACTGTATATTAATATTTTCACATAGCTAGAGGCATGAATGTAATTTTGCATCTATAATTATAGATGCATTGAAATTACATTATAATCTCATTTGGCTCATCAATAGAATCTAAATCAATATACGAAACTCATGCAACGATACAAAATTTTAAACCTCCACATGCAAGTCAAATTAAATTGATATTGCCACCAAAAATAGCCGGAAGTGTGAAGTTTGTGAACTTTCCTTTTGTAATTAAGTTTTGAAACTTTGAAGATGGGTTTGCGGTAGAATAACTTACCTATATATGTGTAAAATTGCAAAGCTGTATTCGAAAACAAAGGACAGAAAGTTCTGCGTTTGAGGAAGGAATATAAAATAAATTTGATGTATTATTGTATCATATAATCCAGAAGTAAAGGTAGAAAATCAAGCAATAGAATATAGCAATGGATTATTGTGATAATCCAACCATCATGTTCGTTGAATTTTTTTACAGCGAAAACTGTCTAATATAAAAAAAAAAAAATGGTCATTAAAAAAAGAGTGCACTTTTATTTTTAATTAACATTTTTTTCATCTTAAAATTGATTCAAAAAAGCTTTAAACAGCACGAATGCAAGTAAGTAATGCAAGTCTAAAGGACATAAAATTGCCCACAATTCATGCAAAATTGACAAAAATCGTCATTTTAATATTGAAATTAGTGACTGTCACATTCTTGTCACGGGTGGAGTTACGAACAATCCTAAAGGTTGAAATTGTTCAATTTTGAAATACGAAGTTGTTGTAAGGTTTCTTGTTATAAAAACATTCTATTTTATTATTGTGAAATTCATACAACATAAAAATCAAGTACGATTGCCAACTTTCTTGAGTTCTTATAAAGCTTATTTATAACATAAATATTATGAAGTTTATTATTTATTTCTTATATTTATGAGAATTTTATTTAAATATAATAAGATAATATAATATTTTATAGCATCACATTAATTTTACCACTTAATCCAATAACCTAAATGTTAATTCCATTTATTTTGAGGTCTCCAATATGTTTTTGTCACCCACATACGAATCGAAGAAAAACAGAAACCTCAATTCATTGCAAGATTACCGTTCTATATAATGTTTACAATATCTGAACATGTAGGAGTTCAGATCAAAGTTCAGCATGTGAGCAGTTGATGTAATATTATAAACTTTCCTGACCACCCTCTATCCCAATACATAGAGCGGTTTGCGGTGTTGTGTTTTGGAGAAAGTTTTAAGGAGCGGGATCCCTCAAAATGAGGAGGGATACATTTTAAGCAAGGGAAGAATCATGATTAAAATTTGAAAAACAGATAGGGTTTTAATTATAAGTATGGTTTTCCCTCCTATAAAATCTATCATGTACTGATCCTTATTCTCACAAGTTTTTGGCGTAGAGAATTAAATTTATTATCAATTAATTAGGGATAGAAAAATCTCATTGTTTGCATCTTAGTCTGAGTCTGTGCATTTAGGCCCACCCTCAATCTACTTACAAAGGCATGACGTACAGCGCGTTTTGCTCTATTGATTCTACTCTTGAATAGACAGTTTATATAAACATACGAAAAAGTCAATAAAAAATTGTTCAGTAACAAGTGTAAAGTTCATTCATTTAGAAAATTTACAACATTCAATAGTTCACAGCTCAAATTCAAGCATGCCATCAAGTGGGCGGGTTTCAGAAGTAAAAAAACTGGCCGGTCAATGTAGTAAAAGTGACGAAGAAAAGAAGAAAGAATTGACCTTTAAATGTTGAGAAACAATTGATGTAACATTTCCAAATAAAAAAAAATGGTACTCTCACAATGGTCATTCTGACAAAACGACAAGACTGTGAATGGCATCCGCTGGCTCTACATGCATGACGCATCTTACCACAACAATGGGAGCGAGAGAGAGAGAGAGAGAGAGAGAGAGAGAGAGAGAGAGAGAGAGAGAGAGAGAGAGAGAGAGAGAGAGAGAGAGAGAGAGAGAGAGAGAGAGAGAGAGAGAGAGAAAGCAGTAAAAGATGATTCTTATAAGCTTTGTTTACACTTTTCAAGCCAACAATCACTTGATATTGAAAACTATAAATATATACCTTTACTTTAGAATTGTCATATTATAATGAAAAAACACAGTAAAAAAGAGCTGAGCTTTTATTTTTATACTGCATGTGATATATACTATAGCATTATATTACTATTTTTTAAGTTTTTTCAGGTAAATATCAGCATAATCATTATTTTAAAACCCTAATAAATTTTCTATCCATACTTATTGCAGAATCCTTTGACGTTGTGGGCTTGCAATTCAAACCAAATGGAAATAAAACGATGAAAATTGACAAATTCTCAACGAGACCATGCACAGTTTATATTTTACATTACTTATAATTACTTTAATAATCACGTTTTTTACTTCACTGCACGTATAAAGGCAATTAAGTTCCAATATTTAATGCACAATAATAAAATTAATTAGTGTGTACTTTAAATACTTTAATCCACAGAATCTTGTATAAATAAACTAATAAATATACAGTAGATCATGAACGAAACATTTCGAGATTTAAAGTTATAGCCCAAAGTGTTTGCATGTTGTTGTACACCTCTGGACAGCACGAACTTTACTCCTGCCTTACTGCTAGAGCTGTAACTCCAATAAACAGATAGATGTAGATTCCAATTTTGGGAGACGTACGAAGAGCACCCGCTGCCTATCAATATCAAGAGAGTTTGCATGGGTTCACCTTGATAGACTGTATGCATGTCATGCGTGATAACGCTCACAAACAAAGTAGGAGTAAAATTTATGCTGTCTAAAAGTGTACGTACACTGCGGTGTAAAAAAAAAAAAAAAAAAAAAAAAAAAAAAAAAAAAAAAAAAAATCTTGTGCGTGTAGATAGGTCGTATATCTCGTTTGTTCGCACTTGCCACGCAGAGCCGTGTAAAAAAAAAAAAATGTGGTTAAGTAACTTAATACGAGCAAATCCCTGCAGGCTCTGATTTTCACGGCAAACAAAGGAAATTAACTCCTCTCGCAAATTCAACACTCACATCGCGCGTGAAATTTATGTGTCTGTGAGTGATAGTATGCGGAAGGTAACCACATTTCACACTAACCTTAGGTAGTGTCATCCTAACTCAATGACATTGAAGAAGGATAGTGAGAAACTTGAGTTATCTTTCTGCATAACTCCTTTTTAAAGTGCTCTTATTATTTTTACACTGATTGTAATGCAATTTTTTTTAACATGGTTTAAGGTCAATGATTTTTAATTTTTAGATACCACTTGATCTTATAGAAATTCAATATTTGTTTCCTTCGAAGGTGTCTTTCATTTGAAAAAGAAATAAAAAATGTTTGAAATTTAAATTATATATTATACGGTATATTTATGTACGATTTGCTATTTTATAAAACAAAATATTGAAATAAAAGCAATAATTAAAATGATATATATATATATATATATATACATATATATATATATATATATATACATATAAAAATATTTTACAACAAATTTTTCATCACATAATTGAAGAAACATTGTGTAAAAATATTTTACTCTTGGATTCAAAAAGTAATACCCCTAAATATATAGCATACAATTTCATAAGGAGAGAGATATATACTTTTTTGGTTATGATAGTAGTTAAATTTATCGAAGTCGATTATATAGAGAAGTATTTTTAATTAGTTTGACAAAGTGACAAAGCAAAACATTAATTCATTGTGGCAATTCTTATTGCGCTCTACTTTAATATTTAACCATAGAAAAAAGTAAAAAATAACTCTGCTTTAATTATCACTATAATATCGATTTCCTCTAAATCTGATGCTGTGGATTTTCTTCTTATCTGTTAAAATGAAATCCTATTTCTCATTTTAAAACTTCCACATTGCATTGCGAGTTTTCCATTAATGCCAATAAACCTTTTTTTTTTTTTCATTTAAAAGTCACTTTAGTTATCTCCCTGTAATAAAATTATATAACAAAATTAATTAACTAGATAATTGTAACAAATAAATTCATTACATTTCAATTTAACAACGAAACTATTAAAAAGTACCATTTATATTCTATCGAATAAATAATTATATACTGCCTATACAATTAAGGTTCTTTGACAAAAGAAAATGAGCTTTTCATTTGAGTGTCACGTGTCTTTTTTTTTTTTTTTTTTTTTTTTTTTTTTTTACAACTACCAAAAGAAAGTATTGTATGAGAAAAGGATCATCAACCTTTGAGGATAGAAGATTGGTTATAGTGAAATTGAAATTCTAATAAAAAGATTTTCTATAGGAATGTTCTCTCTTTCTTGTGGACTTTTTTTTTTATGTCGCACTATCCAAGCTTTCGTGGCGAGATTATCTTGAGAAGAAGGGAAGGCACTGTGTCCTCTCCCTCTACTCTAGCCGCAAACCAAGGCGACTACCACTGCTACGAGTTGGCGCTTATTTTTGCCGATAAACGTTACGAGCGACGCACAACATCGCCCAAATTCCGGACTGTAATATCACAACGTTGAGGAGCTCACCTTCTCTCTCACAGCTTCCGCCTGCACGTTTTATCTCTCACCACCCCACATGACGCTTTGTGTAACACTCAACCCTAGCCGTTTTAGGAGGGGAAAAAAATGTTCCTTTTTGCGCCAACAAAAGAACTTTTATTTCTATGTCGTTATTAATTATTTTTAAGTTAATTTTATTTTTATTATGTAATACAGGAAAACAAATCATACTCTTGATGAATTTTGAATATTTATTTCTATAGTTACAGCTCTAAAATGTTATGTTTGATTGCATGAAACTGCAGCTCTAATGGCCGTAAGTTGCGTCCAACCTATCCTAGGATAATCCTCGGATTTTTTGTGGCTAAACGTATCCGAGAAAAATCCACAAATAATCCCTATCGGCCAATTATCCGAGATATGCGTAAGTTGCGTCCCATGTCAAACTTATCCTGGAAACGAATACAAAGTTTTTGATTGGCCGACTTGTTAGCGCGGGAAGTTTTAATATATATGCTAACCTTGAAGGTTTTAATTAATTAATTAATTTATTTATTTATATATATATATTTATTTATTTATTTATTTATTTATTTATTTATTTATTTATTTATTTATTTATTTATTTATTTATTTATTTATTTATTTATTTATTTATTTATTTATTTATTTATTTATTTATTTTATTACTTCATTAAAAACCAAATTTTTATTAAGAAAACCCCCTATCTTAAGGCGGATTCAGATGGTGACAATGGCGATGCGACGTGATTTTGACTTAAAAGCTGTGAAATCCTATGCTGCGGCGAATTCGCCGGGAATCGCGTTAATTACGAATTACGATGCTTTTTTTCTTTTAATCGCCAAATATGGCCGCCAATGGATGTTACAGCAAGTGCGCATTATCCGCGTTGCGTCGCATGATAAAGTTTGCCATGTCAATCCACCTTGACAAAAAACATGCCAGGAAATGTAGTAGTGCCTCCGAAATTTTCGTTGTTATATTTTCAACCCTCAAAAAGGGTGCGAAACGAAAAGCTAGCAAAAGTTGGGGATTGTAATTGTAAATATTTTTTATGTATATTGAGACTAACATTGATATATAGGGGGGGGGGGCATCCATGACCAAAATGTGTCAATTGCCCCAAAATACCAACCAACCAACCATTGATATATATTATAGGGGCGTTATAAATTGATACACAAAATTTTATTGTATTATGTAAAATTTTCTCCCTGATGTTATATTTTAATTTTTTAAGGGGTGTTCGTGTTCCACTTTTTTGCGTGATGTATTATCAGAAATTTATTTTTAATGTTTAAAATTATAATACAATATAATTAATGGAAATTGTAAAAAAATAATAATTATATATAACAAGTGTGATTAACTGATCATGTTGAAAAACTTATTTGACCGTCCCATGTGCTTTCAGGGTTGGTTCTCCCTCTTCTATATATGATTTTTTTTTAATATTAATAATTGCCATGCAATTAAGGTTGAAACATTGATTCCAGCATGATATTAATTCATCACAACGGTGATGATGTTAAAAATTTTTAGAAGTCTGCTTGCCTCCTATGAACAAAAACGGCAAATGGACGCTACGACCCACTACGTACAGTATGGCACCAATCCCCCCTAGGGTTGGTACCCACGACTTTCCCCAAAAATACAAGAGTCCTTATGGGACTCAGGATTTTGGAAGGAGGACCCAGCCCAGCCCAAATTTAATTGGCTATCCGACCATGGTTGATTTGAAGCCTCAACCCTATTTGGACTCATGATAATGGGGTACCCAATAAAAGCTTTGTTGCTAGCTTCAATTTCAGGGACCCCCAGCATAATGGGGTCAAATTTTGGGCTAGGAACGAGTTTAAGACCTTTTTAGAACCGTATTTGCAAGGCCTAACTTTGACTTATTTCGAATTTGAGTTTTTCAAAAAACTCGGAAATCAGCAATGATATAAAATACAGTCGCATGCCAAAATTTGACTTTTTCTCTCCTTGAATAACTTTTTTAGAAAACCAGAATTTAAAAAAATACCCTGTTTGAAATTTGCCTACACATTTCAGCTTTCAGAAATTGTCTTCAATTTTTTTTTACCTTGAAGGGTTTGGCCACGCGAGCCAAAAACGTAAGGGTACCTTCTCCCATAAGGATAACATGAGGAACTCTTGCGTAATAACCTTTTTAGGAAACAAATTTTGACCGATTTGCACTGAAGCTTATTTTAACAAGTTCACAGACACACAAAATGTAATAATGCTACTTAAAACATGGTAAAAACTACCCTTAACGAGATGTTGACTCATACTACGTAAAAATATATTGTTTAATCCGAATTTTAAAATTACCATTGAGACAAGCTTTTTTTTTTACCCAGATATGATTTTAATTTTTTTTAAATCAGATATATGAAGCCAAGACTTTGATTTTAGGGGATGTTATTTTTGCTCCCTTCCTCAAATTCTTGGCTTCATCTGATTTGAAAAAGTTAACAATCGTTTCTGGGTTAAAAAAAAAAAAAAAAAAGAGTAAAAAAAAAAAGCTGGTTTCAATGGTAAGCTTAAAATTCGGATTAAACATTATTTTGACGTAGTACGTAGTACGAGTCAATATCTCGTTAAGGGTAGTTTTTACCATGTTTTAAGTAGCACTATTACATTTTGTGTGTCTGCTAACTTGTTAAAATAAGCTTCAGTGCAAATCGGTCAAAATTTTTTCCTAAAAAGGTTATTACGCAAGAGTGTAGTTCCCCATGTTATCCTTATGAGAGAAGGTACCCTTACGTTTTTAGCTCGCGTGGCCAAACCCTTCAAGGTAAAAAAAAAATTGAAGACAATTTCTGAAAGCTGAAATGTGTAGGCAAATTTCAAACAGGGTATTTTTTTAAATTCTGGTTTTCTAAAAAAGTTATTCAAGGAGAAAAAAAGTCGAATTTTGGCATGCGACTGTATTTTATATCATTGCTGATTTCCGAGTTTTTTGAAAAACTCAAATTCGAAATAAGTCAAAGTTAGGCCTTGCAAATACGGTTCTAAAAAGGTCTTAAACTCGTTCCTAGCCTAAAATTTGACCCCATTATGCTGGGGGTCCCTGAAATTGAAGCTAGCAACAAAGCTTTTATTGGGTACCCCATTATCATGAGTCCAAATAGGGTTGAGGCTTCAAATCAACCACGGTCGGATAGCCAATTAAATTTGGGCTGGGCTGGATCCTCCTTCCAAAATCCTGAGTCCCATAAGGACTCTTGTATTTTTGGGGAAAGTCGTGGGTACCAACCCTAGGGGGGATTGGTGCCATACTGTACGTAGTGGGTCGTAGCGTCCATTTGCCATTTTTGTTCATAGGAGGCAAGCATAGACTTCTAAAAATTTTTAACATCATCACCGTTGTGATGAATTAATATCATGCTGGAATCAATGTTTCAACCTTAATTGCATGGCAATTATTAATATTAAAAAAAAATCCTATATGGCCAACCCTGAAAGCACAGGGGACGATCAAGTAAGTTTTTCAACATGATCACAATAAAATTGTTGATATGTATATTTATAATCTACTTTTTTTCTTATTCGTTTTAATTTACAGGTCCGAATTAGTTATGTGCGGCATTTGAACAGTCATGATATTTTTGTTACCTTTGAAACTTAAGGGTTAACCTAATTAAATTTAATTAAATTATAATTATCACCGGTGAAATTAATTAGTGCTTTTTTTAAGTAAGCTCATTTTCTTAAGAAAATTATACAATTTAAAAATAATTAATATTTAAAACGGTTGTCCTATATAGAAGAATGTAATTTTTCACTCTTAATTTTTTTAATTAACTCGATTTTAAGGGTGGAAAATTAAATCAGATAATTAATTATAATTTTACTAAATTTCTTAATAAATTTTGGCCATAATATATGTGTGCAAAAATTTGTTTTGGTATTACATATTTTAATTTTTAATTGAAAGAAAAAATATTTATGTAACACAGGACATATATGAAGAATAGTTTGATTTAATTTTATTTAATTATAATTAAACATTAATAATTTTTAATTTGCTTATTTATAAAAATATTGTGAATAATTTCATTAAAATTATTAATTAAATTTATTTTAATTGGCAATTTTAATTCCACTTTTCACACCAAAAATAGCGAAATTATCCGAACATTATCCGCCAAACTTCTTGGATAGATTTTCTAAGATATTCCTCGGATTATTCTAGGATTTTTCTCGGATAGTAGCAAATTTCGTGGACGCAACTTACCAAACTATCTCGGATAAGTTTAGCCACAAAAAATCCGAGGATTATCCTAGGATAGGTTGGACGCAACTTACGGCCATAAGAGACAAAGAGATAGAGATTTTGCAAATTTATGCAAGGTAAAGAGAGCACACGACATAGTATATTTACCTCAAAAGTGAACACACCTCCATGTATAATTGCGTTGCAAAGTAAAGTTCGTGCATTCCTAAGGTATAATCACAATATTTTTTGAAAAATTATGTTGTTAAAAAAAGAAATATTAGTATAATAGAATGCATTTTTTAACATAAATATATTTTTTAAAATCCCATCTATAAATTTTACGTAAACACATGAAAATATCATTTTAATAATACGCCACATTCAGGCTTTGTGTTAAATTATAAATAACAACATAGTTTGGAGATGCTGTTTTCTTGTGACATCCTCAGGGCAGCTACGCAACGTCTTTTACTTTCTCTCTCACTATATTAGCTCGTTCTCCCGCGTGGTTCACGCCTCACATACTCCCTAGGGGACAATTTTCACGAGAAAATGCCACCAGCAATGTACATTAGAAGACTAGCTAGGAGATTTTTACCACAACAAAAGACTGCAGCAAACACACTCAAAGAAAATGAAATGAGAAAGAAAAATTATTTTCATTACACACACAGAAAGAATTTGTCGCATTTTTCTTCTCTTTCTGCGTCAAGTGGAAAAAAAAGGAAGTATTGTAACTTTTGATGGGCAGTAGCATATTGTCAGTGGTCCAGAGGGACTAAAAGTTCTCCTGTCGTGTGTACTGGAGCGGCTGGGAAGCAGCTTCACCTGTGGCCGCCCCCGCTTTGTCTTTGGCCTGGGAACTTCTGGTGTGACACAAACGAGGTGACATTGACACCACCTGCACCGCCTACCACGGTGCTGTGGCCGTCCCTGCTAGTGTAAAACTGCATCCTTTCTCAAGAACTATACAGTCGTTGTGTGTTCTCTCTGTATTGCACATACTAATTGCATTTTGTATTGTGTTGCATGGAGTCGAACGTAAATAGTTATGTAACTATTTTTTTTTTCTTTTTCATTGCTGAAATTACTTATACCTTATTCAAGTAAACATTTATTTTATAATCTTATTGAAATCTGCTGTCACAGGTGCCATTTTTTTTTTTTAAAAGTTTCGTCTCTTTTAAGAGCGTGCTGATGATATATATTAAATATATAATTTCAGAATTAAAAAAAAATAGCAACTGAATTGATCGAATTGACTAAATATTGAATATTGCATAAAGATAAATTTAATATAAAAATTTGAAAAAAAAAATATATATATATGATCCCACTATAACGGGGGACGTGGTACTATTTAAGTTTCTTATATTCTATTTTATTGCTTTATTATAGCCTAAAAATGCCTCATAATATATATTACAGTATATTATACTGTGCGTGCCTATCTTACTTAAATAAATATTTCATTGTTATGGCTTATAAAAATTATTTTAATGGTTACTGTCTATATGGTCTACTTTTATACGATGTATCTCAAATAAATACAAGCTGCATTATATTTAATTTAAAGAACACATCAGCTGTAATAAAGTTTTATGCCTGCATATACATTTAACTCTTCTAATATGTTATTGTTCACTCAAGGAGAAAAACTAAATGGCTTAAAAACTTGATGCAATCAATTCATTTGCTATTTTTTATCGATCTAAATTGAGTACATACCACACTAAACTGTTAGATACTTACTTTAAGGATAATTTTTGTACTTTTATCTGATTCTCTTTTAAGTACAGAATTTGTACTCATGTACGAAAAGCACGAGTTCAATTAGTATATTTAATGTACTGAACCCTAATAATTAAGTCCTTACAGAAAGGTCAAATTAATTGTTCTGAAGCCTAATTTAAAAGTAGTAATATTCTACAGTATCTACATTCTGATTTTTTTTAAATTGAAAATGAAAGCGGATCAACAGTTCAAAGGTAATTTCTTTAATCGTCGCCACTACTTTGGACACTTTCTTGACTTCTGGAACCCTCCCACTCGATAACCCACCTTCTTGGACCTTTGAATCGTTGAATACAATATTATTCATTGATATAAAAATTTAAAATAAACAAATTGTACAAACATAACCTCTAAAAAATTCCGTTTGCAGCCTTGTTAATCACCATGCTCCGTGAGTATATCACAACGGCGATTAACAAGGCTGCAAAAGGGAACTTTTCCAAAGCAAGGAGTGTACATTCCACAATCTACATTTACCAAAGTCTTCTGAAAACCTAACTTATAACTTATAACAGTTATGAAAACTACGTTTTAAATACGGGCTTATTCGGAACAACGTCCATGAATAGAATGGATGTTAAAGAAAATAATTAATTTCTATTCGACTCATTCGACTGTGTCTATTTTGTAACTGTAACTCATGGCCGTAAGTTGCGTCCAACCTATCCTAGGATAATCCTCGGATTTTTTGTGGCTAAACGTATCCGAGAAAAATCCACAAATAATCCCTATCGGCAAATAATCCGAGATATTGCGTAAGTTGCGTCCACGTCAATTTTATCCTGAAAAAAGTAAACAAAATTTCTGATTGGCTAAGCCAATTGTGCGGGATATTCGATTGTTCTGGAATTTACACCTCAAATATTATTAAACTTATTACAAGTTTATTACTTTAAAATTCTAATTACCAATCATTCATAAAGAGCCTACATGCTTGCAGAAGCATAAAAAATGAATAATATACTCAAATATATTCGCGCTTTATTATTTCTATCGACTTATTTTAATTTGGGCGATCGGCGATATCGATCTGGTCAACAGCTGTTGCTGTTTTCAGCAGTGTTTACAACTCTTTAGCCGTTCGTGAGTTAATATTAATAATTCATAATAAAATTAAAGTACATGAGACAAAATGTGACTGTAATGAGAAAACTAAATTATAGTTATGAAAACAGTATAAAGTGAAAGTCGTGCCAGAAGAACCACATTCAACACCGGCCTGTATGCATACTGTATCTCCAAAGTCCAAAGCATCTCAACTCTCCATTGGAACACCAGTGTGTAACTGTGTAACTGAGTTTGTTTTAATTTCACCTGTGATTGAATCCTTTCTATTGTGATGTTGACAACATGGCTGGAAAACAAGGTGTGTATCTATGCATTAAATATATGCATACATTGTCATATACAAACGCGGGGAGAAACAGTGAGAGCTGAAGTGCCTGAAGTATCATACCGGTTTTCTGAGTTTTATTTTGATTAAAAGTAATGTATTTCCTTACCACTGCGCTGGTATTTCCTAACAACATTACAAATATAATATTCCCTGTTTCTAATGCTGCATATTTTTGCTGGAAAGATAATTATGCATGTACTGTACTGTCTGTACTTCAAGAATCTTATACGTTTAAGCGCAGTTGTCCATAATAGTCATAACTAGCACACTGTACATCAAGCTTTTAGAGTCACTGTTTCTCCCCTTATGAGTATATATTTATGCAATACAGAATTCATACTGCACAGTATTTTTTCAGATTTTGAATTTCAATTTATTAGTTTTATTTATTGCATGCAGTATTTTCTATGAATAAGTGACGTTTATGTTATTCGACACAATTAAGGAAAATGAAGGGGAAAATTTGTCTAACAATTGTATGTGAAACCAGCTTTGTATTACTGTACATCATTCATGAAATGTCACAAGTATGCATACAGTAGCTGAAAGTGCTTCCATTTTTATGTGCATAATATTGCAACACTATTCTTTTTACAGAGTGGCCTGAGATACAACCGTCTTCCTTGCCTGTACTGTGATGTGGAGTTTGTCCAGAGCACACTGCAGGAGTGTGAGGAAACTATATTGGTAAGTGAATTTATTTTACTCCACTTCAATATAATTACAAAATGACAAAATCCCTTGTTTATTTGTGTCCATGTGTTATCTAGTGTCTTTTCATTAATTAAAAAAAAAAACTAATATGATCATGGGCTACCCCCCCCCCCCTCCTACACAAAAAATATTCATTTATATGTTTTTTCTGGTAAAATATAATAAAATTAAAGGAAACTATAAGGACTTGCACACTCTTTTTAGCAAGTGCTCATACCCTGCAAATATATATTTTTGTATTATGTCTATAAATGAAACAAGGTTTGTTACATTTTGACAGAAATAAAAATTACAAGAAGAGGAGGGGGGGGAACATGGAATCACAAACTCCCTATGTATTTGTACACCATGGTTTTAAACCTTCCCTCCCTTTCTTTCCCTTGCCATGAGACAGCATTGAGCAAACTATTAGATATATAGAGTATGTGGGAGGGTTCAGCAACAATCACCTGCTTTATCACACTTTGCTTCCCTCTTCCTTGTTTAGTATTTCAAGACTGGAGCATTATTTTTTTATTCTAGTTCTTTTGGATATATTTTATTATTTATCAGCATACATAAAAAAATATTACAAAGAAAAGCCTATCATTTTCATCATATAATAATAAATAAATAAAAAGCAAGCTCCAGTTAGATTTTCCAACATTGTAATATAAGAAATTTTAGTTGGTAAATGAAGTCAGTTTCATCCTGTAAATGCCAAAATTAATCAGATGTTGCATGGAAACTAATTGCACTCTACCTAAAAAATTATATAATTTTTCTGTTTCTGTTTTCAGAAAATGGACACCCTGTTCACTTTCATGGTTCATGGAAGAAATATTAACAATGAAAGGTAGACTCCTTCACCAAATTTTGATCTTTAGCAGAAAAGAAACAAGGACAGGTTCCAGCTGTTATATAATTTCTCTGTAAAGTTAGCAGACAGAATTTTGAATTAATTTTTACATACAAAAATAATTTTTTATAACTATAATTTATACAATTACAAGGTTTGAATATTTACTGTCTGAATTCTTATAACAAAGTTTACGAATAAAAAAATAATGAACAAAATTTTAAATTAAGTATTTTATTTTATCAATAACAGTTAATGGACAAATTTTAGTTTCTATATCTCAATAATTGTAGTACACCCTCACCCTAGGTTTATGAGATTAACCAAATTATTAGGTCACTTGTAAAAAGTTAGGATGCTTTCCATTTTCCTCTTTTTAAGGGTTGTAGCTCAAAAATTTTTTTTCTTTCATAGGACATATTAAATTAGAGATAACGCCGGTCAGCTGTTCGACGTAGGTCCCCTTGATTAACATGTAAACCTTAGCAAATTCACAAAAATTCTGAAATTTTTTTTTAAGGCAGATAATATTGCCTAAAAGCCATAGAAAAAAATTCAAAACAATATAATGAGCAGATTTTTTAAATTAATTTTTTAGTTTGTCTCTCCATGGGAAAGCCCTGTGCTGAAAATTAAAAAAATGAATTAAAAAAAATCGGCTCGTTAAATTGTTTTGAATTTTTTTCTATGGCTTTTAGGCAATATTATCTGCCTCTTAAAAAAATTCAGAATTTTTGTGAATTTGCTAAAGTTCACATTTTAATTAAAGGTACCTACGTTGAACAGCTGACCGGCATTATCTCTACCTTAAAATGAGTGATACAAATGTTTTATTCAATGTGCATTCACTGAAGATAGGTATGACGGTAATTTGATCTGCCTAATCCACTTGAAATTTGCTAAAAATACGAAAAGTATGTCGAACCTTATATTTTATAAAAAATTAAATAAAATGGGGTGAATATCTCATTTTTAATATTGGCATTATACCAGTAATGTTTTATATATATATATATATATATATATATATATATATATATATATATATATATATATATATATATATATATATATATATAATATATATATATATATATATATATATATATATATATATATATATATATATATATTTCAAAATCTTATACAAATAATGTACAAAAGAAGAAAGTTGAAGGGGAAGGTATCAAAGATCAGCTGATCAATGCAGTCCCATTTGATAAACATGACATGTATACCTTAGCATGATTGGCAGACGGGTAGACACACAAAAATACTAAAAAAAAATGGCAGACAGATTTTAGTACCTAAAAGCCATAGAAAAAATTTCAAGACAATGGAGTATCGACCTCAATTTTTTTATTACAGAAATGGATAGAGGGTGCAAAATTATGCTACCCTGATTTTTTTAAGATTTTTTACAGCCCTAGACGTATTTTTAAAAAAATATTGAATGTCCATTAAAAAATTGTGACGTCACGAGAGAGAGAGAGGCCTCTTTAAAATCTGAAAAAAAAAAATCTGGGTAGCATAACTTTGCACCCTCTACTCATTTCTGCAATAAAAAAATTGAGGTCGATAGAGCATTATTTGAGACGTTTTTTTTTAAGCCCTATGCTGAAAATTAATAAAATGAAATAAAAAAAAAAAAAATGGCTTGAATAATCACCTTGAAATTTTTCTATGGCTTTTTAGGTACTAAAATCTATCACTTCATATTCTTTTCAGAATTTTTGTGAATTTGCCAAAGTTCACCATGTTAATCATATGGGACTAAAAAAATAAGCTGATTGGCGTTATCATACCCTTAAGGAAAAAATTATTGAAAAAAATAATAACAAATTTTTACATGCCCTGACCACAATAATAGTAATAAAAACGAAAAATTATTTTTTATAATAATTATCCTACCGTTAAGGAGGGTAAAATAAGACGAAACAGTTGATCGACGTAGTCCCATTTGATTAACATGTAAACCTTAGGAACCTTATAATAATTCTGATATTTTTTTTCAAGAAGTTGCAGAAAAAATTTCAAAACAATCGTATGAGCCGATTTTTTTAATTAAGTTTTTATGTTTTCAGTATACGGCTTTCCCATGGAGAGCGCAATACTAAAATATTATATTAAAAATAATTGTGAAGACAGTTTCTGAAAGTTGAAATCTGAATGCATATTCCAAACAACTAGTGTATTTTATTTTTATTCTGGGTTTCGAAAAAAGTTTTCCAAGGAGAGATAAAGTCAAATTTTGGCATGCGACTAAAAAATGGTCGATTTCCGGGGTTTTCAAAATACTCAGTAAGGTCTTGCGAAGATGGTTCCAAAAAGGTTTTTAACTCGTTCCTAGCCAAAAATTTGGCCGCAATATTCTGGGGATCTCTGGAATTTAAGTTTGCAATTAAGCTTTTTTTGGGCACCCCATTATAATGGGTCCAAATAGGATTGAGGCTTCAAATCAACCACGGTCGGATAGCCAATTAAGTTTGGGCTGGGATAGGTCCTCCTTCCAAATCTTTGGTCCCATAGAGGGACCCTTGTATTTTTGGCGAAAGTCATGGGTATCAACCATAGTGTAGTTTGCTGCCATATATAGATACTGTTATACGTAGCGGGTCATATATATATAGTAACCATTTGCCGCATTCGTTCATAGGAGGAATGCAGGGTTCTAAAAAAATTTAACATCACTGTTGCGATTGATTGATATTATGCTGGAATCAATGTTTTAACCTTAATTAAAGCAATTAAATTAAAAAAAATCTTCAGGGCGAAACCAACCCTGAAGGCACAGGGAATAAATGTCAAAAAATAAGTTTTTCAAAATCAACACAATTGTTAATTATAATGGAGTATTGTCCTCAATTTTTTTTATTGCAGAAATGGATAGAGCGTGAAAAGTTATGCTATCCTGATTTTTTTCAGATTTTTTAGAGCCCGGGAAGTATTTTTAAAAAATTATTGAAAGTCCTTTTTGTGACGTCACGCGGCGTCAAGTCCTATCTTTTTCTTAAAGAGCGGCGTCTCGTGACGTCACAAAAAGAACTTTCAATAATTTTTTAAAAATAGTTCCCGGGCTCTAAAAAATCTGAAAAAAATCAGGGGAGCATAACTTTGCACCCTCTATCCATTTGTGCAATAAAAAAATTTGAGGTCAATACTCCATTATAATCGTGATCAAGTCATATTCGTAATTCATAATACGGGTTCATATTAGTTTTTGAACAATATTTGAATATTGTTTTAATTTATTTTTTTTCTTGCCTTTCAAACTTATGGGTTAATCTTTAAATTTAATTAAATTGTAACTATGACCGACGAAATAAGTGAATTTTTTAAGCAATATGCTTTTTTTTTAAGAAAACTAAAAATTTAACACGGTTAACTGTTCCAGAAGGACGTACCTTTCACTTTTTATAATTAACTCTATTTTAAGAGTGGAAAATTAAATCAGATAATTAAATGTCATTTTACTAAATTTCTTAACAAATTTTGGCCATAAATGCACAAAAATTTGTCTTGGTATCAACATATTTCAATTTTTAATTGAAAGAAAAAATAACTTCATGTAACCAAACCAAGAATAGTTTAATATTTTTTACTTAAATATTAATATTTTTAAATTTACTTTATTTAAAAAAGTATTCTGCACATATTTATTAAAATTATTAATTGAATTTATTGTAATTTGCAATTTTAATTTCAGTTTTCACAACCAAAATAGTGAAAGTATCCGAGATTTATCCACCAAACTTCTAGGATAGTTTTTCTAAGATATTCCTCGGATTATTCTCGGATATTTCTCAGATAGTGGCAAATTTCGTGGACGCAACTTACCAAACTATCTCGGATTTTTCTCGGATAACTTTATCCTCAAAAAATCCGAGGATTATCCTAGGATAGGTTGGACGCAACTTACGGCCATCAGATTGCCATAGAAAATACTGAAAACAGAAAAGTTTTTCAAACATCTAATTGAACTAATTGAAATAAAACAAAAATTGCTCACTTTCTTTTCATATATTGATTAATCAAATAGAGGATATTGGATTTTACTTTGGCTTCATTCATTACAGAGGTGCTTTTATAACAAAAGTTAGATAATTAAACTTCCGCCTAATTAACTCGTAGAAGTTTCAAGTATTGTTCATTTCTATAATACTAAATTAATCTTTATAATATTTTTAATATTTTTTATTCTAACAATAGCATATATATTCAAAATCACATCCTTAAAATTAAACAATACATTTGTTTCCTTTTATTATTATTTACAAAACACATATTCAGTTATTGTCATTTTATAATTATATACTATTGTTATTTCTGTTTATATATTATTTAAAATGTTATACATACAACAAAAACACATATATAAAATTTTCGTTTCAAAAAAGTTGATATTGAATAAAATATAAAAAAAACAGTAGTAGTGTTTTCTGTTCTAAAATACACCATGGATATAAAATATGGAGTGCCATGCTTCCACCCCTAGTATTGTATACTGCTCATGCAGACCGCTAGCTGTTAACAACACGGGGCTTTCTAGGCGGGGCGTGGGAGCGAGTATACTCTGGTTCACATTTAACTCGGTTTTTGTCGTGTTTGTAACGTCTTCAGTCATTGGTGTGCTGTTTGTAACGAAGAATTTCACTGGCCGATCCAAGCCGAAGGACACCCGAGCGTTTCCGACGAAAACCAAGTTAAATAATATATGAACCTTAGTATAGGAGAGCAGTCGGTGTAAATAATAATAATTGGGTTCTATTCAGCTGATGGCAACCTGCTGCCTCGAGCAACTACAAATACAGTATGGCATAATATATATAATACTATGTATTAACTGGATGTGGAAGAAGGGTTCGCTGACCACTATTTCGTCTATATAATACTATTAACGAGAATCTTCAGTCTCTATCCAACTCCAGAAACAAAATTCTTCTCCAAATAAATAATAGAAAATTATGAATGTATTGTATGTTACTTGTACTTCTATTGTATACTTTATTATATTATGCTTTTTAGTTTGACCATTATCTATATTTTGTCTATCTGTGGTGCTATAATTAATATATGAGATTGTTTTCCCTTAATTGTGATAATTTTAAAGTATAAAATTAAAATATGTAGGTCCAGGAGTACAAATTAAACCAATGATTGAAAATTTTATTCAGCCAATGCCCGTCTTTTATCATTATTGAAGTTTGGTCCATTTAAAAAAAAAAAAACAAACAATTTTTCCTCTTATGAATTGAAACTATACATTTTTTTTTTTTTTTTTTTTTTAAATTGCCTACATCCAATGGTGGAGTTCATGCTTCGATGCAAACATATCTACATGACATATTGCACGTTGTGTGTCAGTCCCAGCCCAGCTTTTTTTTTTTTATTAGAGCTTGCGGCGTGTTCGTGCAAATATACTCACTGTATTTTTATACATATTGTTATTCTGCTGCTCAATTGTTAGTTAAAGTGAAGTACAACAAAAAATCACGTTGTTTACTCATGTATAAACGATGCTCTATAAAAAAAATGTAATTTTTAATTTAATTTTTAATGCATATTGTAAAAGATTTTTTTTTTTAAATATACGACTGTAAATAAAAATCATTAAAATAAAAGAGGAAAATAACAGCTATTGTTATAATTTAGATTACTTATAATGTACGTATACTATACAAAATTATTTTAATATTGTTCATATAGCTTTGAATAATTTAAAATTTCATAAAGGAAAAAAAAAAAAGGAGAATCCATTAAATTGGAATATATAGTGCTTTCCTGTTTATAGATTTTTGTGACAACCATCTCGAGTGAAGAATGATATCCTTCAGCAATACAAAAACGTAAAAGATTCTTTAAAAATGAGTTCTATCGGAATTTTATATACCTTTTGATGTAATTTTCACTGTATGTGCTGTAATATATCACAAAGTGTTCGTCACTATCACTTAATATACTGAGATAGTGACTCAGACATTGTCAGATCACTCGAGAAAGAGAGCGGTTGACTCTCGTAACGTCATATGAGTACATAAGTGATAGTGACGTGCACGAACACTTACTGTCAGTGATATATTACAGCATAAATCGTATACAGTGAGTATCAAACACCAGCAAATTTGAAATTCAATCTTTCAATATAAATATACCTTTTGGACGTAATACGTCTATTTACTTTCGTATGAAAAAATATTAGCGTTATAATAAAAGAAAATGTTATTTATTTCCATTTAGCAACTTTCATAATGACATGTTCAAATTGTTAAAATATTTTATTCATTATTGCAATTCATTATTATTATGATTGAAAAGAAACTAACGTATGTATTAAAAATAACCAAACTCTTAAGAAAACTTATAGTCAAACTATCCACTTGCTTTAAAATCTTTGTTGATGACATCATCACTACAAAGTGAGAGACTATTTAAAGCATTATTTTTTGATGAAACTTAGAATTTCCCTTCAGATTCGTCAAAATCTCATTGCATTGCGTGTTTACCACGCTCATGAAAACCCACTTATATGATATATAATTATGCATCATAATTATATATATGCAAATTTGAAATGTACTTTTCTGGACTCCACCCCTGCTTTGTTTGTGGGAGTTACCATGCACTCTATGAAGACGTGGTGAACCAAAATCAAAACATATTATTTTCTCTTATCTCCCAAAATTTCAAATCTCCATTTCTCCTTCTATTGAAGCTGCAGCTTTGATAAGTGAGGCGTGAGACAGGATTTAAGTTCATGCTGTGTTTATATACATTAAAAATCTATATTATATATAAACAGTTCAATTCCGGTTACTTTTAGAGAAAATTTTTCACACACATATACACTGTATATAGTCCTCAAATCTAATTAAAACAGTCCCATTAACTAAAGTCATGTCCACTCAGAGGCCGGGCCAGAGGTCGCTCCAGAAGAGCCCCGCCCCCTCAGACATGTACTGGGAGGACCGGACAGATTTATTTCTCTGGCGAACATGGTGCGTATGTTCGGCATCGACAGCAGCAGCAGCGCGGTAATTGAACCATCAATATCAACGATACATTATATAACGTTCTCTACATACCCCTGGGTTATGTAAATCTACTCTATCCTTCTTTTTTTTTAATTTCTGTTACAACGTATTTCAATTGAACATTGAAATGGGTTTTTTTATTAAAAAGAAATAATATATTACAATGTAGTTTATTGATCCAATTAGTATTTATTTTGCTTTGTAAAAATTATGAACACAGTATATTATACTAGCTAAATTTTCCATAAAACAAATCAAATATCCTAAATTTATGCAGCTTTGTTTCGACGTAACGATATATTTAATTAGGCATCATGCAGCTATCATTGACCACTTATATACTAGAGTTTATTGCCTTAGGGTGTCAATGCCTACTACCATCAAAGGGGAACACAAGCAACAATATTTAGCAGATTTATTTTGTTAATTGAATATATGTTGCGTATATGAATTTCTCAAAAAATAGTTTAAAAATGAAAATATATCATGCGACTTACAGATGATTAATATCCTCGTTTTCAATTTCTTTTGGTTTGACTTCCGTTCAAACAAATAGGCTTTATACAATACTTTATCAAAATGGGTACGTTTTTAAAGCCACCATTTAAAAAAATCTTTGCTATATAGTAATATAATATAAATCAATATAAAAATAATGAATTTTGATTTTTATAGATCGAAAACTTAATTAGGGGAAATGGGCGAATTCAATGCAATATTGTATAATTTAATATTTTTATATCATTCTTTTTACTATCTCGTGGTAAATTTTTTGTCCTGATTATAAAATATTAAGAACCCTATTTGATAAAATGTTAAAAGAAAAAAGTTTAGTCTCCAACATGAAGAAATATCGTGTGAGTAAAAGGTCCAAAGTCTGAGCTGGCGAGAGATTTTCAACTCTTTGTGCTCTCATGGACCGTCCGTCATTGATATTAATGGAAAATCTTCACTTTTCAGTAAAAACAAATCATAAACTACAGCAGCTGCAAAACGAAAAAAAAAAAAAAAAAAAAAAAAAAAAAAAAAAAAAAAAAAAAAAAAAAAAACTATGAGAGATTTATAACAATTGCTAATACATTTTATGACCGTATTTTGCACTGCAATGCCGGAATTAATTTAAATAAATAGTAGGAAAAAAAAACTGGGCAAAGAAATGGAATCAGTGAAATGTATTTTATTGTTGTCTAAATGGAAGGAAATAAGCTTCAGTGCAAGAAATAAAAACATAACCATCATACAAGCTAGTCGGCTTCGAGGCGGGAGGCAGTGAAAGTGTACTGGGAAGTAAAAGTATAGTCTTGAGATAAAGAAACCGTAAATTGAAGAAGGGGAAGTTCGCAATGCACTTTTATCTCCTATTGCACAACCACCGCTCTATTCTCATTGTTTTTTTTGTGACACAAACTACTTTGTTTTCATATACCTTATATGCTGCTTCCACTCTCTCTCTCTCTCTCTCTCTCTCTCTCTCTCTCTCTCTCTCTCTCTCTCGGTTATTACATTGATCTCTGATACTATCAAAGCATGATCGATGTGAGCTAGCTTCTATAATAGCACATGGTGTTCTATGGCACTATAATTTATACAGTATAGACACACTTTATATATATTTATATTCTCCATCTAAATTATTCGCTCATGATCGATCCAAACTCTCTCAAAATTGTAATTTAGTAAGTTTAATCATTGAATAATTATTCATAATGTTGATTCAATTCAATATTATTGTTTAATTGTTGAAAGTCTAAAATAATAGTTATGAAAATAAAAATTCAAATTTGTTATTGTGGAGGTATTTTCAGTGGATTAATTGTTTTCATTTTACATGTGTCCTTATGGGTGATTGAACCAAGAAAAAATATTTAATTTATTTACATAAAAATTCAACTATACATTAATTTCATTGCTTATATTATTCAATAATCATACTGTATCTTTAATATAATATATTATATTATATATTATCTTTGTAAATATAGCCAGCATGACATGTCATCAAAACAAGAATGGTTTTAATGAATACCAAAAAGAAACATAAACATAATGTAATTTAATTGAGTTACATATTTTCGTATATTTTAATAAGAAATAAAAAGTGCTGCGAAAATTTGAAAATCAAGCAAACTTAGTTTCTTAGTTATGCTTGTGTATTCGCGACCAGTTGTGTGTTTTATTTAGTAAAAATTCATAACAGAACTAAAAAAATCGTTTTCATTTATAATTAATATACAAATTATCCTATAGTAATATAGTATTGGAATGTGTATACTTACGTATAACACTAAAAAAAAATCTTGCACCAAATCTTAATTAATCAAATGCATTAACAAAATTAATGTTAATAAAATCAACAATTATCTAGTAAATTGGTTTTCAAGCTTTTTATAAAATTGTTTTTGACAGTATATTTAAATACAATATGCATTGAATAAAAAAATAGTAAAGCAACTAACAATAACACTACGAGTGGTTTTAGTGTTAATAAAAAATAAATTGACAAACGTTTTTTAACTCTGTAGAAGTCAGCAATGTTGCTATTATATAGAATAAAATGTAATTGAATCTTTACAAAACATTGCATTACTGACTCAAAACGTGACTGTTTTTAACAATGTCCGGTCGTAACAATTATAACTCCATGTGTTGTTGTTGTTGGCTCATTTCCAACTCCCTTGTTGGTCACCCCTGTGAGGACCGTGACTGGAATATTTGGATGGTGAGGTGTGTAGCTAAAACACATTGTATTCGACAACCATAACTTTTTTTATTATATTTGGATTATACAGGACCTGAATTTTTTTTATACATTTTTTTTTATCACTTTAACACCTTTAAAATCATGCAAAACATTATGAAGTCATAGTCATGTAACTTCTTTTCCTACTCTTGCGTGTTAACTGTTTACATGACTATGACGACACAGCCTTTTCCAATATAAAGATTTTGGAAGCCTAAAAGAAACTAACAAAATTTGCAACACACACACACACATCATCTATTCAAATATGAAAAATTTTATGTAGTTTGAGTGTTGTATATTATAGTTATAGCACTGTATGAAGCTATAAATATACACTGTCTAAACGTTTTTAACTAATGTATACTGCTTAATAAACTGCAGCTATGTTTGTACTATTTTTTAGTATATATATAATCACCTTTAGCTACGACCTCTAACCTTTTTTTATCATAATATACAGTAACAAAAGAATGATTTTTTTTCCTTTTTTTTTTTTTTTTTTTAAAGGAGGAGCAATACATCTCCTAAACAATAAGTAATAGCTTCCAGGGTTACATATTATAAGAATAATGGTATAGGGTGTATTATATTATAGGCGTTGTATATTTTGGAAAGTTTGAGTATCGGGAAGTATGTTGTGAGAGGCATACAAAATGCTTTGCTGGGGCATTAGACGGCGAGAGGGTCTCATAAATATGGATGTCGCGAGGAAATGTAATAAAATACTTCAATATAAAGCCTCTCATAACTTTCTTTCTGCACGAAAACACACAGCGATGATGATAATGATAATAACTGTAATATATT
Source organism: Siphlonurus alternatus (assembly GCA_949825025.1). NCBI lineage: Eukaryota > Metazoa > Arthropoda > Insecta > Ephemeroptera > Siphlonuridae > Siphlonurus > Siphlonurus alternatus. The sequence goes on from OX463779.1 coordinate 39,629,276, forward strand.
TATATAAAAAAAGTCTAAATTAATTTTAACGAGAACATGTAATATTTTATACAACTCAAGAATGAACAATTTTCTTACTAATTTAAATAATTTTTACATAAAAATGATATTTTTTTATTTAAAAAAAATCAGAATGAATTAAAATATAATATTATTTAACTTTTTTTTGACATAGCGATAGATAGAATTATGTTAAACTTTCTCATAAAAATTTATAAAACTTTTACATAATTATAACATCATACTGACTTCTCGTAGCATTATTTAAATTTTATTTCAACATCAATAAAAAAAAAATTTGAAGCTATGTTAACTTCTTTACATTGCATATAAATCTTGAGAACTTTTAGCATGATTTTTTTTAGGTACCCGTTATAATTTAATATTAAGTAAAATATGATATAGTATAAAAAGCAAAGTGTCTCCTTTTTTTTTTAGTTGTGTTATTAAATAACATGTGGTTGTGTACCTTTAGACAACATGAACATAGCAGCACTCATAATCATAGTGGGGATAAAGTTCATAATGTTCATGCTGAACTCGAGACGTACTATCAAAATATCACAATAATTATTATGCCTAGGCAGATTTCCATGGAGCGATTTGGAAGGCGCAATCGCAGTAAAACGTAATGGCAGCCATGTTGGTTTTAAAAAATCGCTATCAAATTATTTTTTCACACCAACATGGCCACCATACGATTTTACTGCAATTACGCTTTTCTCGCGCTAATAACCTCAGTTCGACATCGCTGCATGGAAATCCACCTTAACTGTACGGTAACTTTAGTTAGCAATAAGTTGCAATAACCCTCTTCGTACAAAAGGTTGATTTACATTAGCAATTTATTTAAACGAAGATACGAATATTACGCACTTGATGTGAAATCCTATAGCAGCCATGTTTTTATCGTACCTTTCTGTTATCACAACATGCGATATTGTTGTCACAACATAATATGGAGGATTCTCTTAGAAAATAGATTTCACGGCCAGAGCACCAAAATTGAAATCGTGACGTTCATGTAACTCTACCTTTCAGGTAAAATTTAATATCAGCTTTTGTTCACCCGAGATTAGCTACTCTACTGCAGAATAACATGACGGTATATATATATATATATATATATATTATATAATAGGATCTCATAACCGTGTATATGGCTGGTAATCAGCTTGAGTGCTTGATATTGTAAGGAGGCTTCTAGTACAGCCTCGCCGTAATGCTGCGCCGACTTTGAGAAGAGCTTGATGTCATCGCTTATATGTATGCAGCTGCATTGGTGGGGACATCTTTTCCCCCCTCGCAGTGACTTATAGCGTTGTCAAGTGGAACTTCAGCAATAATTAATGAAGCCTTGTAGTGCGGTCACGCAGATGACGTAAGACATTCGTTACACACATTGTCGCACTTTTAATCTATGCTCTGAGCAAATATAACGTCATATAATTTTTCATATATTTTTTCATTTTCATATTACGAGGGTCATATGATAAGTTCCTTATGTCGTATAGAAAAAATCCGGCTAGATAAAATTAACAACTGTACCAGGTTAAGTAATATTTCAGTAGGTCAGATACAAATTTTTACCCCGATATCACTAATATTAATTTCTGGGGGTCAGTTTTCGTGAAGCACGGTCGGGAAATTAAAATTTGACCAAAAATTAGTACTTTTATTGTTATTAAATTTTGATTTTTAATCTGCATTCTGTTTAGTGTATATTTTATATCTGCATGGTAACTATGAAAAACTGTTTTTTGTTTTGTACTAACTTACTAACTATACTGGCATGAACTTAATGTAATATGCTTTATGCAACCAACAAAAGTTTAAAATAAATATATATAATATATAGAACAATATCAAATTTAAAAAATATACACTGCCACATTTAATAATACCATTTTTTTCGTCTTTTTTTTTTCGTCTTTTTTTTTCGTCTTTTTTTTTTTTTTTTAAGTCTTCAGTCATTTTGATAGACAGTTTGTAACGAAGAGACTGACCGAACACACGCCGAAGTACTCCCAAAGATGCACGATGAAAACCAAATTGAATTAATTGAATATTATGGCGAATGTAATTGAAAATTTGACAAACCACTTCTTTGAAGTATTTTTCTCCTAAAATACACATCTCTAACTTTATCCTGGCTCAAAATGACGATGTATTGTGCTGTAGATTTAATTTTTAATGTTTCAACATCGTATTTTTTTTATTTCAAATGATGCATAATACCATGCAGAGGATGAATTTCATTCTCAAAGAGACGAAAAAAGACTTAAAAATAAAAAATATAATAAATATATTTCAACTTGGAAGGTCTTATATAATGGTGATTCTTTAGTAAAATAAAAATGTAGTCCAAACTTCCATCGCTGAAAGCGTAAGCGCATAGCTTATTTGAATAATATTACGTCATTATCGGAAGAAGTACAAAAAGCTTTTATTTTTTAGAAACTCACCATTTATAAGACTTGAGGTTTTGCAGACTGGCAATATACACTCCATACAATATATACCACCGCTACATTAACTGCATTGTGAGAAAATATAACAATCTAAAAGCTATTATATATATTGACAATGCTCCGTTTTTCTTATTCCCTCTTAACATAAAAATATTGAAGAAAATAAAAATAAAGATGAACATTTATATTTTTAACATTGTATTTGTTTCAATAAATATTGATCTAAGACGATATATATAGCTCACTTTATTTTTATTTTTTAAAAAATCTTGAAAATTTATTTCTTCCTAACTAAAGTTATTGTTGTTCATAATTTAATTTTAAGTAAATTAATATATTAATAGAAGGTTTTATCCCAAAAATATAAAAACAAAATGATTATTTAAAAATGTGTTAATTTATAATAACATTTTATGTGCGAGCTTCCTAAAGGATTTAATATGTATAATTTGCGATATAATATAGAATGTCATATACATATTATAGTTTATTTACTGTATATATATAAAACATCTTTGCAGAGTCGATAGTTGAGTGTCTTGTAAAGCTCTCGCTTTCAAGAGAGGCTCTTCAGTCCAGTGAGCCACCTGTGACCACGTTGGAGGCGACTGCACAGATAAGAGGCCCTCGTCGTGTCAGTATGGCGTGTCCACTGGATAATTGCCGTGGTGGGGAGGGAGAGAAAGTTGGAGCACGAGAGAGAGGGACCAAGGAAGTTAAAGAGAGAGAGAGAGAGAGAGAGAGAGAGAGAGAGAGAGAGAGAGAGAGAGAGAGAGAGAGAGAGAGAGAGAGAGAGTCAAAAAGAGATCACAAAACGTCTAGTCCCTCTCTCACAGTCCAAGAACAGACTCCATCAATAAATCAGATATTATATTTCCAGCTCAAGAAACACGTTACACATGACTAGCTTTATATAAAGAATATAAAGAAATAAAATAGAATTGCATCTCTATAAAGATCAATAAGATTTATGGCTGATAGGAACAAATTTAGTCAAATTACTTAAATAAAAATTGGTATAAAATATTTTTGCTACTGTGACTTTAAAGTATAGAACTAATATTATTATAGATGCCCTTACTATACCTTGCTTTTTACTGCAATATCTATATATTTTTCAAATGATTAGAATATGGTACGGTTCTATGAGAGTTAGTTTATTTTCCATTGTGAAGTCTATTGATTAATGAACTTTTTTACATTGCATGGATACTAGAATATTATCACGTAGTATTAAAATTCTCTCTTTTTTTTAGTAGTTTTCCAGGCATTCATTAATTTACGTGCATAAAGAAATGCAAATTAAGTTTTGGAATTTAATATTGAAATATCAGTGCATTAATTACAGTGGTAATAGACACATTTTGCTCTCATTGTCTCACATGCAATAACATCAGAAATAATTAATGACCAAGGGAGGATCCATAGGGACGAGATTTCCCTCCTCATAATCTACACTGCGCTTCACATTTACTATTGTTTCATCGTGTTTGTTACGTCCTCAATCATTGGAAGACACGTTGTAACGGAAGATCTCATTGGCCGAAGTACTACCGAACATCCACGACCAAACCAACGATGATCGACGGCTACAGACCAACGATATATACATGATTTCTACCCCCTGTCACTTCGACCCCTTGCACTCCAAACTTAACATTGCGAGACAGAACACCCCTACTCTCCAGAGGTAAACACTGGATCCGCCCTTGTTGTTGATGACTACATTTATTATGTGTCACGCAGCAAATAGAATACAATATCACTAAATAACATTTAGTTTTAATTATAATTAATATGCATGAATTAAACTAATTGAAAACAGGTAAACACTTTTTGCATGTAAACGTCATTATGGAGTCCTATCACTGCACAAACATATTATTCAATGTTAAATAATTATATAGGTCATGAAGGCTTAATTAATTAAAGCAATCGCTTCATGTTGTTGAATAGGGTTCATTTTTGTAACTGCATGCATGACTTATGCTTATTTATATGAACATGCAATGTATAATGAAGATGCATATTAATATGCTATGTCTCATTATATACATGGTTTTATTGTCGAGATAAAAGCGAAACAAGTCGTATTCATTTACCTCCCTGCCTGACACCTTCTACATTAATTAGTAAATTATGTGTTGGACTAATCAACATATTTTTATGTTAAAAATAATTGACTCGAATCTTTATGTCAATATAATAGATATACAGCATAAAATATATGTAATTTCAACAAAGCCCCCATGCTGATGGTATATTAAGTTGACGTTTGTTGTACTCCGTGGAGTCATCTAGAATCAAAACCGATAATATGCATTTTCATTAAGGTTCATTATATAACTTTATAACTAGCAAACAAATGAAAATATAAATTGCCGTTTTTTATTCTAGAATATACTGTTTGCTTTATGTGCTACGTACGTTTAAAGATACTATATAAAGTCACTTGAAAATAGCAAGAAATCATTTGAATCAATTCTACTATGTCAGATGTGACAATATGGTCCTCAACCTTCGTGAAATTTTTAGTGTAAATTTGTATAGAGGATGTAGCTTGATCATTTTTTTTTTTATCAATTTTTTTAACATTATTTTTTAATATAGCATCCTTTGAGACGTGACGCGCTGACTTCATAACTACATATTTATGTACATGGAAAATGCGGGAAAACAAGTTTTGTTATTTCATCGTATATAGAAAGATACCTTTCAAAGTACGCAAACAAAATAGTCAAGCGAATAACTTTCGTGTTTTGATGTACAAACATTTTCATGCAGTCTTTTCAAAACAAGATCAGTTGTTACTAGCATTAAAAAACGTCGCATGAAAACATTTTTTTTTCTACGACAGACAAAATTCTAGCTAACCATGAAATAATTAATATTTTTTGCTTTTTCCGTGATATATAAATTATATAACATACAGTCTAACAAACGAGAAAAGACTGAACATTTCTAAATGTAAGTGCCGCATTTTCTACTTATTTTCAATTCCAATTGCGTGCTAAATAAAAACGGAACTACGTAATTACATCACTTCCGGGAATTTTCAGGCAGCAATGTTAGACTCTTTATTATTATTAATGACATGTTTTTTTTTACTTCAAATCGAGGGTGTTATAGGTTTAAAAGAAACAAAATAAATTGACGATATTATTTTGTAACAGAAAGATTTCATACGCACAATACACAGCCATGCACAGCCGAAAGAACGCAGGTCGCACGTTGATTATATAACACACACACACTCTCAACAGAAATTAACGAACAACACAACTTTTTGGTCCATAAAACTCAGTTAGTGGTTTCACTCAGACCAAATACATATGCCAGTCACTCCAACTTTAGTCTGATGACTAAAGCTAAAAACTTTCGATAATATACATAAAAGTTTTTTTTATACTGTAACCAGTAAAAGCAATCAATATGAATTACATTTTAATGTTTTTGCAGCACAGCAAGTAAATAAGCTGAAAATTCAATAAAACTTTTTTTTTATGTTCCTTTAACTTTTGATTAGATTTAGAAATCGATATAAAATTATAAACATTTTATACAAAACGAAAAAAAAAATATTTATATTTCACGGTACAATTTTATATAAATAAAAAAAATAGAGTTGTAAATTAAACGAAATAAAATTGTTAAAAAAAATAACACCTGTAAGTATGCAATTTCTTGTTCATATCTGTAATGCAGGTTGCAGTTCTACAGGGGTGTTTTTTTAAATTGTTTAAAAAAAAAAAAAAAAAAAAAAAAAATCAATGGTATAATATTTAACTAGAAATATTTGTATTAGAGTTAGTACTAGAATTAGCCCTGCGTGGCATTATGATATTACATTTACTACTAAAAATTTCTAGGCTAAAATCTATACCAAGATTTTTTTATGTAAATAGCAACAATACATTAAATTTTAGTACAATTGTAAATAGTTATTATATATAATATATAATATAATATAATATATATATATATTATACATTAAAATAATAATGTTTATAAATAATAATAATTGTTGTTTTTAAAATTTATTAAAATTTAAAATTTAAATTTCTTACAATTTTGGTGCGAATAAATATAATTTTATTATCCTTGATCCATTATATCCACATGACATGTATGTAACTCGTGTATTAAAATGTACTTCTAGAATATTATTTTTACATAATAAGCTAAAATTTGTATTTCTCATCCATCAATATTGCGATGAAGTTTTTATGAAATCTAATAATATTTATATTTTTATATTGCAAATGCTTATGGAATAAGAAACATTTTTTATCACATTAAATAAACGGAAAAATTTATTAGGTAATGAAATTTTTTATTGCATTCAATCATATAAAAAAAGCAGTTGTTACCAATCATTTTATATATATTTTCTTCTCGAACTAAAGAAATTTCGATGTAACATGCGGGTGGGTTATAATCAAGAATAATAAAAGTAAGGAGGATAGCTTAGAAAGGTTCTCGACTATTTTTGTGAATAACCTTCGGAACAGTTCGCTAATGAAGCCAACAGCCTACACCAATCAATAATTAATATAGATTGGGAGGATGGTCTAACTTTCAAACTGACGTCACCACGCTGACTTTGATATAAGCTCATTTGATTTAACCATCAAAAGTGACACTTTAGACGCCAGCGCTACGCTGTTGGATTTGTGTCGTCACCACACAGACCAGCCGCCAGCTGCTCGAGAACACGGCTCATTTGGCGGACTTTCCCGAGGGTCAACGAAAATTGTCGAGGTTCCTGGATTCCTAGGCCATCCTACCAGTCTATAATCGTAGTATATTGATAAGAAAAAGTTTGCCAATAAAATGCGTTGCTTAAACACGACGTGTTGACGTCACTGGGAGACCACATAGCGGCTGAGTTTAAAATAAGCCATCCTCTCCATTCTATCATCGTTACAATCACTTACCAAGTAGTACAAGCAACAGCAACACTTCTAGGCGCCACGTGGCGCTAAGAAGGCGTGGCGTGGCACTCCTCATTCCACAGCGGGGCGTCGCATCTCCGCTGACAAGCCTGCAAGCAAGCACACTCTCATATTTCTAAGGGAAGAAGACGAAGAGATTTCCAGCTCTGAAGAAGCCCCCGCATTACTGGAACTCAATTTAATTTCCCTTTCATCATACCTTTCATCGCTAAATCAGCTTTACTTAATGAAAAAACAGCTACTGCGGTCGGTCCAATGCAAATAAAGCAAACACAAGTTATAAACCCGTTGCATGGAAAGATTTTTTTTATAAGAAAAAAAGAGAAAAACAAACATATTTCTTCGTATTTTTTTAAAATAATTAATTAGTAACTATAAGATAAAAAAAACATACAAAAACAGAACGAGTTGTATAATGGAGAAAATTTTATATATAGTAAAAAACTTTTAAAATTTTTAAAACATTCCATTGCTGCATGACTATTATTTACACAATATTATATTAAATAATCTTACAAATTTGCAAATACCCTGTTATGCAGTTTTAATTTTCAAGTTTTATTTTTTTTCTTACTACTACCCCCCAACCCCCTTTTTCCCTCGTTTCACTTCATTACGCTAAATTTCTGAGAAAATAAAAGAATTTAATAAACACTAAAATAAAAGCATCTTGTAAAAGAGCACTTAAACGAATGTTTTTGCGACTGTTTGCATAATCGTTGCAACGTCGCCGCGCGGTTGTTGCTCCCTCCTCTCTTAGTTCCATTCCACGGTCCGCAAGTTATTGGCCACATAGTGAGAATCCAGAGGCGTTAATACTGCAGCTTATCCCTTTTTTTCTCTTGTACTAATCCTTAAAGCAATTTGCTGGTGCTATAAAATGGTTCAGGGCGAGAGGAGTGGTGCATGCAGGGTTCATGAGAGAGAGAGAGAGAGAGAGAGAGAGAGAGAGAGAGAGAGAGAGAGAGAGAGAGAGACGGTAATTAAATACAACTGCGCTCCCTTTCTATATTACCTGTAAAGAACGCCAACACGTAAGCATTGCAGTTAATATGCAGAGCGACTAAAAAAAATTCTTTCGTGAAAATTAATTTTCATGTTTTGTTTTTTATAATCTATATAATATCCTTTTTGTAAAGAAAATCCTCTCTCTCTCTCTCTCTCTCTCTCTCTCTCTCTCTCTCTCTCTCTCTCTCTCTCTCTCTCTCTCTCTCTCTCTCTCTCTCTCTCTCTCTCTCTCTTATTATTACGCTAGCAAATATTTATTTTTAATTTGCATCCTTTTTCATATAGCTTCTTTTTTTAATGAATGTTTAAAATAAAATAATTGTTTAAAGTGACTAGAATATTAAATTGTGGCTCTCAGCAGTGAAGTTTAAGTAATAACTTGTGTCAGGTACTAGTTCTTCTTTAATTTCATTGCGCAGTTCTTCAAATAAAAAGTTCTTTCTCCAACACTGCTAAATGTAGTATTCATCTTCAAACATATAAATTCCTTTGTCTTTATGGGTAGAATTTTAATTCAAACTTTCCGCAGCAGAGGTCACATCGTACCAACAACAAGTATAACGAAAATTAGTACTTAATTAATTAAATTATAAATTAAAGTATATTAATTTTTGTGACTTTCTCTCCCCTCGTAATATTTTCGATGTCTTTTGTTATACGGACTGTTAAACTTTATTGCACATTTTCAAATACTCTAGTCTCTAGACAAGTTAAATACCCAAAACTTTGTGGGAAACTTAAGAGTCTTTAGACAGTTTTAAACCATGCATTCTTTATTGAAACACGCTTGTACAGCTTTAGGGGGGAAAAAAATAGAACAGGGAGATTGAGAAGAGTGAATTTTCAACTCTTTTGAGATAGCTTAAGTTTGTGTTTACGTGTTTACGTGTTTTTTTTTTTTTTTTTTTTTTCCTTCTCATAAATTAATTAAGTTACGAATCTACACGATTCTCTAATATCTGTCTCGTAGATTTGCAGCTCAAGCAAATCAAACAGAGAAATTTAGAGTTGTCCCGGAGTTTATATATAATTATATCCTTATAATATTATAGCTAGGATTTGAAAAGGAATTACTGCAATTATAAAAATTATAATTAAAGTGTGAACGTTTTGGCACATCATATATTTCTTGCTAGGACTGTCACGATGGAGTTAAGACATATGTCGATAGAGTATTGAAGACAAATGCCCGCATGCTACCCGTGATCATTATTATTCATTCATTATTATAGAATAATTATCATATAATGCATTCTCGCACTGTTTTCTAACTCTAGCTATGTATCTTTATAATAGAGGCACGACACATTCTCACTGACCGCTATACCTTGATCCGAGTTATTAGAGATTCTACTTTGATCTTCTGCCCGCGTTAATACGATATAGTAATTACAACACGTGTGCCAACTACTTTGTTAAATATTGTCCCTCGTTCAGAATAATAAGCTATCTGCCTACCATTATCAAGAACAAGTGCAATAATGACGAGTTATCTGCTTTACCTGAAAGCTCATAATTGCACTCACTGATGGAGCAGATAGCTCAATTATTGCACACATTGCACTAATACGCAGATAGCTCATTATTTGATATTTATACAATTAAACTACAACAACGTGCCCTCTGTACCATGATTAGAGTTATATTTTACTGTTCGCTACCTTAATTGTATCCTCATGCATTACGAAGATCTGTTACGTACAATTCATCAATGCCCAATAAATTGTTATTATATATGAATAACAAAAAGGTATACATGACCGTTACCTTGATCGCAATTCTATTGACAACTGTAACATACCTGTGGTAACAAACGACACTGTGGAGAGACGTACGTTGATCACCACTACAGTAACGTGGGTAGAACGTGAGGTGCTGTGGGGTCGAGAGACGACGGGCCACTGACTGAGGGGGCGAGGATGTTGAGCGCCGGGCCCGCAGGAGCAGCGCGTGCGCCCCCCGTCAGGTCCGGACTCTCAACCCCCGCAAGTGATGCCTCCTACTATTTTGTCTTCGATATCATCATGGGTAGAGTCACCATGCAACCAGAAAATAAATATAGTGGAGAAGTCGTTATGTATAGTAATAAGTTGGAACAATAACCATCCATTATTATTTTAACTTATTATTATTAACTTATTTACGTATATAGCGATACCTGATGATCCTTTTTCAATATAATAGTACTTAATCATATTTTTAAAATCCATGTGAATTGTAGCCGTGGGGCTAGGCAATTCGTTCGGCATTTAAACCAAAAGTGGGCTGCATAAGTAGCAGGGGCAAGGTTCCTCACCGTAACCCGCTTCTTTTTGGTGCTGATCAGAACGTCAAGAAAGAACAGATTAGATCGTTGTAAATGTTATTTTCATGCATGTGAGTAACTACTATAACGTTTAATACATCTTTTATATTTTTGCAGTATGTGTTTCAGTTACACTCTTAAAAAAATTTGGCTGAATTTTGACATCTTATAATCAGTGCATTTTTAACGCCTTAAATCATGATTTTTCAGGCGTTTCGTAGTCAATATTCAGTAGTCAGCATATACTGTCAGTATATAGCTTATACTGACTATTGAAAATGCTCAACGAAACACCTGAAAAAAGCATGATTTAAGGCGTTAAAAATGCACTGATTATAAGATGTCAAAATTCAGCCAAATTTTTTTTGTAATTTTTATTATTTTGAAGTAAATAGGATTCATCATTATTTCAAATCACATGCGCACACTAAATTTTTAAAAGCTGAATTAGTTTCAGTACTTTATGTCAGTACAAAATTGCTCCAGTTTCGTCTTACATCCAGCACTTTTGACCTATAAAACACTTAATCCAAGAACAAATTTGGTACTTAAAAACACAGTCAATTTTTTGTACTTTTTTTTACTCTCTTTTTTCAGTACCAAATTTGTACTTGGAATTAATAAGTGTTTTATAGGTCAAAAGTGCTGGATGTAAGACGAAACTGGAGAAATTTTGTACTGACTGGAGCAATTTTTTACTGACATAAAGTACTGAAACCAATTCAGCATCTAAAATTTTAGTGCTGCAGCACTCATTTAAAATTGATTATACATTCTACAATATATAATTATATGTAACATTTAATTCAAATTTAATTTATGCATGGTCAATATATCAAGGAATTTTATATTTAATTAAGTTGGAGTGATAGACATAATTATACGCACGCGTATATTATAAAATTAAGATACTTTTTTTTATCATGGCATGTTTTGAAATGATATGTTGCTCGCAACTCGGCACTAAATTTGTATTGCAAAAAGAGATTTCAATTAATGAAAATTTTTATTTTAAACTTTTTATTACGTTAATGCGTTATATTCAGAGATTATATTATACACTAACATTATTATATTGTGTATCTTAAATTTTTATACAAAATTTTAAACAAATGAAATATAAATTATGGGATGTAAAGCATTATAGTTTGTAAATTTTCTTAACAGAGTGAACACAGACTGTCGTTGCAAATTTTTAAATCAATATTTGACTTCCACTGCAATTTCTCTGCTGAAAAGATTTTTGGCTTTGTGCCGCTTTCATTTATATTTGTATGCACATTATATACCAAAGCAGCCAAAGTAAAATGCCTGGAAATAACAATATTTATTACCACTATTCATTTTTAAGAGTTTTAAACACAAAGTTTTCTTTAACAATAACCATAAGTATTATTGTGCAAGCTTTCGTTGCAGTACATAAGCCAGCAAGAGTCAGCCAATATTGTCGTTGATAGTTTTGTTTGGCTGGATCGTTATTTTTTTTCTTATTCTCCGCGCGGACTTGGCTAACTTAATTTTCCTATACTACGCAATGAATCTGCATGCAGTTTGAATTGCAGGATGCGGTATTGAAGGAATTTATGAAAGCATTAAATGTATTCCCACGTTTTGCAATTGCAATGAAATTTCATTTGCCGTAATCTATAACTAGAAAAATCTATATTCATAACCTGTTTTAGTATTATAGAATCTTGTATAGTCGAGCTCTTTTTTTTTTTTTTTTTTTTTACTGTAAAAAATTTATAAATTTAAAAGCACTTAAATTTTTCATCAAGCATCAAAATTAGTATTTTTTACTTTGTTAGTTTTTATTCATGTCTCATGAAATAATGTTTCTGCATATTAATTACTTGCTTCATATATTAATTAGTCTAGTAATTATCAGTTTGCTATTTTATTATATATAAATGAATTTCAACGTGGTCCAAACATATACTTAATTATTATAATAGTTATAATTATATTGTTGGTGCAATGGTGCATGCATTTGTAATAAAAAAAATAGCAAACTTTCCTTAATACATGATTTTTATTCTGGCAAGTTTTTAGTTTTTTATTGATATATAATATTACAATATATTATTTAGCACAGAAGAATATAGCATATTGATTCAAATGGGGATTGTGGTAGCCATTGATAAAACAAGATTAGGAAGATATGAATCAACATTGTATATCGATCATGCTTAATAAATAATTAATAACTCCAAAATTAGACTAATTTTGAATTGTATTGATTTTGAAGTATACTTCAGCAGGTTAATTTCTATTTTTAGGTGTTTTTCTTCAAACTAACTTTTCTGTTGTTATAGCGATGATAAAAACAAGCAAACGCAAGTTCCGGAAATAGCAAAAAGAAATTTGAAATGGACAGAAGAAAAGTAAAAAGCTATAAGCAAACTTCTTAAAAATCCGGTGTGCGCGTATAGGATATATATAAGCAATACACTCATGATCACTGTATGTATTTAGAATATATTTCTTCTACGAAGAGCCGGGACTGCCGGGAGGTTAAATTCAGTCACTTAATTGTATATAGTAGGGTTCAGTTGAGAAGCTAAAAAAAAAAAAAAAAAAAAAAAAAATGTTTCCTTTTTAACTGGCCAAGTTAATAAAAGCCAACAATTTTTTCAGTACGTACAGAATATAATAAATATGATATATATATATATATATATATATATATATATATATAATTTAGTAACAAAAAATTAAATTATTGGACCGAGAAAGAAAAAAATAATAATAATTATATTTTACATGGGCATCTCCTCATTTTTCTGATAAACATGTGCATTTTTTATCTTGATATATTTGTTTTTACATTCATCTCAATCGCAAAAAAAAAATAAATAAATAAATAAATAAATACTGCTGCTGCTGCGTTTTACTGCGTCATGTAAGCCTTTTATTTCTTTTATGTCAAACAAGTTGCCTAACTAATTATTAAAGGTGAATAAACCAAGTACAGACGTCTAAAAATCATACCAACAACGTAAATTTATTTTTTCAATTTTTTTTTAAAACTTCTATGAAATCTTAATTTTTTGGAAAAAATAAATGCATGCAGTATAATTCATATTTTTAATAATAAGTTTTATCTTAATCTATAAGGTCAGTTTTCTGTGATAGTTATTTTCTCCTATAAGTAAAAGCTTACATTCATTTATTATGTTTGAAATTAATTAATTAATATATGACCCCCCCACCCCTTTTTTTTTAGATACAATTAAGGTAGAGATAATACAGATCAGCTGGCCCAATGCTAAAAAAATCCCATTCATAAAAATTATGAAAAAAATTTAAAGTGTTCTCCTCTACATCCCCTATCAGTAGGTAAAATATCAGGTATACAAAAACGAGCTAGTTTTCGAGTTATTAATTTTTTAAGTTGACCAATTTAACATGGAGAAATGGAACTTCCATGTTAAATTGGTCAACTTTAAAAATTAATAACTCGAAAACTAGCTCGTTTTTGTATACCTGATATTTTACCTACTGATAGGGGATGTAGAGGAGAACACTTTAAATTTTTTTCATAATTTTTATGAATGGGATTTTTTTAGCATTGGGCCAGCTGATCTGTATTATCTCTACCTTAATGAATATAAACATTTATAATTACTTAAAGTGAAAGGAGGAAGGAATGTAACATTTTCATAATTATTTGTGATCCTATAATTTGATCCTTTTGAATCAATTTGCTACTTTGCTATTTTCAATTTTTATTTGAAAAACAATAAAATCCATTATTCATTGAATTATATTAATTCATAAACACAAAAATAATACATTTTTATTCACATAGTCACAACAATTTTAGTTATTTTAAATCTTTTATAAGTATATCATAAATATATCGATGGTGTTCCGTCAAATCGGACTAACTCGTTTTATCGCGATTTGCAAAAGCGAACAACTCGTTTTATCGCGCGCGCTCAAAAAGGACTAACTCATTTTATCTCAGCCGCTCAAAAACGATCAACTCGTTTTATCGCGTGCGCTCAAAAAGGACTAACTCATTTCATCTCGGCTGCGCAAAAACGATTAACTCGTTTTATCGCGGCTGTGCAAAAACGATTATCTTTTTTTATCGCTGATGTTGATTTAAAAACTTGAAGGAAATGAATAGTAATTTTTTTTTTTGGTGGCCTTAATATTTTTTCATCTAATGTTTAGTAGATATTTAGTTATTTACTTTACAATATTAATTTTTTATATTAAATTTTTTAATTTTCTTTTTTTTTATGAATTATTAAACTTTGTTATTTAATTTAATTTACTGATTTGTAATTAAATTAAAATTATTCGAATTGAATACAACATAATAATATTAACAGTATTAACATGTTAAAAAAATAAAAAAAAAGAGGTGAGAAAATATAATGTATAAAGTTTTATTGTAAATTTTCCCTTTTTTTATTATTTGTATAATAATAACAACTTACAAGTGCATAAAATTACCAATTTACACATATATTTTTCATTGACGCGCACTTACTATTATTACCTACATTTCTTTCTTCAACATAATAAAGTTTAACTTAATTTATGCATCAATTTACAATATTCTTCAAATTTACTGTGTAGTATTGAGAAGTAAAATCAAAATGAATGCAGTTTGCATTTCTAGGAAATCATTGACTCCACTTATTATTATATTATTGCCACCGAAAATTTGTAACGAAGGCAGCGGCTTTACATTTTGTTTAAAGTTATGCTAATATTGCGTCAACAATTTTTTTTTTTCATACAGAAATATTCACAGAAGCCCATAATCACAATTTCTTTGAATAAAAATTGAATTGAATAAATTTAAAATAAAATAAAACACATTGTATTTTTCCTTCACATTGGTATTAAATAATAACACATTATAGTGTAATAATTGTAACAACAAAATGGGCTTACAGGTGTCATTTTTTTACTGGCTCATTCAAAAGAGGAGGTCGAAAAATATCCTTTAGAATTTTTTACGATTATTTTAAGCACTGCATCATACCTAAAGTGGAGATTAAAAATATCCCTTGACCTGGAGGCTCCATCCGCAACGCCTATGACGTCATTACATTCTTTGGGTCAACTCTTTAATGTTTTTAAACAAACACGTTGCAATGGAAACAAATGATATTTTTTATAAACAAGCAACAATGCAATAACTTTTTACAAGTGTTATATAGTTGAACCAAAGAATGTAGTGACGTCATAGGCGTTGCGGAAGGAACCTCCAGGTCAAGACACATTTTTAATCTCCATTTTAGGTATGATGCAGTGCTAAAAAAATCGCAAAAAAAATCTAAGGGTTATTTTTCAACATCCTCTTTTGATTGAGTCAGTAAAAAATTACACCCCGTAAGCCCATTTGTTGCACCAATTATTATTATTTATTCTACCTATTTTAAGCAATAAATACAGTCAAAGAAAAAATATGCATATCAATACATCATATTAATATAATTTAGACACCTTCATCTGATGGAGATTCGATCACAACAAGTTTTAAGCATCATGTAATAATACATGCACCAACAAGAGTACATCATTGGAACCAATACTCTTTAACAAAGGAGGCTACTTGCCTCCAGTAAAAATATTCACAATCTTTTGATGTTAAAACAATCAAGAAATTCATTAGACTGCTAACCTAGTTTAAACTCTTCGTCTTCAACTCATCCATTACACGTCTTTAACTAATCGTTTAACGTCTAAAACACATCTTTTTCCTAGCTTAAAAAGAGGAAGAAATAAAGAATATATTTCAAACATTTTGTGCTCAAGGAGAGAAAGAAACACGTAATTTCGTCTTTTTATCTCTTTCTTCCTCTAAAATGGTGCAAAATAGGAGGAAAAAATATGATAACAGAGCAAAAATAAGATGCAATTTTTATTACAATTCAGTTATATTAAAAATATGTAATGATTAAAAAAAGGGACACAAAAAGAACATTGAGCAAAAAAAAAAAAAAGAACAACAATCTCAACCATTATAGTAACACAATTATTGTCCACATGGAAAATCATGTATTGTGAATTAAAAATGTATTTAAAATCGAAAACTTTCACATTTAAAACAAAACATTACAGTTGTAAACATTATATAACAGTTCCCCAATCATCTACAAAAAAAAGACGTTACTCTTTTTACCTAAATTTAACACTAAAAGTCCCTATCAGAACTTAATTAAGAAAATAATAATTACTTAAATGGCAATCAGTGCTGAATTGTAGTAATTCTTAAAGGCCTCATGAACCTTTTCACAGTATTTACTACACGATTAGCTTTGCTTCAGTGTGATTCGGCTGCATAATTTTTTTTGTTTCAGTAGCACAAATATCAGAGATAATAGCCGATGAAGAAGCACCTGTGACGTCACTCACGCTCATTCAGCGGCGACAATATAGGGAAATCCCTGCAAAATATAGGTTCACTCCCGCTGCAACCACGGCCACGATTTTACTTCTGGAATTTTGAAACTTAACCAGGGCAGTCTTGATAGTATTTGTCAAATAGACGGAAAGATTTTTTTTGGTGAAGTGTGTACAGACTGAGTTTTTGCGGTAGCAAGATAAGGGAAAAATTTAACATTGTTTTCCTATACAACATTTACGCTCCTCTTTCTACCGCAATAACTCGGTTTGTATGAATGTCATAAAAAAAAAATCTTTCAGGCTATTTGAAAAATACTATTAAGACGGTCCTGGTAAAGTTTCAAAATTACAGAAGTCACATTGTGGCCGTGGTTGAAGCGGGAGTCAACCTATCTTTTGCAGGGATTTCCCTATATAGTTGCCGCTGAATGAGCGTGAGTGACGTCACAGGTTCCTTTTCATCGGCTACTATCTCTGATATTTGTGCTACTGAAACAAAAAATTTTATGCAGCCGAATCATACTAAAGCAAAGCTTACCGTGTACTTAATATTGTGCAAAGGTTCATGAGGCCTTTAAATCACAAGCCAGGACAACACCCGCTTGTGAAAGATGTGACGACATGATCTGCAGAACAGAAATATTGTTTTACTTCGATATTTCTATGTATTTTATAAAAAATATATACTCATTATATTCTATGTTTATTAAATAATCATACAATATAACAATTATACATATTATAATATGTTTTAATTATATTTTTTGGCATGATATTTACCTCTGTAGGTCGAATCCATCCACATTTCTTTGTTGACAATAAATTGTGGGAAACAGCTGTTATTTCAGCTGATTTTTAATATTATAATTCCAGGTTATACTAATAAATGGCGCAAAATGACGTGTTTTATTAATTAAAAAATTAAGAAATCCAAATCATTATTTAATTAAAAAAGACAGATAAATGTTCGCAAGGTAACATACTTGCACGAGATAGTCCTTTTTGGGAAACATTTTAGTCGTTTTTGCACAGCCGCGATAAAACGAGTTAATCATTTTTGCGTGGCCGAGATAAAATGAGTTAGTCCTTTTTGAGCGTGCGCGATAAAACGAGTTGATCGTTTTTGAGCGGCTGAGATAAAATGAGTTAGTCCTTTTTGAGCGCGCGCGATAAAACGAGTTGTTCGCTTTTGCAAATCGCGATAAAACGAGTTGGTCCAATTTGACGGAACACCATCGATATGTACTATAAGCCTGAGAATTTCATATTTCTGTAAAATTCCAACAACTGCAGGATTTGCCTTGAATATGCTGGTAAAATATATTATAAGCTGTGCACCGAAGAAACAAATTCAAGGCAAAAATATAATTATGTAAAAAAATAAGATGAATTATTGAAGTGTTCTATTGAGTACGAAAACATTTTAGGACATTGTTTTACCATAAAGTGAGAATACTTCTCAATCTTCACACCTGTAATTTGTGTTTTATTTTAGTTTTTTACATTTAAAGAGAGCGTGTGTGTTTACATGATACATGCCTTTCTTTTTTTTAAATATTTTTTATTGCAACTTTCATCACATCATGAATAACCTATTTTTATTTGTTTATTTATTTTTCTTAATTCACTGGCTTACTAATGACTCTATACATTGATGGTGCCATTATCGAAGTGGAGTCTTCAGGTACAAAAGCTATAGCTGCCACCACCGAGTGATAGTACCAATTTCTACCAATTTCTCTACCCCACATGTTCAACATTGCTGGCGTAAGAAGAGAGGTCTTAGGATGTCACTGAGAGTGTTGAGGGCCAACGATGGACAGGCTGGTTGAGGTTGTCCATTAACCAACAGGGAGGTCACTGGAAGTGGTGCGGGCCAATGATGGACTGCAGCAAGTTAATGGGCATTTCCATGGACTGGTCATCAATCAGAACGATGTCAAATTGATCCATGAACTGCTCAAGACGTTCCTCCGCCTGAAACATCATCACAACATTAATTGAGAATTAACATAACAAATAATAATAACATATACAAGCTCAAAATAGAGTGATGACCATGCTTACTTTCATAATATGGCAGTAACTGGTGTACATATAAATAAAAAACTAAGACATGTATTTTCAAGAACAAAGGTGACAAGACTAAGTTTGCTCATACTTCTTTATAGTACAGTATAGTAAGTAACAACCTGAACAAAATTTATATGTATTATTATTATTATTATTATTATTTTAAAGCTTTAACATCCCACAATTTTGCCTTCCTTCACATACTGCTAGTATCAATTTCCTCAATATCTTTGTACTGTACCTTGTGGTAGAGAAAGCCTATCTTAATCATGGCTGCTGGATCCTGCACCCCATGGCACATGGCTATGTCTCCTACATTATCTCCCAGAAGGATGACATTGGGGCGGTGGGCCAGCAGCGAGAAATACTCTTCTTGGGCCTCCACAGCTCGCTGTTTCTTGTTGAGTCCATGAATTACGTCGCCTTGGAAACCGGCAAGCTTCCCAGACTCCTTGTCCCTGAGACAAAACAAAGACAACAGTTTGAGCAGAAGAAATCATTGAGGATCGAGCCTCAAGCAATACTGGACACTGTTTTCTTTTGTACTTTCTGATAACACAAAGTACTTTGGTAAAACAATGCTATATTGCAACAGTTTTTATTTGTGTATACTGTATATATCCATATTTGTTTACTTCCACTTCCTTTAATAAATACTTGAATCCTATAAAATCCAGCATTGAGGTCTAGTATGTGGAAAATATGAATGAAAGTCAATTTTAGTATATTAAACGAAAATTTGGGCTTAAAAATAATCATTTATATTTCTAAGCTCACTAAATTAAGGGGGAAAAAAAGACAAAATTAACTAACACTATCAAGCATCTCATTACAAAACTTAAATTAAGTTATGTTCCTGTAGGACTGCAGATTGCAAGATGCAGTTGTGGACTCACCAGTTGAGGAAGTTGGAGATGATCCTGACGTTGGGCAGCAGCATGCCGTGCTTCTCGAGGGCCACTCTCACCACGTCCCCCACGCCGGCAGAGAAGACCAGGACCGGCACCTCAGCCGCCTTCAACGCTCGGAACATGTCCTCCGAGCCGTCTCTGTGGAGTTGAGCTGAGAGTAAGTTTGAACAGTCACAAATTGATGAGATAAATCAAAGCCCAGATTGCGCTGAACTGTAGGATTTGTGCTTTAAGGTAGTATACTGATTGAACACATTGAAACAGCACAAACTGGAAAATTTAAGGCTCATGAAAGAGCTAGCTGCTTGCAATTTCAGGGAAGGTAAAGAGAGTTAGTCATTCCAACAAATTTTTAACTCTCCACATCTCTATCAGTATGATAATACTGACAATCACAACAGGGGTGAAGTTCATGCTTTTGAGGCTTATTAGTACATTTTCATTTTTTTTTTTTGATCATACAAATACTACTAAATGCACTGAAAAGTTCATATTTCTACTAGATTAAGGTAGAGATAACACGCTCAATGTTAATAAAAACCCCATTTATAAAAATTATGAAAAAAAATTTAGAATGTTCTCCTTTACCTACTGATAAGGTATGTAAAGGAGAACATTCTGAATTTTTTTCATAATTTTCATGAATGGGATTTTTATTAACATTGGGCGTATTATCTCTACCTTAACAATAAACAAATAAAAAAATGTATGATATTTCCTATCCTGAAGTGATGTGAAGTGGACCCTAGAGTTTGGTACCTGAAATTTATGTCACACTTGTAGACGAGGTCTTGGATATTCTGGGGGTTGACCTCACAGCCAAACAGCAGCTGCTCGGAGTCTCGGTACCACTGATCCATGTAGGGAGTCTTCTCGGCCACCGTCATACCGGGGTGGATCTCATAGGGGTGAAATCGTTGATACAAGTCCTTCCAGGCTTCAATATAGCCTTCAGGAAGTTCAGGTATCATGTGAAATATACCTGAAAGTATGAGTGTTAGTCGCTGAGAAAGTGATAAATCAATTACTAATTACCAAAGGTGGTAAGACAAATCGCTCCATTTTTATGATCTTTAGTAAGTGTGTGGTCAAAATCTGAAATCACCTGAAATATACAAAAATATTTTAGTATTCACTACTACAAGTTAAATAAAGTGTGAATCTTGTTGCAATATAATTTTATTATTGTAAAATATCATGATACTATAGATAACTTTCGATCCATGTATTATTTTGCTGAACCTTTACTGTAGTATTTTAAATAGTTGTATTTATTAATTATAACATGTATTTACATGAAATATGTTTCTACAGTACAAAGTACATACATTTTGCTTGTTGGTGTTGTCAGCTTATTACAGGCATACAGGTTTAACAATTGCTATTTTCACACAAATAAAATATGACAATAAAATTTTGTTTCATATCTTCTATCTTTCTCAACCATCCAACTGAATTTCGGTTGATAAAAGAGGAGACCCAGGAAGAGTTGTCTTCAATTACCTGAAGTTTCTCCGCACCCCCAGAGATAATTTCCTTCAGAGTTACCTCCAGGCGAGCAGGGTCCTTGACACGAACTTTGGGCTGCGACAACAGTTGCTTCATCTGCGACAACAGTTTCAACGTCACCTTTTACATTGGTTTATAGAAGAGATTTCGTCAATAAATTAACATTTTTATTTTACAATTTTTGTTACATTATACATGCATGCGAGTTCAGAGAGTATATGCATATAATAACATTATTGACATGAGTATATATATTAACTCATAAACACTCATATTAACACTTAAACTTAGTGAATATTAAAACCTATACATACTGTACTTACTAATTCATCCATTTTTTTGAAGCAGCTAGCACAGCAGTGCTGAAGTTGATGTATGATGAACTATGGGCCCTAGATCAAAAGGCATCATAGTCAAGTGGATGCCTCGTCTCTCGTCGTCTCGAGAATATTGAGTGAAGATCCTTCACTGGAGTACGTGACAGTGTCCTGACAGCAGCATGTACATTTATTGAATAATATGCATTCAGCTAGTATTGTATAATATGCACATACTCTGTGTTCAATAGTACTGTATAATATATTCTACAGCTAGGTAGTATGATACATCTTATCATTATAGTTGTACATTGCAGTATATATACATACATATATATATATATAAATATATATATATATATATATATATATATATATATATATATATATACCCATATATATATGTACAGTATGTACCTAATTTTGTTTACAATTTGAAAGTTGTGACTTGTGAAATTCATGACAACTTGACAGTCTTGACAACCTAATGAAAACGAGGCTAATACTAAGAGCTTAATTAATTTGTGTATTCTGAATTAATTATGCATAATTACGTTGTTGTTCCAGCGGTCATCGGCGTCACTCATTAATTGCTGCTGCATGGTCAAGCAAACTTGTTGATCTCATTGATGCCCGTAAATTCGCATGACAATTTACGTGACAACTAACAACAGCTATAATACTCTTCTGCTGTAATACTACAATCCTCTTTGAGGGATTCTAGTGACAACAATAGTAGGAGAGTAGGATAATTCGGATTCATCGTGGTTGTATCAAGGATTTTGTATGTACATACAAAATCCTTGGGTTGTATTCATAAACATCGATGACAACAAAAAACAGCTGAGCTGTCTTCAGCTGCAGCTTCTGCGCATGCGCATCCGATTTCTTTCTTCAAATTTCATTTCGCGCAAATTTGTATGAAGTATAATCCCCGCATCCCCGGCCGATCCGGCGAGTCCGGGGGCGTATTCGAGAAGTCGCTCCGATATGTCGGAGAAGCTTATCCGTGTTTTTAAAGAAAATCTGCGAGTCCAGATCTGGCGGAAGTCGTCACGCCCGTCTTTCTACCACCAGAGCGCGCCATCAGCAAGAGTCCTCCCGCTTCTCGCTGCGGCGGCAGCGATAAACGAGAACAAGAAGGCTACAGTTAGGAGGTGCCACGCTCCGTGCTGCCCCCAAGCGGATAACGCAGAACTAGCAAATGCAGATGACAGTCTGATATCTGAAGCAGATTTTGTCCGCGAAAAATTCAAACGATGGAACTATAAAAGCCAGCAAAAGTCTTATTTACAGTACAAATGTGGGTAAAATTGTGATAGAAATAAATTCTACGTTAAATTCTGAAGAAGATAGACTTAATTTAAAAGAATTTTAATGGATCATCGGCCCGATGTTGACGGATTTAATTTACACCGTTTGAATTTTTCGCGGACAAAATCTGTTTCAGAAATCAGACTGTCATCTGCATTCGCTAGTTCTACGCTATCCGCTTGAGGGCAGCACGGAGCGTGGCACCTCCTAACTGTAGCCTTCTTGAACGAGAAGAGTGGAAATAGCGCCACGGCGAGGAAATATACAACTAATTGTGAGAGTCGAAAAGCGTAATCGCGAGAGTTTGGGAGCTGATTATTTTCTTCTTCACACAAATAATGAGCACAGAAACTGTCGTAAGCAATTAAAACCGCTGCAGCAACAATAATTTAATTAATCCATCCATTTTTATGGTACTAAACAAAATAACTCGCCAAACATCTGTGGGGGCGGAGCCAACTATCATGGGCGGAATTAAGCTACTAGAAGATAACGTTGAAAAAAGTCCATTTTTTTTCTTCAAATAAACTTTATTTTCTTTCATCTGCCGTAGCAGTGGCGTGGCGCAGGGGTATGCACGCCTGCTTGGCATGCAGGCGGGAGTGGGTTCGAGTCCGCGTAAGGCCTTTTTTTTACTGATTTTTTTTTTACTTCAATTGGATTTTTGTATTGGATCCCCTTCCACGTTTCGCTTTCCGGTCCCTGATTAAAAGCCCCCCTTACGTTTCGCTTTCCGGTTTCATCTGATTAAAAAGTTTGGTTGGACTTTTTTCAACGTTATCTTCTAGGGGTCAGACTATCATGGGCGTGTCTATCGGTTTAGAAAAAGTGTTTTTTAAAATATCTGACGGACTGAGTGTGTGACGTCACTTCCTTTATCTGTGACTTATCTGTCGGAGAAGACAGATTTATTCTCGAATACGCCCCGGGACTAAGCTCCGGGTCCGAGAGTCCGGTGGCGTCCGGTAGTGAGTCCCTTGCATGACCATGACGTCTCTGTCCCTATATACTATATTTATATATTCCCTACAATGTATGATGTAGGCCCTACGTACATCATATATATAATTATTATTTCACTATATAATATGCGGATTATGCGGTGCTGCATGCTGGGTCCGGTGGGATCCAGCCATGCACTCAGCCTTTTGTGGTAAAAATAGACTTTTAAAAAAATCAAAGCTTTGTAAGGCTTTTATAGGACTACAGCAGCGACTACAGGGAGATGTTTTTCAGTGAAGCGAGAGATTGCAAGATAACATTTACTACCTATAAGATACGTCGATCTATACTATATATATATATATAATAATTAATATATTATATTATTAATTATGCATAGAATTATAATACCTACAAGATAATATTATATATAAAAGAAGTGAGGGATGCGGGAAATTCATATATTTTATTGCCTTCAAGTGATCGAGTTTAGCCATCTGTATATATAACTACTTTTGATGCTATATATATAATAAATTTGCTATTTAAAAACATATATATAATATATAATTATGACAAAATGAAACATACAATTTTCATATTTATGTAATATATAATTTATATCAATTTATTAACCAAAAAATAATACATTATTATTCACATGATCACAACAATATTACTTCTTTTAAAACATTTGTAAAATTATCAAAATAATTAAAAGTGTGAAAGAAATACAGATTTCTTTAAAATTACAACAAATTATGGTTTTACCTTGAATAGGTGTAAGGGGTCATTTTATTGAAATAACAAATTCAGGGCAAAAATTAATGAAATATAACAAGATAAAAACTATATGAAACTATCCATGAAATAATATGAAAATAGTTTAGGACATTATTTTTTATTTGGATATGTACCATACTGTGGGAATTCTGAATCTTGAATTGTAGAGAATAACAAAATAATAACAATAGCTTGTGCAGTTATTTCAATACCACATCCAAGATAAGTTATTAAGAATTCACAATTAATTGAGCTATGTCCGCTATGTAGTTTTCTAAAATGGGTATTATTATCAGTGGTAAAAGTATATAAGGTAGTCGCACCAGTGTGGTGCACCGGTAAGACATCAAAATTTAATATCATAGCTTATAGGAATGACGCCATAGCACTGTTAAGAAAATGAAATTACTTTCACCACTGATCATAAAGTGTATAGCAGGGTGAAGCTGTAAATGAGTCAGTCAGTAACTAATGCTTTTGCATTCTAATATGTTTTTTTAAGCATATTGCAATACTAAACAATAAAAATGTGAAGTACTTCTTTACTTCAAACCAACGTTCCTTTATACAGGTTAAGCCACCAATTGGACTAATGTGGCTTATCCAATCACGTTCAAGTATTTTAGGCACCATCGTACTGCAAAACTTTGAATGCGCCCATCATGCAATACTATTTTTGAAATTTCGCGGTGCAATTGGGCCTAAAAAAATTACCAAAATTGATGCACAAAATGCGTGCATGTCTTAATCAGTATGAAGGAACGTTGCTTCAAACTGTGGACTGCAGAGCCAATTTTTAGCAGTGGTGAAAATGTGAAGCAGCATAAAAATTAAATGTAAGTAAATATAAATAATTGTGCAAAACAAAGTGAGATTCTCACCAACAAACAAAATTTGTTTGTGTAAGACTATTCACTGAAAAAAATTATTTCAGATTAGTATCAAAATTTAAAATAATTATCTGACTTAGTAAAATATATTACTGTACACAGTCAAGTCTATAAAACATTAAAAGTAAAGTTATTAACAAAGACAACTCCTGGCCATGAAACTGACTTTTGTAACTTGGGTAACATTTGATTAAAATTTCTTGACACAATTCCACTACGTTCAATGTAAAATAGTGCTCTATTAGGATTGAGGTCTTCACATACTGGTATGATATTGTTCCAATTCCTGACACAGCAAAAACAAATTTTGCTTAAAGCCTGCAGTCACTACTGAGTGACGGAACCAAATCCTCTACCCCACGTGATCAACACAGCTGGCGTAAGAGGAGAGGTCACTGGGAGAGTTGAGGGACAATGATGATTAGGTTGGTTGCCATGGACCGCCCTGAGGTCACTTGAAGTGGTGGGAGCCAATGATGGACTGCAACAAGTTGGTGGGCATTTCCATAGACTGGTCATCAATCAGAACGATGTCAAACAGATCCATGAACTGCTCAAGACGCTCCTCCGCCTGCAATAAACAAATAAATAAACATCATCACAACAACAAATGAGAAAAGTACTCTCAAAAAATTAAACCTTCTTCATTTTGCAATTATATCCACCTTGAGATTGGGTAACTTACTATTACTACTGTATTTAAAAACCATGATTTTATTGTTTAATCAAACATGACTTGTTTGTGTATAACATGTTTAACGTTTAACAATGAAAAGTCTTCATGCGACAGACATTATAAACAATGGTTTGTTACAACCATTGCGAGTAGAAGACTTTGGTAAGCACATTGTTAAAATATCAAGAACTCACAACATTCGCCTCACTATCTTCACTATTTTCATAACTTACTTATTTAAAGAAGATAGAAACGCATACGATAGAAAAAGATTTGTTGGTAAGGGAGATAGTTTAAGCTTTTAGCTGTCATTGACCCAGCAAAAAGAGAAAAATTAACTAAAACAACGCAATGCAAGCATATTAGGCTGGACTTGACGCTCGTTTTGAGAGAAAGAGAGAGAGAGAGAGAGAGATTATTGGCTTGATCAGATAATTTTTGCTAGCAAAGTCGTCATACAAATAATACATTTGGTGCGTCACTCTCTAGCCATGGACAGCTGTTTCAGCCTACTGGACCTCATCAGCATGGCAAGGAGAGAGAGGCAGTAGTTCCCAGCGGTCCCAGCCAGGTCTATGTGACAGCAAGGCTATTGAGCAACTACTGCCAAAGTAGCAGAGATCGCACAGCTTTTTATACCGGCGGTCCGAGTCTCACTATTATATCATGACTCCTCATTGGCTGCTACTTTGTGGGCATCAAATGTTTAAATATGCAACACTATCGCCACAAAAACCATTGATACAAGCCAGGGATTTGAAATAAAAAGTAGAGACAGTGGGATTTGATAGAGGGGTAAAAGATGGACAACACAGAAGGGAAGGTAAAAACAAAGTAGCGATATTAATTAATTAATTAATTAATTTGAAAAATCTTACTATTTTCATAACTTTTGATATATACCTTGTGGTAGAGGAAGCCGATTTTGATCATGGCTGTTGGATCTTGCACCCCGTGGCCCATGGCTGCATCACCCTCGTTATCTCCCAAAAGGATAACGTTAGGACGGTGGGCCAGTAGAGAGAAGTACTCCTCGTGAGCAGCCACAGCTCGCTGATTCTTGTTTAGCACATGGATCATGTCTCCTTGGAAACCGGCGAGCTTTCCAGACTCGTCCCTGTGACAACATAGAGATAACTATTTCAGACTACGGCAGTGTGACATTACAGAAAGACATGGTTCACATCATACTGTCAAGTCTCTTATAAATTAAAAAAATAAATAAATATCCTTGACGCCGTTATTACCCTTTTGAGTGTGGCCAGGCCGATATTTTAGCCTTTCCAGTAGGAGTTATCTTGCGACCGAGCTGGGGTTTACCAGGCTCCCAGAACCCTTTTCTGCACTCTTCTGGGCTCCTACTACCAGATCTGTGCAGCCTACAGTGGCAGTGCAAGACTGCAGGGCAGCGGAGTATAGACAGTCGTAAACTGCCTTCCTCCTACCACTCCATCAGTCAGTCACACCCATCCCAAGTCATGAAAAGTCTGCCGGATTCGGGTATTGAACCGGGGACCTCTCGGACCAGAGTCAGAGGTACTAACCACTACACCACAGAGTGGATTACTGTATATTGAATCTGATCACAAGAATAGTGGTATACGTATAAAGTTTTTTTTTAGATTCTGAAGCAAATAAGAAAATGTATTAACTAGAAACTTAAATTAAGTTATGTTTCTGTAAGTGCAGTTGTGGACTCACCAGTTGAGGAAGTTGGAGATGATCCTGACATTGGGCAGTAGCATGCCGTGCTTCTCGAGGGCCACTCTCACCACGTCCCCCACGCCGGCAGAAAAGACGAGGACCGGCACCTCAGCCGCCTTCAACGCTCGGAACATGTCCTCCGAGCCGTCTCTGTGGAGTCAAGTTGAAATTAAGGAACTGCCACAAAGATTATTAGATTTCAATGTTGAAGTTTCGGTTGACATTAAATTTAGTTTTGATTTCCTAGCCCATGGGACAGCTCTTATATCTGACTGATTTGCTGGAATTAGTTTCAAGATAGAAAGCTATGTATACTGTATTTGCTATTTTAAGTAAGTTTACAAAATGTACCCAATCTATCAATCCCCCCCCCCCCTGAAAAAAATAATAAAAATAAAAAAACCATGCTTCCATAAATTTAATGATGAGTCTCACAAAAAGAGCATTATAGTCCAGCAAGCGAGAGTTGGACCACAGAAATGACGTAATTTCGGTAGTTTTTGCTTCCGCTTGCCATGGTATAACCCGCAATCGGAAGTTCTCGTACGTCATTTCCGACAATTTTCATGGTCCAACTCTCGCTTGCTAGACTATAACACTGTCAACTGTACATGAAGTATAATTATGTATGCATATACTAAGTAGAAATTAATTTCAGAACATGGAAATAAGTTATAACTTATATAAATGCAGTGGATGTATGAATGTACAGTTATTAAAAAGAAACATAAATTAATATGATAATATACAGTACCTGAACATTGTGTCGCACTTGTGCACCTGATCGTGGAGGTTCTGGGGGCTGACCGCACAACCAACCAGCAGCTGCTCGGAGTCTCGGTACCACTTCTCCATGTAGGGAGTTTTCTCGGCCATTGTCATGTTGGGGTGGATCTCGTAGTGGTGGTAGTGATGGTAGAGTTCCGTTGAGGCTTCAATGTGGCTTTCGGGAAGTTCAGGTATCATGTGAAATATACCTGCAAGTATCATATGTGTTAAGTCTCTGAGTAAATGATCAATCAGTACCAACTTACCGAAGGTGGTGAGACAACTTGTTCCATTGTGATGATGTTTAGTAAGAGTTTGGTCAAAATCTGAAATTACCTGAAACATTTGCAACAAGTGTTATATGTGAAATTTCTTATTTTTTTTTTTTTAAATTTACATTTTTGTATGACAACTCTAGTAACACCGGTACAGTATATGTAACCATTATAACGGAGAGTTTTTATCTACAGAATTTTCAGTTTAAAAGTGACTGTCAAAAAATAATTTTTTTTTTTATTTATTTATTTTTTTATTTTATTCAAATTAAGGAAAATAAACCATCTGTGACTCTTTCGATCGGTAAGGCCTTGCTGGTTATTCCTATCCTTTTCTTTTAATAAGATTTTTTTATTTTATGTTATTTTATTTTAGTTGATGTATTTTTTAACCCAGAAATTTATGATGTATTAAAAATTTGAGTACAGTATGTCCAGGAAGAAAGTTATCTGCAATTACCTGAAGTTTCTCCGCACCCCCAGAGGCGATTTCCTTCAGGGTTGCTTCTAGGCGAGCAGGGTCCTTGACACGGACTTGGGGCTGCGACAACAACTGCTTCATCTGCGACAACAAGTTAAGCACCAACAAAATAAACAAGCATTTTCTGTGATCTGTTGTTTAAGCATATTGTATACTGTACTGTATTTTTGATTATCGTGTGTTAATCTACTCTTGTGAATTAGAAAAAAAAATAAATAAAATAGAAGGGGAAAGGCAAATAATATCTTATTTATAGTAATATGATTTTAGCTCTCCATTCCTCACTCTTCTTTTGTCAGTTATCATAATTACAACAACAGACAACAGAAGAGGAAAGAGGTACTTCAGAAAGAATGAAAGGACAGGAGGGAAGGAGGAGAGCGGTCTCAAATCGAACCTAGTTTACTCAGAGCCAGGTTCGGACTGGCAATAAGAGGCTGGGTCAGAGATTTCTGACTGGCCCCTCCAATTTTTAACCCAGAGCATATAAAAGTGTTCTTAGGCTTCCTTCTAGGTGGTCCCTGCTTAATTTAATGTATATATAGTCCCTCGTCCGCAATAATGAGCTATCTGCTTCACTATGTATCTCGTTGCAATAATGAGCTGTCTGCTATTTCAGATGAACACAATATTGAGCTATAAATCGGTATAAAATAAGGCTCAAAATTGCGCTGACCTGAAAGAGCAGACAGCTCATTATTGCATTTGAATTTTAATAGGCAGATAGCTCATTATTCCGGACGAGGGACGATATGTCCCTGACTGGCCTCTCTCCCAAGCTGACCCTGGTCAGAGCTACTTCCACTCTCCATCTGTGAGGAAATTTAAGTACTGGGGAATATCATTAGGGCCTACAGGAAATACTTACTACTTCATCCATTTTTGAATCAGAACAGTGCTGAAGTTGGGTTGATATAAATTATGGACCCTGGTTAATTGAGAATGGATAGAACGGTTGGGCTCTCTCTCTTTCTATGCTGGAGAGGCAAAGCAGTAATCTGTTGACAGAAAATACTGTTAGTAAATTAATAATATATGACCACTCAATCCACTCTGGGACATAAAAAAAAAATATAATATAGTTTGTGAACCGCTGAGCTGTGTAGGTTTTCTGCGCATGTTTTTGTTATGCAATTAGACATACTGTTGATCGGGTGCAGAAAACGTACATGAGGTAGTTTTCTTTTTACAAGCAGGCCTATTTACTGTTGTTGAATTTGCTGTCTCCCTCTCAACCACAAAAGTGTAATATATAGTTTTTCAAGCCTTAATGAACGTCTGGTCTGATCCTGGTATTTCATATGCTTTCAATGTAAACAGAAACACAAATATCCAAATATTACAATATTACAAATATTACTGGTAATCTTCTGTGACTGCTTCAACATCAGAAATGAATTATTTCCAGACTAAAACTTAAAAAGTCTTTAAAGCAGCACAATTTTCAAGTACCTATAGAGCATTAATTTTCCAAATAATTCTCTTGATTGGCTGCCAGGCAACCTGTTGTGTATGCATATTATTATATTATATTATGTATATTTGGTTACTGTGTGTTATACTGTAATCACTATGCATACAAGAGGCATAAATTATAGTTAATCCAGCCTTGTCTGAGTCTGTTCAGTTTAGTAGGCTGCATATCTCAGCGCTGTCTAGCTAGTCTACTGAAAATATTATTACAAGTTGCAACACATTATGTATTTTTTTTTTTTTTTAAATAATATTGGCGTCATAAAGTTAGTGAGAACGTAGTGGTAACTGCTGGAACTACGTGCGTCTGGCGAGGATTGCTGTATATGATTAACATTGTAAAATCATGTAAATGCTCTGTCAGCAGCCACAGCATAATTTTACAGAAATGAAAACACCATAATTAGTTGTAAAATATTTTCGGACAAATATAAAAAAATATTTCAACTTTGTAAGTGATTTCTTTCCTAAAAATTTGGTAATTTTTGTGATTCTCCCCATGCTATAGGTATTGTTTTATCCTTGATGCAAAGAGCAAAATTTTCAGACGTCAGCGCCATCTCCTTTATGTCCTCTATACGTTATATTATATTATAATTATATCCAACACACACTAATGTTAAGATAAACCATTTACGGAAGATACAATATTTGCATAGTTTATACACTCAAGCATTAAATTGCAACACAGACCAAAGTCCAGGACGCTGCAAGGCTGTCACTTCTCTCCCAACTTACATCGAATGACAGCGCATGCACAATATGAGTCACGGCTTCATATCAGCTTCATATGTGTTATCTCTGATATCAGCAGCTTAGATTTTTTAATTAGCTGTTGCTAGAGCGAGTTAGTAAGTCGAAGATGATTTTTTTTTTCAATGCTCTAATGGGAGAGGGATGCAGTGAACGTTTTAAGTGCTAGTTGCACACCAATCCGCCTGCATGACGCGATCGAACGTTCGCCTCTGTTTTTGACTTTGTGATCATATGTACGAACAACAACGCTATAACCATACATACCACAGGGAATATTTATGCATATCTCCTCTCCCATATGTATACATACATATCATACAGTGTGCATACATACTACCAATGTACTCATACTGTAAAGACGCTTTCACATATCAATGATATCATTCCCTAAAACTGGTTACGGCAAACTACAGAAATATCAAGTTAAGCTTGAGGCGTTTCTGCGAGTAGCGCGTTGGAGTAATTTAATTAGAGAATTAAGGCACCTTTTTTACTGACTGCAATGAATGAGGGGACTATTTATATGTATGCATATAATGCATAGAATGGCATAGATATGCATAATATGTACTGCAATGTACCACAGTATAACGTGCACGTGGTGCGTGGTGTATGCATACTGTAATACACATAATAATATATAATATATTGCATATTGCAGGTCATGTAAGATGCATACAGTACAGTACTGTACAGGTGAGAATTCATGCAGAGCTAGCGTAGGGGTGGTGGACAGTAGGGGAGTTTGGGATCTCCAGGCATCTCCTAAATGCATATTGTCTATATATGATAGCTAATAGCTAGGGCATCTATAGTGGACCATATTATAGGCCATCATACTATTCATACTATGCATATATCATAATATGCATACGTTATATGATACATACATACTGAATTTTGATATCATAGTTAACTAACGTAATATAATAATTAAAGATTTGAGATATTATTAGTTATTATTAGTGAAAAGCGTGAAGAGTAATGATTGACATTTAGAGCTGTTTTATACTTACTAAATTCACAAGTCCAAAAACACACCGCGGCACATGGAAATTCATGGAATCATGGAAATGACCTTGACTTGAACAAACAGATGGTAGTGATTAGTGATGTTACCAGATTTTAATTAACCAGTTTGGAAATTGGAAATCTGGCAACATTGCCCGCGTGCATTCGTGCGCAGTACGCCATATTGAAAAATTAAAATAAATCTATTTCATACGATCGAGTCCTCCTTGATCAAGGAGGATAGATAGGGAGGACCATCTTACCTGTCCATCAATGCTAATCAGCGATTCAAACCTGTGTTCAACAAAGTTCAAACAATTTGCAGAAACAACCACTCCAAAGAAATTTTTATGAAGCTCGAATCTTTTCTTTGCAAGTGCTGCCATCTGGGCCCCGATTTAATATCCATTTCTCGCCGTCGCAAGTCCATTGCGACGTCGCAAGTGAAGCGTCGCAAGCAAAAGTCGATTTAATATCGTCCGCGGCGCAGACTTGCGACGGCAAATTCGGGCAGTTGCGATGCCAAATTTGCGATAACCTCAGAGGTGCCGCAAGACGACTTACCACGCTCTTCTCACCTCGGAATCACTTTGTTCTTCTTAATTAATTAAAAGAAGAAGAAAGATAAAATTTATCCAGAATAGCCAATGTTTTCTTAGATAGATTCTTTACGTACTCATATTTTTTTTAATACTATTTAAGCATCCATGGCCGAGTTCTAGCTCTTCAATTGCTTGTTCTTGGATTGAAGAACGTAAATTGTTTTACAAATTAATCAAGGTATTATTTTGTGTCCAATTTAAATTAAATATTTTCCAAAAATTTGCTTCTTTATTTTTAATTAATTTAAGAAATTAATCGATTCATAAAAAATATTTTTTCAGTTTTTCTTTATTCCCGAGACGGATTGAACCAAGAAAGGTGCGAATAAATAACGTTTTTAATTCCCTTAATTGCTTTATAAATCAAATTAAAGTATTAGTAAATTAAGATTTGAACCGCGCGGTAAAATGCGACTTGCGACGCGATCGACGCGATCGGATGCGATGTACTTTGAGCATCGCAGTGACGTCATCATCGCAAATTCGAATTTGCGACGCGATTGACACGTTTAGTACCGCGGTCATGATTGGAAGGTGACTTGCGATGGGGAGGGGCTAGCAAATATTTTTCTGTCGCAGACTCTAATATTAAATTCACTTTGCGACGTCGCAAAGGAGCGTGGTAAGTGCATCGCAAAATATTTGCTAGCGACGCGTCGCATCTGCCATCGCAACAAATAATAATATTAAATCGGGGCCCTGGTGGCCACCATGGTGTCCCTGGTCTCGAAATTTACTTGCATCAAGATTGGTCTTACACGAACTTTATTATTTTATGGAATAAATACAAACATTCAGAAGTTATGAGTTACCGCACAATTTTTTTTATATTTTTTATAATCATTTTGTAATCAGTTTGTGTTTGTTGTTATAATAATTCAAAACATATTGCAGTGACATGTGAAATATGGAGACCGCCATTTTGATTTAAACAAAACTTACAAGTCATATACTGAAATCTCTTCTCCCAATTAAAACCTTGGGCATAGCTCGTTTGGAAAAGCGCTCGACTTCAAATCTGATATCGCTCAGCGACGTGGGTTCGAATCCCAGTCGGGACGGAGAACTTTTTAATTATTTTTTAATGCTTCGTTTCACTCGGTGATATCATTCAACCATTATTTCATTATAAAAATTATTTTTAATTAATAACTAATCCACGCATGATAAAGAAATATGATAAAAATAAATTAAAAATTGTTTTTACATGCACTTATAAATTTTCGTTTGAATACTTGAATCTTGAATAGCATTATACCGATAGAAAATATTTATGAAATAATAACTAAAAAAAAATATCCTTGCAACACATCGGCATCAAACCTGGGTCTCCAGGTAGATTACGTAATAATATAATTCATTAATATGCATCTCGTATGAACTATCAATTCTCATTCATGGGATTACACTACAGTTAATTTGACATTACATCCGGAAGTAGCCGGAAGTATCAAATTTGTGTTTTTCTGTTTGTAATTCAGTTTTGAAACTTTACAAAGTGGTTCGAAGTAGAAATACCGACCTATGTGTGAAATTGTATCACTCTGAAATATGAATAGAATTATTTAAAGACCAGAAACCTTACACTTCCAGCTACTTCCGGATGGAATATAATGTAAATTGGACTATACGTAATATTAGCGGGAATATTGCGGAAGCGGAAGTTTCGTTTCCCGTCATCTTCGCAATCGCGCCAATCTTCAAAAGACGTGTTGTGTGGGAGGAATTTATTTTATCAATTTATATAATTTATTTAGTAACAAATGAAAGAATAATAGTACTGAAAAATCAGAAATAAATCAAGTAATAGGCTTGTAGAACTTAGAGATCATAAAGATCAAAATAAAAGCATAAAATAGCAAATTGTCTGAAAGCCGTATCCTAACGCGGGTTAATTTCGAGACCAGGCATCGATCCGACAACACTGTCTCTCCGTGTACATCTTGCATCACCGTACAAAAACAGCTGATCGAACACAAGCTGGCTTCTGCCACGCCCCCTCTCTTCCCACTCCCTATGTATTCTCCTTGTCCTTGATCGAGTCGGTACCGTCGGTACGTAAAAAATGTTCTAAAAAAAGTACTTTCTTTGCTCTTAATAAACTGCTCACAAGTAAATACTTATGTTAAACGTTTATTTGGTCAAGTGGTCTCTTCATTTGTATATTTATTTATGGACTTAGGTTCATAGTAGCTTGTAAAACCATGACCTAAAATCAATTAATATGTATGCATAACCACAAACCACAACAACTATTATGTATGCATATCTATTTGGACATTTAAATAGCGGAAGCTAAATAAAGATTATTTCATTTCAGAAGTTTTGAGCACTTTTGAGGGTGTTTGGTTTGGACTCAAAGACGCGACCACAGTATCATACAATCCACAGAAAAGTGTCACCAAGGATTCTCCTTGCTGCTCACTGACAGAAGATGCTAGCAACAAGAAGTAGGCTCGTGGTAAGCAATATTTTTAATTATAATCTCACGCCCCCCTTATCCAGTAGCCCACTCGATCCACTTCTCTTAAATACATAGCATTGTAGTGCATAATTATGTATGATACAATTTGCATGCTATAATATATTAGGCATATACTTTATGCATACATACGTACCGCAGTACGCATATATTTTGCATAAATACTACACCACTTTATATTTGTTTTTTTTTGTCTTCAATATTATTATGCAATATTGTATGCATACAGTAATTATATTTTATGGGAGTTGATAGGTTGATACCCTGGTGAACACTGCATATAATAGCACATCCATCAAACCCACCCACCACCCACTCACTCTTCACTACATCCCTATCCCTCCCCCCCCCCTTCCCTCTCCTACTATATGCATACAGAACTGAGACTAATTCAGGGGAAGAAATGGAGATGGAGATCGGAAGCAAGGGTGAATCCAGCCATTAACTTAAGCTAGGGGTGTGGCGGTGCCTTCACCTGCAATGCTGTCTCAGACCTAAAAGGAGGGAATAATTTCCATGTATTTTTGGATCTTTTAGGGGGAAAGTCACTCGCATTGCTGCCCTCCCCCCCTCCCCTTCTCCTGTGAAGTAGATTGGCCACTGAGAGAGGAGGGAAGGGTGGCCAGCCTAGATGCTTGGTTACGTCACTGCATTGTTCTCAAAGCACACATACCCATTACAGTATGATTTTGTAAAAAAAGCAAAATATTTTTCAATACAGTAATAAATTTTATTTTGCATGTAAGATTTGTACTCGAGATATTAACTTATAGCTGTACAGGGTGCAGCCAGCAATGACTCCAGCACGGGAAGTACGGAGAGCAATGAGGAGTGTTGTAAGACTGGCAACTACCTGCGCCATCTCTCTGGACAGGTAAGAAACATCCCTTCGATTTGGATAATTTTGCCTAAATTCTTCATAATAACCTTTTTGTTACAGCAGGACGAGGCAATGAACCAGCTGCTGTTAGAACACAACTACAGCAAACCATGGACTTGGAAACCCGAGACATCATTTGCCAAGCCAACTCGGACTCTCTTCACTTCATCTAAATCTGCAGCAGCACGAGCAGCCGCTGCCGTGTAAGTGAATCATAATAACCTTTGTTTTTGTTTTAATGATTGAGTTTGGACAGAAGAAATTCAACAACAATCTGAACAAAACATTAATGTGTCTGTCTTTGAAACTATTTTCCAACCATATTTTTTCATTCTATTATTATTATTATTATTTGGTGCCAATTTTCTTATAAATTTCTATTTATTTACTCTTTAATTTAACTAATATCTGGTTTTTAATATTGAGAATGTGGCACAGAAACTACTTTTTATACTGCACACCTAAATCTTGTAAATTGAAATTGAGGTGTTATCTACTTGTGCAGCTGCACTGGCCCAGATGACGAAGTTGACATTGAAGGTCTGGAGGAGCCGCTGAGCTCGCAGCTGCAGTGTGTTGCGGAGGCAGATGACTGCGAGAGGTACGCTGAGGAGCTTCGATCTGCCCCCTCTCGACCCCAGCCACTCGCCAAGGAAGATGGAGAGGACTGGGAGGCGAGAGTGCCAAGGTGAGAACGTCAACAAACATCAACACTCTGCTAACAACAACCTTGCATAGATTCTTGTAATGACGAACATACATGGTCCTCATGTGCTTGTTTTTAAACCTTCAATATTACATGTAAATTGTATTTACTAATATCGTTAAAAGGAAAACAAAAAAAAAAAAAAAAAAAAAACAGCTCAGCTCTAAAGCAGCCAATATATGATTGGGTGCCTATTTATTTAATATCTTTATCAATTTTATCGATTTATTTATCCACCTATTTATTTACAGTATCTACATTTCATCCATATTACACATTTTAAAGCAAGACAGCTACAGTACAGTATTTTTAATTACGTAGTTTGGGGATCTGGCACCACTGTTTTATTTCTCTCATTGTTTCATTTATATCTTCTATGAACTCTCAGTTAGATAGCTAAGATAGAGTGCTAAATCCCAATGTTTGTGGAATTCATCATGTTGTACGGACTTGTGAGTTATTTTTATTCTCGAAGCACTCATAAAGTTGTTCACATTTCAGAGTTGGCTGGACCACCGAGCACCTGCGTCTCTACTCGAGTGTGGTGCGTGCCCTCCATGAGCTACAGCTGGGTCGTCTGGCCTTCTCAGGTCGTGCAGACGAGGCCGTTCAGAGACGTCTGGCCGTGGACACAGCTGCTCGCAGGGTGAGGCGGGCCATGGCGAGCGTCACGTGGGACCTCAGACTCACCCACTGGCTTCATGCAACCCTGCAAGAGCACATGCCAACGCCCCTGCTGGCAATATATCTTGAGGTTCTCCAGGTTAGTGCTGGTCTTAAGAATTGGAATTTTGTGCTATGTTTAACTTGATTATCAGAGAGACAGGGATTTGTCTCCACAATAAGAGCTGCTCGTAAATGTACAATACAATCCTTTCATGAATAAAGAATCAGATAAACCATACAATATGGATGTAAAGGGATGAAAAGGAAATTCTGATTCTTGATTATTATTTGATTGTTTATTTATGTACGGACCTATGTAATTTCAGGTTTGATTAAGAAATTTCAAATTATGTATTTTTCTTTAATTTTTCTCCTTAATTTTTTATTATGATTTTTTTTTTTTTTTTTTTTTCCCAAAATTATCGTTGTTTTATCTAGTTTCTGCAGCCATGTATAATCAGTGTGTCTTTAAGTCTTGGTTTAGATTGTGTTTTCTATGAGTGCCTAAATAGTTTAGAGGACCAGTTCATCCCTGCTTATCTGTATCACATCTACAGCATGTGTACTCAATGTTGCAGACCCTGAGAGCCAAAGTGCCGACCTTAGTGGACCAGATGTTGTCTCTCTCAACGTACAATCGCTTGGGTGTGCCAGTTTCCGAGGAGTTGCTGCAGCTGCTGCAGAAGCCCTGGGACCCTGCAGCCGCCAGTCTTTCCCAGCACAAGCCTGTAAGTTAATGTCCCGTCCCCTTTACTTTCATCTAAGGTGGTTAGATGATAGGCAACTCATTGCGTACAGTGTGTCTACGGTTTAAAAAATGGGGGGGGGGGGGGGGAATGCATACTGTACACAAAAAAAGTAAATATTTTCATAATATTTCTTTCATATATTTTGCTTCTTTCAGCTAATGCTTCAGTTACCCTTTTAAGCTAAATTTTGAATTTTGCCACCCACAATAATTTTTTGTTTATTTACATGTTTTCTGATTTGTGTAGAGGAAGCTGCCACTGGACCCTGTCTTGGTGGTTGTGCCGTCAGGTATTGGCAGCCACATTGGTCACAACTCTCGTCGCAACCGTACCTGGACCTCTCAGCTATCTTTGCTGGGCCGTGTGGCTACAATCTCAACACAAGCAGGTAAGGAAAATGTTTTAATTATGTCAATATTTCAATAAACTCTATTATAAAATGTTATTTTTTTTTCAACTTCTGCAAACGTTGAGGATCTAACTGTGACCATGTTCTGTTTGACTGAATCTTGCTTGTTCACAGCCAACCTGACAGGACGGTCGACAGTGGAGAACATGCTTGACCAGCTGCTTGCACTGACGAGAGCCAAGGTCGATGAACTCAAGACAGCAGCCCCTGCTCGACCTGTCATCCTTGTGGGGTGGAACGTTGGGGCTGCCATCGCTTGTCAGGTAATTTCCTACCACACTTGATGTGGTCATATGACATGTTATCCTCGTCACCCTGGTATTCAGTACAGTAAAAACTCGTTATTACACAACGTGTTGTTAGGTAAAACTCGATTTGGAGTAAAGGAGATTGCGACCCCGACAAAAATAATTAGCATTGCAGGTATAGGAAAAACTTGATATAAGGTAGACCCTAATTATGTGGGTCCCTTGACTTTACTTAATATCGTAATAAGTTTTTGCTGTATACAGTAATATATCGTCGTTGTAGCGCCCTTTTGACCAATCTCACTTCGTAATACTTCGGTTTTTTATTTTTGGCGCCATGGGGACCATATCGTCGCCTCAGAATGCAAATCACGTAACTACAAAAAAAACTGATGGGACTTTGACCCT
Organism: Siphlonurus alternatus; assembly: GCA_949825025.1. Taxonomy (NCBI): domain Eukaryota; kingdom Metazoa; phylum Arthropoda; class Insecta; order Ephemeroptera; family Siphlonuridae; genus Siphlonurus; species Siphlonurus alternatus. The sequence goes on from OX463779.1 coordinate 39,669,420, forward strand.
TATGTTCTAGTAAAATAAGGTTTAAAATTGCATCCAATTTTTTTGTAGTTACGTGATTTGCATTCTGAGGCGACGATATGTGGATTAAATTTAGTATTTTTAGTTGATTGCGCCATCTGTTGAGTAAATTTAGTACTAAGTTTGATTTGCGCATTGGGATGACGTTATAGCGCCAAAATCAAAATCCGAAGTATTACGAAGTGAGATTGAACAAAAGATCGCTACAACGACGATATGTGAGATTATGAAAAACGTGGCATTGCTAGTTCTTAGTTAAGTGCAAAATACATTTTATTATTACTGTACTAGTTCTGTCTAGAAAATATTGCTCTTTCTTTTTAATTTCTTACCTTAATCTGCCATTGATATCTCTTTATTATTTTTGTATCAAATGGTATGGAAAGTAGCCTCATTTGGAGGATTCTCCTGTTGTTATAAAAATAGCATATTTAATTTTGCTTTGCAGAGATAGTGTAATTCCTAATTCAATATATGAAATTTTCTAAAAGACTCAGATTTTAGATTTAGGTCTTTCACCTCCAGCTCCTACCGGTACATGTTGAAATGTAAGAAATATAAATACAGTATTATAATAACCTCTGCTAAATGCTCAAAAAATTTTTCAAGATTTTTTCTTACTGAACAGTGCTGACCTCTGTGATATGTTGCAGGCAGCTCTGATGGAGACGGTGGCTGCGGTCGTGTGCCTGGGCTTCCCCATCAGCACGCTTGCTGGACGGAGGGGCCAAGCGGACGATGCAATTCTCGACTTGCAGTGTCCCATCCTCTTTGTCATTGGACAGAACGCTCCAACATCAAGGTAATAACAAATTTCAAGGCATTCCCCTGGGTTATTTAAAAACAGATTTTTAAGTACTGTACTTAAGAAAAAACTCAAAAAATGAAAGAAATGCTTATAAGTAGGGGAATTATAAATTCAAAAGTTGTTGTAAAAAAGTATTATCTTTTCAATATTCAGTATTTTTAGAACAAATCTGCCTTTGCATTCCTTGCTAATATTGTCTTTTCATTTTTGTGATGCAGATATCAGCAGTACATAACTTTAAAATGAACTTTACCTTTGATGTATATAACTAAAAATTATAACAATACAAATTAATGATAAAGGTGAATTTACGTCTCTGGTTTTGTTGTCTGTGCAGGCAGGCAGACTTGGAGGAGCTTCGTGAGCGTCTGCGGGTACAGTCTGGCTTGTTGGTGGTTGGCTCGGCTGACGACAAGCTGAGAATCTGTGGCATGAAGAAGCGCTCAGAAGGTCTCACTCAATCAATGGTGGACCGCTGCATCCTGGTGAGTGTTATTTAAAGTTGATTAGAGAAATGTAACAAACAATTACAGTTTTATAAATGTTTTCCTCTGAGATCTGTGTAGACTAATCTCCCCCTCATTTAGTTCAGGCATTCATCATCAATAACTTGTTGATTGCACATCATTCTGTACAAAATAGCGGAAAAACAGAAGTTCCTAACTTTCTATAATGAGCTCTACTGTGTACCCCATTATGAAGGATGAGAATTACTGTATTTTTTTTTTTTTTTCCCTCTCTCTCTCGCTCTCTCTCTCTCTCTCTTTTTTAGAAAACAAATCTAAATTCAGAATTGAATTTCTTTATTTTATAAAATTCCAGCTACAAGATACAAATAAGGATTAAGATATTATGCATAGAGTAGCTTTTTAAACATTTATTTCACAGATAGCTCTCACTGGGCTGTGTTCTTTTCTCTGTACGTGACTCTTCTTAATTTTTACTTGACTGTCGCCACCGCAGGACGAAGTTGGGGACTTCCTAGGCAGTGTGTTGACACAACCGACACCCTCCCCAGTCGTCGCCTCTCCGACAGTGCGGGTACCAATCCAGGCAGTCGCTAGCACTCCAGAGCAGCAAGCCGCCTCGCGCCGCCAGTCCTCAGAGAGTACCTCAGTGGACCGCGAGACACCGGAGGCCAAGAGGTCCAGATCTGGTAAGATTTTGTCATTGAAAGTCCGGCACATAGGAGGATAGAATTGTTTACTTGTACAGTAAAACTTGTTTGCAAGAAAATTCTCAAACCTTTGAATGATCTTCCTTATCAAGTTTACATGGTAGATTTATTTTTAAGTTTCAGAAACAGAATGATATGAATAATTGCTGCAGTGAGTACTAAAAGGCTATTACTGATCTATAAATTTACAATATTCTTTTTTTAAATATGAAAAATTATCTATGCAATATTTCATTTTAATGAAGGAAAAGGACAGAACAGACCTGAATATACTGTCAATATAGTATTTATCGTCTTTCGATAATTTGTGTTTTCATGGGTCTGTTCTGTCCTTTTCTTTCATTAAAATAAGGTTTTAAAATAGTAAGGAAAAAGGTTCCCTTCTGTTCATTATATGTATTTTATATATTTTTTTAAATTTTAAAGGATTTTAAGGCTTGTAAAATAAATACTTGCTTATAGAACTGTACCAGGCCACCCTCTATATTAAATCTACACATCATACTTTTGTGACCCCACCATGTTTGTTGGTTTCAGCCACCCCGATGCCTGCTTCTCCTGCCAGCTCTTCTACTCCCACCAAGATTATGTACTCAACAGCCAAGCCAGAGGCATCTCTCTCCTTCAACCCCGGTCGATCAGGTATGCTGCATGCAGACTGTCCATACTTATTTCCTAAGCCATCATGTATAATCTACTGTATTATGAGTAGAAATACACATTATATCCGAAGTAAAATGGCCTTAACACCAAAACGTGGGCATAAGAAAAAAAAAAAAAAAAAAATGTTCTTCAATTTCATTTTTTGATCAGGCTAAATTTGGGCTAACTAGCAGTGGCTAACGAAGTTACTGTTAATCTGCAGTGATTTTGGCATAGCTACCCAACTGAATAAATGAATTTAATCTAAAATGCCTGCATCATTTGTTGATATTCATTGGTACAACAATCAATCAACAAAGCTTAGTCTAGTTTAAAGTGACACTTAAATGCAATGTGATATAATTATTTTCTTGTTATTCCCCAAGAACTCCACTATACATGTTGTCAGCAAATAACTATATCGATGGTGTTCCGTCAAAAACGACTAACTCATTTTATCGCGTCCTCTCAAAAACGACTAACTCGTTTTATCGCGAGCCGAGATGGTGGGTTTTGCACTATGGGTTTCCAGGTATAAAAAAAAATGTATACCTGGAAACCCATAGAGCAAAAGCGACCATCTCAGTTCGCGATAAAACGAGTTAGTCGTTTTTGAGAGGAAGCGATAAAATGAGATAGTCGTTTTTGACAGAACACCATCGATATATTCAAATATGCAGTCCACTGGTGTAGTTGAGAAAGTATGCTAGTACACGCTTGATAGCATACCGTACCACCTCCGAAAAAACTAATTAACATAGATAAGTAAAGTAAAATCTGACGTCACCCTTACATTCAAAATATACCCCTGCTATCACTGATGCAGTTAGAAGATCTGCCAGCTGGAATTGTTGTCTCCATGACAATTGTTGTGACTTGAGACTATTGTTGCAGGACAGAAGCGGACGTACGAGGCTAGCACACCACAGCGCCTGGTATTGGGAAGTGGAGGAGGGTCCCCAGAGAAGCGAGTGACCTCATCTCTGGGCTTACGTCAAGGCCAGGTGTGTGTGGTGAGACTCACGAGGTTGATGACCCACCAGGCAGGCTTAAAACCTGACAAACATTAGTGATCATCGCCATAAAATAATGCTATATTTTTAATATTCTACCTGCTACCGTTATTTTCATAAAATTAGGACTACATCTTGTTATTGCGCACTTGCATTTTTTATTAGAATACTAACTTAGAATTGGTGTGTTAAAACAAACTATAATACTGACAATTTATACTATAACTTAGTACTACGTTTAATTAATGCTCCACCTGCTATCGTTAGATTAGTAAAATTAGGACTTTTTTTCCACGTACCTGCAGTATTACAATTATTATAAATAATGTTTTTTTACAAAACTAAAGCTGAACTGACAATTACATTCTATAAATTTTGTAAACATGTACTCTATCTGCTTTTGTTATATTCATAAAATTAGGACTACATTTTTTTACGTACCGTGTCTGTAATATTACATGTATAATTAATAGTTTACAAATGTTGTGTTTATGTGTTACAAAAGTATATCTACTGACAATAACACTTACATTCTATAAAATAATATTACATAATTTGTAATATACTCTACCTGTTGTCGTTATGTCCATAAAATTAGAACTCTATTACCTGCAGTATTAATATAATTAATAGTGTTACAAAACTATGTACTGACAATACAATTTTCAAAGTGTCTCCGTGTTAGACATTTCCGTGTGTTCTTTATACTGCTTGTCGGAAAAGAAGAATGAAGATTAAAGGGACATTTTGTGACTGTAGATTTAATTTAGTTGCACAGGTGTTCCAATTTGATGATGCAAGAACTTTTTGATTCTATTTAATTCTACACTAAATTATTGTAGCTGGTATTTCAGATTTGGTGTCCCGTTAGTGTCTAAAAATACAATGACTAGACTTGCGTACTTCAATAAATGTAAAGAGTTCAATCACAAACTCTTTAATGGTTTAAATTTATCCTTGTTACTTTTTATCTACAAATTAGTTTTTGCTGAGTTATATTGCTCAGAAATTTGAAACTCATTTTTAATATTTACCGCCAAAGAAAGTTAAAATATTATTTTGAAAATTCCATTTTAGCTATTTAATTTACAAACATAACAAGTATTATTTTCAGTTTAAGTATAATTGATTTTATTTTCATTCCGAAATAAATAAATTTTTGTTTAGTTTGGCAGCACTACAGATTTTCAGAATGATGCAAGAACAACTCAATTTACATCACAAAACTATGTTCACTTTCCATTTCAATCCTCTCCCCAGTTCAAAGTAAAAGATGAATATAATGATTCTTCCCATTTGTTACATTTAATTTTTACTATAATTATATAACTGAAGGCTATTGTGCTATTTGATTTTATTTCTGAGAAATATAGGAATAATAAAAATTCATAACACAAAATCCACTTTTTTCTTTTAGAAATTTTGCTGTCTAAAGTTTGAAATAAAAAACACCATTTAAATTGAAACAAATGGGTTAAGTATTAACATTCATTTCAGATTTAATTTACATTGTATAAGGCATGTTAAACTTTTTATTAAAAAAAAAAAAGTTTGCAATAAAATTGGAAATAATAATTTTACATATATATATTTTTTTTTTTAATAAATATTAACCATTTTTATTGCTATTGCTTCCGTAATCCCAAGGTGTCTTGGATGAGAAAAGAAAGGATTACAATTGAAATTTGTTTTTTACTTTGACTGTTTAAGTCACTTCCTCGTTACTTCCTTTGCTGTCTGTCGCAGAACTTGTTCTACCTGCTTGTCTCTGTCACAGAACTCCGGCATCACGGTGAACATTGGTTCTCTGGCCAGTCTCGCTCCCCTCGGTCCAATTCGTCTGGGCTCCGGCGAAGTCTCCCATCAAGATGCCCGCACGAACGTGAGAACTGCCGGTGTGCGAGTTCCCTCCACTCCCACGACACATGCAAGCCTGACGTCTCTGTCTTCACTGCTCTCGGCAAACACCACCAAGATCGGAACCAGCAGCATCCTGCTCACCTCCAATGCAACCGGACATATCAAAGGTCTTATTTACCATTATAATATGAAGTAAAACTTTGTCCACCTTTTTAAAGAAGTATAAAACTTCCAGTATAATATTTCTCTTTCACATGTGCTCATTATTTACCCCTGTTATTGAGATAGAGATATTGGAATTCTACTCTGTGTTACATCACTGAGTAAATTCTCTGTTGGCTGGATGATGTCAAATTTCAATATCTATCTCAATAAAAGCGGGGATAAATAATTAGCAGAAATGAAAATTAATAGTATCGAGTAAAAGATGATAATATTATATTGACCTTGCAAGTGAAAGTTTCATGCACCTTTAATCTAGACCGTGTCTGTGGTTAATTCAGTTAACTTAAACTTGAGATTGCTTTATTCCATTAAAAATTGAATCTATCAAAATGGAGTGACAATTTGTTCACTTTAACTTCTCTGGGCATGTATGTGATTTTATTTAGCATTATAGAAATATAGAAGATTCAAGGATAGATCATGGGATAACAAAAGAATTGGGCTTAAGTGTCACTTGGCATGGATTAAATCCTTGCTAACATTCATTATAAGCTTTAAGATTTTTTTTACTGAAAATAGAAGATATATCTAAGATAGGATAAAATAGAAAAAGACACTAACGCCACTGCACTTGTAATCTTTCTGTTGCAGTGCTGGGAGGAGACGATGCTACCTCACAGCCTCGCACTCGCTCCCTCGATCTGTCCCGAGTGACACTTCTTACGTCAGGGGCTAGCAAGGCAGCAGCCACACAGGCAGGCGTAGTAATGGTCAACACAGCCGCGAGTTCAGGCTCCTCGGTGCTACTGCAGACCGGCAAGGCAGGCGGATTACACCAAACAACAGTGACCAAAGTCGGCAAGGCAACAGAGCAAGGTAGTGCCACAAGTGCAACAATCCTACAGTCTTCTTCTTCAGCTCCTCTTCTTCTCTCTTCTACTACTACAACTACAACAAGACCGATTTCTTCTTTATCTCCTGCAACAATTCTTGAGCTGCCTGTTATCTTTGCAAAGGATGGAGACCCTGACCACTTTACGGGAGCTGCGGCTTTAACGGCGCCTCTACCGGTCAACCTAACTGATGAAGTTGCTGCCATTACCGCCATGGCCATGAGAGGAGGAGGAGGCGACGCAGATAAGATGACTTGATTGGACTTTGATGAAAATGTTAAATAAATTGGTGAATATATTTATTAATTAAGTTGCATGCCAATTAAAAAATGCATGATGTAAAATGGATATGTAATAATTTTTAATATAAGTAAATACATACATCTCAAATCTTAAAAAAATAAAATACATTTGTTCTTATTGCAAGTTACACATTATACACATGAGGTAAAAATTTTACTTAATTTTTTAATGCAAGTATTCTACAAACACCTAGCTGTGAAGATCTTGTGTGCTAGATCTGATATTTCGTCAAGGCCTCACAGTGCTTCGGTAATGACTCGTTGATGGCCTCTTCGCCAAGGTAAGCTCCAGCCAGAGCTCCGGCCATGCTGGCAAAGCTGTCATAGTGGCGATGTGATAGAGAGATGGCGTATTGTAGGGTGCGTCGGAATGGGTCTTCAGTCTAAAAACAGAAAATGTTATGAAATTATTAATGTTGATGATTGCAAAAGAATGGAGGGCCCGGCATTCAATCAAAACAGATTTATAGAAGCCATTATCTTTAATTCACAAAGATCGTTATCAGTATAATTTATAATTGTGTGTATGTATCGTTGTCTCAGAATAGAATTGCTCTAAGCGCCACAAAATTTTGATGCAAATATGAGCCTTATGCAGCATGTAACATGCAGTCTACAATTGCAACAAAACCTCTTGGTGCTTAGAGCACTTCTATTCTGAGGGGACGATATATATAAAATATATATACACCCATTTGATCACCAGATCTTCAATACATGTATAGTTATATAATAGCATAAATTTCTAACATGAAATATATAATAATTTTTATACTACTTCAGATACAGAATATAGTTCATATTGAAAAATATGGGGGGTTTAACACTATAGCTTTTTAAAGTACTATATAACACTAACTATATAGAATTATTTTACTTTGGCACTAGCAGGTTTTGTTACTTTAAGGGCATTGGGTGTAGCACCGGTAGTTAGCAGCACTGTCGTATCTTTCCCATGTTAATTTTTTAATCTCGCTCCAAAGAGCAATTTTATGCTAGAGCAAAGTTGATTGCAGTAGATCAAGATTCGTAGTAGCCCAAATGCACAACTTGGCTTAGTAAAGCCTCTGATTTAAAGAGTAGTATTTTGAATATATATTTTTTTTAAATTTACGCATTTTACACTACATATATGTATATATTTTTTAAATATTAAAAAAACACTTCTTTAAATTAGGCTTTACTAAGTAAGCCAAGTTGTGTACTTGGGCTACTATAATTATCTTGATACTAATGCAATCAGCTTAGCTCTAGCATAAAAATTACTCTGAGGAGCAAAGTTGAAAAAGTACATGGTGAAGATACGTTAGTGATGCCAACTACCGGTGCTACACCCAATGCCCTTAAAAATGATGTTGTATGCAGTGGGCTGGTGACAGCCAGGTAAGTATATTTCCAGACTGAGACATTTAGCCGCTCACCTCAATGTCCACCAACTGCTGCTGTTGCTGGGCCCTCAGGAAGCAGAATATTGCGGTAGGCACGGAACGCAGGGCTGTTTCATTGGCACCCAAGATATCAATGACCTCAGTATCGGGCACCACGGGCTTTGCCAGCAGGTTCTTAACGTGGGTCAGTGCGGTCTGGTAGGGAGCAGCATCCCCGCTCAAACATCTTATGCAAGATCTTACCCAAGACAAAGGCATTGGCGACGGGCAGCATCTTACATAATTTTACATAAGATCAGATTAATTCAGACCATGAATGATCATGCAGAAGGAATAAGGATATATCACGCTCTAAATATAAATGATAATCTTGAAACAATTGTACAAATTAGAATGGACAACTTACATTAATTTTATTAATGCAGAAATGATTAGAGCTATAATATGCCATAGGGTCCATAAGGCACCAAATTATGCCACTCTGATTTTTAAAGATTTTTTTTTATAGAATAGGAACAATTTTTAAAAAATTATTGAAAGTGCAGAGGGAGGCGTTAATACTTCAATAAGCGTCACTTCTTAAATCAAAAGTATATAGACTAAAAGGAACGTGAGTTCAAACCTGAAGTTTGAATATTTTTAGCAATGCTTTCCAAGCTAAAAAACAAACAAACAAATCCGAAAAAATTTGAGTAGTAAAATTTGATGCCCTTTCTTTCTACAATAAAAAAAATGTTCATGTAAGTTGTTCATTGGGTGCGGGTTGAGCCTCCTACACTGAAAGAAATGTATTGTAAGTTTTACAATACTATCTTGAAATGTTACCCAAAACTAACAGTGAAGGACCTTGAGTAATATTTCACAATAATATCATAAAATTTACTTTTTTTTTTTTTTTTTTTTTTTTCAGTGTACACCTTACAAAAAAAAATGCTTTGGAAACTAGAAACTATCTGGATTTTCTATGCTGAGGAGTTGAAGAGATAATGCAAGCCTCTTGACCTACCTCTCTTCATAGCTATTTTCATTTTCAATTTCAGCCATCTTTGCTTGCAGTCTGTTCAGAAAAGCATTGACGTCCACTGGTTTTTTAGAGTCTAGTTGAAGGCATTGTTCGATGGCCAGACACTGAAAATAAATCCTTAATTTTTAAAAATATCATACAGGTAACAAGTTTGGATTATTAAAAGCAAAAGTGTTTTCACAGACAGGGAATTATTTCAAAAGTTTTAAATAAACGTGGGAAATTTAATTTGACAGTTTTAATTTCAATTGTGCTAAAATATGATTTAACAAAAGATGGGGCGATGTATTTTCATTTTTATATCTAGCTGCATAGATGTTTCATGGAAGAAGGTAGGGGTGTTATAACAGGCCCATATAAATCAAAGGAAAAGTAAATTTTCTTGCAAGTTATACAATACAGTCAATACAATATATTATTCGTTGCCAAAGCACGCACAAGCAAAAAAAAAAAAGAGAGAGAGAGAGAAACAGATGGGCATATAAAGAAGTGAGGGAATCTTTATAATCTTCTTTTCTTATGATCACGTGTTGGCTATTAAGACATTTTACTTCTAGTAAGCCAATAAAGAAGAGATTCCTTCTCTTCTCTCTTCATGTTGACAGGTAACGAGTCAAGTTCCGTAGGTAATGCAGATTGAGCATCTAAACAAATGCCCTCTGTCTTGAGGTTCTTTCTTACATAATTTACAAATGTCACCATCTTGGATTTTGAACTTCTTCTGGTAGCATCCAAGATAGTCATGGCCTGTATCTAGTCTGAATTTAGCAGTGTCTGTGGGTCTATTAATATTGTGAGTTCTGGCTGATTTAAATACTAGATCTCCCCCTACTTTAACACTTACTTGTTCTTTCCAGGTTGAGTTAACTTTCTGCTTCACTGCACTATTAATATATTCATTATTATCTTTATAATAATTATTTATTTATTTGACTTTATGGCAAGGATAAGGCAATAATGCCTTTTCTTAACCCTAACCAATTGATTACATTATTGTAGGGTGACCAGACGTACCGTTTTGACCGGTACAGTACCGTTTTAGAGTACCATGTCCCGGTGTCCCCAAAGAGGCTCTCGGGACGCCTAAATGTACCGCTTTCGGACAAAATATAAAAGAGGGACATTTTATAAAAATTTTACCATTAAAAAATAAAAATTTCATAGGAATGTGGTTGTGAATATTTACGAAAATGTACGGACGCAAATGATTTTGCAACTCCATGACCCTTTTTCTCGATCGCATTCGCAAAACAGCATATTTCTTCCAAGTATGCATAATTATATATCCTACGTGAAATGAAGTCACTACTTTTCGATTAAATTTTGAATAAAATATAAGTAAAAAACTTTACACAAAAATATCATGAAATTGATATTGATGATATTATTCACTTGATGGAAATTTCCAATAAAATATAAAAAATCATTCTTATGCATTGTGTCGTGGCTTACAATTAGACAAAAATTTCTATATCTCTCTTTTCTTTTTTTTTTTTTTTTTTTCTTCACAATAATCGTGCATGGATATTACGTAAATAAATGGAAAATAATATGAGGGAAAAACGCCACAAATATTATTAATATTACAATCAAGTAATTTCAGCTGTTATTATAAATAAGTCCAATTTGAATGCTATAAATTTATTCAATTTAACTGCTTCAGCTATTTCACTCTAACAAGATTTCACACTATTTGCAAAATGAACAGTTCGATTAAAAGTATAATTCAAATTAATTTCTTGCTTTATACTCCATTTTTTTTTTTTTTTTTTTTTGTATAGTTCATCTCGTGACATTTAAATTTATTCAATTTAACTGCTTCAGCTATTTCACTCTAACAAGATTTCACACTATTTGCAAAATGAACAGTTCGATTAAAAGTATAATTCAAATTAATTTCTTGCTTTATACTCCATTTTTTTTTTTTTTTTTTTGTATAGTTCATCTCGTGACATTATATTAAGTTTTATTTATAATATATAAACAAAAATATAATGCATTATTTAAGTAACACGTACATTTAGAAATATTGTGAATGGAGACGGAAAATATATTTTTTTTTATTGGAAAAGTATCCTTTGAAGTTATGCTTTTTCAGTATAAATTTCTTTTATTGCTTTTGTTTCTTTTTATTTTACATGCAACTTTACAACATAATATAGGATCGTGGCCAGGCCAAGAAAAAAGGTTAATTTTAGGAAAGCAACTTACTGGCACAGTTTTCTTGCATGGTGACTATAATAAATCTCTTTTTTTCTATATAATTATATGAAAAATGTATATATAAAAAAATGCAATTATTTATATTATTCTCAAAGTAGAGAGGGAGCGATTGCATTATTTATTATTTTATTTCCTTAAAATATTTTAACCTGCCCTGCTTTATTGAGAAATGAAACCCAAAAAATTTCATCTCAAATAGCTTCATCGCAAAAAAATCCTAAAGTTTGTTTTCCTGAGCCCTTTTAAACATGCAGCCTTATGGAACAGAAAACACCGTTTTACTCCACCTTCGTCTGAACTATGGTACCAATGCTACCAATTAAAAAATACTTACGTATAATCTATAACGAAAATTCTTTAATGGATTTTCAAATAAAATAATTTTTTTCGGAAAAAACGGCTTCATAAAAAAAAAAAACAATTCGAAAATCTATTAAGAAAAAAAAAAAGTAAAAAAGGGGGCGTGGCACCCAAAAAAATCGCGCCTCCGGCGGGGGTTTTGGCCCTTCAGGCCTCTATCTTAGGGGCATGTACCGTTTTGGACATCAAGATATCTGGTCACCCTACATTATTGTTACATATTTTGTTTGAACAACTTACAATCTGCCCATGCAGCATGATGTAAAGTTTTTCTTCGCTTCCTCCCTCGTCCCCTCAAATTTGTATTATACCTGACCTACAGCCAACATACCTGAAGGATAGCTCCATTGTAGCCGTCTCTATGCGTTTGCGTGAGTTCCGAGACTTTGCGTGCCATTTTCATCATGGTCTGCAGTTCCTCATTGTGGTAGTACAGGGCAACTGGTGCCACCCTCATTGCCCCGCCATTGCCGTACGAACCTTTCCCCCAGAACTGCTCCTTTGCAGGAGCATACACGTCAGTGAAATTTGAGGCTCGCAGTTTTCTAAACACGCGTTCCACGTGACCACCATACCATCTTTGTACTTGCTGAGGGTCAGAATCGTGATCTTCGACAAACCTGCAATCAGTAACACAATGATGAATATCTTGCAGGCCCTCTATTCCACAATGCTATTATATTATAGCTGCATATATATATGCATGCTTTTGAACTTTTAAAGGGGATGGTGAGTGGGGGGGGGGGGTAACACTTTCAAATCCTTCAATGTATTTTGGGTTTGGGGATATGTAAGGTGGAGGCCGTGGAGGGTCTATACTCCCCCCCCCCCCCCCCCGCCGGTCGGCCGCGTATTTAGGTTCCAGTACCCGTTACAGCACTTCACGCTGAAATTTGAATTATTTCACATTTCGAGTTTCATTTTTTTTTCTTTTTGCCGCTAATCAATTCAAATATTAAAAAAATACCATTTCCTTGCTATACTTATCTCACCAGAGACCCTACAGAGACCTCCGTGTCTTATGGGTAGAAATTTGAAGAACCTTGAATTTAGTTCCACCGTAATTCCGAGTGGCCACGCCACTATCAACCAATCCTCATGGTTTCATTATTAATGATGTCATTCGAGCTGGCCAATCACTAATCACAAAATCGCCGATTGGCCATTTCGGATGACGTCACTGCATGATGACGAAACCAACGATGATTGGTCGACAGTAGTGTGGCCACTCGGAATTCCAGTGGATTGTTGTGTATAACTATATGCCAACAGAACTAAATTCAAGGTTCTTCAAATTTCTACCCATAAGACACGGAGGTCTCTGTAGGGTCTCTGTTATCTCACAGAGTTCTTATGATTGCTTTCCATTAAGTTGTTGAATTACAGCTGGAATAATATAAAATTTAGCCAAAATTAATTCATACTTATTTTCCCCAAATCGAGTTTGTGCTCTCTGTTATTGCAATATTAATATTAAACTCGAGTACGTTGAAAAATAATATTATACTTCAGTGTTCGGAATTTATTTTTATGGCTAATTAATAAAAACGGCATGAGTAAAATAAAAATTAATTTATTGAGAGTTCTGCCATGAAGGTACTGGTATATATAGCATTTTTATTATTAGTCTTTTATTAAACACAAAAAGTGTACATACAAAATAATATTAGAAATATACATTATAAAATAACACTGTAATAGAACACATAAAACACACTTACAAACTATATATAATAGTTACAGAATAATAGAAAATGATAATAAAAGAATATAAAATATATATAGCATTTAAACAGCGCTTGAAAAAAAAATCTTTTATGATGTGTGTGTTAATATATTAATTGCTTCCAATGCTTATTTTGTGTTATATTATTACTTATTTAATTATACATAGCTTACTACAACTTATATTATGAAGAGCTAGCGCAAAAAAAAATAATAATACTAAAAATTAAATTAAGCTATTGATATTATACTGCAATGAGACAATTATAATCAAACTCACGGTTAATTATTATCATATGCAAATATATATGCAACAAACATTAGCAAATATTTGTTCTCTTTTTTCTACGGGAAATCTATACTATATTTTAACATTGTTAACACATCAAGCATGATAAAGCTGTGGTAATGCGTAATTACAGCCTATAATAATTCATGTATATAAGTTACAATAAATACAATATACCATTTAATAAATACAATGTTTGTTTCCGTGCTAAAAAAAATCTAAAGATTATAACGTCCTCAAAATACTTGTTGTCAAATGTTTGCATGATGAATATGACATTGCAGTATTATTATATAAGTACAGTTTTAATTAATTAAGAGTGTTGGAGGGTCCAAGCATAATTAAAAAAAAAGGGAACTATATTATATTCATAACATTATATTCAAACTCATAAGATATGAAAGGATTAGGTAGACCTATAAAAAGGTTTGGTTGGATGTGATTGCAGAATGTTTGAAGAACAGAAGTGTTAAAAGTACACAGTGTAATAGAGAGTGCAGAAGGCAAAAGAGTGTTATGAGTATTTCTGAAGCAAGTGGAGTATGCAAGAATCGAGTGCTTTTTGGAGGGCAATTTGTAGACGGCCGAGGTAATAATGCTGCTGGCTTACCCCGTAAAGGGATATGGCGTCATGTTATGTAATAATATGTATGTATGTAATTATACGCATTGCTATAGTTTTATGTGTTAACAATGTTAAAAGGTAGTAAATTTCCCGTAGAAAAAGAGAAAAAAATATTTGCTAATGTTTGTTGCATATATAATGATAATAATTAATCGTGAGTGTCTAAGTGTGATTATAATTGTCTCATTGTAGTATAATATGAATCGCTTCATTTAATTAAAATTTTTAGTATTTTTTTTATGCGCTAGCTCTTCATTATATATGTTGTAGCAATATTAAACTATATATAGCCCAAATGCATTGGCAGCAAATTAAGACACATCATAAACTATTGTGTTTATATGTTTATGTTTTGTTTTTTTTTTGCTTTTACATTCAAGTGCTGTGTAAATGCTATATATATCAGTGCTTTCACAGCAGAACTCTCATTAAATTATTTTTTTACCTCGTGCCATTTTTATTAATTATTATAGCCATAAAAATAAATTCCGAAAACTGTATATACATATATAATATTATTTTTCAACGTACTCGAGTTTAATATTAATATTGCAATAACAGAGAGCACAAACTCGATTTGGGGAAAAAAAGTATGAAATTATTGGCTAAATTTTATATTATTCCAGCTGTAATTCAACATCTTAATGGAAAGCAATCGTATGAACTCTGTGAGATAAGTTTAGCGAGGAAATGGTATTTTTTTAATATTTGAATTGATTAAAAGAAAAGGATAGGAATAACCAGCAAGGCCTTACCGATCGAAAGAGTCACAGCAGGTGGAAATTCTTGTGGTCACAGAGGTTCACTCGAAAGTTTTTACATTTTTGAAACGTTTCGCATCGTGGAGATGCTTCTTCAGTCACAAGAAGAACCAACTCATTCCACACCTCCCCTCTCCTGTCTCCCCTCCCTCCCCTCACATACCAGCCAGCAAGCCAACAGTCAAATCATTCTACTTCTTCTTGTGACTGAAGAAGCATCTCCACGATGCGAAACGTTTCAAAAATGTAAAAACTTTCGAGTGAACCTCTGTGACCACAAGAATTTCCACCTGCTGTGACTCTTTCGATCGGTAAGGCCTTGCTGGTTATTCCTATCCTTTTCTTTTAATAAGATTATCACAACCTAAATGGTTTATTTTCCTTAATTTGAATATTTGAATTGATTAGCGGCAAAAAGAGAAAAAGTGAAGCTCGAAATGCGAAATAATTCAAAATTCAGCGCAAAGTGCTGTAACGGGTACTGGAACCTAAATACGCAGAAAGGGGCCGGAAGATGGCCAGAAGATGCAGACAAGATGACTTGATTTTCCTTTAAAAGGTAGAGATAATGTCAATCAGCTGTTTTTTTAGCTCCATTTGATTAACATGTAAACCTTAGCAAATTCACAAAAATTCTGAAATTTTTTTGAGAGGCAGATATTAGTGCCTAAAAGCCATAGAAAAAATTTTCAAAACAATTTAACGAGCACTTTTTTTAATTAAGTTTTTAGTTTGTCTCTCGAATCCATGGGAAAGGCCGATGCTAAAAATTAAATAAATTATTTAAAAAAAAATATCTAGTTAAATTGTTTTGAAATTTTTTCAATGACTTTTAGGCACTATTATAATATCTGCCTCCCAAAAAAATTTCAGAATTTTTGTAAATTTGCCAAGGTTTACATGTTAATCTAATGGAGCTAAAAAACAACACCACCTGATCGGTGTTATCTCTACCTTAAGGGTAAGGTAACGCCACCAATGTTAAATTTTCCACTCTCATTTCTTCCTTCGAACATATTTTAAAATGTTCTCCTCTATGTCGTTTATTAGCTCTTAAAATATTGTTTATACAAATTCGATTCAGTTTCCGAGTTACGTGTATTGAAACTGAACCCATTTATTGAACAAGCATACCCTGCATTTCAGTGACATTAAAAAATTCTATGATCTAATCGTCCGATTTTTAAAAAAAACAAGAAACAAACTTAATGCACTAGGACAAACCTTCACAGCAAAAAAAAAAGACAATTATGAGAGTGGGAGCGACGTAAATGAATAATAACTGCACGAATTTTGACACTCGCACGTCTCACACACCCCTTTTTAGTCGGCCATTAAACAATTGGCGAATGAAACAGGCTAACTAATGAACCAAAACAACGCTTATAATCCACTCCACCAGTCCCCACCTAAACTAAAAACTTTCAAAAAATGTTTTATAGTAATGAAAAAAAAGTTTTATAAATAAAACAACCATAACAGTTATTATTTTACTCATTAATATTTATAAATAAATTGAATATAAAACTGCCGTGACTTGCGTGGTATCTTTAGAGTGGGACAATTTGAATATTGATATAGAGGCGCTGCGATCGCGGCGCAACTCTGGCGTTCCCTTTCCCTTAATGAAAGTGAAATATAATTAAGGGTAAGGTAACGCCACCAATGTTAAAAAAAAATCCCTCACACAAAAATTCTGAAAAAAATTTAAAATGTTCTCCTCTATACTTGATATTTTAGCTTATACTGATAGGGAGTGTAGAGGAGAACATTTTAAATTTTTTTTCATAATTTTTGTGTGAGGGATTTTTTTTAACATTGGTGGCGTTACCTTACCCTTAAATGCCACAATGTCAGGGCTGGAGAGAAACTTAGTTGGTGATTATCATGGAGGAAATAGCCAATTTATCCATGGTGATTATAAAATATTAATAACTTGCATGCAAATTATAAACGAACAATGTAAAATAACTATGTAATATTTTTTAATATAAGTAAATACATACATCTCAAAAATTATAAAAAAAAATACATTTGTTCTTATTACATTTTCACAACACATGAGGTAAAAAGTTTCTACATAATATTAACTCAAGCATTCTACGAAGACCTAGCTGTGAAGATCTGATGTGCTAGATCAGACAGTTCTGTTGAGGCCTCGCAATGCTTCAGTAGTGACTCATTAATAGCCTCCTTGCCCAGGTAAGCTCCAGCCAGAGCTCCGGCCATGCTGGCGATGGTGTCTGTGTCTCCCCCTAGAGAGATGGCATACTGTAAGGTGCGTCTGAATGGGTCTTCAGTCTAAAAGCAAAAGATGTTATGATATTATTACTAATGTCTGTTGATTATCATAATAAATAGAATAAACTCCTGATAAACAATTACAGAGTTGGTGAAGAAATTTGGGGTGTCTAATAATAAAACACTTTCACAAATATTGACTAATTTTACTTTCTTGTGCACCAGCTCAGGTATTGTCACTGAGGTAGTTGGCATGCAATGAAGAAAGAGTTAGGCATGTAATTATTTGTATTTTAATGTCACTGAATTTACAAGGGGGTATTGGGAAGAACACCATCTTTATATTTAAAGGTTGTGTAGGTTTTTTTCATACGGTTTTGAGCCATATACTTGGCTTTGAAGCCAATTTCATACAGGATTACGGGGTGTCTGGTTTTTAATGCATTCCAAAAAATTCAATTAATTATTTTTACCAAACAATTTTAAATTACAAGTTACATTTCATTGCTTCTGGACAAAAAAAAAATTAGTTTCACAGATGAATGATACAATTTTGGTATGCCAGTAAGTATGGTAACTTTTATTATATACATGCACTAAAATTCAAAATGATAATAAATGGCAACAACTATTTTAATTGAAATTTGTTATGGGGAAAATTACAGTGAATTTAAACATTAGGCATTATTTTTAGATTGCTACATTAAATTAAAGAGAACCAAGCAGGTATACTTCCAGACTGATACATTTAGCCTCTCACCTCAATGCCCTCCATCTCTTGCTGTTGCTGGGACCTCAGGAAGCAGAAGATTGCAGTCGGCACGGAGCGCAGGGCTGAGATGTCGGTGCCCAGGTAGTTATCCACCTGAGCATCGAGCACCACGGGCTTGGCCAGCAACTTCTTGGCGTGGGTCAGGGCGGTCTGGTAGGGAGAAGCCTCATTCAAGCCAAGTCTGTAACCCAGAAATAATTTGTGCTCACTTGCCCCACTTTCAGTAGAACTTCGCTTGGGGGTTTAAAGATAAAAAATTCCTTGCAATACTTTGTAGAAATAACACCCCATTAGTACAAAAAACATTTTGCTTTGAGCAAAGCCAAGGGTGGGTTATGAGAGGTAACCCCCCCCCCCCCTTAACACTTGAGAAAGACCCAAGTGAGAGCTTTTGATAAATAAACAGCATGAACTTAAAAATTATTTACTTGCTGTATTTGTGGATTTAAAAAAAGCATTTGATGTTGTTGATCATAAATTGTTACTTGAAAAACTTGAATTTTATGGCATAAGGGGGAACTGCCTAACTTTTTTTGAGTCATATTTGAAGAATAAAACACAATATGTTTATGTAAGTGATATAAATGATAAAGGGGAACAAAAATCATTTAAATCAGAGAAATTGAACTGTAATTATGGAGTTCCTCAAGGTTCTGTACTTGGGCCCCTACTTTTTGTTCTATATATTAATGATTTGGAACATGCACTCAAACATGTTTGCAAAATAATTTTGTACGCTGATGATATTGTTTTACTGATTATTGGTAAAACTCTTGATGAGCTTATTAAGAATCAAGCTATTGCTATGAAAATACTTCAAGAATATCTCAATACTAATCATATGGTAATGAATAATTTGAAAACAAGTTATATGCTTTCTAACAGATCTTCTCAAACAAAAAAACATTTTGAGTCATTAACTAATATTAAACTAGTATCTAGTTGTAAATATTTAGGCATTTATATTGATGAAAAATTGTCTTGGCAAGTGCATATAATTGAACTAAATAAGAAATTGGCAAAAATCTATTTTGCCATGATGCAGCTTAATAAAAATTTGTAATTTAGAATCTTTAAAATTAGTGTATTATGGTTATGCATATTCTTTAATAACTTATGGCATACTTTTGTGGGGTTCATCTACCCACGCTGACAGTGTATTTGTAAGCCAAAAGAAAATAATTAGAAGCATGATTCAAGCCAAGTCAGGTCAAAGTTGTAAAAAAATATGGGAGAAACTTAATATATTGAATTTCCCATGTATTTCTATTTTTTTTTTTTTTTTATGATCATGTATGTTAAAAGTAATTATTATTTATTTCAAAGTAACAAAGAGGTGACTGGACGTAATACTAGACAGTCTAATCTATTGCATAAAAAGTTTGGAGGATATGAGCAAACTAAAAGAGACCATTGTTATCTTAGCTCAGTGTTGTACAATAAACTACCAGACTGTCTAAAGAAAATTGAAAGTATACCTGTTTTTAAGAAACAAGTGTTTGCCTATCTTATTAAAAAAAAAAATATTATTCTATTAAGCAATAATGCAAAAAGAAAATTGTCTATAGTTATGTTGTTTGTATATATACCATTCTGTAATTATTGAATATTGTTATTTTAATTGTGGTATTTTGATGTTTGTCTATATGATTGTATTACTTTTTTTTTTTTTTTTTTTTTTTTTTACAGATTTTTTTAATTTTGTTTAGTATGTTAGTCACAATGTATCAACTGATATCTAATGTGAAAAATAAAAAATACAAAATAATTGGTATTTTGGGGCAATTGACACAGGCAGAGAGTAAAACATGTGTACATGAAAACAATTGTGGCAATGGACAACCTTCAAGATTTTTTATTGTTGCCTTCTGGGGGTTGAAGGGATAATGCAGTTTCGACCTACCCCTCCTCATCACGCTCAACTCCAGCCATCTTCGCCTGCAAACCTTCCAGGAAAGCATTGGTATCCACCGGTTCTCTGGGGTCAAGTTGAAGGCTCTGTGCGATGGCCATACACTGAAAATAATGTCATGTTATTAGTAACAAACTAGCAACATTTTTATTTTATTGTTACTGTATTTTTTATTTTTAGGAGCAAAAAGTTCATATGTTCAATTAATATGGCCTCAAACTTCTCTAAAACAATTTTATGGGAGTTTAATTAAACCCCAAATAGCATTACTGGTTATTTCTATCCTCCACTTTCAATAATATATCACAATTTATTTTTCTTTAAAATTACCGGTAATAAATTTTATAAATGGGGAATTCTCCTACATTTATTTTATTTTTTTTTCAGATGCTCTATGCCTTGAAACTAAATGTCCCAAAACAAAAAAGTTTCAATTTTCAAAATTGGAGACAAGGGAATTTTTTAAAAATCTTCCTTCTTTTGAATTTAGCGCCAAAACGTGACGTAGAAACTGCCTAGCAGGTGAAATTTTCCTGCAATAAATTTATATTTTCGATTATCACTCTTAAAGTAAACTGATATTAGAGACAAAACTATTGATACTAGGGTAGAAAAACCCGCTGATTTCGATCGTGTTACTAAAATTTATAGCCAATCACTCCTTGACGCTCAAATTATGATATCAGGCAGTTGTTGTGTGTTAACTAGGGAGTTTCTACGTCACAATTTTCAGGTTTGCGCGCGGGTTGCATACTTTGCCCCTATTCTAATAATCCCTTCAGAGTCCCCAAATTTGAGTTTAAAAAGTTGAAACTTAAGTCAAACTTATTGTTAATATGTACCCTATCATAATATAGTAGTTAAATTAAAATTTGAGTTGTAAGAGAATTCCCCATTATCTAATCCGACAACAGAAAGTTGTTGTTTTTCTGTTTTGTAATTTATTTTCAATTTCCATCCTATCCCTTCCTTAATTCCACCAGTAACCAGCCGGGAGGTGTAAGCTCTTACGAGTTTATATATCCCTTAAATGAATGAAGGAATGAATAAATACTGTAAATAACTCAATAAATAAATAAAAGTGACAATTAGATTCTTAGATTCAAAGAATATATTTAAATTTGGAAGAGCTGGGCTAATGTGCCATATACTGCCCATATAAAGTTCAAAAATCGTTGGCTTTACCCTCATTCCCTAAATCTGTATCTAGCCTCACAACCAACATACTTGTAAGACAGCTCCATTGCAAGCGTCCCTGTGAGTGTGTGTAAGTTCTGTGGCTTTGCGTGCCGTTTCCAACATAGGCTGCAGTCCCTCCGCGTGGTTATGGTAGTACAGGGCCACCGGCGCCACCCTCATTGCTCCGCCATTGCCGTACGAGCCCATCCCTCCAAACTGCTCTTTTGCAGGAGCATAGACGTCAGCAAAGCGAGAGGCTCGCAGCTTGGCAAACACGTCACGCACACCACCTCCATAGCCTCTGTTGGGTTGTGTGTAAAACTCCTTGACAAACCTAAAAACAGGGACAAAATAAATACAGGATAAATTATAATTTAAATTTAAGGGTACTGTATATCCATAATTATGGAATAATCTTAACTACAGAAAGTGTGGCACAAAATTTGTTTATTAAGTTACTGTAATCCTCCACTGAAGAATTATAATTGTCCGTACATAAAAAGTTTACCATCAGGTAAGTATAAATTTAAAATTAAATGGATATCTTGGTGGCAATTATATTTGGGAATGTGTGCTGTGGATTATTATGAAGGAGCACCCAGACGTCTACTATTCACTTTGAATGTGAATTGATCAACATATTTAAGTGCCCAGTGTAGTACTACTGTATTTGTTAAATATTAAGAAACAAAAGGTCACCTTCTTGCCATGTCCTCAGAATCAAATCCTCGTTGATTAAGCAGAGAAGTTGCGACACTCCTTGTCATGGCACTGTCGTCAGTGTATTGCAATATAGGAGCTGAAAAACAACATTAATTAATACTTATCATTGTATGCATTTATATTCTGAATGTATGTGATGCTACCAGTACAGTATGCATTATATTACATGCATAGATGAGGTCTAACTTTAATCGATCCATGCTTAACTCTATTGTTCACCCGATTGCATAGATGAGATCTTATTATGTATTACAATAAAAGATAATAATAAAGAAATGAACATCTTACCCTTAAAATAAGGTCCGCAAAGTTTGTCAAAGTAGCCTTGCAGCACAACTTTAGAAACTTCTGTGTCCCCTTCATATGGAGCTCCAAGACAATCACCCAGTAATGTTCCAAGCAAACATCCTCGAAACTTGCTCGCCATCACTACTGCTTCTCCTAAAGCCATATTTACCAAATTGACACAAATGCAGTCTTTAATTAGTCAAATAAAAGCTCAAAGAGGCGATAATTCATTAAACTTCACACCGGTTTGTGACTTTGTGTTTATAATTAAAATCAGCTGATCACAATCGCGCTAAATTTTGAAGCGGGAACATTTAAAAAAAAATGTATAAAAACTTTGAGACTCGGTTAAAAAATTGACTTGTGTCTATAACCAAAAAGTACTCTGGTTTATAAGAAAGCTGATAGTCCCTGCAAACAACTAAAGGCCCTTTTCTTAAATTATAACTAGACTTGTCACAGAGATTATCAAAATATACAGGGCGTCCACAGAAATTCGCACGAATTGACAGGCAAATTAAAGTATGAAGCACGATGGTAACACGAACATGTTATACATCAAATTAAAGCTCAACAATCAAAATTTTCAAAATTGTAAGCAAAAAAGCATTGTGTGGACTTGTGTTCTTTTGAAACAAAAAAGGAACAAAAATGGCCGTTTCTGAGCTCCAAACTCCGTAGAATCAGCTGTCATCTCAAAGAGATTGTCCTAATTTAATTATTCGCTTGAATACCCACACAATTTACCACAAGGCTTCTCCACATGAGCATCGTTGGTACCCCCCGGCACACGTCCAGACGGGCCTCCAGTTCTCATCACCACAACAATCAGATTAATCACGCCGGCAATTCTGGCAACGTGTAGCGAGAACTGGAGGCCTGTCCGGGCGTGTGCCGGGTTTACCAACGGTCGGTGCTCATGCGGAGAAGCCTTGTGGTAAATTGTGTGGGTAAATTTTTATTCAAGCGAATAATTAAATAGGGACAATCTCTTTGAGATGACATTGCAGCTCTGATTCTGCGGAGTTTGGAGCTCAGAAACGGCCATTTTTGTTCCTTTTTCGTTTCAAAAGAAAACAAGTCCACACAATGCTTTTTTGCTTACAATTTTGAAAATGTTGATTGTTGAGCTTTAATTTGATGTATAACATGTTCATGCTACCATCCTGCTTCATACTTTAATTTGACTGCCAATTCGTGACAATTTCTGTGGACACCCTAGCTGTAGAACAAATGTTGTTGAATGTTGTATCGTTCATAAACAAAAAACATTTTGAATTTTTACTTAAAAGTAAATACCAAAAAAACTGCATATAGATCACCTTTAATTGACCAAAATTTCATAAAGTTATAAATATGTCCCTGCGAGACTTTTATATATTTTAATGGTGTCAATATATCGCTCGAATAGAATAAAAATTGGGGGCATGCATATAATATACATGACCAAAATGTGTCAATTGCCCCAAAAATCCCAAAATCAATCAATCAGAATAAAACTCTTTTGCAATTAACAGTGGCACTATTATATACCGTCCTGGAAAACACAAAATATACCTTTTGAAATCTTGGACAATTAATTGTTTGGCCATATGCATCATTATAATATGTAAGACAAGGAGGCCTGCGATAGTTCTGCATGCACATATACACAATCATATTTTTACTAACACATTATCCAATTCATATAATATATAATTCTAATTATATAATTACCCACGTATAAATTTTGACTACTTTGGGCTTGGTTTGCTAGCCCAAAATAGCATTGCTAGCTCAAAATTACTTTCCTTCAAGTATCAGTTTGGGCTGCGAAGCCCAGAGTACCTCAAAATGGCTTTAAAGTGTTATTGAGCTATCTGAACTCAAATTTGCTTATAACCAAAGTAGCCCACGATTGTCCAATAATGCTTCAGGCTTTATTTAGACCAAACATGCTCATTTAAGCCTCCAGCTCAGATTGGAATTTTATAGCTTAAAATAGACCAGATTTGTGACCAAGCAATTTTAACCTAATTAAGACCAAACAAGCTTGAAACAAATTTAAGCTAGCTGTTGACCGTTTTAGCCCAAAATGGCACCTAATATCCCCAGGGTTGCAGTAAGCTTGTTATTGGCCAAAAAAGCTCAATTAAGCCCAAGCTCAACTTAGCTTCATGTAGCTGTATATTGACCAATCCAGCTAAAATAAATCTGAGCACCCTGTAGACCATTTCTGCCCAAAATAGCCATGAATGAATTCCTTGCCTCGGCCAGCACAAAGTGAGCCAAAAATGCTTAAAATGGCACTCTTCAGCCCAAACATGCCCTTTTTTACTCTGAAAGTATTCATGTGCTTGACCAAGCCCAAAATGGACCAAAAAAGCTTAAAAAGGCACTCTTTAGCCCAAACATACCCCTTTTTACTCTGAATGTATTCCTCAGGTTGGCTCAGTTCAAAATAGCCCAAAATAGCTTAAAATGGATTTTTTTTGCCCAAAGATGTTTTTTCCCTCCCTGAATGTACTGCATTGGTTAGGTAGCCCAAAGTGGACCAAAACAGCTTAAAATGGACCTCTTTTGCCCAAAGATGTGCCGGTCCACCCTGAATGTACTGCATTGGTTAAGGTAGCCCAAAGTGGACCAAAACAGCTTAAAATGGACCTCTTTTGCCCAAAGATGTGCCGATCCACCCTGAATGTACTGCATTGGTTAAGGTAGCTCTACCTTAACCAACGCAGTACATTCAGGGTGGATCGGCACATCTTTGGGCAAAAGAGGTCCATTTTAAGCTGTTTTGGTCCACTTTGGGCTACCTTAACCAATGCAGTACATTCAGGGTGGATTGGCACATCTTTGGGCAAAAGAGGTCCATTTTAAGCTGTTTTGGTCCACTTTGGGCTACCTTAGCCAATGCAGTACATTCAGGGTGGATCGGCACATCTTTGGGCAAAAGAGGTCCATTTTAAGCTGTTTTGGTCCACTTTGGGCTACCTTTACCAATGCAGTACATTCAAGGTGGATCGGCACATCTTTGGGAGCCCAAAGTGGACCAAAACAGCTTCAAATGGACCTCTTTTGCCCAGAGATGTGCCGATCCGCCCTGAATGTATGCATACTGCATTGATTTAGGTAACTTAAAGTGAACCATTACAGCTTAAAATAGACCTCATCTATAAGCTGGGTCTATTATATTTATCAGAATTATTTAAGTCGTCTGTCATGTTTACAAAGATTTCGCCATTTGTAGACTTTTGGAGATTAATTTAGCGCGTTTCCGATGGTTTCCGATCGGTTCCGAACTTCCGATCGCTCTGATTGGTTCATTTGAATTCATTTCTCTACCGGTTTTCCATCTGACTTGTAACAGTCGACAATGTTGTTGTTGTTGCAGTATGTATATTTCTTATAGTGTCCTAAGTAGTGTCATGTATCTATTATTTTAAGGTTTTCTTTAGTGTAGTAATGCGTTAATCATCTGCTAAGGTAAGCATACATGTATATAGTCTATATACATCAATATCTCAGGGTTAAAGTTGATTGGGAAATGTTTTTCTGTTCATGCCACCGGGTGGCATATCTCTAGCTCCTAATAGGTTTAAGCTGCTAACAATGCAGTTCCTCAGCCTATTCTTCCACAATTTTGAAGAAAAAAGCAGTTCTACACAGCCAAAATGTAAGGAAATAAATGAACAAAGGTTAATTTTGTTCTAAAATTGCGGTAAGTGGCACTTTTTACAATTTTAATAACAATTTCACAGCTATAATAAATGAAACTGTATTTCATTCAGGATATTATGCTCTCTAATTACTAATAGAATTGTTACAATGACCTCTTACATACGTACTGTATGCATACTGTATTTACCGTGTGCAAATAATATGCATTCAGTACGTTATTTGTACGTATATGATAAAAGAACAGAATAAACAGACACCTCATTTAATATGCATACCATGTGATTCTTGGGCCAGTCTCTTCCCCTCACAGTCAGCCAAGTATTCCTTTGCATTATTAGTGTCTGGTATGCATGCATCAGCATGATGACAATACTGATTTTCCCCAGCTCTTAACCATGAATAAATTATATTATTTTATAGCAACTTTATCAACTTTGAGCTTCAAGTATCAACTAATTAATAGAATGCATTCATGGTCATAAAAGGCACATGTTTTTAGACAAAATATTTCTATCTTCATCTATTTTCGTTTGTTTTATGAAGCGATAATTAAGGTAAAGAATGTAATACATTCAGAGGAAAAAAGGCCATTTTGAGCTATTTTAGTCTATTTTTAGCTACTGTTAGTAATGCAGTACATTCAAGTTGAATAAGCACATCTTTGGGCCAAAGAGGTCCATTTTAAGCTGGTTTGGTCCACTTTGGGCTACCTTTACCAATGCAGTACATTCAGGGTGGATCGGCACATCTTTGGGCAAAAGAGGTCCATTTTAAGCTGTTTTGGTCCACTTTGGGCTACCTTTACCAATGCAGTACATTCAGGGTGGATCGGCACATCTTTGGGCAAAGGAGGTCCATTTTAAGCTGGTTTGGTCCACTTTGGGCTACCTTTACCAATGCAGTATATTCAGGGTGGATTGGCACATCTTTGGGCAAAAGAGGTCAATTTTAAGCAGTTTTGGTCCACTTTGGGCTACCTAAACCAATGCAGTATATTCAGGGTGGATCGGCACATCTTTGGGCAAAAGAGGTCCATTTTAAGCTGTTTTGGTCCACTTTGGGCTACCTTAGCCAATGCAGTATATTCAGGGTGGATCGGCACATCTTTGGGCAAAAGAGGTCCATTTTAAGCTGTTTTGGTCTATTTTGAGCTATATAAGCGTACTGGGGACAACCAGGGTAGAAAAGGTCAAGTTTGGGCAAATTTGGTCAATTTCCAGCTTGTTTAAGCATGGCATAGTTGGTTCAAACTGATTCATAATGAGCTACATAGAGCTATGGATTAAGTGGTGTATTGGTCCAGTTAGGGTTATATTGGGCTATTACAGCTCAATGTTACTTTTTTTGCTAGCCCAGATTTGCCCAAAATCGGCCAATTAGGTGCCTGTCGGAGTCTAATTGGGCTAGCAAAATTTTGGTCTTATTTGAGCTGATAAGCCCAAAGTGTAGTCAAAATTTATACGTGGGTAATTAATATTATATAATACATTGTATAAAATCATATTCTTTAATTATTCAAAAATTGATAGAGCATGTGATATGGCACTGATAATGGCAGAGCAAAATGCAAATAAAAAAATTAAATAGCACACCATGATAAAGCTGAAAGAATTTTTTTTTATAGAAGAAGCTTAAGGGTAAGGTAACATGAATCAGCTGTTTTTTTAGACCCATTTGATTAGCATGTAAACCTTAGCAAATTCACAAAAATTCTGAAAAAATTTGAGAGACAGACGATTTTAGTATACCTAAAAGCCATAGAAAAAATTTCAAGACCAATATTAGAGCCGATTTTTTTTTTTTTTTTTTAATAAAGTTTTTAGTTTGTCTCTCCATGAGAAAGCGCAATGCTGAAAATTAAAAAAATGAATTAAAAAAAATTGGCTCGAATATGCCTCGAATAATTGTCTTGTAATTTTTTCTATGGCTTTCCATCTCTCAAATTTTTTTCAAAATTATTTCTGAATTTGCAAAGGTTTACATGTTAATCAAATGGGTCTAAAAAAAAAACAGCTGATTCAAGTTACCTTAACCTTAATTTTGTGCAGCTAAATTAGAAATATTATGCATTTAGTCAAGGGTTAATCTGCCGCAGAGAGAGAGAGAGAGAGAGAGAGAGAGAGAGAGAGAGAGAGAGAGAGAGGGTGGGTGGGGGGTGGATTTCTCTGTCTAGAGCATATTGTATTTAGCTCGAGCACTTTGGATCTGCTCTTGATTATATATACTGTATTGAAGTAATACAAAATTTTAACTACAGTATATAATTTTATATATTGATTTTATTTCACAAGACATTTAATACATACAATTGGTGCAGAGCAATAAAAAATACATAAAACAATGTCCAAGCAGATCTGTATCAAACAGACAAATTTAAACGAAAATCAATTAACACATTGATCTTATTATTTTAAAAATAGTTACCTGGTATCACAAACACACAAATAAATACAAGACTTATTAAACACAAACATGAAGAAATATCACTAGTGGTGTACGGTAAATCCATCAAACGAATACTTTTGGATAACTTTTTCATTACGAAACTCTGCTTTGTCGATTCGAGAGCTAGGGCTCCCAGTTGTAGAAAGCCATTTTTTCCTGCAAAAATTTTGAGCGTTAATTTCCACCACAACCAGGACATGGTTCCTAACTTACATTTCCTCGACTGCTGGCCGCTCGCCCTCCATCTGGCCGAGCACCGTGTCGTGGTGAGTGTTCATGCACCAGCCACGCAGGCCCAGCTTCTTTCCCGTCTGCACTGTGTACTGCACAGGTCAACAGCAGCTTTGTCAGATAACTAACTCTCGCTTTTAGTGTTTTGGAACAATGTCAGGTGAATTAATTTAAAGTAGAGAGTGATCGATTTCATTTTTTGGAATTTTTATTTTTTAAAAATAGTTTAACCTGCTTTCTATTGAGAAATGAAAACCAAAAAATTCCATCTCAAATAGCTTCACCACAAAAAATTCACAAAGTTGGTGTTTCGGAGGCCTTTAATATGCATCCTTATGGAACAGAAAACAGCATTTTACTCCAACTTCGTCTGAACTATGGTACCAATTAATTAAAAAATGCGTAAGTAATCTATGATGAATTCTTTAATGGATTTTCAAATAATTTTTTTTTACGAAACCTTTTTTTCCAGAAAAAAAAAAATAAATTTTTGCGGGTTACTTCCCATAAGGATTTTCAAGATTTTTTTTTCCGGAAAAACGGCTCCGTAAATTTTTTTTTATATAAAAATCCATTAAAGAATTCATCATAGATTACGTATGTATTTTTTAATTGGTACCATAGTTCAGACAAAGTTGGAGTAAAAAGCTGTTTTGTTCCATAAGGATGCATGTTAAAGGCCTCCGAAACACCAACTTTGGGAATTTTTTGTGGGGAAGCTATTTAAGATGGAATTTTTTGGTTTTCATTTCTCAATAGAGGGCGATCGAGTTAAACTATTTTTAGAAAATAAAATATTAAAAAAAATGAAATCGCTCACTCTACTTTAATGAAAGGTCATTGGTTGACCTGACCAGAGATTAATTTAACCTCTGTTTACCAGGAAAGAAGCTTCACCCACACCTTCTTAATTATGACTGCATGAAATATAATATATGCTTTTGACTAAAAGTTAATAGTTTTCCCCAAAATCTCCCCCAATCATAATATATATGATATGTGACAACTTAAATTTACATACCTTTCGGAAGAACACTCCTGAAACAAAAAGAAAATTGTTCATTTTTTTTTAACAGAGCTATTAATTATAGCTGCAATGTAACACGAGACGGAATATTATAGTTAATTAAGTATTCATCTCAATGATCTAGCCTTCATCAACAAATTAATTTTTAATGACTGTAAATAATGGAACATTGCATGCTGCAGTGGAATATATTTTATCATATACACAGGCCGGCTTGGTTCGATCTGCTTCAGCTAGGGGCTTTCGACTTCTAGAGCTGTTTAGTGGAAGGCAATAAGAACAATTGATACAAAAGCGCTGGTCGATCAAGAGGGTCGGAGGAAGGTAGGGGGGGGGGGGGGAGTTTAATACAGGAATTAATTAAATGATTGGCATTTTAACACTTTGAAGTGCGTTGGAAAAGTAAATGGCTGAGAAAATACTACTATATACTGTATATATGAGACTGCGTTTGTCTACCACAGCTAAATATACCAGCTAAAATTATAGCAGAGGAATCCACACACCTTGCACCATGCCGAAAACCTCAAAATCCAGAGCAATGAGCTGCTTTGCATTCATTTTGACAGTGTTCAAAGTTCCGACAACCTGCAAGAAAATTTAGGCAATTAATTAAGTAACTAAAAACAAAATATTACATTTGATAAAAGCACGTATCGTTTTTACCAGAATTTAGTCAAAAAAATAGGTGTTTTAGCATTGAACTTTCTCAGTGTGGACTTTTTGTGCTGTTTTTGTGACTTTTTCTTTTGTTTGACAACAAAAATAAGAGGTAGGTATGGCAACGCTGCAAAACAAAGGGGAACAAAGTGACAGCGGGAAAAGCTCGAAATTTTTAAATAAAACAACTTCAAACACAGAGATCTCTCTGTTTCGAACAGATATAGATCCGATTCTCTAAAAACAATTAATTAATTAACTTAATTTCTAGCTCGCAACATTTTTTGTTTAGTTTCTTGTGCATTTTTTTTCCTGTCCCATATTGTCCTCTGAAAGAGGAGCCCTCTTTGAAGAGCTATATATAAGGGCCAATTAACACAATTGTGTTAATTAATTGCAATGGCCCTTAAGTAAAATAACTTTATTTTTTTTAATATATTATATAATAAAGAAACTTATTTATAACCTATCTATTATATATATTAGATAAAAGTTTATTACACTAAAAGCTCTTTATTTAATTCAATCTTATTCTCATTTCATTTCATTAATTTTTAACGATCCGCGGCAAATGTGGATATTATAAACCACGGCGGTGGCTCTAGCTTATTCAAGTAATATGATAATACTGTAATATATATAAGTAAACTATGATTATCATATGGGTTTTATAAATATTTTTTTCAAGGATTTGAAAAATCCTTTCCTTTCCTTCAAATTATTTCCTAGTTTTCCAAAATAATATATACTGTATACTCTGTATATATATGACACAATTTTTCGGTTCTCAAACCCTCGATATAATTCTATCAAAACCAAAACCCAAAATGTTAATTGTTAGTGTGGATTCTATTTACTGCAGTGCATACAGAAGGAAATTAAGGTTATAATTGAAACTCAATTAGTTCAATTAGTTTATTGCATGTCCATATAATATACTAGCTGCAGAGGTCATATTATTATGATTGATCATATATTATAATATATACATGCATATATTTGTATACTACATTAATTTATGAATTAATTATCATTGTGAGATAAAGGTAATACTGAATAAAAATGTACCTTTTATAATGAGCTGGTGACAAGACCTGAGTACGTAGCCACAAGAGGAAAAAATTTGTGTAAATTTTAAAGGCAATAAAAAAATCAACCTGCCATTTCGTCTCTTGTGCAGAATACTGTAATGAGTTATCTGCGAAGAGTTATCATATAACAATAATATGAGAGCTGTCTGCAATTTATTATCAGGGCAGTGCAATTATATTTCTTCTTTACTGATTTACAGCTCATAATTGCACTCATCTGATAGAGCAGAGGCAGCTCACTGTTGCACACAATCATGACAGGCAGCTATACTGCAGCTAGAGCTCATATTATTTTAGACGAGGGATGATATATAGGTATATTAAACATTTTATATTAAGTACGTAATGTTGGTCCTAAAAAAATACTAGAAAAACAGTCAAAGATGTTAAAGATTGTATTAAAAACAACTGATGAAGTATGAAATAAAGTTGGAATAAGTGATTTAGTTAGAGCACAATTTCTTAATAACAATAATTTAGTGCAACAAGTAATAACTAACTTCTATATTTATTCATTCTCGATCAGCATTAAATTTTTTAACATTGTGTATGTGTGCGCAAGAGGAATGACCAGCATTGTGTAAATGTGCAAGAGGAATGAACAGGCAAATGCTTAATAATATTTTGCTGGTATAAAAACCATGTTAATACTGTACTTGGTGCCATATTTTGTGTTAGAAAGAGAAATTCCAATCCACTCTTTTATTTGCGCCTTTGAAACAATTAACAATAAAAACCACCACCATTAAAAAGACTGCCGTAATTTATTTTTAACTATATAGTGTGAGTGTAGTGTTTATATTTTTATTTCTCTGAATCTTTTAATTTATCTTATTTGTTTTGAAAGTTGGTTTAACAATTTAATGTAAATGGGGTACTGACCAAAAAAAAAGTTTCAAGTTTTTTTCAACTTTTCAAAAGGCACGAGAATTTCATGAAGAACAAGCCCTATTACAGCATTCTACAACAATTTCCTGATTTTATATGAATTTTTGAAACATCTAAAAAATGACGTTCATAGCATTGAATTTTAAATGGGAAAATAGATCAGTTAACATTGCCAAATCCCATACTTAACATTGAAATGTAACCAAACCTTAATTTGCAAGGTTTTTAGGAGCTAGAATCATGATAATGAAGGTTTCAAATTCCTACCTCAATAAGTTTTCATTTTAGCAATGTTAACTGATGCATTTTCCCATTTAAGATTCAATGCTATGACATCATCAAAAAAAGTTTTAAAAATTCATATAAAATCAGCAAATTGTCGTAGAATGTTCTAATAAGGCTCGTTCTTCATAGAATTCACAGTACTCTTTACTAATATTGCTAACTCAAATACCGGTTAGTACCCAATTACAAGACTAAAAATTAGTGTATCAAATGTACGCTTGCCACTTTTCAAAATCCAAATTGTCATCATCATGATCACAGGTGTGACAGTCAAGTCAGTCATTTCCATTTTCTCACGTGGAAGAGAATTGATTTGTCTGACAATCCAGAACTGAAAACAGTTGTTTGTGGCAGCGGTCACTTGATACACCAAGTGAAAACATGCTGAACTAGAGGTCTCTGACCCAGCAGCTGTCTTCCCCTGGTGGACAGTCCTTGTACTCCTTGAGGTTGGGGTCTGAAACGGCAGTCTTCGGCTCCACACACGTGCACCGACTCTTCTTACCACTGCCCTCAAACAGCTGGCGAGGAACTCCGGCCCACGAACGTACCACCCCGCCACTGAAAACAGGCAGTATCAAAACATAAGAATCCACCAAGGTCTACTTTTACAACTGTCTAGTATTAATTAAGCTGTGCGTATGGACTAAAATTAATATAGGAGAGATGAGGGCTATTTCTGAATTCTTTATTTATTTTAGGGGTGGGAAGCCTGGGACGTCAGCAGATTTTTTATTAAAAAGATGCCCTTTGTTTTAATTGTTCATTTAAGAACACACACATCAAACTTGATTGCTTAATTTTTCATTATTTTGTTTATTTTAAAAAGTTCAAAATGAACCCTCATCCTTGTTCCAAGGTCCTGCAAAACTCGTAAGCCATTAATTAATACTTATGTTTTCATAATGTTCCCTAAAATATATATAAAAAAAAAGGTTATCTGCCACTGATATGCTCAATTGCTATCCTGCTGTATCCGATCATTAACAATAATTAAGTTTGGTACCTCTTGGGGGAGCACCACACCCTGCTGCCCCTCTCTTTGTCCCACTCCACGTTGCAGGGCGGGTAAACCTTCTTCTCCTCATTCTCGAGAGCCTCCTGTCGTTCATACTCCTTCACGCTTCGCAACACTCTGTCCAGTTCTGGGGTGCGCTTGCCATTAGAGTCGTAGAAGCGGCCCACCACTTTACCTGCATCACAACAATGACTTTGGTCAATAACTTAGTATTACATGAACATAGCAGTTGAATTAATACATGGATATACTTTGAACTACCACGATCAAGTTATCATCATTAAGTAATACAAAAGGCATAAGTAATATCTTACCTACGTAGGTATAATCTTTTTCGTAAAATTTATACCATCCATGAAGAGCTTTTAAATCCTTGGGTGGCAATCCTGTTACATCGTCAATCAATCCAGTCTCGGTGAAATCTCCGCTGACGAATGCACGGCTTCCATCGATTCCTAGAAAATTGCATGTGGTCTTTCTTTAGTATACCTTTGTGTATAGCATACCTTAATTATTAGTAAATAACTTTTTCGTGCAAAGGGTATTCATATTGAACGTATTATTAATTTTCACTGTCGGATTTTTACCTTTGCCGGTGTTTGATGTAATCCTTCTGTATGTAGTATGTTGCGATGGTCACTTAGTGTTCGTGCACGTCACTACCACTTGCATGTACAGTATTACAAATATCACTAAGTTTCGAGAGTCAACCGCTCTCTTCCTCAGGTGATCTGAGACTAAATACGAAGTACTTGAGAGTACTGAGAGATACCTGATGTAAGACTTTGAGAAGGGAGGGGGGAGGGGAAAAGGAGATGCTATTTGTGGATAATATGTGGAGGAGGAGAGGGAGTGAGGAAAGAGGAGGCGGAGGGGAGAGGTGCGGGGCGGGAGATGACTAACTTTTTAATGCTTATTTTATGGTCGCATTTGCTTGGCTTGATGTTGTCGCCTGGAAGGCGGGAAGAAGAAGTTCCCACAACGGATGCAGCGCTATGCTATTTTGGCTCCTCTACATATTATCCACAAATAGCATCTCCTTTCCCCCTCCCCCCCTCCCTTCTCAAAGTTTAACATCAGGTATCTCTCAGTACTTCGTATTTAGTCTCAGATCACCTGAGGAAGAGAGCGGTTAATTGACTCTCGAAACGTAGTGATATGTGTAGTATAATAATGCATCAATGTTTTAATTTTTTATGCCAGAGTACTCTGTTAATTACCAAAATAAAATAAAAATATTTAAAAAACTACATTTTTTTAGTAATATGTTAACTTAATAATTAGCTTTAATGAAATGAAAAAATAAAAAAATAATAAGGAGAAGGGGCGGGGGAGAGCTAACAAGTCTAAACCATTGGTCGAACTGTGATTTTCACAGTTCGTTCATTTTGTGAGAATCACAGTTCAACCAAAGGTCTTTGACTAGGCACCTCTGTGATATTCACAATTGCGCCTAGCCACAAGGGGATTAACAACCGGACTTCCAAGTTCAAATATCAATGTTAATATATAGAACACAAGATTGGACTTGGTACCTAACTGTGCCCTACTGTGCCGTGGAGTCAGGGTGTGTATGTACATGCAAGTGTTGGTGACGTGCACGAACACTAAGTGACCATCGCATCATCCCTGACTCCACGGCACAGTAGGGCACAATTGGGCACAGTTAAGGTTCACAGTTAGGTAAGCTGTAATGCCCATGAGTATCCAGTAGGGCACAGTGTTTATATTAGGTACCCCAGAGCATCCTAGCTTTCTAAACTTGGCGTAACTTGGCACATTGAATACACTCTTTGAAGTTGTATCGACTATGAACTAGAAGGGGCTTAAATGATGCTTTAATTGATATATATAATATCCAACTGATATTTTTTTTCATTAAATAAACTACATTGGCAATATATCTAATTATTATCAAATTTATTTATTAATTTTGGACTTTGAAAAAATTTATACCCGGATGGTAGCGCCATCTGTTTCTAAAAAATTGAAGTAAGAAAAAAAAAAGCAACATACAACATATGATATGGGTGTCATTGTCAACAAAAACAGAGATGCTGTCTCTTTTTTATTGGAAAAGTCTGCTTTGCAGTCTTTAAAGAAGGTAAGAAATATATTAAAAAGTATATTGAAATAGCAAAGTTCTTTTTTTTCTAATAAATTGCTTCTTTTTTACAGTGATTATTACAAATTCTAACATCATGAGAGGCCCTATCATAGCTTTTCTTTCTCCAGCCCAGCCCGCCCCCTTGAATTCTCTCTTTTCTTTCAACACTGAGGAAGTTATGCCCAGGCTAGCTACTTATGTGGTGAGTTAAATATTTACAAAATCTTTTCATATGTGTGTTATAATCTCATTTTCATAATTTTACAGGCAATGAATTCAACTCTGCTGCATGAAATGCTGATTAGTGGATTCTATCACCAGACATCATGGCCGCCAATATGCGGGATAGAGACAAAAGAGTTGCAGCTGCTAGCATCAATGTTTTAATTTTTTATGCTAGAGTACTCTGTTAATTACCATGATAAAATAAAAATATTTAAAAAACTACATTTTTTTAGTAATACGTTAACTTAATTAGCTTTAATGAAATGAAAAAATAAAAAATTAATAAGGAGAAGGGGCGGGGGAGAGCTACCAAGTCTAAACCATTGGTCGAACTGTGATTTTCACAGTTCGGCCATTTTGTGAGAATCACAGTTCAGCCAAGTGTCTTTGACTAGGTACCTCTGTGAATTTCACAATTGCGCCGAAGCACAAGGGGATTAACAACCGGGCTGCCAAGTTCAAATTACAATGTTAATAGAACACAAGATTGAACTTGGCACCTAACTGTGCCCAACTGTGCCGTGGAGTCAGGGATACTACATACAGAAGGATTACATCAAACACCGGCAAAGGTAAAAGTTCGACAGTGAAAATTAATACCTTATTTATGTTAACAGCAACATTCAGTACTGTATTGCACGTACTCGTATCATATCTTACCAGAGAAGAAATGGTAGCCGCCGCCAGGCCCATAATGCTGTATCCCAGATTCAACATCAAACACCCCTCCTAGTACTGCAACGTACACACCCTTGCTACCCTTCTCTCCATTGTACTGCTTCAACTCTTCTTTTGTGAACAACGTTTGTTTATTAGAACCTTTAGAACTGGGTTTATTGCCTTTCTTTCCCTTCTCTTTCTCTTTAATGATAGGTTTATTCCTTTCAACATTAAAGAAGTTAAGACCAGTTGTTTGGTGAACATATGACAGAGCTCCATCATAATAATGGCTTATTTTCTTAGTTACTTCATTGAATGTGTCCAGCCCTTGTGCCAGCAATGAGGGAATGATGTCTGGATCACTTTGATGGGCAACAATAGATAAAATAACTGCTACAACAGAAAGTAACGCGGTCGTTCTTAGAGCCATCTTTCAAATATGATTAAATTGTCGAGGTGGCTCTAGTAGATTTTATCTTATCACAAACATATCTTCAATTTATTAGATCCCGACAACAAATTCAAAATTTTCTCCACATCACTGTATTTTTGTCAGCTGTGATTTTTTCCCCCTATTTCAGACAATTCAGACGAAAGGCTAGTCATAGCATTCTCACCTTCGTCTAAAACAGCTGGAAACATCGGGATTTCAACGACAATTTCCGAAGCTTCACGAATGCGGTTGCAGAGCGCCAAAACATTACAAATTTTGTTGCATGTAATGCATGATCCAAAGTTCCTCTTTGGAACTTTGTGCATGATCACTTCATCAGTATATCAGTATAATATACTACAGAATAATATATCGTCGTGTGCATGATCACGAAACGCGAAAACACTTTATTATTTAATTAAAGCTGTATATTATATAAAAAAAAATACACATGCAGGCTACATATCGCTACATATTGTATCAAATATATTCAAGGAACCGCGTTTAAAATATATAAAATTATTAAAATTAATACTTACTAAGGGACTTAGTAAGTGCAACTCTGTGGTCTCTACGTCAAAAGAACGAAAAATAAAAGAAAGAAAACAATTTATACGAAAGGCGGCGCGCATTACACCGAAAACAAAAAGGACGAAAGTATTTTAACACGAAAACATTTTATACGAAAATATAATTAAAAACCGAAATGGAAAATGTGCGAATGCATTTATAACGAAACATAAAAAGCTGCAAAAGCACTAAAGCATTTACAGCGAAAACATTTTAGCCGAATTCAATAATCACGAAAAACATTTGGCCGATATTTATTTGAACGAATTGAAAAACAACGAAAGTAAATTAGAACAAAAACAAATTTGAAACGTAATAAAAAAAATGATGAATACAATTTGGTTGAAAGTTATTATTATTATTTTTTTCTTTTCTTTTACAAATGATACACCCCTAAGAGCTTACAGCTAGCGGCGGGGTACTGGGTAGGGATAAGGTATGGAACGGATAGTGGCCACGGCCTGCATGCTTACGCGTCCCAGCATTCGCTGAGGTGAGACTGAGGGAACCGTGTAAAACCTCAGTCAGGACGGACATCTCTACTTTTTCTCAATGGACCAAAGCAATGTCCAAAGCCTGAGGAACCACACACAAGTGCATCACTGCACTGGGTGGAAAGCGAGATGAATTTACCCCAGGGAGGGAGCAGCGTATTTTTTACTTGAAATGGTCACCAATCCAAGTACTAACCACGCTCGACGTAGCCTGACTTCGGTGATCTAACGAGAACCGGTCAATGCACTGCGCCTCGCTCGAACAATTTGACCGAAAGTTATTTGTCTATTTGAACGAAAACATTTAAAACGAATGGAAAAATCACGAATACAATTTGAACGGACGCTATTTGACCAAAATAAAAAACACCGATGAAGAAACATATTAATAAAAATTATAACAATATTAATTAAAAAAAAATTAAATTAAAACGAATGCAATAAAGAAGCAATATATACAGACTGAGCCAGAAATGGTGTGCCGATCCCATGCTAAAATTTGGGCAGGTTAAATTAACTTTGAGCTAGAAATTTGGCATATATACGTAAAGAAAAGGGTTCCAAGTTTTTTGACATGTTTGTGTTAAACGATTTTTAAAATTAATATTTCCTACCTTTTTAGGGGTGGATTCACGATTTTCATTTCTTCCTTATGGGATTTCCATGTTAAATTAAGTTGATAGAAAAATTTTAGCCGATTTGCACCAAAATTAGTTTTTAAAGTTTCCAGAGCACGCTGTATTTAATTTTGATAGAATAATTTTTTCACGTAGTAGGAGTCATTAACTCATTAGGGGCTGTTTTCACCACTTTTTAAATTGCGCCATTAAATTCAACGTGCTCTGAAAACTTAATTTAACATATATGGAAATCCCATAAGAATGAAATGCAAATCGTGAATCCACCCCTAAAAAGGTAGGAAATATTAATTTTAAAAATCGTTTAACACAAACATGTCAAAAAACTTAGAACCCTTAATTGGCTTTCCGTATGCCAAATTTCAAATTTCTAGCTCAAAGTTAATTTAACCTAATACCCAAATTTTATCATGGGATCGGCACACGGCCATTTCTGGCTCAGTCTGTATATATTGCTTCTTTATTGCATTCATTTTAATTAACATTTTTTTTTGTTTAATTAATATTGTTATAATTTTTATTATTATTTTTCTTCATCGGTGTTTTTTATTTCAGTCAAATAGCGTTCGTTCAAATTGTATTCATGATTTCCATTCGCTTTAAATATTTTCGTTCAAATAACTTTCGGTCAAATTGTTTTCGTTATTTTTTTATTCGTCTTAAATGTTTTCGTTCAAATAACTTTTCAGTCAAATTGTTTTCATGGGTTTTGTGTTAAAATAATTTCGTTCTAATTTACTTTCATCCTTTTTTGTTTCGGTCAAGTTACTTTCGTACAAATTGTTTTCGTGATTTTTGTTCTCGTTATTATTTCGTTTCATTTTAATTTAATTTCGTGGTAAATGATTTCGTTTATATTTGTTTTCGATGTAATTGTTTTCGGTATAAAGTCCTTCGTTGAAAATGCTTTCGTGATTTTTGTTTTCGTGATATTGACGTGATACCGATCATATATATATACGCATATTTATTATTTTAAAATAATTTATGTAACAATAGAGTACCGACCTCAATTTTTTTTATTGCAGAAATGGATAGAGGGTGCAAAGTTATGCTACCCTGCTTTTTTTCAGATTTTTTACAGGCCCTGCAGGAAGTATTTTA
The DNA here is from genome assembly GCA_949825025.1 of Siphlonurus alternatus. Classification (NCBI taxonomy): domain Eukaryota; kingdom Metazoa; phylum Arthropoda; class Insecta; order Ephemeroptera; family Siphlonuridae; genus Siphlonurus; species Siphlonurus alternatus. The sequence goes on from OX463779.1 coordinate 39,709,344, forward strand.
AAAAATTATTGAATATATATAATGTATCCTTTTTGTAACGTCAAGAGGCGTCTGCCCTTAAGAATATCAGGGTAGCATCCGTAGCATAAATTTGCACCCTCTATCCATTTCTGCAATAAAAAAAACTGAGGTCGGTACTCCATTTTTATGCCATTGTTTTCATAACTTTAACTTTTATTATTATTGAATTGTGCATTAATATATATACGGTATAATATATTACACAACATGAATTACTCTTATTAATATCTTTAATATATAATATTGGATAGATATATATTAACATATTAAGGTGCGTATTAAAAAGAACATAAAAAAATACTACGAGAAATTATAAGACAAAATTTGTTCCTCCAATTTTATTTTTAATAAAATTCAATAATTTAATACACATCTTTTAATTATTTACATTGATTACAATTAATGTCATATATATTATATAATATTATGACATTATTTGTAATCAAGGTAAATAATTAAAATATGTGTATTAAATTATTGAATTTTAATAATAATAAAATTGGAGGAACAAATGTTGTCTTATAATTTCTCGCAGTATTTTTTATGTACTTTTTACGCACCTTAATATGCATGTTAATATATATCTATCCAATATATATTATATAGATATATTAATAAGAGTAATTCATATTGTGTGATATATTATACCGTATATATATATTAATGCACAATTCAATAATATTAAAAGTTAAATTTATGAAAACAATGGCATAAAAATGGAGTACCAACCTCAATTTTTTTTATTGCAGAAATGGATAGAGGGTGCAAATTTATGCTATGGATGCTACCCTGATATTCTTCAGATTTTTTACAGACCTGGAAGCATTTTTAAAAAATTATTGAAAGGCCTTTTTGTGACGTCACGCGGCGGCAAGTCCTATCCTTTTCTTAAGGGCAGACGCCTCGTGATGTCACAAAAAGCTAGGATATCCAATAATTTTTTAAAAATACTTAAAGGGCCTGTAAAAAATCTGAAAAATAGCAGGTAGCATAACTTTGCACCCTCTATCCATTTCTGCAATAAAAAAAATCGAGGTCGGTACTCAATTGTTGCAAAAATTATTTTAAAATAATAAATATACGTACGATCTGTATGATACATACATAATTTTAATAATTTTATATATTTTAAACGCGGTTACTTGAATATATTTGATACAAAATATGTAGCCTGCATGTGTATTTCTTTTATATAATATACATGCAGGTTTATTTAAATAATATATAAAGTGTTTTCGCGTTTCGTGATCATGCACACGATGCGCATGCATGGCGACGATGTATTAGGCTGAAAATACGAGCTTTTTGTTTTGCGCCTAAACAGAAGTCGCAACTCCAATGCAACAAAATTTGTAATGTTTTGGCGCTCTGCAACCGCATTCGTGAAACTTCGGAAATTGTCGTTGAAATCCCGACGTTTCCAGCGGTTTTAGAGGAAGGTGAGAACGCTATCACTAGCCTTTCGTTATTTCAGCACACATGCACCATCTAGTGGGCAACACCAGAAATAATTAGTAAGCAGGATATAAATGACATGAATTTGAACAATGCCCACTGTTTCAGCTATAAGTATCCAGAGACCCTACAGAGACCTCCGTGTCTTATAATGGGTAGAAATTTAAAGAACCTTGAATTTAGTTTCACTGGAATTCCGAGTGGCCACGCCACTATCGACCAATCATCATGGTTTCATTATTAATGACGTCATCCGAGCTGGCCAATCGCTGATCACAAAATCGCCGATTGGCTATATATCTCGAATGACATCACTGATTATGCAACCAACGGTGATTGGTCGACAGTAATAGTGTGGCCACTTGAAATTCCGGTGGAACTAAATTCAAGGTTCTTCAAATTCCTACCTATAAGACACAGAGGTCTCTGTAGGGTCTCCGATCAGTATCTGATAGAGTGGGCATATATGGCATTGATTTGAAGTATAGAATCTCTGCTCTGAACTCTCAAAGATAGTACAACATATCCATAAAATAAAAATGTATTTATTCTATGATATATCTTTGCTAAATTCTTTTCCGAGGTACACACTACGAATTTTTCTAGCGATAAAACTTGTATATTTATATTCAAAAACGTCCGTATATCCATTGTCCAGAACGTACATAGACCGGCCATATTTTCCGATATTTTCAGAAGTCCTGAGAGAACCTTTCGAATCTGAAGTTTTGACGGAACACCATCGATATAATTTATATTAGAATTTGTCATCTAGCAAGAATATATAATTGCAAGAATTAAAATTGGTCACATTTATAATATATATATATATATATATATATATATATATATATATATATATATATATATATATATATATATATACATACATGTATATATCAAGGCATTTAAAAGTACGTTTTTATGAAATAATGCTGCTCGACATTAGTAAACGCTAATTAAATAAGAAGAAAAATACAATTAAAAAATATTCTTTGGACAGAAAATTTTTAATAGTGCAATTACATAAGTACTTCACAATTAATATTAATTTATCAATAAAATAATTGCTGCTGCGAAATAGAATGGATAACTTTAATACTACCTATTGAAGGGTTTTAAAATTTCTTGATACTGTATTAAATTTCATTACATGATTATATCCAAAAAAAACATTGCCTGCACAGAGACAAGTAATACTGGATACATAAAAGCCTTGCATTTACTAAGAATTAATTTGATATACAACAGAACTAAAAGAGTGCAAAGTGCAAGGTAATGGCACTGCCCTTTAAAGGGGTAGTCAGAGAGACATTAAGTGCTGTTGTAGAGAAGTTACAGCTTGTTGAATGCTGCGATGTCCACGCTCTGGACCTGTAATAATAACCTTTATTAGTATTTGGGACCACCACACAAGCAGTCGGGAACTTACAAAATCAGACTTCTCCTCGATGGCCTCTTGGAGGAGGTCAATGGAGACTTTCTCATCCTCCACGACAGACGAGATTTGCAGCTTGTGGATTCCGTAGGCCAGAGGAACCAACTTGGCTGTGTGACAAGAGATGTCATTAGATTGACACTTCAAAGTGATTTTATTACTGAATATCAATCATGCACATTTCTTCTGGATACAATTAATTTTCTGTGTGTATCAACATAGGAATGGCTTTACTTTTGGAACAGTTAAGATTAAGGTAAATTCAAAGCACTAAATAATTAATGTGTAATTCCTGCAGTATGTTTTAAATATTAAATGCAGCTCTTAATATTACTACAAAATAATATGACTGCCAAATAATGTTCAACTAAATCAACAATTTTATTATTAAAACTTAAAACGCAGTTACAGCAGTTTTAGCAGACACAAATTTGTAATTTAGAAAGCGGCACCCAGTCTAAGCCATTTCTAAGATTTTTTCATACCCGTTACATCGTTGAATCAAATTCAAGTACTTCAAACTGACTTTCATTAACAGTACAAAGGGTTCACCAATCATAAGATATTCAAATGAATATTGATGCATTGACGATTTAAATTTAACCTGTGCTACTTTTGTGTGTTCAATTTCATTTAATAAAAAGTCCCTAAAATTTCATGAAGTGACATAATGCGTTAACCTGTAAAAATTAACCTTACAATTAGTCACTCCAAAAGAATAGAACTCCACTGAGCCTTCATAGAGGTACTTACATGCTCCCCACAGCAGACCGTCCATCTGGATGGAGCGCACTTCTCGCTCCAGCTGCTTCATGTCTGTCTCGTCATCCCAGGGCTTCACGTCAAGGATCACGTTTGACTTTGCGATCAGGGCGGGCTCTGCAGATACAACCACCTCGTCAGCACACCTCAACAACACCGTGGTGCACAAACTTACTCTTGGACTTCTTGGCAGCATACTCGGCGAGTCTCTGCTCCTTCACCTTCTTGGAGACATCATCTTCTTCCTGTATGTCAAATACCAATGTGGTTAATAAGATGCACAACAGAAACCCCAGTAGTGTTTGGTAAAGTAGGTATTATACAATGAACCTTTATCATACAAGTAAATAGAGACCGTTGAATGCACAGTGACCTTGGTAGTTAAAGCATGTAACTTTTCTCCATTTACTTACGACCTTATGAAATCTTTGCAGACTGCCTACTTCAACACACACTGCTGAGAGACCCAAATGTTTTACAGCAAGACTTCAGGTGTGAAAAGCACCTTTAACTATTTTATAACAGTCTAATTGAGTAAGGCATTACTATGTTTATAAAGAACAATAACTTAGAAATATAAATTAAATATACGGAATAGGAAGCAATAGTTTCATATTGATAAAATACAGTTGTGTCTTTAACGCTCTAAACTAGTTGACATGACAGTTGAACGTCATGCTGGTTCCAGCTCAGACTGTATCTCACCTCAGACTCTGAACCGAACAAGTCAACGTCATCGTCATCAGCTGGCTTGCTCGCCGGCTTGGCCTGAGCGGCTGCGGCAGGCTTGGGTGCTCCAATCACAGAGGTGCATTTCTTCTCCAGCTCGTTCAGACGTGCCTCGAATGTGTCTTGAGATTTCTGCATCTTCTCAACCACTGTGAGGCAAAGAAAGGATGGTTAAATGGACATTTGAGAAGACACATAATAACCATAGAAATGTGAAAGTGGAAAGTTTTTCTAACTAACTATCAGCCTATCAGAATTTATTCTAAATGAGTTTTTAGTACCAATTTTACTGTACAATCACGAACAGAGAATTAATATTCTTACTACTCTTAGAAGTTTTTGTCTTTAAATTATTTTGTAATGATAGTTTGAAAATGCAAATTATATATTGGTATTATTACTTGACTATCAAACATATACAAAAAAATATATATATCTAGCTCTATGAAGTAAATTATTGACAGAGTTTTTTTCGCTTTAGAAAAAAAAATGTATACATAATATAATATATGTATACCACCCTTTCTAGATTTATTATGTCAATTTTTGAATGGAGATTTAGACCTATGAGTGAATGTGAATGGTATGAGGAGCCCAGTCGTCAGCAGGCTTACGTTTCCGCAGTCCCTCATTCTCCTTCTCGAGGCTGACGAGACGGTTGACGAGGTCGGCACCACCGGCACCTGCATTGCTGCCGGCGAAGTTCGAGATACGGTCCACCTGAGCACCAATCACACATCAACAACAAGTCAACTGCCCTTGCTAGTGTGCAAGATAAGGATGGAAATAAAGAAATGCAAAAAGAAAACAAAAATCTCTTAAGGTTGTTACTGCTATGTTCCAACAATCTATGCTATAAAACATGCAAATACTTTCTTTAAATCAACAATAACTTCTCATTTATATTTTTACTGAAAAAAAAAATAGTCAGGTAAAAAAAAAAGATGCAATATTTTGTGGAATTTAGCACCCTGAACCATGCTTCGTCAATTTCATCCCCAAACAGAATCTTTTCCCTCGTTAGCACGGTGTGTTCAATGCTTCCACAAGTAACATGCAATTAATGTTTTATTGTAATTGTAACACCAACAAAACTTGCAATAAAATAATTAATGAATTTGAAAAAACACTAAATTTGAGAATTACAAAAATGCTGTTGGAGAGAAAAAATGCAGAACAAAATAAAACTGAGGTCAAATTGTGACCAGGTGGCAGTGACAATAAGGTCTGTTGCAAAGCTACTTTTCTGGATGCAAATTTAGTTACAGTTGAAATATTGATGAGGTAGTACTAAAAAAATAAATAAATAAATAACTTGATTAGTAACGGTTAATTAAAGTCTTAACTTGAATGGTAAATGTATAATATATGAGGTTTCAGGCCTTAAATAAAAATGCAATTGCTCCCTTTATGCTACTGATAACAAGTTATCAACTGCACAAGTTACTGACAGAGTTAAAATATTTTGTAATACCACATCAACATGGAATTCATTTTGTTCAAATATTATTTATTTATTTGTTTATTTATTTATTTATTTATTTATTTATTTATTTATTTATTTATTTATTTATTTATTTATTTATTTATTTATTTATTTATTTATTTATTTGTTTATAATGAGTATATTTATATAGATTTCTTTTCTAAAAAAGATGCTTGATAAATTATTTTCAGCCTCAAATATAAAACACAAGAAAATGAACACCTGGTTGATTGTGTAGCAGCTTGGACTTGAGTTTAACACTTTTAAACCTTTAATACTTCCTGCTTTTAGCATAACAAAATGTGGTATTAAGCATTTTCTCATTACAGTAATTTACATTTTAAAACTTCTTTACAGCACATGACATATTGATAGTTTCATGGCCTAAGGCACTATCTTATCAGCTCTAATATTGTTATCAAGTTTATCAAACCTAGTATCAATATTCTTTTATCAATGAAAATGATCATACTGACAAATTTGGCAGTTAATTTTATTCTTAGGTGAATACACAGCAATTGACAAGATAGCACTGAAAGGTGTGAAACAATCAATATACAACAAGTCACACAATACTCTTTATTAAAAAATAAATATACTGAAAACTTCAAGACATAAAAAATAAATAAATTAATGATAAAAAATAGTAATAAATAATTAAGTAAAAAATATAACAGTGTTGGTTTATCATGCAGTTATGATGATGTGGTGAAGTAGCACAAGAAAAACACATAATTATTTTAATTGTTGTAGATGACATACGGTAGCGCTACTCACGCATTCTAGGGAGGATTTAATGTGTTGCCGAGCCCTGGCTACCTCATTGGCGAGGGAGCTTTTGTCGTCGGGGGGATTAGCAGGCGAACCCTACACCAAACAGACAGAGACAGCGTGATGGTTATAGGGCTGTCCCAGCAGTAACAAGCTTTTTTAAAATATGGCCATATTTTAATTAATCTGACCTGCAGTTGATTATTGTCATGGTAGCGTCTAATTTGTAGAAGTTGTCAATGTGGAAAATAGTTGTTAAACTAATGATATCTATTAGGAAATTATTTTTACATTGACAATTCAAAAACTTTTTACCAAATTGACTTCAAAAAAATTATACCACTACCTCGACGTTATGCAGTTTTAAATTACATAACAAAAAGAAGTAAAATTAAAGCACAAATTATTATCCAGTTATTAAATTTGAAAATAGTGCTAGTAAAATTATATTGTAATGGTACAGTATCTAAATTTAAAATAACTAATACAGTACTCTACTAAACATTCTATTTGATAAAATTTAATTTATTTTAATTCAAAACAAATGAGATTATTTCAGCACTGCTTTTCAAATTTGGTACTGTGCATCATAATACATTATTATACAGTGTACATTATTCACTTAGTTTTTAGTGTTTGCACTAAAAGCTAGAGTTAATTAGCATCATAATAAAAATTCATATATTGCGCCTATTTGTAAATTCTTAAGCCATATTTTGTTTTGCTTGTAGTTTTGATCACATCACCATTGAAAAAAAAATTGCATGCTGTAGTACATCAATTTTTATTAGCACAGTAATCAAGAAAAGTTTCTCATGCATTTATCAATCATGCAAAGCAAAATATTTCTATAATAGATATTAGATTACAATATACTGTAAGTAAACAGTACAATTTAGGAGTATGCTAGAAAATGAATATTTCATTGGGAAGGATTTGCAGGGACTAAAAACAAAAATGAACAACAAACAAGGAATGTCACGATATATGAATTCACTGCCTGAAATGTCATGCTACTGCCAAGCTAAACTTGACCTTGACATACTGTACTGAATATTTTATAATGTGGTGATGACTGCAGGTAACAAGAGACAAACAGGGAACTCACGGCACACTACTTGGAAGTGAGACAACTTGTGCGGAGGTATAACATTGCAGCGACTATCTAATAACATCAATAATAACACTTATTATCTTTTGTACAAATTAGCTACCCTGATTTGCTTCATACTAATACTAATAAAAATGAAGTTCTAGCCTCAGTTTATATATAAAAAAAAAAATAATAAAATGTAAAAGGGACTCGGATCTAAAATTACAAGATAGGCAGTAATCCAAATGTTAATAATCAATTTTTACTTTATTTTTATTTGTATGCAATGCAGCCATGCTTAATTGCAGGTGCAAAGTAAGATATTGTGATGTCACAAGTCACAGACAATCACAGCTAGCTGTCACACATTAATTGAATTCTTACTTTTCAGCCAAAATTAGCACAGGTGCACTGCGAGCTGATAAAAATAACACCAATGTTGACAACTGATTCTTGAAAGATAGCTTAATTTATAATTTCATGGTCCGATACCTTTTCAAGATGTGGATTTCTCCAGCATTTGAGAAAATAATAGACCTCTTTTTCCCTGAAAACTTTGACTCGTATTTAATACAGCTCTATTATTATATTGATTCTGGTTGTACGAAAGGCGAGTATATAGCAAATGCAAACATTACCAGTATAGTGTTTAAAGACCACTTGCTTCCAGGCCAAACTCATTGCATACTGCTGAAATGACTATGAAACTATGCAATCGTAATGATGTCGAGTACTATGGGTAAAGTCAGTTTGTAGTATAGGGAGTCTATAGGGCTTGTAGAAAATATACTAGTCACTTATTAGTTTCTTAATAAGCTGCAACACAACCCGTCTCTTTACCTAACCAAATTTATTACATTGAAAATATAGCCTCATCTTTACAAGCGGATGTTTTCTTGGAGTGTGGCATGCTAAAAGATAATATTAATAAAAAATCAAGCTTGCAGCTAAAAAAAATACACCAATAGCAAAATAAGAGCAGCAATAATATTTAACAACTGTGCAAGCTCATGAAATAATTGTGAACCATAGCCAGCTTTACCTTAGGTTCAGGGCTTTGTTTCTTGCCCTTCTTACTGGCCTCATTCTTCTTTTCTTTCACCTTCTTATCAGTACCGATAACTTCCTTAACAGGTTCAATTATTTCTTGAATAACTGGCGTATTAGTTGCAGCAATAATATTAGTTACTGCAGGAACATTACCAGCAGACGCAGCAGCAGCATTCACCGCTGCTGCACCACTGTTACTATTGCGCTTCCGTCTCTTCTTTTTCTTATCTTGTTCAGATTCCGTTGGGACAGCAGTAGGGGTAACATTTGGAGTTGGTAACGGAGCAGAGGATGTCTCAGGCATCTTACTAACAATAGGATTTGGGGTAGAAGAAGCAGTTACAGTAGTAGTAGAGGCTGGAGATGAGTTGCTTGTTAATGATGATTGCTTTGAAGGATAAGAAATCCCGTTGTTGGAAAGCAGCTTGCACAAAGAACCCAGATACCATAAAAAACCACAAGAAATAACCCACAGATTATAGTATCCAAAGGCAGAGAAAGAGTATGTAATAGATTGATGTAATTAATTTATTGACTTACCTTGGCTAGTCTTTCGAAATGTTGTTTCTCTGCCTCCTCGTACTTGTACTTGTCAACCCAAACCTTCTCATGGACTAGAGGTGAAGACATTGCAGTGACCTGGCAAGAAAAAACAAAACCATGATGTCTATTTTAATATGAGATTAGCAAACACTATATGTACTGCTAATGTCACTTTAAAGATTACCAACATTGTGGGCTAAACCATTATTCTTTAAAGGGATTTCAACAGGCACCACACTGCCATGTGGTTTGGATATGCATGAATGAAAGTTTATTTATGAGAGAAATCTTAAACTATGCACTTGATTTTTACATATAAACGTTATAAATAATGTATAGCGAAGGAGAAAAAACTTAGTATTACGTCGTAAGATGTGGAATATAATCAAATTAAGGACTTATTTTACCTGTCAGTGGACTCAACCTTCTTCTTCAACTTGCTGCCAGCAAAAAAGGGATCAAAATCAATGTGGCAACAGCGGTGCCAGAGCCGAAAAAAAATACTGAATAAAATGCTTTTAGCTTTGAGTAACATGTTTGATATGAAAAAAATAAATTATTTTATATATAATTAAAATTTAAAAATGAGAAATATGCATATATGCATAAAAAGAAGCTTTACAGTACAATATCAAATGCTGCTTTTCATCACTTTCATCAGGCAACGTTGCATAATTACTGAACAAGTGATAATGGCGGCAAAAGTAACTCCACTAAAGCAAAAAGAACTTCAATTACCTATTGCTCGTATTAAAACGATAATGAAAAGTTCACCTGATGTTGAAAATATAGGGCAAGATTCCCTCTTTCTCATTACAAAAGCTACGGTGAGTAAACTTAAAATTTAAACAGGTAAAACCTATCCGGAAACTGACCTACAGTATTTGACATCTTGTTGTTGTGTAGAACGGTCAGCAACGGTGTATACAGTGTACATAGAATGTAGAATCAGTAATATAAAATTCTGTATGCATAGTATGCATACTGTATATGCCAACGACTGTATGCATCATAAAAATAAAGATAAGATAAAGATAAGCAGTGTGTACACATTACATGCATACACCCCTGCTTGTGGCTATTGTGGGTATTCCACCACGGTGGCTCGCTTAATTGCCTTGCAACTGACTCTCTCAGCCCCTCCCTAAACTTAATACTAACACTCTGACTAAACCTCCACAAGCCCAGAGTCCAGCAAATTCCACTCCCTCACCGTTCTTGCATAAAATTTATAGCAAATCGAGTCAACTATTTTTACTGCTCGCTGAGAAGGTACCAGCAATCCACGTAGAATTGCATGTGTACATAACAGGCCGTGGCCACCATCCGTTCCCTATATATACCTTATCCCTACTCTCTATACCTTATACAGTAAGTAATATGTATTATGCATTAATCCCCCGCCGCGAGCTGTAAGCTCTTAGGGGTGTATCCTTGTAAATATTTAAAAAAAAAATATGCAAACATGCATACACCTAAAAATAAAGGACCATAATCTTGGTGTTACCTGTAATGCATTATAAAAGGGTTATGAAGTTTATTTTATTTTTGTTACTGTAGGAGCTGTTTATCCAGTCGCTGGCACAGAGAGCATACCAAGACTCCGGCGAGAAAGACCTGACCTACAAACACGTTGCAGAAGTTATTCAGACAGAAGAGGAGTTTGAATTCCTGAGAGGTGAGAATTTACGCAGATCATCTGGCCTACAATATGCATATAATTATGTAATTAAAGACAGACAGTAACATTAGTTACTGTAATTGCAGGAGCCTAGCCACAGGGCAGAACACAGAGAGGAGGTACCCCCCCCCCCATCTTTCTCTTTCCCTGCATGAGTTGTCCACAAGGGGTGGGACTGAGCGGTATGTAGTGCTTGAAGCAAATGTTCCGTCCGTATGGGAACTGAGCAAACTCAGAGTACCATTAACAAAATGCTGCATTGCTAAATCTTTATTGTGGGATAAGAAGCAAAAAACACTTTTAGGCAATGCTGTCATTTAAAATTTCTTTCTCTCCTGCTGATTGGCTATGAGCACTTTTTTAAAAGAATTCCAGAAATTTTTCATGTTACAAGCTAGACCCTGTGGTGGTGGGATGAAGAAAACTTTTTTCCTGTTTCATAAAAAAAATTACTTCATCACGAGCCTTGTACAAGAGCTAGAATCAGCTTTCCTTAAATAATGTTCAGTGGGTGCCCGGCTTCTTCTTCTTCTTACGATTCTTGGAAAGGAGCCTGAACGGCTATAATTTCACGTACTGTACTGAGTAACTTGGATCAATTGTATAGTTGAACTGTTTTTTTGGCAGGGTCTTGTAAAGGATAATGGACGAACAATTGATAGGATGATTATGGAATGTGGGATGCAATGTGATGATGGAAGTGGTACCTGTGCCCACCACGTGTTACCGTGAGTAAACCAAAACCACACAAGGAATTGGTTGAATTTTAGGACATTGGGTTGATGATGTGGTGTGGGGTGCAATAATGTAGGTTGATGATGCAGGCGACAGCATGCAAGGAATGGCAGAAATTTGAAAGAGTCTCAACGTGTCGACTCCTGTGGTGGGTGCCCGGCATAGGGCAATATAAATGCAAAGGGAGTAGGGCGAGTTGGCTCTCCCCCCCCCCCTTCATTATCTATCATTAGAACTTTCTGGCTCCCAGGAAACAAGGTCTATCAGTCCTGTATTGGACCAATGCTGAGACTGTTGGGCCAGTACTGTGCCAATTAACACTATGACAGTATCACACCGTTCCAGCACATTTTTGACTGTATTAATTTATTCAAGTTTTTTGGTTTACACCATCTTGAAAGTAGCTGCGTGCATATTTGCAGGCACATATGCAGTTTCAAATCTTAGGCTAAATTTCATTGGTTAAAAACGTTCCCCTCCTTTAAGGGTAAGGTAACGCCACCAATGTTAAAAAAAATCCCTCACACAAAAATTCTGAAAAAAATTCAAAATGTTCTCCTCTACACCCCCTATCAGTAGCTAAAATATCAGGTATACAAATTCGATCTAGTTTTTGAGTTATGAATTTTTAAAGTTGACTACTTTAACATGGAGAAATGGAAATCCCATGTTAAATTAGTCAACTTGAAAAATTCATAACTCAAAAACTAGATCGAATTTGTATACCTGATATTTTAGCTACTGATAGGGGGTGTAGAGGAGAACATTTTAAATTTTTTTCAGAATTTTTGTGTGAGGGATTTTTTTTAACATTGGTGGCGTTACCTTACCCTTAATATCTTCAGGAAATGGCCAGAGTTGGGTGGAAAGCCTTCATTTCTTATTGAAAAATATTGAGTCCTTTATTATTGTGATTTATTTTCTAAATGTGTTTTTACTAAGCCTCAAGTCAGTTGGTTATAAATTATAAAGTGATATTTTCATCTTCATAAATTTTTCATGCAACAAAAGTTATAAATGAATTTGCCCATTGTTTTTTGCTCTAGAGATTCTACCAAGAAAAACAAAAGTCAAAGATCTACTCATGAAGGCCAGCAAGAAGGAAGAAAGTGATTCTGAATCGGAATCCGAATCTGAATAATGAAGACAACATTGAAACAATTCCAATCTCAAATTTGCTATTTCACTACACTAAATGGATCTTATAATATGCATTCTGTACTAAAACAACTTCCAGAAGATATCAAAAAGTACAGTGATTCACCATTCCCTGCTATTTATTTAAAACTCTGTTAATTTATTTGCATGAAAATATTACAGTGGAAGTATCAAAGTATTGTATTCTACTCAATAAGAAATTATTGAAAATTATTGTAAGTACAAAATTATTGTTAAAACAGTAATAAAAATATTTTAAATGTATTTATTTTATTATTATTATTTTTTGCATTTTTCCTTAAAAAGTTCAAAACATTGATAACACAGTCATTTGAAAAAGAAAAAAAATGTAAGCTAATGATTGAAAAAAGTTCCGCAAAAATTTACTATTTGAATTAAGCCACTATTCAGTTGTACAGTCGATCTGTTCGTAAACCCTGCTCGGTGTATACCTTGACCCCACTTTCTTACACCAGCTCAGAGAGTGGGGTATAGAGAGTGCAGTGCAAATGACATCACCAATTTTTTTTGTAAACTTGCAGAGTACACTGAGCATTGCAGGGTTCACGAACACTCCAAGTATTATTATTATTGCTATTATACAAAAATACACTAAAAAAATATTTTTTAGTAAATTTATGTATTAAAAAATTAGAATCTTTCATACTGAAGATTAGCGTCAATTTTATTTGTTGAACAGGAAAATAAATTGATTTTTATTACATCTATGGAGGAAATAGACTATAATTTATCCATGATTACATCTAATAAGAGTGATGTTGGAGTAAGGGTACAGTCTGGTTTCAGCCGATCATAATTAATATCTTTGAATGTAATATGAGATATAATTATACTGTACGGGATTCAGAGGGACAGTGGCACTTAGATTAATGATGGGGGGGGGGGGGGGAAATGAAATGTAAAAAGCTTCTCATAAACCCAAAACATTTTTATTTTTAAAAGTACATTTTGCTATACATTATATATTAAAAGGCAGTTAAGATACATGTGTTATAGAATTCAGTAACTTTATGGTGACAACTGATAAAGTCTATTTTCCTGTTCTCTCTATAACCACCAGTTTTAAATTTGTGATAAATTAGGTCTTCTTTTGCAATGGTTTCTTACAACCCTCCATTACGAGAGTAGAAGACTTTGGATAAATTTAATTAATAACCCATGACGACTAATCTAACTTTTGGTTGTAAGTCTGTGAATATGACCCTGCAGACTATTGGGACCATGGAAAAAAATGTTACCTTGGTATATCTTTCATCCAAATTAAAACATGTAGCTGCAGCAGTAAAAATACAGAAAAGGGTGAACTGAAGAGAAACTTCTTTTTTTTTCTTTTTTCCTCCCTTTAAAAACTGGTCAATACACTACTGTACAACAAATAGGTAGGTACAGTAACCTAAATTTCAATTTTGAAATTTTGTTCTCTATTGTAATTTATGTCCACAATAATTTCAAAAATAAAATTAATTAAATAAATACACTGTATTACTAAATTGAGGAATGCCACTTTTTTCTTAAAGTATGGAATAATTAAATCAGTCTGTGCTTAATAGTGCCAGAACCTACCACAGGTGTCCAAAGCATTGATCAGCCTCAGCCATGCAGTCGTAAATGTTAATTAAATGGATTTAACTGTCCGTAATGCCACACTTAAGTCCATTCGGGATATGGCTTATCTGACGTCACAAACTGTCCTCTAATACAATCCTTGCAGGAGATGCTTGTGATGTCAGAGAAGTGGAACAGACTTTAGCCTATAACAAACTTTAATACCGAGGACATAAAAAAGAAGGAGCATTCCAGTCCTACAGATCGTCCTGCACTTTTAACACTCCCACCGTAGAAATGACCAGCGAACAATGTCCGTTACTTAGTCTCTGTGCTGCTTAGTATCGGAACCTGCCACAGGTAGCTCTTCAGGCACAGCGTCTGCTTCATTCAGGTGTTTGATCAGGAAGTAGATCTCCGCCACGGCAATGACGAGGGCACAGCTGATGCCGGCCAGCAGGCGGAATCCCATCTCCAGACCTCCGAAGATAAGCTCAAGACCAAGAAAGCCAAACATGAACCCGGCAGCCACGGAGAACACGAATTGGAGTACTCCGATTAGTTGACGGTTGATTTGTTTCACTAGAACACATAACATTCTTTGTTAGTGGAAGCAAAGAACATATTTTCAGTGAATATGCGAATATGCAATTTAATGAGTGTTTTAATCTTTAATAAAAATAATAAATAAAAAGAATGATGCAATAATTCAATAATGAAAAATTAATCTCAAGATAGCTTGTAGTGTAATAAAAAGTGCAGTAGGTTTGATATGTATTTACTATTATTATTTTCTTTTTACTTTGTTTTTCCCTGTAATAAAATAAACATTTCAGCGGAAAATAACAATGCAATCTGACCAATGAAATATCTGTGTTTGAATTTATAATTAATTCAGCTAGGTTTTCCCTTTAAAACTAGCACTTTCCACAAATAACAAGTTTACAGAAAAAATGTGATACTGTAATATGAAATATTCAGTAACTTCTTTTTTATCATTTTTCAGACTATTACTTTCAAAAGTGTCATCACAAAAATTCCTTACTTTGGTAAGAAATAGAGTCCTCGGGCTGTCTGAAGCGTATTGGGTCCACCATCTTGGTCATGGCACGGTAATCTCGCTCATCCTGCTCCCTGCGTAGTCGCTGACACCGAGCCTCCAGTACCGGACTGCGGACTTGCACCGGAGGAGAGGGCAGCACCAGGTCGGTACCTGGCAGCAGCTGGCACAGGAAGCGACCTCGCAGCGCCAGGCGAGACTTGACCCACTTGAGGTCTTTGAGCAGCAGCTGGGCCTTGGCATCGTCATCACTGTCAAGGAAGGCTCTCACTCCCTTAGGCATGTCTGCGTCAACCCCCATCTCTGCCACCTCGCTGGCAATGAACTTGGCCATCTTGGCACCGGGAGTGAACTTGATAAGTGTACTCTCGATATCAGCAGAATCCATCTTGTAAATTTATTGTCCTTGATCTATGAAGAATTTATTGATCTTGATCAATGTGAAGCTTCTTCTCTAAATCAACGTAATACTCTCGCAATTCAGTTTCCTTTTCTTTAAATGTGTTATCGACTCTAGCACACTTTTCTCCCATATCACGTATAAATGCTTCCCATTCAGCCTTACGACTCTCTCGTTTTACTAACAATGCAATATCCTGAAACAAAAGAAATATTTAGATATTAAATAAGTGTTGAATTTTTAACAGGAAATCATAAAAGTGTGGCAGTAGCATTAATTAATTAATGAAAAGGGTATTATTTTGGAAGTACAGACAGCAAAATTTCCCTCACATTGCGGGAGCTGCACTAATAAATCAGTGAAAAGGGTTTTATATTGGAAGTAAAGACAGCAAAATAAGGTCTACTTACAGCAGCTTGTTCGTTTTCTTTCTCCAAAATACTCTCGCACATGCTCACAGCAACTTCCAAGTTTGAGTTGAGGATTGGAAGATGAACATCGCTCAGATTTTGTACTCTGTCCAGCTGGGTCTCCTTGATTTCAGTAACTCGTTCTAAGATCTGAAATATTCTCTCTATTTCACGGTCTCCTCGTTTCTCCTGAAAACAAAAGATTAAAGATCATCCTCACAATAGGTGACTTGTCCTTACACTGATCCTCGCCATCTGTGAGTGGCGCTGCAACTTTTTGCAACTTGCAGTTCAAAGTCGACCAATCACTTGACAGCATGACGTCATGTCGTTCTAACCCATCAATGGCTGCTCTGTGGTCAACCAATCGCAGAATCGCTTGGCAGCATGGCGAGCCGCGGTGGCCCGAGGTAGTTGTCTTTATCTCGCTAGTATTTGGAATTGAGCAGTGCTAGGGTGAAAACAATTGCACTGAAGCAAACTAGAATAGTTATACCACGTTTTGGCAGTGAAAAATGTTAACTTTTTATTTTCTTTCGTACCTAACTCGCGGTTCACCAAATTTTCCCCCCATCTTCGCAATGTATTATTTCGTTTCTACATGCTTTGACCGTACACGAAGTTGCAGCGCCACTCGCACAGATGGCGAGGATCAGTGTAAGGACAAGTCACCTATTAGGGCAGAACTTCAACACGTGTAGTTATTATATGGTATCTGTAACTTTACAGCACAATATATGGTAAAAAAAAAAGGAGTTACTTTCTCTGCTCCACTTGCAGTGGCAAAAAGACAATAAAAAAATTCGTATGGGGTTCTTTTTGCCTAGGGAGGGAGCTAGGGGAAGAGGGAAGAAATGTTGCCATAAGAAGTTGGGGTAAAGGTCATGGTGGACCCACCCATGAGCCATTTAGCCCACGTATCCACAACCAATTTGGGGCGTGTACGTTTGACCTCTAAAACTACCCCCTTGTCTACGCCACTGCGGCCACACTGCTGGCGGGACTATGATGTTTAAGGGGGGTGATGGATGGGGGGAGTTAAAGGGGGCACTGATCGACCCCTTGCTCCTTCCTTTTTCTTTCTATGTGAATAACAACTTCTGGATGTGCCCTGACACATTGACTGTAAGTCACAAGTAATTAAAGGTCATGGCACCATGCGTATCCAATGCAAATATCATAATTATCATACTGCAGCATAAGCATAACACCTTACCTCAAACTCCTTGAGGAAGAACTTGGCTTCTCCTTGCAAGAATGGTCTGTGATCAAAAAGACGTGTCCAAATTTCTCCTACGTCTGCAAAAGAATTTGATAGATATTTATGCTGCAAAATATAGGAGAATATCAATTATACAAATGTTTATGGCTCTGCATAATTAATTACGTATTATTTGTAATAAATGAAAATATTTCAGAAAATAAAATGTATCACATGACTTACCTTTTGTCACTGCTGCCATCTTTGGAAATTTATATTTAATTTTGGCACTAATATTTTTTTTACCTTTATTTTGGATTTTTGGATCAACTCTGGTTGGTGCTGCTCTCTACTGATTACGTGGAGCAACATTCTTGGAACACTTTTTTTCACACTGGAGCATTGTGGGAATTTTTCTTCAGTCGAGTTCCGAAAGTGACAGGAGAGAGAGTGTTGTGTTTGTTATGTAGGGCTTTTTAGATATTACTTGACATTTACATCGAACGTTTGACATTACTTGCGACCTAATATAACTAATAACCTTCCAAAATGCCGGGGTTAATTGGAGTGAGTGAATTCATTGAGGAAACTCGGGAGGATTATAACTCTCCTACGACTTCGACGTTTGTATCCAAGATGCCACAATGTAGACAGAGAATTACAGCTTTGGAAGAGGTGAGATCGCTATTATATTACCTTTTTTAAAAAAATAAAATGTATTTTTATTGCCTTAATTTAAACTGGCCTTATTATATATAGTTTTTATTAAGCCCCAGGATGTTTAAACACTAGGCCAAGCCCAGCATGTTGCGTGGAACGACCACCAGCTCGATCGCCAGCGGTCCGCGGTTCATTCTCTCAACAGGCTCAACGACGCGGCATCGCGTTATATTATTGTGCGCTGATCTCCGCTGATCCCCCGTTAAAAAATAAATATCAATGCCTTGCAAACATATATAGAGTTAATCTTGCAAACTGCAGAGAACTGGGATGCTGGAGCTGGAAACAAGATATGCATCTTTTAAATATTTACAAATTAATTTTTTTGTCGTGACACTAGCATGTAATTTTAAATTATTTTAATGTTTTTTATTGTTAATTTTATTTATATTTGGAGTATAATAAACTGTTTTTACTGTATGTACTGCACATATACATATGCTATATATTATGCATACTGTGTACACAATACGTAGGAATGAAGGTAAATTACAATTGATTTAAAAAAAAAAAAGGTTTTATGGATTATGGATGGAAGCAGGTTTCGGTGTTTTCAACACGTTTTTATAAAAGCGTTCATTACTTTTTGTCATTTTTTTTTTTTTTTTTTTTTCACTCACGATTTACGTGTCCTAAATTATTCTAGGTCATCGACTAATATAGCGCATCTTATTTTCTGTTTGGACCATGCAGCTCCCGAGATTTTGTCTGTGTGTATGAATTTCGTTGACATACTAAAATAAAAAAATATGGAACAATCATGAATCGTAGTTGCATGATCGAGGTATACATAGTATACTTCGTATATTTTTATTCTTTATTTTTGTATTGTAGTTTTTGTACTACTTCAATTAATTGTAATATGTAATCGATGTAACAGTAATTAAGTCATCATTGTAGGTATTAACTATAATTAAGTACTTTATTACTGGTACTTATTATTACTACAGTAAGTATATTACTTTATTAGTTTTATTGCTGATTTAGAGCTCGGCTCTTGTGGGAAGGGGTGGGGCGTTGTCATATCCTAAAGTATGATATGCATACGTTTAATAATTGAAGGTAACTGACTACAGTACACCATCTAGTAATGAAAAGCGGTGTACGGTTCACGGACGAAATACCCCGTCTGGACGAAATACCCCCTTTTTTGAATCGGAAGAAACCGGAAAGCCAATTGTGGAAGGGGGTCCCTCTAATTAAATTAAAAATAACAGGAAGTATAGTTAGTTACTCCACTAAGGGGGTATTTCATCCGGGGGTATATTGTCCGCTTACCGGACTATGGGTGGGAGGTGGCAACACCTATGAATTTGGGTCCTAAAAGGGAGGCTAAGGGGATCCCTCCATGCGGATCCGCCCATGTGTGTACAGTACATGCAGTATTCAGTATAACTTTAGTACACACGTTATATAGTTCAGTGGTTCAGTACAGTACTTTGCGCAAATATATTCTGTATCCTGAGAAACTATTTTGCCGTAAAACTTGGTACAGTACGTACTCAAAGTTTTTAAAGTTTAAAAAAATAATTACAGTATTGTTATATATCAGTGTATTAATTAAATAATTAAGTATGCTTATAAGTTCTGTAATAGCTCCTCCAGGCAGTAGTATATAATTATAAAAGTGCGAACAATCACACTTTTCGTGTTTTTGTACAATTATCAACATTATCAACAATGTAATTAGGTGTAATTTTTAGTAGCTTAGCAGCTAGCATTTCATGAGATCGCGTATTAGAGATTTTAGTGTTGATTTTGTTCTTGAATTGATGAAAGCAAAAATACATTATCAGTGGCTAAGAAAAACAAACACAGTCATTACGAACCTCGTTTTTTTTTTCTGGTGTCATCTCTTCTCACCGTGTATGCAAACCTATTTGAGAAGCCTTGAGAAAAAAAATGTAATAATTGGCACCGACGCTGTATTTTGCAAACATTTGTAACCGCGGTAACTCTGGTTGCCATACCCACTTCACAAATATGTCTTTACTTTATTTTTAGACTTGGTAATTGCAAAGCTTAGTGAGCACCATTGCTAGCAAGGTCGCTGGCGAACACAGTATAAGCTTCTAACTGCCAGCTGCAGCAGGAAATATGACCCGGCACTGATGAACATTACTTTTCCTCCCTCTACGCCTAATCAAGCTTACTTGAGGCACAGCGGGATTCCATCATTTAGTCACCCCTGCTGTTCTCCGTAAGAAATATAAGCTGAGATGTAGTTAATATTCAGAGGTCCTTATCACCTCATCAACTGTTGCGAAATTGTCAAGATTTTTATTGCATATTTACGTACGATAAGATTGGTAAACACATTTAATAGTTTTGCGATAAAAAAGAAGTTCTATTTTTAATGCTCTTTATATTGAGGAAGGAGACACATAAAATACCACATGGGATGCATTAGAGTAATAACAAGGGTCTTCTGAGTAACTCGTCACCCCTGTAAACAACTACCCCTAATATAATAAGACTGAGGTACCTCAGGTATAATAATAGATGCTTTTAATTTTCAGCTCCAGCGCGAGTACAGTATACATTACGTACATAAAAAAAAATTATTCTGAAATACAGTAATACAGTAATTTAGTACCTATATCTTTCATTTTAGGTAAAAAACAAAGTCAGGAGCTATATTATGATTATTCTAAATATTATTAGTCTTTTATTAAACACAGAAAGTGTACATATTAACAGCACTAGAAACATACATTATAGAAAAACATTACAATAGAACACATAAAACATACATACAAAACATATATAATAGTTACAGAATAATAGAACAATAGAAAATGATAATAAAACAATATAAAATAAAATAACAGATGATACTAACAGCCTGTTACATCATAATAATAATATATCATATATATAATCACATATATAAAACAAAATATGACATAGAAAATAGATAGAATAAAAAAACTTATTGCTTCATTGCTATTCAAAATCTATAGACTATATGAAATCTCCCCTGAGAAATCTAATAATAAATTTTTATTTTATCGTTGGGTGTGGTCTGAAAGCACTCAGAAGTTCTAATAATCGCGTTACTATTGATTTCGACTTGAATGCATATATATATATATATAACACCGTGGCGTGCTGTAGAGAGGCCACCGTCCTTTGGTCCTGTGTCACCAGGAAACAATGCTGAGAGGGAGGAGAAGACTAGATAAAACGTGCGGGGATGCTATAGAACCCCGCCTCCTCCCTTGTAAGAGACCCATAGGACAGACTATATAGTGGATCCATCGTGTGGTACCTATAATCATCCCCTTGAGAATTTTCTGGTTACGCCCAAAGTTGAAACCGTAAAATATAGCATGGTGATCATTGTACATATATATATAGGTTTGTTCGTAAATGCATGCAGTCAATTCATGAATCAATAATCAGATGAACTATATTATGTTCACCTTCAGTGCTGGTGCCCTAAGAGACAAAGAGGTGCATGTTTGTAACTTCGGTCGAGGTAAGAAAAGCAGTGCAACCATCCCAAAAAAAGTTATAATATAAATTCATCAAGCATCCAATATATAGACTGTGTTATTACGCTAACAGAGCAGCGGTAAATTTCATGCATGATGCTGTTCTTGAGGAGTGCATGGGAAATAAGATTAATCATTAATCTGATGATTCTTGATTAATTGAATTGTACTATTGGTGAAATTTTTTAACATGTTCATCATACCCGCGGTTGTTTCCCTAAATTTACGTAGTACATTTTGCATGATATTAGCGGTCCACACGTTCCTTCCTGCCTGTACTTTGCTAGACACCAGCAGAATTGTTTTCGTTCATATGTGGCAGGAAGGGCGATAGATACCGCGAGCCCGGTCACTTGACGATAACATTGCCAGGCTGCTGCTGTTCCTTTTCCTGGATCATTTCCGGGAACCTATAAGTCAGTCTCCCTGCGCCTGGAACCTCTCATGAATACGAACCATTAACATATGTTTTATGTGTGTGCCTTTTCTTATCGTTAAAAAAATAATTAATTAAAAATAAGTCAAGAGGTCGTGAATTTTTTGTTATTTTTTTTGTTTGAACACCCGCTCTCTTTTTTTTTTTTTTTTTCTTATTAACATCATTTAAAATACTCTGAGTAGTGTAGTACATATAATATATTAAATGTCTTTATTAAATTACACATCATATAATTATGACATTGTATTAATTAAATGCGAATTTGTGGAAATCTGAAAGGTAGACAGTAAATGGTTCCAGAAACATGCCATGGCTGTTTAATAGAAGGTTTTAATCTAAAACAGTGGGACAGAGAATCGTGCGCAGCGTACAAAGTGTCCCACTCTCTTTGTCAAAGACTGTACAAGTCCACATGGCGTAAATGCAAAAGTTACGCCCACTTTAGCCAAGGTCAGTCCTTTATTCATGAGGGCGTGGTACCTTCAACATTTTGTACACAAGGCTTGGCTCACTTATATGTACAGTACATGAAGAAGAATTTTGCATGCGATTTTCCTATTTCATAATACTCAGAGATTTTTTGTGAAATTTGATATTTTTAGGTTATGATTATTATGAATTGAAATGTGCAGTTTCAAACGCACAAATCTATAATATGTGAGTAAATGCAGTTTACCGCAGCTTCCTATGTATTATTAGGTTATGGTGAAGGTGAAATTAATGTAAAAATATTGAATAGCAAAGGAGCCTGTAATGATAAGATTCATTCACTTCACGTTAACTATAAACCGTGCATGCGTCTTCGGAACAACATGTCACGTTAGCAGCATCATGTCGCAGTAGTTGTTGTCGTGTACGTCATCGGTGCATCCCGTGCATCTTTGTTTAACAATTCCTTCATGTATAATGTAATGCCACTAAAGTATGTATATGATATGGAGAAGGAAGGGGGGGGGAGAGAATCGTGGGATTCATCCATCAGAGTATAATAGGGTTACAGGAAACAAAAATACTCTTGTATTTTGCGAATAGCGAATTTCCAAATTTGATTACCTGGCACAGTAATAAAAGTACAGCATAATGTAGATCTCCCCCGCCCCCACTACCTCTTCCACCAAGCACTCAAACTAATGTACTCTTCGGTTGTATAAGCCAACCAAATAGATATTAATTTCAATTTCCCCATTGCTGATTAGTGATTAGATTACGCCTGGTGAAGATTCAATTTTTACTTGGCTTTAGGAATCTTCCACGCAGCCACTAGTGTATGAGAGTGCAGGTACAGAGCAGCTGTTAAAACTTTTCCTTTGATGACACTGTTACGCCCCCTCCTCTGCAAGCAGTATACTGTGGGCCCGACAAGCTGTAGATATTTCCCCATTGGTGTTACGTCAAGTGCTGGGATGTATCATCGAGGGGAGATGCAGAGCGAGTGGTGGTACTGTACCTTCCCACGCCTCACTCTTGTTGCCTCACGATACTTTGTTTACACCGTTATGATAATTATATGAGTACTCAGCTGCTGCAATGACACAATATATGCAAACTTTATTTTGTGGAGAGTATGTAAATTTAAAATTAGCATGTTTAGTAATAGAAGTATAGTTATTAAAATTAAAACAGAAATATATTAATAAATAAGTTGGTTGCTCAAGACAAGAAACTAAAATAAAAAAGAAAATATTACTGTAACGTGTTTATTGGAATATGCACGAATGTTTTAAAGTAAGGTGAACTGTGATTGAAATTGCTACAGTATTATTTATATATCTCTCTTTGAATATATATCGCGTGCAAACTCTTATTTTGCAATTTTCTGGCATGATAACAAAGTCATTCAGTTTTTTCCCTTTAAATTTAGTGTATAATTTATTGACATAATTACTGAATCATTTCGTTATATGTAACGCCAATAAATAATATAACGGTATTATTCTATTAAAAGATCAATAATACAAACAATAAAGGAAATTATGCACAATAACACTTTCAATTTAAAGAAAATACTTCACCAAAAAAAAAAAATGATGCTTTATTAATAGTGGTGTCTGACCCAAAGATTTCAAGAGGAAAGTCTTTGGTTCCGAGGTATCATCTCCCCACCTCAGACGTGTTATGTAGTTCACTGCGCTGGCTGCTGCTGCTACCGGCAGAGGTCAAGGAGGCTGTGACGTCACCTCGCTACACTACATTCGCTACAAGATCCCTACAACCATAACCGGAAGTGCTCTCTTCGGCCTCTTGTTTACAATAGAGGTCAAGGATGCTGTGGCTTATACACTCCGAACATTACAAAGTTCTCCACAAGGAGAATATTATATCCTCCTTGGTTCTCCACACCCAACTGTACGTACGCAGTCTGTCAAGTCTTTTTTGGTTTACCCAGAAGTTATTTCCGCTTCCGTTTACGGGATTTTTTTCCGCATTTGACAAGTAACAAAAGCAGTCAGAAAAAAGTAATTGCCAGTGGTAATCTAATTAAGGGTAAGATTGTTGCAGTCCCATTTGATTAACATGTAAACCTTAGCAACCTCATAATAATTCTGTTCTGTTTTTTTTTTGTTTTTTTTTTTTGACAGACTGTTCTTAGCACCAAAAAAATGTGGAAAAAATTTCAAAACAATCGGACGATTTAATTTTTTTACATGAATTTTTTAAATTTTCAGTATGGGGCTTTCCCATGGAGACCTAAACTAAGTAAGAAATTAATTTAAAAAAATTGGATCGTCCGATGGTTTTGAAATTTTTTCCATAGTTTTTTGGTGCCAAGAACTGTCTCTCTCAAAAAAAAAAAATCAGAATCGTTATGAGGTTGCTAAGGTTTACATGCTAATCAAATGGGACTACCAACAATCGATTATTCGTGTTATCTTACCCTTAAGGTTTGAAAGACTGTCCATTCTCCATTGGCCATCACATTTTGGGGAATGTTCAGGAGTGCTTGCGCTCATGTTCATCAATATAACCCTTTTTGTTATAAACTTTACTATATAATAAATATATTATTATGACTTTACTAATGACGGAGCACATTATAAACCAAACGACAACCATATTAAATGTGATGATGAGCTTATAAAAGTTATAGGTTTTCTTAAAACTCCCACTTTGATATATGAACCAGGTAGACTCAGGTAGTGTATAACATCCGGAGGAAGTTTTTTATTCTGTTAAACTAAAGGTCCTTCTCCTTTATTATAATTTTTTTACTTCTTTTCTTCTTGATAATGCGCGAGGCTAGCACAAAAAGCGATCGTTCTGGTTAGGCACGTACAGCTTGGTCCTCTTGGCATATCTCTGCTGCTGGACTATATTATAGCTGACTGACATTGCATGCATATACATCAAAGGTGACATGTTGTGACACTGGTGATGCTCATCTCTCAGCCATGAACCATAAAGAAGACTTGAAAGTGCATCATACTTCATTTTAATGACACGAAATAATTATAGACTAAATAAAAAATGAAGAGGCTGCTCCTTGTTAGTTCAAAGTGGTATGCAAAAATAACATCGGAATAAATAAAGTTAGGTGGATGTAATAAGATAGGAATTATTATGTAACTGAACCAAACAAAGGGGTATAAAACTATGATAGTTCTCATGTTTTAGTGAATGAGGTCAAACTATTTACCAAGTTAATGGGGCGTTACTTCTTGTATTTTGTTAGAAATCTGGCTATAGAAATAAAACAAAATCTTCCTGTATATATAGCTTTACATTGGTAAGCTAACATGATATAATATTAGTTAATGCAAGTGTTTGTATACAAGGCATGTTGGCTTATAAGACAATGCAGTAATTATAAGATTACATAAAAGAGGTGGGGGCTATCTTCATTACGTGTAATTCTTTAATGATATTAATTAATTTGAGCAAATCTTTTTACAATCTGAAATATATTTGTGAACATGAATTATTCATTTAGTATATTACAAAGCATAAAATATTGAATTATCATAATTACTGAACCCACTAATTTCTGCCTATTTAAGAGACCCCTCGAAACAGATCCAACGTTATACCCCTCCCTATTAATTGCTAGCTACAGGGGACAAATAAATTCAAATTTGCAATTTTTGTAGGTGTATTATAAATAGCCCCCAAGTCTAGATCGTCGTTTAAAAAAATAGTTTTAAGTTCTCTCACTGTCTCCATAGCGTGTCTATGTCCACAAATTAACAGATCAACAGTGAAGTTCGTGCTGTCCCGACATTTACGTGCAGTTAATGAACTCGAATTTGGGCTGGAAGTAATAATTTAAACAAATTGAAGACTATCTGCGGTTCTGCTGCACAATGTACACTTCCTTCGTCAAATAAATGACCGTCCACATATTATTCAAACAAAAAGGGATAAAGTTTCCGGGACTGTACAGTACACCAGAAACTTTACCTTTATTCAAATTGGGGGCAATGTTAAGCACCTAATGGAAATGTGGGGAACTAGAACGTTTTAAGGATGGCTAGATTGAATGCTGCTCTTTTGTAGAGTTTCCCAATATCGCAACTCTGCATTTTTCTGCATGTCTTTGGGCTGATGTAGCTCCAGCAGATTATCAGAAAAAGTGTACTCCTCTCCTTATGGAACTTTTATGCTATTCAGGGGTACACATTTTTTTTAATCCAGTTCGTGTTGTCCCGAGTGAACATCGGTGGTGAGACGATGACAAATATATCACAAAGTCGATCAAGCCTTTTGACTGCGAGCTGTAATTAGCAGAACGCCGGATCAGCTGATTGCCCCTAGAGATGAAGAGCCGATCAAGAACGTGCTCACGAGCTGCCCATCCTTAAAATTGTCGATACAGAAAAGTTATAATAAGATCAAATTTTTACAGTATAACCTACGTGTTTTTCATGTAATAAATCTACCAGAAAACTTAAATTAGAAACTATCTTAATAATTTAATTATATGTATTCACGATGAGTCGCTCAAACAGAGAGAAACGCCCCCTTTTCAAACGAAAGGTCCTGGATGACGTACAAAAGAGCCCCCTCCCCCCCCCCTCCTCCTCTTTGATGATCATTATTAAGGGTTGCCTTTTTCACAAAACCGATAACCAATTCATCCTATCATTGCAGGCACTTGTAGCAACTGCCAAGTTTTCATGAGCTATAATTATCATGGTATAATTATATTAGTAATAAAAGATAATTTTGATTGACCTTACATGGTTCAACCTCAAATATTGAGCTGGTATATATTTGCTACGAATGACGCTGTCGGTTTATTGATTATTATAACCTTTTACATAAACGCCACAAGCTTTTGGTATATAAATTGAATTTTATATTTGCTTTGTTCAAGTTAAAAAATATATAACTTTAATATAATACCTGTTCTATATTCAATATGCCAGCAACAGCACACATTTCTCATAACTCTGTTGATGGTGGTATATCCCAACTCTTGAATACAATATATTAATATGACATCACGATGGCACCAGTAAATTCATATTACACTTCGGTATATGTATAATAATAATAATTATAGCTGCTAACTAACATTGTTTAATCTAAGCTGTGTTTTGTTCATAAAATTAAATTCTTAATTTATATAGAATGTAAAATATATATAATAATATATATATAGTGTACAGTATAATGTAGTCTGCCGATATCATTATATTTTTATATTATTGAAAAAATTATTAAATATAAATTAAAATTATTATTTTGTTCAATAATTTAATTCACTTTTACTTTGTGTGTGTGTGTGTGTGTGTGAAATCACTGAAATGTAATGAAAGTACATATAATAATAATCCTGCATGTAGCGGTGAACACGTTCTGTGATAAGAAGATAAGAATTCTGTTCTGTATAATTATGGCCATGCATATAATAATTAGATAGTCAATGTTGTTTGCTTTTAGTCTGCATGCTATTAATAATGTCCGTAGCCACTTACATATTTTATCTCTCATATCCTGGTTCTGATTAAATTGATACCATGTGTCAAGTGTCTCACAGAATTTAACACGAAACATTTAATTCTAATTCCATTAAAATGATAAACATCTGTGGAGGAAATAGTTATTGCATTTTTTATTATAGTGATTCTTTTATGGTGGGTTATTGGTTTTATTGCCGTGGGAATTGAAAATTAAAATAATTTTGCATAGTATTTTTTGGCAACCCCTCTTCAAATGAAGACTGCGTATAACATCTGCAAACATATAACTTATGCAAATTATACCATAATGGATGTCACGGTACTCATAGTGGCATATATATAAAGAAAAATAGCGGGTGGGGGGACAAACGTGAGGAGAAAAGAATAGACGTATTTTTTTCTCTAGTATTCTGCCAATTTTAGAGAAGGGAGGGAAGCACTCCTTTCTTGACTGCACCACTGCATTGCACTTATTCCTCTTGTCGAAGTATCCCTGTGGGCGCTAACTAGAACTACATACTAAAAGGGGCTGCCAGGCCTCTGCATGCTCAATGTATGATTGTATCGTGAGGTCTCGCTGGAGCCGGCGGCGGCATGGTGCTGATACCACAAGATTTTTTGTGTTCGTAAGTAGCCGGAAGATAAGATTTCTAATTCTCTAAAGTAATTCAAACGTTAAACTTTTCTCTATGCTAGTTACATTGAAATGTCAATAGAAAGGTGTGAAACTTTGCAAATTCCTGACGGATAACAAAGTAACAGTATAAGACGCACGGAGCTTCAGAGATGTGTTGGTGAGGTGGCTGCAGGGACAGGTTTTGCTCCCTAATAATATAACTCTGAGACCATCACATGCAGACCTCCTTGTCTTATGTGGTCAAAAAATTGACAAAAAATTGCCGTAGTGCTATCTTTCTATATTATAGGGAAACATTTTAAATGATTTCGCATGCACATTTTAAGCTTATAAACAACAGTATAATATTAACACTAGCGTCCCTATATAATTAAACGCTAAGAAATATATTTAACACGGACGTTAGATCTTTTTAGAATGTAAGCTCTTTGGTAACACCTACATCCCTGAAAAGATGGAACTAAAATACAATTTTGGTCGAATTTATGCCCATATATAAGACACGCAGAGGTCTTTGATCTCTCTGATGGTATGGACCCGTGAGGCTGCGGTGTGGCACGTGTGAGGGTGGTTCCATCATCAATCGCACGGAATGCATGTGACATCGATCCTGTTGCTGCGGATGTTTGAGTGACAGGAGGGGGCGTCTCCCCGTGAACCAAATCCGGACGTGCCGCTCAAGGTTTGCTGATTTTTATTTCAATATGTTTATGACATGTGAATATTTAAACATAAAATAAATTCACAAATATCCAACATTGTTACTTTTTCTGATAGTGACAGTTATTGATTTCTATAGGGAAAGTAGAACAATTTTTTTTTTGTCAGTTTGATTTGAATTTTCGTCTCCGTGCATGTAATTCGATGTATGTTACGAAAAATATATATCGACTATAACGCGTCCTGTCAAAAAAGTGCTTCGTATATACAAGCTCTTCATGCTTGGAACAAAAACGTCAAATATTCAAACCTTGCAAAAAAAAAAATATAATTATATATATATATATATATATATATATATATATATATATATATAAAGGATTTTTTTGTTTTAAAAATAGTTAACAAGGGCAGAACTTGGTAAAGAAGTTTTGCGATTGCCAGAGGAACTGAATTCCCCCCTTCTCGTGGTCCATGCAAGCTGCAAAGGCTGCTGCCGTTTGTATTGTGCGGATAACGACCTTCGATTTCCCTCATGATTTTTTTTTATATATACCTATCGTTCATTGCTCGTGCCCGCAGCAGCAACAGCTGCAGCCCAACACAATAACTGTGTCAAAGCCCCAGTGACATAAGCACAGAGTCATGCACGTTTAATGTATAATTTGTTAGCCAGTATGACCGTAAAAAGACAATGTTCTCGATTCTCTAAGTAATGGTTCACTGTCACAAACACATGGTACCCAAACATTGTCAGTGACACGCGGCACCTGAGGACCAAGGTAGTGATTACTTATACTATAATAGAAGTGTAACAAAAAAACATAGCACTTTAGGCCACTTTAGGGCAAGTCTAGCGATGATACTGTTGTAATAAAGGAGAGGTAGCCTGAGCATTTTCTTGTGCTGCCGGAGTGAATCATCAGATTCTCTCTTCTTTTTAGACCGGCCGGCTAGTGGAAGGGGGAAGTTGTGATGATGACTAACTGGCAACATTGCCTGGACCACGCCAAGCTTCTGCTGCAATTAGACCAACATGATCATCTATGCAGCTGGACCGTGTGAGGATAATGAGGGACTTGGCAGAATGAATGAAACATTCAAAGTAATTTGTTGCGAAAGCATAACGTCCTTGATCAAATTCACGCTGCATGACGTTATATATAGCCAAATATCTTATTAATGGGTCTTACAATTGCGTAGACTTTTATATCAATGAACAACCTGCATGAAATTTTATTACTGCATTTTAATAAACGACCTTGAGTTATGCTGTTAATTTTTTACAATTTTTTTTTTACAATTTTTTTTTAACCCTCCAAAACCCTTAAAATCGTATACTGAAAAACGCTTTAACGTCATAGTCGTGCAAATATTTTAGGGTATTAGAGGGTTATAAATAATATGAAAAAAAATTACAGTTGCTTAATTTGAGATCCTGCGTATTTTTAAAATTTAAATAATATATAAATATTTAATTTCAATTATAAAAATGCCATGTAGGTAGTCAACTTGTATAGGCTTAATAATTTGAGCTTGGGGGGTTGGGATCTCAGCCGAGATACATACAACTTTTCTATTGCATGCATACAGTGTACATTTATGTTATCTATGTACGATGCTATTGCAGCCATCCTTTATATCGCTAAAACTGATACCACATAGTTTTCCTAGTGGCTTAAAATATCATTGCGCTGAAACAAAACTGGGTCATAGAATGATAATATATAATGATATATATATTAAACCGCATGACAGTAGCATAAGAATGATAAAACAATGGATTTTCCACACTATAGTTTTGTAATGCATTAAATTAAATTTATTCTGTGAATTTTTTATTACGAAATTAACATCAAAACATGAAGCTCTGTTGATATTTTTTTCTCATCACTCAGCTTCTTCTATACAGTTTTTTAATTAAGTATAAACTGAAACCTTTGCTATATATGAAACATACTCAAATATTATCATAGAGAAATGACATTTACTTTGATGTTCTTTTAATTCGCGCCTGCAACGTATACTTTACACATGATGAACTGAAGAGGAGCATTTACAGCTCAGCTGAATAGGAAAATGAATACTTATATCTCAGAGAATTTTAAGTAGGGTCGGACTGGCCGTACGCAGTTAACATAACTATAAAATTATTTTCTAAAATTGTATATATAGCGCAACAAAATGAATATTTCATAAATGAATAAATTTATAGAATTTCTCATTGCCGGGCCTTCGTGTCCACCGAATGAGGACCGGGTCTTCTTCTTCCAATCCGACTCTGCTTGTAACTTACTCATAAGTTTATATGCTTCTCGAAGAATGGTCCAATATAATTATGACTGTGGTGAGACAAGACACATTGCCATTGATACACAGGATGCGAGAATCATTTTATTACTGTGGGAGTTCTAGGCAGTGATATAAAAAAATCAGAGGAAGGTGTCGTAAGCTAGCTGTATGCACATATGGTGAGAGTGGTGATAAGACTTCTTCTGATTTTATTAAACATGCAATGCGAGCCGAAATGTAATTGAGTTGGTGAACAATAATAATTTAACATATTCCACAGGACAGCATGAACTTTTAATATTATACCCCTGTGCTCTATATTTGGGCGTTATTGTCACGCAATCTATATATAATTATGGAGGTTTGGTGTCATGGTGTCAACAGGGGCGGATCCAGCGTGCGCGACTCGAGGGAGGGGGGGGGGGAATTCGGACCTTATCCCACAATGCTAAATTTGGGGTGGGAGGAGAGGGGAGGGGACGGATGGGTGGTGGTGCCACCTTCAATATAATTTGGGACCTTGTCCCCCTCCCCTCTTCCCCCCTCACCCTTTTCCGTGAATCCGCTAGTTCCGCTAATACTGTCTGGAGAATTGAAACATTTGTGTTATGGTGAAGTTATAGTATAAAACTAAACTGCGTGCTCTTTTTTTACACAAAAATACTTTTTAACTTCAACCTTCTGCTCTTAGTTAATTAAGAAGTGGTATATGTAAAAAAATCTTAAGCTCCTCATAATATATTACAAACCTCTTTGAAATTATTTTTGTATGCATACTCTCAATTTTTCTCCATCATGCTCTTCAAACAATTAAGCGTCATGAAGGTATATTGAAATTATAAAACTTGTAAGCTTTCGCTTGTATTACACAAACAAAGAGTTCATACAACGAAAGTGTGTGACCCCGATCTTTATCTCCGCGTACAGACAATGCACTCGTGGTACGTAATAATTAATAAATAACTTTGCGTATAACTCCACGGTGGACTCGCTCCGAGGAGGGTTGTTTGTTTCTCAGAGGTAATATATGCTGGAAACTTATTAATTATACTGCTTCAACTTTACAGTTAAGGTCAAAATGACTGAAGCACTTGCTGGAGTGTTAAAGTGAGCACCATCAGTCCACCAGAGGCGGATCCAGCTCGGGGGGGGGGGGGGGGGGGGCTAGAGGAGGGGGCGACGGGTGGGAGTGGTATTAACTTTAATGTATTTTTGGACCTTGTTTTTGGGGGGGGGGGGCGATAAGGGGCGATCGCCCCCCCCCCCCCCCTCTCCCTTGGATCCGCGCCTGCAGTCCACTTGCTTGACTAATGTGACAAAACAATGTTAGAGGAGCTCATGGTCGTCTCCTCCATGGAAACTGATTTTATATTAATTTAGTATTTGAGTATATGTTTACTGGAAAAACCTATTTTACTTTGAATAAAAAACGAAAAAAAGGAAATCCATTCCCAGAAAATTAGAGCTTTTATTTTAAACGAGTTGAATAAAGCTGTTAACAAATTTTTTATGAACAAGTTGGTCTGACAACAAAAAAAGCACGTGAAGTACTGGAATAATATTTGTTCTATATACAGTATATATACTTGTCCGCAATTCGAAACTTTTTTTTTTTAACATTATGTTAATATAAATAGTTTTTTTTTTCTCTCATAAATATAGTATACATAACATATATTATTTTACGTGACGAATTTTATTTTTCTTTCTTCCACTTGAGACAAAAATTTTGCATAGAGTTTCTTTCAAAAGTCTCCTCCTCCTCAACGTCTAAAAGTTTTCTTTGCTTCGCTCTCGTAGCTACCATGCAATTATTTTCACGTGTCTCTCTGCTGCGGATGACGCTACCGGGAGGGTCGGTGTGAGGTGCGCCGGCGTACTCCCACTATACGTGAAGGAGAGGAGATGGCGAATATTATTTATAGCACGGTGTCAAGCAAACAACTCACTTATACAGTCTAAGCAATATTAAGATTCCATCCCTGCATGGATATATGCTCTTTATCAATCAGCTGCATGCATGGCTTATGGGAAATTGCAACATCTTAGAAGAAAGAAGTTAATATTTTTTCTTAAAACTTAGGTATACGTTTTTATATAGAAAATCGAATATTTGAACAGAAAAAGTACAGCATGAACTTTAATCCCTGTCTGACTTGCTATGCAGCTGTAAGAGACAGAGAGATGCAGATTTGTATAATTTTGGGGGAGGTAAGACGAGCACCCAGTCTATTAATACCAACATAGTTTTGCCTGCATAATATAGACTGCATGGTAACGCCCACACATAGCTAGATCATGACACAGGGGATAAAATTTACGCTCTTCCGAGGTGTACCTCAAGACAAAGCTATAATCGTTACCAAAAACTGATTTATAAATATGGTAAAATTCAGAACGGTAAATTTCGGGGAAGGTGATTAGGTGACAGAAGTCATTATTAATATTATCTATATATATCTGATATCTATCTTGTTCGGGTGACTGGACACTTTTGTGAATGGAATATCCTTTTTCATGTCACCCTTTGGGCTTTGTGTACCGTTTTTTTTTTTTCCTGTACCAATTCTCAATAAACAACTATTATTTATTTAAATCCACCACCGAAGATTTGAAGCTCACGTCGCCTTTCCAGTGAGTACACGTGAGAAATGAAATGACACAGGGGTAACGAAAGTTGTACATTGTACGTACATGCACCCGAACAATTAATAAATGTCCATACAAAATATCTCGCCTTGAAGCTAGGCAATTTGTTCAGTATTTGTGGCTATAATTCAGCAGGGGCAAGGTGACTATTATATGGCGACGTCTTCAAGCCTACCGTGAGGCAAGTTTACGCTGAACGTGTTACACCTCAAGGCGAACAAAACAAATTGTTGTATATTGTTATCTAAAAATTGGCTTGTTTGGAAGACCCACAAAATTTCCTATTAAAATAATTGAATAATTGAGGTCGATCAGAGGGAGTTCCAAGTATCCTGCTGAAAAGAGAACTACTATAAAAAGCGTGAATTTGTGAATAATTATATAATTTTTTTCATTGTATATATTCATTTAAAATTATATATTCATCAAGAAAAGTTCTCTTGTTGGACTCTCGTATCGATTCAAGTGTACTCATTTGTAAAGTAAATAATTATGTTTCGTGTTGCTGATGTACATAAACTTGACGACGTCCGTAGCGCAGACTTGTGAGATCGAAGTTATCGACGTAAACCTGAGCACGACACAGCGCAAGCCAACATCGTCGCCGCGGTCTTTATAATGTTTGTTGTGTACCGTGCCATGGGATTGGAAAATATCTTATCTTTGTGGCTAATGTTGAGTCGCATTTTTGCTGCGATATCTTTCTTATAGAATAAAAGCAAACATTTATAATCTTCCCACTTCCTCAGTATAACTTTACGACAAAACGTTCCAACTGATGTTAGATCAATGAACTTGCGCGCTTTTTTTATAAATAGTGTAAGAGTGAAGATCCTCTTTGCAATATGAAACATTATTTTCTCAGGCCTTCTATATTGAGGTGTTAAGTTATATAAGAATGGTCTCTCTCTCTCTCTCTCTCTTTTTTTGTCTAAACTCTAAAGTCTCTAAACCAATAAAAGAAAAAAAAAAAAAATAAAAATGGATTTTGTTTTATCATTTCTTTTTGGGACCAATTTGTGGGGAGAGGAATCGATTAAAATTCCCCCGTGTCGTCACTGGTGAAAATTAATAGTGAAGGAGTGAAAATATCAAACTTCAATAAAGCATTCGCTCTTTGATGTTAACTTTTATCGTCCATGTGTTTGAGGAGTTTAGTTTTACTTCAGCCACGTTCTATTTTCAAACGTCGCTGAAGTTTTACGTGCGAAGTACATGAACAAGTACTGTATATAAAACGTCATATGAATATCATGCATCATGTAGTACCTTTTTATTTTTATACATCTTTCAAATTTGTCTATTATAGAAAAATCTTATGTTTTTTTTTTTTTTAATATTTTTTAATACAATGCAGAGAATAGTATTGCATGTACTTATATACTATTATCCACAAGAGAACAATAATAAATACTTTCTATGTACACTCGTCGCCTTAGAAAATTCCTCTCTTGCAGCCATCATTCATCATGCCTTGTGTTATTCTTACAGGGGGCATGGTGATTAAAACAAGGCCGCACAGTGAAATTTCTGAGGTGACGACTGTATATTTTTATAGTTCATGTTGTCTTAAAAATATATTACATGTTTACTTTTTCACTTAAAAAAAAACTGACTACATATAAATTGCGATGTTTTGGACATTAACACACCATATTTCTGACAGGTGTCTGACATTATTATAACTGTAATATATTTTAAAGTAACGACGTATACATAAGCACGTAAATTATAAAGCTTCACACTTTATACATTGTGGTCATATATGTAGCACGTGTCTTCCGCCTACAAAATTATGTGTGCATGTGTGCCATATGTGTGGTCCCTTACGTAATTAACGTAGAGGTTGATGGATTTATGTTATATACAATATTCTCTCCGTTTTATATACAATAATTATGTCGATTATTTTCAAGTCCATTTTACGAGGGTCTGAATAATATTAGACGCTATTCAGTTATATGGCACCTGCAGTAAAAGCACGCAAGCGGGAATGTACGGATAATTACACAGCATCGATCGCTTATAGTTGACTGCGGTACCGCATTGTTCCTCGAGTTCTTTGCTTCACACCCCTCCATCCCTTTCTGCCGTCTAAACGTGTCCTATCGTATACTGCTTTATATTAACCATCCCTGTGGCCGCCCCACCTCTTTCTTACGTTGTGACCCCCCCACCCTCGTGGTAATATAAATTAAACGTTTGGATCTTTTGTTACAGACTCTCGACTTCGATCGGGATGGACTCACCAAGATGAAGAAGGCTGTCAAAGCCATCTACAACAGCGGCAACTGTAAGTTTAGTATAACTACTACATAACTTGGTATAAATATATATAATGTAATCACTGGTGACCGCAAATTGTAAACAGGCTCGCGGAAACATGTGAACGAACCTGGAAAGTGCAAAATATTTTCCCTGCATGTTGCAATGTTTTTTATATTTGATCCTTATGAGACTTCCCCCCTCTTTTTATTCGCACTTTTAGCAATTAAAATGAGTATTTCTCTGATTTTTCACAGATTAGATGAATGATTACAATTCAATTCCAGAGCTTATTGTCATCACATATACACCATTATTGCGATAAATGCCCAATATTGATGGTCAAATTCTACTTGGCATTATTATTCAGAAAAAAATTTTACGCCGCCAATTCTATATTTTTCGCTTTATCTGCAATCCGGCAAAAATACAGTAAAATTAGTTGATTTTTTTTATTTTTCTATGTTATTTATTTACTCATTTATTATCATTTTTTTTTTTTTTTTTTTTGGTAAAACGTGAACGTGAACAAAGATTGATTTTGATAAAATTTTATGAAAAATTTTCTTATAAAAATAAAACTTCAAAAATTTATGCTCGAAGCACATTTTTCATACATAGATTTAATTTATTTAAAATGAGTCCAGTTTTATTATACTTATTTAAATGTATAACTATAATGCTATCATTATAGTTATGTAGTATTTATTATCAAATTATTTATGTTTTTGTATACTGAAGACAACAATTTAAAATATAGAAAATGTTGTGAACATTCCCTGCATGATGTTCAGCAAAGAAATTAAAATTATATGTCATTTTATTATTTTTTAATTAATTATAGATTACAGGTATATTAATATTACATCTTACAATTTTATTGTTATATACTCATTTTATTGTCTAATGTATAATACTGGACATGTCTTTAAATTTATTATTAAAAAAGCCGAATTTTGAATTGTATTGTAGTTATTGTGCAGTATATTCCTAGAGCAATAAATTGATTTTCGAATCCTCTTTTGAAAATTTAAATATAAATATTTTTTCTTGCTCGCACATCAGTACATCTTCTAAAAATGTGCTCTATTTTATTATTTCTTTTAAAGAAAATAGTTACAAAAATACTGTAACTACATAATTTACAAATATAAGAAATTTCCTACAATTTTCATAGAAAAAATTGGTAGGCCACGCCCCTTTTTTAAAAAAAATCGCGCCTCCGGCGGAGGTTTTGCCCCTCGGGGCCTCCTATGATTTTTGAAACTCAATTTTGAGCACCGGCAGGAATTTTGACAAGTCGGCGCCTATGTACAACATTCATTGTTTTGTAAAGGGAGGGGCAGTTAAGCTTGCATGTTTAGATAAGGAAAGTATTATAAGGTTATTTGCCTCCTACCAGAGTTGTTTTTGTTGTTGTAAATTACTCTGAAAATGAAAATTGGTCTCCTGTTCTGTTGTTAGACGGCGAGTTTTTCTTTTTCTGTGAGAAATCCTCTGACAAACGATTTCAACTGATTATAACGGTTATAAATTGGATTATTATAAAAAAAAGTGGGATCTTCGTCTCGTTTTTTAATGTTAAATGTTGCACTTTTAAAACAATTGTAGGTACATGAAAATTTTATTAATCCATGATAAACAGAAATGATATTAGTACGCTTATCATGACTTGTGCTTAGAAGAAATGGCATTATTTCTTAATTAGCAACTTTCATAATCATGAAAACCACACATTCCTGTTTTAATAAATACAAACATTGATTTGTGATTAATTATTTATACGACATGAAATCCATCATTTTAACGTCATATCATATATTTTATGACACTTGATTTTTTTTTTTTATTTTACGAGCGTTTAACTTTACTCAATAAATAATAATCCATCATACTGTAATACACATTCTGTAACATTAAATTGTACACATGCACATTTCATTGTCAGTGATATTATTATTATCCATTTGAATTTATCCCTTGAGAATTATATCTGCCTGCTTCGTGTTTGTTATATCACTGCTTTTTTCCAGTCGTGTCATATTTATTTAAAAACACCTATGTTCCAATAACTTTTTTTTTTCTTTTCCAACTATTTTATTTATAAATTTTTATATAAAGCTTATAAACTTTTTTATAGACAAAAAAAAAAGGTACAAAAAGGGTATTGTGTCTGATACGTTGTTCTACACGGAATAGACACGAACGTGACCGTGGTTCACAAGGCTCCAAAATGTACCTAAATCCGTGCCTGCACGAAGGGATGCTGTGCAGTAAATTTATCGGTGAGAGCAGAGCAGGGTTGTAGTATAGTAGTAGACGGAGGAGCAATCGATACGACGTGGCTGCTGCTGGCAAAAGCACGCCTGCTGCTGTGCTGCAGTAGCAAAGCACGGTGGTAGGGCACTGCAGGACCCGGGGGAGTAGCGCAGTCTCGCGCCTCAGGCTGTATGCACCTCCATCATCAAGCAAAATGAAATATAAACCAAGTTATCTCAGCAGGCAATGCTTTTAAAAAACCATTTGAGAAAAAATCTCTAGTATATGTCTATAAGTTTACACTTTAAAAAATATAGACATCGTAAAGAATGTGCTGTCTAAAAAGAGAGAAGAAAATATCTTATTTGATTATAAGCTAATCATGATAAATTTATTTTTGTATGGGGCAGTGTAGATTTTAATTTAAATTGAATTATTTATTTTTTAAGTGAGACATTTAACGATGTAAAATAATACGTCGTAAAATGTAAATTAAATTTTGCACATTTTTTATTTATTAAATGTTATTAAAAATCATAAAAATCTTTTTAAAAGTCAAATAAAAAAGACAGTAAAATCATGGTAACTGCATGACTTCGCCTATAAAATTTTGATTTGCTTTTTGTCAGAATAAAATTAAAAAATAAATGTCTGTGTCTGGAAAGAGGCATTATGGATGCAGGTTCCGTTGAATAAAATTAAGTTATATTGACTTTGCTTTACTAATATTTAATAATACCCCCAAATTTGTGTGCTCGTCGACCTTAACACTACAAAGGTCGCAGACAGTGTGCATACATTTCATGATGCTGGCACGCCACATGACATTTGGAACTGCTTCCGTGCTATATCTCCCGCTTGAGTGCTCCACTGCGCGTATTTACTGCAGTAGCAGCCAAGTTATATCGCGGTGCTATAGTAGCCTAAAGCGGCGTTTAGTAATAGGATCAAGCAATAAACTAGTCTGCTACTATATAGGAACTCTCTTCTATCTGATAAATCTCTGTATATGTTAATTCGCAATGTCGGCACAATACCTCTCGTATGGCCGTAAGTTGCGTCCAACCTATCCTAGGATAATCCTCGGATTTTTTGTGGCTAAACTTATCCGAGATAGTTTGGTAAGTTGCGTCCACGAAATTTGCTACTATCCGAGAAAAATCCTAGAAAAATCCGAGGATTATCTTAGAAAATCTATCCAAGAAGTTTGGCGGATAATGTTCGGATAATTTCGCTATTTTTGATGTGAAAAGTGGAATTAAAATTGCCAATTAAAATAAATTCATTTAATAATTTTAATGAAAATATTCACAATATTTTTATAAATAAGCAAATTAAAAATTACTAATATTTAATTATAATTAAATAAAATTAAATCAAACTATTCTTCATGTCCTGTGTTAATTACATACATATTTTTTCTTTCAATTAAAAATTAAAATATGTAATACCAAAACAAATTTTTGCACACATGGCCAAAATTTATAAGAAATTTAGTAAAATTATATTTAATTATCTGATTTAATTTTCCACCCTTAAAATCAAGTTAATTAAAAAAATTAAGAGTGAAAAAATATATCTTTCTATATAGGACAACCGTGTTAAATATTAATTATTTTTGAAAAATTGTATATAATTTTCTTAAGAAAATGAGCTTACTTAAAATAAGCACTAATCAATTTCACCGGTGATAATTATAATTTAATTACATTTAATTAGGTTAACCCTTAAATTTGAAATATAATAAAAATAAAAATATCATGACTGTTTCAAACGCCGCACATAACTAATTCGGACCTGTAAATTAAAACGAATATGAAAAAAAGTAGATTATAAATATAACCAACAAATGTGATCATGCTAAAAAACTTACTTGACCGTCCCCTGTGCTTTCAGGGTTGGTTCGACTCTCCTATAGGATTTTTTATATTATTAATTGCCATGCAATTAAGGTTGAAACATTGATTCCAGCATGATATTAATCCATCACAACGGTGATGATGTTAAAAATTTTAGAACCCTGCATGCCTCCTATGAACAAAAACGGCAAATGGACGCTACGACCCACTACGTACAGTATGGCACCAAACACCCCTAGGGTTGGTACCCACGACTTTCCCCAAAAATACAAGAGTCCTTATGGGACCCAGGATTTTGGAAGGAGAACCCATCCCAGCCCAAATTTAATTGGCTATCCGACCGTGGTTGATTTAAAGCCTCAACCCTATTTGGACCCATTATAATGGGGTACCCAATAAAAGCTCTGTTGCTAGCTTCAATTTCAGGGACCCCCAGCATATTGGGGCCAAATTTTGGGCTAGGAACGAGTTTAAGACCTTTTTAGAACCGTATTTGCAAGGCCTAACTTTGACTTATTTCGAATTTGAGTTTTTCAAAAAGCCCGGGAATCGGCAATGATATAAAATACAGTGGCATGCCAAAATTCGACTTTTTCTCTCCTTGAATAACTTTTTTCGAAAACCAGAATTTAAAAAAATACCCTGTTTGGAATTTGCCTACACATTTCAGCTTTCAGAAACTGTCTTCAATTTTTTTTTACCTTGAAAGGTTTGGCCACGCGAGCTAAAACGTAAGGGTACCTTCTGTCATAAGGATAACATGGGGAACTACACTCTTGCGTAATAACCTTTTTAAGAAACAAATTTTGACCGATTTGCACTGAAGCTTATTTTAACAAGTTCACAGACACACAAAATCTAATAGTGCTACTTAATTAAAACATGGTAAAAACTACCCTTAACGTGATATTGACTCATACTACGTCAAAATATTGTTTAATCCGAATTTTAAAAATTACCATTGATCCAAAACAAACTAATTTTTTTGACCCAGATATGATTTTTAATTTTTTTAAATCAGATGAAGCCAAGACTTTGATTTTAGGGGATGTTATTTATTTTGCTCCCTTCCTCAAATTCTTGGCTTCATCTAATTTGAAAAAGTTAACAATCGTACGTTTCTGGGTAAAAAAAAAAAAAAAAAAAAAAAGAATAAAAATAAATAAAAAAAAAAGCTTGTTTCAATGGCAATTTTTAAAATTCGGATTAAACAATATTTTGACGTAGTATGAGTCAATATCACGTTAAGGGTAGTTTTTACCATGTTTTAATTAAGTAGCACTATTAGATTTTGTGTGTCTGTGAACTTGTTAAAATAAGCTTCAGTGCAAATCGGTCAAAATTTGTTTCTTAAAAAGGTTATTACGCAAGAGTGTAGTTCCCCATGTTATCCTTATGACAGAAGGTACCCTTACGTTTTAGCTCGCGTGGCCAAACCTTTCAAGGTAAAAAAAAATTGAAGACAGTTTCTGAAAGCTGAAATGTGTAGGCAAATTCCAAACAGGGTATTTTTTTAAATTCTGGTTTTCGAAAAAAGTTATTCAAGGAGAGAAAAAGTCGAATTTTGGCATGCCACTGTATTTTATATCATTGCCGATTCCCGGGCTTTTTGAAAAACTCAAATTCGAAATAAGTCAAAGTTAGGCCTTGCAAATACGGTTCTAAAAAGGTCTTAAACTCGTTCCTAGCCCAAAATTTGGCCCCAATATGCTGGGGGTCCCTGAAATTGAAGCTAGCAACAGAGCTTTTATTGGGTACCCCATTATAATGGGTCCAAATAGGGTTGAGGCTTTAAATCAACCACGGTCGGATAGCCAATTAAATTTGGGCTGGGATGGGTTCTCCTTCCAAAATCCTGGGTCCCATAAGGACTCTTGTATTTTTGGGGAAAGTCGTGGGTACCAACCCTAGGGGTGTTTGGTGCCATACTGTACGTAGTGGGTCGTAGCGTCCATTTGCCGTTTTTGTTCATAGGAGGCATGCAGGGTTCTAAAATTTTTAACATCATCACCATTGTGATGGATTAATATCATGCTGGAATCAAAATGTTTCAATTGGCAATTAATAATATTAAAAAAAAATCCTATAGAGAAGTGGAACCAACCCTGAAGGCAGAGGGGACGGTCAAATAAGTTAGTCAACATGATCATGATGCAGTTTATCACTCTTGTTATAATTATTATTATTTTTTTTTATAGTTTTAAACATTGAAAATAAGTTTCTGATAATACATCACGCAAAAAAGTGAAACACCCCTTAAAAAATGAAAATATAATATCAGGGAGAAAATTTTACATAATACAATAACATTTTGTGTATCAATTTATAACGCCCCTATATATCAATTAATGGTTGGTTGGTATTTTTGGGCAATTGACACATTTTGGTCATTTATGCCCCCCACCCCCTATATATCAATGTTAGTTTCAATATATATAAAAAAATGTTTACAGTTACAATCCCCAAAATTTGCTAGCTTTTCGTTTCGCACTCTTTTTAAGGGTTGAAAATATAACAGTACGAAAATTTCGTCAACACTTCTACATTTTCTGGCATGTTTTTTGTAAAGTTGTAAAGGTGGATATTCACATGGCAATTTTTATCATGCGACGCGACGTGGATAATGCGCTCTTGCTGTAGCATCCATTGGCGGCCATATTTGGCAATTAAAAGAAAAAAAGCATCGTAATTAATGCGATTATCGTCGAATTCGCCGCAGCATAGGATTTCACAGCTTTTATGTCAAAATTGCGTCGCATCGCCGTTGTCGCCATCTGAATCTGCCTTAAGATAGGGGGTTCTCTTCATAAAAAATTGGTTTTAATGAAGTAATAAAATAATAAATAAATAAATAAATAAATAAATTAAAACCTTCAAGAGTAACCTATATAGTAAAACTTCCCGCGCAAACAAATCGGC
Organism: Siphlonurus alternatus; assembly: GCA_949825025.1. NCBI lineage: Eukaryota > Metazoa > Arthropoda > Insecta > Ephemeroptera > Siphlonuridae > Siphlonurus > Siphlonurus alternatus. Next base: position 39,752,999 of record OX463779.1, read on the forward strand.
CAATCAAAAACTTTGTATACGTTTCCAGGATAAGTTTGACATGGGACGCAACTTACGCAAATCTCGGATAATTGGCCGATAGGGATTATTTGTGGATTTTTCTCGGATACGTTTAGCCACAAAAAATCCGAGGATTATCCTAGGATAGGTTGGACGCAACTTATGGCCAGTAGTTATATATCGTCCCTCGTCCGCAATAATGAGCATGATTATCTGCTTAACCACAATTTCGTTGCAATAATGACCTATATCTGCTATTTCAGGTGAGCGCAATTATTAATCGTTGTAAAATAAAGCTCATTGTTGCATGCACTCATCTGAAATAGCATCATCATCTTATTAGGTTATAGCTCATTATTGCAATGAGATCATCATGGGAGGCATCGCAGATAGTGTATGAGGTACACTTCTGGACACCACGAATGTTACTCCTGTTCTGTTTGTGGGCATTGTCACACAGTCTATGTGGAGGTGTGGTGAACAATTTTGGGATAGCTCAACTGTGTACTCTTCTTATCTCCCCGAAAATTGCAAATCTTTATCTCTTTCAGTCTTGTCGATGCAGCTTTTTCCAAATAAAAGAGGAATAAAAAGTTCGTACCGTCCCGAGGTGTACAATGCATGCATGCGTCTCTTTGTCGCGATGTCGACTGCCTGTAACAAACATACAGCTCTTTGCTTGATGAGAAAATGATTCATTCTTTAGTTGTTCACTTTCGATCCCCTGTTCTTGTCATCACGCTTGCTGAGTACCTCTACATTGTCTATTATAAAGCTCCTGCATTGACACATTTCAAAACGACCGCTTCCTTTGGTGTGATGACTTTTCAAAGGACGCTGCAGCTTATATATTATAGTGACTGCTCACTTTGTGTAATTAATTTAGTAAGTAAGTCGAATTTTTTCTGCAGTAAGAAATTTTTAATGTTAAAACTCTAATTATATTAGTGATAAGTGATAAACCATTCAAATTTGTTTCAGCTTATATAAAATAATATAATTGATTATATTATTTTTGTATTCTATAAAATTATGAAAAAATATAAGAATATGATTTTGTATTAAATAATGCATTAACTATTAATGCATAGTAAAAAAAAAATCGTATGAAGTTTCCCCCCCCCCCATCTTCTTCAGGGGGTTGTGAGGGGGAGGGGCCGAGGGGGAGATCATCAGCTCATGCATTTTTCCTATACTGCAACCGATTTGAGAAGGGTAAATCCCGAACTCCAACCCTTGTCGACGCCACTGACAATAAATTGTGAGTCAGATCAAAACAAAACCAGAAGGACAATGAAAGATGGCAAAATTTCTTCAATAATTTTACTGAACTATTTCTTTTTAAATTATATAATATAAAATTATAAATAATACAACATGCATGCACGAAAGGTATAGAACCTGTACCTTAAATAGATTTGATATGCTGCTTGGAGTGTGACTGTACAAATTCAGTGCTGTAAGGAACGGAACAGCAGGATAAGCAATTGAAAGCATTGTGCTCAATCAAGAACCCTCGGACGTGTTTACATAGTCCTGCTACTGCCCGGAGACAAAAGACATACGCCATCTGGCACTTTTGCTGGTCCGAAATACTGCAGGTCATACTTCATACCACGATGTCGTAAGCGCGCATGTGTTATTCATGTAAATAACATTGGCCGAGTGCTGCACCTGCAGCTCCGGGAAAGTGTGGACTGAATTTTTATTTATACGAGCCGGACGTCTATTACTTTGGTCTTTACTTGCATGGTGCTCTCTTATATACCTTTCACAACAGCTGTCTTTCAAAATTCATATAATTTATCAAAAAATTGTTTTAAATCTTATAGATCTTGGTTAAAACCGATTGTCGTAAGCTCATTTCAATTAAATTTTATTACACTCTACGGCGTTTATTTATTTATTAGGATATAATATACGGATTTATGAATTGCTTGAGTATACGATTATTGTTTATTATTTCAGAAATACTACGATATTTTCTGCTTCAGAACAAATCGAACATTACGTCTGCCTAATTTACTATAAATCTGAAAATCTATGCAAGAGACAAAGATTTATAATTTTTGGGGCAGTGAAACAAGCAACCAATACTTATAGCTCTCTCAATTGTAATTAAAATTCGCATCATCCTCTATGGGTAAATCTCGACGCTAAAAAGAGTAGGAGTTCATGCTATCCCTAGGTGTATACTGTACGTAATGTATGGTTGCAATAATCGTGTTTTTTTTATCGCAGCTCACGTGGATAATGAGATGTACCTTTCTCGCGCGCTGGAGCGACTGGGAGGAACGGCACTAACCAAGGACGCAGAGCCGGACATTGGGGAGGCCTTCCTCAAGTTTGCGGTGGTCACCAAGGAGCTGTCTGCGTTGATGAAGACCCTGGTGAGCCACGCCCCCTCATGCGAGTAGCAACGCCCTCTACAGCTGACGGCGCTCTGTTGGTTATTTATTATTCATCAGTCCACTGCTATTGACCTCATAAAGTACCAATAGATGGCATTGAAAACAGCCTCTATAGAATCAGTATGACTCAACTACACGTGTACTTTAGCCAGTAGCAAAGCTCAGATATCAAAACAATGACACTTTTAGAATCACCCAGGTAAAATCCACCAGATGTCCATACCTGTCTTTATGACGTCAATAGGGGATCGCTCGCAGCCTGTTGCTGTTGCGTAATATTAAATACAGCCGAGCATAGATACTAAGGCGCTTAACCTAGACTATATACTTAAACCTACTTATACGTCACTTTGAAGGCCTACAGTTTAACTAAAAACTCATGTTTTTATGACAGCTTGACTCCCGGCACTTGCAACAAGGTTATTTTTATCAGTGTTAAAAAGAATTATCCATGGACTCTATAACTTAATACACAACATTTTATATTTACAACAGCTTGTAATCCCATTTTAATGAAAAATTTGACGTTTATTGCACTGCTGGGAATAAATATTTAAAATCTCCTAATCTCCTTTCAAAAAATAAACTTGACTATATTTTACATGGCATTTGCAGTTTTGTAATTAACGTTGTAACGTTATATATACAGTATATTTTATTTTAAAGTTAATTTAACATTTAATTAATTAATAATTTTAATTTTTAAATTCATTTTCTTTATTAAAAAATAATTAAAATTTTCTCAATCACAAAAAATTTACAATCTCACTGAAGATATTTGCATATTTTATTTTTACTTAGCAATTGTAGTATATAGTTAATAATGAAAACACACATTATTAATTAAAATTTTTATTGAACACTCTTACAGTGTACATTTTATATATTACATAAACATTAAAAACATAAAAATCTTATATTATACACACAACACAAATTAATAAATAATAACTTATACACATATAAATAATAGGACATTAAAAATTATTGAGCTAGGAACATAAAAAATATTAAAAAAACACAATTATAATTATTACTTGGAAATAATAATATTATAATAAATTAACCTGTATAAATCATACATTATTAGCTAAATATGCTAAAGAATAATTTCGTTTTGGACAAAACAGGGCATGATATGTTTCACATTGTTGGCCACAAAATTTACAAACACAGTTGTCATCGTTATGATAATCTATTAATATAACAAAGGATATTTTTATAAATAATACTGCTTATTTGTTATTTAAATGTAGTAACAATTTTAGAGCATTTGTATAAATTTTCATATTTTCACTCAAGAGTAGTTGTTTAAGGAGGAAAAAAGTGATGACTTTTTTCATAGAGTTCTTACAATATCTTATACTCCTCTTCTTCTCTACCTGTTGTTTACATGGAATTGCAGGATGTGGCACCCCCTTCAAATTTAACACACCCTGAGTTCCTCCAATGTCACTATAATACAACACGTCTGTTCTCGGTGCGCAGATGCAGAACGTGAACAACATAGTGATGTTCCCCCTGGACACGGTGCTCAAGGGCGAGCTGCGAGGAGTCAAGGGCGACCTCAAGCGTCCGTTTGACCGGGCGTGCAAGGACTACGAGACCAAGTACACGAAGATCGAGAAGGAGAAGAAGCAGCAGGCCAAGGAGGCAGGTCTGATCCGCACTGAGGTGACACCAGCGGAGGTGGCGGACGAGATGGAGAAGGAGAGGAAACTCTTCCAGCTGCAGATGTGTGAGGTGAGGGGGTGGGACAGAACATATGATGAAAATTAGTAATGCTTGTTGAGCAGTTGTCTTTGTTAATGTTTATCAGTTATAGTTTGTCCAAGTATAGTAGTAGGATATTTTGGTAAAGAGTAAAATAGTTGCAAAGGTAATTCCTAGTTTTCATTGCAAATTTTGAAGAAGTTTTTGTGGTAGAATAATATGTTGTAAAATTTAAAAGATTCAATATTAATTCAATACTTTTTGTTTTCTAATTCTAATCTAATTTTACTCTGGTAACATTCTCAATGAGAAGATTATCTTAATGATTCAACACTTCTGTCTTGTCTGGTGCAGTCACTGACTGTCTCTATGTTGCAGTACCTGATCAAAGTCAACGAGATCAAGACGAAGAAGGGGATTGAGTTACTTCAGCACCTCGTCGAGTACTACCACGCACAGACCAAGTGAGTAATAAACACTCTGGTCAGCCCAACCCTCAGAAGTAGGAAATACATGAACTAAAATCAAATTAAAAAAAAAAAAAAAAAAAATCTTGAAGATTTTCTGGTATTCTATATAATCTTTTTTATATTATTGAAAACAATGTATAGTATTTAAGTAGAAGAAAAAAAATCTATCTTAGACGGGATATTAATTGTGCTTGGTTTGTCCTCAGCTATTTCCAAGATGGTCTCAAGACAATCCAACACTTCGGCAGCTATATTCAAGATCTGTCCGTGAAGCTGCAGCGAATCAGACAGAAGCAGGACGAGGAGAGGCGGCGGCTTCTCGAGCTGAGGAACCTACTGCGGAGCGCCCCGGGCATAGACAAGGAGGTGGGTACCGGACATACTCGGAGCAGTAGCTAGTGGATTCTAATGGAAAATAATGGTTTGAAAATAATAAATTTTGTTGATGTTTTACTACGAGGGTCGTATGATAAGTTCCTTATGTCGTATAGAAAAAATCCGGCTAGATAAAATTAACAACTGTACCAGGTTAAGTAATATTTCAGTAGGTCAGATACAAATTTTTACCCCGATATCACTTATATTAATTTCTGGGGGTCAGTTTTCGTGAAGCACGGTCGGGAAATTAAAATTTGACCAAAAATTAGTACTTTTTACCAGTTTCAATATCTGTTGCAGAAAAAAGTTGATGCATGGGAAATTCATGAAAATCTCGTGAAAACATCAGAAAACCTTACTCTATCAGGCTCTAGTGCTGTTTATTTGTTACCTAAATTTTTAATAGGATATATGCCTCACTGAAGTGTACCCTTCACTGTTTGGCCAAAATCATCTGTCATTTAAGATTTCATTAAAAAAATACACAAAATTTTGAATACAGACAGTCTTATGTAACATCAGCAAATAGCAGAGATCATGGGCTTTCTAATGATATAATTATATTACATCTCCAATGAAAAATTACGACGAAAAAACTTGCCGCGTTAGGGGTGCCGCAAATGAGCTTTTTAAGGCCCAAAAAAAGGGTGGTGACGGTCCATGAAATTTCATAATTGCTTGTTTTTAAAGCAAAAATCAAACTATTTGCGGTGTCTGGTGGCACAGAATAGATCATTCGATCACGGCGCAATACCAAAGATAAAAAAACATCCCTGGAATATCACAGCAGTGGGTGTTATACTGGTTCAAAGTTCAAATTTAGTCAATTTTGAGGGAGCTTCACGAAAACTGACCCCTAGAAATTAATATAAGTGATATCGGGGTAAAAATTTGTATCTGACCTATTGAAATATCACTTAAGTCGGTACAGTTGTTAATTTTATCTCGCTGGATTTTTTTCTATACGACTTAAGGAACTTATCATACGACCCTCGTATTTCTTGTGAAAGTTTTTAGTATATTCATTCAAATTCAGAAATAGAATATCTACAAAATGTCCACAGAAAGCAATAAGATCAGTTATATAACTTCCCTTGATTCCCTATTGACCAATACTGTGTAGATTGTTCATAAAAATTGTCCGCCACTGCTATCCCCCTTTCCCTTCCCTCCCATGCTCAAAGATCACGAGCTTGTAAAATCTGTGCACTGTTTAACTGTCCTTTCTTGCAGTTATCCTCGAGTTCTGCCGCTGCCTCCGCGGGCTACTCTCTGCACCAGCTGCAGGGGGACAAGCAGCATGGATTCTCTCGGATTGGCCACCTGCTCAAGAAATCTGACGGCAAGGTGCGCAAGGTGTGGCAGAAACGGCGCTGTCAGGTGCAGGACGGGTTCCTGGACATCTGTCACGCAGATGAGAGCAAGGCACCGACACGAATCAACCTCCTCACCTGTCAGATCAAGCTGGTGCCCGAGGACAAGAGGAGCTTTGACCTCATCTCATGTAAGTGTCCGGTCAGGTCCTAACATAGAAAAATAATGGTAACTTTTATGGATATAAATGTTATGGAAATAATTAAAAAAGTAAAAATATAATTTATATTGAATTTTGCCCTTTTTTTTTTTTTTTTTTTTGGGTGAATGAATTTTCAGCATCTTGGATATTTGTATAAAGTTAGTCATTATAAACTTACATCTCTTCCAATCAAGGAACACTTGCCTCCTTCTCAGCCTCATTCGTGTCTCATTTTGCAGACAACCGCACATACCACTTCCAGGCTGAAGACGAGGCAGACCAGCGAGCCTGGATGTCCGTTCTGGTCAACAGCAAAGAGGGGGCGCTCATGAAGGCCTTCGACGACAGTGGACGTACCGGCAGCAAGGTGAATCCAAGTCTGCTGGAGCTGCAGCAAGCCATCATCCGATATGTGCAGAAACTGCCAGGCAATGACCGCTGCTGTGACTGCAACTCTCAGAATGGTGAGGACAGGGGCGTGCGGTCCATAAAAGCAATGCAAGCAATGCTTGCCCTGAATTTTCCGAGAAAAAAGAAGAAAATAAATTTCGTGACAAGCATTTTTTTCTCTCTTAACAATTTTAAATTTGCCAGCATTTTGCCGCGATTTATAATTTTTTTGTCTTGCGATAGCAGCGCCTCTACTGGAACAAGCAATCACTTTGGTTGCTTGTAAACAAACCCACCCAACGTAAAGCTTCATAAGGAAATGTACGGGGAGGGGGTGGAAAATGCTGAGGCTTGTGGAATGTACAAGCACTGCTTGTACAATGGCGGCTCTGGATGATCGGAACGCCCAACTGGTTAAACGGTGTATCAATAGATGGCGCATAAATGATAAAAATCAGGGACAAATTTAAGGGTCCACGAGTGACTCATCAAAGTTTAGTTTTCAGTTTTCGGGAAACTATAAATAATAAGCAACAGTGCGTGATTTTTGTGTCTCTTTATTAAGTGTTTTCTCGTGTTTTTCCCCAATATTTTATTTAATTAATGGACTATAAAAACGCACTAATTTGCCATGCATAAAAGTATTCTTCATCTTATATTATGGTGTTTTGTACAATTTTATTCTCATAATTTAATTGCTTTAGCGTGATGACTACGTTTTTTTTTTTTTTTTATTATTATTAAAATGGCAGAATTACTTCAAGAAGAAAATATTATTCCTAATCTTTAAAAAAAAAAAAAAATTGGGTAACATATATAATCTGAAAAAACGCAAATCGTTCATGCCGGCCGCCCTATTCCCGAATGAAAAGGTATACTTAAATGAATATACAGTTAAAAAAAAAGCTTTAATATGCATAGTTGTATGCACCCCCATCATGATCGAAAATGAATAAAAAATCAATAAAAATCTACGGCAATTAGCTATAATTAAGGAAACAATTTTATTGAGAGCGTTTGTATGATTATAATAATAATAATAATAATAATTTTATTTCAATTTTGGTTGTACAAAAGTCAACATCAATCACGTCACAAAAAAAACATATTAAAACCAACAAAAACACGATATAAAAACATTAATATACAACAAATTTCATACAACCTTTAAGGTAGAGATAACGTCGAACAGCTGTTCGACTTAATCCCCTTTGATTAACATGTAAACCTTAGCAAATTGACAAAGATTCTGAAATTTTTTTGAGAGGCATATATTAGTGCCTAAAAGCCATAGCAAAAGTTTCAAAAACACTTAACGAGCCGATTTTTTTAAATTAATTTTTTAGTTTGGCTCTCCATGGGAAAGCCCTATGCTGAAAATTAAAAAAATTAATTAAAAAAAATCGGCTCGTTAAATCGTTTTGAAATTTTTTCTATGACTTTTAGGCGCTAATATCTGCCTCTCAAAAAAATTTCAGAATTTTTGTCAATTTGCTAAGGTTTACATGTTAATCAAAGGGCATTACGTCGATTAGCTGTTCGGCGTTATCTCTACCTTAAATACTGTTCTGACAGTTTATTTGAAAAGAACATTTTCACGGAATAAAATTCTTTCTTTATAAGCACATCTCTAAGCTTGCTTTTAAACAACTGGTCGCTCTCAATATTTCTGATACAGGCTGGCAAAAAATCATAAATTTTTGCACTTTGGTATAGTGGACATTACAGGAGATATATTTTACGTATATCTCCTGTAATAAAAATTCGAGTGCCACGCCCCCTTTTTCAAAAAAATCGCGCCTCCGGCGGGGTATTAGCCCCTCGGGGCCCCCTCCGCTGTGTCATCATTACTTCATTTGCTTGACTAGTCTAAAATGTCACCGCACGCCACTGGGTGAGGAATACTCTGATGTGGAGGCTACTATTTCATTTCTAATCTTAAATCAAATGTTACATAGAGAATGTTGTTTTCCTTTATTTCAAAATTACAATAAAAGAAAGGGTATATTTACAAAGAATTTAAAGCATTGCCTATAAATTTTTAGTACTAAATTTGGTATCAAATTTCAGACTAAATTGAATGTAAATCTGGTACTAAATCATTGCTATTTTCTTTGTGAATGGCACCTGATATGATTAGTATGTAGCAGCAACAATATGTGAGCTAACTGAGGAAATATATATAGAAAAAACAAAAAAAAAACATTACGAATATAATAAGACTGTATTTAACTATGTATCTTATTTAATGATTTATTAATGACTAGTTATGTTGCTCTCTCACCTATAGAAATGAGTGCTATAATTCTCTGTAGTGTCTAATTAATGTCACAATACATATTACAATCTCATTAGCTTACTGCAATTCGCTTCACTCACTTAACCTAATAGACCAACTTTATTTCCAGACGCTACGTGGCTGTCCACAAACTTTGGCATCATCATCTGCATAGAGTGCTCCGGGATCCACCGTGACTTAGGTGTGCACATCTCGCGCATCCAGTCGCTGACCCTCGATAACATCGGCACGTCACAGCTGCTGCTGGCCCGGCACATGACCAACCTTGGCTTCAACGACGTCATGGAAGCAACGTTGCACGGCAACAAGCCTACACCGTCAAGCACAATGTGAGCTGATGAATAGCCTGTAACTTTACATACTGTTACTTATGAACTGTTTCTTTGCTCTTTTTCTTTTCTGAAATCTGCAAATACTTATTTTTAGGTTGATTTTTGTTTTCAAAATGTATGATAATAGTAAGATAATGTTTGAAATTTTAGTTTTCAAAGTAAAACTTTTAATTTCTATTTAAAACTATTTAATTTCTGTAAAATATGCAAACATTTCACCTGCAGTTCAAGATCTACAGTTATATTTCATCTGGGTTCCCTCTCTCACCTATTAAAGGTGAACTGAAGGGATTGCTTTTTTTTTCCATTAGGGAACCTTATATTACCTATCCCATCCATCTGCACTAATTTTTTCATGGCAGATACTTATTGTGCTGCTGTAAGACAATTAGTGAAAAAGTGAAGTTGTGACGTATCAGCGACGGTTGGTTGACTTAAAACTCGCCGCGGTCGCTCGCGGTCGCTCGCGGTCGCTCGTGTGTTCCTTCGCCGCGGCGAGTTTTAAGTCAACCAACCGTCGCTGATACGTCACAACTTCACTTTTTCACTAATTGTCCTACAGCAGCACAATAAGTATCTGCCATGAAAAAATTAGTGCAGATGGATGGGATAGGTAATATAAGGTTCCCTAAAGGGGAAAAAAAGCAATCCCTTCAGATCACCTTTAATGTGTATTGCAATCAAAACTAAACTAACCTTGTCTTTTGTCCATCAGGGAGGAGCGTTACGAGTTCATCCGTGCCAAGTACGTGGAGAAGAGGTTTGCACTGCGGACTTGCTCGGACGCCGGAGAGCTGATGAGCGAGGTGGAGCACGCCCTCAACAGTCGACAGCTGCAGCACCTTCTGCAGGTGTTTGCTGAGGGAGCAGACTTCACTGCACCACTGCCCTCCAGCGTGAGTGCCCGCAAGTGTAGTGAGAGTTCTAAACAGACCTATTTGTGTTCAGGGTTATATTTATTGATGAGCAAGTCAATAACAAACCTTATTGAAAATGGAAGATGGGCAGTTCGAAACTACTCAAGCAGTCTTGGCTTAGTTTATATACATTCTAAATGCTTTGAAAAAACAAGTAAAAGCAAAGTGTGTTTTACTTAAAAATTGAACTATACATTTTGGGTATTTTAGCACTAGAACATCATTTACTGTAATTATAAAGAATATTATATTTTGAAGTCAAAATAATGTACAGTATCTCTGTACTTATTGCAGGTGCTAATGTTATTTATTAATATAAATATTAAAGAGATCTAATGCCTCATTATTCTAATTTTTATACAAATTGCTTATTTTAATATTTGAATTCACAGATCTTTTATTTAATAATATGACAATATCGCTGACTTATCTGTGGTTCCTTCAGGAGCTTGGTGAAACGGCTCTACACTGGGCAGTTGCTCGCGAGGCTGGGAACACACTTCACGTGGTGGACTTTGTGGTCCAGAACTCTCAGTCTCTGGACAGCACCACCTGCGAAGGCAACTCTGCGCTGCACTATTGTGCCCTGCATGGCCGCGCGGAGTGCATGAAGTTGCTGCTGCGGAGTGGAGCCGACCCTCTGCTGAAGAACCAGGACGACAAATCGCCCCTCGACCTCGCGCACGAGAGGGGCAACGAGAACTGCCAGGAGCTGGTGAGTCAACGAGAGGCAACGGAAATTTGTGTTGTTGTCTTCACCGAAGTGATAAGAATATTTGTCAGTTTCATTACAAAGCTGGTTTAAAAAACAAGCAAAGTAAATTGAGCAACATTTGCTAGTTTAGGCTTCTTGATAACACAGTATGATACAGTATGATATGATTACAAAAAATATTTACGAGTGAATTAAAAATTAGATTAGATTATGTGTGTACTTACATTATGAAACTGAACGGAGGTGGTTTCATGTTCCAGCTGAACCACGCACTACAACGGCAGAAGACTTTGTTTGAAAACGTCAACATAGACTGGAACTTGTCACATGACGAGGGGTCCACGGACTTCTCAGACGATGAAACTATCATTGAAGACAGGGTACGTGTCTAGCAATTATGTGTATACAGTACTTTTCTTTGCAATACTGTAAAATGAAACATAAAAACACAACTTTGCTTGTCAGAAAAGATTGAAAACATTCCCTTGTTATGAAATTTTATGATTTTAATCAAGATAATTAAAAAAATAAATAAAAAACAAAAGTATAAGTATGTACATTGTTCAAGCCCTCAGTGAATGAAATAAATCATTAATATAGATAAAAATTTTAATTATTGTGTACTCGAACATAAATATGTGTGTTTTTCCTACCTTGGAAGGTTTCCGTTTTAAAATGTGACAACTGGGATTTCCAAGTACCTACTGTTACCACAAATTTCACTCGAACATAAGATTGCTCTCTATGAATTTTCTTGTTATCTTCTATATTATAACATATAATAAACTAAAGTTTAATATAAAATTATAAAATGACAATTCAAGCACTGTCTAATTAAAATGTTACTGTCCTCAGAACGGCTCAGTCACACCTGACAAGAAGCAGCGGTCGCGGCCGCCAAGTTTTGCAGGTGGAGGAGGGGGAGGGGGTACTGACCGCGACTCCCCCGTCACCCTACGCTCGCGGTCCTCCACCTCCGACAGCCTTCACTCTAGTTCAAGCCCCAACAATGCATCCTTCAGACAGATGCCCCCACCTCCCCCACCACAGAATAGAAAACCCTCCCTCAGTTCCAGCAAGCATGAATGTAAGCATGTGACAACACTAACTTATTAGGGGAAATTCACAAAGAAATTGGTGACAGTAATTTTAATTTACAATTGTTTAAAATGCAATTAAAGTACTTTAGTACAGTATGTTATTTAGTAGTCTAGTTTATATGTACATGGTCTATCGTCAATTTCTAGGTTAAAATATATGCAAAGTCCTTGGTGAATACCCACCTAAAGTACAGTATCTTAAGTATCTTATCCACTGTAGCATTAATTAATGCAAGCCCCCATAGAAACAAAACATTAGCTAGCTACCAGCCTTATTTTCAGATGAATTGAAATTGTCTTGTTATGATGATGAAATTTTACTTTCTTTTTTCCAAATACACCGATATTACTTCCTTAGTAGATGCATAGTAGTATTAGTATTTACATCAGATGGCTTCTAATTATCATATAATTTAATAGGCTTACCTTCAAAATAACATGACATAAATTTTGAGCATTCAAATTAAAATGTTAAGTGTAACATATTGTTGTAAATACTGTGTATTAAAACAAACCATCTTTCCTTGAACCCGTCCATCTTTTTGCAGCACTTTGACAACCCCCTTTTTATTCCAGCTGTATCCAGCAGCAACATTCACGGCTCACTGAAGAAGCGTGCCGCCCCGATGCCTCCTGCAGCCCACAATATTTACGGCACGCTACCCAGCAGCCACAGTCGCACCCCCTCGGATCCCCTCATGCCCAACATGGGCGGAGGTTTCAACCACAAACGCTCCCCCTCGAGTGACTCCGGTACCGTTCTCGGCAGTCAGCTGGCAAGCAGCATGTCCAGTCGAGGCTCGGTACCTGCAGGAATACACCTCGGTGAGTTGGTGGGCCGGACTTGATGTTTTTACCACCAGCCGGGAGTCTCATTTTGAAACACTTGATAATTTGTCGGGAAGATGTCTTAATGTTTTTCTTTACAGAGTTCTTAACTTTTTTAGCTCGCCATGACAAAATGACTTAAATCTGTTTATTAGTAAATTATTATGTACTAGGCCAATTTAAATAAAATAATTTTATTGCATAAATGAATAGAGTAAAAAGTTGTGTACTGTAACTGTAATGTTAACAGATGTTTCCAGACTAGGGAAGCCTAGAAAAAGCTAGAACTTTTGATGTTAGTCATCTTTAATCATTCTGAAACTCTGAAAAATCTGAAAAAAAAAAAAAAAAAATCCATCAAGCTCTAAAATTTCTTTAAAAATAAGAGTAGCAAAATTTTGTCTGTCCATTGTTATTGATGTTGTGTCTGTAAAACGTCTGATTGTCACCCTCTTGTTGACAGCGGGGGCTAAGCTGGTGATTCCTGCCGGAGAACCGCCCCAGCTGAAGAGCAGTGGCAGCAGCTCGCTGGACAAGCTGCAGTTTGGGGGAGGACGAGCCTCCCTCCAGAGGCCGCAGAACCCTCCACCCCCCACCCCTAACACCTCAACGAGTCAACAAAGGCTCTCCAACGGAAGGTCTTCGGAAAGCATATCATCCATGTCTTCCGACGTTGAGTCGACGGGCAGCCTGCCCAACAACCCTGTGCCGCCTCCTCGCAGAGTGAGTATTGGACCAGTCTGCCCCCCGAACTATCAGTCTGCAACCTGCATGCACTTGTTGTTCTGTCATGAAAAGAGCGTAAAAAAATTGTTTCTTTTTCTCAAAGTTTTAAATTTAAAGGTACATTTAAAAAAAGTTATAATTTAAAATAATTAAGTTTGTTATTGCCTTTTTAAAAATAAAATGGAAAGCTTGAACAAAAAGTGGCGTGCAGGTTGTATGTATACTGTAACCAAATCAGGTTGCAGTCAGCGTTGCTTCCTGATTTTAAATTTGTTTCAAATTGGATGACTTCAAATCTCAGAGGTGGCTATTTAAGTCTATGACTTCAACTTCTCTCTTGATTATCTTGATAGAATCTTCTTTCACATTTCTTGCCTCTTTTCAAAAAATAACCAAAAAATGGGTTCATTATTTAAATTATTAATACTGTAAATTCTGAATTACGTACAAGAATTAAAATAGGAGAAAGATAACTGTTAACTCTTCAGTGAACTCCTAAAATAAGAAAATATATAAGCATGCAACCATAGAGACTATCAGCTTACTTCTAGAGGTAATCTGTTATATAGAGCTCTCTGTGGGGCTAGCCATACAGTTAGAGGAATGGTAGCTAATGCAGCTGCTCTTCTGTTGTCGTGGGCTTAGAGAAAAGATCGGCCAAGCCTCGAGAGTTATGCTGAGGAGGCAGAACACCCGGGTCCCGTGGTAACTTGCATTGTCTGCTTGCTGATGGTTTGCATGGTTGTCGTCAGCTTGCCACCCCCATCTTTCCCAGCTTCTCAAATATCTTTTTTTTTTTTAATTTTCTAACCCTGGTTATGAGGTCATTCATTTCATTTGTCCTACATATCAATGATGTATCATGTACTAAAGACTTGGCTATTATAGCAATAAGTAAAAGTATGTCTTTAGTACGTAATAACATTGATATACTTTATACTCTTTTTTTTTTTCTTGAAATATTAGTTTACGACATCCTAAAGTATTGAAAGAATTTCCATTGGTTCATATATCATTAGTTTTAATAATCTTTTATGTATTTGAATCACATTAAAAACATTATGTTATCAAAGATAATTATGTTCCCCATAGCGTGTGCGTGCAATCATGCAATAGACTAATATTAGAGAAATTATAACCTTTTTTTCCCTTCATATTATTTAATATTCTTTTAATGTAAATACGAAGGTACCTTACAATATTTTTACCCCCTCTTGTATTGATATTGTAAAGTTCAGTAGATTACTTTGCTCTGTGCCTGCAACAAATTTGTCTTCTCGCTGACTGTTAAAACGTCACGTTGTCATACATTCACTCCATCTCTAACAACAGCTTCTTCTCACTCAATCCTTAAGTGTCTGGAAATGCAACGTTATTCTACTAATGTAACGTGATATAAAGAGTGATTCCAGGTACTTCAGGAAAGGAAAAGGTTATTAGCTTTTGTTGGAATATTTCTTTCTTTTTAACCTTTTTTTTTTATATATATTTTTGTAAATATTCTTGGTGTGACTTTAAAATAATTTTGAAAATCAATATTACTTTCGACTACTGCTGAACTTTAATTTAACTCTTGCTTTACAATCTTTTTCTGCATTCTGGAATAAATAAATCAGCTGCAAGAAAAATTATAATTTTTAAAATATTGGTTACTTGGTACTGAGTATTGGCCGACTCAGCACCAAGTATACTTGTTGCTAGTTTTTGCTTGGGGGCGCTGCTTTGACGTGTTGGCCCGTGGCTTCTCGGCGCCACAGCCGTACTTCTTCTGCCCGTTACAGCGCTCTGACGGGAGCCGCGTTCGACGATGCCGCGCCCTCTACGACTGCGATAAGGACCAGCCGGACGAGCTAGCGTTCGAGGAAGGCGAGGTGATCATGGTGACCAAGGAGAACACGGAAGAGGACAATTGGATGGAGGGGTGGATCGAAGGAGAGCCAACAAGACGAGGACTCTTTCCGGCAAGCTTCGTGCAGTTCATTGAGTAACCTCGGCAGTCACTGGGGTGCAAGTTGAAGGGAATAAGCTCCTCCTCTCCCGTGTCTGTAACAGCATGCTAGAAGACTGAAAACTTCCCTGTCAGTAAAAAATACAGTCAAGTTTGTTAGTAGACAGAAAACGTATTGTTCCTCGTCTGAATGAATGAGCTATTTGCTTGCTTACCATGATTAGGTGCAACAACATGCTGTTTGCTATGTCAGGTGAGTGTATTAATGAGCTGTAAATCAGGAAGCTCATTCTATTGCACTCAACTGTTATAGCAGAAGTCTCATTATTCTGAACAAAAGACGAAACATTCTTATGCACATTATATTATTAATGTAAAATTGAAATGCATAGTAATTATTCAATTCCATCTAAATAGAATTTGTACTATTAATCAATCGTTAAATTAAAAAATACTGTACTCTACACTTATGTACAGATAATATGAAGTGTTTAATTGCTTTCAAATGTACTTGGTCTTCTAGCATTCTGTGAAGTATAAACACTTTCTTTCATCGCTGTTCTCTCACACCCCTCTCTTCATCAATGTTGGATCTCAGCACACTGTGTAACTAAACACAACGCATGGCTAGTAATAATACATACAATAATAATATGTAGTCGCCTAAATCAAGATTATTACTTGATTAATAATGTAATCTCAACTTGCATAATTTAAAAAAATAATAATAAGTATATTATTAAAATATACTGATTATATTAGGCTTACTTTACAATCCTTAGTTTAATAAATGTACCAAATTTAAATTGGTATTAATATTAAATTAATTGAATACCATGTATTTTAATACTGTATTCTTATATATTTACAGATAGCCATGCATTTTTTTTTCTTGCTTTATTTGTTAAAAAATAAAAAGAATACATAATAATAGACTAAACCTATTATAAGATAATTATGAATATCGTGTAATATCAAATCATTTTTCCATAAAAAAATATGTTTGTTATTTTTCATCATGTCAGCTTAATTGAAATGTAAATATTGAAATACATAGTTTTCATTGATGAGCTTTCTGTGATGCTGGTAGCTTGCCAGAAGTTTGTATGAGCTCTCTCTCTCCCCTCTATATTTAATAAATCTGTAAATGATCTGTTGTTTGGATCTAGAATTGTTCCCTAGCATGTAAGCAGTGTTGCCAAACTTATTTGTACAACTGTCACATATGCCAGTGATAATTACATTGTGTGTCCTTTTGAAATAATGTATCATGTACTCCTGTTAATGTTGTTATTATTATTATTGAGTGCCGATATTTATACACTAGTCTCTGTTATACTCTTTGTATACAGATTACATTTTTTTATTAAACTCATTGCATTTACTTTGGTGCTTCCGAGATTATTATTATTCAATTAAATTTTACAAAAAGATGTTATTATATTCTTGTATTTACAAGAAATTTCTTTCTTTTTCATCAGGCCTAAATTAATTTATAACTCTGGTTGTTGTTTATATTTCCAGTGCTGGTCAATGGAAGGTTTTAGGACATTGTTATTATTTTTCCCATGAAGGAGTTATTTTAGAAGGTATGTAGCCAGTTCAATTGACTCCAGTGGTTTCAGTAGACTGGCTGCTGAACCTTATACCTTGACTCCTTCCATGGAAAAATTTGACTGTCTGAAAACTACCAAACCGACAGCCACTAAATATACCACTGTACCCCTGCATGTCAGATTTTAGCAAGAATGACCAACAAAAATGTAAGCTTTAACTTATGAAAAATGTTGCCACCCATGAAGATTAAACAAATTAAACAAAGTGATTTAATTTTCTAAATGAAAAGAAAATATTTGCATCACAAATTGACTTCTTATTTGTTCAAAGTTTGATGTATTTTACAATTAATTAATTTTTTTTCCTGGTTTTTAAATGTAAAAACCTATGTTTCAATTATCTTCTTATATAAAAATGGATGATTCTGCACAAATAATATAATTTAATGGTCTTAAGAGGCATAAGTCTAGAGCTATTTTGTAACTTTGCGAGATGTTCAAATACTTGTGCGAAGTTCTGTACAATTTCATGTTAATTCCTTATCTTGTAAGTCACGGAGATTCTATTGTGGCAGTATTTGAACACCCTCCAAGTCTCTATAAAGAATAATTTCTTGAGACTAGCCATCTTGCCAATTATTGGAGTTATAAAATATTAAAGCTCATTTCTTGTTTGTCCTTTGAGCTCGGCATGTGCTGTTATATATATACCTACAAGCATTGCTATTGTTCTAGTATAGCATTGCAAAGAACAAATAAATTTATAAGCCAAAGATATATTATTAGTAATAATTAAATTTAGTTTTCATCTAATTAATGAATTTAATTATTTGTAAAATTGTAAATCGTAGAAATGTTTAAATGGATAAATGATATTTTAAAGTATGTAAATATACAAATTTAAAAATATATGTTGTAAATTATGAATAAAAAAGCAAATCTTAGACAATTTAATTGTATTTACTTTTTGATCTTCCTATGGCCAATACTATTATAATTAAATAATTATTATTATAAAATTAAAACATGAACTTTTAAGGGTAAGGTAACGCCACCAATGTTAAAAAAAATCCCTCTCACAAAAATTCTGAAAAAAATTTAAAATGTTCTCCTCTACACCCCCTATCAGTAGCTAAAATATCAGGTTTACAAATACGATCTAGTTTTTGAGTTATGAATTTTTAAAGTTGACCGATTTAACATGGGAGTTTCATTTCTCCATGTTAAAGTAGTCAACTTTAAAAATTCATAACTCAAAAACTAGATCGTATTTGTATACCTGATATTTTAGGTACTGATAGGGGGTATAGAGGAGAACATTTTAAATTTTTTTCAGAATTTTTGTGAGAGGGATTTTTTTTAACATTGGTGGCGTTACCTTACCCTTAAGAATAATTTTTTAGGGGTTTATGAATGTCCATCTCCTTCATAGTGTTATGATGAAGTATATTGCAAAAGCTTCAACAAAAATTTTAAGTAATGAAGAAGCTTTATATTTTTTTAATGAATTTATTAGATAAAACCTTGATAATCCATGTCCACAATTGTTGGAAACAAACATTTCTGATTGGCTGAGAGTTGGCTCATGCAGCCTAGAAAATAGAAATTTTAAGAATTTCCAAACAGCCGGGAGTTAATTTTATTTTATTTTTTTGTCTCCAAAAATTTTTAGACATTATAATAGCGTTATATAAGGATAAGATAACACGAAACATCGATTGTTGTAGTCCTATTTGATTAACATGTAAACCTTAGCAAACTCATAATACACGTAATTCTGTTTTTTTTTTTTTTTAGAGACAGTTCTTGGCACCAAAAAAATGTAGAAAAAAAGTCAAAACAATAGACCACTTGCAAAACAAAACTATGTTAAAGCAAAAAGTAAACAAACTCACATACCTAGTGTATTGTTGGTTGTTGATTATGTGTATATTTTTTCTAATACATTGGACCTTATGGGAAATTTACGATTTTCACACACAGATTTCAATACACATTATATTGAAATAATGAAACCGTCTTCCGATGCAATTTTCAATATTATAAATGGCCAAGAACTGCAGATTACGGTGATACATTTATTTTTAAAATCATACGTTTGTAACGTATTGAAATCTGTGTGTGAAAATCGTGAATTTCCCATAAGGACCAATGTATAAAAAAAATTATACACATAATCAACGACCAACAATACACTAGGTATGTGAGTTTGTTTACGTTTTACTATGACATAGTTTTGCAAGTGGTCTAT
The DNA here is from genome assembly GCA_949825025.1 of Siphlonurus alternatus. Lineage (NCBI taxonomy): Eukaryota > Metazoa > Arthropoda > Insecta > Ephemeroptera > Siphlonuridae > Siphlonurus > Siphlonurus alternatus. The sequence continues at coordinate 39,772,549 of OX463779.1, forward strand.
CGCTCGATCCAATTTTTTTATATTAATTTATTAGTTCAGGTCTCCATGGGAAAGCCCTATACTGGAAATTTAAAAAAATAATTAAAAAAAATCGGATCGAGTGATTGTTTTGAAATTTGTTCTACATTTTTTTTGGTGCTAAGAACTATCTAAAAAAAAAAAAAAAAAAAAAAATCAGAATTACTATGAAGTTGCTAAGGTTAACATGTTAATCAAATGGGACTACAACAATCAATATTTCGTGTTATCTTACCCTTAAGATTTTAGACATTAATAGCCCAGATACACTATAACTAGTCTATTCAATGAGTCTGAAAAGAAGTTGAGAAAAAAATAACAATCAAATATGTTTATAGGGATTTTGTTATTAAAACACTTACAAATAGTATTACAAAAAAATTTAATAAAGCATACCACAAAAGCTCAAAATTTGTAATAAAAAATTCATTAAAAATTCAGTATAAAGAAAAAGGTATAAATATTATAGAAAAATTAATCCTAATAAAAAAGCACGATGCAGTCTTAAAACATTCACTGGAATTAATATTATACTGTGACAGATAACACGACTCTATACTTGATTATTACTAAATATTACATTTACAATCTAGACACAGAAATATGTAAATTTAAAAGGGATTTATACAATTTAATTACTCGACTCCCTTATTTAAAAGTAAGCTACTTTTTATTATATTATATTTATTAAATAGGACAAGAATTTGTCTTTAATCGCTACATTCTGCAGATAAATTCATGCAGCACAATTTAATAGACACCAAGCAATGAATTTTTGGCAGCCTTATTCAAACTATCCGAAAAAGTACAAATTTTAAAACAAACAAAAACTCACGTACATCCATTATACAAATATTATCATCATATCCAAAATGTTGGTACAATTCAATATTATTGAACACGCTCACTGGTATCTCAATAGAATTACTATTGTTTCTTATTAGGTAAAGTAAAAATTACACATAAAAACTACTAATATTCTTATAGTTAAAATAAAAAAAACATTACACGTAAAAAAGTAGCAAAAAAATATAAAAAACTTTTGCTACTTGGGTAAAAAAAGGAGGGGAGAAAAAAAAAATACTAGTACAGTGAATTATTTTGTTAAGCTCACCACATTGTTGGAACACATACCAATATATAATAATATATATATGTATAATAATGACTCATAAAGACACCTTGAAGTAGAAATGACTGTTATGGCCACGATGATATTACAAATTCACAGTTTATCAAATATTTTTTGTTTTGTTATTTTTTAGTATACAAATTATTACAAAAAAAGGCTCATAGGCTGGACTGGCTGATGTGCATTTGTTATTGACTGAATGTCACTACCATGCAAGAGAACGACCCCAGAAGAGTTTTAACAAAGAGGCATGTCAATATTTGTTATTAGCTTCATCGAAAAATACACCTATGAATTTTATGTTATATTTTTTAGTACAACATTATACCAAAAATGGAGCTTTAATGAGCTCCTAAGACTGGGATGCTTTGCCTACATCACCTATGACATTATGGAGTATCGACCTCATTTTTTTTTTATTGCAGAAATGGATAGAGGGTGCAAAGTTATGTTACCCTGATATTTTTTAGAGCCCGGGAACTATTTTTAAAAAATTATTGAAAGTTCTTCTTGTGACGTCACGAGACGCCGCTCCTTAAGAAAAAGATGGGACTTGTCGCCGCGTGACGTCACAAAAAGGACTTTCAATAATTTTTTAAAAATAGTTCCCGGGCTCTAAAAAATCTGAAAAAAAAATCAAGATAGCATAACTTTTCACGCTTTATCCATTTCTGCAATAAAAAAAAATTGAGGTCGATACTCCATTGAACTGTTAGGAAAATCATAAATCAATTATATAATGCTGCTAAGCATTTAAATTATTGTTATTGTATTATTTGTTTCCATAGCAACGTCATTATTATGATTGTCCGTTTGACCAAAGAGTAGACATCATAGGTGATGTGCACAGAGCATGCAGGTCACAGAACCTATGATTCTGGTCTTAAAAAAAAGTAATTAAATAAAAATAAAAAAAATAAAATTCACATGCATATTTTTCTAGCTTCTCTTTTGATTGAGGGAATAAAATCTTGGCATGTGAAACCTCATTTGATAAAAAAAATTGCCCAATTGTCTGAGCACCAACCAGTATCTGCATGCAATTTATTGCTTATTTTTTCTTTTACTTTACTGGTTTTTATTTTTTTATTGGCTGGGTAGCATTACTTCGCAGTGACATCAGAATTTTTCGACATTATGATACACGCCAAAGACTATACAAGCAGTTATGAGTGGAGTACAAAAATATTAGGGTTTTAAGGAGCAAAATGTAGTTAGAAATACATTATATTCTATATTTCAATGACGTAGATAATAGCTTATATTGGTAACACTGATACATTGAGTGTACTTCAGGCTGCATCTTGCTCCGAAAGCAACTATTTTTTTATGAACTCTAGTTACGAGTTTGTAATGTATAAAAAAAAATAACCATTTACATTACATGGCAATATGCATGCACCATCATTTCTCTAGAAACTCAAACATACCCAGACAATACATGTTGTACAGTCTTTGGATACACACAAGACAATATTGTTAGCATTCAAAGCAAAAGGAGAACCACAATTTTCTGACTGGGAGTACGAACATCATCGCTATGAAAATACAAAGTTCGTACTCTCAATGTAGTAAATCTGCTTTGCCTTTTGCTCTGAACCCCATCGATATGTATTATAAAAAAGAGCTCAGTTCGTAATTTCTTTTTACAAAAGTCATGCAAGATATATTGAACCTCATTTTTATTTTTCCTATATTTATATTTACAGAACTCTTATTAGTAATTAATGCAATATACAGTACATCAAAGTTATAGCCTTTCATTATCATTATATTATTTATGAACTTGTTTTATTTAGTTAAAAATGACCAATTTTTGAACAGAGGCATGCAATACATATGTATTTTTTTTTTTTTATTTAAAGTTTTATTTTAGCTCCAATATAAAAATTCAAAATATTTAATGGGGCACATTATCACAGGTAGTGTTACTTTGTGTGATATAAAAATTACAATGCAAATTTAATAAAAATTACTATTACTTTCGCATTCCTCTGCTCGAACAATAAAAAAGTATTTGCTCTTGATACATACAACAACAACAACAAAAATGCAATACTTAAATTTAATTTTTTTAAAAAAACATGAAAAATAGACCCTGAATGAATTGATAAAAAAAAATTGGTCCGAAGGTCTTACTTCTTGTAAGGTCTTCCGCCCCTACGCATGCCGCGAGCTCTCATTGGCTGTCCGAGACGGGGGAGGGGGAACTCAAGGAACTGCTGCCTGAGGATCAAAGAGTCAAGGGGAGAGGGCATGGGCATGTGTAGTAGTTGTTGACGCTTCAACCCCGGTGGAAGAGGGGGTGGGAAAAGCCTGCGACCCGGGGGAAATCCCCTGGCTCTAGGAGGCAGGATGAACTCTGTAGGGTAGTGGAAGGGGTGAACTAAGGGATAGAATTCAGGAGCTGGCATTCTGAGACTCTCATCAATAAAATTACCAGGAGGACAAATTTTCATATCCATTAATCCTCTCTGGTGATATGCCAATACAGGAATAGGATTCCCTCTGAAATGACCTCTTAGTTTGTTAGGGTTACCGAAGCCTCTATTACGAGCTCCTCTTAGAGATTCGAGGTTTTTGATTAAAGGAGGTAGTTTCTTACGTGTTGGTAAGGTACTCAGATCTGTTCTCTCAAAGCAAATGACAAGCTGGCAGTGTGTGGTGTGTGGGAAAATGTCAACCGGAACAGCTCTGACTGGCAGAAAGACGGAACCAGATCCGTCCTTACTGCCAGGTCGGCATAAGTCTGCGAAATTCTTGATTACAATCTTGGGGTTGGTGGAGACGTAAATGAGACGCTTAACGTTCTCCATCTTTCGTAGCTCATTGACAATCTTCTTGTCTGAAACAACACAATATAGAAGGTGAAGAGTTGCAAGTAGATTCAAGAAATTACAGGAATAAAGGTTTCTAGGCAATGTTACATTTTTTTTTTTTTACTAAAGTTACTAATAAATATCTACTCCAAAAATGGTGAAAATAAAATATCAAATTCTGAAAGTTGATAAAGTTTGCTTGATTTAAGGTAACACCTCTTTATCAGCTGATTCTGTTCGAAGCCACTCCCAACAAAAACGTTAGCCACAATGAACCTAAACTGAATTTAGACAGACTAATTTGACTAATTTAACAGACTAATTTGAGTTTAGAACTTACGCAGGCCACCGCGGGGAGGGTCGACCACGGCCACCACCTCTGTGCCAGCAATCTTATCCGTCAGCGTGCCCAGAACGTCCTCAGCACGGCCGCAGAAGAACTCACAGTTCTCCACTCCGTTGGCGGTGGCGTTGTGTCTGGCGTCCTCGATGCCTTGGGCCACACACTCAATCCCAATCACCTGCTTGCATTGCTGCCAACATCATAGATAATGTTAAATCTGACACACTAACAAGTAAATTTTATTGATCAAAAAGATATAGAAGATGGATAAAAAAGGTAGAATTTTCTAACATAAAAAAGAAGATTAAAATAATCTCCATTACCAGTACGTACTGCACTTAGCATTAAAAAAAAATTGTGAAACACCTACTACCGTTATATTTTCTGGAAATATTTATAAATATATTATTTAAGTCTGAAACTTCCACTTTAAAGCAACAAATGTTTAATAAACTTCTCCAATTATAACATGATAAAAACTATGTATATTGTTTATTAATTTTCATAATCCCATTTTATCAATGGAGTTACCCACCTTTGCCATGGAGAGTCCGATGCCCCCAGCTGAGCAGCATATATCCAGTAGTGTCGTCTTGGTAGGGTCACACTGGGCAAGCTCCGCCACTGCGGCGTACAGCTGCTGGGCTCCTGCCGTGTTCACTTGGAAGTAAGCGTCCGCTGAGATGCGGAACTCGAGACCCATCAGGGTCTCCTGCAGGTAGCGCTGGCCCATCAGGTGCTGCACTGGTGGCGGACTGACCCCCTCCTGCCTGCATCACACAAAGTCAGTTAGTTAAGATATCCTAAATTTTCATTGTTAACAGATGATAAATCTTAAATTAATAGATTAAACCATTGAAATTGATAGTATTAATGTATTAGTAGCAGCTTAAGGCAATAAAATACATACCATATGTTTGTAACAATTTGCTCATTATTGTGTAAACAATGAGTGCGTTTGAATTTACGGGCCAGCCCGGGCTGGCCCGGGCTGGGTAAAATGGCGGTGACCTTGGTCGCGTGGTATGAAACGTCATAATTTCGTCATAATTAGTTCCCAGTCTGTCCGCTAGGTCTCAGGCGCACTGTAGAGTCCGCCCGCGTCAGCCTGGGCCAGCCAGGAAGTGACGTCATGAGAGGAGGAAAAATGGCCGCCGGGCTGGCCCCACTTGACGACAAAAAACGCTTCAGCCCAGGCCAGCCCGGGCTGGCCCGTGAATTCAAACGCACTCAATGATATTTCAGCCTTGAATGCTGAAGATCTGAAATCTCATATATGAATACAGTAAATACAATGAATACGTTGAAAAATAAAATATACAAATGAATAATTTGAGTTTTAATTACATTTTTCCCAATTATTTAATTCTATATTACATTAGAAATCTCAATAATGCAATAATGGGCTGGTCATTTAAATTGAGAGGCACTCACTTCTCCACGAAAGTCTGGAAGAAAAGTGCTGCCACCTGGCACTCTCGCCCCGCCCCGCTCTCGAAGTAGTCCCTGAGGTCGGCCTTGACGAGCTCCAACTGCTGCTCCGAGAGGCTCTGTGGGTGGATCACGGCCAGCAGCAGCACGTCCCCGCGAGACGACACACGCACCGTGACCTGTCGCCAGTGACCCTCGTGAGTCTCCGGCACAAACGGACTCAGCGGAGACGTCCTCACGTACTGCTCAAACGCCTGCAACAACAGAGTAGTGTTTTAGAATCAACCAGTGGAGTTTTAGTACACTGTCTTAGAGACTGAGACCTGTAATAGAATAAGTCCGCTATTCTCATTCTCTCTTTTTTTTTTACTGTATCAAGAAAAATGTTTTATCTACAGTACTTTTTTAATAATTTGGAACGGCCTAGCAAATTCTTGAAACCTTCTTATAATTTTTAATTGCATCATATTACAGTAGTGTCATATGCAATCAATGGCGTTAAGATAACTTTCTTAAAACAATTTTTTTAAAGACTGAATATAATCATCATGCATGTACGTACTGTAATGATTTGTTTTTATTGGAAGATTAATTTCTTATTTCTTATAAAATATAATAATATGTTATAAAATCTTCTATTATGTCATTAAATACTGTGAACTCAATATTCTTAATACAGTAGTTTTGAAACATAATTTTTCAATATTTTGGAATTAAGCATCCCAAATCTTAATCAACTTTTGAATGACAATTACAGTCCTCAACTCACCTTTACGGTCTCCTTCATGCGATCTGGAAGATGTCTCAAAGAATAAACAGGACCAACTCCCATCGATCCTTCTTTGAAACTTGCTAGACGGAAACCCACAGTTCGTTCCTTTGTCTCTGGGTGCAAGCCTGCAAGACAAAAACTGTTAGTGGAAGGCTACTAGTTAGAGGCTCTGATGTTCTCACCAATTCTGAACTCGCACTTGTTACGGTAGCCATCAGTCACCGGTGAGGGTCTGATGGGACTCAACTGACAAGCCATGCCGTTGTGGGCCTGGCACTGTTGCTCCGACCAGCCAGAGAGCTCAGGGTAGCTGCGGCTCAGACTAGACGCTAGCTTCTCCAGAGATCCTTCCATCTCCGCTCTCTTCTTCAACAGCTGCCAAAAAATACCACAGAGGTCAGCACCGTCACGGGTAGACCACACTTTTCTGAAACCCACCTGCTCTTCATAGGGTTTGTTCCAGTAGGGAATGGTGGCCATCTTGATACGTTCCTCCACAGGGAGATCAACCTTGAGTTTCTTCATCTCCCCGTCTTGATCAAGGTCGCAGTCAGTCTTCCGCTTCAGTGGGTCATTCTTCACCACCTGCACACACAATCAGGTTCATTGAAATATTGGCACATTTACTTTGCAAATTAAATTCACAAAAATAAAAACAAACAGCAATTCAATTAAGAAGCAATAAAAGTTTCCTATTACCCACAAGAAGGTTATAATCAATAACTTAAGACTTTTTTATTTGTATCAATCAAGAAATCACAGTAGGCTGAGTAGGTAATAATCTCTTTGCCACAAATTCTTTCCAAATTTAATTGTCTTTAATAATAATAGTGAATCCTGAACTTGATACTTGATCATGCTATATTCTATAATTGCTCAAACAGTACTGTCTTGCCACTTGTAACTACATAATTAAATAGTATAAATTATTACAATTTATATGTCCCATTAAACTTAACACTGAATTACAGTAATAGTTCTATACCATTAATTTCAACTTTTTAAGTGGCAAAATTCCCCCTCCCCTTTTTTTTTAATGTGACACTAATTTAAGCTACAACTCACTTCAGCAGTGAGGTGCCTCTTCTTCCAGTCAAAGCCATTAAGGGTCTGTAGAGCTCGCTGCTGCTCCTCCAGGCTGGAGAAGCAGAGATGAATCCACGGACTGGCCCGGCGGGGGGAGCGCACACTGCAGTGGCTCAGCCCAAGGTCCTCCGTCAGCAGCTTCTTCAGCTCCTGCAGAAAAACGGTTAGTTCAAATAATTAACATAGAGCTCTCCTATGTTTGAGTTTACAAAAAAGGATTTTCTGAAGATATAAAATATCAAAATTAGGAGGAAATGAACCTTTTTGACAGATACAGTACCTCCAGAAATTTATTGACGGTATGAAAATAATAAAATACTGTCTTTGCTATTTATTCATACAGTATTTACATATCAAAAAAATAATAAAAACTATTGCCATCATAATATTTACTATACTGTATTTATTTTCAGAAAATTATTTAGGCAAAGTAAAATAAATACGTTAGAACGGGGCTAATTTGAACAAGCGAGGCTACGTTGAACAATCAATCAGATGTCAGCTTTATAAAGAGCTCAATAAAGAGCCATTTGAAAATTCTCTCGTGATGCCACTGTAGTGTAGAAGTACTGTACTTATATTCAAGCAACGTCTCAACTCACCCCCAGTCTGTAGAAGCGCGGCAGTCCCTTCACTTGTAGCAAGTGCGAGCCGGGAGCCTCCTCGCTGTCTGAGGCCGCATTCTCCTCGGCCTGCTGTGCCACCAAGTCTAGTTCCGCAGGCAACGAGCTGGGTAGCGACGATGTGTCTTCCAGGTGGTCTCCGCTGACGCTACTCTTGTCGTCAGAGCGCGGAGACGCAGTGTCGCTCACACTTGTGCCGTTGTTGCTGCAGTCACTATGAGGAAGCATGTCCTCTGTAGTTGCCACACAGGCTGGCGAGCCTATCTGAGACTCCAACACTAACGAGGCCACCACGTTGCTCATTTTTTAGTTAGAGATTCTGTAATCAATTAATGTGGTGTTAATTAATTGTGCAATAGAGAGTGTGGAAGGCAAATACTGTATCATGAATTTCTGAAGCAAGTGGAATATGCATATGTAAGAATCAAGTGCTGTGGAAGTGTACTTGTGGATGGCCGAGGCTGCTGGCTTACCCCGTAAGGGATATAGCGTCATGTCATGTAATTAAAATCGTAAGCATTTTATATAAGAACTGGAGAATGTATATTAATTATGAAGAATTTCACATAATTTAGAAATGCTAGATATTAGATAATAATCTCTTAGGTGAAATCATAAGTAGTGTTCTATATAACACTTCAGTGCTAATGGACAACTTTCACGAAAATATCTAACATAGCACTGTAGACTGTAGTTGCTGTTAAGTTATATGCATATTATACAAAGCAGACCAAAACAAAACAAAATCAAGTGTGTTTGACACCAGACGCATTATTATTATATTATTTAACTCTTGTATGCATAGTTTAAGCCCTAGGGTATATGACTTTCTGTAGTGGTAATGACACAGCATTTGTCCATAAATTTGATTTTGTAATTTGTTTATAAATGACACCCAGTGTTGAGTTCATGCATACAATTAACCATGTTAACATAGTACAACTGGTTATATTCTTGTGCATTGTCATTAACATTCTTTGTTAAATATAGAAACCACACCTCTAGATCTAGACAAGTCTATCACACTCTCACTTTATTTACCCTCTCACATGCTGTCAGGGGCTGTCAGTTAATGCAATTCAGATAAAAACATTGTAAAAATACATTGCAGCAATCAAGTTTCATAATTAGTAAGACATCAGACAAAATTTCAATACAAGATTATATTTTCAACTTTGGTGTCTGAAAATCGTGGGTGTGAAAGCGATGCAGACGATGCTGCAGCCATTTTCGTCGCGCCGAGACTGCACTAACAAAATCAATAAAATCCCACCCCACTTCACTTCATACACTATTGCACAATACTGCATCCAATGGGTTACTGAATTATCTGCAGATAACATTTATACACGTACAATGGATAGTTTAATATTAATTTGAAAGTAAGTTTCAGTCATCTTTTGATAAAATGGTACAGATCTTACAAGCATTACAAAATTACACACCCTAGCGTAAAGCCGCGATGTTTTGTGCCTAAATATTTACTAAATTTAAACTAAAAATTCAGATATACATACCGTATAAAGGTAGAAAAAGGTTGCAGATCTAGATATAAATAATAATATTGCAGCTATTCACTCAAATGTCAAGACTTTTAATAAGTTTAAAATTCTCAAACGAAGATGCATCTTTTGCAGCTCACAAGTTCCATCTTCTTTATGGGGTGCATCGATTTCGATGCGGGTATCGACAGTCAAATTTTATATCGATATCATAAATGAGCGAAAATTTAAAAAGTTTTTAATTTAGAAAAGTTTTTCCAATTTTATTAATATTTTTATTCCAGAGACGAGAGACTTTTTTTCTGACAGAGATAATATATTTAAACAAAAAATTAATGTTACATGTCCTCCTATTTTTTATGATTAAGTGCACGACCATTGTACTAATCAATAATCAACAATGGCTATTAATCATTAAATGTTGATTTTTTGAGAAAATGATCAAAATAATGTAACGTTCCGCCATTATATAATTATAAAATATTATAATAAATAATTCTCTATAATGATTTTAAAAATGCATGCAAATGCATATGCAACTTTTTCCAGTGTTTTTGTAAGTTCGCTAATTATTCAATCACAGACTCATCTTGTATGCAAAAGTCTCGATATTTATATTTTTTCCGGCTTTTTGCAAGTCGATCTTTTTTTCCAGAAGAGAAAATAATTAAGATATAGCTAGGCACCATTTAAATCTCTATATTTCTATAATATATTTTAATTGTGATGAAACCATAAATTAAACCTCCAGCTGTACTAAAAGTAAAAAACAGAGTCTTCTGCGCGCAATGTTTCTAACAAAACATTGTTCACAATGTTTTGTTAGAAACATTGCGCGCAGAAGACTCTGGTAAAAAACAAAATTAAACAAACATGATATATAATTATATATTATAATAATTATAATGATTTTTAAAATATATCTTAATTATTCAGAGGATATATATATGTATAATGATGATTAATGCATGTATTATAATTATATGTTACAGGACATTTAATTTAATATAAATTATTGAGCTATATTTTCTTCAAAGTTTTTAGAAAATAAATTATAGCTGGCCATCGATCACATAATATATAGTTAAAAGTGAATAAAGTTATAATATATATAGATTAGATAAAATAAGGCATTTTGCAGTTTAAATAATGTTTGCCATTTATGCATCGATTGATATATCAAAAAGGGTTAATTAAACTAAAAGTAACTTTTGCAGTTTAACTTATTTTTTATAATTATATTAATTATCAAACAAAATCAACGATTATATAGGCAGCAGTGAGGGAAAAAGAACATAAATATATTATAAAAAAAGGAAATTTTATTTTGCACAGTAAATATATATATATATATATATATCTCTCTTCATGCAATGCAAAATTTATGCACCAAAAAGAGATGATGATTGTGTAAAAATGTAATCTGTGGGCACGCAGGTCTTCAACATCAGTCATATTTTAAATAATCCACTTCTCTCAAAACAACTTCCATTCGTAATAAATCTATCTACATATTATATACAATTGACATACTGTATCTGTGTTCACCAGCTAGTATAAAGAAGTTAAAAGAAAATTTATCCATGTATTATAATAATAAATATTATTACCGTGTTATTATATATATAATAAGGCGGGTGTCATTGGGTGTGAAATAAATCATTTGTCAGTTTAAGTATATTGCTAAAGCTTTTAATAATCATACTATGTGATGTGTTTGACACATATTTTACAATCATATAGACAATAAAAATTATTTAGTAGTCATCCAGTTTACTCTTCTTCATAAAAAAAAAAAAAAAAATACAAAACAAATCACTTTCTCAACGGCATACTTTCGGCTTGGAAACTTTTTGTAAATTCCTAAAGTCAACTGAATGGATAGACATGCAAAAGACTTACATGATTTTTTTTTATTGCAGAAATGGATGGAGAGTGAAAAGTTATGCTATTCTTATTTTTTTCCCAATTTTTTTCAGTTTGTTTGCACCCTGAATCCATTTCTGCAACAATATATATAATATAATATATATATATATATATATATATATATATATATATATATATATATATATAAATCAAGTAAGTTCTCCATTGTAAGATACAGCAGATGGCAATCAGCACAATTAATAATACTGTTTTGTGAATTACAGTATATCAGAAAGCCAATTTTCAAATCTTGTGAAATTATGCTTTCTTGATTAAAAAATTTTAACTAGAGATATTTTCAGGGTACATGCTTAGCATAGCAGTGATAAAATGCACTAATTTTATCAGTTAAACTGAAATACTGTCTTGGGTATACATAATTTATAAGAGGGGGCATTCACAAAGTCTTAAGGCCACATTTAAGGCTCGAAAATTTAAGACCAGAAATTTTGGGTCTAAAAAACAGGTCTAAAATCAAGCTTTAAATTATCGAGCCTTAAATGTGGCCTTAAGACTTTGTGAATGCCCCTTAATTAACACTACAGTACGTATATATTTATATAGTTTCACACATGATATAATTATATTCATGTTAGTAGTGTAAGGTTAAGTAGGCATGCAACCAACAATAATCACCTTTATGTCACAGGTAGATAAATAAAATTTTCATATGTTGCCAAAGGCACCTTTGCATTCAACTTTTCTTTATTTAATTATTTGATAAATAATTAATTTTTAAGGAAAATAAGCCATTAAGATTGTGATATATTATTTAAAGAAAAAGACAGGAATAGCCAGCAAGGCTTTACTGATTAAAAAAGTCATAGCAGGTGAAAATCTTGTGGTTACTCCGAAAATTAATTGTAAATAATTTTGGAAGTGAACCGTAAGATTTTCACAAACGGAGACTTTTTTCATAGGTAAGATATAGCTGGTTATTTCTGTCCTTGCCTATAATTACAGCCTATTCTAAAAAAAAAAAAAAAAAAAAAACAAGATTTAGAAGTCCTTTTATTTAAATAATGTACCTGTATGATAAAGGCAGGCTGTGGCTACTTCACCACATACTACTAATTTATAGGCCTCTAATAAGAGTTTTAAAATCTGCAAGATGAAATCACTCAAGTAAATATACTACAATAAAAAATACAAGTTAAACAATATTAAAAAAATATATCATAAAAAAAACTCTAAAAAATATTGCACAGTAAATAAAAATAAAATGTAAAATAATAAGACTTAATCAGAGGAGAATTGAATCACTCAAAATCTCCTTGTTCCATTCTTTGTGTTAAACTGGAAGACAGACAAGATTTCATTCTCTCCCACATTCCTGCCTGCATTAGGGCACTAAAAATCTGAACCCTCCTCTTGTGTTTCATAGGACCCACTAACAAAAATGCACATGCATCCTCGAATAACGACATAACTTCGGTGACATGCAAATCCACTCTCTCATCACACCATTTGTACAGATTGACAAAGTGATCAACATTGAAGTACTTAAATTTAGTATAGTCTAACAATTTAGAGTTCAAATCTGTAATAAGAAATTTATCAGATACTACAAATAAATCCAAAACACATGTGACCTCTGGTTTTCCTATAATTACCTCATTATTGTTCAAGTAACTATTGCAATAAATCAGTAGCAACATTAATGTTTCTTTAGAAATGTCTTGTAACTTTACAATGTTTTCCTTTGACTCTCGGAACTTTCCGTTGAGCATGGAGTTGAATACCTGAGACGCTTCACCTAACGACAGTTTGTCGGCTCGTACCTCTGAGCCGTCATCCAGGAGGAAGGTCACTATCTTTTTAGGTGGTGGGTCTTGGGGCTGGTAGTCTGGGAACAGCTCCTCTTCTATGCTGCTCGGCTTGTTGTAACTGAACTTGAGGCTCCGAGCGAGACAAAACAGAGCCATGATTGCCTGCGAAGATTCATCGTCCTGACTGACTAGGTTTAATATCACGGGCAATCCTCTATGAGTTACAAGGAGTTTCTTCAAGAGCCAACATGTTCTAAAAAAAAATAGAGGGAAAAATTATTTATCAATTGGATATTAAAATATAAAAATCGGGCAGTGAAGAAAAAGCTCCTTCATTAGACAACCTGTATGAAATTTTTTTTTTACAGAAATGAAAAAGAGTTCAAAAGAGCTAGTACTTAATTATGCTACTCTGATTTTTTTTTTTTTTTTTTTTTTTTTTAGAGTTTGTGAGCTACATTTTTAAAAAATTAAAAATTATTAAAAGTACAAAAAGAGGAGGCATCACTTCTTAATAATAAAAGGATAGGATCTAAAAACTCTAAAAAGGGCTAAAAATAATACTTCCTGTGGCCTCTAAAAATCTGCAAAAATTCAGAGTAACATAACTTGGTGCCAATTTTTGTCACAAAATTTATTTCTACAATAAAAAAGTTCATAAAGGTTGGTTATCCTTTCCATTTTGAAGACTGCATAGTTACCTGACAACGAAGGGAATGGAGAGGGCGGTGGAGAGGATCTCCTCCTGCTTGCCCTTCTGGAGGAGGTAGGCGAGCTCTCCCTCGCCATAGGGTCCCTCTGCGACTAGAGCAGCCTTGTCAAGCAGGCAGGTTCCGATCTTGTGGTGCACGGTGCAGGCACTGCAGTCGGCCTCGTGGCGGCGCAGACTAAGTCTGGAGAAGACCAGCAGCGCAAACCTCTGGTGAACCAGCGGCAGCAGGAACTGGCTCTTCCTAGAACATCACATTAGACGTCTCAGTTGATTTATTGACTAATCATAAGAAAGGAAGATCTTAACTCTCATGTCATGTGTTAAGGTAGTAGTAGTAGTAGTATTCAAAGTGAGAATCTTAATAATGCTTTAAAATAATAAGCGTCTCATGTAAAATTATAAGATTTGTTCAGAAGGTTTGATGCTCTTTTATTAACAGTGTTTCAGATGGTTTTCTCACAAATAAATAAATTATCTGCAGGGTAAGAAATATTTGTCTTGTTCTTACTTTTATTTAAATTTTCTATGTTTTTGAACAAAAATTATTTATAATTTGATGCAAATTATTTTTATACAGAAGTGAAATTTGAGATCAAGAGCTGTGAGAATTGATTTCATTTAGCAGATACTGGTACTTACGAAATCACTTTCACGAGGATGAGAGCAGCTTTAGAAATGTACAATCTTCCTATGACGAGGTACGCTAGTAGAGTATTCACGCTACTGGAAGACATTAAGTCGGTGAGTCCCCAGTCAAAGTTGGCTATTCTCGACAATATCAAGAACAGATTTATCATGTACGAGTGCCGGTCTTCTTCTTCTCGATGTCCGGCAATGCGGGAGGCGTCAGGGTCTCTCTCTAGGAAACTCTCACAGTCATCATCTTCGCTGCTGTCCTCATCATATACAGGAGAGTAAGTCTCCGTCATGCCCGAGCATGTACTGTACGCTGGGCTCCAGCATGCACTGCTGCTCGGGAGGGGACTCCGAGGCGGGGACAGACTCATGCTGCTGCCAGCGGGGCTGCTCGGCCTGGCCGGAGAGCGGCGGGGACTACTGAACCCCGCGGGAGAATGACGTGGACTGCTGGGCCCTGCCAAGTACATAGGGGAGCGTCGTGGACTGCCCTCTGGTAGCGCCAAGTTTAACTGCCAGCTCGGAGACCTTTCGGGGTCCGACTCGCTATCAACACTCATTCTTCTACTGAAGTCAGTCGATACGCTAAATGAGGAACTTTCATGATGTGTGGGAGATAAACTACGAATATGTTGTCTCAATTTATACATAAGAGCTGGTACTAAACCATTGTCAAGCATTACTTTTAAACTCATGTTATCATAAAGGTATTTAATAATTCCAATTAGAAGAACGTCATGTAAATATGAATAACGTGCACTGCGGTATAAGTCAAGGAGGTCTGGTAAGTGGTTGTTGTCTCGAATTCTGACACGGTTTACGATTTCAGAACAAAACAGGCAGAGTGCTGTGATCAGTGTGCGAGGCTCTGTAACAAGAAGTATTAGAATTAATGAGCGAGTGCTTTAAATACAGTAAAACATTGAGTAGATAAAATTATTAACTGTCATTCTTAAGCATACCATGGTGAAAAAGAAAAGTTGATGCCATTGATGGCACTAAAATTAGAGTAATTAGAAATAATATAAAATACTGTAACAGCAAATCATACTCTAAAAGTTAATAAACATACAGTAATTTTTATTACAGTATACAGAATCAAAGATTGCTAAATTATTTATAGGAATATATTATAAATTTTAATTGTGTAACAAGAATATTATCATGAACATCTCCATGCAATCCTTCTGTTTTAATTTAAAATGACAACCAAAATTGTATTCAAATATTTTACTGTGATTTAAAAATAAATTTTCAAGTCTTTTCTACACTCGACTCAATGCTGTCCTTAATTTTCAAACTTATTTTAACAAAAATTTGTTCCAATATTTTTAAATGTTGTGTTTTCCACTGCAAGATATTTTGTCGTCTGTCCTGATTAAACTTCAACGTTATAATTCTCACCAGACTTATAATTTTGCTTTTTGAGTTCTTCGAAGATGACAGTGATGGCTCCTGCCTTGCCGAGGTCTGGTCTGCATGAGCCTGCGTGTGCCAACGTGCAGAGACACAGTAGCGCCAGGTCAGGTTTAGGACCAGACCGCGCCAGGCTCACCAGCTGCTCAAATCCTGCCCCTGACACGCCTCGCTGCACCTGAGGAAGCATGGTGAGTGTTAATTAATTGGCGAATACTAGTTTGGATTTTTTAATATATTATCGTCCAATTTTCATTTCCAGCAACCAAACCAAAAATTATTTTCTCTCAAAGAAAATTTAGCATAACTTCAAAATTTTCAAATTAGAATATCAATACATGTACCATGTTACTACATGGCTGGGGAAAAAAAATAATAAACTAATTAATTTTAGAGGAGAAAGAAGGAGGGGTTTAACCAAAGTATCTTTCACTTGGACAACTTAGGTGATGTTTTCTTCTATTCCCCTAGATAGCATACAGTATATACAACATCAATACAATCAGCAAGGGTACCTGCACTGCGCCTTCTATGGAGCTGCAGAAGCTGACCAGGGTCTTGAGGGACGCTTTCACAATGTCCTCGTCGTGAGAGGACAGCTGGTCTGCAATCACCTTGACGGCGTCCTCCTTGAGCAGTTCTTGTCTGTGCTCACCCGTGTCCCCAAGCACCCTGCAATCACACACGAGAATCACACTGTCAGCACGTAAGTTGTGAGGATTGCTGAGAACAGCAAATGGAGTACTGATCTCATTTTTTTTTATTGCAGAAATGGATAGAGGGAGCAAAGACTGCAAAGTTATTCCACTCAGATTTTTTTTTCTTCAGATTTTTTTAGAGCCCAGGACCTATTTAAAAAATAATAAAAAAAAAAATTGGTTTTGACGACTACGCCCCTTTTTGTGTCAGCAAAATTCTATCCTTTTATTAAGTGCCGCCTCGTGACGTCATAAAATAGAGTTTCAATAATTTTCAAAAAAATAATTCCTGGACTCTAAAAAAATCAGAGTAGAATAACTTTGCACCCACTCCATTGGAGAACCTTTCTTTGTCAACCCTTGACACAATTCACCAATTAGCCTGGCAGCCTATACCAGTAACCAAACCATAGAGCAGCTGGTCAATAAAAATATGCTCCTAGAACATAACGTATTGACGTCACTGGAATACAACATGATGGAGATACTTCAAAGTAAGCCATCCTCTCCGCTCTATTATCATTGATAAGCATGTGTGTAACAAGTAAAAGGTATAATTTTATTCTTTATTATTTTATAATTTTGTTATTCTTTGAGAAGTGTCAGTCAGGTCGCACAGATCTGAACATTACAAATGATGTTTTACATGGGCGGCCCATTAGAGGCCAAGAAGGAGCAGTACTTCTTATTCCTCCCAAGGCTAGAATAAATTTGTATAAAAATGGCTTTGTGTGCAGAACTGTATCTGAATGGAATAAGCTCCCTGCTCACGTAAAATTGATGTCTGGTAAACAATTCTCCAGTGCAGTTAAGCTGCATTTTTTGTCTGGGAAGTCTAGTTGATTATAGGGTATGTGTTGACGTTTAGCTCTGGTTGCTAACAAAATATATTAAAATATCAGGATAACTACCACTTATGTGATATAGTGTTTTTACGCTTTTGTATGTTATCCACACCCTTGTATGCTTTGTATATATATATATTTTTTTTTGTATTTTCTTTGGGTGAAATAAATAAATAAATAATTACCTTAGCGCTCGGACTGCCATTTGCTTCGTTTCTGAGGAGTTGTTGTTTGTGTCAGCAGGCTTGATCATGGTTACAAGGACTGGCACGATCCCTGCCTCATGGAAGTCAGCCGCTGCAGCCGGTAATGCAGCCAAGTTTCCAATACATCGACAAATACGACTTTGAATTGAATCTGTGTTGAACTCTGATTGGATAGTTATCAATGTATATGGTAGTTTTGCTTGCTGTAGCTGCAAATATATATAGTCTTTGATTAGTTAAGAGATTAGGAAATTAAATTAGGAAGAAAATAAATTAATGAAAACTGAAAATATGTAATATTTCATTAAATAATTATGAAGCTCAAAAAATTTAGTCTAGCTGTATATAACAATAAGTTTTGAGCCTTTTCATTAACCCATGTAATAGTATTAATCATAACTATAATATATATGCATACATATTTATGTATATTCTATTTTATTGTTGTTTTTATGTATGGCTGCATGCAAAAAATTCTGCACCATTGGCGCCATAGTGCCAATAAATTGTCATCTACAATTTTAATCTTTGGAAAATAGAATTGATGTGCTATAGTCCAGCAAGCGAGAGTTGGACCATGAAAATTGCCGGAAATGACGTACGGGAACTTCCGATTGCGGGTTATACCATGGCAACCGGAAGCAAAAACTACTGTACTCTAAAATTACGTCATTTCCGTGGTCCAACTCTCGCTTGTTGGACTATATACAAAACAGCCATATTTATGTTTAATTAATTCAAATAAAATTTTAATGGTGAATACAGCCACGCTTTTAGAAAGAGGGGGGGGGGGGGGAGGGAGTCCATGTACTAAATTGCTAAACTTTATCAGGCTTATAGAGCTTATAGAAGGTGAATTCATCTCCCCATCTGCGTGGATCTAATCCCTTGCATATTGCAGAGGGGGATTTCTGGGGTGACGTCTTGACAGAGAAGAGTAATCTCGAACGAAATTCAAAATACTGTGCCCAATTCTCACCATCACCCTCGTTTCCAGCTCCAGACAGCAGGTCCCGAGTATGCTCAGCGTCAGGTAAATCAGTTTCTCATACTTCTTCTGCAAGAACCTGACGAGCAGTTTCGTGATTCCTATCTTCCTTAGCTTTTGTGCAACACTGGTGGGTCTGTGTGTCTGTAAGAGCGTCCTAATCTCCACCAGTGCATTGTAGACTTGTCGGTAAGAACTGGATTTCAAATCTTCCAATATTTTATGGAAGCGTTTATCCATGGTGCCTGAAAAACAAGAAAAAAATGCTGTATCAATAAGTGGTTGGAGTCAAGGACTCAAAGAGGTTATAAGATTATTATTATCTCCTTGGTTCCTTGTATCATACAGTATCATATCACATGCATACATAGTTGGAGGAACAGTATGCATATAATATAAATATTATTTTGGAAATCAAGACAAAATATACTGTAATGTAAAAATATGCAGATCCGATCGAGTTACTGTAAATGGTATGGTATGCATATATACAGTAATTGTAAAATAGTTCAATAGTTGTTCAGTGTAGAAGAAAAAGTAAAATGAAATATTCATGTGCTGCGTCAGTGATATAAAATAATATGCAGTTTCATTACTTTCATACGCCATGTTACCAATTTGCATTATCTGCAAGAGCTCGAGTTTCAATCATTGCATATGGAGTACAAAAGAAACCAATATATTTGATTTATATCTCATTCTTTTTCTCATAATTTAAACTTTCAACGAAACTATTATATAGCCTTCAGAAATCCTAAATAAGTCAAGAAGATTATTTTTTTCTAAAAATACAATAATTTTACCTTTCTAATATGGCGACCACGCGAAACTGAAACACGTCGGAGAGCGGGGAATTTTTAAAAAAACTTTCACGAAACCAGAAACTCTCAGAGGCGGATCTCTGAGAAAAAAAACTCTGTGAAACCACTGAAAAATCAGAAAATGAAGTGAAGTATTTATACTCCTTGTCCAAAATGACATGCAGTTTCAAGTTAAAACTGAATTAAAAATTACAATTGTTAAAAATTAAGGAATAAATTTGGATATTATAAATTATCATTATTTCTTCTATATATATGGGACAGGTGAATCGAATCGAAAAGAAACGAATCGAAAAGTAAACCAATCGAAAAATAAACGAATCGAAAAAGAAACGAATCGAAAAGTAAACGAATCGAAAGGGAAACGAATCGAAAAGTAAACGAATCGAAAAGTAAACGAATCAAAAAATTTACATAACCACGCCCTCGCCACGCCTCCTGGTGGGTTGAAATTTTAAAAACTGGCAACACTGTATAATTTTCGATTCGTTTCCTTTTCGATTGGTTTACTTTTCGATTCGTTTCCCTTTCGATTCGTTTATTTTTCGATTGGTTTACCTTTCGATTCGTTTCCTTTTCTATTCATATACTTTTCGATTCGTTTACCTTTCGATTCGTTTCCTTTTCTATTCATTTACTTTTCGATTGGTATATTTTCGATTCGTTTCCTTTTCGATTGGTTTACTTTTCGATTGGTTTCCTTTTCGATTCGTTTCCTTTTCGATTCGTTTCCTTTTCGATTGGTTTACTTTTCGATTCGTTTACCTTTCGATTCATTTACTTTTCGATTGGTATATTTTCGATTCGTTTCCTTTTCAATTCATTTACCTTAAATACAATAATCACTTTGTTTGGATTGCGATGGCTGAATTATATAGAACGCCTAGTTCGGCTATTTCCGTCATTCGCCGTCATCATCGAGGTAGGGAGAGCGCGCGATATTTTCAAGCTTGTATTTTTGAACTTATATTATTTACGAGTATATCTCAGCTCTGCGAAGTGCGAAACACTCGCTCTCGCTTCTTTTCTCCCTATTACTATATTGTGTCGTGTACTATATATATATACATTAAATTTAATTGTATGTATTAGAGAGTTTGCTAAGGATTATTGTCACTAGCCTTAGGAGGTGGTGAACTGAAAATTATAATAAACCTTCCTTATATAACTTATAACATAAATGTCCAGCCAAAAAAATGGAGCAATGGTCGGTCTAGTTCTTGAGATATCCAGGATCCAGGATATAAAGTAGAGTTGCTATCAGAAAAAAGGGTTGAGTTATTATTTTCTAAAAATATTAGCTGAAGTGGTCCTGCATATACCGAAATCCAAAAAAATTCTATCTCACATAGTTTTGCCAGAAAAAAAATACAAAGTCAAAGTGAACGTGTCGCTTAACATGGGGCCTTACCTGACAAAGACCCTCAAATATCTAGAAAAAAATACACCGTTAGGTGGTATGAAAAAAATATAGTGATGTTCTATGACCCAAGCTTTAACCAAAAAACCGCTTAAAAAAATTTTCACTCGAATCCATTTTTCCGTAAAAAAAATAATGAAAAATCTTATTTAGATTTTCTTGATTTTCTTACGGAAAAATGGATTTCTAGCGAATTTTTTTTAATCGGTTTTTGGTTAAAGCTTGGGTCATAGAACATCACTATATTTTTTTCATACCACACCTAACGGTATATTTTTTCCGATATATTCGAGGATCTTTGGCATGTTAAGCGACGCGTTCATTCTGATTTTGGATTTTTTTTTCTGTCAAACCTATTTGAGATAGAATTTTTTGAATTTTGGTTTGATATGGAGGACTATTTGAACTATTTTTAGAAAATAATAACCTAACTTTTTTTTTCTGATAGGAACTCTACTATATATGGAAAATATAATATATTATATATTTGGTTTATAAAGCTTATATATTAACATTTAGATGTGTCACGAATGCATATATATATATATATATATATATATATATATATATATATATATATATATATATATATATTATGATGTATTCTATTTGTGTAAATTTTTAATCAGTATGTCTATGTTTGAAAGCAAGATTAAATTTCATGATTATTTACAATCGACGGTATAAATTTAATGTTGGGCCTTTTATATAGTTAATTCGGACAAAAGTGAGTACTTCTTAGGTTATTAATTAAAGATTAATTAAATATTTTGTTGATATACGTTATAGTTAATTCATAGTTGAGATTTATTGAAAGTAAAAATTAATGTATTCGCATCAAATTACAATGTTATTTATTAATTTTATAGGATAATTTTACTAGACATGAAGTCATAAAATAATATGCATTCTCATTTATGCAAATCTTGGAGGAGTTATCCAGGGAGATAATCAGGCTACTGATCATCACCCTATATCTATATATATTTAATTATCAACACCAATTTACTGGTCTGTCAATTATTTTGCTAAATGTGTGTTAATTAGTTCCGAACCATTTAAATTAATTTCATTGCATCAAATTATGTTACAAGAAATTAAATTGTAAGTATAAGTTTTGAAACCTTGAACGTTCCGAAACCCTATGGTGCATCGGGAACGGGGGCGGCCACGGCCTTGCAATCCATCCCAGCATTTGCCTGTGACCGAGAGAAACGTGGAAACCTCAGCAAGGATGGACGCTACAGCTTTTGGCAATAAACCAAAAGTGCAATGGTTCAAACCCAGGGAAACCACATAGTGGAAAAGCGCAACGATTTAATCTTGTGGGTGGGAAGTGGGAAGCGTGGTTTGTGTTGAAAATGGCCACCCATCCGTCCCATCCAACTACTAACCACGCTCGACGTTGCTTGACTTCGGTGATCTGACGACACCCGGTCAAGCACACTGCGCCACACCTCCCACAGTTATTTACTGTATAGTATATAAAACAGGTATAATATGATCTTACATCCATATAATCGTGTTTATTATTTGTGCACCAATTACGCAACAAGCTTAGTACAGAGGCAATAACATAACGTTATATAAAATATATAATTGCATCTATGGCACTTATCACCGTGAGTTCGAGGGATACTAATTATACATTTAATGTACACAAAATATGCATTATATCAGGCATCCAGGACACTTCATCATTAATATGTTTATATATGAATTGAAAAATAAAACTTCGCATTATTATTATGTGTTTATCATACAGGGATGTTACATTTTCGGGAAAAGGGGGAAAGGGGGAGTTAGGTTTTACTACCCCCGTACTTCCACCACTTGGGAGTTGGGAGAAGTCGCACGGCATCGCACGCGGTCGAGCCGGCGATATGAGAGCGCGCAAGCTCAAATACATGTATCATGCGTTAAATTTTTAGATGCATGCTGAATTGGTTTCAGTACTTTATGTCAGTACAAAATCGCCCCAGTTTCGTCTTACATCCAGCACTTTTGACCTATAAAACACTTATTCCAAGTACAAATTTGATACTGAAAAAAGAGAGTAAAAAAAAAGTACAAAAAATTGACTCTCTTTTTTCAGTATCAAATTTGTACTTGGAATAAGTGTTTTATAGGTCAAAAGTGCTGGATGTAAGACGAAACTGGAGAAATTTTGTACAGACTGGAGCAATTTTGTACTGACATAAAGTACTGAAAACCAATTCAGCATCTAAAAATTTAGTGTATACTGTACAACAGTATAACGGGCGGCTGCAGAGACCCTACAGAGACCTCCGTGTCTTATGGCCAGGGTGCCAGGGATTTGATCAGAGTTTCGCTGTTTCTGAAGAGTTGCGGCGCTGCTAAATGTTCGGCTCGGACCGGCTCTTGCTGGCTGAAATTGCCCGCGCAGCCAAGGTGACTAAATATGATTATAAGTTATAAGCCACCTTGCGCGCAGCCAGCGAGAACCAGGCCGTGCCGCTGCGATTCAGTGGCGCCGCCACTCTCAGTTACAGTAAAGCTCGGCCAAGCTGGTCAAATTTATAGCCATAAGACACGGAGGTCTCTGTAAGGTCTCTAGGGCGGATGTGATTACAATGCAAAAATATGTACTGTATATTCAGTATATTGGACTAAAAAAAGCTTAAATTAAAAATGAAAGGTTGATAAAATATCAGGGATATGTCTTTATATTCGATATATTTAAATTGGCATGGTATGCAAGAAGAAAATGAATAGAAATGAAACCGAATTGAAAAAAGGTACAGGCAGTTTTATATTATATATATTTAGCCATTATTGTCTTAAATTTCCTCCAGACGCAGGTGGAACGAACTGAAAAGAAACGAAATATAGTTTTTATATATCATATTTTATATTTTGTCATATTTTTCTTGTCTGTTAAGAATTAATGCACATAGAAATATATAAATGTGCAAGATTGCAAATGGAGGAGAAAATGTTTTTTTTTTCTTCCAAAATTACTATAATCTGATGTGGAGCGGGTAAATGAATCGAAAATATATGAATCGAAAAGGAAACGAATCGAAAGGGAAACGAATCGAAATTTATAATAGGTGGAAGATATACTATTCTTTTTAAAATGAGTTTTTAAATGTTAGTTGTGTTGAAGATTAATAAATAGGAAACGAAAGGAAATGAATCGAAAATATTTTCGAAACCATGGTCGCAAATAATTACAAACATATATTTGGAGATTTTCATA
Source organism: Siphlonurus alternatus (assembly GCA_949825025.1). Lineage (NCBI taxonomy): Eukaryota > Metazoa > Arthropoda > Insecta > Ephemeroptera > Siphlonuridae > Siphlonurus > Siphlonurus alternatus. The sequence continues at coordinate 39,796,938 of OX463779.1, forward strand.
TTAGTAACAGAAAGAATAACGATTGAATAGTAGCGATTATATAATTATATATAGAGGAAACGAATCGAAAAGGAAACGAATCGAAAAGGAAACGAATCGAAGAGGAAACGAATCGAAATTTGGTGAGCGGTGTTGCCACTAGCACTTTCATAGGCCCCGCCTTCTCTTGGAGGAGGAGCTAGAACCCCCTCCACCAAATTATAAATTTCGATTCGTTTCCTTTTCGATTCGTTTACTTTTCGATTCGTTTCCTTTTCGATTCGTTTACTTTTCGATTCGTTTACTTTTCGATTCGTATATTTTCGATTCGTTTACCCGCTCCCATATATATTACGGCGGTACTATATAGAAAAGCGAATATTTAATTGTTACCCCTATATATTTCGAAATACATATCAAATACAAAATATAATATATAAAAAAAAATCCTATTAAAAAAATAAAAAACAATTAAACTTTGATTGCATGATGCTGCAGCACGTACGGAATTAAATTAGAACATTTTTGGGCTAAAATTAATTAATTACATTTTTAAAGTTAATTTTTTTTCTAACAACACTTGATTACATATTTTATTTAGGATTTAATTATAATTCTCACACATAATTGATGTCATGCTTTAAATTAAATGTTCCCAAATACACGAGACTAACAAACCAACAGAATTTTAAGGTGTGTGGGATCATAAAAAAAAAAAAACTTTTTACTAATTTATACATGTGACGTGTCTATGAATTGTTAAATAAATGATTCATATAAAGAATATATATATGGTAATTTTAAATAAAACAAAGAATTTAAACATTTTTTTTATTGTGTTCATATTTTAATTCCAAAGCACACAAGAGTTCCATTTATGGTTTTAACTTAATTATGTTCTAAAATTTACAACTTATTACATATCCTGCCATGGCCAGACTTTGTGCATGCACAACATAACATTTTATTTATTTTAATTTTCAAATTAAATTTAAAAATATTTCTTACTATTAGTTCACCTGAAGTATGTTACGTATTTTCTATATTAGTTGGTAGTAATCATAGTTAGTGCAGGGGAAAAAAAAATAATATAGCTTTCCTTGCTAAAATTTAATTAGATATTTTCAAAATGCCATATGACACATTGAGATAATAATATCACGACAGACATTAGTCAACATGTTAAGAAAATCCTCCGAGCAAAGCACTCTAAGGAAATCAAAGTGATTGGTGTTATTGGGAAAGACCAAGTGACATGTCGAACCAGCAGATTCTCATCTCTGTCTTTTAACTTTGTGACATTGTCTATAAGAGTCATCATCCAGCTCTCATTATTTGTTATTTTCTACTATAGTGCAACAAAATAACATAAAAAAAATAAACAATTTTCGCTATAAACAATTTTCGCTAAATTAAATTTTGAGATGCTTGCACGTTGGTCAAAAGCAGGATAATATAAAACAGTTCATATTTTTTTTAAACTATTTTGTTTTACTTTTGCTTTCATTAATTCAACCACAAAAAGAGGCAGAGGTGCATTTTTTGCCGTTCATAACTAATGATTTGTAAAAAATTAAAATTTTACATTGCGTTACAATACGATTACAAAAATGTATTTTCTACATTGCTATAAACATGTTTTAACCTACAACAATTCTGCCACAAGCTAAAATATTGAACTACCATTTAAGTATAAAATTGCCATATTTATTTTTTTATTTTAAATTATTAGTATTTTTCTTTATGTCTTCAATTTTTTTTTGGCAAATTCCACAACCTATTTTCATGAGTTTATTCATGTAATTTAGCTTTTAACCTGGCTACAGACACCCATTTTTACAGTCTACAACCTTTTTACCTTTGCATTTACATTTTCTAGTCTACTCAACGCCACTACAACAATTGCTGTGCATCAATTTACATATAATTTTATCTTCTTATTTTACAATAGAGATCAAATTATATTTACTTAAAAGCATAGTTCTGTTAACATATTATTAAAGTTTTTAACTACCAATTTTAATGTATAAACATAATTTAAAACTTCCAGTGAACAAAAAATAATAATAACACATCAAATTTCTATTTTCATATTTATGGATTAATTATTAACTTTTTCACCCTCAATGAATATATTTTTGGAATGTTTTGCAATTTTACCAGTACCGAGTTTTCATGAACATACATTTTTGCAACATAGGTCATTATAATATTCTAATTTGTCATGTTGGATTCAGTATCACTCATGATTAATGTCACATATTGATCAAAATAAGGTAAAAGGTGTGTGGATAATTCTTTCATTGAGATGAGTGAACTTAAAACACTACACTGATAGCGTTTACAATTGTGAACTACTGGGCTCCATACGTGTCTTCGTCTGACAAAAACTGATACATTGTTGCGGTTGCATCTATACTGTATATCCAATTTTAAATGGTAGAAAGTAGTTAAATATCCCATCTCAAGTGGATGTCCCATATATTAAGATTGAATATTTCACCAAAATCTACCAAGTTAACTTTGAATAATTAGACGTTACCATAAAAAATGTGCATTAAAATTAAGCTCCCTTATCAAGGTAAACAATGGGAGGTCTCTTCTATAACTGGCCACAAATCATGACTAAAATGAATCATACATGATTATATAGTGAGAAATTGATGAGATTTTTTATTTCTAAAAATGCAATTTTAATTTTTAAATTGTACTTTTGTTACTTCTTGGTCATGTTTAATGCAATTAATGTTTTGATATTATAAAAATCAAAAATACATGCTCTTTTTCTTTCTCTACTGATAAAATTCCTGGTAAAATTGCAATATTTCATCTATAAAACAATAAGATTTACAGAGGCACTGTACACAGAAGATATATTATTCAAATTTCAAATTTGAAATAGCAGCAACATATGAAATGGGGTTTAATGCATTGTCAAAATTTTACTGTTTTTTGCTGCTCTGAGTTTATTTTAATAATGTGGCATAGCGGTAATATTCTTTCTTATAAGTAGTAATTATTATTTAACTAATCAATTTTTTTTAATTAATTTTTTCTGGTGGAGACAAACATACACACACAAAAATAAATGTCTTGTGTTAATCAAATTATCAACAAAAAACAGTAAAATCATGTATTATTTTTCAATTGATTACGGTTATTATATGAAACACAGCACATATACAACATTATAATACAGCTCATTCGAATTTCTGAGCAAAAAACAAGCATACCATAATGCTCATACTTGTGTTTTATAAAAAAGTTTTTTTTGTGTGTCAATTATCCAGAGCTGACTTAATTGTCACATTTTTTTTTTATTTATTTATTTTTTTTATTAATAAGCACAACCCTTGTTCAAGTCTTAATAATTTGTGTCTACACAATTAGAAGAAAAATAAGTGTAGAGATGGGCAAGAATAAACCATTTATAGAGAAATTGCAAGAAAAGAAACAACAATGAGCACAAGTAGTAATAGTTAATTAATAAAAATAGAAGTCATACACAGCCAGCAGAAATCAGCAAACAAGCACCAATAGAAAGCACATTTAAAAACAAACCATGCAAATTATTATTTAAAAAAACAGTAAGAGAGATAGAAACATCCACATGACATATAAAGAGATTAAAAAATATTCAAATTTGCCAAGATCTGTAAATTATGATAGGCAAATATTGAAATGAGCAAGCAGAAGTAATATATAACATATACAGGTATTTGTAAGGTATTTGTAAGCAGTAGCTATCCGTATGAAATAAGACGTTGCAGCTATTACGAAACATACAAAATGAAATTAATACGGTACAGCTAATTAAATAGCCCAATGTTTTGCAGGACATTATAATGACAAAGCATCTCCAATACTGCCAGATGCAGATTGCAAGAAAATTGTGAATTGTGTAATCTCATTTTTTTTTTTTATTAGGGCAATGTATTAAGCATATAATTATGTATTATGTCTGGGTGCACCATAACATACAAGTTTACAACAATAATAAGTATCATTTTGAATGCTACATCTAGATTATTATTTTAGTTTTTTGCAATATTTTCATCATATTAATTAAAAAATAAATTAAACATTGAAGCACTTTGAGGTGTGTATTATTTTTGGAGGAGCACACAAAATTATATCTAGCTGTTATTTTGCCTTGTTGTACTGTATGTTTGGGTAGAGAAATTGAGCTTGGCCTGTCATTAAAATTTGCCTCTTATAAATACACTTATGTCCAAATAGTACAGCAAAATACAGTTCACTAAATCTGTTTATCCTTTCAGAATTTTTTTTGTCAAAACCCCTCCTGGCCCACAAGTCTGAAATTCTATTTATGAACCATGCGTCTCACAACAGAGTCCATACCAGAGAGATCTAAGTATTTTATAGCCAAAATTCATCTAAATTTTTAGAGCTTCAAAAGATCTGCAGCAACATTGTCGTTCATAAGCCATATATGCATGACAGAGGAGCTAATGTCCACAGACCTCATGGAGCTTTGAAATATTTGTTCAAATTTCTGACATTAGACATGGAAATCTCTGATGATCTCCGGAGTCCATACTTTTGTCTATATTTCATCAAGGACTCAATCCTCTGTTTCTGCATTATAGCTCAATTATAGTTATGTACAAGCACACATCCAGGCAGGCTCTCCCCATACGATGGACTGAACATGGTAAATTTCGGAATTTAAGCTACTCCGAAATGAATAGTTTACACAGCTATTTACCTTTTGAATAGTTTACCTTTTGCAGTTGATGTACAGTTATGGTTCATAAAACTGGAATACGTTGCATGCTAGAGTGTTAAAGTGAGCAACATCAGTTCAATTGCTTGGCATATTTGACAACACTGTCAGAGTTCAGGTGTGGTTACTCACAGTTGTCTACTATGTGTCTACATGGTGACAATAATAGGCAGCATTCTTAATGCAAGTGAACTGATGGTGCTCATTTCAGAATGTAACGTGTTCCAGTTTTACTTATTATTACTGTACCCGAATTTGTGCCTGTAACCTAAGTCACGCAGTAGTTTCATTCTATTTGAAATGAATGCAAAATTAATTTCATACTCCTCCAACACATGAAATGTTGTTATTTTTGCACAAAACTGTGTCAAAATGTTTTGTACGTCATATAATTTATATTAGGTTTGCAATTGTCCTTATTTATACAGTATAGTACAGTAATTTAAATTTTATTAAATTTCATAGGCACAGTTATCCATAATATTGCAAAAATTACAAAGAATCAAAAACAAAATATATAAAATCTTCCTGACATTTTAAAAGTATAGCGTTAAAAATTATTTATTTTTAATTTCATGCAACACAATTCATTTTTTTGCCACAATCAAAAACATATAATAAAAAAATATATCACAAAATATTAGTTATATTTTTTTCCCTTACTATTGAGTCAGACCAACTTTTTTTAAGAAAAAAATATACATCGTAAGAGGGTATCTTCAGGGATATATTATATGGTCAACCTCAGATTGTGAGTTGTTTTCTGTAATTGAGTTCACTGTCGTCAATGTATGTGCTATTGTAATAAAAATTCACACAAATATAAACTGACAGTGTAACAACAACAGCATAAAATCATATGGTACAATTAATTAATAGAACTTAAAAAGGAAAATACAACCATGGTGTGAGAGCATTTTCACTTATAAACAAAAATATATTACAATGCTTTAAAATCTCTAATATTTGGAACAAACTATACTAAAATAAAAATAATTTATTTTTAAAATTTTGGTCATAGTGCATATGTTATGAAGATAAATACAATGTTTTGACTTTTTTTTTCAACAAAATAGACCTGTTCGTAAACCCTGTTTGGTGTACACTTTTACACCGTTTTCTTACACCAGCGCAGATGGTGGAGTAGGAAGTGCAGTGCAGATGACGTTACAATTTTTGTTCGTAAACTTGCTCAGAGTACACCGAGCAGGGTTTACGAACAGGCCTATTGTAAAAAAGTACATCGGTCATTTATTAAAATACACTTTTTTTTTGCAGTGCTGTATTAAATAGTCTACTGTGATAGATGTGTTAATAAATGACCAGCTTGTACAATATAGCGTCTTGATAGCAAACAAATCTCTTTGGGTCCCACAGCAAGAAGTGACCAACTTTACTAACACATGACCATCAAGTTATCGCATCCGTCAATGATACTGTTGGGGATGGCTTAGAATGAGAAATGTATTAAGTTCAACCTCAACCATTTACATTAACCTTCGAAATAGTTACCTACACGAGTAACCAATTACGTCAGACATGATTTTAAAACATTGACGTATGTGCATCACTGGGAGACAAAGTGAGTGGTTTGAAGACAATAGTGGTTGACTTCAAGGGTAAGCCACCCCCTCTCTGTGCTGTCCTTACATTGATGACCATCTGGTCACAAACAAAATTTAAAGTTGAGTTGAGTTTCCTAATGTTAAAAGTGATAATTTACTTGATGTGAGGTTTATAAAAAGATCATTATTGCATACTTAATGCATCTGACTTAATTAGTAAAAAAACAAATTTAATTACTTAATTATAAAACCTAAAATGCACAAGATATATTTTAATAACAAAGCATGCAATTTTTTAGGGGTGCCAAACATACACAACATCAACAAGGATAAATTATTATAGTTACCATGCCACAACCAGGAGATTCGATTTGGCCTAGGCTTTTTAGGCCATCAGTTTCGCTACTTGCGAGTGAGCTACATTTAACGACAACTGGAAGTTAATAATAATAATAATTACATCTAACAACAAACACACTAAGTGCTCAGCCAGACACTAGGGTACATAAAATCTTATTACATGGAGAGGAGCTACATTTGTAAGAGAAAGAAGTGATGCTGATAAACATAACATGAATACCAGATAAAATAAATACATTCATATTAGAAGAACTTCATTAAAATAAGTCCTAGTAAGTAATAATAATTTGTTCAAGATTTTATAACTTCAATAAATGAAAACTATCAAATTTAAAGACAAATTATAGTAAAAAAAAATTGTATTGCTTATTTTACCATTGAATCATAAAAGAAAAAGTAAAAATTGAAAAAAAAAAAAAAAAAAAAATGGTACACATGATTATTTAGATACATTGATTTTTTTTATTAGTATTTAATTCTTTAAAAATATTAAATCTCCTTTCTCTTATTAGGTATGTGTGAAGTCTTATGGGTTTGGATTAAATTCTACCTAGGAAGCAATTGGTTGAATATTTTGTTTTCTCTTGTGACAACGCAAGAAGCATTAAAATATATATTTTTCTATGCTGAACACACTATTTATTTACTCCACAAGAAATATCACATTCTGCCAACAGATATTACGTGATTCCTTCAGTCACTAATTCTTGTTCAAACTTATTTACAAGTTACGATCTAGGCATTGAGATATTGAAATTTCAAACATTTACTTTCTGTTTTTATTTAAATATAACTTTTTTTTTTTTTTTTTTTTAAACTCGACCGTAAGGCTCTAGCATTATTGATATGACAGCAAATTATTATTGATAGCATAATAGATCCGGATGTAATGCCTATTCAGTTTAGGCTGATCGACCCTATAGGCACCCTTGGCCATATTTCTGCCTATTATTTAAGACAAAATATAGGCATATACCAAAGCAGCAGTCACATAATATCACTCTTCATTTGAGCCACTAAAGCAAAAGGTAAAAAAAGGAACAACATAAACATAATATATGTTAAGGTATTTTACCACGAGTTATTATAAAATTGTCCATTATTTTTGGTAAACTAGAGATCATGTTAAAAAAAGGTGTTAAAAAACATGAGCTTTGGATTTTAAAATACATTTGTGTCTGTTATCCACTTGTGTAAATTTATTTTATTTTATTTTTTATTTTTTTTTCAGGCCCATTGTGTATGTAATCATGCATGGTAATCAGCATTTCTGCATACGCAGTACAGTACCATACACTTTTTGTTACAACATAGTTTATAAAAATCCAAAGCTCAAGATATAAAATTAACTTTATGTTACAGTCCAACAATGAGATTCTTACTCAAAGTAAAAAAGAGGAACATAGGAAACGGTACAGAGCATTCAGAGCTCTTGAATTGTGGTAGCAAGGGTTCAGTCATAGTGAAATTATGAACCATCTTTAAAAAAAAAAAAAAAAAATCAACCTCACAGAGTAATTTTATATTTGTTGAACTATTAACATTGTTCATTGTGAACAATACTATTATTTTTTCCCTCTTTAGAAAATAAAACACCAATTAATGTTTTAATCTAACAGAAAAAAAAAAAAAAAACAAGCTCATTGTAGCTGGACTAAAAGCAACCACAACATTTCAATTTTCATCATGTAAATGCTTATTATTTCTTTGTCCTTGCACAAGCTAAATAGCTGCATATATATATTTCTCGTAACAGCGAAATCATCAGTCTAATGCTTCTCGGCGATGAAGGTGGCTGCTCACCCAAGGCAGGACTTGTGGTCAGACCCGCGCAGGCTGGACTACCGTGTTGTTGTTGATAAGCATCGCCAGCTGGTCGTTGAAGTTCTCGTCCAGCTCCATCTGCTCCGAAGTGTCAACGTCGTACGCGGGATTCAAGATTATGTTGGGCACTAGCTCAATGATCTCCTCGTCATCTTGGTGTACTGCAACAATATGGGATCTTATGTCAATCACTTTTAAGTGCCTGGTGTGCAGACTGGGTATTAGGAGCCCCAGAGAGTACAGTGAACAATGTTGAAAAACGAGTTCCGCCATTACTAACCAACCAATTTAAGTGTAACTAGCGAATTAAGTTGACAATGCAATTGAATTAAGAATTTTATATCTAGCCACAGCAAAATTCTTCAAAATTTATATAAAGATATTGGATAGTTTAGAAGTTAATTGGGGATTTCTTATTTTTTGTATTTTATTTTTTTTTTTCCTACATAATAAATATGAAAACATAAATATTTAAAGAAATGAACTCCACAATGTCTAATGGGGACAGCCAATTTTATAGCAGATTATAACAGGGATGGAGTATCGACCTCAATTTTTTTTATTGCAGAAATGGATAGAGGGTGCAAAGTTATGCTACCCTGATTTTTTTCAGATTTTTTAGAGCCCGGGAACTATTTTTAAAAAATGATTGAAAGTTCTTTTTGTGGCGTCACGAGACGCCATTCCTTAAGAAAAATATAGGACTTGCTGCCGCGTGACGTCACAATAAGGACTTTCAATAATTTTTAAAAGTACTTCCCGGGCTCTAAAAAATCTGAAAAAAAATCAGGTTAGCATAACTTTTCACCCTCTATCCATTTCTTTAATAAAAAAAAAATTGAGGTCGATACTCCATTATAACAGGATTACAGATTTGCTGAGATAATTAAAAATTATCTCAAATAACCTGTACTAATAAGACTGACAAACTGAAAGTCAAATCAACGAATACATCCAATCATCATTTACACAATTAAGTATCACAGCTTGCGAATTTAGTTATACATGCAATACCCCGGTAGCAAAGGGTAATCTTGCATTAGTATCAGTAAAACTGAAATTTTCTGATGTTACTGTATTTATTTTTAATTCATATCGGTACCACCAAAATAGGAATGCTTGTACTCACGTGTTGAGATCCGGCACTCCTTGTAGAGCAGGTAAAATGTTCCTCCAGCCAACATTACGAGTGTGCCCATCACGACCACCACGGCAGCCACCCAAACTCGTGTGTCAAACGTCTCCGCCCCTTCCAGAAGATGGCGTGCAAGCTCTGCAGACAAAACGTCAGTCAAACTCCACAAACTGTGAAATACTGCAGACATGTGAAATAATGTATGAGAGTCAAACAAAATATGTTTATCACAATACTAACAATTAATTAAATTAATAACAAAAAATAAAAAATATAAATTAGAAAAATGCTACTTTACCAAGTAGTTACTGATACTGCATGCCAAGTGGATGATTAAAGTGAATTTTAAAATATTGCTAGTGTCATGGGGATATGCAAAAAAAAAATAAAAATGACGTTATAAAATTGATAACTTTAAAACTTTATGATAATTTTCAAATTATTACGATAAGCACAAATTTTAATGCTGACTAACAAAAATCAACTATAATATCTATGGTACTTAATTATAATATTACAATACAACATTTTCATGATTCCTAAGTATTATAAAAGAAAGTAAAAGTACCTATCTCTTCACTGTCGTGTCGTGTCTGTGCTTGTTTTTCCGTGATTTCGCCAGGGCCCAGCTGGTTGTTGGCCCAGATTTGGAACACATAGGTGGAGTTGGGCAGCAGGTGATAAACATCAATTTGGCGCTGCAAATAATCAATACGGAATTTTGTAGTAATGTTTACCGGTATATGTACTGAAAGTTTGTGGTTCTATTCACATCAGGTAAACTTAATCAATCATTAAATTTTCTTTTCCTTTTTCCCCCACAAAAAAAAAAAAAAAACAACTACGTACCACATTTGCTGTGATGTGTTCTGGTGCGACGTTATGCCAGGGGTCATTCTCATTCTTTAATCGATATCGCGCCTCAAAGTGAGAGATGGGGTAGCCACCGTCATCTCCAACATCCCAAAGAAGTAAAGCAAGCACTGTTGAAGGCCGTACTGTGACGTTAGCTAGCGCTGGAGGAGGAGCTACAAAAATAAATAGCAAGCGTTACATTGGAGAATGAGGTCTCATATCAGCAATGAAATTACATAAATATTGATTGTGCTTTTAATTATTTTTAGATTTTTAGTGCCTCTCAGCAAAGACATAAGAAATTTCAAGTCAAAAATATTTTCCACCTTATAGTGTATGTATTATATTTTAAGCCTTTAGTTAAACTTACTTCTCACTGCCACCTTGACTCTTGTTCTCACTGAGTCCCATCGCTTGCTGTCTTCTTTCGACACCCCAGAGTCAACTGTGCATGCATACACGCCTGCATCTTCTCGGTGCAGTCGAGTCAGAGCCAGACTTCCATCCGGTCTGATTCTGTCTCGCTGCCGTCTCTCTCGTCCACTCATTCCTTCGTACACCCACTCCACTGCACGAGGGTCAAAGTCCATAGCTCTGTCGTTGCTTTCATCTGCCAGACCTTTGCATGGTAATGTCAAGTTTTCTCCAATATCAACCGCAAGTTCAAACATGTCAGTGTGCTCCCAAGCATGGCAACCTGAAACAGAGCATTGTGAATTGTTAAAATTACATTTAATTTAAAATAACGTTACTGTATTTTATTGCTAATATTGTCAGCTACGTACTGCACTTCAGCCAAGCATAGTAACATTGAACATTGACAAATGGTTTTCCAAGTTTTGGCGCATAAGGGAAAGGAGGGGGGGTCAGGGATAAATTTCCAAACCACTGATTATAATTTATAAAAAGTTCAGAAAAAAATTAAATGGGGTACGTATCATACTACGTATAGTATAAAAAAAATATCACCTTAATTAAAAAATACATACTTTACTGTATACTATGCATACTGTATTCATTTCTAATGTTTATCAATTAATTAGTCTGCAAGAACAAGGTGATCTGATTGATTGCAGGCACTAGCTCATGGTATGTTGTACATATACATACATATATATAATATACTCTGATATATATACTGTACAGTATAATATTATATCATACACAAATTATTTTTGATTTATTGATTGATTGCCATGGCCATGAGACCCACATGCAAGACATTCATAAATGTTTTAACTGTATGCATATGCATACTCTCCTGGTCTCCTATGCATGCCTTAAAGAAAACGCCAGTAATATTGTAAAAAATTAATATGATCCTGTAGCTATAATCTTTTGTGTGTGCATAAATTGTGACATTTCTCAGCAATCCAGTTATGCATAATCTGTCTCTCATCTACCAACTCCCACACAAAAAAGTATGTAAAGTTTTTAACATGAAGCTTCTGTAAGGACTGTGGACAAAGAAATGAATTATAAATGAGACCTTTAGAGTGTGGTTATTGAACGGCTTCCTCAAAGAGGTATCTTGAAAGACTCATAACGTAATTATTTATGCTAATATAACCGAAAGAATGGGCTTCTGAAATATTTTCTTACCATGGGCCAAGACTGATAAGAGAAGAAGTTCTATAAAGATTTTCTTAATAACCATACTTCCATATTAATCAGTCGATTCTATAATTATCACACTTGTTATTAATATTTTAGAGCACTTCATTTCATTCATTTTACTAATATTGCAAGAAAACACCCAAATAAATCGCCATTCCCACGGTCGAAGTGGGAGAATTTTTTGAAGATCCAAGCACCTGCTGCCACTGGCACTGCACGTGGATTTGCTGAACTTTACTTGACAGTAGAGGGGAGATTTAAAAATGGCACCTAAGGTAACGACGAGTGACTGAGAGTTCCTGTATTTCTCAACATTTCTTCTAGTCTGGTCCGATATTCTAATTTTGGTGAGTACAGCATGCTCTATGATACATTAGAGAATCTTATGCTTTGTAAATTTAAGACTGAAACCTACTTGCAGAGTAGGTATCCTTTAAAATAATATACATTTTGAGGTCAAAGGTCGCTTCAACCTCTGTATTCAAAGGCGGAGCTTCAAATACGAATCTCAGCTGTTGACAATAGTAAGCAACAGAGTTATTCTTTATTTGTCTTATTTTTATATGGTGTCAGCTAATGACAATATAATATTCACATTTAAATTAAAGCAGATGTACAATATGACTTCATTATCGTGTGTAAAAACAAATATTTATTTATACTTCATTTAGGCAAATCATGCAGCATAATATATTATGCATACCTCGATCCCGGCTGGCTTTAAATCTAGGGGTAGTTTTCCCCAATTGACCCCCTCCCCCTCAATTGGTCAACGTATAGGCAAATACATGGGTAGTGCCGAAGAGAATCTATATCCATGTTTTCCCCACCCACTTCTTTAATTCATTCCCACAACCCCTATCCCCCAGAAGGGATGAAAAACTTACTCCGATTATCTTTTTTCTAGCTATAATGCTCTGTAACACGTACACCATTGGCCTGAAGCACTAAAAGGTGTGGCATCAGCCCTTGATGTTAGGTGTGTCCGTAGGCAATATCCTATCCCGCAATGGTATTTTTGAGGTTATATATGGGTCCGAAAAGATGGTATAACAATATAATAAATATAATATGAGTTAGTGCGGGGTTGTTAAATCTGGGACTGGGGTGAGGAGTCCCCTCTATCATCCACTATCCATCTTATCAATACTATCATGGTGAGGTATAAAAGTGATACTCTCCAGCAGGCGCAAAGGCGCGAATCCATAGACCAAAACTATGGAGAGTGCTGGCCGCACAAGGCCAATATTTTAATAAAAAAATTTGGAGAAGCTGAAATATGTTAAAATCGAATTTTCGGGGTGAAGGGGTGGGTACAGCTCCCTAGCCCTAGGATTCCACTCCTGCTCTCCAGAATGCAGTACCTGTGGTGATGATTCCATTAAAGGATTAGTAAGCCCCAGCCTTGTCTTTAATATATATCATGTATCATAGGTAGTTAAAAAATACTGGGTACAAAAAAACAACATCCACCCTAAAGTTCCCATACAAACAGCTTGTAACGTCGGCTATTCAGTGACGACATCAGGCCACAGAGAGAAGCGGCTGGGTCAAAATATGAAAGAAAAGTCAAAGCATTTGCCGATTTGCTCACTTTGCTAGCAAATATAAGGTTTGTTTACTCTGCCACAGAGTTGACACTTTTTAAGCAAATAAATTTATATTCCATAAATGAACCTGCGGAGTGTCATTTTTCTGCGATGCTTGTGAAGATCAGGAAAAATAATTTAATCTGACGATATAAAATCACTGAAATTGTCGAAAGACTTTCTCTTTTTTTTTTCTGCCTTCGACTCCCTGGCGGGCGAGGGTGCGACAATTGTCTCCTTACAAACCTACCCTCCTCCCACATGACCCACACATGGATGGCGTGCCGCAGGGAGGGTTACCCTTATTGTTCAACTCCTTGAAAAAAATTTACAACTAAGAAAAATAATAGTAATTGCCTTCTCAATGTGTCCTCTTCGTGTTGTTGACATGATCAACCGTGACCACGCTGACACCCCTCGGTCAAAAGAAACTGATATATTGCATTGGGTCTCACACATCGTATTCAAGCTAGAGGAGCCTTGTGTCCCATTGTCGTCAGACCCTCATACTTTTAAAAAATAATTGAAATTACCAATGAAGTGTGACACATGTTTTAAACCTAAAATTGGGCCTTGCTATAGACTGTCATTAAAAGAAAAATACATGTTAATCCGGGTTTACTAGTACTTTAAGACATTGAAGTAAAATAAATATACAAGGAAAATTATTACCACAGTACTGCAGTGTATAATGTCATGTCAAACATTTATATCCTTTAAATTCATTTAGTACGATTATTCAGTGCTAGAAGGGTATTCAAGGTTAGACCGCACCCCTATTTTTTTTAAATTTATTTAACATTGTAACCATAACTCATTCCCCCCTATTTTTTTTTGAATCCTGAATAGTTTGTGTAATACTTTGTGCATGCAGTCTCGATTTCTTATTCCAACTGGGACATAAGTTCGATCGATAGCAGAATAAGTGTTAAGTATTCAGGGTTAACAAACAGGCCACACGTGTAGTCGAGGTCCTTCAAGCAGGGAGCAACACTTTCACATTTTCTTTGTGTTCAAACTGCGGCCCTCACGCACGAGCAAATCATAAATCGAAATACTGCATTAAATTTATTATATATAATTACGTACACCTCTGGGTACTACGAATTTTACCCCAGTTCTGCTTACGATGCATGCAACGCAGTTTATGCATGAATGTTGAATTTTTTAGGTATGGCTAGGTATAGACCTTCCCTTATCTCTCTCAAAATTGTAAATCTGCAGCTCTTCGTCTCTTTGATCTGCAGCCAGTAAATAAGATGGTATTTCCCGAGGTGTACACAGTACAGCCATTTATACACAGAAAATCAGAACGGCTTTGATCGACATTCACTACTATTATCTCCCTAAAAAAAAAATAGAGGTCATTGATTGAAAAGGGGCGTGGCACATTAATAACATTTAACATTTGCGTGTTGTAGTACATACATTACATACATGGATGTAATATAAAAGTATATTTATAAAATTTTAAAAGCCTTTTATTTTCTATTTACGTTTGATGAAGTGTACATACGAGTTTTTTTTACATAATGTATGAGTGTCAACAACAATAAATTGTTTTTACATGAAAATAATTAATATTTTCTACACGAGAAGAAAATGTATATGAAAAATTGTTAAAATCAAGGTGAAAATATTATCAATCTGTTCCGATAAGTGATGGAGCTAGCTTATACTTGAAAGATTAACGAACCTCTTATCTTATGTTTGCAGACAATGCGATTTACACAACTACCAAATACACACAAATTTTATTATTGGCTTTCATATTCTGCCATGGCATTCATAGTATACTTTGTTACGTTAAAAAAAATTGTTCAAGATTTTTACTCTCTCTCTCTCTCTCTCTCTCTCTCTCTCTCTCTCTCTCTCTCTCTCTCTCTCTCTCTCTCTCTCTCTCTCTCTTTTTATATAAAGTTCTGATCAATAATGAATGAATAAGTTTTATTTTAACACGGTCTGTGTATTAAAAAGGTGCCCAGATGTGTCTATTGGGTGTGTACTAAAGCAAGAAAATATAATTGGGTGCTAAGCCGGTGTGTGAAGCCTCACTGTGCTCTGACAGTGTTCCTCCTCCATGTACACTTGCCGGGATTCCGGGCGGTATTAATTTTTGTGTCCTATAATAGTTCTCGCCAGTAGCAACCCTGTGGCAGCTAGACGGGCGGGCCTTTGTCTTTTGTCTTTATAACGAATGAAATATTACAAGATACGAAAATTACATCCTTATTCATTGTTTGTTGGTGCCGTGCTTACTGCAGATCGCTACTTTTCATTAAAGTAAGTTAAATTACTCCAGTAGTATCCAAGCTATAAGTATGTCCGTTTTGTTAGAAGAAAAGTGAATCTGTTGCATATAATTTTATATAATAATAATAATATATATTATATTAATATATCATATCTTTCATTATAAATTATACATTTTAATGAAGCTCTCGTAACAATGAATGCATCGAGTGTAGACTCTGTAAACTGTATAGAATGCAATATTATATAATACAATTAATATACAAATTTAATTCTGCACATATAATTAATATAGGTTCAATTCAATCACAATTTAGGACGTTTAGGATGATTATATAAATAAGTATGTATTATATATATAATACATAATTATATATATATTATTAATTTCCAGCATTATATTTAGTTTTCCTCTTTTAAGAAAATAAATTATTTTAAAACTGTTTACAGT
This sequence comes from Siphlonurus alternatus, assembly GCA_949825025.1. Classification (NCBI taxonomy): domain Eukaryota; kingdom Metazoa; phylum Arthropoda; class Insecta; order Ephemeroptera; family Siphlonuridae; genus Siphlonurus; species Siphlonurus alternatus. The sequence goes on from OX463779.1 coordinate 39,813,313, forward strand.
CCACTGTCTTTTTATACTTTCAGGTATAAATAGCTTATTTAATATTTACAGTGATGGATTCTATTTAGCAAAAGAGATGATAATATATGCAGCTATAAACGGCTTCATTTTTGATATTTACGCTGATTTAGCCTATAACAAATTATATGAAAATCACCAAAGAAAAGCAGCTAGTTGGAAACTATTGTCAGTAGTATATAGTATATAAATACAGACTTATACAGTGTTGTGATATAATGGAAAATATACAGTATGTTAATTAAAGCTTCATATTGTAAAATGCATTTCATTTTAAGCTTTAACAAGTTAATTCCTACAGTATGTACTATATAATTATATTATCTTCATGCACCATAGTTTGTTTTACTAGTTAATTGGCACAATGTAATTGCAAGTAGTTTTTGCAATGCTAAAATGTGCTTAGTTTTGTATGTGATGTGTAATGAATGAGAACTGTATGTTCTGATATTTAAATGTGAACAATTATGTAAATTTAAGAACATTTGAATATTCATACCACTGTATAGAAAAATGACGACCGCGCGCTATCGAGGCTCTTTTTAACAGCAAAGGTGTTAAAAATAGAATTTAATGAACTATTTTACATAAAAAAAATCAAGTAGGTTTATTGTACATAAAAAATATTATATTTATTCAGAAAATTATTCTAATTTCTACATGACATTTCTATACTTTTTTCACAGTAAATTGATTATAATTATCAAATTTTTCTAAAAGGTCCTAAATCGTCAAAGAAAGAGTAAACAAAATGCTGCAATGCGCATTATTTACAGTTTTTAATAAACAACTTTCCCTAAGTAAACTTGCAGTAAAGGTGGCAGAAACATAAACTGTAAACGTGCGTCACTGATGCACGTGTGTGAAAAAAAGAACGTGATAAAATTTATCATTTTTATCTCACCCGGGTAAACTGAAAGTTTCCGATAACTTAATTTATCTTCTCTCAAATACATAAACAATTTTCTAATATTTCAGATTTCTGTTTAATATTCCATCATGCCTCCGACGGGAAAATTTCTAAACAATTCGAGACTATTTTTAGCATTTTCACAGTATATAAAATTAAATATTTATCTTACTTCTTGTTGGTAAGACTTTTATAGTTTTGATTTTATAATATAATACAGTCTGATATTATATTGTAAAAATTTTCTTCAGCTTATCAAATGATGATGATAATGAAATGATATCAAATGATATTATAAATATAAATAATAATAATGAATAATACGCGCGTGAAACAATCGAGCTAGGATACCATTATATATAATTTCATTGCTAAAAGTATATATTTTATGTATATATTTTATGAAGCATATTTTTAATGTATATCTTATATTTTTGTACTGACTTGCCTGCAGGTAAAAAATGCCCTTATTTTCGAACAGGCATGCATGAATGGATATAATTTAACTTCAGTATTATATCCCTTTTATTATTTTCTTTTGATACTCAACAATGCTACCAAAATGTACTAGAAAGTTCACAATAGATTGACGTCCATTGTCTTTTTATTTTTTTCTCGTACCAAGAGAAATTTGAGCGAGGTTAGTACTTGGATGGGTGACCGTTTCAAGTAAAAATTACGTTGGTTTCTCCCTGGGATAAATTCATTTCACTTTCTACTTTCTACCCAGTGCAGTGACGCAGTTGTGTGTGATTCCCCAGGCTTTGGACATCACTATTTAGTCTATTAATAAAAGTAGATCTAGGTGTCCGTCTTAACTGAAGTTTTCCACGGTTCCCTCAGTCTCACCTCAGTGAATGCTGGAACGCGTAACAAGCTGTGGCCAGTGGTCATGACCATCCTTTCCATCGCTTTACCCTATTCACTACCCCTCTTTGAACTCGAAGCTCATAAAGGTGTGTAAAATAGTTATAAAAAGAAATCAATGTAGTGCAATATTTGTACAAAGCTTAGGGGAAGTTTTATAGAAAGCATTGTCATCGACGATAACGTTTTACATTTTTGATCATGATATTTGCTGTGATAACAAAAATAAATATTGAATGAAAATTGAGATGCGGCTATCAGATTATTGTTGCCAGCAGTTCTTCCAGGCAAAAGGTATTGATTGCTCTCGGTACATTACTTAAATCTCTTATCACTCCTTCAGATGATCTTTTACAATTGAACGACATAGTATAAGAAGGTCATTCATATTTTACTGTCAACCAGACAAGCATAAATATACTCCCTTATTTCTCCACTAAACTTTGAAAGTATCCATTAGCTATATGCTTTGCTTTTGCACTGTTAGTCTCTGCAGCAGAAAGTTTGGATTAAATTAATTCAAAGCTCTCTGTATACATGGTCTCACCCGTTATATACCATAAACGCAATTTGTTCACCTCGTTTAATCATGCAATAAATACAAATATACACGTAAATTAAATAATAATGTTACCGTCTTCCGAGGAACTGATGTATTAAGATTGCATGAGACTCGTATAAATTAACGAAACAAGAATTAATAAGAACTGATAGTTATTATTATTTTTTTTTTTTCATTTTTTTGTTATTTTTTATTTTTTTTTTTTTAAACTATAAGAAACCTTTGCCTGAGTTTTTGAAAATCTAGCTAATATCTAGCTGATATCAGTCATGCATGCGCATGCACATTTTAATCTCGTATATTTCTGCGCTACATTTCATGAACTCATGATTTAAATTTATATCATCGATTTCAAATGAATTGAAGGAATACAGTAATAAAAAATATAAAAAAAAAATACAAAAATAAACAAACAAACAAAACAAAACAAAAAACAAATATACAAAAATAAAAATGTGACTCAAGAATTTACTCAACAACTGCATAATATACATAGATTTTAGTCTAGAAAATTTTAGTACCAGATTTAGTGCTATATCTAGAATTTGAATTAAATTTTAGAACTAATATTTTTCTAGTCTAATATGTATGCCTTGAAGTTCTATGTCAACATCCCTTTTTGTATTCCCATCACAAACAGAAGACCCATAGACTTTATATACTGTATTTATCCAAGTATACAGTAAATTACTTTATAATGTGACTGCATTGTAATTGGTTCTCAACATAATAACATTCCCAGCGAGTTGTTATTTCCTTCTTCACACGAGTCTTGGCATTTAGTAAAAGGCAGAGTGCAATGTAATACCACGGCCTTGACGAGCCGGCATGCAAGAGACTAGATATAGGCGCTAACTGCACGTACCACGTGCCGCCACTGACTGCTACTGCACCAGTTTTGGTATTATCAATAACGATCCTTGCTTGCTTCCTGCTGCATGTGTGATAATAATAATGTATATCCCAACCTAAAAAAAATCAAAAGTTCAAAGTTCATGGTCTTTATGTGTCATTTTTAAGAACAAATTTATTTACAATATGACGATTTTTTTTTTTTTTTTTTTTTTTTTTACTGAAAAATATGCAGTTAACAATTAACGTACTGATAATATGAGATGGATTCTATAAATGCCTGTTAAATAAATTATCCAGATCTTGTATGTAAAATATAAGATTTTGCATGACAACAATGGTTTTGATTGTCGATTATGGTGGTTCCTGATAACACAATTAATCAAAGAGTTCACCATGCACGCAGGACATTTTTACCATTCACATCTCTCAATCCCATATATTATATATTGCAGTTAATATTAGAATTGGTCTCTATATATATACCGTACCTGATTTCTTGTGCTTCAATTTTGGCAACAAAGCACTCCTTGCCACTAATAACAGTAATAACCCCCTATCTACCTATTAAAGCTACAGTCATCTCGGCTTAACGTTGATTTGACATCACGAACCTTTTCCTTTGTCCTCTAATACAATATTAATGGATGACGTCAAATCAACGCTAAGCTTTGACGATCATAGCTACTGTCGCCATGGCACACATTAAATATATATCCGTATTACGTCAACCACCCCAGCAGTAAAGATCCTGGATGGGCCTTTCAGGCTCTTTACCCAGCAGCAGCCGACGTACCGATCTACAAACCAGCAACTCCCTATAGACTCACCTCTAGGTTTCTTCAACCGCTGAGGTGCCGAACCTGTGCCGATCACAATCCTCCTCCAAGTTAATGGACCACTTCGCTGGTGGACCATGCCACGCGGGAGAGGGCATCAATCTGTTGTCTCCAGTCCACGGAACATCCTCTCGGTCCCATGGGCCCCGTGATACGTCGCCATTGTCACAAACACGATGTTAGGTCACCAAGTTAATTCCCCCATGGTACTTCCTCGTAATGTCGCTTAGTCCAGGTCATACTAGGGGGTTGATTACAATGTTTTTATATACAAGCTAAGCTTACAAGCCTACATCTGACATGTTACAATAATCTTATATACAAAAGAAAGTTGATACACTGATAAATATACGCCATACCCACAGGAGAGAGAACAAAAAAACTTTTTTTCCTTATATACGTCTCGGTATATATTTAAAATCAGATTAATTCTTTATATTTTAAAAATTTGTCAAATTCTACATTTTTTCTTGTTATATACCGCATATTTTTACATAATGCCTCTTATTAATTCTCTTATACATTGATGATTTCTATTATTTGAATATACATATATTATATACAGTATAATATAATATATAGGTTTATTTTATACATGCATGAAAGTAAAATAAACAAAATTAATAAATAATTAAATATACAGTTTAGTCTATAAGAAAAAGAGGTCGAGCGTGGCGCAGTGCATTGACCAGTTCTCGTTAGATCACCGAAGTCAGGCTACGTGTAACGTGGTTAGTACTTGGATGGGTGACCGTTTCAAGTAAAAAATACGCTGCTCCCTCCCTGCGGGGTAAATTCGTCTCGCTTTCCACAGTTTCCACCCAGTGCAGTGATGCACTTGTGTGTGGTTCCCCAGGCTTTGGACATCGCTTTGGTCCATTGAAAAAAAGTAGAGGTGTCCGTCCTGACTGAGGTTTTCCACGGTTCCCTCAGTCTCACCTCAGTGAATGCTGGGACGCGTAACAGGCCGTGGCATCCGTTCCCTATACGGGTAGGGATAAAGTATAGCCTATAATACCTTATCCCTACCCATTACCCCGCCGTGAGCTGTAAGCTCTTAGGGGTGTATCCTTGTAAAAAAAAAAAAAAAAAAAATAGAAAAAAAAAAAAAAAACAGTACCGATTTTTGCGATCAAGTTCAGAAAATTATTTGTTATGAAGGTGCGATTAACGAAAAAGTTATTCGGCAGGTGTTTCTCACTAACCATACGTTTTGTGCCAACATAAATTAATAACATGCAGTTATCACGGTTAGTGAAAAACCTGGATAACTTCTTTGTGCATGAATTGCGTCTAATTCAGCTAGCCTATATCATCATGATAAAATGAATTCTAGATCTAAATATAATCTTATCGGAAATAAAAAAAGGTCCATTTGAAAATAATTGCATGGATCTACAAATAATGGCTCACTTTGTCAATATTTTACTGTTTACTATTTTACAAAGAACCCGAGGGAAGGAGGAGGGGGGGGATGTGGGCAATATTTATATATTTATATTTTTTTAAGGGCCCGATCTAGTAGGAACGGCCATAAGGAAAAAACAGTGTTTTCTATCAGTTCTGTAGGGTACAATATTTGCTTCACAAAAAATTAAAAAACATCATTGAAAAGAGGAGACTGATATGTAGTCCGCCAATGGATTTGTTTTTACACCACGACCACCAATTAATTTTTAATTAATGATTAAAAGCGGTAAAAGAGTGTCAACTTTACTTCATCATAACACTTGTAAAAAAAAATAATTTCAACAATAGGGTCGAATAGCGGTCTAGAAAATGTTGTCGGCTTTAATATAGTGTACGCTGAAAGTGTTAATTTATGTTATTAAATTTACTGGAACTTATAGACTAGAGCTACTTTTTTGCAATTTCTGGTTCCTAAAACCACTGAATGCAGCGCCGTGCGGAATTGCGGAAATATGCGAAATACTGAACTACAAGTGCGGCCGAGAGAGAGGAGAAGGGAGAGCCGAGAGAGAACAATAAAAGAATTTACCTGCCTGCAGTCCTCCCGCTCTCAACCCTTTCTCAAACCTTATCTTGCTTTACCATCATCCACTCGCTCCGCAGTTCTATCTTTACTCCTTACATTTTGCTATTATGTACACTGAATTCAGATCTGCCTCTACATAATAATGGAATATTACACTATAGGAACACCTCAAGGTTCATATCACCTAGTATAGAGAAAATTGAAAATTACTTTGGGGCTTTCAAATCTTTGTTCACAGTATACTAAATTCTAACAGAACACAACTAATCAGTTATATAGCAGCGAGATGGCTCGCCGTCCAGTTCGTTGTGTAACAAAATAATTTTTTCATTTTCAAATCATGTAAAAGTAGTAAAAATACAATTTTTGTAATAAATTCAACTTGTATATCATTATCGGCATTTTATATAACAATGCATTAAAAACAAAATATATATATATATATAATATACATACAGTATATTAAAACATATAATAGAATATATGTTTTTAATTGTTTTTAATAAACAATTAAATCATACTTTATTTATAATATTAATTGCAAGATAAGATTAATTGACTAACACATTTTGTGACCCTTCCTCAATCATGACTCTTCCTAATCATTTATACTGTCTTCGTGTTATACTATAATATAAAAATAATGTCTTTGCAAAAAACATAAATATATCACATCTAAAAATAATTAAAAGTCTCAGATCACTGCTACTGTAATTTCTTATAATCGGAAAAGAAATAATAATTATTAGTAATTTATTGAACATAATATAAACATGATTGACAGCGGTTCATTTTCTGAGTCTCCGAATTTTCTCCTCCCCTAGCAGCAGGTGTTCGCAGGAGCACTTTACTCTATTGTGGTCTATAACAATGTCAGCGGATTAGTGACCGCTACCCATCTCAACAATGAAATTTTTATGGAAATACAATTTTTATCTTCCTTATCGATCTCATCACGTATTCGCAAAAAAGTATTGATCTGGTTGTTTAAAGCTGTATAAAAATGAACTTGTCATTAAAAAGTAGACCAAAGTCATTTTTGTCCGAAGTTTCTGTGACATTTATTACCGAATACATAAATGAAAAAATGCGATGAAGAGCAGGTAGAGCCTGTTTTTCCTTTCGAGCTAAAAACCACGTGGTTGCCTACATTTTGCCGCGTGAGGTGTTTTACCTCTACTAGATCGGGCCCTTAATAATATAATAACCGTAATAAGTACAAGAGTCCTGTATATAATACGCATATTCCCTCACTACATTTTTTTAACGTTGTTCGATATTTTTTCCTCACCAATATTTTTTCTCAGGGTTTGTGCCTGTTTGTCGGACTTATGCTACAGTAAACTGAACTATGTTTTCAGCACTGAAAAGCTATACTATAAAAATAATTACGTTAACAGAATTCAGTTATAAACGAAATAGCCGTTATCTGCGTCGTTTACAAAGTCCCTTCTTCTCTCTGTGTTAAAAATAACGTAATTTCCGTTGAAGTTTATCGAATGAAAAGTTCCAAGAAGTTTCTTAAAAGAAGGAAAATTATAACTTTGTAGATCATACAACGCGCGTATATTAGTCCTTGTAATAATATCGGCAGCTGCATATGAGTTAGAAAATTTGTTTATACAATATCCAGCATGCATGTTTTAATATGTTTATGTGCACACATTTATACAAGCAGCAGGAAGATATAGAAGTAAACAAATCCACTTCCACTTTAATTTATTTTAAATAATAAATTATTGTAATTTCTACTAAAATAAATAAATACAGTGATTTTGAGCAATGGAGTAAAAATAATTTAATACGATGAATAATATATAAAATCTCTGACATTTAAATTAATTCTCCGTTGTGTTTAATTAACTCATCCATTATATTTTCATATATTTATAAAATTCTATTTCATGGAAAAATATTTTTAGTACATGAAAAGGTTTCTATATAAATTGAAAGGTCATGCGTCAATTTAAAATCTCGTGTTGCCAAAATAATAATATAAAAAAAAAAAATGAGGAGATTGAATAGCATTCAGTTTACAACGGCGCAATACCCAACTCCCGTGTAAATACTGAGATCATGACGTCATTACATTGATGACGTCATCTATGACGTCATTGATGCTAGCGCGCGTGTTGTGCCAAGTTTAGCAGAGGCACTTTTACTGAGACAACAAGTATGTACTGAATATGTCATGACATGACAACTTTGTATACCAGTTGAGTGCTTGATATACAGTATAATAATTTGTACAGCATATATACTTGCAGAAGTATTTATTGTAAAATTTCTTTGGAAACAAATTTTAGATTTTTGCAACGCTATTACTTTAGTATTTTGTGAATAAAAAGTACTTCGTTCGCGTCTGCTGTGGTTTAGTTGACAACATTGACAATGCCTCAAAATACTATTAAAAGTAGTCCTCAATTATAAGCCGCTTTGAATTCTGTCATGGCATATATTTAAATTGGTAATTGTAGCTTTAAAAACTTCTATATATGTATATAATATATCAGGAGCGCAAATAGAAAATAAGACAAGTAAATCCACCTTGTCACCGGTATCAAATTTTTTATTATTATTATTTTCCATCGCATGATAGACTTTGATAGTTTTTGATGTGTGCATTTTTAATTAATATAGTTTCGATTATTTTACCTTATTTCAAAGAATTTGTTGATAAAGTTGAAGAGCGTTTTCTAATATACAATGAATATTTTGTTGATTTCATTGATCTTTTATATACAGTGTACATGCCATATATTTAACTGTATATATTAGCTATGGCAAGCTGCTTTTACATTGACTGATTGAGTGATAGCTCAAGTGACTAGATTTTTGTGTGAGGTCTTACTGATGTGTACCCTTGATGCAGCTGCCCTCGGTTGTTACCTTTGACATTTACAAGCCGCAGCAGCAAGCAAGCAGGGGTCCTTTTGCTTGGGCCTGGGAGGGGGGGCGAAGGGACGCATCACAATCGCTCGCTGCTACTGCTGGGATAGGTCTGTACCACGGAGTCTGCGCTCTTCTCGTAATAGCAACGCAAAACTTTTCCCATCACCATCACCAGCAGCAGCAGCTCAGCCCGATACCAAGAGTAACCCCTTTGCTGTCACTGCTGCTGCAACGTCCGGGACACAGTCTCCTGTTGTTGTTTGTGAATCTCACGGCATGTTTACGAGACAGAGGTAAGTTATCAACCTTTTGCTCCGTCCGAGTCCAAGTTGTTTTTTAATGGTTTGTCATTTGGTATAGCATGTGTATGCGAGACAAAGGTAAAGTCATCAACATGTCGAGCTCAAACCATGCAATACGTGAAAAAAAAAACTCCTTGATGTGCAAAGTCTAATTGCCTGTTTTTGATCGTTCGTGAATCTGACGTAGGATAGAGGTGAATAACGTAAAATAACCTTAATTATATGATCCAAAGCATTATAGAAACGAGCGAGTGATCAAATGTCTGTTGTCATTTGGTATTGCATAATTTTATCAAACTGATGATTTTTTTTAGCTCTTTGAAGCTATCGAGGACAGGTATGAAGTGGGAGACAGACAATTTTACCTTCGTGTTCCAGGTCTTTTGTAATGCTATAGCCTCGTCCAAATAAGTGTGCATGCATTTGATTTTACACAATTATAATAAATTATTTTATTACTGAAATTTTCATCTCATACATGTATGTACAAATAATTATAATTATCTATCTATATATTAATATATTGAGATTAAATTCTATAACACATTTTTAAGTGATATAGTTGAAGTTAAAAAAATTGTAAGCGTTGATGGTATTAAAAAAACTGAATTTGCTATATACAGAGAAAATGTATTTGCCATGAAGTATACTATTTATTGTCATTTATTTTAATTTGATTTTATATCTTAATAGTGAATTTGTCCATTTTTAAATCAACATTCTGCGTAAATTAATGCACACATTTCATATAATATATCTAAACATAGGATGTCACTGCGAAGGAAACATAATTAAATCAACTTGTGTCCGTGTTTACATAAAGATTTGGTGGCGATTATTGTAATGTTTGTTTAGATAAGCTTGTTTTAATTGATCAGGGAGTTCTAGCGTGCGTGATAGCGCCTGGTGGTAAGCTGCGTGCCATACGTTGCGGTCCGAATGGTTGCATATCCTGCAAGGGGCTCAACTCGCACGCACCGCCATTTTTCATGTTATGGACCGAAGTGAGAGTAAAGCGCATATTACTACATGAGCTTACGAGATTATATATTCTATTACGGATAGTCACTTATATGATTTCCTACTTCTATGTAAAATGTTCACCTACTTTTTTTACATTGCATGTATTGCAATAACCTTATTTTTTTTTACACCTTTGGATATATCCAACGTTATACTCCTGTGTCTGTGAACATTTTCACGCATATAGAGGGGTGAGACGCTTAAAAATCACTATTTTCAAATAACTAAATTGATAATCTTTACCAACACTTTTTAAAACAAGTCTCTTATTGACTTAAAGATTGTCTTCATCTGGATATGTGGTGCAGTTCACAGCCTTCAAGTGTAGCTCCCATTAAGTGCCCACAGTAAGTAGGACATACATTCAAGGGAGTCCTATGTTCCTCAGTTTTTTTTAATTGGTGGACCAACAACAGCTACGAGGACACCTGCAGCTCTCAAAAGCGGTGAAGCCGTCCTCCAAGATGCTTGTACATTATATCAAAAGCTCATAAGAGGGTGCGTTCTGCAACCATCCATGATGAGTGCAAGAGTTAAAAGAAAATATGAAAATTTAGTCAGTGAAATAATGTTATATACCATTGCATCTTCGATTTTCTATAATTAATTTAACGTAACATGCTTCTCACATTATTCGTTATTAAATATCTTTTTATAGTGTTTTAAACTTGATTTAATTGTATAGTAAAATGTATATTTTCCATTCTTATGCTGGACGAACTGCATGAAAATTTTGTTTTGCATTCTAAATGAAGTTATACTTAAAGTTATGTATCAATATTTTTTAAAGCAATTTCGAAGACGAGGTGAAACACGCGCGCTATATATTTATTCATTAAATTATACTTTGTATGATAATAACAGCTTTGAAAAATTTTGAAGTTTTATAATCTTTACATATTATAATTATACGATAAGATAGTTAAAAATAAAGTTTGTCCAGCGCGCAATCTCGTATGAGGACTCAACATTCTAAATTTATTACATTTCTGTTCTAATTAATAAATATAATAAAGTCATATAATAAAAAAAAAAATCAGCAATTTTTATAAGGTACAGTGTATATATTTGATATACTTGAAAATTAAGCACTGATAATGTATTTTAACTTCTTCACCTAGCTGAAAAGAGAAACATCTTTCCTAATATACTACTGTTGGAATTAAATGGCTTCTTTACGGAGTGGTCTCGATAATAATTAAATTTAAGATATTTTGACATTTCTGGGCCGTACACGTGGATGAAGAAATTGTACTTACAATTAATTGTTAGTTCAATATAAGATACTTTTAACACTTTTAATTGTAACACATTTCGTAATAGTTTCTCTCGTTTTGCTATAAAAATGATTATGGAATTAGAATGTTCAATCTGAATTTTACTTACTATATACAATAACACCTGCATGGGGTTCTGTTTGCAAGTTAGATTATATTCTTAAATCAGTGTACAAACTGCTGCATATTTGTGTTGATCCAGGCCAAGGTGAGATTGGAGGTAAAACGGTTTAGTGTCAGGTGGATAAGCTTGTTAGCTGGCAAGCATTCACATCGACATGCAGTTCGTGTATTTCTCCAGTCAGGGGCGTACCCAGAAAATGTTTTTGTTGTTTTTTTTTTTTTTTTCCCCTTAATAAATATGTAAAAAATCGTTTATATAACATGGAGCCATACCTGAAAAAAAAATTGGAAATCTAAAAATTCTGCGTTAGGTGTATGAAAAAATGTAGTGATGTTCTGTGACTCAAGTTATAAAAAAAAATTGCAATAATACATTACAATATGTAGATATTATGTTGCCATATAATAATAATTAATGTTTAAACAAAATATTTGGTAGGATAAAAAGATCATACACAATAGAAGTCTAAATATTAGTAAATAGTCTAGCGAATTATAGTCATTGATAAAATGTCAATACAAATTATTTCAGAACCAAGAATTACATTAACCTTATTTCCCCTGTACAGAAGGTTCGTCTGATTTCTGATGAATCAATTATACATTAATGAACAGACCTTTAATGTCAACTTCGACGAAAGTTTACAGTCATATAAAATCGAACAATGCTAAATTTACAAGGATTTTATTAAATATTTAAAACTTAAAATCGTTTTATTTCATATGTCAAGGGATATATAATGTTATTATTATATTCATGTATATGTATTATACTGTATAACTTTAGTATAAAGTTTATAGTTCTGTATTATACCATTGTTCCCTTTGAGAATAAGATTTTTATGTCCTTTAACATCGCTACAAACAGTAGCACTGCAGCATTATTATATACCACACGCACACCCCAAGTATGTTCAATAATGCACAACGTTATTCTATAGTTTGGCGTGGAGACAACCGTGTGATCTGTAATTTATTTATCGAAACTTCGTGTCTCATGCGGCTCATTGAATATCTTGGAACTAAAATTTTTGTTGAAAATGTTGTCAAACTAATGCAATAAAATCGTTCATGTGATGTACCTACAGAATATCCAAAAGGCCAACAATGGAAGAGTCATGTCTTGTATTTTCTAGATGAACGATTTTGTGTGGGTGGCTCCTTCAGACGTTATAGTATATATATTATATATATATATAGTATTCGTCCTGACTGAGGATTTCCACGGTTCCTTCAGTCACACTTTAATAAATATTGAGATTCCTAGCAGGTCTTGGCGAGAATCCATTTTCGCTCCTTTATTACAGATATTTTCATATTTATCGGAAGCTTCGATCAAGCTCATAGGGGTGCTATAGGGGTTAAAAACAACAATTTGTGGTGATAGTCCATCGTTGTTTCATTGATAACAAAAATGTGACTTCTGTCTCACATAACATTTGTGGATGCTGTAAGTGCCTCTTTTTATTTTGAGGAATATCTACTGCCCGTCGTATTCATTTAGGTTATGTCACTTATGATCGGAAATGCTCGGAAAGTATTAGCCGCGGCTCGTAATGGGGCAGTTAGATTTGTTTCCCATTTAAAAAACTAACCGTGTGTATAATATGGTGGGTGGTCAGATTTTACAAATTTTCTGGGGTTTTCAAGTAGGGACAATGACTCACCAGGATCCCCCACCTACACATGCAGTAAGAGAAGGATGCATACAGACTAGATTATAAACAACATGAGAGTGTTTTGACGGAGATGGAGATGTGACGTCAGAGAGACGACGCGTGACGGTGAGGAGCACTTCAACATCCTCCTCCTCCTTCACTTTATTACTAACTAGGTAGCCGCCTCCTGCCTACGTATAACGAGGAATTGGTGCTCCCTCCTCTACAAGGGTGCTACCACAGTAATGAGAGAGCTACCTACGACGTGTAGTCATTGCGAGTGGGACCGCTAGGGGAGAAAAGATGACTTTGGCCTATCAGCAAACAGATATCATACTTTTTTTTTTTTAACTTATTCATAAAGTAGGAGTAATTACAAATAAAAATGTAGAAATTTGTATGAAAAATGATACTTTATAATTTAGGATATTTTAGTATAAAATTTGTATTCATCATTAATTTTTTTCGTTCTTTGTGGTAATTAAAAATACATATGCGTGATCGACTTGGAAATTACTTGTTTACTTAATGTTTTATTTAAGCTCACTTGTCAGTTCTATAAAATTAACTATATAGTTTGAATTGAACTTTTCTGTCAAAATAAATACATCCTTTTTTTTTATAACCTAAAATGAAAATGTTTAGAGCTAAATTTAATAACCATGTGCAATAGACAATAATGTTTGCATTTTTTTTTTCATAATGATTAGCGATGACGTCACGGTTTTTTGATCAGGTAGTACCACCCTAATTAAGATATTTTAATTTTGTTTAAAAAAAATTACTTCCCGCACTGCAAAAATATCTAAAAAAAAATAATAAAAAAAATCAGAAAAACAAAATTTTATGTATATTTTCTAATTACGAAATAAAAAAAAATGCAACCATTATTATATTGTCTATTCAATTGATGGAATGGTTTGTATTTTTGGGCAATTGACACATTTTGGTCATGCATGCCTAACAATTCTATAATTCTTGCCAATTTTAAAATTTTTCATTCATTCCCCCACGTGGCGCAGTCTTTTATTTCGACTGAATGGTTATTTGTTCTGCTTCTTTACTGCACCCTTCACATAACTTGAATCAAACTCAAAATGAGTAATATAATATACAGTATATTTTTTTAATATTTCAAGGACTACAGAAGTCATGCAGCCAGCCAGACTTTAGGTGTTTCCTCACCGTCCGGAACACCATCATGCATGATGTGTACTAATTTTATTGACCAAAGCACCAAAGTGATTCCATTTAGGCATTTATTACTGCATGATTTAACTCTCCCGTCTATATATATTTCTCAATGAATACGCAACGTTCCCTATACCACTGCATGTGCGACTGTGCACATAATTGGAATGTTTTCACTTCGATCAACTTTTTACGATTCGATTCTTTTTCCACCCTTGATGTGTGTTTGTTTGTTCATCAAAATTTGTTGACTCCATGAACAAATGAAAAAAGGTAGTGCATGCACATTAAAATTAATCTGCAAGTTTTGGTATATACATTTCAATAATAGCTATAGTTTTGATGGTATTATTCTAATTTAATCTTGATTACTCAAGAACTGCGTGCAATATACTGCAACTTCTAGGTTATATTTCTAGGTTAAATCTACGCTAAGTCAACGTCTACGAATATCTTATAATGTAATAAGAAGTCGATACAATGCAAGTCAATTGTAAATTATTTCTAAATTTGTGTATAATTACCGTGTTATATTTAAGAAAAATCACTTATAAAATTTGTAAAATTAGTGAAGTTTTGTAGTGTACGCAATGGACAAGTCAATATTACTGATGGAGATATTGGAATTCGTTGCTAGATATAATAGAGGGAGATCATATAACAGATTCTGTAGAGAAACAACTTGGTGTAAGGTTTTGTTTTTACGACATGCATAACTTGCAGCACGTGCAACAGTTAGCTGCAGCTGCAATAATCCTCACTAGCATGATTCACTTTCGCGAGCCGACGATCAAAGTGGGCACCGCTACAAATGTACAGCGAATTCATGCATGAAGGGTTTCGAGACGGAAAGTGCTTAAGGATTAATGTCATTGGGAAGAAAAATAGGCTTAGTAGATGGTAAACCATGGCACTCAGAAAATTTCAGCAAACCTTCTAGACACTATGATATTATTTTCCATAGGGGAAAAAAGAAATATAAATAGACCAAATGCGTTGAAATTTGTGAGGTATTCAACATATAAGATTAGCATTGTTTTAAATGGGGACTGCGCATGCCATGGCTTTTATTTTCACACACAAAAATTAATTGCTCAAAATCTACACCAAATTATCTACATCAGCAAGTTAACAGTTATGGGCGCGATTCACGAAGCATGCAGTTAACCAGGTTTCTAACCACGTTTAGCTCAACCACGTTTGTGATTAGAATCATGGCTAACTGCTTCGTGAATCGCTCCATTTGTCCTTTATTTTATGGTCTAAAAATATTTTCAGTTTACCATCGAAAAATATTGAGCAATGGCCGCCGCGGTGACATTAATCCTTAAGGGTTTATCTCAGTTGATTGAGATCTTGAAATCGGCCTCATCTTTAATGAAAAAAAAAAAAAATGCAGAGAATTTTGGACTTATCATCAATAGGAGGCATGCAAATTTTTAACATTGATTGATCTATCTGATCAGTTGTGTGAAAATTGAGGTATTAGTTTAACATGGGGTCTTATGGACAGAAACCGGAAATGGAGCTGTTGTGAGAAAACCGCCCTCTCAAATCATATTAAGTGATTAAGTTTTAAAACATTCTTTTTAATTTTTAATTTATTTTCAGAAATATTATTTAACTCTGAAGTAACTGAGTTTAATCGTTGAACCTCTCATTTATTGTGAAAGGTAATAGTTGGCCCCAGCTCCTTTTATATGTGCATGCTTTTAGCTATAACAGCAGCTTACATGGTTCGCTCTAGCTAAAGAGCTGTGTATGCAACGTATATTTTTAGATTATAGGTCTGTAACGTTATAGTTCGAGGTGAAAAGGGTCGAGATCGAAGTTGGTTCTAGCCACAGAAATTCCTACTGCAGCTTCCTCTGGTCGTAATGTCAACGATCGATTTGATGACAACGTCATAATATGAAATATTCCCACAGGACTAGCTGGAAATGAAACTTCGTAGTAGAGAGAAATTACTTATTCAGCGACCTTAATTTTTTGTTATCATTTATTTTCAGTTAATTCCGTAGAAAAAAGATTTTTTTATAGAAGCTTCCATTTACAGGATTATCAGATTTTGCATTATTCGATCACAAACTCTTTGCTCACTGCATGCATGGATCACGTCTTCCCTAGACAAGCAAGTATCAAGCAATGTGGATCTACTCTTATGACTATAACGATACTGTATATAACGGCTTTCCTTTTCTGTATATTATCATGATGGAACTTTTGTGTTATCTTGCGAATGCAGCAATTAAAATGAGCTACTCTGCGCGTCACATTTAATTAGGTTTTTGTCGTGCATGTTTGTAATGTCCTCAGTCATTGGTTGACTGTTTGCAACGAAGAACCTCATTGGCTCAATACGAGCCGAATACTTCCGAGCACAACCTAAATGAATATGATGGACAGCGTAGATTGTAAAACTCAAGCATAATTATAATATATTACTCTTTTGATGAATAGAAATTGTTTCGTTAAAGATTAATATTTTTTTTACTTATTATAGAATTGTCAATTTAAGTGTAAATAATAACCCTATTCTGTACATTTTGAATTCGATTAAATTTTTTCCACGTGTCGTGGCTATACACTGTATATAATAATATAATTATAGCTGTGTTCACTTTTCAGGGTACTATGAGAAAAGTGCCCTATTTTGACCTGGCTCATCCCTTGAGGCATGAGGTGGACGACGTTACTTTTGATTCAACTAAGTTTATTGTGATAATTGATGTTATCACTATTACCAATTTCACACCAAAAACAATTCCCAATATGTGTGTTTTTTTTATTAATATTTTACTAAATTTGACAAAATATACTGCATTATATATTATAGTAAACTAATTTTGACCAAATCATGAACTCACACAAGGTCATGCTCCTGAAGAAATTCAAGTCCCTTTTCTCGTTAGGTAAATAAAAGTGTTCCTAAAATGAGAGTATTTTTATTTTTGTTTTCAAAACAATAAATGAAGTATAGGGCAATGCTGCATGTACGTGTACAATGTTATAACACAAGGCCACAATCACCTTTTTTCTTATCCCAATAACCTCTTACTCCAGTCTCCTTTCTTCCTAAAGGTTGTCGGACACCCTAATAGTACACTAGGGTGTATGGGCTCCGGACTTTCCTGACCGTACCCTCCGTCCCTGTTTATTAATAGGTTTTACTCCTGAGGTAAAATTGTACTGAAAGAATTTTAAAAAATGTTGCCTCAGCATTTCCGTTCTCCGTTGCGTACAACATCTGTGAACATTTTCCCCGCGTCTCAGTACCAAGTACGAGACAAGGTGTTCTCTTCAACGCTATAACAAGCATGTTTCTTTAATTGCCTGCCATCAGGTGAGTAGGTCACGTGACACCAATGTCATTGGCCCACACACTTCTCATCTATTTACTGCAAAGAAGCTCTCTCTGTTGGTGCTTTTATTCTTAGTAAAAAAGAAAGAAAAACACACGTTGATGCTTTGAAAGTAGAGTGGTGTTATTTTTATTCTCGCTTTCAAAAAGAGTTGATAAAGATATCACTTTTTATCCTACACAATATTTTATTTATTAACTAATGAAATCACTTAAAGTAATCAAGTAATTAATATATTATAGAATCTAAATTTACCATGCATTGATTTAAATTTAGATAATTACTTTTGTTTATATTATTCCTTATCATATAATAAATATGTAGATTGATTTTTTTTTAAATGTGATAAAAAAGATAACGTAATGTAGAAAGATGAAACGAGAGAGGAGTGGGAGAGAGAGAGAGAGAATTATGTGAGAGAGATGAGAGAAAAATAGAGTGGGAGAGAGAGAGAGAGAGAGAGAGAGAGAGAGAGAGAGAGAGAGAGAGAGAGAGAGAGAGAGAGAGAGAGAGAGAGAGAGAGCGGTTGGTTTGGTGCCCAAGTCCGAGGTGCATGCACTGGAGGAGCTGCTCCATGTACTGTGCTTGACTGAGGAGCAGCGCCTGCTGCCGATCAATAGTTCTCGTGTTGTCTCGCTGCTGCTCCCGTAACCGCTGCTGCTGCTGCTGCTGCCTGGCAGCTCCTCTCACACGGCCCTAGCCGCTCGCCACCTCGGCTGCTGCTCTGTGCCGTCACTGTAGCGGCCGAGACTCGAACCGGTCACTTGTTTTTTTTTTTTTTATATAAACCCCGCGAGTGTGTGCTCCACACGTGCATACATGTAAGTGTTAAGTCACGTAGCATTGCAGTTCTACTGTGATATAAAATGTGTCAATAATTTTTTAATTATAATTATATATGATTTTTATTAAAAGGTAAGGTAATAAATAATAAATTCCATGCTGTATTTTCAAAAGTAAATACATTAGTCTATAAGAAGACACAATTAGGTTTTCATTTTTTTTTTTTTTTTTTTTATACAATACTCGATTGCTGTTGAATGTCCCTTGAGTGCTTGTTCTGTTTATGACATTGTTGAGGCGCGTATTGCATACTGATGTTACATAGAGGTCTACTGAGGTCGTTGATGTTATATTATTGAACAAAAATGAAGTTAGTTTATTATATCGGCAAATTTAGATCGAAATTTGTTGCTCTCATGCTTACACATAAAACTCCGTTGTTTAATAGTAATCAAATAGAAGTCAGCCTTAACCTATACCTATCCATAAGGCTTATATTTATATTTTGATCTTCTAAATTTTCACCTTCTGTTTTATTTCCAAAATTAAATGCTAACTTAATTCTGTTGTTTGACTTTTAACTCAACCTCCACTTCCTTAAATTAGCAAGTCAGCAAAAAAAAAAAAAAAAAAAAGAAAAAAAAAAAAAAAAAGCATGACAGTAAAAATTTCAAGGCTTGTTGCAGCTTTGATAATCGTGGTATAAGCTAATACAATTATCTGCTTATGTCATGCAACGTTGCCTGTCAATTCGTCTTCAAAGAAAAGTGGGTTGTGAGAGGGAAAGTAGACATGCTGATAGATTTGATGGAATGTACTCACATGAGCTCGCTGATTTTCTTCATTACGGATCAAAAACATCGTAAACATCGAGGATCTACTATAATACTGTGGACTGGGAAAAATTGGCAGCACCAACGCACCATGCATGATGACGACTGACATTAAATTTTTATTTGCGAGCCATGGGAGGAAGGAACATAATAATGTGATATTATCAGAATTATGCTGGTATGCAAAATCAAATTAAATTTTGAGACTGAAGAAAATTAAAAAAAAAAAAAAAATGAAAATTCTTTAATTAAATTAACTCTCATATTAATGTTTTGTTATATAAAATCATTACTTCTATTTTCATCGGCTAATATGAGCTTATTCTGTTAAATAGCATTGAGATTGATTTCTAAAAATCTAGAACCTTCATTCCCTCAATGGACTTGCAGCCTTCCCCCCATTGCACCCATGGACCATGCGTGCAGTGAGCTGACCCCATATTACTCTGTGCATGATGGAGTAAAGGGCGAGGAGGTGTTTCTTGACTCACGGACCACCAACATAATCATTCAATTTGACGACAAAAAATTTTGAAATAAAGGAAAATTCAGTTCTGATATTTTGCGGAGGACCGCTCGTTTAGCAATACAGTAGGTCTGTTTCCTGTTACCCTGCATAGTTTACGAGCAGAGCTTATCCAAACCCTTCTGCCCCATTAACTGGTGACGTCACTCAACCGCATCACAAAGTTGACAAGATCTTGTGCAGCAGTTTGCATACGTAGCAGGCGTAATGGTCGCACAGATCTAGAAAAGTTCAAATATTTTTTTTTCTTAATGAGTTGTAGTCAAAATGTTGGGGAGTGTCTGATCTAGATAATGCTTTTCTTATTTTGAAAAGAGTTACAAAGAATTATAACCATATTTTATTATAATACATACTCACAAGAATACCAAATTATTAATATATAATGTAATATATATAATATTATTAAACTCCGATTATAATTATTATTAATTAAATTATTATTATTTATTATTATTGAATTATTAATTAATATTTTGATTCACTTTGATCGCAGTCTCAGCGAAATTCCTTTAGACCTCTTCTCATTTCTTAATAATTAACACATTAAGATTTATATTAACTGATAAAATCGTTAATTGTTTACTTAATTCAGTAATTTAATTAAAACTTTTACTAAAGAAGTATAATTTTCAGTTTTCTTTGTGTTAGATATTATTATGGATCCGTGACGTAATAGTTATACTGGCGCTGTTGTTTTGCCTGCCGGGTTATAGCAGCAGCAGCAGCTCCCTGCATGCGCTCTTTCCTAGCCGATAAGCAAGCCGATTTGAATGCATCTCGTCAATTGATGAGACTACTGCAGCCTTGGCCGCAATTCACGTGGATTTATCCTCGACCGATGAAGGAAGGAGGGGGTGGTGAACAGCGGCAGCCACCCACCTGCTTGCAACTAGGGTGGCTGTTGCTGCTGTTCTTTTAACTTGGCTCGGTTGTCTAGGACACGCCCACCTGCCTGCTTCTAGGGCTGTTGCTTTTACTTGTAATAAAAACATCAACTCTTGTGAATATCTTATATGGTGTTCAATAAACTTGAACATTTTTTTTATATTATACAAAACAAGTTCAAGTAAAAAATACATCGTGCATTTTTTTCGTTCGATAATTTTGGGTACTTTATACTTTTTATAATTACTTACTTATAGTACGTGTTAATTGCAAGGTTCCGAAACCCTATTATAACTTATGCGATTCATGCGGTCATCCACGAACTTCCAATTCATCCCAGCATTTATCTGCGTGCGACTGAGGAAAACGTGGAAACTTCAGTCAGAATGGTCGCTACAGCTAAAAAAAAATAATAAAATAAACCGGAGTTAAGATTCAATAATCACTTAATTTGCATAGATGAGGCTTAACTTTAAGCCAGGTACGTTAACAATGGGCTAAACTAGGAGGACTATTGAAAAAACGCAACATTTGAGCCCTGGGTGGGAAGAGTGGGATTTTTTTTTTATGGTGACCCATCCAACTTTATAATACCACGCTAAACCAAACCAGCAATATGCTGCATTGCGTCACACTCAAACGTTCATCGTTTATTTTGATCTTCTAGGCAAAGAAAAAGCTGAACATTTTAAAAGTGTACAAATTAACTTCTGCTGCTAAAAATGCGATAAGCATGATGATTTGTAAATATTTTCAACGATATCTTCCTTTTATTAAACGGCTACTTTAAACGACAAAATACAATATGAAATCTTTTGCTTTGATTTATAGGATATGAAATTCCTGATAAGAGAGTTGATATCTTAAAGAACTGTACAGTACATTTGTTACTTTCAAGAAGTTACAATATTTAATATTATATACTATATTTAAGATAGGGCTTATCAGAATGACCATGCAGTATTATTTGTTGATAATTGTATTATAAATATCGTCATAATGTATGTTCAATCTTAATCTCAATGAATGGAACACTGCATATTATATTATATCTTTTTATCTCTGTTCTACTCTTTTTGACTTTGATGTATATATATGGCATGCAATGTATATACACTTCGGGGCAGTATGAACTTTATCCTTGCTCTTTTCGTGAGTATAATTGTCATGCATATTGTATATATCATTATATAAAAGTGATGAAATTAATTTTAAGGGGCGATGTATATGTGAACGTTTTTCTTACATCGCTCAATATTACAAATCTGCATCTCTTTTTGCCGTAATATAAGTTGTAGTCAGCCTATCCGAGGATAATCTATGAACTATCCTAAAATTATCCTTGATTTCAATGTGAATGATAATTTCGGATTATTCTAGGATAAATGGCTGCAACTTACTGCTATTTCCAGCTATTAAATTTGTCTCTTGGAGTTTCAACTCCAGCAAATCAGGCAGAGGTGCTGTTCTTAAGGTGTACAGTACGCTCCATTCAGATAAAAATGTCCTATCCGGCTATACTTTAATATGGCCGGATCGGACATTTTTATTCGAATGTTATAGTGTACACTTAAAAAAAAAAACACTAACTCCGCTGCCCTATTTGTAGACATTATCACGCTATCGAGGCTTGGTAGACTTTTAATTGCATGTCTTTTTTTTTTAAATTACTTTTAGACTTGTATACATGGGTTCTTTCTTACCTCTCCCAAAATTGTAAATATAAATGTCTTGGAGCTTCAGCCAGGGGTGACATTTATATTGTCCCGAGGTGTATTTACAAACTATATTATTTACTTTCCACACGACATTATTACTGGAAGGAAGTTTGTTTATCTATTGCTGTACTTTTGCAATGGAAGTCCGGTGTTACGCAGTGAGGGTCACACGTGACGTCGACAATTAAGTGCCTTGGTTGAAGTAATTGCGTGTGTGCCCTAGCAGTTCATCGTACAGTACATTTTATGACTCGTACATCTAATACTCACGTGCTCATCGTACCTGGCAGGTGTCTGTGACAAACTGCAGTGGGTTTGCAACATGTGCGCTAGCAGAAAATGTGACGTAAAAATTGTGCTATATTTTATCGCTACTAATTTTAGATCTAAAGGTGATTTTGAAATTTCTTTCAAGTACAGTGAGCTAATTAAGTTGCCAGTGTATATTTTTAGGAATGAAGTGCTTTTTATATACAAGATATACTTACGTACAGGTGCACTGATATAAACTCTCAGTACAAATTAATTTCAGGAAATGGTTAATAGAGTGCCAAAAATATTAAAGACTAAAACCAGACGATTGCACTTTCTGATAAGAGCTGTTTTTATTATCAAACGTTGAAATTAATTTTTATTGCAAATGTTAATTACTGGTTTTATATGGAAGATAGCTGCAAAATAATTATTATAATATTAATAATTCTGTATGCGGTTGAGAATCTCAACCATTTTCTGTGAAAATAAAATATCCAGGACACCATAATTTTACATGCCATGATTTCATTCTAATGTTTTGATTTATTGCCCCGAGAATTATCAATTATAATTATACTTCCTAGTATCTCAGTAGGGTAAACCATTGAGATTTTGACGAAGGGAAAGACGAAAGACTTCTGACTTTTAATTATTGAAGAAGCAAGAATATTTTTGAATCTCAAAAGCCGTACATTATAAATTCTCCGTGATTCCTCGTCACTTCCGGCTATTTCCGGGAGAGAGCTGAAATTTGTGTACGAGTGTATAGCTTCAAAAATACTGAAGATCTTCGCCTACAGTTTTCCCTATCAGGTCCGCACCACCGCCTTGCGATAATGCGAACAGTAGGCGGAACGTTTTCGCAAGAGGATATTGATGATATTTGTAGGAGTGCAGAGACCACCAAGAGACCTCCGTGCCTTATTGCCAGAAAATTGATCAAGATTACACAGAGAAGGACCTCACGGTTTCGGGTCAATAGGGTCACTGTCATTGCACGCATATATCGCTTAATTGGGTGTGTGGCGCAGTGCGCTTGACCGGGTCTTGTCATATCACCGAAGTCAAGCAACGCCGAGCGTGGTTAGTAGTTGGATGGGTGATCATTTTCAACAAAAACCACGTTTCCCACCCAGGGGTAAATCGTTGCGCTTTTCCACTATATGTAGTTCCCCTGGCTTTGAACCATTGCACTTCCGGTTCATTGACAAAAGCTGTAGCGTCCGTCCTGGCTAAGGTTTCCACGTTTCCCTCAGTCGTAGGCAAATGCCGGGATGGATTGCAAGGCCGTGGCCGCCCCCGTTCCGGAAGAGCCCGCGAAACGCTAATTTAGGGTTTCGGAAGGTTCGGGGTTTCAAACTTGGTGAGTATTAATAAGTAGGAAGTACCCAGTTAGGGTTTGTTTAAAGAAAAAAAAAATCGCTTTAAGCACAACTGTCTCGCGGGAAGCCGTGAACCTTCTGAAATATTGTCAACTTTCTGACACGGACGTCTCTGATAATCTCTGATATAGGAGAGTGGGCTTGAACTTCATTCGATATAATATATGACTCCCGCCCGGTCGCCCGGATATATTCCGGACTTTTGCGACGTTCAGCAGCATCTCGTAACGTAAACAGGAAATTCACTGATAGCAATACTATAACTAATTATTATATGAATCTAATTGTTAGAAAATTATGTATATTTTTTATATTTATCTTTAACTTCCCTCTGTCGAAATGTTTGTTATCCATATGACCATTGAACCGGAGTTTTTCTATTATAGTCTGCTGTAAGGTTCCTGGTGGTATGTTGTTTTGAAATGTTATACATCAACATGACTATTATGCAGCGGAGTTTTTTTTTTTTAATCAACTGCGTCTGTTCTTAGTTCTTATAAATACTAAGGTTCCTGGTGTGTTGCAGACATGGCGGTGGGGGGCGTGAGAGAGACTAGGCGCCGCTCGCCGTTGCTGCAGCCCCGCTGAGTGACTAGGCGGACCCGCTGCAGCCATGCTGATCAAGGAGTACCGCATCCCGCTGCCCCTTACCGTGGACGAGTACCGCATCGCGCAGCTCTACATGATCGCGGTGAGCACCACAATGATTGTAGGTCCCTGTTGTGAGTACCACTCACGGAACTTTTAATTCGTCACGTCTGCCGGGAGAACAGAAGGTTCCTCGGATTTCAACTTATAATATATACCCGCGTAGAATCAATGAAAAATGAAAATTATCTTTCTTTTTTTGAAAATATAAAGAAACAACAACATACAGTATAAACATATTTATCACGATAAACTTTTTTTTTTTTTTAACAATTCTCTTTTTTATTTTGTTTAATACTATAAATAGTTTCATAAAATACATTACATTATATCAGGGAATACCATATAAGTAGTATAATCTTTTCCCTGATTATATCTTGATGAAATTAAATTTAATCCAATTTACTTTGCACAGGGGAATTTCAAGTTAAATATAAATTGCGATATAGGACGTTGGGTTAAATTTATAAAATTGAATTTGCAGTACTGACAAGGTGCACAATAAACTAATTCATGTAGAAAATTTAATAATTATTTTCCCTTACAAGCACACCAACAAGAGTAAAACAATGTAGTATAAACACTGTTCTCAAAATCGCACACAACATTATCTATTTATGCATTTGTTGTCACAGAAAAAGAGCCGCGAAGAGAGCCACGGCGAGGGCAGTGGCGTGGAGATCATGGTGAACGACCCTTACGAGGACGGTCCCGGGGGCAAGGGGCAGTACACTCGCAAGATCTACCACGTGGGCAGCCACCTCCCAGGTGAGGGGTCTCCTGGCGCTCAGTCGAGATATTTCGAAGATTAAATTATGTATAGCATTGAAGTGTAACATATTTGGTAAAAATTGCTAAAAAAAAAAATCGATGCAATAAACTGGCAAATTATGGCAGAATTAATTTATGAAAAATTTAGAAAAACGAATATTATTAAGTTGTAATTATATATATATATATATATATATATATATATATATATATATATATATATATATATATATATATATATATATATATAAAACTCATATGTTTTATGAGTAAAAAAAAAGTGGATAAATATTAAATTATGTTTGTATTACTCTTGATTAAAAAGTTTAATTTTTCCATTGGATTTTTTTCTTCTGAGAAAGGGTTTGATGAATAGTTCAATTTATATTAATATTATAGTTAAATTAAATTTATATGAATAACGTCTGACCTTTTTTTGTCACCTTTTTAAGGGTAAATTTGCACACTACACATTAGGGCTAGTGATACCCTGGACACTAAATTGTGTCGTCTGTTACAGGCTGGTTCAAGAGCCTGCTGCCCAAGTCTGCACTGACGGTAGAGGAAGAGGCATGGAACGCTTACCCATACACCAAGACTCGCTACACATGTCCCTTCGTGGAGAAGTTCTCGCTGGAGATCGAGACATACTACTTCGGGGACAACGGCCACCAAGACAACGTCTTCAACCTGAGTGGCAGTGACAAGAGAAACAGGGTCGTTGGTACGTCTGTGGGTAGTGTTTAATATTGAACAGTCTTCATTCTGTGAGATAATTCTAGAAAATTAAACAAATTATTCGAGAAGATGTTTTGCTTAAATAATGTAATTTTTTATCATGTTAATTAATTTTTTTAATCAATATGGTATAAAAAAATTACAGCATTTCTCTTTTTTTAAGTTTTTGTTATGAATCTTTCCTAAAAAGTGACTTAAAACTTGACTTTATAATGTCACTGTCATTTTTATATTAAAAAATATTAAGAATACAGCATTGTAATATCAAGTTTTAATGTTTATTTGATTATTTCTTAAAATCTTCATCACTGATTGTATCCCTGATGTTGCAGATGTGATAGACGTTGTGAAAGACCAACTCTACAGTACGGACTATGTCAAAGAAGAGGATCCTAAAATTTACGTGTCGGAGAAAACTCAGAGAGGTCCGTTGTCTGAAGACTGGCTCGAAGAATACTGGAGTGACGTCAAGGTGCACATCTTTCCCTTGTCAACATTTAAAGCTGGGTGTGGAGGGAGTGCAAAACATCCTCCTGTTGTGCTTATATTTCTAAATTCAATCTATGGTACACTCCTCGCTATAGAAAATGTTCCTCTTAAAGAGATAGTCGTAATGATAGTCAATGTAAATACACCAACACTGTTACCGTCTGTTTGGAAAGAAAATTTTCAGTGGTGACGACTGTACCACAAACTACTAGTACTATAGACAATTAAAGTAAAGTGCGCGCTAGAAAAAAAGTTGAGTTAGTATTTTCTAAAAATAGTTCAAGTAGTCCTCCATATCAAACCAAAATTCAAAAAATTCTATCTCAAATAGGTTTGCCAGAAAAAAATTCCAAAGTCAGAGTGAACGCGTCGCTTAACATGGGGCCTTACCTGACAAAAACCCTCGAATATCTCGAAAAAATACACCGTTAGGTGGTATGAAAAAAATATAGTGATGTTTTATGAACCAAGCTTTAACCAAAAACCGATTAAAAAAAATTCGCTCGAATCCATTTTTCCGTAAAAAAATAATAAAAAATCTTATGGGAATTAACATGGTAGATTTTCTTGATTTTTTTACGGAAAAATGGATTCGAGAGAATTTTTTTTTAATCGGTTTTTGGTTAAAGCTTGGGTCATAGAACATCACTATATTTTTTTCATACCACCTAACGGTGTATTTTTTCGAGATATTTGAGGGTTTTTGTCAGGTAAGGCCCCATGTTAATCGACGCGTTCACTCTGACTTTGGAATTTTTTTCTGGCAAACCTATTTGAGATAGAATTTTTTGAATTTTGGTTTGATATGGAGGACTACTTGAACTATTTTTAGAAAATACTAACTCAACTTTTTTTTCTGGCGCGCACTTTACTTTAAAATACTAGAAACAAATAAAAGACTTTCTTCCTTCCAAAATTAAATGTTTATTTTACCTACTTTTTTTATTATCAACGCTCCGTACATATCTCATTTTCTTAGTACAGTTTTTAAAATCAGTGATGTTTGTTTTCAAATTTATGTAAACAGTAACTTCATATTTAATGAACAATAACAACACTTACTTAATTCCTGGTTACTATTTGATGAAGCTACCATGAAGTTGACATTCATAATTTATGATAGCATGCAGTACCACAATAAAGATTGTTATGTTTACTGTGTATTCAAGGAACAGAAGTCCCATAAGAGTGTGATGACTGTGTGATGACCTGTTGTCATCTTACTTTGCATGGTATTTACAATTGTTTTATCTTTACAGGGCAAGAGTCAACCAACTCCCAGTGGCAAATCCCTTATGTGTGCCTACAAGTTATGTAAAGTAGAATTCAGATATTGGGGTATGCAAAGCAAAATAGAAAAATTTATACATGATACAGGTAAGCTATTTTTGTTTAATGCTTTTTTTTCTGGTATTGTCAGGAATTTTACTCATTGAGAATTTACAAAATGTTGTTTTATAGTTAGATTCTGCTGCCAAAATTTGTTTGGCAGTTTTTGATAATTTTGTCAATTCAGAATTTATCTGTTAAAGTAAAGTGCGCGCTAGAAAAAAAAGTTGAGTTAGTATTTTTTAAAAATAGTTCAAGTAGTCCTCCATATCAAACCAAAATTCAAAAAATTCTATCCCAAATAGGTTTGCCAGAAAAAAAATCCAAAGTCAGAGTGAACGCGTCGCTTAACATGGGGCCTTACCTGACAAAAACCCTCGAATATCTCAAAAAAATACACCGTTAGGTGGTATGAAAAAAATATAGTGATGTTCTATAACCCAAGCTTTAACCAAAAACCGATTTATAAAAAATTCTCTCGAATCCATTTTTCCGCAAAAAAATAATAAAAAATCTTATGGGAATTAACATGGTAGATTTTCTTGATTTTTTTACGGAAAAATGGATTCGAGAGAAATTTTTTTTAATCGGTTTTTGGTTAAAGCTTGGGTCATAGAACATCACTATATTTTTTTCATACCACCTAACGGTGTATTTTTTCGAGATATTCGAGGGTTTTTGTCAGGTAAGGCCCCATATATGTTAAGCGACGCGTTCACTCTGACTTTGGAATTTTTTTGTGGCAAACCTATTTGAGATAGAATTTTTTGAATTTTGGTTTGATATGGAGGACTACTTGAACTATTTTTAAAAAATACTAACTCAACTTTTTTTTCTAGCGCGCACTTTACTTTAATAAGATCGCGAATTTTGAGATGAACTTTTAATATTATATAAGATCATAATTAGTTTATTAAACTTCATCATCCAATCAAACATAATAATATTTAACAAAACATTTACGTAGTTTTTTATTTTAGAGTGTCATGATAAAATGAAAGAAAACCTTAAAAACCTTCCTTAAAAGATAAACTTGTATTTATATTAGGAAATAGATAGGAAAGAATATAAAAATATTACTGTGATTTGCAGCTCTACGCAAGACAATGCTGCGTGCTCACCGGCAAGCGTGGGCGTGGCAAGACGAATGGTTCGGTCTTACGATGGATGACATCCGGCAGATTGAGCGTCAGACGCAGGAGGCTCTCAAGAAGACGATGGGAGGGGGAGGAGCTGACGATGATGAAGATGAAGACGGAGAAGAGGAGGAAGAGAACGGAGCATGTGAGTTGTGATTTGAAGGCACTCGTCACATTAGTGATTATTGAAAAAGTTTAAACACCTTGCCTCCATGCTCACTAGAACTCAAGAAGTGTAGCATATTTAGAATGCCAATGAAAATTGTGCAACATTGTTAATTCATATACCAGGGATACTTAGAGCAAAAATACTATTTGGCGACATTGCTTGATTTTACACTATCTCATTGTTTGGTGGCTTTCAAGTTTGATAAATTAGCTTGGCCTCCAGTTTACTACTTAACAATGCTGACAACAAAATTTTGTGGTGTTCCTTATTTCCATGATTGACCTATGTTAGATTTACCGGTATTGTAAACTCACACTGACTTTTAACCCAACAGCAGCTGCTGCTGCCGCCGCTGCCGCCCCCCTCAGCAGCATACAAAAGCCAGACCGGACACTTCCAACAATCCGGACGTCCCAGGACTCTGGGGGAGAGGACGAGGAGGAAGAGAAGACTGTGGCGGAGAGTTTAGTGTCGGAGGAGCCGCCGGTGTGTCGCAGGAAACTGTGGTCACGCAGCAACTCCAAGTCGACGCTGCACTCCCCGGGCTCAGGTTCAGGCAAGAGCTTCGACATCCAGGTGGCCAACTGGAGAATGGAGAGCATCGTGAGAGACTCAGACTCGGCCAGCGAAGAAGAGTTCTTCGACTGTCAAGGTAACACCCTCAGTCAATGTTGTCAATGTTAATTGTCATCATCATTGGAAAAACACAGAAATCTAAATGTTAATCATTAATCATAAAAAAAAATGTATATTTTTTAATCTTAACGTTCTCAAATTTTAAATCTGTTTGTGATTTTCTATTTATTTTTAAATAAATAATGGAATAATAAATTTCAGGAGAGGGTGTAAATATAGATGCAAGCAAATGTATTTGATTGACAAAATCAAAGTCAATTAAGCATGACGCCTGTAAATGTTTGGTAGTCATCTTTCATTAAATCCTATCTCGCCTTCATATCCATCATCTTCTTTCTTCTCTCATCACCTCCATTGTATAATATGTCATCAATATCACCATCAATTCTTCAACTTTTTCCAAGTTCAACTCCCCCTGTTTCTTTTCCTTCTCTATTCATCTATTATTTTTCATTCTTCATCTCATAACTCATCAAAAGTTTTAAATATAAGAGTTCACTATATAATTATTTGTTCATAAATTTAACTGAAGATAATTTTATTAATCTAAAAAATAAGAATAAAAACTACAGTACAATATGACATTAAATAATATAACATGCATGTGTTATTGCAAACTTATTTCTGTGGCTGATCTATTTTCTTTTTCTGTTCTCTTTTTGTTTGATTCTGTCCTATCTCTTGACTCGTTCGTACTGTTCGTTCTGCTGATGGTATCTACCTACGCAGCAGCGGGTTTTGTTATCCCCATCATCAAGGGTAGGTGAAATCTATAAATGACCAACCTCCTTTGCTTTCCCCCTGCCAATACCACACCTTTGCTTTTTACCCTTGGCTAACTCAGCTTATAATTACAGGCCTACCAACATTAGTTAGTAGTATACATAGTTAGAATTATCACTTTTATGTTATTGTTTTTTTATTCTTAGTTTTGCTTGCCGTTTTAGAGTTAATTGCTTTGATGTATGTGTGTTGAAATCAGTGGTGTAGTGATACAGTTCGACAGCAGAGCTTTACTTATGACTTCAGTTGTATTAATAAAAAGCAGCTCTGATAGCCGTGTGTCACTACGCCGCTGTGATAAATGCATAATGATTGAGAGAGCTGGGGTGGTATTTTAGAGGAGCTTGGAGACAGCGGCTCCCTAGCCAGGTGGAGTTCTATGGAGCTCATTGCCGATGATGCGGAACTGGATTCTGCCTCGCCCAGTGCTGCCAATGATAAGCAAGGTCAGTATTGCTGCTAGCAAGAGTAGGAATGTTTTTAGTGCAAATCGGCTTTGAATTGAAATTAATACTAGCGTAGCACTGTCTTTTTTAATAAACCAAATCATTTTAATTAATAATCTAGTTAATTAATAAATTTATTTCATATCAAATTTCAGTTAAATAATATTATCACATGTATTTTTAATTATGTAACTGTGAAGTTCAATGACACAAGAATACAGTATTATATATAAACTTATACTGTAAGGTCTGTGAAGTAAAGTTACTTGCTAATTCTGCTATTACCCCTTGAAGATTTAGTGCCAAGCCGATGTAGATTTTATATATGATGAACTGTAACAAATATCAACAAGAAGACTGCTTGTAAAATCGATGAAATGCCAAAAATTGTGTGTTTTGCATTTCTAAGACCATACCAAATATTAAAATCTTTGTAAATGAAAATTGTATCTATAAAACTACCTTCGAAAATCCAACGTACATTGTATTAGCAACAGGCATCATGCAAGAAATTTCAGTGTGAATTTTTTTAGTGGACATTCAGGTAGCTATAAGACTTTATTTAGGTTAGGATTTAACTTGGAACAAATGTATGCTAATTGATAGAAAAATCATGACTAAAACTGAGGCTTAAAATATCCAGACCTGTCGTTTATTGTTTTGTGCCTGAATCTTTATAAGAACTTAAGTCAGTATGAAAAGAAGGAAAATAACAAGTATATAAACAATCTTATGATAATAATTTAGTTTGTTGGCCAAGATTTTAGAAGCAGCTTATTTCCTCCTTCCTGCAAATCTTTTTAACCTAATATTTCTTCAATAAACATCAAGCTCATTCAGGGGATTTTAATCTGACTCACCAGACACCAGGACACCTACCGTCATCCAAACCAAACTCCTGTGTATTAACAAAGGCTGGCGTTTGGTGTTCCAGACAGCATATTCTCGCACTCGTTTCTGCAACGAGTGGTGAGTGAGCGAGGGAGACCTCTTCGCAACACGATGAGCGTGGACCTGTCTCTGCCTGCCTCGCCTTCCATGTCGCCTGCACACCACTCTTGTAGCACCACGGTGCTCCTGATGGTGCTCCATGCAGGTAGCGTTCTCGGTAAGTTCACTACAAGCTCTTTTTGTAAGACTTCACCGTAAACTCAGAAATAAAGTTGGGTAACTGCTGCAAGAAATTTGTGTGTTAACAAGTTTTTTTTATTTTATATATTTAAAATTTCTTTCTAAAAATTGTAAAAAATTGTGGATATAAATTTCGATGTTTAAAGGAGGAACAGCTTTGACTCTTTATTTATATAACATTGTTGATGCAGAAAAACGTAATTTTGGATCCAAAAAAAAAACACCATCCTCCCCCCAAATAACAAGCAAAAATGTTTACAAGTAAAATGCTTATATTTAGATTTGTGAAAAGGGTAAACATTTATTAATATTGAAGTACAGTAAATATTTGTTATCTTGAATAAGAGTGTTTTGTTGCAGATGCCAATGTTGATCTCACAGCTAAGAAGTCTGACGTCACAACTTTTCGTGGCGCGTTTGAGTCTGTCATGCGGCAGCACTACCCCTCCATGGTCGGTCGAATAGCAATAAAGCTTGTCTCGTGTCCGTCAATTTGCTCAGAAGGACTTGGAATCCTCTCCAGGTAAGCCCATGTACATTGACAATGTTAAAATATTTCACTGGAAGGTAATGCCTCAATCTTTGTTCAATAAAATTAATTAATTTTAATGCTGCAATTTTTTATACCTTGCAGGATCTCAGTCATAAATATGTATGAAGTTACTTATCATTGTGCCTTATTTCAGCCTCAGCCCGTACAGTTTCGACGTATCCCCCTCCTGCACGGACGCCCCCCACGTGACTCACGACTCCATCCCCATTGGCGCCATCCCGCTGTTTGCAAGCTCCACACCCGAGTACCGTGAGGCAGTGACACGCCTCATCTCTGCAGCAAATGCCACCTATCAAGAGTTCATCAAATCCGAGGAGGGGCGGGGTTTCAACGGACAAGTCTGCTTGGTCGGTAAGTTCCCATTAGATTGGTTAAAGTGGGGAATAAAATCAGCTGGATGAAGTTTTAGGTTGATATTTTCTTGCTAATACATACAAAATTTTTATTCTTTTGTACAAATTTTAAGAAAAATGTAAATTTAAAAAAATATCCAATTTTGGCAGCTGTACTAAAAAGACAGGAGGGGGTAGAGTCAAACAATAGCACCTTAAGTCTAAACCACAAAGTCGCACCCAAATCAATAATCGCTTATAGCTAGGTTTTAATTGAACTTGTGTGACAGGTGACTCGATGGGCTCTATCATGGGCTATGACGCCTTGTGCCGTAGTGGTCAATACCAGTCGCGACATGACAGTGAAAACAGCATCATGGAGCCTGGCACAGATGGCCCCTTCACGTCTGGTGAGTTATTTTTTTATATTTCTCATCTTTAGATCAATTCTCAAACCAAAATATTAATTGTCAAGTTGAAATCGTAGGGACATTCAAGCAAACTAATTAAGGTTTCACCTAAATATGAATGGTTTCTCAGCAACTTGTTTTCAACAAAATTTAACATTAATGACAAACTAAAAAAAGTGCATGAAAAAATAGGCAAAAATACCTGAAAAATTATAAGAACAATTTCAAGTCAATCAAAACATGTTTTGCTCCTTGCTTAGAAAGTACCCTTTTAAATAAACCTGTGTCAATCTGTGTTATAATAATATTGTCGTTGACGCAGATGAAGGGGACCGTCGACTGCACCCAACGGGCGACTGGGCCGACAGTGAGGTCCACCACCAGCGCCACCTGTCAGCCCCCACCCCTCGTCGGAGATCGTCTTCAACCAGGTGCATGACCCCTCCCCCTTCTTGTTGAATCAGGTCACTGTTAACTTAACTACAAACTTTAAAACATCTAAAATACTATAGTTATTTATTTACAATAATTTATTACTATTCTTTCCCAATTATTAATTCAATTATTCAATTACATCAATTCAATACAGTACTTCATTAACCCTGAACTTGCTCTCACTGTTTTAGTGACCACCAATGTAAACTGGAGTTTGAGGTGACGGACCTCTTCATGTTTGGTAGCCCCCTAGCCCTGGTGCTGGCGTACCGCAAGATATCCTCGGCAGAAGACAAGAGTGGTACGTTACTGCCGGTACTGAACTCGGACACAAGCTGAGGGTTACCGTTTTGTTGCAGCTCCAGTTCCCAGGCCGCAGACACAGCAGGTGTACAATTTGTTCCATCCAACCGACCCAGTAGCTGCAAGAATAGAACCTCTCATATCAGCCAGGTTCTCCATGCTTCCGCCCGTAAATATTGCCAGGTACCAGAAGTACCCACTAGGCAATGGAAACCCGTACCACCTTCGTAAGTATTTATAACTATCATGCATTAATTAACAGAGTTTAGGTTTAGGGAGGGCTTTTGAAATAAATTTTAATTTTAACTGAATTTAATAAACCAGCAGCTGTATTTCCTAATTTTAAATTTAATACGAAAACATCTTTTATTGGTGGTGGGGGAGGGGGATAAAAAAATAATTGGATTTCATTGCATGCAAGTAATGGTTTAATACAATTAAACTTGCTGATACCAGTTTTTTAAGTAACTGTGTATGTTGCTAATATTTCCCTATGATCCCTTTGAATTTACTGTAGAAAAACCATACTACACATATTCTCTTTTATGCTGTAACATTAAATTATAGGGTGAAAAACAGCTAAAAATACATAGTTTGAAAACATACACTAATGCAAATTTGTATATAACTGTTACATTTTGTGCTTGCAGTCGAGTTCATCCAGGCCAACCCCCAGCTGTTCTCGGACTCCCACACGTCAACTCCCGGCTGTCACCTGAGACGAATGTCGGAGGTCAGCATGCAGAGCATCATGTCTGGGGTCAACGACACCCTGCCCATTCAGACCATCAACAACCGTGAGTGTCTGTAGCTAACTTGAGTTTTCCTGCCTTTGGGAGATGGCATATCAGCATTCATAGCAGGAATAGTGCTAAAAACTAGTATTTTTATTTTTTTTTTTGGCAAATACTTGAAATAAAATGGTAATTTGATGAATCCTCTGAAGTAAAATGTTACTTAATAATTTTATTAATTGTCCAGCAAAAATGCTAATTTATATTTATGATGTACAGTAAAATAAAACATGAGAACAACAGCACAATAAATTTTATAAATCCAAAGTTGTTGATTTGTCTTTTCATTGCAACCAATATAAATATAATGAAATAGCGCTTGCTGAATTCTACATTCATAAAGAAAATAAAAACAAATATTAAATTTTTTCTACGTGACGTGTTGCTAGAACTAAAATATTGAATTTTTCATCTGTTAGTATGTTTGGTATTAAAATTTATTATTATTTTTGTTTTTTCTTTCTTCTTTCTTGGTACAAAATGTTAGCAATGTTACTCACAAAATAAATAAAAAGTAAAGTAAAAATCATATATAACAGTGTCTTCCTGACTGTTGACAGTGACTCAGAAGTGGTGGGGCACCAAGAGGATGGACTACGCCCTTTACTGTCCTGAGGGTCTCTCCAACTTCCCCACCAACGCCCTGCCGCACCTCTTCCACGCGAGCTACTGGGAGTCCTCTGACGTGATCGCCTTCATGGTGCGCCAGCTGGGCCGACTCGACCCGAGCACCGCCCTGGGGAGAGACGACAAGGAGCTCGCCTCGTTCAGTCCCGGCCAGCCGCGAGAAAAGTGGCTCAGGAAGAGAACCTCCGTCAAACTGAAGGTGAGCAGGAGGGAAGGATAATGTGGGGATAGTCACGTTAGGCTAGAGATTTGATCTTAGGTCTGTTTGACTATGCATAATTCATTCATAAATCAGATGAATCATATGTACAGGGGACGTAAGGTTAATCTGATTCTGAATTGATTTTATGAAACAGAACTATTAGAAATGGTGAGAGGGTTAATTTTAAAACTTAGGGCCATAATTTGCAAAAGAAACTACATATGTTCATCACATTGCTTTCGTATTTAAAGCTCAGTTACAAAGTTTGGTAGAAATTGGGAAGAATTATAATATGTTATTAATTTCCCCCCTCTTGAGCTAATATTAAACACAAGAACTAACTCTCTCACCTCGCAACTCCCAAATTTTTAACGTCTTGTTCTCCTCCTGAAATATACATTCTCTTCACACATAAAATGTATTTTTGATGCTAATAGTAAATGTGTTTGGATAACGGTTGTAATGGTTGTGTAATTTCTTTCAGGGTCTATCTGTGGTAAATATTCTTTCTGGCTATTTGATTGTGAGATTCCAGCCCATTCTCACTGTACTTTGTATCTTCCGTCTTCTCTTCATTCGTCTTTCGATCATTCTCAAGAGCAAAGCTCGTACAGAGACACAAAAATATGGTCAAAATTTCATGGAAACTTTCTTTATATTTATTTTTGAGCAATTAGCAATTTTTATTTAAACTTTTGCTGGAATGAATTTTGCCTATGAATTTCAATTACTTCCACCCCCCCCCTCCCTTTTTAACATAATCATATTGAAGATACCAGTTCCAAGCTACCCTTCTTTCATTCCTAATAGACGCAATATTTTACTGATGAGCAAGTCAACAACAAATCTTCTTGAAAATGGAAGTTGGACCATTTGGAGCTTGTAGACTCGCTTAATATCACAGTAGTTAAAAAGTATGGTTTGCATTTCCCTTCCTCAATAAATACGTTAAATGACCTGAATTAACAAAACAAGAAATCAATTTTGACTGTTAAGCTTTACAATTGAATCAGAAACCTTTTTTTTTTTATTGTTTTGGTTGCTGCATTTTGGGCATGATACACGAAATTTCAAACCTTACTAACCTGACAAAAATAGCTATTTTACTAAATAATACAGACAGTTTTATTAGCTTGAAGTTTATTTTTTTATAACTGCTTGCTATAAAACCCTTGTAAGATTAGACAAATATGATCTTATGAGGAATATAAGAACATTTCTTGCTTTAATATGATTTTTTTGTGCTTGTTTGACTTTAAATTGTGTGCAGAAGTTTTTCTGAGAAAACCAGTCTTTTAAAACCATATAATGTCTTTGCCAGCTATCTTATACATTGACATGATTACCACTAAATTCACAAAACTATCTCTCCGGTTTCTCAACATAAGCTTCTGTACACACGTTAGCAGTAATTGATTTCAAATTAAAATCCTGACTGATGTGTTTAGAACGTGGCTGCCAATCACCGTGCCAATGACGTGATAGTGAAGGAGGGGGCTGAGCAGGTGCTGACTGCTCGCTTCATGTACGGGCCCCTCGACATGATCACCTTGGCAGGTACGTCTGGGATCTTGTTATATTTCAAGAGGGTTGCCATACCTTCGTGACCTATATAAAAGATGCATGGGAAACTTGACAATTAACAATCTGCATGATTTTTTTTTTTTTTTTTTTCATATTTAGATGGACCTTAAAGTACGTATTTTCATTTTTCAGATATTTTTGAACCCTCGAAAACTTTTAAAATTCAAATTCAAATTCAAATTTTTTTATTCAATCGTTTAGGTTGTACATAGACGAACTTAGATCATGTCAATTAAAAAAAAAACAACAAACAGACAAAGCAAACACAACAAAATAATCACAGTACAC
Source organism: Siphlonurus alternatus (assembly GCA_949825025.1). Taxonomy (NCBI): domain Eukaryota; kingdom Metazoa; phylum Arthropoda; class Insecta; order Ephemeroptera; family Siphlonuridae; genus Siphlonurus; species Siphlonurus alternatus. The sequence goes on from OX463779.1 coordinate 39,851,377, forward strand.
ATAAATAAAATACAATTACATCTCAACTACAATCTGAATATTATATATTTATTACTATGATAACTAACTTAACATATAATTTTTATATTTATTTGAGTTAAACAGAAATCTTGTGTACAAATCTTGTGCTGTAATATCAGATTCATGCAAATATTAAACATGCAAGCATAGGGAAAGACATTACATTACTTTGAAATTAACAACATTTTGCAGCATATTTTTAAATGTTAGAGATTGCAAAAATGTCTGAAAAAATAAACAATATTTATGTAACTCGAGATTCTGTCTTAATATACCTATATGCAATATATGGAACGAAAAACTATCAAGACATGCAAATCTAAGAGACAAAGCAAGAACAAGGGCACAAGAATCACAGCTTCACGAAGACATGGTCAAATTAAGGAAATGCCAAGATGAAATGACAAAGTGTGTTATAGAGAGCAAAAGATCTAAGCTCAGAGAAGAATTGTCAACTATTGACTATAAAAAAGATGGTGCAAAAGCCCACAGTTTCTTCTCATCTTTATGCGGCAGAAAGCAAAAACAGGTAGAAAGAAACGAACCGCTAACTTACAAGACCAAGACCATGGTTGACGATAAAGACAAAGCAGAAGCACTTTGTAAATATTTTGCAAACCAAAGTAAAAAGCTCCATAAAAAACATATTAAATTAAGGAAAAATCCCTATGTAAATGGCTGCTACAAAGCTAACAAACCATTTACAATAAATGATTTAGAGATTGCAATCAGGAAACTGAAAAACAAAAAGTCTCCTGGAATAGATAACATCCACCCAGAATTTCTCGAACATTTGGGCCCAGTTGGGAGAAATACATTACTAAAATTAATAACCTTACGTGGAAAAATAACATACCTGATAAGTGGAGGAAAGCAGAGATAATTCCACTTCTTAAAAAAGGGAAAAATCCACAGGACCCAGGAAGTTACAGACCCATAGCTCTCACAAGTATTTTAGCAAAGGTGGCAGAGCATACGGTGAATCAAAGACTAAAAAGTTACTTGGAAATAAATAAAAAGTTGGCACCGGAACAAGCAGGATTTCGATCACACCGAAGCACGACGGGCCAAGTAACATTCTTCTCACAAAAAGTCAAAGAAGGTTTCAATAGAAAAGAATCAACACTAGCTGTTTTTGTAGATTTCAAAGCAGCCTTTGACACTGTCTGGAGAAAAAAATTACTGCAGAAAATGAAAGAGTTGCAGGTACCAGTTAATATTCATAGATGGATAAAAAACTTCCTGAGTCAAAGATTTATAAGAGTAAAACTGAACAACAGCAAGTCCAAGTTTAGACAAACCAGCACAGGCATTCCGCAGGGGGCTGTGACTAGTCCCTTGCTGTTCAATATACTTATTAACGACCTGCCACAAGAATTTAAGAAAATAGCTGGAATACAAGTACGTATGTTTGCGGACGATGTACTTATTTGGACAACTGGAAAAGACATAAAAGAACTTAACACCATAATGAATAAGGCACTAAAAAAGCTAGCCGAATGGACGGATGAAAATGGTATCACCATAAATACAGAAAAAACTACCTTTGATTACTACAGCCTAAAAAAGAGTGCACAGCCTGACATAAACCTGAGTTACAAAAATATTCCACTGAAACAAGTGCAGAATCCAATATACTTGGGGGTGACCCTAGACAGAAGGTTGGGCGGAGTGACCCATATGGAAAGAAATGCAGACAAAGGTAAAAAGAGACTCTCCCTAATGAAAAGGGTAGCTAGCGTCAAATGGGGAGCGGACCGTGAAACATTAGCCACAACATATAAGACGTAGGTTAGACCTGTGCTAGAATACGGTACCGAACCTTTTATCACTGCAACAAAATCATTAACAGCAGTAGTAGATAAAGTGCAAAACCAGGCCCTCAGAATAATTAATGGGGCAGTGAGATCAACTCCTATTACATCTATGGAGATCAATGCCAACATAGAACCACTACAAGCCAGAAGAGATGAAGCAGCTATGAAATTACATGAGAAATTAATAAGATTAGAAGATCAGGACTGGAACCAATATCAACCAAGCTCAATGAAAACACAGGAAACCTTTATAGAAAAAACTAACAATCTGAAAAAAGAATACCTCAATCCGGAAATTTTACAAAGAAAAAGAGAAATGATAGCGGAAAATTATCTTAGTGTGACGACGTTGAACGTCCATCATTGCATTACAATAGAAAGCATAAATAGTAAAAAAAAACTCTCCTAGAAGAAGAACTCAGACAACTTGCAAATAAAGAAATACACCGGAAGTATCCTCTTCCAAGCTGGCTCCATATCTACACAGATGGGTCTGCAACCCCCGGAGTAGGCAACGCAGGGGCCGGTGTGTATTGCAAGTTATTTCAAGAGTCTACCCCAACAAGCAAACATGGCAGCAACTTTGACGGAGAAGTCCAAGCAATAAAAATAGCCCTACTGAAAACCAATAATCAAAACAAATACCGTAAAATAGTCATACTCTCAGATTCAACTGCAGCAATACAAGCAATAACCTCCTCAAATTCTCAAGACCATAGAGTAAATGAATGTAAAAAACTTATACAAGAACACAAAGACAATAACATAGAAATAGTCTTACAGTAGATACCAGCTCATTGTAATATTCATGGCAATGAGCAAGCAGACTACTTAGCCAAGATGGGCAGCAAGATGACACAGCCAACAACAAGCATCTCCATTCATTCAATTCAAGCTCATATTAATAGTGCAGTGAAACAGAAAGTTGACTCAGATTGGAAAGAACAAGCAAGTATTAAAGCATGGGGAGATCTCATATTTAAATCAGCCAAAACTCACACTTATAATAGACTCACAGGCACTGCTAAATTCAGACTAGATACTGGCCATGACTACCTTGGATGCTACCAGAAGAAATTCAAAATCCAAGATAGTGATCGACATTTGTAAATTGTGTAAAAAAGAACCCCAAGACAGAGGGCATCTATTTAGATGCTCAGCATTAACTGCGGAACTTGACTCGTTGCCGGGCAACATGAAGAAAGAAGAGAAGGAAGCCCTTCTCTAGTGGCTTACTAGAAGTAAAATGGCTGAAACACCAATGCGTGGGCATAAGAAAAGAAGAAGAAGAAGATATATGCAATAAAAATTTCATTCAGATTGTCCCTTGAAGTTCTAATTTCTTTTTCACTCTTCTTTGTGCATTAACAAGTACAATTTCTTACCTTTAAATTATAGAAAAGCAATCATTTTATTCTGAAATGTTCCATTGTCGTACAGGGGAGAAGGTGGACATCCACGTGATGAAGGACCTGCCAGTCGGAGAGTGGACGCAGTTGGCCACGGAGGTGACTGACAAGACTGGACGAGTCTGCTACACGATACCAGACGACCAGGCCCTCAGCTACGGCATGTACCCCATCAAGATGGTGGTCAGGTATGAACTTAAGCTTTCTTCATTATTTAAAAACAAAAAAGTTTATATTATTTATAAATAATATAATTATGTTTAGGAAGAAAAAAATAAAGAATTTTTAGTTTGTTGCTTTCATCTCCAGAATTTCTTTTTTCTCCCTCTGTATTAAAAATAATTCATTTCTTCTTCTGAGCTTAGAATTCTGTTGATCAAATAATTCTGTACTTAGCGTACTTTAATTAACTTTTTGTCTCCTTTGTCAATTTTAAAGTTTCAAATACCAAATAGACCAGAGTCTTTTAAATTAGTTTGACCTTGTGGAGGGTGGACTTCATATTCTATGCTGATAACTTCTACATTTGTGTATTTCTCTTGAGACCCCAGTCAATATATTTACGTGTACAGTATTTTAAAGTGCAACAGTGGACAATTTGCATGACATTTTCTATTGCAGAAATGGATAGAGGGTGCAAAGTTATGCTACTCTGAATTTTTTCTGATTTTTTAGAGACCGGGAACCATTTTTAAAAAATTACCGAAAGTCGATTTTATGACATCACAAGGAGTCTGTTCTTAAGAAAAGAATAGTTGCTAATTGCCCGTGACGTCATAAAACTGACTTTCAATAATTTTTTAAAAATAGTTCCCGCTCTCAAAAAAATCTGAAAAAATTCAGAGTAGCATAATTTGGTACCCTCTATCCATGTCTGCAATAAAAAAATGTCATGCAAATTGTCCATTCCTAGAGGAGAGTCTGCAATGATTGCCCTGATGTTTCAGAGGGGACCACACCTCGGTGGACTTCTACTTAGCAGTGGTACCTCCCCAGACAGAATGTGTCGTATTCAGCATAGACGGCTCATTCACAGCAAGTGTTTCTGTAACCGGGAGGGACCCGAAAGTTCGTGCCGGAGCAGTGGACATCGTAAGGTGAGTCACCGCTACGAATGAGATCGAAACTTGACGATGGAGTCCTCCAATATTCAACATTGCTACTAGCCTGTTGGTTATGCCAGCTCAAGTCTGAGAAAAATTAATTCTGTCAACTCAAGCAGGATATTTGATATATGTAATTAACAATTTAATTCAATAACTAACACAATGCTCTTCTTATATTTTTGAATTGAATTGAATATCTCTTGAACATGATATATCCTTTTAATTAGAAATAGTTCATCTATAGTTATTATTATATTATTATTTTTAGTTTTAGTTGTGGCTATAGCTAAAAATAAAGTAGCAATTCACAACTTTTATTCTCGGCCTATGACATTCCACCTGATCCTAAACCTTGAAAATGAATTTAGAGGTAGTTATGACATTTAGTTCAGCGGACTGTAACAGAGTGATTGACGAGTGTGACGTTGCAGGCACTGGCAGGAGCTCGGCTACCTCATCATCTACATGACTGGCAGGCCAGACATGCAGCAGCAGAAAGTCGTCTCCTGGCTCTCGCAACACAATTTCCCTCACGGACTCGTGTCATTTGCCGACGGACTCTCTACAGACCCACTTGGACATAAGGCAGCCTACCTCAAGAATCTCATACAGGTTTGTCTATAGTCATTAAATTTGGCTGTCTGCTGTAAATGTTTTTATCTAATGTAAAAATATAGGGTGTTGCTGACTTTCATAGTCAAAGAGCTCCAAATTGGCTGTCAGTCATTGGTTTATCCTAACAGAATTCTGTAATGAATTCCCATACCCTATTATTTCTTTGTTATTACATGATTGTCATATTTATAAATTTATATTTTAAAAGTCCAGCCTCATATTTTTTGTATTGGTAAACTTATGAATAGAAAGGAAAAAAAAATACTGTATCATATCTTATGAGGGACTACAGCAAAAAAGACTTTTAATACAGTCAAGAAGTCCTTAACAGTCGAAGTCATTATAGATTAGACAGTATGAAATGAAAATTTTGCAATTTATTATCGAATTTGTAAAAGAATCCCTAAGATCATGATTTCACCATAAAGCCTTCCAAGTCTCTCTAATAATTTACCATAAATGTTGTTTTAGGAACATGGAGTGTTGGTTCACGCGGCCTACGGCAGCAGTAAAGACATCAGCGTGTACTCTAGCATCGGTCTCAAGCCGCGACAGATCTACATTGTGGGCAAGGTGTCGAAGAAGCAGGCGGCGCTGGCATTGCCGCTGGTTGAGGGCTACGCTTCTCACCTGACGGCACTATTAGCACACGGAGGCTCGAGGCCAGCACAGGGAAACGCCCGCATGGTCATTCCCAGGGGCTACTTTGGTCTGCCCGGTCAGAACGCGTCTCTCCGACGGAGAAGGTAAGCTCGATATTTTTGGATGTACATAGTGTAATAATTTTGACTGTGTAGAATGATTCACTTTATAATGTCGTATTAATGTGTGCTTTAATTATATAAATTTTTATCAGTGTTAAATGTTTTATTTTTTTGAGTATTTTTAGTTTTGTATTTAATGTAATAAGAAAGAAAATTAAGATATTTACATATATTATAATTTATATTTTTTTCATATATTAAAATTGTGCATGGTTTTATTTATTTAAAACTATAGTACTTACTTTTGTTTGTTTTTTTTTTCCAATTTGGCCTTCTTATGTACTCAAATATTAATTATTGTATATCAATCTATTAAATGTTAAAGAGCAGCAGAAGTCAAAAGATGTAGTCAGGCATGCTGTGCAGGCACTAGAAAGTTGATACTCAGGGGCATGCTGTGCTGGCACTCAACAGGTGATTTGTTTCAGTAATGAGTCGGCCTCACCTGCTAGGACTCCCGCTGCCTTCGTTGCTAAGCGCAAAGTCTATCTTAGTCACGTCTAGTAGCGGATGCAAGCTCGCTGCTCTATCACCTCGTTATTTGTAACTCTTTTTTTTGCATTTTGTGTGTGGATTCAAGCTACCATTGGGTTGTAAACAATGGTAACTATATTTTTTTTTTATTTATGTAATTTATTATTTTATTTTATTGTTAAAAAAATTAAACAATAATTCTTCCACTTTTTCTATCTTTCTTCTAATCATATTTGCATCTGTATTGTATTGCATAATATTATATAACAGCTTGGCGCATTTTTTTTTTTCTTGCACATTAATATAAATAAAAAATATTACATAGAAATTCACAGGTTTTGTAAACTAATGGTAATAAAGGCTTTTGACATTTTTCTTTTTGTTCTCCTTACAGGAAAAACTTTTAATTAATTTTTCTCCACCAAAACATCCATTTAACACTTCTTTTTATTATTTTCTTTGCAGTTCACACAGTAAACTATTCCACATAGTCCCTCAAACAATTAACACACAAATTTGTGATATATTATTTACACTTGTATAAAAAAAACAGTATATATACTATTATTTTTTTTAATAAATGTGATCAAATTATAAAATAAAAAAATAAGCGTGCTATTATTTTTATTTTGTTAATTATTGTACAAAATATTTTTCAGATGAAGATGTCACTTGTGTTTTGCACGTCTGATTGTGAGAAACTCTACTGTGAAAAATTATTTGTCAATGACTACGTGACAGCTAGAGCAAGCAAGCACCAGTAAGCACTGAAATGCCGATTCGTACTAGCCGTTGTGGCCACTACATTCTTGTTTAGAGCACTTCTCACTGTCGCAGTTCCAACAAAACTGTTTATTTTATTTTTTTTTTCCTTATTTGCTTTATTGCATTTTTGCCTGAACTAATTTTTTAATGTGGATAATTTTTATATTTTTATGAGACAAATCTTTTTTTTTTCTGCACTCTCAAAAGATCAAAGAATTTAGACTAGATTTTTTGAAAAATGTAGGTGTAATGGTTCAGAAATTATTATAGATGTTGTTGCTTATTGTTACTTTGTAAATAAAAGTTTTCATATGATAAAGGTTGCCCTTGACAGTTTAGCTGCTGTATATTCGTGGCGAATGAAAAGTAGCAAATTCATTGCTGGGAACCCTTTGTTCTTGAAAATTTTTGGTCTACAAACTAGCTATGAAGCAAGGACACCTATTATAGTCTCTGTTCGTGGTTTTAATTTTAAAGGTCATCAGACCTTAGAACAATGTATAAATAGTTCAACAATCTTTAAAAGTCATATATATGTATTTGTATATTATAACGATGGCAATGTCTCAGTTAATGCTTATTTTTTTCTGTAAATATTCTGCAATTATTAGTGTATGGACTATTTTAGCCACAAAGCAAATATTTAATGAAATACTAATTTCATTAGCATTTGTTGCAGCGTTGCCATCTAAATATAGTTTTCAAATCTTGGATATATTTTTACTGTGAATTTTCTATTGTTCATCATTATTGATTTGAAATATCTATGACATATCATATGAAATGGAGGCATTTGTTTTGCATGGCTTATAGCAGTAGCTCTATTACACAGTATATTGTTACTAGAAACATAATAATTTAATGTAAATATTTTACTTTTGATTTCACATAGTGATAAAATAAAAAGACAAATTTACATTGACAAGTAAAGTCTTGGTACCTGTTAAAAGAGCATGTTAAAGCTATGCCAAATAATTTCATATTGTATGAGATATTTTCTCTCAAAATAAAATGTAATGCACCAGAGTTATTGATTTGGTAATCTATCTAAACCAACAATCTCTCCAATTTATTGTTTAAATAAAAATGAAATACATTTTTTTTTAGTCTTGTGTGTTTGCGGCTGCAGCCAAATGTGTTTAAAAAAAAAAAAATCCTGTCTGTCCTTCAAGTCCATCTGCTTCAAAAATAAAGCTGGTGGTTGGTGTGCATCTTTCTCTGCTTTTCATGGTGACTTGTGCTTTTTCTAGAGCATCTTTGTTGTGAGCACCAATTGTAAATTACGTGTAACATGTGTTCTTGTTTTAATATTATTGTTTTCGTTTTTTATTTTCAGTCGCTCCACCAAACGTTCCAGTACCCACCCTCTCGTGGGTCAAAAGTCGGCCTCTACAGACGGAGGTAGTCTCAGACGACCTCGAAGATTACCCGCACGTCCTCCAACCCTTTCTGAGTTGGTCTAGCGACGGTGAACGAGCAAGCGCGTGAAGTACCTCAAGCCAATCAGCCATGTGTTCCAGTCTTCTCAAATAAGTTTTCATTATTATAAACAAGATCTCATGCAAAACAAGTGGACAAAATAATAATAATACAATACGTGCGTCATCAATCCAATTCTAAAAGACAAACTTAAAATTGTTTTATGTTGATATAAAAAAAGTCAACGTATAATAAATTAATAATAATAAGAAAAGTAATTATTATAACAAGAGACACATACTGTATCCCAGTGCCATGCTATTGCCCTCCTATATTTCTGAGAAAAAAAAATTGCTGTGTTAGATTGAAAAATGATTTTCTTACAAAATCTCAATTCAAAATATGTCCTGAATTATTACTCGATTTAATATTATATATATATCTACATTTTTGTATTGGAAATCAGTATCATATTATTTCAATTCTTAAAAAAAAAATTGTTAAAAAATATTATTATCAGTGGTATATTCAAGCTTATCGGCTAAGATTTCCAATACATTGATAAGTATTTAACTGTGGCAGCCGGTGGCAAGTTAGGGGCGATAGAGAATTGTGGCTCAGGACTGCGAATACGCTTAATAATTACATTTGTTACGATACTTGACATGCAAAAGTCACTTCACAGACCAAATTTGGAAAATTTGTTAAAACACTCGCCATGCTTGGTGTCGTCTTGTTGAAGTGACTTGTGCCGCTGGCCGACGTCCCGTGATATTGAGCCGAGAAGGATAACGCTTGCCTCCGAGCTGCCGCCCTCTGATTACGCTTTGTCCTCGGGGTGGTGGCACCCCAGGACCGTGGGGGCCGTCAGGGTCACCAGCCAAGTACTCAGAAAATATACTCTTTGTTAAAATTACGTCAATATTGGTCTTCCTCAGGTGAAGTAATGTTGTTTCTTTTGTCTTTCAAATCTTAGTTTATTCCTCAGATTTTGTCAACAGCTGTCCTTGTAATTATAAAACTGAACGAAAATGGAAATTACAGCCTAGATGGCTATCAGTTGTTAGATTTAAAGAATTGCAACATCAAAATTTTAATTTTATCAATTAAAGCGTCATCTTTGCCAAAAGCTGTACCATATACTATCCAATAGTTGTTGTAAAGATTTTATTGCAATCTTTGGAGCAGCATGTAATAATTTGCTAAATAATAAAAAAAAAATGTTTGGTGTAGTTTTGCAGACTCCACAGAAAAAGAGATGTGTTAGTAATTAACTTTGATTTGTAACTTAACACTAAATGAAATAGTAAAACTCAGAGCTGTTATAGTAATTACATTGATTGGTTCCATGGCCAAAAAAATAACAACTAGCTTTTCCACTAGTGGGAATTTTTGTATGAAAGAAATTTAAAACAAAAAAGGGTTATTTATTAAAGGAGCATGCATGCATCAAAGAAACAGTAATTTAATTTATTTTTATTTTTTAAGCAACTTTTTCTTATTAACTACAAACGATACATGTTTTCTATAAATAAGGCCTATTCATAAGGTTGTAATATATGTATATCATATCATATTGTTATTTTTAACCTCTACTGTAAAGTGCAAGGCTGGTGACTTGGGCTTGATGGCTCGCACAGACTTAGTCAAATATTACGAGAATAGTTTATCATTACTGTTGCTAATATTGTGATAATAGATGATGGAGTGCATGTGAAAACACATTTCCCCCTTCCGCCTTAACATAAGAAAGTAATGTTTTTAAAGGGTTCGGGTGATAGTGCCGGTAGATGGCAGCACTGACTTTTCAAATGTTAATATGTTTCAATCTTATTTTTTAGACCATTGTCAACTATATGAATTTTGAGATAAGTAATTGTTCTGGGGTACAAAATAATTTATAGACCTCTTATTTAAAGTCCAAGTATTTTAAAAACTGGTTTAAAAATTATTAAAAATACACACATAACATGACACCATATCCCTCACGGGGTAAGCCAGCAGCATTATTGTCCGCTAATGTCCAAAGCAACCTATTAAAAGTACTTATTTTAAATTAGAGCTTCTTAAACCATATTATTTTGCACCCTATTAGAGCAACTACTTTTTTATCTCAAATGCGAGCAAAGAGATAAAGTTCTAAAATAACTCAAGAATATGAGATTAAGTCAATATTACCAACGTCCGGCACTACACGCAATCCTCTAAGTTTTGTTTTTTCACAATGCCTCAATAGAGGAAAATAATGTTATTGCAGTACTACTCGTAATAACATTAAAACGTCTATGTTGTGTGTAAAAGAATGATTATCTAGTAAATAATAATATAATATCCTGATAAAAAAAAAATTATAATTGCACTATCCATCCTTGCCTAATGTGTTGTTGTATGTGTCATAATATATACCAATACGTATTGTTAGACCCTAGTTTTTATCAATGTTCCAAAGATCAACTTATGAAAGATTATTATTATTATTGTTATGCTAGTGACTCAAAGACGTAAAATAATAAATATATGTACAAAAAAATAAAAATATATATAATATAGAGTATAGTATGTATTAGAAAAAAAAAATACTATCTGGAAGTTTCTAATAGAATATTTTTATTTTTTAAGATATTAGAAAGAGATATTAAAGTGTTTGTGAATATGTTTAATGAATAATTGTACCATTGTCTATCACGGAGATCAGTTTTAAATTCAGAAATAAATTAATTATCATTATAATTGGAAAAATGCAAAAGAAATTAGAAATAAAAACCTTTTGATTTGATTTTCTTCAAAACAGGAGAAAAGAAATTAAAAGTTTCAAGTAAATGCTATACACTGTGCCAAAATAATTCGCAACTCACTCATTAGCCTGGCTGGGTAAAACATTAACTTGATTGGTGGGTGGTTTGAGAGGGGGATGCAATGTTGTCTGGAAGTTATCGTCGTGGAATGTTCTGCAGCAGCCAGTTAAATTTGAACGGACGGAACAGAATTTGAGCAATCCATTGAACTGAAATTTCTGCAACAACTTCCATGCAAAATAATTTATATATTATATATGATATATATATATATATATATATATAGCCCTAAATTCACCCCACTGTTTAATTAAAGGTCAACTGTCACGGTTGCCAATCAAGTTAAGGATATTTTGGACTACCATTTTGATTTTTAGTAATTATTTTTTTTTATTTTTACCTCTACATTACATTAAACTTAATTTCTCTTTGTATTTAACCTGTAATGAATATAATTTATTTTTCTCATATATTCCCCATTGTGTTATAGAATGTATTCATTACATATGTTATAAGAAATGGAAAGTTTTACACAGGAAGTTAATTAAATTATGAAATTGTTATTATAAATATGGAATTTTCATCTTCTTATTGGAATCTTCTTATTGGATCTATTTCCTAATTTGAGCTCGTTTGCATTATTTACAATTTGTTTCGTAATGAGTATATTTTATGCTGCTTGATATTAGACAAAATTTCTAAGAAAATAATAATTTTGGCTCTAACATTGCCCAATATTGGCATTGAATTTAACACCCTACCTTTTTCATTGTCGTGGTTCAAAAGTTGTAGTTGTCCAATTAATTATTTTATAAAATAAAATTATATTTTAAGTTACTCAAATAACCAGTCAAAAATGTATTTATTATTTAAATTGGCTTTATTATTTATGGTTTGTAATTAATACTATATATTGATAAATATTTAAAATATTATATTTAAACTAAATTAAACAAATATGACTTAAAACTATTTTCTGTGTTATGATACCATATTTTAAAAATGTTCCTCCAAAATAAAATAAATAAATTAAATACTCTTGAGATATTATTAACAAAAAAAATGATCAATTTGTTATGTAATCTTAATTTTGTGTGCAGTTGACTGTAGTGAAATTCTAAATAGATTTTAAGAACATATTAATTATGTTTAAATACCATTAATTGTTATATTTAATTGTTTTAAATCGAGGAAAATGAGTTCTGATGATGTGTTACCTACTAATAAATTAATTTTCTTTCATTTAAAAAAAAATATTGTGACATTACAAAAAGCAATTAAATTATTTTGCACCTATTCGTTATGTAAATTACGTATATTAATATAATACATAATATATATTCATTAAAACAGAAGTATTGAATATGTTAAAATTAAATTAAAAATTGACTGAAATATGAACAAAATGATTTCACCATTTTTAAATTTATTGATAAAAAATATTAACATGTATACAATTGGATATTCCTTATGAATGAAAACCCATTCTATTATAGTTTGTTTGTAGCAGAGCAAAGTCGTTATACAGTTCTGACTATATATTATGGTTGTTACAGATGATAATGACTAGAAAACTTGCAATATTATATTAAAATAAATGTGAATTAATAAAATTATATAATGACCCGATTGTACATGTTGTGACAAAATACTTTATTGTTAAATCTTTTTATTTAATTTATTACTATATATATATATAAACAAACAACAAATATTTCTCATTAAAATATATATATTACAGTTAATATGCCGCTATGATCATCTTCATCCGTTAAAATGAATATTTTCTTACATACAATAACTGAAATATAATTTCTTGAATAGGGCAATATGTGTTTGTTCCCTGTACAATTTAGATTTACCAATCAAAAAGGATTTCACTTAAATGTGTGAATTTCAGAAAAATGTTAAGTAGTGTCAAAAAAAGGATTGTGCAGGGTTGAGTAAAGTTAGCTCCTACAGAGTTATTCTTAAATGCGATTTGTGCCATTTCTATATTTTTTCTGTAAATAAATTTCATTACAAGTGATAAAAAAAATACATATAATAGTTTCTTTTCCTTTACTGCCTTAATTCCTGACAAAAAAAAATTATTTTTAACCAAAACTTTTTTATACTGCTGGGGAAAAAAACTTTTATTATATTACGACAATAATATAATTATATATACTGAATATATATGTATATATTATGATTTTTTTTTAAAGCGTTAAGGGTAAGGTAACGCCACCAATGTTAAAAAAAATCCCTCTCACAAAAATTCTGAAAAAAATTTAAAATGTTCTCCTCTATACCCCCTATCAGTACCTAAAATATCAGGTATACAAATACGATCTAGTTTTTGAGTTATAAATTTTTAAAGTTGACTACTTTAACATGGAGAAATGAAACTCCCATGTTAAATTGGTCAACTTTAAAAATTCATAACTCAAAAACTAGATCGTAAAATATACCTGATATTTTAGCTACTGATAGGGGGTTTAGAGGAGAACATTTTAAATTTTTTTCAGAATTTTTGTGAGAGGGATTTTTTTTAACATTGGTGGCGTTACCTTACCCTTCTGTAAATTTAATTTAAATGCCCATACTTTTTAAAATTTTACTGTAAACTTTTAGGGCAAAATTTAGCAAACTTAAAAAGAAAAAAATTAATAAAACTATAAGTACACACTATTGCAAATTAAAATGTCGCGGGCCGGCTATACTTTAACATACAGTATATTATATAATATAAATGGATCAGACATTTTTATCTAAATGGAGTGTACAAAATAAATATCACTAGTGATATTTATGTATGAATTTACCAAAATTATAAATACATCTCAATACACGCTAAATAAAACAAACATTGTGCAAATAAAAATAAAGTAATTGCAGGTTCAGTTCCAAAAAAAATACTAGTATTTTGTTATATTGTATATATTTTTTATATAGATTTATTGTGTTATATACAAGACACTATATAATATGAGTTGCACACACCGCCGTTGTGGGGACTTGCTTTTGTTTTGTGATAAACTTCTACACACATCAACAACAGTTCATACCCTTCCTCCACCAGTGCTTCTCTGATAAGATGGCCACTAATGAGTTTGAGCAGACACATAAACTATTGCAGCCAGACCCTGACAAACAACACTATTTCGTGACCAAATAAATTGTTAGATAAATTTTCATTCATTCAGTATATAATAACATTATTTACAATAATTATTTTCTCTTTATTGGCTGCAGAGAGCTTTTGAATTTTTTTTTTTTAATAATGTCACAAAATAGTTGCTGTTTTTTAGGTGACTAGGAGGGTCATATTTTTTTGGTAATTTGCAGATCTGAGGTAAAAAATAAAAGATATAAAGTGGTAACGCATGACAGCTTGAGTTTTTTTTTTTTCGCCATTTCATTTACAAACTGTGAGAATTAATGTAGCTCTGTGTATTGAACTGCGAGTATTGAGAATTAAAATCGCCACTTCCTTAAAAACCTCTGATCTGATAGTATTTACAAATCAGTTTTATTATTTTGTTTTAGACATTTTAGAATAATTTTTATTGGATAAATTGTTTTATTTAAATCTAATTTATAAATCGCCATAGTTTTTTTGTTTTCAAATATTGTATTTTTAATTATTCTGTTTTGTTTTTTTAGATTGCTTTCGCACCAAAACACCCATATATGTAATAACATTCAAATTTTTTTAAGGTGTGAATTTGTCCGACTAGATTAATTATATATTTATTATTGTTTACACAATAGATGATTTATTTTTTATAATATCTACTGTATTAATATTATTATTATTATAATATATATATTTAAATATCATTTGAGAAAGAGCAGCCATTCTTTTAAGCCATATACAATTTTTTTATTTATTTATAATATATAAATTATTATTATTACAGACTAGCTCCATTTTTATATATATATAATTATTAAGTTTCAACAGTTTAGAAAAAGAAGTTAATAATTATATTTGTTTTTGTGTATATTAATGCTATTTACAGGAAGCTAGAATAAGAGTTGACCATATAAAGGAAATATATGGCTTAAATAATTAGCATAATTATAAATGGTAGTTGTGAGGTATGTAGGATATGGGAGGGAAAATGCAAAGAGAACAATAAAATCAATGGCATATTTTACATTTGCAGCCGAGGGAAACATAATGGAAAATAAAAATTTAAATTATTAAGTAAATTAAATTTTGCAAGGAAATATTTCATACATTTAGAAAATAAATATACCCTTATTTTGATATTTATTTTGTGTGATTTCGTGACAAAATTTGTTGCAAAAAAAGATAGCCAAATTTAAATCAATGAAAATTAATTAAACTGTAATTTTAAAATGAATTATTTTTTTAAGAAATGACAATTAACAATTGTTCATGAAAGTGCTTTTAGAATATGACCATTAAACCAGACAACTTGTAACTATTTTTTATGATGTTGTTAATTAATCGATCACTTTTATCAGTGTTTATACCTAGAGTTTGGAGAAAAAATGTTGTCAGAAAAAAAATGCATTTGTCTGGTTTCGGTAGATGACAGATAAATAAACATAATATGAAAGCTGAAGGTGATGGAAGTAGTGCAACCACACATTAAATCCTCTTGCTTACTCGACCTCACCCCTTTATTTTTTTATGCGTAAATGAATATACAGCATAATAAGTATAAAAAGTATAAACAAAAACACTTCTTTTAAAATTATCAAATTCTTGCTTGCAATATTTTTAAATTTATTAAATAGATAAATATATAGTGAAGAGTTTGGCCGACCATGCGTAATTGCGGCGTTATTATAAAAGAATGATTTTTATGAATTTTATTGACGCCTGATCACAGCTTTTAAAATCCCAGCTACTTTTCTTTAATAGTTTCGAGTATTATAATTATACATTTTTGAAGAAAAAGTTCAGGGTAGCAAACTTTATATGGTGTATTGATTTATGAAATAAATACTTTTTTCTTTGGTCACCAGTTCATAGTTGATTTTACCGACACTTGTATCTCAAGCTATAGTTGCACCATTGCCATCATAATTATATAGATTTCGTATTTTTGCCGAAAGTTCATAGCTAACGAAATTATGTAAAAGCCATATTTATACGTTACATTTATCTTTGCTGAGCTAGAGAGCAGTGGCCGCACACCAATGATAATATTATTTTTAATATTAATTTCTCCCAGAGAATTGACAAGGTATCATTTTTCACATCATGATTTTTTTTTTCTTCTTCTTTAGTTCTATATATTTTTTTCCCCATACACGGAACATTTTTTTTCCTATATTTCTACACATCCAAAAAACAAGGTACCACCATTTTTTTTATATATATATTTACAAACATATAACATTAAAATAATTTAAAACTCAGTAGTATACACAGTATAAAACTTAATTACAGTGTGTTTGAAAATGGAAAAATGTAATACTTTTTTTAATGGCAATAAATAAATCAAAATTAATTCACGCGACAACAACGACTTTCATGCAAATATATAAAACAAAAAAACGTGCAAACTTCTCCAATATTATGATTTGTTTAAACACGTATATTAAAGGAACATTTAATTAAGTCTTATTATTTAATCATTTTTTCCCTAATCAAGTGTACAAATATCTATAATTATTATTATACAATAAATAATTTAACAATAAAGAAGTGATATTTTTTTTTTACTGCGCAACAATTAATGTTGCTAATTAATCTCATTTTGTTCGCACTCGTACAATATATTGATATGAAGATAATGAGATAATGTTTACTACCATATTACATATGGGTACGTTGCACAACGGTAAACTTATCTAAAAAGTTCTAAATTAATCGGCTTCATATTTAAATATGGTGCAATTTTTATAACAAAAAAAAAAAATCTTCCATTTATATTATTTTAAAATATCCATTCAGTCAAAATTATATTATAATAAATACATAATATCAAGTATAATAATATAAGCATCATTAAGTTTTTTTGTGAAAAATATTAAATACTATTGCACCATCTTTGATTTCTATATGCATCGCACAACACTCATCGATTGCTTAATCAAGGAATGTATTAATTATTATTAATTATGAATTGACTAAAACTTTACCACTCGCCTCCTTACTTAAAAAACTACCTCACATTTATAACACTTTTTGGACTCCCTTTTTTTTTTAGTTTGATTTTATTTATTAATATATTAATGCAATTTACTTAAACAAAGGACCAAGATAACTATTTTTATAATTTTATTTAAAAATCATGTTCCCCATGTTAAAACGTGTGTAAATTCTTTTTAAAGGTAATTTAAATTTGAAATTGTTTATAATTTTACTTGGTCCTCAGTTGGAAGCAACTTTGCTACTTTTTCAGTCCAAGAGGCGAGACTCTCTACAAAGTTGTACGCTGACGAATACGTGCGCTGCAATTAACCAAAATGTCACGGCTAATAATTAGATCAGACGAAAATCTTCCTCCCGCGTTATTATCTCCATTTCTCCAAGTCCTTCTCCTATTCCTCCTCACAAACCCTAATTAGTTATGACACTTGTCGTTTTTAATTTTTCATGCTGCCTTCTTATAATAATGTGACGTATCAGGCTCCAAAGTTTTCGCTCGAGAGGCCGCCGATGCCGCGCGAGACGAGCGAATCTCAGGCGTTAGATTCCTTTAAGTTATCGAAATATTCTAAAATCTGCTCGTAGTCCATTCCAAGGTTTAGATCTAGCCCCACGTCACTTCCCATCAGCTCGTCTTGTTCACGTTCCGAAAACATTGGATTTCCGACTATGGTCGCTCGTTTAACTTGCGCCGCTCCGCTCCCCGATCGTAACGCCACTTGTTGTTCCGCGGCGAACACCAACCCCACATCCTCATCTTCTTCTTCTCCTCGGGTATTTCCCTCCTCGTCCACTGGTGGTACCTCGGCGGCGGGAGCGAACGGAGGAGCGTGCAGACGCCGACCTTTGACGTGCCGCGATCGATTGTTGTTGTTGTTGTTATTATGATGGTGATGGTGATGATGATGATGGTGCTTGCGGGGTGGTGCACCCTCACCTTGTCTAGGAGGAGGGCTGCTCCGTGCAGTCACCCCAATGTTCCGGTGAGGAGGGACCGGTGGCTTGTAGTCCGGGTCATCGGGAGAGAGTGCAGACACGTCCATGGCGCTCTCTTTGCTGACCACCGGATGGGCAAGGAGAGGAGGGGGCTCCGTTCTGCACAGCAAAATGTCTTGGGTCATCAACAAGTATACAATTTTTAATAGCTAATTACATCCAAGTTGAATACTACGTATGTGCTAATTTAACTAAATAGTTTATGTGCAAATATTTAACAGAAACTTAATTGCATCTACAAAAAGTGCAGAAACAGAGTTTGCATTAACAATAAAGGAAATATTGATATAATAAATAATAAATTAAAATAATAAAAATTTTAAGAAATAAAACGTGCACGATAGCAAGCGAGAAGTGCAGTGCAGAGAAATCTCGGTGATAAGAATGGCAATAGTATTGAATACTTTACAGCTAAGCGGTTTACACTACAGTGCAACAACAGTCTTGGCCACTTACATGTGCCACATGTTATCAGTGCGGTGCGGAGGAACGGCAGGTCGCTTGCAGTACGTGGAAGTGTCGATGGGCGCTCGAGACGGTAGTTCGATGTGACACGGGTTGTCAAAGCTCGCCGGTTCTCTGAAGCCCGGGTTGCTCGTGATTCTCACGGCAGCCACTGAAGCTCCGGCGGACGGCGCTCCGTTACTGTGCGCTCCGTTACTGTGCTGGCTGTGGTGTGATGCACTCGCTCGGTTACCGGCCCGCTCCAACGTGGCTCGGCCCAACCAAACCCAGTCGTGTGCGTTGGTGGTGGACTCACGTTTACCAGCACTGCCATGCAGACGGACGTTATGTGGAACCCCAGTGGCTCCCAAACTTCGTCCTGCCATATCAGCTTGTTTGAATTTGGACGCGTACACCACGCAGGATACGACAAAAACGACGATAGCAAAGCAGAACGCACCCAGTAAGACATACATTCCAATTTCTAAAGGTGTCATTGGTAGATGATGTCGTCTTTGTGCGGGATGTTGTCTAGCTTGTACTGTGGGCTCGTGATTATTCTCGTCCTTAAGGGGAATTCCGATCAGGATATCGTGTAGATCTGCAAGGTCTCTCCCTCGAGCCGCGCCCCCTGTCCCCGCCTCACTACCATCGTTCTGTACGAACTCAGGACGTTGACTGGCCGTGAAGTCTACTTCGACGTTGGCAAACGCGGCTGCGAGGGCGGAGAGGGACGAGGCGGGGGGTCGGGCCCGCGTGGAGCCGCTGCGGCGTGCGGGACTGTTGCTGCAACGATCGTGCAGGCGCAGTGTGACACGCAGCAGGTCCCCCCGTCCCTCGCCCACCGCGATCACACGAGGGTGCGGAGAAGCGGCCATCGGTGCAAAGGCCACCACCTCGGGGTCGAGACTCTCTACAGACAATACGTAGTCGGACACGGCCACGTCACGTAGGGGTGTCCGGGAATCGTCCGAGAATCGTAGCTCGATGTCCAGCAAACCCTCCTGCAAGCATATGACGTCATCTCATCAAGTTATCGTCATGGAAGCGGGAAAGGTGAAAAAAATATATATTAACGGAATCCTGAAAAGATCAATCTATAAAGAGTACAAAGCAAATAAAAGATAATTTAATTTTCATTATCGTTTCTTATTTATCCATTATATATTTAAATATATATATAAAAAATAATTTTGCTTTGCAGACGAATAAAAATTACACTTCTTATAATTAAATACAAAATTACATATTAAGTTATTCATTTTTACGATGCAATGAATTGCTTGTAACTCATTTTTTTTATACATTTTTTTAGCATATAACACATGAACGGTAATACTGAAAAACTTTGCTCAAATTACTAAACTAAAGATACTCGTCAAAACTGCCAGGCCCCACAACATGGAGAACCTTACGCACAATAATTTAACAAAACACACCTGGTATTGCGCGGTGAGACGCCGGGTCACGGAGGTGGTGGCCACGTAACCGCTGTTGCTGGGGGCGCCACCTCCCTCGGGCGCGATGGCCAACTGCAGTCCGGACACCACCTGCACGCTGAGGCCGGCCAGGGACACCCGGTCACTGCCCACCCGTACCTCCTTGGCACCAAGCACCCGGCCGGTCACCGGCGACACCACCTGAACACGGAAAAATTAATTTGGAGTTCAACATACAGTATTATAAGTAGGTACTTAATGATTTAGAGATTTTAGAGTAAATATTTTAAGATATCGTTAGCATTCACCCAATTATTTTTCAATATAAAGATTCAGGATAAAAGGTTCCGTAAAATTTTTAAAATCAAAATCAATGGGAAGGACACTGTAACGTCATAGCCACAGGCAAATATTTAACACGCAAGCATAGGGAAAAAACATATATAATAAATATATCTGGAAAACGTTGCATTACTATGACATCAGAGCGTCTTTCCTCTCGATTTTTAAGGTATTTAACGATTCAAAATAATCTGAAAAAATTTAACAATACCTATAACTTTAGGTCCTATATACAATAAAGAATCCATTGAAGGAAAGCACCCCATGCATCAGCTAAGAAACCTTCCTCAATGGAACCTAATAAGGGTGAATGCCCCCAAACCAGCGACTCACCTGCACCTCAGAGCGACCCACACTCTGTCCCTGCAGCACGCGGCCGTGCAGCGAGGCGATGCGCGAGTCAGACACCCTGAGCAGCCCGAGCACGAGGTCCGTGACCCTCAACCACGTGCGCCGAGAGCCGAAGAACGAGATGCGTCCGATGTCGTGGTCGTCAGCGTAGAACCGAGAGTAAACCTGGAGGAGAATTAATTAGTATGTCATTTTACTGTACTACAAATGCCAGCGGTAGGTGCTGTTTCAGCTGTTTGCTGTTAACGAATCTCCAGGAATAAAATTGACTTCTAAGAAGGCTATCCTATCGCTGTAGCGTCTGCTCAACATTTTAGCATACCACAGATATTAAATTTTTAAAAAATGTTACAACCTTTAATTTAATAATGAAAAAAATAAAATAAAAATCACTGAAGCTTTCATTTTTAGTTGAATTCATGAAAAATACAATAAAAAAATGACATCTGATATTTTTAAAAAATACATTTTCTAGCAATCAAAGATAATAATTGATTTTTTTTTTTTAATAACTTGCACCTCTCCACAAGTGGTGCTCACCTCCACCGTGGTCTGCTGGAACCTGAGGCGACACAGCGGACGGTCCGGAGGCTCCACGGCCACCTTCTCCTCCGGAACTGCGGCCTCGTTCCAGCCCCCGCGGTGTGCCCGCCCGTTCCCCTTGTAGCTCATTTCGTCGGCCGGAGACCGCTTCACCTTGCTATTAACATAGTCGGGTGTTGGTTGTTTTACACTACATTTGTCAACTATTATTTTATACAGTGAAAAGTGTTGAAAATCTATATAAAGCTATAACAACTCCTATAAAAAGATAATCAATTTACTGTTTAGTTATAAAACGATACATTCTAATACAATAGATGCATTAGTGAAATTGCAGCATCTTGTTAACACTAATTTTATATACTTGGCACTGCTGAGGACATACTAAAATGTAACTGGTGATTTCAAATATAATGATCGGCAAATGAGATTGGACGTTAATTAATGATAAGAAAGGTGATACTTTCTGAACTGGGAGATGCTTAGAGCCAGGGCTACAAGAACTTACCTGAGAGCGAGGATGGCGACAGGGTCAGGGACGCGCCATCCTTTGACCTGACTGAGGCGATGGTCAGCCACCCACACCTCGAGGGGCAGTTCTGGTGTCCACACTGTGAAGCGGGCGAGTCCCGAGTACGGTCCGTACTGGACAAGCACCGAGGCGTTGCTGGAGCCGCGCACCTCCGAGCCGTCCACGTACACCGAGCTGCACGACGAGGACACCTGGACATGGAGAACAGACCGGTCATGGACAGATCTAAGAAGGTTAAGGGGGAGTTACATGAGCGACGGACATGATACGGCGAGATTTTGACACACTTATCGTAAAATCAATATTTCTAAATGAATTTGTCTGCGAAAGTTTTGGTATTACCTGATTTGAAGATTAAATCAGAAACGCTCCTCCAAGCTCTTATTATTGCAATATTGTTAATGTATTGTTCTAAGCTTTTAAGAATTAATTCATCCTATCTGTCATCTATAACAACTAATTCACGCTATTGTCATTATTAGTGAGGAAATTTCTTACAGGTGAAAAGTTTATTTACATGGAATAGCTTGTGATCCAGCTTTTTATAATGCAAGAACGCATCACAAAAAGCTTCCAAATTTAAAAAAATACTATAGATGCAAACGATGATTTGTTTATGTGTATATATATAATATATAATAGATTCACAGAACTGGTCTATGCAACTTCCTTGTATTGATTATACAAAATTAAGAGGTATTTATTATTATAATTATCTTACAATTCTATGACATCAAGTAATACTATGTGAAATCTCTATCATTTCCGCAGTCATTTCCTTGCATATAAAAATTCTCCCCCCTCCCTCCGTTATCATTAGATTACGTTATTTCCCAAAATTATCATTGCTCTCTTGACAGGATTTATCATATAACATTCAAAATTTGATTGCGGCTTCTTAACCATAAAATATATACGTGTAAAATATTTTAAGAATATATGAAGATGAAATTTCTTCTAAAAATAACTTATAAGATAGATTAAGCTATAAATATGGTAGATATATGTTATAAAAAGTTGTTCATATTAACTCACAAATAAATTGGCTGAACATCTAGTTTGTAATGAACAAATATTACCCCCATCTTGAGGCAAAACTCGTTGGTATATAAGGAAAGCAATTTCAAGTTGGCAACTCGAGCAAAAGTTTGCGTTGATTGGATTAAGACAGGGCGTTCCCCGTTCCTTGTTGCACATCGACCCTCTGCGTCTTATAAGAAGCAGTGTGGAGTTATGATTCATTTCTTATCGCGTTGCAAAAAATAAATTTGCATGGAATTTACTTATGATCGGAAGTGTACGTTCTTTTTTCTAATATTTATTTTATTTATTCAAATAAAAAATGTCCTATATATCCGGCTATACTTTAACATGATCGAATCGGACACTTATTTTTGAATAGAGTGCAGTACTTTAAACACAGATGTACTTACTATACTTATTTTCCCAGTCTCTGTATATTTAATAACCTCCTTAGCGATATAAAAAGTGAAACACATTTGAGTGCCTTTTAAAAGAAAGTATAAAACACAGGTCTTTATTTAAAATATTGACTTTTTTTTATGAAACTTCTTTCATAAAAAAGAAAGAAAACTTAAGAAAGATTAAGAAAACTTCTTTCTTACGAAACTTCTTTCTTACTATTTTATGTTAAACTGATTTATGGTGTATATGTCGTCATATCATCAATAATTTTTTTGAAATTAAATAGGTGTGGATATTATTTATGTCCGGGTATGTACAACCCTTTACCATGTTGTAGCTGCAGACATTGCTTATAATGCTCAGGGTAGCATACCCCGTGAATCACATTAGCGCTTATCAGCACGTTCCCACTGTCTCCCCCCCCCCCCTCCATCCGCCCTCGCACAAACCGCGAGAAAGATAACAAACGCGTGGAAGAAGAAATTTACATTATGTGTACAGCAAACCCTCTGTGTGTATTCTTTTTATATATTTAATTGAAAAATATAAAAAAAAAGCAGTATAAGAATATTGCTTGCATTTTCTTTAAAGGAAGAAATTAGTTTCTTTTTTTAAAGAAGATAAAGTTTTTATAAAGATTCGTATTTTTTATATAAAAAAAGGGTGGAATATAAACTTTTTTATTATTTTATTGTTGAACGTTATTAGTACAGTATACTTACATTACGTTTATTTTCATGTTCAAGTAATTAATTTTGTTTTTAATTTATAAAACTGGTAATAATTTTTAAATATATATATTTTTTAATTCAAACTATATTAATATTAAGAGCAGCATGTATCTCGGAAGATCGGAAATAAACAACAGATCAAATAAGAATAATTATAAACTCCTGAAACTTAACTTTTGTTATCTCGTCTGATAATTTGCAGTTTGATTTTTTTTCCCTGGTGTTACTATTAAGCAAACTACATGAAATTTATTATATATTTGGATACATCATTATAACTTCAAGTTATGTTTTTCCAATTTCTTAAAGATTTTTTGAAACTTTTAAAATAGATTTGCAAAGCGCTGTGTCTTCATAGCAACTTAAATATTTAACACAGAAGATATAGAGAAAGCGTAACATGTGACTATGTAATGTAACAGAGTCTTTTCCCCGAAAGTATATAAAAAAATAACAATATATTACATAAATTGAGGTCCTGCATCCAAATATGGAATACAAAAATGAAAGCAGGTTGTGCATTGAAGTTAGAAGACTTCTAGAGACGATGGTTAAAAAAATAAAAAACGAAGTTCCTGATTGTTATGCAACTATTTGAACGTCTGTGTAAAAATGGTTGCAGAAATTTGATTCCTTCAGGGGCTGACCTATTTCCAGAGAGTCTACAAACGTAAGGCATGTTATTTTCACAGTTTATATCAGAGAACAGCACCTCGGGTGGTGCAGTGGGATCATAATTATCATTTGTTGGAGAGGGCGCCTGACGGGAATACGCAATTTGATGGCCCTCCCAAGTGCACGTACGTGATCGAACCTCCTTGGTATCGACGAAAAAGAAAGTGTCTCGCAACACAATTACAGTACGTGTTCAACAAAAGAGGCACCAGACAATTTTCTTTAACTTCTAGCCAGAACTCCTTGATGCAATTTAACTCTACGTTTGTGTGACAATTTTCTGACATTGCTTATTGATCTCATTTTTGTGGTTACGCTAAATGTGTGCCACTTCAAATTGGTGACAAATCGGATGATGGTAATGACACTCCACAATCAACTTAACCACCATAATATTCATTCTTTGCTTCATATTTTCATATGTGTTTTGTACCGTACAGTGGTTATTGGATTTGAAAATACACTTCGTTTTTATGAAATATATATATAAAAAAAAAATTCATTTACTTTAATATTACATATTCATATTTATTGCTTTTCGATTGTATAGTACAATATAATAAGCACGTCACATCAGTTATTATTAACAACCTCATATTTACAGTATATTTATTTGAACAAACTTTTATACTTTTTACTTCTTTAAAGAAGTAATCTAGAGTTGCCATACTATAAAGTTAAAATGAGATTTCTAGCTGACATTAATTTGAAATACGTTGTATTTATAGTGAAGAATTCCTATAGCTATATTAGTTATTTCTTGACACTTGATGCAGCACGATTGCAATTTAAATTGAAAAAGTCAACTTGTCTTGGGAATTCTCGTATAGCAGTTCCCTACGGATTGATCCACCACCGCACTTTTCGGCTCTCTTGTTTCTGGGCTGCGCTTGACGCCATCTTCCCCCTCAATTTCGCTTGCCGGTCACGCACTCAGCCGTATCATTAGAGGGACTTGCCGGCTAGTTAGAATTCTTCTGAAGCCTAAACGACACACTTTTCTTTTTTACATATTACTGCAATGCCGCAGTGTTCATAAAGAGAAAAACTTTTGAGGGGTGTTTTTTTTCTTTTAAACATAAATTTCTATCACAGCTACATGATATATTTATTAAACAGGGTAAAATAATTATAATTTTCAAATAAAAAATTCACATTACTTTTTTTCCGTAACTTCATACAATAAATATACGCAGTTTGTA
Source organism: Siphlonurus alternatus (assembly GCA_949825025.1). NCBI lineage: Eukaryota > Metazoa > Arthropoda > Insecta > Ephemeroptera > Siphlonuridae > Siphlonurus > Siphlonurus alternatus. The sequence continues at coordinate 39,877,360 of OX463779.1, forward strand.
AAATAAGGAAATACGAAATCCCTAATGAGTTACAAATAAGTAAGTAATATAGTTTTTATCATATTTTTATAAGTGTGAAAACTTTCTAGAAAAGCACCACAGCATGTTAACTGTGCAAAGAAACTTTTTAGCACGTTCATATGCAAATTACTTACTTAAAACAACATTATAAATATTGTAATGTGGGATAAGTATTTTGTTTCAAAATCTAGTTCAAGCAATTGACATTATTTACACCAAACCGAGAGCAAGAAAAAAACTTTTTTTAAATAATTTTAGAAGCTAGAAGTATACTTAAGTTAAGTTATGTAAATTAATTGGATGAAAACGCTGTTTTTTTCACATGCAGTTGTGGGTGTCGATGGTGTGATGATGTATTATTCCCAAGAAATGTGGGCATGAAATCTGAAGTAAAATTTGACGATAAAAGGAGACAGTAAGTAAAACTGCAGTGACAACACAACGCTCGTCATTAAAGGTGAGCAAAGCATATATTTAAACGTAATTTACTGCTGCAAGATATTATACACCCCTTTGGTTTATGACTCATATTTTATGAGCTCATAAATTATTTATAATTAAATTAGATGTAGCAAGGCAGCATGATTTTAGTAATATTTTCGTCGCGTTATAAAACACAATCGTAAAATCACGACGTAATATTTTGACAAAATGTTTTTTACTGCGCACTTTTAACTAATTCTGCAGCGTTGCACGTGAAAATTATGCATACTTTTAGAAGAGAAGATGAAACTATGTTATACCACGGGTTTGCAACTCAAAATGTTGATGGGTGCGAGGGAAGATGCATGAGAGGAGGGATCGTTCCTAAATATGCTCATAATGAACCAGTTTATGATATTTCATGTCTGATATTTTATACTATAATTAAATATAAGGTATTTTAGGTAAATCATGGTAAATGAATTCTAACCGCTCCCACGAATTTTTATTTTATTATTATGATTCACGCATTGCAGGACAAAGTGTATAAACTATAATATACTGATGGAAAGCATAACTGAATATCGTTAAGCCAGTATTAACATAATACAAATTTCCAGTTTGTTATAAATTTTTTCCTTGCAAAAAATATGCACCAACAAAAAATTCATCTAGTTTTCATGTAACAATTAAGTGTTGTGATGAATTTTTTTTAATGCAAAAATTATTAGCAATAAATATAAAAATGACATCGTGTAATATCGGCTTCATGGATTATATTAAAATATTAATACAACAATTGTACATAGAAAATCTGGACATACCTTAAGGACGCTCTCCTCGGCAGATCGGCACGAGGCTTGCAGCGTCACGTCAGCCACTTTGCCAGCTCGGCTGACGATGAACACCTTCATCGCCTGGGACACCTGGCGGCCCGTCAGCACCGCCGTGTTGAGGACCTCCCAGCTCTGTAACACGTCAACATAAGTCACCGACGATTCACCACAACTTGTACAGACGAGGATCGCTGGACGATGACGTTCCTCGTCACTACGTTTATAAGGTATTCATACGGCTTTATTGACGACACTTCTTTTATTTTTACATGATGGTGTACCGTGATATATAATCTATTCAGGATACGGCTTGTCGTCTCCCATAAGGATTGCATTGGAGGACAAAGAAATTTTTGTGACGTCAGACACGCCGAATTCTGAATAGACTACATAAATTATCAGTTGTCAACGACTAATGTTATTCTTATGGGAAAGTAAATTATTAATGATCCTGATATTAGATAGATACTGTCACCGTCTTCGTCATTCGTCAATATATTGACATTACATAATAATTAATATACTGCAGGTATATATTATATATTATGTTTTGTAAAGAAACATGACGATAATCACAAACATTACAACTCTATAATTTCTGAATATTAATCTGACACATTATTGTTACACACATAATTTTCAATTTGCAACACACAAAACGGATTATTAAATAAATTATGATTTTCTATAAAATGAATAATGAATGAATCGAGAGTGTATGAGTTATTATAACAAAAACTTTTCATTGAAAACTAAAGCATTGTAAGTGTAGTAGGATGAAAAATGTTCAATTAATATTTTATCAATGAAAATTTACTATATAAAATTGAAAGCAAAATTATAAGTATGACGAGGAGCGAACAGTTTTTAATTATTCAATCTGATATGAAACTTAAACAATTTATAACCTTTTTTATTCATAATGTCTAAGGGGAAATTTTCAATATATATGATTTTTATTAAAACCTTAATAACAATTACAATATTAAATAATTAAACATCAAAATTTGAAATAACTTAAACACAAACGTCATTTGAACAGGCGATCGAGTACATACTATAAGATAAAAATTATGGTTGTACACTCCAATCAAATAAACGGTCCGATTTGGCCACGTTAAAGTATAGCCGGATTGGACATTTTTATTCGAATAGAGTGTACAATACAAACTATGAGCATTCCTTCGTATCTTTCTTTTGGGTCACCCCCGAGTCAAATCATGCATGTAATCAGCCCCCTTCGAATCGTGCGGGGACTGTGCACGCAAGTGTTGATCACGCACGAGGCACGGCAGCTCGTGGTACCGAGTAGACACGGCAGTCACGTTAATAAAAAAATACAGTTTCACTTGTGTTAAATTCCACCGGAAATAGCTATTTTTTATTGAAAATTTAAAAGGTTGCAAAAATTAAAAATCCAAATAGGAAACTTATTAGGAAAAAATCAGTCTTAAAAGCATAAAAACGGGAAGGATAGAAGCTTCCTTACTCACTTACTGATAGTGTTATTATTTTATATTTATTAAATTGTTATATAGTAGCATGATGCATGAATGCTCGTGGTGTGTCTACCCTACCTCCCTGATGGAGGAACCTTGCACCAGTTGGCACTTTGGCCACGTCAATACTATTATATTCACACAAGGTCAATTCTGCAGTAAGAGCCATTTCCGAGCAAACCATGTCTAAATTAGTAAAGTTCAAACTATTTTATATCACACCATTAGTGTAATTGCTCACAATAATTTGAGTGGAAATTTAATTTAATGACTCTGGGATATATCACGTTGTTTTTCATTCGAAATATTAGAGCAAAAAAATACGAATAAACTTTACTAAAATACAAAATAAATTCTCATAGTTTTAAATAATTAAAAATAATATAATTAAAATTATTGTTAAAAGACTCCACAATATTTGAAGCAAGAAAATAATTACTTGCAAATTGTCCATAACAGCACCGACAAACACCTCTCAGAATAGTGGAAAGTAATAGAGTCTGTTTGGGTACTGAAGCTCCAATTAAGAGACGAGCAGATTAGCAATTCTGAGGAAGGTGAGACTGCTGCTAAAAACGTGGAGAAGTTTAAAACACTCTAACTTGGCTCAAGGGTGAATGGAAATTAATATTAACTTTTTAACTATCATATTAAATATTGATTACTACTTCCTTCTTCCATAGTACACTCGTTGTCTTGTAAAATTTCCATTTTAAGTCTTTTTATTATTCACCATTAAGTTGTGCATGGTATGGTGTACACGAAAATTTTCTAAAGCGACGAGTGTACATATAAATTGAATCAAAGGCTATAAGTTTTCAAAAACAAGTGACCAGCATCAAAGCCTATAATACTATAGTATATAGGCTTTAGGTTTTGACCGGCATATCAATTGTTATAATTCGCATTTCAAAATGCAGAGAGGTCCATATATGTTATCCAATATTTAAAAACAGCTACTGTCAATGCCACTCGTGCATGCAGTGCCCTCTTGTATAGTTCCAAAACTCATGCAATTATATCCACATTATCATATGTGACAAGGGTCTACGTTCAACAGTCAATCCCTCCTATAAACATCTGACCCAGCGGTTTCTGCTAACATTTTTGTAACTTTTCAGAGAGAATTTTAGATAATATGTAAACTACAGACGTCAGGCTTGCACGTGGCCTGAGGCTTTTTGTTGCCTGCCAATAAGCCCCGAGATTTTCTCAAAAGCATCCATTGAATTCCGATCGAGGGTTTCAAAATTCTGGGCATTCCTCGCTGCCAATACAAAATAACGGAAGAAAACGTTGTAGTTTTTTACCTTCTAAAACATTTCTAGAGGAAGATTTTTTTTTTTTAACGTCAAGAAAAGTTTCAGCTTGTAAAGTTTGATGCCGATGGCGATCGACGTCAAAACTTGGGCATATAGATTGGAACGGAGGGAGTCTTGTAGCAACAGTCACTTCCTCGGGAGCAGCCAAAGGCGAAACGTTTCGTCAGTTCAACATCAGTGCTAACTTTACCACAATTTCATCATTGAAACTTAGTTTAAATATGAAATAAAAATCATCCTATTATATAGTGGTAGATTTTTATTTTAATTACAGACTCAAATCTATACTTCATTAATTGAAAATAATTAAAAGAAAAAAATTACAGCCTCAAAGCATTTAAGTATTGAATTAATTGGAAATGTATGAAATATCGTAATTAAAAATATGTTACGATAAAATGGTTATAACAACACTATAATTAAAATAAATATTTAGTTTTTTTGTGAAATTTATTTTCATGTTCTTATGAGATGTAATCAGTGGATATACTACTACACCGTGTATTGAAATTATTTGAATTTTCTGTATTGGATGCAACAAACAAATTATATATTCATACTTAATCATATTTTATATTATATTAGATAAGATAATATGTTTACAGCTTTCAAATCTGCATGGAAAAATTTTCGGCATGTATGTGCTTTTTTATTTATATTGGCATTCATTGTGATAGGCATCAGTTTCAGTTACTTCATTTATAAATAAAATCGAAATTAGTTAAAAAAATCTCAAAATATCTGGAAGAAAGTTGAAGACTTGGCAAAGAACGAGAGCTATTTATTGTCGACAGAAGAGCTTGCAACACAGGCAGCTGTCCAGAGAAGTCGTTCAACTGTCCTGATTAAAAAAATGGTCTCTTTCCTCATTTACTGATTATCATCGACCAAAACTGCACGCCAGAGTGCAAAAACATCTTTTACTACAAACTTCTTTATACTATAACATTGCTACTTGTGCCTTGCTACAACAGTTTTTTTTTAATGAAGTTTGAGTAGTTTGATAAGAGCAGGAACATCGATGATAAAAGAATGGAAAGAAAATGTTAAACAAGTGATCTCACGTCAGTGGAAATAAAACTTATTGGTGACGTACAGATTATTTATTTGAACAATTCGCACCATTGGAACCATCGAGTATATTATAATTCGATCAAGTGACCAATGCAATAAAGGTATGGCAATGAAAAGAAGAAAGAATATGTATGCCATATTTGTGCTTTTTTTAAAAAAAAAATATATATATATTAAAATTAATTCTTGTTATCTTGATGTCGTAAATTAAAATTGACGTTTCCCGGTTCGAGTTTTTCAAACTCTTGGGGTTTACAGTATATTTGTATGTAATATGTCATGTGTTAATTGTGTTATGTCTGCTTTATGAATTAAATACATTAAAAAAAATAACTGAACTTTTAACTGAGGACTTCAATATTATATATATATTTAAAATTTTCAATTAAACCAACTGTACATTTGTTTCATTAATATCAGATATATAGAGCTTTTGTTGCGAGGTACATACCAGTTGTTTCATTATTGATCGTCTTTTGTTCTTTTAAAACAATCACATCTTCGTCAAGACAGTAACAAAAGCATGAGCAAAGTGAGAAGAGTGAACACTTCTTAACCCTCCAAAGAACGAACAAGTTCGAGTTAATCAGACGAGAAAGACAAGCAAGAGGCTGCTGCAAATTCTTGAGTAACTTACAAGAAGAACTTTCAGAAATATGTATAAAAGAAGAAAAAAAAAAAAAAACTCTGGAGAAAGGAATTCTCTAAGGATTTACTGAGCTCGAGCTATCTCTAACAAAAGCAATATTTAACATCAGCAGGGACAGCAAAATATTATAGAATCTGACATCAATAAATCTTGATAGTAGTTCTACTGCTGACAAGATGAATATATGAATTTGAATAATGAGTTGACATTGGTGAGTAATGTGTCCATGCTAACAGATTTAGATCCTATAATTTATAATTTCATATCGAGTTTTATTTTAAATTTAAATATTTAACTTTTAAATATTACTTCTATTGTTTGTATAACAACTGTCATGTGTACTATTATTTATGTATTTTATTTCATTGAAAAATATTAATGAAAAGTGAAAGAAAAAATATTTGTTTTATTTTATTGTTTTGTTTAATTGTTTTTTTAACTCGCCAAAATATTTACAATTACAAGAATAAAGCCGGTATTACACAATAAAATTTTGCATACCATTTTTCCTTGCAAGAAAATTGCATCGTTATACAAACAAATGGAGTTCAAGTTTTCTTGTAAGGAAAAATCGTATACAAAATTGTATCGTTTTACTACCTGCTTAGAAGGTGAAATGGGACATTTTCCAAGGCATTACTAAGCACCAGGACTCATGCCTAAATTTGTAAAAAATCATTTCCATAATAAGTTCTCCATGTACTAAAATAGGAAATATACTAGTTCAATTGCAAAATAGCAAGTTGAATCAAGTTAAAACTGGCACCATAAAAATAGTCAGAAGTCTGGGGAATTCTCTTACGACTCAGATTTTAATTTAACTACTATATCATGATAGGGTACATATTAACAATAAGTTTGACTTGCGTTTCAAGTTTTTTAACTCAAATTTGGGGACTCTGAAGGGATTATTAGAATAGGGGCAAAGTATGCAACCCGCGCGCAAACTTGAAAACTGTGACGTAGAAACTCCCTAGTTAACACACAACTGCCTGATATCATAGTTTGAGCGTCAAGGAGTGATTGGCTATACATTTGAGTAACACGATCGAAATCAGCGGGTTTTTCTACCCTAGTATCAGTAGTTTTTTCCCTAATATCAGTTTACTTTAAGAGTGATAATCGAAAATACAAATTTATTGCAGGAAAAATTCGCCTGCTAGGCAGTTTCTACGTCACGTTTTGGCGCTAAATTCAAAAGAAGGAAGATTTTTAAAAAATTCCCACGTCTCCAATTTTGAAAATTGAAACTTTTTTGTTTTGGGACATTTAGTTTCAAGGCATAGAGCATCTGAAAAAAAATTAAAATAAATGTAGGAGAATTCCCCATTCAATCTAATTTCTTAAATATAGAGTTATAATTACATTTTAGGCACAGAGATGTAAAATAGAAATATGAACTTTCGCGAAAACTTTTGAGATTGTAAACATCGCTTTATTTTATTCCTACACACAATGTCCTCCAGATACCTTTGTATATGTACAATAGATCCCATGAGGTTTAATTAAAAATGTCACGTGACTCAAAGGTTCTTTGACGTTCCAACAAGAGCTCATCTTTGTTTGAGCGTGGCAATCACATAAGAGCCAATCCAATCAGTCGCCGTCGTCAATCGGACCTTGTCTGTTCTTACTTGCAATTCCGGTAGGCACTTTCTCTTGTCAAACAGAAAACGACCCGAGGAGTTGTTGGGAGTGAGGACTACGTATAGCAAAAAAGCAATTCGTCGTGTCCAACTAATTTAATTGAAGTCGTATACGGAATTTACTGATTGATACTCTTTTTTTCTATTAAATAAATGTATTAAAGTGTTTTAAAAGAAATAATTATAAAAATGCAGGAAACCACAACAATTTTGCATATTAGAAAATGAACTTTACCTTCTACAAAAAAGTTTAAGTTTTTAAGTGGTTGTTGCGTCATTAGTAGAGCGCGGAAAAAAGTCATTTTGCCTTTTTGTGCACATGAGGACTATTTTGTTGTCATTTAGGATGTCCACCGATCTCCGGAAGTGGATTAAAATAAGCCTATATAAAAAATACTATTTAAACTATTTTTGGATTTTGAGGCTATTTTGGCAAAAGATGACTTTTTGTGACTTTTTGACATATTTTGTGCAATAAGGCTCTTTTCTTCATATTGTCAAAAAAAAAAAATGGAAGTAAAGAAATAAAAAAATAAATAAAAATTTTAAACACACTTATAAATAGCACTTTTTAAACGCCTTTTTGCTGCATTTTCTAAAAAAATAAGTGACTTTTTTAGACTATTTTTTTAAAAAGGTGAATTTTTTGTGGACTATTTTCCAAAAATAAGTTGACTTTTTAGGCGCCTATTTTTCGAAAAAAATGTGAATTTTTTCCGCGCTCTAGTCATTATTACTTTAGTAGTCCTTACAGTCTTATAGGACATGTAGGGGAAAAAGGCAAGTATAGATTAGTATCATTTGAATTGTTTTATATAAGCTATGGAGTGAATTTAATTTATTTATAATTATAAATTATTTTGTCTTGCTAACTAACTAACCAAGTGGTACTTCACCACCAGATCAAGAAGAAATTTCTTTTAAAAAATATGATCTCTTTTTATGAACAAACGACCCACAAGGGCCACAAGATTTCGCTTATCAAGCCCACACCTATGGCTGTAATTTCTATATAACAGTATAATATAAAAAAAACATTGTGTGTACATTTTCAGTACAGCCAAGTGTAGTAGATATTCAAGGGCAATATATTTCATGGATTTTCTTTATGTATGCACATGTATATCACTGCAGCGAGTGATCCCTAAGTTTGAATTTTTCATCTTACCCTCCATGAATCCTACTCTAATAAATATAATTGTTTGGAGTACACATCTAATTTAATCCTCAATAAGATGTAGCTCATATTATTTTCATTTTTAATTCTATAGAATTTTATCCCAAAGACAAATATTAAAGAAGATTAAAGAAATATATTTCAGCTCTGGAAATAATATACCGCGTTAAATTAATACTCAGGGGACTGAAGATCCATGAAAGATTATATGTCATAGTGGATATACATGTTACACAACTTAGAGATGAGCTACATTCTAAATTAAATTACCGAATTAATTTAAAATTACTGATGTCAACTCTCTATAGAATGCTTATTTCCAATGCAAATATCCTATCACTGCTATTAATTTATTTTAGTAAATAAATATAATACAATAAAAAGGGTGCAAATATCAGGCACAGTTGTGACCCTAAATTTTACATAAATTCGAGGGTTGTACTGTCCCAGTCACGAATAGTCTCCATCTTTGTGTCCAGGACTGTACGACGACGACGACAGACAGAGCTGGGTATCCATGCCAACGTCACGCTCCATCCTGCAAACTGTCATATGCCGGCACCGTCAGGAATTATGGCTGAACCTTCCAATTAATTACTGACGTGTTAAATGTCTAGCGTGTGGCACTAAAAATCATACTCATCGTCATTGTAAAATGATGAACTATGTAAAATAATATACTTATATTATAGGATCGATATAGGAAAGGAAATATAAAGATGATCAAAAATAACATGGCATATTTATCATCAGGAGGGCTATCTGCAAAAAATATATTTTAGCCTCAAAAATTTTAGTGCTAAATTTGAAATTAAATTTCAATACTTAATCTGTAACAAAAAAAATCCAAGCTAAATTTTGCATGCGAATAAATCATGAGATATCATGCTGCAATACTGTTGTTATTTTCTGAGTAATCAATTAAAACTGTTTGTGAATTAAAATATTTCATTTCGTTTTAAATATGTTGTGTGATTATGCTATTTTAAACAATTATCACAATTAATTTGGTCATATATATATATATATATATATATATATATATATATATTAAATAGAAAAACCTTACTACATGAATATAGGTATTATATTTATGATCTGAAATCTGTTTTGTGTGAAAATACAATATGTAAACTTTTATTGAATATAAATATGTATTTAAATAGCAAAAGCATAGAATTTTCATTTCTCTGCATTACTATGCAAACTGAGTTAAGAAATACAATTTTATTTTTTCTATTAGAGCAATTGACTTGATTTTGCGTCATATTTTCTCTTTTCAATTATAACTTCTTCTGGCTGCAGGCATCATGTGTTTCTAATAATTCATGCTATATTGATCATACTGTTATATTTTTGAGTATTCCTGTAAACACCTAAAGCTTCTCAATCAAACATACGTGTTAAATTGTGTTACTCCAATACAATAGGAGGATTTTGGCTTTTGGCGAAAATCTCCTCTAAGATTGGACGCCTCTCACGACCTCTCTCTACTATATACGCCGCGAGGAATGAAGAAGTTCTGTTATATACACCAAGCAATAACGGCCAGTCTGCTATACGGTTATTGCATCTGCTAGGGTTAGGTACTAGGTTAGCTCTATAGGGAGAAAAGGAAAAAAATAACCACCATTGCAACCGTTTTAGAGTCTTGTATGTATAAAAAGATTCTACTATATTTTCAATGACGTCAGAGAGATTCTTTTTTTTTAAGTTCTTTTTACGAACAAGAAACTTTTTTTTTAAAGAATAAAGTTAAAAGTTTTATAAAGTAAATAAATTTTCATCTGTAAAGTTAAAATGTTTCATGGTGTTTGGCGAGTGCGAACAATAGTAAAAATTAAAATAATTATTGCAGTTCTTATCCAATGTATTACGTTTAAATGAGAGTTTTAGACTAGGCAACTTTTTCATGTTCAAAATGGAAGAAAATTACACTTATAATTACAAATTTTAATTAGAAGAATAATGATGTGAAGTAGAAAATTGCCCTCCAGTTGCTTGCACTTCATCATGAAAATATCCTAACACTAATAAATGGACTTCCTGAACCATGCAAGCTCTTTTTTTTTTAATAAATTTAGCATTCTGAATCGTGCGTACGTCCGAGAATTATTTACAAAAAAATTGTTATCTGAAAGGTGCCTCTTAACATGTATTTAACAAGCAGATATAAATGAACGTGACGTGAAGTAGGCATTCAGCCAAGTTCCTGAGGTCTCACATAATAGGCGTTACATAAATTTTTATGCTCTGTTATCAGTACATGTAAATCGTCCTGGTAACATCTTTCAACTTCCTGTTCTCTATGCCAGAGTGAGGCAGTGACGTCATCACAGGGAGCGAGAGTTTGACTGAACCTTCCCGCCGGTCAATACCCTCCACTGCCGGGACCAGCCTCTCTTTTTCATCTCTCTCTCCTTCCCACTTTCTCTCTCTCCCTGTTTTTCCTTCCTACTATCTCTCTCTCCACATGCATCTCTCATCGTACTCTCTCTCTCCTTCCCACATTCTATATTTTTCTCTCTTCCTCCCACTCTCTCTCTCCCTTCCCACTCTCTATCTATCTCTCTCTCTCTCTCTCTCTCTCTCTCTCTCTCTCTCCCACCCACTCTCTGTTCTCTCTCTCCATGCATGCATCTCTCATCGTATATACTCTCTCTATTTCTCTCTCTCCCCCACTCTCTCTCTCCCCCACTCTCTCTCTCCCCCACTCTCTCTCTCCCCCACTCTCTCTCTCCCTCCCATCTTCCTCGCTGCCCCTGCAGGCTATACCACTTGCTCGACCTCATCACGTTACGCCACTACTTCACGAGTCTTTAAAAAAATATGGACTCAACAAGCCTCCTTACTATTCCCCATATAACATTGCAATTTGGTGCCTCCTTCATACCAGAAACATTATGTAATGAATCATTCAGCATGTATATGAATACCAAGAGAAGCATATATAACCTTATGTAATAGTAAAACATTTATGAACTATATAAATAAGTCCAATGTTATTTACTTTTAAATAAAAAATATTATGACGAGAGTAAATATTTTTGAATTAATATATGGTTAATAATATAAAAATTTTATAAAAAAAAGATTTCTGAATATTTTTCACGTAAAAAAATATATTTTCTATGGGGGAAAAGTTTTTATATCAGTGGGAATCATTTTTCAATTTTGTCATCGATTTACTATAAACATATTTAGTGGAAATGGTGCGTGCAGCGTGTGATAATGGAAGGCAATACAAAGAAGAATTTATTTCGTGCTTGGAGCTAGAAAGAGAGACACAAACCATATTTTTTATTAACAAAGAAAACAACCCCCTCTGTTTTTTGTATATTTTAAACGTATTCTGTTTATTATTATTACCTACTATTCAGAAAAGAGAATTATAATGCTACATTTCATGTTGATATATTATATTCTTATATTCACTGAAAAAGTTAACAAAAATATACTTTACTTTACATAAGAGTTTTTAATAAAGTTAATTTATAAATTGATAGTATATTAAGTGTCCTAAAATTTGCACTTAAAAATATCATCTCGCCTTGAGGTTAGGCAACTTGTTTAGCACACAACAGAGAGGGTCACATACACAGCAGGGGTAAGATGTGTTTAAATATCTGCCGCATTAATTTGCGTATAAAATTTTATGCGTATATGGCCTGCATTTTTAGTGCCAAACAATTTGCCTATCCTCCAAGGAGCGTTGATGAAGTGGACGCTCTAAAATAAATACCAATTTTCGTAAGCATGATAAAAAAAAAAAATGCTATCACTATTTGCAGGCAAATGGTATTATCTCAAACACAAGTGGTTATATAATCACATGAGAGTGACATGTGACATGTGGCATGTCTTATACTCATGATATGATATGCATATTGCCTTATTTATACTTGTTACCAATGTCGACATAAATCCATAAAGAAACCACGACCAAATTCGACGAATAACAATATTAAGAATTAAAATAGTTTATAAATTTAAAACTTTATCAATTTTAAATATTTTCATAAATCTTTGATAAGTGTGCGTGTGTTCCTTTATAAAAAAAGAAATAAAACTGTTTTCAACGTGGGGCTTGATAATATATTATTTTACTGCTATTTTGGTAAACAAATGTTATTTTATTTCTTCATGACATTTAATATCTATAAAATTGATATTTTAGTTTGATACAAAAATAAACGTCAAAATTGAGCACGTGTTACAAACATGGAGAAAATTTCATGTAACTTGATTTTAAAATAAAAATAATTGATGCCATATTCCTTCAATTTATATACTTCTATATTTCTATTCTACATTATTTTTAATGCTTGCTATGATTAAAATTAAGCATGGCATGTACGCCGTGACTTTTATACAAGGCATGTAAAAATATGCGTCATGAAGCAAGCATGAACACGATACCTTACATTACCAGAACATGTGAAAAACCATGTACTTAGTTTTGTTTTTATTTTAAAGTGAAAAAAAATACTCTATATTATATTTATCTAAAGACTAACCTGTTTTATATTGCCATAGAATTTTTTTAAAGCAAATAATGTAAGTTTATACGTTGATATGTTGTTAAGTTATAAATAAATATAGGATATTATTGTTAAGTTATTTTGTCCGTTTTATCGTACAGCCTGTAATGAAGATTTCATAACTTTTATAGTAAAATAGCGAGTTCGTTATACACACAGAACTAAATACAACTCATGTACTGGTTACTATGTATAAAATATTCACCTAGGAAAATTTCCCTTTGCGGTCTTGCTAATCACCATGCCCCGCAACAATAACGCAGGGAATGTCGATTAAAAAGGCTTCAAAATTAAAATTTTTCCAAGGTGGTGAGTGTGCCAGAAAAAAAAATGTGAAAAAATGAAAAATAATTAATTTTTCCATAAAGTATCTTCAGACATGTATAATATCGTTCCTCGTCCGGAATAATGAGCTATAATCTGCTTACCATGATTTCGCTACAATAATGAGCTGTCTAGTATTTCAGGTAAACGTGATAATGAGCTTTATTTTATACCGATTTACAGCTCATAATTGCGCTCATCTGAAATAGCAGATAGCTCATTAATTATTACAACGAAATCATGTTAGGCAGATATAGCTCATTATTCCGGACGAGGGACGTACGTTAATATAAACACACCCCACGGTCGCAGTCTTCTTACCTTGGCAATGGGCAGGACTGCGTGAATGTCGTCCTTCTGAGTGTCGAACCTGGCCGTCAGTTTGCGGCGCTCGTCCTCGTCATGGCCGTCCTTGAGAAGACGCGCCCGTCGCTGCTGAAGGGCGAAGTGCGCCGCAGCTGCTGCGGCCGCACTGTGGTGGTGCGCGGCGCCCGGGGTGGTGCGAGAGCCGTGCCCACCCCCGTGGAAACGCGTGTCGCCCTCCAGCACGTAGCGAATACCCCACACGATACGACCACCCTCCCAGGGCTCGGAGCCCTCGTCCACCTCAAGTAGCCAGTTGAAGACCTCCTCGACGGCAGCGCTGCAACAATAATACCTTTCATTAGCGGATAATTACATGGGGGGAATAACAATGCATTATATGCTATATAATTGTGTAGTAATATGAATAGAGGGTATTCCTTTTTTCTTATTTTCAGATTTTTTATAGAGTTCTTGAATTATTTTAAATTTTATTGAAAATTCGGCCACGCTCCTTCAAGACATGGGTTTAATCCAGGCTAAACATTGTTGATTTTTATTGTTGCAATAATAAAATCATCAAACTGCTGGCTTAAAGTTAGACCTCATCCCTCATCTATGCAATTTGTCGTTAGACTCTATCTTTTTATCAAGGATCAAGTGCCTCTAGGAAGCGTGACTAAATTTTCAATACATATTTTAACATAGTTGCCTTACTACAAAAATCCTGACAATAAAATCATACTAGCATAATTTTATATCCTCTATTCTCTGATAAAAAAAAAATCATGTGTAGGCTGTCCATTTCATCCAGTCTGATTTTCTGGGTCTGTTCCGAGATATAATGATATTGTTATCAGGACTTCATCAAATAATCCACGGCACAGTTTCAAGTTTGAATCCACAGTGTCAAGTGTATGTGAAAGTTGAGGGTGAAGTACTTTCACGACATGTCAATGTTAAGCTCTTCAACTATCAGTCTTTCACTGCTGCGAGGCTTCAGAGTGATAAAAAAATGAGAGCGTGATGTACGTGTTGGTACGTGCATCCATGCTTACTAGGGTGGTAAAGCAGACAGAAATACAGAATCATGTGTGGAGTACATCTAAAGAGTTCAGAGTAAAGATTCCTTCTACCATGCACTGCGTTCACATCTTTACAATGTCGTTCATTTTCTTCTTTCTTGAGTTAATTTAGGGATACTCAACTGTATTTTAAAAATGACACGTAATTTTTATTAAGAAGTTATTTATTTGTGTTTGTATATAATATATATACAATATATAGAACGAAAAGCTGATTATTTCAGTCCAAAAAACAGTTTATGCAAAACTGCTATACTGCATGTATATTATACACTATAATAGAATATAAATTAGCTTTTATTGTTGTGAGGTTTAAACAATTGCACTCTTACGCATATAACAGCTAGCTTCTGCCTGATGGTTTACTTGCTAGTCCCCCTAAATTTGCTTTTGCATGCATTATCTCCCTTCATAAAGCCACCATGCTATGAAGAAGACTGCAATATGTTCCCACTTTTATTATTTGAGACTGTATGTATGCTTTTCTATTGCCCATCAGAATGCCAAAAATTGCTAAGTTGAGAGGAAAACAAACACTGCACATGAGTGGCTTGAGGTCATCTACTTGACCTGCTGGGTGTAATGTAGCTCAACCCTTTAACACGTGGAACCCTGTTGATGGCTTAAATGTAGCTGCTCTTCTTTGAAATTTAACACGTAACAGCTAGAGCTTTGTTTCTTACTTCTTAATTGCTTACTATTTTTTTTTCATGCTTGGTGGAACAAGTAATTGAATAAATTAATTAAGTCTATCGACGTTTACTTTCATTCAAATTTATTTGAAAATGTTATTCTTCACTAAAGATTGTTTTTCGTATAATAATATTATTCAAGCAATAGTATGTTAATCAACAGAGTAAACAAAGTCATGCATATATTACAATAATATTGAATACATTTTTCCTCATATATTGCTTATAATTATATTATAATGAATATATTACATCCTGAATGAGGTATTCCACAGTTCCCTCAGTAAATGCTATAAGGACGTGTAAAACGTCGTGGCCATAACCCTTTTCATCTCAATCCTTTTACAATCTTCTAAATTGTTCTACGGCATTAATTATAATCTTTCAAGCGAGAGCTTAAGTCTTATATTTTCCGGAAATGACGCATTTTCTACTCATTTCCACTTCCGATTGCTAGCTATAAGAAAGCGGAACTACGTAATTTATTTCATTTCCCAGACTTAAATCTTGTTTGAAAGACAGTACTTTTCCTGTTGACAAAATTGCCAACATAAAATGCTAAAGGTCATGCAAATTAGCTCCAACTTTTTTATTGATATTCGAGCTCACCTTCCATTCTGCGCCTCGTCATCTTCTGAGGGGGTGGCTGCCGATGCGGGGGCGTCTCGCGGGGGTGTGGCGAACGGCCCGGGGGAGTCCGCCTCTTTCCTGAAGGCCGTTACCGTGGCGATCGTCTGCTTGGGGTTCGTGTCCACCGTCACGTGCCACGCTGGGGAGGCGGCTTGAGCGCCCAGCACGCGCAGTCCGCTCTTCACGCGGGCCCTGCAAAAACACAGACTTTGGTCAGGCGGGTGGCGTGAAATAGGAGCCATTTCTAAACCTAAATTTTAGAACCAAAATAGGTATGAGCGTAAACCCTGAACTGTATAGCTTTTATGCAATTGATTTCCTTATGCGCTTGAACGTAAGGTCAATTGGGTGTGGAAAATGTATGCATATAATAAGGAATATAGTTCATGAGCATAGCTTACAAACAGACCTAATGTAAATTTTAAATTATTTTTACCTCTAAATTTGATTGTGTTTTGTTCCAAATCATTAAAAAATCTTCTAAAAACACCTACATTTATATATATAAAAAAAGAAGGGTCTCTAAAAAGAGTAATATAATTTCCATGCATTTTGGTATTAAAAATTGACCCAAATTAAAGTTAGTCTTCACTTTTTTGTTCAAATTTCGTTCTTAAAATGAGATAAAGTTTTGTATTTTTGTGAAAAGTTCCAAGAACATTTAACAAGTAAAAGGTAAATACGAAATAGTTTGTATTAAATGTAAAATACATCTAGAGTAGTTTGTAAATAATTGAAATGCCGTGAGATGAAATTCTGTACGACCACTTGAACTAGCGCTTGTTGTGCCGCGGGCTACGATCAATAGCAGCTCTAACTTGTACTGCATGCTTTCACACGTTTCCGGCTATATTGGATAGAAAAACAAATCGTACGCTTTTTCATTATTAATTCTGTGTGTAATTTTAAAATACTCTCAAAAGCATGAAATTAAACATTTGTAAAGAGCTATTCGCTTTGTACATTTTTTACTTTCATCATGTTAAAAAAAAAACATATGACACATTGTGTTAAATGATGCTAAAATTACATTGTTTATTGAAAAACACTTAAAACGTTTCGAACTTTAAAGTTAAATCACACTTGATTATTATGATTATCGATGTATATATAAATCAAACTACCAGAATGGTTTGTCAAACGTTTTGCATTTTAAAGTACCAAGACTACATATAATGCATACAGCTCAGTGTCATCATCTTTGTGTGTGCAAATATACAAAAAAAAATTAAATACATTGAATACACATATAATGCTTTATTTAAAACTGTTATTAATATATATGCATATGCATAATGCAGTTTGAATTGGACGAATAAATTAATTTAAATTCAAGTTACCCCAATATGACTCCGATGAGATACACATCAAGAGCAGATTATAATTTTATCATAATTAATTATACAAAATATTATTATATTCGAGTAAATTACGAAACGTGCTAGCCTCTTGGCAGCGGGTATTAGCTGTCCTAAAATATATAGCTGGGTGGCAACATTGAATTTATAATATTAATATTTTAATATCATGTTGTTGTTTAATTTTGAAGTTGGAGCTTTGCAGATTGAACCAATGTCAAAGCAAGGAGTTATATTGCTCTATGGCGCAAAATGATTGATGAAACCTTGTGATTTTTTTAAAAAAAGTATTTAAAAAAAATATATTAAAATCATGTGCGCTTACTAAACCATTTAGTGCCCTAGAACAGCTACTTATTTTGATATTCATACAATCGTCATAATTATCTAAGTTTAAAATTACTCACTGAAATGATATTCAAATATTAACATTGTAAAGATACGCCAGGTTACGCCAGTGTTGCCACCTAAACTCAATCTCCTTAATGTAATATTAAAATGAAGTATAATATAAAATTACAAGAAGAACTAACATACTTTCAAACAGAGCAGTAATAAATTTTTACTGGCGGTGAAATTACCACTGTACAAAGGTTAATAAAAATCAATGTACCGATCATTTGTACAGACGTTTGCTTGCCTTGACCTGACGGTAATAATGTCATGCTCCCCAAAGACAATTGAACCGATGGAGTTATTACAAAAGAACAAAAGAGGGATGATTTTTTTGCTGGTGTTGCATTATTGAACATTATGAGATAACCATGGCAACGGAGGAGCACTCGTGTGGAACAGATGCTTCCTATATTGACTTAGTGGTTGCTTCAAGAAACACAAACTCCATATAAGTAAAAACAAATTCAAACAATCTTATATTGAGCTGTGGTTTGCCTTGTAATAAATTCTCATCAACACCTAGAATCCCATGAACAATGAAGGTGTTAATTGCCTTGAAATATCAATCAATCATGTCAAATTTGGCACTATATGAAATATAAGTTGTACACCCCATTTCAACAAAAATTATATCAAACGTATTGAAAAAATTGTTCCACCTTTTGGAATGCCCGGGCAATAAACCCCCACATATAAGCAATTCAATTATTTATACAGTATATAACATAACGTGGTCAACTGTGAAAACGTAAAAACAAGATAAGAAGCTGATAAAATAAGATAAAAACAAAATTAGACCTTTATTGATTTAAGATGTTTGTTTAAAAGCGGATATAAGCCGTCCTTTTTTTTTTATCCCCAAACACTAAATTGTATAGCAGATAATGCTTATCTTATTATTTATTTCATCTCATTATACGTCAATTATATAGATTAAATTTGTATTATTTGGATTCTAATGCTATTTAAGAAGGTAGTATATTAAATATATATACTTCCTTGGAAGGTGTGTTAAACTTCCCGGCCCCTGTTTAAGATCATATCCGTGTTAGAAGCAGAAGCGCAATTATTAGTATCGGTGGTTTTTGTTCGTATCTTCGTCACGATCTTCCTTGGAAACGTGCTGTGACCGCGCCGACCACACAGAAAACCAATTTTACGGATGGATCGGTCCCAAATTACTTACATAGTAGATAATCAAGCTCGTTCATATCAATCTAATGAAAATAATTAACTAATACAATATGGATGTCTTTTTGTGAGGGGTTCTTTTATAAAACGTAAAAGTGACTCTAAATTTGAGATAGCACTCAATTGTTCAAAATAAAAAGTAAATGAGTAAAAATTAACACAGAATAACTCAGAAATAGTTAATTCCACTTAAATTGCAAGGCTGCGGGTAAAGCAAGGCGCCACAATTCCCCATGGCGCCTCTCTGCATGGCGCCACCTCTCTAGATATAAGGAGAACAAATTATCGTGCGGGGTAATCGATTTTTTCAACCGTGAAATATGTAGATATGCAAGGGATAACCGTTCCCTTACAAATGCTTAAAAAAAAACATATTTCAATTCTCCGGCGTTCTAATTTTGTCATCATAAAGCATGAATAAATTTGTTCCACCTTCTAGAGAGCGTGAAATAAGCTTGATTATGCTGGATAAGATTTTTATTTTATTTTAAGAGCATGAAGAGTTTTTTTTTTTCTTTATTTAAAGATAAAAATAATATCAATATCTGGGTTTTTATAAGTGCTTAGGAAATGCAAAAATTCAAATAAAATACTTCTTTCCAGTTTCTACCCCTGTATAATAATATTCCCTCTATAAAAATTATACATAAAAATTAAATTGCTATTAATTCTGCAGACTTAATTCCTGGTATATAAACTCTTTAAGTATATGATTTGAATATATTAATAAACAAGAAACAAAGGTATAATACGTGATATTATGAAATAAATTTTGTTGCATGATATTTTAGATTAAAAAAAAAACAAACTTAAGTATACCATATTTTATATTATATAAGTCATCTGTAAATGTATTTACTTTACAGCTTAGTGAATTTGCAATGTAAATGCATGTATACACATTAATCAAGTGATGGAAATTGAGTTTCTGCTGTGGTGAAGCTATACGAACTTCCTTCACTAAACCCTACACCACCACCTGCAGCCTTCCGGCATGGGCATAAAACACACCTGAGAGAATATCTGCTGCTGCCGCTTTCTAATAAGAGCAAGTATAAAAAAAAGGTTACGGCCTAGGAGCTAGGATTAATGTACTACGCGGGGTTGTGTGGGTGGTCCGAGAGGGAGAGGGAGGGAGGGAGAAGGGAGGGATGCTCCCTTTGGTGGAGAGTAGCTGAGTGCTCCTCTCTTCCACCTTTCTCTCTCACCTCCCAACTTCGTCTATATTACGTTTGCCGCAGTAACAGAGCCATTTCTGTACGTCACTATCTTTAAATTATTGCAATATATCGAATTGAAAAATTTATTGCTTACAGATATATGTTTGAAATTTTATTATAAAACATTCAATGCATTTTATAGATTTTATTATACATAAATTATGAATGTACAAAAAATAATAAAATCACATACCATGCTATTTTTTTCTTTTACTGCATATTACTCGTATTTGGTATTAAATGTATGTTTATAGTAACGTATTATAGTTATTGTAATTTAAATATGCAATACATTTTACTATATATAATATCAAAAAGTACGCAAAATGGCAATTATAGAGAAAAGCAGTTACATACATTTTTTTTGACATTTATATAATCCTAACCAATACTTTTTTGAAACTCAAAATAATAACATTATATGATATCTCACTGCATGTTTTTTTTTTAAAAGTTTATATTTAATTGATTCTGTATTGACGATATTATATTTTCACCGGATACAAATATGAGCCTTCAGTGCTTGGTGGCATTCAGCGCATGCGTATACTTCCTTTTGCACAATAATAAGGGAATGGATGTTCTTTATGGAGGTGAATCTCCTCATTTTGTGATCACCCCAACCGTCCATTTGACTGTTGGTGTAATCACCAATCCTCGTCGGTCTTCCAACACAAACTAGCACGGCTGTTTTACCACGTATAGTAGGAGTAGGAACATTGCTTCGCTTACATCCATAAATATTTGATCGGAAATCAATCGATAAACACACACAACCACAAACATATTATATCTATATATACTATACAAGCCGCCATATATATACTATGTGTTTGTGTTCTTTTCTGTGGTTGTTACTATATACAGTATAACACACTCACAGCTTTTCAGCTTATTTGCTTATGTTAACTATATATACTTTCATGTCATGTAATATGTCAGTATCAATCTCCATAATACTCTACTAATACTACTATAGTCTTATTATACTGTATATCAGCGTATTCGAAAAAAAAAAAAAAAATAAAAAAAAAAAAAAAAATGATGCTCGCCTGTAAAGTATGCAACTTTTTGAACAAATCTGTTCTGCGGGTTGCTGTAAAATAGGATGAATATAAAATTGCATGGAAATTACATCAGTAAAGAGAACAGCAAAATAAATCAAATTTTCAAGAGAAAAGTACGGCAAAGAGTAATTTGTTTGTTTTTTCATAATGATCCTTCAACCTTATCCGAAGGTTATTGGATTTCCTCTGTTGAAGACGGCAGCTCGTTGATTGGTTTTGCACCGATCACAGAAGCAACTCGAGTGAAATTGTACCGGAAATTATTACTAGCAAAAGTTCAAGCACAAGCTCTTGTTTATTTGCCCTACATTATAAATTCATATTTTATACAATATCCATGTATTTTTTCTATATTCATGTGTTATACACTACTATCATAATATACTTTAAATATACTCGTCTCCTCGGAAAATTTCCCTTTGCGACCTTGTTAAGGGTTAAGATAACGCCACCAATGTTAAAAAAAAAAAAACCCTCACACAAAATTCTAAAAAAAAAAATAATAAAAAGTTCTCCTCTACACCCCCTATCAGTAGCTAAAATATTAGGTACACAAATACGATCTAGTTTTTGAGTTATGAATTTTTAAAGTTGACTATATAATTTAACATGGGAGTTCCATTTCCAAAATTCATAACTCAAAAACTAGATCATATTTGTAAACCTGATATTTTAGCTACGAGAAAATTTTAAATTTTTTTCAGAATTTTTGTGTGAGGGATTTTTTTTTTAACATTGGTGGCGTTACCTTACCCTTAATTATTACAATCAGAGCTCTAAACCAAAATATGCCATGTTGTTGTTTTTCCTATATAATCATATTTTTTACTTGAATTTTCAACAAAATGAGACTTCCATCCTCGAACCTTTCACTTTCAATAAAAAAAATGCAGCTCACGCAACTCACGAGTACATAATAAGTTAAAAAGTTAGTTTTAATTTACAAAAATATAATAGTATCTAAAGTTATAAATTCATTAAATAACAAACAAAATCTCAACTATATCGTCTATATCTGATACTCAAAGAATACTATTATAAAACATACAGTAATTTTGTTTATTGCCAATAAACAATCATGTTGAATAACATACTAAGCCTTATAATGAGTTAAATGTAACATTTAATTTTAATAGACACTGATAGATGAAAATATAAATTCATAATTTAATAAAAACGTTCTGACCATTTGGTTAATTTTGCAGCAGTAAAAATCATATTATTTTATAAAATGTGGGTGGAAGCTTAATAGTAGTGTAGATGTATGCATAGAAGATACCCATTTAATTATTCATGGCCCTTGCCTGTCCGCTCGGAGTATGGAGTAAGTAAGGTACGTATAATAGTATACGACGCGACCGCCGAGTGAAATAGAAGTGGCGCGTGTGTGTGAGAGAGAGAGAGAGAGAGAGAGAGAGAGAGAGAGAGAGAGAGAGAGAGAGAGAGAGAGAGAGAGAGAGAGAGAGAGAGAGAGAGAGAGAGAGAGAGAGAGTGAAGAGAGGTGAGGTAATTCTATTACAGCTTGAACGTTGACCCAACAAACTGGGACACTCTTCATCATGGTGTGCTGTGCATGAAGAAGTTAACGCAGATTTGTGTACAATTAACCCTGAAATGTATTATATAACAAAGTACAGAGAGTTTTGGGTTATGGAGATGTTTATATCTTTTTATTTCTCTTTAAAATCCTTTATTTCGAACAATCACTACGACAAACGACATTAATGAAATCACTTTCTCTGTAGTTTGTACTTGAGGACCGACGTTGAGAGAAAAGCCATTTTATAATAATTGACTTAGTTTTTTTTTTTATTATTTATCTTCGTTTAAAAACAACGTCCATATTACATGATGTATACACAGTGACTTCATCTTCTTAATACAAACATTATTACAGTTACAGTATGTTATAAAGGATTTTTATTTACATCCCCTATTATTTTTGAAAGTAGAAAATCAATTAACAAGAGGCAGCTTAAAAATTTTTTTATGAAAAAATTTATTCTTTGCAGACTGGCCGAAAAATCGTGTGCACTATTTTTTTATTTATTTTTTTCGTACTGTGAATTTAAATCTATTATAGAAATGTGAAAGGTTTACTGATGTACTCACTTGATGTACTTGCCATAATTCAATAAGTCTGCTTTGCCGGCATTGTCATGATTACTACAAAGTTTTTCACTTTCGTTGGAAATATTGTCAATCTTTATTTACGCTAATGGACTTGTTACTGACCCTTGGGGCACTCCAGTAGGCTGAGTTGAGCACGACCCTCTAGAGACTTCATTGTTCAAGCCATACTATGTATATAACGTTAGTACCAACATCGTTATAAAGTTTTAATTGCAATCTCAACACTATTCAGTGAACTCTGTACATAACAAACGTGACATGTATTCAAATTGAATACACTCAGTTTTTTTTATGTATTTAATTGCCACGTAAACATAACACATCTGGGGAAGAAGAGTATTCAGAAAAATTGAGTTAACTAACGTCCTAATTATTTAACGCAAACTCTGAATATGCACAAATGGACAAGAAATGCTTCAACATAATATAAATTTATATTTATTGTACCGTAACTTTCTGCGGTTTTACAAGTGTTTTGAATACAATTTGCTTTCAACAAAACAAAAATGCTGCAGAATTTTAAGCCCAATGGAGGTATAATTAGAGCATGTATAATCAAGTTACAAATATCATGAAGTAAAATAGACGATGCAATGTAATAAGTATTAGTATTGCTCTAGTTACATAATACACAATGTAATTTTTATACTCCTTGACTATTTTTTTTGTCTCAATTACCTGTCTCTAAAACTCTTGTTAAAAATTTCAATTTTTTTTTTTTTTTTTTTTTTTTTTACGTTATAAATGGTTTATGAAACTGGAGAATAATAATTACGTATCAAACGAGTTTAAATTATAGTACAATTATTTTAAAAAAAAAAACTTCAAAAAGGTTGGAGTCTATACCACGTTCACCACACTTTTGTCAACAGCAGTGACTGCGGCGTGTGTCAGACCCGTGTCTACCGTTAATTTTAATGACGCTCGTAATTCAAAGCCAGCCTAATTAATTGTGGCTGGCTGTGCTAGTTAACATTTCGTGTCATTTTGTGCCTACCTGCTTCGCGACATGTATAATATACAACACTGGACCATTATACCTGCATGATCTATTTGGCACACAGACATAGAGGCGTGGTGAACTTCAACTCTTTTGCGATGGCTAGACTAGATGTCGTTTTGCTTCACTTCAATTTTCAAATCTGTTTTTCTTTTTCTTTTAAGAGCATCAGAGCTATTAAATCAGGTAGCTGAACATTTTTTCTGTATCAAGGTCAACTGGGGTCAAATTTGGTGGAACTGTCATACAATATCATGTTCTAGCTTTATTACATATATACTTTCCTTTAACTAAACCCTGTTATAGTATACTAGTCACAAGTGACTTTTTACTTCCCGGCTCTTCATGGACCAGATTTTTTTTACTTTTTTTGCAGAGTTTGTAAGGGATCTAGTTATATTTTTTTTGTTATGCTATATTAATGCTTAAAATAAGAAGAAACATGTGTAGCTATTAAAATGAGAATATAGGAAAATAGTTGAATTCCAGGGAGGATGTTGGATGCACGAGTGGGTGTATTTTATAGCTAACTGCTATTCATGTGGAAAAGTCTAGAGAGGTGCCTGCACGAGATCGAACTCAGTGATTTTCCGATTACGATTCGCATGCGCACACTACTGCGTCAAGTATCCATTTTTTGAAAGAAGTGTTAACAAAGCTGTGACGTCACTAACTTAATTGACCGTGATGGCGTAAAAATTGTGCCATAAACGTTTACCATTGTTTAATAAAGTCACCAAACACTACGTTCACATACACACGTATTTGGTTGACGACGGATAATATTATTCTTATGAGGCATCGTCAACTGATCTGTATTAAAGACCGTCATGTGAACGTAGTGATTGTGTTTTGGGAAAAAAAAATACAAAAAGGTAGTAAAAAGTAAGCAAAATATAGCAAATAAAATTTCATGCCTTTTTTAGTACTGCAGAGAAAAAAACGTCTGTAACTTAAAATCTAGGCATAAAAAAAAAAAAAAAACAGTCTCTTGCCCAAGATGCTACATTAACGTTCTCTGCTTCTCTATTGATTTTTTGAGGCAATACTACCCAATTCTCCCACCTTCTGTAAAATTAGATGAAAAACAATACTAACTTTTAATTTGTTTTCTCTCCACTAAATTTAAAAAAAGGTTTCAGTGATTTTGCGTAGGATTGTACATTAATTGTCACCATGTAATAACCCAATTAAGAGACACAATATATCAATTAAGATCTTGGAAATTCATTAAATTATTAATTGATATAATTTTCTGAAATGAAATAAGTTTATTACGTTCATTAAAAATAAAGTGGAAGTTAAAAAGAGAAAAAAAATTAAAGCCTCACACAAAGAAATAATAATCAACAAAATGTCAGTAATTAATATAGTAATACAAACTTGTAACATGAAACTAATCTTCATTTATGTCTTTTAATGAGGCCGTAAAAGTAATTTTGCGGTGTAAGAGGATCGTTTTTCCCATTCTCTTTACATAGACTAATAAAAGTCACAAGAATAGATGAGACTTTTAAACATTAAAATTACCATTTCAGAATAATGGTATAAGAAAGTAGCACTTGAAATTTCAAAGAAATCATTTTTTTTTCTTTCTTTTAGTTTTAACGTCATTAAAACGTACGTCTTTTCTTGTTTTAAAAATAAAGAAATGAGACGTATATAGAGAGAACAGAAAAAGTTTTTACAATGACAGCTACTTTTTTATATATAATGCTACGAATATGAACGAAAGTTATACAACAAGTTGTCATTTTTCGTTACTACAATTCGAAATGAAATAATAATTTTATTATTTTGTCTTTCAATGTTCATAAAACTGAATCACATTGAACAACGTTTTGATGTACGTTGTTTTTCTAGTATGTCATTTTTTTATTACAATTTTTCTCGTATAAAAGAAAAAGTAAAACATGTTATAAGTAAAACTGTACTGTATATTATATAATATGTAAGGATACGTCTACGTATTATTACCAAATGTAATCAAACTTTAGATTTTATACAAAACTTCCACGGCGGGGAAAAAATCTTCATTAGCCACCATGCTAGAAAATTTTAATGCTGTATGAATAGTCTCACTACAGGACCATTCAGGGAAAACTTGCAACCCCCCCAAAAAAGACGATAACATACAACTACAATATATACGCTGCGTACATATTGTAGTCATACAACATAGATCATTCTTTATACTATATACCATATTAAAATAATTCAGATAGTATTTTTTTCCGTGCAGCCCGACTAATTTTTATTTCACAGTGATGACGTGACTTTACACACGTGCCACGGCAATGAATGGACGAGACGTCATTGATCGTGAAGGCGAGTGGTGTTTATGACATAAAAATGTGAGCAATGTCATCCGTGATTGATCGTGAAAGTCGTAAAATAACTTCAGTAAGAAAGAGTCTGAACAAAGACATTTTTTTATGAAAGCCATTTGTAATCTATTACACTATATGTGATTTTATTGACTCTGGAAAAACTATTGAAAAAGTACAAAGTTATTCCTAAATGGTGAGATAAAAGCTATCGATGAGCAATGTACTGAGTAATAATAATTGTACTTTCCCAAGAACTGAAAAAATGCAACTATATCAAATATTTTTTATTTCACATTTCTACTCTTTATTCACCATGATTACTCTGCACTAACGTATTGTAAGGTTGATAATATTTATGGGACTTTAAAATTTATCCAGTCTGCTTTCAATGAAATATTTCATATAATTTTTACTTAATAATTCATTGCTCCTTGATATAATTATACTTTTAATTCAAACATTCATGAAATTCTTTACTAGAGCCTAAATTTCAATTAAACTTCATGTTTTCATATTAACGTAAAATGAATTGCAATTTTAATGCTCCTTTTGTATGTACTGTGTATGCACTCATTAACAGAAAGAAGATTACTGTTACGCTAACTTTAACTATATATATTATGTGCATGCAATAATTTGAAGTGGGCGTGGCATATTGCATTTTTTTTTAAGAAAACGTTTCTACAAAATAACTATCAAAAATTCATCTCAAAGGTATTGAATTTAGAGCAAATTAATGTTTGAAAAATAAGGATTAATAAATGTGTCATTTTTAAACGAGAAATTATTCACATATATATTTTTTTACAAAACAAGTTTACTATATCAAAAATACAAATTATACTTCATAATATCTTTATATATTCCCAACTTTTTTCACTTTTTTTAATTTTTTTTTAAAAAAAACACACATATGAATATAAATGTACTCTATAATTCCCTTGCGTATTCTCACTACTACTTGCAATGTTACACATAAAAATGATGATATAATATCAGTATTTTATGTCGAATAAAAAAAAAGTTGAAAACATCGATTAGTTTTTTTTTTTTTTTTTATACGAACAACCAGCATCAGGGGCGGTCTGGCGGCATGCACGGAACCAGGGTGGTATGTCCCCCTCACATTATTGCCTTAGTGGGTGGGACACCATCAGAAACAAGCCTTGGCATTTACCCTTCTCCGTATAACGTGAAACAGTCGCTGGAGACGCAACAAGAGAGAATAAAAAAAAAAGAGTTGTGATGGGGTGTTTTTATATTGCCTGCATTCAAAAACAGAAGAGAAAGAATATCCCAACTTGTTTCTTTTTGTATTATATGAATGAGAGGATCTCGTTAGTAGTCTACGTAGAATGAAGTTCATAATATAAAGTATTTAACAAAAGAGTACACTAATCAGATGCAATCAACAAACACAGTCAGTCCTTGTGTTTTAGAGAAATGTAATTATAATTTTATTATACTTGTTACTAATTTGAAATTATATTGTTTTGGACAAAAGAAATGGGTAAATCCGTATTCATATTTCAGAGTAATTTTTTGGGTGTTAATTATTTATATATGACCTATTAATGCCTATTAAGCTATTAATAGCATTGATTCAATGGCGGTAAATTTGAAAATAAGAAAAAACTGACCTTGTAACTGTATAATACAAAATGTAAAAATTTAAATAAACGAAATACGTCCACCGCAGAGCTTCAGGTCAAGTGTCAGAGTTCACTGCCCTCCTTGTTGCACCAGACAGACACTTCTTTAGAGCAGTAGAACGATATGTTTAATATGGAGCCTGGACATGCTCTCCCAGTAACATTATATAGCCTGAATTGTCTGTTCATGTTCTATAAACCCGAGTAGAACAATGAGAGTTTGAAGCACTTGCATTCGTTGTTATGTAACTATGCATGACCACAGAATATAGCCACCAAATAGAAGTAACAGTCATGTATAGTACAGATAAAAGGAGAGCCGTTGAGTTTAGTAAAAGTTAATATTTAAAAAAATGTCATGTATGATCATTTCACTGTAAAATGTTTTGTCTTTTTATATTGTTATTTCAATATACTCTTTTTTTTTAACTCTCTGTTTTCAATTATTAACATTCTAATGATTCGATTTTGTGTTGTTCGCTATACAACAAAGAGAAGGCTAATTTTGTTGTACATGTGTAGTAGTGAAGTCTGAAATCGAGTTTGGAGTTGATCCTGGGTGCTACAGTAACGCTAGCAAGCGCTTGAATTTACTATGCAAATATATGGTCAAAAGTATATGATAAAAATAGTTGGGAATTTAAGTCGTAGCGATGTCAAAGTAAAATTATGTTTTTACAATCATATCATATTCTGTATAACCATGGCAACTTGGGAACAATAAAAATTGTATACAGGTTACAAAATGCGGCAGCGATAATGACTTCGAAATCTTGCTTTGTGTAAAATTATTGTTTTACAGTATTTCTATACAATTAAAATTTAAGTGAAGATCGAAGTCTTATCTCAGTTCTAAAAGGTTTTATTGTTTATTTTCAGTTTAAAGATACGCTCAAGTTGCCTAACCTCATGGTGACATGTTCTCACAAAGGCGACACTTATTAATTGTACGAGTGTAGTTTAACGAATGACTTTGTCAGCTGTTTCAAGACATCAACACGAGCAATGAAAACGTTCTAGCATTGACAGTTGTTAACACGCATGGGTACTATTTCCGTCTTGTGACACTCACCTGATGACGAGCACGGTGACAGCTGGTGTGCCTGGTCGTGGCTGCACGAACAGCGGAATGTAGAATCGTGATCGCGGGAAGAGCGCGGCGTGCGGGAGTAGCATTGCCAGGCCAGGGTCGGCTCGCAGTTCGCGGTACGGAGCCAGGGCGGACACCAGCGGCACGGCACCCAGCGAGGTCACAGGCTGTATCTGCACCCTCGCAGTTGGTGTTGGTGCACATGGTTCAGACCCTCGTGGTTCGAACACAGAGTACGCAATGCGAACCATCCTCCGGGGTGTCTTGTTGATTGGTTTTGCCTCATGGGGAGGCTCTGAGAAATAGTCTGGGCCTGGGAGAGGTGGCCACCATGACGCAGGCACCGTCAATTGGGCCAGACATACACCGTCCTCACCCCCGGGACTGCAGGCCGCCGCTTCCGATGGACGATCCCCCAGGGCAGCGTACAATACGATACATACTCGCTGCCGATTCCTACCCACAGAGGCAGTCACACCAGCTGTAGAACTAGTGCTTACGCTCACACTATTTGGCTGCTGACCAGTATGGAATAAGACACGTAACACTGGCGAGTCACGGGGGACTTGCGGGGTCACAAGATGTGCGCTGATGTCCAGGTTATGTGTGTAGAGGTCAAGGTCAAGCGTGGAGGTCGGCGCCGTGTCCGGCTGGCTGGGTGACGAAACGGACGAGGCGGGAGGAGGGAGGACGTCAATAGCGTCCGGCACGATGTAACGTGCGGGCACCGTCTGTTTGGTGGAGAACGGGCCGTAAGTGGCTCTGATCGAGACCGGCTGCGTGCTCTGGAGAACGGTGAATCGTTCCTCACTGAGTACCGCCTCCTCCTGACCAGTGGCCCCCACGTCGTCCTCTAGTCCATCAGAATCCGGCCCGCCCTCCACGCTTACGTGCTTCAAGAAGAAACCTCCGTCCTTGTTCTCGAAGTGCACCTCCACTCCGCGGCTGATTCCTGAAACAAAACATGTGACGTTAGAAACGTGATATGGACCAGAGAATTTGTCACGGGAAGCGTAACATGTCACGTCTTTATATATAGACATTTGCTCTTTAAATAAAATACGAGCTCGGAAAACATGTACGACGTATTCCCTGTAAGATTTAGATGGATTTTATGTTTTTAAATTTGATAGATTCAGGGTCTAGAAAGATAGAGAGGAACAGTTCTATAATACCAACCAGCCAATAAGAGTGACAAATTAATGACATTAAATTTAAATTCATTGATGGCAAATTAAGTTTTAAGGTAAGTCGATATAATTTGATTTCAATTTGTCAATTTGATTTCAATCGAGTTTTTTTGGTCTCGCAAGTATGCCAACGGTATTGTTTTGTCTATATATCGATATGTATATAATGCTAGCCTTGGCCCTCTCACGCTAAGTATTCAAGAGCAACAAGGCCTATCACTTGCATAAAATAAATAAACATCTTTGGTTGGACAGAAGCCAACAAGCGGCCAGATGTGACCACATGCATCAAGCACCTCAGAAATCCAATAACATTGAACTGCATAAATAAAATACACCAGACTTATTCTATAACAGTAATAATCTGTTTGTGGTGAACTCAAGTTTCGTGTTTGGAATGATATTGAAGAAATTTTTATCAATTTTCAGCAGCTTGTTGTAAAAAAATATGTTTATTTTCAATATACAGCAACTTTGTGGAAAATTCCTAAAGCCAAAGAAAAATCGAAAAAAAAATTCAATATACAGTTTTATGACGAGTAACACTGCTACATTATTAATATATATAAGTGAGCTCATGCAGAATTATAATCATACTATGACTAATGTAACTTTGACTTGCAGATCTGTTAGGTAGTTGTACAGTCTTCGATAATAAAACTGAAACATGTTGCATGCTGGAGTTTTGAAATGAGCAACTTCAGTTTACTCGCAGTGCTGACTGGCAACGCTGTCTATATTATAATGGCCAGGTAGACTCGGAGAAGGTGAAGAAGGCGACGTGTCACTTCACTTGAACTCCGACGGTGTTGTCAGATAAGGCAAGCGAGTGAATTCCAGTATGTGATGTGTTCCATTTTTACTAACCATAACTGTACAACTGCAGTTTGATCACACCACAATCAGGTCACCAGAGCTAATGACCGACAATTTGCATATATTGACAGTTGACCCGTGCAAAATTACCAGCGTCATCATTATAACTATTGTAACAACGATAACGAAGCCGATTCAAAGCAAAGCTAATGTACTGAATTAACAATAGAGGATATCAATGATGATGGAATTAAACCGAACATATAGGGGTTGAAACAACGATGTAAAGTCGTAGACAAAATTAGTATAGTTTGAATAAGACTGTGCATTAATATCTGCATTAAATGATGATACAATTAAATTGAATTCTATATGTCTATTGTCACAAGTTGCTAATATTTTAAAAACTATTCTTGTAAAACAAATTTTTTGTCATCTTTGCCATCTTGCCTTGAATTATTTAAAAACTGACGTTCCCCGTTTATGAGTTTTCCAAACTCTTGGGGTTTATTGTAATAATCTATGTAAAGTGTCATTGATATGTTCTTTTCGGAATAAACACATTTAAAAAAAAATTAAATTATAACTACATAATATATACCATCGATGTTACTGCATGATGTGCATCAGTAATAAGTTACTGAGTTACTGTATATTCCGTACTGCATATTATATTTCATATTTAATAGAAGTTTGAATTGCAGAATTAATTAAAGTCTTCATAATAAAATATTTATAATTAATATACACGCTTTTTTTACTTTGAATTTAAAACAGTACCATATTGCAGAAATTATAATCACTTTCAACTCCCTGTACAAAGTATGTACTGTACAGTACAATGCGTACACCCCCACCCTCTACACGTGAACCTTGGTCCGACGAGATAAACAAATAACATTCAGTGATGCATACCTCCATCCCACACCCTTTGTGTGTGAGTTGAGTTAACTAACAGCGATTGTGGACAACCTTTATCTACCATTGTGTGCAGTATTGACCAACAGATCAAAATAATAAAACAATATCACTAGTAAATGAAACTCCAATTTGTTATATCGCTCGTCGAACACTTGTGGAATGAAATTGATTTGATATACATACTAAATAATTGAAAAATATACATGTTATATACAGAATTTATTAAAAAATAATAATAAAACTTTTTTATTCAGAATATAAAACGTTGTAAAAAGTTCAATATTATGATAATAAAAAATCTCTTTCATTTAACAAATTTTGTGATATAAATTATATTAAACGAGTTTTATATAATTTTTTATATAAGAACACTACCGTATCATATTTTTAAAGTATAAAAAGTTTATGTAAAAAAAATGATATACAAAATTTTTCATTAAAACGTTAAATTTTCTCAACTACACGCCATCATGTGGTAGGAAGAAGTGGCTGTGGCACTTAGTAAGGTGTGTTTAGAGAAAGAAACGACGACGGCAGCTCGGCAAACAAACAAGAGCTGCTGGAGATGAGAGAAAAACTAACGCAAGAGTTTTACAAAGCTGCTCACTTATAAGCGGAGACCAAACACCTTCAAAAAGCTAGAGAGAGTAAAAGCACCATGTATACATAATTGTTATTATATAGAATATTATAATATAATTTAATGATTTAAAGATTTCAAAAAATACTAGAAATTTGCTACTTTTTGTTTCTTTTTTTTGAACTCAATGGACAACTGCATGATTTTTTTTAACAGATTTTTGGATAAAGTGCCTCGAGTTATGTATTATCGATTTTTCAGATTTTTTAACACTCTTAAAACCCTACTATAAAACGCTGTAACGTAATTATAGACATTCAAATAAATATTTAACAGGCAAAGGACACAATGCACGACTATGACGTAACAGTGTCATTTTTCCCTCGAGTTTGAAGGTGTTAAGAGTTAAGAGCGTTAAAAAAAATCTGAAAAAAATTGACAAGCTATAAATCACTTCCAAATTTACACTACAAAATTCGTACAGGTTGTCCATTTTTGTGAATGTATATAGCAGATAATGTTGTATTTTAATATAGTCTGATTTATAGTATTGCTGATGATAATTTTTAAATATTGCTGTTTTTCAATTTTATTTTATTATACTTTATCATGTCCACTACTTTTTACGATAATTTTGTTAGTGTAATTTGCTAAAAGTATTTTTCTAGATGACCTTTTTTTGCTTGTTGCCTTGGATTACTCGTCTTATTGCAAATGTCTGGCTCGATGCCATCTCACAAGATATACTCTCCTCCAAGAAGGATGCAGTCAATACAGACTCGCCACAAATCCAGTGTGACGTCACCACTAACCTCCATGCCACGTAGTATATTGATAGAATACAGCAGCCAGGGGGGGTGGAGTTCTCTTCAAATTGGGTACAGGATAGGGTAAAAATATTTTGAGTGGGTAGGTCCGTCCTTTTCTTTCTCATTATTATTTTCATTATTTTTTTCTGGCAATGGCCACTGGCGAAAAACTCCCCACAGAATAAGTATGACGTCATCACAAAGTTTTAAGAAATAAACTGTAAGTTACGACATCGACAAACCCTAACTTGTTACGTAAAATTCAAGACTGGGGGAGAGAGATTTTTTTTTTTCATATAAAACCACTCAGCCTAAGTCCCTCCTTTTTTTCCCAAGCTTGGAAACATTTGTATGCATGATAAACATTACCCATATGAGATAGAGTGAGAAGATTTTTTATTGGTCCATATTTCCTGTCTATGTATATAATATGAAAAGTAGGAAACTTTATATAGGCGGATTTAAGAGAAAAATATGTAAAAAAATGAATGTAGACAAAAATAGTATGATAAAACTAAAAAAAAAATATATATATGATACTAACAAATAATAAAATAACTTTCAGTAATGTAGAAAAATCATAACTTTTATACGTGAAGTGAATGAATTGAGATATATGAGCTATGTGACACAAAGATGATAAAAGAGCAGACGTCAGCGACAAGCGTCAGCACGGAGTTTATGCAACCCGCACGACAGTCGAGATGAAAAAGTTGCCTACTTGTCAGTCACATTTCAAAAGTCCATGTTCTTTTATATTATCACGTCACTTTGACTGGCAGTATGACAACGTAATATTGTGCATGCAACAAGGTGCAGGCTATAAAAATCGGAAAAGGTGCATTCACATGGTCGATTTTCAAGACGCGACTCTTGCTGTACCATCCACTGGCTGTCATAATTGGCGATAAATAAAAAAAAGAGCATCGAAATTAGAACGTGATATCGCCGCCACAGCTCGGCGAATTCACTTGAAGCATGGGATTTCACAGCTTGTTCGTAAATACGCCACATCACTACATGTAAATCCACCTTTAAAGCAGGTTCTTCATTCACTATTTTCACATAATTGTGTTTATAATACAGATCCGGTGACAACGTCTCATAAGAATAACATTATCTGTCATCTCGGATCTGTATTAAACCCCGTCACGTGAATGTAAATATGACAGAAATGGAATCACAAAGTATACTGCAAAATTTGTTAAAACTTAAAGTTATATTTTATATATAAATTTTAACTAAATATGAACATGTTTTTACTAAATTAGTTAGTGTAAAGAGAGACAGAGCGCATCAATATCATAATAAATCAATATTAATAATAATGATAACATTGTAGTATTAATGCAGCGTAGATGTAATGTTTTAAAGGGTAAAAGTTAATTACACTTTATGGCGCATACGATGGAGTGCGTGGGTACGATGGGATCAATCAATCTGGGTCATACCACCACCCACATCAATATTTCAACTAATATCGATGAACGATTTGCTTTATAATAAAATCAACAAAAACCATTTTCATATGATGAAAATTTGAATTATAAAAAGCAATTTAAATTATATGATATTTTTTATTGTCCTCAATATATGTCTCTAAATGAATGGCAATTAACTGGTAGATTAATTTTAATATCTCTCAGTGCTAGTACCATTACATAATTGAGCTGTGACGTCTAAAAAAAATGTTATAGTGTAGTTAATATTTCTATTAATTTAAAAGTTATACGTAATAATCTTAATAACATCATCTTGAAGGCAGTACAAAATGATATTATGGAGAATATTTTATAGCTTGTCTAAGCTAGGATGATGAATTGGTGGTATAGCGGGTGACGTAAGTGGCGCCTGAATGTCGGCTGGGCGCCAAGCTAGGGCGCCACCCCGCAGCCGCACGCTACTGTGCGTGACAGGCGAGATCTCCGAGCGATGTGGTGCGTACACCAGGCAACACTAACTAGCCAGCAAATAAATGGTGCTCATTCTAACTGGGTTGTCAGTTTGAAAGATACCCAAGAATGTTGATTATAATTATTGTACTCATTGCTCATTGTGTAGTGCATTGATTTTAATGTATAAAATAGAAGAAATTTTTAAGCTGAAACGTTTAACATTTAAATGTTTTTTATAATAAAATCGTTTAAGCTTGCATCATGGGTTGATATATTGACTGTTTCTTTTCTTTCTTTCTTTCTTTTTTTAATTTTTTTTTTTTTTTTCTCAAACTTTGATATATACTGAGAACTAATAAATTGTAAGCATTACCTAATATTTTAACTCTCGCGTCCTTCAATTACTTTCATGACATTATGAAGGTTGAAATAATAACATCAAACTATTGTAATATATTATTATTCCAGTTCATATTATCATGACATTAATAAATAATAACAATTTTTATATAAAAAAAAAATGTTGCAGAAAAAACGAAATTAAAATCATGAACCTACACGAAAGAAACAAAAAAACTGGCTTACATTTTACATTGAGCAATTTATAGCCGTCAGAGACATTGACAAAGTACTAAACCTGTAGTATAATAATTAATGTAACACGTAGGTTTACTAATTACGACATGGTATTTTTTGTTGTTGTTATTTAAATGAATGTTGAAAGTTGCACTATAATCTTTTTACACACAAAAAAATTAAAAGCAAAATTATTTACTGTGAAATCGATACTAAGAAATTCTTCCTTTTTTTGTTCATTACTTCACGTTGCATACAATATATAATATCCATAATCCTTATACAGAAGTATATTATCATAATTATAGCAATATGAATGTACCATTTTATAAATTATTCATTTTAATTACAGAAACTCTAGATAAAAAAAAAACTCTCTCATAATTTTAATTAAAATGTTAAGCTAAAAATTCTACACATTTAATTTTAGTAATGCAAATGAGGGGGGGTATCACGTGACACGCACGCCTCTCAGCTGGACGTCATCACGTGTTGACAGGGCGGAGGGTCCTCGACTCTTGATTGCCATCCCCCTCAGCAGTTTGGCACGGTCCGTCAACAACACTCAAATTAATTTTATAATCCCTCCGGAAGTGTGTTGTTTGTGGCTAGTCTGTTTGTAATTCAGTTTTGAAACTTTATAGAGAGGTTTGTAATAGAAGTACTGATCTATGTGAGAAATTACAACGCTGAAATTTAAATAAGAAAGACTCGGAAATCATACTTTTTCGACTATTTCCGGAAGAAATATCTTATAATTCATTACATCAAGAAATATAAGGTTTCTGTCTTTTCTATCTGTGGTTTAAAATTTTGCACAGAGGATTTTAATTAGACTATTGACTTGTTTACAAATTAGCTCAGACTCGAACAGGAAAGACAGAAACCCCACACTTCCAGCTACTTCCGGTGGGAATAGAAAATAAAATTCACAGTATGAGAGTGATACTAGAAGGGCTTTTTTCTGACCATGAATTTCTCTACGTTGTGAGACTATATAAGAAGATTTCTATCTTAAATCTTATATTACACTTGCGGCTGTTAAAAACATCAAATAAATGTACCATAGCTATGCAGTGAACTTGGAACAATATAATCCCCCGATGACGTCATAATAAGAAAGACAAAAAAGATTAAAAACTAAAAATAGCTACGAATGTTATATATTATCTTAGCTGGATGGAACTACATACTAGTACGTTCTATAAGAGACAACATCTCTACGACATTGTCCATTACTCAAAAGCTAAACTACATACCCTCTATATAGCTCCTCCTTTTGGGACCAACCAAGAGAATAATTTTAGCTAGCGTCTTACTGGCTACATAAGCAGAGAAATAAAATGAACATTTCATACATACAATGTACCACCCCATATATTACAGATTGTTATTGCGTAGACAAGTACAGCATTGCGGAGCCATTGTGTTTAAGATATTGTACACTGAAAAAGTAGTTTCTGCTTTGGGCTATAATGTTGGTTCTCCATATTTCCTCTTGGGTTATACAGTATATCATATAATAAATGGTTCTATATATTACATACTTTTGTGGAAGCGTTCACGGTGTTTCTTTTAATTCCTCTTATTTTAATAATTATAAATACTGAACGTTTACGACCAGGGTAAGAAAGTCTTCACCCAACATTTTGGATTTAAAAATACTAACATGCATGCATGGGCACTATAGGCACTTCTTTCCACTCTATGTTTTTTATTGACATTGATATGGGTTAGGGTCAACGTCTGAGTACACTCCATTCAATATAAATTGCCTGATTCAGCTATTGAGACGTAATATTTATTGGCCATCATTTTTAACTTGGTCTTCGTCGGGGATGTTCCGGAGTACCTTGGCTCGTCTTCGGCCAATGAGGTTCTTCATTACAAACTATCAACCAATGACTGAGGACAATACAAAAACGATGAAGACAATATTAAATGTAACGTGCATGCAGTGGCTACAAAATTTAACGTAAAACATAAATATAATTCTTGCTACACAAACTTGAGGTGTTTTTCAAATTCTCAGTGTATTGATAATTTAAGTGCCATGCTGTTCTGTGGCTACTACTAATTTGCTTTTTCATTGTATATAAAAATCTAATAATGTAAATTAACCAAACACCATGAAGACTCTCACTTATAAGAAACACAAATACAAGAAGATTTTCATCCAAGTTACATTGAAAATTCAAGTTATACAGTCGAGAGTTAAAGTTTTGTTTAATCAAACGAGTGGAAGAAAAGTCTTTACTCTTGATTTATCAAAAGACTCGTATAGCGTAAGTTGAAGATAATTGAAGAACAAAATACACACAAAAGACGAAAGACAAATATTTAATTTTATATTATTGTTGCCATAACTCTTAGCTTAACCCTGCATGCTCAACTGGTTTTCTATTTTTACAGCCCGAGAAGAAGGTGTGTCTAGTCTACCTTAGCTGCTCTTGAGTCGACATCATTTGGACCGGCCCATTTCAATTACCATGAAACTCAGCCTCACAAATTGATCTTCTTTGACCATCTGATAATATTTATATATATAAAAAAACTAAAACATTTTGGTATCAAAAGATGAGATCAGATACTAATAGTGATTTAATACCTATCTAATTAGTAAGGTTGTCAAATACCTATTAGCATATTTTAATTACTTTTTAAAATAAACTTAAGCTATTGATCTTATAAGAAAAAAAAAATAAGTTTATATAGTGTTTTTGTTTAATAGTATCGATTTGAAGTGTAGAAAGACGAGAGAAGAAATTAAAATCCTTAAAGATGCGGTTGACTGCGTTCTTCTGAGGTGTGAGGAGGAGAAGAAACTCACAGAGGAGCACTGGAGTAATTATAGACGGGATGATGAAGGCGGTTGCGCACTCAGCAAGTGGCTTTGCCTGCAGCAGAAGCCTGCTCTATCAGTCCCAGCAACATACCAGAGTGGTGCGCCAGCGACGTGACGCTGAAATATGTCTGCATCTGAACTGAGATAGCAAAAAAAAAAAAAAGTAAGAAGTCGTTGATGGCAGAGAGAGAAGTAAAAACATACGATGAACTTTCAGAAAGAATTTTAAACCTATAAACTTCTCCTCTGTTTCTAAAGAAAATACCAAAAATGTGACTTTAAAAAACAAAAACTAGTGAAGAATATATCACTTTAACTGTCAGTCGTAAATAGTTTACGTGTGGAAACTTATTTACCATAAAAACAAATTAATGTTTGTAATGTCTGAAATGTCGAAAAGTTCATTATTGGTTTTCTGTCTATGTTGATCGTCTGAACGTCTCAATTCTGGAGGTGTCTGACAAAACACCGATGGATCGAAGAGACTCGACAAAGATTGCCCTGAGTCAACATACGATATACACAACCTTCAGCAAAGCGGGGCTCGCTCGTTTCCCCGCACTTACTAACGGTGCAGGCTTCCCATTGCTGATCAGATTTCCAGACCAACAGAAGCCTTCCTGATGCCCACCATTTCCGGTTGTCACAGGAAAGAAAGATCTCGACCCCATCCTGTTTGCAGTCCTTTTCTTGCAGACAAAAGCTGCTGTACCTCTTTTATAAAAATTGAATTGAGTTTGGCAGAAATTCAATAAAATAAATGAGCCAGTATAAGGTCTCTAAACTCAACAAACGATTGGATTTTATAACCAATTTTTTTATTACTTGTGATAGGAATTTGAACTTTATAGAATTCAACATAGCAAGTCACCTTGTATTTATTTGTTTATTTCAACAATATATTTTACAATTACAATAATTAACATGTAATATATGGCTGACATTTTAAAAGGTTCTATTGAGACACATATTTACTAATAAATAACTTAAAAAACAACACAATTATATGCTAATTCCTGATTCTTTATAATTTATAAAAAAAACTGATAAACTAATTTAAATTCAAAATAATATAATGAACTTTACCATGTTAGCGAGAGAAACGACACGCACATTTTTCATTCATTTTATATATTTATTATATGGCTTACTTGTATGCTGCATTTTACTATAAATTATATTATATGAGGCATATTTTAGAGAAAATTTATTTATCTTTAAACATGCTTACGGTAATTTCATTTTTGTCCTTCACTTATTATAATAGTAATAAAAAAAGTAACCTGTAACATAGCAGCAAGTAGAAGATAAATCGATTTGAAAATATACCGTACAAATTATCTTGAACCGTATAAATTTTCTGAGAAAAACATTAATTTTTTTATAAGACATATAAATTGTAAGAGCAGCTAACTGAGGCCATTATACTTTATTATAATTTTAAATTGGTTACAGTAGCTGTCATGCAACGGCGGGTCTCATAGCTCTCAGTATATACCTGTCATGGCACCAAAGAGACTTGTTTGACAACATGTCTCAAGCACGTCCCAACAGGTGCGAGCTATATGACAGTTTCTGAACTGATACTGATGCGTGACATCGGGACAGTCGGAAGATCTATCTCTGATGGGAGTGTGTGCTGTGCTCTACAGTGTCAATCTCTTTACATCTTTACATTGAAGTATATATATAAAAAATATGTTTATTCAACTTTGTCTAATTTTTCATTCCTATATAATATATACTAAAGGGTAGTTCTAGCCTTCAATTATTTCTTCTTTTATTTATAACCCT
This sequence comes from Siphlonurus alternatus, assembly GCA_949825025.1. Lineage (NCBI taxonomy): Eukaryota > Metazoa > Arthropoda > Insecta > Ephemeroptera > Siphlonuridae > Siphlonurus > Siphlonurus alternatus. The sequence continues at coordinate 39,918,445 of OX463779.1, forward strand.
ATAGTTGAAAAATTACGTCTTCAATTCATCCTTTACACGTCTAAACCTAATCTTATTATGTCTTTTTACCTCAAAAATATATCTTATTTATTCCTCGCTCAAATCAAAGTGAGGATTAAAGGGAGACAATATTTTCAACATTTCATGCTCAACGATGGGGAAAAAATGGAAAAACGATGGAATACTGATATTTACTTTTTCAAAAATCAAAGGTTTTTATAATAACAATAATTATATCATACTATATTAACTTTATTAAGTAACTTATGTAATCTTTAGAGCTTTCAAGTAATTTATGTACGGTAATATAATTTATGCATACTTACAAGACAATGTTTTGGTCTCACTCATATGAGTTGCCTAGTTCCAAAACCGGCAATATGCATTTTCAGTAAGGGTTAATTTCCTGGTAAAAAAGTTGGGTTTTTGATCTAACAGTAAGTTGAAAATGCATATTGCCGGTTTTGAAACTAAGCAACTCATATATGATATCACTTGGTACCTGGCACGTTTAATTTCCCGATAGTATATATTTACTGTCTACTGTTACTCTTATAATCATGCAGGTGTATATTATAAAAGGAAAAAGATGAAGCCTTTATATTATATATTACAGAGGTATAAGCCCCGGCGTCTTGTAACTATTATACGAAAGCTTAATATTTTAAAGCTTGATGGTGCCAGACTCTGTAATTTATAGCGGCGTGATTACACAGCGTTGAACAACGGGCTGCTGCTGGGGTAGCTAATAACTGTGTTTAATGTTACGTAATCAAAGACCGTATCGAGACGATGATGCTACATATAAAAAAACGAGTATCTTAAAGTAAATATCTAAAGGTGTAGATCCTAACATGAAACGAATAACGAAAGGAAGAGTTAAGAGAGAGAGAAAGTATAAGTTAACAAACACTACGATAATCAAATTGCGATGTTGCGCTTTTCTAACTGCTTTTGTTTCTTGTCATAATTTTTTAATTACTAAACGGAAGTAAAAATGAGCGAAAATGATGGATTTTCCGGGCTTAATCTTAAGAAGTGAGACAGTCGTCTAAAGAAAGGCAATCAAGAACTCGTAATTCAGAGGAAATAAGGTAGTTTGATTGGTCCTCACAAAGTGGGTGTGGTTTAAAAGAGACTCCTAAAATGACACCGCTATTTTTTCTTCTTTAAATGTTAGTTACTAATTGTGATTAAATTAATTTAAATTATTATTTATTGCCAATGATGTCACATTAAACATTGTAAATAATTCAATTTCCTATGTTAATATATTGTTTTAATTAAATTAACCAGAGAAATTTAATGATTAACATAAAATAATTGCGAAGTACGAGTTACGTAGATATACATATAAATATAAAAAAATTAAATACAAAGGTATTAGCGTTTCATATAATCAGATTAAAAATATATATATGTATAAAAAAAGGGATTTATCTTAAAAAATATATATTTAAATTAGACCTACACTGTAAAAAAATTCTGTGTATTTTTACAAAAAATAATAGGAAATAAAACGCCAAATTAAAAACGTGTATTTAAACTTAAAATTTTGTAATTGGATATTACAAATTCTAAATGTATAGTTACAAAACGAAAACATTTGTAAATAAACATTTATTTTTGTTTTTAACCAAATACAATTTTTTCGTTTTTTTACACGTTTATAATTTGGCGTTTTATTTCCAATTTTTTTATGTAATTTTACATATAAAATGTTGTTTAAAAGCTACATAAATTTTTATTTTTTATAATATTAAAAGTTATGTTACAATTTATTTTATTTATTGCTTTTCAAATGAAGTTAATGAAAACCGTTTATTAATTCTTTCAGGATCTACGTATAAAATATTTTTTAAATATTAATACGAGTATTGCTACTTAATAATAATTTTCAGAATCTACCAGGAAAAATCACTCTTACGTCCATCGAACAGTAGTCTTGAAACAGATTTCTCTTACTAAACGGCTCGCACTCAAATTCTAATGTTAGAGTAAATATTTTACAATTATTCCCGCTTCAAAAATAGTCAATCGGCTTGACATTGCACAGACAAAATTAAATATTTTATAACCATATTTAACCAAGCAGCAGTTTTGAATCTCTCGGCGGAGAGGCAACATAATATTGCACTGTAGGTCATAAAATTAAAAAAACGTATATTTTATAAAACGGATATCATGATTTAAGTCAATTTTCTAAATAAAAAATACCTTAAGATGAGCATAATGGATGCATGGGCTTATTGCCCTTTTTAAATACTATTGTAAAAAGGATTAAAATTTGCACAAAAACTATCGACTCCACGGAACAAACAAGCTATCATGATGCTTTCATCATTGCTTACAGAAAAACACATAAATCGATACAAGTTACTACTTAAAATATAGAATAACACTTACCGAAGAATTCGAGCACAAAAATTGGCGTCTTATGCTAATTATATCACCACAAATTATTAAATTACTAAGCTGTAGAACTACGTGTGTCATGGCGTCTCTTTGTGACGCTTACGACTGTCTAATACATGTAATAGTACTTAATATTTTGTAATTATAAAAAACAAAAATGTATTTTTACATTTTTTTAAAGTAATATTACATTTATTTAGAGTAATTTTACGTTTTCTTATGTGTTTTTAAAAACATTTCCCGATGTAAAAATATTAAAGTAAATTTTTGTAACAATACATAAAAATTTGCAAGTTCATTATTTTAACGTTTTGCTCAGTGATTTTACGAAAAAATTAATAAATTTGCAATTTTTAATGAAAAAATGACAAAAACAATAAAAAAGGTAAAATTACATGCCAAATTTTACGAAAAATTACAAATATTTTTTACAGTGTATATATATATTTTTTTTAAATAAGAGGGTTTCATCAAAGTTTTTTAACTGTGAGATAAGCCTTGAAAGTTTGCTGGAGCGAAGTGGGTGGGCGGGTAAATCCGCTTTACAAACTGGAGTACAATATACAAGCGGAGCCCGGCTATAACCACACAGTTGCTGTGCGATCTCTGGAGATGAGCTATACCATGCAGCACTCCTCTTTCGTACGCTGTATTATTTAGTTGTAACACAAGGCGAATAGTGCGTATACTTCTGTTGTAGATGTTGTTATATATATTATATATTCATATGAACATATACAGTGAATTATTTTATAGCAACTTCTATTATGTATATTATCTAGAAGTCGACGAACAAAGGATACCAATTTTTTTTTATATTATTTATTTGAATATAATGCTAAACTTCTTCTACTGAATTATAGTTTGTTCTATATTACTTTTTTTTACCCTTTGTAAACATATTTTGTATTATTGTCTATATACAGAAGAAAGAGAGAGAGAGAGAGAGAGATCTTCGAAGTACTTATTATATTTAGAAAATAGTCTTTGTATACAGTTTGTACACGCAATCCGAGTTAAAATGTCTATACCTACTGCGCTATATCTTCTCGCCCTCAGGTTATACAACTTTTTAGCATCAAAATGGGAGAGTCATGCAGAAACCGTTGCCCCTGCTGCATATGTAACTCGCCTTGATTTGGTGCTGAACAAGTTGCCTAACCTCAAGGCGAATGGAGTATTGTTCTCAATTTTTTTTAATGCAGAAATGGATAGAGGGTGAAAAGTTATGCTACCCTGATTTTTTTCCGATTTTTTAGAGCCTGGGAAGTATTTTTAAAAAATTATTGAAAGTCCTTTTTGTGACGTCACGCGGCGTCAAGTCCTATCTTTTTCTTAAGGAGCGGCGTCTCTTGACGTCACAAAAAGAACTTTCAATAATTTTTTAAAAATAGTTTCCGGGCTCTAAAAAATCTGAAAAAAATCAGGGTAGCATAACTTTGCACGCTCTATCCATTTCTGCAATAAAAAAAAATTGAGGACAATACTCCATTGTTAAAATAGACACTTTACCTCAGCATATGTGTATGTAAAATATTTTATCTTATTTTCCAACTTTACTGCATACCCTATCATATAAATATACACAATTTTCGTCTTATACCATTGTATGTAAGTTGAAAAGAAATGAAAGCAACATTAGAAATGTTAGAAAATCTCCCTCCTAGATCTCGTTTGAGAGGAAAAAGGTTCGTGAAGTTTTCGTAATCCACATGCAGAAACCATTGAATCTCTGCGGCAAAATTTTTTATATTTTAGGAATAAATAAGAGATAAGAAGTATATTTTCCGTACATGTGATGCATGGAATGTAAAGAAGCGTACGTTTTAGAGTATAAATCCACTGATTGTGAGTTAAACAATGATTGTATGAGTCATTATTTCAGTTTTTATATAGGCTTTTTACTCAGACAAAAAATGCAATAAAATCAGAGAACCTATAATACTTTTTGCATGAAACATAAACATTTCCCAAAACATAATGTTTTTTCTCCTACATTTGCCCTACATCCCGTTCAAAATGGTTGAAAAATGTACCATTGCATCCCAAAACAATATTTCGTCCCCTGCATATAATATTCAAGTCCTTCCCTTCTTCGTCACTTACAAAATGGCTGAAAATCTTAAGTTCTAAAACTACAATACATATAGCTGCAGATTTGAAGGGGAAGGTTGGACGAGTAGGCCGGACTAGGCCCTGTAGCGTACAGAGTACAGACGGGAAATAAAATGCGACGCACAGTCATTTGTGAAAAAATAGTCAAGCTAGGAACACTTGAATATTATGATATGTTGTGTAACATTGGTCTTGATTCCGTCTGTCTACAAGTCTACAACAAACACTTATTATTATTATAGTTGTTGATGACAAGTAGACACTTGACCAAACCACGTGACCTCCAGCTGTTTATCACGTGCGCACGTGGGGATTGTAAATATAACCCTCACGACACAACTTGAGAATGCGATGACTGAGATTAGCGCTGTTTATATCAACAAAAAAGAACTTCACGCTTTTGTGCTCTACTAAAAATACTTCTTAACTTTAATGACATTAATTAAACGTGACTAAAAAGAAAGCTATCTAAGATTTAAAAGACATTAAAATTCTCTTTAGTGTAATGAAAATGGCATGTACGGGGCTATTTAAACATTTTAAATTACTCAGTTGCTACATTTACATTGTGACACTGTCTTAATTGACGCCGCCAAATGTTATTTTAATTTGAAGTGCTATAGCTCACTTACATAATTAATCCGTATTGCAGGGGATATCATGTGAACTTGTTGCATTTATATCGAGTACGAAAATGTATTCAGAATCTGCAATTTTATTTTTAAGGATTAAGCAGATCATAAAGTGGAAATCTAACATATTAATAAAGAGAGCCAGAGAGCATTTAAAGGCCCTATGACCATTTCAGAGTATTAAGTCCACAGTTAGTATTGCCTCAGTATGATACGGCTGCATAAAAAAAATTGTTCCAGCAGCAATAATATCAGAGATAATAGCCGATGAAAAGGCACCTGTGACGTCATTTGTACCCATTCTGCGGCGACGGTATAGGGAAATCCCTGCAAAAGATAGGTTCACTCTAGCTGCAACCACGGACATAATTTTATTTCTGGAATGTTGAAATTTTACCAGAGCAGTCTTGATAGTATTTGTCAAATATCCTGAAAGAATTTTGTTGTTGACATTCACACAGACTGAGTTATTGCAGTAGCAAGAAGGGAAAAATGTTACATAGGAAAACAATGTTAAATTTTTGGCTTATCTTGCTACTGCAATAATTCAGTCTGTATAAATGTCAACAACAAAATTCTTTCAGGATATTTGACAAATACTATCAAGACTACCCTGGTAAAATTTCAACAATCCAGAAGTAAAATTATGTTCGTGGTTGGAGCTGGAGTGAACCTATCTTTTGCAGGGATTTCCCTATACCGTCGCCGCAGAATGGGTACAAATGACGTCACAGGTGCCTTTTCATCGGCTATTATCTCTGATATTATTGCTGCTGGAACAATTTTTTTCATGCAGCCGTATCATACTGAGGCAATACTAACAGTGGACTTAATACTCTGAAATGGTCATAGGGCCTTTAAGCTCTTTGGATTAACCAAAAAAACCTTCTAACCTCTCATGATCTAAAATAAGGTATATGAACTTTGTTTATACAATTTTTGTTGAAAAACTTATAATTATTAACCATATAAAATATTATAATTATGTTCCCTATACTTGAGTCAATTACAATCACAAGCAGCACTGTAAATTTTTAAATGGGTTTGACTTTGTTATAAAGTTGCTATTTATCACAAAGTTTTCAGTGGCGACGGCTGCGCTGGAGTTTGCGACCTCTGCATCACCTGAGGCACCGTCATAAGCATGCAGTTTCTCATTGAATCACTAACGTTAATTACAACGGCGGTGTATCACCTGCAGTTGACGTCGTTCAACGTGCAGCGACACAATTTAACTTTCTAGACTGCAGAGAGAGGAAACATTTTCTAGTGGTTTTAACAATGATATAGTTCATTATCGCTTATAACATTTAATAAATTTAATATGTTCATGGAAGAATCATCAATCCATTTGCAGGTTAATTAAATTGCATTTCACATATAAATTACTCTTAAAAGAACAAATAACATTAGAGAAATGTCTAGAAACTCGCCACAAAACACGAACTTCGTATAAAAATTTAATCTTCTTTGCAATCACTGCAGCTAACTAATAATTCAATCAAGAAGAAGATGCATGCGAAAGGAAGACACGACTGAATTACTACAATACCAATGCTACAAGACACTAGGGTCCTTGAGAATTTGTTTACCTCACTCGAGCAAATCATTCTGTTGGCCGTCCCTCCGGTGCTACAACTCCCTCAACTCCCTCGGGACACATGATCGAGAAACCAGGAGGAGTCCCAGACTGTTGTGTTGCAGACTGCACGCTGGGCGGTGACAGACTGGCCACACAACGTAAATATTGTGCACGTGGCCTTCCGCGAAGGGAAATTTATAGTGAAATTAATTTAAAATTCCCTTAGGAAGTAGCCGGAAGTGTGAATTTTATGCATGGCTGTTCTGTTTGTAATGGAGGCTTCAAGTGATGCGCTTTCGCTGCGCAACTGTTTGTCGCTAAGGTCCATCTTGCACTTGAAAATGAAGCAAAAGTGTTTTTTTAACTTTTCTCGGTTATAAATCAAGTAAAAAATCTAAATCTTGAATTATCTACTTTATTTTTCAGTTTGGACCAAAGTTCCGCAAAGGAATTATCCCTGAAAAATCTTGAAAAAACGAATTCACGTTTTTTTTTACATAGGTTTGGTATAGCGGGTGGGATCACCGAAAAATCAGCTGACTTGAAGCCTCTATTCAGTATTTTTAAATTTGCACAGGGTTTTGTATTAGAATTACTGGATTATGTGTGAAATTGCAACGCTGAAAAACAAATAGAAAAGCCAGAAACTTCACACTTCCGGTTATTTCCGGAGGGAATATTACATAAATTTGACTATACTGCAACAAACTCAAGAGTTACTCCGGAAGTTTACCTTTACGAAGTTTTTATTTCAAATTTGAGAATATTTCGATGAATATTACATTGTAAAAATTCAGAATCGGTATTCTCCTTTTGTCAGAAAATGCATTTCTGGATGTTTTCGTTTAAAATCTTAGACTTGGTGAGACCGTATTGTAAAACCAATTGAACCTCACTGAAATAGGCGAGTAATAAAGTTGAATTGAACACGTTCTGTTTACGAGTGTTCTTTTTATATTTCTATATATTTTTTTATGCCACTGTGTTCAAACAACAAAATAAAAATACATGCATGAATTGGATTCAATTTTTTTTACACACATTTATTTAGCAAAATAAAACTGAAATGAAACTATCATATTTTAAAACATAAAAACAAGTCACTTTCAATATTTTTTTCTTTTATATTTATTTGAATTATAACAGTATATATTATATATGCGGACATAATATAAAATCATGAATGCATAAAATGCATTCAGGTTTGATTTGACGTATAGAAAACTTTTTAGACTAATTATAAACCAGCATACAGAAGATGATACATGCCATGCATGATATTACTTCCATGTAATCGGAAGAAATAATCCTCCCTCATCAAATATTTTAATAATCAATTGTTCAATTTTCCCTGCATGCAATTTTCAATTATTTGTTTGATTAAAGTTTATGTAACATGCAAAAGTTCAGGCTATTTTACTTAATACATGAAACTTTTGGGGACAATTTAGGCTCGTATTTTTAAATTTTACCCTGAAAAAATTCGTGCCTTCAAATTTTACCCTGATAAAGTTCTTCAAAACATACACCTCTGGACATCAAGATCTTTTGCCTGATTTGCTGCAGCTACACGACACAAAGAAAGGCAAATTTGAAAAATTTAAATGAGATAAGAGGAAAATCAAGTCTAAATATATTCCAAATTATTTGCAAATTCACTCCATAAGCTGCGTGACAAATCCCACAAAACAGATCAAACAAGTAACGGTCGTGCTCTCACGAGGTGTACGTGCCATCCATTCCACTATTTTTGACTATTTCTGTACATTGATGGAATTTATCATTATTATACAGTATAATAATACTGTATATATTTTTTAACGTCAAATTATTTTAATCAATATTATAAGACCTTCATATTATATTTGAGCCAAAATAAAAAATTACAACACGTTAATACTTTTAAAGTAATTACATAGCTGTGAGCTAATATTTTAAAAATCTGGTCACTTTTTTAAACTACATGTAAATCAAGCAACATACCAGAGGAAAGAGAAAAAAAAATGCCCTGAGCCATGAAAGTTATAAACTAAATGTTTTTATACTACACGATTCCTATCTGCACTCGGGCATTGTATAAAACATAAAATTTTATTATGAAACATTCATTTCAAACAATTATATTCACAGTAGTACAATGCAAACATAAATTATTACATTATAAATAATATAATATACAAATCTTAATACTATTATGTTTTCTACACCTGTTTTCATATATTATCTTAATTGAAAGAGATTGATTTAGGTTATCTTGGGTTAGTATCCATAACACACTCCTCCTACACTTTAGGGTAAGTGGCCAGATAAATATAGTCGGTTTAGTTTTAGATTCACTCCATAAGAGTAAACACTTGAACTAAAATGTTATGGTGCACTTTTCGTAGAAACTTTAAAATTTAAACTTTAAAATTTCAAACTACTTTTTAATCTTATTGAGGAGAAATACGATGTGACGACATAGTCATGTATGCAACGTATTTCCCTATGTTTGCGTTTTAAATATTTACATGACTATGACGTCACAACGCCTTCCCTCTCAATTTTAAGAGTGTCAGAGCAAAGAAAAGATGTGATCTTTTCCCTGGTCAGAGGGTTTAAAAAAAGCGATAAAAATTATAACAATACATAACTCGAGATCCTCTGTTCAAATATGCAATAAAATTTAAGCGGCATACAGGTTATCCATTGTACCATAAAGTATCCAATGGATACTCTATTGTTGTACCGACGGGGGATTTAAATTTATCTATACACATACCTTATCAATGACGTCATGAAAGACGTTTGGCATCAAATTTTGAGAAGAGGCATATCGACTTACTACACAAATTCAATACACATCGCTGCCGATACGATTACAAGACAAATTTAAGTCCTCCGTCGGTACCACCACAACATTTCCACAATATGACTTCACGTTTCTGTCTGGGAGCCTAAACTTGATCAAAGTGTGGCACACCGTGAGAGCCAGCCCTCGTCGAAGTGGCTCATCTCTCTAATACATGCTGTAAGGGCCAGTAATTCGTCTTGGCTGACAGCCCCCCCCCCGCCCCCCTCTGCACCTTGCCGTCATCCCTTTGTCACGGAAAAAACTTTAGAAAACGCGTTCTTTCAAGTGAAGAATGCATTAGTCTTCCCACCAAGAAAAAAAAATACGGAGATAGCAAGTGTTTGTCTATAATAAAGTTTTTAGTAATAAAACATAAAAAAGAAGGCGTGTATTTTTTTAAAGAGAAAATGATAGGCTCGCCGCCACGTATATAAAAAAAAACAGTTCAAAGGAAATGTTCTTTAGCAGCATACAGGTATACTTAAGTACCAATTCATTTTATTCCCATGTTTAGTGGTACAAACCATATAGTAATGTCAGCTGTCAGTGCAATGGAGGGAGTCATAACCCCGCCCTTCCTCATATATTGAAGTAATATTACAGAGTAGCTCGAGTGTTTGGATTCACAGCGGGTGTGTAAAAGGGGCGTGAGATCTTGTACTTGTATAGGAGGGCCGCCATGAAGCTTACTTTTAAAATAGCTATGGAAATAAACTAGTAGAGAATTCACCGTGTCTTATAATATATGTATTTATACGTCTACAAATGTGTCTTTGAGCTAGAACCGTCATTCCCTTTACAGGTGGATAAAAAAACTTTGACAGTGACAAAATGTTAAAAAAGCACGATACAGAATTTTCTATATTTATATTTTATATGCGTTCTATTTGTATAATAATAATAATGGTTTCAACGTTGACAATTATTGTTATAAAGTATAACAATTGTTGACTTTATTTTTATAAAAAAAAAGTGATAAAAGGTAATACAAAAGATTTCGTTAAAAAATATATTTATCAACTTTTTTTATCGTATTGTAAATAAAAGAGAATAGATAACGTTTAAATTTACATTATATAAAAATAAATTTACAGTAAAATATACTGGAAATATATACATGTATTGCATAGCAGTTGCATGGAAAAAAGTAGAATTGAGACATTATCAATATGTTATGTGTCCCTATTATCACAGACCTGCTTGTGTTTTAGTATTGATTTACCATCTTTTACAAATTAGAACAGTAAATTTTGTTTATCACCTTTACTAATATATTTTTTAAATATGTAGGTAACTAAATTAGCTTATTATATAATATATAATTTTGCAGTAATTTCATGTTACTTTTGAAAAGTTGCCAATGGAAATTTAATCGAAACTCCCACACTGTTCATTTATTTCTTACACGTTTTTGCTATGAAATAGAAATTCTATGAGAAACCTCGTTTTAGTGTGCTATATAATGTCAACTTCTTTGCTGCTTGTTGCATGCGTATCACCTATTTCTCTCTCTCTCTCTCTCTCTCTCTCTCTCTCTCTCTCTCTCTCTCTCTCTCTCTCTCTCTCTCTCTCTCTCTCTCTCTCTCTGTCTCTGTCTGTCTCTCTCTCTCTCTCTCTCTCTCTCTCTCTCTCTCTCTCGCTCTCCTCTCTCTATCATGGCACCCATTTTCATTTATTTTATCATTTTCTCAACTCCCATTCTTTTTTCTTACAAGTGCGTGAAGTAAATAGGATCATTTCTGTGGCACAATCATATCGTGCAATGCAGCAATCGAGTGAGCATGTGACGAGAATAACGCAAAAAAACTACTCTAATTTTCATCCAAAACTTCGTTAACAGCAAGTGAGAAATTGGACTGACTATAATTATATATATAAAAAAAAGGAGGAAAAATTGGATGTACACTGAAAAAAAAAATTATAGTCTAAGAATTATTATAATTGTTATTGGTTGATTTTGAGAAAACTAAATTAACATATTAAATAATGGTGCTATCAACACCCTAGCTTACTTACCTGATTATTAAGGTAAATAAATGACTATCAACAATTTATACAACAACTCGTTTAGTAACTCTTGGAGTGTGATTTCTCACTGTGTAGATAACAGAATGAAATAAGTTTTTATTTTTTGTTCCCCAAGAGAAATGCATTTGCTCTATCATCTGCTAGCCTCCCCCAAATGCCACGCCCACCTCCCACCTGCCATGTTACCACATTTTTCTCTACTCCTACACTCCAGCTGTTAGTCCAGTACGCGGAATTTCTGAGAACTCAGATTATATGGCAAGCGTGCATAAAATTTTATAGACGGGTCAGTAGTTGAGCTGTGTATAAATTAAGTTACATTTGATTCTCAACACAAGCACTGCAGAAGGAAGGGGTAATTAATTTAAGCAGACTGTAGCGCACTGCACCATTCACTCGTCAACAGTACAGAGAGAAGTCACGTGGGATTAAGTGCATGCATGCATGCTATAGTATATAGTCATATATCAAGCAAGATTAACGGTTTAGAGTTTCCAACAGTTGGGTCCGTCTAATGGAAATGTTATAATAGAGTATTCTAAATTCATATATACATATTTAGCATAAATCTAATTAAATAAATGAATTACATTACCAGACAGCAGTTTTTTTTTCTCTCTTATACATATTAAATAAACGTCTATGAATATTTATTATTATTAAAAAAATCGTTACACTCCACAACATATTAAAAATATTACTTCTTTTATATATAAATTGCATTCTCGTGAAACACCAACATAAGGGATACATTATGACTTATGTGAGTGGTTGAATCAAGTTTGATGAGAAATATAGGGGGTGTAAAAAATATCATGCTATTACTTATAGAACCCATCATCCCCCAAGAGATATATTAATCATAAAATTTGACAGATAATAACAATACAGTAAAAAAAATCGATTAATAATCGTTTTTTTTTATAAAAAATTGATTATATATTACGTAAAAAAAAAGTAATAACAAAAATATGACCCCATGTTGAAATCATCAATAATAAAGCATGAATGTCAGTGCAATCGAGTTATCCAATGGCCTCTCTCTCTCTCTCTTCACTTGGTCCTCTCTATACATTTTGTGTGTTCACCACAACCATCATATCGGGACTACAGGGGGGTTATCTTTGTTGTTAGTAAACAGCTGTGTCGAGTACCCTCATGCTGTCTTTTGTTAAAAACTTCCAAATAATAAAAGTATAGACATTTCCCTGCATTGTATACTTTGTCCTAAAAAATACATACCCCAAAAATGATTTTCTATGTCGTTTTGTAAGTACGTAAGATTAGCTCACAGGTGTTTTTCATGACATAGGTTAAAGTATTCTGCTTCCTTCCTTTTGCTGTAACTACATCGCAGTCCGCACACACAAGGGAGCTAGGATGCCTTGATGGTGCAGCAGTACACAACAAATGCCCTTCTATAATAATCTGCAACTACAAACCACACAGCACTCAACATAATCGCATGTAATCCTGCTTAAATTTTAATGCAATGAGTTTTACCTCATCTAAGTGGAAGTTTCTTCTTTCTACTAATAGCAGGCCATGGTTTGTTTGTTTTCTTACTTCCATTTGTTTATTGATTTATTCATTAAAAAATTATTCACAGTCCAACAACCATATTTATTTTGTAGACTCAAAGAAGTTTAGCATCCCTGGAAAATAAGTGTGTTGTATACGTTACACTTATTTTGTGAGCAAAATATATACAATAACAAAAACATGTAGTGCATAGTCTTGAATTTAATAGTTAGCAAAGCAAACAAAAATTGGAACATGATTTCCATTTTTTTTGTAATAGGTTTTCTTATTGAGAAAATAGTAAATAAAATACAAATTGAAAACACTTTTAAAATTGTTTTGTTATTTTACCACATAAGTAGACATAAGCACTACAAATATATTGACTTGTTAAATAAATAATATAAGCTTATATAGAGCGAGAAAACTCAAGTACTATTTTTTATGTTTAAGTTTTATAAGGGGATGTTTTAGAGGTAAGAGAGAGAGTAACATCAATTTAGAGATGGTTGTATTGTATATTTGTTGAAGTTCTCGACTCTAAAGCTCCGCGGTAGGTCCATCAAGTCAAGTTTATACACATCAAGTGGTTCTGGCTCAACTTAAAAAGGAATACTCGCCCTTTCTTTCTTTCCCTCCTTTTTTTTTAATACATAACCCTACGTAACAACAATAAAAACGAAGAGCAGAACTATTTCCTAGCATGCACCTCAACGTAGAAGAGACCCCTAGCGAAGGTCCAAAAGTTGATTGTAGTGAACGCTGCGTGGGCTCGTTTGTCTGCTCTGTATGTGTGGGGAGAGGGGTTGGGGGGAAAGTCACCCCAAGATGTAGGAGACGACGGGAGGAGGAGGAGGAGGAGGGATATTGATCGTCGTGATGGTGCAGGCTCTCCCTTTGCAACATATACGAAGAGAGAGAGGCAAACATACAGAGAGAGGGTACAAAGTCTAGTAGGGGTATATAGTTGCCATCACATATATATAGGGGAGAGCAAAGTCGTAGTGGCATGAACCAAGATAAGGGATGGAAGCAGAGCTTTGAGTTCTCTGAATGGAAGCTAATGGAACACACATCATTCTCCTAACTTACCAATGGGAAACCCTCTGCTCTCTTGCTTTTTATACATGGCAACATCATCCATATATTTGTACGGATTCTCTGCATCAGTTTTCTCAACATCCTTTTCTAAGCCCTCTTACATATAATACTATATATTATATGGGGCAGCAGCTCTGAAGATACCTTTTGTACTTGTTACAAAGTTATTATAAATCCTCCTTATATTTTCTATGGCAGAAAACTTATAAGTTCTAAAATAATTTTTCACAATAGAATACTTACACAAAGTGTTATTATACAAAAGAGATTTTCAATTTATAAATAAAAATAAATGTCTAGATACATCTTTCTGTTCTAATTAAGAGAATCTTAAAATCTCACAGTAATTAGTGTAAAATATTTTAAATGTGCATGTCTTTTTATAAAATGTTGTTCGTATATATAAAATATAAAGTTCTTTCTCAGTTGTTAAAATTAATTCAAAGCTCGACTCTGGAATATAGTATGCATACATATATATCGTGGCATAATCGTTATAATATATAAACACAGATATATATATTATAGGATACAACATATAATATCATAATTATGTAATATCTCCATGCAATTATTTCTAATAGGAACCTCGATTATTGCCGTTATCATAAAATATTACACGTATCTCTGTTAGCACTTAATTCCACAGGGATTATACCTAATATATATAATTATATACTCTCATGCTTGACTACTAACTTTTGTAAAAGAAATATAATTATAGTATTATTATATAATTAATATGTTATTTATTTGCAATTATACTAAATTTAGGACAAATTTATAATTTTTTATTTATTATTTAATCAAAATATTTAGCAATATAATATATTTTCGAATTTCAGAAGTTTGATAATAAAATTTAAATCTTCAATATTTTTTACTCCTATTCAGTACATAATTTTTACAGAAAAAATACAGGGTAAAATATAAAACATTATAATTAATGTACAGTATGCCTCGGAAAATTTCCCTTTCCGGCCTTGTCAATCACCATGCCCCGTAAGAATAACACAAAACATGGTGATTAACAAGGTCGCAAAGGAAATTTTTTCAAGGGGACGAGTGTACTATCAATAATTAAAATATAATTATACAAAAATTTGTTGAAAATTACTATAATTATGACTATTTATATAAAGTTTAGACGTAATAATCATGAGCAACTTGTTATTTCGTGCTTTATATACATTTTTTATTGCCATATTTGAAGCAGAGATTTCGTGTCGTTTGACAAACGTTGAAGACTCAGCGGCATCAAGAAAGAAGAAGTCGAAGAAAAAGTGTATAGTTTTCTGCATCATTATGAGAGTCGAGGAACGAAAAGAATCTTCATCTTTTTAATGGTCTCTAACTCAAAACAGAGGCTGAATTTCAATTAACTAAATTTGTACTCATCAGGCACGGGCTGACACTCATTCTGAGTTGAAATAAAACAACAAAAAAGCCCTTGGCGTCAAAAACTTTAAAAAGAAAAAAAAAAAAAAAAAAAAAAACAACGTCAAACATAAACTTTCCTTGGAGCTAATTTCATATGTCATAAAACTTAATACACTAAACATTTTTTTAATAGCTAAAATTTCATTAATTAATATTAGTAACCTGTACTTATATAAGAAAATATAGGTCATACGTAAAAAATAGTCATATATCAAAAGTTACGTAGTAATTATATAAGAAGCAATTAGAGTTAGAACTTAAGTTTTTTTTTAACTGCATACAGCAATTAAGTCACTTTATTGTAATACTAACAGTACTTTAGAAAACCTTCAGGGAATTTATAAAAATTCCTTCAACTTATTTTACCATTTTTATTTGACTTCGTATTTATTTTTTTTTTTTTTTTATTTTTTTATTTATTTATTTTTTTTTTTTTTTTAAATTATAACTGTATTATTATTTAACCAACTTATAGACTTTCACAGAAAAATATCAATTGTAATAATAATAATATTAATTTATTATATAGATCTATGTGTAGATGAAAGATCTTGCGATTGCGACTATATATATTTTCAACATGTGAATCATCTTCCATGCATGTAAGTTAACATATTCTCCTTCAACAATACAAAATAAATGATGTAAATATAATTTTGCCCTCATCACGGCTCTATTATTATTTATAAAAGCAATACAACGATGAGACACTCCCCTCCTCCTTACTGTCATGATGAGATTCGCACGTCCCCATAGCACAAATGGACCGGAAATGACTTGAGAGCCCTCACTGCACGGTCCCTGAGGACCAAAGCAGCTGTCACTATATATAAGGGCAAACGGTGACGACATCAGATATTACATTTTTTATCGTTCAATGTGAGGAAAAATTTGTTTTTTCTGTGGTACTTTTTTTATTTTTGCATGTGTCTATCCAACGTTAAAGTAAGGGGTTCAAGTTTGATCGGAAATCAATATTGGTCTCCCTAAGAAAAAGATACTTCCTCTACACCCCTTTTCCTGTAACGCTAGCTCTCTCGCGCCGTCGCGGCTATGACGTCATTGTGATCTTATTATGCTCCCCTCCTGCCCCTTTCGACGAGTCAAAGACTGATGTCGTTGCTTGATAAAGAAACTAATTGTTTATATGAAACTTTGAAGACAAATTTTAGGGAGGAAATGATACTCTAAACTAATGTATTGAATTTTGTATGCTAATTTGCATCTATAACTATTTACTATAATAAATCGGTATTTTTATCGGAAATGATATCAAGTTTTATTATAATGTAACCTTATCTTGTATACATATAGTAGGCTCGTATTTCACTGCTGTTATTTCTGAACACTATCTAATTTCTGTTATAAATGAAACAGAAACAGTGATAAATTCATATTTAAAACTCGAATTTTTGTACGAAAAAAAAAAAAAAAAAAAAAAAGCAATGTACTTTGTTCTGTGTACTAAATCATGTTTCCACTAGCACTGTAATATATTTGCAGTGGCAATGTAAAAAAATTATTCCAATTTGAAACGGCTAAAGTAATAAATTTACCGGCATGCTAAGTGTGTATAACTGTTAAAATAAAAAAATATATATTATATATATATAATATACAGTATATAGGGTCAAGTAGCGAACTGAATCACACTCGGTATTGTAGGCTTTTAATCATAAGGGGAAAAAATAATTACACACCACACAACAGTAAAATAAATTTATATATATGTATACTGTATATTGTATGTACAGTATGTAAAAAAAAACTTCAACTGTAAATAATATCAAACATAATAATATTTGGCGAGTAAATAAAAATGCATGTTGTGATCATAATAAATGTAATGATAATTATGATGGATGTAATTATGGACAATAATCTACCATATTATATATATGCATGCAATGAATCACATTGATTATTATAAATATATTTATGAACTGTTAACATATATATATTATAACAACACTGACGTTATTAACTAATAGTATAAAGACTATAAAGAGTTTGGAGAGCGATTAGTGTACTCTGCGCATACTGTTATATAAAACTGTGTGTCTAAAATGTTAATTTTACATGCTGTTTGAGAATCGTTTTTATCATAACAAACAAATTTTTACTGTGTATCTTCAATCAGTAATTTATATATATATATATATATATATATATATATATAAGTAAGTTATTCCCTTTGTGTGATTTATATACGCTCGTTCCCACGCCGTGTGCATGTAAAGATTGTCGTGGGTCTGCCGATCACGACTCGATCGCCTCTGCTATTTTGATTTTGCTTTAGTCCGTGAGACAATCTCTACTGTAATATCAGCATTGAGGTGAAATAAGAAGAAGATATTTCAGAGCTCCGTGGAAAATTCAATTATAGAAACATGGTTGCCACGGTAAGTGCGCATAATTCATATACCATTTTCAACAGTCGCCCATGTAATTCCAGTTCTACAGCAAATTTTAATCAATAAATTCTATTTTCCTGTGAATTTCTTACTATAATTGCTTTCCTTATAAAGAAAGCGTAGGTTTAGAAACGGAGAGAAAAAAAAACAGTTGAACGAGCGAGTAGACAAGCATCTCTACTGTCAAGATTTAGGATTTATATATATTGCCTAAATTAATTTTTAATTACAATATAATTATTTATATTCGTATATTTTATGACTTTTAAATTTTATAAATCTTCAAATTTGATAACGAAAATTCAAACGTCGTAGCAAATTTGGCTTATTTCTCATTGCAAACCAGGTGAAAATAAATATATTAAATTTATTTTAGGATAATAATTACTAATTGAGCATCTAATTATCTTAACATCTCTGCCACATGAAGAGTAGAAGTACGTACAATAGACATGTAATTGTGTTTAATTTATATAATTACATCTGAAGCCTAGAAAGCAATAGTTAATGCCCGATAATTTCCAGAAGTGACGCATTTTCTAAAATTAATAATAATAAATGTTTTATTGAGCAGAAAACAGACAAATTACAAATATGTCACAGTCAACAAAGGAAGAACTGCCCAAGAAGATGTTAAAAAAGGCAAGGCCCTTACTAAGTTCTACACCCAAAGTAAAGTAATTCACTTAATTCACTTCTGATTTCGAGCTAAATAAAAGTGGAAATACGTATTATTTACGTCACTTCTGCTGAAAGTTTTCAGGCACCAGCTCTTATTAGACAATATTATTATATTAGAAATGGTCAGTTGGAATAACAGAGCAGCTCAACTTTAAGCTGTCCAGCAGCATGCAGATCACATTGATGCTGGTCCAACACACAGCATCCTAGATGAGATGCTAACGATGTCGTAGCCAGCGCGGGTATATCCATTACAACGGCAGCAGCAGCCGAGAGCACTTTCTCATGTCTCGTTGGAGAGTGGCAAGCAAAAGCTCGCTGCTCGTAGCCTAAAGCAATGTTATAAGCCTCAACCAAAACCACACTTTGGATTATAAAATATTACACCACAACGTTTCTAGCAAACAAGGTTCTAGATTACTTACATAAAACTTCATTCATTTAATATATGAGAGCATGTTTAAGTATTAAAATTAAGTTATTTTGTATGAAAATTTTAGCTTAAAAGATCTTTTTTAAAGTTAAGAATTTCCTTTAAAAAATATGCCCCTAAGGTAAAAATGTTTTATCAAAGTTTATATTATGCAGTATATATATAGTACAACATGCTGGAGGTTTTATACTTGTTTTCTAACATTATATATGTTAACCATGTTGGCAGAGATATCAAGTTACTCAGAGTCAAACCACGCGGTGGTTTCATGGTTGAACATGGAGAGAAATTTATCGTATTAAAATGTTTATAAATGAATAACCTGAACCAGCAGAGGTATTATATTAATAAAAATGAACCTCGTCTGTTCTCACGGATCCTTGCATGCTAACTATTAACATTGAGATCATGTCTGCTTACCATGATTTTTAACGTTCATTTTAAATATTATGTGTACAGTACACGAATTAAAAAAAAAATAGTAACTTGAGAGATTTTACGTTTAAATTAAATACAGTACAAAAAATATCCTGTTCGCTGCTTTCAATAAAAAAAATCTTGCTCACTGGGAAAAAAAATAATCGTACGTAGCTTTTACTTCACTTCCCATGGTAAATCAATTACGATATATAACATGATATTTCTATGTAATAAATCTGGTATTCTATAATTAGGTTTCAGTTTAAATTCAATATAAATAAAATATGTGTACCTCTGCAATAACGAAATAACTCTTGGCGTTCAGTGATGTATCTCTGAGGATAATTCAATTTAAACAGAAAAATATGAACTACAGTATGCTATTTTTTATAGTTTATTATTTTAATTAATAATAATATTTTACGTAATTATTTAATAATATATTTTGTAAGTTTGCATATAAAAATTAAGATTGGTCAATGCATATTTTTTTTTCTTTTAAAATCAAGTTATTTTATTTTTTATATCAATATCAGCAAAGGCAGATCGAGATCCTCAGTAATCGAGAAAGAGAAGTGATGCTCTATTCGCAATGTTAATTTGGAAGGGAGAAATAGCTAGGTAACACGCCGTAACACCTGCCTTGATGTATTTGGGGATCTTATATAGGGATGAGGATGAACGTCCCCTCCCCCCCCCCTTCCAGTAGATCTGCTCTTGGAATAATTATACAGGACGTATTATACTGCATGTTCTTGCAGCATTGTATATGGGTCATAGATTAGATATTGCGCCTCTCAGAAGTCACTGAGAAGAACAATCAACGAGCAAGGTGCACAATTTGGGCGGAGGGCACGCGTGAAAACTGGCTGGCGTTACTTGCGATTATTGCTCGCCTTACCGACCCGCCCCGTACCTATAAGGACGCAATTAGCCTGGGGCCCTCACGAGAACATACCAGCACGCTGTGAAAAGTACTCTCTGTAGTATTGTATGGTCGCTTTACAATGACTTTTATGTGCGCTACTCAAAGTAATGAAAGAACTTTAGTTCTCTTGTATAATAATAAGCTATACAGAGAGTAAAAAAAATTACTTTTGTTTGATTTATTCAAAGTTAATATTACACTGTTTCAAGTTTCAAGTACTTAGAAACCTTATAAATTTTTATTACATTCTTTCATTAATAAAAATCTCAATGAAATATTCAAGTATTCATTCAATTAATAAAAAAAATAATAAAATCAATTTAAGCCACTTCTTTTATATATACATATTTTTTTATTATTACTCTTTGATGTTTTAAATTACATAAAATAAAAGCTATAAAATATTATTTATAACATTTTTATATTCACGATCTTTTTAAACATGCTTATTTACATGCTGAGCACACATGTTTAAGAATTCAAGTAGAATACCACCACAGGTGAATAACTGGTGCAATGATACAGTCAGAACGCGTGCTGCACATTCAGCAACCGACTGCAGTATGGGCATGCAGATCATCAATAATGCAACCCGCCGTTTGCAGTGGCACGAGTAGAATATTCCTCGTGCAGTCTGAGAGGTATATTCATTATGCAGAGAACACCGCGCAATATCGATCATCATCTTCTCAACTGCATACGGTCAATAACCTTTTATGTTTCATAGAGATGCAGGGTGGGTCCAAGGGGGGAGATAAGTTTCAAAAGGTCCCAAAAATGTAAGTTACAGACACCCCAGCCAACAGTCTTGTGCAGCGCACCAAACGGTAACAGTTTAAAACAGAGATAAGAAATGTTTTAATATGAGCAATAGAGGCTTCAAGTGATGCGCTTTCGCTGCGCAACTGTTTGTCGCTAAGGTTCATCTTGCACTTGAAAATGAAGCAAAGTGTTTTTTTAACTTTTCTCGGTTATAAATCAAGTAAAAATTGAAAATTCTAAATCTTGATTTATCCACTGTATTTTTCAGTTTGAACCAAAGTTCCGTAATGGAATTTTCCCTGAAAAATCTTATTCTTAGTGAAAAAACGAATTCACGTTTTTTTTTACATAGGTTTGGTATAGCGGGTGGGATCACCGAAAAATCAGCTGACTTGAAGCCTCCATTTGTAAAGTTTAAAACTTTCAAAGGGTGCTCAACTTAAGCCATTAAGCACGGACGTCTCCAAGTTCAATTCAATAGTTCAGAGGTTGAATTCAGCGCTGAATCTTATATCCTAAATACCCCTATACGTACCCCTATATAGCCATAGCTTGCATTCATTTTTATTTTTCAAAAGTTCCGCATAATTTCAAAACGTTGAAACAAAAAGATTATTTTATAAACACATTTTATTCTTATGAAGTTTTCTTAAAATTTATTTACATAAGATAATAAATATTTAAAGTTTTATAACTTCATAAATATAATAAATTGCAGTATATACAATGCAACAACATTAATTACATTTTTTGTATAATATAAAGTGTGTGAACAAGTTTTCTGGTTCACGGAATTAATATAGTGCATGAAGATTTTTTATTACACTTTGCTTCATACATAGAACTACATCATCGCATATACTGCAATCTTACCACACGATATTTTATATCACAGTATATTATATATTGTCTGTAGAACACATCATGTATATACTGTATAGTTTTTTTTATATATACGTTTTTGCTAATGTGTGCATCGATGCTGAACATAAAATATTACTTCAAACGTTTAGACCGACGTCCGGTTTGCTCTTGTAAAGAGGCTTTGTGGAATATATTGAGAGCAGCATGCAACATTTTCCACATAATTGAGTTTTTGTATAATGCATTTATTATTTATATCCATATATATTATATTCATATTGTCAGTGGTGACTAATTTTAGACGGTTTGAAATGTTGCATAATTTAAAACGTATTGGTATTTTATTTGCAATTGTTTCTTTTGTTGTTACAATTGTTATAGCACAATAATACATAACAATGCTGCATGGCACTCCCATTTTTAGGCATAACACAATGCATTGCTGTCCTGCATGCATGTGTGATATAGCTTGCATCTGCATGCGGGGTTATATCAAAACTGTGTAGGTTCAGTAATCGATAGAAACGCTGAATTAATCAGTCCCAAAATATGAATATATGTATGCAGTTGTCACCTCGGAAAATTTCCCTTTGTCATGTATAATCACCATGCATGCCCCATATAAGAATAACACAGGGCATGTGGTGATTAACGAGGCTGCAAGTGGGGAATTTTCCAAGGCAAGGAGAGTACATTAAATTTGTTGGAAATTGATTAAAAATGTATTGAAAATTTTAAACCTCATATATTATATATATACGTAAGCCGTTTTAAAAGTTCTGAATAAATACTCTGTATATGATGTATAAACTTTAATAATATCACTGCTTTTTATCTTTGTAGACATATTAACAAAACGATTTATATAATAATATGTATTATAATAAACGAATAATCTCAGCACGATAAGATATACTTTTAAATTTTAAATTCTTTTTTTTTTTTTTGTTTTTTTGTATGAAATTACGTTGAAATTTATTTGCAATATTAACTCATTATATGCAAAACAAAACTACTCGATTAAAAGGTTCGGTGCTCACCACGAGCGTTAGATCGTGTCTAATTGGTGCTCATTCGCTAATTATATACGGGGTCCCTCTGTCTAGACTGTCTCGATGGCAGCAGCCAGAGGCAAGTACCGTCTCATCAGTGAGGTAACTGAGCGGCTTTGAGGTATCTTAGTGAAGTCGAGCAACGATCCCGGCACAGACTGAGCAACTTTGAGTTACAAAGGAGAGCAACTTCTCGAGACGCCGTGTAGAGATGAGCCACACAATGAGGAGGTAACTGCATGAAGAACTGCAGTGCTCACTGTCTTTTTATCATATCTGTCTGACTCTGGTTCTGTAATGTCAACTTTTGATCTAAATTAAAGTAAAAGAGTTGAATATTATTTAGTTTCTATTAATAATTATATCATCTTTATTTATTATTATTAGTCTTTTATTAAACACAGAAAGTGTACATATTAACTTTATTTATATGAGAGACACAAATAATAGAGGCTGATTTTGCGGCGTTTCCACCGTACTAGCCTATATAATGTAAGTAAAAAAAAAAAAAAATGAAATCGCTTTTTTGGCATTAAGAAAAATTTTAGGGATAATAAACTCTTGATTCGTTATCAGAAGACCCCAAAATGGAGGTGGGGAGTGGAATATGGTTTCAAAGTAATAGCTTACTTTACTTAAAATATGCATTAAAAATTAAGTAAGTTTCAAGGTAAGCCAGTTAATACGTAGCATTGTCAGACTACCATATGGATCTATTATATTACGCATGCAGGAGGCAATATTTTACGTTGCATCTTCTGACAATGCGTTTCAGATCATTTCATTTTAAAACTAAAATGTTCTCTCTTCACCCGTCTATTCGTAAAAAATTGTATCTATTTCCTTGCTCTTGTTGTTCCATCAATCTTATAAATTGAACTCTATCGTGGGGATTGACTGGTGAGGGAAATAAACTATACTGAAACACAACTTGCTTTCAGTACAAAAAGGTTGATAAAAAATGTTATTTACTTGGTTGGAAACATCAATTACTACGTTTACATGACGGTTTTTAATGCGTATCCGTTGACGACGCCTCATAAGAATAACATTATCCGTCGTCAACGGATCCGTATTAAACACCATCATGTAAACGTAGTGAATGTGACAAAAGAGTCATTGAATTAAGTACAGGACATCAAAGCAACAACTTTGGTGTGCATTGAATATTTTTATCGGATTGGACCATGTTTCCTAACATGCAAACAAATCAAAATAGAATATTATTGGATATTTAGTAAATATGTATAATATATTATATTCCCATGCATGGCTGCATGCAAAATGCTACTTAAGTAATTGCTGTTTGATGTTTATTGCTGAAATTAACAATTTAATATCAAGAAATTCACCTAATGAAATCAAAGTGTTTACATGTCTGTCCTTTACAAATTATACACAACATTGCATTCCAATTAAGCATTCAGTATTAATTAAGACACTTCATGCATATAAATATAGACCTATACCTACCCAACTGTTTTACCTATATATTTTTGACTATATTTCATTAAGTCTTATATAAATGTAGGTTTAAAATATATTTCCAAGTATATATATGGCATAAATTTAATATATACATCTCAATACTCAATACTGAATAGCTATATATAGATATAGTAAGGGAACTCTATATACGTTAAGGGTAAAAAAGAGTTTATTTGAATTTTTTTAATACTATAATATATAGTATTCCACCCTTGCCTTTTTCAAGTATTTTTATGTATGAAACCTGCATGAAATAAACCTATTTAATTAAATCACTTTTAAAAGCCAAAAAAACAGTTAAAAGGTATTCAAATTGCCGTCTCAAATATCATCTTAAGTGTTCATAAAAATTCCTTCACTCTCAATAGATTTCATTACCATAACAAAGTTAAGTTAGCACTTAAACATCAGGTGAATGGAAGGTAAAGCTTGTTACGTCTGCAGTAATACAATGCTCTGGCTGTAACCCAACACCGAGTAGATCTCACACAAGTGCATGCGCTGGCTCTGACTTGTTTTGTGACGTCACGGATCGTTTCTCTGTCTGAGTACTGTTGGCTCAGTTACCAAAGTAATGTAATATATTCCATGCAGCCACCGAGATACTTTTAAGCTTATAGACGCAACATGCCATTTCGTGTAGACTGTGTAGTAAAGAGCGGATCTATATAGTTCTTGATTTTAGAAGGGGGTTGAATATTTTC
This sequence comes from Siphlonurus alternatus, assembly GCA_949825025.1. Lineage (NCBI taxonomy): Eukaryota > Metazoa > Arthropoda > Insecta > Ephemeroptera > Siphlonuridae > Siphlonurus > Siphlonurus alternatus. The sequence goes on from OX463779.1 coordinate 39,943,858, forward strand.
TTTTTAGGCTTAAATCCCATGTATTTCCCACTTCCCACGTGTGAATCATCATATAATGTGACTGGAGCACACTGCAAAACTTTTCTGCAGTCCAATGTATGCAATGTAAATTATTGCTTAGTTGAAATGTATTATATTATATAGTTGTTGTTAGCATTGCGTCAAAAAAATAATAACAACTTGGCGAGCAAAATAAGCAAACGTCCCCACAAATTAGTATGGATTTTCAGTACAAAAAATACAATACAGTACGTATACGATTATACTGTACTGTGGAGTGTTAAGATAATCTTTAAAATAAATTTTCAACACTATTGGTAAGCGATTTATGAAAGAATATAACCATATTTCTCACAGTAGCCACTGTTAGTGCTCAATCGAAATTAGCTGCGGTTATTTTTATTTTTTATATCGTTCTGGATAACTTTTTCATGAACCGCGTCTTAATATAAAATTATATATGCATTGAAATTTTCAGGGATTATACGGTTGTACATTTATAAACTTACGATATGAATCTTGGCGGTCAAAAAAAGTATTTTTATATATAACTTGTACATATTATAGACTACGATTTAGATTACTATCAAGAAAGACCCCACAGGGTTTTGGAACAAAGTCAAATATAATTGAAAAACCTAGACAGTCTCTACATTAATTCTACAACCGTTCATTATAAAATTATAATTATTACTTACATTAAGTTTATAATATAAATAGAATACACAATTGTTATATAATAGAAGCGGCGAGTTTATATAATAAACATTTAAAATGTTATTTAATAAAAGCTTTATACTTGCATTGTGGCTAGAGTTAATTAACGATGGTTTCTATTGTGCCAGCAGCCGTTGTAATTGCTTCTTATTTACGCGGAACTGCGCTTGGCACTTAGAATTAACTTGGACTAATTCATGATACTTTGCAAAGCTCTCTAACATTTTCTAGTCTGGTCAAAAAGGATGCCGTCTATTATAGATGGTCACTTGATTGGATAGAGCCAATTAGTTAGAAGATCCTAATGCTGGACCATTCAAGAGATTCTCTCACGACGTGTATGCAACACAAGCTGCGGAGTTTGTTGCTATTTTTTTTTTTATTCTGCTTCACTGCGGTACGATAAATTTTAAAAAAAGAAAACAAAAAATTGTCTCTGCAGTGATTTTAAACAGAGTAAAAGTTTTTACAAAATAATAAAAAAAGTTATGAAAAAGAAAAGATATAATATAATTATATTCAGTTAACTTAAAAAACTCTGATAATAAATTTAAAGTAATATTTAATTCATTATAATAATTTTTAATAAACTTTTCTTTCGTTTTATTATATAACAAGTGCTTTAATTATACTTGTTATGAAAAAACTATTTCTATGAAGTTTTTGTTTGTTTTTAAATAACTTTCACTGCAAACTTTAATTTATACTGTAGTTATAATACCATGGGCAATAACTTGCATTTTAAACTCAAATTGAGTGAAGTAAAATACATAAACCAATTTCTATATAATAATGAGATAATTTTTTCTCGGTCCATATATATTATATTATGCAGTTCAACAAACTCATAATTTCATACGGAGTCATGCACTTACCACTTGATCTCCCCACCATTGCAGTGTGTAGTTAAGTTTGATTGAAACGTGATACTTATTACAGCTGCTGCAAGTACTCAAGTTGAACTTGGATCATTCAATGCTATACACGACACTCTATGCCACCAATTGACATTATATAATATAGTGTTGTAAGAATAGTCTCTTATACTATTATGATCAAATCTGTAACGCATCGAGAAATTATATCATGATCATATACTCATGTATATTATTATATGCATGTTATACTATAAAATAAAACTATTGAAATTAATAATATAATAATTTTGTAAAAATTAGGTACTTTGTTTACCCGTGCAAATAAAACTGCAGTAACGTTAACATCAAATACGAGCTAGAAAACTAAATAACGAAAGCAGATCCAAACCAAACAACCGATAATTTCTCAAAATGAAGAAGTTTGCTGTTTTCCTATATTTATCTCAATTTTTTTTATTCAACGTGTGCTCTGTGAAATGATATACATTTTTTTATAATAATTATATTGATATTATTATTTTACGAGGCCGCCGTATCTGCGCCCTTCTTGCAAGTTTTATGCAAACTGCTGAACTTAACAGCACAAAGAGTTGCATAAATGTTATTTCTGCAGGATGAAATGGCGGTGGGAATTGCGACTGTTTTCCTGCTACCGCAAAATATGATGAAGGCTATAAATCCATGCATGGTAATTACGTCTTGATTGAAAACGCCTTCATAAATTAGATTATAAAGTCATTATAAACGGTGAGATTATTCGTGGAAAAGCCACTAAACGACTAGACGGCGAACGAGTCAAACTGACGTAGCCATGTATAGTTTTCCGTGCGTTTGTAATTGCTAGTATCGTAATTCAAATGTACTTAATTAATCAAATTGCATATATTATGCAGTATGTAATAAAAGAATAAACATAAAAGTATCAACGATATGCCAATAAAAAAATCACGCTGAACTGAAACAAAAATTTGGGCTATACAAATACACCCATTGGCAAAAGGGAATTTCATTCAGTAAGTGATTTTTAGTTTTCCATCCCTAAATAAAATAAAAACATGAAAGGATAATAAAGTTTTACAATTTGATACGATAAATATTGACATAAAAAGGTACTTAAAAAAAATCAGTGAACTTGCGATAACATAGAAATTTTTATTGATTGGATTTTGTAGTCGTATTCTCTCAAGCTTATTGCGTGAGAAAGTGACTATCAAATGACAATGGTGGACTTGTATATGTTTATTATTTGTTATGTTTATGTCATAAACGTGTAAGACCGATTCTTTAGAGCGATTACAAAAAAAGAACATACGTACAACAACAGCTTAACTCTCACGAAACTTCAATGTAACCGGTTATATGATAAGACTAATATGATAATATTTTTATTGGCTGTGGTATTATAGAGAGAGGTCACCGCCGAGAATGAATGGCCTTCTCTCAATATTAAAAAAAGGTCAAATCAGGTCAATTTATTCTTTTGCTTTAAATAGTAAAAGAACCGATACTTAAGTAGTATTAATTTGAATACTGAATTTATTTTTCTTTTATGTCTACTTACCCACAGCTGTCGCCAGTATAAACAATACAGAGAACCATAAATCCATCTTGAAGTAAAAGATTTGTTATTTTTTTCCTTCAAAGGATCTTTTTAAAATGTATACACACTGTATAATAATTTCACTATATATAATAATACACTTGATTTTATTTAATTTTTTATTATTTAATTTTGAAATGTTTTATGTCATGTTTTTTTTTTTAAAATCTAAAAGTAGTATTTTGTAATAAAATTCATTACAGTTTCTTCTTATGTGTCGTTATGAAGAACACTACATCTTGAAGTATTAGTAGGTTTAATGATCACTTTGTAATATTACAGCCCTGCAGCACTGCAGGACAAATAATTAACTAAATGTGATGGTCGTGATTCACACACTTGGACAGCGGCTGCAGGAGCGGCACTCAACCCACCTGGCCTCCGCCACTCTCGTAGCAGTATTGATGTTTTCTCTCTCTTCGCTCTCCCCCTCTCATCTCCCGCTCCTTCTCCTTGCCAAGCAAGCGCGGCGGCGGTGGCGGGCGGCCCTTTTGCTCCTTTTTTTTTAACATTCTCCGTGTACGAGTCTGCTGATACAACTAGCGACGCCTTAGGAAATATTACAAACTACAAGGAAAAGGTTACCATGGAAACCAAAATCAAAACAAGTTATTTAAAAATGAAGACCCTTTTCCAAAAAAGTGTCAAGTTTCTTGAAAAACTTCAATTTTATCTTCTGATATTTTTTCCCTTTAAAATTATATTTCAGCTGGTAAATTATAAAATATAAAATAATGATATAATAAATATAGTCTCTCTGTACGTATGCCTATTTTTCTATTTATTGAATCATTAGATAAATACTGAATTCATCGTCAAGCATTAGTCATCAGGGTACATAAAAATTCCTTAAGTTATAAGCCCTAAGCCCCTACGAAGGTACGCAAGCAACTTTTTCAGCGCTGACGTATCACAGGTTGCATACATGAGTTGCGGTTTTTATCAGGGACGCGCGGCAAGGTTTATTCAAATAATTGTATTTTACAGTTTTAATTTTGTTGATTAATTTAACATAATAAAATAACCTTTTTATTTTATAATTCATTGACTGAAGAATAATAAAATTTCATTATCGAATTGATTTTTTTAAAATCTTTTAAATCATTGAGCTGTAACGCTTTACGTCCTTCATTAAGATGGCTTCCTTTGCAATGCATTGTGGGTACACACTTCGAATATTTTGGCCCGCCTGTTTTTGTTGTGCTGATCGTTCGGTCTCCGTTGCTTCCTTATAAAATCATGGCTTATCCTACTCCTGAAACTGGATATACACTGTAAATTTGAAATTCTGGGTGTTTTATTTTATTGGGTGCTAAAGATAAATAACAAGTATGATGAGACCAACTGACGTCATCTCTGTAAGTAACCCACGTCTCCTGTCCTCCTATGGACCCCATGCCTGCTGTAACGCTGTAACCGGCAATAATGCATATCGTTTGCTACTGTATGCATATTAGGATGCTGAGTAATGTATACTACCGGTTGTAGGTCGTTAATCCTGTATGTATGCCTAGCAAGTATCCATAAGAAGGAATCTAGAAGGTTCTAAAACTTCATCGCATGTATGATTTGAGTAAATTCAGAGAGGTGGTACATTTTTCCACAAAACTGCTCCATTTCTTTCCACAAGGCTCAATGTTTAACCATTATTAACCTCAATTTTAATAAACGAGTAAGACCAAGTCCGAATTTTGTATGTCACGGTCGGACCTTTTGATTGCTAGTTTAACGTTCTAGCTATCCTAGCATTAAAGTTCTACTGTGTAGTACCCTACAGTAATGTTATAATGAAATTAAATTGAAGACAATTGACTGCTTCTATCCCACGCTGCCATGAATATTTTAACATAAATCAACATGTAAATTTATTTTCCAGTACCGTCTCCAGAACGCCCTGCTGTTTCCCATACAGCACCGTTGTGATGAGCTTACGAGGATCATCAACGAGGCTAACCACAAAGACCTCAATGATGCATTCCCTATCATCCTGGAGTCCGTGTTTGGCATTCCGGGGTGGGGCTTACGCAGCACAGACAAGAACACCAATGTCTTGGAGGTGGACTGCATGCTCCGGTTCCTCGACCCCATGGGACCTTTGTTCATGCTGGCGTATCGCCTGGGCTCCGACTTCTTCCTCAAGTACGAACTCTCTCTAAACTGCCTGCCGGTAAGTTGAAGCAAAAATAATGCAGAAAAATAACGTCATAATCAGAAACGAGTAAAACCCCTCCCTCCCTCTCGCTATTTAATTGATTTTAATTGTGTTTTTTTTTTATGATTTTTTGGTAAATGAGAAAAGAGGGTGTAGAGTTTGGTTGTGGTTGTAGTTTTTGTGCCTTCAAATATGAAATTAAGCTCAAAATATTCCGGGATATGAGAGAGTTAACCATATTATGTTATATGAATTACAATTTTTTATTTTTCTATGTACTGTGTTTTAGTCGAAGCTGCGTCGAGATTTGGAATCTGGGACCAATGTTTCTCCTCTCTACTGTGAGAGGCTCTTCATTGACCCACAGACTCGCAGACCCTCTGCGCTGCTGCTCAGTATCCTTTCAGTCTAGTTTATAAAGCAATATTTTTTACATTTGTCACCCTGGAAACTGTAAAAAATGTGTCTTTCAAACTGTAGATTAAAATGCCTCGAAATTACAGGAAATGACAATTTCTACTTGCTTTAAGTTTGGATTTCAAGCTATGCCATAGCAACAGGAGAGGAAAAGAAGCCTAAATTACATAATTTCCATAAATTTCAATCTCATCAAAAGACTGTAAGTAAAAAGTAATCATTCATGTAATTTTGACCGTTCTAGTACTATAGAGTTGCATAAGGCTTTAGGAACTCATGTGACTTACATTCTGATATGTGTAAATATCAGATTTAAATTTGTTGTCATAATTTTTGTGCCATCCCTGTAGATACACAGGCTTTATGAGTATCTTAAAATTATTTTCTCGAAACACACTGTCCTCGGATGTTAGCCTTGACTGCAGCCTCAGGTCCTTTTGAGTTGCTCGTGTTCCGCTACGCTCTGCACATTCTGCCGCGCCTCCAGCCCGAGGTGTGGGTGGACTCAGTGTACACGCAGCTGAGCGAGCGCTACCTGTGCCACTTCCTGCCGTGCGACCCCCAGGCCGGCCCCGTGCAGCCCCACGTTCCGTACACGGCCCAAGTGCAGCAGCGCTCCCCCTCACACCTCTCTCCCTTTGTGCAGCACACCACGCCAGTCAAGTGAGTTATCAGAAAGCCCTCCTTTCTGGGAATTAGGCCACAATTACTAAAATATACAGTAAATAATACAGTAACAAACAATATAAAAATTAAATAAAGTAGCTGTTGAAGTTAATATTAAGTTAAAAACAACACTGATGTTATACAAAATTTGAATTTGAAAATTAAATTCATTATAATTTCATAATTATAAGTCAACTAATATGTAACAACAAGGCACATGCATAAAAAATACAAAATTTCTTATATTATTATATATGTATTTGTTTTTCAAGAGTAATCAAATTGGTTGTAAACCATGTTTGTAGTGCCAGGCTATAAAAATTTCACCAACGCCACTTCTCACTTCTGTTTCTGTGGTAGGCAAGGACAGAACCTGTCACTACTGAAGGCGTCCATCGCGATGAACTTGTCCTCGAGCTCCCCTTCCTCTCCTTCGTCTCCGGCGGTGCAGCAGAGTCCACTGGTGGAGGTGTGGCGTACCGTGCTGTTGGCGCAGGTGCTCGTTGACGTGTGGCTCGCTGTTGACAACGACCTGCATGTCAACCGCAGCCCCGCACATCTGCGCAGCTCCCTCTCCGCCCCAAGCTCCGTGAGTGTGCTTTCACTGAGGGATCAAGTAGAATTATGAGTTGTAATTGCTGTACAGTGCTGTTCAGATATGTAATTAGCTCATACATATTACTGTATGATTAGGAAAAGCAGAATTGAAATTAAAATGGCAGGAATCTTGTCTTGTAATATTAAAAAATTACTGTATTATTAATTACATTACCATTATTATTATAATAATAAATAAATAAAAATATTAACTTTGCAGCTAAACTACCCCCAAAGATATGTTAATAATGCATGAAATTTATACATTTTATTACTATTGGACTAAACTTATTGGATTTTATTGGACTAAAGACATTTCAATTTTTGTTAAAACTGTTTATGTATATCCCTTGCCCCGATTGCTGGCCTGACCAAATTTCATGTTTGCAGACGATGCTGTCTACAGCAGAACACGCCAGAATGGTGAGATGCCTTCTCAAGCACATGCACTACTTTGCAAACAGTGCCTGTTACACAAATTCTCCTGCCATGGATGAAATGAAAAGGTATTGTATTGTGGATAAAAGAAAACTACTTCTTCTCCTATTCAGAATCAGTTACAGTAAATCAATTTTATTTTTTTCAAACAAATAAAAATATATTTTATAAAATCTTTTTTGCACAAATTTAATGTTATTATGTAACTTTCATTCTACCTGTAGACTGATTCTGCCGTCAAGCAAACTCAAGATCTACCGCTACCTGACCTACACAATGAGCAACTGGCCGCTAGACACGTCATTCCGAGTTATCCTGGAGGCGTGGCTCAGCTACATCCAGCCCTGGCGCTACACCAACTTCAGCAACTACACTCGGTCAGTACAAAACTCTCCGTGAGTTTCTTACTTTCTTTAGTCTTTAGTCTTGTAAACAGCCGTGAGGAAAGTTGTTTGTTTTATTGTAAATATTTAAAGGCTGGAAATGGGAGTGAGATTTTTGTTCGACTCTCAAGGGTAAATTAATTATAACATCAAAAATAATTAGCATTGCAGGTATAGGAAAAACTTGATATAAAGTAATATTCGATATATTTAAACCTAATTTCCTGGGTCCCTTGACTTAACGTAATAACAAGTTTTTACTCTATGTACATATGTATGGTACTGTATATATAACATGCAGTGGTGTTATTGTCCTTAGAGTTCATGAAGCTCTGGACTAAGACTGAAAAATCAACACTACTGTAGATTTCCACTGCAAATTATGTCTATTATGAGCTATCAGAAAATAAGGAGAAACACCAAAAATGCTCAATTTTACAGCCAGGAGAATGAGGAGAGTGGTCGAGCGGTGGACCGGCGGTGGCAAAGCTTCATTGCCGAGCACATGCCTGCCTACACAAACGTGTTCCGTCAACTACTGGCACGCTTCCACCGTCTGGACCTCGCCACCCTCAAGAACGCCATCATGTTGCACCGTCTCACCAAGGTCAGTGGTGTTCTCTGATTTATCAATACTTGCTTCTAGTTTCTAAACAACAAAATGTTATGTTTGATATACAGCAATAATATTTCTATGCATGCAGTCTTTAATTTTGAGGATTTTTTACCATAAGTTTCATTTTTTTTTTTTTTTTTTAAGAAAAATAAAATCTCAAGAATTTTAATAATTGTATATAATTTTAATTCAATTTTTACTAATTACAGTAGTAGATAGTTGGTAGTTTTTAGTACAATAGTAAGGATGGGGGACAGTAAATAAAGCAATTGCTTGTTTGTGTTTACTCTGACTCTTCCTCTCAATTATCCTTGAAATTTAATTTTTAATATTTCAATCTTTTGATTACATACATTTTTAATGTTCTAAAATATGCTGCCATGAAATTAATTAAGCCAGAAATCAATCAAAATACTATACAGTGATATAACATAATATCATGATACAGTAATGCTTAAAAATTGATAAAACATTAAATATAATGAAGAATACCTTACTATCATCATACTTAAAAACAATAAAAAAGTACAATAATGGGTGAACTTGCAGGTGTTTTCTTTGACCAACTTGCGTGAGATGATAGAGGAGGTGGAGGAGAGCTTGTCTATGCGCCCGAGTGCCAGTCTGCTGCGGCCCGGGGTCACCCCGGGAATCTCTCCAGAGAGTCGAATCAAGTGGCAGACTGCAGCCAACCTGGCCCTGGCAGAGCTGGAGGGACCAGACGCGACCTACAAGCCTCTCTTTGGCTCAGACACAACAACTCGGGTGAGTGGCGACATGCTTTCTAGAATGTTTAGAATTGCTGTTTGAAAAAAAAAAAAAAAAAAAAATGTATTTGTGACTGCAGTAATGTGATTAAATCATTTAAAGTGTTCATCCAAATCTGCTGGCCAGTAATGCCAAATTCCCAGGGTTAGGTTCTAATTCTTGAGTTCTATGACAACTCCTGCTTTACTATGTAATGTAACTGGAGGGAAGAAATAATTAATTTTTCACTGTCTCTTACACCATGCAGGTAAAGGTAATACAGTAATGTATCTTTACCTCTCATTCTTGACACAAGTGTGAGAAGCTTCATTTTAGAGATTTAGTAGGCCTCAGTTTGAAAGTTACCATCACAAATTTATTCCCTGTGATACAGTAATTGTACATATATATTTAAAAAAATAATTTCCTTTCCCATTTTCATGCTGTGTGTCTCTGCAGGTGCGGGTGCTTGTGGAAGAGCTGCTGACAGCGCGACAGAAGGCTGAGCGACTGGCTCAGGAGCAGCAACTGCGACAGGGCAGTGGGGGCTTCTGGAGCTGGCTCTTTGGCCCCGGGGACATTGGTCTTGAGGAATACACTGTGGAGGACCGCAACCGAGTCACGCAGATCCTGCAGCACTCTGCCGACCAGCTGTGTCTTGTCTTTCAGGTCAGTTTGCTACCCCAAATGTAATGTCTTCTTTCAGAATGGACCAGATAATGTATCAGAGTTTTCTGTGATCTTAATACTGCAGTCAATGCAGTTATATTATAAGTGGACAAAGGATTTAACGCTGATTTTACTCTACATACAATGAACTACAGTACTTGATATTAATATTAAAATCTCCTACAGCACTAAAAATTTCTATGTTAAAATCTGTGCCTTACCATATTTGTGTGAATAGCCCCATATTCTACATCATAGAATGTAAGCCCCCATTTATTTTCTCATTTTTCCTTCAAATATTTTTTTTAAGAATAAAGTAATATTGTTGTTTTTTTAGTTTATATGTATTTATTTAAGCGTGTCCTCTTATATGTTGACGACTTAAGTAATACAATCAATGATTTGTTTCCAGCTACCGGACATGCAGTCGATGCATTTAATTAGCAGCACGCTGGCGAACGGCAGCCAGAATGCAGCGGACGTGAGCTCTCAGTTCAACATGTCGAGCCTGGGGGACTCTGCCCTGTGGGCCTCGCAGGGCATTCACAGTCTGCAGAGCGAAGGTGACCCGGACAAGATGCACATCTGCTCCTTCGAGGTGGCCTGGCTCGTCAGGATGTTCTACGACATCTCCAGCTACGTCAACAGGGAGGTGGGTGGAGACCAATGTTCTCTTCTTGAAAAATTTTAGGGTATTATTTACCTGGATTATCATCAACTGTACAGTATTTAAGTACTGTATTTATAAATATTTTTAGTTTTTTCTTTTTTTCTTTTAAAAATATATATATATATATATATATATATATATATATATATATATATATATATATTATATATACAGTAAAACCTCAATTTTACGAACTTCGATTTAACGAAATTCGCGATTTTACGAAGTATTTTCTCGGCCCCGAATAGTTGGATAGGGAAATGCATGTTAAATAACCTTGAATTTACGAAAACTCGATTTTACGAAATAACGAAGTGCTCACATGGTCCCTAGAGAGCATTAACCTCGAGTTTACGAATATATTTGTCATAAAAACAGGGGCGTGCGGTCCATAAAAGCAATGCAAGCAATGCTTGCCCTGAATTTTCCGAGAAAAAAGAAGAAAATAAATTTCGTGACAAGCATTTTTTTCTCTCTTAACAATTTTAAATTTGCCAGCATTTTGCCGCGATTTATAATTTTTTTGTCTTGCGATAGCAGCGCCCCTACTGGTACAAGCAATCACTTTGGTTGCTTGTAAACAACCCACCCAACGTAAAGCTTCATAAGGAAATGTACGGGGAGGGGGTGGAAAATGCTGAGGCTTGTGGAATGTACAAGCACTGCTTGTACAATGGCGGCTCTGGATGATCGGAACGCCCAACTGGTTAAACGGTGTATCAATAGATGGCGCATAAATGATAAAAATCAGGGACAAAATTTAAGGGTCCACGAGTGACTCATCAAAGTTATTAGTTTTCGGGAAACTAATAATAAGCAACAGTGCGTGATTTTTGTAGCCGCTCTTTATTAAGTGTTTTCTCGTGATTTAATTTCCACAATATTTTATTTAATTAATGGACTATAAAAACGCACTAATTTGCCATGCATAAAAATATTCTTCATCTTTTATGGTGTTTTGTACAATTTTATTCTCATAATTTAATTGCTTTATAGCGTGATGACTACATTTTTTTTTTTTATTATTATTATTATTAAAATGGCAGAATTACTTCAAGAAGAAAATATCATTCCTAATCTTAAAAAAAAAAAAAAAAAAAAAATGGGTAACATGATCTGAAAAAACGCAAATCGTTCATGCCGGCCGCCCTATTCCCGAATGAAAATGTACACCGAAGGTACTTAAATACATATATTATACAATATACAGTTAAAAAAAAGCTTTAATATGCATAGTTGTATGCACCCCCATCATGATCGAAAATGAATAAAAAAAAATAAAAATCTACGGCAATTTAATTAGTCATAATTAAGGAAACAATTTTATTGAGAGCGTTTGCATGATTATATATTACGTATATCTCCTGTAATGAAAATTCGAGTGCCACGCCCCCTTTTTCAAAAAAATCGCGCCTCCGGCGGGGTATTAGCCCCTCGGGGCCCCCTCCGCTGTGTCATCATTACTTCATTTGCTTGACTAGTCTAAAATGTCACCGCACGCCACTGCATAAAAACGACATTTAAAGCGTCTTTTAAATGTAAATTACGCGCGCGTCGTAACGTAAAATTTGTGATCGAGAATCGAGATTAATTTTATTTTATAGCGTCAACTCATAAGATTTTTATTTATTAGTCATAAAACAATAACTGATTGATAAAACTTTTATTTGTATGGCAACTGCGTGGTCTAATTCTATGTAAATAAGATCTTAAAAATAATAAAGTGTCGAATCCTCTTCGTCCGGCCAGATCGTACGACCCAATCGCATTGCTGGATGAATGGAGTACATTATATACCTCAAAAATTCATTCAATTTTAAATTTTATTTAATAACTTATTAATAGAAAATAAAAATTAAAAAAAATATAAAAAAAAAATAAAATAAAACGCACGTTCGTTATGGAAAATTAACCGCTTGTATGAACAGTATTTTTATTTTATTGGCTACGCGAATAGAAAAAACGTCGTTGACTGCATTTCAAATGTTGATTGCGAATTGCGAAAATAAAATTAATACGAGTTCTTTCATTTTCTAAAAGACCTAAAATACACAAAATTGAAGTTTTTTTTTTTCCACCCCCTCAAGTCACGTCCGCGATTTTATGATATTCACGTAAAAATTGCGATTTCCTAAGAGATGTAAATTTACATCGCACCGTTAATGTATTTTTATATGGCATTAATAATATTAATAATATATTAATGCCATATATTATGTGTCTTAGTAACGTTTTGATTATTTTTTATGTTTTCAAGTCGTCCCGAATTACCGCGCGACTTATATATATAATACGCGATCGATCACTCGCGTAAATCGCGATCTTTTTATCTCACGCTATTTCATATTTTTCTACTGTTTTAATCTCTTTTACCACTCGAATAAATCTGAATCAATTATAAAAACGAATTTTTATTGCAATAATTTGTTAATTCATACGTTTTACGGCATTTTTTAAATTTGTTTTGAGGACCTCGAGTTTACGAACCTCGAATTTACGAAGTCCCGATTTTTCGGTCCCTTCAATTTCGTAAAATCAAGGTTTTACTGTATATGTGTATGGGATGTTTATTCTATTCTTGAGCTTAGTATATTTTATAATGTGTCTTATTTCTCTTCTTGTTAAATAACAGTAGCATTTAAGTATTTGTTCTTAAAAAATACTGTTATAGTGTACATTACCCAGTTCTTTATATTTTACAATGACGCACTTCCGTTAATGATTAATTCATTAGTTATAGAACTTGTCCAGTACAGTAATACAGTATTAGAAATTTCTCTTCTGACAGATGATTGTTGAATTTCCTATACCCCTCCTCCAGCAAATCAAAGACTAAAAATAACTTACATACATACATAAAATGACACTTATTATCATGTTTTTGTTTGACAGTACGCTGTGGAGCTGCAGGCACTGTACTCTCGAGGTGACATGTGGGGTCGGCTCGCTCGCCAGGTGCTACAGCGTCCGTGTACCATCTTCGTGTACGAGCGAGGACAAGAAGGTTACAAGGTACGTCGGGAGAAACAACTACCTGCACGTCTTAGTCTGCGCAAACTGGCGAGGAAAGGACTGCTGGTCTGTCTGTTGTTGATGTGTGTGGGGGCGTGGTTTGTGGGTCGCCACCCCCTTCTGGGCCTCACCATCCCAGCCTTCCTCTTCCTACTTGTGACTAGCTTCAACGCACTGCGAGAGTGACGAGTTACGCCAAGACAAGCAGAAAAACACTAGAAACCACATGAGATGTCTGGGGCTTATGGGCAGTTTCTAGATTTTTGTTAAAATCTCCCTATGACAAAGTGCTGCAAATTGCTAGCAAGGGGGGAGGGCGGATCTTTTCTAGAAACTCTCTGGTTTGGAGGAACAGTTTGTGGAACTGTTTCTCATAACAGTGACCTTTGTTGTTCAACTATGGAAATTAGTTGTAAATTTTGTAATACTTTGAGATGTTTAAAATAGTTAAATGTGTAAAAATAATATAATTATTGTATATGAAGTGTATTCTAAGTATACTAACATAACATATTTTCTAAATTTGTCTCTAATGCTGTGTCTAATTTCACTACATAATTTATATAGTCTAAAGAATTAACTTTGGATTACAATCTACATTCTTCGTAGACATACTGTAATCTTATTTTTTATGGTAAGATGTTGACAAGTATTATTTCTATGAGAAATATTACAAGATTTTGAAGGGTTCTCAATGGAAGAGCTATAGAGGACATAAAGGACCAAGAGATGGCGCTGACGTCTGAAAATTTTGCTCTTTGCATCGAGGATACGGCAATACCTGTAGCATGGGGAAAATCACAAAAAATTGTCAAATTTTTAGGAAAGAAATCACCTGCAAAGTTGAAATATTTTTTTATATTTGTCCGAAAGTATTTGACAACTAATTATGGCGTTGTCATTTCTGTAAAATTATGCTGTGGCTGCTGACAGAACATTTACATGATTTTACAATGTTAATCATATACAGCAATCCTCGCCAGACGCACATAGTTCCAGCAGTTACCACTAGGTTCGCACTAACTTTATGACACCAATTGTGTGTTTCCGAAATGCTACAATCTGACCGGTGTGCATATTCAATAAGTTTCACTTTCATAACTTTTAATGAGGTTACCAACCATGTGGATTCAGTTACTTTGTAGTGATTTGGAAAACACACACGGCTCTTTCGTTATGGACTCATCAATTTGTTTTCTATTTTAGCATAAACCAGGAGAATATCTCATCATATATTGTAAATTTGTACATGACGTTGAATTTTTTTTTTAAGTTATTCAGTGTTTGAAGAGTCTCGATAATTTATCAATTCTATTGCAAAGTTTAATCAACCAAAGGGACAAGTAAAGTTACTAACAAAACTCAGTTTGGACACAATTTGCCAAACTTTATTTAAGAATCGAAAAAGTTTTGTTAATTTTTCTATTTTCATAATTATTTAAATTAATTATTTTTTATTTATTAATTAGTGATTTGGATTTATATTGAACTTTTAATTACTAAATGCACTAACATAAGTGAGACATTACCTACAGTACTATTTTTTTTTTTTTTTTATAACTCATTAACCTTGAGTATGTCTTAACTTGTATGTATCAACAAAATATAAAAAGCTCTGAAGTCATTGTATCATTGTCATTCAAGAGGTATGTGTAAAGTTTTAACGTTAGGAGAGTGGACTTTAAACACTTCGCTGATAAGTTGATATTGTTGATGTTCGTGAGCTACTGGATTCTGCACTTACGATGATCAATAATTATATTCTTTGCTTATACCAACTAATAATGTAATGCATAATGGGTATATTTAATAAATTATTTTCATACTGTGTAAAAGGTAAAATATTTTATTGTTTTTTTAATTAATTACACTAATTTTCACAGACAATTTAATACAATAATTTTTTAACCCTATTAAATTATATAAAAATACTAAAATTAATTTTTCATATTCGTTTCAGAACTTTAATATTTCAGAAAAATTCTTATATGTTGGAAGATTTTATAAAACTTGAAATTTTTATTAAAATAGTATTAAAATGTAGAAAAATCATAAAAAAAAGGTCTATGTTTTTTTGTAATGATAATAAATTAGAATAACAATCCTTGATGTGTTTGGACTCGCCACACAACGATATATAAAGAAGTTTTAAGGATTGACATTACTATAGATAAAGTCACTTTGACAACAATCATTCTCTCTTCCTATTGGCTCAAAACTTTCACAGTTGCACTTAATATCATCTTGTCAACTGATGCAAAAATTATACATAAAAAAAAATTACTGCACTACTTTTAATAAAGCTTGGCATCCGAGGACAAGATATTAGGCTCCGTACTCTTGCTAGATAATAAAAATTCTTGGCAAGGTAGCAAGATAACAGAGCAGCTTGTTTGTCTTTTGATGACAGTTATAAAAAAAAAGTTAAATCTAAAGTATAAATTGAATTGTTTTAAAATTCCAAAAATAATTTTTATTTTATAAGAGTGATGATAAAATAGTATTAAATTTTATATCGTGCATTATTTTATACATTGCAATAATTGGCATCCAATTTTGAGTATTATTCAGGATCTCAACACTCGTGTATCACCACTCTTTTTTTTTTTCGATCAAATTACTGTCACAGACTGTCTTTGTGATGCTATCATCTCAGTCCAGATTATTTTATTATAATTAACTCAGGCACACAATTTGTAGATCGCTCTAGCGCTCAAGATTCCTCGACTTCATTGTTGTCTACGCGACTGTTTCTCACGCCGGTCTTTCCAGTCCAGGGGTAGATATCGGGGCATGGTTGGCAAGTACGCATGTATCGCACGCCGCTCTTGTGCCACAAGTTGCAGACCTTGGG
Source organism: Siphlonurus alternatus (assembly GCA_949825025.1). Lineage (NCBI taxonomy): Eukaryota > Metazoa > Arthropoda > Insecta > Ephemeroptera > Siphlonuridae > Siphlonurus > Siphlonurus alternatus. The sequence continues at coordinate 39,960,274 of OX463779.1, forward strand.
GTTACCGCAACGCTTTGGCCTCTCCTGGAAAAATATAATTATAAATAATTAGTAAGGTGTATTGTTGTTAAATGAATTATTTAACAATTTAAGGACCTGTTAAGCCTTAAGCTCAGGGCACTAATTTGTCTATAATGTACTCGTCCTGCACATGTGCATGGCTTTATTCGCGCAATATAATTTTGTTAAGCCCCCCTTGTGAAAGTTTCTCATGCTCCTCTTTCCACTTGCAACTTAAAATATGTTCTGTACCTGTAGAAAATAAGCAAATGTGTGTGTGGGGGGGGGGGAATACAAAATTGTAAAAAATAAAATGATAGAGAGGGCTAAAATTGATATATATAATACATGCAAGGACAGGAAATCTCTTTATGCAATTTAAAATGAGGATATGGGGGAAAGAAAATTAGCAGCCTGTTAGGTATGCAACTTTCGTAACATCATTGTATCGCAGGTTGCGTTACGTTCACTTGTAGGCGCAGAGCGAGTTTTATCTCCTGAAAACTGCACGTTACGTACCGGGTAATCACAGCCGAAGGGAGCGAAGTTCTTAACGGTGGAGAGCGTCTGAGGGTCTCTCATCCACTGGATGGCCTGCCAGTTAGTGGTGAGCCACACGTCGTCCATGGCCACAATGGTGTCCAGGAAGGCCTCGAAGCCCTCCTTGTGGTGAGGTTGGGTGAACCACGCGGCGTGGTAGTACAGACCGAATGGAGCCCTGCAGAATACGTTTTATTTTATAATATGTGAATTTTTTATAAAGCAATTATCACATAATTTTGTAAATATTTGCTTAATTAACCTTTTTTTAAAGTTATTTAACGTATTTTTAATTTTTAGAGATAAGAAAAATAGGTGTCATTATTATATTAGGAAAGTATAATTGCCTGTATGATTTTAAATCTGGTGGTCTCATGCATTTCTAACTTACAAAATTTAATATAAGCAACGTAACATTTTAGTTACAGACTTTGAGGTTTTGACAAAACTATCATGCTCAAAAAAAAAATTGTTTTTTTTTTTTTTTTTTCAATATTATTACATAATTTTCTTCATAATATCAAGATATCAATTGCTGCACTGACCTGTTGGTGGTGTAGTGACGCTCAAAGTTCTTGATCAACATCTTGTAGACGCCATCAGCGGTCGGTGGGTTGCTGCAAGCGTCGCCCATCGAGCAACGTCCTCCGTTCAGGTCCTGCCACATCACCATGGGCACCTCCCACACTCCTGAAAATGTGATAATAAAATTCTTGAGGACACTCCTACAGTTTCAGCTAATACAATTTTGTGGAAATACAACTTTACATTTTTCAACGAATGTACGAAAAGTTGCATACCCATAAGGGGTAAATGTTAGCATTTTTTTAATTTAAATTCTTTTGAATGTGAATCAATAATTAATTGAGTACATTGGTTGTAAAAACCTCTACTTCCATTTCCAGCAAGACTTCTTATTTATATAAATTACAACGGTAACAGGTTATTCTAAAATCAATGAAGTATGCCAATTCTCCATTACTTTCTCCATATGATCCTGCTGATTGATAGCAACGTTATACTAACCGGGGTAGGAGCGTGTGGGGCAGGGCGGGATCATGCAGTCGTGGAAGAGCTTGTAGTCGAGAGTGTAGGGGTAGCTTGGTGGTCTGTTCTCGTACACGGGCATGGAAGAGTCGTACGTGAAGTTGGCGTCGTACAGCATCTTGAACATCTTGTTGCCGCCAACCTGTGCAGGACATTCGTGTGAATTAGAAAAAACCGTGGCATTTTTTGATTCGCCCTAAAATAACATCATTACAAGAAAAGTACAATGTTAATTACTGTTTAGTAATTATAAGAAATTTACAATCAAAATAAATATTCATCTCAATCGATTGCCATTTATATAAATAAATGCACTGGGTGCACAAAAGTTAATAAATACTGAAAAAATATGTTAATCTTACAATCTTTAAAAAAACAACTTTAAAGCGATTATAATTGAAGGTTTAAAATAATCTTAATATTGTAAATGTAAATAGTAGTTAATATTAAGGGGAGGGTACTCACGGCCAGGAAAGGTGCACGCATGCCTCGAACGTCCTCAAGTCGCACGCCTCCGTAAGCTGAGAGGATCTCGCGTTGTCCAGCAATCTCGCGAGTCCACTTCTTCTGAGAGAACTGTTCGCCGAAACTATGGCTGTAAACACGAGAAAAAAAAACGTGTTAAACATGTAATTATAACAGAATAATTGAATATTAATATTCCTGCTTGTAAACTGAATAAGTTCCTCATTAAACCATGACTTACGACAGGGGCGTAGACAAGGGGGGGGGGGGGTTTGGGTGTTATAACCCCCCCCTTGAGAGCTGAACCTTAGTAAATTTTGAGAGAAAAATAACAAAAAATGGTACTCGACGGATACGATTTAGATAAAAAAAATTGAAAAAAAAAATAACATTTAAATCCCCGAAACACATATCGTTAATACACCTTAAATTTATTTAAAATGCCTCCAGACGTATTATGATTATATCAGTATACTATAATAATTATATTATATATTTATGTAGTATTCATTATGTTGTATTAAGTTATTTATGTTTTTGTAATGAACACAACAATTTAAAATATAAAAAAATTTGTAAACATTCCCCGCATGATGTTTAGCATAAAAATTATATATGGTATTTTATTATTTTTTAATTAATTATATAGGCATCTTACAATTGCTAGTTTTATTGTCTATTGTATAATACTGTACATATCTTTAAATTTATTATTGAAGTTAAAAAAATCCGATTTTTTAAATTGATTGTACAGTATGTAATGTAATAAATTGATTTTCCTGTTTTGAAAATTTAAATATAAATATTTTTTCTTGCTCGCACATTAGTACATCGTCTTAAAATGTGTTCTATTTTTTTATAAGAAAAATTAGTGACAAAAATATTGAAACTCCCAAATTTACGATTTACAAATATAAGAAATTTGCTGCGACTTCTCTTTGAAAAAAATAATAGTCCACACTCCCCTTTTTCAAAAAAAATCACGCATCTTGAAACTAGTAAAAATAATATAAAAGTGGTTTTTAGATGAATTACTTGCATGATTTAACTAAAATTATTTACTCAAAGCTTTATTTATTACGTTAGTGCACGTATTGAAAAGAAATTTAAAAAATGGAGTACAAAAAATATAAAATTTAAAAAAAAAATTGCATCAGGCCGTACATTCTCTATAATAGTATTTTTTCATAATTTTACCCTAAAAAAGGGGGCGTGTCCTTAAAAAAAATCGCGCCTGCGGCGGGCTTTTGGGGGGCTACGCCCCCCAAACCCCCCATTACAGTGGGCTGTTCTCAGTCTTCAACTTGAAGAACCCCCCCCTTGGACAAATCCTGGCTACGCCACTGACTTACGAGATGGAGTGAGAGGCCATTTCGTGTCCGGCAGCGTACAGGTTCTGCACTTGGCTGTAGTCGGTCCATTCGTGGGACACGTAGAACGTGGCGGAGATGGGGCAGCCGTTGGGGTTGACTCGGCCGCGCTCGAACAGCGACTCGTACAGTCCCTTGTTGAGGTCGTTCACTGAGTCGTCGAAAGTGAGCAGAACGATCTGAGGGATTTGCTGGGGCTCGAGGTTGTCTGTGGGATAGAAATGGGCCACAGGATAAATATTAAATGTCTCAACAAACAGGGTTCTAAATAATAATAGGAAAGATCGATGAAAAAGTTGTAATTTTGATGCTCTTAAAGATGAATTTATGTTGGCAAATGCAAATTTCTATATATTTTTTTAATACATTTGCAGACATTAATATATAGATCGCCGACTTACCTGGGGTGTCCTTTCCTCCACAGAAGCAGTCAGGCAGCTGGCATACGTCCTTGCGGCACTTGGCGGCACTCTGATCCACGCGGGGTGTTGGGTACACGGGGTCGGGGCTGCAAACAGATTATGTTAATTTGACATATTTCACCTTCCTTTTTGCCAATTTACAAAATCGTCAATCCGAAACATGCCATTAAAATTTGGCATACATGTTCCATTTTTTAGAGCTCGTAATTTAGGCTGAATTCACACTGGTCATCAGAAACACTTCTTACCGGCTTGGTGGGTAACGGTAGATGTCGATGAATTCAGCGGCCTTGGACACGATAGCAGTGGAGGGCTTGAGGGTTGGTCGGGAACGTCTGTTGCCAGAAATAAACAAATAAATGTCAAAATATTGTTCACCGTGGTCACCATAACTATTGAGATACTTATATAATTCTGATAATTAATATAACGAGTAAGAATTTTTTTAGATAAATCTAAAATTTAATTCTTTTTAAAATAACTTTTGCATTTCTACTTTTTAGAATATGCTCGTTTCAGCCGACACCTTCGCTGAATTGTTAACAACTATCGTGCACCATCAGAGTAGAATTTAGAAATTTCACATGCAAATGCAGAGCAATTTTTACTTATTTAAGTTAATCCCTGGCGGCTACACAGTCGTTCCAACTCACCCCCTGCTGGAGCCACTGTTGGAGTCTCCGTTCTTGGCCGTGTAGGTGGCGCTGCCTCGCGTGCGGCTGGGGGCTGGTGCGCTCCTGCAACACAACACGGGGGGTCACCGACTGTCGCAAAATATGTCTCGATTATTAGTTTTGAATTCCTGTGAAATTTAATGTATGACTGGTATTTTTTATTGTGAATGAATTTATATTTTCTGTAAAATCTATGAAATACAGTTTAAGTTAAAAAAATATTTATTAAAAAATAGTGAGCGCTTAATATAATTATATTACCAATGAAAGATTTTTAACTGGAATTGAACCAAGAGTGCAAAGTTTCAGTACTTAATATTTAAGATGTAAAACTTAGCAGAGAGTCTATAAAATCAGAATATGTATCTCTACAGTCTGCACTAAATTTTATAATTAAAAGTCGGAAACATTGCACTATGGCAACTCCCAATGGAAAACAATCACTGTAAAAGAGAAAACGTGGACTTTAAATGTGATCAAATAAATTATTTAAACTGAAATTATTCTTTACCAGTTATAAACGGAGTTACGTAAATTATATTTATCAATGTTTCAAATGGTTAATATTTTGATGATCATGCAAAAAAATTAAAAATGTAAAGCGTTTTCAAGCCGACGACATCATCTCAGTTTTTGCAGCGGTGCGCGAAGACTTGTGAATGAATTGCTGAAATTGCTCGTGCTTTATTAAATGGCAAGTGCTCGTCAGTATAAACATTCATGGCGATGATGACAACATTCCAATAAAAGGCTCGAACATTCGCAGTCATGCAGAGCGCGTTCTGAAGCCGTGCCATGCGTTCGCCGTCGCGTGGTCATCTCAGCTGCAGTCGCAGGTGCAATCTATATTAATGTGGACTAAGAAGCGTGTGTCAGTAGAAGGTCAAATGAAGGTCGAGTGTGGGGTTTGCTGGTGACTGTGAGGGTAACACACTTTGCACGTGAGTAAGACAGAGAAAGGAAGAAAAAGAAACAATTGAAGGTAAAGAAAAGTAAAAGAAGATAAAGAAACACTAATTCTTGTTTTATCATATTTTTTCTCATGTATATAAAGGGGTAAAAACTAAATTTGTAACTATTACTCCAAAAAGCAAGCGTAATGATAACAAAAATTTTGCAATAAAAAGCAAGCGAACTAATAAAATATTTAATGCGCTGAAAAAAAAAAGCTTAAACAAAGCAAAATATTTGATAATTGCTTCGTACCTGGTGGCACTAGCAATTGTTGAACTCTCCTCATCAACAGATGAAGGTGTAACTGGTCTCGCTCTGTTAGAAGAAAATAATATCGATAAGCACCACGAACTATATCCCTGCTAATCTGATCGAATCTAGTACCTGCCACGAGGGGATGAAGGGGTCTCTGAGACTCTATTTTGTGTATCACTGCAACCTCCTGAGGGTGCATCATCCTCGTCACAACCCGAAGTTCGACCCCGTGAAGTGCCCCCCCTGACCGAGGGCGCCGCAGTACGCGAACGAGGATTATACGCCACCTCGGACTCGTCTGCGGGAGTCGCGTCGTTGCTGCTTGGAGCCGTAGTTCCCCTGAAGAGTCCGCGTTGTCTGTCTCTGCGGCTGCTGACCAAGTAAACAACGTGAAGAGATGTACGGTCGCTTAGCAACGGGACTACCAAGCGGGGGAAATACTTAAGCTATGATTTTACAAAGTTACAGAGAAAATATTGAGATAAGAATATTTAAGATAATTTGTACAAAATGGTGCAGAAGCAACGCTAGTGCTTGCTACTCTACAACGGGTGTGCAGATGGAGCAGGGGTTGTACCTGGCAGGGATAGATGCCTCCGTGGTGGTGGAGGAGGGTCCTCGACCAGAGGGACGAGGCGTAGGGGCGGGACTGCTGCTCCTAGACGCCGCAACCCACAAGTTAATACACGAAACCACTACTACAGAGCGTGGTAGGTAAACATAGCTATGTACACTTGCAGCTTACAATATACATGGTTATAGTTTACAATGTTACAACACCTTATCGTCCGAAGCAAAATATATAGATCACCAAAATTAATTAAGGGACAATTTATTTATCCACTTTAGTCTAATTTAATTTATGTTTTGCATGAAACACAATAATATATTGCTATATATTATAATTTATAATGATCGATGCTTGCTACAGTAACAAATATTACGTATAGAGCTGCATATCAGCTAGAGCACCGTATTATTTGTATTATACACTTAATGTACACAAAAGGAGGTTATACTCACTGAGTTGGAGCAGGACGGCTGGGCTGGCGGCTGGGTGGCTGAGGGCTTGGCTCGGGCTCGTACTGGTCGGCCTCGTCCTGCAAGAACACATGACGTCACTGGTGTCCAATTTTTTATTCAAATTTATGATTTTTTGTGTAGCAGCTTAATTATTCTTTTAAATATGATTTTCCCACTACAGTTACTGAAAAACTCTCAACGTCATACTGCATGATACAAAGTGCATTTTCCCTTTAAAATTGTCTTAAATGCACAGATGGTTCCTGAGTTGTTCAGTCTCCACTCACCTGGCTGTTGTAGTTGCTGTAGTCCTGCTGCACGTAAGCGTCCTCCTGTTGCTGCTGGGGCTGCTGAGTGTACTGCTGGACGGCGGGTTGGTATGGCTGTGCGCGGTAGTCCTGCTGAGGAGCGGTCGGAGTCGGGGCAGGGGCCGTGGGGGATGCCTTGTAGGGACTCTGTCCACGATATTGTTGTTGTTGCTGCTGCTGTTGTTGTTGGCCGCCTGCGCTTGGGTACTGGCTGCTGTAGTCTGCAAATAAAACAGGTGCTCAACCTCACGTCCTTACTTAAAATACGGTTATTATTATTATTATTATTGACTTTCCCAGGGTAGAACGTATAGACAGGGACGGAGAGCGGGCAGGAAAGACCGAAGAACATACACCACCCTAGTATCCTAGGGTGACAACCCTGATGGTGAAAGTTGTTAGGAGACTCGAGTACTAGATTACTATATATATATATATATATGACGGTTATGGCCTTCTGTTAGGTACTAATCTAGGTGATATTAACTTACCAACATCGCGGTACAGCTCCACCTCATCATCATAAGCAGGATAGTAAGGATCGTACTGCGTGTAGTTGTTGGTAGTCTGAGCACGTGGTGATGGGCTGGGAGCGTAATCCTGGGCTGTTGGTTCGGGCCTGCAACAAGAAGACTCGAGTCACGAGGGCCCGGTGACCGAAGATGGCGACGATGCGGTACCTTCTGTTGGCGGTGACCCGGCTACGTACGACCGGCGCTACCGTGGTAGACTTGGGCCGGCGCCTAGACTGTCGTCGTGCGTCATCCTGGTCGGAGGAGGTTGCAAGCGAGGGCCGTCTTGTTGTCTGCGTGGTGCTGGGAGGAGCGGGGGTAGTGGGGCGTTGGGTGCGAGGTGTAGGAGAGGGTCGTGGCCGAGGGGTGGTAGTGCTAGTGGTGGTAGTTGTGGTGGTGCTGGTTGTTACTCTACGAGTGGTGGGTGTTACTCGAGGAGTGGTGGTAGTTGAGGTAAAGAACTGACGGGGAGTGGAGGTGGTGGACAGCAAGCTAGGGCGCGATTTTGTCGGGGGTGGAGTAATAAGCACAACATCCTCTACCAAAGCAGGATTTTGAGGTCGTCTGTTGATAGCTGTCGATACTCTAAATGGACGAGGAGTAGTGGGAGAGGATGCAGCTAATTTTGATAATTGTGGTTTTAGATATTCATTATCATCTATAATATCTTCTTCTGATGGTAAAAATTGTGAATTTGCTTTGAAATATTTTGAAGAGTCTGTTTTTACTGTACGTGGTGTAGTTGGTTTAGTGGGTGTGAAATATTGCTCAATGGGAAGTTGACTTTGCTTGGTGATAGATTCTGAAGTGTAGGGGAAGTCACGGTTGGAAGAAGGGGAGGTTGATGGACCGCGAGTGAAGTCCTCGACTAGTTGGACTGGCTTGCGTTGGGGTTTTAGGGTTGAAGCTTTTCGTGTGGGTTGTGGGGTTGTTACTGGGGCCTTAGTGGGTTTAGAGATGTCGTCAAAGAGCGCTTGACGTGCTGGAGACGGGGTTGGAGACAACGTGGATCGTAAGAACTCGTCAATCGGAGACGGTCTAGAAGTGGCTCTGGTGAACTCGTTCTCATTTAGGGGTAGAAGGCGGGGAGGAGAGGGGGTACCACGAGGCTCCAGAGTAAAAGCATTTACTGGAAAATCAACTGATGGTTTTCTGGTTGGTTGAGGAGCATTACGCGGGGGTAATGGAGTATCATATTCGAAATCATCGTACTGAATTTGAGGAATGGGTCTGCGAGTTGGCTGGAACTCAAAGGCGTTCTCGGCTGGAGATACAAGTCTAGGGGGTGGGGGTTGAGTAGGGCGAGGTCGGGTGAACTCGTTTTGATTTGGCAGGGAAAACGTATTCTGCTGGATTGAAGGCAAAGGAGTAGACCTGGCAGGCAGTCTAAAATCATCAAGGACGGACTGCTGGTTAATGTTGACTGAGGAAGATGGCCGCGACTGTGCAGGAGGCACAAAATAGTCCTCGTAGTTAAGAGGCCGACTAGACGAGGCTTGTTTTACGTTAGGAAGACTGAAAAAGTCTTGTTGTTGAGGACGGGACGTGATACTTCGTGAAGCCTCGATGGCTTTGGACGCCCTGAACCTTTCAAGGAACGTATCTATATCGACGTCAGGACGTGGCGAGGGACCGAACGGACTAGAGTTTGGTCGGAAGGACTGGGTAAATCTCCCAGCTGGAGTGGACGCAGTTTGCTCAGGGGCTCGCGACAACGCAGGGTTTTGGAGGTACGAGTTTGAGAACGAAAAAAAGTCATCGAGATCTCTGAATTGAAGGTTTCCGGGGCCTTGCTGTTGGCGGGGGGAGCGAGGGAGCGGCCACGTGGGGAAGTCACTGGGGTGCGCAAGACGGGACACACGGGGTCTAGGACGCGAGCGGAGGGGAGAGAAACAAAAACAAACGGAGGCATCAGCTGGATTGTTATTAGTTACTGCAGCTAAAACTATAAAGGTATACTAATTTATTGTTTTTCATTATTTTCATATTAGTTATACGTAAAACAATACAATAACTATATAACTAGAAAATAATGATATCAATAAATATGTGTGTTCTGTAATAGTTTGTTCGTAAAATTTTAATTGAAATGAAATTTAATTTGAAAATGTACAGTAGCGTACACAAGAACCATCAAAAGGGATTTTTCTTATCAGGCAGCCCTTGTGACTTGAACTTAAGCCCGTCACTGCACTGTTTATCACATTATAGGGAAACCAAGAAAGTACAGTACAAAATTTAGTTAGAAAGTATCAAAAGATTTGCATGAACGGGCTATAAGTTACTGATTTACTTCTGAAAAATGTTCTAAAACAACATATTAATATTTTTGTAAAGAATTATATTATACATTTTACGAAAAAACTATTTAAAAATTAACTTGTAATGTTTTTAATTATTATTCAAGAATTTATTGTTTTATTTATATATATAAAAGAAAATTTTATATTAATTGTATTTATAAAAGTATATTGTTAGGATTTTTATTTAGAAAGTATTAGTTTACAGAAAGTGTCGTTTATTATTTTTAATTCGTCTAATTTTGTTTTGTATTTTTACTCTATAGAAACTATAAACTACTGGTATAGTTAGTGGAGCTTGCTTTGCGTCTCTCTCATCTCGGGGACAGGGTTAGGGTTCAGGGTCTGGGAATGTTACCTGGCCCTCGTAGGGGGCGCTGTGGAGCGTTTCCGTCGTCGTCTGCGTTGAGTCGTTGAGTTGTTAGTTGAGGGGTCGCCAGGCGTCAACTCGTTATGTGTCAAGTCTCCGAAGCGCCGGCGCCAGCTGTGTGACGTCACACGTCAGCGGTGGGGAGATGAGATGATGATTATGTCGTCAGGGAGGGTGCATCGTAATCATTGTTTATCTGTCGTAATATTCGACAAGTGAATTTGGGGACAAGTTTTTTAAAAAATTAAATCACGCTGATTCTCTCAGTCAATTTACCAGAAGTTTTCCATCAATTTTTTTTTTTATGAAAAAAAAGGCGCATATTATTAATTCCACTAATTTCAAAAGCTACTTTTGACTAATTTTCAATAAATCTTATCAGTAAAACAATAAACTAAGAATGCTGAAGAATGGAACAAGAAGCTTTTGATTTTTTATTCATGGTGGACGTTCCAAGCTGTGTAATATTTAAATTTAACTTTAAAAATAAAATTCTGTTTTATAATTTACACTGCCCATTTGCAATTGAAATCGTTAAAAAGGTGCTTGCAAGTTTCATTTTAGAAAGATTATAGACATTAAGAGCGTAGTGCATTAAGTTCATTCACCTGAAAGCGAAAATTTGCAAGCACCGTTTGAACGCTTCATTTATGAATATGCAAGTCCGTGATTTAGTGATGACTTTTTTTACTGTTAGGCAATGTGTCAAATTTAATGGTGGTAAATTGAGGGTTCCAATGATTACAATGCACGTGCGAGTGTTAAAACATGTGTCCAATTTTGTATGTAAATGCGCTCTAGCGTGTCTGAAGAAATTTTCTACACATATTGACAAATTTGTTTAAATTTATTTTAATGTTAAAATATTTCATGTTTTTTAAAAATAATAAAAATATATTTACAAAAAATCATTAAGTCATTATTTATTTTAAAACAAAATAAAATTATAATAAATCAATTAAGCTATGTTTTTTATGATAATAAATTAACATAAATTTATAACCATTTTATATCTTATACATAGAAATTATCAGTTTCAAATTATACGTTACAAAAAACTCTGGCCATATTTAAAAGTATCTGTTTTGCAGCTGCGGTAGCCAAACTTGATAGCGTTCATTATAGGGTTACATTACATTGGAAAGTCGTGTCTTATACGATAGCCTGTCAGCGGAAAACTCCGTCGTCGATTATGATCCTCCATTATGCTCCGATTATCCACGGCGACCACCCACTACAGACATCGTGGCCACTATTGAAGAAATACTTTCACTACTTTATGTTCAACTGTCACGAGAGTTCTTAATGGAAGTACTAATGTGAAAAAGGCATAGGTATATATAGAAACCAATGCCCGTAAGCTGTAGCCACTTATTCAGGGATAATCCAAAAAATAATTTGCAAATTAACATTGAAATCGAGAATAATTATTGCAAATTTCTCTGATTTTTATTGTCGCAAGTGAATGAAGATAAATATATATATATATATATATATATATATATATATATATATATATATATATATATATATATATATATATATATATATATATATATATATATATATATATATTAAGACCTTTTCTTATAATGTAATTAACATTTACCTCCCCACTGTCCTCCCCCCTTCAATTTGTCTACGTCCGTGTCTGTAAAATTAAAATTCTACTGTGTTACCAATAGACTTACACTACTTGGCAACCGATGGATCCGTATTGTAAATTCCCATCATTAATATTCGTGAAGTGGGCACTCGTGGTATAAATAACTAATGAGTTTATACTTAAAATTAAGTATATTTATCATTTTTATTGTTGCTGGCATGTAATTTTTTATTGAAAATTTGGCTATAGGGCATTATATCAAGTTTTGTATTGTAAAATTTTCAGTTTTTTTTTTAACCCTCTAACACCTTTTAAAACGTGCTGCAAAACGCTGTGACGTCATAGTCATGTAAGTAACGCGCAAACAAAGGAAATTACATTACGTCATCGTCTTTTACCTCAATTTTGAGAGTGTTTAGGTTTAAAAAATCTGAAAGCAAAATTATAATACAGAATTTGAGGTCCTCTATCCAAATATATGTAACAAAAATCCATGCAAGTTGTCCATTACCTGCAATGCGGATATGATGTCTACATCAAATATTAAGGAATGATCATATTAATTTGATAAATTTCAAATACACTGTTGTTCTTATATTCGTGCGTGTGCAAAGCATGCTACGAGGATAACTTTCACGCTTATTTTACTACAAAGTATTATGTGTTATTATAAAGCTGCTGTTTAACAGGCAACTGATGTAGGTCGTTCATATAATAATTGAGATCGCTACGCTATTATCTATTATAATAATATTAAATATTATATACGCCACAAGCCACAAAGGAACAAAACCTGTCTCTATACAGAAAATTATAGAGTTGTTATTTTTTGCTATTATAATATTTTTATTTTACATAGTAATAATAATAATAAAATTACTATTCTTGGTACTATATAGTAACAAACAAAAGCAAATCAATTTAAAAGTTTACGCAATAAAGAATTGTGTTATATAGTTGCAATGTAAATTAACTTTATAGTCTCTCTGGTCACGAGTCAATTAATTGACTTCATTAAATTATTTTATATCATTTCGAGTAAGGAAATAAAAAGTTGTTTCTTTTGATTTACGCTCTATTTTAAACAAATGGAAAGTAATTAAAAAAATTGTGACATAAAAAAATATTCAAAGATATAAAAAATGCAACTTTTCCTCTCAATACAAAAACCCACACTCACTTTAAATTTATAGACTTAATATAAACTTGTTTACAATCACTTTAAGAACAGCAATTAATTATATGACCAGATATTAAAAAAAAGCGTAATGCAGTTTCAACCTTTTTTTTTTTTTTCATATTTGGAAAGAGGACCTCGAGATGCGTATTGGTAAGTCTTTTTCAAACTTTTCTATTCCCTCTAACACCCTTAAAATCGAACTGCAAAAAGCTGTGACGTCATAATTTATATATAACGCCTCGCTTGCGTGTTAAATGTTTGCATGACTATGACGTCACTGCATTTTGCAGCACGATTTTAAAGGTGTCAGAAGGTTCAAAAATGTTTGATAATATACATAACTTAAAGTCCTCTTTCTTAACATGCATTAAAAAATCATATACAGATTATCCAATTAACTAGAAATTACGAGTTTGCCTCGGAGGCATTAATTTAAAAATTATGATTTTGAGATTTTACGAGCTTTTTTACGTCAAATATTGCAGAATTTTACGTTAAACGATGCTATTTTATTATTCACCTATGTGACATAATTGAATACTCGGAACCGTGCGGTAAACGATGCTCTTTTATTCCTCACCTATATATGTGACATAATATGCAGATGTGTGAGCGGGAGAAAGTGCCCGCGTGCCGGGGAGCGCTTGCGTGTCTAACTGCTATGACTCAAGAGGGTCAGGGGTCAGACCTACCGGGAGACCTGACGCAACGCCGAGAAAGAGAGTCTGCCAGGTGACACTGGTGAGTGATATAACTTGACCGACAATTAACTTCTCACGTCTAATTTAAATACCATTAACTTTTAAAATAGAATCTTAAATATTCATTATATCATCTTAATTAAATAAAAGCAGTCATCATAATGATTAACATTTTAAACAAATTAAAAAAAAAAGAAAGAAACGTGAAGGTTTTAGAATTAAAAACTTTGCAATAAGTTTCTTAATGTAAATTATGGCTAAAGTTATTTTTTGTTTTAAATTTTAAGCACGATTATACCTGCAAAACTACTTCTTTTTTTTTTGTTTAAAAGTACGCAATATTCATGTAATTTATCGTCTTTTAATTATGATTCGTCAGACACGTCTAAGAGTTGTTAGAGAATGTCAGAGAAGAGATGGTGATGAAACATGCATGATATATAGGTGGCGATCGAGGCGCCACCCTGGTAAAAAAACAGAACATCACTTACCGGTACTGTTGTTGGGGTTGTGTGACGTAGGCACCACTCTTGTCGGCGGTGGTGCGTCCAGAATTCACTTGCTGCAACAATACATTCCTCGTCAGTCAAGCATGCTTGGCCCAGTGAAGGTAATTTGATATGTAATTGACGCGACTTATATGGTATGATGATGATTAGGCACATACTTCATAATATTGATGCAACTTTTTTGACGTGTGAGAGTATGTTTGATGAACAAATAAGATGTAAAAAAATTATGAAGTTTTGCAATGTTCAAGATGAGATTTTAAATATACAAATTAAGTGAGATGAATAAATGTTTGAAGAAAAGAGAGAGAGAGAGAGAGAGAGAGAGAGAGAGAGAGAGAGAGAGAGAGAGAGAGAGAGAGAAATATTAGCCTAGAGTTTATAATGATGATTCATTAATAGACAGAAGATATTATAGAAAGGAACCGCAAATAATTTAACATTTTTATAATTTCACATCAACGTAACATATAAATCTGCACACGAGGAAGTGAAGCTTACCCGGCCTGCTGTGAAAGGTCGTAGGTGAAGAAGAGAGTGAACTTTTCATATTTTTTTTTTTTTTTTTACATTTATTATTCAAGGAAAAAATTAATTTTCCTTTCAATGTTTAGTAATTTAAATACCTGTAACATGTATCAGTTGATACACAGCAGAATAAGATGAATTATTATAGCTCTTTTATTTTTAATTAGGCAAGAAAGAAGCACCAATTAATAAAGATTTCCTTTTGACAATACTGATATAATTAAGTTATTGTGACACAATCTATAATAAATTGCTTTAGTTTATAAAATAATTGAGAATAACAACTGTGAAATAGTGCCTTTGGTGCTTTGCTTTTATCCCCACCCTATTTAACTATAATATTTTTTGTTGTAACTTGGGTGAAATACATATAAACGGTCTACAATAACGAGGGGCATTCACAAAGAACTTTAGCACCATTTTAGACTTGATTTTTATCCCTGGTTAAATTAAGTACTAAACATGGTGCTATAGACCAGGGGTTAAACATGATATTAAAAATGTAGGCTAAATCGGTGCAACGTATACTTATATAGCTATTTAACGTTGCTTACCACCATTTTAGCCCACAATTTTTAGTATCATGTTTAGCCCCTAGTTTATATGGTTTGCATTCGATTTTAATAAAATCGAGACTAAATTGCTTTGTGATCCCCCACCCACCCACCCTTGCCCTGCACTCACCGGGATGGAGTTGGTGACCGCTGACTGCTGCAGCCTCAGACCGTCCCTGTCCCTGGCCACCTGGCCCACGGTGGGCGGCTGCCCGCGGTACACGCGCTGCTGCCGGTCGATGGCCTCTGCCTCCTCGGCGGGTCCCAACTCATCTGCGTACTGCCGGTACTGCACACGAATTCAAAATGTTATATTTGCTGAACAGCCTGAGCAGCTGATGTTATAAATTATAAACAAACATATTAATTATGTTCATTTATGCTGGTTATCTCATTTGCCAGTTAACTATATAATTATGTTAACGGATCAAAATTAAAAAGAATCTTAATGATTATCTTCTATTCGTAAATGCACAATCGATTCATGAATCAATAATCAGATGAACCATTTGTACAGTACATTTATAAGGGAAATCTATTATTCATTATCATCTGATTGTGCATTTACGAACACGAACAGATCTATTAATAAATAAGGATGTGGTTGTGTATGAGATCCGGTCTCGGGGGAAAAAAAAAGTAGATCCGGGAGACGCAAAAAACCCAAACTCCAGTCTATCAATTTGGTACCTGAGATGCAGGTGCGGTATTACGCTGGGGCTGGGGCTGTCGCGTAGTGGGCATGGCTGGCGTGGAGGGGCTGCGCCCCCAGGGTTGTCCACCTCCCGTGCGAGAGTCAGTCACGCGCACGGTGCTCACACCCTGTTGTTGTGGTTGTTGTTGACCGCCCTCACCACACCCCACGTTCCGGGGCCAGTCGCACGTCTGCAGCTCGTGGCTATGGAAAATATCGCACGTTATATCATCACTATACAATCGAGTTTCGTCGCTATAACAATAGATGATATTATAATAAATCCTATTGTAGTATATATATTATTAAATTTATTCAGGAGATTATCATACAAACCTTTCATCAAAAGTCAAATTTATAAATCTGACAAGTTAATCTGATATCTAAAAATGGTGAAGACTAACAAATCTAAAAATTAAATATGTATTTTATTAAAAGCCTATATGACATTGGAATGTTACGACTATTTTTTAAATGCAACTTATGCAGTCAGCATTATATATTTATTATTTACTATATTAAGATTATTAAGTTTTAAATAAGACGAGATAAGCACAGAATACAATATAATGATCAATATTCTTGTAAGTCTAAAGCAGCTTCAAATGACTCTGAAATTCAACTAATTTTACAACTAATTTTGGCAATACGTCTACGATAAATTATAAAGCAGAATTATAAAACTCCATGACAAAATTCCGTATACCATTATGTTATTATATATTCTGAGCTCAATTTTATGATTATAATTTCTTAATTTTCTGCATCTCTAACATGATATGTTTTCTCATAATTAATACATTGTAGTTTATAATTACTATTATCATCTCCTCGACTATAAAACAGAACGAGAGTATAGTTTTATTGTCCATCAAAAGTCCTCACATTTTTATTACTGAGGCCATTTCGCATGCGACCGTAAATTTTTTATTATAATCTGGCAAGCAAACTTGTACTAAAAGTTTTTTAAAAAAAATACTGGCTTAACATTTTCATGTGCTAAACGAAAAAAGAAAGTTTCTCTCACCATATTTTAACTACCCATTTAGATGTAATTTTGCTAATTAGACAGCCTAATTGTTTTGACAATGACACAATTCTGTTCAATTGCAAACATAATACATCACTGACACATTTTACGAGGCTACCGATGCTAATAGGACAAAGGACCAAAAATGAAAAATTCAAATAATGAGAACTGAAGAACAAGTTTAGTACAACCTCAGTACACGCGTATATATATTATAGCGGTATGTTTTTTTTTATAACATATTAAACATAATTTATTATGTTGTAAGATACAGTAAGATGTAATCAATAGAAAATTCAACCAAAAAAAAAAAAAAAATCAATAATGGTTATAAAAGTTGGTGATGTTTTAAACTTTAAACGATGTGGTGAAATACAATTCTATCTCATGATTAATTTACTTTACATTTAATTATACATATAATTTTAATAAGTCATCCAATTGCATAGATGTCGATGATGTCTAACACTTTAAGTTAGCCAGGCTTAAGTTTGTTACATTTGATTATTACAACAATCAAAATCCTAAGTCTGGCCTAAAGTTAGACATCATGTAATTGGACGAATAAGTGTGAAGCTGGATCGAAGACAGAATGTCTTTATACTGATGCATGAATAGACTCTGCCTGCATGTATTAGAAGCTAAGCTATAACCTTCTACGACATAATTGGCATAACGTGTCAACCTCAATATGGACAGTCAACAGAGTCAACATTCTGAAACTTACTCTGCAGCCTTACACTAAACTTCTTATAGTAGACTGTACAATCAAGTAAACGTCAACCAACCTGTACATGAGTCCACCAGTGCAGGACTCGAGTAGCGCGCCGCCGAAGACGCACACGTAGTACTGTGTGCAGTCCGTGGGGTGAGCGTAGTAGCCGAACTCATCAGGGCAGTCGAAGTCCACCCCTTGGTTCTGACCACGTCTGCGCTGAGCCGCCACTCCAGAGCCTGCAACAATAAGAGGTGACCATCAGTACCTTGACCACGTGACATGTAATGACGTGTTTTTATAATAACTAGAATTCAAAACGATTTATTGAATTATCGGAAGAATTTGTATAATAATATTAATAATACAAGTGACTTCAGCCTGGAATTGAATCAATTGAACCATATTATTAAAAGAAAAGTTACCCAGTTTATAGTGTGATGGCAGGGATGAAAAATATTAAATTAATATTAGCATATAAAAATACATTAGTCTTGGTGATCAAAAATGGCTATTTTATAAAGGTTATTTTCTTATCTCTTATTAACAAATTACGACTTTATGACTGAATTATTCATTTTTAATAGTGAAGCTCTCCTTGGCATGTCTGAATTTCTTACATGAAAATATGTATTAGTATCAAAAATAATTATTTCTTAAAATCGATTCCTATTTTCGAAGTTAATTTTAAGCAAGTATTATCGTGTCTTATTGCAGCATTCTGCTTCTAGTAATAGAAATTTTGAAGGTGAAAAAAATAGAAATTAGAATGATTATATTCTCAATGCCTTAAAGGGCCTTAAATTAAAGTAAACATTTACCGTCACGCATATTTACTAAACTCATAATTTTATTTTCATAATATATTAAATTTTAAACTAACAAAGTTTTAGACGCATTTTTTATCTATATAATTTCACGTAAATCAATTATCTAAATTTGGCTATCAAAACCAATTATTTCTTAACGTTCATGTAACCATGGTTTTTGTTTTATTACAACGTCTATTTTAATAACAATTTCCAACTTTTTATTTGTAACAATTTAATTGCAAATAATCATAAACGTCAAGGTTCCAATATTATTTTGTGATAAAACCAATTTCCGCTTTGATATAATTTAAGTCATAACTCCAGTAAAGTATTATTATAGAAAGTTTATTTGAAACAAAAAGTTGTTAAAATTTTTTTAGAACTAGTTTTCTTTATAAAATAAAAAGGGTTTTAATTACAGTTGCTTTTGTTAGAATGATTTTAATATTTACTGGTGCATGACCTATTTTTTAATCGCCACGTGAAAGGGTTGTTTATATTATCAAATTTAGTACGGAAAATTATATTATATTAATATATTATATTAATTATATTTATTTGCAATATAATTAACAGCAAGTCACATTTCCTCTTTTAGAAAAACGCACTATTTTTTTTATATTATACTGCAGTTTCCGTATTTCTTTTAGTCAAGGAATCTCACGGCCATGCAGGTGTAAATTAATTAAACTGATCTCAGTTCCCGCAATCTCTCCTTGAGTTCGGAATGTGAAAGAAGGTCCATATTTAGCTGATGAAGTGCGTGCAAAAAAGCATGGCCTTGCGTCTCTCTGGCCCGCCCTGTTGTCCGGGGAGTGACCGGCGCCAAGGTTGAGAGCAGGGAGGAGGTCGGACGATCTGAATTATACGTGCTGCTGGACATGACCGGGGGCGATCGTCGCAACTTTGAATTACTGTAGGTAAAAGGTTCAAGGTAAAAAAGTAAAAATAAATTTCACCTATATGTCTTTCTTTATCTTTATGAGCAAGAGATAATAGAAGGCATTCAAAACGTTTTAAGGACAGAATTAAGATTTAAAAAATTGTGTATAAAAATTAAGTCTTAAATCGAAACTTACGATTTCAAGCTCTATATGTGGTCTTAAAGCTTTGTGAGGGTTAATGAGGATTATACTAATTCTCTGTTGTAATATTCTCTGATTCTATTAAGTGTAACAAAAAATATGTTTGTATTCTAAAGAATCCATATATTTAAATTAACTTGCCATGACAAATGTATCAAAAACGTTCCCCGAAAACTAGTTTTCTAAACTCTTGGGGTTTATTGTCCAATATTTTGTATTATGTAATACATAAATGTGTTTTTTTATACATATTTAAAATAAAACGAGTATTTTAGATGAAAAATATAAGATTACATGTAACTGAGAGTAAAATGTTAGAAAATATGTCTCGATTATGCATCTTTATTTTTAGCGAGGGGAAATTAGATATGATTTTGAAGAAAATGAAATGTGTTTATAGGATGAATTGAAAATGAAATTTGTAAGTCAAATAGGGAGGGCTTATTATTTTGTATGTTTGTTAACTGTAATTTTTTTCTATACTTTTTCAGGTTCATAAATAAAACTGTTGACAATGTATTTTCCCTGATACTTTTTTTTTTTTTTTTTTTAAATATTATAGAAAGGAGATTTTATATTTACTGTATTTTTATTTAGTATTTTTTTTTTTTTATAAAAAGTGATCGAAATCAAGCTGTCACAAGCGTTTATCGATTGTATACATTGTTTGTTCAAAATCGTTCACTTCCTATATAATAAGAGTACAAAGAAACTAGAGCAGCTCTCAAACCTACATCTAACATATCTTCAAAAAAAGAGGCATCATGCAATTTATAAGATCAATAAAAAACAAAATGAGGGCAGCATGTATGAATATCAAGAATTATTTACTGGTCCAGTAAATCCTGCATGAATATGATGCACAAACTTGTACCGTATGTTATTACGTTATTACATACTCTAATTGTAAGTACTGCATGGTGGAGCACAGATAAATTCATACATAAATCATCTTACGTAACAATAAATAAATAAAGATAATCATAAATAAACACAACTTTCGTAAAAAAACATTATTTACAATAACAATATTTATATACTTGTTATAATAAATGTTCATATCATTTAAATTTTTAAGTAACTTGAACTCTCTTTCATTTCTTACATAAATTGTTACCACCCTATAGCATATAAAAGAAATTGTCATTGATATATGATATGTAATAATTTTTGTTCATTGTAAACTATTTTTTTTTCTTTGCGCTTTCACATTCCGGAGTAGTAGGTGTTGCCACAATCACCCAGGAGAGTGAGAGTGTTCCAGCGGGTGCCCCGGGCAACGCACCACGCCCGCCACCTGCCTGCACACTGCAAGGACATTACCGCAAGGTCGAAGAACATGGCCGTCGCCCGCACTTAATGCAACCTATTATAACGTTTTAACCCATCAATCTTAATTTTCTGTTGGTTCCTTCTTTTTGTTTATTACAAAGTCATGGTCATGGTTGAACCGGAACTGTTATATATTTTACATAAATCCTGTATCGTCATTTTGATATCAAATAGATCAATTATTATATTGTCTTTCTCTCCCTCTCTCATGTTTTTTAATTTAGAATTTTTTTCAAGTTCTTGTATTTTTTTTAGCAAATTAAGGTTTTTAGTTTTTATAGATAAGTAGCCAGCCAGAGGAAATCTTGTATTTTGTGTTAACCACATTTTTCACCTTTCGATAAAACTATTTATAAAAGTTATCTACCATATTATATAACAATTCATAATACACATCATAATATATACGTGTTAGTTACAGCTACAGATTAATGTTATATAGGTACGAAGTAAATTTGTTCATTTTAGTTTTGAACATATTTGATTCATATTGATCATATTGATATTGATTCATATTGATTGAAAATTATGAACATATATTATAAATAATTAAATATGATTGTTAGAAGAACTAACATTTTATTTTGGAGGCCGGGCTATTGAGAAAATTATATAACAAATTGAGTAACCAAATATTTCCCTGATAATTATTTACAATTCATGTGTAACACACTTAAAGAAACAACAAGTCCTCCTCTTAAAACATTTGGTACAGAATTGACATTATGTTTGTGTAGCTGTCGTCCTTGAATTTAATTTCATCTGACATCGGGCTCAGAGCCAGTTTTTATATCAAACATGTAGTCTGCTGTTTTAGCGGCTCGACCATTGAAGTCTCCAAGCTAAATAAATTATAATTAACTTACTTAAGAGACAATTTAACAGTATACAGATGACCCATATATTTATATTATATACCACTTAGTTAAAACAGTTACTTCAATACAGTTTTGTAATACTAATATAATCCATATTTCACATAATATATTGCTTCAATTATTTAACTATTACTTTTTTTTTGTACGTGAGAATCTTGTTATAATAATAATCATAGTAATTTTCATATAAAATACAACTCCAAGATAAATTCACAGACTTGAGTTTGCATCAGACAAACGAGAGGTGTGATTAACATTGCTTCATTGTTGTAATTTATATAACAATAACAAGAGCACCGTGGGAATCATCGAGTTTCAAGAGTGACTAAATAAAAATTTTACGCGTAAATTTTTATTAAGTAACAATTACTTATAGAACAATAAATTTAAATGTTGTAATGTTAACACAAGTTTATAACAATAATAACAAATACAATAACAATCACTATGTTTTGTAATGTTATTTAGACCGTGTCAATTATATTTGTTGTATATACAAAATTAATGTAAAGTTTAAACATCAATAATAAAAAAACTCTGATTTTATGCTCTATCAAATTGTTATTTATAAAAAATCTTTGTAAATTTCCGCTATTTTGTTAACGCATACGACAAAAAGTCAGAATAGCTTGACACTTTTTCTTAATACAACGGTCCTAAAATTGGAATGTTGCGTTTAATTTCAATACCCCATGGAGTTATAACGCCTTGTCGGTACTTTGTATTGTATTTGTCCATAAGTAGGCCATTTAACAAAACACTTTGTATGTTCTCGCTATAATATATATAAGGTCCTTTCGCGTTATCGTGCGGGGAATAATCAGAGCTTACAACCAAACAAATTAATTTTTTTTTAGAAATGTTTATGGAAAAGCAATTAACAATATTTAAATTATTTAACTATATAACAATAGTTTAAAACTTTCTTAATAAACTTCCGCTGCTACAATTAAGCCATCAATTGTTCAACAGTGCATGTCAAATTTTGTCATCGCTTCATGTCATTGTTGGCTCTGATAGGCACTTGTTTTACTCTTCTCCAAAAAGGTTTTCATCTAAATTTTAAGCTAGTGGAAATTTTGGTTTTAAATCATATTCATTGAATTATTCATCTTACTATTAATTCATGTTCTGTCAAACATTGTATATAATTATAATTGCATGGGAGACTGTATTGACTAATACGGGCAATGACTGCTTGATCTATAGACCTGAAGTCAATAAATCAATCAAATCAACGTCGTCAGTATTGACACGTATGGGATTTCCCATGCAGGTGAAAAGATATTAAACGACACCAGACAGAAACTTCACACCTTCATTTTTTGATCTTGGAGAAGACAAACTGTGACCACCATCACACCGAAGCAACCTTGTCAACCTTGAGTTAAGAGCCAAAACATGCGAGGGAGAAAGGATTGCTGCCGTGTGGTTAAAACCCCCCTGTATCTCCTTTCTCTTGGTGCTTTTTTGTTTGGTAATTTTTTTGTTATTTTAGTTGACTTTTCCGTGTTTTCACCTCATCAATTTGTCTTATAATATAAATTAGCAGTGCAATTTCTTCACCATCGAAAATTAGAGGGAAAGATTTGTGAGAAATAACTGTTTTTATTAAGTGCATATATAAATCAACGTGCCTAAGTGCCTTCAATTACTATATAATATCTAATACTGTGTACTGTGTACTGTGTACTGTATACTATAACTATTATAATACGATCCATCTCGGTTTGACAGCTTATATATATAGTGCTTTTATAGAATGTGTCTTCAAGCACTCTGATGTCGTTCACTCCTCTTTCGTTCACCATCTCCATTTCTTCGCATGATTTAATTTCACGTTTCTCATCCCTTCCGATCAACTGACGATCACGCATCACGGTTACCACTCTCTCCTCAGGTCACGCGTTCATGCAGTGAAATGATTCACCCGAGTCACCCGACCAACCAAGCTGCAAAATGTCAAGGCAAAACGACAGACTGTGAAATCTTTACCTACACACTTACATGATGTAAAACTAGATTATCATTAAGAAATCAATTACAACTCAATTAAATATTATGGATATGTAGTTTGCATAACAAGACGAAATAAGTCATTAGAGAAACTTATATAAATGAAGACATGTTATATTAAATTGCAAATATGTTTTTATCATCGTACGTGTTGTTTAATTTTGTTTACAAAGAGACCTTCCTCGAGGCTAGATATTATTACACAACCTGATCCAGGGTATTAAGAGAAAGGTCTGGAGAAATGTCAGGGTGAAGGTACGGTGACGTCTTTGTATGGGGACAAGTTTATACCTCCCACCACTCAGGTGGGTGGCTTTTGGTCCAACGGAGACAGTACGGAGTCAGGGTCAATAAAAAGGAGAAATTGTCACATAAAAACAGACAAGCGATCAACAATGCACGTCACTTTTTTATATTGATTTGTTCTAAATAAAATAACCACACATATAATATTATAGACTAATACCTCTACCACGCCCATTATTTAATAGTAGGTTTTATATTACATAATAATGATTGACTTGTGGTAAATTTTAATTAATCTTATTGTTATGCATTCTATAATACTTCTATAATTATGTTTATATTAAGTAACCATTTTAGGCATACGCTTCATAATCACATTCACTTTTTATAAAAAAAAAAACTTGTTATTTTTGTAATGAAGATAAATTTAGTCACATATTTATATAAAAAATTATTTTTACATAATATCGCTTTCACCTTTCAATTTGATTTAACACTTTTATTAAATTTGCAAGTACACGTGCTAATAAGGTACAAAAAAAAAAGGCTTGACAAAAGATTTCGCTTTCAGTTATAACGTAGGGTAAGTCCAACTTCACCTTTCACTCTCAGAGGGGGGGGAGGGGAGGTTCAGTGAGGTGTAACCAGAGCACCCTCCCCCTCGGTACACTGGTCACGCTTCAAGAGGAAGGCCTTCCACGTATGAGCAACTTGCAATATCAACATTTCTCAACCTCTTCTATCAATGTCATGTTGCATCTTGTTGCTAATAGGTTTCTATTAAACATTTAAATAACAACTGACCTATTCCATTTATATGTCTGTGGCATTAATGTTTATTTAAAAAAATTCTATTTATATAAAGAATGATTATTATGATAATATAAGAATTTTAATTTGTTTTCTTTAAAAAAATGTGTTCTATTTATTTTAAAAATTTTAAATAGTATTATAATTGCTTTATTTTTATAAATTAAAATTTTATTATCAATTTAATAAAAAATTAGATTACTATACAATATAAAAATTACGAAAGTAAATTCAAAACGTTAACACATCTTGCGGTATTAAAGAAGGTGTTATTATGTACCTTTATAATATACCGTGATATCCTTGAGGCTTTAAGTGACCTTGAGATGACACAGCATCCCGGTCCAGCATCATCTCAGGGTCATCATGCAGTCAGGGCGTGGTCGTCTATATCAGGAGGATGTGTGTGTGTGTGTGCAGGTAACCACAATGCATCCCACTACCTGCATATCCCACTGCATATGAGTCACTGTCGGGTTATATAAGGGATTGTAACAGTATGGTAATTGGTGTTGGCACTTTTTGTCACGATGATTTAAGATTAATATATGTTTATTCAGGTTTACGTTGATTTATATATGCACTTAAATACATAAAGATTCATATCATAATTATATAATTAAGTGTTAAAAAACAAGCAATTAATAAGATAATATATTAGAAACTTATGGATATATATGTGAAATATTTATAATGATTGTTCTAGATTTCAATATCTTTTTTAATTATAAAGTTATTTAAAGACAAGAAATGTGTATTGAATAATCATCTCGACTGAAACTGTGAGTGATGTTCATATAAGGCTCTTCTCGACTTTCCAGCACTACGTGTTAAAATTAGCCCAGATAGCCGCGGTGTCCGGAACTTAAGTTTGGGTGGAAAGCAGAGCGACTTGTTGGAGGCCGCGTGGAGCAACAAAACGTGGGATGATACGCTCGTGACCGCCGCTACATACTTCCAGGCAGATGTGCCTCGAAAACTAGTTTATAATCATTTAAAGAGTACTACAGTACCATTTATTATATGGCTAGAATTTATTGACGCAAACAACTTATTTTGGGGCACAATAAATATAAATTTAATATACGTTCTTTTTTATGTAGCAGACTATTTTTTTTAATGCTGATATTGACATGCATAATTGATAATGATTTGTTTCATAATTTAGAATTCCAATTAATTTTTATTTCAATTCATTACATGTTATAATACAAAAACTATGTTCCATAATAACAATATACCCAATACCCAACCCACAATTAAGAGGTTATTAAACAAAAAAATTTAGTATAGATTTTTGCCATTAGAAAATTAAAGTACTAAAATTTTATATATCAAAATTCTAGTACTAAATCGATTAATGAGAATTTCTATTATAGTTTAAAATCCATGTTAAATTCTTTTCTTAGCCGTCACATGCATATAGAGGCCGGTATGTTACATCATAAGCTAAAATAAAGGTAATCTTAGCGGACTGTTTCCACTCGTCAATTAAACTGTAGTAAGAAGATACCTGAATAGTATATATTATATCATAACTATTAACACTTTATAATTCAGTGCTCAAGTTTCTCGGTGAAACTTAATCAACAAGTGGAAACAGATTCAAATTACATTTATTTTATAATGAACCCTCGTCAGAAAAACTTCTTTAAATCAAGTCTAAATCAACATTTTGTTGTGTAAGATCGTACCTCCCACTGTTTGCACATTATAGCTATTAGATATCATGCGTGGTGTCCATGTAGAGAAACCCAACTTTATAAAGAAAACTTTCATAAGCATTAGTTGCGGGGCTTTTGACTTTAAAACTACGTATATGTCAGTAGAGACGTTTGACATTATAATGCTTAACAGGTGCAATTTAATTTTTGTTCTCATTAGCTTTTAAATAGCTATCCCTAGCTTCTTATTATACGGTCATTATAATTATATATACAAAAGATTTTTATCATAGGAAGTATTTAATAAAAAGGTAATTTAAAAAAATTGGCAATTAAAATCAACTTATAAAAATATAATTATCATGAACAAATTTTATTAATTGGTTATTGAAATTTATTACAAATTTGTATTATATTGATATTAATTTAATGTCATTATTAATTTAGTATATATTTGTTAATTCTTTAGTAGTATAGTAGAAATCGCTATATATCTACACCATCAAAGTTTTTTGGGGTGCTATTACAATCACGATTTTCATGTTTGCTGTACATTAATTTCTTGTAGCTCAATTCCAAAAAAAGTGCCGATTTAAGTGGCCTTCATTGAACCAAAAGAAAGTTATGAATCACCTCAATGTTTGCACTAAATTAACATTGTTATTGCCGTCATGTTTATGCACGGTTAACATGATAAATAACAGCAAGGCGTTCCGAGCAATTTCATCTTGAAATAATGCATCACGTTTCCATCAGCCAAGTTTGTATTAGAGATCAAACCACAATCATCAGAGATTGTAAGTATGCTGAAGAATTAAGAGTCCTTTTTATTTTATAAGCACACTGCTGGTATGATTTTTTAGTTTTAAATTTTTCTGAGTAAAAATCGTCATAGTCGTGCTATTTAAAAGAAACTTGCAAATTTTAATTCGTATAAATGTTTCAATTAAATTTTAATTTCAATAATTACTCTGCATATTTCGCAAACCCTGCCCAATGTACACTTTCTGCATTTTATCTTATGTCCAAGTAGATATTAAGGAAATAGAGTCCAAAAAACCTTCACGCTGTAATACAAGGTTTACGAGCATGCCTAAAAGTTTTAATACAATTTTACTAAATAAATATGCGTTAAAATTTGCAGCGAATGTAAAAAGAAGGAAAATTTTTCAAATTTACTGAAAGACGTACACACTGTATGCCGAGAAGAGTACATAAAAAACATAAATGAAAATTACAAATTTGTCCGTGAGTAAATTAACAGGCCTATTAAACAACATTTGAGTTATAAGACGCGGAAATCTCTCTGTATGATCTGACAGCAACTGGTTATATGTACTCGTAACATAAAAATAATCGAGCACGTAAATGTAGACAGATTAATTTTTAGGTCAATTTATTTGGAGTAAAACTAAAAAATAGAACAAATATTAAAATTCCCAGAAAGAATTTTTAGTGTCTTAATTTCCTTGACACTATTTACATGAGTAAATAAATAAACATAAACAAAATGTTTGAAGTTTAAACAGTATAAAATTATATATAAAAAAATCTAACAAATTACATTAATTAATCTAAATTAAAAAAATAACATGTTGTTATAAACTTGTGACAGACACAAATTATGTAATAATATTGTAGTAACTTTTATAAAGATAAAATTAATTGCCTGCGAATCTTTTATATTAAATGATAAGAATAATTAATTTAATCAGCTGATACGATATTGCGTGTGATCTTTGTTGTTGCATTTCGACACTCGTTAGAAAGGCGGTAGATAACACCGCTATATAGCTGCTACTTAATGAGAATAAACCGGTGGTATAATAATAAGCAACATGGCAACCAGCTTGGTCCGTGCAAAGAGCAGACGGCCTTCGATGGACCGCGCCCCGCCCCGCCCTCGGCGTCATATACCTGGTCACCATAGCAACGGATTAACTACACTGGAAAAATTCTAGGTAGACAAGCTCTATACAATGTAGCAATATTGATTTCGTATGTGAATGTTTGTTATAATATTGAACATTATGACGGGACCGTTTTAGGCCTCGTATAGCCATGTTATAGGTTTAATGAAATGTTATATTTAACATTCAGAGAGATGAGGTATTTAAATTTAATGTGCAATGCAATTATTATAGCATTAACTTAACCTACGTGGTTTCCACGCCTTGTCATTATGGAAGCATCATCAGCAATGTTCATAAAAGAGATAATGCATTTATAAGAGATAATAAAATTTAAAAAATTCAATTAATGTATACATATGTGATGCAATTTTGGTAATACCCAGCATTATACGTGGCCATAAAAATAATTTTATAACCAAAAACAGCATTAGTCAAGGTTGTAAATTAACGCAACATGTATAATTTATAGTCTCCATGTACGTACGTACACCAGATTATTATTTTTAGTGAAAACAATAAAAAATCTAAATATAATTTATAAAGCATTTCAAATCATTCAACTAATTAAAATATTTATTATAATTTTCTATATTTATATAGTTAATTTATATATAATATTGTATAATTATATATAATATAGTAGGTTGGGATTTGTTTACTCTCTAAAACATGCCACGAACGCAAGAGTTCTTGTAGGAATATAGGTAATAAAGGTCGTCACTAATATTTTGGAATGGACATCACGTCAAAGTTCAATATTTTTACATTAATCATATCTCTAGCAAGATTTGTGACTGCAAGGACAATAATATAATTATCCCTTCAATATCACACGACATGAAAGTGACCAGAGTGTCACGTAAAATCGTGACGTGAATGAACTTATTCCTTTCGTTCTATTGTCCTGCTGCACTGTTATTAGCATTCAATAATTTTTAAACTTTCTTTGTATAATTTCGATCATTGTTTTTAACTGTTGTCAACCTAAATAATAAATAATTTCCTTTCATTTCTTTGATCTCATTTCAATCAAAATATTGTCGAAATGTGGAGGTATTTTGCGATCTTTGAGTTTACCTCTGATAACCAAAACTATAAATATTAATTGGTTGTGCTATTTAATTTGCATTCATAAATACAGATAGTAATAAATTTTATTATATCTTTTAAGTACCACTTTTATCTATTTTAAAGATTTTACTATGTTATAAGGTTAACCATTTCGTCTATTATTTTTTAAGTAGCGATATTTCTCTGCAATCGTAACTTATAACACACAAAATCAAAGTTCTTGAACAATAGTTATGAAATAATTTTTACCAGATTTGATTCTTTATTAAAATGATCAGCTGTCAATATGTGACTGATATATATATAAAATAATATTTAATTTATTTGTTGTCAAAAACAGATCGTACGTATAATTGGATACTACGTTGTTTTTTTTCTGTCAGCTGCTCCAGTTTCAACAGTCTGACGGAGAAAGTGGTTGGGGACTCTCAACTGGCCAGCTGGTGGGCACCGTTTGAGCACCACTTGAGCACCGCGCGGGCGTGGTTTTGTGCCGTATGACCGAGCCCTCAAGCTTCTATATAGCCAAAGTCGGCATATTTAGGCCTCTAGGGAAGTCGATAAAATTCTACCTTTTTTATATGTGCAATTATATAACCTGGTTTAACGTGGTCATAGGACCTAAATAGTATTGTAATAAATATCATTTATTTTATTATGTATTGCATATGTAATAAAAATATTTTTGGTATATAATACTGTACTAATAAAAAAAGTATGTTAAAATTTTACGTAACAAACGAAGTGATTTTTTTACATATAGAATATACCACCCAGATTTTTAGTATAAAAATTTCTTACCCATTCATTAAAATAGCAAGAATGCTTTCAGCAGTAAATCTATCCTTTACATGCATGGTGGTTATTCAGTTTGTTTACTCGCATCATCGACTTGGTCAGCTGATGATTAAAGTTGTTACAGACAGTTATTACTTCACAGCTGATCAAGCAAATCGTTTCTTAATATAATCATTGCAAATTCTCTCCATCGAAGAAAAGGGTGAATTTATAACGTGGGTGGTGAGATTCGTGATTTTGTTGCAATTATCGCAAAATTCTATGACAGTCATACTTCTCCGACTCATGGCATCAATATTGCAGCGTGAACCAAGATGGCTATTTATAGGTATTCACAGCAAGTGCGCAATCATGACGTTCTTAAAAATTACTCTATATAATTACAACTTTAATATAAACTAACGGAAAGTCTGGCAAGTAGTTTTAATAATTACCTGTCCGCATCATCATGCTATAATATTTAAAACCACTGACGTTCCGTCTAATTTAGCCCGAGGTTTAATCTGATTCTAAATTTAATATTATGTACCGTAACACAAAAAGAAATATGCTACTCATGAAATTGCCCAATCAATCAATTAGTCTAAAGAAGGGGGTCTAAATACAATAATTGATGACGAAATGCGGTGAATAAAATGTTTTTGCTGCATACACAGAGTGCGGTGTTTTCGATTACCCATGCGGTCGTCGTCTTAATGGAACTACCCACTGCCTCATGGCTATAATACCAATGTTAATATCAGTATACGCGCGACTGATCACTATTACAGTCATCACTATTTTATTGCTTAAATAAAAATAAACCATTTCGTTACATTTTACTGATATAGAAAGTGTAGTTTTACATGCAATATTGTGTAGTATTTAAATATATTGAAGGATTATTTGTATGTATTGCATACAGAAAAATGTATTTATATAGTGAATAATATGGTCCCATGATTTTATAGGGTATGAAAAGTGAAAGTGATATATTAATGTTATAAGATTTTTCAGAATAAGAGTAAACTTGATTTATAAGAATTTAATGTAAATTTATTTAAATCAAAATAATAGTTAAGAAAACATTTCAAACTCTGCATTATAAACAGAGAAATAAAAGAAACAGATTGAAATATTCAAATATATTATTTCGAACAAAGGTTCCCTCACTAGATAGCTTTGCTTGCTTAGACCCTGCTTGCTGTCACGTACAATTCTATGAATAATATTAGAGAAGCACGTAACCTTTGAATGTCTAGGAGGTGGCCCTTAATCTGCAAGCTTTTATTCTTTAATGAACTCTACATAATGGAAATCAACAGCATCTAATAAATAATTTATTCAGAGTCCAAATTGTATTGACATAAAAAGTAAATGAAGGGATGTTAAAGATAAGAAACAATTTTTATCTCACTTTTAAAAGATACCATAAAATTTATGGTAGCCATTTTGGTGATTTTTCTTGCTATGGCCAAGCAAATTCAATTGAAACTTCACTTTTCACAGTGGCAAGAAGGCCAAAATCATGCCAAAAGCTCGCTTTTCATGTAAAATTTAATCTTTAAAAAAAATATGAAGTTTCTGAATATTTTATGTACCAGCAAACAATGGTGACTCTTTTTGGCAAGTATCCATGCAGCATGTCTCGTATACGATTTCCTCGCAGTCACCTATAGTTAGTAACAAGGTAAAGTGTAAGTAGCCGGGGCACGCGCGAACTTTCTGCCAACTTTCTATGGTTCAGGACGTACACGCACACACACACACATGGTGGCCGCCAAGTGCTTTCACTGACTTGGATTGACTAAATACAGACGTACTTGGACACGTAAACAGAGTACTTAGTTCACATACCAAGCAAGTGGCATTGCCGTCACCGCGGCGGTCATCTAGAAGCGCTCAATGACCTTTATGTTGAAGAAGAAAAACAAGAGGACGTTAATGTACTCGCGGTGTCAGCTTTTAGTGAAGCTTCTTCGTATTCTTATAGACTAGTAATTAAGTGACAATTTAATGTAAATCGTGTATGTACTCGAGATGTAGCCAGCGTCAGATAATGGTTCTCATGTATAATATATTTGCGTCTTTTATTAAGTTTTAAGAAGTAAAAAAATTAAATTACCGGATTAAATAAAAATATATTTGGTAATTAATGGAATTATCCTGAAATATAACCAGTTTCTCAATAACCGCGTTTAGCTTCATTGAATTAGACGCTAACCGTGCGAAACCATGGTTATATTATTTCATGAATAGCGCCTAATATTATGATACAAATTGGAGCAGCTGATTAATATTCATTTGGAGATTTGGAACGAACCCACGCACATGTGAAATGAGATGCAATCAGCATGTATAATTTCTAAGATGCTCTCCTTGTTTTTTTTTATACAAAAAATATCAACCTTGAAATTAATATCTTAATTATAGTGAACAATTAACCTGAGTGTACAAATAGGTTAAGTACATCATGTTGTCATTAAATGTATGACTGATATTTTGAAGTAGTTATATACAAGTTATACAAGTACTCATTTAAATGTCAGTTATATTTATAAAAAAATTATACATGAAGCTTGACAGGTAAAATCAATTTTAAATATTATCGTATATCATGCATGATCATGCATGTATATATGAATATTAAAATGTTTTCAGTTATTAGCATTATATACAAAGCACATAGGCTTAAAAGTATGTTCTATATTTTTTTAATGTCACTTGAAAGATTTGAACACGATCTTATGTGAAAAAGACCGCTGAGATACGATTATAGTAGAACAATTTTATCGTCATTTTTACTAGATCGACATGGAGTCAGTTGTATTAGACACAATTATTGTCCCCGCCTATCCAGCAAGAGAAAGCAGCTAGATATTATTCAACAGCAGTGGGTGCTCGGTAAAATAAGTGAGTGTCGACTTCCGCACCGGAACTTTAGCGTTCTCACCACACCCGGCCAGTGAGGAACTACGGACACCCCCGCGGCGATTGAAACACATTACCCTGGCTGGACGTTCACATTTAACTTATGGTTTCTCTTGTTAATGACACCGTTCAGGAACAGTACATTAATATACCGACAGGTTCAAAGAACGCTGGATGAGTTTTTTTTATCGGATATGTGATTTAAGTGTCATTAATTTAAATATATAATATGAATATATTTTAAGACATATATCTACAATTTCAAAGTGAATGCCTTTCTCTCTTATCCAGATATGTAGATCATGCAGTAAATCCATAACGGTATAATAAAAAAAATATGTGCATGTAAGCCTATATATTTGAGAGGGAAGTTCATGATTGTAATCTGATTCCGCTCATCATATTTATGCAAATACGCAAATTCCTCACACGGTGTGGAGGCGTAAGAAAGTTTCTCCGCTGACAATGTGAGGTAGACTCGCCTTCACTTCATAGTAAGATGCTTTATAAGCACACATTTTTGTCCCATACAGTTTCATTAGCATTGCATCAAAAGCTAAATTATATAGAGCGTTGACCAATTCTCTATATATAGTTAGATCACTGAATTCAAGCGTGGTTATTACTTCAATCGGTGACCGTTTCAAATAAAAATTACGATATTCCCTCTCTGCATTAGGCAAATTCATCTTGCAAAAAAATACATATCTAATCAAATAAACCAAAATTTGTTTGTTTGCGCTTTTACTAATTTACTATGCAAAATTTCACTGTGTAGTATTTTTCCTCATAAAATTTGCAATTAATACAAATTAAATAAATTAATAAAAGGAAATAATTGGAATGAATATTTTCATTTACTATTTTTTGCTATAGTAAATTCCTGAGAACACGTGTGCTCACAGCTGATCGGTCAGAGGTCACGTGTCACGTCACACAGTCACGTGACCATCTCAACCGTACCTACTTTAAGCATACACTCTCATAAGATACATTGGAGAGTTTGTTTTGGCAAGCGATTCTCGTCGCTTGAGGCAAAACGGAGAAAATAACTTGTCATCACCTTGTACAAACATTTTGATAATTTTACAAATTTAAAGTTCAAGTAAAGAAATTTTAGACACCTTGCATCATAAATATTTGGCAATAACAACCCGGATCTTTGAACTTAAAAGAGGGGATCACGACATTTACTAGCCAAGATCGTCATATGTGATTTGGATTATGTTCTTACAGCACAAATTTACATATAAATATTATTATAATCTTCGTAAAAACTTTCTTTACCAATTTATGATATGTTTATCATAGATTTTGGAACGACCTAGCACTATAACATAACTCTCAGCAACAGACTATATATTATTATATCACATTTTTTAAACTATTTTTTTATAAAAAATATTTTATAACTTTGATAATATACTTGTCAGAATAAGGTTGTAAAAACGAAACCATAATAAAAATCCATTATTGCTTTAAAATTTTGAACAAAAAAAATACATACTATTATATGACATGCTATTTTAGATCTAGTTCAATAGACTGAAGCAAGAGACAGGCATGCAAAAAAATACAACATAATTTCGCTTTTAAAAATATTGTCATGTGTATTTAAGCATGAAAGGTAGTGATAAAGGTTATTATAATAACCTGACGTTTATTCTCATTAATCATAAAATGGTTGGACGTTTCATGGCTTTAAAGTACGTGTCATGTAAGCTACTCCATTGAACGCTCTGTACCTCATCAGTGGGCTGAAATACGTAGATAGTGAGTTAATATTCAGATTTTTTTTCATTACATTATTATGTGTTTTGGAAAAAAACATGCAAATTCTCAAGGAAAAAAAATGTATTGATTCAAATAGAGCCTGTGGCAGCTACAGCATATTAAATAGTAAAAAAATATAAAAAATTAACTTAAGTTGTTTCTTTATTTCATCAGACACAATAATAATTTCGTTTTCTATTTTCAGGTACAAAAATTATTATGTGCTACGAAAGACAAAACCGTGAAAGCCAAAACTATATGCACTGACATATGAACTATGACGAATGGAGAACGCACCCTGAATGACCTCTAGAGGTCACGGTTCGTGCGGGGGCGGTGGGTGCTTCGCAGACTAACGTACCCTGAGGCTGTATTTGCCGCCCGGTGGTACCGCCAGGGAAAGTTAACATGGCTAGTCGTTGGCCACTGGCGGAAGTGAAAGTGTATGAGCAAAGAGCATGCAAGTACAGAGTCGCGTGGTGTACCCCACACGTACAGTGAGGCCATGAAACGTCCGACCATCATATGATTAATGAGAGTAAACGTAGGGTAATTGTAATCATCTTTAAAAGCATCTCATTACTTATATGTTACCTAACCAAGGATGTGGATAATTATTTATCATAAGTTACCTCTGATTAATTAATAGAATTTTCTAAATTTCATTTATAATAATTAATAATTGAGATATTCTTACCTTTTTTTTCTATTAACAGCGCAAGGCTAACATGAAATTCTTTGTAATAAAAGGTAATGAAGATTGACATTTAAAATTTATTTTAAAAAATACATAATTTACAAAAAATAAATAAGATATTTACACATACTATGATAAAATACCACTTTAAAGTATTAAAATAGCTTCTTGAAAACTGAAGGCCACGAAAGAAGAAGGCACAAAGATGACCGCTTGAAACGTTAATCAAAAAGCAACCGTTCATCCAAAAGTAAACTAATTTTAACCAAAATTACACGTCATTATGGTTTTTAATATTATGTTTTTCAACACCTCTTTTATTTCTATTTGTTCCAATAGAAAAAAGTATAATAAAATATAATTTTGAAGTTATAGCAATTAATTTAACCACATAGCGGCTGCTATAATTGATACGAGGCTGAAAGTGTGTTAATTACTGTCTAAAATCCTAATTTACACGATGGTCCCATATTGCATGCTGGAAAGGTTAATTAGTTGTGTGTTAAGGTGGACACGCACAATATTCTCAAAAATTTGGAACGAAAATAACAGAGAAAGCCTATTTTTATAACACCTTGCGACAGTCCAAATATACAATAACCCTGAACCGTAAGAGGAATCGGTTGATTCAATCCAGAATTAATATAGGTGAGACTGATAATGAAATGTTTACAATTATAAACTCTGTTAGTTTTGTACATCTTGCAACAGCATGAATGTTAATCTTGCTCTGTTCATTTTAAAGCAATCTACGGACTATAAAGGGGAGGGGGACTTATTTTTTAGGAAATATACTGATATTTCCCTCTTCATAATTGCAAATATGTATTTTTTTTTTCCTCTTGAAACTGCAGCAAACTTCAGCTACAGCAAAAATCTGCTGTCCCGTGTGACTTCATCGTGAATATTTTAAGAATTTACATCACTAGCGAATTTCCCGAGAATCTGCAGAACGTGATTGATCACCTGAAGGAACCTGAGGATGGACCCAGTCACCTGGTGACCTTTGCCTGATGCCCCGCTGTGCCGGCCTCGTGATATTTACATCGTGTGAAAGTTGATGCTTATATTGTATTACACTCTTAATTATATCCTCTGTAAAAAAAATATATATCTGTGAAATGACACGTAACATAGCTCGCCATCGTAAAACCTATAATTTCATTCGAGGTTATAATTAATTTATTCTATTTTAAATTTATATCATGATTTGACATTTATTATACATTTATACAAAACTTGTTTGTTTTTTTTTGTAATGTTTTTAAATGCTTAAACTAATATTGATTTTCTATTATTTGTGAGTTTGCAATTTTTTTTTAAAAAAACCTGTTCTAAATAATGCTACAACGTCATAGTATGTCTAAACATAAATAAAAACATTTTTTTTTCAATTAATTTTAAAAGCTTTCTTTGTTAAAACGTGTGTAAAACATAAAGATTAATTATTTTACTTAAGTACCATATATCCGGTAATGTTTTTTTCTAAGTTCAATGAATATATACAACTTATTTTAGAAACTAGACTGATACTGTATGTAACAACAAGAAGTACTCTACTGCACGCAGGTATTACGCAACTGAGCGACTTTCTTGCCCCGTCGGTCCAGCCAGACTTACCTTTCTCCCCGAGAAAAGGGGGCGTGGTTTCTAGTGACGTAATTACCAACTTGATTAGACTTGATCAAATCTGGGTCTCTCACCTGCTTCCTAGTTACTAGTCTGCTGGTGTTATAACATGACATTTGTGTATGTAATTGCTTTGAACTCTCCCATTCATCTTCAAATGTTATTTGTTAACATTAAAAACATTTCAAGGTGTAATATGATCATCTGTTAAAATGTTTTTTTTTTTTTTTTTACAACTGTTTGTAAAATAATTATATGGTTGTGGCTTTAATAAATATGTATTGTGTAAGTGTTATTTTTTAAATCTTATTTTAACGTTCTTGCTAATTTCGCCAATGAAAAATATATAATATGAAAGAGGAAAGAGAGTATAAAATTTATAAAAATACATGAACACTATAATATTGATTTGAAATAAAAACAATTTTAATATGGATAAAAAAAAATAAAGATTCAAGTTAACAGATAATTAGCAATATAAAAAATACACCACTTGGAAGTGAATTTTGTAACTGATGACGCTCATTCATTCATACAACGTATAATATAGCACATGTACATGTTGTGTACACTCGTCGGCTTGGAAAATTTCCCTTCTGCAGCCTTGTTAATCACCATGCCTTGTGTGTTATTCTTACGAAGAATGGTGATTTAAAAGAATACCAAGGGAAATTTTCCGAGGTGACGAATGTATAATACAGTACATATTATTTCAGTTTATACTACGATCATTCGTATATTATTATACAGAAATATCTTTTAATAATACATTGCACATGATGCTAGATATCATGACAATGCTAGTGTACATTATAATTCTTAACCTAATCAATCAAGCTGTCAAATCGATTCAGAATATATTAGAAATTTGGCATTTAATTTTCATATAGACATTTTTGTGTAGATTAGATTTTGTTACTTGTATTCTATCAAACAAGCTATTGTTAAGAGACACAGAGCTAGCATTGCAACTTATGTAAATTATGTTGCATTTGCAGCCAGGAGAAAACAGGCTAGGCTTCTGGTGAAATTTCTTTTAGAACCTTTGTAGTTTGAATTTCCAAAATAGAAAGACATGAGAACCAAAATTATTCAATATGTTTTAATAAAATATTGTAAAATATATTTATACTATAAATCACATTTGATCTGCACGATATTCTTTTATAATTGTTCCTATATAGCTCTCATAAATTATATTTTGGGTATTTTTGTATCTATATTGAAAACTCCCGTTTTGATTACATATAGAAAACCATATAATTAGAAATTTTATACTTTCTTATTATAATATAATCATAATTTAATTTTTCAGAAAAGGAATATTAAATTGAGATATCCTCCATATGGCTATGTGACCATGAAAAATAATATAAAGAGAGAGAAAAAAATTATAATCTTAGTATAAAAAAATTCAATAATCAGTGAAGGTAAAAATTAATCTGTATAGAAAGTTCATGGTCCAGTTGATATAACTCATCTTCTTATATATTATAATATTATGACGTCCAAACACTTTCATTTTCCCACACTATTGTTATCTAATTCATGGTCATATTATAAAAAAATGAAAAATTAATTTAGAACTTTATGTCACTAACTTGTGAAAATAATAAAAGCATATTAATGAAAACTTGCATCATGTATCATGAGAGGTTTTAAAAAAATATATACAAAAGATGTTTGTGAAACTGCACACTAAAGATAACTCTGAAAAGGCCTGCTTTCCTTTCTTTCTCGCGGTGTGGGTGCCTGACTCAGTGTTAACACGAGACCTATCAGCTGTTTTCAGAGGAGGAGATCGCGTAATGCTTACACAACTATGCCATGTCATCTACAGGTGGAAACAGGAGGATCGTGACCTATGACTGCGTTTACTGATGAAAACATTTGCATCATTATTGGGGAGTATAGAAGAATATTGTCTGTCCCAAGGGAATTCAACACATTTAAAATACACTATACTGATAATTTAACAACACTAATAACAATACAGATAGCAGAAGACTGAGAGAGAGAGAGAGAGAGAGAGAGAGAGAGAGAGAGAGAGAGAGAGAGAGAAAGAGAGAGACGAGCTGGCTATTTTAGCAAGTTTTTAAAAGAAATTTTTTAAAGTAGAATACCCCTAAATGAGGGATAAAAGTCTTTAAACTAGTAATTTATAGAAAGAATAAAATGTTCGAGGGAGTCGAAAGAGAGAGAGAGAGAGAGAGAGAGAGAGAGAGAGAGAGAGAGAGAGAGAGAGAGAGAGAGAGAGAGAGAGAGAGAGAGAGAGACTGAGGAGAGTTGGAATTATTTTCTCCTGATCTACATCTCCTTTTTTAATCACGTAAATACATAAATTCTAAGATAAAGACTAAAGTTGTGTTACTAACATCGTATTAAAATATCTCGTACATGAATCTGAGTGAAATTTTTATTTATACTATCTCTTTCTGCACAGTAATATTTCTGTTTTGAAATAATTTTCACAATATTTTACATTAGTTGATTAATATTTTGTTGCTGGAAGTAGATTACTCTTAATTAAAAAATAAAGATTTACTTTAAACTAAACATTAATCAATTTATACATTTTTATGAAAGTACGTGTTTAAAAGAAGTTGAAAACTCGCACATTTGTGATTAATGAATATTTTTTTTATAAAAATATGCAAAGTTTTGATGATGGAACGTGTTAATAATGCTCCATTTGTTGGCGTGCGAAATTCTCTTTCTTCCTGAACGATTCAGTAACTGACAGGAGAGTAGTCAGGTCGTGCCTGGGAACCGAGTGACGTCATTGGTGCCTCCATTCATCGCGAGAAACGTAGAACAAAAGACGAACGGTTTTAAGAGTAATTAATTAAAATCATTAACTCATCAAGTTAATTATTGTTATTAACGATATTTCACCATGATACCAAAAATAATTATCATTGACTAATAATATTTTAGATTATATTACAAAATTTATATAAAAATTATTTCATGCATGAAATATGGCACCATACCATGGTGTAATTTTTATAATCTTTAATTTGAAAAACCATGCACGCTTGATTGGGTGCAAACTCGAGTTAAGTGCTCTATAATCATGCAGAAGAATGGATGAGTCACGGAGAACTGACGCTCGTGCCTCACTCGTGCTGATGTACACTGAGGAATAGTAGAAATGTTTTATCTGCAGCTACAAAGATTCAAAATTGTGGGAAGATTAGAAGAATTCTAGAATCCCAGAGAGATTTTCAACTTTTTTCCTGCGTGTTAATAGATAATTAATTCAAATCGTTACGATGCTCATTTGTGTTAGTTTGTGCATATACAGCAAATTCTGCAAATTGACTTCTGCCGTTTAATTTAATTTGGATTGGTGATAAAAATCTGAATATACCTCTTTTATATTTTTTTGCCCAATTCTTATTTATGAGAATGAATTTTGACTAAATATTTTCCTTTATTATATGAACTCAGCAACCCTCCTTATTAAAAAGTAGGAAAAAGGAGCACCAAAAACTCAGCTGCATGAATTAAAGCCTCCAATAACAAAGAAATGAAACTTTTGAGATATCCTGAAGTGTACATGTACTGTAAACGAGCTAACCACGTAGCCTTTGTCTTGCACCCTGCAGGCTCACGTTGTGTGGCTCTGCAGAACACAACGACGGTGTTTAACACTTGGCTGGAGAGCTCAACGAACGGTGAAGCAACCAACTTTTACTTTTCAAACAAAATTGCGATGTAACATCAATTATCTCAATGTTCGTACATTCATTGTTTGTAAAATCTATTTTTATATTTTACTTATTCTATACAAATTAAATGAAGCAAATAAATTGAAGTTCAAGTACCTCTGGTTATTTTTTTATAAGTGTCATTAAAACTTCTCAGCTTAAAGACTTTATAAACATGTTCTTTTAAAATACTGATTGATTTCTTTGATAAAATAAATTAACGAATATATATATTTTTTATCATGCAACATGTGTTTGTTTTTTTCATGGTCATCGTAATAATATATAGTGACAAATTAGCATACGATTTTGACTTGACACTTAAATATCCAGTCAAGCTTAGTGCGAGCTCTTACGTGAGGTGTGGTACACGCACGCGGGTGAAGCACCTCTACTATAAGGGCGGTGACCTTTTCAAACACCAACAGACGTCTGCAAATCAACCCGCCTTTAATACCTGCCGTGCAAATCACCCCACCTGCGTGTGGGAGGTGGTCGGACTTATTATATGGGCACTCGACCACTCACACAAACGACTGTGAATCATACGAGATACAAATCACATCAATTATCGTATTAACATGGTAATACAATTCTTGTAAACAGTTTAATATTAAAATAATTTAATTTTATGATGGATTATAATATATCTGTAAACAAAAATGGAGAATTGTAATTTATAATTATGCATTTAATAAATCAATGGGGAGTTACCATGACGGTCTTCGTTGAAGATAAAAACAGTAATAAAAAACATATGCTTATTCAATATACGGTATGTCTACAGCCTTGGAAATCTAAATAAAAACAAATTATGAACTTTATGCGTAAAAACTGAGAGGTCATAAAAACGGATAATGCAAAAGCTTCGTTCCGGATGCACCGCCCTATGTCTGCAAACACAAGGCCCTCAGGGTTTGGTTGATGATCCTATATAGGTACGGTATGATGAAAAAGGATAGTATATAATAATTGTAAAGTCATTCTTATATTAATGATTCAAAATCACTTACCATTGTTTTAAGACTATAATATATTATTGTAATGTTTTACAATTAATATCTTAAACCCACTTCATACAAATAGAAACATTACTTACAAGATTTAAGTATAACCTTGGTATTGACTAAAGATATAAGACATTACATTTTCTCATAAATCTATATTAGTCTACATCCTGGCCAAGATGCTTGAGGCAAAGGTGGACCAGACCCTGACCTGAGTAGCGTCCAGCAAGGTCTAGGCGTGGTACCCTGATCTTTGACCTGGGCAAATCGACTACCCACCATATACAGTAGACAGGGCGTTTCCGATCGTATTATTGCAATAAAATACATGGACGACGTGTAAAGTTAGTCTTCTGACGTTAAGGAAATCTCGTCTCAAATTCCTTAACATAAGAACGTGAAGGCTAACCACAACAATAATAAAAATAATAATAATAAAATGACCGTCACATTGAATGCTTTTTTTTATAATCCTTATTTCATAATTTAAATTTCTTCATGAAAAGATGAATAAGATTTTGTAAACACCTAGTCATTAAGGTTTAAAATGTCAGAGGAATTTTAATGTTGTCATCGTCATGATTTGACATTTATTGTTATTAGATTCCTTTTTTTTTTAGATACAATGTACCCTGAGAATTAAATTCTAACAACAACAATGTAAAAATAATTTTAGAAACATTGAGTAATAAAATTGTCATCACAACAATGTAAAATTTAAAGTGTAAGTATTTTTTTTTATATATTATTGCATGTGACAGCTTGCACGCTTGTCATTATAAAGTATGTGATTACACCGTTGTCAGTTAAAAACTTAGACGTAATAATAAAAAAAAATGTATCACCCACTGAGAGAAATTGAAAGATTTACTGTCAAGTTTTTTTTTTCTTTTATGAATCCCACGATTTTTATCTAGATCTTAGTAAGAATAAAAAAAAGGTGGTAATTTTCTCACAGTATATATTGTTCACGCTTTCTTTCTTGCAATCGACTCTTTAAGTACATGATCTAACATTAGACCATTTATAGTCGTGAATGATACAAAGTGATACATATAACGATTGAATTATAACTACATCTTGACATAAATAAAAATTAAGAAAAAAAATCAATGAATTAAAAAATAGACAGGAAATGATTAACAGATAACCAAAAAGAATTTAGTAAGAAAGTAAGACCATATAATATGGTATAAGACTCAAACTTCGACGTAAAATTAAATGCCCCATGTCCACATCAACAGTAAAAATGTTCATTCGTATTTATTTATTTTTTTTACAAGAGAACAAAACAAGGAGATTGCTTAAAGTGATAATATATTTCTTTTTATTATTATTAAATTATAATTCAATGAAGATAACTATCATTTAACTATATATGAAATACAATATTTAAAAAAATAACAATTCACTGACATATATGATGTAGTATATTGTTACTATAATACTAGATTTATATCTATAAAATTTTATTGTTAAACTTTTATTAACAAGCTGTAATTCAATTGTGCGTATTTTATTATTACGAATTTCCTGATGAACACATGATAAAGTGTTACATACGTATTTCGAGGCTATTTTATAAATAGGTTCGTTTCAATCAGAGAGTATATTATATTGAAGAAGGGCATGACCTAAACGTCCAGTTATATAGAAAGCGACTCTTCATGCATTTCATCAGGTCATCTGCAGACATCGAGGTACTCTTCGCGGTGGTGGCCCTGACCGCCTTATGGCATCTTACATGATGGGAATCTCCTCTAATGCCGACCTCCGGAAATTTGACTCTTGGTGGTAAATTATATAATTACGTAATATAGCTTCTGTATACCATAAGTCTTACATAACTTTTAAACATTAAATTTATTACCATAACAAATCAGGATAATATATTTCTATAATGACTTTGAAATAAAATATTATACAATTAGCTTAGTCATCGTTACAAAAAATGTGAGACTTTGTATGTAATTGTTTTAAGTAAGATATATGTTTACTTAACAAAAAAATAAGAACTTAATAGTTTCACTTCAAATATATCCGGATATGTAACTATACATTACTTTCATATGAGGCCTATTTTAATGAGATTATTTTGTTTTACAAGTAAGTCAGTCACACCTGTACTGTATTACAATTACAACTTAAATTGTAATGCAATTATTCTAAATATGTTTCCATGTAAAACATTGCAATTACTGTACAGTCACAGGGGGGGTAATGATAAGGGCTGGAGAAATGGTAAACCGAGTTTTCTTTAGCTCACAATTAATTTATTTGTTTATCACCATGCAAGTAAATGTGCCAAAAGCATTCTAAACATCCATGTCCACGATTCTGATGGTGTATATATGTGCTAAAAAATTAATTGCTACCTGTTTAAACCTCAGTTAACCATTACTGGATCCAGTTTTTAGCCTTACCATTACCCCCCCCCCCCTGTGACTGTACTGCCAGTACATAATTAACCCATGGGGGTGCTTTGCGGACTTTC
Organism: Siphlonurus alternatus; assembly: GCA_949825025.1. Lineage (NCBI taxonomy): Eukaryota > Metazoa > Arthropoda > Insecta > Ephemeroptera > Siphlonuridae > Siphlonurus > Siphlonurus alternatus. The sequence goes on from OX463779.1 coordinate 40,004,879, forward strand.
CGATATTCCTTTCTAGTTTCTGTGCTGCATGAGAAAAACATTAAATCCGAAAAGATTATGTAAAACAACAGGACCTGCTAAAAACATGCATGTTTTCATATTTTTTTTAGTGATTCCGGATCTAGCCAAATTTATTTATTAAATATTTTCGCAGAGATCCTTAATCCGGATCAGAATGAAAATTCTATATTTAAATCACTAAGGTATCAAAATATACCATTTTCAAAGTTAACTATATTTATTTTTAACAACAACAAAATCTTCCTTTTCTAAACAATTACCACGAAATAAACTGTTCGCCTTGCCTTTTTACAATCTCAACAAGATCTTCCTTATGGTAGACGTAAAATTAAAAGTCTCCTTGGGAGAATGCAGTTGCTACTTCACTCGCATTATCCTCACGTGGTCATGAAAGGGCCACAACACAAGACAATAAAGTGACATCCGTTGCTATCGCTAAATATTTGCATACTCAACCTAGATAACGAGAAATTTGCAAACACAAAGTATGTGAAAAAAATTCCATATATTTAGCATGCAAAAATAATTCACATATTGTCTGTTATTTTCACTTTTTTTTTTCTTATTCCAACAGACCTAGTTTACACAATATATTTTACATTATAAATATAGTAATAATACATATTGTTTAATACATAAAAGTATTTTTTAATTTAATGTATGGTCGTGAATGTAGGTCTTAATTTGTTCACCAAATGCTATCCACACGTCTGAAGACTTATTTAAAATAAATTTAATTTTCTGCGGTTTTTCTTGAACGGATGCAACACGGCCTCGCGAATATTTGTGGTAAGTTTGGGCGTTGAAGGCCCAGTATAAATGTTGATCAGTGACCCTGGTAGGGTTGGGTTCCGGTCTACCATCGCATCGCTTCTGGGCGCCTCTTTGTATGGGACCAAGGCCAGCTACAAGTCACTTGAAACTACCACGTAGTACTTTGTGTTGAATGTCCTGCCAGGAAGAGTTATCAACAAATTATATTTTTTCACTCGTTCTACCTTGAAGAGGAGAGAGATATGCAAATCTTTCTTCCAGCGCATTTTTTTTTTCTTACCTAAACCCTACAGTACTGGTTACTGTACTGGTAAAACTTTATATAGTCTTTATACTTTTAACTTCCCGACTCTTCGTGGGACCGATCTAGCATTTCTTATGTTTTTAGGTGCTCCTTCCAAACAGGCTATATAGGGCGTCATGTACGGTCTAGCTTATATCCATTCCAAAATTCACCTATAGTTGTGACTGAGGAAACTATGAAAACCTAAGTGAGGATGGAGGTTGCCACATTTATTATCAATCAACTCCCAGATTCTAGTAATTAATATTAACTGCACAACTTAAATTTAAAGATTTAAAGGTTTATATCACTATAAAAACGATTAACTATTGATGATAATAGGCCCTGAGACAGCCTTTATAAAAGCAATGAATGATTCCTCTAACCTTATTTTATCAGCATGTATGAAGAAACAGAACGAATGTGAATTTCTAAAATATGACGTAAAAATGCATGAGCGATTAATACACGTTTTATTATAACAATACGGCTTAATTAAATTGCGTATCAAATAAAAAAACTAAATTATCTTTACTTGTTCACCAAAAACTGTTTGATTTATTTTTTAAATGAACTAATTTCGTAATGGCACGTGCCACACAACCAGAGCGAACAGCTGACGCTCTAACGGTGTCAGTTGCAGCCTTCACTCAGCTGATGCAGCGGCAAAGAAGATGATCCGTTATCCTCCGCGACCTTGTCCATTCATATCCTCCGTAAACCAGCCTTTGTTTGATCTCACACATTGTACGGTAATGAGGAATATGAGAGACTTAACGTTAGATAACTTTTAGTTAAAATGAATTTACAAAGCTTGTGAAGGCTAAATTTAGGACCAAATTATTTAAAATCTCAATTTTGTTCCTTATTTTTAGGTTTCCAATTTATCAAGACTTAAATTTTGTGGTCTTAACGGTGAATGCCCCTTGATCTCCTAAAGCTCCCTAACGTATTGCATTATTTTAGTATTTTTAGCAGCAAAATGGAAACACAAAATGACATAAAATGGCATTAATAACTAACAATTAATGATGTAGTAAATAGTGTCACCTAAAAATATTTAAATATTTAGAATTATGGGTGTCATGATATACCGATGGCATCAATTATATCCAGTGTGCTTCAAATTTATTCTTCTTAAAATTAACTTTTAATTATTTTTTTTTTGTCATTGAAGAGTTTTTTAGTTGAACTATTTTCTTTGTAACAGCTTATTTAATGGAATTACTAATTATTATGTAATTTAATTTTAATACTTTTTTGTTCATTTTACCGTAATGGAAACATTTTTTTTTTGTATTGTTCCATTTACATTCACAAAATGCTTTTAAATTAAAAAAAAAATCCCATCTCTTTATAATTAATACGTTTTTAATTTTGGAAATTTTGACATTAAATTTACAATTGACGTTCTTCATGACATATAAATGACTAAACAAAAAATTAATTATACATTAAATAAGAAAAAATAAATATTATTATTAAAATTAGATTTTATATCTCGTCATAGACTTCACACACACACACAAAAAAAAAGCATAGAATCTTTCACTATTAAATTTCAGATTAATAGAAATGTTTCTTCCATTCTTCTATTATTTAAAAATAACAAAAAAGCACCATCTTCCATTATTTCAGAATATATTATTGTTCAATTATTTCATTACATTGACAGCTGTAGTAGGTCGAACTCCACGCAACGTTAAATCGTCACATGATAATGCTACTGATTATCAGAGCACGGCCTATTGGGCTTCTCACACTACTCAACGGCGGATCATTCGCCGATATATTTTCTCAGCCCGCATTTGCAACCACATATTATATAGCAGATCTCCTTTCTGAAGGGTGTAAACTGTAACGAGTATTGAGAGCATCATAGAAATTATCATTGCAGTAATTTACTCGTCGTACTCGCATTTTTTTTATAATATTTTCTCCTACATATGTTTCAAAACGTGTATGTTTTATGTTACGCTTCATTTATCTTACGTGAGTGGGTTTTTTAAAACAGAATATATATATATATATATATATATATATATATATATATATATATATATATATATATTATATTACTTTAGAGAAAATAGTAATTATAAAATTGCATTAAATTATAAATTTTATATTGGTTATAAATTCAAGATTTCTAATATATTTAATTTATATCAAATAAAATATTTTTATAGTTATATAAAAGACTATATTTATATTTAATTTCAGTGTGGTTTTATTTTACTACATATAGAATTTCATCTTTTGTGCTATATTGAAAATGTTTATGTTATTGATTTTTAAATGATAGACAGCCTTTAGGCAAAGTTTCACAAAAATATAACAGTTTTACGCTTTGGAGACTTCAACGCTTGAATTCAGTTTCAACATGATGTGTTATTAAAGAAAAAAAGTTTGTTGACAAATGACAAAATTTTAAGCAATATTGTATTTAAAAATAGAAGTAAAATTTCAGTGGACAAATGATTTTCGTGATGGTGTAACCGTACTTGCCGTTGGCTTCAAGAAGATCTCTCTCATGGTAAACGAGGTTTCTAGCTCTAAGCAACACGTCCTTCAAATCGAGGTTAGTGCTATCGTAGGGCTAACTTCTCATCGGAACGTTTTGCGAAGTGATCTCTTTGCAGAAATTACATCGCACCCTTCAAACCTATACATCCATCCCTCTTTAATAGGGGTTAACCTACAGAGCAATTAATAAAACCAAAGAAATTTTAAGCGTATATTTCACTATATAGGTGCGTGTTTGTTTTCACTGTTTATAGAGCCAAACGTGAATCTATTTTTAAGTTAACAGTTTTAACGTAGAAGTTGATCAATTTTTTACTACTTTTAAATTTTCTTTCATGCAGTGCATAGCGTGATTGACTAAAGTGCAGAGAGAGTTGGTCGAAAGGATCTCAAGTTACTTCATGGTAATTTCTTATATGTCTGTACTAGTCAGTGTGTCGCCAGTAACAAGATACATGACGCACATTTTATTGTACCTTCAATTTTACATTTTACCTTCAAAGTAACCCACGTTTTAACAATAAAGAATTAATTATAGTTATAATTAGACAGCCCTCTTGATTTTTTTTATATGCTATAATAAAAAATAGTAATATTTAAATAAAATTTCAAGATCATAGTAAATTTTATATATATATATATATATATATATATATATATATATATATATATATATATATATATATTATATATATATATATATATATATAATGATATTTTTTTTAAGCTGAAGGGACATTTTTTAAAAAAAGATTGCGTATTTAATTACTGTTTTATATTATACAGAAATCTATAAAAATATATATAATAACCTTGAAATTAGCAATAAAAAAAAATTATATTCGAAGGAAAACTTCTCATAAAATTTTGTTGACTGCTAGCTATCACACTTATAGTTCCTTGAGCGTGCTTCAAGCAGCTTTCACTGAAACCGTTTGCATGAGAGCAATACAATAAACGTACTGATGTGTAATGAAAAACAAAGAGTGTAATAATATATTATATACACAATATAATATAGGATTTAACTATACATATTTATATATGCAGGCAATAATCTTAAAATTACGTAAGAATTAAGACAGCCACAAGCAAAACAAGACAATTTTATTATAATTCATCATAAGAGTTATTTTCCTTATCCAGTAGGTTGAAACTGACCTTTATTGCAAATATTGTTTGTCTTGTTTTATATTTCGCAATCTCAATTTTATTGATCATAATAAATTACTGTGATAACTGATCATGCATTTTTTTTTCACGTTTTTTTCCCTTGCTTGTACCAAGACGCGAAGAAAACCATGCTCACACGTAAAACATGCGTATAAGTCCATTGAAAACAAAATGACACAAGTCCATTGATAGAACACAAATAATTATATGATTTTATTTTCATTTTATACTGTTTTCATCATACTATCGGATTTGAAACGCTGTTCTTGGCTACCGATAATTTCAAGAATTGTTATAGACTAATAGATATACAATCATTTGATAGGTTCTCCGATGAACGGTGCACGTAATAATAACCTGCCCCACGGTCCACAAATGTTGAGATGAACCTTCATTATATTATTGTTACCGCTTACATAATTACTTAATAAACATGCAGTCGTTGTGTTTCTTACGGTACTTTTTGTTTGTTATTATAAAACACTGATATTTTCCAAGAATTTAATTTCACTTATTAAAATACATGTTTTTAAAAAATAAAGGTGAAGTATATTTTTAGATTTAGATCATTTTACTTTCAAGTCAAACGTTATAATATATTTTTTTAAATAGAAAACTTTTTTTTATATGTGATTTAATTGGAACACCTTTTTAAACTGGGGCAAATAAATATAATAAATTTTTAACACTGCAAATCTTCTTATATATTATTTAAATTTATGTATAGTTTTAGTAATGAATTTAATTTTTCTTTTAAAATTTCACTCCTTATACTGTATTATTTAAATCACACATTTTTAATCATAAAATTCATAAATATTCTATGTGAATATATAACTTATGAAAACAAATTTTAAAACAGCTGTGTTAAACTCATGATATTTATATTTGAAACGAACACATAATCTCAGTGATAGTTCAAAAAATTTCAACTTAATTTAAATTTACAGTAATTATGACAACAATAAAAATTACTATAATAATATTAATCATAATATATTATTATGATATTATTAATCATAACTATTCGTATGTTCCATGGTTTATAACTGTTAATAACTGTATTTATCGTATTTGGCGCTCTTTACCATTAATCACTTACGTCAAACCTGCCCATACACGTGATATCTTCTATCACTCACTAAATAATTAAAAACCACTCTGCTTATCATACATTGTACTCACCATTAGCTAGGAGCGTGCAGACAACCACTGCTAAAGTTACGAGGCACAATTTAGGCTGCTCCATGGTGGGTGGGTACGTCCTTTTGAGCACCAACACTTTGAAGGTGCTGCTGCGGCTCCTTCTTGCTTTCTTGCTGCTTTCTCAGCCGCCTCTGACTGCAGACTGACTTCAGTTCGGAGAGAGAAGGGCTGGGAGGGCCGCCTTGGTTAACTCCCACCATCCAGCAGCCACTCACTTTCCGTCCTTGACTTGGACGACACTACACAAGAATAGCTATATATAACAAAAATCCTTGTTGTTAATAATATTAGGAATCACACCCTGTCACGATTTTTATAAATATTCCGGATATTATTAAATTGATTAATTTTTACTTGGAAATAATATTCAAGTTCATTATTGTATGTTTTTATACATATTAAATTGATTTGGACCTGTCTGAAGTTTTGTCTGATTTAGTTGCTTTTTTGTATTCATTAGATAGGTAATTCAAAATTTCATTTTTTTTTAATTAATTTTTTCTTCAAATTTATAATTAAATTAGACAATATTTTGATTTATGATAAATTAATTTGTATTAAAAAACTTGACAATGTAACCCAAGATAAGTTACGTAAAATTTTCCTCTCACCTTTTGTGTGTGGACGAGCTAATGGCACGCTAGATATGGCGTTAATTAAATAATAAAAAAAGAGCTAGAATCTATTCATTACTAAAGGCACAAAAAATTAATAATATACAGCTTGAATAACATTTCCATTTGTACAATAACATATTAATAAACAACTCTATGTCATTATAAACAATCTACTGAATGTTTCATATTATTTCACTACTTCCTGACTTAAAAAAAAAAAAAAATTACATTTAATTATTTTACTTTACTAGATTTTTAGGTGGATTTTTTTTTTTTTTTTTTTAATATTAAAACAAACTTCCGTTTGAAATTATCACATAAAAAGTGTCTACGTTTTCTAATAATATATTACTATTTTAACAAGAAAGGAAGACTCTTGTTAAAGTTGATATACTCTTGACTCGGAGACTTGAACGCACGGAAGGTAGTCATTATGAATTATAATAAAAATACATGTCTCGAGAGTCATCAATGGAAGGTGCGGTATTACATTAAAACCTGCGTATGTAGATATAAAATTTGCTTCGCTAGGCTGCTGCTGGCATGCAGTGATCGGGAAACTGGGGCGAATGGAAAGTGGCGAGCTCTTGCTGGGATGTGGGCCAGCCCGCCTGTCCCAAGGATCTTAGACAATGAGGTAGCACTATCACAGAGACATCTAGCGACAGAGGGTTGAACTACAGTGAACAGGTAGCCTCAGGGTCAAGGGTCACGTGGACTTGGCAGGTCCGAACGGGAACGAGAAGAGCGAGACCCCAGTGACGACTCCGGAGGACGCTTCTTGGTATTCTCCAATCTTACTGCGGGGGACCGGGGGACACATTACAGAGCGCGTGGTTACAGCACTCAGCTGCTCGCGACCCCCCGCCTGGTGAACCGCGCCGATGCCTGGGGCTAACAAACCGCTTGACCCTTTTTCCTGGTGGTACCTTTCTTTATGTGTGATCGAACCATGACCAACCACTAACTTGTAATTAATTAATTAACAAAATAATGAAAAATAAATTTAGGACAAAATATTTTAAACGTGGTGTCTCTTTTCCCATAGGGTATCAGTTAGCAGAGAGAGAGAGAGAGAGAGAGAGAGAGAGAGAGAGAGAGAGAGAGAGAGAGAGAGAGAGAGAGAGAGAGAGAGAGAGAGAGAGAGAGAGAGAGAGAGGGAGAGAGAGAGAGAGAGAGAGAGAGAGAGAGAGAGAGAGAGAGAGAGAGAGGGAGAGGGAGAGGGAGAGAGAGAGAGAGAGGGAGAGAGAGAGAGAGAGAGAGAGAGAGAGAGAGAGAGAGAGAAAGGAGAAATAAAGGAATAACGGCAGTTAGTATACAATATAATGGACATAATTAGCTTTCTTGTATAATGTAATAAATTTATATAATAAAGATAAAACCAATTACATTGCACTAATTATAATTGTTCTTAATATAATCCTATAATTGTTCAATTACTAAAAAAAATGTATATATATATTTTATGAAATATTATTACAAAAACATTAATAACTATTTGGAGGTCTAATAAATTAAAACTGATTTTCTAAATTCCTCCTACACTGCAATGTTGTACGTGCAATTTATGATTACATTGACAGCTGCAGGTTCGAATTACTCCTGCCATATAATAATGCTCGGAGACTGGCTGTGACTTCAAGGCTGTTTCCGCAATGTGACCGCCCGCAGATCCGAGTGGCCAAGTCATGCAGAACTAGAGGACCTTTCATGGAACAATAGGGACGTCATGACTAGAAAAACTTCATATCAAGGGGTGGGTTTTGCCATAAAGAGGTGGGTAGTACAGTTCTATTCCAGCAAACACAACTCTGTCGGTCCAGTGTTGCCTTGTTGGTCCAGTGCTGTGTACTGTCCAACACATTTTTGACACCCTGAAGTTACTGGAATGAAGTTCGAAAAGAGTAGTTTTTATCATTATATAAATATACGATTTACTGCTATCTAGTATTATGATAATGTACGAGTATTTAAAAATTGTTTGAAAGGAATATTAATTGATAAGTACTTCTATTCAGTAAAATTCATACTTATGCAAAAAAATTAATGAAAATGTTATTATATTCCTGTAACTGGCAAAATGTTAATTAATCTATGATTAAAATTGGATCTAATGATGATTGTTTTTTCACCTTGCATGTTTTTTGTTGATGTAAAGTTTTAGTCTCTGACGTGATCCATGTTGTAAAAAATTCAACCAGTTGTTCTAATAATTTTATAATTATTAATATTATTACAGGTAGAATTGAATAACCTTTGATTAGATTATGTTTTGCCTGGCAGCTATTCGCAGTGATTTTAATAACATATTAAAAATTGCTGATAGCCATAAATTTTTCCGTTACCTATCTTTCTTGATATTTGTATACTTAAATAATAAAGCCTCACTTCTACTCTCAAAATATTATATTCCTTTATGTTGGATTCCTCAAGGGAATATTTGTCTCGAATATCACCCCCTTATCTACGCTCCTAAATAATATAGTAGAGGCTTTAATAACAATTTTATTTTATTTTATTTATTTTATTTTTTTTTATTTTCAATCATTTGGCTTGTACAGAGACAAACATTGATCAAGTCAAAACTTATTATAATATATAAAACTAAGATTAAATTATACATACAATTATATACAAAAACAGGACAAATATACACAAAATATCTGATAAATTATTAGTCGTTTAACAATTATCATGCCAAATAAGTTAACTCAATACAATATTTTCTGGTAATTTACTACTAAAAAAAGATTTAACTGAATAATACTCCTTATTAATTAAAATTTTCTTTAACATGTTTTTAAAAGAATTGGGATTAGCTATATTTGTAAGACTATTTGGTAAAAAATCGTAAATTTTGGCTGTTTGATACATAGAACTATTTTCCATAAATCCAGAATTGTGAATATCTATTGAAACTTTATTTTTGTTTTTTTTGAATTATATCGGGGGAACACCCCAGCGAAAAAATTTTCTCCATGGGCCACCATGTTCGAAATTTTGAATTTTTTCGCGGTAACTATTAAAGCTTTTGAAACCATTTCCTACCCCCTCCGCCCATTTAGGTGTCTTCTCATAAAGAAACAAGAGCACATTTTCCTCTAAAAATTTCTTTAATGCCAAAAAAAAAAAAACGATTTTTTTTTATAGTTTTGGATAGGACGGTGGGAACACCACAAAATCAGCTGACTTAAAACCTCTGTTGTAGCTAGGTGTATGATATGTATAATATGTGCATAAGAGACAATAATGGCAGCTATAAAATATATAGACTATATTGAGAAGGACCAGATTTATCAGTGGGGTTAAAAGAGTCAAGGGGACCATAAAATCATTCGCATGCATATAGGCGTTGTGGTGGCTGCAATGGAGATTAGTACCCGAAATTAGCTCAAAATAATGGAAATATATCGCCAGTGGGTGGGTCCAATTAACTCTCCCCCACCTTTCTCCAGCCTTGCTAAGACAGAAGCCGAGGTCATGCAGTTGCTTTACTCTCTAAAATACTGTATATATTAGGAACTCGATTTAAAATTGATAAATTATAACTCTCAAAAACTAGAGTTTTCTCAATTGCATATAGAAATATAATGGTGAATAAACAACTGTTTTTATTATTGTTAATTAACATATTATCTCATGTACCTCTAAGAAAATTAAATAATAGCAGAGTAAAAGTAAGTAAAAATAACAATAGTTAGGATGGGTTAGTATATTTTTTATGCATATTATGATGCGAGAATTTTTCTATGAATTTTTCCATCCATATTTTAGGATTGTTATGTCTCCGTGACATTGTTTACGGTTCAGTTTAGTGCTTCTGTGAGAGTTAATTAGTAAGTAAACGAAGCGTTAATAGCCGCTGCTTCACACGGGTTTGGATGGGAAGAGTTACCACAACATCCCGAGTTGCAGCAGCAGTCTTACGTAACATTGGTGTGAACCGTGATGCAGGGAAATGAGCCGAATGATTGTTGGTTCATGCACACAATAATCTCATTACGTACTTCATCTGTAACATGAGAGAATCATTGCAGTCTCGTAATTATTATAATACTTACGTCAGCTTCGTATTGCATCTTTATATTGTAGCAATAAAATTTGGTAATTATTGAACAAGATTCACAAAGGAAAATAATCAGTTTTTTTGCTAACCACGGTTAGTGACAGTCTAAACTCATTGAAAATATCTACGGTTAGTGAGAAATCTTTCTGCGTAACCCCGTCATGAATGAATCGTTCTACTATATTTATATATTTTAGATTAGGGTAAATATTCACAGCTCTCTTTAGCACCAATTTAGCTTACATTTTTAGTCATATTTACTTAAGTCCTAGGATTTTGGTATTTGTATAGTACTTGTTTTTCATTGACATTGGTGCTAAAAATAAATTAGTTCTGAAGGCGACAATGTGCAATATAAACCCTCAATGTATCTTTTTGTTTTGTTGTTTTTGTACTTATACAAATATGCTATAATTCTTAATTTTTTAGTTGTATAATACACTGGGGGACATTCACAAAGCACTTTAACCCCCACTTTAGCCCCGATTTTTAACCCTGGTGCTAAACATGGTACTAAACCAGGGGCTAACCATGTTAAGCTCAGAGCTTAGCACCATGTTTATCACCAGGGTTAAAAATCGGGGCTAAAGTGGGGTTAAAGTGCTTTGTAAATGTCCCCCTATATACATAATATACTATACGCGTACATTATAATAATACAGAATTTCTTTTTTTTCTTAATTAATTCAGTGTAAATAGCACGTAATATGATGTAGATAGATTAAAAGATTAAAATTAGACATTACACTTGCCCAAATTAAATTATTCATGAATTTTCCCTCCCCTCCCCTCCTCTCTCTCTCTCTCTCTCTCTCTCTCTCTCTCTCTCTCTCTCTCTCTGCCTATATCTGTCAAAGTATATTAAATTAGTTTCAATTTAAGAGAAATTATTGAGGTATTGCAAAACGGTGACAAGACAAAAGCTACCATGCTGATGTAAAAATCACATGGTAATTAAAGTTGTTGACGTAATCTTTGATAAATCTAAAATCTGATGATTGAGTGTGCTGAGTGAGACCTACATCCCATCAGTTAAGGAGTCTTTCGTGGTGTTTGTAACATCTTCTGTCATTGGTGGATATTTTATAAAGTCTCTTCTCATTGGCTGAATCCGAGCCGAAAGGTCCCGGAAACAACCGACAAAAGTTTTTTTTTATCCTGACGGCTCCATGTCAATCATATGTTCCCAATTGCTACGCGGTACTATCATTATTCTTTTCCGACTGTTAACCCTCGATACGAGTCATGTTTGTACTCTATAATCATTTACGAAGATAAAAAATTACTTGAACCCGGATAATGATCAAGGTGTGTACGTTGAACCTCAAGCATACGCACATCATCATGATGGAGACACACTTGAAGTTTCATGTGCATGATGTTGTTAAAAAATCATTATATTATTATTAATAATTACTTAAAAATTACTCTAATTATAGCTTAGTTATAATATACTTGTAGATTAGCAGTTATGCACTTGTGATATCATGTAAGTCGGCACTTTTAATGCCTTGCTTGTTAACCAACCCCATTTCATTATTCATATTTTCATAATTATTTATTAATTGCTCTTCGATTGTACAAAACAATACAAGGACGTCATATTATATACATTATTAGATCACAGACAAGATCACGTCAAAAGCTTCAAGAAAAAAAATACACAAATTAACAAATAATACAAAAAAACGATAACATATAAGTACATTGCCATCCTACATCCTACAATAGTAAATTTATAATCTATCCGTTGTATTATTATCATAATTTGTCTGAATTTTCTGATAATACGGTGTACCATGTATCTTGGATGAAATAATAATTTCATTTAACAAAAAAATAAACAAACATATTATATAATATATTATTTATAATAAAATTATATTATATATAAATAAATATACAAAATGATCAAAACTATAGAGTGGACCTCTTAGCGAAATATTTCACTGTATATGTGGACACAAATCCGATATTGTGTCTCATATAAACAACATACTTGATGGCTATAATGATTTAAATGTTGACTTTTACTGCACCAAAATATGACAAACAAATAAATATGCATCGAAATATTTTGGTATATATTATATGAGGGAGACGCCTAGAGTTACTTAATATATAAAACAGTAACATTCTTTATATTGGAAACCTTGAATTTTAAATAGACTCAATAATTTTACAATATTATATTTTGAAATACTGAAAACCAATGAGTGGACTTTTTCAAGGTGCCAGAACGTATGGAGTAAAATGATTCATTGTTAATTTTAACTCTCAAAATATCTTGCAACTTTATTTTATTCCACTAATTTTGTTTTTTAATGTGCAATATTTTTTTCTTTTTATTTATGAATCATCAATTTTTTCAGCTTTAATGCCTCCAATAACCTAAAAATGGTGCATGGTAAATGAAAAATTATTGTCATTATTTCCACATTTTTGCTTAAAGTTTTGAAAAATGGGACCTTAAAGTATTATGATTAAAATCAATTATTAATTTTTTGTGGCTCTCACGCTTTGTGAAATCCCCCTTGTGTTGTCAAAATAATTTCTAGGGATTTAACACACAGACATATGTGACCATTTTACATGACTCTGACGTCACATAATATTTTACCTCAATTTGGATGACGTTTTTTAAATAGAAAATTAAAAAAACTCAAGTTCCTCCATCCATATTTGAAAAAAAAGTAGTTTCTAATTACAGTAGGATACTTTACACTTTGAATTACAGTACTTAACTTGCGAATGGAGTTAACGACCTAATTAATATTCGTTACATATCTTAGTAGCTCATTATATCTGATGACGCACTTTCTTCCCATGGATGATAAATATTAAGACCTACATAATTGATTCTGCATGGTACTGATCTGCAATATGATCATGTTATGTATTGTGTACTATGCAACAACGTGTTATAATAATAACTCCATTTGAATTGTAACAAAATTGCTCGACTTTCTCCTTAGCATACATAACATTACAAGCAACTAGTTATTTTCTTTTTCTGCAGAAACGCCCACATTGCATGGATTTTTTTCAGTATATATTTTTTTTTATTTATATAAATATCAAACGTGATTGAATTTAACTTCTTTAAGTAATTTAAAACATTAATTCACTTCATTAAAAAAATATAAACAATACAAAAAAAAAACTATATTAGAAATTTTCTTATCAATACTATTACTATATTCACCTCATTAGCTTTTTTAATAAGAAATATAAACAATACAAAAAAATTTTTAGAAATTTTCTTATCAATTTATTACATCATTATAATAATATATTTTCTTTATATCACCCACTACATGTGAAATATATTATTTAAACGATATAATTATTATTACAAAAGAAATTTTTATTAATGGCCAGATGATCAATGAACAATAACTTACTGTTACGTAAATGTGCCTAAGGGGCGGGGGTGGGGCTGCCCATGACCCCTGACCCCGAGGTGTAGATTCCGCGTGGAGAAAACTGGCCGACCTGCATGGTCCAGTCGTGATTTCTTACACGCGGTTGGCGTAGCGAGCAAGGCCACCGTACAAACAAAGTTTTCTCATAAGTAACCGTTACAAATAATTTTGTAATTTAACCACAACTTCGTGATTTAATAGAAATATCATTATCATAACACCTTGAATATAAAATAATGTAAAACAAAAATTTAATTTATATAAGTAGGGCATTATTTAATTTTTATTATAAATAAAATATTAAAACTATACTCCCACACCTTGGATATTATATCTATTATAACACTATTAGAAATTTATTATTTAATTTATTAATATATTTAATAGCTGTTAACAAAATATTTTAATGGGTTTCAAATAGTCATCACGTGATGTTATATTATTTTGTTTTAAATATAATTAGAAATTTAACATTTGAGTTTATGACATGAATGAAATATGCAGATGAGATTTTATACTAGTATGGATCAAAAGGTCAAATGTTGTAATCACTTAATGAATGGAATGTATTAAAATTGACGTTGTTGCGTATTATAATTTTTGTATTTAAAACTAAACCTTTTAAAGAACTAAATTAGTAACTTAGCATACAACATGATGTTACAATATTCAGTTTTCTTTTGTTGCTAAAATTGACAAATTGATGCGTGTTATATTATGCAGAAGATTGTTTTTGGGTAGTGAAATTATAAACTTCAGAAGCTTTTCGTAGGACGTGTAGCATGACTTTTAATTGCCCCTACAGCTCTGTACCTAAGCTTTGTTTCATACATGCATGATGATGCATGGAGGCGAAGTGAACTATAAATTTCCATTTGAATAAAAATACCCGATCGGGGTACATTAACACGGCCGGCTTGAACATTTTTATTCAAAAAGAGTGTACCAGTAGCGTGATTACAGAAGACACCAAGGAGGACTGTTGTCCAGTCCATTCACTCCACTTCGAAATTATAGAGCCATGCACCTACCCTACGCCAACTAGCCCCCATGCAGATCAACAATTTTAGGTAATATCTATATGGCTTAATCAGAATATGGTTGTTTCGTTATTATTATTAATTTACTACATTTAAATTTTAAAAACATCATAATTTATATAATTTTGTTGTTTGGTATTATACCCTTGGTAAATTTTGAAATGTCAGATTAAACATTAAATCCAAGTATGTAAAGCTGATATCTTACATTTGTTGATATTTGACATAAGTTTATAACACAAGTTATAGTGATTATACTACTTATTTATTTTAAAATTAATGTGGTTTTATATTAAATTTAGTTTAGTACAAAACACATTGCAAAGATATCTAACTGCTGCAGTGTTGTTGGTTATATAGAGCTATATTATATAGAATATTATACTTTGAAATTATTTAACAATATTATCTTGTCGCAGTCAGATTATGTCACATAGACACAGCTTGAATGCAACGATCAAGATCTTTTCAAGACAAAAAAATTGTAGTGTCTGTCTCTCACTGTCAACTTTACTGCTGAATAACGTTATTCAAATAAGAATAACAGATTATTTGAAAAGAAATAAGGATAAAAAAAAATCAAGGTTCCATATTATGAAGACCACACTGCATGATCAAGAGAGAAAATATAAAAAGAAATTTGATTATTTAGTTTTAAAATTAATGTGGTTTTATTATATATTAAATTATGCATTTCTAATTTATTTTTAAATTTAAAACAATAAAATAATTTCCCATGAAATAAAAATTTAATTTAAAATAATCACATATATTCCATAAAGAATGTCATACATGCATACTGTGTGGTCAGCTGATTGCTATCTTGTCCACCAGACCACAGCCACCAGCACGGCAAAGTTTCTCCATCTCGCCCACAGCCCGCGCCCAGCTCAATACAAGAAGTTGTCCGGAAGCCGAGAGTTGGTATATCGAAAGTGAATCGATTAATTTTGTATTTACAACGTGTCGATGGTACATAATATCTATCTATTGATGATGCATGTCTAATAAATACACTACATCATAGCTCCGCCTTAAGCTTTATAATGAAAGTAATTGAAATTTCTCTCTCGCGTAATTAGAGTACTTTTGGTTACAAAATTGACGATGCATTCAGGAAGTAATATTACTTGATATATATTATGATTTTTAATATAATGTAATTGAGTTTTTTTGTATTAAATTGTATAGTGAGGTAGTGAAATGAAATTATAAGAAGAGTAATAATTTTCATCCTATGCACGATTAAACTTTTTCTATATGAAATTACATGTTGTATTCTAAAGTAATGTATAATCCAGGAATGCATATTGCTATGTAGCCATCTGTGTACATACACTTCATATGAAATAAATATAATTTTATGTATAATTACGTAAACAATATAATACATAAAATTAAATTGGTTTCGAAACTTTATGACTGCAAATAAATGTTGACCAGGCCAGGGGCGTAGCCATTGCAAAAATTTCTTATGAAGGGTGGGGGTTACCATAAGGTGGGTGGAGGAGGGTCAAACCACCCACTCTCGATGTATTTTAGAACCCAGACTCCCCCTTCCCTTGCCAACGCCCCAAGGTATACAGTTTTATTTATTTTTTAATTTAATTATATATTTTTTTTACAAATTTGGCCTTCATTTATTATTTAATTTGAACTATTTTTTAAATTGGTGACGGAAATATTACTAGACAAGGATTTTACTGTCAAGTTTTGTCAATTTAATCAAGTGTTGTCAACGTTGTATATATTATGATATAGAGATTTTTTAGAGATCGGAGAAATGTGCGGATATAGCAACAGAAAAACACTTTTTTTTATCAATCATCCTGCCATGGCAATAAAATTTTAAATTGCGTTTTGTTTTATTTTGGACATTTTGACCTCATAAATTTATGATATCATTTCTAAAAATCTACCTTCACACAAAACTACACATTTAAAATTTAGATTACTGATAAGAATCTAATATATATTATTTATATTTCGCATATTATTTAACGTATGATTAATATTGTAGAATATTAAACGATTTAAAACATTGTGTAAGAATTATTCAATAATATATTCTATATATATTTTTCCTTTCAAGTATTTTTAGTAACAAATAAATAAAGTTAGAAATATGTAGGAAATGTTTATTTGTTCATACCTCCTCGAGTTTGCTTTCTACACTCGGCTGGATGTCGCGGTGCATGGTCAGCAGGTCCATTCACCGACCGACCGGAACTGACACCTAATAATCTCGGTCACAACGCAATCCATTATAATTGTCGTGCATGCAGTACATTTCATTCATACTGTTTGTTTTTAACATGAGGTGGTAATTAAAATTGTATTATTAGATTTAATCAGAACAAATTTTATGTGCTTTTCTTGAATAAAATTATAAATATAGGTCTAGCTGTAAATGAATCAGATTTTTTCTTATTTCACCTGCATGTATACAGAAGGTTTATTTAATTCTTTTTTCATGAAGATTGATTGTGTATTTACAAACAGGACTATATTGTTTTTATATGCATTTATTGTTATTATTTTCTGTAAAAATTAAAAGTATTGTAATAATTTTCGTAATTTATGGTCATAAGTTGCAGCCACCTATCCGAGAATAATCTGAGAATTATCCGTGGATTATTTACTAATTAACATTAAATTTTTCGGATAATTCTCCGATATTTCTAGGATAGGTTGGCTGCAACTTACGGCCATTAGTAATTTCATAATATACAATTTATTTCAATACATTTTTATATTTACTTAAAATTACTCGATAACAAGTAAACCAAAGTACCTAATTTTTTACGAATTATAATTACATATTACAGTTTCTGCTTATTGCTGCTATTTTGTTAATGAAATTTTGCACCTATAAAAAAAGTTGACAGCAATATGGTCCTTCAAAATCTGTCTTACCTCATTTAAAAAGGTTGAAATTCGTTCTTTCTAAAAATTTGTTACTTAATTGACAACAATTTGTAATTACACTATATATTCTTTCAGACTATTCCTCATGTCGTGTATTTAGAATATGGCTTATTATTAATATACAATCATACTATCATGAGCACCCTTCAAAGCGTTCTCTCAGAGTATTGAATCAGCTGTACCACAAAATATACAGTCTTATACAAGAGAGAGTGAAAAAGAGGGCATGGTACCATAATTATAATTAACTAACAAATAAATATTATAACGGTGGTATACTCTCTATTATTTTAAACAACTACATATATGGTAAAGTTAAATAAATAATATACAGTCATGCTGACCTAGTGGAGTTCAGTTTTCACATTATATGTTCAACCTGAGCCAATTTATGTACTTATCTAGACTATAACATAATATTACATAATATTGCTACATAAAAAGGCTGATTTAACAAATAAGAATTCTCCATTCCACCACCCTATTTGTAACAAGGTCCGGGTACTCCGGGACTTGAACCCTGAAGTTCCGGAGAGCGGCGGCGTGGTTCCCTGAAGGCCGAGGTCGCTGCTTCTATAGAAATTTCCACCTCTGTGAAATAAAAAGCACCACACCCCATGCAGCAGCAGCAATTGATGTGAGAAAGCTTGTGAAATATTAAGACTGAAGGTTAAACTGTTGAAGTAAAGCACCGAGGAGAATTCAAATGAACTTTTACTGCAACACTTCTTGCTGATGTAATTTTATGGAGGTTGAAAACTGTCTCAACTGTTTTTAATTCACCGTGAAAACTGTTTAACATATTTTTAAATTAAAATTTTTGTTATGACTGTTATAATTATTATTATAGATATGTATCAACGTATCATATATATACATTATGTCCCTTCAAGCAATATTATACATGATGATATTTAACATATATTTGCATAATTAATATTGTTCTTCTTATTTGCACGTCCGGTAAATATACAATGGCTATATTTGCAACATATTATCACTATTTAGTAAAAGTTAATGACAACACTTCCATATAAAATTGCTAAATTAAAAAAATAAGAAAAGTCAATAAGCGTAAATATTTATTTTCTTGCAATTTTTTTCCGATATTATTTCTTCACATTTTTTTTATTGAAATTATTACAATTTTTTATCTAAAGGAAATCTATTTTTTGATAAAGAAAGTATATAACAAATATATTATTTATGTTTTCACACATATTTATTACCATTAATTTATTAATTTTGATTACATTATTGATTGTCCAAGCTATGAGTCTTAGTTCGGACAAAAGAAAGCGAATGCTCGGGTATGTTTACGTCACGGCGGCGGCCTGTGGCGGGAAAGTGAAATGGCCACCGCCGCCGCAATCATTACGTCTGAGAAGGAGGAGTGGGCGGCTAACAGGAGCGATCCAACAACGTGGCCACAGGTGTGTTACACCTGGAGTAATTTCACGTGGCCCCACGTGCTCGATTGGTCTACCGAAATAAAAGCAGCTATAATAACCATAGCGTCCTGTAATTCGTAGGACGCTATGGTCTGAGTAAATTAACTTAATTGACCACCGCGCGCGTATGCCCATGAAAACCCAAATTTTCTTTATTTGGAATTATGATCAGGATTTAATTTTAAAGACGGTTTAGTCATCGTTTGACTATAAACTTTATAAATTACTATTATATGCTTTGACTTACATACTAATTAGGGTTAATTGTAGCACACATGCAGTCTTTTATAGTGATGGGAAAATCGTTTATATAAACGATTTTAAAAATAAAAATATTGCATATTAAACTGACAAGAATGCAAGCGTTTAAGAAGCCTAAAATATTAGTGTTGACGGAAAGACTAAAATATAATTTCAAGCAAAGAATGATCTGATCGAAGGTACATGGGAGGTGTTGCCTTTTAAAGTTTTAATACACCTGTATTAAATTTATGCACCTATATGAATATATAAAGACATAAACTTTACTTCAATAAGTATAAGTGTATTAATTATAACAGTTATAAATTATGCTTACACTAAAACTCTTAAATTATAAGTACGACATTTATAGTTATAATAGTAGTTACAATTCTATATAGCCGGAAATATTTCCCCTTATTGCTTTGCTGGTGCAGGTACAAAAAAATATGCTGATTTTCAAGTTTTTAAGAAGTAGAAAGAACCACTCTCTTTCAGTTCCCTTCCTCTATGCATGGACTATACACCATGCAATGATAACAGCTGATAACACCTGAAGTAGCAGGAAGTGAGAGGTTTCTGGACTTTCTAGTTCCAGTTTTGAACCTGAAATTTTGCAGAGATTTATAGTAATTTCAATGTATCTGCAAAGTTTTTCAGTTTTCATGTTCTTAGTTCAGTCAACATTCTTCTCTGACTACTTCCGTTGGTAATCTTACATTTGTTAAACTAAATATGTAACATTCGGGATGTCCAAAATTGTAATTTTGCTCCAAATTGCTTATCTGGCAACAATCACAACGAACGCGAATATTATACATGTACTTATAGAGTACGTGAAGTGTATGTACTACACTTGCACGGATTAATAAGTCGATCGTGTTCAACCTTGCTCCCGATATGATCGATTGAGCCCACGCAGATCACACGCCAAGAACTGCTACCATTGTTGTTATTACTTCAAGTTGTAACAATTGTTAAGCAGTGTGAGAGTCAGGCTTTATTGCGTAATTACTTTAACCCAATATTATTCAATATATAATAGACCTATATATATATATATATATATATATATATATGTTTATAAATTAGTGAAATTTATATAACCTTGTTATAAGAAATTTAAACGAGTTCATACAATTTACAGACCAAACAAAATTACTTGGTGTTGTAATAGATAAAAATCTAAAATGGAACCACCATATAAATCAGTTGTGTGCAAAATTGTCTCGAGCTCTTTTTGCTATAAGACGTCTCAGGGATTCCATAGATATGTCAATGTTAAAAAATGTATATTACGCATATTTTCACTCGATTTTATCTTATGGAATCGAAATATGGGGTCATACTAATCAATGTCTAATGTCGCGTGTGTTTAAGCTGCAAAAAAGCGCTATTAGAATATTAGCTGGTGTCCCTGCGGGGACAAGTTGTAAAGAAATATTCAAGGATTTAGACATTTTACCTGTTCCTGCACTGTACATTTCAAGGGTATTGATCTTTGTGAAAAAAAATCCACATTATTTTGCTCATTGTAAGCTTACTCATATGTATAACACAAGGCACAAAAATATGTTAGCCCTTGAATATCATAGAACGTCTGCTTACGAGAAAGGTCTCATGTACTCAGCCCAATTGTTTTATAATGGTTTACCTGAAGATATTAAAAGTGAAGAAAATATTTTTACATACAAGAAGAAAGTGAAGTGTTACTTGTTTTTAAGGAATGTGTATAAGATTGACGATTTTTTCAAGAAAGACTGAATATTTATTAAAATTGTAAAGTGCTTTGTAATTAATGATGTATTGTTGACTTGTCTTTAAGAAAGATTAAAAAATTGAATTTGAATTTGAATTTGAATTTGAATTTGAATTTGAATTTAATACCAAGAAAGTTCAAATTTTGGGCGAGGAATTCAGAATTATTAATTGTTTAAAGTTTAAAATTTTGGATAAATTTGGTAGAATTTCGACAGCTAGTTTAAAAATATATATATACCAGTCCCATGAATATGTCATGCAGCTTTAAGATATTTATTTAATGTTTCTTTTATTGTTAAATTATTTAAATTTAGCTAATTTTATATACAAATGGATTTAATAATTATGTTAATTTTATATATTTTATACGTCGTATTTATTTAGTTATAAATTATAAAGAGCCTGAAATTTTTTCGTTTAGTAAAATAGAAAATTATAGTGTTTGTTTTTGTGGTTTCAGATTTTTTTTATTTATTTTTTTTTTATTTATTTTTATATTATCATAAAACTGCATAAAATTATTTGTGTTTTCTTAATCAAGATGACATAATTATATCGAAACTTGTTTATATTAAATGTCAGTAGTCACTTTGCGTATAGTTCAGCAGCTGTTATATAAGTGGGCGGGGTCAATCCATATCAGATCTGCAGTGAGTTGCACGGTGCTGGTGCAACATGCAGTCGAGCGACGAGAAACGTGACTTTTCTTAATCAAAAAGACTAAACAATAGTAAATAAAAAATTATTAATGGTTTGTTATTAAATTGTATTAATCCACTTTAATCCTAAAACAAACTGGAGAAATTTTTATAAATATATATTATGAAAAATAAATTGCATAACAATAAACTTCTTATAACATGTTAGTTGGTAACAGTGGCACCATCAAGATTTTTATCTTAATTGGTCTACAGAAACATACTAAAAAGATTGTATTTTTTATTTGTAATATAATTATTATTAATAATAGATTTAAACTTTTAATATTTACGTAATGAAAGCACATCAATATGTTAGTAATAAATAAAGCAACAAAAACTTGACATTCAGAGATTATGAAAGACTCCGTGTAAACGAGGCCTAGGTAGCCCCGGACTATTTACAACTTCCCGACTTATTGCCACGGGCAGGATGCGCCATCCTCAATACTCGTGTCAGGTCATCCTTGTGGTATATGCGGGGGCCATCACGTTTAAGTACACTGAAAAAAAATTCTTCGTCTTAAATTTATAGATGTCTTCGCATTAAGTATTTGGACCCTTATGTATATTTTATAGCCCAGTTAAGTGTTATGATTTATTTATCAGCTAAGATAAATGTAGGTTACTGGAATTGCCGTTCAAGATATATGAATAAGTTGTGAGGGGCTAAATATTCACAAAAAAAAAAATAGCGTAGATTTTATCACCAAATTTTAATTAATTTGTTAATTATTGTGATGTAAAATAATTTTTATTTTTGATATTTATTTATACAATATTTTAATAAATATAATGATATGATAATTGTGTGTTAGGCTAATAAATAAACATTATAGTTTGGAGGGGTAAAAATATTAAAAAACATATTTGATATCATATTACCCAAATTTGTGAGTGCAAAAGGAACACGAGTCTATGTAAAAGGCGTATAATCCCTCAAATTACTAAAAGTAGTACTAAATATATTTCAGAATAAAATCAATACCAACAGTAAGTTCCTTTTTATTCCGATACAAAAATACAAAATTATAATATAAATATCATATTGAACACACTGTATTTTTTTTAAGTTTTTATAATATTATGTATATACATTATAATTTGTAAATATGTACAACCACCTTGGTATCTCGCCGTGAGGTTAGGCAACTTGTTCAACATTAACAATGAACCTCAAGTGTCTTACAAATTATTTTAGCACGTATGTGATTTATTGTGTTAAGGACATGATAATTTCCACAAAATTAAAACTTTATTTTCAATGTACACAGGCAGAGAGCGTGTACACAATATAATTGCAGCACTCATAAAAATGCGAGATGAA
Organism: Siphlonurus alternatus; assembly: GCA_949825025.1. Lineage (NCBI taxonomy): Eukaryota > Metazoa > Arthropoda > Insecta > Ephemeroptera > Siphlonuridae > Siphlonurus > Siphlonurus alternatus. Next base: position 40,028,415 of record OX463779.1, read on the forward strand.
TCAAGGCTGCGTGTATGAAGGATCAGGGTTGATATCGGAATGGGGTGGTTACACCCCCTATTTTAAAGTTTAAATAGTCTTAAAAATTCTAAAACAATTTAAAAATAATGTGCTGTTAGTAAGTTTTAGTTGGAAAGCTGTATTTTATTTTTGATATTCATTTTATTAATGCCATTTGAAAATTTGTCTTTTCAAAAATATTTATTTTTCGTATAGTGAAATATTCCATTAGAAAATTGCATCTAATTAAGTAATTAACTAGCAATATGAAAGTTTTGTATGGTCATGGCACTTTTTTAAAACGATATCTATATAATATGGAGCAAAAACAAAACTAAAACATTCATTATAAAATTTAGATTATTTTATAACATGACACAACATCTAGATATTTCATTAAATTTTTTACCGTATTTTTTTATAGAAACACGTTAATTGAAATGTTAGAGCATCACATTAATTAAGATATTAGCGAAAACAGCTGCAAGGTCGTTGCAAATTTGGTATGAAATATGGTAAAAAAAATTGTTTTTCAAGTCATTTCTTTAAATTGGCCTTGTCTTTAGTGCACGAAAATTTATGTTCTAGATATGCACTGTACGTGCGCACTGTTGCATGAATGTAATCACATTATCACATGACTGTCAGCGGTACAATGTATCACGTATAACAAATATTAACAATACATTGTAAATACCGTTCATTGTTGTAACTTTTTACAATACAATCTATATAAACATTACAACGCACATTCTACAGACAAATTTTTTTTAATTAAATTAAAACTTAGATCTATATAACTCTTATTATTATTTTTATTATTATTTAAAGTTGATGAAAACAAAAGCATTGCATGCGTATAACTTTCTTTTATTGTTGTCATTCACGTGGTTTGTTTTCATTTACTTTCCTTGCCAGTGGCACGTACGTACTGACGGTTGATGTGTACTCCAACACAGAGGTGCCCACGGCTGCCCAGGTAAAATGTTGTAATCATAGTCTCCTTGAGGGTTGCTTATATAGGTTTAATAAAAACAGTAGTTGTAGTAAGAGCTATTGTGTATGAGTCTACAGAGTACGCGGAAAATCGGTAGCAAAACTAGACTAACTACATCACTTACCTTCAGGTGTATTTATGTTATTTTTTTTATTATATTTACCTCATGAAAAAAGTCAGAGAGAGGAGACACTGTACATTTCATGAAGAAACTTGACATAAAGATGCATATATTATTATGCATTATAATATCCCTGGCATGTGAAATATTGTTGCAGTAAAAAAAAGACAATCACATAATATATAACGCGAATATATAAACAACTCAGTATAATATTTTAACTTCTAATTAATTATAACTTAATACATGTATGAAATTTCTTTATTATAAAAAACTGCAATGTAGCTATGTTTTATATGTCGAATTCACCACTGATAAATTAAGCTATAAATCAATGTCTATTAATACAGTATACCAGGTGAACCTAATATTATTTTCTGAGTAATAACAGCAAATGAACTTTGTAAATGACATTAATATTAACGACTGTTTTACTATATTTCGCTAATATATTTTCTCTGCAATATGATTGTATATATAATATAAGCTACAGCTGTAATCATGCCACCAATTAATTAACACTGCTACAAGAGACAAAGAACGGGCACCATCTCCACAGCCTCCTCCCACAATGGGAGCTCCTTGGCCCACATTCACCGTCTTGCAGCACCACGCACCTTCACGAGGCGGTCACTCGATCTTCGTTCTCCAGAGTTCCTACTCATTGGGGGCATTTGGGGACGGGCTATAGGTCTCGTTCTGAGTTTTCATGAAAATTCTTGTAACTCGCAAATCATCGTTTGCAGCCTTTAGTCTAGCTGAGGACCTGGAACATTAAACACTCAATCATACGGGAATTAATTCGTACGTTACATGACTTTTACGTTGTTTTTAGTTCCTACTGTAAAAAAAAAAAAAATCATACTTATTGTATAATTTTTTTCTTCAGTGTACCGAGACGAAAAAAATAAAATGTCCTTTATATTCCTGTGATGGTATGCGGTTACTTTTCTTTCAGCTGTGTTATCATTCTTATCAAGTTTTCTCTGTATCAGCAAGCAGGCTATAAACAATAAAGACACTCCCATAATATATCGTCTGTGTATAAACATTTTCTCCTTTCGTCTCGGTACGCTATGTTTTTTTTTTTTTTTTTAAGAATTTTAAGAATTACACTTAAGCTATAAAACGTTTCTACATATAACTAATAAATTCTCCGAAATTCTAATTACAGAATTGTTATTGAGAGAAAAGTTTTACTTTTAGAAGGAATTTGTTTGCACCCATATTGCCGTCTATATTATATTAGTGCATGATTACTTAACATTTTTTTGCAAACTCATCTATTGATCTAATCTAGCTCTCTTTTTGTGACGCAACTTCCAGGCTTATATTATTATAGTTGTTAATTATTACATCTTTATTTGTTTTAAATAACATTTATGATTTATGAAATATCGCAAACCTTGAACCTTGAAATTAAATGAATTGAGGCTACATTATAATTTAGTATTTTTATAATTTATCACATAATCATGTACGATGTATTTAAACAAGTCTGTGGGAAAATCATAATCAGCAAATTGATTTTTTAATTATAAAAATAATGAAAATACTAGAAATGAAAAAAGTAATTAAAATTATAATATATAAATTGGAATTCCTTATGGACAGACTAATAAAAAATATTTTGGTTATTTAATTATATAACAATATAATTGCAAACAATTTACCCTCGTGAAATTGTTTATTTATTAGTTGACAATATTGGAAATTCTAAATTTTGACGACCATTCATGCAATGGGGAATTCTCCTACATCTATTTTAATTTTTTTCAAATGCTTTATGCCTTGAAACTAAATGTCCCAAAACAAAAAAGTTTCAATTTTCAAAATTGGAGACGTGGGATTTTTTTAAAAATCTTCCTTCTTTTGAATTTAGCGCCAAAACATGACGTAGAAACTGCCTAGCAGGCGAATTTTTCCTGCAATAAATTTATATTTTCGATTATCACTCTTAAAGTAAACTGATATTAGGGAAAAAACTACTGATACTAGGGTAGAAAAACCCGCTGATTTCGATCGTGTTACTCAAATTTATAGCCAATCACTCCTTGACGCTCAAACTATGATATCAGGCAGTTGTTGTGTGTTAACTAGGGAGTTTCTACGTCACAGTTTTCAAGTTTGCGCGCGGGTTGCATACTTTGCCCCTATTCTAATAATCCCTTCAGAGTCCCCAAATTTGAGTTAAAAACTTGAAACGCAAGTCAAACTTATTGTTAATATGTACCCTATCATGATATAGTAGTTAAATTAAAATTTGAGTTCTAAGAGAATTACCCATTACATTTAAAAGGTATTTCCTGGTTTAAAAAAATAATACAAAATACAAACAATTATTATTTTGAAATCTAATTTATTTATTTAATATTAATATATTATAATATTAATTTGTTATTTAATTGTGGAAGGTGTGGCGCAGTGCGCTTGACCGGGTCTCGTCAGATCACCGAAGTCAAGCAACGCCACGCGTGGTTAGTAGTTGGATGGGTGACCATTTTCAACAAAAACCACGTTTCCCACCCAGGGGTAAAACGTTGCGCTTTTCCACCATGTGGTTCCCCTGGCTTTGAACCATTGCACTTCCGGTTCATTGACAAAAGCTGTCGCGTCCATCCTGGCTGAGGTTTCCACGTTTCCCTCAGCCGCAGGCAAATGCCGGGATGGATTTGCAAGGCCGTGGCCGCCCCCGTTCCAGAAGAGCCCGCGAAACGCTCAAGTTAGGGTTTCGGAAGGTTCGGGGTTTCAAAGTAGTATGTAATTAGTAAATAAAAGTACCCAATAGGGTTTGATTAAAAATTTAAAAAAAAAAAACAAAAAAAAAAAATACTATAATAATGAATTTAGAAATACATGCGTCTATGATATATATATGTTTGTAATATAATAATACATTTTGAATCCGTATCTGAAATTTAAAATTTTCACATTATATTTCTATAAAATCTATAATGAATTGTTAAAATGATATATAATTACTAAAACTGTAGAGCAATTAATGCAAGCACAAACATTCACAAAATAATAAGAAACAATTTTTAATAGGCAGTAAAAAAACAACAATTATTTTGACATTAAATAAAATCAGGTACATTCATTTCTCCATATCCTCAGTGATGATAAGATGGCACATTTTAGAGTTTCCTCCACATCCACAGAAGACCGCAGTATCCGCTCTACTCTTCATCTGTACAATCTCTTATAAGCATGAATTATTATACTTTTGGTACCTGATCATACCAGTGCAATAAAATCACGATAATTACAATACTGTTCAGCATAAGTAATAAATAAAACTTCTATTTAAAATAAGTCACTGCAATAAATACGAACGGAACGAAACTCTTTTATATTGTTGAACGTATTATTAATTTAAAACTATTGCTCTAATATTCTATAACAAAATCAAGATGATAGTTTTGAATACGATCGAGTATATAGGAAACTTATAACTGCCACACATTGCAATAAATAAAGATCCAAGTACGCAAGGGAAAGCATTGTTTGAGTAAAGGTGAATTCACATGATGAGCAACGCGCGCGGTGGTGACGTGACAATTTTGTCGTACTTGCCGTGAAATCCATATAATATTTCTGAATCAGTTTGCCGAATTATCGCCACGGCAATATTCATGATTCAAATTAATGTGTTCCGAAGAATTTCCCATACTATATTCGATTTCTATCTAGCAAGTGTGAAATATTCTTTAATATATATATATTAATACAATAATATATGCAAAGCTTAATACAAAGCGATTGAAGCGCAGCAGTACGTGCTGTCCAATGCAGTAATTTTGATTGTACACTCAAACAATTTAAAACTCGATTGCTGCAATGGACAATTAAATCAAATCTCGCCGTGATGTTATGCAACCTTTTCAGCATTAAAACGAAGCGGGTTTCATACCCGACAGGGGCAACTCATATAACTGAACATACATATTAATTGCATGATTCATGAATCAATAATTAGATGAACCTTTTGTACGTGTGGGTAAAATAAGGAACTTAACATTTATTATCATCTGATTGTTATTTACGAACAGAGGCCTAGCTAATACTATGCTATGTTGTTGAATGTTTTGTTTTATTTTTATTATTTTTATATTTATTTTTCCCTTTTGTTTTCTTTTCTTATAACGCCAGTATTTTCTATGCATAAATAATGTGAAGAAAAATATATACACTAAATAAATTCAATTTTCTCTTGATTCTCGGTATTTTTTTCATGCCAGATGTAAATTATGATTTTCTCTCTGTTTGAGTATAAGCCGAGCTCATAGAGGTATATAATATTATATTATAATATACTGTAGACTTCTCAGGTTTAAACGTAATTATTACGTAAAATGTAATTTATATCGAATAAAAAACAATAACTAAATTGCAAAATCGTTCAATTTCGATGCTGAACAAGTTGCATATATAGCCACACGGCGAGATATTTACTTACAAGATTCGAATTGTTTGATTCTCCACCTATAGTAAATATTTTGTATTGTTTTCAATATATATCAATTACTATTATTTTATATTAGAAGTGCATTAATATTGTAAACAAATGTAGTAAAATAATTAAGTGAATGCAACAATTTTATATTGCATAAAAATAAAATTATAAAGTATATAATTTCATTTATATTATATGCACGTTATACGGAACTATATGCAGTTGCACGAGCTGCCTGTAATAGCTATATAGGTCTGCATATTTTTACAGTTAAAGGAGATAAAGATAACCATGAAATTATTTAAAACAACACAATTATTGCACTTTAATTACGCGTATATTATATTGTAGAAATAGTTTATGAAAATAATTTATCAAATTTACAGCTATTGATTATGATTCGCGATCATGCATCAATTAATTTAAGCATGCATGACCATATAATATAAAATAATAAAATACTCTAGCTGTATTATAGAAGTACGCGTATACATGTGAAATATAATATATTATAAGATATATATACCTGCAGCTAATAATTAATACACACTAATTCTAGAGCGCAATCCTTTTATTTTGGTGAAGGACGTTACTTTTTTTTTTTTTTACTTTCTCCTTATTTTCTTGACCATGCCGAATACCTGAGATGAATTTTAAATTTCCAAGTACATTTTTACACCACGCCACAAAGGCAGCACCGCACTGTGCAAAGTAATATTTTTAAAAAGTTTAAAACTAGATCTTATTTTCCCTAAGTTTCGATCCCCCAAACTCGATCTATTTAGCTATTATTATTATAACATATAATTATTTAGTCATGGCATGAACACCTTAATTACAATTACGTAGAATAAAATAGATCGAATTTTATATTTTTCTTCCGCATTATTATAATATAAATGATTTTTTTTTTATTATTAATGTAAAAAGTTTTATGAGTGATACATTAATTTAATTTTAAATTAGTACATTACAATTAGGGATTATAATATACAATGGAGATTTTTTTCCACTTCAATTAATCACATAATTATCTGACGTTTTACTTTAAGAAGCGATTAATCGCACTCTTAAGGTAGAGATAATACGGATCAGCTGGCCCAATGCTAAAAAAATCCTATTCATAAAAATTATGAAAAAAATTTAAAATGTTCTCCTCTACATCCCCTATCAGTAGGTAAAATATCAGGTATACAAAAACGAGCTAGTTTTCGAGTTATTAATTTTTAAAGTTGACTAATTTAACATGGAAGTTCCATTTCTCCATGTTAAATTAGTCAATTTTAAAAATTAATAACTCGAAAACTAGCTCGTTTTTGTACACCTGATATTTTACCTACTGATAGGGGATGTAGAGGAGAACATTTTAATTTTTTTTCATAATTTTTATGAATGGGAATTTTTTAGCATTGGGCCAGCTGACCCGTATTATCTCTACCTTAAACAATTTTGAGTGTTTGAATTTTCTTTAAAAATGATTTGAAAAATCTAAAAGAATCAATAAAAATATATATCGAAACCATATGTTTTATCCCAACATTAAGTGATAAAAAAACTCCTCTAAATGAAATTTATTAATTAATAATATGCGATTCTTATAAAATATGGTATCTGCAAAAAACAGAACAATTTAAACAAGAATTGAATTTTTCCGCAGCTCTATACACATGCAATAAAAGTTTCTTCTCATTGTCAAAATATTTCATTACCAATAGATGTAATACGTAATTTATTTGTGCCAGATTTTGGGCAATTATAATTTATTACTTTAATTGTTCTTTAGTCTTATTAATATTTAGCATAATTATTGCAATAAAAAAAAGTGACAGGTTTTAATTGGTAAAAAATGAAACAATTAAATTACATCCCTTTTCAAACTTAATGTTTAATTATAATATTCCCAAGCATACATCATAAGTTATATGTACAGTACATTGTTTGATGTGTAACACATTACTAATTTTGTTGTGATATTAATACAATGGAAAATCAAATTGAGATCACCTTTTATATAAACTGAATCAAAATCAACGTTCAACATTATAATTTAGAACAAGCGTCGAGTGTAAATTTGATGTTGCAACACAAGAGATAAGAATTGATAACATGAAAAATACTTTTGTCATATCACTTGACAGATAAAAAAAAAATGAAACTACTAAAATTTTCCTTGTAAAATAAAGAGCATAAATAACACAATACATCAAAATAATATTAAGCTAAAAAACAAAAGGATACTGGATATAAGCTATTTCAACTGTTTTAAAGTAGATATAAAAATTAAATCATAATGATGCAAGCCTAGGAATCAACGGCAAGCTTGTTGTTAATATTTCTTCTTCTCTATCTGATCAAAAGAGTTCAATTGTGTCACTTGTGGTTGCCTTCATGTGTTGCACTTCGTATGTACATAAGGTCACAGTCCGTCCAGGCCACGTTAACTCAAGTCACTGTCGCGTGGTGTTGATGGTAACTTTCAGGTGGCGACATCATGCGACATGTGACTAACTAGTTACAGTAGTCTGGTAGAATTAGATTTTGTGCTTTAAGGAAACAAATAGTATTTATCAGAAATAATACAATATAAAAAAATAACAAATGTTATTTGCCTTTTTTTTAAAATTGCAAATATTATACTTTGGATACACATGCAAATTAAATAAGAAAGAAAGTGTAGTAAAAAATAAAAAAAGGGTGACAATAGTTATTTGGGGGAGAAAAAAATTAAAAAAATATACATTAAAATAATATGAAAACCTAATTAAAATAATAACACCCAATTAGTCAATACTTTTTTTTATCCCTCACAAAACATTTTCCGTTTTTTTTTTTTTTGCTTTTTTTTTTTCTTATCATGTAAAAAGTCAACATATCTTAGTTGTCTGGCCACTATTACTTGGGGGTTCTGTACAATTTAGAGACACTTCTTATTATATATAAAAACATGTAATCAATGAGCTTTGCATGCTGTATACGTTCCTTGATACAGGTTAAGACATGAAAGTCATGCATTAATATTTTAGGCCCCATTGCACCACAAAATTTTAATAATAGCATTACATGAGGGGTAGATTTGAAAGTTTTGCTGTACAATAAGTCCTAAAATACTTAAACATGATTGGCTAAACCCTTTAACATTGGTTAAATCGATGGCTTAACCTGTATAAAGGAACATTGCTGTAAACTAGAGCTCGTGTAAAAGTATGCATCACGGATCTGTGTGTATCTAGCTGATACAACCCAATCTCAACATGATCCGTCATGCATACTTTTGTATCGATGCTCGCTGTCAGGCATTTAGAGAGCAAGGCATGAATCTGATCGGGCAGTATTGCAATCACAGCAATCCCCCCTCTAATGGAATTAATTGCATGTAAGGCTCGGACTTAAAAAATTACACTCGACAAGGTGATGCCAATGCCCTAGTTGAGTTCCAATATTGCAGTACTGTTTTATTATCGCAAAAAAAAAAAAAAAAATGATTTTTAAAACTTGTAGGCTGTTTTGTTAGCTTTGAGCAGAAATAAAAAGTGCAAATTATTTAAAAGTGATTTATTATTCAATTTACTTTTTTTTATTGTTATTAATTATAAATCAATTGAAGAAAGTAGAGCAAATTTTAATCTACTTTCAATAAAGGCAACTCTATTTAGATGCAAAACAATTTTATATATAAAAAAAAAAAAATGAAACATGTTATTATGCTAGCACCTTTTAGAATTTTTTTTTTTAACATGTGAGCATATTTGAAATGATTTTATTTAAAATTAACATTGGAAATATTTATAATTTGCATAGTCTTTTAAAAACAAAAATTAAATACAGTACCATGAATTACGCCAAGATGTTTCAACTTGCAGTGATACAATATGCAGCACAAAACAGATGTGAGATTACTCCTGATGACATTTGCCCAAGCTGCATCATATTTAATGTTACAAATTGACATTTATTTAAAAAATAATCAATATTTTCTAAACTTGCACTTTTTTGGAGTAATTTCACATTTTTTTTTTTTTTTTTGTATCACAGCAATTTCAAGTTCAAACACAGAATTATTAACCTTGACATTATTTTATTTTTAAACAAAAATTACTTAAATATTTTTTTTTATATCAATAATTGGTCAACCAGTTTAAGTAGTTAGGCACCCCCATGGAACTGGGCACTGTGGTTTATCAGACGGTCACCAGGTGGCAGCAATAGTGAGGAGGCAGCTCGGCAATGACGTTCGTAGACACGTCACATGCTCTTGAGCTCCTCCGGCATTTCATTCTTCGGATGTTTGTTCTCAAAATGCTGCTTGTACGTCTTAGGGTCTGGCATTTGTGCCTGTAACAGAGAGAGGAAAGTTGGTAAGTGTTCCGCCTGAGTGATTAGTGGCACGGTTGAGAAAGCACTGGAGCATCACACCGTACAACAGCAGCACTCAGGTGTTACCTCTTCTTTGTCAGCTGCAGCATGACTACAGTAAAATTGTATGCCGTGCATTTAAAACTAATAATAGATGGGACCATTAATGTGGGTTCATTTGTAACTGTACTTTATATTTTAATTATTTATTATGAAAAATCGTCTACGTGATATTTATTTTAATTAAACAAATTTATGAAAATATTAACAGAGTATGACAATAGTGCAGAAAAATTTCTATCCAATTTTCTTTTGCCTTTTTCACAATAAGGGTACAATCCCTTGGGTAGACCACCGGTAGATGAAATTACAGCAGAATAGAACATCATTGTATCAAGAGAACAAATGAAAATAATACAGTTGTAAAAAGCTCCTACCCTTGAAATAAATTATTGTTGAAATTAAATATCTTATTCAAATAAGGTCCATAAGTGCAACAAAAACCTTGTGGTTTATACAACATATTATATTCTGACTTTGTCCAAAAATGCAGCTTCAAATAAAATTTATGGACTTATTTATTTATTTATTTATTTATTTATTTATTTATTTATTTATTTATTTATTTATTTATTTATTTAAAATAAATTCCATAATTGTACAGAATTATAGTAATTTGATTATGACTATACGTAGCTAGAAATTGCTAACAAACTTATATACAATAATTCTTAAATGCATTTTTCACTAAATTTAAGTAAATTAAATTTTCTTTATATTCTCCTTCATAATTCATAATTTTTATTGCTTTTCGATTGATTAATAATACAATATTTAGCAATTTAATTTAATTCAATTTAACATTTACAAAGGAGCTAATTATAACTGACAGGGACAAGGCATCTCATTTTTTTTTTTTTACTTATTATTTCACACTATCCCCCACTTACTGAAAGATACTAGTAAGTTTGCTAGATCTACACCTGGGGTAAGCAATTACCTTGCAAATTGTACATGCGTGGACGAGGGCTTTCTGGGCTGCTTTCTTCTGGTCCAGGGCGTTGTGGCCCTGCTGCTTCTTGGCCTTGGCCTGCTTCTCCGCTGCCTTGGCTTGGGACTGGAGTTTCTGCTGGCCACGCGCCATCTTGCCTGACTGTAACACATCAACAAGTTGAAACAATTTTAGTTACGTTGGAACCAAAGACAATAAAGAGAAACTAAAAGTAGAACAATACTAACAAGAAAAAAGGGGCAGGAATGCATCACTCTACACATGTTTATGCAATTTGTTACGACATTACTATCAAGCAACAAATTTTAGGGACTAGGGACTATAATCAGCATTTGTGCTCCTCTAATATCATAATACTGTATTTATCTTTATTGTATCCACACTGAATTATTGTATTGTAATATTGTGTGTAGTATTGTAACATATTATAGCCTTACAGAATAAAGAGGTTTGAATGTTTGTTCTGGTCATTTCAGATGGAATAAATCAGAGAAGTGATTTTGTGCGAGTGTGTGTGAGTATGCCAAGTAGTTTCGAGTGTTGGTGTCACATATTTGGTAGAAGGAGACAGTGACATAAGAGAGTGAAAATACATTTGGAGGTATACTCCATTTTTGTTAAAATAATTGAAATAATTAAAATGTACTGGATACTAAATATTGGATTGCTTTTTACAAAGTAAAAAAAAAAAAAAAAAAAAATATGGGGTGATAATGCATACTTTCATGAAATATTATATAAATAAATATTTATGTGGATGCGGAGATGAAATTCGGAGCACAGTAATATAGTCAAGCGCGGAGCAAAAAAAAAAAAAAAAAAAACGTTTAGGGAGGGGCAGTCTGGCTCAGTGTCAATGTTAATAAAAAATGTGGTGGGGGTAAAAGCACATTCTTCCATATTAAATCCAAAATAAATATTTATGTGGATGCGGAGATGAAATTCGGAGCACAGTAATATAGTCAAGCGCGGAGCAAAAAAAAAAAAGTTTAGGGAGGGGCAGTCTGGCTCAGTGTCAATGTTAATAAAAAATGTGGTGGGGGTAAAAGCACATTCTTCCATATTAAATCCAAAATTTCGGCAAAGTGGGGTGTAGGACTTTGACAATTTCTCCCTGTAATCTTCAATGTATTTTGCAAGACAAATATGTTTTAAGTATGATATGCATTCATACTGGACACAGTATGCATATCATTTGCACGTGAATTCTGCTGACATCGAAGTAAAAACAAAACTGCTACATACAGTTTTGTGATGTCACAAGATTTTTCGTTCCTGGACCACCGGGCTCACACTCATTCATGTTGACCTCTTTTTTTTAATTTTTTTATATATATTTTCTGTAGCCTTTTAAAACCAATGCATACAGTACAGTATGCATACCGTACGAATCATATGACTGCTAAAATCAATTGTGAATGTGGTTATTCCAGTGCGACACCTCAACACATGATTCTCGAATGCAATATCGCAAGTGATCACCGTGCTGTGTTAATGCTTTCTCTAGCGGAGTTGGGTTTCGAACCCCCAGATCTATCGCTCACCAAATTACTAGCCACAAACCAAGAAGCTGTATAATTGATCTTATTTACAAATTTATTCTAGATGCAAATCTTACTTTTTAAACTACTTAAATTTATGTAAAAATTTGTATTGCACAATCTAGTCTTTCTTGCATGCTGTAACCCTCTTAACTAACAAAAATGGTCTTTTTTTCCTGGGTAGCCGCGTTGGACCTCGCTGGCAGAAGATTGGTGCATGTTATCCTAAATCCAATCCTTACCTGGCTTCAGCATGCATTATGCTAAATTTCCTTACCTAATTTATATTCATTTAGTTTTAATTAAACACTTTTTTGTTTATTTAATATATTAAGAAACACTATATTCATCTTATTTTAGCTGGCTGTGTGGGAGTTCCCTAAAGGCTAAAGCCAATATAATTTATATTCAATTCAATTCCCACTCTCCCGCCTTCCGCAGAGGCGCAGAGGACTTATGCATACTGACGCTAAATTTGAGAAAAGGTCATCTCTCTATTGTTGGTGCTCTTGGAGTTAATGCATACCTGCCCTGAGTGCCCTGGAGCAGGGCAGCATGTTGTGCAGAAACCCAGAATTCCTGCACCAAAATTTGTCAATGGGCCTACTTGGTAATTGGGAATCTAGGATACTAACCTCTCTAGGAAGATCAACCTGCTGCAAAGATAGCCACGTACAAACTACCGTTCCTAGAGAGCCTTTCTCTTCAAGTCGACGAGTTCAATAATGCGGAAAATGGAGGACTCCTACTACTCATCTTGCTGGCTGACACCAAAAAAATTATGAACTTTCTATTGCATATTTCTAAAAAACTATCGAATAAGTTGACAATTCGATTACCTAAAAATAATCTGTATATTTTAATAGTTACCTTCAAGCACTACAATACGTCGTAAGAAGATCAAAAGGTGATAAATTTTACAAAAAAAAAACGTAATCAGCAAGTTGATTTATCAGGAACGGTGCTGCCGCGCGAACTGCGAAAATTTTCTGACTGCAGAAGAGTACAATGTTGCAGATTCAAACACATTCTTACAATTCATAAATGTAAGTATTTACATAATTATGTCAACTAAATTAATTTAAAAATTAATAAAATATTTATTTATTAAAATTTTAAATGGTTGAAATATTCTTTGCTGTATAAAATCAATAAAAACATAATTGACTTGGCAACACTGCATTGCTTACCTGTTCAGTGTTAAAAAAAAAAAAAAAAAAGTAGGCGTCACCCAATATTGCCAGTACCCAGCACTACGCGCTATTATTTTACAGCATTCAGCATTTTGCTTACGTCTGCTTCTCTTGTTGTCAAGTGTCAAGAGATTCTGACCAGTTGAACTGAAGACACGTGTGCCTCTTAAAACATTTTCTTGATAAAGCGCAGTGATTGTTATTTTTATCTGTTCATAGTCAGTCAGGTCCATTCTTCATTTTTGTGGTCTATCCGCTAATTAAAAAGCAAAAATGCTTCATGGGAGAGCTTTACATTTCGTTTTTAAAATCGCTGACAGAAAGCAAACATTTAAATTCTACAAAGATGTTTTGGGAATGAAGGTAATATTGTTTATCTACTGCGAGGTGCAAAACATTATTACTCTCTATTGGCCCGGGCTAGCTAAATCGAAAGAACTATGCATATTAGGTGATTGCATGCATGCATGGGGTGTGTCTTGCTACACTGCCATGCTGCTATATATATATGAAGTACATGAGTAGGCATAATAATATACAATATTCTATGCAAACATACAGACCACAAGGGAGTTTTGAACCACCGTTGGTTTTGGCACTATGCATACTGTATATGTCCAATCAGAACGCTGCAGAGTGCCAGCTATAATTAAGGCTATATCTCTGTGAACAATATCCAGCGTTTCGAAAGGCGCCGGCCGAGCTAATGCCAAAATTGACGGTGCATTCAGGACTCATAGTTAACTCATGCCCCTTGTCAACTGTAACAGTACATTCAGTATAAATGCTGTACAAATACTGCATATACACACTCGATTATGTGTCAGACTTGCATTCTGGATCATCTCCAGAGCTTTAATTGGTTTGCCTCCTACTGCATGCCTGCCAGTTTGTGAGCATTCTTGAGTGTGCTTGCGTGCCACTCGCATGAAAGTTGAACATTATATGTACGTGATGCTGAAAATACGAGCTTTTTGTTTTGCGCCTAAACAGAAGTCGCAACTCCAAAGTCGCAACTTTTAACCCTGGCAGAGCCAGGGTATGTAAGTGGAGGGGATATGTGCTGGTGACGTCACGACCAATCAGAGAGGGCGTTACTGGTTTTGCGACTTCTAGAAGAAGCTCGTATTTTAGGTTTGAGAGGTTTACTTTGGTGCCGGCTATCAGGTTAAAAACTGGGCAGTTCCTTAATACCTAGCTCTAACGCTAGGCCACAACAGTGTAGTCTTCCTTGCCCTGACTAAGCCTTCATCCTTTCCTTCTACCCCGACCCGTACTCATAGATGAAATACATATTCTGATGAAATGGGATCAATCAGATCTATGCTCCCTGAGCCAGCAAAATAGCCAGAGACCCTACAGAGACCTCCGTGTCTTATGGGTAGAAATTTGAAGAACGTTGAATTTAGTTCCACTGGAATTCCGAGTGGCCACACTACTGTCGACCAATCACCGTTGGTTTCAACATCAGTGACGTCATCCGAAATGGCCAATCGGCGATTTTGTGATCAGTGATTGGCCAGGTCGAATGATGTTATTAATAATGAAACCATGATGATTGGTTGATAGTGGCGTGGCCACTCGGAATTCCGGTGGAACTAAATTGAAGGTCCTTCAAATTTCTACCCATAAGACACGGAGGTCTCTGTAGGGTTTCTGCAAAATAGCTTAACTAAAAAAAAAAAAAAAAAAAAAAAATATTATGTACTGTATGTAAAGTAAATGCAGTACTATGTATTATACATTAATTAAATATTTTTTCAGGTTTTGCGTCATGAAGAATTTTCTGAAGGTTGTGATGCTGCTTGCAATGGGTAAGTTTCAGGTCCTTGAGGTTTCATGTTCATGAAGGCAATATTTTTTAACTGTACTGCCCGTTGCATCATTGAATTTTATAATGAATTGAACGAAACTGCATGCACTGCATCAACCTAAATTATTTATATTTTTTATGATATTTTTAGACCATACGACACTCGCTGGAGCAAGACAATGATAGGCTACGGCTCCGAGGACAATCACTTTGTAGTTGAATTAACTTACAACTATGGCATCACGGCTTATAAGACAGGTATATTCAAACAGCTGCTGCTAAAGAAGACATGACTAACTTGTTGTATTTCATGCAGGAAATGACTTCCTTGGGATGACAATCAAGTCTCGCGAGTCAATTCAGCGTGCCAAGGATCTAGGGTGGCCCATGAAGAAGAAGGCTCTGACCATTGAGGGCTCTGAACAGTACGAGACAGAGGCACCTGGAGGGTACATTTACAACCTCATAGATGAACCTCAGCCCACTGATAAAGGTAATTTATCATAGACTGCATTATTTTCTGGGTATTAGGAGCCCCAGAGAGCACTGTGAACAATGTTGAAAAACAAGTTCCGCCATTGGTAACCAACCAACGATTTTACACAAGCTCACGGCAATATTAAAAAAATTGTGCTAAAAATCCTGTAAGATCTTACAAGAACTCTTGCATGATGCATTGAGCAATAATTAACTGAAAATTAAATAATTACAACACTCTGCAAGATGATGTTTTAATACCATGTATTAACACTTGTGTCTTCTGCAGATCCAGTGCAGAAGGTGACACTGGCAAGCTCCAGCCTGAACCGCTCGATTGAATACTGGCAGGGCCTGCTGGGTCTAACTTTGTTCAGCAAACAGGGAGACTCCGCACTGCTGGGCTTCTCAGAGACAGAGGCCAAGCTGGAGCTCAAGGATATTGGTAAGATGAAGCCATTACCCCAAATCAAGCCTTAGTTTATTTAGTTAAAAGATTCTGGCAGTTTTTTATTATAGCTTTTACTATAAACAAAATACAAACACCCTCATAGCAGATTACAGAAACTTTAAAATTCTTGGTTCAACGGCCATCTACTTTCTTTCTTTTTTCTTTTTCTTTTTTTTTTGTACTGTTAATAATGTACTAAATAAAAAAAAATGCAGTCATATAAAGAGTAAGAATTTATTGATAGATGGTGTTTTTTACATAGGAAAATTCATGCTTAAGTTTGAAAACCTTGCTATTCTTTGTTGTACTGACAGACTGACATGTCCCTCAGCTCATGCGGTGAATCACGCCGAGGCGTACGGTCGCATTGCCTTCTCGTGCCCCCACGCTGAGCAGCCAGCGCTGAGTGACCGAGTGGAGAAGGCGGGGCAGAAGATTCTCACCCCTCTCATCACCCTCGACACCCCTGGCAAGGCCTCCGTCAGGGTCATCATCCTGGCAGATCCGGTGAGTGAACATTCCTCCTCAGCAGCACTAGAAATGGATTAAAATTTGGATCAAAAGGAGAGAGGAGTCTTTTTAAAATCGTAGAATGTTATAAAATTATTTTTCTCTTTGATTTTCTCTGTAAAATCCTATAATTTCAACGTCTGGCCCTTCAGCCAATACAGTTTATTGCATGAATAATCATCAGAGTGGTTTGAATTGTCTATGTGCGTTCTCAACAATAGTTACAGCAGAGAGCTAGAGCTGATGTATACCATCGCTCTGTCAGTCAACAGATAGGCCAGACTTTGGACTCTACAATACTTCACATTAAATACCACTTGGTACACTGTGACTGAATAGTCAGACAAAGATTGACCCAGTGATGGTTGATGTCACACAGTCAAATTCCAAACTATGTCAATACAAATAGGGGTAAATAATAATAATAATAATATTAACGCGGCAAATGTGGCAATGCCACGGTGGCCCGCGAATGTTCACCAACTCTCAGAGATTTCTTAAACAAATCAAAACTCTCCGCCTCAGCAACATCTGCTGTCAACGCATTCCACTCCCTCACCGTCCTGTTTAAAAAAGAAAACTTTCCCACATCACTTCTACATCTAACATACTCCAACTTCCATCCATGATCATTTCTTCCAATATAACCTGCTCTCATCACACGACCACTCAACTCTTCCCAACCCTCACAATTTCTTGTTATCTTATACATAACACCAAGTCTACAATTTTTTCTTCTTAACTCCAACGACTCCCACCCCAAATTCTCAATTAAAGCAGACACACTAACATACTCCTTTCTAACATCAGCACCATCACCCACAAACTGGAACCTTCCCACACGACCTGTAACCCTTCTAGCTGCTCTCCGCTGAACCTTCTCCAACTCCTTCACCCCCACACATCTATATGGGTCCCAAACACAGCAACCATACTCAAGCACTGGTCTCACCAGAGCTCTGTACGCATTATCTTTAACTACCCTACTGGTACCCTTAAGATTTCTCATGACAAACTCCAAACACCTCCTTCCCTTCGATGTAACATATTTAATATGTTCATTCCACATTAATTTACTATGAATGACTACACCCAAATATTTATACTTTTCATCCTGCTTCAATAACTCATCATGAAGTAAATACTGCACATCTCTCTTACGCCTTTTCCTACTAAACACAACTACACAGCACTTAGCGACATTCAACCTCATATCTTTATCAATAACCCACCGACACACAGTATTAAGATCCTCTTGCAGACGAACCACATCACCCTCACTTTCTATTTTCCTATAAACAACACTATCATCTGCAAACAACCTAATCTTTGACCTCACTCCATCAGACAAATCTTCAATAAAAATCAAAAACAACAATGGACCCAAGACACTACCCTGCGGAACTCCCGAGGAAACAGCAATATACTCCGAGCATGCCTCCCCCACTCTAACTCTCTGCACCCTATCTCTTAAGAAATCCTCAATCAAGGACACCAACCTTTCATCCACCAAACAACGCCTCACCTTCTCAATTAATTTCCCATGAGGCACCTTATCAAAAGCCTTCTCAAAATCAAGAAAGACAGCATGAATCTCACCTCCACTGTCCAAAGCATCAGCCAACTCCTGAACAAAACCTGCCAATTGAGTCTCGCAAGAGAAATGCTTGCGAAAACCATGCTGGTGATCACCAAAGAATTTCGATCTCTCCAGATCACCCACCACAAATTTAACAACAACCTTCTCTAACACCTTGGACACAACTGATGTCAAACTGATGGGTCTATAATTTTTAGGCTCACACTTAGATCCCCCTTTGTAAATCGGGACCACCCAAGCCTCCCTCCAAGCATCAGGTATCTTCCCCGACGCAAGTATCATTCTAAATAAATGAACTTGATACTTACAATGCAAACCAACACTAAGCTTTAAAAATGCACTAGAAATATCATCAGGACCCGCCGCTTTCCCCTTTACTAAAGACATCAACGCTCTCTTCACATCTTTAAAACGAACTCTAAACTGCCTACCCCTACCAGCACCAATACTGGAACCACCCTCCTCATCAACCCGCTGCTCAGGCCTCGAACCATCATCAACCACTCCCTGCTTCACAGGATCCTGAAAAACAGACTTATACTGTGTTAAATAATTAACACACAAAAATATTAATAGTTTGAGGTGAAGGAGAAAAATTATAAATACATTTTATGTTGAAAGTTTTATGCTCCTTTAAGCCATGAATTTTGGGAACTACTGTATATTTTGCAAATCTTGATGGTGTTGAATTATAATTCAATTTGAAATAATTTATTAAATAATTATGGCTGCTCCATAAAATGCTCTAAAATTATAAGGGGGGTCGCACACAGACTTTTATTTCTATGATCGTAAACTTACGATCGTACGTTTCTCATTAGAACCGGTTCTAAATTTCTTATCATACGACAGCATAAGATACGAAGCTGTGTGCGTTCGCACAGCTGATCATATAGGTTCTTATTTTTTTTATCATACGCTGCGAAATCATGCGATTCTGTCTGCAACCGGCCTAATTCATAATAAGATTCTGAAACTTTTTTTCGGTCTACTTTTACTACAAATTTATTTAATGAAAGAAAAGGACAAACAAGACCCATAAAAACACAAATTATCGAAAGGTGATAAATAAAACAAAACAAAACTTTTACTACACATTGAATTTTAATCATCTTGGTTAGTTGCAAGAATTTCCAATTGTACTTAAGAAAATTACGTAACTAATTACATAATATCATACGCTGCGAAATCATGCGATTCTGTCTGCAACCGGCCTAATTCATAATAAGATTCTGAAACTTTTTTTCGGTCTACTTTTACTACAAATTTATTTAATGAAAGAAAAGGACAAACAAGACCCATAAAAACACAAATTATCGAAAGGTGATAAATAAAACAAAACAAAACTTTTACTACACATTGAATTTTAATCATCTTGGTTAGTTGCAAGAATTTCCAATTGTACTTAAGAAAATTACGTAACTAATTACATAATACTGTAACAATGATGCTATTATTTATGTAAAATAAACAAACATTTACTTTTCAAGTAATATAATTATTTAAATATTTTAAACAATTAATTTCCTTATCTAAAGTATTAACTCATTAGAGGTTTCAAAAGATGATGGAGCAAAATTTCCAGACTGTTGAGTTCTATTGAGTGTAGATAATGTTTGCTGATTGCTTCTTAAGAGAGTCATAGGGTTTGTTGGGCATTGGAGTCATACAGCACATGACAATATATGTCCTTGGGTTATATAGTTATAACATGATCTCAATGATTTGCTGGCTAACAATATCTCCTGGTCTTTTTTTTCAGTTATGCTAGAATATTATCCCAAAAAGTAGCTAGTAGCTTCCAAGCTAACAATATAAAGCCATGCTAAAGAAAACTTAAAATGATTTTTTACAACCAAAAATAATAAAATAAGCTGTTTTATTGAAATTTGAGGTAGCAATTTTATCAGAACTGTTCATTCAGTAATTTAATTGATTTGGCATTTTTTTTTTTTTTTTTTTTAAGCATTTCTGTCAATTATAAATTATGAAAGCAAATAATTATTGATTGCTTGTTGGCTGGCGTAGTCATAATTTACTATACATCTGTTAATTGCATTAATTTAATAGGGTATATATTCACAATATTCTACAACATAGTTTTTTTTTTTTTTTTTTTTTTTTTTTTTTTTTTTTTTTAAGAAATATATTGTATATAATATGCAACACATATTGCAGTGTTAGCATTGATTTGATTTGTGAATTATTTATCAAATACAGAAATTTCAGATTTTAGATACATTACTATACAATACAATTCAATTATTACATCATAAGACAATAAATTCCATAAGTTTCTGATTTAAATTAATTCTAAGTAAAAAAAAAATTCACAAATTTAAAACAAAATACAATAAAATTACAATATAATATTATACTGACAGTATGAGTTTTTTTTTTTTTTTTTTTTTTTTTTACTTTAAAATTATTTTATTTTTTATTTTTTAGATGATTTAAAAAATACTTATCTTAAATTGTTATCAGTGCTATTCTGTACCCCACTGCCTTTGTTCACCTATCTTACATTTTTAATGCTAGCTGCTATATAATAACAATACAACTATCTCCTCCCCCCCTCCCCTCCCCCTCTTTAACTCTCCACATACCTCATGCACTAACCCACCTAATATTTCTGTTGGTCTACAGGATGGTCATGAGATCTGCTTCGTGGAAGATGAGGGCTACAGGGAGCTCTCCGTGTTTGACCCTCTCGGCGATGAACTTCTCGAGCGCTACGTGGCCAAGGAGAAGTGAACGCCCGGACAAAATCTCTTGCTGGAGGAGTCATCACAGCCTGCAGTACAGCGGCCAATATTCTAAACATTATTATTATATAGGGGTTGGTGGGATTGATTTTCTACACCGGTGCATTCATAATATTCATCCAAAAAGTTCTCTTGGAATTGTGTAATCAATTTTTTTAGTAAATTTACTGTTTATTTACAATATAAGAACCTTTCCATCAATACTTGATATTAACGTCTAGTTATACTCATATAAAATAAATATATACAATAATAATCATATCAAATATTTAATTTTAAGGGCCGTCGTGACAATTCGCTGATGGTGCAAACTATAATAATGTACTGTTGTATTACATTTATATGAGATTGCTTTAATATGACTGAAGGATTGTGCTATGTGTATACAGACACTTGAAATTATAAAACTTTGCAGAGATTTTTATGCTATGAGCAGACTTTATTGCTATTCCTTGCGATAAAATTCTAAACATTTTTTTTTAATCGTTGCCTTGGAATTTATTTAGCTTCATGATTTTTTCATGTAAAAATTGACTTTATGTACTTTTAACACAAGGATCATAATTAAAAGTTAAGTCTAATGCTTCTCAGAGCCATTTGAGATGCAGTAGTCTTTCTGTCGCAAGATACCTAACAGTTATCCTGTTCGTAAACCCTGCTCGGTGTACACTTTCTGCACCCAATCGACCTTATGTACATGGGATATAAGGTCGATTGGGTGTAGAAAGTGTACACCGAGCAGGGTTTATGAACAGGCCTACTGATTCATCATTAAATTTATAGAAACTTACAAGGAAAAATTTATGTATTGTTAGTTTGATGAGGATAAATTAATTGTTAGCAAATTTGTGTTAATGTCTGCAAGAAAATATTCAACCTTTTTCCTTGCTTCTAGATAATCAAATCTCCTTGTTGTTTTTTCTGTTGAGAGATTCAAAGACATGTACTGCAAGTAGTCCATCACAATGTGTGCCTATTTTATTACGTGGATAATTTTTTTGTTATGGATTTCAAAGAATATGGATTATTTGTTTAAGACTGGTGATGGTTAGGTGAACAAGATATATAAAATATTCCTTAATTTTAGTTAAACAGTACTATAGTTCAGTAAAGAAAGTATAAGAAACTAATAAATTGATATTATTTTTATATGTACAGTATTGCAAAATTATTATTGAAGACTTGTTTCTGTAATGAATTATTTTGTAACAGGTGTTTTGTTTCTTGAAATTAATTTTTTTACTGGGATTATTAATAAAAAATACACAATAAATAATTTTAAGGAAATTTTTATTAAAATTTATTCCAATACCCACAGCTCCAGTGGCATAACTAGAGTTTTTTTTTTTTTTTTTAACTCTCACTGGTTCTAATTTAACGAAACATTGAGGAATAAAATTTGTTGCCACTTTCCGTGGCTGCGGAGGTAAATTTAATGGCTTGACATATTGCAGATACTTGCAGAAAAATGTTTATCATAACGAGACTTAAATTCATGCACAACAATATTTATAATGAGAGCTGTATTATTTTTTCTGCTTCAGTCTTTCTTGAATAAAATACAATGAATTGCAATTTTAGAAACTTTGGAATATCTCATTTTACTGATACTTTTAACAACAGTATATTTTAAGAATAGAATTCACATAAAGAAGTCACAAGAAAATTATTTAAATTCAATTATATACACTACAAAATAAATATCAATGTTACTTGACGTTAACTCAAAATATAAAAGCTTATTCTAGATGTAGATTCAAGTATTTATTATTTATTTACATATCATGAAGATTCTTCACCACTTGTACTTGACCCTGACCCAGATTCTGAACCTGACCCTGACTTGGAACCTGATTCTGACCCTGATTCCGACCCTGTTTCTGAGCCTGAACCAGAGCCTGAGCCCGTACTATCACCACAGTATTCATCATTGCTGATCTCAATCCTTAGAGGAGATTTCTCGTACACAGGGATGGTGGGTGGTGACGACTTGAGATCTCTCTTCTTTTTCCTCTTATTCAACTTGGACCTGAGATCATCTCCTTCGTCAGCTGCCTTCCTGCTGCCTATTGCTTCTCGCAGGTCATTGATCTGAGAGCGCACTGTCGTCTTGACTACCTCTTCCCCGTCTTCATTGTCTTCATCATCTTCCGTGGACCATTCTTCTCCGGACGGTTCTGCCAACTCCACCTCTCGCTTGGTCTTCGCTGCCTCCAGTCGTGTCCAGACAGAACCCCTTGTGATCTTGGGTCTTGTTACTCGTGACAGTTTGGACCTCAGGTCATCGCGGGCTCGTGGAGGAGGGGACGGACGCTTGCCCAGCCTGGCGTTCAGCTTGCGACGCTTCTGCACTTTGATCTCCTCGTCATCGGCATACATGCGCATGTGTGGACCTTTGAGACGTTTACGCCACCGACTGTCTTCCTCCGAGTCTTCAGAGCTTTGCTCAGAGTCGCTGGCCGAGGAATGAAGAGTGGGAGGAGGGGGAGGAGGGTTGCTGCGTCCTGAGCGGAGGATGGTGCGAAGCTCTGCAGGTCTGTCCAGCAGCAGAGGGTCATCAGGGTCAAAGAAACCTGTAACAAGCACGGGAAAAATACTTTTTATTTATTTTTTTTTTACTACACAAAAGGCACAGCAAGTAGTTAGTTGATTGCTTATGCTTAGATAAGCTGCACAAAAGCAAACAGAACATCACTGAAAAGGTGATTCTGTAAAACCAAAACTACTTTCTGTGTCATTATATGTAAAATATTTTTTTTTTTTTTAAAAAAGGCAAATACAGAAACAACTCGTTATTAAGGCTTAACCTGAGAAATTTGGACGAAAAATTCGCTACAACAGATTTTCTTCAAATTAATTTTGTGGACTCACAACAATCGTCAAAGTAGCTCTGAATTTTTTCGGAATTTTTTAACCGTTGGTTTAATTATAATTAATTTATTTAAATGAGAATTTTGTATCCTTCCAATGTTAAATTTGTTAATTAGCATTGCAAAAAAACTCCCCAACAGATTCTTTTACTTTTTTTTTTACTAAAACCTAATTTTTTAGACTATTTTTATGAATTGTTGTCATATATTTTGAACCGTGGCGATGATCGTTTCCTATATTTGATGAGAAATGTGGCAACGTTCTCAAGGACTGATGTCACCACCCCCTCCTAAAAATTTATGCGTATTCCAATGCAAACAGTGTTGCCACTATAGCCACGCCTCTTGACCTTGACAGACAAATTCTCAGGTTATACCTTAAGCAACTTTTTGTTGGGTAAAACTCGATTTTGAGTAAAGGAGATTGTGGTCCCATACAAAAAAGTTAGCATTGCAGGTATAGGAAAAACTGAAGGTAATACTTCCCCTCTTGATAAACCTAATTTCCTGGGTCCCTTGACTTTACGTAATATAAAGTTTTTAGTGTACTTATAATATTGCTAGTTGTTTCTACAATTAACTTAAAAAATTAATAAATTCAACTCACAAAATGCCAACGATTTAAGAAAGTGTTCAAAAGTCACGAAACACAAGTCTTGTACTGACCTGGCTTGGTGTGTGAACGGTCCATGGTGCCCCAGTTCTGTGCAAGGCTGCCCCAGGGGTTCTTGCCACTCGGGTCGTCGCTCATGTCTGGTGGCTCCGCCTGGTGGTGTCTGTCAGAGTGGTAGCGACGCTTGCGGGACGTGGAGATGATGCCACGGATACCTGGTGAACAAAACCAGGTTAAACCTCTTGAAGACTGAACAAGGTTATTATACAGTTTTCGAAAAATGCAGTACTCTGCAATCATGTTTCAAAATTGGCAAAATGCTCATGCAGGAATATTTTTTAAGATAACAAATAAAAGCATACTAATGGATGCAAAAATATGTGCAGTTGTGCTTTTTATACACAATTCTTTGACTCCATTATTTGAATTTATTACTGAATTAATTTATTATGAATTATTATTATTATTATGAAGATTTTAGGGCAATCAACACATTATTGGAGATGCATTATACAATTAAGTTCAGTTTTGTCATTAATTTTTTGTCCATGTTCGTTTCTGACTTTCATTATTATTTTTTTTTTAATGTGATAGTAGAATTAATCAATTAATAATTAATTTGTGAAAAATCAATCTAAGTGATACCTGTATTATTTATAGTTTGAGCTTCTAACGATCATTGACCCTGCAAGAGAGAAAATTAAAAACAACGCAATGTAGTATAGGTTTGACTCGCCACTCATTTTAGTGAGAAAGGATTGTTTGGCATGATTAGCTAGTGTTTCACAATAATAATATATGATACTAGAACAATTTTGACTGTGACTGCTAACCTAAATCCTAACAATTCAAACCCTACTCAGATATCTCCTTACCTCCGTAGTTTGGGTTGCCGTACTTCTTGTAGTAGTCACTCATCTTCTCTGCCTGCTTGGGCTTGCGGTCGACCCGCGTGCAGAAGCGTAGCAGGATGCACCTCGACTTGGCGTAGGGAGCCCCCAGCCGCCACAGGCCTGGCGGGATGGGCACCTCGATCTCCGAGGCGGGCACAGCCTCACTGTCCTTCGACTTCTCCTCTGGAGCTTTCTGCTGGACAAAAGAATATTGGCTACTAACTTCAGGCAATCCAGCTAAGTAGCAAGAGGTGAGTGGACAAATGTTTCATATTGCAGATAAAACATTGCAGGTTACCACTTGCTACTGGCCATCATGTGAAATAGCTAGACTATGTATAAAATATATATTATAATTTTTTTAGCTGAAATAAAACTGAAATAACTAGAGCAGAAAATTTTGGCATGCCACTCAAGTTAAAGGAGTCCAACAAAAATTATATTAATACCTTATGAAATATGAATTTTTAAAATTTGAGAATACTGAATGTCTGAAAATGAATTGCTTACACTGTACTGTAAATTGCACAGTATTTGTTATGGTTGCAAGAATAACATTTCTCAAAACAGCTTCACAGCTCCATTTCTCTAAACCAAGTCTATATTAAATTTCTGTCTATTTTTCTCAAAAGTTAAAACACATGAACAATAATTTCCACTTCATAGTTTCATGATACTAACCTGCACTGTGGTGTCCGTTGATGGCACGGCTGGCTCCACCAAGATGGCCTCCTCTGTGGCCTGCTCGGTGGCCTTGACGGGCTGCTGGGCGAGCCCCGGGGCCGCGTCTGCCTCGGGCATGTCCTCCTCGTCTGCGTCATCGTCCTCCTCGACGAGCACCACCTCCTCGAAGTCTCGCCGCCCTCCCTGGGGGGTCAGGCCTGAGATGGGGCGAGATAGACCAAACAGCGCTCTGGCAGGAGAGGCCTTGTCCAGCCACACCACATTGCCTGTGGAGGAACAGTCATTAGGAACAAGTTTCTTCACTTTACAGACTTATTTTATAATATACGTAGACAAAAAGACAATGGACAACCTACATCATTTTCTTTTATAGAGGACCTTGAGTGATGTATTGTCATTTTTTTTTTATCCCTATACTGTAAATAAAAATTGAAGGGAAAGACACTGTCACATCATAGTCATGCAAAGTTTTTCCCTATGCTTGAATGTTAAATGTTTGAAAAATTTTTAGCAGCACGATTTTAAGGGTCATAAAGGGTGCTGAAAAAATATTGACAACACCTAACACAAGGTCCTTCATCTAAATATGTAATAAAAAAATGTAATGCAGGTTGTCGGCAATGTCCATTAGGAAGCAATTCAGTCATATGGTGTGGATCATTGAGCTCTATACAAGGGTGTAGTCCGTATTATGTTCTGAACGTTCGGAACCTTCGATTTGGCGTCCCGTAATTATGTTCTGAATGTTCAGAACCATTTCCGAGGTTACCCGAAGTGAGTCAGCTGACTTCAAAAAAGAGGTTCCGAGTGTTGCGAACTTTTCCTCCGAACCATCGGAACTAGAGTCAGCTGATCACAATTTTTTGGGGGAAATTTGAAAAGTACGTAACAAACCTGTGCAACCTACGTGATAAACTGTTTGATTTGAGGTAAATCTTTGCTTAATTGGTGAACAATAACTGTTACGTGAGTTTTATGTTAAAATTTCTGAAGCCAGTGAACAGTTCTCTCTTTTTCGTATTTTTTTTTAAACTGATGCGTATTACCGCGAAAAAGATGTTCTTAAAGTGGTCCGTTATCTGATGTTCTGAAGTCAATGTTTTTGTTCAGAGTCGGTCCGTAATCACTCATATGTTCTGAACGTTCGGAACATAATACGGACTACACCCCAAGGCTAGAGGGCTAATCAGCTGTTTTAGGCGCGCACGGCGTCTGGGAGGAAAGTGGGTGGTGGTCGGTGCTATCGAATGCCTGGTTGACCAACCTAAGAAAGTTTCCTTATAAAATAAGTATTAAGTTACACTGCAGTTGGCAATTCTGAGGAGAATACGTTGGAATGTGTGACGAAAGCGCAATCTCCCACCCACTTCCTCCCGCCGGACCGTGCGCACAGTTAAACATTGAGAAGTATAGGGCATTATCCCTCTAGCCTTGTATAGAGCTCAATGGTGTGGATATTTAAGACCGAAAAAACTGTTTTAACTGATTGCTAGCAAAAATTAAGTACAGTATCCAAGTTTATGTTGTCTTGTAATTTATTCTAGCAATTAGAAGCATTGATACAGTGATACTACATACTGTATACTATTAACCACTACGGTAAAACTATTGATAGCTGTTACCGGTACAACTGAAACAATGAGCACTTAAGGTTTGTGAATAATGAGTGCAGATCTTGGTGGCTGTAGTGGAATTGCTAGTATCTAGTTAACGTTAACTTGTGACGTTAATTTACACAAAACAAAACTCACAGCAGACGTCGTTGATCCACTCAATGGAGGCTGGGCCGTAGTCCTTGAAGTAGTCGAACACGTCTTGTGTGCTCATATCCTCCGTTCCCCGGATGTGCAGAGCGTCCAGACGGAAGCCATTCTTTTCCATCGAGCCCTCTTCCATAGTTACTCCCAGGCTGGAACAACAACTTGTTTGAGAACATGGAACAACACCTTCAAACAGAAGCTAAATTGGGTAGGGGGAACAGCACGCAAACAGAAAAAAGCACTATGCACACCAGTATGAATTAAAACTACAGGATTTTCAGGATTTTTTGCTATGCTCATCAGTGCATGTGTTGCTGACGTTGCTCTGTAACATTATCTTTAGTATGATATGATACATTCAGGTGTAGGGACAGCTTAATCAACACCAATTAAATTCTTGACTCACCTTTCATAGAGTTGGAGTAACTTTTCTTCACTTAAAGGTTTTACTTGGCTTGGATCCAAGCCAAATCTTTTGGCTCGAACATCCAACTTTTCTTGACCATCTTTACTAAAGATATCAATGCCTGTGACAAATGCTCCACTTTTGTTTTCATAGCGACGCTCAAATTCCTAAAAATCGTAGAACAATATAGTATTACATCATGGAACCAACACTATTAATATAACTTACCGGTAAGAAATCTTGTCTCTCATGCCTGGCATGCCTGGCATCAGCGGTTCGGGGGGCTGGCAAATCATCGTCCTTGGAATCACTTATTTCACCTTCTTCCAACTCGCTGTCTTCGATGTTCGAAGGCTGGCCTTTCTTTTCTTCATTACCATCTTCGTCCACATCCATTGCTTCTTCCAATAAGTCATTTTCAACTTCAATTTTCAAATTCGGGAAGTTTTCTGGAGCAGTTTTCACCGCCATTTTGGCTTCTAAACAGCCGACAGCCGCAGCTGAGAAGAAGCTGGAAAGTGCTGCGATAACGGCAGACAACTGTACTAACTGTAAGCGCTGTAAGGCTGTAAGTTATTTTTTAAAAGGCCCGCGAAAATAGCTCGAGAGAACCAAAAGATAAAAGCGATCGATCCGAACTAAATGTAAATTATAATTTAAGTTTGCTAAGTTAAAAATGTTAATTTAAAATTTAATTATTATTATTATTTTATTAAATAATTTAGTTTACTATAGAGAACACGAGCTATAGTAAAATCCCTTAGGGGCCTTAGGCGTCGCAGGAGTTATAATTTGGCGTATTTGCAATTTATTAATGATCAACTGTAAATAAAGATTAGATTAGATTAAAGATTAGATTAAATAGCAGTGTGTACACACATTACATACATACACCACTGCTTGCGGCTATTGTGGGTATTCCACCACGGTGGCTCGCTTGGCTTGCGGCGCTGACTCTCTCAGCCCCTCCCTGAACTCGATCACCAACACTCCGAGCATCCACAAGCCCAGAGTCCAACAAATTCCACTCCCTCACCGTTCTTCTCAAAAAGGAATACTTGCCCACATCATTTTTGCTTCTCCTATACTCCAGCTTCCAATCATGCGGTCCCTCCTACCTTTATAACGCCCTTCCTCAGTACGATCGCTATAAAGCTCCTCCCAGCCCTTTTGGTTCCTAGTTATTTTATACATTGTTGTCAGTCTACTTTGCTTCCTCCTTTCCTCCAGATCCTCCCATCCCAGTTGCTCTATCATTTTGGTCACACTCTCTCTTCCCTTATAAATTTTGCTTTTATCACAGGTAAAGCTCCAGTTCCCCTTTTCTAGAACCCTTCTTGCTGCTCGTCTTTGTATCTTTTCCATCTCTTTCTTTCCTTTTGC
The DNA here is from genome assembly GCA_949825025.1 of Siphlonurus alternatus. Classification (NCBI taxonomy): domain Eukaryota; kingdom Metazoa; phylum Arthropoda; class Insecta; order Ephemeroptera; family Siphlonuridae; genus Siphlonurus; species Siphlonurus alternatus. The sequence continues at coordinate 40,058,313 of OX463779.1, forward strand.
TCTATACGGGTCCCACGCATTACATCCAAATTCCATTATTGGTCTAATCAGGGACTTGTATGCTTTTTCTCTTACTGTCCTGCCTGCCCCCTTAAGATTCCTCATTACAAACTCAAGATTCCTTCTGCTCTTTGCCGTTATAATACATACCTAATATGTTCATCCCAATTAAGTTTGCACTGAAGCATTACTGCCAGATATTTGTATTTGTCCTCTGATTTGATTTCTTCCCCCTCCATAAAATATTTAACCTGACTTTGCTCCCTTCTTCTGTTGAACTTAACCACGCTACATTTTCCAACATTAAGCTTCATTTTATTAGCTCCTATCCATATACCCACTGTCTCCAGATCCTTTTGTAAAATTTGCTCATCCTGCTTATTACTTACTGTCCTATAGATTACGCTGTCATCAGCAAAAAGCCTCATCTCCGACTCCAAATTCTGTACAATATCATTAATAAAAATAATAAAAAGTAGCGGCCCTAGCACACTACCCTGAGGGACTCCGGAAGTAACCAATGAGATCGAGTGCAATTAACATGTTGTAAAGTTGTAAAGAATATATATGTTACGAAAATATATATATTTTTTAAATATATTCTAAATAATGTTACTATACATTAAAATTTTACAAAGAATCTGGTTTATATAATATATTATGTAAATTATATATATATTTATATATTATATTTTTTTTTTTTTTTTTTTTTTACAAGGATACACCCCTAAGAGCTTACAGCTCGCGGAGGGGTAATGGGTTATAGGGATAAGGTAGGGAACGGATGTTGGCCACGGTCTGTTACGCGTCCCAGCATTCGCTGAGGTCACTGAGGTGAGACTGAGGGAACCGTGGAAAACCTCAATCAGGACGGACACCTCTACTTTTTCTCAATGGACCAAAGCGATGTCCAAAGCCTAGGGAACCACACCCAAGTGCATCACTACTGCACTGGATAATTGGATTTGGATAATTAAATTTAATTTATAGAAATTAATTGTTAGAATTTTTAAAATTAATTTGAGACATATAGCAGAGAAAAATGGAAAAAATAATACTCATGTTTTAATATTATAAAATATTTATTTTTTGGGCAAGATTAATAACACTCATAGAGTACACAGTACTTTCTTTGGTTCGCTACAAAGTGATATTGCACAGCTAATATCACAATGTACTTAAATTTACGATTACGTATAGACGAGGAGGATTTTAATATTAAAGATATTTAAGAATTTGTATTTAAAGCGCGTTTTTATTTAACATTTAATATTGAAGTGATGCAGTTTGCTAAAAAATAATATTGCCTTTAGAAATGTAAATAAAACATATAATACATTTAAGAAAAGGGGCAATATAATAACTATATATATTAATTAACCATGCACTATCATATCTATGATCATCATTATTACATTCTGTATGAAATTTTCACAATTTTAAAGACACATTTCATTCATCCGTGAAATTCTATGATGCAGAGTTATAAATTTATTTAAGCTAGCTTTTGCCTTAATTCCATCGCAAATTAACTTCTATTGAGTTATTATAAAATCAATTAATCTACTTGTGTAGAGAAGAGGCGTGAAAAATGCACATTCGCATCGTGGGGCGGTGACTTCAGCAGCAAACTATACGTATAGGACGTATATACATATAGCGATACTTTTTGAACTTTGATCGACTTTCGTATCAGTTTTTTTATTTTATAAAGCGCGATATATATATATATATATATAATTATATATATAACTGTTCTATTAGATGTATATTATATATTTATGAAATATATCTCATCTTAAATGTCATCTTCTGTTAATGGCAGTTTCAAAATAGAATGAATTTCCCAACTGTATAAGAAGTGGAAAAAAATAATAATAAAAAAAAAAGATTATAATATCCAAAATTTCTTCCCTTTCCTTCATCTTCTCTGTTGTACTTGATGGTCTCATTACGCCGAGACTGCGCGCACCAGTCGCACCACGAGCATTGCACATGCGCAAACGAGCAGAAACGAGGCACTGCGCATGCTGGCTGCACCCAGAGCACGCACGTACAGGACGCGCTCGTTGAGGGGTTGTATTGGTCGGAAGTTGTGCTCCAACTTGCCGGCTTGGGACTTGAGTGTCTGGAACTTCTCCACCTGCAAATAATATAGCAGGACGGGTTACCTTTTATATCCATCAGTGGGGAGAAAAAAAAAAACTAAAAACGTTCATAGGTGCACTTATAATTTTTAAAACTAATTTTACCGCTGAATACAAGGTTTCTGTTTTTAATTAATGGAGATGGCAACAGCTAGCATTGATGCCGTTCGTTACACTAACGCTGTGACAGTGTACAATTAATTTAATTACATGATTTTTTAAAGTTTTTGCAGAGCTTAAAATTATTTTAATTTAATGCAAGTTCTGTTTTTGAAGGTCACACCCCCTTCCGGCACGTAAGCCGTAAGCCCTACTCTTATTTTAAGGAGTGAAATCAAAAAGGGGCAACATTTTTACAACAGAGCGTTTTTATACGCTAGCTAAGAATACGCACTAGCAATATAGTGCGTTGAGCACTATATTGCGAGCCACCGTGGTTTAGCCACATTTGCCGCAGAGCGTTAAAATCTAATCTAATCTAAAAAGAATGATATCTGCTTCAAATACATATTATGCAATTTTAATTTAATACATGCATATTTTTATAATAAATATAGTTATCCTCACAAAAAATATATACAGTATAGTAGCACAGTTTTGTACCCTCTATCTATTTATATAATAATAAATCGTGTAATTTGTCCAGAAGGGTATATAAGGTATATAATACATAATAATAAAATTATGAATAAAAATTTATGTCGGTAACATTTTTGAATATTTTTATGGTTCGCCTTGCGGCCGCACCTGTTGTGGTGAGATTGGCGCGAAGGCTCGCAGCACGGTCCACAGCACCCCTTCGTTGCAGGCAGGGGTGGTGAGCGAGCCGCGGTACCTGAAGAAGTCCCCCGTGTCGTGAGGCAGCAACTGCTCGAGACGCAGCCCGGCCGGCAAGGCGAGCTCCGCTCCCTCCTGCGTCACGTCGGACACTCCGGCCAGCAAGCGGTCCACCGCCTCGTTGTGCTCGCTCGACTCCTGCAACATATCGGAAGTAGGAGACACCTTGGGCGCTCTGAACTTGATGGCGACTCGTTTCCTTGACCCTCACATACTATATAAGACTGTGACTTTAAGTACCAACTGTTATTCACATAAATCACACGTCTCCCTGATTTACTTGATTGATTGGTTTGTATTTTAGGACAATTAACACATTTTGGTCATATATGTCCCATCCTGATACTTAACATTAAAGTAAAAAATTTAATAAATACATTTCACGCAAAGTTATAAGAGTAATAACTTGTAATAAGTAAATATTATAAGGTGTTGAAATTCAGGTTCAACAGGAATTAATTATTATCATATTTTACCCGATCGAGAGGGGAAGGGATGAGGAATCCCCTTTCTCACATCCCGCTATATAAATTACGTTATTTCCTAAATTGGGCTAAGCTGCACTGTGGCTGCATGGCCTGACCTAGCTACTAGCAGTACTAGCACCGCGCCTGCAACCGCCACTTAAAATTCGGTAGGTAGGTCAGGTTCATGAAAAGTCGGGGAGTTAAAATCAAAAGTCACTTACTTGTGACCAACAGTACCCTACCACATCAGGGTTCAGTTAAAGCAAAAAAAAAAATCGATCATGGATAACTTGAAAGTAACCACTAAATCCTTTCCTCTTCTTCACCCACGTACGGTGTGTGTATGAGTAGACGTGCCGATCTCAACTTCGCCACCATAAATAAAAAAAACTAACTCACGTGGTAGAGCACTCCGAGGACTGCCAGTCCGTCCTCCTGCCCCACCGCGGCCTGCAGAGAGCTGAACTTCCGGCGGTTGTAGTGCACGAAGTGAGCCTCCAGGGGGAACCTGAAACCAGGGACATGAACCTTCAGGGAGCAAAGAAATATCAAATGTATCGTATTGCCTGCCTGATGGCTGTAACTTTTTCGTCTGCTATGGTTAAAGTTAATGAAACCAATTTTGAGAACCCATTCAGGCTTCCGAAAAGAGACAAAATTAAGTTTTTTCTTTTTCAAATTCAATATAGCCCAAAGGAATTTTCAATAAAACAATTTTAAAATTTGAAGGGAAAAAAATAATGACTTATTTTTTGTCGTGTTGTACTTGTATGTTGTTGTCAATATATATAATGTGTATTTTTTATATAAATTACCGTGCAGAAATGTATTACAATAATATATGTAAAGTATAAATAATTATAAAAGAAAAACAAGTAAAAAAAAAAATGGATGGAACGAGTAAAAAATATTAGAACTGCAAAAATAGTTAAAATTTCTTACAAAATAAATATAATAAACTGCACTCTCTGACGTAGGGGACGAAATTATTTCTGACCCATGTTGAGAGAAGATGAGGACATTCACTTTTTACTGTATAGCCAAAATAGAAGGCCTTGAAACAATGAAAGAGTTTAAAAATAAATGTATTAGCATTTACGAATATTTTAATGTGCTGAATTAAAAAGACATAAAAAATACTGCTTAATTAAGCTGGTTTGTCATAGTTCAGCTGCGATAGCCCGCAAGGTCAAGGGACTCCGAGGTAGACAACCCGCAACACTCGCGCGCTCGGCGGGAAGTATCGCGGCAGAATGGAGAACTAAGGCGCCCCTGACTCGCCCGCGGGTGATTGGATAATGACTTTGATTAGAACGATTGCTCCATCCTCAGCTATTGTGTGGGATATCGCGAGGACCGACTCTGTTCTGTCGGGCTATATTAGCTGAAGCTGAATGGGAGAATGTTGAATATTGGTAATAGAGTACTATAATAGACGGCTATATAAAATAAATATACCCTTACATCTACAATTTACCCAATGCACTAGCTGCATAAAATTTTTGTATTGCATATTTGGAAATTGGACCTCGAATTTACGATTTTTTTTAACCATATAACACCCTTAATGGACTAAAATTATACTGCAAAGTACTATTACGTCAAAGTCATGCAAATATAAAATTTATGATTTCCTTCCACTTTCTCTAAATAATATTGAAAATACTCGTAATAAATTGTTCCACACTAAGTTAAAACAAATTTTAATCAATCAAGAGTACTGAGGAAGGGCGTTATAAAGGTAGGAGGGACCATGATTGGAAGCTGGAGTATAGGAGAAGCAAAAATTATGTGGGCAAGTATTCCTTTTTGAGAAGAACGGTGAGGGAGTGGAATTTGTTGGACTCTGGGCTTGTGGATGCTCGGAGTGTTGGTGAGTTCGGGGAGGGGCTGAGAGAGTCAGCCGCAAGCAAGCGAGCCACCGTGGTGGAATACCCATAATAGCCGCAAGCAGTGGTGTATGTATGTAATGTGTGTACATACTGCTCTTTTTAATCTTTTAATCTTTAATCATTTTTAAGTAACAAACTTCCTGAGAATATAGTAACAATGTTAAGAGCTTTGTGTCTTAATTTGTATGAATGGCTTGTTAAAATAAGTGCTAGCTTGTGATTTGTTTTTCATTAATATTGTGTGTCATATTAATGTTTGTTTTGTCTGTCTATTTTTCTTTTCAAAATTCAGATCAATAGACAATAATGGTTGCATTTTTTTATTTCATAATTAGAAAATATACCTAAAATTATGCTTTTCTGAATTTTTTCGGATTTTTTGGAGTGCGGGAACTAATTTTAAAAAAATATTTAAAATACCTGAATTTGGGTGGTACACCTGATGGGACAACCGTGACGTCATTTGTCGTGCTGTGATTGGCTGTTGATGATGTCACGGCTGCTGTGATTGGCTGTCGATGACGTCACGGTTGTCCCATCAGGTGTACTACCCAAATTCAGACATTTTAAATATTTTTTTAAAATTAGTTCCCGCACTCCAAAAAATCTGAAAAAATTCAGAAAAGCTTAATTTAATTTATATTTTCTAATTATGAAATAAAAAAATGCAACCATTATTGTCTATTACGACGTGAATCTATGTTTGTCTTGTACAACCTAAAAGTTCAAATACGAATAAAATAAAATAAATAAATAAAATTTAACATGCAAGCATCTAAGGAAAGGCGTAATATTACAAAAAAAAATTGCACCACAATTTTAAGGATTATCGTTATTCGTTACGAAATCTACTACTGGCAAGACACTCATAAGTGGTATTTCAAGCTGGCATGATAATTCAGTCCATATTATTTGGTAGTGTGCATCTTCACATTAACTTATTAATATTTTCATTTGCATATAACTGGCGGTGACGTAAGACAATTTGTCTTACTTATATAGACAATGTTCCCCGCGTGTTCGGTTTCAAATCTGCGACGCGTGGGACACGAGACAGCATGGACAGAGTATCGAATTTTACTGCGAATTGAACGCTCTCAGTAGCCTCTGTGATCTCATGCACTAGAGCTGTCCCGCTTCTCATGTGTCCTGGACAAAAAATTGCAATGTTAATTATAATGAAATATGATGCGATAAGTTATCCATCTGTAACATTTGCCGACGTTACAAGACTGTTATTGCAGCTGCTAAATGTGAATCATACGCAGTGTAGCTAATTAGAGTAAATTATATAGCAAATACCAAATATTAACGCATTTGCTCAAATAGTGTTTTGGGCAAAAAATAAAAATAATATTTTATATATTTTTAAATCAAATTAATGAATTTTCACGTTAATTATAGTAAAAATATACCTTAGGACGGCACGAATGTTATCCCTGCTCTCTATTCATCATGTTTGTGGGATATTTTCACAGTCTAAAGAGATATGGAGAAACTCTTTGGGGATGACTATAGACTTGATGCCTTTCTTCAGTTTCCTTAAAAACCAAAAATATAAATGTACTTATTTTAGAGCTACACAGCGCTAGCAAATTAGATATTGGTAAAATTCGTACTGTCCCGAGGTGTCCGAGACAGTCTGAATATTATCTTATATTGATTATTTACAATTTATATCAATATAATATATACATAAAGAAACGGATTTTCAACTCTTTTCAGAAGATTTTGGGTTATCAATAAATTCCAGCTGCATGATAGCTTCTACATATTATATAGAATCTATATATTAAATTTAAATTTACAATGAATGATTAATGAACCACGACAATCTTTCCAAAAGTTGCTCCATGCAGGTATATTTAAAAAATGAAAGTATGATATTATGCATTTTAAAAGGAAAATAAGACTACATTTACTGATAATGAACTTGTATAAAGTGGACGTTTTAATTTATTTTTGTTGACATGTCTTTTCTTTTGAGGAGTTGAGAGAAATAAAAGTGTAAATAAGATATTAAAGAATATTCACAAAAATTCAGCACAGTTATTTTAGTTCAAAAATTTTTGCCATTTTGCCATTACATTTGACATCAAGAACACTGTCAGGTGACCTGACTGCCTGACTCACCTGGTGTTACCGACGGTGTGCTCGGAGCCCCAGTGGAAGTGGACCTGGGCCAGGGAGTACTGCGAGGGCAGCCCGCCACCTGCCATCTGGGCCGTGCATGGCTGGTGCAGAGTCAGGGTCACTGAGAACACGTGGGGAGTCAGGAACAACATAGTAAAGACAGATGAGATTAGGGAGTTGACGTAGGCGTGCCAACTATAACAAAAGTAAAAAGACACTCAGAAGTCAGAACTAATTGAGTGTCGTATTAAAATTAATTCGCTTTCATCGTGTGTGCTCGGGTGTATTTCGGCTCGTGTTCGGCCAGTGAGGTTCTTCGTTACAAACTATCACCACAATGAACGTTACAAACACGACGAAAAAACAAGTAAAATGTGACGCGCAGTGTAGCAAAAGTTGTAAATATAGTTCTGAACAAAGTAGTCATAGGCGTGCAAACTAACATGTAGATAGACAATGTATACTTGCACTTGCTACTAACTTAAAGTAATTATTATATTTTTTCAACAGATAACAAAACGTTGCATATACATTATATTATATACTGTATACATGAATGGCTTAGTTCTCTAAGGCATTAATAATTATTATACGCACACATAATAATATATAATAGGTTTTTTGACATTAAATATTTATATGATTAATATGTAGATTATATTTACTAGTATTAGGGTTAATTTTTTCTATTCCTCGATCGGCCTAATATAAATTTGCTCTCCTCAACACACCAGAAATTACTCAAATTACATTTATTTTTGTTTCAAATTGTTGGTTCCGTCATAACATACGTATTTCGTATTTTCTTTTTTTCTTCAATTGAAACCTTGAAAGGTACTAGTCACAATTAAGTAACATTTGACTTTAACTTTCTGGCTCTTTGTGGACCCGAATAGAATCGATAGATGACTACTTTCTTGCTCAGTCATTTATTGTAAATGTCAATAATTGTATTATTGACTTGGCAGTTTTTTTACACGTGATGTACTTAAAATATTATTTAAATGTCCGTTTTGTGTAATTGCTATCGTTTTTTTTATTTTTTTTTTTATCGTTACACGTGATACTATTCGTAACTTTGTTGTGTTTTGTTCTTTACAGGTCCGTCATACTGTATAGTTTCACCTGTTTCACCTTTCAACTATTATGCTACGTAACATGTGGGAAATATAATAAAAAATAATAATTGTCCTTCATCCAACTTAAATATTTACATTTATTTTATTTAAACCTTTTTACTCTGTCCATGCTTTATATTTTTCCATCAAATTTGACAGGGACATCTGATATATTAAATGACGTCATCCATATTTTTTTTTTGTTTACCTTCCCATTTGTCTGATTACTTCGTGTGGACCAACTGTAACGTTTAATATGTGAACGTGAGAGTGCGCAAAACAACAATCTAGTTGTATATAAGACGACAGTCTACTCTCAGAATTGTTGTTCCATTATGGATCTCCAGGTACTACAGTTCTTTAGCTGGGTCCTCGGAATTGCTGCTCGCGCGAGTTTGGCACGTCGTGTGTATGCGGTCTTGCTGTTCAGCGTGACCACGGCATCATCACTTCACGTGCTGCGATTATCAGGGGACGCCTCGCTTTTCGGTCTGCGCTCCTCGGACATCAATCTCTCAGTGGGATTCGTGTTCGACGTTTTGGCACGTTCAGCAAGGGTCATCAGTTACATTATCATGCACATTCTCTCTTATAAGCATGAAGATAAATTTCAAATATTATATAAAAAATTACATTCAATTAAATTTAAACTTAATAAAGATTTAAAAAGAAAACAAGGGCCATTATTAGCTACAACTATATTTACAGTAATATGTATTTTTAACACATTATATCGTTTATTTATTATTGATGAAAATAATGGTGGTCTTATAACTATTTTTAGTATACCTTATCATTTTAAATTTTTATTTAATATGTTAATGGAACTTCAACTTTTTACTTTATGTTCAGATTTAGAACAAAGTTATAATGCATTGAACGAACGTTTGAGACAATTACGTACGAGTGACTCTAGTAACTCCCTCACTTCTTCTGGTCATGTGTTAGTTGACTTGTGGAGGCTACCTCAGTATGCTCACCACCACGGCACGCCAGCCCTGCTGATGTCGTACCCTGCTGCGGTTCGAAGCTTGCGGAGAAGTCATGCGGTGCTCTGTGACATGGTGAACCAAGTGAACGTGTTGTTTGGGGTGCGATTGTTAGTCGACTTCAACGCTCAACTAACCGCTTTGATGCTTCGTCTCAAGCTCTTTGTCTCTTGGTTATTTGACGCATTAAACACGGCTACTGAACCTCCTTCTGCTATGGCAAGAAGAGTAGAGTTAGATCGTGCAGTATCAGCTCTATTACTCTGCCCTATTCATATAGGAACTATATTTGTTGTGGTATATTTTTGTGCACGTACTATCCGTAAGGTAAGATCACAAGTAAAATATATTAGGCTCTCACAAGATCAGATTAGCATAAAATTTATTTAGCTAAAAGGTTGTTATTTACACAAAAATAATATAAGAAATTGACCTTTAATAGTAAAAGTGGATATGCTAGTATGATCCTACATGAAGGCTTCATATATAATATTGATCAATTACAATGAGTATGTAGCATTATATCATGTTTTCAGACGGAACAAACTGCAGCTGAGGTTCATAGTTTATTGAATCATGCCTTGGATCGTGAAAGTCGTGAAGAGGTAATTATCAAGCTTTAAAAAATTCATCTCTTCTACTGTGTAACAAATTTTGTTCATTTTCTATTTTATGAGCATTAATAATTATTATTCTTATACCATTTTGCAAGATTAGCTTCACTCATTTTATTTACATTATCATTTTCTTATACCGATTTTTCATTTTCACTCTTTTAAATATATTAATTAATATTTAATATGTTGTTTTACATTGTTAATTTCAGAATTTAAAAACAAAAAAATTAAATCTTCCAGGACCATATAATAGTTACATTGATTTTCAGTTGCAGATTTTCACGCTCCAGCTTATGCAGAGACGTATGCAGTTCACTGCAGCCGGTGTTTTTCCTCTGGACTTCACCTTGCTTTATTCGGTAATATATTAAAAGATGAAATTAACGACGAAAACTATGAAAATTAGTTGAGATGTATACTTTAGAGTATGAAGAAAATAATTATATAATGCAACGGGTGTACCTGTCCATTGACACCGGTCACTTACTTCTTAACTGAAAAACCCCGTAACTTAATTTGGTTCAATTTAATACACTCTGTTGCAGATGATGCCTATATACTAATATATTATTTATTAATAATTAATATTATGTGATACATATTGATATTTTTAGTATGCAGTTCTTGTATTAAAAAATTGTTACTATTATATAGACTCTGAAAAGTGAAATATCTGACAAAAATTATGGATACAGCAACAAAGCTTTATAATTATAAAAAATTTAATAATTTATGGTTTATGTAAGTTGTTGATTGTTACTTGGTCTATACATATATGTTACTCCATATTAAATTATATACCCGAATATAACGTACTATCATACTTGTCATAGCTTAATGATAAATATATAATATTAAATATTAACTCAAATTAATTATAGCAGCTAATTTTATATTCTGCTTTATGAGGTTTATTAGTTTTAATAAAAATAAATGCATTAAATTTTAGAAATATTGTTGATAATGCGTTGTCACAGGAGCTAAAGATAAAATTATTTACCTCGTGAGGTTTTTACAGCTATAGAAAATTAACGAAAATATTTCTTTGCTTCTTTTAGTGAACGTTAAATGTATTATTCGTGTGTTTCAGTTCATGGGTGTGGTCACGACGTACTGTGTGATTCTCTTGCAATTTGGTGCTTCTTTGCCGCGCTACAACGCAGAAATTACACCGTGTTCCTGCACGCAACATCAAAGACAAAACACCTCGTTTTAGAATTACGTAATTTTGTTACGAATTCGCAATATATCACTAAAAAAATTCCTCTGGTAAGATAATAATGGATCTGTTCGTAAATGTTTATATTATAATTACATACAATCGATTCAATCAAGGAAACTTTAGTAAATCTGTGTAATTAATGTAAAAATAAAAATGTAAATTAATGAATATATGAATGTACTTTGTGATGTGTCTCATTTGAATATGAATAAATAATTATTTAAATTTATATATATGAATTATATATATTTCATTGCAGTGCGCATATGTAATTTTTAATGATATTACAATAAAACCAATATTTTGTTGCTTGAATAAAAGCATTTTTATTTTTCCCCTGCGGGTAAAATGAGAAAAATGGTGAAAATCCTTTTGTCTGAGTAGGTGACACCATCGTTGGCCACCACTGTTACCAAATATACCAATCAAGTGAAAGATAATAATTAAGTGAATGAAATTTTACCAATCAAAAGGTGCAGCCCCATTACATCCCATGCAGTAGATAAAGATCAGAGAAGTGTGCGCACATTTGCAATTTATTTTAGCAAAGATATTTTAACAACAACTCTTACTTATTTTTAAACCAATTTAATCTGCATATTCTTCTCTTTATAAATACATTAATCATGCTATAATTATTTTTCTTACTTAAATCTTGAAAAAGCCGTAGCTTCTACGAAACATAGATGTGTATAAAATAGAGGATTCTCTGATTTTTCTTTATAATATTTTATTTAATCATCATGATTGTTTTAAAATATATATAATACGAAAAAAAAAAATTGACTATGCATTTTATTATAAAAAAAATACTGCCGTTTCATTTAATTTATCATGTTTACACGACAATTAAATAGCTTAAATATTAAAATTATATAGCGAGAGTTTATTTTATCTAAATTTTTTGGAGGGTACACCCTTATGAGTTTGAAGAAGCTCGAGGCGGGGTAGTGGGTATATAATAAAGGATAAGGTAGGTGAAGGATGGTGCCACAGCCTGTTACGCGTCCCAGCATTTGCTGAAGTAAGACTGAGGGAACCGTGGAAAACCTCAGTCAGGACGGACACCTCTATTTTTTTTTAATTAATGGACTAAACCAAGTACTAACCACGCTCGACGCAGCTTGACTTCGGTGATCTAACAAGAACCGGCCAATGCACTGCATAGACTACGTGACAGTGAGCACAAACTGAGCCGAAATTATAATCGAGGTGTACGTGTGCCAAAAAGTTCACGGTGGTCCCACTTGGACCAATCAGTCACACAAAATTGTTACATAGAAGTAATGACGTCACAGGTCTGTAAGTTCAATGTTACAAGAGTATAATGTTGCGTCAACAATTTGATTGAAGCACTTTAACAACAATTAGTTTTACTTTAATATTGTTCAAATAGTATTACAAAGCACTATATCAATGTCTCTCCTCCAATAATAGCACATGACACAACTTTTTTACTATAGTAAATTTAACTGGTTATTTTATAGGTGTTAATTAACTAGAATCGTTACTGATCCACGCTCTGAGCTCAAAGCGAGGATTTGACTGTGACTAAACGCTTGGCAGCTACCATGTTGGCCCACCCCCAGCTCTGCAAACGTACCTTGCTGCATGATTCATTAACCAACGAGCTCGCTGTCAAACGCACTAGAGGTCACTTAGGGGAGACGTAAAATTAGCAACATTCCAGGCGAGAGTGAAAAATTATACGTTAATTTTTTTTAAATCGAAATAATAAGTTAACACATTAATCTGGCAGCCTATTACAATTCTCGGAATCTCTTTTTAAAATTTTAGTATTTAACTGTGCAACACATTTTATGTTTAACTTTGAGTAATAATAGAAGTTACTAATTTCACTATATATCATCCAGTTTGAATCTTTCAGAATTTACAGTGAAATAATCATAATATCAACTTGTCAAATGAATAAAATTGTAGCAAATTTTATTACTTGAAGTTAAAAATAAATGTATACTTTAGAGTTAAATACTAAAATTTTAAAAATGTATTCTTCCAAATATTTTAATAAGTTGGCAAAGCTGCCAGAAAAAAAATGTAATTTATTATTTTGATTGAAAAAATATACCAACGTATAATTTATTTCAATGTATCATGTACTGTACTGTATGTACACTCCTCGCGCGCCTCTGAAAAGTTCCCTTCTGCAGCCTTGTTAATCACCATGTCTTGGAAGGATAATACCGCGGGGAACGGTGAAGAAGGAAACTTTTCAGAGGCGAGGAGTGTACATTATATAATATAATATATTAGAAATATAAATAGAAATGACACGGGAACACCAAAATAACCAAAAACTTAATATTCTGAAAATATATATATTCAAATCATGATATTTTGATATTAATTTGTGATGTTTCTTATGCAAAATAATTTGTTTGTTATAATTATTTTTTAAAACTAATCTTACGGGTTATACTGGAAAACATAATGTGTTTTGTAATGAGATTTTGCGGCTACTGGAAAACATGTGTTTTGTAACTAGTACGATTTTTTTTATATAATTCGATCATCGAAAGATGCGTCATTATATAACACAGAACACGTTGTTCAATGTGCAAACTTGGAGATAAAAACTCCGTACGTTGTGATGTGCTAAGTACATGAACTGTCACTCATCGCTGGTTTTTGCCCTCTTTAATCCTCTCAAGAGACGCCGGCGTCCACGCCAACGAAAACAAGGCAGGATATTTGCGTCAGACTACACAAGATGTCAGCTAGAGCTTGAGATGAAAGTAAACGTGCTTCATAAAGCACCGAGTTTATGCACGCTTGAGATTTGGCACACGGCGCTTTTCGATTAAAAATATTCCCTTATTTTAAAGTACATAATTATAATTTGTCAATATTCAATATTTTTTTCTGCATAAAAAAAAAGCTGTGCATGCAGACTTTTTAACCTGAATATTAATTTTATAACAACTGATATACCAAAATGCATATCATTTGCCAATGCAGTTAGTAGCTTGCAAGTGGGTTGTCTACTGCTGTCAGTTCAGATTAGTATTATCACATCGGGACACTGGTCAAACAGTGTTAGTTTAACTATTTCTGGGAAACTGGAAATGGCCGAGTAAAGGGTACATAAAGTCAGCATAGCAAAGGTGTTGTTAGACACAAAACCTTTGATAAGTAGCATCATGATGTCTCACGAGACCTTGCAGAGTGCTTGTGACTTCGCTTAACTTCTGTTGTTAGGATGCTATGTTGTTGTTTTTTTTTAAATATTTTTAAATTTCAAACAATGTAATTTAAATCAGTTAAATCGTGTAATGGAATTAAATTGACAAGATATTTTTTTAATTGTGAACGACAGTGAGATAATGTAATTTAGAATATGAAAAAGAGTTGTTAATTCTAAAAATAAATGGTTGCAAGAATTAAATAAAAAAAATTACTTCAGTTACTTGATTGAGACTGCATGCAGTTCTCAATAGGAATGGGAAAAGCACCAAACTAGCAGCAATACCGAAAAGTTCAAAGTTCAAATTCACCGCGCCTCTATATACGGGTCTTTCACCATCGTTCACCATGCACCATAGAATTACATATGACGTCACAATTTTGTAGGCAAAACATTGTTAGCGGCATAGCAGATAATTAATTAATGATTAATTAATTTTCGGTCTCGAAATTAATTTCTCCTGCAGACTATTCGCATTATTTCTTTTATACAAGAAACTCCCGTAAGATTGCGTCTACAAACACGAGGTAAATTTCATGGCGTCTCGAGGATCAGACGAGGAGCTTACACGTGTGTCCGTTGTTCTTGATGGTGACGTTGGCGGGCGCCTCATACTGGAAGAAGACGAGCGGCTCGAAGTAGCGCGGGTGAGCCACCACCATCTCAAGGTCGATGGGCGACTGGAAGCGGCCCGAGCTGCACAAGCCCGTCCACTCGTGCGGACCTGAGGACACGAGTTTAGTGGATTTTATTGATTAGAATCGTGTCAATGTCAAGTGGTAATGTCATCCGAGACCCCTCTTTCTAACACAGATCTGTGTGTCATATTATCACATGCAGCTACAAATTAAGGGATAACCATATAATACTCTATATCTATATAGAGACACGTGTCCATCACGTCACTTTTGTCGTGTCACGTGGTACAAATAGCCACGTCTACTCCACGTCTAGACATATATGTAAAAACTACCACGCCTCTATTCTCGGATAAACATGTCCTTTCCACGTTTAAAAAGTCAGTCCAATATTATGGTATACCTACGTCACTGCCCTCGTCTATAGCAATTAACACGTGCCATTCACGTGGTATACACATCCACGTCTCCTCATGATAAATAGCAATGGAGTATCGACCTCATGCAATTTTTTTTATTGCAGAAATGGATAAAGGGTGCAACTGCAAAGTTATGTTATAATTCTATTTTTTATTTTTTAGAACCCGGAAATTATTTTTAAATAATTATTGAAAGTACAGATAGAGGCAGGCGTCAAGAGGTGTTACTTCTTTAATAAAAGGATAGGTCTCTTGAAGAATCTGCAAAAAAAAAAAACAGAGTAACATAACTTTGCACCCTCTATCTGCAATAAAAAATTTTGAGGGACTCGATAATTAACACACGTGTCAGCCACGTGTACTTACCGTTGTGCTTGCCGTAGCTCCAGTCATGCCCGCCACCCTCGCACGACGCTAACATGCCTGCAACACACACAAATAGTTTTTAAATCATTTTCTCTTCTCAACAGCTCAAAATTTATATTTTCACTTGCTGCGCAGCATGCATGTATAAGCGAGCATCTATTTACATTTGACATATATGCTTGAATAGTGCTTGAATAGAGTTTGAGGGTGGAGGTGGAGGAGCATATCGAACTCGCTCAATTTAAATATTGTTATTAAATTATCATCAGAAGTATACTGAAAACAGGATATATGAATATGAATAATCACAAAGCATAATAAATATTTACTATTTATGATAAATTATGATATTATTATACTCTCCCTAGTCATTGCATTGTCAATCACTGTTGACATGAATGCCTCTGTATCTCATGCAGTATATTATGAGAATTATAATGCATTGATTTGGAAACGATTCTGTCATTGCAGCAGAATAATTAATTTCAACTCGACTGCAGGCAAATAATTATCGCACGTGCATGTGATCATTGCATCTTAATTATTATTTTTTTTACCATTGTTATCAGATCTATTAAGTTCTTAAGGAAATATATATAAAAATACCTTATTCAATTCTTTAATTAAGCAAGTATAATATTAAATCTCGTTTAATTGTTTAATATTTCATGCAGTATACGTACATGATGTTGCAACAGACGCATTTTCAACAATAGTCAACATTATTAATCAAAACGTAATATAAAATATCAAACTTCATTAATTACAATATTTCTCGTTTGCTGGTCGACCCTGTCCTCTGCATGCCCCTCACGGTTGTACTTAAATCAGACCGATGGCACAAAACGATTATCCAGACGTCTGTGTCGTCACAGTGTGAGCTGCTTATACATGTTGTAATTCATATTATCCTTACTGCTTTTCGATTGTATAATACGCAATGTTTATTTTGTTGAGTAGTCCTCTATGATCCTCTATCCTCTATCGGCTGAAGCAGTTTTTAAAAAAAAAAAAAAAAAGCTATTCTACGTATCTCTGGCAGCACTGTTCGCATGGCACCACACAGCTACCGTATTAAGTCTGTTTATAAACCCTGCTCAGACTACAGACACAAATTTCTGCACTTGATGGACCCCTTGTTCAAGTACACGAAGAAATATCCTACACAACTTTAGGGTTTACAAACAGTCCAAATATCTTGACGTTTAAAACGTTGCCACCAACATTTTTCAAGAGAGGTATCTTAAAAAGTCAACAGGTTGTAAAATTTATTACTTTATTGATAGTTTGATAAAAACTTATTATTATCTGACAAAGACTATTACAAATATATCAATTTCTTCGTTATCTTGGAGCCAATAATTTTGATTGATTTGTTGCGTTTATCCGCTCCTCTCTCAACAAATAATATAAATGGATTTAAAGAAATAACATCTAATTTTGACGGGTGTCTAAGCAAATTTACATAATTGTGATATCAACAAAGATGCCATAAAAAATTACAGTAAGTGCTCAATATTTCTACCGATTCATTTTACAAAATCTCCTTTTGCAAACCCACATTTACTGTCACATCACAAAAATCATTGTTGATTCTAATCATGTAACTGCATCTATCTGCAGAGAAATGAAAGTTGCATGAAGGTCGGTGCATCATCTTTACATGAAAGTTGCACATGCAGCTATAAGGTCTGCTCATCACGTCTGAGACAATTTATTACGCAGACCTAGTGACAATGTTATTGCTGCATGTACCACTGTTTATTATATGCATGTACGGAGGAGGCAAGGAGCGTGTCAAGGGCGAGGTCATAGGATAACAGCAAGGAGACGAGTACAGAGGAATCTTCTGATTGTGTTAACATAATGAGAATTAATTGAAATTTTGAATTAACTAGAAGAAAATAAATTAATGAACGTAAACCCAACATGGATTGTTACGTAAATATAAATAAAAAATGTACAATTGTTAATTTTAATGTTATTTCATTATTGTGGCAATACTGACATTATTATTTACATTTTAGCCATTGTTTAGTATATTTTCCACCTTATGTTGAACTCAATTATATAATTTATATAGCATTTTTTAGTGTAATATAGAATCACATTCATAATGAATTATAATCATACGTTATGTAAAAATAAAATATTTGCTTCATATTTTAGATGAACATTATAATATATTATTTATCTATTTTATTACTATACCATATATTATATAGTATACAGCAATATATTGTATTAAAACATGCAAGCAATGTTATTTTTTCTGAAAATTATTACTATAGTACATGAAGAAGCAGCCATTTAGCTTAATTAATAATACATATTGCATTTTTAAATATTATTTTTAGTCCGTAAACAAGATATAATCTTCATCAGATGACTTTTTTTTATTAATTATATTAATCACATATTACTGTATATTATGTGTATAACCATGGCATATCACGATGCATTTTTGATAATAATTAATTACATCCAGACACAGACTGTTAAAAAATGACACTTTCTTTTAATTATTGACAATTTTGCATAATCCTTATTCTCTCTGTGATTGACAAGTCACCCACAGTTCAAGGTTAAAAAATGACATTTCGTTATCAGTACTGATTCTTGTTGACGTATTGCTCCGACATGTTCATTTAAAAAAATACATACATTAAGTTCCTTTAATATTTAATTTTGTTTGCAAGTAATTAATTATAATAAAGAACAAACTACATGCACTTTCCAGTTCACAAAGAAAAGTGAAAAAGTCAGCCGTCTGAAAAAGAGAAGTAAGTACATCTCTGTACAATATGTTATTTGCCACAGTGGGATACTCTGTGAAGAAATTCAGACACCGTTCAAACACGAGGTCCTTGTGACGTCACGCTGGAGGTCTCTGAGGGTGGCTGCGCTAAGTATGGTGCTCCGGACAGCGCAAGTACCAAGTGGACAGAGCTTGCCACAGTGAAGTATGGAGGGTCACAGAGCTGAGTGTGGGTGTGGTGGTTCTCTGGTCGCTGTGAGGGGACAGATAGACGGATTGGAATAGGATAGGGACACGGATATATAGAGATTGGGATAGATATTTATATAGGGATAAGGTCGACACGGATATATATAGGGACAGTGACCGGAGAACAGCTGATGGGAGACCAGACTGCGACGCTTGAAAGGTCTGGACCGGTGCCACAACCGCGCGAGGTTATTTTTCTTTCTTTCTTTTTTTGGGGGGTGGGTGTTTCTAGTGAAGTATTTGTTTAATTTTTTAACTGAAAAGTGGTGCATGTAAATTTGTTAAAAATAATTTAGATAATACAATTTAGCATTTATATAATACTGATTATTAAGGAATTGAGTGCAATCAAAATTAAATATTATATTAAATCAATTAATAAGTTCATGTTGAATTTGCTAGCTATAAGATTACCTCACCTTGGGGTTAGGTAAATAAAGTTGCTGACTCCAAGTGAAGCTAGTTACATAGACAGCAGGGGCACCACTTTGATGCTGCTGAACAAGTTGCCTAACCTCACGGCGAGGTGCTCAAATATTAACGTCAATATGCAGTTAAAAATTATATTTAAAAAATAGTCAAGTGAAAAACATGAGTGTATATTATACATTACCGAATAATTAAATCTAAATAATTTCATTTTTTATAACAAAAATCGTACATTGTATTACATGAGACTTATGATCGTTTGTTTCAGCTAAAATATTTTAGAAAA
Organism: Siphlonurus alternatus; assembly: GCA_949825025.1. Taxonomy (NCBI): domain Eukaryota; kingdom Metazoa; phylum Arthropoda; class Insecta; order Ephemeroptera; family Siphlonuridae; genus Siphlonurus; species Siphlonurus alternatus. The sequence goes on from OX463779.1 coordinate 40,078,085, forward strand.
AGAGGTTGATCATCCAAAAAATATATCCTCGATTTCAAAAAGGATAGAAAGTAGTCTTCGAATTACCCTCGAATTTTTCATGAATTGATGTGACTGCAACTAACAGTCATAAGTATTTTTTTTATATATACTTATAAAATTAAGTGTTCTTCGTTTATTACAAAAACTCCCTCCTATATAATTATATACGATTGTTGATTGTAGACTGTCCACTATTAACTTCAGTTCGAAATGTTCTACAGGCAATTAAATAGACGCTCAACAATGGTCTGATACGTTCGAAAGCGGGAAATTCGACAAATTTACTAAAACAGGAAAAATCTCGTGGTCGCGTGCAGTTTGGCGGAGCTCCACCTCTCGTGCCGGTCAGCTGACGACCTCTACCTTGTGGGGCGCTCTGGCCGCCGTCCAGGACACAAATGGACACTCTCGTGACACCTTGAGCCGTCAACCGTGAGACTGGCGCCGTCGACATTGTTGGTGAAATCCCTTTAAACTTGGGGTCACGTCTACATCACCAAAGCTTTAAGTGGTCCGGTGTGCCGTTCTTTTTTTTTTTTTTTTTTTCCCATAAATTTAATTAACCCACCTTGTTAGAAAATTTGAATTTTGGACTCAGTAAACTATTAAAGCTATTAATTTGGAACCATTTCCTAATCTCCTACCCCCCCTCTTCACTTATGGGTATTCTGATAATGACTCAAGATTCGAGCTTATGTTTCTCTAAAAAAAATATTTAATATCAATGCCAGAAAATCATTTTTACATAGGTTTGAATAGGACGGTGAAAACACTTGAAAATCAGCTGAATCTTGTATTACTCTCTAATTGGATAGAATAATTTAGACGATTGGAAATTGGAATAGATGTATTAATTATTAATATAGTTGTTTTTCGAGTCGACATTAAAAAGTAAGCATTTATAACTACATTAAAATTTATAGCTCTATTATAGTGGACAACCTGAATGATTTGTTTGAGTATTAAAATATGACCTCAAATACATCACAATTAAAAAAAATTAGACCCTTTAACACCCGGCCTTATCAAGTCATCTTCAAAATTCTGTGACGTCAAAGTCAACGTAAATTTTGAACACTACACAAGAAAAATCGTTACATAACGTAATATATAGTCTCTAATAATTTTGAGGGTGTTACAGAGGGTTAAAATTATCTTCAAAAGAATTTGATGATATATAATTCAAAGTCCACATGTAAAAACAAGAACAAAAATATCATGCAGGTTGTGCCTGTACATATAATATAGCTCTATATGTATACTTTATGTATTCACTGCTAAGGGAGGGAAATGACACGTTGCAATTTTTGCTATGGTGCCTTGTATAATTACTTCCCCTGTATCACTTGGTAACAAAATAGCTTTATAATAATAAAGCTTTAAACGCCTATACTGTATATACCACGTCCATACTAGGGAGTTCTTATATTGATGATAATATCTGCCACTATCGATATAAAACATTTCCATCATTAAAACTCCTTTCATATTTTCTACGGTAGCTGACAGTACATAATTATATTATAATATAGTTGAAGATCAGAGAGGGAACTCGTGAAAATGCAATAAAAAATTACAAACAAATTTTATTAGCAATTTAGTCAGTAATAAATATTAAATATAATCAATAAAAATCATGTTTGGTATGAAAAATAATCCATAAATTTATAGTGACGACATTAATTACGTTAAAATATATTTTAAAAAAAATGGAGGTAAATTAGGTGTTTTTGTTTTAAACTTTAAAGTTTTAATTTTAGTTTTTGGATAGCTTCATTGCAATGCAATGTGAGTTGTGGTGGGAGTCTGCAACCTCAGATTTTGTTCTTTAATAAATAAATTGAAATTTAAACGATGCTGTGATTTTAATTCCCTAAGGCCTTATTACTCAAAGACTGTCCGGTCTATAAACAGTCATTATATGAATCTTCCCATGTAGTACAAATGCATCAAACAATATATGTATATGATATATGCTATTAAGGATGATAATATTCTATTATTTCTATTAATCACAATCATTCTCCAATTTGCATTTCATTCTCTTGTCAGTTTATATAATAGTGTTTATATATTTATTACCAAATTTTATAATATTTACTCCATTTATTATAATATTATAACAAAAAAACAATAAATAAATATTGAGGGCATTTTTGACGGATCATTATTTTTATGCATCCTGATATATTAAAATATTCTAAAAATAGTATAAACAATGTTCATGTTGAGTTATGTTAACCATTCCATACAAATGTCTGTACACAAGTCAGGAAGATTCTTTAGAAAAACAAAATAAATGTTTACTTAGTAAAATTTTCGCTTTTTCTATTCTACACAAACGTATATTTTTACAACAACTTTTTGTTCAGGGACGAAACTGCTTGAGTTTATTGTAGTCCATGAAACACGAGGTCTCGGCTTTGTTTGAAACCCTATCACTCACGATTTGAAGATGTTTGGAGAAGCTCCTTAGCACCATCTTCACAGAGTACTTGACAGCGTTCGCCAGACGTATTTTAGAAGCTAATTTTACACCAGCAGTGCTATGTATTGCAATATACGTACAACCTAATTTATTTTCTAGAATATTGAGCACACATGTTGTAACTGTGTACTAAAATATTATTACGAAGATTCTTATATTAGATTATTTCATAAAATTATAGAAAATCAAAATAAAAGAACACACATTTCTGTAGAACTGTTAAGTTTGGAAGTTAAAAGTTATCTTTAATTCTCATTAATCAACTGTCAATTATAAATACTGATTAAATACTGATTTTGTTAATTAAGCAAAGTGAACTTCAAAGTCATGGCAATTTAAATTTAAAAAATAGAATGCATGAAAGTCAAATCTGACTTTTTTTTTCCATCGATTCTGAGAAGTTAAGTCCGTCATATCTCTGTACTGTCACTTTTTTTCTTATCTGTCGTCTCATTACCACCAGTGATTGTGTCGATCTTGCTTTGAGAGTCTTGGCGCGGTGCCTCACATCATGTACCACTATGTAATACATGCAGCATTATTATAAATACGTTCCACATGTAGCGGCGTCTAACGCGTCTGTATACTATAACAGCTCCACTTAGGCGTTTATATGTTTATATGATAGGTCTTTTGACATATTTATAATATATAATATGCGCCCAAATAAGTAGAGCTACGTACGCACGTGCAGTATTAGATTTTTCAGATTTTTGTGTATTTTATTGTCAATTAATATAAATTACAATATATAATTTATATGTAACTGACAAAACCAGTATGGTGGGAGAATTTGATAAAATTTCCAAAAAAATAATTAGAAAATATTTGATCACACATATTCAGTTTTACAGCTCCGATTACTATTAGATTTAAAAAATAATTGATATATCAGTATAATAATTTATATAGCTTATTTTAATGTTATACTATAATTTAAAATATGCTGCAATTAATCGCTGAATTTAAATTATTGCTGCGTGCTGTTGATTTCATCAACATGCATAATTATTCGCAACACTATTATGGCTTATGAATTTGCATAAATATATAATTTAATATTAAATACTTAATTGCTATATAGTTGAAACAATACGCAGCATGGCTGATGACACATAATATTTATAGTTTTAGAGCATTAATTTTTATAAAGCAAAGAAATGTATTGTGCTAATAATCTCATGTAGTGGTTTGCTAATTGAGGGCGATATATTGATTGATTGTAATCAAGTTATCATTAATCGATACACTACTGGTCACGTGGTATATATCTTGAATCTCATATACATCACCGAACGTTTTTACTCGAGTATGAAACGCAATATTATTATATTATCAATATTGGTGCACTTTTTACACGCTGTTGTACATAATAAATTCGGGAACCGCGTGGCCCGCGCCACGCTGCAGGGGCGCTTGACGTAAGCAATTTCCACTGCCATGTAACAATGTAATTAACCAGAGTGGTCCCCGCAATATTTTGGGCTTCATTGCTGTTAATTGTGTTTAATTTATGTATATTAAACAATTAAACTCTTGTCGCATAGCTTCTATTAACTTCCATGTTCGCTACTCTAGGGAGGGCTATAATAAAAGACATCATTTATCAACACTTGGATTGAAATGAAATCGAAAGATCGGAAAGGTGGAATTATATCACTTCTCGTTAATTTTAAGTTCAGTCCATTTTAAATAATTGTATGATTACAATTACAAAAAAATTAAATTTCGATTAATAAAACAATTATTTTTATATATATAGACATACTTTTGTTTGTTCTTTGCTGACTTTGCTCTTATCCTGAGATTTCTATCAGTCAAAAATAATTTCATCTTTTTTTTTTTCAGGGCAATTTATAATTTTACTGTCATTTTTTTAACTCCAGAATCAAGTGAGAAAGGATACATTGTATCAACTATAATAATAAGCTAGTTCAAAACTAAACAATTACACTCATTATATTAAAGCAATGTGGATAATTCAAATTTCATTTCGATCTTTTTAGCATATTGATTAACGTCGATTTATTGTTTTTTCTGCATATCGATGGTGTTACTTGCATTCTTTTTACTTCTGAATCAAGACGCACCCAAATCCATGCGGCTGCTCTTAAGTCTAAGATCGACACACAAGATTGTCCTGTTGATCCAATAACAAACCCCATGCACTGACGCCCTCCCGCGGTTCCTCGAGTGTAGAACGACAGAGGTCATATGGCACGGTCCGAGAGTGTGTGATAACCACGGGTGACAACATTTTTATCTCCGGGTGACGCCGAGATCGCCCCACGACACTACACCTACTGGCTAAGTGCTTAGTTAATTATTAGCCCGATTAACGTTATGGAGAATAGAATATGTATAATGATTATCACGGTTTTACATTAACGATTACCCTACATAATCAGAAAAACTCTTGTTTTTAGCAATATTAATGAACCATGCAGTTGAGATAAGAGAAGAAAAAAAAAGTTGATAAAGTCAGAGGGAGTCGAGAAAAAGAAGAAACTATTTAATTTACATAAAATCTTAACAGTCAAATTTCATCATGAATTGTTATAGGATATAATATATATATAAATAAAAACATTGGTATTTTGTTCTTACTAATTAGTTCATAATTAAAATATAATTGTAATTAATTTTTCATATTTAGACATATGATAAAACCAACATCAGAAATTTAAATATAATTTTTTTTTATAATTTAGAAATCAAATTTCAATTTCATGATGCATTAATTGTTAATTGCAAGATACATAATGTCCATAAATATTTATAATTGTTAATTCTGTTCATTCTAATTGGTTCACAATTTTAAAAAAATTTATACTTGTAATTTCTTCTTTTTTTTCATGCGTATTTTACGACAAATCGAACATTTGTGAAAAAATTAGTCTTTAATTACTAAAATACAACGATATAATATATCACTTCTGGTGTAATAAAATTAAATCTAATAAAATATTGTCTAGGGAGATCAGCCAGGAGAGTGCCCCGAGCTGCATATCGAGTTGCCAATCTCACAATTCAGTAGCAGATCTCTGCTGCATAAGCATAGGGACGCACGCGGCCGGCGGGAGATCGAGTTTAACGACTAATAAAACGCTCCACGGCTCGCTCAAACGATAAAGACGGCCGGCGTATTATTATCTCATCTAATTCACATTATAAAAAATCAATTTAATTATTAACTGGGGAGATCAATAATTTAATCTCATTGTCATGACAAATTCACAAACTCGATATAAAAATTGAATAACTTGAAAACATTAATTATATTACATAATATCACTATATATGATATAACAATTTATAAATTAAGACAGTGTCCTAATATATATAGATATTATACATGTTCTTTAACGATCAATTTACAAAAGGAAGTTTAAAATTAGCTTTTACAATTATTCAAATTATACCTTTTTTAAAAATCTCAGATCTTACTTGTAAGTGCATGCTGAACAATTTAAGTATAGTAATTGTCTTCTTTTAAAACTAGAAAAAAAGTCTTGATATAATTAATCTTTATAACAGTTGCAGGTAAACAAGGTGTCATTATTAGATAAAAGTGACGTAGGTAAGTTGCTGGCGACATTCCCAGTTGTCCTACCTGCAAGGCAGATTGCGATGATGATCCGCGGGGAGGCTGTTCGGCGGTTCATGGTGACACTCTTCTGATGGGCTGTACGACACTGCGGGCAGGATGTCGGCGGACGATCGCGAGTAGTCTCCTCCACACCACTCGGCTAATAGAGCGCCGCCTCGCGCGCCCAGGCAAAATCACGACCTACTCTATCCCTCCTCCCTCTATGACGATGATGATATTCATTCAGAAGCAGTTTGATCCCCCACATGCTATATAGTCATTCAGGCGGGGAGAGAACAGATTACACGTATGATATATTGGCTTTATTGTAATAGACGAGCTTTATCATTAATATAGGGTGTGGGTGACACGGGGGGAATCATCAGATACTCTCCTTTGTTGCAAATTTAAGATATTAAAATATTTTGAATTCATTCATTATATATAATTATATCAGAGAACATATCAGAGACTTTTGTATCTTATGACCAGAAAATTGACCACCAAGATTTCAGAAGGTTATTCCTGTTTTCCGGGAGTAAATGAAACAGCTAGACGCTACGTTGCAGTGGCGCTATTATACCGTCCCGAGAAATATGTAAACTTCTGAAATATTGGTAAATTTTTCGGCCTTAATTAAGACGTAGAGATCTCTGATGGTCTCTAACATTTCTGCATCACATACATCTTGTGTACAAGAGCCATAATGTTATAATGGTAAATTACGTAAAAAAATATTATATAATCCACCCGGAAAATTTCCTTCGCCAAGATCGAGCGTCGATTATTGTTCGAACATTTATTAAACAAAACATCATGTTTTTTTTTTTTTTTTTTTTTTTTTTTTTTTTTTTTTAAATTTAGGTGACATGAGATAATTTCAACCCCTTTTTAATTTTTACCATAGCTAGATATAATTATATTAATCATAAAAGAATAATGAAAAAATAATAATTGAATTACATATTACCCGAAGTTGATAACTTAAGAGTTTAAGTGTTTCATTTATAAAATTTAATTAATTATATTTATTTTTATATTCATAACTATTTCAAATTTTTTATAATTAAATCATAGTCTTCTGCAGATTAATTCTTAATTAAAAGAATGGTTTGAGAATTAAAAAGCTTGAAAGAAACGATCGAGAGAGAGAGAGGAGAGAGAGAGAGAGAGGAGAGAGAGAGAGAGAGAGAGAGAGAGAGAGAGAGAGAGAGCAGACTAGGACAGTCGATAATTTAAAAAAAAAATATTTGTTGTCCTGTCTTTTTGTCGATAATATTAATTTTACGTCATTATATTATATAATTCATTAAAATAAATATGGTTAATATACTATTACTATCGTTAGACTGCAACAAAAACTGTTAGAAAATTTTGATAGTTCATTATCGATGGAGTAATATTATAAATAATATAAATAAAACGATAAGAAAGTAAACAGCCGAGAGACGAGGATATTTTGATAACGAAACTTCACTCGCACTCTCAATACGAGGATCAACTAGTCAAAACTTCCCTTCTTACATTTCAAGAGGTTCGTTATCGACTAGCTCAGATCAGCATAATGCAAACACATGCACTCCTTATCATCCCAAACGGTCTCGTTTTCGTCCGAAACCATGCAGTATAAGCAATGTATATCATGAATGACCCGGATTGTTACACCATTTTTCGTATCGCTAGAGTCTATTCGAGACTATTATTTACATGATGATATGCATGAAGAAGAATCTTATATTTTATAAACATTATATATTTATACATACATATATAACAGAAATAGACACATCCTCATACCATGCAGTGCGTGCATAAAAGCTTCGTAAAAATGTTTAAAACAGAAAATGTTAGAGATATTCGTATTAAAATTCTCTTGCTCTCTGACGATCTGGACGCCCCTAAAATATACTAATTACAAATTTTATACCATTTCTTATCACAAATTTAAAATATTTGGTGGCATTTCAAATTTTTTATTTGTAAATAATACATGAACTCCTTCTTTTGGAGACATTAATGATCGTGTACTCTTTTTTTTTTTTTTTTTTTTTACAAGGACACCCCTAAGAGCTTACAGCTCGCGGCGGGGTACTGGGTAGGGATAAGGTAGGGAACGGATAGTGGCCACGGCCTGCATGCTTACGCGTCCCAGCATTCGCTGAGGTGAGACTGAGGGAACCGTGGAAAACCTCAGTCAGGACGGACACCTCTACTTTTTCTCAGTGGACCAAAGCAATGTCCAAAGCCTGGGGAACCACACACAAGTGCATCACTGCACTGGGTGGAAAGCAAGATGAATTTACCCCAGGGAGGGAGCAGCGTATTTTTTACTTGAAACGGTCACCCATCCAAGTACTAATCACGCTCGACGTAGCCTGACTTCGGTGATCTAACGAGAACCGGTCAATGCACTGCGCCACGCTCGACCTCTATAAAAGTATTAAGTTAAGAAGGTAGACCTGATCGATGTATTTAATTAAATATATATTTAAATTATTTTTTGATCGAAGTATATTTTGCAATTAAAAGATCAATGCACTTATAAAGTATAATTTTGTTGTAAATGGAATAGATCGAAGCCTGCATGTTATTTTTTTTTATTGTATATGAGAGAACCTCATATTTTTTTCCAATTTTTTGAACCAGGCTGTGACAATTAACCTCAAAATTGAAGTAAAAGGCGTTGTGACATCAAAGTCATGTCTGTCCGAACATCTTTTCCTACGTCTAATATTTGCATGCCATGACTATGACGTGAAAGTGTTTTTTATAGCACGAGAGTTTAAAATTTAAGAGTAAGATAACGCCACCAATGTTAAAAAAAATCACTCGCACAAAAATTATGAAAAAAAAAAAAAAAATTAAAATGTTCTCCTCTACACCCCCTATCAGTAGCTAAAATATCAGGTGTACAAATACGATCTAGTTTTTGAGTTATAAATTTTTAAAGTTGACTGCTTTAACATGCTGGAGAAATGGAACTTCCATGTTAAATTAGTCAACTTTAAAAATTCATAACTCAAAAACTAGATCGTATTTGTACACCTGATATTTTAGCTACTGATAGGGGGTGTAGAGGAGAACATTTTAATTTTTGTTTCATAATTTTTGTGAGGGATTTTTTTTTTTTTTTTTTTAACATTGGTGGCGTTATCTTACCCTTAACCCTTAAGTGTGTTAGAAGTTTCAAAAAATGCCTGTTAAGAAATAACAATACAAATTACAATCGAGATCCTCTTTCAAATATGCAGTAAAAAAAAATGTCATTGGCCATTGATGCCTGTTGTTTTGCATTGTGATTTAAATTATATAAGACAGTAAGAAATAGGCAAATTTTTGTTTCAATAAAAGTATGGAAATATAACAAAAACTAATAATAATAAAAATTATCTATCCTTGGAAATAACTTTGTAGGCTCTAAAAAGAGAAATAAAAATAATAAAATTTATATACCATTGACGTCATTTATTAATCATAATATTAAAATTAACTTGACATGGAGTCATAATTAATTGCAGTATATCACCATGACCCTAAGAGTTATATTGTATAGTACATGTACCGTGGTGATGTGGTTTATTATGTACATTAATTAAAAAACAAAAAAAAACGTAATATTTACATAATATGATACAGCAGCAGCAGACAGCACACTTTGTTAGATTGAGAGAAAAAAAAAATACTTTTATTAAAAAATAACTTAAATATAATAATGGACCAACAAACATATATAATAATATATTGTTTTTTTATAAATATAATAAAAGAAAAAAACATTTCCAGTTTAACGAGCAGCGTTGTATGCTCAAATTATTATTAATTAAGTTTTGTATCAGTCGTTAACCATAATTTATCAAGAAATTGTAAATTAGGAAAGTCCTAAATATCAATTAAAATATAAATTATAAGGTCAATTCTTTACACCATCACTTGAAAGGCAAACTCAGAATATAATAAATTAATTTGGATTTTGGGAATTTGCTGACCAGCAAAATTCGATGTTTGGTTATAAATAACAATAAATTTTGCTACAGCCCTATTATTTGTTTATAAGTACAACTATATATATATTTTTTTTTACAATATTTAGGGATGACAAAAATAAGGTATTTTTTTATATTCTGAGCTGCTTTTGAAATACTTTTGTAACACAACACTAATTGCTTTGACATTTTTTTTTTTCACTATCACAAAATGATTTATTAAAAAAATACTGGAATGCAGTTTTAAACTATATTAATAATAAAAAAAACATTACATAATAATATTAAAAATATAATATAAAAAAAAAATTATTCAAAAGAATTTATTGGAAATGATTGCAGGAAATGCAGTACTAATTTAACCATATTGCTCTGGAAGGAAGAGTTAAAAAACTCAAAATACTTCTCAGTTACGTACTGTTGTTTTAGGGTTGTGATCCGTTACAGCTTGGGAACGGTTTTGAAAATTTAGACCAGCTTTCAACGAAAATTGATAGTTGGAGAGGTCATCAACCTCTCTCAAGCAAAATTTGAAATTAGCTGGTCCTGTATTACGAGTTTGGTTCAGAACCGTTCTCAACTAGTAATAGACAGCAGCCTATGTAACAAAAAAATAAGGTTTATAACAATGGTAAAAAAAAAAGAAATGATAAAATACACAAGTTGGCCGTACCACATTTCCTTTAGACTAGCATACGTGATGTAATAAAGGTTAAAAATGATAAAAAGACAACATACAAAAGACATGGTCAATAAAAAGGATATACATTATAAAAATTAGATTAATAATAACAAACAATAATAATATAATAAAAACTTTGTGCTGCCTGCACCCAATAGTTTAGAATAATTAAGTTTTGGCGGCAGCATAAGAGCTCCAGGCAACACAGTGGCAGTTGATTTGGAATGTGTGGGGGTTAATGAAAGATTGCCACTGATTACTGGTCTCGTATCCTACCCTGAGGTAATTACAAGCCTCCTCGGGTCCCCACTGTGCGACTAACAAGTGTGAAAACTACATCACACCAGCCGGTAAATATTAAAGGACTTGTTCAATTTGAGAAATGAAACTCTTCTTTTTTCACGCTATTTGCATGGCCCCTTACCACAATAAGATATTAGAGTTGCATGATTTCATTTGTCACAACTTGTAAGGAAGACTGAACTAGCCACAAGATAGCTTGCAATAATAAATATCGTGGAGTGAACAGGTCCTTTGATGTTCCTCTCATTTTTTTTCTTTCATTTTTTCATTTTCTAAGTGAAGCATACAAAAGAAATCTATTTTAAATCAAAAGCTAATAAATTGTAATTTATGATAATTTTGTAGCTTGTGATAAAGTTTGTTATTAAATAAGGCCTCAGTATTTTATAATATCAAAAAAATAAATATCACAAATTATGTTACTGGCCTTTCTAGCTAATGGATGTTCTTTTGGAATGTGTTTTACACAGTTAGGGACCTTGTGATGGAGGCTATTACAATGATTACACTGGTGTGTACTAGCTTAGCAAGAGGATTATCAATACAGGTTTTCTTACATTATCTTACTCCTGCATACAAGGCCAAACAACTGAGGCCTGATATTTTATTTTATTTTTTTTTTTCTTTTGTAAAGGCAAAAGTGCTGATTAAATATACATGTTAACAATATAATTTATTTTTATACATTTTTTTTTTAGGTAAATTTAAAAATATTTCTTGCAAAACACCTAAGTATTTCTTTTTTTTTTAAGGTAACAACTAAACAGGCACAAAATAATTTGTTCCTAAATAGAAAAAAAGAAAAAGTGGTTGGTTATTTAAGAAAAAACACAATTTTATAGCCATAATGGTTATTCAGTCTTTCGGTATATTTTTTTTTTTTTTGTGAATGTTACTTACAGAAGATGAGGTGTGTTTGTTCCGAAACATCCAACCACTTTGTCGTCGTTTCAATGTCTTGCACTGAATTAACTAAACTGTTTTCTGCTACAAGGCGTCTTCACGAGGGTTGTTACGTGCGAGTTATTTTGTCCGACTGCAAACTGAGCTCCTGATACAAAACCCCGGATGGCTCACTTTGTCTTCTGGGAATATCTTTTGATTGGTCTCGCACTCTCCTAAATTGGGAAAGAATTTTCACTATTTTGGGAATTATTTAAAGATTTTTGTCACTTTTTTTTTATATAAATGGAATGAATGCTTTTCTGTTATTAAAATAAATATTGCACACAAATTTTAATTAAATTATACATATAATTTAGAAATTTTTAATTAAAAAAAAAAAACATACATAAAAATATTACAATATAATATTTTTTTAATAAATAATAATAAGGTACAAATAAAAATTTAAGAAAAGCAAGAAAAAAATATGAGTGATAATAATGCATAAATTAATTTTTAAGTATTTCTATTCACCAGTCAAGAGCATTGCTTCGTTCAAGAATGTAACGGGTGTTGGGAGTTCAGGTACATTTTAGGCTCTGACTATACAACAATATAGACACCTAATCAAAATGTAACAAAAGAAAACTTTAGTAAAATAAGTTATTCTTCCATTTAATTTAATTAATGCTGGTTCTTTGTAATGTAATTTTCATTAGGTATTTAACATTAAGATTGTGTGTCTATTAATGTTCTACCAAGAAAAGGTCCAGGATTATAAGTTTCCTGCCTTGAGCCATATGGTGTCTGCGAAAGTCACCAAACGTCCCTACGTCTCCTGAATGTCCTTGAGGGTAACTAAACGTCCCTCCGCCTTGCCCCGGGAGAGGAGCGACTGCGACCGTGTCTTGGTCGCTGGGGGGAAGCCGTTCGACTTCCCCGAGCGTACTGCTAGGACAGGAACTCTCGCTCCAACTCACTCACGGAAGGTTTACGAGAGTTGGAGCTCAGCCTCAGATGTCGGGCCATTGAAGCTTGAAGCGGAACCGTACTATCAACAGACGGCACTGGAATATCCAGTAACGTCTCGGAGCCAACTCCAGGAAGAAAACGAACTCTGGAGGATGTACTTTCTTTTGCCGAGACGTAACTGCTGTCCTCACTTGTAAGACTATCAGGTGGAGTGGGGTTGGTGGGAGTGCCGGCTCCAGAACCCCAACCACTTGGAGGCTTTGATGAGGTACTACCAGGACTGTAGTTGTACTTTCGTATCCCTGAGCGCATACGAGATAACTCCAACGTACCAGGTCTCTCAGACTCTACAGGAGCGGAGTTTTGACGAGAGTAATACGGTGAGAGGGAAGCTGGATACTCGCAGTCATACAAGCGAGTGCGAGATGGGGTACTGTACTGAGAGTCCTCATCTTCCAGCCTGAAGCTGGGGTTGATGTTACTGCTGTTTGTGTTTGTTGATGAGGCGTTGGATACATTGGATGGGGTTCTCCGGTGCCCGAATGCCAGACGAGAGGGAGTACGAGGGTTGGTACTTGAACTGCTGACGCTGCTGCTGGGATTGTCGTAGGCGTGGTAGTGTCCGTCTGTCCCTACCACGTAGTGGACTCCTCCACTGGTGTACTCCGAGGGGTAGACTCTACTCTCAACGTAGGCGCCTGGGGGAGGGAGGGGCGGTAGACCCTGCTCCCTGGCTTCGTAAGGTATGTAGTTGGCCTCAGATCGGTACATCTCAGGTCTCACGTACTGACTTACGTAATGTGGACGATCCGTCCCACTATTCTCTATTGCGTACTCCACGGGTATGTACATTCCAGGAGGACCACCAGGTGGGGGAGGGTACGTCACCTGTAATGACAACGGGTGTGAAAATGAGTTTGAGAAAAACAATAATAAGTGATCAAAGATTTCTTTGTGATTATAAATAATTTGAAATAAATTGATTAAGATATTGGAAGGTATGCACTATAAGGACTTTACAGTATAGCCTTTTAATAACAATATCTTTCTGGCACCAAAACAAGAGGTTAATAAAAGTACTTTTAAATATTCAGAAATATAAACAAAATTTATTTTTAATTTATTATTTTTAAGTAATGCACACACATTAGTACAAATTTTGCTAACATTTTTCCTGGATTTTTAAAATTAAAATTTTCAAGACTATATAAGGGTGGACTCAAGATTTTTGTGAATGTATTGTTCAGAAAAAGTATTTATAAGAGACAAGCGTATCTAAATATTATTATCTACTGACATATTTAAGTCTTAATTGTTTTATCAGATAACTCACGTCACTTCCGTCGTTGCTGGTGCTCGATGACTTCCTACGAGGTGATGGCGCGGGGGTGCCGGAGAGGGAAGACCCCACAGGAGGGGGTAGAGCAGGAGGTCCCGTGAGGGCGTAGTGCTGCGGCGAGTCTGTGAATCGCAGGGGTCGAGCTGGGTCCAGGGAGAGTGGGGTGCGCAGGTGGCGTGCAGGTCCGTGGTACGTGTTGTGAGGGTAGCCAGAGACCGTGGAGAACTCGTAGGTACCGGGAGGGACGCCCTCACCAAACCACCAGCGTCTCTCATCCTGCTCCTCCTCACCCCTAACACAGAGCAACATTTAGAAAGTCACAAAAATGGGAGAACCTACTGTAAAAACTCATTATTATGCAACTTGTTGTTAGGGAAAACTCAATTTTGAGTAAAGGAGATTGTGGTTATGTCAAAAATAATTAACATTATGTGGTATAGAAAAAACTCAATATCAAGTAAACATAATTTCATGGGTCCATTGACTTTATTTAATAACAAGTTTTTACTGTATCATATCTGATGGGTAGAATATCACTGAATTACATAACCTCGAATTTGGAGGTGTGTCTATTGCCAAAGTCAAATTACTAGAAAATTGCCAATGTCTGTAAGGAACTAGCTTTACGTAAGTAATTCAGTGAGTTTCTACCAAGTTGATTTTCACAAGTAGATGCTAAAATGACAATATACATGGTAAATATTTTAAATATAAAATAGTTGGAAATTCAACAACTTCTTTAATAAAATTTTTCCTAATTAGTAACCAAATTATTACAATAATATCAAGATTGATATTGATAACATGGCATTGCTTTTAAAAAATATTGACAGGAAAAACAAAGCAGAATAAATTTCAAGATAATTTATGGTTAATTTTAATTAAAAATATCAATCAGATTTTTTTTACACGTACCAAAATTCATCATTATTAGACCCAAAAATATTTCTCAGCTATCTGTCATCACGAGAAAAATATAAATAACCAAGGTTTAAATTATAATACATGTGCACACATTGATAGTGCCAACTTTTTACTTCATTATTTGCTGATACTGATGACTAACTGTCCAGTCTAATTACCTGTCTGGGTGTAGTCGCGGGTGGATAGCAGACACGTTGGACAGTCTGACATCGTAGCCTGCAGCGAAGCCAGCCAGCATTGCGGCCATGTTGTATAGAACCATCTCAATGATGGAGAACTTGGGTTTTTTCGACTCGGGGCCATTGTACAGAGTGGCTATCGGTGGTAACATGGGCTTTATACCTACGGGGTACTCTGGCCACTCGTTCTCCACGTAATCTGCAATGCCCGTCATCAAGTAAGCTTCTAAGTCACGCAAATTATAGCATGTTACTGTTGCAGCATGTTTTGTTAATTTTTCCAATCACCAAGTGAAAAAAAGGAGGTATTTTTTTTACCTTTAAGATCTTCTATTTTATATAATTAATTACTTCTTAAAAGGAATTATCTTTAAAATAGCTATTTATCAATATAAACTCTTCAATTTAAAGGCTTTCTTTATATTTTTACATTAAAATCAAACTACCATGTATTTAGTATAATCAATAACTATAGCTAGCTTTGATATAATAACAATTATTACTATTTATTAATCTAAAAATTACTTCCATTAACTATATGTTTTAACTACAACAATAATGTAATTATTAATCTATAATAATATTTATTCTTAAACTAATTGTTTATATAATTTCAAACCTATTGTTTGAACATATGACTCCTAGTAAAATGATAGCAACAGCACTACATATACAAGGCAGAAAAAGACAAGTGAAAGCATGCAGTGCACGACTACTAAAGTATGCTACAAACTTACTGAAAGAGTGAAGACACTCCTGTGAATAGCCTGAACAGAAAAAGTCAATAAACTTCAGAAGAGATGAAATAAAAAAAGTAAATAATATTAATAATAATAAATTATAGATTCGGAGGAAACACGATCTGACGTTTGTTTTATTTATGTAAGCCCCTTCACCATTCACCAGCACCTTTTGTTATAATGTTTCCATTAATTAAAATTAATAGGACATCTACCACAATATTAAAGTATGTTAATACAATATATATATATATATATATATATATATATATATATATATATTCAATTGTTGCTACATTATTTATAGTTACACTGAATGTTATTTTTGGTTTGAAAGTAAAGGCAGAAATTTTAAATCAATAAATCAAAATGTCATAAAATATAAATTGATAAATTTAAACTAAATCAACAATGAAATTTAAATTGTTAAATTTAATTGTTAAATTTTTAAATTAATCAAACAAAAAAATCAATAATGTTACTTTGTAAATTAATTATCTTTTCTCTTTACATTTGATGCTAGGTAGATGCCCTGATATGTTACGATGGTTGCTGGCAGGGCGTACCTATTTCCTGTAGAGTTGCAATGTTAACCACTCCGGAACTGCCCGAGGCACCTGAGGCGGCAGCGGCCGCGGCAGCAGCGTAAGCCGCCTGGCTGCGAGCGTGCTTCTCGAGGTTGGGGGCACTCTTGCTCCAGCGCTTGTGGTCTACCACGCGCGTAAAGATCTGCCCACGCTCTCGCTGGTGTAGCGTGCTGGGACCCCACGTCTTGCCCTTGACCCCGTCTGCAGGGACTGGCAACACAATGGCTTGCTAGTAACCTCCAAGGAGGCACAATGGCTCCAAATATTGATCACCTTATAAGGGGAATTGGGAGGGAGAGGGAGAAGGCTTATACCTCAGTGTGTTACCTCCCAAAAAAATTAATTAAAAAAATAATAGTAAAATAGAGAAAAGTTTTCTCACTGCAAAAATTATTATAATTAGTGCAAATATTAATCACACAAAAATAAAATTTGTTTTAAGCAACATTTTCACATGAAGTTCGTACAGCAAGTTTTTTGTTTTCTCTATTTTTCTCCTTCAAGAGTTTTAAAATCATAAAAATTAAGAAAATAAATAAATAATATAATAACACACGGAAATATAAACCAAAAATTTAAAATAATTTAAATTAAAATAAAAACAAAATAATATTCAGAAACAAAATATTCCTATTTCCATCTTCACTACATTTTTTTTTTTTTTTTTTATCCCTAATCTTAAGATTAAAAATGATACATAATACAAAATGATAACATAAAAATTTGATCAGAAAAAAAAGACAAAATTAAAATCACTCAAGGAAAATAAGTATCAATAAAAAAAAAAAAAAAAAAAAAGAAAAAAAAAAAAGGCATGGCAAAAATAGCTTAATGGCTTAAAACTTTAAAAAAAAAATCTGCATGGACATGCACACTCATGAAAACATTTTTTTTTTTTCCATGCTGCAAACTAATGACAATTAATGTGCAAAAAATATATACTTCACAAAATATAACAAATTATAAACTAGCTTTAAGAGAACAAAAAAATAAGTTGGCTTCATTAATTTTGAGAATCTACCAACATTTATTTTCTTACAAACTACAATTTCAATGATTTACAAATCAACGTACTGTAAACTTATGAGAATCTACAAAAGTTTAATTAAACTGTACATAAATCCTCTCATATTTATACTAATCAAATGTTCTCAGTAGATAAATCTAACAAATCTTAGATTTCAGCTGTAACCTATTTGTTTTTTCCCATCAGCTGCAAGACAAATCTGAAACAGCTGATTAGAAAACAAATGAAAAGCACACATAATCTAAAATTCGTTAGACAGTCCTCAGATCTACTGAAACAAGAGAGGCGCTGTTGTTGTTTTTTGTTGGTTTTTGTTGGTTTCTGTTGTCGTGGCGACGACTAGGGTGGTTGTGTGGTTGTAGTTTGCAGGTGGTACTCACGTGCAATGGCTCGCAGCCTCGGAATGCTGGGGGAGCCGGGTGGACTCATAGGACTCGAGGGGTTTCGAGATTTCCGCTCCGTGTGCTGCACGGTGATGGTGTGCCGGAAATCTGCAGGCAAGACGTTACTGCTTGCTCACTGCCCTCACTGACTTAACGGCCAGGGGAGGAACGTAGAAGGCAATATCAACGGCATAGACAAATAGGGGGAGCAAAAATCTAAAGGGTCCTAAAATATATTGGAGGTGTTACCACCCTCTGCCCATCACCTACTCCTAGCACCCCAAACTTAACATTGGGTGTTCCCCCATATCCTACCCCCTCGCCCTCGATCCCAAAGCAGAGTGCTGGTCTACCCTTGGCATGACTAGCTTACTAACAAGCATCTGTATCTAACACTGCATCGAGAGGTTATACGGTAACCGGGACTGTAGCCATGCAAAAATGTGTGCCGCTGGACTAGATTTAAAATTTCTAATGGACACCCTGCACATAAAATTTTCCTGTATAAATGAAGAGAGCTTTTTAGATTTTTTAAGAAGCTAGGAAGTACAGTATTGCTAATATTCAACTATTCAATGTTAAGTTTAAACCCAATCCCCTTTTAGGTCCTATCCTTTTAGTAAGTAGTGTCGCCTATTGACACCTCTCTCTAAACTTTCATTATTTTTTTAAAAATAGTTCCAAATCAGACAAAATTAAGCAGCATAAGTTGGTACCAGTACCCTTTTTTTCACAAAAAAAAAAAAAAAAAAAAAAAAAAAAAAATCATGCAGGTTGTCCATTAACACAATTTTCTCAATTAACAATTATTTTTAAAGCTCTAGTGACAAATTAAGAGTAAGATAACACCACCAATGTTAAAAAAAAATCCCTCACACAAAAATTCTGAAAAAAATTTAAAATGTTCTCCTCTACACCCCCTATCAGTACCTAAAATATCAGGTACACAAATATGATCTAGTTTTTGAGTTATGAATTTTTGAATTTTTAAAGTTGACTACTTTAACATGGAGAAATGAAACTTCCATGTTAAATTAGTCAACTTTAAAAATTCATAACTCAAAAACTAGATCGTATTTGTATACCTGATATTTTAGCTACTGATAGGGAGTGTAGAGGAGAACATTTTAAATTTTTTTCAGAATTTTTGTGTGATGGATTTTTTTTAACATTGGTGGCGTTATCTTACCCTTAAAACTTTTAGAAACCGAATTGTTGACAGCTGAATAGAGATTTCCAATTGAATTTTACAGTATTTAATTTGTAGTAAGAATGAATTGAATCCAATTTTCAAATATGTACTTGTACGAACTTTCCATTGGGGAATTTACCATGTTCCACTGTATAATTTTAACCTCACCCTCCTTACTTTGTTTTCTATGTGTTTTGTATGTATACTTCATACAAATGGGAATCAAATCAGTTTTTATTGTTTGAATATTAATTCAAAATCAATGAATGGACCTGCAAAGCAAGTTACTTGCTACCCAATATTTTATTAAGTTCAAGATTCCAGCAAATTATCTAATAAAAACATTTTCAAGTAAAATTCAATCTCTTACTTCTCTCTTAAATCATATGAATAGATTCAACATATTTCTCAGAGGAACGATTCCTAAAGAGTGCTAAGGTAACAGGTAACATCAAGAGGTTATGTACTATTCAAAAAATGGATTGTCACTAAGAATGCCACATAAAACACGAAATAGGAGAACTGTAATTTTGAGGTTACATGATCATTCTACTATTTATTCTATGAATATTGGGCTACTTTATGACTATAAGGGACTATTGAGATACAAACTAATACAAATGCCATTGATATTGCCTACAGATAATTGAGTGACATGATCAAACACTAAAGCCATATATATATTTTTGTACCACCACCAACACAACCACACTACCATCACCAACCATATTAATGCATTTAAAACAAATTAAAAATAATAAGCCGTAATTACTAAATCATTAATAACTAAGGTTTCAGATCATTATAAAAAATAATAATTATAGTAAAAAAAAAAAAAAAAAAAAAGAGGGATGCACATTTAAAAATAAAGCAAATACAAACAACAGTCATCACAAGCTAACAAACAAGTCAATCATAACACTGCTTGAGTCGTTTATGTGCACCAGGAGAGGATGAAGAAGAAGAAAATAATCTCCTCCATAAAAACCCACCCGATGGGAAACTGATGTTTTGTCCTGGTTCTTTCTTCAGTTGCTTGAGTCTGTTACGCTTGAATTTTCCCTTGCGTTTGTTTGGGGTTGGTGTGCCCGTGGCTTGTTGCTGAGCGATCATCATGTGCAGCTCCCGTTCCAGTAGGTCGATCTCGCGCGCCTCCAGCTCCTGTTCACGCTGTCGAAGGTGCTCCTCCACTAGTCGCTGCTGCAGCTGTGCCTTACTAAGCTCCTCCTCTCGGCAACGCAGCTCCTGTAAGACAGCACAAGTCAGAACACGTCTCGCACCGTGAACATAAGCTATGTTCTAGCGACACTCCAAGCCAGATACATCGACGTGCGGGATCAGGGGAACCAACCAAATAATAAAATACTCACCTCTTCCCTAGAACGACATGCCTACGTCAGCGGCAAATCAGAATCAAAACAAAGAAAATAATTGATGATGGATGAAAAAATAAATATTCAGTATTTCTCAAGTTTGTTTTTGGTTTTTGGTCACATAAATATGTTTCTTAATATTAGTGTCAGTGTGAAAAGCAGGTCATAATGATAGACGTTTGCCAATGTTGTGTCAATGCTAACATCAGCATGTCTAATTGTGTCACTAATTAAAAAGAGGTCTAGTTATCCTGAACCAAGTGACCACTACGGCCAAATATCTAAATGTCAGAACAATAAAATAATACCTAATTAAATTAGTATCTTTTACTTAAAAAAAATTAAAAAATATTTTGAGAGTATAGAAAAAGAGTAAATTTAATGTGTTTAATGATAATGAAGAAAAAAATAACTTTAACAAAAACAAAAAAGCAATTAGGCTAAGACTGGTGGGTTAGTTCTTGGTATGAGCCAGAGATGTCGCCGGCGCTCACCTTTTCTTTCATGCGCAGTCCGAGCAGCACCTCCTCGATCTCCTGTCGCCAGTCCTCCTGCATAGTGTGGAAGCTCTCGTGTGGCGTTTGCGTGAATGCGGAGTGAACGATCTCGTCCAGGGCCACGAGGCAGTCCTCGAAGCAGGGCCGCATGTGAGGGTCCGAGTCCCAGCATGCTGCACAACACACAGTACGTCAAAATGGTGTCTAACAGTCATATCAGGTCTTCATTTAAAAATTTAAAATGTGAGATGAGAAAAAAAATATTGTTCAACAAAAATTGTTAAAAAGTGGCCTTAAAGCAGTGGCACTAATTATATATTTCTTATTAAGGGGCATTCACAAAGTCTTAAGGCCACATTTAAGGCTCAATAATTTAAAGCTTGATTTTAGACGTGTTTTTTAGACCCAAAATTTCTGGTCTTAAATTATTGAGCCTTAAATGTGGCCTTAAGGCTTTGTGAATGCCCCTTATTTTGTTTGAAAAGAAGTTAAGTCAACACTCACAAAAAATCAATTTAATCACCCTTTCAAGAAAAAAACAACAAGAATACAACAGTTGGAGAAATCGAAAGCACAAATTATCTCATTGAGCGTTAAACCCTTATTAATATTATAAATTTAATGCCGTCTTGCTAAGGTATAAATCTTGATTTTGAAATTTTAAAATCAAGGGACAAGACACCATACATCTAATGAAAGACACTAGCCAATGCTGTCACACAAGTCCTTGATTTCTCACCCTCCATGAGCTCTCGCCAAGGCTGGGGGCAGGTGCTGGGGATGGGCAGCGTCAGTTTGTTCACTGCCACCCCGTACGCCACGGCCAGGGCGTCAATGCCCTTGTACGGAGTCTCGCCAGTCAGCAGCTCCCACAGCAGCACGCCGTAGCTGCAACCAGGACATTGTTAGCATATACATGGGAGTGATTATTTACCCTTTACCAGTTTAGTTGATTAGGATAACTATTACTTATGTGATAGGGTGTTTTTATGTTTTTGTTATGTTATCCTTACCCTGCTTTGTTCTGTTTTGATGTATTCTGTTTGGTTAAAATAAAAAATAATTAATCTGAGAAAATTTTAATATGCAAAGAACAAAAATAGATTTTAAATTTAATTGTATACAAAATATTAAAACAAACATCTATGGAGCTGCAAATTTAAGTTTCATAGAATAACTTTACTTTGGTTTATTGTTATGACAAAAATAGCAAGGTTTGTATGTCATGTATAGTATATTCAATTTGTAATTTACACACAAAAAGGGTATTATGATATGTATTGTAACAAACTCGTATTGTAAATTGTAACAATACCAGTGGGTACTTGTTTTTAACTAAAATTATTAGCAACGAATTAATTTGTAAAAAAAGAAAATAATAATAATAATAATAATAATAATAATAATAAAAGTACTGTATCAAACATTATAAATTAAAACAACTACTATACTGTATGTATTTCTTATATAGCTGTAATCCCATTTTAATTTTAATTTATCATAAAAGCATGGCAATTAACCTTAATTAAAATTCAAGAAATAAAAGAAATTACAGTATATTTGATTTCCAAAAGAACGAGTCTCTTTCTATCCAGAAATTAATTTCAAAATCATTTTGCTCAATTCTACATCGAGAGAGAACAAGATGAAGGTAATTTTCGCGACTACTAATTATTGCTAATTTATTGTCTTACCTCCACACGTCACTGGCCTTGGAGAAGGTGGAGGTCTTGATGACCTCCGGGGCCATCCACGCGTACGTGCCAGCCGCGGACATGCGCGTCGTCTTGTACACCTCGCGGGCCAGCCCGAAGTCCGTGATCTTGAGCGTCTTGAACTGCAGCTCGTCGTTCTCGATCGGCTCGCTCAGCAGCACTGAAAGACCACGTCAATCGTCAGAACACGCTGGATAACACGTCAACACAGATTAACAACTGATATAATAGAGTGCTCAACACCTCGTTAGATCATTAAACCCGGTCTAAAAAGAAACAAAAAATACCACGTCAATTGTCAGACCATAATTAACACAAGTTAACTAACAATTGATCGAGTGCTGAACACCACGTCCACGTCAGATCACTAAACGAAAAAAAGAAGACCACGTCAAACCTTGCAGGGATAGCCTACTGACTTCCTGACGGAGTTCCGAACATCACTTGACAGACAAAGGATCTTGGCCATGTATTTTGATTTTTGATACCACAAAGGTTGACTTCGCTGATCGAATACAATAACACCAGACTCCACTTATGATTGCCGTTTAGGTGAGACCTTATATTATATGGTGAGACGTAAGGAAAATGTCTAGTATGATGAGAGTATATTATATATTATATGTATGTGTAATGTTATTTTTAATGTTTTGCACAGCAGATGTAATTTGTAGATGTAATGCGTTGTTTTGTCAACGAAGGCCAAGCATGCATGATATTATATGACATTGTTTCAGCACTATATACGTAAAAAAAAAAAAACAGGAAATTTTTCCTTTCCCATTGGCACACATCTCGCAAAATTGAACCATAACTTCCTAGGAGGGATGTATCGAAATATCAGAAATTTAGGCCTTTCGGAAGGGATGTATTTGTTTTCCGACAGATTGGCTTCCTGATGCTGCATGTGATATACTTGTAGTATACTTATTATACTGTATGGTTGTAGCATGTTGCACTTGCGGATATGTAGCAAGGCGTTATGAAAAAGCAACGTCATCATAAATGCTTCGGTCATTTCAAATTATCACAAATGAAGCAATGTTTTATTTTTTTAAGGAAATATACGGTTATTTCGTATTTTTTACAATTGACAATGCTCACAAAGAATGGAACGAAATAAAATTTAATATTCCATGAATGTTCCAAAACTTATGGTTTTTGAAAATTTCAGAGAGTGCCATATTTTTTTCACATCAGCTCCAAAACTTCCACCTTATTTTTAAACTGGCCAGACAGATCCAGTTCAAAATTTGTATGCCACAATTCAAGTCTGCAAGTCTCATTAAAAAATCAAGGGAGACAGATCTCAATCAACTGAGATGCTATTTACTCTTTAAATCAGCCGCAGACACAGCCAAAAGTTAAGTTATAAATCAATTAATCCTTCATACTGATTATAAATCATGAAAATAAAATATGACATTATCTAACTAGACATAGATACGAGTCTGGAAAGTTTTATAAAAACATAAAAAATAGTTATAAAAATATCCTTTATGGATTAGTAAAAAAGAACGCTCTTCTATATTATAATCCATCCCCTACCATATTTTTATAATGAATGTGAAAAAGAAACAAGGCACGCGAGCTGAAGTACGTACTATGACGTCTCAAGGGTCTTCTAGGGAATAGAGAGAGGGTTAGAATTTTTGATGAGGCAAGTGAGCGAGTAAGTAGGCGGTCTTATACATGACATTTTTATTGCCTCCTCCTCCTCCTCTTCGGAGTCAAGTTGTCACGTGTTCTGGTGGCGCCCACAGAAAGTGTAAGCAAGCACTGAATGTACTCGTTCGCACCACTCAATTCACCGAGAACAAAAACGTGCTGAGCCCAGAGAGCACTCGTCGTCTTTTCGCTCGATAGCATCTCATATACACTTTCCCCGTCAAATAAGTGTACATTTGCATATCAAACTTTTTTAAAATTGTAGATTACACCGAGAAGTTACGTTGTTTTTTTCTGTGGGGGAAAAAAAAATTTAAAACTCAGAAATGCACAATTTCTAGGCATCTAATAAAACCTAAAAATTGGAGCTCTGTATAGTCTGTATATTGGTTGTAAAAAAGTAAAAAACAATATCGAGCATGCGCAATTTCCCGGCGAATAGTCTATAAGATGTGAAACCCTGCTGAATGTTCGCTGTAAACGCACTGCATGCATTGATTCTTGTATAACAGAACAAAAGAAAAATAACTTTTTTGTCTTGTACCTTCCACAGTACTTCAGCAGCAGAGATATATCTTAAATTTTAATTAATTCCACATTATGACAAAATATCTTAAATGTTGGTCTATGTAATTGGCATGCATTGCAGCATTCGTTAAAAGTCCATTGATTAAACAGTTCTGACTCCTCAAAACTAAATCTTAAATGACTTTTGGTTACCAAGGGGTTGTTCTTTTGCTGCGAAGAGTCTATTATATTGACTGTAATATTAGTTTAGTTTTATATATAAGTAAATAAAAAAAAGGATCGACATACACAAGCATGCAGTGTTTCGCAGCAATGTTTTACCAAGATGGTTATATATATATATATATATACATATATGTATGTATGTATATATATATATATATATATATATATATATATATATATATATATATATATATATATATATATATATATATATATATACATACGAAGTAATTCCTTCCTCTCCATGCCTATATAACAGCTCGCTCATTATTAAAAAGTATAGAAGAACTTCCTTCGTGCTTCTTCCAAGTAGGGAGTTACTTTTTAATTACATCCTTAATTATATACCCTCATATATCAAGAGATTGGTTAATTAATTAACATTTTCTTCCATCTTAGTTTCTACTCGATGATAAATATTAAACACACACTTCAGCTGTAATATTTAGCAGAGATGTCACGTCCTATGGGCAGAGTTTTGGTAAAGCCCCCGTCGGTTCAGCTACTTCTCTAGCATCTACGCTTTGCGGGTTGCACTACTTTTAGGGTGAAATAGATCGTATATCAGCAGCAATGAGTATTGTATTTGTATTATCAGTTTATCACTTACACCTTGATGCCTAAAGTTTTTCATGACGTCACCCATGACGCTTTAAACTCCTCTTCGCTCCAGAGAGCATCAGAGACGTCCGTGTCTTATTGCAAAAACATTGATGAAAATTTCAAAGGTTCACAGTTTCCCGGGTTGATATAAATACCATTTAAGTAGTGCACTGCCGTGCATAATAATTTCACTTATAAGCGGCATAGAAGTATGGAACCTTCTGAAATTTTGGTCAACTTTCTGACCATGATGGATAAGATACGGACGTCTTGACAGTCTGGGTATTCTGGGTATAGCGTCAAAGTCCACTTTTTTTTTAATAGATTTATTAGTGAAAATAAGAATACAGTCCTACCAAGGTCGGAAGCCTTATGGGTACTTATCTCATGGTATAACATTTTGGTAATAATATTTATTTTGATATAATCTATCAATACATCAATATAATATATATCTCTATAATGTGGATACAGTGCAACCGATACATATAAAATTATAAGCTTATAATTCTTATAAACATTTGTAACAAAATTATGAATACCTCAAAGCACTTCAGCACTAATACATTTTTGCATCTGCTACTATAATATGAATTATTTAATTTAATCTCTGATAGGAAATGAAATTATAGTGCCAAAGAGAGCTCTGTGCATATATTATCCTCTTTTTTTAAAAGCTGATTTATTATTCCAAAAGTTAAAATTTAAAAATTTAAAATGTAAATCTCACTGATTTTTAATTATCATATAAAACTAATTAGCTTATTAGTGTTTTAATCCTAAATTCTTTATGAATTTGATATTAATCTAAACTAAAATTGTAGCAGCATGCTTTATATGTATACGAGTCACTTTTGCACAGAAAAGCAATTGAAATGCAAAAATTGTAAATTACTTTTTCATATAGGGTGAACGCAATTGCAAACCATCAGGTACAAAGGAACATCAGCTTCTTTAGTGGAGATATAAAGGGGACATATTGTAGGCAATATACAGCGAGGGTGCGCAGTGACGATGCTTTTCTGTTCACCCTTTGTACGAAAACTCGGGGGGTTAATGTTGACTTGTTTTTTTCATTTCAATGTCGCAGGGGCGGGACACGAGACCTAAAGTAAACACATCGTGGGGGTGCGAGATGACTCCACGCTCAGGATTAGCAAAGCTGCTGCAAAATATTGCAGGCTGTGGCATCCCACGGTTTGTTGACATTTAACTTGGGAGGTCGCGCCACCGTAACTTCAATATTGAATGTTCAGGCTCGATTTTAGACTAAGAACTTCCGAACAAAATTGGCTATGCCGTCATGGAAATATATTTCTGCACCGGGTTAAAATCGCAAACTTTACCGCGTCGGAAAAAAAAATATGAAAAGCTGCGGATTAATCACAGCGCAGTATATATTGGTACCTCTTGCAGCTTTTTTGTACAAATTTTTGAGCCCTAAATGTGGCCTGCTTCAGGCTTTGTAAATGCACGTACAGTCTAAAAAGCAAGAGTTTACGCCCGAACATTTCCGGAAGTGACATAAATTGCGTAGTCTGCTTTTATTTAGAGCAGCTTACAGTCGGAAGTGGAAATAGTAGAAATATGTGTCAGTTTTGGAAATTTTCATGCGAACTGTCGCTCGATTACACTGTAGTATCAGTCAATAGTAATTATTTCATTTAATTAATTTTGATAATAAATTTTTGGCATAATTATTTCAAGTAAAATAAAGCAAAAAATGTTCACAATAATATTGAAAGACGATTAATTTTCTTTAATGCTTCAATATTTTTTGACTGATTCATTGTATTTTGGTCAATTTAAAAAGAAATGAAATTATTGATGTGTTAATGTCCCCATACATTGAATTGGTTTATATTCTCCACTTACTTATTTAATAAAAATATATGCATATTGCTCTTTTTCAAACGGGATTATAGAATAAGTTTATCTACCTATTAAAGTATTATCATCAAGTATAATAACAATAAAAAATGAAAAAAAAATTAATATACAGCCAAGTATAAAGATAACTTTCAACGTGTTACGATAATAATAATCGTCATTATAATATAGTGTCGTGTTTTTTGTTTGTTAGAGTACACCGCCATCTGCCGCGCGGGCGGCCTACGTCTGGTGGTCGGCAGATGCTGTACGGACCAACGTACGTACGCCCCCCTATGGAGCACGATAACATCTCCTATCAAGAGGACCGCGAGGAGACACGAACGGCGGACACTCCAACAATTAACTTGGCGCCAACTGTCGTTATAAAAACGAGAAAAATTACATTCTTTTTTTTTTATTAATTTGTTCCATTAAAATCTTACAAATAGGAATGAGAGAGTATTTTGTAACATAACATTATTGTTACTTATAATTAATGTACTCAGTTCAAGGAAATAATGTACAGAGAGGAGGGCAATTTTCTTTACATTCTTAACTTTTTTAACGCAATGTTTCATTACTTATTATTTTTTTAATAAAAATTGACTTCAATCCACAAAAAAAGTTTTATTTCGTCAACGAGGTATTATCACCACAACATAAAGTGCATGGCGGATTTGCAGCTCAGTGCAACATTCATTAGAGTGCAGTAACCTCTGCAGCAGTCAGATTACACATTCCAAAGAAAGAATGTGAATATTGTAAATGCAACGCATTCCAAAGGAAAATATTCGCCAACTTTTATTTTACAAGAATTTAAAAAAATGTAATAAATCAAATAAAATCTACTTCAACAAACAAACGTGTAAAAGTTCAACGATCTGTAACATAAAAAAATATCAAAGTACTGAGCATGCTGATTTATTAGCACATGAAACTGTCTGGCCCAGGTGCCCATATTGTCGATGTTAAAGTCGTCTCGTTTTATCTTTGGTTTGACGTCACGCAACCCTTCTATTAGTATTGTATTGTAGGACAAAGGAAAAGGTTTATGACGTCACATCAAAGATAAGCCGAGACCACTATAGAAATTGTACGATGTAGTTACATCAAGGCTAGCATGCACGGACATGTGTGCCGCGACAGCTGCTCGGCGGCGAGGCAGCACGGTGTCTGCACACGCCCCCGCCCCACGGCACGTGCTGCATGGCGTGCATAATAACTGCTGCTGCTGCTCGGAGAGATACGTCACAGATCTGTGGCACGTGGTCCCTTAGACACAGTCGAGACGTTACTTTTATATAAAGAGGTGAAAAAGGGGCGTAACCAATTTATCATTTTGGAGGAAATTTGACCTTTTTAATTTAATCAAAAAATTTTAGTCTTTTCTTTATGGATTTTTTGCTGCATAATTATTATCCCTATAATTAATATTGTGCAGCATGAAGTAGGCTGGTATGCACATAGTGTGGGCTCTGTGCCATCTTTATTATCATGCTGCTCAGCGGCGGCGGCGACCACTTCTCCTCCTAGAGGCGGTAAACTTGTCTGTTGGAATGCGGCTCCAGCAAACAGGATTTCCAAATCGCTCTGCTTCCACGCCAAGAATGTTCGTCCTCACGAGAGATCGCGACGACGTGGTCGTAGCCACCCTACTAGCTGCCAATGTCTCTTCTGCCAACTGTACGTTTACAATCATGGTCAACTTAGGTCACCACTATGATCCCTCCTCGAGAACATGCTGAAGTAAAAAAAAAAAAAAAAAAAAAAAAAAAAAAAAAAAAAAAAAAAACGAGAAGGCATTCAACGATTGTTTCTCGATTCTCGACGGTTTTGCCGTAGTGTGCGGGGGTGGAGGGCATGATGGACTAACCCACTACCCATGTATTTTGCTCTGAATCTATTTTGAGTTATATTAAGGGAGGGTAGCAACCCCTAAAAACCACCCCATGCCTGAACGGAGGTCTGCTGCATGTATGCCAAATCGATGGTCACAGTGTCAATGGCTTTGTCTGTTCACCTAAATTGCACAAATTAAAGTCGTATGGTTGCGTTTGCTTATGGTAAAATTTATATATAGGTGAATGATAAATGAGCCAGTTCCGCAGTTTTGAATTTGACAGATGACAACATGTTCACTTTTTATTATACAATTTATAAATCGATTAAATCCCATACATAAAAATCAATGTTTTAATATTTATTAAAGCAATTTGTTTGCATGCTTAATTTGTGTTGAGGACCGAACAAACCCTCAAGCATTCAAGTAGCTGCACTACTGTAGCTCCTGCTAAGAAAAATGGGGATCGATAATTGAATTCCGTGTTAGCCACGATGGACACAACACCAAATTGTTTTATTTCATTTCACACTATAAAAAATAAAAGAAGATGGTTATGGCACAGTTCATTCAGTAAATATCCTCAAGAAACCTACAAAGTACAAAATAGGTCTAGGCTGCTTATATTAAACGAAACGATTATTACCCTCTAAGTGAGGACAGGTTATAAAAATATATTAGCCCACTATTTTTTTTTTTTTTAATATCTTTACATACCATCATTAAACATTTTATACTCAGTACTTTTTTATATATATATAAAATATTCATATACAAGAATTTGTGTCAAAAAATGTTGCGTACTTTTATAATAAGTGAAAGCCTCTCTTGCTTAATTCTATAATTAACTTTTTATAAAAATTTCAATAATAAATATTATGGTAAATCATGAAGTACACTTGCGGTACTTATATTATTTTTCTCATCATCTTTAAACATAGAGGTAAATGCCACGGTGGCCCCTGCAGCTGTCCTTATTGCCTAACATATAAAAAGAAGGTGGGAGGTGATATGTGAATGCGGAGGAGTACTCAACTCCTGCTGATCTATAGAGAAAGTAAGCCAGGAATGCGCGGGATTTAAAACCTCCGCAGTCGCGAGATTACCTTACAAAATCCACAAGTCCGCACAGACAAGAGGCTTCGTTTTTTGCTGGGGTATGCGATATCAAGCCGTGAAACATTTTATATTTGCTGACGGTGCAGCTGGTTGCTCACATGCACGTCACGGTATACAAACTGTGTACACAATCAGTCCGTTGCTATTATATACCTTAGGCAATAGTCGCGACGATACGTGCGCTAACACACATACAAATTGTAATACTTGCATGTGGCCATGAGAATGCTGACTTGACTCATCCCGATCAAAATTCGTTTTATTATTCTTCGCGAGGTGTAGATTCAGGGGAAGGGAGCCGAAGATCCGTTTCCCTGACTCAACAATTTGGATATAAGATGGGCAGACATCGACATTTTTTCCCCCCTGCATGGTTCCGCGCCTGTAAGGGCAGAGACGTGACAATTTCTAACGCCAAACAGGTCTGTAAATTCACTACTCTTCGTGAGCCTGCAAAATTGGCATTATAATGCAATCCTTCTTGAAGCATGTTAAGCGTCTTAGATCTCGAAACCCGCCAAGTCAGGTTCACAGTGAGTGCTATTTTAATATCTTCAGCTTACTATATAGAACTTCATTTTAGCATGAAGTTTGAAAACGATTTCTAGGATCTAAGAGAGACTATTAAAATTTATAATTATATAACCAGTTGCAGCTTTTAATGGTTTTAATGTAATGCTGCAACAGCTCTATACTGTTCAGTCGATTTAAGCCAGTTCACAACAAAATCTATAGTCATCATACTATGACTTTCTATCGATAAATACCTAGTCGACATACTGAATTTTTTATTCATTTACACTCTTTAAATATCGATTTTATAAAAGTAAACAACAGCTTCCCTCGAGAGCTAGGCTTCGTCTTATCTCAAGAGGCAGAACTTACAGTTTACATGAAGAAGAGTACCAAATAATGAATGCTGCCGTCGCCGCACAGGCCACTTTGGCTCACGTTGTTGGTGCATGGCGGGGTATACTCCCTCTATATCGATCCTCCACAAAGTTGGCTCGCGGCAGGGAGGTACTTATGGACCCGTACTGCGAGAACAAAGATAACAACTTGACGTATTCAACATCACGAACCTCGCTACTTTAGTATGCATTACAAAATATATTGTTTTGAAAACGTCGAAGCTATTAACCAGTCTTGTGTACTTTGCAGTATATTGTCTGCAATATCCTTTGTATATGTAATGTGAGAGAGAGGACGTTGAACTATTGACCTTTATATTCTTGGTGATGTGGTGACAAAATGTCACGAAATGTCACGTGAACTTTTTTTTTTTTTACAATTTCAAACTCACTTCAT
Source organism: Siphlonurus alternatus (assembly GCA_949825025.1). Classification (NCBI taxonomy): domain Eukaryota; kingdom Metazoa; phylum Arthropoda; class Insecta; order Ephemeroptera; family Siphlonuridae; genus Siphlonurus; species Siphlonurus alternatus. Next base: position 40,110,127 of record OX463779.1, read on the forward strand.
AAATATATAACATTAAAATGGTGATTTAACTATTTTTTTTTATAATATATATTAAATGTTAAAACCTTCATAGTCATGATTTATGGTTTGTAAAAGTAAATACCGTAAAATTACTATTTTTAACCTTTACCACGATAATGATCACAAAGGTCCCGTAATTCGCTGGCTTACATTATAACAACATATTAAGTTCCCTAACAAAATATAAAACAAGTGTAAATTACGATTTTGTTACATCCGCGACCAGACTTTTTTTTTAATGTTTTACGATAATATAGCCAGTGTAATCTGGTACCACGGCGTATATTATAACGGTGTGTTTACATCTCGTAAGTTGACCGCTATACCTGAGCGAAGTGGCCACACAACACTAATAATCTACTATAATATCATCAGGCCCAGCTGCTGCCAAAATGTTGCAACCGTGTCAGTGACCTTGAAGGATGCACCACGCTGCTTATGACGTCACTGGAGACCACGTGACTGGGTGCTATGGTGCATGCATTCCTCTCAGACAGTCGTGAGAACGTGCTCTGTTCTTCTTGTCATGAAAACATCACAAGTCAATGTTTTCTTTTAATAACGAGAAGATATGTAAACTTAATCATAATTATAAATTTATATTTTTATTAATTTTTTATTAAATAAACTAACACTTTGCACAGAAAATATACCTAATTTATTAAACAATACATAAACATACGCTATTTGAAGTTGTTATATAAAATTGATTAACCCATATAATAAGATAATGTGGATTATATTATGTAGACTGTTATATAAGAAGAACAAACAAGATTAACTTCACCTCACCGCAACTATAATACGGGACCATCGTTATAAATTGTTTGCTTTATCGTGATGGGTTATACCTGCAGCACCTTCTATATTAAATACCGGTGTCATATAGAAGGTCCTGGTTGGATACTTACATGGTACTAACACGATATTAGATACTTTTTTCTATATATAAAACAAATTGCAACAATATAGTTTTCTTTACTCGTCTTATCAAAGGTAACACCTTTCTTTCTTTGTTGTATTTTTTTTAAGGATGTGTGCCAAACAAGTTTTTTCGTTTTTTCTTTTCTCACAGCGATACCCAAGACAAAATGGTCTGATCTTTGACGAGAGTATTACATCTGTATACTCGCACCATTATATGCTTGCACTGAACAGATACATAACTGAGAAATGACTTATATTTTCAATTACTATAATGATATGTATATATTATGCAATTCTAATACTCGTTATCATGCTAATTTAAAATTGACAACCTCTGATACTTTGACGTGCTTCACGTTAGCTTTGATTTCAATGTTGTCATAATCTTTCATTGCTGTATTTAAAACTATATAAGGATTTAGATTTATGAATGTGAAGTAGCCTTATATGAGACTATGATGAAAAACAAGGTTTCTTCATATGAACGTAAAAAGATAAGAAAAAAAAATATCTCTTATCAGGCATTGTTTTACATCTGACTGTAATTGTAATCACTATAATTAAAGCTACGTGTCAATCGACTGTAAAGAGATTATCATAGACATAAAGCATAATATTCTATCAGTGCACTTGCACGTCAAGGTTGAACTTTGAACCCCACATAATCTGGTGCAACGATTGTGGTATGCTGCAGCTCGGGCAATGCTCTCAAATATAATACAAAATGCAAGTAACACCTGAATCCACATTGCTTCATGATGATACAACATATAATATTGTTTATCCGCGCGTGTAGGATATTACTATTTCATTACTTATGCATAAAATGAACGTATTAGTCGCATATTGTCTTACTATAAGATAGAGTACTGTAGTCTGAAATGTTACTTGTTTATATACAATAATTATATATATGGTAGCAACTGGAAGAATCCTTTTTTAGTTACCCCCAGCATTGAGCATGTTATTAAAATTGTAATGAAAAATATAATATATCAGGTCGTTATTTTACTCATACACACAATTAAAATATTATTATATTATAGTGCTGACATAAAATGAGCAAAATGTTGTACGTAGCACTGTTTGTTTGGAAACTTTACACCACAGGATCTAAGCAGTCAACAGTTTAAAGATCCAATTATGCATGTAATTACAGGGTCGTCGATTGAATGGGTATCAGATGTCAAGTGAATGAACTTTGAAATTTGATTTATTGACGCCGTAAAATTTTCAAATACACAAACTGCACCTGACTACAAATTCAATTTCGTTTATAAAGCCGGTATTACATAATACAATTTTTTTAACTATTGAATACAATTTTTCCTTACAAGAAAATTTGAACTCCATTTGTTTGTATGGAGATGAAACTTTCTAGTAAGGAAAAATTGTATTCAATAGTTAGAAAAATTGTATCGTGTAATACCGGCTTAAGACGTTATTATTCAATATTTTAAACATTTTTTTTTTAATTAAAAATACTTTCCAAGCAAAAATTGATGGTGTTGTACACTATAACAAACATAACGTTATGAATGTTATACAGTCACTACGTTTACATGACGGTGTTTAATACGTATCCGTTGACGACGCCTCATAAGAATAACATTATCCGTCGTTAACGAATCCGTATTAAACACCATCATGTGTACGTAGTGAAATATACGCAGTATAAGAGCAGTTAAAGAAACGAAGAATAAAATTCCATCCTGCTGGTAGAAAAAGTTTTTAAACGTAATTTCGTAATCTCACTAGAGCTGTAAGCGTCATTACTCCGATCTTATAACTCTACATTTTCAAATTAGCAATTTCACGTTGCAGAGGGGAGAAAAGTGAAAATGGAATTTCTTCCGTTCTCCAGCAGATTAACTTCGCCATATATTCACTAGACAGGCAGGCAAGAGGTTAAATGGTAAAAGTTAACAGGGTACAAAACCTCTCGCAAACCAAAACTAATTTAGATTTCATTTAAAAAATAAAATGGGTTGAAAAGCAATCTAGATCCGGGTGGGTTACCATTCTGTCATGTATATAAAAATAATATGTTGTATATCATATAGTGCAGAGGAAACTGTGATAAGACTTATCAACGGGAAGAGGTAAGCCAGGATACATCGTAAACATTAAGTTGCACAATACTTTCGATTTGACTACAAACAAAACAACAGAAATCAGGAATAACAATTTAGTTAGGTCAGTATAACACGATAGCCCTAATATTCTCTATCCTACCCCAAAATAGCAGATTAAACCCTCCTCCTACCCTTTGTAATAAAAGAGCAATAAAAGGCGTATTTTATCAGAGGTTTGATAAAAGTATCAAGTGCAATATAATATGATGGATGATTATTATATAGATTTGATATCCGATCTAATCCCGCTACAGACAAAAAACATGAAATTGCAGCAGGATGTGCACACGATGACGTCACGAATCTAATGACGTCATAGTGACGTATTCCTTATCACGTAGCCCTCGATCCAGCAGGGGAGCTCTGATAACGAAGGAATGTGCTCCACATACAAGTGCGAGGCAGCGAAAGCATTTCTTGGTAATGCACTAAATAATTCCATTATAAATGAACTCTGTTTGTATACCTTTTGAAAAGCGTTCATATTTTGTATTTGATTTCCTTATATGTACTTGCAGACTACAGTATAGCAGATAATAATTATATATAAGAGGGCAATAAAGTATGGTACAAGAGCATTCATGAATTTTATGTTTAGAGCTGTTGCCACTGCATGTACACTCCATTCAGATAAAAATGTCCGATCCGGACATGTTAAAGTATAGCCGGATCAGACATTTTTATTCGAATGGAGTGTATAGCTCCAAACAAAGCTCTCGTTACCCCTGTACAATTTCTCACTGATGTGGAGACATGGTAAACTTCAATTCTCCGGTAATGGATTTAGCAAAGTCTGCATGCATGGTTCCACCATCTTCTCCCAAATTATCAAATCATTCAGCTTATACATGCATTTATACGTTTATTTATTGAAATAATTAAGATACTAGCTCTACATGCAGGTATTAAGAATTAAAGTACAGTCATCACCTCGGAAAATTTCCCTTTGCAGTCTTGTTAATCACCATGCTCCGTACGATGGTGATTAACAACAAGTAGCAAATTTTACAAGGCAACGAGTGTACCTAAGAAAATCAAAAGCAAAATATGAACAATTATCAAAATATTGACGAACATCAGCTGGTTTACTCAACTTGTTCGAGTCAATATTTAATTTATTGTACCTTTAGAGTGCACAGTATCATTGGTATCACTATAAAGAATTTTTATTAAAAGTCAATAAACATCAGCTGATTGTTTTTATTGACTTTCTTTACAGCGTTCCGTACCCGGTATAAAGAGTTAGTACACCAACCCCCATGAGCGTTCACATCACAGTACTGTATATGCAGAACAGTACATAGGGTATATTATAGGGTTATATTGACCAGGAAGCCATGCACATCATCGGTGTTAATCCATTTTTGCTGCTACAGCATGCATGCAAGGCTGTAAACCAAATTCCTTAGACTATGCAGCAGTTGCAATGCAAACTATAATAATAATAAAACTTTTGTTGCAAAACTAAATTTCAGTCATCACAGCTGCAATTCCAGTTATCGATAATCAAACCAATGGACAACATACATGAAAAAATTTTATTGCAGAAATGAATAGAGGGTACCAAATTATGATACTCTGAATTTTTTCAGATTTTTTTGAGACCCGGAACTATTTTTAAATAATTATTGAAAGTCCTGTGATTTCAGTTGGCACCCCTGCAGCCTTAATAAAAAGGATAGAGACTGGACGCCTATTGACGCCTCCAGGGGGCGTGGCCACACTTTCAATAATTATTTAAAAATAGTTCTGGGTCTCAAAAAAATCAGAAAGAATTCAGAGTAGCATAATTTGGTACCCTCTATTCATTTCTGCAATAAAAAATTTTCATGGATGTTGTCCATTCACATAATAACAACCAATAACAAATTTAATGTTACTTTATCAGTCGTAAAGTTGAGAATAAAAAAAAGTATTGACACTAGACATCACGATTTTTTTTTTAAATGAAATATTTAGATAGAGAACCTCGTATATATGTCAATATTTTTTCAGATTTTTATAACCCTCTAAACCTCACATGACGGTGTTTAATATTTAATACTGTAATATTTAACCTCACAGAGTCTTTTCTCTCGATTTTGGTGTTAAATTACGTAGAGGATAAAAAAAATCTGATAAATTGACAATGCATAACGCGAGGTCCTCTATCCACAAATATGCAATTTCATGAAGGTTGTCCATTGAACAACCCGCCTATACCAACTTATGGAGAGTACGGTTGAGATTTCATTCCATTACATCGATCTATACGACGGTGAACCTCTACAACCAATTTCAATGTCCACCATATTATTAAATTTGGTCCCCTTGGAGAAAAGCTCTCGTGCATGTGACATTAACATGCTATCCACGTGACTAACGAGACGTTAATATTCCGTACTCGTCCTCACGGTGCGAGGCATAGACTTCCCGTTACAGACTGTCTAACATCACCGATTGGTATTTCCCTTCTTGTTGGTAAGCGGAGAAAGTGCGACTGACAAGCCCAGCTGATCGTCGGTTACATACACCTGCTATAATACAGTGCGGGCGGGCTTTATGGACGGTCACACGGCCCAACAGCAGGCCCTGCATACTTACATTGCAACCACCAGGGGAATGTCGTAGTGGTTTTACTTGTGCAAGTCTATATCATGCGGGAAACAGGTTTTAATATCGCCTGCAACTTTATGCATTTTCTGAGTCAAAAATAAATTCTAGAGGAAAATATGTAGTCTAACAAGCAAGAGTTGGTCCCTGAAAATTTCCGGAATATACGTATTTTCCGCTTCCGACTGCGGGCTAAATAAGAGCGGAACTATATACGTAATTCACGTCACTTACGGAAATTTTCAGGCATCAACTCTCGCTTAATTAATAGACTGGGTCCATATTATACATCCAAATGCAATGGTCCTTAATTAATTTAAAATATATTTACTGTAATATATTGCAGTAGAAATTTCATAATCATTAATAAAATATGGTTTGTGAGTACTGGGGACTGTTGTCTTTAGTATATATACACATATATATACAATATAGAAAATACATTTTATTAAATTTATATATTATTATAATTTTATAATTATATTTAAATAGTATCGATCACTCTTTTTACTATAATATAATTATATGAACAATAAATTTCATTATTAAATCATTAAATAAGCTTTATATTGAGAAATTTTCCACACACATTTGCTACCATTTATAGTATAACGATTTTATCTGTCAACAATTTCATAACAAGAACCGGATTGTGACGAAAATAGACTACTGTTGAACTAAATTGTGAATAAAGTCTTTTAAATTTGTTAAAACGCTACAGTGTATGACGTCAATTGAATCAGCTGGCTACGTAGAGGGAGCTGTACTAGACTGTGGATCGATATATTCCTCGTGAGGGGGAACACACCACGTCTATATGGCTACTGCACGAGCTGCGACACGTGTGCATCGTCCAGCTCTTTCTTTTTAGACTAGTGTAAACTGGGTTAATTTTGGAAAATGGTGAACTTCTCATCATAGTCAAATATGGGGATATTTAATTTAACATTTATATTGAAAACGTTTTATTTTTCTCGTCATAATAATATTTCTTTGTTAGCAAAAATTATACTGTATGTTATACATGTAACACCATGACTTATTATCTTGGAACAAAACCACCAGACATAACTTAAAAGTAACTTTATGTTTGTGCACGTGATGAGAGCTGAATTTATCTTTTATATAAATATATACGTATATACAGTATATTTTATAACGTTGCAACTAAAGCAGAAATTCATTAAACTTGCGATTTTTTTTTAATGACAATATTTTTTTAAATAATTACACATCGATTATTGACCATGCATGAAGTATTATTATATCAATTATATAGTATAGTTAATAATGATAAAATATATTTAATTATCTATTAATTACCTATAGGTTGTACAAGACAACATAAACACATAAACATAACAACATAAGATTACATAATTAAATACAGTGTAGTTTACGTACTGCAGTCATAACTTCGTTTTATTTACTTGTATTATAAATAAATTATAATAATATAGTAAAAAAAAAAACAAGAAAAAAAAGCAGGGGTATTACAAAAACACAAGATTATGTTATATATTATGGTCTAAATTCAAGTAAACAACATTAACAGGGGAACAAGACACACATCTATTATAGATATACATGTAGGAATACCTTAAAAAATAAACTTTAAAAAATAAAACCAAAGCTAAAATCAAAAGTGCTGTACAGTAATTAAAATGTTGCACCAAAAAAATTGATACATTTAGAAATGCGAACGTAATATTTTTCAACGTAATAACATTTAGCACCGATGTTATCAGCTGCTCAGTTACCCCCCCCCCCCTTCTCTAAAACAACTTACTCTGGTCCGCAGTTTATATAGAAAGTAAGGCGTGGATTGCGGAATTGACTGCATACTAATAGCCGACCAAACGACTTCATCCTTGATCGGAGCACGCCCACGCGACACCATAGCAAATTAATTTATGAAAATTACTAAACAAGAAGTAGGTTTCCAGACCGTTTTTAATACCATGGCACTTGGCATTCAAAGAGCGGTCGTCGCCATCACTGATTCCTTGCCAAGTATCTAATATATAGATCAAATAGAACAGTACCGAAGAACTAGGGTACATTTAAAAGCCCTGCTATATATATTATCATGTAGACTTGAGTTTATTTATTATGTAATGTTTTATTAATAAAAAGTATAAACATTAACTATATAAGAATATACTTTATAATATTATATAATATATTATCAACATGAAAAATATGTTATGTTATAAATTATATGTTATATAGAATGAGGAGATGGTTAAAAATAGAAGTAATATGTAAGTGTTTTTTCCTGATGGAGATCAATTAATAAACAATTGGTGAAATTAAACCATCTATTTCCATGCAGTGTGTGTCATGGTCTAGAAATGAAATACTATACTGTATATTATAATATATAACGAAAATTACTACAAGGAAGTAACACCCGACGAAACATTAAACAGATGATTCAATGTGTGACCGAAGTAAATGTCAGGGCCTCGTGAACTCGTCATGTTGTGTCATACACACTATAAAGGCTTCAAGTCAGCTGATTTTTTGGTGTTCCCACCGTCCTATCCAAAAGAATGTGAATCGTTTATTCACTAAGAATTAGATTTTTTTTATGGAGAATTCTTTTACGGATCTTCAGTCCAAACCAGAAAATACAGTGGATAATTAAAGATTTATATTTTTAAGTCATTTACCGAGAAAAAAATCCTTTATTTTCAATTGCAAGATGGACCTTGGCGACACACATTAGCATCGCGAGGCGCACTCATGCACTTGGTCTCTATTGGTCTGTTCGCTAACCATGCATACCTTGAGTTGTTCGTTTTCTGCACTCGATTTCTTTATGTATGTACACACAATGTACACTGTACTCACTTGGAATGAAAATGTCCTATCCGGCCATGTTAATAGCCTGATCGGACATATTTTTGGAGCACAATACTGTAGAGGACAATCCTGTATAAGGACAATACTGTATAAGGTCAATCGATTACAGAAATTACGTGTAAATTGAGCATGAGAGGGTTAAAAACTGACTTTACGAACGTAATTATTAGCCAGATGATCACATGGTCAGTCCAGAGACGCCCCTCTGCATCCTCCAGCAAAGATTTCGTCTGACTCACGGGCCTCTCCAGGACAAATAACCCTCCTCTTATCTCTGAGCATCCGAAATGTTTGCACCACGACCCAGTCGCTCCCTTCATATTTTTTCACCCCCCAAAATATATTAAGGATTTACCATGGGATTTGTAATTTTAAAACTTTTAGCAGTGATCTAAATATTATTTATTTGAATATTTATATACAGCGGTGCTTCTGCGCATAATAGAAGGTCTTGTGCTGCATTGAGTATTATACAGAATATGGTTTAACTTAAATTTGTCAGCACGAAGAACTCATATTTAATTATTATAGTTGTCACCGTCATGTTTGTTACGTCCTCAGTCATTGGTAGACAGTTTGTAACGAAGAGCCTCATTGGCCGAGCACGAGCCGAAATACTTCTGAAAATTTACGATTGAAATCTATATTAGTTAAATAATATGACTGTTGAAGGATTATGACCATTAAAATACGATACATTTGTGCAGAATTAACTTGAAGATCCTAATATATAAAACGATCTTAGGCTTATAAGTTATAAAGTATATATCGTATGTCTACAGAAATTTCAGAAACCTTTTGGCTTTTTGACTATAGTTCCGGGAGTATTCTTACGTTCGTTGAACTGTTTTATAAAACCTACGAACTAAATGAAAATATTTTAGAGATGCTACAATCAATTGCCTCTCCAATCAACTCACGACGTGATGTTAGGCACGTGCGATCGAGGTTCTCCCTCAAGCACGAGATGCAAATCAGCCGCCAAAGCTCGTGAGCACCACGCGACGTGACACGCATGTCAACACGGTCTGTCGCAGTCATTCCGCCGCTCTGTATCGACTGCTGCAGGATCAAATAAAATATTTACCTACACGTCATGAGCCTACCGGGTGTACAGTCCTCAGCAAAATAAGTGGAGGATCACACGCTATACAAATCGGCGCAAATCGCTGAAAGGGATTTACATGGGCAGATGAAACGATATTTTTGACGGTGCAATTGCTGTGATATCTACGTTCCCAGCTTGCAAATTCGACACGTTGAGACTACGATAGCAAACATGCATGACTACCGGTAATTAAAGTGGAGTGACTGTGTTATACCATATATATATGTATAATAAGGGTTATATTGTGGGGTAACTTTTTTCACTTAGTTTTCAGGTTTTCACCCCCTAATTTTTGCTTAATTATTACCTCACAAAACATTTATGATTATAGATAGATGTAGTGCTTCTCTGCATGTTAAGAAAATTTTCTATATAAAATGAAAATTGAGTAAGGAGAAACTGGGGTTTACAAAATCCCTTCCAAGTAAATACCAATGTCACCCCACCGTATGGCATAGGATTTCACAGAAAGTGCGTAATATTCATGCCACGTCGCTCATCCACCTTTGCTATAAAGCAATGAAACGGAAACGGCAAACGTTTTTTTAAAAAAAATTGATTGGTCGAGAGCCTTCGTTTCCGAGAGATTTCCGCTTCGCACTCGCCAAGCTCATAAGTTTCTTAACTCCGTTTCCAATTTACTTTGCGAAACCAATATCGTCTTCGAAACTCGTTAAATTTAAACATGCTGGAATTCATTACATCTAGTGCGTCAAAATCGCGTCGCAATGCCGTATATATAAATCCACCTCAACGCCGTAATACGTTTACAACTATATAGGACGAGAAAATCGATGAGGTTTATAACCACAGGTGATAAATATAGCCTATTCAGTACAGTGTAATAATGTATTGTTTGAGTTTACATTGGTTTTACTTGACAACCTTATTACACGTATATTAGTAAATCTTTATAATAAACCAGAGCCTGTATTTTTTTTGTCCTGAATTCTTCACATCGATTTCTTCACGAAGACATTTCATCGTAAATAAATGTAATGTTTGCTTTGTTCCAGCAGCAAAATGGACGCCTAACAACAGCATGCTGTAATTACGTTTTTATGTGAGCAAGTTTAACATTTATTATACTACAGTCAAATTTATTTTATATTCCCGCCGGAAGTAGCCGGAAATGAGAGGTTACTGGCTTGAGTTTTGAAAATTTGAAAGTCAGAATTCTTTATAAACTTGTCTACAAATTTTCAAAATGCAAAATAATACGAATAAAAAGGACAGAAATTTCTCACTTCGAAGTATTATACTTTCCGGTTGGAATATCAAATTAATTCGACTGTTTGGCAAAGAGCATCAAGAGTTGTGTCCTACAGCAGCTGAGAATGCAAGTAGAATGCGATAAGAACGATAGGAAGCTCCAAACCTTATCATCAAGCTAAGACAAACGAATGCATTTTCAGCTGGCGGTATGGTTAAACAGCACACGTTTGTATCTACAGTCCAATTTTGTATACAGTACAACAGTAGTATAGTATATATTCCCTCCCAGCAGTATTATAGAGTTTACAGAGAGTGTACTGTCCTTATTTTTAAATTGAAACGCTGAAATACGGGAAGGAAGACCAGAAACCCCGCGCTTCCGTGAATTCCAAATAAATCTGTCTAAATTACAAAAATCACGTCAAAAATAATACAAAAACTTGTGTGTATGTCTTGAGAACCATCGATAGTATTTGATACCACTCGGTTGTACTTGTGTCACGCTATAATAACGCCCCCCACCAACCCACGTGCTCTGGTCCATCGTCTCTCACGCAGCAAGGCCGCCAGCTGGAGCGGCCCACCAACAACCAAGCTCCAGCAGCTCCAAGTGGCTCCAGCGGGTCGGTCTAGCCACGCTGTTCTCAGAAATCCTTGACAGAACTATTAGACGGAGCTGCTAATGTTTTCGAGCGATTGTTTTCCTGCTCAACCAAATATTAGCATTCTTTTTTTATATTATTATTGGTTTCATTTTCTTCTGACACTTCTTTGTGTATTTTTCTATGCACTACAAACTTAATTAAAGATTGCCATGCCTTATTTATATATAACAATAGCGATAAAAAATACAGCTGAATACTTGAGACATTTTATTTTTTCTGCGCTACGCAGCAACGTATAAACAAAGTTGAAAGGCTGAACGCAAGAATTTTGTCAATTTCTTGTGTCAATACACAATATCAAAGAACCTTTTTATATTTTTTCATATATATACTATGTCGTAAGTACACTCCATATAATAGTACAAAAAAGTTGCCGGGTATTAATTAATATATAGCCGACAGAACAGTATATAAAAAAATTAATTTACGATGGTTAATATTGATAATACGAGATAACGCAGCAATCGTTATCAAACTGAAACGTAATTATTACGTCAACGCTATCAAAAATAAAAGATATGGAACTGTCAACCTTCGAATGCAAATAATAAAGATGTTTTCTATAATTAAGAGATAAGGGGAGGGGGATAAAATATACAAATACGTAAGAAAAGGTTTCCTGCAATTTTTGAATCAACACCGCAGATTTTTTTCATATTTTCCGTCTCTGTTCACAGTTTATAGCTTTGCCTGCCTGCCATTCTTAGGTTGTTTATTTTTTTATAAAATTATTTTAAATAAATTTGAATAACATTTTTTTTCTTTTTGGGAAAATCATGCAAAGCTATACGCAAAATGCTCACACAGTTTCTGATGCAAGAACGATTTGTATATGATATACAGTACAATTCAAACAATAAAAATAATAATAATTTAATGCGCTTTGCTTTGCACAGTTTGGTTCCTTCATAATTTGATATATGATTGCTTATAAAATTGAATCTTATATAATTATTTCCAAACCGCAAAGAAGTTTTCTATAAACATGCTGGAATTATATTATACAGTAATAAAAGTATATTAAAGTAGTATTTTAAACATTATCTTGGATAACCCACCAATCTAGGCTAATATAAAGGTAAGTACGTAGTAGCAAATATAAAGTCTCTGTTATTTCAATTAAAAACTGTAACCACAAAGTAAAACTCGGGCTCGAGTTCGAGGAAACTGCTCGCGGGTATCGTTTGCTGCGTGCAGAGATCAACAAACACTGTGCATGGTGCTCCTCGCGTGATCCGTAGCTGCGTGTGGCTGCACGTGCCCCAAGCACTTGGGTGCTGCACAACGGTCTACCAAACTAACGAACAGGATAAAACTGCACTTCATAGTGTAGATTTTTTTGAACCATACATTTCTTATTCGATTCGTAATGATTATCTTTAATGTTACACGGCAATCTTGTTATAGAGTTGACTGCGCTGACAGGATCCTATAATTATCATATAGTCAAATTAATTTTGTATTCCCATCAACCTGAAGTACCCACGCGGTAGTGAGAGTTTTCTGTCCATTTTATTCATATTTCAAATTTTGACAAGAACTTCGTAATTTGAATTTTTAAAAATTCAAAACGCAGACATTAACAAGAGAGAGAGAGAAAAAAAAAAGTTCAGGACTATTTCCTGCTACTTCTGGCGGTAATATTAAATACAGTAAATTATACTATTTTAATAGTCAATATTATTAAAATATAAAATTTGACCTGAACTCCAACGTGTAAATCTTAACTCAACTGTAGAGGAGCACTACAAAAGTCACAGTGCAGTAAGCACACTCCAATGAAATATAGAACTAACAATAAGTAGCCACAGCGAACTTTCTGCGTCCCCTCGTTGCCTCTATAAGAATAAACAACGCAGATCCAGGTTTGCTTCTCAAAAATTGGTAAAGAAAATGAACGTGTCTTTACATTAATTTTATCATAAATTACCAAGCAATTTAACACTTATCTGCAAATTGAAAAATGACTGAAAATGATGATTAAAAAGGAACGTCGGATGAATTTGCTCGGTTTTATTTATAACTTCATTAAAATCAATAGTTTGCGCCAGCTTGTTTGCACAGCTACGACAGATCCGGTGTGGTTTGTCTGGATGTCAAAACACTCTCGCATCGATCCTCAGGATGACATAATTAAGTTCAAACTTTCTGCGTCGTACATTATTAATTGCTTGCATTATAATTAAATTTCGCTAAACGATCGCAAAATATGTTCGTCTTCCGTCTCCGTTATTGCAGCCTGCTGTGTGCCTACTCAAACTGGAATCGCTTTATTCTTCTACTGTCTGTCCTCTTCCGTATAAAAATTGATAACCATACTCGATGTAACATAAAAACCGCAATCTTAAATCGTGGTATCACGCGAAACAATTTTTTTTTTCTTGTGCTGCAAGAAGACTTCAACTCCACTTATACAAATATCATAAAGTTCAAAATTTATTGTATAAGAAAAATTGGTATGATGGAAGTAAACAACATGTACAGTATAGAGCTAGTATATATATAAATTATCTATATCTATATACGGGTACACCTTAAAAGTAAATAATATAAAAGTTGTATATCATGTACAAGAATACTGTTTTTTAATCTGCCAATTTATTTATTTTGTATATTGTTTCGTTAGATCCTTTTAGACCAGTGACAGTGTACACTGTACGAGTAAGACAATTTCCCGGTTAGTACATGTTAAGTCTGGTATTCAAACCCAGACTATGTTGACGGTCGGTCGACAGTGTACACTTCCACGCAATACAACCAATGACATTATATAGACAATTTTACACGATCAATAGTGTATACTAGACAATTGGTGACAATTTAACAGACGACAGTTCATGTATATTATTAGGGTGGTACTCTAGAAAACTTCTATTATCGACAGTGTACACTTCCACAGTGAATGTGCGGTCAGAGATATTGACAAATTCCACTATCGTCAGTGTATACAATTTAACATACGACAGTAAAAATTAATATGGTATCAGATTTATATAATCAAAAGATGAGACAATTTCTACAGTTTACAGTGTACACACGAGCTTGGCTGGCAGTGTGTGAACGAGACGGCCTTGGCTACGAGCGAGCGCGGGCGGGCGGGTGTAGTGGGGAGTTGCGGCACACATGAAGCTACCTGCTCCTACCTCGTCGCAACACGCGCTTCTCTCGCCCGCCAACACAAAGCACACAACAGATTATCTTACGGTGGATTATCAATCTCCCTCTATAATCTAAACGTTATTATGGCAGGGGTGGAACGCCACCAATGATTACGAAACTCTAAAGGTGTACGCAATCTTCAAGTGTAATGCATGGCACGGGTATATTATTTGTAATCAAAAGATTGAAATAAAATTCTATTCTATTCTATTCTATTCTATTCTATTCTATTCATTCGAATGAAAATGTCCAATCTGGCTATACTTTAACATGGCCGGATCAGACATTTTTATTTGAATGGAGTGTACAGTACAATGGTATTTAAAAGTACGCCACAGTACATACTTTTATGTTTTTAAATGCCCCCTTCTATAACCAATGTTAAAAATACCTGCAGGTAATTGCTACCCATATATAATTATAAATACAGTATACAGATACCGTTAATTATGATATGGGCAATTAATACATTAAATATTTGTTAATCACTTGATATCAATATAAGTACTGGGTAATTTTACAACATAAATGAGATTAGAAACATTTTTCTATCATGTAATTCAATATGGGTAATTTTATTTGCCATGGCATTATCTACGTATCGTAAACGTAATCTTTACGCATCATACGACATCACACCATTATGCTGCTAACCTATTATAATACTGCACAATCTACTATATTGTAAATTACACTGAGGAGCAATGCAACAACACAATGGCTGCTCTCATCTTATTAATGATAAGATTTAGCCTTGTATGCATACAGTTATTTAAAGAAATAAGTGTTTTCTTTATATTAAATAAGCAACGTTTGGAAAAAAATTTAGCGTAGTTTGCAAATTTTCCCCATGTTAATTAATTGTCGCGAGCTATAGGTAGGTCATCGAGACAACAAAGCCCTTTGACAGCTGGCATGCAAGTCTTATCAGTGACATTCCTAGCGATCAACGGCGGACCCGCGGCAGCCGGCCTCCTTATCATCACGGGACCGTGATAAATATGTGACGTGCAAAGGCACGGGACCAACAACGGCGGCTGCGCAAAAAATAAATTCTTTCACTTTGTCACGTAAACTTGCAAAAATAAAACCACGCTCAAAGGTTGAAAGTTGAAAGTATTCTATTCCCGTTTGGTATAAGGTACAAAAATACTGAAGTGGTAATATTATGAAATATTTTTATTAATATATTATAGAACAGAAAATTAGGCAATATAGCTCGTTAAAGAAAAACCCATTCTTTAATTATTTCAATTATTTTCTACGACACAGATATACACGGCGTATAAGCTTACGTCGTTAAAATTGTCATTTACATTAATAACTAATTAATGCGGCAAATGTGCTATACGAAAGGCTTTCATCATCACAACTCTTAAAAAACTTATAACTCTTCAAGTCTCATCCATGCATGTAAAAAATGCACAAATGCATAATTACCGAAATGACAATGAGCTGTGTAGGTTTTCTGCACTCGATTTTCTTATGCAGTTGAACATAAGGTCGATCGGATACAGAGGGCAGAGTTTACGTAGATACCCAGAAAAAAGAACTGTTAATAGCTTTTAACTCTAGTCCATAAATGCAACAATCACGGAACATTTTTGACGTGACGAAACCATGACGTGCGTAAATCAAACAGCTGCAAGCCATCTTCTTCAATTATGGAGAGAAAATAAAGAAACCTGTCACCTCGAGTGAAGACCGTACAGCCAGAGGGAACTTTATTTTCACATGGAATTGTGGAGAAACCTTTGGGGAAATCAAGCGCAAGAATTTAATCCCTCCGAGATTAAAAGAAATTAACGAAACTCGTCACGAACCGCTGGCAACTACGATGAAAAATCTATACAGCTACGTACTGACTATGATACTGTTGGATGATATACAAGGTACGAACTAATTGGTTCAGAAGTTTCATCGTCTAATGTATATTATACAGTATATGCATTCTGTAATTCGATTCAAGACATAATTACGTATATGTATATTCGCAACCAATAAACAAGGGGGGCGGGGGCGTCAGAAAAAAAAAACTGAAAATTTAGTTGACAGAATAGCAAAAATAAAATGATAAAATTCGATGCTTAACTTTTACGACACTTAAAATGTATGTAATATATAATAACAACAATTTCAGTACATATTTTACAACTATGTACGTACATATTAATCAAAATGAATATTGACCATTTTCGAAATATTTTATGACCGCTCTCTTACTTCAAATCGAATCTCACAGCAGACAAAAACGATACCCGTACATTTAAATATTTGTCACATAAAAACAAAAATCACCTTGGTGCAACTTACCATTAGATGACTTGAGGTCTCGATGTATGAGGGATATAGGAGCCCCATTGTGGAGGTAGTTCATTCCGCGAGCGATCTGGATGGCCCAGTCAACCAACACGTCAGGCCTGATCTTACGGCCCGTGAGCACGCGGTTGAGTGACCCACCCCGAGCGTACTCCATCACCAGACACAGGTTGGGCATTTGCAGACATACCCCTTCAAGTGAGACAATGTTCTCGTGCTTGAGGAGCCAAAATAATTTGGCCTCTTGCCTAACGTTCTCCATAGTCACACTAATGTCTTCGTCAGGGTCCTGCCTGGCGGCCTTCACCGCTACCTCTTGGCCCTGCCAAATTCCGCGGTACACTTTACCAAACCCTCCCACCCCTATCACTTCTTCTAGGGTAAGCTCAGTGAAGTCTATCTGAGTTGGTTGTATATCGTTTATCACACTGTTCACTCTATGAATAATATCTTCTTCGGTTACAAAATTTGCTGGAAATATTCCTACTTTATCCCCAATTTTTCCAGTCCACCATCCTTCATCTCCAGATATTTTAGAATCTTTTGAAAGTACTTCTACGATCTCTCCTCGTAGTAAACTGAGTTCATCTTCACCTTGAGCATCGTAGTCGTAAAGTGCTGTCCATAATGACAAATTTTTAGTAATGATGGTAGAGTCTTGTTTTTTAGATGATGGACTACTTGTAGGTTTGTTTTTAACCGGACTGGTTTGTTGACCAGTACTGATCGTACTCGGCGGGATTGGGGAGGTCGGAGAGATATCATTGTGCTCTTTACGGCCATTACTGCACTTCCCATAAGCCGACGTGCGAGCGTTTTCCATGGAAGTCAATAATGGAGGCATTCGTCGATGGTGCGGCTGGAATGTTTTGGCGAGCCGCCTTTCGCTATAAACAATATTTTTTCCCTAATCCTAATGTAAACACTAATCACCTGCTGCCGTAACATCCACGGCTCTCACTCCAGCAGACGAGCACTAAAAGACAGCACACCAGAACTCTTGACACCCAGCGAGGCCTTTTCTCATGGCCTCAATTCACTTATAACACACACTACACACTTGAATACTTCGCTTAAAACACTATTTGAATAAATTGATAACTGATTTAATCGACAAATATCTTTGTTCCCATATTTTTCCCCTCCAAATGATGTAAATATGAGAGAGCTCATAGTCAGTCTCTGCTATGAACCTCCGCCATGTTAAGAAACTGGAGATGCAGAGCTACCAACGCTACAGAAGAAAAAATAAGTTACTAAAATTTTTAAAAGTCCTAAATTTTATCAAGATTATTAATTTTAGCTTCAGTGTATTTTATTTCAATTAAGTATTATTACAATCTATATTAATATGTAATGCTATTTTCTATCTATATAGATACTATTTAATTAATGCCATACAATATTATAATAATTATATCTTATATCACATGCAGCGGTTCGACAAACAGTCTCGTTTTATTAAAAATGCAATGTCTTCCTCGCCTTTAAAAAAGCTATCTATCCATCTATCTTTAACTACCCTACTGGTACCCTTAAGATTTCTCATGACAAACTCTAAACACCTCCTTCCCTTCGATGTAACATATTTAATATGTTCATTCCACATTAATTTACTATGAATGACTACACCCAAATATTTATACTTTTCATCCTGCTTCAATAACTCATCATGAAGTAAATACTGCACATCTCTCTTACGCCTTTTCCTATATACTAAACACAACTACACAGCACTTAGAGACATTCAACCTCATATCATTATCAATGACCCACCGACACACAGTATTACGAGCAATATATCGACTGCTGAATAAATGCGCATATAATTAAAACAGTATAATTATAATTTTATACATATTTATTTTTATAATGCATCATGCATATAAATCATAATTATGGTTACATAAAATGAATTGCGCTAAAATCGGCGGCTAAAATTTTTCCTTGCAAATTAATGAGTCCAAATAAATATATAATTTTTAATTATATATTATGTAATATAATTTCATCAAACAAGCGATAATAATCATAATATAATGACTAAATGTATTTGTCAGAGAATATTAATTAAAAAATCGACTCATAAAAAGTATT
Organism: Siphlonurus alternatus; assembly: GCA_949825025.1. Taxonomy (NCBI): domain Eukaryota; kingdom Metazoa; phylum Arthropoda; class Insecta; order Ephemeroptera; family Siphlonuridae; genus Siphlonurus; species Siphlonurus alternatus. The sequence goes on from OX463779.1 coordinate 40,129,233, forward strand.
AAGCTGCAGCGACTCATTCATCTTTAATAAATCCACTCTTGAAAAATTATTGTTATAATTAAATTTAATAAATAATTTCAATTCCAAAAGCGCCTTCATTGTATGCAACTTTTTCAACGCGCCTGTAGCTGGGGTTGCCTACCTTCGCTCTTTTCACGCTTTCTCGGGCCGCAGCTGTGCGTAATGTGGGAGATGTAAATTATTTAAATAATATTTTAAATGCATTTCAAGATTCAAATTTAAGAAAAATTTTGACATGCAGAGAAATCCTTCAGTTTAATCAGTTTTAAAGTTAAATTATTTTTTATTTAAACTAAAAAAAATTAGCCATTTATTTACGTATATAATTATATAATATTCACAACTAAAGTTTTTTTTTTTTTTTTTTACTTCCTCGCTGGCTTGGTGTGCATGTGCCATCGGATGAATAACATTACAGGACTTATATGTAGGAGCATCAAATAAAGTTCTATTCAATACATACGATTTTACAATACTATATATTCTGTATGTGTAGGGACTTATTGAGAACTTGATGAAGATCGGTATATATTATACGATGGTATACAAAATTCGTAACTGCATGCTCTCCACTATAGTCTATACTTATTTTCTAATAGTTCTGTCAAAGACTTTTAACTGAGATGGTATCAAATTCTTCCTCCGCTCGCACTTTTACTTTAAAATATAATATACAATTAATGTATATAACATTTTTTATTATTTCATCAAGCTATAATTATACATAGCAAACGTATTTTATTAATTTTAACCCTTTTGATGGCTGCTGCAAGGTTAAGCCCACGTTTGCCACGTTTAGTATATACCGTAAATACCAAAATTTTATATATAAACTGCTTGAATTTTAGCGTGGCATGCAAGGACGAGTTATACTGGAATATATGAACAAAATAATCAGACACATGTTTCTTAACAAAACAGACACTTTCATAAATAAATTGACAGGGTAATGGTAAAATTCCTTACTGAACTATAATTATTTTTCGCAAACTTCTCGGATTCTGTAATTTAGTGAAAAACATGCAAAACAATGAAATATCACGCAATTTTAATTATAGCGTAACGCAAACTGTGTAATCAAAATAAAGTACCTGTATTGTAATATTTTTGTATTAAAAATTTGAAAACTTCACCTCACCTCATAATTTTTATTCTGCAAATATTTAGCGCGACGCGATACTCCAGAGTTATATTTTTCTTTTTTTATAGCGCACGATCAATTTACTCGGTAAATATATTAATTTAAATACTAATGCGTATATTATTACTATTATAGGTTTTAATATTATAGCTAGGTTACAAGGTTACTATTATAATTATATAGATTACTATTATTATAGGTTAATTACGAGCAAGCTAAAAGAAACCATTTTTATTTTAGCTCCGTAATACGTATCATATATAACCTACCAGATTATATAAAAAAATAGATTAAGTTTCTGTTTTCAAGAACTATAGTTTTTGTACAAAAATTGTTTTGTTTTATCATGGCATTCTATATAATATAATATATATATATATTATGTACGTATAATATAATAAATGTCAATATTTGTTTCTATTTATTTATTTTATTTTTTCAGTACGCAGTATCTAATAAAAATGTGTGTTTAGTTTTATTGTAGTCAAAATGTACCAACTGGAGTATTTAATGTGAATAAATAAAAATAAAATAAAAATACCTAAGTATAATATATTATAGCTGAATTCTTGAGTTACGAGGTATATTTTTTTTAATATATTGTAAGAATTTTTATATGAAATTTATAAACGAAGTAAACTGTATCTACAGAATTAAAAGTAAAAATTAAATTAAAATGAAAGAATCAATTTATTATTAATTTTATTTATGTATTTTGCTTTTGAAGTTTTTGAATTAAAAATATAACAGCTAGCACTCCTATCTATTGTGTTGTTAGTAAAGATTAATATACTATGCAAATTTTAAGGTGTCTATGTTATTTATTGGTTGGATTCCGACAAAGCAGAATTTGCAATTTTTTTACGAACGTGCTGAACAATTACAAATTTTGGGGATTAAGCACATTGACATGAATCAAAAAGGTTAAAAAATTGCAATATTAAGTAATTGAGGTCATTAGGATCAAAAACTAGGCCTACTAAATTTTCCTTGTTTATGCATATTTTCCATGATAATGTTTGTAGGGAAAAATATTGACAATTTTACGACAAATGAAAAAATAACAGGTCATAACACCAGAAATTCTCAAAAAATTTATATAGATGTTGCTAAATCTGAACAAGAAAAGCGAAGCTTATATTTATTAGGCCCAAAGCTGTACAATAATCTTCCTGATACCTTAAAACATCTACCTAGTAATCAACAGTTTAGGTCAAAAGTGATTGAATTTTTACTGCAGAACAATTTTTATGCCATAACAAGAAAAAGAACAGCTTTAAATAATGTAAATGCTTTGCTTGTAATAGATTGATTTAATAATATATGTAGTAATATAATTAAGAATTAGTTTCAGATTGTTTTCTATTAATAAAAATGTTTTTGTTTTTTTTTATATAAAAGTTTTATTTCTTAGGTATTGTGGACTGACTAGATAATACTATAATATGTATGATTGTAATTGTAATAATAATATAAAACTGATGATAATATGTTTTAAATTTAATGTTTCTTTTACAGGTATTGCAATACTAAAATATTGTAAACATGCATTTTGTACCTCACGGTTCTATATGTGCAATAAATAAATATTATACAAATACAAAAACCAGCTTATTTCCGAGCCAAACTGCATGGGATTTCATGGGATTTGAGCTTTTGAGCCCCAGCTACATCAACAATAATTTTTCACAAGACTTTTAAACTTGGATTCAGAAAGACAAGTACACGTGTAGTATACATAACTTTTAAGTTTCAAATCCAGGTTCAATTTAAAAGTGCGATGTGAAAAAATTATTGTTGGTGTATCTGAGACTCAAAAATTCAATTCCAGTTTTCCTTGGAAATAAGCTAGTTTTATCCTAATGGCTTCAATTATATTAATTAATCACGGAAGTTGCAGATAAGGAAAAGTATGAGCCTATAATAATAGCTATAGCTAGCGGCTGGACTATAAATATATTATAGCGCTCAATCGCAAAAGTCGTACGTAATTTCAGCTTATCAGCTTGTATGTTTGTGTGAAAAGTAAATCAGATTAGACCCTTTTTGTTTTAGTTACTTGCTATGTTATATGAATCTCCCAAGATGATTTGACACAGAGACCTAGATATTTAAAAAAATTAGAGAAAGTGTGCATAATTTCTAATTTCATCAGATAATGAGGTATCTAGTTTTAGTAATATTTTCATAAGTTGGTATTTGCCTGCTGACCTTTTTTTAATCCACAACAGGGTGTGACAAACATTTTGATTGGTTGACTGGGAGTCACGTGGCTTCCAAAATACCAAGATGGCTACCGTGAAAAGACATCGATTGTAAGATAAACATGATTTTCATCAATATTTGCAAATGGGTCGCTTGTTGTGCAGAAATAGAGACGTAAAATGTTAGTGAAAATGAAATATAAAAAGTATGGGGTCACAAACGCTTGAAATTTTACGTCAAGGTGTATGGGCTTCACTGACAGGAGGCTGGTTCTATGATCCACACCAGGACAATTTCTGCAACACCTTTCATCTTTACGTTTGGTTGCTCCTGTTATGTCTACCATTCACCATTTATCTGGTAAGAACACTAGAAATAAACCTATTTATCCTATAATAATTTGAGAGTGTCAAAGTTTATTAATATATTCTTAAATGTATTTTCAGTACTTGCCACCCACGGTTTACGTGTGGGCTATTTACTGCGGGGGTTTGGGATTACTGTTTGCTGTTCTCAAAGCTGCAAGCTATGGCTTGCACCACATGTTCGATACTTCTGAATGTGTTCAAGAATACACGGAAGAAAGCCGGACTGAATTGGAGCGACGGCGATTACATGGAGGTCCACCGGAGCGTAGAGAGCCAAGGTTTGTTGATAATCTTGCTTACTTTCTTCTCAAGTCTGAAGTTTCATTGTGTGTGCACAGAGAGGAGGAAGGCATTGAGCTGCAGGTGCTTCCACGACGGAGCGAGACTCCGCCAGTGGCAAGCAGCTCCCGCAACTCATTTGCCGAGCCAGCGCAGGCCGCCACAGATGCCGACAGCATAGACAGTGGAGTGGCGGCAGCGAGTGATGGAAAACCAGGCGGCAGCACAATCGGTAAATTTTATGAGATTTTGCCTCGTATACAGAACAACGTTAGAAGTTGTCGGCCTAAAAGTATTCCCCTGATGTTGAGATAGGCATTACAAAACATGAAGTCAAGCCTGTACCGGTAATATCATACTGTAGGCATACAGATAGTACTTACAGTTTTTCCTTGCAATATATGTTTATGTATCTATTTTTGACTGGATTTGTATACAGTACTGTACAGCAGGCGCGGATCCAGAAAAAATTTCGAGGGGTGGCTTCCTCCATAAGGCAAATGTTTAAAAAAAAAATTGGAGTGAGGGAAATGCCTTGCTCATTTGAAATGCAACGTTTCAAGGAGGGGGATCAGCTTGGCGTCATTTGCTATTTTAATTCATTTTGAGCAATCACTGCAAACACTACTACAGTCAGAATTGCCACAAAATATGCATCACAAAACTGTGTAGATTAACTGGCTTTTTACTAATATCTCCTTTTGTTTTTTTAGATCTCAAAGTTGATGTACATCGTAAAAACAGCTCTGAAAGTAGCGAAGAGGTTGCTCTTAGGCCAGTCGTGCAGAAAGTCAGCGTACTACGAGCTGAGCAGTGCACACAGCCTGAAGGGGAGGCATTCAGAGTTAAAATACAAGGTAATTATCTGAAAGATTTAAAGCTACTCCTCAGTCAAGTACAGGATCCTCAAATCAATTCTTAATTTTTTTTTACAGAGAACTTGTGCAAGCGGTTGAGGAACAGAGATGCTTACGTAGCAATAGCGATTGTCGAAGAAGGTCGTCCTGCTAGAAAACCGAGTGTGAGAAAGCCTCCGGTGCCGCCTCCCCTTGAAGAAGATGGGGTGTCCCAACAGGGAGAGGGGCCCACAGAGGAGCGCTCAGAGCCCAGTAGACGCTACTCCAACGTCTCGAACCTGGCATACAACCTGCTCAACCTGGCCTCCACCTCCACTGCCTCCATGCCGGTGCCCATCAAGACTGCGGGATCATTGGAACTGCCGGACGGAGCAGAGACCAGGATGCCACCAGACAAAGGTAACCGAGAAACAGCTGCTTTATAGAAACTAGTCAGTACCCTGACGATTTGCTATTTATACAGTCAACCTGGGCAATATTGTTCACTTTCAGCTATATTGGGAATGATTCACGGAAGATTATCCAGAAAGTTATCCAGGTTTTTCACTAACCACGATTAGTGCCAGCCTAATTAAAGGGCACTAAATGTGGTTAGTGAGAAACTTGGTTAAATATCTTCGTGAATAGCCCCCATTATTGCTGAAACTAGAAAAGTAAATTTTTGATATCATAAAAAAAAAAAAAAAAAAAATGATACAGTAGGACTCGGCTAACATTTTTAAAATACTGTACATGAGAGCTGTTTTATAGACCTAAAGCATACCCTCAATGGGGCAACATTGGTCAGACTTATCATATTATTTGTTATGATTCTTGAAACATCTACATACTGTACATAATTAATGTTATGTCCCAGGTTAGTGTTGATTTGACGTTATTGCAACTCTCCCATTAGTATTGTATTGGAAGATAAAGAAAAAGGTTTGTGACGTCAAATCAACCTAATCCTAGATGACCATACCAGTTTTTTTTTTTTTTTTTTTTTTTTTTTTTTTTTTTTTTTTTTTTTTTTTTTTTTTTTTTTTACATTCTTTGGTGGTCAGGTTGAACAATTTTGAAACTGTTTCAGGTCTGATCTACTGGAAGCAGCAGAACACTCGGCACAGCTCGCTCGACCCTCCCTCCCCCACCAGCACCATGGACTCGAGGACAGACCCTCTGGAGGGCAGCAGTCGACCCTTGGAGTCAGTACGAGGAGGTCTCGAGCAGAACAACAACCAGGGACCTTCCTCTGCATCCTCCCTCAGAGTGCGTAGTGCACACACCTTGCCGGTGAGCAATCTTGTCTGCTTTTGTCTGTTCTAAGAAAAGTTCCCCCTCTGAATTTTAATAGGGTCAGATTCCTTTAGGAAAGGTTCTTTCACTGTATATATCCTCTCTTTCAATTAGCCAGAGAAAGTGGGTTAAAGTAATTTTTTTTCACTTAAATGACTACCCCAACTTCTTAAATCTTGTCCATTTGCTTATGATAAGCTCTGAGGTCTAATTTCTCTTTGTCCTGAGCCATGTATAATGTTATTATTACTTGTTGATATCTGATGCAAAAAGATGTGTAGTTTTCTTTATGAATGTGGTATATTATTTGACTGTACACTTTTTTTACTACAAAAATATAATAAACAGTAGCATCTGTAATTTAAACTACATGGACTTAACCTCTGCTTCTTCAGAGACAAAGAAAGAATGTTCAATTTTTTATGTAAAGTCAATAGTTTGACCAGTTGTCATCTCTACTTTGCAGGAGCTTGGCTCTGAGATTGACCCTCGTGACACTGGGAGCTGCTCTCTGCTGCTTTTCCGCCTGAGTTTGAGTGCTCTGGACAAGACACCTGGACAGCCACGTAAATCCCTGCCAGAACATTTTGCCAAACTGCGAGAGGAGCACAAGGCTGTTCGAGACACTCTTCAGGTAAGAAAATAGTATTGCTTGTAGGATCGAGGTACCTATTTCTTGGGCAAAATACAATAGTACATAACATTACATAAACTATAGTCCAAATTTTAAAATATAAACTCATTGAGCCAATGAAAAAAGATTGTTGAGACATTAATTAATTAAAAAATTACGACATTGACTTAATACTGTGTGTTTTTCTGCAGGTGGAGGGGAGGGAAGGGAGACACAGATCAAAGCACCGTCGTCGCTCTTCATCCCCCACCAGTGAGACAAGTGAGGGTGAGGTCTCCAGCAGTCTGGGCAGTGATGAGGAGGGGGCACGCCAGCAAGCCTCTCATCAGCAGCCCCTCACGGTGTGCGTCACTGAGGGTGAGTGATGTTCAATGTTGAGAAACAGCTGCTGAATTTCTACTAGTTTACAAATGTTCCTTAAAATGGTTAATATCCTTGTGTGTTTAGAAAGTTTTTAAAAGTATAAGTTTCTAACAAATTTCATGTAAATGGACAGAAGACCTGCCTTATTTGCCAAAATGAATCATTGATGAATTGTATAGGTACGGTATGAATTAGACAAGGATAAATAATAGGACTGAATGATTATCAACAGCAATTTGTGTAATACTTTTTAATTTTTTTATTAATTAGGATTATTTTCCCCATTACATTAACTACATAAAATAGAACAGCAGGTTAATTTGTATGCTATAAATTTACATATATTGATTGTCACAGAGGATGAGACTGTCAGACCAAGCCCTGAAGTCCCCGTTTGTCTGGATGAACGTCCCAGCCCCCAGAGTCTTCTATGTCTGGATTGGCTGTTTGACGACCAGCCAGTGGTTGACGTTGGCGGGGGAGGACCCAAGGAAAGCAGCGACTCCGGTAGTTCGTCCACGACAACACTGAGTCAGCAGGAGGCGGCCAGGCTGCTGCCAGAGCCCGCCCCCAGTCCCCCCACCCCACCCATGCCATACCGAAACCAAGGAGCCATTCCCAAAAGACGTACAACCCACCATCATCATCATCACCACCATCATCACAGGAGTACTGCACAACCAATTCCAATTCCCAGCATAGCAGGCACCGGTATGTAGAAAACATTAATGTTGCTTTAATTTTATGTTTTTATCCCAAAATTCAAAAATTTATTGATCTTCAAAAAGATATGTCAACAAAAATACATTAAATATTCATTTGAAGTAATCGTTCACTTAAAAAATTAATACACGTTCATTGCCAGTAATAGTAAAAACTTGTGAACAGGAGGAAAAAAATGGCATGGAAGGAATCAGTACTGTGATAATTACATAATACTGTATATACCCAATTGAATTCTCTTCAAGTGTATGATGTATTCCAGCTGACTTTAAGTACCAGGCATTAAACAGAACTTTGCTCTTGAAAAACATTAATTTTGGTACTGTTGTCAAAGGTGCTTTTTAAAACATTATTAATGTAATATTTTTACAGTTTGGACTAAAATCTTGATTATTCTTAAAATAATGGTTCCTTCTCCCCATCTCACTGTGTTATTTTCACATAGGTAAAGGTCCTGAAGCCACCACTCCATGCGACATGCAGCTTATATCCCCACAGATGATGCGACGACTCTTCCATCCAATCCCTGCAGAGATGGAGCGCCAGCGACGAGGCAGTTCCACTGAGTTTGCCAGCGCTCGCTGGTGCTGTGGGGAGGAGCCCACACGGCCTCAGGAGGCCACGCTGGAGGGCCTGGAGCTGCTGAGCCCACCCGCCCTGCCTCCTCGTACCTTCGTGGTGGGCAGCCACACTCGAAGGAGACACCACGCAGGCAGATCTTCCATGCCCTGGGGACCGTCGGGACCAGACATAGGACTGGGTTCATTGCTGGTCAACCCCTCCTTCAGCTCGTGAGTACATAACGGGAAGAAGTAGAATAGGATTTTTATGACAATTTGTGTATACATACATAGATTTGAAAACAATAATACAGAACAACTCTTTTATCTTTTAAATTACAGTACGTACTATCTTTTAAATTTTTATGCAGCAACTTATTTCTTTCTTTCTTTTTTTTTTATTTTTTTAATTTTGATTAATGAAGATGCAATGTACTGTATACCTACTGTACTAAACATTTTTAGTATAAGTCAAATTGGTTTGAAACTTTTTCTATGGCTTTTAGGCACTAATATCTGCCTCTCAAACAAATTTCAGAATTTTTGTGAATTTGCTAAGGTTTACATGTTAATCAAAGGCGAGTACGTAGAACAGCTGATCGACATTATCTTTACCTTATTATTAAGTCTTTTTTGAATTTATCATAGATTATGTGTTAAAAGTACACAGTGTAATAGAGAGTGCAGAAGGCAAAAGAGTGTTATGAGTATTTCTGAAGCAAGTGGAGTATGCAAGAATCGAGTGCTTTGAAGGGCAATTTGTAGACGGCCGAGGTAATAATGCTGCTGGCTTACCCTGTAAAGGGATATGGCGTCATGTTATGTATGTATGTATGTATTACTATTATCACTATGACAATACAAAAGTTTTATTTTTATTCTTCCATGGTCCATCTAAAATATTTTTTATTAGATTAGGATGGAATTTTACAGTAATGAATCAATGGAGTATTGACCTCAAATTTTTTTATTGCAGAAATGGATAGAGGGTGCAAAGTTATGCTACCCTGATTTTTTTCAGATTTTCTAGAGCCCGGAAACTATTTTTAAAAAATTATTGAAAGTTTTTTTTTGTGACGTCACGAGACGCCGCTCCTTAAGAAAAAGATAGGACTTGACGCCGCGTGACGTCACAAATAGGACTTTCAATAATTTTTTAAAAATACTTCCCGGGCTCTAAAAAATCTGAAAAAAATCAGGGTAGCATAACTTTTCACCCTCTATCCATTTCTGCAATAAAAAAAATTGAGGACAATACTCCATTAAATATTGGAATAACTTGCATTGTTAACAACTACATACATAACAAGGCCTTTGTAAAATAGACAATATTTTCAGAATTAAGAATTATTTAACCCTAGAGGTACTTCTTTTTATCCCATTTTTCAATTATGATTTAACAAATGTGCCTACTCTTTAGCGATTAATTTCTGTGTTAGGTTCGTTGACCTGAGTCCTGACGAAGGAGTACCTCGCAGCAGGGAGCCTCACAGCTCTCGCACTCGTCACCGTAAGCTGAAACGCTCATCTCGTTCTCACCGTGGTGGTTCCTCGACTTCCAGCGGTCCATCGCTGCACCATCACCACCACCACAGGCACCACCTGCACCCTCTGCGCCAGTGTGACCAGCCAGGCAGCACCTCCTCCGCCCTGGGCTCGGCCCTGGGAACCCCCTTGGCCCCCCTCACGGCTCTCGCCTCTGTGATATCAGCACCCGGCACTCACATTGCAGCCTCTCACGACGATACGACTGAGGGGGCAGTCCACTGCTTCCAGGTAATTGTCTTTTTGTCTTGGAGAATATTGTAAATGACCCTAAGAAATTTTACAATTTGAAATTTACTACCAGTAAGTATTTTGCAGCAGAAATGTTTTTGTTGTTGTTTTATTCATAAAAATTAGGTTAAATTCCTTATTGATATCATAAACATATATCATATCAGATATTGAACTAGGGTCTCAATTGTAAAATAATGTAAATGCTCAGACATCAGCCACAGTATAATTTTACAGACTTGATAACACCATAACTAGTTGTGATGTACATTCAGACCAGCATCAAAAAATATTTCAACTCATAAGTGATGTCTTTCATAACTTTTGTTGTTTATATGATTCTCGAGTGATATAATAGGTATTGCCACATCCTTGTTTCAAAGAGCTAAAATTTCTGTGTAGTTTAAAGCACAAATTTTTTTAGACTTCATATTTTTTTAAACTCTTTTTTCTAACTTAAGAGTCCTGCCAAATGTTTAAAACATGGATATTTATTTATTTATTTATTTATTTATTTTTATTTTGGAACTTCTTTTTGGTTGTACAAGACAAACATATGTTCAAGTCAAAATTGGACAAAATACATCATAAAAACATCAAACTTAAATACATTTACATAAGTTATTTAACACTATCAAACACAATCACTGACAATAATAATAAAAACAAAATACAAGCCAAAGTCACCATTAATACTGATAAATTTTAGTTTATGTGGAACATATATATATACATATATATATACATATACATACATATATATATACATACATACACACACACACACACACACACATATATATATATATATATACATACATATACACATATATATACATACATATACATATATATACATACATATACATACATACATATACACATACATATACATACACATATACATATATATATATATATCAGTCAATACAATGTATATGTAAATTTATAATTTTGTTTATTTTATAATCCTGATAATACTTTTTCAGACATTTTATTACTCTCAAAAGCTTTAATAGAGTAAAACTCTTTATTAATCAATACATTCTTTAATTTTGTGCGAAAAAGTTTACTGGTTTTTATTTCTTTCAAACATGCTGGTAAAAATTCATAAAATTTTGCTGTTTGATACATTGCACAGTTTTTGAAAAATTGTGTGTTATGTCTTTCAGTAACTACATTCGATTTATTCCTAGTATTATAGTCATGATAGCCATCATTCTGAACATAAAAATTTGGATGATTTTTTTTGAATGAGGCACAATTTAAAATATAAATGCAAGGGACAGTTAACATTTTATTAGCCTTAAAATGTGAAACACACGACTGTCCTTTTGGTATTCTTAAAATCGTTCTAAGTGCTCTCTTTTGCAAAACAAAACATCGATTCAATAGTTCCGATTTACATCCCCAATTTATTATGCCATATGCCAAATGTGGATAAACATACGCATAATATATGGTTAGCAAGGTTTCATGAGATACATGATTCCTGATTGTATATAACATAAAATTGGCCGAATTTATCTTCTTACAAATCGCATTTACATGTAAAGACCAATCCAAACTTTCATTAATGTGTAGACCAAGAAACTTAACAGACTCTGCTCTTTTAATTGTTTTTCCGGCTAATTGCAACAAATAACTATTCAAAGGGATTTGTCTAGGGGAATGAAATTGGATGTATTCGGTTTTAGTTGAATTTAATATTAGCTTATTATTTGTACACCATGTATGTACCTCTTCAATAGTAAGTTTAATCTTACGAATTAATTCATCTTCGGCTTCTGCTGTGATTATAGCTATAATATCATCAGCATACTTTACTAATACCGCATTCTTGACATGATCTGATAAGTCATTTGTTCCTGTATTAAACAATGTGGCTGACATTTTTCCTCCTTGAGGAATTCCAAGTGTAATCGGTAATTTGTCTGATTTATATGTAATATTTTGGCCGTTAGAATTTGAATTTAATTCAACATATTGTTGTCTGTTTGTTAGATATGAATCTAATAGATTACGACTCGAAACTCCTATTCCCATGTTATCAAATTTATTCAATAATACATAATATATTTGCTGCTGACACTTGACCTATCATGTTTCAGGATGAGTTTGGTCACTGGCTGACCTACACATTTGATGAGAAAGGCACCGGCACGGCAACCAGTAAACTGGTTCGTACCCTCTTCAAGCCCCCGTCTGATCGAGCCATGGAACGTATGTGTGACTACGCCATGCCGTCGAGTGTCACTTCCACGTGCTTTAAGCCCCACGGAGGAGGGAGTGCCCCGAACAACGTATACATCCTCGAGTCCATGCCCCAGGCCTCAGGCAGAAGTCCCCTGCACTCGTTGACAGAATCCTTGCTGGAGCGAAACAGGCTCGCCAACGCCACCAGTAGCAGTAACAATCTTTCACTAGGAATAGGTCCATCAAGCTCCCAAGGTGAAACAGATACTGACTTTACTCTTATTAGACCAAGACTTAGACCAGATGAACCGCCCAAACCAAAGCAGTACTATAAATTTAACGTAACTCCTTGGAATAAAATAAGAGTAAATTTTGATAGACTAGCTTTATTAGCTTTATTAGATAGAAATTTAACAATTTGGGAAAGTACACTTTCAATTTTATTAGCTGTTCTAGTCGGTGTATTTGGAGCATTATTATTACATCAAGGATTCTTTGAAGATGCTCTAGTGTTTCTATTCTGTTTTGTTGTGGCTAGTTGTCAATACTCACTGCTGAAAAGTGTTCAGCCCGACGCAGCATCGCCGACTCACGGCTTCAACAGAGTGGTAGCGTTCAGCAGGCCTGTGTACTTCTGCCTCTGCAGTGCCCTCATTCTCATCTTAGATGCCTCTTTGAACAGAGAAGAAGAACCTCAAATCCTCAGTCTATACGGACTGGAGTTCACAAGTGAAGTCGTGATAACAAACTTAAGAGACGGACTCATTTGGTTCATTCTCTGTTTTCCTATAGTTTTCAGTTTAGGTCTACTTCCACAAGTGAATACATTTGCAATGTACATGTTAGAACAATTCGACATGCATTTGTTTGGTGGTAATGCCACGTCCAGTCTTATAGCTGCTCTCTACTGTGTCTTCAGAAGTATAGTTGCTGTTGCAGTACTATATGGTTTTGCTTATGGTGGTTTAAATGAAGCAAAATCATCACAACATTTCTTATTTTCTATTTTCTGTGGACTACTTGTTTCATGTTCCTATCATCTAAGTCGCAGTGCTAGTGATCCTTCATTTGTGTGGCGGCTAATGAAGAAGCATTTGTGGCCTGAAGAAGAGTGTGCAAGGCCCAAGAGTAGTACCAAGGAAGATGAATCACAAGAGCCTGTGGACCCTCTGCCTGCCAAACTACAGCGTACGGTGCACGCGAGGTTAAGATCGGACCTCATCGTGTGTCCCCTAGCCACCGTGTTTGTGTTCGGAATCCACTGCAGTACAGTGTTCACCGTCTTGAGACCAGAGTTGAACCCTGTGATGTGGGCACTGGTGGGAGTTCTAGGGTTCCTCCTACATTATGTGATGCCACAGTTAAGGAAACAACTCCCCTGGCTGTGTTTCTCAAATCCTATATTCAAAACACATGAATATAATCAATTTGAAGTAAGAGAAGCAGCTAAAGTTATGTGGTTTGAGAAATTATATATTGTATTGTGCTTCCTAGAAAAGAACTTATTATATCCTGTACTATTTTTAGGTGCCTTAACTGAAAGTTCTCCAGTTTTAGTTAAAAAATTTGGAAGTTTAGGAGGACCTTTAATTGTTACAATTTGTGGTTTAAAATGTGTTAGAAGTTCATTTTCTAATACACCACAACAGTACCTGGTTTTAGTTTTTACAATATTATTCTTTACAATAGATTATCATGATACATCTGAAACTTTTCTTGTTGATTATTGTGTTATGAGTGTAGTGTTCTATAAAATGTATGAGTTTTTACTCAAAGTACAGTTCGTAGTTACTTACATTGCTCCTTGGCAAATTACCTGGGGGTCTCCGTTCCATGCATTTGCTCAGCCCTTCAGTGTTCCCCACTCTGCCATGTTGTTCCTGCAAGCGTTTGCTTCTGCTGTGCTCTCTGCGCCCCTCAATCCTTTCCTGGGCAGTGCCATCTTCCTTGCGTCCTACGTGCGTCCCGTCAAGTTCTGGGAGCGTGACTACAACACTCGTCGGGTGGACCACTCAAACACACGGCTCTCCTCACACCTTGAGAGGAACTTGGGCGCAGACGACAACAACCTGAACTCCATCTTCTATGAACACCTCACTCGATCTTTGCAGCACTCTCTATGTGGGGACCTCACTCTGGGTAAGTGTAGAGCTAGACTGGATTAAACATGTTGATAAATTGTATCCTTTCACGGGAATTTGATTTGAATTCTGACGGGGAGTTAAGGGCCCATGTTCAAAGAGTAGACTTATTACAGACATTGACATGTATATTGCTCTAAAAATTTCAGCAATGTCTCTATAGATAACATTTATTTTTTGGTACTCTGCATAAAAAGTTTAAGAAAGATGCATGGTAATTGAGGTAAAAAATATTAAACAAAAAAAAAAATTAACTAATTTTGGTGTAATTTTTCTTTTAGCAGACTAAAACAGTATGACAATATCATGGTATCTGTTTTTTTTATCTTCTAGCTTTGGTTTAGAAATATGTTTTAAAAATTCAACGTCTGTAAAAATAAAAATAGTGAGGTGGATCTAATTTTTTTTTTCTTTTTTTTTTTTCTTTTTTTTTTCTGTGTTGCCGTGCAAATTTGACTGATTGTGTATTTGCCAGGTCGCTGGGGCCCGGTGTCACAAGGTGACTGCTTCGTTCTGGCCTCGGACTACCTCAACTGCTTGGTACACGTGGTAGAGCTGGGCAACGGCCTCGTTACCTTCCAGATGAGGGGCCTCGAGTTCCGTGGCACCTACTGTCAGCAGCGAGAGGTTGAGGCCATCTCGGAGGGTGTGGAGGAAGACGATGGTGAGTGACGTAGAGAGTATCAGCAAAGAAATCTGCAGCACGTCCCAGTTATGTACTTCAATGTACAGTATGGGCTGAACTAGAAGGCAAACATTACTGTCTTGTCAAAAAAATTCTATCTTTATAATTGATCATGCAGCAGTTTCTTCATGTTAACTGAACAACGGTAAGAAACATTTCTGTTACAAAGATATTTTATTGGATCTAAAGTTATTAAGACAAGTTTCCTGTTTGACCCTAGTAAAAAACATCTTTCTGCAGGAGTAAAAAAATGTAAAAATTGAACTTGTGTGACTTATAAGGAATAATCAAAAATTACTCATGATGTGGGAGAAAACAAGCACTATAAATACTTTTCTATTTTTTTTTCTTAATATAATTTTATTGTACAGTATAGTAATTTATTTGTTGTAACCTTCTCTTCAAACTGGCCATCAGTCCTAAGTGTCAAAGTAGATGTACCAACACTGACGTTGAGCTGACAAGTGGGCGTTTATCTCAGGTTGCTGCTGCTGTGAGCCAGGCCACCTGCCCCACATGCTGAGCATCAACGCAGCGTTCAGCCAACGCTGGCTGGCCTGGGAGGTGACGGCCACCAAGTACGTGCTCGAGGGCTACAGCATCTCGGACAACAGTGCCATCTCCATGCTGCAAGTGTTCGACTTCAGGAAGGTGCTCATCACCTACTACGTCAAGGTGTGTGGTAGTGCTGTTGAAAATTTTCGGATTTCGGATTTTCGGATATTTTATTATCCGGATATCCGGATTTTGGAGAAATGGATATCCGGATAGTCGGATTTTCGGATATCCGGATATCCGATTATCCGTTTGAAATTTCGGATATCCGATATCCGATCGGAGTTCGGATATCCGAACTCTGATCGGATATTCGGATATCCGAACTTCGATCGGATAACCGGATATCCGAACTCCGATCGGATAATCGGATATCCGAACTCCGATCGGATATTCGAACTTCGATCGGATTTCAAATATCCGAAATTTTGATCGGATATCCGAAAATCCAGTAATTTCAAATATTCTACAATCCGAAACCTACAATCGAATTTCGATCGAATTTCTGAATTTCAGCTTTTGCTTTCGGATAATTTGGATGTGAAATTAAGCATGACTGTAATTAGTATAATACTTTAATTCAAATATTTAGTTTTAAATTGTTATGTGTATTCGCAATTGCAAATTGCATTACATTTACAAATTTTAAACCAATAAATTTTTGTTAAATTATTTTAATATTTTTAATATATATTGAATAATGTATATTGTATTTAAAATGTAGAGGTAATAAGTTAATAACTCTAATAATTAAGCAATATAAATAATTATAAATACTTTAAATTTTAAATAGTACAAATACTACAAATAGTATAATACAAAATACAAATCACAAAATAGAAAATACCACCTAGCTTATAAAGAATACTATATATAATTATATAGTAATATACTAGATAATCTAGTAATTTTAAATTTAAAAAAAAAAAAAAAAAAAAAAAAAAAACTGGGCTACGTAGAGGTATAACTAGTAAGTATAAGTACGTTACTATATTATATACTAACTACCTAACTACGTACATTTTGTACCCTAAATTATAAATTGCCACATAAAGATTATATCGAGTTTAAAGTTTAAAGTTAAAGAGTATAATAATTAATCAATTTAATCTAATCACGGTACTATCTATATTCTATATAAATAATACGTACATAATATCTATTTATCTATACGAGTACGAGGTGAAAGAATTAAACTGCGTGAGGTGAGAAACAAAATTTAAATGCCAGAGAGCTGAACGCTCCAACTCTAACGTCCTTGAAATCGCGTGATCTACTTGTGAACTCTTGAGGCCTGTTCGTAAACCCTGCTCGGTGTACACTTTTTGCACCCAATCGACCTTATGTACATGCGATATAAGGTCGATTGGGTGTAGAAAGTGTACCACCGAGCAGGGTTTACGAACAGGCCTTTGAACAAGAATGAGAGATAATTTAACAGCCAGGCGCCGGCCGGACGTGCACGGGCGCGCAGCATTGGTTTCTGGAATTTCGTCCACACTCCACAAAGTCGCAAATATTCTCTCCACATTTCACATCCTGCCGATGCTACTGTTTGCAAGGCCAAAAATACATTCTGAGTCATTCTGACCGCTGAAAATATTCTGAATATTATTCTGATTGGTTGACTGATATTATTCAGAATGTTATAATATAGGGTGGTAAGGGTGCTCCACTGCAGGACTTCAACTAACATTAACGCAAGAAATATTGAAGACAGTGTGAAAACACGTGCGTCTTCAATCTTCATGTAAAAAATATCAGTTATATTAACTTATAATAACTTATATTTCTTTTACTGTAGTAGAAAAACTGGAAAATTTTCATACTTTTATAGTTTATAATTTGTAATATATTATATAATATCGTATATTATATAACATATTTTACAATTATAATTATATTATAAATATAATTCAAAATCAGTTTCGGATATCCGGATATCCGAGAATTCGAAATCAGTTTCGGATATCCGGATATCCGAAAATTCGAAATCAGTTTCGGATATCCGGATATCCGAAAATTCGAAATCAGTTTCGGATATCCGGATATCCGAAAATCTGAATATAGTTTCGGATATCCGATTATCCGCAAATCCGAAAATTCGGATTTCGGATTTTCGGATATTTTCGAATCCGGATTTCGGATTTTGAAATATCCGGATATCAACAGCACTAGTGTGTGGTCCCCAGACAGTTCCCTCTGACAAATGTCCATTTTGAATGTATGTTCAAGTACATCAGGAAATTAGGTACAGGAAGTGGACACAGTTCAGGTTTACAAACAGACCTTGTATCAAATTATTTGTTTTTTTACTTGGAGATATGTGCAGAAAAATTAGAAGTTAATTAGAATATTTACTGCACTTTTAAACATTTCTTTAGTTTAATGGTACTTGTATGGTTGTTTTATTTTTTACAAATTTTTTGATTAGCAATAATTTAAAAAAAAAAAAGTATACTGTTATTCATAATTAATTAAAAACGCTTACTCAAAAGGTATTAGCTGCTTTATAAAAATTGGTACATTAGTGCCAAATTTTGACCTTGTATTCTGACAAAATAAGTCTAATGTTATTTGTCCTCTCCCAGAGCATTGTGTTCTACGTAGTACGTTCCTCGCGACTGGAAGATTGGCTTTCGTCCCTGTCAATCAGTGAGACAATGCAGAACATGTCTGAACGAGGCTTTGTTGACCTCGACCCTGTGTTCAATATGAACATTGACGAAGACTACGACTTCCGAGCCTCGGGCATCACCCGCAACAGTTTCTGCAACGTCTACCTGGAGTGGATCCAGTACTGCGCCAGTCGCAGGGAAAAGGTGAGACATAGTGGTTGCTGCTAATGAATGGTGGGGCATGCACCCTAATTTTTTTAAATCATCATATAAGGTTCTGTAATCAATCCAATGGAACCTGCTTGTCGTATAGAGTCAATTAAACTGGCTACAAAACCTTTCTTCCTATAGAAATTCTTCCCTGGAAAATAATTAGGAGTGAATGCCCCTAAACACCACTACACCAACTAATACTGCTTTTTAACTGCTAGAACTAAAACTCTGTAGCTAGGATTGGAAGCTCATGGTCACATTGTATGTTACAGGCTATTGACAGCAGTCGAGACGCCCCCCTCGTCACACTGTGTTTTGCACTGAGTCTTCTGGGCCGAAGGTCGCTGGGTTCGGCATCACACAACACCGTCTCAAAGTATGTTAAAGCTATTTTACAGTTACTTAATGCTCATTTGATTTTACATATGCTCTTTTACGGGCAATGACTGCTTGGTCCACTGACCCGAAATCAACACAGTTTATCTATAATTTCAATTCAATTTCATTTGCCCACAAGCTGCAAAGTAAACTTGAAACAGATGATTGAAAAAACAGTAAACTGAAAATTTGTTTTACTTTTTGTGGCATTTTCTTCTATGTTCAAGAGTACAATAATTTTTAAATTTGTTTGAAAGAAGTTACAGTAATTTTATGAACAATATTATTTCTAAATATAGACTTCAATACTCTGTTGTGTGGGTTCACATGAATAGGAACCACAAACTAATGCCAACTGATTTCCCCAGTGTTGAGTTTTTCCTGTACGGCCTGCACGCCCTCTTCAAAGGAGACTTCCGTATTACGTCGGTTCGTGATGAGTGGATCTTCTCAGACATGGACCTGCTGGATAGAGTGGTGGCCCGTGGTGTCCGCATGTCCCTCAAGCTGCACCAGGTAGGTCTACTGTGACATGTCCTCCATCTTAGAGTACAGACAGTGATGGACTATCTAAGTCTTTGATGATTTGAGGAATTATTTAAAACAATTAAATAGCTGAAAATATGGTGTCATTTGTTTTTCATTGCCCAATCCTTAAAAAAGAGGATCATCTAATTTAAGGACAATTCACAAAATTCAGCAAAATTCACAAAAAACAAAGCAAAGATTAGATTAGCCTTATTAGTACTGGAATTTTATATACTGCACATTTTTATTACTAAAAATTTCTTGGCTAATATCTATGGTACCGTAAATTCTTTATGAATATCCATATTATCTCTCTATTTGTGATCATTGTCACATAGACATAATTTATTTGTTGGTATGGTTTGCTGCTAACTCCTTGTGTTCTTCCCCAAATTAAGTCAAACTCTTATGATAATTTCTTGGAGCTTTGTTTTAAGATATTTAATGATGTTGCTTGCAGGACCACTTCATGTCTCCTGACGAGTATGAGCTGCACTCTGCATTGTTTGACGCCATCTCAAGCCACGAAGAAAAGCTCTTCATTTCACACGAAGGTGACCCTTCGTGGCGTAACGCCGTCCTCTCAGGCACCCCTTCCCTACTGGCACTCAGGTATGTTTGGACTCTGACGAATTTCATGTTACTATGTATTTATAATGGTGGTATTTATTTAACAGGCACGTGCTGGACGATGGTTCTGACGAGTACAAGGTGATCATGCTAAACAAACGCTACCTGAGCTTCCGAGTGATCAAAGTGAACCGAGAGTGCGTGCGAGGACTGTGGGCTGGCCAGCAGCAGGAGCTTGTCTACCTGCGAAACAGGAACCCTGAGCGGGGCAGCATCCAGAATGCCAAGCAGGTGATTTTTGTTGACAGAAATTTTATTTCTTAATTTAACTTGCACAAATCCATCTGAAAATGCAGTAATAAAATTGAAAGAGACTTTCAGAATGACTAAAAAATTGTCCAGCGTATTTGCATTGAATTTTTCAAATATTTATAAATTATAATAACAATAAATGTACAGTAAATAAGAATTTGTGTGCAGGATGAGTTCATTTTACTATCAACAAAAAGTAAACTGTACTGTATTGTGTGTTACTGTCAAGAATACTCATGTTCCAGTTAAAATAGATTTAATCTAACCTCTGTTACCTAAACAATTGCTGACACGGTATAATTTCCAGGTGTTGCGTAACATCATCAACTCGTCTTGTGACCAGCCCATTGGCTACCCCATTTACGTGTCTCCTCTGACAACATCGTACGCCGAGACCAATGAGCAGCTGGCAAGCATCGTCGGGGGTCCAATCAGCCTGGGGGCCATCAAGCAGGCTCTGCTGCGCGCCTGGCGAAGGTGAGATCAAACGAGAGGGCCAGCTGTATTCTCAGACAGCCAGACTGTTAACCATGAAAATTATTAACAAGAGAAGACCAAACTCTTAAAGTTATGATAGATTCGTAGATTATTATTTATAGATTCATGAAGTATGGTTAGGGTCAAGAAATTTATTGTTTGTTAATAAATGTTGAAATACTTAAAATACATAAATTTTTGGAGACATTTTTGAAATTTATGAAACTTAAAACTGCAGACATAGCAGAAAATTATTATTATTATTTTTAAATAAAAAGCAGACTTTCGTCCTATATTTTATAAAAAGCATATCCCATCTAGTTAGTTTCTCTGTTCCCATGCTTCTAGCCATTTGACTTGTAGTGATGTGTTGCCATTTTGTTACCAGGCTTCGTACTCGCTGCGGGGAAGGCTGCTCCAGTGGCGGTCTTGGTCCTCAGGACGAGGGTGGCTTTGGTCACGAGGGAGTCTACGCCATGACCACCTGCAACATTCACTCAGGTATGTGTCACCTCACACCACTAGAACTCAGTGGACAACCTGCTTGAAAATTATTTATTGTAGAAATAATCAGAGGGCATCAAGATATATTACTCTGAATTTTTTCAGATTTTTTAGAAGCCAGGAAGTATTGCTAAAAAGTTTTGCTGAGATTATGTTTGAAACCACGACGATTTTAGGTCCTTTTTTTTTATTAAGAATTGATGCCCATTGAAGTCTCTCACTCTGCTTTCAATATTTTTCTTTATAAATAGTTCCAAACTTTAAAAAATCTGAAAAAAAACAGCATAACTTAGCACCCTCTATTCATTTCTGCATTAAAATTTTTTCATGCAGATTGTCCATTATAGTAACTTAGAAGATTTAAAAACATTTGAAGAAAAAATTATGGTGGGGGTGCCAATGCTTTGATTGAAGAAGAAAACGGGGGATATAAATGATGTTAAAATGTGAATGTGTGTGCAGGTTACAGCCACATGAGTGGCCAGGGAAGCCAGCAGCTGCAGCCTGTGATGGAGACGACTCAGTTCATGGGCCCCACAGTGGCCGTGATCACAGGAGGGAGGGGCAGTCTGGGGCGTGGTAGTCTCGGACGCACCTCACTCAGTGCCAACAGATCAAGTCTGGGGTCCTCCGTCAGTGGCTCAGCGGGCAAACCGTCCAGCGCTACCCTTGCCAGCCTCGCAGGTGATTTACCTTAAAGTTTGTTGTATGTAATTATTGTTTTCGTCATTTTTCTATTTTTTTTAATTATTTTACAAATAGGATTAATATCTTTTAAAAGTCAGCATTATCATATTTTTTAATCTCTGATCCGTCAATCAGCATAAAGAATTACAGTACAGTACATGAAAGTTAAACCCTTAAATAAAATTGTAACAAATTATGTTATTATTAATTTTATTACAGTATTATTTATTACAAAAATGATTTAAAACAGACAGTAACAAATTCCATCAGAACACAAACTATTAAAAATTATAAAGTACTGAATAAAATTTTTAATGCTTTGCTGTGATGAACCTTCTTTCTAGAAAATGTTGTATTTTGTATTCAGTCTCTTATTTTCTGCCATGTTGTGTGCAGGCCTGCTGTCTGACAGTGGCTCTGTCCGGGAGAAGGAAAGGGAGCGCGAGAGTGAGGTGGTGCTGATGGCCTCCCCAGCCGCCTCCACGTCAGCTGTCAGTGTGGTGGAGAAGGAGCCCGTCATGCAGCGAGTCCGGGTGAGTAGATTGTTGTAGTGCAAATTTTATAATTTACTGCAATCTTCTGATATAATTTCTGTGTCAATTGTTCTACATATATTGCAATATTGAAATAAAGAAGTTTCTCGTCAGATTTTTTACTTAAATCCTGCTGAATCACCAGTTTTACTGGATATATTACGAACTCAAACAGAGAGTTCTTTCATGTCCTTCCCAATAGATAAAAATGCAAAAATGTAATATAGGATAACCACCACTTTCATGTTGCATTGTTTTTATTCTTCGTATGTGATCCCCCCCCCCCCCCCCAGTTTACCTTCCTCTGTGTTATAAATCATCATTTTAAACGTAAGGGGTGAAACAAGTAAAATATATAATTGTCAATTGAATTGCTAAATGTTACAATATTTCAGCTTGATTGTGCCTTTAGTCTTTGTTTATTTATTTATTTATTTATTTATTTATTTATTTATTTATTTATTTATTTATTTATTTATTTATTTATTTATTTATTTATTTATTTATTATATTTCCCGATTGTTACATAAAATAACAGTTGGCCGGTGATACTAAAACAGTCCTATGTACAGAACAAAACGCAACGGGTGAGTCACGCATAGTATCCCTTTTAACAATTATTAATAAAAAATCAAGGAAAACATAACAAAATTACTTGTAACAAGACTATAAATAAAATATCACGTGTATAACACAGTTCAGTCAAAAAAAATTGTACATTATTTACAGTTGATGACTTAGCAAATAAACTTTTAATCTTGAATAAAACAAGGAACCATTCAAAGATCTAATATTTAGAGGCAGTTTGTTCCACAAATGACAAACCCTAATATAAAAAGACTTAAGATGAGCCTCTGAATTTGCAAAAGGAAGTCTTCATCTCTAACTTAACTGCTTAAAAACCTTTAAAACTTTTTGAGTAGACAGCAGTCGTGAATGTTAATTGTTTCTTTCAGATCCGCGACCCCAACCTTGTGTATGACGCCATCAATCTGGGACGCCGCATTGACGTGGTGTGGCCCGACGAGAGGATGAGGGCGCGTGGGGGGCGCTCGCACTGGAAGGACTGGCTGCCGGAAAAGGGGATGGAGGGACAGGTAAGTGTACACCAGCGTCTGTGTAGGCTAGAGAATGACAGGGAAAGTGGAGAGACAGCTTTTGCATTACAAAGTAGATTGAAAACAAAAAATTAGGTTAACATAGATGTACTTCTTTACATTTAGTACCTGCTTGCTTGTTTTTTTTTATTTCTTTGTAGTATGGCAAATATTCTTAAAAGTTGACAAATTAGAAACTTGGCAAACACAAAATAAGCAACTGTTTTACCGAAGTAATTTAATGATAATTTTCATTTTAAGAAACATTTTAAAACATTTTATTTTATGAACAACAACCCACCCATGATTTATGTCTGTTATTACATACTAAATCTTGCTGTTATTTAGAGAACTTTCCCCACTCAACACATTACATTCTCCATCGCAGGTAGTCCATCGTTGGGTGCCTTCTCACCGTGACCCCAACCAACGCTCGCACGTGGACCGTACCATCGTCCTGGTGCAGATTGAAGACAAGTTCGTGCCGATTGCCGAGGCCGGAGTTCAAGACCTGGGGGCGGAGGTGTGACAGACTTGTGAAAATCAGGTAGTGTCTTCAATGTTCCTATCAACTTTACTCGATTCCTTCATTGGATTGTCGAAATGTAACAGCAGAGGATGCTTCAAAATTGTAAGCATCCATTTTCTCCTAGCAGAGACTTCTTCTTACTGACCAATGGTGCTCAGTCTTAATTATAATTATTGTTGCCTTAAATCTTGTCATTAACTTCAATTTTTTTTCATATTTTAATATGCACAAAAGAAATAATATTAAAAGGTGCAAAAACTTATACAGCTTCCATTTTTAAATATTTCATTGTAATTATGTCTTTAAATTCTGCTAGGATGAATTATAATTCCATTATGTTTATTATACTACTACTGGTGTCTGCTAATTTCATATTATATGCACGCTAAGTTGACGTGTTTGGAATCAACTCTATCAACATGGATGGTTATTATATAAGATATATAAAAGGAGAATAAAAATCAAATTAAAATAATAATTTGATTTTTCCACAATGTTGCCTTAAACTTAATCTTTGAAGAAAAAAAAATCAGACTGAATAATGTCTTTTGCTTTTTTAAATATATAAAAAAATAACTTACTATAAAATAATTAGAGGGGGTTGAATATTTTTTCAAATGGCTGTGTGTTGATATGAAAAAAGAAAAAAAAAAAGAGTCCTCCAAAGATGTTTTTGTTGTTGTTGTATTTAGTGATATGTAAACAATAAGTTTTGTTGTTTAACCATAGAGAATATTATAATACAATCTTGTTGTTATGTGAATTTTTCCTCTATGGTATGAGGACGTTCCGATGGTATCCTCTTGCTCAGTAACAGGTCAGCATGTCTGCCCTGATCTTGTCATGCTGTCAGAATTTGTACCAACTAGGTGTGAGTTAGGAGCAACTACGTTCTTTAGTTGGAGTATGAATACTAAGTGTTTTCTTGTTACTTATTATTATCAATAATTTTTTTTTTTTTTTTTTACTCTAGGAAAATGTTTCCTTTTTTTATTTTAATTCTTACTTTTTGTAATATATTTTTTACTATTATTTCTAATCATCTTGATAAAATATTCACTCAACTGTCCGGGTCTAACTTTATTATAATTTATTTAAGAAGGGTTCACAAGACAAAAACAAACTAAAATATGAGTTAAAAGAATGGTTCTAAATATTCATTTCAATTAAACATTTTCTACAATTTATTACTTCAACTACAATGAAAATTGATTGTTAATATTTAATAATTTATTCAAAATAATCAATTTTGCATCGACTGATCCAAAATTCATAATTATGAAACATATCTTAAAATGTTCTCCTCTACATCACCTATCAGTAGCTAAAGTATCAGGTATAGTATACAAATTTGATCTAATTTTTGAATTATTAATTGTTAAAGTTGACTGACTTCTATTTCTCCATGTTAAATTAGTCAAACTTTAAAAATTCATAACTCGAAAACTGGATCGAATTTGTATACCTCATATTTTAGCTACTGATAGGGAATGTAGAGGAGAACATTTCAAATTATTTTCATAATTTTCATGTGTGGAAATATTTTTAACATTGAGCCTTTTACCTTATCTTTAAAAAACTGCTAATAACTAAAAACTTAACAAACACAATGTAAAACATATTACATATATATATATATGACGGACAATGTAGTGGTGGAACTCTTGACGTAACATAATATGTACAATTTAATTAATTACGTTATATTATATACCAATTGGCTTTGTTTTACAAAATACAAAAATGTGTAACACCAGTTGAGTGACTATATTATATACCCTTGGTTCTTACCCTAGTCCCGTGTGATCGTAAGTTGTATTGGAGCAGCTAAAAGAGCCTACCAGTATTTCTAGTGCACCAACGTCCATCTCTTCATTTATAAAAATATTTAACTAAATGTTAAATTATAACATTGATTTACATTTGCCAACCTGATTCTTATATCAGAAATAATAAACTTTTAAGGTGCGATTGTATGAATAAATATTTCCAAGTTAACATTAAAATATTCCGTCATAAAAAAAAAAATAAAAGAAAGTGGTTTTTAGCTTTTACGATATATAGTCAATCTGGTTTTAATGGTTTTTATATTTAAAAATAATAACACGAAAATCATAATTAAATTTCATATTTTAATTGCCTCTTAATTAATATCATCATTCTTTTTATAGAAATACTGTACTGACATTTTTTATATTTTGTTTTCTATTTTAAATAGACCGTTTTAATTTTTGTTTTAATTTTTACAATTTATTGCCTCAAAATTTAAGTTCTCAAATTTTAGAAACTTTTTTCCCACCTCATCACAGAAAAGATAAAGGTGAAAAGTAAAATCATTTTTTTGAAAGGTAAAATTATTATCAAAATTCATGGTAATTATTTTTCTTTTGAGGCAATACATTTATTATTATTCAAGTGTGTTAATTGATTAAGCACACTAACGAGAGTTTAGAATCACATTACATGCCACTCCTTGCAATTAGCTTGCATATCTTATAAAAACATGAGGACTTATTTTATTTGCGTCCTGTTATATGAATGTATCAGAAAAAGAGTGAGAAATAAAAATAATGTACGCTATAAATTTGTTTACTCAAATAAAATAATTTTATTTCCGTCTTTTTAAAGAACAAAAAAAGAAACATCAATTTTTTTGAGTTGTCATATTTTGTAATGTGTGTATATATGAATTGTAAATATTTGTATTTTTCTGCCTCATGAAAACAAAATAATACTGTTACTATAATGTTGATGTGTTTCAAAATATTCAAGCCACCAGAAATTATCAAATGCATTAAAAACTTTTTTACTATAGCAGAATGTTTTTTATTAATAAAAAAAAACTACCATTTGCAGTTAAAAAACAAACTATATATAGTATTATATAATATACTTTATTTATAATATTTAGCTATATATTTTATTAGATGTATTACTAAACATTGGAACTGTAAGTTACTTAAAGACTTCATTCAATGATCAACCTCAAAATTTTTTATTGCAGAAATGGAAAGAGCGTGCAAAGTTATGTTACCCTGATTTTTTTCAAATTTTTTAGAGCCCGAGAACTATTTTTAAAAAAATTATTGGAAGTCCTTTTTGTGACGTCACGAGGCGGCAAGTCCTTATATATCTTTTTCTTAAGGAGCGGCGTCTCGTGACGTCACAAAAAGAACTTTCAATAATTTTTTAAAAATAGTTCCTGGGCTCTAAAAAATCTGAAAAAAATCAGGGTAGCATAACTTTGCACGCTCTATCCATTTCTGCAATTAAAAAAAATTGAGGTTGATACTTGATACTTCATTGTGTTGACATACACAATGTTCAAGATTATGCATTCTAATTTATTTTGTATACAATAGGATCATCCTATTGTATACAAAATTTAAAAAAAAAATCACATTTTCATCAAAGAAGTATGATCCTTTTTAAAATGATATAATGCACCAAAATTTGACAGCAAATGAACTTAAATATTTCACAAACTTATGCTTTATAATTAACCTACTGTAACATGCAAGATATAATTTAGTAACAGAAAACATTTAACGGGAAGGTACCAATGTTAAAAAATAATCCCTCACATGAAAATTATGAAAAAAAAAATTAATAATAATAATAAAATGTTCTCCTCTACATCCTGTATCAGTAGCTAAAATATCAGATATTATACAAATTCGAGCTAGTTTTTGAGTTATGAATTTTTTATAGTTGACTTTTTTAACATGGAGAAATGGAACTAATATAAGCTAAGCAAATTAATGTGGAAAAGGTATAGTAAAAAGTATATTATTGTCTGTAAAAAATTTACATAAAAAAGCATCTTAATTGTATAATAACAAATTTTTATTGAATTTTGATTTAAAAAAAAAAAGTTTTATTTGAGACTTATTTTGATTAAATGTCATAATTGTTGTATAATAATTGATTAAGGTTAAAATTTACAGAAACCACAAAATTTAATACTCGCATCAGTATATTAATCAAGTGGGAAGTTATAAAGTTCCCACAAAAAGGAGACAGAGGCTGTGAAAATAATTCTATCACATTTAACATAGGTTTTTTACTATACTGAATTTAACATGGGAAGTATAGGAAGTTACTAGTATGAAACCTATGTTAAATGTGATAGATTTGTTTTTTTACTGTTCATGACATATGAATCATATAAGTATGTCTCTTTATATGTAATGATAATGGACGATATAGGAGACGTACAAAATTTGTGCATATCATAGCGGTCTCTCGAGAGTGTATAGTTCTTATACGACTTTCACTTCTCTTAGAGTCAGGAAACTTATACAAGTCTCGTGTGACATAAAGCGTATATTATGTCAAACATATGAGTTAGATCTTCCACATATCTTCCTAACATTAAACATATGCAGTACAATAATATATATTATAATATATAGCAATTAATATATATGTATATGACGAATGTTAAATAATTAAGAATAATAATAAAATTTATATTGTAATACTAATGTAGCTATTCAAGCAATTTAAATATGCTACATTAATATTATAATTTGTAATTAAATAAAAAAAAACATTATGCTTATAGCAGCAGTGTTAACTAAATTTGTATACATAGTAAGTAAGTAAGTAAGTAAGTAGTAAGTAAAATTCTTTATTTAGCAATAAATAAATAAATTTATTTATTTATTTAGATTATAAAAAAACAATAATCGTATACAACCAATATGTTATTATAATTTGTATATTAACAACATTAATCGTATACTGTAACATAGACATTCGTATACTATTAATGTTATTATAATTTCTATGTTAACATATTGATCGTATACGTAAAACATAGACATTTGTATTTACCACATCAATGTTCGTATACAACCAATGTTATTATATAATTTCTATATTAATATAACATTGCTCGTATACTGTAACATAGACATTTGTATACGACCAACGTAATTAAAAGGGGATCAGAGGGGTCATGTGAACGACGATCCACGTCGGAGGGAAGTCCGCGAGCGAATGGTGCTTGCAATGCTTGCATCTTACAATACAATGTTGTGGGCAAAAACAGAGGAGAGGGGAGGTGAGCTAATGTTCCTTCCCATCCCCACTCTCCCATTATCTTGACCAATCACATATATAATTATGCAATTAATTATTGCATTATTCACATTATTGAAAATATTGGCTATATAACATCGATGTTATATAAAAAAATTGAAAAGAGTGTAATAATAAAAAAAATCCTTTCATTTAAGACCAAACATGAAAAAAAAGTTAAGATTTTTTTTTTTTATCGATCGATAATAAAAAATAAAATCACTATCGATTATATTTTGTTGCTATAATATTTTAAATTAAATACAATTTTCTTCGATATCATATATGATAATAATTTTATTCTATTGACTTCGCAAATTATGTTTCTCACGAGAAAAGTTTATGCGCACTCGTTTGCAGTTTTTGCTTACTCCTGCACAATTTTTCTGTTTAGCTTGCATATTTAGAAAGAAATGAGGGGAAATTTAGCGGTTTAAATAGTGGTACCTTTTGAAACATTTTCCCATTAAAAAAATTCACTCTGACCTTAAAATCAGAGTTAATTTCTATATTTAATATTTATAGACATGTGTGAATCAGATAGGCCAGATAGGATCTTCAGATCTGTTAAGGAGTTTGAAATTGTAGCACAATTTATATTAAATCGAATTAATAGCAATACTTTGTTAACGGATTTGGACAAGGGGTATAAGGAATTAGTGGCCGCTGGCGAAAGAAGCTACGACCGAACCTTGGTCACACTACTAAATGTTGTAATGCAACATAAGTGTCAATTATCCAACAGAGAAGGAAGCAACACCATCGATGATCCAACTGTTGGTAAGCATACAATTTATTTAATACTACATATATTTTTTAGGTAAGACAGTTACATACATATAGGTATATATACTATATATATATATATATATATATACAAAAAAATGGGCCACGCCCCCTTTTTAAACAGTTTTTTCAACAAAATATTCATTTTTGAAAAACCCGATGAAAGTGCACGACAAGTTGCATACATGCAAGGGGTTTACGGTTTTGGACCGAGCTTTCCAATCTTTCCATGATTTCTTTTTTTACAAATTTTCGAGATATTCAGGATTTGTTATTTGTTGTAATGTAGAGTGAGCAATTACATTTTTTTTTAAGATTTTATTTTCTGAAAATAGTTAAACCTGTCTTCTATTGAAAGATGAAAACTAAAAAAAAAATCCATCTCAAACAGCGTCGCCACAAAAAAATTCCAATTTTATTTTTTTTCTGATACCATATACATGGTACATGGTGTATCCTTATGGTGCAGAAAACAGCTTTTTACTCAAACTTCGTCTGTTCTATGATACCAAAGGGACCATAAAAAATACCTATTTGTTTACATGGTATCGGCAATGATATGTATTGAATATGAGGAATGAAGGTCAGTCGATATGTCTGTTTTTATCACTCGTGCTTTGATGCCAAACGTCTTTTATGACGTCAACCATAAGGCCTTTGTATAGGCATTTTATATGGTCCCGCCGATTCCAATAAAAAAAAAAATACCTACTCTAATAAATGATGAATTCTATATGGATTTTTCAAATAAAATATTTTTTTACGGAACTATTTTTTCAAAAATAAATATTTTATTTGAAAATCCATTAAAGAATCCATGATAGATTACGCAGGTATTTTTTTAATTGGTACCACAGTTCAGACGAAGTTTGAGTAAAAAGCTGTTTTCTGTACCATATATTAAGGATACGTAGACACTTCTCTTTTTCTTCAAATGCTTATACCTGTATACATATAGTGCAATATAAATCAGATGGTGAAAAAACACTAAAATGAATTAAAAATAATTTGATTTCACGCCATCGTGTAATCGGTCAGAAGTAAAAAATACTGCAGAAATCTTGATTTGAATATGGATGCATGTTAAAGGTCTCATAAAAAACAAATTTGGGATTTTTTGTGGTGAAGTTATTTGAGATTGAATTTTGTGGTTTTCTCAATATTATAGAGGACAAGTGAAACTTTTTTTTAGAAAATAAAATATTAAAAAAAAAAAAATGCAATTGATCATCTACTTTAAATATGGGCAACTTCTGTGGCTTACTTTTAGTTGAATCCACGTATCTTTTTTACATGAAAACTATAAAAAGAATAATTAATCGAAATCAACAATGATTTGTTTTTGTTTTTTATATAGCAAACTATTAATGTAGTATATAATCGACCTCATTTTTTTTAATGCCAGAAATGAATAGAGGGTGCAATATACTGTATGTTACGCTACCCTGATTTTTTCAGATTTTTTACAGCCCTGAAAATATTTTTAAAAAAGGACTTTCAATAATTTTTTAAAAATACTACCAGGGCTGTAAAAATTTAAAAAAAAATCAGGGTAGCATAACTTTGCACCCTCTATCCATTTCTGCAATAAAAAAAATTGAGGTCGATAATCCATTATTTTGTCCTTTATTTTATTGACTGAAAATATTTTCAGTTTACCGTAGGAAAATATTGAGCAATGGCCGTGACACTACATCAATCCTTGATAGATAATTTTCTTTTCTTTCTTTTCTATTTTTTTTTTCTTAACGCCCACTTGCTGCAATCGCTCGAACGCTTCGCGCGATGGGGGCCCGCCGGTCCCGGGGGGCCCTGTTCGGCCATACCGGCTGCTCTACCCTAGCGACGGCCCGAATCTTAATTAAAATACACACGTACAAAAATCATTATATAACTAAAATCTTGGTAACATATGATACATTATATTTATATTAAATAATTCAACAGCCCAGAACACATATTCACGCACATATTGTAACATATAATATCAAGGAATACTGAAAGAATAAAAGGGTATTAAATTTTATAATATGTAACATATATTATAACTAATTATTAATAATTATTACAGTTTCTGAAAATTATTGTATAAAAGATATGTATGCCCCTGAACATCATAGAATGACTGCTTCTGAAAATGTTGAAAATGATCTGAATAATTAATTTATATGTACTCGATCAGCTCAACTGTTTTATAATTTAATATACCTGTGGATATCAAAAGTGAAGAAAACATTATTAATATTTACAAGAAGAAATTTAAGTGAAGTGTTATTTATTTTTAAAGAATGTGTACAGGGTTGATGATTTTTTTTTTTTTTTTTTTTTTTTTAGAACGACTAAATATTTAACAAAATTATATGTGCATCAAATTGTGATCTATATGTTGTTGACTTGTCTTTTAGAAATATTTTGCGCGATTTACTATCACTCTTTTGATTAATTTTAATTATCACCATTATCATGCATCATCTGACTCTTAATCAATTATAGATAAACACGCACTTTTCTTGTTGTTTTCTCACTTTAAAAAATACAATTTACAATTTTAAAAATAAAATGTTACAGCAAAATAAGTTATTATGTTCCAACATATTGAAAACTGTAGAAGTTCGACTGAAAGCATAGCACAGCTAGTCAAACTAGCTAATTCAGCAATATCAAAACATTATTTTTGGACAATAACAGATGGTACCTCAGTGGACGCAGTGCCTGGACCTGGATTAGCATACGTTTCAACTTTGGCTGGTCAATTTAAACTTTTTTTCTTTTCTGGCCATAATTTGCATTGACGGAACTCAATGGACAACATACATGAAATTTTTTTATTGCAGAAATGAATAGAGGGCACCAAATTATGCTACTCTGAATTTTTTCAGATTTTTTTTTGAGACCCGGAACTATTTTTAAATAATTATTGAAAGTTCTGTAAGTTAAATTGGCACTCCTGAATCCTTAATAAAAGGATATAGACTGGACGCCTATTGACGCCTCCAGGGGGCGTGGCCGCACTTTCAATAATAGTTATTTAAAAATAGTTCTGAGTTTCAAAAAAATCTGAAAAAATTGGTACCCTCGCTATTCATTTCTGCAATAAAAAATTTAAAAATTTGCATGTATGTTGCCCATTAAAAGGCGATTGCCACGTACCCTATAGTCACATCCCTCCATGGTCAATCATCCAACCCTGATTTCAACTACCACCAAATTTACTCTTCAGCTTGAATCATTCCAACTCCTTTAGTGCCTTCCTCAGAGTCTTTCCTCCCGCGTTCTTGGGGATCTCCTTCACGAAGCGCACGCCGCCCGCCAGCCGCTTGAAGGGCGCCACGTGGAGCTCCACGTGGGCTGCCACGTCGTTCTCCGTCAGGCTGGCGTCTCGACGCACCACGAAGGCACGTGGTACTTCCCCGGCACGATCGTCCGGCACGCCCACCACTGCCACGTCTGTCACCCCCTCCAGCTGTCGCACTACGCCCTCCAACTCCGTCGGAGATACCTGAGACAAATTTTGGACAAATAAGTTGGAATCAAAATAATTGAATTTACTGTGTGGTTTTATGCTTTTACAGCTATTAAAAATTTATGATGTATATTATATATGTATGGTGCATGGGGCTTAATTTTTTATGAAAGTGTGCGCACATTCCAATTTATTAATTAAAAGTTCCTGATCTTCGAAATAAAAATTGCTTTATTCTTTAATGCAAGTAGAGTAAAGTTTCTTGTACTATTTCAAAGCCATACGTAAAATGCGTTATTTTATTTTTATTTCTTTTCACGCAAGCGTATTTAGTACTTTAAAATATTTCACAGCTTATAATTTCTCACCAGTTTTAACTCTTTTTAAATTTCAAGCTTTTTATAGCTTAATGGGGTACTGACCAAAAAAAAAAAAAAAAAAAATAGGTTTCAAGTTTTTGTCAACATTTCAAAAGGCACGAGAATTTCATGAAGAACAAGCCCTATTACAGTATTCTACGACAATTTCCTGATTTTATATGAATTTTTGAGAGGTTTCAAAAATTCAATAGCATTGAATCTTAAATGGGAAAATAGATCAGTTAACATTGCCAAATCCCATACTTAATATTGAAATGTAGCCAAATCTTAATTTGCAAGGTTTTTAGGTGCTAGAATCACAATAATGAAGGTTTCAAATTCCTACCTCAATAACTTTTTATTTTAGCAATGTTAACCGATGCATTTCCCATTTAAGATTCAATGGCTTCAATGCTATGACGTCAACAATTTTTTTTTAAAAATTCATATAAAAACAGGAAATTGTCGTAGAATGCTCTAATAGGGCTTGTTCTTCATAGAATTTACAGTACTTTTTACTAGTATTGCTAACTCAAATACCGGTCAGTACCCCATTGTTATACAATAATTCAAAGCAGGAAGTTTAAAAAGAATAAAAACTGGGGGCGAAAACAATCTAAGATTTTAAAGTAAACTTGCTTTTAATTATATAATTATAATATTTCAAATCTTTAAAATTAAAATTTAAATTCTTTGACGTGTACGTTTCTCCACAGTTTCATTTTGCTGTTTTAAATTTCAAGCTTGTGTTATTATCATTTTTTAATTAAAGTTTTTATTGAACACTCTTACAGTGTACATATTATATATTACATAAACATAAAAAACATAAAAATCTTATATTATACACACAACACAATAATAACTTATACACATATAAATAATAGGACATTAAAAATTATTGAGCTAGGAATATAAAAAATATTAAAAGACACAATTATAATTATTACTTGGAAATAATAATAATAAATTAACCCGTATATATCCTACATTATTAGCTAAATATGCTAAAGAATAATTTCGTTTTGGACAAAACAGGGCATGATATGTTTCACATTGTTGGCCACAAAATTTACAAACACAGTTGTTCACATTTTAAAAACACAAATCAAGCAACTCAAGATTGAAATTTAAAATCGGTTGAAAATTTTTGAAATGTTTAAAAAGTTAAAAACACAAGCTTGAAATTTGAAAGTTGCAATGAACTGTACAAAAAAATACGACATTTTCCATCAATCTTCGCAAGAAATTGCAAGGATATGTAAATAACTCAAATGCATGATTAATTATTTAATATAAACAAATGTATTATATGTTACCAAGATTTTAGTTATATAATAATTTTTGTACGTGTGTATTTTATAACTAAGAATTTGAATGAACTATTTTATTGGAAGAGATATTGAAAAAAAAAAAAAAAAAAAAAAAAAAGAGCTTTTCAACTTGTTTGCTACCCTAGTTTTAATACGCACCGCATGGGCGGATGACAGCTGCTGTTTTGACCTCATGCGTGATCCCCAGACAGTTTTTCTTAATATGAAAATATGACATAAGTCAGTTAATATGACATGTAATCAATTAGTTCCAGTCACGTGACACAGACTGGAGAAGCGTTGTAGGAGCCCTTTACTGATGGAAAAAGTTTTTTTGCACTGATTTTTTTAAACCAATGGGTTAAAAATATAAACTATTAAATGTTAAACCATAAAACAATTAAATGCGCACTGACAAGAGCGCACTTATTCCCGCGCCCTCTTGCGTATTGAGTAACGCATTATATTCTGATAGATTTAAAAAAAAACAGTAATAGATGCGGCATTGAAGAGTGACAATGTCGCAGCCTGTACCAAAATTTGAGGGCAGTAACATCGAGGCGATTCAAATTTATGAATTGTTGAAACCTTTCCAAAATAAAGCAAAGTAGAAATTATAATAAAATAAAATAAAATAAAATAAATATAATTGCTTTATACAGTAAGTTAATGAAATGAAATCAATATGTGACGGAACGTTGTTAAATGATGAGCTGCCACCCGAGATAAAAAAAAATTGTGAATGACGTCCTCAATTCTGGATACTATATGCCCTGAAATTAAAATTTGCAAGAGATGAATTAATGAAGCACCAAGGTATGTGTGTTCAAATTTTAACGATATATTTATATAAACTAGGGTCGGAGGAGGGGGGGGGGGCTTTAACAAAAGGCCCCACATTTTGGCACACGCTGTGACATTGTCACTCTTCAATTATTACTATTACTATTTTTAGCAGCCACTTATGTGATATCTGATATGGTACTTTAATCTGATATGGTACTTTAGTGCCTTGTTTGCTATCCCCACCCCATTATTTGTAATACTGTGTGTACCTTGGGTGAAATAAATAAACATTTTTTTTTATAAATCTGTCAGAATATAATGCCTTTGACAAAAAAGCCCCACAACCGATGTGCTGCAGTTATAATTTATTTTATTTATTTTTTATTTCATCATTTACATTGTCAGTCTAAATTTTTTAAAAAAAGTTTCGACGGGTTCGAAAAATTTGGAGAGATTTTCAAAAAAAGTCAAGAAAATACAAAATAATCAGTTCCGGAGAGAAATTGCATGAAAAAAGTTTAAAGAAAGAAAATAAAAATTAAATAACACGAGAAGATACCGCACTTTTGAATCGAGTAGGTCCACTTTCTTTTCTTCCAATACGTCACAAAGTCGTCAGCAGCTCGAAAGAATTGCGTTTTTGCCTTAAAAACTGAGGGAACCTCTCGAGTAGGCGGCCATAGTATGGGCGGCAGTATAAATGTGAAAACATTAACCCTAGCATTATCAAAGAGAGGGGGCAGATCCAGACGACTCGTAACTCTTTTAAAGCGGAAAAAAAATGTGAAATACTTCACAAAAAATCTGAAAAAATTTGTAATCCTTAGTTAGCCACTAACTAAGTGGCTGTATAATTTCCGAAAAAAAAAAAAAATGGTGAGAAATAAACTTTAACTTTTTATTTAATGTTTTTTTGTTATTTATTTAAATAGCGGATTGTTTCAACCCCCCCCCCCTTGGTAAAGCGGCTAAAGCGTAGGACAAAAAAAAAGAAAAACAAAATTGATAATGCAACTATATAGGGTTAAAGTGAATTTTGATAATTGGCTTGTAATTTTAACAAAATATCACATTTATTTTTGAAAAAATTGAATTTCAAAATGTTTTATTTAATTTCAATAAAAATTTCAATAAAAATTACAATAAATAAATAAATAAATAAATAAATAAATAAATAAATAAATAAATAAAATACTATTTTTAAAAAATGTTACGTCTCAATTTTTAAATGAAATATTATTATATTATTATAATATATTATATATATATATATATATATATATATATATATATATATATATATATATATATATATATATATATATAAATTAATTGACATTCATACAAAACTTATTGTTCAGTGAAGGATGAATGACATGCATAAATTTTGAATCTTTCTTATTTATAGCTTAAAACTAAAGGTACAACACTGAGGATTCAGATGAGATGTTTGAATCTTGCGATGAAGAAGAGAACGTTTAAATTGAAATGTTACATTATTTAATCTTATTTCCAACTTTGCAGCCGGCACATCTTTGGCTAGCGGAAGTGGGGAGAAAAGAGGACGTGAAGCTCGCGAGTGGGGCCGCACAGCAGCCAAAAAAAGAGGTCTGTATTTAAAATAGAAGGTAATATGTTGTTTTTCATTTACTTATAATATTTTATATTACCAGCAGGACCTTATAATACCAGGATCCAAATACTTCGAAGAATGAAAAAGGTAAATTTATGTTTTACTGTGTTAAAAATTTGAAATTTTTTAAGAATTAATAAATTTACTAGAAGGTTTTATATTTAATTAATTAAAAAAAAAAAATAAAAAAATTTCTAATTTCTAATTTTCTCTTATTAACTTGTTTATACAACTATACAAGTTAAAACGGAATAACTTATGGATATGAAAGATACAAATAGTATACTGTATTATATTTTTAATTTTATAGGTTATGGCAGTCATCAGAAAAAGAAAATTGCATCAAAAGAACATACAACCACCGCCGTTGCTTATTTAGCGGATCAAACAGACCACTCGATCTCTTGTCGTCGAGGGCGCGACTCCCAGCACACCTCTCAAATGGAAACCTTCACGATTGCTGACACTGAAAAAAATGCTGACAAATTGAAAAAACTTCCTTTTTTACGTCTTTTCATTTTAAATGTTGTGTTTTATAATAAGTTTAAAATATTTCGGAATGTGAAAAAATGTTGTAAAATTGTAATAGTATAATTAGATTTGATATAATAAACAAATAAAAATATATTCTCTCATATTGTGTGTAAAAATATTAATTGCAAAAATAGTGTTACAAAGTTTGAAGTAATTAAAATAAAAATCATCATGGTTTCATCGAAATCTAGATTTTTTGTTTTTCTTTTTTAATCTTATATCTGTCAAAATACATTAATACATCAACAGCATTGAGTTTTCTATTTCAAATCCAATGTTTAATATTTTAAAATATTTCAAAAGTCTTATAAAAGTTTAAACTTTAAAATCTTAGCTGGCTTCCTCTCCAGTTTGTTTTTATTGTTCTAAAATTTCAAGCTTGCTTTTAACTTTTTATAACATCTCAATTTCAAAGCTTTAAATTTTAAAATCTTAGCTGTATGCTCTACAATTTTATTATTTTAAATTTGAAGCTTGTGTTTTTAACTTTTTAAATATTTCAAACCAACCAATTTTACATTTTAGAAACTCAAATCAAGCAACCACTTTATTCAAGATTGAAATTTTAAAATGGTTTGCAATACAAACATTGCCTGATATTTAAAGGGATATTAAATTCGGACATGTAATTTTTGTGACAAGTCATCAACAACCATCTTGCTTACTGGTGCGTTAGGTGCAAAAACTTTTTTTTTTTTTTTTTTTTTTTGCAAAAAAAAAAAATAACTTGAATTTAATATAGTGGATCACTATTATATTAGCCCCCTTCAAAAAATTCAGAAACAAAACTTCAAGGAGGCATACATACAAAGTTATTAACATTTTAAAATAAGATGAGTTTTTGGAGAGGTGTCAATTAATACTACCCATATTAAATTACGAAGGATTAACTCCCCGTCCCCTTCAAGCATATTCTTTGGATCCATGACTACTATAAATATAATTACTATATATAGAAACTTCTAATTGTAACTCAATGCCAACATAGTATTTATTTATTATAAGTATTATAATCTTCTTAATTATTGGCACACAGAATTTTATATTCAATCAATATGTAGTAGCATTTCATACCTGCAGTCCTTTGACCTTGATGAGCTCCTTGAGACGGTCCACGATGAACACGAAGCCCTCGTCGTCCACGTACGCCACGTCACCGGTGCTCAGCCAGCCGTCCTCGGACAGCGTGTCCCGCGTGGCCTGCTCGTTGTTGTGGTAGCCCTGCATCACCTGCGGCCCTCGTATCAGCAGCTCGCCCTCGCGGCCACGTGATAGCGCCTCGCCCGACTCGTCAACCACTTTTATCTCGGTCAGAGGCACGGGTACGCCGCACGAGCCTACTTTGTTCAGGCTTCGTCCGTAGGGCATGTACAGCACCATGCATGATGTTTCCGTCATGCCGTAACCTACAGGGACATGTAATTATAAAATAGGTGGATTTTCATGGGCGATTTCCAGCCTGCGACGCGGATAAAGCGCACTTGCTGTAACATCCATTGGCGGCCATATTGGGCGAATAAAAGAAAAAGAGCATCGTAATTGACGCGATTACCGGCGATTTCGCCGCACCATAGGATTTCGCAGCTTTTTCGTCAAATCGCGCCGCATCGCTTTTGTCGCTCATGAAAATCCACCTTGCTTTATTCGCGTCGCGTCGCAGACAGGAAACCGCTCATGAAAATTCACCTTTAAGGCGGATTCAGATGGCCACAACGGCGACGCGACGCGATTTTGTCACACAAGCTGTGAAATCCTATGCGGCGAGCGAATTCGCTGGGAATCGCGTTAATTACGATGCTCTTTTTCTCTTAATCGCCCAATATGGCCGCCAATGGATGTTACAGCAAGTGCGCATTATTCACGTCGCGTCGCAGCCTGGAAATCGCCATGTGAATCCACCTTTAGAGAGTAAACTACTGCATGTACACTAAAAAACTTTAAGGTATAAATTAATTAAATGGGCACGTCGAGTCGCGAGAAAATTATCCATACAGGTTTCTCACTATAATCATGCTAAATGTCATTTAATTAAGCTGGCGCTAACCGCGTTTAGTGAGAATTGTGGATGAATTTCTGGATAACTCCTTCGTCGCGTAAATCGCCTCCATAGAATCTTTGGTTTGTAGAAATTTCCTACATATTTATATATTTCTCTATAGTTTATTATGAAATAAAATAATAAAATGTATTATCTCAAAGTTTAATGTAACCATGACGAAGATTGAATCTCACTTTATAGATCAGATATTAAATGACTTACCTTCCCTGAAGTCAAGGTTGGAATTGTTGACCTTCTGCAAAAACTTCTCAATGACAGGCTTGGTGGCAGGAGCGGCGCCACACACAACAGATCTTAGCCGGGCCAGATCATGGGGGGCAATCTTATCCGTGTTGGTTACGAACATCAGCAGGGGTGGCACCAGGCTCATCATTGTTGGCTGGAATGTGATGTCATAGTTGTATAATTAATTATGGCTTTAATATAAAAAATATTATATTATAACAGTAGCAGCTTCTTTCAAGGAAGATTTTGATGTAACTGAGGCAAATAACAAACGCCTTACCATATAATAAAGAATATTAGCCTTACCTTGTATTGCTTGAACGCTGAAGAGAAAGAGGCTGGATCGAAGCTAGGCAAGGAGATGTTGTGACAACCCTGGCTTAAATTTACGGTCAAAATTCCATTTAGACCGTAGATGTGGAAGAACGGCAAAACACAGAGCGAAACGTCTTGTTCACCTGGATAACAAATAAATCAATTTAAAAGTTTGTACAAATAAGAGCCTTTATCATTATGCACACAGTATTATCCAATACATCGATAGAGCGCCCCAAGCCCCACGAGATTTTGTTTCAAACTGTATAATTGAAACAAAACGTCGTAGAACTTAGGGTACTCTCATTTTGTGGTCACAATGTACCTTTCATGCATTTGTTGTCAGGCGATATATCAGGGTGTTCCGACTGGCATATATTGGCTACCATGTTTCTATGCGAGATTTTCACGCCCTTGGGAAGCCCCGTGGTACCGCTCGAGTACGGCAGTGCCACCAGGGAGTCTGGATCTACTCGAGGAGCACGTGGGGTGCGGCGCGAATATTCTTTGCGCATCAGTTCGTGCAGGCTCAGCAGCCCTCCACCCCGGGCTGCGAGCGCCGCCTCCTCCGCTCCTCCGCCGTCCGTGGCCACGATGATCTGCGCGCCGCCAGGAACCGCGTCCACCGCAGCAACCACCTTGTCGAGCAGATCGGGGGTGGTGACCACTGCGCGCGCACCGGAGTTGGAGAACTGACGAGCCAGCTCCTCTGAAACACGTCAGGTGTCGTCAGTGTATACTATATAAATAATATATAATGTATTGCTGTTAAACTAAATATATATGCAGTATTTCAACAAATATATAAGTAATCGACCGATTGTGAAACCTGGATCAATACAAGTGCGTTAATTTGTGGACGGTCTCCAAATAAAATATTCTCTCTCCCCCCCCCCTCCCTTGTCGCGGTGCTCACCGGCGGTGTAGACGGGGTTGGCGGGGCTGACGATGAGGCCGGCGGCTGCGGCGCCCAGCAACGTGACGGGGAACTCGGGCGAGTTGGGCAGCACGAGCCCCAACGTGTCGCCAGGACGCAGCCCCGCGGAGGCCGGCAGAGAGAGGCTGAGGCGCTCGGCGGCCGCGCGGGCCTCGCCGTACGTGTAGCTACGTCCCGTGAGGCCGCACGTCTGAAACACGTCAAACAACCCCACGTCAATATAAACAGTCAGACCAAAATTGTGAAACGTTTTATATAATTTCATTTCAAAGATATATATTATGCTAGTAACTATAATTTAAATGGGTCTGGCAGGCATCCTGCTGATATAATTTACATTATTATACCAAAGTACTACTAGTAATGATTGTTTTCTTTACAATTTAAAACGTTTAAAAAAGTGCATGGATCTGCCTTTACATGATATCATAGCTAGAGAGTCATGGTAACATTGGTAACTAACTATGCACGATTATTGAGTACCGATAATGATTGATTTCTTTATTTTCTTATAATAAATATGGTAATATCCTCT
Source organism: Siphlonurus alternatus (assembly GCA_949825025.1). NCBI lineage: Eukaryota > Metazoa > Arthropoda > Insecta > Ephemeroptera > Siphlonuridae > Siphlonurus > Siphlonurus alternatus. The sequence goes on from OX463779.1 coordinate 40,171,488, forward strand.
TCGAAAGATTAAAAAATAAATTATTATGAAATTAAATTATTAGATTTCATTAAAAAAAATAGCCCCCATGTAAGTAATGAACTTACGGATTTTGCTGTATGTACTAGTAAGTTTTGAAACAACTACTATTCTTGTTATTAAATAGCACGTAAATAAAATAATATACAATTGCATAATTTTGTCATATTATATATATAATGTCAGTTCAATGCCTATAATATTATTACCATCGCCGGCTTGTTTTTCCATCTGTCCGAGTTCCTCCACACGAACTCGCTGAGGTTCATTTCAGGGATGCTGACGTCAGAAAAAGGTGATCGCACCACGTTACTGTTGCTCGTCTCTGCCACCTGGCGCTGTCGCGGAGTGGACGCCTCATGCCAGCGAGCATGCAACAATGCAGCCCCCAACCTTCCGGGGGCTCTTCTGCCACCCAAATTGCGAACGATAAGCATATTATTTTTAGTTTGTTTAATTCTAAATTAACTTATTCAATTAATTATTGCCTGCGAGACACTTAAAGTGGTCTATGCTATGCATAACTGTAGACTACTTGTATCTGCAAGATACAATAAAGAAAATTTAATTTAGGTGTACTCTTATCTATTATATCGCATCTTATCTCAAACAGAGCATGCACTGATACGAAAGACACTCCCACTTTCTAGTTCTCAAACTGCGGGGAGTGATTTGTTGCATAGATAACCATGAAGTTTCATAAACTGTTGTTCTCGTTGGATTTGTTTATTTAAAAATTGTTCTCTCTCGACCTCGTGCTTCTTCGTTGTCTCGAGCTATACTCGCTGCCAGCTAGTGACATGCAGTTATATACAGACTGAGCCAGAAATGGTTTTCCGATCCCATGCTAAAATTTAGGCAGGTATAAGTTAAAATTTGGCATACGTAAAGGCAAGGTTGCAAGTTTTTTTAACATGTGTTTAAACAATTTTTATTTCATACCTTTTTAGGGGTGGATTGATGATATGCATTTCTTCCTTATGGGATTTCTATAATGTTAAATTAAGTTGATATAAAAATTTTGTCCGATTTGCACCAAAATAATTTTTAAGGGTTTCAGAACATGCTGAATCTAATGGTGTAATTTAAAATGTGGTGAAAAAAAACCCTAATGAGATAATGTATAGTAAAGAAGACGGAATTCCACCACTTTATTTATGTATATATTGTACTGTAATCTAGTACAATGATGATTGCTAGAACTAGTACGATGAGGAAGGATAAAAGAAATAAAAAAATCCATCCCTGATTTCTTTGGGAGCTGCCATATGACAGTACTGACACTGTAGTCAAATTAACTTCATATTCCCGCCGGAAGTACCCAAAAGTGAGAGGTTTCTGGCCTTCCTATTCGTATTTGCGTTTTGAAATTTTGGCTACAGGCATGGATAAATTATAGATATTGGCTACAGGTTTGTAAAAAGAGTAGTGACATGTTTGCAAATTTTTAAGACTCAGACATGAACAAGATGACCAGAAACCTATTAATTTCGGCTACTTCCGGCAGGAATATTACATAAATTTGACTGTAGGTTTGTTCGTCAGCTTCTGAACTGTGTATAAAATTATATAAGAAATTATCAAATGCATTAAAAACTTTTTTTACTGTATATATGTCATTTATTATTTAAAATACCTTTTACAGCTAAGACAATACTTAATATGGTCTAACTAGACTATAACTGTATGTAGTAAAATGTAGTTTAATATATTTTTTACTTACATTACATTTGAACTGTGATTTAGTCACACATTGATTGAATAAGTTGAGACTTCATTTTTCGTCATGCAATATTATATTAATATCTTCCGGACCTTGAACATTATAGTATACAATCATAGAACTTAAAGCTCTATGGTACAATGTTTGAAATGAATGCTAATTCATATAGAATTAATTAATAATCACTCATCCATTTCCCTAAAAAAATTATGATTTGCTTGTTGCAATTGACGATTGATAATGCACCAACGTAACAACAAATTAACATTTTCACAAACTTATACTAAAAATATAAACAATTAGATTTCACCATCATGCAAATATTCAGACACACAGCAAATATTTAGTGACAAAAAGATTTATGTACGAATGTAAAATTAAATTACAAACATAATTTTAAACTATTTAACTTTCCTGATTATTAAACTGTGAGGTTGATGATTAACATTAAAAAATAGCGTACTAATTAAATTATAATAGGCTAAAGGATTTTAAACCTCTGGGGTCATAATAAAATTGCTCCTGCTGATTTTGCAACCTACGCCATATTAAATTTTAATTCTGAACAAATTGCCTATTTTGAAGTGAGGTAGAGTGGGAATTCATGTGTATGTACTGTACAGTGCACATATCGAGATATATATGTATATATATATATATATATATATATATATGTATATAATTGGATGTTATAAATGTAATTGGAACATACGCATCTAATTAAAACCCTGAGGAACTTTTAAATTGAAATAATATATCATTAGAAACATTCACTAATTAAAAGTAATGTTGTCATTTTGAACCCTGAATTCAACTACCACTAAATTTACTCTTCAGCTTGAATCATTCCAGCTCCTTCAGTGCCTTCCTCAACGTCTTTCCTCCCGCGTTCTTGGGGATCTCCTTCACGAAGCGCACGCCGCCCGCCAGCCGCTTGAAGGGCGCCACGTGGCGCTCCACGTGGGCTGCCACGTCGTTCTCCGTCAGGCTGGCGTCTCGACGCACCACGAAGGCACGTGGTACTTCTCCGGCACGATCGTCCGGCACGCCCACCACTGCCACGTCTGCCACCCCCTCCAGCTGTCGCACTACGCCCTCCAACTCCGTCGGAGACACCTGAGAAAATTTTCAAAAAAATAAGATAAATTAGAGTATCAGCATCGAGTCATAAAATAAATTATATAAGAGACTTGCCAAATAATAAACTACTGTATACTCACACTAAATTACGAGAAATTGCACCCCTCTCCCCTCCATTTATAGTATCCACCCTAGATTCACGTTTATTTCAAAGAAAGAGCATTACATACCTGCAGTCCTTTGACCTTGATGAGCTCCTTGAGACGGTCCACGATGAACACGAAGCCCTCGTCGTCCACGTACGCCACGTCACCGGTGCTCAGCCAGCCGTCCTCGGACAGCGTGTCCCGCGTGGCCTGCTCGTTGTTGTGGTAGCCCTGCATCACCTGCGGCCCTCGCAGCAGCAGCTCGCCCTCGCGGCCACGTGGTAGCGCCTCGCCCGACTCGTCAACCACCTTCACCTCGGTGAGGGGCACGGGCACGCCGCATGAGCCTGCCTTATCCATACTCCGACCGTGCGGCATGTAAAGTGCCATGCACGATGTCTCCGTCATGCCGTAACCTGCAGGAATATGGACGAGATTTGATCAAATTATACCAGAAAACATGAATTTACTTTAACGCTATCATAGCTACATGCTACATTGAAAATATTTTTTGGTTCTTATTTCAATGTATATGTAGAAATTTCCTATGTTTACATAATGGACAACATACATGAAAAATTTTTATCGCAGAAATGAATAGAGGGCACCAAACTATGCTAATCTGAATTTTTTCAATTTTTTTTTAATACTTGGAACTATTTTTAAATAATTATTGAAAGTTCTGTAAATTAAGTTGGCACCCCTGAATCCTTAATAAAAAGGATAGGGCCGAGACGCTTATTGACGCCTCCAGGGGGCGTGGCCGCACTTTCAATAATTATTTAAAAATAGTTCTGAGTTTAAAAAAAAAAAAAAAAACTAAAAAAATTCAGAGTTTCATAATTTGGTACCCTCTATTCATTTCTGCAATAAATTTTTTTACGTATGTTGTCCATTCTCTAAAATATGCATTTTTTTCCCCCTGAGTACGGTATAGTCTGATCTAGACGAACGCGTATTTAAATCATCTGCAAACAGTCAGTGGAACTAAAAAAAAAAATACACCATGTAAACGTACTGAAATGAAATAAATAAACTGAAGTACCTTCCCTGAAGTCGAGTTTTAGATTGTTGACCTTCTGCACAAACTTCTCAATGAGAGGTTTAGTTGCCGGTGCGGCGCCGCTCGTAATGGATCTTAGTCGGGCCAGGTCGTGAGGGGCAATCTTATCCGTGCTAGCCAGGAACATCATTAAAGGTGGCACCAGGCTCATCACTGTCGGCTGGAATATGACGTCAGACCACGTGACTGGGGGGCATTCTCACAGGTGTTATTTGTTTACCCGACAGCTAGCTAAGTTATGCAACCACTATTACTGATAAGCTAAAACAGTTGCCTACTTCACAGGCTGCAATAAAAAAATAATATAATGAATGAATGTTCCTTTTATAAAATTTGTGATAGTATGTGATGTTCCGCTCATGCATGATGGCTATAAAGGCGCAGTTATCCAAAAAAACATCAGGTAATTAGCCGGGGTTTGTGTTATTGATTTAGACTATCACTAATTAACGCGGTTGGTGAGAAACTTCTGAATCTTCCTAGTCACGCCTAGTATAACTATATATATAAATATAGTTCCTTACCTTGTATTGCTTGAACGCAGCAGAAAAGGAGACCGGATCGAAGCGAGGAAAGGAGACGATGTGACGACCAAGGGCCAGATCTACGGTCACGATTCCGTTCAGACCGTAAATGTGGAAAAACGGCAACACGCCAAGAGAAACGTCTTGCTCACCTACAATGGATAATAAATGAAGATTTGAATAATGCATTTTACAAAAAAATTCTTTTTAAATTTACAAACCTTCTGGGCATTTATCGCGAGGCATTATCTCAGGGTGTTCCATCTGACAAAGGTTAGCTACCAGGTTGCGATGTGAGATTTGTACGCCTTTTGGTATCCCCGTGGTACCGCTCGAGTACGGCAGCGCCACCAGAGAGTCTGGATCTACTCGAGGAGCACGTGGGGTGCGGCGCGAGTGTTCTCTGCGCATCAGCTCGTGCAAACTCAGCAGCCCTCCACCGCGGGCTGCGAGCGCCGCCTCCTCCGCTCCTCCACCGTTTGTGGCCACGATAATCTGCGCGCCCCCAGGAACCGCTTCCAGCGCAGCAACCACCTTGTCGAGCAGATCGGGGGTGGTGACCACTGCGCGCGCACCGGAGTTGGAGAACTGACGAGCCAGCTCCTCTGAAACACGTCAGTCAGGACGTCAGGGTCGTCAGGTATCATATAATAGAGGCAAATTATACCAGCTGGGTGCATTAGGTATAGATCATTTTGAAATCTTAGGAAATTATTAGGTGTTAAACTAGCTGTACCAAAAATCAACAATTATCATAACTTCCTATAAAAATAATATCCATCGAGGATTTTTATCCTGAGCATTTTTGTTAATGGATACGATGTAATACAAATGGTATACATATATTACATTCTCTTAAGAAATCATTCAATAGACACACAATGGACAACATACATGAAAAAATTTTATTGCAGAAATTAATAGAGGGTACCAAATTATGCTACTCTGCGTTTTTTCAGATTTTTTTGAAACCCAGAACTAATTTTAAATAATTATTGAAAGTCCTGTGATTTCAGTTGGCACCCCTGAATTCTTAATAAAAAGGATAGAGACTGGACGCCTATTGACGCCTCCAGGGGGCGTGGCCACACTTTCAATAATTATTTAAAAATTGTTCTGGGTTTCAAAAAAATCTGAAAAAATTCAGAGTGGCATAAATTGGTACCCTCTATTCATTTCTGCAATAAAATTTTTTCATGTATGTTGTCCATTCCAGCATACATGTACAAAAATGACCCGACTATAGACCAAGATTAAAGGAAAACAGAAAGATTTTAGGAGCGACACGAGAAAGATGATGCTAGAGATCCTATGTTTGACGTCTTGTAAAATCTCCTTTAATACAATTTATTATATTACAAAAAAGTGCTTTGTTAATAGTTATAGCTAGGGCAGGATATAATTTAATGAGCAATTTAGCTTTTTTAAAAAAATATATTTATACTTATAATGCTTATATACATTTACTTATACACTGTAAGTATCTAGAAGCAAGGGAGGCTCATGTGGTTCTGTTTTGGTCTCGCTGTGACGTCACGTGACCTTGGCCCGGACGGCACGTGGTATTGCGAGCGTTATCGAGCGAATTCACTGTGACGTCATAGAGGTGTGTGCGGGCCCTCAGTACAGACCGGCGCGCACGGCCCACTTTCCTATCCACAAGCGTTGCGAGCCAAAAAAACAACAAAAAATCTGCACCAGCTTGAACTATAGTCGTGGGAGGTGTGAACGTGTGAATCAACATCTTATTTTCATGTTTTCAATCTTAACTTTGCTCTGTGGTGTGCATCTCACAGGATATAAATTTACTATGCACCTGATTGTATGCATCAAAGTTCATATTTAGTTTATATTTTATTAAATTATTATTAATGTGTCGATAAAATATTAATGAAGCAATATTTTAACAATTTACGTATACGCTCAAATTTTTTTTTTTTTTTTTTTTTTTTTTACAAGGATTCACCCCCAAGAGCTTACAGCTCACGGCGGGGTAATGGGTAGGGGGTTAAGGTAGGGAACGGATGGTGGCCACAGCCTGTTACGCGTCCCAGCATTCACTGAGGTGAGACTGAGGGAACCGTGGGAAACCTCAGTCAGGACGGACACCTCTACTTTTTCTCAATGGACCAAAGTGATGTCCAAAGCCTGGGAAACCACACACATCAAGTGCATCTCTGCACTGGGTTGAAAGCGAGACGAATTTACCCCAGGGAGGGAGCAGCGTATTTTTTACTTGAACGGTCACCCATCCAAGTACTAACCACGCTCGACGTAGCCTGACTTCTCGGTGATCTAACGAGAACCGGTCAATGCACTGCACCACGCTCAATTGATTGCCTCTGATTATATATCTAATGCAATGAAAATAAAATACATATACAATATAGATCATTAAGATCAATAACATAGAAAAATAAAGTAAGCTCTCTAATCCCTTTGTTAATTATAACATAAAATGAAATCATTACTTGGTTTGTATTGCTGTTTCATTCAAATTCATCTCAATTACAAAATTTTGCAACAAAAATTAGCATTCGTCATTCGTTTCATTTCTTCTTGTCTTCTAAATACACATGCAAAGTCACTATTTGTTCGTAGGTAATTTGTAGCTCTCTTTCTAAGACTTTGTGCTAATTGTAACGCTATAAAACGTTAGTGTCAGCACCAATGTTTGACTAGAAATACGTAACAAAGTTCTTTCTGAATCCATACGACAGATAAGAGGTTGTTACCATTGCCACCTATATCAATTAACATGCATAATTCAGTATACAATAATTCACTATACATAACATGATTTGCTCTTATTAAGAGTTATATTCTCTTATAAATAAGATTATTGCAAAATAACTAAATATTGTACATTTACAATACGTTAGTGACTTTACATGTGTAACGTGTAACTCAAATCAACATCTCGTTATATACTGTATTATTATCGTTATTTCTGTAATGAGATTTGATATAAGAGTTTTATTATTATAGGATAAGGGTTTATTTGCCTTCGTGGGTTCGGGGGGTGGGGTGGGGGGCATAAGTAGTAGGTGGAGGAAGGTTGATGTATTTTGTTCATATATACCATGAGAAGACCTATTCGTTCGGAGATATTAACCAACTTCCTCTATGTATAATCCCACACAATTTGTGTGAAATCTCTGCATGATTGCTTCAATTCAAATACAGTATGCCTCCTCTCCCTTGTCGCGGTGCTCACCGGCGGTGTAGACGGGGTTGGCGGGGCTGACGACGAGGCCGGCGGCTGCGGCGCCCAGCAACGTGACGGGGAACTCGGGCGAGTTGGGCAGCACGAGCCCCAGCGTGTCACCAGGACGCAGCCCCGCGGAGGCCGGCAGAGAGAGGCTGAGGCGCTCGGCGGCCGCGCGGGCCTCGCCGTACGTGTAGCTACGTCCCGTGAGGCCGCACGTCTGAAATACGTCAAACAACTCCACGTCAGAAACACGTTCAGACACCCCACGTCAATATATATTACCAGAGACCATGGGAGAATAGCCGGAAAATTTCCTGGGGGGGGTGGGTCATAAAGCTGTTGGGTGGAGGAGTGTAGGTAGGGACAACCCACCCACCCACTTCCTATGTATATTGCGCTTTAATGGGTGCCTCAAGGAGAGGTCTAACTAACTCCGACCCTTCCATGGGGTCTAATCCAGAACTCTACCACCCCTTGCTTAATCTCCTAACTAAGAGACCATGGAGATATTTTATGTAACGTATTTTCATTTTCAATGAAATAATTTATAGTTATTATGATATGATATATATAATTTAAATGGCTCTGACATCCTGCTCGTGTAATTCACATCGTACATACATATGACATATAATATATATTATGTGCGATTATAATAAATGCCACGTCCTGTCATAGAGTTTAAGTATATACCGCGCGGGCTGCAGGAACTGCTCAATGAAATCTACGTGCAAATCACAACACATCTTTTGAATGGCGTGTGTATTAATAATCTTAAAGTATGAAAATATAATATGGCAAGACATTCTAATATTTAAAAAGTTGTCTTCAGTTTTCTAATTTTAACTATTTATGTACGTCACTACATATCTCTGATGGCGGGAGGAACATAATGTAGCCCAACTTATATGATATAGTATAATATTATACTAGATAATAACTATCGCAGTTTGCCTACTTAATAGACAAACTGGATAGAAAGTGAAAAGTATAAAAGTATATATTATGCTAATATAACTAGTTAGGTTTTTTAATTATGAATATTTAAATATTTCTCAATTCCTTAATTGTTTCATGGCATTTTGTAATTTTGTATATATATTGTGTAATATTTTATTATATATTTGTTTATATTAATTTATTTTAATTAAAGTTTCTAAACTAGAGTATTTATATATTTGTTATATTTGTTGGGAACGAATATTATTTCATACAATACAACATTTCATATAAATATACTGCAGTTTTGATGATACAAAATAACATTAATAATATATAAATTGAAATAACTTGATTAATTTGGTTTCAGTCCATACACTGGAGATTTTATCTGCGTCTTTATGTATTATATAGTATATAGGGACATAATTGCATTGAGATAATAAATAACATATATATCATATAATTATAATATGCTGGGGAAGGTAAAATATATATAGAAATATGAAATCTATGTATGGCAACATGTATGAATACGTCATATACGCGTATTACATGAAAATTAATCGTTTTATAATCTTATAGTTAAGATTGTTAATTATTATTTAATTTAATAAAAATTGATTTATGATATAAATAGTAATATATTCTTCGAGGGATTTTAGTAAAAAATATAAAAAAGTGTGCCCCTACAGGAAGTAAAATTATGCTATATCAATAAGTTTTATGAAACCTTTTTGTTATTTTAAAATAACAGCTTCTAAAAATTATGATGACAGTTCAATGCCTATAATATTATTACCATCGCCGGCTTGTCCTTGCATCGGTCCGAGTTCCTCCAGACGAACTCGCTGAGGTTCATTTCAGGGATGCTGACGTCAGAAAAAGGTGATCCCACCACGTTACTGTTGTTCGTCTCTGCCACCTGGCGCTGTCGCGGGGTGGACGCTTCATGCCTACGAGGGGTGGTTTGCAACAACGCAGCTCCCAGCCTTCCGGGGGCTCGTCTACCGCCCAAACTGCGCACGGGAATCATATTTTTGAGCGGTTTAGCTCTAAATTAACATAAATATTCCCTGCAAGAGACTTAAAATGATCTACTATTTGTTTCTAGGTGTAACAGAATTGTCACAGTTCTTATCTAAATCAAGTCGCAAACACAGCACTGATACGAAGAACACTCTCACTCTCTAGTTCTCAAACAACTGCGGCGAGTAGGTTTGTTTTGCCTCTATCCCCTCCCTCTGCGCATGCGTCACCCGTCCCAAGAAGCTGTCTTACCCCTGCTCGCCCCTCGAGGTGGCTGCAGCTCTACGCGGTGTGACACACCCCTCAGGGGAGCGCATGGGGGGTAGTTGGCCGCGCAATCATCACAAAGCAATTAAAGAAATTCGGAGCTGTAATTCTAAATTAATTAAGATTAAAATTCTAAATCTTATAATTTTGCTTTTTATCATGGTCAGGATTTATATAGCATATAGCTAATATATTTTTTTAAAGCTCTTAAGGTGTATCTTTGTAAAAAAAAAATAAAATAAAATAAATGAGAGAGAGAGAGAGAGAGAGAGAGAGAGAGAGAGAGAGAGAGAGAGAGAGAGAGAGAGAGAGAGAGAGAGAGAGAGAGAGCGTGATAATTAATATCCAGAAATTTGAAACAAAGTTTCACGAAGTCTAATAAGCAAGATATTGAATAAACTTAGTGAAAAAATTTGTTAGCAGAGGTTCAGACATACCTTACTTGTTTCGTTGAACTTTTTCCTCCACTTCGTTGCTTTTATTAAGCAACGAAGTGGAGGAAAAAGTTCAACGAAACAAGTAAGGTATATTGAATATACGTTTCCGCATAGTATAAGCAATACATGTACCGCAATTCATTATACTTGACAGACTGACACAACATATGACTGACAAATGCAGCTATGCACAATACAGTCCCAAGATCTCGTGAAACTCTGAATTTTTGATCAAATTTCTGGTCTTTAAGATACGGAGCTGTTTTAGGTAATTCCAAATCTTTGGGTAATTCACATTTAGTAAGTGCATGTTGCGATATAACTGCCAACCGGCTTTACCTGTAAATATCTTTTAAAACTCCAAATTAGAAGTCAACCACCAAGTTAATAAAATGTTAGTTTTTGTGTTGATCTCTGACTATGACGTCACAACATATTTCATGAAGGGTTTTGAAAAAAGAAAATTCTGAAAAAAAGCGAAAATGTAAAACTATGCAAAGCCTGCAGACGTTCTTACATTTTTCCTAAAATTATAATTTTTCTACTTTGTTGACAAAATGTAATTTCCAATGTCCAATCTGCAGTGGCTACATTTTTGCTAACCCTTTTTACTATACAGTATAATGTATAATATATACTAAAAACTATCTATACATTAAAAATTAAAACAGACATTGCATTAAAAAAACACTGATTTGTTAGTTATTACAAAGTAATTAAAAATCGTCATTTTAATTATGAAAGTATTTATTTTTATTGCCACGATGTGTATTACAAGCAAATGCATGAATTTATCAAAACACCATAACATCATCACAACTATTTTTTTATGAAAATACATCAATCACCAGATCTGTAAAAAAATATATATTATACAGTATAATAAATAAACCAACAATGATAAATTCATTATATTTACTTAAAACCGATAAGATTAAATTAAACATTCGTATGTCACATATTTTGAAAGAACGATGAATGACAAAAAAGAACCTCGAGACAGTAACGTTTATACTCCTGCCTATAATTTGTTGAGCTACAGCCTACAGGCTACAGCTCCAAAAGAGATATCCAAACCTATAGGCTCAATCTAGCCAAACCATCTCAAAAAGATGGTTTACCGCTTATTTTCGTACCTGGCTATGAGAAAGAACGACCACAAGCAGAGCATGCAGCTCAGGCTAAGTTCGCACTGTTGCGAAGTCGAATTTAGTAGGACCACGCAATTACTTAACTCTGTCCCACTTGTTATGTATAATTAATATATATATAAGTCATGAATTTTCTGACTTAATTTTTAAATTAGTTAATATTGACATATTGCTCTCTCTAGACGTTCAAGCGAACAAATTTACTATAAAAATCTTAAAATTACTTTATTGATTTTACCATACATTCATTATATTGAATATTAAATTTTATATTTTACACATAATATATATATGTAATATAAAATTTAAAAATTACGTATATTGCATAATTTAAGTATAGGTACAGGACTTCAATACAACTATCTAAAATATATAATACAATTTTCACCCCATCAACACCATGCAAAAAGTGTAATGGTATAATAGATTGCTTGAATTTATTGATGTATTATAACTTCGAGTCTGTTAACTAGCAGGCATTACGCGTAAAAGTGTGATGGCGAAGCCAGGAAAAAAAAATGTTTTAACACACTTTCGAGTCCTCATAACTAAAGTAGACCCCCGCGTCAGTGTTTCTTGGCTTTTGTAATCAATTGTTGGCCAGTATACTGTACAAAATGATGTGAACTCGTGAGTGCAGTCTACATTAACATACAGAAATGGAACCGTTTAAGATTATAAAACATGCGAGTTTTGAATTCAAACTTGATAAGAAAATTAAAAAATATATAAAAAGTCAGTTATCTTGGTACACAGTTTTGCCACTGTCACAGCTGGGTTAGTGCCTTCCTCAGAATCTTTCCTCCGGCGTTCTTGGGGATATCCTCCACGAAGCGCACGCCGCCCGCCAGCCGCTTGAAGGGCGCCACGTGGCGCTCCACGTGGGCTGCCACGTCGTTCTCCGTCAGGCTGGCGTCTCGACGCACCACGAAGGCACGTGGTACTTCCCCGGCACGATCGTCCGGCACGCCCACCACTGCCACGTCTGTCACCCCCTCCAGCTGCCGCAACACGCCCTCCAGCTCCGTCGGAGACACCTGAGAAACACACAAGGGTCAATAACAATCGCCTATCGTTAGTCCAGCCTGGTGCGAACGCTTATTTCCTGATTTGCTCTCTTCTGTAATAAGAGTTACATTTTGGATCAATCTTGCACTCCAATGACTTGCAGGCTCAGTGAGCTACAACAGTGAGGGAGTGATGAATGGCATGAAATTAAGTTTATAGCTAAAATTTTGTAAGTATAAATCTATTATTTTAATAAGATTAACCATGAATTCGATGCTAGTATGGAATTTAATTTTAATAGCAAGTATATCGTCTCTCGTCTGAAATAATGAGCTATCTGCTATGACAGGCAATTGCAAGTACAATTAAAAGGTTAAAGATTAAGCAGGCAGCTCATTATTGCACTTGCATTTTGGTATAGGCTTGCAGATAGCTCATTATTCCGAACGAGGGACAATACATTGCAATATTTTTTTTTATTAAACAGCTGGATTGACTAAACTAATAGATTATTTTTTATTATTTGTAACTCATGATTCTGTAAAATCATCGATTTAAAATAAAAAATATTAGGGATCTATAACATTTATAAAACATAATAAGGGGCATTCACAAAGTCTTAAGGCCACATTTAAGGCTCGATAATTTAAAGCTTGATTTTAGACGTGTTTTTTAGACCCAAAATTTCTGGTCTTAAATTATTGAGCCTTAATTGTGGCCTTAAGGCTTTGTGAATGCCCCTTAATGATAACTTGTGATTAACAAAATACTTAATATAACGTTTAACTTATTTTTTTACTATCAGCATGTCTTATAAGAACTGATTTTCAAAATCTAGATCACATTATTGGTAATACTGAGCGAAGTCCACTGCAACGAGACTTCTGTAAACATTATATTGACTCAATGATAATCCGTGAATGACTATACCGTTCTAAATTCCAAGGAAGCACTACAACATTAGACAATGCACTCGTTACCGACTCCCTCAGAATTGTGCATTGTCAACAGTAAAAAATATGAAATAACATATAATATAATTAAACTTATTCTTCGATTACAAATATTACATAAATAAAATGTGTCTCAATGTTAGTACCATCATTTATTTTATTAATGAAAGCATGCCAATTTTTCATTTTTTTACATTGGATGCTATGCATTTATGATTAAAAAAATAAAGCCGTTTAATGACTTCAATAACACACTCATAAAGCATAAAGTAAAAATGCTACAGTTCACCCAGCAGTTAAGGGAACAAGCATGCCATCAACCCCATGTGGAGTGGTTGAGTGGTTGCAATGTGGCTAGTTGTCAGAAATTACATCCCCGTGTTCAGGGGCTCATCTGGACGCCAATTATATAATATATATTATGATAATTATATATAATAAGTGCAGTTTAATTGGGGCAAGTTTTATTGAGATATAGCGTCCTCCTAGAGTTTGAACGTCTCGATATGTTGCCGAGGTAATTAGTTCATGTCCCAAGGGATGCCAACTTGTTCTTTATGCCCTATATACTTAGCTCGCGTGAATACGCGGTAGCACGATTACAAAGATCGGTTGATGCTGCCGATCGCTGAAGTCATCAAGGCTGCCTGTTCTAGACAGAGTAACGTACGGTCTTGTGGTGACATTGCCTCGTGCTTGTCACATTGCGGTAAAACACGTGTTATTTTTTTCTTTTTCCTCCGTATATATATAATTTTATATATATATGGGTCAATAGACCACTTGCAAAACCCTGTTTTAGCAAAAAATAAACAAACTCTCCCATCCACAGTTCATTGTTGTTTTGATTGTGTGTGTAAATTTTGTTCATACATTGGACCTTATGGGAAATTTACGATTTTCACACACAGATTTCAATATATTACAAACCTATGATTCTAAATATAAAAATATTACCAGAATCTGCAGTTTTTGGCCATTTTTAATCCAGAAATGCGTATTAGAAGAGGTTTTCTTTATTTTAATATGGTAAAATTTATATGATACCAAATCAGCCAATTGCATGGGGGAAGATACGTAACCAAGCAAGCTCCAAATTGTTGATTATTGCAACAGTTAAAATCAACAAACTGGAGTTTGCTTAGTTACGTATCTTCCCCCATGCAATTGGCTGATTTGGTGTCATATGAAATTTACCATATTAAAGTAAAGAAAACTTCTTCTGATACGCATTTCTGGATTATAAATGGCCAAAACCTGCAGATTCTGGTGATATTCTTATATTTAGAATCGAAGGTTTTTAACATATTGATATCTGTGTGTGAAAATCGTAAATTTCCCATAAGGTCCAATGTATAAACAAAATTTACACACACAATCAACAACAACAATCAACTGGATATGGGAGAGTTTGTTTACTTTTTGCTAAAACAGGGTTTTGCAAGTGGTCTATTAGAGAATCTTATTGAATCCTTTGAGACTCATGCAGTTCTGCATATGATTTTTGTAGTTGAATGTATAGAATTGATTACATTTCCACCTCGTGGCATTTCCACCTCGTGGCATTTCATACCTGCAGTCCTTTGACCTTGATGAGCTCCTTGAGACGGTCCACGATGAACACGAAGCCCTCGTCGTCCACGTACGCCACGTCACCGGTGCTCAGCCAGCCGTCCTCGGACAGCGTGTCCCGCGTGGCCTGCTCGTTGTTGTGGTAGCCCTGCATCACCTGCGGCCCTCGCAGCAGCAGCTCGCCCTCGCGGCCACGTGGTAGCGCCTCGCCCGACTCGTCAACCACTTTTATCTCGGTCAGAGGCACGGGCACGCCGCATGAGCCTACTTTGTTCAGGCCGGCCCAACGAGGAGTGAACAGACCCATGCAAGAGGTCTCCGTCATGCCGTAACCTGTGAACAAACAAATAATTAATGAACACTGCATGCCATACATACGAGAATTTAAAATTTAAGAGTGAGATCGTGACATTTTAGCCTGGAAAAATTTAGTACTAAATTTATAGTAATCGACTTAGTATCAGGAATTTAATACGAAATTTTAGAACTAACATCTTCTAGGTTATATTATAGACTAATTTCTTTGTGACTCAGAGGTAATTTATTCTTATGTATTATAGTATTTAGTAAAAGTTTAAATTTAAAAAATATAATTATAGTTAAATTAATTCTATAATTTGGGGAAAGAGAAGGCAATGAAGGTTAAAAAAATGATCATACTCATTCATTAAGTCCATGAACAGTCAACTATCAATAATTTTGAATTAATTTTAAATATAAAAAACTGTATATTCTTAATTGACTAAAAAAAAAAAAAAGAGCCCAGCTATAATTTAGAACAAAAAACAACTTCTTGTTTTTATAAAACTTTTGCCTGTCTTTTTACTAGTCTAGGAGGCCTCTCACCCTCCCTGAAGTCGAGGTCCTTGCTGTTTGCCCTCTCGATGAACTGCTCGATGAGCGTGCGGGTCGCTGGCGCGGCGCCACACGTGACGAAGCGCACACGTGCCAAATCCTGGGACGACACGTGGTCGCTCGTGTTGAGGAACATGAGTAGAGGGGGCACCACGCTCAGCACCGTCGGCTGAAAGAACGTGCATTAAATTTCATTATGCAGGCCGAGCATTCAACCAGTTAAAATAAAAAACAATACTGAATCCATGGATAGGATTTTATAATTTTTCATGTTGAAATTGATTTAAAAAAAAAAAAAAATACAATGAAACAATATATGGGCACGTTTCACAAAGAGAAAGATATCGAGCAGTTTTTTCATGCACCTGCACGTTTGGTGTCAGCCTAAACCAATATCACTATAATTATGTATATAATATATATAACCATATGGGTAGTATAGGAAACCTGCCGGTTAATCTTTCTGTTCTCCTTATGAATCAAGCTCGTTTCAATAGTTTACCAAACTACTACTACACCGGCCTTTCAAGCTTTATGTCAATTATAGATTAAGTCCGGAAGTACGTAATTTTTGCTTCCATTTTTGTCCCGTTTATGGGACAAGAAACAACAGCAGTAAGAAACGAGCAATTTCTAGGCGTAATTTAAGATTTGAAGGACTTGATACATCTCAGACGTTTTTATGTTTTTTAAACTGTCCTAATTCAGTCTAATTAGTTTAATTAGCTAGTTCAATTAGTTTAATTCAAACTGCTAAGGTTTGTTGTTGACTTACTTATTTCAAATATTTCAATATTGTTATTAAATCTTAATTAATTATTAGAAATGGAGAACTAAATGTAGCAAGGTATAAAATTGTTGCTTTAATTGTAATTTCAACCACACGTCATAAGGATATGTTAGGTTTATGTTAGAGCACATTATGTATAAATTTTATTTTAATTACAGCAACTGAAAAAAAGCGTAAAAAGAAGAGCGTCTCAAAATTGTGCACAGTCATTGTAGTACTCATTTTATTATAATATACCTTTATAACGACATAACGACTTAAAAAAAATTGACAAAAAAACAAAAGTACATATTACATTATAAAATTATGTCCATTAAAGAAGAGAGTATCGTATTGGCAGCTGTGATATCTAATTATACTTTTGTGTACTGTAATGATTATTGCAATAAAAATAAACACTTAAATTTATGCATTAATTAAGGAGATCCATGAAAAACAGAACGATTGGGTTCCAAAATACATGGGAGGTCCCGCTTAAACCGTTGCCCTAAGCCCAAGAAATAACATATTGCTCATTGCCATTCTCTCTTAGTACAATTGCTAGTTTCAGAGTATTCAAATATAAATAATTAAATGTGTCTATGATTGCGTCAGTAAAATTCAGTAATATTCATAACTCACTACATTATTTTAATTATATATTATATAAATATATGACATCTTTGAAATGAAATTCCCATGAAAAACAAGAAACAGAGGAAACCTCAATTTTCAGAACGCCAGATTTGTTTTTATCAACGTTAAAAATTTACCTTATAACGAGTAAAAGCCTTTTCAAAAACTGGCGCCTCAAACTTGGGCAGCGTGACCGTGTGACGACCAAGACTCAAACTGACGTTCATCACACCATTAAGTCCGTAAATGTGGAAGAATGGCAGCACAGCTAGAGACACGTCTTGGTAGCCTGGAAACACAGTTCTGAGTTATCTGAGAAAATTAGGGAGAGTTAGAGCATGTGTACCATCGGGAGCCGTGGAGAGAATCTCAGGGTGCTCCATCTGACAAAGGTTAGCTACCAGGTTGCGATGTGAGAGCTGCACGCCCTTTGGAAGTCCCGTGGTACCACTCGAGTACGGCAGCGCCACCAGGGAGTCTGGGTCTGGACGAGGAGCACGTGGGGTGCGGCGCGAGTGTTCTCTCCGCATCAGCTCGTGCAGACTCAGCAGCCCCCCACCCCGGGCTTCGAGCGCCGCCTCCTCCGCTCCTCCGCCGTCCGTGGCCACGATGATCTGCGCGCCCCCAGGAACCGCGTCCACCGCAGCAGCCACCTTGTCGAGCAGATCGGGGGTAGTGACCACTGCGCGCGCACCGGAGTTGGCGAACTGACGAGCCAGCTCCTCTGAAACACGTCAGGTGCACGTCAAATGTCTTGATTTCAATATTCCTATCTTTGATAAATAAGGGACTCAATTGACAGATTGAGAGACATTTTCCATCCTAAAGTAGAATGTTACAATTTTTTCACCTGATCGAAACACAATTAAAAGATACTATATTATATGTTATTTAAGTATTTGGTATAAAATATAATAAAATTATACATTGTATATTAAAATACCAGTGAATTTAAAAATACTAGTATGGTTTTACCATTCGAGTTTATTATGTTCAGCAAATAAATCTTGTCAGTAAGCCCACAATTATTATAGTGGTATAGGTGCAAATTATAATTATGTTAAAATTATAAATGAATTTTCTTACAATTAATCACACGCAATTTGCAGTTGCAAATAAAATAAATATACACAACGAAATGTGAACGTATAGCTGATTCATTCTATTTACTTTTATACCACGCGCGTACATTACTTTTGCTACTCTAATAGTATAACCTCATAATTTGTTTCATTTATTTACGTTTGTTTAGTTATAAATTAGAACATGAATGAGTGGTAATAAAGGTTCAGTTATTCTACAATTATACACAACCGTTCATTAGCAATGACATATGTAAGATTAATTACTCTTCAAGGTCATCAGTAACAACATAATGTTGTTCTCTCGTCTCTGTGACGTCACGCGCACTTGCAGTGATGCAAGTAAATGCATATAGGCCAGCATGTGCAAGGCCGTCACTGCCGCCAACATGCATCTCAAGGTGCATTTCCATGGAACTATGTCAAGCGGGGCGAGAAAAGCGCACTTGCTTCAATCTCGTATGGCGGCCATGTTGGTGCTAAAATCGCTCTCCGCAAGGCGAGGAAATCCCGAACCTCTGATTGGCTGCAGCACGTGATTTTCTCGCTTTTTCCGCTCCATGGAAATACACCTTTAGCCGGCAGGGAGTATATCGCGGTCGCGAGCATGGAGAAGTGCCAGAGGTCAAGCACCATGATTTAATTTATCAACACAAATAACTCACTTATTTTTATAACTTTCATAATAATTATGGTAATATTTGTATGTTAGTTAAAATAAAGTTTTGAAAGTACAAGGGTCAAAATTTCTCAGATTAGATAAAGATTTTAAATTAGTATATATATCTTAGAGGCTTAAATAAAGAAAAAGAGAGCTTTCTTATAGTTTCCGTATTCCTTATCACATAAAAACAAAACAAATAGAGAGACGAGCAATTTATAGAATTTGTACTCTCTATGCACAGAGAGCGTTTGAGAAATTTGCTTAGGTCGAGTAGTTCAAATACCTCAAAGTGCAAAGTTCATAAACATTGCACCTGTGACAAAGGCTAATGTAAACATTAGATTGCATTAAGCATTTATGAAACGATATGTGTAGTACTCATATTTTCATTTACACAATTTGTTTCACCTGCATTTTAATTTGAGTGGGCGGGGCAGAATCCTTAACATTAAATTACTTTAATTTGGGAGCGAGGCGAAGAAATGCCTGCTCCTCAATGTTAGATCCAGCTCTAGTCGCTTAGATCTCGCTGCATATATTTGCTGAGTCATGGGGATGCTGGAGGGTTCGACCCGCGGATACCTCGCGTGACTGAGAGCTAGGCGTGCGAGTGCTCGAAACTGTTATCATTTTATAACTAGTTATCGAAACTAGAAACTTCTCCTTTTTTCTTTTATTCAACTGAAGAATAAGAATATATCGAGTATTTTTTCTAGAGTTAACTGGAGAACTAGAATGTTTAGTAATCCCAATGAGGCTAATTGTTATCCGTCAAATTTCTTCATAATCTATGAGCAAATTTAAGTAATGTATGAAATAATAAAACATTAATTAACACTATTATAATATTAATTTTAAAACGTATCCTACTTCTCCCTGCCCCCTCCCCCTCTGATTTTGAATTTGATATGATTTTCCTCTGAAAATTCACTGTAATCCAAAAACAGTAATTGCAGTCTGTTTTTTTTTTTATATATAACATATAACTTTAACGGTGGGAACACCACAAAATCAGCTGAAGCCTCTTATATACTCCCTCCTCTCTATGCCATGAGAAACGGAGTTCTGTTAGTAAAAACACATAATAAAGAAAAGGTATACTGATACGTGGTTACGAAAGACAACCTCGGAAGAATGTTGGACTAATTGGTTTTGAATTTAAAGCCTCAACATGCACTATACACAAGGACAGTTTACTGACGACAATCGCGTTGTACTATACCACAGCATTCTGTCGACTAAATTTCAGGTACTCTACTGTCCACTAGCGCTATTCCACTATACGATGTATGTGTATATAGCACATGATATCGGGAAATATTTTTAAGATTTTTATCTTGTCTTGTACTATTTTTAAACACATGTTATTTATTTAAGTTTATTCTATTTAAGTTGTAACCACCCTAAAATAGTTTCACAGAATTTTTATGAAATATATAGTGCAACGTTCTGGAAGTCCCACCAAAACAAATATTATATAGATATAACAATCTTTGTTTTTAAAAATGGATGATAAAGAGTATTGATTTGATTCTTATTAAAATGAAGAGAATATAATAATATAAGTATTATAAGTAACCTTTTCTTTGAAACAATTTAACATTGAACAAGTCGATAGTAAAATGATAAGGATTTCTAACTATATACAATTACAAAACCACCCAAAGTTAACGATGTGCATGAAGTCATCACTGGAATTCAAGAGAACGAAGTAAACTTTGATAAAAAGTTAGAAACAACAACATAAAAATTGTACTCTTAGCGACAAAATCACCATCCCCCCTCCCCCCTTGCCGCGGTGCTCACCGGCGGTGTAGACGGGGTTGGCGGGGCTGACGACGAGGCCGGCGGCTGCGGCGCCCAGCAACGTGACGGGGAACTCGGGCGAGTTGGGCAGCACGAGCCCCAGCGTGTCACCAGGACGCAGCCCCGCGGAGGCCGGCAGAGAGAGGCTGAGGCGCTCGGCGGCCGCGCGGGCCTCGCCGTACGTGTAGCTACGTCCCGTGAGGCCACACGTCTGAAACAAGACACCCCACGTCAATAAAACAAACAAAGATGGGCCTCACAAATCAAAATTTGGTGTGTTTTTATAAAATTAATAATGTCTCTAACGATAATGATAATCAAATTCTTTAATAATTTCCACCTTATCTCTACAATAAACAGCATGAAATTTTTCTATAAGTCACTCTATTTGTGTGCCATCGTCACTTACAGTTTGTGAAGGCAGCAAAGAATTAAATTCTTTGGAGGCTGGGTGGATTTATTTTTTAATGACTTCAATCCTGAACTCAGTTTTTTTCCAAATTATATATTATATTATATTTTATGAGTGTAAATATTTAATTTATTATTGTGGGCTCCCAGAACGCTGCAACACATTTTATAGAAATTCTGTGAAACCAGGGTGGTTTCAGTTTAAATATACATAGATAAACTTTTATTTACATTTTAAATAAATAACATGTTTTTAATAACAGTAACATTTATATAGAAAAAATCCTAAAAATATTTCCCAATATGGTGGTCCAGTCAACAGAAAAGGCTGGTTCATGTTGTTCCGAAGTATTGTTTAACATTATTGTTATATTTTTCATTGTTGATAAGAAATCATTTGTGTCTGGAATCGATTCTCCCGAAGTGTGTTATTTGATTTAGAGAATGGAGGGGGAGATTGTTAGCCTTTTTTATTATTATTTATCATAGCAGCACGTAGTGTGACAATGTGTTTTACTAAGCTATTTAGAGCAAGATACGAATGAAAACAATAAGAAATAATTTTTTCATCTTCTTCCGCGATAACTCAAGAGCCAAAGTTGTAATATAACCTCAAGCACGCGCGATGCCACCACTCATGCAGTAGCCTCCTCCTGATCGTTCAATAACAACTACTTGTATAATATATAATATTATTCCTTCATTATATGCATTTTTATAATAATAAAACTTTTAAGCATTCTTGAGACTGCAAACAATGACTTGGGAAACTAAAGATTTCTACATGCATTTTAGTATATAAATATACTTATTTAAGTGAAGAATGCAAAGGAATAAATAAATAATCAATATTCATAAAATCTGTTTATACATTTTTTAAATACATTAATTATGTAATTAATGTTCAGTATAATATCCTTCTCCGTATATATATATATATATTATATTTAGTGATAATTAGTGCAAACGTGAAAATGTAGAGAATAATATAAATGTATGGAGAGCTTAATAAATATCTATAAAGAGTATAATATACGCAGTTATTATACACGACGTTAGTTACAGATAATTAAATACTTATTATAAAGCACAAGTATATACAATAAACAATTGTAAAATATCATAGAAATATAAATTCATTCAATGTAAAATGTCAAAACATCACAATAATTGCAGAAATAACAGAAGAAATTATTAAAAAATGCAACAGTGATAAGATAAGATGCAATTGCGCTGTTCTCAAACTGCACTTTGTTCGCCAACAAGGTCGGTCACTGACATTACAATGTTGTGATAACATGTCGTAACGTGTCTGGTTCATGATAGTCGTTTTAATTTCCCGTTCATCAACACTGTCTAACCCTGGAAATGATGGAGTAATTTAATAAAGTCTATAATTATTACACATTCTGCCCTCAGGCTTGATGTAACTTCACCAGTAAGTCGTATATCCAGAAGCGGATCAAGAGAACAATTTATTAGGAGCGCCGTCAATTATGATCAATGCTGGTATCCACTAGAATCAAAATCCCCTTTTTTTCAATTTGTAGAATTTCTTACCTCATAATTTTACTGAGAATCTTTGTTAAAAAAAAAAAAAAAAAAAAAAGATAAAGTGGCTTTTGAAATTAGTAGACAACATAAATATGAGAATTCAAGAAAAAGGAGGAATGTATATATTACTCGTATTAAAACAACATTTTCGGAATTCAGGTATTATATGCTCTCTGCATGTCTCTTGCCCCAGATTCTCGCCTCTATAACATATCGTCCCTCGTCCGGAATAATGAGCTGTCTGCTATATCAGGTGAACGCAATTAAGATTAAGAGCTGTAAATAGGTATAAAATAAAGCTCATTCTTGCGCTCACCTAAAATATAGCAGATAGCTCATTATTACATACGAGATCGTGGGAGCAGATAGATCATTGTTGCAGACGAGGGACGATATCATCCACAATAACAACATGATGGCAAGATATACATGATTTTACTTATACTGTATTATTTTTTATTAATTTTTCACAAATTATACAATTATATTTCGTGAAACCGTTTTTGTATAATTATGTAATTTTTTTCGTCCTCGACTAAATCAAATTCTCATCACTTGACACGCCATTTGTGGAACTGAAACTTTCACAGGCAGACCATTAATGAATGCCTGTCAGTACAAAACAGACGAGATAATGACAATGTTTTTAGGTAGCAAATAACTAGCAGTTACGTACTAAAGTTTTCACAGAAGAGAAATTAGTTTCGAATTTTTGAATATAAGTACCGTACGGACGTCACTGAATGTATGCCGTGTAAAGTGGTGTAAACAACAAAAAAATTACAAAGTAATTTTTAAAATTATTATAATATACTGCAATGTATATTATAATTTATTATAATTGCTGTAATATATGAAACAGATATCGTATGCATGGTAATAATAATATTACATCATACGTAATTATAATATCACTATATAAAAATAAATAGCAAGTAAATAAAAATGTACGATTATTAATAACACTTTTTTATTGCATTTACATGCAATTTATTATATACTGTACTAATGCACTGCACATCTTAATTGAATGAAAATTCTATACATCTATATAGGAAGTCTTTAACTATTTTTTTTAATGTGGTCTTTTTGAATATTTTCCAAGGTAGTATACAAGGTGGGTAAAGCTTTACCTACCTTGGCTAGTATATAAAAAAATCGTCACGCATTTTTGCAGTTTGATGAGAACAACTTTTCTCAAAGTCTCAATGGTTTTTGTTTTTATCTGTCAAATCTGTTTCCTTCAAATTTTTACAAATCTAGAAATGAAAGAATCACAAATGCAGTTCATCACGCAACGTCACGTTTTAGCACCAAATTTGAAGAATATAAATCAGAATTAATTCCCATAATATCTCCAAATAATAATAATAAAAAATTGGAACATTATGTAATTATGTTGTTTATGACTTTTTCTAGGCTATTTGTATGGCCAAATGAACTGACTAAATCTATTAAATCCAAATAATAAAAAAAAAAAAATTTGGAACATTTAATTTCAAGGCGTGCAGCGCTTGAAACAATTTATGAATAAATTATATATGATTATTCCCCATTTAAGTGCATAAAAAATAAAATAATTATTAAAAATAAAAATATGTAATGTTGTTTTGACCATGTCTTGGTTACGACCTGCGAGTCACTTAACCCAGGATATGCAGCTGCATACACAAAAAAAAAACATAATAATAAAGAGCATTATTAATCAACTATCTCAATGTTATTACACTTATTAATTGTAAATATTATTGAAGTCAGTACGTTATTTTTACAGTTTTTTTTACCTTAATCAATACCTGTTCTGAATATTTCTCCTTTTCCATTTTGAGTATACACAAAATTTCAATGAACTTCCCCATGCATCAAAACGTTCAATTAAATCTCCAATTAATTAACTCACCAATGCAGGCCAATGTTTCCATCGGTCCGAGTTCCTCCAGACGAACTCGCTGAGGTTCATTTCAGGGATGCTGACGTCAGAAAAAGGTGATAACACCACGTTACTGTTGTTTGTCTCTGCCACCTGGCGTTGTCGCGGGGTGGACGCTTCATGCCTGTGACGGGTGGTTTGCAACAACGCAGCCCCCAACCTTCCGGAGGCTCGTCTACCGCCCAAACTGCGCGTGGGAATCATTTTAGTTATTTTTCTGGTTAGCTACAATAACATGCCCTGTTGTTGGCTAGAGAAGAGGTTGCTCACTGATGCTCGAGGGACTGTGTGATGACTATCTCGTCTGGTTGCAGCTAGACTAAAGGCTAGAGGAATCCTCTCCTCCCACCACTTTGCTAGAAACGCACTGCTCTAGAAGTGCATGACCCTCCCTCCATCTCTCCAATCCCCACCAGTTCGTTCGGAGGCTCGACTCGCACTCTTACGTATCTTCTACCCCTCCACCTATAAGTTATGTACATACAGGTAGATGGAAAGAAAATAAACAGTATTGGAGTATACAAAATATACCTCCATTTTTTTCTGTATAAGGTTAAGATAAGTAAAAGAAAAAAGAATTAAGTTGAACTCATACAACATGCAACTATTACCAATTTCGTTGTATGTATTATTCTAAAGATTGTTATATAATTATATGATTCATTCTCCTCCTGCTCAAACTCAGATTTTCACTTTTATAATGCACGGAGCTCAGCGAAGTACACGCCATTCAAATAAAAATGTTCGATCTGGGCAATATAGCCGCGGATCGGACATTTATACTTGATGGAGTGTACTTCATGTTTGATAAATAGTGATGATCATTTTGCTACACTGAGGCAGGCGCAGATCCAGAACAAAATTGGGGGGAGGGAGGAGACTGGCTCCATAAGCACAATGTTAATTAAAAAAGAAAGATAGAAGGAAGGCATGCCTATATTGCCCATGTTAAATCCAAAGTTTCGAGGGGAGGGGGCTGCAACGCTCCTCAGACCTCTTTCCTGGATCTGTCGCCTCAGTCATGTTGAATTGCCAAGAATTCAAACAGAGCCTCAAATCTTGAAGATGTTACCACATAAACCCCTGCTGCAAATGTAACTATGCTGAATAAGTTGCAGCTTAATACGTTTTGTTGATTTAATGTAAAGTTTGACATTTTTTAGTTGTTTAACTGTACTTTCATGGATTACCACTCGCTAAGCCTGCACATACTTGTTGTTAAATTTTAATTTTAATGTAATTTAATTTTAACTTTAGTAAACCTTGTATGTAAATAAACTAACTTTCCTGTGGAATAAAATTAACTATCTTATGAAATGCTTTTTTTTTTTTACTTATATCACTTATATATGATTTTACCGTTTGAATGTATACCAGGTATATGTATTGTATATGGTAGTATCACAATTTATACCAGGAAGAATTTATAACGAAATAATAATTAATAGTAATAATTAGTTTATTAGTTAATCTTTGTAGTGATTGTTTAATGTACTTACGTACTTACTAATCGAGCAAAACGGTCGAACTAGACTTGCTAGTCAAAAAACACAAATATATATTTTTTTTAATTTTGAATAATTTTGAAATTTTGAACGCAAACACCAACAATCATGATAAAAATTACAAGCTCACTTTCGGTAATCAATGGAGTATTGGCCTCAAATTTTTTTATTGCAGAAATGGATAGAGGGTGCAAAGTTATGCTACCCTGATTTTTTCCAGATTTTTAAGAGCCCGGGAACTATTTTTAAAAAATTATTGAAAGTTCTTTTTGTGACGTCACGAGACGCCGCTTTTTAAGAAAAAGATAGGACTTGACGCCGTGTGACGTCACAAATAGGACTTTCAATAATTTTTTAAAAATACTTCCCGGGCTCTAAAAAATCGGAAAAAAATCAGGGTAGCATAACTTTTCACCCTCTATCCATTTCTGCAATAAAAAAAAAATTGAGGACAATACTCCATTGTACAATGTATAACAATTCTATCTAGGGCAAATTTTTTTTTAAAAAATTGCACAACAGAATCAGTAGCACATTATCGTCCCTAGTCCGGAATAATAGCTATCTGCATGTCATGATTTCGTTGCAATGACCAACTATCTCAGGTGAGCGCAACAATGAACTTTATGTTATATTGATTTATAATTTATATAGCTCAAGGGACAATATGGGTGATTTTTATTAAAAAAAAAAAATAATAAAAAAAACGGTACCTATATAATAATACTTACCTACTGGTTTCCACGTGGCAAGGTCCATTTCCCAGGCAGTCGATTGGTTCTTTACCCACCACATTTTCACCAAATAGTGTTCAGTAACCGTCCGCCACTATTATGGTTGGGACAGTCAGTAATCGAAAATTCCCATTGGAACTCGCGCTCTCAGCATGATTTCCAAAGGGTATATAAGTGTATATCATTAAATGATCCTACGGTTCAAACTCTCTTTCCTGACCTCAAGTCGAGTTGTCCAACCCAAGTATCCCACAAGATATCCTACCTAGCAACAAATACCATGCCTAAAATATCTACATCCAGCACCTATGTGCACCTATACCTACAGTTCAAGTTGAATCTGTTTTGTCCACAACAGTTGGAACACTAGAGCTTTCCCAGACACCTCTACGCAGTCAAGGGCGAAGTATATTGACTAGACACCAAAAAATTAATTTGAAACTGTATTTTTTTTAAAAAATACTAGAAACCATACAGTGTCCATCGGGAAAAAATTAATTGCATAGTTTTTAAAGAAAAATATTACACTATATGGGAAGACGGACTTAATTTATTTTATTTTTATTTTTTTATTTTCAATCATTTGGCTTGTACAGAGACAAACAATGATCAAGTCAAAACTTATTATAAAATATAAACTAAGGTTAAATTATACATACAATTTAATACAAAAACAGGACAAATACACAAGCTATCTAATAAATTATTAGTCGTTTAACAATAAAATTATCATGCCAAATAAGTTAACTCAATACAATATTTTTTGGTAATTTGCTACTAAAAAAAGATTTAACTGAATAGTATTCCTTATTAATTAAAATTTTCTTTAACATGTTTTTAATCTAATAAATTATTAGTCGTTTAACAATAAAATTATCATGCCAAATAAGTTAACTCAATAC
This sequence comes from Siphlonurus alternatus, assembly GCA_949825025.1. Classification (NCBI taxonomy): domain Eukaryota; kingdom Metazoa; phylum Arthropoda; class Insecta; order Ephemeroptera; family Siphlonuridae; genus Siphlonurus; species Siphlonurus alternatus. Next base: position 40,199,457 of record OX463779.1, read on the forward strand.
AATATTTTCTGGTAATTTGCTACTAAAAAAAGATTTAACTGAATAGTATTCCTTATTAATTAAAATTTTCTTTAACATGTTTTTAAAAGAATTGGGATTAGCTATATTTGTAAGACTATTTGGTAAAAAATCGTAAATTTTTGCTGTTTGATACATAGAACTATTTTCCATAAATCCAGAATTGTGAATATCTATTGCAACTTTATTTTTGTTTCTTGTATGATATGAATGATGATCATTATTTTGAACATATAAATCAGAATTATTCCTTTTAAACACACATTAAAATATATAATGATATATTTATATATAAATATATATATATATATATAATATATAATATACATTTCAAAATATATAATGATGGTAAAGTTAACATATTATTATTTTTAAAAAATGTAACACATGACTCTCTTTTCTTAAATTTGAGTATTGTTCTTAATGCACGCTTTTGTAATACAAAAAGTCTATTCAACTGGGTAGCATTATTACCCCAGTTTATTATTCCATATGATAAATGTGAATAAATATAAGCATAGTAAACTGATAATAGAATTTCTTGTAATACATTGTTTCTCATTGTATATAACATAAAATTGGCTGAATTAATTTTTTTACAAATATCATTAACATGTTCAGTCCAGTCTAAACACTCATTTACTTTTAATCCGAGAAACTTCGTACATGCATGTCTTTTAATAAAACTATTCTCCATTAATTAACTAAACTCTAAAATTAAGTTTCAGAAGATATTTCGTCCGGAATAAAGATCAAGCTATCTGCCTCTGTCATGATTTCGTTGCAATAATGAGCTATTAGCTATACATCTGCTATTTCAGGTGAGCACAACATTGAACTTGATCTTAATTTGTAATTTTTAATCCTCCAGTTTCGATGACGTTATTAGAAACTTTGAAACGTTAATTAGTGCTTTTTCGTCACCTTTATTTCACATTATTTTGAATATCAATATGAAATTTTAAATGCAAAAGAAGTCGCCGCCGGGCTTCAAACCCCGGTTCTCTCGTGCGTTTAGCCCGCTGATGAGGAAATTCGAAATTGAACTTGATGTTATATCGATTTACAGCTCATATTGCCACTCATCTGAAATAGCAGATAGAATTTTAAGAGTGGTATAATTTAAATGACAGTAATGACACTACAGGTTCCTATATTATAGTTCCAAGCAGAATTATTTAACGATAATCAAATCAACAATAAGTCCTCTTGACAATATGGAAAAGGCTAAGTTTGGAATTATTACTTGTTTTTATAAAAATATAATTATACACGTATCATGTTTGATATGCTCAAAATATGTACAGTACTTGTTTAAAATAAGTACATTTATTGACTTATTTATAATTTAGTTATTTTGCTTTTTTATTAAGTTTTATTAAAAATCTGCAATGCTTAATTGAGTTTGTATTTTTGCATCTTCCATTAAATTTCACCACATGGCTTCTCATCTCGTACAAACAGCACTCACATAATAGTGATATAAATAAATAGCGTGTACTCCTTGTATAAGTGCTTGCGATTGAGATTCGTGTCAAAAAGTTGGCAGCGGCTGAGGGTTTGTTGTGGCAGGTCAGTAACCTACTTGTCCTCTGACGTCATCACGCCTCGTGTCGCTGCAGGATGGACAAAGGGCAGGAGAGTGACGTCATCTCTGCACGCGGCTCTCAAGTAACGAGGGTGCTTGAAAACTGTAGCACGTGGTACATACTGCCATGGTTACAGAGATCGGACGATATATATATATATATATATATATATATATATATATATATATATATATAGTCCCAATGTCAACATTTCTATTCTCTTTTGTTTCTCATTGGCAAACATTAAATCTATTCTTTTTCTCTTCTTATTCTTAGCTCACTGGCAAACTCTTGTGTATACTTAAACACTATTCTCGTTTAATGTATATAGTATATAACCTCTATGTTATATGTATTTTATTGCTAAAGTTATAATAAATTCTAAATAATAAATAAATATTCTAAATAATGATTCAATTTAATTAAAGTGTAGTACGTGAATAATAAAATGCATTTATTATGAAACAGTGTAGTGGCGTAACTGCAGAGGGGGCCAGGGACCCCGGGCCCGTGCATCGAAGAGGGCCTTTTTAGTTAAGCTCGTTGAAGAAATTTCAATTGAGTCAGGGCAGTCTGCTACAGGCCGTCTTACCCCCCACCACTCTTTTAATTAGTCGTCCGACTGAGCGGCCGGTTTACATGCATTCTTACGGGAGAGAGCCCTCACTTTGCGCCCGGATTATGGTGATTTCACGGTATCTAGAGATTTGAAATTAAAAGTAAGTAAATGCTCATAGAGTCTAATATTGCTCAACAACTTCTTTTCACCCGCAAAAATAATATTAATACGTTTAAATATGACTTTTATAAACCGGACGACTAGTATAAAAAAAAGTCTAAGCCCATTTCTAAAGCGATGACGTAGTATAGACTTTAATATATATGTTGCATGACTGTGGAATTGGACTCTACCTTAATGTGAATATTTACATTATTTTAACATCAAATTAAGTTAATTCCTGCAGTGATCAAAATATTTATGAAGGTTGATTTTCTGTTTATTTGTGGTTTTGATATTCTGTGACGTCATACTATATTACCAGACTTATAAGTTATAACTCGGTTCCCGCCTTGCGTTTTTCTCGAAAAGTATGATATTTATCAAATAAATAAAAATAACAGTGTGTAGAAAAAAATAATTCATGGACATCAGACTACAATTTACTTTTATTTTTCCACGTATAAATATTTTAAAATAAATATTTTCTTACACGGAGGACCCATTTACTTTTAAAAATCCGGCCGACTAATATCAGTGAGATGACAGTCGAAAATCCATGTGAGACGACGGCCTGTAGGAGACTGCCCTGATTGAGCGTGAAAAAAAATAATAACTTTTTAAACTAGGCAAGATTTTTTTAAATATATAATATTATAATTTATATAGTATAAATAAAGCTTTTTTACGTAAAATACGTATATAAAGAAAAAGCATCCGTAAGCATGCATTTAATTAAAATATTTTAAAAATATTATTTTTTTTTCAGCCACATGGCATAAACTTTTTAATTCAAAACTTTTTAAGAAAATAGAACGCAGACGTTCAGTCTGTTAATTCAAGATGGATAAATTTTTAATTAGTATATAGCTTACCTTTTTTTTTTTTTTTCTTTTGCCCCAAAAAAACTGAATTGAATGCAAAATATTTCGGATCTGCAGATAAAATTAACAAGGAATTTATTAATGTTGCGCAAATCTTATTTCATTAAAAATATAATTTTCTTAATGAAAAAAAAAAAAGTGCCACGCTCACTTTTCTTAAAAAATTTCGACTCCGGCGGGGTCCCTCATACCCCCCCCCCCCCTGAAGCCGCCGCTTCGCGGCGAATGGGCCCTTACGGGTCTTCGGCCCCCGGGCCCACATTTTGTAGTTACGTCGCACTGTTATGAAAGCTAATAATTTTTATTGCATTATTAATATAACTTAGAGTGCACTTTCAAAGTGATGAACCTCGATCGTTAGTAGATTTCAAAATTACTGAATTCCGTTAAAAAAAATTGTAAATGATGAGTAAATTTTTTGTTCTTCGTAAATAATATTTATATTATTACCCGCTGCGATTTGCTGATATAGGATTTACTTTTCTTACGAGACTTTATGTATTTATAACTTTATATCTATAACATAAAAATATTATTGTATTCATTTCAGATTAGCTGTAAGATTTCTCAGAGCTATTACTTGATAACAAGCAGTACACGTATCATCAGAGTGTAATATATTTTTTTGCTTTTTAAGTAACAATTAAATAACGTCAGTATAAGAAATCAGATGATATAGAGATTTTCTACAACAATTTGATTCAATAACTCTAATATATTTTATTTAATTATTATTTAACGATTAATCTCAGTTACTTCGGAATCAAAGAATATTTCCCTGCAAATGAATCGAATGAAATAAATTTTAAAAAATCGGTAATGTTCTAAAACTTAATCGCTTATGGTTTGAGCAAATTCAGTCTGGTAGTTTTCTTACATGTAACAGCTCCATTTCCGGTTTCCGTCCATAAGGCCAATGTTAAACTTCTACCTCAGTTTTCACAAAACTGATAAGACACGCAGATTCGCTTCAAAATTTGTATGTCACCTATTGATGGTGAATTCTAAAAGTCCCCTGCAAGTCTTGATGCATTCAGGCGGTACGATTGCGAGATCTCAACCTACTGAGATTCATCCTTAAATTATATTATAAAATAATATATAATGTAAGGATGTTCATAGTTTTAAGAAACAGCAGTATAATGTTGATTCTAATATTGCAGTTATAATGAATTTCTGTAACTATTTATCAGTACTGTATGGTGATTAGCTATATTATTTTAATTTAATTACCACTATATAGTAAAACCAGAAAATGATATCATATATTAAATAATAAAAAAGCGGTTAAATTAGTTATGTTATATACAAATCGTCACGGGATTCATACAATCAGGCGGGGTTTGTATTGTAGAACACATGTATTATATATTATATTATACGTAGAAAAATGCGTTCTACCGCGTATACTATATAATATATATATACATACAATATAAATTTTGTATACTCAGAAAAATATGTGTTCACCAAATTCTATACCTTTCTTTAATCTATACCAACAACTTGACAATCATCTCTGAGATGTCGCAAAGCAGTCTTAGTCATTGTAATGATAACACATAACATTATACATATATATTACATAATATGTATATGTTCAATAGATTTTTATTACATGATATTCCTTTCCTCGTACTTATATTAAATTTATTTATATATATAGACATCTATTATATATTGCATAATTATTTCAATAGATTTATATTGCTTGATTCCTCGTACTTGCAGGCATCAGATATTATTTATAAATATAAAATACAGTAATATGCTTTATATTGTGTTTTTGATGACTTTAATGAACATCAAATAATGTTGGGAAAAAATTCACTTGAAAAATGTTTAATCTCCTAGATTTTTGTTGTTTTAAATTTAATGTTTCATGACACACTACTTATATATACTCCTATACCTTGTCCACCTTATAATCCTATAATATCCTTCCATCCCCGTACTCAGGATGATTGAGGAAAGTTCCCTCTTGTGAGCCCTATGAGTGAGTGTGCAAGCACTTCAATAGGCTGGCGTCCCCCTCAGTAGGCGGCTTCACCGACAAAAAACCTCTGAGGAATATAGGGCTCCCTCTAAGATGCATGTCCTGGAGACAGAGACCCTGATGGCCTCACTGGAGAATTCACCTGGGGTTGCTGACCTTACCACAAATCTTGAGGAAATTGACCAGGTCTATGCTGTAAAGCCAAACAGGCCAGCTAAAAAAATATATATATTATACTAGGACGGCTGTAGGGCGCCCCGACGACGCTACACTGGCGTACTTATAATATGCTTTCATGGCTATAAAATGGTAAAATGTTATGATATATATACATATATTATAGATATTAATTAATATATTTGAATTCTGCACATGGGCAAAAACTTCAACTAAATGACTAATGAGAAGTTACGAAATGACATTCAACGTAATTGATAGCAAGATGTAGCTCAATAAGTGTGTCGACATTGATGAAAATTTTAAGATCTGCTACAAAAATACTCAAGAATTTTACCCTGGTTTTCAAAATAAAACTGCTGAATTTTGTTAGCAGGTTAGGTTATTAACGCATAGACGGCATAGAAACTCCCATTTCAAAATTTTTACGTACTTTTTTTAAACGATTTAAATGACGACTGGAATCAAAAGTCGCTGCTGATAATTTCATTTCAGTAAAATATGAAATAATGAGACTTACTGCATGGAAATGAAAACAGATATTTAACATTTAAATATTTTAAATTACCAGATATAATTTTTATAAGAAATTTCTGTTAGCGTTTAAATAAAAATGTGCCAAACTGCCCCTTTCTCCCCCCCTCCCCCCCCCCCCCCTCTTTCTCGAAATTTGAATCCACTGAGAAACAAGAAGAAAACAAATAACATATCCTGATTTTTTTTTGTATGCTGAAGTAGTTATAAATAAAGATGTACTTTAGTAAGTATACGTTATTTTTATTTTTTAATTTACAGTAATACAATTTATCATGTATTTTATTCAATTATTATAGAGCACGTAACGATATTATAAGCATATAATTAACATCAGAAATATTTCAATATGGCAGTAAATTTTACCCGCGCAGTTGTGGTGTTTCATTCAATATTATAATTAACATTGTAATAACAAATTATAAGAATTTAAGCTACATATTATATTAATTAAGTATAACAGCTAGTGCATATGCCAGTGGTAGGAAAAGCATATATATATATAATAGCTTTTATGCACATAAAGGAATTACGTAATTAATTATAGGACCTATAGCATGCAGTGCATGCATGGAACTTACATGTTTTTTATATTTCGTTACAACATTTATCATTAAATTAATAATAAAAGTAGATATATTTAATATATTATATTTCAAATTAACTATAAAACAGAACTTTTGTTAAAAAATAGTCATTAAAAAACTTAAAGATGGAATAATTATACAGATACGTACATTTTTTTTATTATTTATATATATTTTATAAGACTATAATACAATCACTTAATTTTATCGTTCTCAACAATGCATACATGGTATATACCGCGTATAACGTATAATACAAAATGAACGGATAGATTTCACTCATTCAATTATTCTATTATATAATGCAATTTTATATATAAAGAGGAGATACATCTTATTGACCCCACAAATTAGCCTTGCATGCATGTGCAGTACGTAACCAAGCATCCTCCGTGCGTCATACAATCATCAGGGTCGTTGTCACAAACCACGTCCGTTCTGTCATTCATCGTCAGTATTATAATTAATTATAATATGTCACATTATCAAGAGAGTAGAAAGTTATACAACACTCGACAAAAAAAAATTATAACCTTTCATTTCCTGTAATGATAGGTGCGTAATTACTGTGATTTTGTGTGCGTTAAGTCTGCAATGGTCAAGCGGATACGAAGGCGCATGTTATTGAAGAACGAGCGCAAGGTTCGAGCAGGCACGTGGCGCCATCTGTAGAGTAGACCGAGAAACACAAGTAGCACGAGCCACACGTCCAGGCAGAACTTCTGCACGAGGGAGAGTCGACGTGACGCCAACTTGAGGTGTGGGGCACCACGACGACGGGCCACGTGCTCCACGAACCAAACTGCACGCTCCATGGGGTGGGCGGGTTGGTCGCGGATCATAGCTTGCAGGCGTAAGGCGTTTCGTCGGTACCTGTATAGCACACATAATACAGAGCTAGTGTATTAATAATACGTACAGTTTAATATAATATGAGTCATAAAATTAAGTTAAAGTTGGAGGTTGAAACGTATTTTTGAGGAACCAAATAGATAAATCAGACTACATGCGGGGCATGATCCTCCCTCCCTTCTCCCTTCCTTATTAATCCAATTAATATAATTATTATATTATTAATTATAATGGTGAACCTCGATCCGTGTCCGTGCGCGCGCACGTGTGTGACAAGAATTCTGACTATATTATATCATTACTGATGTGCCGTGCTGGGTAGAAGAATATATTAAGCAAGTTTTAGCTCCAAAAGTATCATGGAGTACATCATGGGAGTTGGGAGCTGTTTCGAAGGGGAGAGGGACTATATATATATATACCATATATAATTTTAACTCTCGCAATATGGCAGTTCTCAAACTTTAGGGGGCGCGACGAGCAACGGGTGATCGAGCTATATAATAAGATGCATGATAATACCTTATTAGTACCTTCCATGTAATTCAGGACATATCTTAATTTTGGCTAATTAATTACCCCCCCCCCCTTTCCATGGATCCACCACACTGATGATGAAATTATTGCACTCTTTAATCACACACGTAACACCATGACAGTCTGGTATTCCAGTCTGGTAAATCCATTAATCCAACAACAGTTCACACTGCAGTAGACATGCAGATAATAAATATCTCATGTCTGTTTTCTGATAGAAGACAATGCCACCCTCCTCTCCTCACCTGGGGTCATCGAGCACCGCCCTGAGCGCCGCGAGGATCTGTTCAGCCCCGGCGTCCTTGGCCAGCCGCACGGCCACGCCCCTCGCTCGCAACATCTCGGCCACGTCCGCCTGGTCTCCGAACACAGGAAGAGCCACGGCAGGGACTCCGTGCCACGCCAGCTCGAGGGCCCCGTGGAGACCGCAGTGGGTGAAGAAGGCGCGCGTCTGGGAGTGACCTGCGACATCACGTGGTCAGTTTGATTGACATTTTTTTTATACAAAAATACATCCTTTAGGGCGTACAACTCGCAGCGGAGTGAGGGATAAGGTAGGGAAAGGATGGTGAACACGGCCTGTTAAGGCGGATTCAGATGGCAACAACGGCGTTGCGATGCGATTTTGTCACACAAGCTGTGAAATCTTATGCGGAAGCGATTTCGCCATTGCGGCGGCGAATATCACGTTAAATTACGATGCTCTTTTTTTAATCGCCAAATATGGCCGCCAATGGATGTTACAGAAAGTGCGCATTATTCGCTTCGCGTAGTAGGCTGGAAATCGCCATATGAATCCGCCTTTACGCGATCTAGCATTCGCTGAGGTGAGACTGAGCGAACCGTGAAAAACCTCAGTCAGGATGGACACCTCTGCTTTTTATCAATGGCATGGACCAACATGATGCCCAAAACCTGGGGAACCACACACAAGTGTATCACTGCACTAAGTGGAAAGCGAGACGAATTTACCCCAGGGAGGAAGCAACTTAATTATTACTTGAAACGGTCACCCTTCCAAGTACTAAACACGCTCGACGTAGCTTGACTTCGGTGATCTAACGAGAACTATTCAATGCACTGCACCACATTCAACCTCCAGAAGGTTCCAAGATTTCTGACTTTACGAGAATAATTTCATTTTTATTTTCATAAGTAGCTTAAAAAGAAACTAACAAAAGTTCTTCAACCTGTCAGTCTTTCAACACGTTAGTGTATTTACATGACATAAAAATATCTTGTCAAGTGTGCTTGAATAAACTTAAGAGGGGAATTTCGTAACAAATTTGAATAATACTATTAGACGAGGCATGATGGATATCGGAAAATACAATTATAAAATCTCATCAATTGAATTAATACATATATCACATGGCGTATTATAAAGACCAATATTTAGAAATCTGTATAAATGTAACTATTACATATTGTTACGTAAACTCATCACCAAAATGCATTAGAATTATGTAAGTTGGGAAAAGTTCAAGCGCTTGCTCTTGTACGTATCAATTTTAGTTGTGGATTTGTTTATTGGTTTCCATAGAGGCAAGTCCAGTTTTTGGATACATGTATATTATATAAATACATCCTATATGATAATTTTAGGCACCAAAAATCATGCATTACGTATGATATCAGTAATCTATATTATATAATATGTAATATACAGTAAAACAGTTTAAGAGTTCGAGAGCTAGTGCACACAGCATTCTTTGTAAGTAGAAATATTTTATATTTGAAAGTTAAAATTTTACAAAAACTTACGTAATATTAAAAAACTATATAGCACATTTTGCGGAAGACGAATTGAAATTATTTTTGCTTTTTAAACAATTGTTCTGCCATGAAATCAATTTATAGTACATTTTACATTATTTATCAACAAGTAAGCGTGATATGGATATATCTCGCTGTTTTGAGATTTGATATATTAGATGTCAGAAAGAAAATTGAAAGTAATAAACAACTTTAGCCCCTGAATGGTAGGCAACTTATTCTACGCTCACGTTATTCTTACGGGAGACTTGAATGCCTGCACTTCTACCGATTTTTATATATTTTATATTTTCAGACATAAGAGATAAAATCAAGAACGAATAAAAAGAAATGTCTTTTAAATTTATCAAGATGTAAACAAAATACCAATTAACATAATTAACATTTTGTTATTATTTGTTAAAACCTCGAGCTAAAAATAAATGTTAAATAACATTTTTGACACCAAATGTTGTGACTTCCTATCTTCCTTGAATATCCCAAGATAACAAAATTGACAAAAAGATTCCTATCAGCATTTTGAAATTTTTTATGATAAAATTCGAAAGTGAGTACTTATTTTCTTCTATTATTACAACTTTATATATTTGAATTTGTAATACACTAAATATTCCTTCTATAATATTCATTATTTTTTCATAAATACACAAATTGGCAAATAGTAATGGATTAGAGCAACCATTATTTTACTGTACATTCATAATATATTGGTACATTGACGGTAGATAAAAATCATGACAAATATAAAGAGTGAAATTCTACGCAGGGGGGAGCTAAATCATATTTATGCCATAGTCGTCACATTGCTTTATTACCTGAACAATATTCAGCAAAATATAATGTGATATATTATGTGATTAAGGTGATTTTTTCAAGTAACAGTTACGCTCACTATCATGTAATTTTTAGGACTGATGCCAAAAGGAGTCGTGATCATTATTAACGTATTTTTTTCCGACTTCTTTTTTAATTAAACAACTCAGAATATATTATCAATTACATACTAATTAAAGTGTAAAATTTCACAAATTTAAGAGACAAATAAAACAGACCTGTTTATAGGTCTTTTAAAGCAACTTCTGAATGTATAATAGGCCTTTTAGTTTTTGTATATTATAAAGTTCTAGAGGGACCTCTTAGAACTCACCCAGAATATCTTGCTGAGGGAGCCACCGCTCGGCACGCACGTTGGGGGGCACCACAAGGTCACGTGGCAAGGGTGCCCCGCCCCCCAGCTTCATCAGCACGCGTTGAGGCAGGCGGGAGAAGGCGTGCAGCAGCTGGCGCAGCAGACGAGGTGGCGCCACTGAAGCGTCAAACGTGGCGCCCATGGAGAAGAGCACCACCCCCGCTCGCCCGGCACCTTGCATGAATTCCTCCAAGTCCTGCAGGGGAACAATTAAGGCCCAAGGTCAAACATAGGTCACGAACACAGTGTAGCAACCGGACTGTTTCCCTCACCTTCCAGAAATCTCCAGTTTCTGGGGACTAGATCAAATACAGGAAGCAGGAAAAAGCAAAAAGAGCTAGTGTCCGTCATTAAGTTGAAGTGCTTATATAATATACAAATTCGGCCAATTTTTAACGTTTTTTAATTTATTGTAATTAATTATAACTGACAACATAATAAAATATCATACATGGCATGATATCACTGAAGCAGTTTTAGCAAACTAGGCAAATCAAGAGGAGTTGTGATAGTTGTAATTTTTGGTTAGTAAATTATAACCATTTGTAAAGTTACTAAAGTTATAATTAGTTAATACAGTTACTATATCAAAATATCCCTAGAAATACTAAAACTTGTTATGATTTTGTATACATTTTTTATTGTTGACTTTGTTATATATATATATATATATATATATATATATATATATATATATATATATATATATATATATGTATATATATATATATATATATGTATATTAGTCAGCCTTGGCTTAATTGGTTTTGTAACTATTGCGCTAAATAAATAATGATTTTAATTTTGAATTTTGGGAATATATATATATATATATATATATATATATATATATATATATATATATATATATATATATATATATATATATATATATATATATATATATATATTCCCAAAATTCAAAATTAAAATCATTATTATATATATATATATATATATATATTATATATATATAGAAGTTTAGCAACTTCTATTATTAGCTTTAAAAATAGCCATTCTCGTTGAAATGATGATGGGATATTCCTTTTTTATTTGCCGTCAATCAATATTTTACAACTATTCGTAGAAAGAATCATGTCGTATTATTTCTCAAAATGCATTCTTGTACAGTTCAAGTACCTTAAAAACTTTAATATGACATACAATTTTCTGTGCATGAGATGTTAATTAAAGCAGACATTTGAAATTTTGTGATAAGAGCTTATCTCTAAACGTCGAACCATCACAAATGTCAAAAGTCATCTGGTGATCTCATAATATATAATGCAATGTTTATTTTGAGACACTAACTTAATTGGCCGCGATTTACGAAATATATAATATTTTCGATCGTTTCTCAGCTTCTTCATTTAAATCATTTATCTAGTTTTCTCACTAACCACGTTTAGTGTTATTGAATTGGACTAGCACTAAACCAGTTAACCACGTTTTATAGTGAGAAACTTGGATAACATTCTGGATAACTCTTTCATGAATCACATCCATTGAATATAAAAAATGCATAATTTTAAATCATAAATATTACAAGGTTGAAGAAAAACATAAATATCACAGATAATGATTTTGAAATAAACATGAAATTATGACGTCATCGTTTAAAAAAACCCTCCCATTTACATATTAATATATAAGCTCAAATCATACGCATCATCGGTTTTTCTATCAACTTCAAATACGCTATTTTTTTAGCTTTGAACACTTTTTTTTTTTGTCCAAATGCTGAGACGACGCGTGAAGTTTTATTCATAATTTTATTGCTTTTGTTATTATGCTACAAAACTGCAACCATGCATGATGCATGCGGTTATAACCTTGACACTCGCACCCTTGAATGTTGCGTGTGATGAAAAACGTGCATTCAAGAGCTTGACTGCATGAGTGCATATATCACATAATTACGCAATTAAATACGTATTGTTTTCACCGAATGCGGAAATCTATGTAATAATACGTATTATACTATAATTCGTACAATAATGCGTCTTGCAAGCTCATCCTATGATAATTGTTGACCTTGAGGGTATTATACGAAAAAATAAAGAAAAATCTCTCAAGGAGAACATTGTGATATTTAATTAAGATTACGAGTAAATTTGATGAATTGTCAGCGACGATTCATATTCGTAAACCAAAAAACCGAAAATGTAAAATGTTTATATAAATAAATTATTACATTTTTGTTTAAATTTAAGTCACATATATTCTAGAAATCTAGAAGATGAATTCATACAATTGTATACAGTGTACGTGTAAAATACATATAATATATACAAAATATTATTATATTATACATGATATTACTGCAATGTAATGTACGATAAATTAATAAAAAAAAATAAACCATCAACTTTAATTTCCTTATTTCTTTACTTTTTTTTTTTGTATGTCAACGTTTTTCTAGATTTTAGATAAATTAAAAAAATATAAATAAACCCCATTCGATCTTCTCTAGTTCCCGGTGTAAATTCAGAAAAAAAACATGAGCGGCTGGGCCACCTCACATTATCAATTTTAGAAAAGAAGTTGGGCTCATGTTAAATCAAACAAATCTTGCGAGACACCCTCGATCACACCTCTTACATGACTGTTAACTCAAGAAAAATAACACACTTTGATTTTGTTATACTTATATGCTAAGTTATGCAGAAAATATAAATCCATTTCATGCAAATGTTCACAGATTTGTACAGAGTTTGGACTTTGTCCTTGTGCACTATATACATGAGACAGCGTTCTCGGTGAGCTGATACATGCTGACGATATTGCGCCTGCGAAGACCATAATTTATTATATTAGCAGCTATTTGCATGGTTTCAAAATTTTGTAACATATTTTTGTATAATATACTGTATAGTATAATTTCTGTATTTTTTTACTTTTCAATGCAATAAATTTTACTTGAAGCAGTGATCCAGAGCATACTGTCTGTGACATCACACTCTCATCTCACCTGGGGTAGCGGCCTGGGCGACCTGCACTGCATGCAGCCGACGTTGATTATGTTTGGAGGCAGCTCCCTCGGGAAATCCAACGCGAAGTCCGAGTTCTCGAGGACTCCCGACATGTCCGCGAGGAGGCTGGAGGAGCTTGGTGATCCGGGGAGGTACCTCTGAATGGAGCGGTCAGTCAGAATGAACTGCACCTGCATCACCAGCCAGTTGGCCACACAGAAGAAGAGGTTGTGGGCCCGTTGCAGGAAGTTCATGTGGTCCGTCATCTGCGTCATGAAGACGGGCGCGGACCCTGGGGGGTTGGAGAGCCCTGCACTGAACGAGGCCTCACCCCCACTTAGGGGCAGAGCCCAGTAGGCCACGGCAGGTACTTTGAGATGATGCACAAGAGCAAGTCCACACTCGTTGGTGAACAAATCCACAATTGCTACGTCATATCTCCCATCTTCCAATTTTTTACGTAACTCAAGGTCTCCAAGTAAAGTATCACAATACGGAGGAATAGTACGGAAAGCATCAAATGGTACTCCCCATGGATTTAATCCATCTCTCCATAATATATCTAATGGTAATATAAATCTACCACGTTTTTCTGATGTTATAAATGGTATATTACCTTCTATATTATTTACAGCTAATTCTAAAAATGTTATATTTGGATGATCTGGTGGTGGTAATTGAACGAAATTTTTAAATTTAATATATGTAATTTCATGTTGTCTTTGTGCTAGTGCACTACTAAGTTCTCTCAACTGTACCTCATGGCTGCCACTATGTAAGGGATGCAACACAAGAATGTGGTAGCCACTAGCAGCGTGCACCAGCAGTAGAAACTTGAGCACGTTCATCTCCACCCAACAACAGACCACGACTGATGCACGAGGAGAGTCTCGCATGCAGCAGCGGGGATCGTGGGGGCGGAGTCTACCCGTGGATGTCCTAACCTTCTCATTTCGTTTCGATCCAACAAATTACAACAAAGCAGACTTTTTTTTATGAATGAAGACCTGATGATGATCCAAATCCAGCTAAGAGAATTTTTTCATAGATTTCATAATCACAGTCAATATCATAGGAAAATGGATCTTAATGCTATGGTCTTTTAGCTGAATATGGAACTCACGGAAATTAAATATAAAAACTGCAGTGTATTATTTATTAATTTAAATTACATACATTTTTTTCCTTTGTATGTTTCCGATGTTTTAAAAGTATTGAAAGCTCTTTTTATGAATGAAGTCTTACTGATCCAAACCCAGCATTTTGTCATGGATAGAGAGTTCACAATTCACGGAACACCATAGGAATTTATGTGAATTTTGTTGCTATATATAATGAAAAATTTTATATTTTTTGCATCCCATTTTTTTTTACTTGGTAATTTGCATGGAACGAGGGTAAAAATTAGATATAAGAAAGCAGTAATATTATTCATATACGACATTCCATAATATATATATCATATATAATTATGTATATTATTACACATAAATAATATAATATATATATTAACGGATACAGGGACGTGAGGGACATATTTTGATTATTTAATGCCTACATTTTTTTCCTCTTTAATTTCTAATTTCTAATGTTTCATAATATTGATGAAAAAAGATCTCTTAAATATATTTAAATGTCACAGAAAAAAAAAAAATTATGTGTGCATATTATTATGTAATTGTTTTTATCCCTCATGATTGCAATAATATATTGTATACCATTTACTACATATTTTTTTACTGTTTTTTTATGACTTCACTCATTCATGACGCAGCCAAAAATATTTAAGGACCTTCGATACAAAAGGGAAAAAAATGTTGTTTTATGAAAAATGTCAATATCTACCATGCAGAGCCAAAGAAAAATGTTAATTTTTTTATTTGTACAGAGTTTAAGTATCAGCATAACAAAGGTGTGTACAAAGTAATTAAAAATTTCTGGAAAAAGTGAAGAAACATATTTGTATTTCTTTATTATATAAATTTTGGATATCACGTACGAGACATTTGATGACGTAAATTATAAACTTAGCATCTAACGCACGTGCTAATTATATTATGTTCCAACGTCAGTTACTTTGTTGTGATCGCAATAACAAAAAGCGTGTAAAGTTGTTGATTTGAACAATTTACATCTATGAATATAATGTAGTTAATAATAGAGTATTGTCCTCAATTTTTTTTATTGCAGAAATGGATAGAGGGTGCAAAGTTATGCTACCCTGATTTTTTTCAGATTTTTTAGAGACCGGGAACTATTTTTAAAAAATTATTGAAAGTCCTTTTCGTGACGTCACGAGACGCCGCTCCTTAAGAAAAAGATAGGACTTGCCGCCGCGTGACGTCACAAAAGGGGCTTTCAATAATTTTTTAAAAATAGTTCCAGGTCTCAAAAAAATCTGAAAAAAATCAGGGTATCATAACTTTGCACCCTCTATCCATTTCTGCAATAAAAAAAATTGAGGACGATACTCCATTGTCTCAGTCCTATGTATCAGCTGGAGTGTGCTAGCTAATATCAAAAGTCGAGAAAATGACCAATGCAGTGACGGTGCAATGAAAAAAACGAAAAGTAACTTTTGAAGTCTTTGAACTGTGTACTGCACGCAATTCATTGGAGATTTTTTTTTTCAAAAAAACAAAATGTACAGTCACTATCCTTGAAAACTTCCTTCGCTAAGAAATCCGATTGCATTAATTATATTGTGAGTTTGTGACAATACATCTATACATGCAGTGTATGCTATTGACATATCTTGCTGATAGAAATTTTCCAAGTACAAGTATACATTTTCCTGTATATAGAGGTGATTTCGGAAAATACACACCATATTACAATATATATCTTTCTATCGAGAGATATATTCGTCTAATCTCTATATAAGTGTACAAATAAAAGTGTTGCATTCACGTTCATATTTTTTATAAAACTTTTTTATGTAGGAATGTCTACCCCTCCTGCTTTCTACCCTCATGATAAATTTTTTACCTGCTCTCTACCTGCTTGAAAGAGGGAGAACGACCACGGCCAGCTAGATACCCGGCCTCAGTCTCGAAAATTTTATACCTGCGCTAGGAGGTACTTTCACTTTCGGATTGGATGTTAGCTGTGTAAAATTACGTACTTTTGTGAATTAATTACTAAGAAACTAATAAAGCTAAAATTTTTAAAATTACTCAATAATTTTTTCCCACATTTTCTCAAGGCTGTCATATTTTTTAAAATTTAATGCAATTATTCTCAAGATAATGTAAAGCTTGAAACTAAAGTGCCTTTTGGTGAAAAAATGTAATGCCTCTTAGCTCTTAGCTACTTGAGGTTGAATATGCTTACAGTTTCCTATACAGTTGTTAGTCGCTGAACTGTTATTTAATTGTTAAATTGATAAAATAATATTACCTTGAAAAAAACTTTTATATTTCAGAGGTTTATAAAATTATAATACTTGTATATAAAAATAAAACAAAAATATTTATGCACTTTTTTTTTTACTAATAAACAATCATGATTTCAAAGTAGTTATTACATAAAAAATATACATAATATATGGAAAAATATAAAAAAATTATACAAATGATTGCTGACGTCAGCAATCCACACTTCAGTTACTCGCTGGGCGTTTATCCTGAGGCACTCGCCACCGGCGTGCGGCATGTATTCATATTCAGTTACAGTAGTGAGTAACTTTTACATAAAAAATACTTATTTTTAAGGTCCCCTGTCCCTTTAAGCAGTATTTCATAAGTAATTATTGACACACAATATCTTATGAATTAACAATACAATACCCAGCAAACCAAAACCTGCTGGCCCACAGCTGGCCACAGACCGGCTTGCCACTGCTGGCATGCGCTGGCAAGCCATGCTGGTTCTGCGCTTTTCTTGTATACCGGCCAGATGCTGGACCCAGCGCTGGCATGCCATCACAAAATTTAATTTAATTTGCAATTAAATTAAAATCATTCAGTATCACCTGAAAATTATTTTTATGCTTAATTAATATAAGTAAAATAAGAAAAAATTATCAAATTGAATAAAAAAATTGCCACCACCAGGAATCGAACTCAGGACCATTGGCACCGTAGGCAGGTGTCCTATCCCCTACACTTGGGTGATTGTTAAGAAATAATAGATGTTAGTGCTTACTTATTATTCAAAATATTTGAACTTATACGGATATGAAGATTTCAACACAAACTGTAAGAAAAGTAGCATAAAAGTATAATTTTTTTGAAATTTTTAATATTTTCTTACGAATTTAAGTTGAGGGATGTTAGAAATACATGTTTCAAAAATAAAAATTATTTGTCTCGAAAAAATTTCAAAATCAAAATTTATGGATGGCATACCAGTGCTGGCCAGCATATGGGCCTCTGAAGGCAAGCCGCATGCTGTCACTGCGTCAGATGGCCGACTGCTGGCCTCTGCTGGCAAGCCATCTGCCAGCAGTACCAGCAGCAGACCAGCAGCTGGCCAGCTGTAGGCCAGCAAGGCATGGTTTGCTGGGTATCACATAAAAATTCGTACAAATAATAAAACTAGCTTATTTTGTTTCCATATTTATAGAGCAGTGTTTGTTTTTACAGTAAATCATTTTTCAAAACAATATCAAATTATTTAATAAAAATACACAATACTTAGCATTATCTTACAAACAATTATTTGCGTTTAATTTATTCATTTAATGTAATTTGTACCGTACAGTAATATTTACAATACTAGTTTGCGTATCAAAACTTTGTTCAAAAAATATAATATTATATAATAATGTGTTACAAGGTGGATTTTCATGAGCAATAAAAGCAATGCGGCGCGATTTGACGTTAAAGCTGCGAAATCCTATGCGGCGGCGAATTCGCCGGTAATCACGTTAATTACGATGCTCTTTTTCTTTTAATCGCCCAATATGGCCGCCAATGAATGTTACAGCAAGTGCGCTTTATTCGCGTCGCGTGGCAGGCTGGAAATCGCCCATGAAAATCCACTTTTCTTATATAGAAAACAGTTTAACTTCACTGCATACTAAATATTATTTGTTTATATTCAATCATTATTTTTTTAATACAATAATTGAAATTTTTGTACAACATTTTGTAAATTTTATATATAGAAATTGTTAAAAATTTAATTTTATTCTGTTCAATATTATGAACAATACTATTTTGCCTATCAAAACTTAATTTACATTATTTACATATTTACTTTGCTACTTCTATAGACACAAAAAAATATAACACTTATAACTGCATACTTAACATTAATATTTTATTGCAGATAATATTATAACCCAGCCTAACAAGTAGTGATTTAGCAGTTGGATCACTTTTGCATAGTATCCAATTTCCTCTTTTTTTTTCCTACTTTCTGCTTCCTTTTCTTCTCGGAATGAATTATTTCTGACTTTCGTATATAATTATTCAATAGAATATTTGTAATTGGGGGGAAGCACAGAGATACTAATTGAACTAAATCCAGCCCGCAATGACAGATTTCATTGACAGGAATGCACTCACCTATTTTGGCATTTAAGAGATAAATAATAATTCTCTTTTGATGACCACTTGAAACAAAGTCCTCCTCGTACTGATCAGATAAGAGGACTAGAAATATTTTATACGCAGTAATTATGGCATCAAACACTAATTTTTTCGGTACTTTTAATCCACCACGATCAAGCTCACTTATAGGCAAGTGCATTATAATCAGGATCAAACTCGACATCAAGATTACGGTCGTATGCTAAAACATCCTTACAATTGGTAGAGTTTAATGACTTCTAGTATGTGACAATTTTTGTTATCAAAATAACATTGATTGACAGCATTGATGCACCGCGTCGAGACTGTCTGGAATTCTATTATACTCCGGACCTAGGTGTGGAGATATGTATAGAACTTGCTGGCGACATGAAATTGCGAATACATTTTGTTTCCGCTTTATAATACGTTTAATCTTTAAATACTTCTTTTTTAAATTCTAAAAACATCTGTTAATGCATACTTTATTGCTTCATATATTTAATCTATATACTTTCTGTGTACTGTATTTGATAAATAGATTAAATAGTTCAGCAGTAATTAATATCTTATTAAATTAATATATTATTTAAGCTACTAATTTATATTTATACTGATTTTAATTATTGACTGATTTTACAATTTAATAAACATGCGAGACTTTTCAGTCCTCACTAGTCTCTTTCTATAATATTATTATTTACTCGACAGTTCTAGATACATCACGTATGTATATTATATAATTAATATAACAATAAAAGTATTAATTATAAAAACTATAATAAAAAATAAAGCGAGCACTGATTATAGAGTAACTACTGTTAAATGTAAAAATTACGTTAAATGTGGTATAAGGTAGTGTTATAAGTTATAAGTACTGTCAAAGAAGTCCGACAAATGCGGCTTACTGTCTATCGGTCATTGCGAAAAAATTTGCCGGTATAATGTCTTTTAGTTTTCCCCTTTATATTTTTAATGCATTTGAAAATGGCTCGGTAAACGATAACTAATGGTCATATTTAAGTATAATAAAAACGAGATAAAAGTTCTTGAGACGAACAAAATTATGATATCAATAAAAGTAACATAGTGCATCTCAATTATTCACAAAAAATCATTACATTAGCATTACGTCTTATGAGGGAAAGAAAAAAGTACCTCCTAACTTTCTACCTGCTCGGTGGATGGGGGAGCATGAAGTGGGCCGGGTACCTCTAGCTGGCCGTGGAACGACTAAGATATTATATAATTTGAAGGTCATAAGAGAAACATTACAAAAAAACTTACAATTGATTTATTACATATTGTTTATATTTTGCTCAGTCACATATACTGCAATAATATAACATGACAAATACAATGCTAATGAAATATATTCGCATTACCCCAGGCATTTATTCAATTAGATGCATGATACATTGACAAATCTTTTTGTAATTAAATAACACCAGCTATTCAAGTCTGGAGACTCTCCTTCAAATGTTACTATCTGTGTCAGGGTACTCAAAATAACACAATAGAAAATCGTCCTGAGTTAGCTAGGTGAGGCTTCAACTTAGACACCTAAATATTAAAATGTGCACTTGGCTACAGTTATATGAATAATGCATGCCTTTTTATTATTTTAGAATTCGGGGATCAGCTTTTTTTTTTAAATTCTTGAACAACATCATTGTTATAAAACAATGAAACAGAAAAAGGCAATAATTAACTTTAATTAAGTCTTTTATCATTTTTAACGCTAAACTTGGGTGTTGGTGTTATGCAAAATAAAAGTTAAGCTTCATGCTGCATGATGTATTTTGAGTACGATTCAAGGTATACTAAAAAAATAGAAGGATAAAATAAATTAAATATATAATATAGGTAAATATATATTTTGTAATTACATGCCACTATATATTATAATTACGTATTTTATGTAACTACGTTTTTTAAATCATAAATGACAAAATGTTATAATATATAATAATATAAACTCTGTTTAATATTTTTTATTTAAAAAAAAAACACGTTTTTTTTAAGTGAAATAGAAAACAAAACAATTATTATTTCGAGAAATCATAACAAGAGATGATTTTTTTTTTCTTTTTGAATTTTCCACGTCATAGAATTTGTTGAAAATATTGCACAGGGCTGCAGGCTTGACAGCTCTCAGTAAAGTACACGCGTGACAAAAAGCCACAATTAAGCCTTCAGCACCAACGCGGTCGCAGGACAAAAAGTCAAGGAGCAACTTACGTTTCAGTGACAATTTCAATAATATATTTATGCATATAAAACTAGCAACATATAGGAGTCAACAATAAAAGGTACAGTACAAGGTTTTAAATGGATATTCATGATTGTTTGCATTGCAGGTACATTCTGAAAAAAAGAAAACAAGAAATTTCTTAAGATATAAACAAAATATCCTGGATCTTCATCCACTCTCGATCGAAAGGCTATAGCAATAAGTCAGTTTTGTTCTATCAAAGAAAGGAGCTCATATCTAAAGCTGTTATATTCTACTCTGATGATCGAACTATTTATCTATTTTTTATCTCTAAAATCATAAAAATGTCCATTATCTGTTTTTACGTAGCCTGCATGTATATGTCTCATCATAAATACAGTCACAATATTTGCATTTTATGGATATAAATATTTTTATATACGTAATTAATAACAGCATTATTTATGAGATTTTTATTGTTTTCACATATTTTTTAGTTTGAAGTTTATCCATAAATTAACAAATCTTTAATTGTGTCCTATACGCTTATATCGATAAAAAAACATGCTAAGACTGAAGATGGGGTCCAAAATATTATAATACGAATAAAAATAATTTATAATACAATTAATGTATAACAACTATATAAATTGCCATAATTTACGAAGGAATTAATTAGAAGATTAAAAAATTAATAATAATTTAACTTCACTTTGGAGAACCTCTAAAACATAATTAAAAAGAATGTCCTTAAAAATTCAAGAAAAATTGTGTCATCCTCCAAAAATATTTTGAAATAGTAATTAAGATAAAATGTCACCTACGCTGGTAATTTGCTTCACACTCTTCACACCTACATGTGATGAACAAAGCATGTGAAATAACAATTAGCGTTTAGCGACGAGTTGCCCTCACATCTTTGTTATTTTATTTATTTAACATTATTGGTTTAAATTAGTATAAATATAATACTTAAATATAAGTATTTTGTAGTGACAAACAATCAAATAAATCAATAATAAAATAAAACTGAGCAAGGTCTAGCAGCTGCCTTGAAAATATCTGGCTCGAATTGTATACACGATAAATCAAGTGTAGCAACTATGCAATATACTGATGCACATGCATTTAAATTTAAATTGCAAATGTTAGAAATATTGCACAACCAATAAATCGTTTTTCATTGAACTGTAATATTTTAACTCGTATATTAAATAATGTATGTAAATGGAATCAGTATTGATGATAACTTTGAGTGGCATTCGCAAATCAATAAAATTATTATGAAACTAAGATCAGTGTTATCTCAAATTTATAAATTAAAAAAAATTGTTAATGAAAAAACTTTAAGAAATGTCCATTTTGCTTTAGTACACCCATTTATAATATATGGAAATTTAGGATGGGGTTTCACAGAATCCGGTGCAATGACAAATTTAATCAAAATGCAAAAAAGAGTATTAAAAGCTATGAAGCTGGGAAATAAATTTCAAGAGGGTGAGAATATGTTTAATTATTGGAAAATATTACCTGTTAATTTACAAGCAAAACAATCACTCATAATTGAAAAATATTTTGATGTTACTCATGGAGATTATAGAATACATAATTATGAAACCAGATTGATTCTGAATGATCCACTCATTGCACCTCAAAGAATTAATAGATTCAGTGAGAAAACTTGGGATTATATAGTACCTAGGTTGCGGAATGATATACCATCAAACTTAAAAAATTTAGAGTCAAAACGTATGGTTAAAAAATATATTAAGATTTGGTTATTGTCATTAATAAATTAACTATATTTTTAACTCTTGGAAAAGAAATTAAAAAATAATAATAATAATAATAATAATAAAAATAATAAAAAAAAATAAAAATGAAATGTATAACTAATATGTATTTTCTTTCTGTTTCAGTAATTTCTTTTGTTTCAGTAATTTCTTTTGTTTCAGATAATAATAATATTTTTCTCCATTGTTACAGTTATTTTATATGTGTACTTGTATTTTGAATTTGGATAATAATATTTAGTCTCATAAAAAGTAATAATATAACTTAATTGGAACATTTTGTTTGTGTTATATAAATTATAAAGCGACAATTTTAATAATAATGTGAAATTAAATTAAAACTTATGTTTGCAAAAAAAGTAATTCTTGCCATAGAATCTTGCCATTTTTGTTAAATTCTTTAATTAAGATTATTTTGTTATTGCCTTTTTTTTTCCTTAATATTAATTGATAAAATATACTTGAATAAATTGTTTTAGCTTGAAATTTAATTACTATGTATTTTATGAACCGGCCGCTAAGATTATGTTAATAATTTTGGCTGGACATTAATGTATAAACTATTTGTGAAAAAAAAAAAAAAAAAAAATGCCAATTTGATAAAATAATTCAAAAAGTAAAATAAAAATTAAATATACATATTAATATTAAGCCTATATTACACCATACAATTTTGCATACAAGTTTTCCTTGCAAGAAAATTTCATCTCCATACAAATAAATGGGGTTCAAGTTTTCTTGTAAGAAAAAATTGTATGCAATAGTTAGAAAAATTGTATCGTGTAATAGTGGCTTTATAATGGATTAAATTGATACCACATAGTATTTCTCATAAGAAAATACTAAACATGCATTCGTTAATTGCTAAAAAAAAAAAAAAAAAAAAAATCAGAAAGCTATAATTGCATGATTTGTATGATACTCGTATTATTTGTGAACTATTATATTATACTCATGAGATCCACATGAAACCAGGGAGTGGACCCGCATCCGGATCCCAGATCCGCTTCAGATCCCGTTTTAGACAAGGGGATCCGGGTCCGGATCTAACGGACCCGCTTTTTTCAAGAGGGGATCTGGGGGGTCTTCAAATAACACCAATTACAACAATCTTAAAATTAGGACAGTCTTAGCGTATTCTTTATTGTTGCGCTAAGACAGTCTTAGGTTAAGTTTAGGTTAACCCAGGGACCGCAGGTGTATCCCCGGGGCGTTCCAGGGATACCCCTCAAACGTCCCTCCGGAGTGCCCCAAGGTGTATCCCCTATTTCCATGCACAAAAGGGTACCCCTTGGGGACATTCCAGGGATACACCCTGAAGTCATTGCAGGGATACATAGGGTTATATAGCAAATATGCTTATAATTACCAATTAAAAAATGTTTTTATCAATTATAATGATGTTATCAAAGAGAAAGAATAGCAAAAAAAAAATTAAAAAACTGGCATAGGTGAGACTCGAACTAGGGACCATCAGATTTGAAGTCTGGTGTCTTTACCACTAGGACACATGTCTTCATACTAAAATGTAGAAAACTTAACTTTATAAACTATAAATTATGAAATCGACTTGTATATTTTTGATACTTTAGGATATTTTACAATCTATGGTTTCTTTTATAAATTTTAATAATAATAATGAGAAACTTCCAATACGGCACATAAATAATGTTTATCTTCAAATTTTAACAATTTTTTATTTTTTAATTTTTTAGAAAAAAACTTCGTCTCATGAATGACCCCCAGGTGCACTTACGGGACATTCTGTTTACTAATTAAAATTATTCAAAATTGTGATTAAAAATTCAATCAGCTACATACTTAAGCAAAGAAAATTGTTATTTTACAATTTTCGACAATACCCCCCGTGTGTCCCACAGAGACACTTGCGAGACATTCATCGATAGTTATCAAATTAATCAAAATCTTCTCGAGATGAAGCTAAACGTTTTAAAATACTATAATTTAACCAATTAAAACCAATATTAAAAAAACAGTAACGTCCTAGGAGTGCACCTGCGGGGCATACATGGGATACCCCTGGTGTATCCCTGCGAGACACTCAAAGGACGTTTGATCCAAAAGTTCAATATAATTGCGTTATTTTCTTCTGTGTCCCTTCTACACTATAAGTTAAGCAATTCCTAAAAATTTTAAATTTTAAAAAGCATTAAATTAATATAATATAGACCACGGGACATTCGCGGGGCATTGCAAGGACGTTCCACTGTGTCCCGGGGATACCCATGCGGTCCCTGGGAAGTGGTGTTATTTGAAGACCCCCCTGGATCCGTTTTTCAGATCCCCTTTTTTTTTAAAGGGGATCCGGTTCCGGATCTCAGATCCGGCTTAAAAAAAAGTCATCCAGATCCGAACCCGTTTTTAAAGAAGTATACAAAAATATCAACAAACGGTATAAAAATTTATATGAAGTTAAAAAAAATGTGGTTTTATTGGAAACATGGAGCAAAATAAATTTAGGAAACTTAAAATTTACTTACATACTTAATGTTTTTAGTGTTTTAAAACTTTTAAAGTTCCAAGTTTTAAATGTGAAAGGAACTGTACATAAAAATTACATGATACTTCATAACTCGATCACATGATGATACAGTATTCATATAATTACAGTCTGGATTTTATAATAGTTATAACAGTCACTACGTTCACATGACGGTGTTTAATGCGTATTCGTTGACGACGGATAATGTTATTCTTATGAGGCGTCGTCAACGAATACGCATTAAACACCGTCATGTGAACGTACTGACAGTGTTACATTTAAATTTAATATGTAGCTGTAACATCTATACGGCTATTCGCAAAATATTGTACTAATTGTACGTACATTTGCCGCGGAAAAAATATAAATTAAAAAGTAAAAAAAAAAAAAAAAACGGATCCGGATCCGGGGACCCGGATCCCCTTGCAAAATAACGGGATCTGGATCCGGGGATCCCGATCCCCTTTATTGATGAACGGGATTCGGTTCCGGATCTCAGATCCCCCCTTTTTTTCAAGGGGATCTAGATCCCGAATTTAGAACCGCTGGAAAAAAATCGGATCCGGGTACCCGGATCCGGATCCGCTCAAAAAGACGACCGGGTCCACTCCCTTCATGAAACACAAACGTTGACCTGTGTTGATATGCAGAATCAATAAAATATTATACTACTACCAATTAATATTGATTTTTGTGACGATCGATGTATTATTTTATATCATGCCATGATCAATGCAAAGCCTATATATTATGTATTATAAATGGGTCATCTTCTTTTGCTGCAATATCTATTATTAAGCTGTGCTTCAATGCCATGCAATCGAGTACTTCCCGGCCGGAATACGGAAATCAGTACAACATATACATTATGATAATTCTATGTTATGTTGGTTTTATATGCTGTTATGATTTCTCCGTGCGTTTTGGTTGAAAAATTCCATTTAAAAAAATATGATATTAAAAAATATAAAACATAATTAAATACTAGCTTACTTTTCTTACAAATTAAATATATACTTATATTTGCTCAATACATAATTTTATTACAAACAAATAAACAACGTACTCTGCCGTACTGCGCGCCTGTCCTGGACCTCCTGGTTATATTAAATGTTATTATAATAATTAGCATTATTAAAATATATTCATAATTTATTTTTGTATACCTCTTCAACTGCATGAAACTCCAAATCCAAAACACTAAGATATTTTATACAAGCACATTGTTTTTTGCTATATAGTTAATATTTTTACTGTATTATAGTTTTAAAATATTTGCAATTATTTATGTATTATTATTTATTCTGCAAAATTATAATATTTTCAAATAAAATGCAGGATACTTAATTACACAATGTATTATTGTTGTTATATCTTCTAAAATATTTGAAAAAAAAAAAAAGACTACAATTACCAATTAACGTGCAGAAAAAAATCATTGTTTTTTTAATGTAAAAAGCTGATTTGACAGGTTGATTTATCTGCTAAGAATATAATTTAATTCTTATTTGTGTCATTATAATCCTTAAATACCCGAATCTGGATTTGATTTAGTTAAAATCAAGATTATTACACACGGATGAATTAAATTATAATTTTTTTTCCTCTTGTAAATTCAGATTATATATTTTATAATAATAATAATATATTATTATAATGAAATATTAGAATGTGAAAATTTTAGTGGCTTAATCGAAAGAAGGGGTAAAAATATGGTACTGTGAATTTATTCAGATTTTTCTGAGACCCGGGAACTATTTTTAACAAGTTATTGAATATTTTATGACGTCACGGGCGGCACTGCCCTATCCTTTTTCTTAATGAGTGCCGCCCGTGACGTCATCAAAATTGACTTTAAATAATTTTTTAAAAATAGTTCCCGTTCTTAGAAAAATCTGAAAAAATTCACAGTACCATATTTTTACCCCTTCTTTCGATTAAGCCACTAAAATTTTCACATTCTAATATATATCTCATTAATAAATATATAATTAAATTATATACAATGGTTCAGATGGTTCATCTTCATCAGATGAACCAATTAAAGCATGTAAAGCATGAAACCTTCAAATAAAGCATATAATTAATACTTATATTATTGATAAAAATTAACGAGAGCTATTTAATTTAGTATGTTTTATTGTTATTATGCAGGAATGACGTGAATCCATCATGCTGTACGTATTTGTGCAGCCAGTGATTAAATAATAAATGAATTGAATTGCTTTAATTTAAAAAAATATATATAATAATAATTATAGCACGTATAATATACACTATATATACATGTATATACATATATATATATATATATATATATATATACTGCATGACCAAAATACATGGGCCATCAAACAAACCAATTAAATCCCTAAATTAATTCATGATTGCTTGATATATAATTTGAGGCCATTTATAATAACAGGATCAATTAAACTATAGAGCTTATAATAATATTATCGAACCCAAGCTTATAATTGGCAAAAGCTAAACTGGGATTGAATTTTTGAGCCTGCAGATTCGATACATCTGTATCAATAAGTCTGTTCGTAAATACACAATCAGAAATAATCGATTCTTTCTGATTGTGTATTTACGAACAGATGGCCTATTGATTTTTAACTAAACTGTGTGTGCCATGGGTTTATATTTTACACATCATATATGCCAACAATGATTTTTTTACAACACTTTTAAACCTGGATTCAGAAAGACAACAGTACATTAATTGTTAATTTTCCAAATTCATGATACATCAGGTTCAAAAATGATCTAAAAAAATTATTGTTGATGGATTTACGTTAATGAATTATAATATATGATAATTAAGCTTATATATTATATTATAATATATTATATAGCTGCATCTGCATCAGGCTCAAAAATTCAATCCCAGTTTGGCTTGGATCTTGGATATAAGCTAGTTTGATCCTATAATTGCCAAATTATGATGTGTAACATAGTAACATGTATTACTATATTAGGTCTATTAATTTTATGTGTTCGTGGAACGTGTAACGATCGAACACACAGCTCAGGGGCGGATCCAGCCCGCGGCTCTGGGGGGGGGGGGGGGGGGGGGGGGGGGGCGGTGCCCTATCCCGCAATGTTAAAATTTGGGGTGGTAGGGGGGCGACGGGTGGTGGGTGGTAATACTTTCAATGTATTTTGGGACCTTTTGGGGAGGGGCGATCGCCCCCATCGCCCCCCCCCCCCCCCCCTTGGATCCGCGCCTGACACATTGCAGCTAGAGAATTTGATACCCTCTGTGGTCTGGTGGCACGTGTACGGAAACGGAAATCTGATAAAACTTTTGAATTATTTAGCGCTATTTGCAGAATTTACAAAAATTCAAGATGGCAGTGACGCGAAATATTAAACAGCTGTTGTTACTTGCAGTTGCACAAGTGCGAAAAAAAAAAAAAATTGCGGCTTCCCTTGTTAACACCTTGTAAGGTTTGTAGTAATTTCATTAAATTAAGTCCTTTTTTTGCTACATAAGTTACATAAAATATAACAAATTTCTTACTCACATAATTATATTTACAATTTCTACTGTTTCTAGACTACGAGAGTAAAAAGTGTCAACTACCCGCCCAGGAGGTCGCGGACCCCTTCTGTGAAAATGTATTTTTATTCTCGCTTTGAATGACAGAAGTCTCTAACGTTGTGTGACAGCTAGATATCAACAAACCTCTCCTCATTATAAAGTATGTAACTTATTTAATTATCTTACATACAATACTGTATTACTGTTACGTAATGTGCATATGCATACCCTACAACATCATTTTTTTTTTTTTAGCATGGTTCTCGGATCGAGTCCTCGTCAGAGCGTCCGTATTTTATTAATTGGTGATAGAGGAGTTGGCAAAACCTCTTTAATTTTATCTCTTGTAAGTGAAGAATTTGCCGAAGATGTGCCATATAAAGCTGAGGAGATAACCATTCCACCAGATGTCACTCCGGAGCATGTTCCCACCAACATCGTTGATTACTCAGGTAGCTGATTTTGTCTCAAAATGTTTAACTGTCAACTCAAACATCGTTCACTGTATGCAGCGGCAGAGCAGACTGAGGAACAGTTGCTGGAGGAGGTGTCTCGTGCTGACGTGGTGTGTGTTGTTTACTCCGTGGATGATGACGAGAGCTTCGAGCATGTTCGTGTCCATTGGCTGCCGCTGCTGCAACATTGCCAGTCGCGGCCACGCAGACCAGTCATTCTAGTTGGCAACAAAGCAGACCTCATTGATTACTCTACCTTACAGGTATGCATTACAACACTTCACAATGGACTACCTATATACATAAGTTTTTATTGAATAAATAAATAGAAAAGAGAGAACTAAATTATACAGACTACTTTGATTTTGTTCAGATTTTTGAACTATTTTAAAAGTCTAGCCACGCCCCCTCAAGGCATTTGGTTCTTGATAATTGGAGGGTCTAGATGCCTCCAGGGGGAGTTGACAAAATTTCAACATAGCCAAGGTGTTTATAAAGTCTCAAGATCAGAGTAGCATACCGGTAATATGGTAATTAACATCTATTCATGCAATAAAAGAAAAAAAAAATGTAGGTTTTACATTAAGCAACATCAAAGCTTGTCAATCAGTGTCTTATTAATTGAGAATCAATTAATCGGTATTTGATTAATAATCTATTTACTAAAAATTAGTGCTTAATAATTCTATAATTTTGACTAACCTAACTTCATGATGCTCTAGTCTGCACACCCAACTATGGAGGAGTTTCCAGAAATTGAGGCATGGATTGAGGTTTGTAAAATTACTTGAAATGTTAAATTTGGTTTACTGTACTTGTATTGTATTTACTTCCAGTGCTCTGCGCGCTCGCTATTCAACATATCGGAGATGTTTTACCATGCCCAGAAGGCAGTTTTGCACCCCGTCGGACCACTGTACTCCCTGGAGGATGAGCAGGTACTTCACAGTACAGATCAATTGACTGAAGTGTCCTCTTCATGACATTTCTTTCTATTTACAGCTCACTTCAGCATGCAAAGAGGCACTTGTTCGGATATTCAAGGTAAATATAATATGTACATGTTTTCCCCTTAAAGTTATATGTCACAAGTTCCACAAGGTTTTAAATGACTTTTAATTGCATTAATGAACAGATGGTACTAAATTATGGTACAGTACTCTATTTTTTTTTAAGATTTTTCTGAGCCCTATACCTATTTCTAAATATTTATTCAAAGTATATTATGTAAAAAAATAGGACTTATAAAGCCTTCAAGGGAATGTGACCAAATTTGTTCATTTAGTCATAATGTAAACTCTCCCTAAAGCATCTACTTTACATGTATTTAAATCCTTCTATATTTCATATATATAACAATGAAAACAGAACTTTATTTTGTGAGTATAATAGGTATTGGTAATTGAATATAAGAGACTATGATTGTAGTTCATATGATAATATTAATAGAAGACTGAACTGATGTGAGACAAATGTTTGCAGGTTTGTGACGTTGATAAGGATGAACTACTCAGTGACAATGAGCTCAACACATTTCAAGTACACTGTTTCAACGAGCCCCTCCACCCCAATGTCATCCAGAGCCTCAAGAGTCTCATTGAGCGGGCCTTGTCCAACGGTCTGCACAATGACTCCATCACCCAGTCAGGTGAGCGACCGTGTGACTGTCCTCTGGACACAACTGAAGTCAGGTTGTGTTGTAGGCTTCCTCTTCCTGCACTGCACCTTCATCAGGCGGGGCCGCAGCGAAACCACGTGGACTGTACTGCGACGGTTTGGCTATGACGACAACCTGCAGCTGAGCGACGAGTACCTCTTCCCAAAGTAAGTAAAAAAAGCAAATGGTTGGCTATAGGTAAAAGAACATGGCTTACAGTAGCCTCATCAGATTTTGTGTAAACTTTCTTAAGCAAGGCAGTCTCACCTTTTGAATCCCTAATCTGAACTACGAAAAAAATACTGACCACAATTCAATTATACATAAGTAAACTACATTAAAATTTGCTGAATTGCATTACCTAATTCTTTCTGAAATGGAAGGTTTACTAAAAAATATACTGGGCTGTGTAGGATATATTAGTTTTTGAAAAGTGAAATGAAAATAGGGGGAACCATAAAATTTTAAAAGAATAAGTGCTCCATATTTTTAACTGGTTTTACTGTCAAGAATTGCTCAAATTTCTCATTGTTTTCTTTCCCAGGCTGCGTGTGCCCACTGGTTCGTCCACTGAGCTCTCCCTGCGAGGTCAGCACTTCCTCAACAATCTGTTCGTGCAGCACGACAAGGACGGGGACGGGGCCCTCAACCCTGAGGAGCTGCGCAACTTGTTCAGTACGTGTCCGAGACCTGCCTGGGACGGACTGGCACAGCAGGGAGTGCACAACACCACCAAGGTGGGTGCTCGGAGACCAAAGTTTGGTTGTGCTTTGGTGCAATGTCATGTATTCCATTGTTGTATTTTTGGTTTTTGGTCACCTGTGTACTGTTACTACTGTCAAAAACAGTGTATCATTTATGAATACTTTGAGATAAAGTTAATAAAATTTGAAGTAAAGCAACTCCCATTCTTCCATTCACAACCAACAGCATACATTCTGTATACCCTGCACACCCTCAGATGATTAACATTTTTTAACATAAGGGTTGAATCACCATTTAGGAGTTCTTCTGGTATTGACATTCATAAAGACATATGTGGATTTTACCAGAGTGCACGTGTAGTGAGTCATACTCATACTGACATGTATGATGCTTCTATGCTCTATGGAGTAAATCTATGAATCTAATCTATATCAACATCATCACATCCAGTACTGAGACACCTGATTGTTACAGGGCTGGATCACCATGCAGGGTTTCATGAGCCAATGGTCTCTCATCACTCTTCTCTCCGTCAATACCACGTTGGAGTACCTAGCTTACTTTGGCTACCCCTTCATTGAGCGAGAGAGTCAGTCCTTCGCAATCACAGGTGAACATTTCAAATAACTGCCGCCAATATAGTGTGTGCAATCTTGTTGTCTCTTTGTTCTAGTTACCAGAGAGAGACATTTGGATTGGCTGAAGAAACAATCAAGTCGGACAGTCTATGAGTGTGCCGTGATTGGTCCGAAAGGTTGTGGGAAAACAGCTTTCTGTCGAGCAATGTTAGGACACTCCCTTGCAGTAAGTTTTGAGCAACAATATTTTTACGAAGCACTAAACTTGTGTTATAAGTAGAGCGCGGAAAAAAATCACTTTTTTTTTTCGAAAAATAGGCGCCTAAAAAGTCAACTTATTTTTGGAAAATAGTCTACAAAAAAGTCACTTTTTTTTAAAAAATAGTCTATAAAAAAGTCACTTTTTTTTAGAAAATGCAGCAAAAAGGTGTTTCAAAAGTGTTTAAAAGTGTGTTTAAAAGTTTTTTTTTTTTTTTTTTTTTATATTTCTTTACACAGATTTCCCTTACACAGACTGAAGTCTTTGTTTCTTTTCTTTTCTTTTCTTTTCTTTTCTTTTCTTTTCTTTTCTTTTCTTTTCTTTTCTTTTCTTTTCTTTTCTTTTCTTTTCTTTTCTTTTCTTTTCTTTTCTTTTCTTTTCTTTTCTTTTCTTTTCTTTTCTTTTCTTTTCTTTTCTTTTCTTTTCTTTTCTTTTCTTTTCTTTTCTTTTCTTTTCTTTTCTTTTCTTTTCTTTTCTTTTCTTTTCTTTTCTTTTCTTTTCTTTTCTTTTCTTTTCTTTTCTTTTCTTTTCTTTTCTTTTCTTTTCTTTTCTTTTCTTTTCTTTTCTTTTCTTTTCTTTTCTTTTCTTTTCTTTTCTTTTCTTTTCTTTTCTTTTCTTTTCTTTTCTTTTCTTTTCTTTTCTTTTCTTTTCTTTTCTTTTCTTTTCTTTTCTTTTCTTTTCTTTTCTTTTCTTTTCTTTTCTTTTCTTTTCTTTTCTTTTCTTTTCTTTTCTTTTCTTTTCTTTTCTTTTCTTTTCTTTTCTTTTCTTTTCTTTTCTTTTCTTTTCTGTTTTTTTTTTTTTTTTTTTTTTTTTTTTGACAATATGAAGAAAAGAGCTGAAATGCACTAAAAATATGTCAAAAAGTCACAAAAAGTCATCTTTTACCAAAATAGTCTCAAAATCCAAAAATAGTCTAAACAGTCTCTTTTTTTATAGGCTCATTTTAATGAATCACGGATAAAATACCCTTTGATAAAATACCCTCGGATATAATACCCAGACAAAATACCCTAGGACAAAATACCCTTGGACAAAATACCCTCGGACAATTAACCCTTGGACAAAATACCCTTAGACAATTAACCCTTGGACAAAATATCCTTAGACAATTAACCCTTGGACAAAATACCCTTCGACAAAATACCCTTAGACAAAATACCCTTGGACAAAATACCCTTGGACAAAATACCCTCAGAGAAAATACCCTTAGACGAAATACCCTTGGACAAAATACCCTCGGATAAAATCCCCATCACTTTGAGGTTGGGAAAAATTTCAGTTTCAATTCAGGGCGAGAAATTCACATTTTTGAAAATACTGGAATATTTCATTTGCAAAAATACATTCATAAACTAGCTCATTCAAAGAATAATCATCGTTTTGAATAATATATAATAGATATATGAATCTCAATTCCAAAACGCTTGGGTAAAAATGCATGTCCCCACTCGTGTTCAGTTCGTTCATATATAGCCGTCTCACTCAAATATCTTTTAATATACTATACACATCAATGCTCGTTTTTTCCTAACGGGGCCGGCTCCGTAGTCTGGTCTTTTTGTCAAAATTATATATAACTAAAAGTTCGGTAAGAAAGAAGTATATGATTTTTTTCCCCGGTGTCTCAATATTTTTAAGTCACTAATATACATTAAGAAGTTATAAAGGCTTTTTAACACAACTAAATACTTTTTAAGATAATTTTATTATGTGCCATGTGTACATGTAATTCTATATCTTCAAAAATATAAAATTTCTTCTCATCATTAAAAATGTGAATTAAATATATAATTTTTTCTGGTAAATAATGATTCTGTACAATAAAATAACAAATAAATATACCTGAAATAGCAATACGTATTTTACT
Organism: Siphlonurus alternatus; assembly: GCA_949825025.1. Classification (NCBI taxonomy): domain Eukaryota; kingdom Metazoa; phylum Arthropoda; class Insecta; order Ephemeroptera; family Siphlonuridae; genus Siphlonurus; species Siphlonurus alternatus. The sequence continues at coordinate 40,234,384 of OX463779.1, forward strand.
ATCATGCTTTAATTGTGCTGGTTGTTACCCGTGACAACATAAATTTTAAAACCATTATGAACATTTAATTTTATAGCTGGTTTCCATGAGTATAGTTTATAGAACATTCTACTGCAAAAAGCAATGTATCTCTTGTCGACCTTACAATGTAACATTATGTTAATACGTAAAAAATTGGGTGGGGAAGCAATGTTTTCTTCTATTCATGAGGTGACGATTTTTTATTTTTACTTTTTGTTTTGTTTTTGCTCTTTATTAAAAAATAATGAAAAAAATGCATTCATACATTCATTGTAAAATAATTATACCATAATAATTATGCGATGTTTTATTTAGTATCCCCTGTTCATTTACATTTACTTATTCCCCCCCCCCCCCCCAAAGTCCTTTTTGCCTGGGTTGGCTCAAATTTATTGCACCCAAATTAACCTAGATTAAGAGGGTAAGATAACACGAACAATCGATTGTTGTAGTCCCATTTGATTAACATGTAAACCTTAGCAACCTCATAATGATTCTGAATGTTTTTTGAGAGACAGTTCTTGGCACCAAAAAAATATGGAAAAAATTTCAAAACAATCGGACGATCCAATTTTTTCAAATTATTTTCTTATTAGTTAAGGTCTCCATGGGAAAGCCCCTATACTAAAAATTTAAAAAATTCGCTTAAAAAAATTGGATCGTCCGATTGTTTTGAAATTTTTTCCATATTTTTTTGGTGCCATAAAAAAACTGTCTCTCAAAAAAATTCAGAATTATTATGAGGTTGCTAAGATTTACATGTTAATCAAATGGGACTACAACAATCGATTCTTCGTGTTATCTTACCCTTAACAAAGTAACATGATAAATAATAAAATAATTAAAAAATGCTAAATATTTAATTATTATACTCTACAACTAAACGTGCGTATAAAAAAATAAATTATGCTGTGAAAGTATCATGCGCAAGATTCAGTGAAATTTATTTTACCTTTTTCATGGGCAATTCGCAATAACATATTATAAATTATAGATCGAAATTATAATCATAAATTTATGATTATAATTATTGGTACTGTTGAAACCCGAAATATCATATATTTTTAATTTTGGTTGGTTGGTTGTGGTATTTTGGGGCAATTGACACATTATATTTTTAATTTTGTTATATCAATAGGAAACTTTTTATGTAACATGAAAATTATTGTACCCTGTCCCTTTTTAATAATAATATTAATAATACTGTACTGTACAGTGTATATACAATACATGTGTGCAAAATGTTTGCATGATGTAGGTATAATTTTTATCATTCTACGAAATACCTAAGATGCTGTTATATATTATAATATATGGTAAATTGTCTGAGGGTATTCTGTCCAAGAGTGTTTCGTCTAAGGGTATTTCGTCTAAGGGTATTTCGTCTAAGGGTATTTTGTCCGAGGGTATTTTTTCCATGGGTATTTTATCTGAGGGTATTTTGTCCTAGGGTATTTTGTCCTAGGGTAAATTATCCAAGGGTATTTTGTCTGAGGGTATTTTGTCCTAGGGTTAATTGTCCAAGGGTATTTTGTCCTAGGGTAAATTATCCAAGGGTATTTTGTCCTAGGGTAAATTGTCTGAGGGTATTTTGTCCAAGGGTATTTTGTCTGGGTATTATATCTGAGGGTATTTTATCAAAGGGTATTTTCTCCGTTTACCCATTTTAATCCACTTCCGGAGATCAGTGGACATCCTAAATGACAACAACATAGTCCTCATATGCACAAAAAGCTGAAATGACTTTTTTCCGCGCTCTAGTTATAAGAAAAATAATCAATCACTCATGTCTGTCTTACTTGGAATATGGAAGATTTATCAATAAATAATTTGACTTAAGAAGTTGTGGAAGTATTATGAACATTTAACTGGCATCAGTAAGTTACAATCTTCATTAACTACTTAATTATTAATTTAAATATTATCAATTAATTTATGGAAAAATATTGATTAATTTAAAAGAGGGTAGGAACATGAATGATATTAAAATATTTGTTGGGAACAGAAATAGTTTGAGCTTTTAGCTGTGCTGAATACATAATAATTTGAATTTGAGTCACTGACGGCTAAAAGTTCAAACTATCTCTTTTCCCAACAAATATTTTGCTAACATTAATATGTATTTTAAATATACAGACATTTAATACAAAGCTAAGTTTACTTATTCTTTACCAAGTTTTTCTTTGGAGTTGACGAAATATAGAATTTAGAAGTCTTGACTGGGGTTGTGAAATGTTTTGCAGAACAAGGAGGCACATCCACCGTGCCTGTCCACCCCCAACTGGTACGCGGCGACAGTGCAGGTGTACGGCCAGGACAAGGTGCTGGTGCTGCGAGACGTGGACCTCGAGAGCACCTCCACTCCACTCTCCGCTACGGACCTACGTGGCGACGTCACCTGTCTCACTTACGACCAGACTGACAGCAACTCCTTCGAATACGTAGCACGCATCTTCCTTGTGAGTATCCAAATTATACTCAACTATTTTTGGTTTATGTATTATTTTGTATTCTGCACATTAACTTCTGGGTTCAAGCTACTATGAGACGTATTTTTGCTACTATGCTGAATATATTTTATAGAATTTTCACATCTAATTCTTTTCGTTTGTGATTAGCAATCATTATAGAGGGGATTGCGCTAACGTCATGCGAGGAGGGCCAGAATGCACGGACTAGCATATAAACAAAGTGTACAATAATTTTTTTACTTAACTTAATAAAATAAATCAAGTTTAAATACTTCAATAATACTTTAACAGTACACGATAACTTCATAAAAAAAATCTCAGCGCCAAAAAACTGTTAAGGGTAAGGTAACGCCACCAATGTTAAAAAAAATCCATCACACAAAAATTCTGAAAAAAATTTAAAATGTTGTCCTCTACCCCCCCTATCAGTAGCTAAAATATCAGGTATACGAATACGATCTAGTTTTTGAGTTATAAATTTTTAAAGTTGACTACTTTAACATGGAGAAATGAAACTTCCATGTTAAATTCGTCAATTTTAAAAATTCATAACTCAAAAACTAGATCGTATTTGTATACCTGATATTTTAGCTACTGATAGGGGGTGTAGAGGAGAACATTTTAATTTTTTTTCAGAATTTTTGTGTGAGGGATTTTTTTTAACATTGGTGGCATTACCTTACCCTTAAAAGTATTTTTTATAATTTTTTTTCGTCATTTTGCCTATGCTCACTGTATAATCTGGCCTTCCTAAACTTTCTCTTTTCCCTCCCTCCTGCGCCCCCTTCGCAATGTATTTGTATAGGGAAACCCCTCTCCCGTCTCACGTAAACATAAACAGAAATCAGCTCTATAATTACTTAGCTTTAGTACTAAATTGTCCTATAAACCTTAACGTAAATCATGTACTGAGTACATGAAAAAATGATTGTAGGAAGAAATGGAATTACAATAATAAATTATTTTGAATTTCAATTAGTTATCTTGTAGACAGTGTAGACCTATTTCTGAAACAATACCATAGTCTCAGAATATTAGTGTCATAATAAGCCAACAGTTTTTGATACAAATATAGTCCTTATGTATAAGTAGCATAAGGTCTATACTTAATTCTCCTTCTAATAACCTCCAACCCTCATTTAATAGAATGACAATGAGTAGGGATGCTGAGAGATGTAAAATAAATTAATTTGCTAATTTATGAATCTTCTACCTACTTTAGAAACTTTCTTTAACTCCTTTGTGTACGACAGAAATACTTCACGGAGAGCAAGGAGCCGGTGCTGTTGCTAGCGTGCAAGAGTGACGGTCCCCCAGCCAAGCAGGAGTACTTGCTGCAACCCACCAGCTTCTGCTCCCGCCATCACCTGCCTCCTCCTCACCCCTTCTCTGCCTCCGGGCTCACTCAAGAGAAAGACATCTACATCAAGTTGGCTACAATGGCTGCATTTCCGTAAGTGTCCTAGTCGATAGGTCAGAATGAAATTTTGTGATAACGTCTCTTTGTTTTCTCCACAGACGCTTTCAAGCTGCCTGGGTTCTTTTCTACAAGACCAGGTTAGGGTACAACTGTGTTCACTTCATTGCACGTCTTGATTCTTTTTATTTTGCACATTTAACATCAAATTTTCCATATTAATACACAAGTTAAATAAACATGTAAATAGTTAATGTATTAAAGCAATATCTAGCTGACTTAGCAGTGCTACTCCAAGTTTAATTGCAGTGCACATATTCTTGTGATAAAACCAAACATCTAGTTTTGTCAGATGGGTTCTGAGATATTTATTTTTAAAAGCTTTGAAAATTCAATATACGCCAAAAAAGAAATCATAGAAAATTTGCATTTATTTTTATACAATTTATAGATTTTAAAATACATTCATTGCTTGAAAATGCAATTACTTTATATTGTATTTATGTTTCATAAGTAAAATTAATCTCTTTTTTGCTATACACTGTAGTCTGAACAAAATAAATACCTTACATTAGTTTCATAGTTCTCTTCCTGCAGATTTTTTTTATTTTATTTTCTGATTTTCTTTTAGTTCTTTAATTTTTGTAGTTCTTGGGGGCGTTTTCTTACTCAGTCTGACCGGTTTGGCTGTTCCGTTTAACGAGGCAGGGGGGAAAAGCGGTCAGAATGGTCATGGTCTATCTTTTTGCAGCAACCAGAGCGACCGTTTCCCCTCCATTTCCCCTCCGAGTGGTCGGCCGACCGGTCTGACCGAGTAAAAAAACAGGCCCCTTATTTTTAAATTTTCTCCTTGTATTTTAGACCTTTTCTTTGTAGTAATCGTACCTATCCTGTATTATACTTTTTTGTTTCAGTTTATTGCTGCTAAGCTGCTTGAGTGTTTATTAAGATGTTTTATTTGATTTTCTTTGCATGCATTTTAATTATCAAGAATTGTTGTAAGCTGCAACCACTGATTCTTGAAATATTCAATTAAAATTCATCCTTAATTTCTGTTTTATATGCCATGGTACATAAATAAATAATTGTTAACCTGGTGATAGCTGTTGTTGGGATTTTTATGACCATTATAAATGTGTATTTATTTACTGTTCTATTTTATTAACTGCATGGTGGCAACATTTATATTATTGTAAATTATTGTGATCATTGATTTATTTGCATTTTAAATACTATAATATTTAAGCTTTTTATCAACTTCTTTTTTTTTTATTTATTCACTTACTATTTTTTTTTATTATTTTATTAATTATTTTTGTATTTATTAATACAGTATTTGTGTTATAGAAACTTATATAACATATTTGCACTTGATTGTAAAAAGTACTTTATCGATGTGGTAGCGGAAAAATATCCATTGGTAAGCTGGGGAAAAAAAAAAAAAAAAAAAAAAAAAAAAAAAACTAACTCCATTTTACTTACCAACGGAGTTATTTTTTTTTTCCAGCTTACCAATGGAGTTAGGATATTTTTCCGCTGCCACATCGTTATATTGGTGAGGGTTATTCTAAAAACATTTGTGAATATCTAAAATGGTGCAGCTGTGTAAAATTTGCAACAGTTTTACAACCGTCCAACAAGTGAAAAGTTTTTAGACTCCTTAGTTTACCTATTCAGGTTTGATATTTTTATATTTAAAAGGAAAGAAAAATGAAATTAATCAGTTAACATTAATCTGATTGTGGGAAAAAATAACAAAATGTTTCCTTCAAATTTCTCATGAGGTTTCACTGTCATCCTCTTTAATAGTTGACTGGGAGTCCTAAAAATTTTTCCTCTGATTTCAAAGTGCCCGTACTGAGCCTAGTTTGTGTTGCAGGCACCTGAAGCACCTGCGGTTTCTCGCCAACATCCCAGTGACATGGTGGAAGGCCGGCATGGGCCTTGCCGTGGCCGCAGCTCTTGGCATGTTGGTTGTGCGCTGCCTCCGGCCAGAGAAACTCTCATGAGCCCAGGAGATAACAGCTGCTGCATTTTTGTATAACCTCCTCCAATGAGTTGAACATTTATCCATAATAACGTGTTAAAAATTAAATTACAATATCTATTTATCAATTTAAAATAAACCTATGAAATTTTTCAATTTTACTAACAGTAAGAGTTGAGTAATTTACAATTTACTCTATTGCACTATTATTATGTAGTAAAAATTGGACAGGCTTCATTTAAATTTGTCCATGTAATTCACTCAACTGTTATTTTAATAATTTTTAATATAATATTTACAGCTTAAAATTTAATTACATAATACTTCAACTCGTTGGATCTTAAGAGAACTGCTTTGTACATAGAAGTAACAAATACCAGATATCATATATATGATACCATAATTTTTTAAATAACTTTTTTGATTAAAATCAAACTCACTTTGGGGTAAAAACTACTGTGGTCAAACTAACGGGGTTGTGAATCTCGTACAACTATCTCTACATTTAGTGATACTTCACAGCTAACTCATGTTAGGGAACCATATAAAAAGCCCCCCTCCCGAGAAATTAAATTGTACTGTGGCACAAGAATTACATACATCAGAAAAGCCATTTTACTACTTCAATCACTCTAATTTGATTTTAAAATAGTTCTTCAATAATTTAATTTTTAGGAAAAACACAAAAATTTGACACTTATGTAGTATATATTATAGTTATTTAAATTAGTTAAGCTATTTATGTTGTAAAGTTTATTTTTCTAGTCATTTTTATTTTTTAGATGTACACTCCTTGCCTTGGAAAATTTCCCCTAGCAATAAATGGCGATATAGTGTCGTATATTGTTAGACCACTTTATCTAAGGGCGGAGTTTGGGGGAGGGAGGGGTGCTCTATCATACAATGCATTTCTCGGACTTAAAGAGGGGGTGGTGGTGGTAATACTTTCAATGTATTTTGGTACCTGTTAGAGAGGCTTCCTCTCCCCTCCCTGTGGATCTGCCCTGAATACATTGCCACTTTGGCCATCTCTTGGCATGAGAAATTTTCCAAGGCGGTAACTGTACAATGATTTTTAAAAAAGTATTTGCAGCAAGTCGGGAAGTTTAGGGAGTTATTTCAAATAATTTTCTTGCTCAAAAATGTAGTTAGCTTAATTTAGGGTTGGGAGTAAGACTATTATTATTATTTAATATGTACAGGGATGTTGGTGGAACCAGAGATTGTTTCTTGTATTTTCATACAGTAATTTTATGTCTTATATTGGTTGTTCAAGAGAAACAGTATTTAGTGTTTATCAGTCACATACTCAAGTCTCCTCTGGTTTCACCTCTTCAGAATATGCAGATTTAATTTTACCTGATTATATTAGGTTGTTTAGTTAATAATTAAGGTTGAAGAAAGCCTTGAAAATTGTACTGTATAGTGTGTATTATGTATATATTTTTGTTTGCAAAAGATTTTAGAATTGTCTTTGTCTATTCTTTTTATAGTAACTGAAATATTCTTGTTGCCACCATTATAATTGACTTGTAAATAAATATTTGATGAAAGGATATTACTCTTTTTAAATTGTTTCTAAAAAACCCTACAGTGTGTTATGCATCACAAAATTCTATAAATATATAGGTGCTACCTTCTTATAAAACTGACAGTGACACTAATTGACTTAGCTAGGTAAAACTTTCTACCTTTGAAGCTGTACGTAATTTTACAAACAGGAGCTTTTGCCAAAATACAGAACCAATATAAACAAACTATATATTTTTACTTTACCCATATCTATATATACTGTATTGGGATTTAGATTATCTTATTGACGGTACATATAACTCAAGGTCCACTATCCAAATATATAATAAAAAAATATTATAATGACCACGACCTTGTCCAATGAAATGGAGTATTGTCCTCAATTTTTTTTATTGCAGAAATGGATAGAGGGTGAAAAGTTATGCTACCCTGATTTTTTTCAGATTTTTTAGAGCCCGGGAAGTATTTTTAAAAAATTATTGAAAGTCCTTTTTGTGACGTCACGCGGCGACAAGTCCTATCTTTTTCTTAAGGAGCGGCGTCTCGTGACGTCACAAAAAGTACTTTCAATAATTTTTTAAAAATAGTTCCCGGGCTCTAAAAAATCTGAAAAAAATCAGCGTAGCAAAAGGCACCCTCTATCCATTTCTGAAATAAAAAAATTTGAGTAAAGTAAAAAATGTTTTTTTTTTCTTTTTTGAATTATCTACTGATCATAATATAATCAACAATAAGGTAATTTTTAAATTGATTTTTTTTTCTTTAATAGCTATTGTGATGGAAATTGATTGTATGTTGTTTAATTTACTTAATATGAATATTTTTTTTTTCTTTTAAATATTATTATTAATGCAGGACATTTAATTTTTTTTAAAAAAAAGAGGAGCTTCATTGTATAAATTTTATCTCGAGTTATAATTTAAAACAGAACAAGTAGAGTATATAGAAATCACGTTGATCACATTTTTGTTCTTAATCCCAGCCGAGATGTAGGGTCAACTCTTTACTTGGTGTAGCCGATAAATAAGGACTTGGCAGGAGCGATCGTAGTAGAACACTTTGTCAACTTCACTCTGCTCCTGAGTCCAAGTCAGGTTGCTGGACGCTAAATAAGACAACAAAAATTAACATGATGTAATGATCCGTGATTATTTCTTAGTACTTACATAAAAGATTGAGGAAACTTTCTAGGGTTTCTGCATTGCGTAATGTGCACGCCAAGACTGCAGTGCTGCCTCCACCTGGTTTCAACGAGAGCAAGTGCAGCAGTGCATCTTTCAGGTCGGAAAATACAGATGGATCAAATACCACATCTAGAAAGGAAAGAGACAATTAATTTTATTGAGCTTAAACATTTTGTCATTTTCATCCAGCAGAGAAATTATAATCTTTTTATCATATACCAAAAAGTACTGGGATTTTTTAATGTTCGGTATTCACATTACAGTGATTTCACAGATACATAATTAAAATTTTCATCAACTTTCAGACGTATGTTAAAAAATAATCCATACCATGTAGATTGTAAATTAGACATAAGAAATGTGCAGTAAAGTAAGCAGTTCACAAAGGTAAATAAAGAAAACATGACATGCCTGCTTAAGGCAAGATGCATTTAAATTTTCTTTATTTACTGTATCTGTGCAATAAGGCAGATATTGTGCTGGGTTGCCTACTTCACTGCATAATTATGCTACTGAAAATGTACAAAAAAAAAAAAAAAAAAAAAAACTAATGCAAAAAGGAAAATATTAATACACTAATTAAAAGAGTGATTATTTTTTCTGCTGATTTAATATAAAAACATGTTTATATTTTAAATAATAATATAATATATATGTATACTTGGAGACAGCATGAATGTTATTCCCATCTAATTAGCCAGAGCTATAAATAGACATGGAGATATAGATTTGCGATTTTGGGACAGGTAAGAAAAGCACCATCCAAAAATAAGCTTGAATTTACCATGCCTCCATTGGAATACATCAATAAAAAGAGCAGAAATAAAGTTCTTGCTGTCTCGAGATGTCAGGGGCGATCGGTCCATAGAAGCGAAGCATGCGCTGCATGACCAACATGGATGTGATTTTTTTTTAAACATTTAATATTCGTATTATAACTCCATTTCAATTATTTTAGCTGCCCCAAAGCATAAATTTTTTATTTGTACGATTTTATTTTTGAAATCCCGCGGCTCTTTATCTTCGGATTTGTTCGTATTATTACGAGTCTCTTTAACAGCGATCCGAATGCCCGCTTATACTACGCTCCATCTGACCAATGGCAAGGAAGCAAATGCGGTGGTGCGGGTGGTGGGCTGTGATAAAATTATATGCAGTGTAATGCGACGCCTTCATAGCTTCTCCCAATTATATTGCAGCATATTGCAGCGCGGGAAATTTTTGTCACGTGTAGCGCGTGTAGGACATGAAAGACTTTGGTAAAACCATTCTGTAAGAAATTAAATCAAAATAATTAAATAAATAAGTACAACATTTTTTATATTTTGTCGCCCGGCAAATATCGATTTCGAAATCATCACATTTGTAATAAATTGTCAAATCTTAATTTCTGATTTATGACTTATAAAATATTAAATATCCTTTGTAAGCTAGCGCCTTGTTGTGTTGAAAAGATGAACTATCTGGTAAAATTTGCACGCTAGCTAGTAAGGTAGTGCAGGAAGTTCCCCCAGCAGGAAGAAAACGAAAAAAAAAAAAAAAAAAAAGTAGTAAAAAATATATGCATTTAAAAAATATGAAATTTGTTACTTATATTTTTTTAGGAAGAGGCAAAAAAAAATTAAACAAACAAATATCTTCGATGATAGGTTTTCATGTTTTCAAAAAATATTAATTAAAGTTTTTATTGATTTAATAAAATAATATTGGATTGATAATTTAAGGAATTCTATAAAACTTGTACTTTGAAACATGTTTTTTGATTGATGTTTTTATACTTTAAAATTTGTCTGCCACATCCATAGTTATACCAGAGCGAACTTAATTGAGTAATCAAGTTCGCTCTGGTTATACCATGCGTACCATGTGCCACGCCCCCTTTTCGAAAAAAATCGCGCCTGCGGCGGGCTGGCCGGGGGGCACAGCCCCCCGGACCCCCCTTTGGCTGGTTACTCTCGATCGTCGTTTTCGATGCGCATGACAATGTAGAAAGGTCACCGATCGCCACTGCGAGATGTACATATTTATAATGTACCAGAAAGTATAAAAGGGGAAAAAAAAGAACGGTTGAGGTTTTCCATTTCAAACCAAATACACAAAATTTGTGTTAAGGTTAGAAATATTTTATCTCATATATATGAGGGTGCATATTATCATACACAGTATCAATGCATGATATTATTTGATAAATATGGTACATATAATATCGTTAAGAAATACATTTGTTTACCTTTTATTCATAATCAAGCAATACAAAAATAAGAACCAGTTCGAGTCCAAGCTGCGAATAGTGGGTAGTTTTGATGAATGGTCTGTATACACATTGTAATCTACAGGCAGAACTTTCATAATATCTCATTACAAAGATTTCTGGATTATTTAGAAAATTGACCCACCTGCAGCCAGGATGATGTCTGGTGCTGGTAGGTTCTCTGCACTCGTCACTTCCTCCCAGGGTAGATGTAGAACGGACACGCTGGTATCTCCAGCTGACGCCCTTGCTCTTTCTCTACCACTCAGGGACATGTTGGTATATCCTGCTGATGTCATCGCTTCTGGAGGCGAGGGAGGAGGGAGGTTGAGGCGCACGTTGTGGCTGAGTTGCTGTAGCACCTCCTCGTGACCGTCGGTGAGCACCACCTGCGAGGCTCCTCCTGCGACGGCTGCCACGAGGCCAGTCAATCCACAACCAGAGCCGAGCTCCAGCACACAGCGGCCAGCAAGTTGGGAGCCGTGGGCCAAACACCACTCTGCAAGTACCACGCCAGCCTGTACAGAAAGGAGCAACACATTTGTATAATGTGCTAGTGCAGGAGAAAAATCTGTTATATTATTAGAATGAAATGAACAGAGAATATAAAGCAGTCAAACAAATGTAAAAAATTCAAAATATTTCAGTATATAATCTAATTTTAGTTAGAAAAAATATATTGTTTTAAGACATTATTTAATCTTAACGCAGCTCTACAGTTACATTGAGCTGCCACTGGTCTCGCCTTGCCTACAATTTCTTCTTGTGAGACAAATCAAAATTGAATTTGTAGCATGACAGCCAACTTAGAACCTGTGATCATAGAGACCATTAAGAGGTCTGTGATCCTCACCTGCCAGCTGGTGAGCCCTGTGGTCCCCGAGGACAGCAACGTGGCACTTTCCTGCAGAATTAGGCTGGGAACTGCTGCACTAGGTGGCAAAACGTAGTGCCGAAAGCAACCTAAAAATTTGAATTTATTATAATGTTTTAAATGGTTTCAGGTGTTTTATAAATTAATATGAAACCAACAATCATGTGTTCTTAAATTATTTTTACCATGCATTTTTTTAAAAAAAAAGAACAATAAAATAATTGATAATATAAATAAAAAAAAAAAATAATACGTAAAATATATTTTTTAATTTGGGGTGAATTGAGTGGGGACAGTAAGGCACAGCACTTACGTCCCTGCTCTGTAGTTGCCTGACTATCTTGGTCGCTTGACAAGAGTTCGCAGTAAACATTGTAGATGTCATCAATAACATCACTCCCCTCTGCTTCAAGCTGCAATATTAAGAGCAGAAATTAAGCATTCAATATTGATTTTCATCTTTCATAGTTACTGCAAGATATCGATGAAGATTTTAAATTTGTCTTGATGTTTACATCATATCGGCAATGATGTGTATTGAATTTGTGGAGTGAAACTACTGCTTCAATTCTTTTAACACTCATACCTTTTGATGCCAAACGTTTAATTTTAAGGCGTCACCCATTATAATGCCAGTTGTGTATAGACACGTTTAACGCCCGGCTGCCAATATGTCAGAAATATCATAAAATAATAAAATTTAATGTAAAAAAATTAAGGCTAGACCTTCAAAGGAATTCATTCCTCTAATAATCAATGATTTGAATTTTCAGAATTTTTAATTGAGTTAGGGACAAATCCCTTTATAAGAGGCCTTTATATACAGTATATTACTCATAAGGCCACATGTACATACTAATTAAGCCTGTTATGATACAGTAACATAGGCATAAGAAGCAAACAAGGAGAATTAAAATTGCCCCTTGGAAAATCTGATTACAGAATTTTCAAACTTTTGTTCATTCAGCAGGGATGGGGGGGGGGGGGGCATAGTTAACTGCATAGAGCCACAGACATGATAGAGCATTTTACCTCATTAATAATCTTCTTCATAAACAATTTTTGGTAAGAGATTTTCACAGGATACTCTTTTACTCTGGGAAGACTGACCGTCATGTCTAACAAGTGTTTTTGCATTTCCAGACTGCAATGCAACCTTGTTAAAACTCCCTGTAATAAAGATTATAAAATATATTATGTTTCATGTATTATTTCAATACAATAAAAATGTATATAAAATATCAAATTTACCTTCCAATCAAATTTCTGTAGAGGATTTGATACCAAAAACTGTTTTTGAATTTCTTCAAGTTCATCTTCTGTGGATTCGATCATTTTTGATTTTCCGCTCTCCGTAAAATCAGCTGTTTTGTCTCTCTTTTTTTAAGAGCTTTCGTATATATTTTTTGTAAAATGTGTACGTTAAAAAATACGTAACAATACTAACAATCAATTAGAAAAAGTTTTACGTCAACCTAGTAAAATCGGAATCTCTGTGGAATTTTCTATTTTATGGGATTTACTCATGAAAAGGTCAATAAGGTAAGTAATTGATAACGTTTGATAAACAGTGTTGTATTTTTTTTCTTTCTAAACATAATTCAAGTGTTTTAATCAACAAAATGAGGACATTTTAAGCAAATAAAATCGTGACACTGCTGTCCACAATGTGCACCCTGGATTTCTAGGCGCCCCTTCAGTTTGTTTTGACTTCAAGTGTCCATTTCGTCAATTCAAGTAAATATTGAATATACCTGATATCCAATTTGATATTAATACAATAGGATACTGAGTTGACACAATAATTTTACTGTTAGTTAAGTGTGTGCAGCTTGCATGCAGCTCTGTACTTTCACAACTTCTGTTTCAGGTCTTTTAGATGACAGCCATGGGTATGCATAAATGTACCGGTAAAATCTGTGATCCATAAATAGAAAAAGAAAAAAATCACCATGAGAGTTGTAGGCTTGGTTAGTGGTGGGAAGGATAGCTGCTACAGTATGATGCAGTGCGTAGCAGCAGGCCACTCCCTTGTTGCCTTGGCCAATTTGCACCCAGAGGAAGGTGGTAAGTCTGTTTTATGACTTCACACTTCATATCTTCATGTATTTACTTAGAGTAATAATTTTAATGTTATCAAAGCTAAAGCATGTGTTTTGAATGCTTAAACGAAATTCGAATTTTGCTATTATACATGCATAATTATCTGGCAATGATTCAACTTGTTACCCTGACCCACAGTTATCATACCATTATTGCCACATTGCTCAGTTCTGTTTGACAATTGTCCTCAGGTGAGCTAGACAGCTACATGTACCAGACAGTGGGTTCCGAGGGAGTAGAGGTGCTGGCTGAGGCGATGGGCCTACCTCTGTTCCGACAGCTGACTCGAGGTCGATCAAAGCAAACCGGGAAATCATACCTGCCAGAGGAGGGGGATGAGGTGGAAGACTTGCACAATCTGTTATCAACTGTCCAGGTAACTTTATGGATATGACATTAGTTGTCAGTAGTAGTATGAAACCTGCAATGTTACACCTTGATAAAGGACTTAAGAGAAGCTAGCTGTGACGTGGGTATATAGCGCTTCTCTTAGTTCCTTATTTACCTGTGCGAGAAAGGTGAAACATTGCAGTTTGCTACTGATTTTCATGTTATGTCAACCTGACATTGCCATTGTTATAACACAATGGATGATAGTTTGAATTTCCATTCTTCAATTTTAATTCTCCTTCTTTACAGCTGGAGGTTGGAATAGATGCAGTTTCTGTTGGTGCCATATTATCAGACTATCAGCGAACTCGGGTAGAGAATGTGTACGTACTTCCTTCTGTGTGATGCCGGGGAGGCTTGACTAATGTTTTGTTGCGACAGGTGTGCTCGCCTGGGACTGACTTCTTTTGCCTTCCTGTGGCGACGAGACCAGGCAGAGCTGCTTGCCGAAATGGTGTCTGGGGGCGTGCAGGCCATTCTCGTCAAGGTGGCAGCACTGGGCCTTGATCCCGTCCTTCATCTGGGTCGTGACATTGCTGACGTGGCCCCACACTTGCTGCGCATGGTGAGCATCCAACACTTCCTTTATTATGGTGCGTGATGATGGGGTATCCATCTGTGTTGGGTATCCATCTGTGTTTCATGGTAAAGAAATGGACTTATGCTGTATCATTTTGAAATTGTAGCAAACCCTTCATATTTCATGATGTTTTATTTTTATTTAAATTAGAAGACAGAAAATAATTACATTTGTGCTAACTTTTTTTTTAATATATTTTAGGATTAAATAAAACTGAAAAATTGAATCAAATAGGAATGCAATGGTTATTAGTTAAATTGGCATCTATTTTATAATAAAAATTAACAATTCTTCTGAATCTAATTTCAATATTTTTTTTTAAAGATTAAGGAATTTTTACCCTTCTAGTTAGGTTCTCCATTGTTAAAAATAAAATTAATGACTGCCAATAGTGACATTAATTTCTTTAAGTATATGTCAGGGACCGGATGCACGCGTTTTTTTCGTGCATCCGAGATGCGCATCCGGATGCAAATTAATTTTTCGTGCATCCATGGATGTGCATCCGGATGCAAATTTATTTTTCATGCATCTGGGATGCGCATCCGGATGCAAATTTATTTTCCATGCATCTGAGATGCGCATCCGGATGCATTAATTTTTTCCCGTGCATCTGGGATACACGGATGCGGATGCAAGCCCATTTTTGCGCATTCGTGTGCATCTTGCATCTGCATCCGATCTTTGGTTTTTATAATACACTTTGTTTCTTGTAATTTTTAAACGACAAGTGGCAAATAAAGTTAAAAAATATGCCTCGTGTTAAAGATTTATTTAGAGGCAATTAGCAAAAAACCTGAGAAAAAAGAGAAAAAAAAGTGTTAAATGGATGCAAATTTATTTTTCGTGCATCCGTGGATGCGCATCCGGATGCAAATTTATTTTTCATGCATCTGGGATGCGCATCCGGATGCATTCATTTTTCCCCGTGCATCTGGGATGCGCATCCGGATGCATTCATTTTTTCCTGTGCATCTGGGATGCACGGATGCGGATGCAAGCCCAGTTTTGCGCATCCGTGTGCATCTTGCATCTGCATCCGCATCCGATCCCTGGTATATGTACACAAAAACAGCAGATATAACAGTATTTTGTTTTAATTTTACTGCAAGACGGCATGATGTGTGAGTGTCTTTGCTTGTTGTTTCAGAAGGAGAAGTGGGGTCTGAACGTTTGTGGCGAGGGAGGAGAGTACGAGACCTTCACGCTGGACTGCCCGTTGTTTGACAAGGCCATTGTCGTGTAAGTATATCAGCAGGTGGGCCGCCGCGGTGCGACGCTAACGACGCTCGTGTCCGCAGGGACGACTACGAGACTGTGATCCAGGACGCCAATGCCATTGCCCCTGTCGGCTACCTCAGCTTCAAGAAGATGAGGCTCATCAGCAAGGCAGTCAGTTCAGAAATGCACCCCCACCTTTTTTATTGTTTTTTGTTTTGTTTTCAAATTAATTGGAAAAAACTCTATAGTCTGTTCAGTTTTTAAGACCTTAAATTTAATAAGCAAAAGTGGACTTAAGTAAAATAGAAGAATCCATTTTAGTCACATGAATTAAGAATTAAGTACTGAAGTACTGTATTGTAAACACCAACCTGATTTTTTTTTTTTTTTTTTTTTTTAATTCATTCAAAAAGTACATAGTAATTTTGTTTTCAACTTCCTTTTTTTTACTGTTTTTTTAGGTGTATTTGAAAATTAGTATACAGTACTGTACGGTACACATAATTGTTAAGAGACGTAAAAATATTTTCTCAGCTGCCATTGTTGTTCAGAAATAGAAGATTGGTACTATACATGTACTGTATGTGTCTATCTTGCATGCCTTGAGATAGGAACACTGTATCATAACTTTGATCCATATATAGTAAAAACTCGATATTATGCAACTTGATGTTAAGTAAAACTCAATTTTGAGTAAAGGAGATCGCAGTCCCATAAAAAATAATAAGCATTTGCTGGTATGGAAAACACTTAATATAAAGTAATACTTATTATAAGGTAAACCTAATTTCCTGGGTCCCTTGACTTTATGTAATAACAAGTTTTTACACTAATTGTTTGGAGTAATTACTATATAACATGACATACATTATCTACCGGTACATTTTATCCGTAATTTAGTGATAGCTACTCTTGCAAGGCTACGTGATATTCACCACCAGCCCTGGTTGCAGCCCTCCATCACCTCGCTGTCCATTCCTGACCGACTGACTGCTCTTGGTGTGCGAGGACCGCAGCACTACCTCAACGGTACCGAGGAGCGTGAGGAGAAGGAGGAGGGAGAGCAGAGAGAGGAGGAGGAACAGACACCCCCTGCCCCCTGCGAGCTGGGTGACCCTGTGTTTGAGACGCAGCTGTGCAACAAAGCAGTGGCTCACAGCAACCCAGCGGGATGGTGCTGGGTGTCAGGTGTGGCAGGCGAGGGAGCCACTTGTGCCGAGGCCATGGCTAATGCGCTGGACACTCTGCAAGGTAGATAGGAAGTAGAAAAATCAGGAAAATAGAATAGAATATATTTTTAATTCTATGTCATATTTACATAATACAGTATGTATAGAACAAGTCAGTAGTAAATACATAAATAATTCAGACATGCAATAAAACAATATTACAAAAAATACAGTAATAATTCTTCTTCTTCTTCTTTTCTTATGCCCACGCATTGGCGTTTAAGCCATTTTACTTCTAGTAAGCCAATAGAGAAGGGCTTCCTTCTCTTCTTTCTTCATGTTGCCAGGCAACGAGTCAAGTTCCGAAGTTAATGCTGAGCATCTAAATAGATGCCCTCTGTCTTGAGGTTCTTTTTTACACAATTTACAAATGTCACTATCTTGGATTTTGAATTTCTTCTGATAGCATCCAAGATAGTCATGGCCAGTATCTAGTCTGAATTTAGCAGTGTCTGTGAGTCTATTATAAGTGTGAGTTTTGGCTGATTTAAATATGAGATCTCCCCATGCTTTTATACTTGCTTGTTCTTTCCAATCTGAGTCAACTTTCTGTTTCACTGCACTATTAATATGAGCTTGAATTGAATGAATGGAGATGCTTGTTGTTGGCTGTGTCATCTTGCTGCCCATCTTGGCCAAGTAGTCTGCTTGCTCATTGCCATGAATATTACAATGAGCTGGTATCCACTGTAAGACTATTTCTATGTTATTGTCTTGGTGTTCTTGTATAAGTTTTTTACATTCATTTACTCTATGGTCTTGAGAATTTGAGGAGGCTATTGCTTGTATTGCTGCTATTGAATCTGAGAGTATGACTATTTTACCGTATTTGTTTTGATTATTGGTTTTCAGTAGGGCTATTTTTATTGCTTGGACTTCTCCGTCAAAGTTGCTGCCATACTTGCTTGTTGGGGTAGACTCTTGAAATAACTTGCAATACACACCGGCCCCTGCGTTGCCTACTCCGGGGGTTGCAGACCCATCTGTGTAGATATGAAGCCAGCTTGGAAGAGGATACTTCCGGTGTATTTCTTTATTTGCAAGTTGTCTGAGTTCTTCTTCTAGGAGAGTTTTTTTACTATTTATGCCTTCTATTGTAATGCAATGATGGACGTTCACCGTCGTCACACTAAGATAATTTTCCGCTATCATTTCTCTTTTTCTTTGTAAAATTTCCGGATTGAGGTATTCTTTTTTCAGTTTGTTAGTTTTTTCTGTAAATGTTTCCTGTGTTTTCATTGAGCTTAATTGATATTGGTTCCAGTCCTGATCTTCTAATCTTATTAATTTCTCATGTAATTTCATAGCTGCTTAATCTCTTCTGGCTTGTAGTGGTTCTATGTTAGCATTAATCTCCATAGATGTAATAGGAGTTGATCTCACTGCCCCATTAATTATTCTGAGGGCCTGGTTTTGCACTTTATCTACTACTGCTGTTGTTGATTTTGTTGCAGTGATAAAAGGTTCAGTACCGTATTCTAGCACAGGTCTAACATACGTCTTATATGTTGTGGCTAATGTTTCACGGTCCGCTCCCCATTTGACGCTAGCTACCCTTTTCATTAGTGATAGTCTCTTTTTCCCTTTGTCTGCATTCCTTTCCATGTGGGTCCCTCCGCCTAACCTTCTATCTAGAGTCACCCCCAAGTATATTGGATTCTGCACTTGCTTCAGTGGAATATTTTTGTAACTCAGGTTTATGTCAGGCTGTGCACTCTTTTTTTAGGCTGTAGTAATCAAAGGTAGTTTTTTCTGTATTTATGGTGAGACCATTTTCATCCGTCCATTCGGCTAGCTTTTTTAGTGCTTTATTCATTATGGTGTTAAGTTCTTTTATGTCTTTTCCAGTTGTCCAAATAAGTACATCGTCAGCAAACATACGTACTTGTATTCCAGCTATTTTCTTTAATTCTTGTGGCAGGTCGTTAATAAGTATAGTAATAATTGATAACTCATAAATGAAAAAACAATCAGCCTTAATTTCGTATCAGCAGATTTTTTTTTATATATACAGTAAAAACTTGTTATTAAGTAACTTGTTATAAGGTAAAAACTCGATATTGAGTAACGGAGTAAAGGCCCGGTAAAAATTAATTAGTATTGCATGCAGGTATAAGAAAAACTTGATATAAGGTATACTCGATATAAGGTGAACCCAATTTCCTGGGTCCCTTGACTTGACGTAATAACAAGTTTCTACTGTATATTTTATTAAATAATTTAACTATTCAGACATCATTAAATAAATCTATTTACTGTATTTGTAAACGTACTTAATATGACATGTATTTTAACATTTTAATTATTGGCTTGGTAAATTTTATTCATCAACTGTGTAATATGCCTTTTCAGTACGTGTTGTAAGTATCATTGTTTTGATATGCAAATGAATAAAATATCAAGGTCCAGTGAAAAAAAGTTATCTTATTATTATTATTTTTTTTTAATTCAGCAAGCCTTCCTTGCATCATAATATTAATTTTGAATGAAATCAATGAACATGAAAAATTCTTCTAAGTCCAGAATTTCATAAAAGAGGACTTTCTTACCCTGTTTATTACAGTTGTATGGTCAAGGACCCTTTTTTTTGGGGGGGGGGGGATGGAAGGGGGTGGGGGGTTAACTCCTCCTCACTTTACCGGGAAAAATATAAAAAATATAAATACTGTATACTGTATTCTTTTTCCACCACCGTTATGGTAAACCCCTTCCATCGAAACTTTCTAGCTATACAAATTATTTCTATCTTATTAATGCATTAATGTGATGTGTATTTGTTAGTTTTATTCCATATGTACACTTTTTGTGTTTAATAAAAGACTTATATACATTGGTGCAGAGCTGCTTGCCTCCCATCAGCTGGAGCTGTCTGACGTGGTGGGTGTGGCATTGTGGGTGCGAGACCTTGGCCAGTTTGCAGCCATGAACGCCGTATTCAGTGCCCGCCTGGGGACCGCAGGAGAGCCCCCAGTGAGGGCCTGTGTTGAGGCCGCCCTGCCCGAGTGCTGGCCTATCCTGCTGGAGGCTACAGCTCACCGCCCCCCGCCACGTCTGCCGGACTGCGGGGAGGAGGCAGAGTGGCCCAGACTCGCTCTGCACGTCCAGTCGCTGTCACACTGGGCACCAGCCAGCATCGGACCTTACAGTCAGGCCGTCAAGGTGAGTTAATAGAGGCTTCAAGTCAGCTGATCTTGAGGTGTTCCCACCGTCTTATCCACACCTACTGAAAAAAACTCAAAATTGATTTTTTTTCTTGCATTAAAGAAATTTTTTTAAAGGAAAATGAGTTATTGATTCATTATCAAATGACCCCTAAATGGGGGGGGGGGGGAGGAGATGGTTTCAAATTAATAGCTTTAATAGTTACACAGAAAAAATTCAAATTTTCTAACATGGTGGGAGAAAATTTTTCTGCCAGGGAACACTTGGAGCCCAATTGAGTAAACCACTCTCTTAAAGTTAACAGCAAAATTAAAGAATATTTCTTACAGGGTTTTTGTTTTTGTGTATGTATTATGTACCATAAGTAAGGTGTATTCGAACAATAAATTGTTTCTTTTATAAATATTTTTTTAACCTTTAAAAATTGTTGTCCCTTTTGATTGATAATCCTAAATAGCTAAATACATTATTCATGAAAATGATATTTTTCAGTCCTGTTAGTACTATAGTACGGTAGTTATTATGAATTTAAGTATCCTCTGCTAAATTTTTGACAATCTCTATGATATCCATTAATAGATTTTAAAACTATTTAAATTTAAATCTTTGTTAGCAAGAAAAATCTCTAAGCATATTTTGGAGCAAATTTAACTTTTCTTGTACCTGCCGATTCTCTAATTCAAAGCTTGTGTGTGCTTGCAGGTGGGCAGTGTGGTGCAGGTTGCCGGCCAGATAGCGTTGGAGCCGAGCTCCGGTCAGCTGATTGCAGGGGCGGGAGTGGCTGCAGAGTGTCTGCTGGCGCTCCGTCATGTGGGACGCATCCTCGCAGCAATGGACGCGCGCCTTGAGCTGCAGGACGTTGTGCAGGTGAGGACATTTTTTATTTGAGTTTGATTTGAAGTTTGAGGAGCATTCAATTTTCTTTTTAATTATTAAATTATGTTCTAACATGGCTTTCTAGATGATCCCTCTAAATATAGGTAGAATTCATCACCTTAATTTGTGTTTTTATGAGCCTTGTCTGTCCTTTTCTTTTATTAAAAGAACAACAGTAAATATTGCATGGACGATATTTCAATCAATAATAAGCTATTATAACACGAGCAAAAATTACATTTTAATACAGAAATCTACCCATGTAATGTAAAACTTATTTTATTGAATACTTAAGGTTAATTATTTTGTTTGCAGGGTGTATGTTACCTGACAAGCCCTGCAGCCGTGCAGACGGTGCGGCAACTGTGGGAGACACGTACCACAAACGCCATAGTGGACTATGTGATAGTCCCTGCCCTGCCCAGGGGAGCACAGCTTGAGTGGACTGTCTGGGCACATGCTCAAAACAGGAGATTCGAGTGTAAGATGTCAAATTTATCTAGTATCTACATTGGAGTAATTACGAGCATTAGTACCAATATTGTAACACTACTATATGAAATATCTTTCTTGTAACACATAAAGCCATCGTTGCAAACTTAGACATACTAAAAGACATACAGTATCTCATTACATATTCTTACTGGTTGACTTGGAAACAATAATTTTTATTTTAATAATGGAAGAAATTCACAAAAATTTGTGTCTTTAAGTAAGAATATTTTGTTCTGAATTATACTATTCTCTTTGACTCTATATTGTTTGCATGAATGAACAGGTTTTCAATGACAAGTGTTGTCATTACTATGATCACAGCTGACATTTAAATTTCCTTACAGACGAAGAAACGGGATGTCGACTTGCAGATGAGAGCAGTGAGGAACTACCAGTCCCTCGAGCGTCAATACGCAGTCGTTGGAGTTACGACGGCACAGTTGCCGCTGTAGTGTGTTACGTCGAGGGGGTCCAGAGCTTGTCCTCTCTATGCCGCGCTCTCGACTACGCCCTTGGTAAGCTTCTGCGAGAGGCCCCTCCCCAAAGTGTACTCTCCTTACGAGCGTTCTACCGGACTGGGAGTGTGGAAGCCTCGGAGCTTTATGCCGCTTTGGTCTCGGCACGTGAAGATCTGGCGAGGCAGGGTCTGGGTCTGGCAGCAAGCCTCGTGCCGGTGTGTGCCCTCCACGACAGCAGCACCGTGCTCTCACTGTGTGGACTGCGGCACCAGTGACGGACATCATAGTGCCACAATGCTACCTCCTACCACCACCAATATCTTCAAAATTGTTGTTATGTTTTGCTCGCTGTGTATCACATTTTTTAAAAACAATATTTCAAAGGCCTAAATGAATTAAAAATCTATTTAATACTGATTAAAAAAAAAAAAAAATCAAAATATGAAAATAATTTGTAAATAATCAAAACTAGTACAGTAATTATGAACTGACATTAAAAAAAATAATATTCCTTAATTAGGTTTGTTTAGAGTGTAAGGGAGGTGCTGAGCCATATATTTATATATTTGAACTGTACATATTATGCTGAAGGTAAAAGTAAATTGTCTACTTTATACTAGGCAAACTGCAGCTTAAAAGTAAAATATTTTAAATAAAAAAATACCATGCACAGTGTTCATTGAATTGATCTTGGATCTCTTTTTTTTTTTTTTTTTTACATAAAACAGCCCCTCTTTGTTAAAAAAACATTCTAAACAAATTTATGATTAATAATAAAAATTTATTTTCTTGAGGTCTTTATTTTTTTCAGTGTGATTCACAGCTTGCTCTTCAATGTTTACGCTATTTTAAAATATCATTTTATATATTATGACCAATATTATTATGTCTATAATTATTATACACCAAGATGTAAATAGTGGTGTGATATTGATTACAAACTTGCCATGTTAGTTTTATATGTGCACATTAAGTTTAATTATTGAAAGCTTTTCACCAAGCAACCAGCAGCTTTTAGCCGGACTCAAATCCAGGAGTCAATGCTTCACTCCCCCCCTCACAAAATAAAATAAAAATAGATACAACCCTAAAGTGCAACCCACTTATGTTCAAAGAATTGTTGTTGTTGTCCATTTATTTGTATGTATTTCTTGTATATCGAGACATCTTTAACGTTAGACAAGGATTATAAATCTTTTAAATAAGAAGTACAGCTTTTATTGAAGAATACAATGGACAATAATGTCTTAATTTTATTTCAAATTAAAATATTTACATAAAATTATACTTTTCTGATATTTTTTTTTTTCAGACTTTTTTACTAAAAAGAACTAATTTGAAGCAAATAAAATTTTCTGAATTAAGATAGAACTGCCTGCTCTGACACCATGCCATCATCAACAATTACAGTGAGAGATTTAATGACGTCATGCTTGTCAGATCAATTGTCAGATCAAGCAGATGCAGGTTCTGATCAATTCATTTTTTTTTTTTTTTGTTCATCATCGGTTCTTGCACTATAAAAAAAAAAAATTAAATGAAAATTATATAATTTTTTAATCATGAAATAAAAAAATGACACCATTATTGTTTATTTTTGTATCTTCAAACATCATAAACAGACAAGGAGATAACGTTAAATGTTCCACAACGAAAACAATTCTAAACTCTGCTTTAGATTATCCTTAGAAATGCTTATTTGATGTTATATGGTCATATATTACAGTAGGTTTGCTTGTGAGTAAGAATAATTCTTGTTTTAAGATAAATACAGTATACTGTATTTGATTGTGTACGTAAGAGACCACACCACTAGAGAGTAGTAATTACTTGCCAAGGATTTTTATTTCTTATCTTAAATTTTATGAAGAATTGCCTTTATTTCTGTACTATTAAGGGTAAGATAACGCCACCAATGTTAAAAAAAAAATCCCTCACAAAAAATATGAAAAAAATTTAAAATTTTCTCTTCTACACCCCCTATCAGTAGCTAAAATATCAGGTATACAAATATGATCTAGTTTTTGAGTTATGAATTTTTAAAGTTGACTACTTTAACATGGAAAAATAGAAATTCCATGTTAAATTAGTCAACTTTAAAAATTCATAACTAAAAAACTAGACCGTATTTGTATACCTGATATTTTAGCTACTGATAGTGGGTATAGAGAACATTTTTTTTTATATAATTTTCGTGCGAGGGATTTTTTTTTTTAACATTGGTGGCGTTATCTTACTCTTAAGGGTAAGATATCATGGAACAGCTGATCAACATGTAAACCTTAGCAACACATGACAAAGTAATGAAACAGTGCTCATTTTATAAATGATCAGCCCTACTTGACTGCATGGTAGATATGCCTTTATAAAATCTGCCACTTTTTAGTTTCTAGCAGTTGTCGGTAAGAAGTTTATTTTGGGTGTCTCGGGTCAAGAATCATTCTCTCTCAAGGGTAAACACAGCTAGTTTTATTCATTGTTTTTTTTTTTTTTTTTGAGTCTTCTACGGATTCTCCCATGACGTGAAGTTAATTAAAAGCCTCCTGGTACACTACCTGTCAGACCTGGGATCTTGCTACAGAAATTATGTCAGTAACTGTCCAGATATAATTATGCTGTTCTTTCTGTTGGTAAAATGTACTGTGCAAATGTGATGAAGATTTTTATAACAATTTTATTTAATGTCTTGTTGCTCTTTACTTTTTTTTAAAGCTTATTTTGCTTGTCATGCCTGTTTTTTGCTCATCTTTAATTCATGCTTGATACATGTAATTGTATTATTGCAATGGTGTAATGTATGCCTTATTTAATTTGGTTTATTTTTTAAATAAAGAACTTGATATTGAATGTACAGCACACTGTAGAAGGATAAAAAAATTTAAAAAATATTGACAGTGTAGCATCAAAATGGGCTTACATGTAGCTTCCATGATTCTCAAATATTGGACTAATTAAATGTGTTATTGGCTCTCAAAACGTACCAACACACATGGTCTGTGCAGGCAAAAATGGTCATCAAGTGAAATATTTATTATTATTAGGTCTGTTCGTAAATACACAATCAGAAAGAATTGATTATTTGTGATAAACCTTCTGTACATGAAACATAAGGTTCATCACAAATAATCGATTCTTTCTGATTGTGTATTTACGAACAGACCTATTATTTTTTATGACTGTTCAAAACTTGTTTCAGTCTAATTTAAACAAGATAATAATTAACATTTACATCAGTATAGAGACTATGGAGTATCGACCTCAAAATTTTTTATAGCAGAAATGGATAGAGGATGAAAAGTTATGTTACTCTGATTTTTTTTAGATTTTTTAGGGACCGGGAAGTATTGCTAAAAAGTTTTGGCGAGGTCGGGTTCGAATCCACGTCCCTTTTGAGTCCTATCTTTTATTAAGAGAGGCGGCAAGAGGCGGCACTTTTTCTGAACTTTCAGTAATTTTTAAAAAACAGTTGCCAGGCTCTAAAAAACCTGAAAAAAAAAACAGAGTAGCATAACTTTGCACCCTCTATCCATTTCTGCAATAATAAAAAAAAAAAAAAAATGAGGTCATACTCCATTGTTGATTTCAAACAAGTTATATATGACTAAAAATTCAACAAGATTTCACACACTGATCAGCTTTTTCTGTGCAGAGCTATAGTCATTATTGAGAGCTGTTGATACTTTTGAATTAATTGAATCGAGACAATATCAGTTCATTTTGACGCTTCTCCGTTAATATATTAATAAAAAGTGTCAGTCAAAATATTAAAGTGTTAATAGCACGAATATTTATAAGCATTTGAATGCTATATTTCTTTTAAAAAAAAACTTCACTTGTCTATCAAGGCCTAAAGTTTGGTATATCAAGTGTTAGGGAAGGTAAATTTTTATAATAAAGACTTTGTAAGCCTTGAAACAAAATTGATTTTATAGTCAAATTATTATAACGTCAAGTTTCCAACATGTTTAATGTTTCTAATATTATTATACTGTGTAGTAACAGAATGTGTTGTTGGCCGATAGTAAGAACATTTTTGAGAGATTTAATATTAATTATTATTATATTATAGGTATATTACACATGACAATTGAGTCCCATATACTTTTGCAAGCTTTAATTCTTGCAACTTTATAATTTTATTTTACTGTTAATATAATTTGGAAAGTTATATAATATCAGTTACTCAAATATTTTATGTTTTATTCATTGTTCCCTATTAAAAAAAAAAAAAAAAAAACATTATAATTGCAATTATTATAAAAAAATAAATCATAAGATTTTCCTTGATTGCAAAGTGATATTGATATTTATTTAGCAAAGGAATTCTTTCACAATATATAACCAAAACCATATCTATGTTTTTGTTTTTTTTTTTAAAAACATGTATTGGATAAATAAGGAAATGTTGGAAAAAAATACATAATTAAAAGAAAACACAATTTTATCACCAAAAATATAAGTTGAATTATTTTAAAATGCACAACCCTCAACATGTAAGAAGATATTATAAATGTTACAATTACTTACACTATTCAAACCCTATTTTGAGTACACAAAGTTTTACATTTTATACATATTTCAAAAAGAAGTTTTGCTTAGTTGACACCACTAAAGCCCCATAATTAAGATAAAAAGATACAATATTTAAAGTGACTGGTTCCTTTTTCTTTTGGAACCGGCAAAGTTAGCTGACGTTAGTTAAATAAAGGGCTTTGTTGTATCAATCTTCAGAACAACTTAATGTTTATAGCCCGCCGCCTTTTTCCCATAATGAAACAAAATCTCCGGCCAAGACCATAGATTAATGAATAAGTAGAGGAAAGTGTAGACCCAAGGCAAATTGAATAAATAAGAAAACATTATTTTATAAGATCTAAATTTGAACAAAAGATTTTTTTTTTCTCATTAACACCATTTTGTTTATGAGACTTATAGCATTAAATTGACAAAAAATTTCAGAGCTTCAAGAGGTCAGGGGAATATCACACCGTTGAACATGTATATAAAACATGCAATTAACATTCCTAGACCTTGGGAAGTTCTGAATTTTTTTCAATTTCTGGCCATGAGACACAGAACACTCTGGTATGTATTTCATAAAAAAAAAAATGTTTGATAAAAATTAACCTTTGTTCCCTTGCAATAACCAATGACTCACAATCAGAAATGTATAGCTTCAATGACAGATGATGGAGTTTGGTTTGAGTTTTTATGAAATTTAATCTAATGCACAAAAGAGAAAAATTCTCAATGTTCTTTCTATACTGCGGTTCACATTTAACTTAACCTGTCATGTTTGTAACATGAACCTCAGTATATTCTAAGCCAGTGTGCAGTCTTCAATTTAAAGCAAAGTTGTTCACCATTTCTTAATGAACATGGGAAAACTACCACATCGGTCTGTAAATGAAATAAAATCCATAGGTTACGGTGTAAAAAAAAAAAAAAAAACAAAACAAAAAAAACATTAAAAGATTGATTTAAGTAATTCTGCATGAGCAGAGATAGTAAATGTGAAGCTGTCATGACAAAAAGTCAATTTTATAGCATGGGCACTTTTATTAAAGTGCATCAATAAAACTTAATTACGCTGTTGATTTGAAGAATTCCCATGTTTACAGTATAACAGATCTTAGTTTACCTCTAGACAGTTCAGTCTAGACTAAATGGCGCCAGATATCAGCCAATGAAAAGGCTAAAATGACTGCTGGCCACCTTTTCATTGGCTGATATATCTGGCGCCGTCTAGTCTACTGAACTGTCTAGAGGTTAACTAAGATCTGTTATACTGTAAAGAGAGCATTATGAATGCAAGGAGCATACAATATATACACGGTCTTTAGGTTGTCTTCCAAATTAAAATAAACAGAAATTACAGTCTTATACAGTTCAAACGAGTTAGGCTCTGGTGGCAGCCTTCCCGCCTCTCGTTGGTGTGGCTCGTACCTGGCTGCCTTCTTGACACACCTCACACACGAAGTTGCCGGCCGTCTTGGGCAGCTCTGCCCCCGGAGCAAGGCTGCAGCACTCTGCAAGAACCATGCAAACATTAGCAGCTATTACAATATTACAATAGACAGTAAGAAAAGAAAGCCTAGGTGGTGTATTTTGTCCTTGCATTGTGACCAAGTTAAAGGACGTATCTGTGGGTTTAACAACGTATTTTATGTTTAAAATAATCGTAAAACTGAAAAATTATAGTGGAATTAAAATATTGATAGGTTTTCCATAGCCTAGAAAAAAAATTGTTTATTTATTTGTTAACTAGTATATCAAAATAGTTAACAAACAAATGTGGCAACTGCGCATTGTAGTGGACGGGTATAGCAGTTGCGCGCGCACTCTGTTAACTAATACATACAACAGGGTTGCCACATACATATTAGTTAACAAATTAACAATTTTTTTCTAGACCACGAAAAACCTATCAGTATTTTAACTCTCCTATAATTATGCAGTTTTACGATTAGTTTAAATAGAAAATACGTTGTTAAACCCAGGGATACGTCTTTTAAGGATTAATGTCAGTGGGCTTAGTAAATGGTGAATTGAACCACTCTGAAAATTTCAGAAAATCTTCCTGACACCATGAAAAAATATACATTTTTTTTCCTATGAAAAAAATTAGACCAGATTCGGTGAAATTTTTGAGGTATTCAGCATTTAGATTAGGATTGTTGTAAATGGGGACTGCTGTGACTTTTAGTCAAATCAGTATCTTTTTCACACGAAAAAATTATTTACTCAAAATATTGAGCAATGGCCGTCGGTGATAATATTCCTTAAGGAGGAAAGAGTTGGGCATTCCTTTTTTTTAGTTATGTTTACTTGTGAATAGCTAGCAAAGTATTTGTATAAGAATCAAATTAAGGGTAAGATAATATGCCCAACGTTAAAAAAATTCCCACACATGAAAATTATGAAACATATCTTAAAAATTTCTTCTATACCCTACCAGTAGCTAAAATATCAGGTACACAAATTTGATCTAGTTATTTATTTATAAATTTTTAAAGTTGACTATGTAGTTTAACATGGAAGTTCCATTTCTTCAATTTAAAGCAGTCAGCTTTAAAAATTCATAACTCAAAAACTTGGTCGAATTAGTATACCTGATATTTTAGCTACTGATGGTTTTTTTTTGTGATTTAATTATATATTTTTTTACTGGACACCATCAAAATAAAGTTGATTTAATATCTAATGATCATAGTAATGCCATCAGATGCCAGTTTTTTGAAAATTAAAAGAGAGACAAAAAGAAAAACAGAAAAAGTCACCTTGTAAAAATGAAACACTTTCACTTTCTTTTTAACAAATTGTTTTTAGCTTATTTCCCAATATCCAAGACACTTTCGTACTTTTCATCAAATAAAAAGAAAGACCCAAGAAAGAAGCTTAGTGTAAGTTGGCCCAGAGAGAAAGAGAAGATAACCTGGTAATATATTTTTATTATACGGTAGTTGTGTCCCAATCCCCTGTATAATTATTTCATTTTAGATTACCCTTTGTACTTTGTAGCCTTGCATGATGATAGTTTTTAAAGAATGTTTTATTATATAATAAATATTCTTTGTCACATTTCTCTTTTCTATAAAATTTTGTACCACAATTAAATCTAGATGTTTTTTTTTTGTTTTGTTTTTTAGTCAAAAATTAAAACAAAAGACAATTTTTGCAACACAATTAATTAAATCCAGATATTTTTTAGTAAAAAAACAAGAACACATTGTTAATATAAAAATAAAAGCCCATGAAGAGTGCTGCCACCTGGTGATCCATGCTAGTACCTGCATGCATCCACTTGTCACAGACGCTGCAGCTGAGCATGGCGGCGAGGTCTGGTTTGCGGAAACACCGATAACACAGCTGGCAGAAGCTCCCCCTGCGCCATAGCCTGCACACAACACCACCCACACGCGGTTAGCTCCATGCACACGACGACACAGTTAGCCACACATGCACAATACGGCACGAGGAGGACACTACTTACTTAGAGCACGGCATACACAGAGTCTGGGCATACACTCTGGCACCCTTTTCTCCTTTCTTAAACTGGAAACATAAATAAAGACGTACAGAATTTCAGAGAGAGAGAGAGAGAAAAAAAAAAAAAAAAAAAAAAACAGTTAACAAAATCATACTAAAAGCAACAACAATAATATAGCAAAAAATTGTTTAAGTTAAAATTGCTATAGTAGATCTGGCTGCCAGTCAAAGTCTACTACTCACAATGATTTTAATCATTGTTAATATAATGTCTGTCCGATAGAGCTTTATTCATTGTTAAATTTTGGTTGATACAGTATCTGATTTCGCCACCAGAGCAGAGAACGTAATGGCATTGTTGGCGGTAATCAACACATCTAATTTTAAAATTACCTGTCATTTCCCATGAAGATGTAAATCAACAATAATTGTCCCATATTATTCCTTTCACCAGACAAACATACCGGTAGCCAACAATACTTTATTTATAGTTTATAAACAATGAGCAGAAGATTTTGCTGCCAATGCTAGCCATAGATATACATAACTTCAATGGCGATCACACTTTTAATTTAAGAGAAGTATCAGTAAAAAAAATACTAGAATAGAAAAGAAGAGAAATAATTTTGAACTTGAAAAAATATGGAAACATACAATAACATTTAATAACTAAAAAAATATAATATAAAAACACTTGCTAGTTTTCTATTTTAGTCTTACCTCGTGTTGCCACTGGGGTGTAATTTTGTCCGGGGAGGCTGGTGGGGAGACAGGAAGGGCCTCCGCACCACCGGGGTCCAGGCTGCCACACGACCCACATACCGCACACTCCTGGCAGTGCCACCGACCTATGGGGACCTTACGTAGTCCAACACAGTAGATGTGGTACCTGAATGAACAATAAAACCCAGCTTAAATATTTACTCTCAATCATTTTACAAGCAGTAAAATCAAGTATTGTACCAAGTTATAACTGATATGAAAAAGTATAAAATATTACATCTTTTGTCTTACTGTTATCTAATTTTCATTACGTTTCAGTTTTGGCCAGTAAGCCTCATTAAGTTGTAACAAAACAGTGACTAACTAAACATTGTTATTACTGCAGGATAGAGAACATCATTTTCAGCATAGATTTGTTACCTAGCAAAATAAAGAGAGCCTAAATCTACTGCATTACTGCCATTCCTAGAAAAAAATCCAAGCCAACACAAGGGTATGAGAAAAAAGCAGACTTACCCTCGGTCGCACATGTCACAGAAGAGCATCTTGTCTTCGTCCGCTGGGTCCTTGCATTGGATGCACGTCTTGCAGTCAGTGCATTGCCAGGCGTAGCGTCGAATGTGGGGCAGCATGTCGGTGCTCAGTCCCAGGCAGCCCAGATGACCTGCAAGCGGAGTAGATGTTATTATCAAATGCCACTCGGGAATGCAAATACTATGTTAAAGTATCAAAAATTTATAATACTGATGATAATAAGAGTAGCTAGATGTCTATGTAAGCAGTATTCAATGCTAGTAAATGAAGTGTAAGTACAAAAAGTTGATGTAGCTTACCGTTAGAGCTGCACTGTGCACAGCTGACCATGCTGTCTGGGTGGTTACCGGGCAGAGAGCACACCTTGCACTTGCTGCCCGGAGCCGGCCCGTTGCCTGCAGAGCTTGCAGGAATGTCCTGCTCCGGCTCAGCGGCCGTCGAGCCCGTTTCCTCTGTGTCCTGAGTGCCTTCGCTGGACGAGCTGCTGCTGTGAGCACGAACAAGCAAGGTGTCATAGAGACAGACAAAATATCATGCAATGATTTTTTTTCTTGGGTCATTAACAGTCTACATTGGTTTCCCAAGGTCCCCAATACCAATTCGATTAGTCAAAGTACACATCTACTCTTGTGAATTAGATTCCACTAGTCAAAGTACACACCTGCTCTCGTCAGAAGAGGAAGAGTCCTCAGAATCTGAAGGACTGCCCTCCGAGCCCCTCTCATCGTGCTCATTGGGACGCAGGGGACCATACAGAACGGTGCTCACTGGCAAGTAGCGAAGCTCAGCCGGAGTGTACCTGCACATATACGAGGTGTGAATGGATTGTAAATCCTCTGAATGAGAACCAGAGTGCAAAATAGGAGACAATTTCTGCAAGTAATGCCCCTCACCCTCATTTTTTTATACAAAAAGTTGAATAGACACATTTTCCAAATATTTTATAGAAATATGGATGATGAATACAGTATAAATATTCTTATTTTTGAACACTACCAACAGTTTTCTCGATTTTCTTTAGTAATAGAAGATATACTGTCTAATGTTGTTTTTTAATTGATTGTATCCATTAGTATTCATTGTATTTCATACCTTGATAGTTTTATGAATTATTGTTATTTTGATGTTGTTTTTATGTTATGTAATTTTAATGTTATTATTAGGAATGACGTAATCCATGTTGTACCTGTACAGCCAATTGATTGAATAAATGAATTGAATTGAATAGAACTTTCAAAACTCTCACCTTTTGTAGAAGTCTGTGAACTGTCCTGGGATGAGAGCCACGGGGTATGTTCCCAGCTTGGGGGTCTCCTTGGTCATGGCTCGCACGCGCGACTGAGGGAACTGCACGGACAGAGTCTGCAGGTCACAGCAGCAACGACGTTCCTCCCGACGGTCTCTGTTCAGCGAGGCGTTCCATTTGGCCGCAGACTGCATGGCCCTCGCCTTCTGATCCACCTGCCGACCTCGCTCCCCACTGGCGGCCGCAGCAGCTGCAACACAAGCAACATAAGATCGATGACAGGACAATGCCAGCAAGGTATTTGTCACATATCAGGTCCACAGTCTCCTAAGGGGAAGGTAACATGGATCAGCTGATTGATGTACGTAGTCCAATTTGATTAACATGTAAACCTTAGCAGACACACAATCATTCTGAAATTTTTTGAGAGACAGATTTTAGTAACTAAAAGCCACAGAAAAAATTTCAAAACAATTGTTTGAGCCTATATTTAGTTTGGTTCTCCATGGGAAAGCATATGCTAAAAATTTAAAAAATTAATATAGGCTCGAATAATTGTTTTGAAATTTTTTCTGCGGCTTTTGCACTAAAATCTGTCGCTCAAAAAAATTTCAGAATGATTAAAATTTATATGAAATTTGTTTACCTGCATGCAGTTATCCAGCACGGTGGTCTATTTGTACCGATCCTCAATAACATACGCTGATATTATTTTCAATGACCTAACTAAGATTGAGGCATAATTAAAATAATACTGAATTTCTGGAGACATCAAAACAAGTTTGAATGAACTCACCCTTCTGTTTGCCGGACACCTCTCTCGCCTGCTTGTCCCGCTGGGCTCGGCGGAACTCCTCGTACTTCTCCTGGAAGTCCGCAGACATTATGTCGAGCACCTCGGAGCTCTGCACTGCCGTTATGCCTGAAATATCAATGATAACACGTTCACAGTGCCCCTCATATTATCAAATAATGTTATTTCTTTTTCTTTTTACTTATAATTTTTTTACTACAGTACATGTTTAAAAATATAAAATAAAATAAATACAAATAAATAATAAAAATAAAATTGACCTGATAGATGAAACTTAATAATTTCAAATTTTTCAGATATACACATTCCTAATACAAACCAACCAATTTGATAATATTTGAAATAAAATTAAGCACCCTAGTTTAATTAATTTAATTCGGTTTAAACTATTAATTTTAATAACTGATGGCAGTGTTGCAGTTGTGACTGTACTGTAATTGAACAAATTTCAGGGCTTTATTTGAATTACAAAAATTTGCTAGTTTACAATGAACTAAAATCAAACAAATCTTAGGCCTGCATTTTGATTCTACTTATAATATTAGCTCGTTTACAACAACTTTTACATCTGTGTTATACAAATCATGACCTGTAATTTATGTGTTCATTGCATTTATTGCATCGTGTATAAAAGGGCTAAAATAAATATAAATGAATGTATAAATAAATGAATGCATAAATAAATAAATAAATAAATAAATAAATAAATAAATAAATAAACTTCTAACTCACCCAAGTCACACATGGCCTCAGACACTAAGCCTCTCTCATGCAGGAACTCTCTCTCCTCTGGCTCAACTGGACGTCTCTTTAAGTCCGGGTACTTGCGCTTGAAGGACTTGATGCCGAGGTACTGGGTCACTTGCTCCTGAATCATGAAGGACTCGGCGAGGCGGTCGTTGAGAGGCCACTGGTACTCGACAAGCGACTCTGCGACAATCTCCAACTCCGGCATCGTCTGTATGGCAAACTAAACAGGAGGTGAGCATCTGAGCTCCATCAAGACTGAAAGACGACTTACCCTTTTACGAGGAGTGGGCTCTACAGAGTTTGGGGGTCTGCTCTGCTGGCTGTCGTCAGCACTTGCACTCATCCGTGTGTCTTCGTCTTGTGGCCTGGTCGGAGGCTCTCGAACAGGCTTAGCCTTGGGAGTTTTTGGAGCCCTCTCTTTCTTAGCTGGCTTAGCTGGCTTGGGCTTTTCAACAGGCATGACTAAAACTTCTGGAATTTCTTCTGGCTTTACAAGTATCGGTACTTCCTCTAGGGGCGGTGCAGCAATTACGTCTTCTGGTTTTATTTCAGGTTGTACCACTACAGGCTGAAATTTTAACTGGTTAGTTTTTATATTTTGTTTAATAGAAAATATTATGAATAAATAAGAAAAATAAATAAACAGATCAAATTTAAAAATACAGTAGGAAAAATTTAAAAAGTCATGAGAAATAAGTAAAGAAATAAATATCAAATAAGATTTATTCTCTAAATTGTGAAACACATAATTATATCACCCAATTGCATAGAAAAGGTTTAACTTTAGATCGAGTTAACTTAGTATCAAAATAAACAGAGTTAAAACTGGTTTAAAGTTAAACTTCATAATACATGATTAAAAATCACTACTGTAACAATAATTACCTGAATCTTTTTTTTCCTGCCTCTTTTTGGTTTTTCTTTGATTTCTGTATTTTCCACGCTAGGTACATTATTATCTTTATTGTCTTTGTTGCCATTATCCTTGCTGTCTTTATTATCTTTGATATCTTTAATAACCTCCACCTCATCCTCCTCAGGTCTCTCCTTAGCCTTACGAGGTCTTTTAGGCCTCAACATATCTGGGTTGACTTCAATGGGTTTTCTGGGACGTCTCTTACGTTTGGGTTTACCATCATCTTCTTCGTCGTTTGGTTTTTCCTGTACCTCTTCCTCGACTATCATTGCCTCTCCGTCATCCAGTCCTGTACTTTCTTCAGGACTTTCTGTCAGGCTGAGAACTTCTGGCTGTCGTGGTGGTGTTTCCACCTTGCCGAACATTCCAAGAACTTGAATATCGTCAGAAGAACTTGAGTCTATTTGTTCTGTGACTCTAGACAGACCAGGATGTGACGGAGAAGCGCTATGATATTCAGAGTGACGTTTGACTTTGATGACGTTAACGTCATCTGTCTCATTGGTGTTAGACTCGTGAGGTGTTGCTTGAGAATGAGACGGTCCTGCAGGAACGGTGGTCACAATAACTCCAGCTTTCCTCAACTGTTCCATGAGGGAAGCACTGGATGATGATAATTCTCTACTTGGCCCAGCTTGAGCATGCTTTGGTGCTGGAATTGCAGGATCTGCTCTGTCATTGGCAGGTGACTTCTTACGCTTCTTTGGTCTCTTACCAGGATCATTGGGAAACTTGTCTCCCGGGGCAGTACACAGACTCTGTGATGGACCTGACTGCGACGGTTCAGATGGACCAGCAGCGACTAACTGTTGCTCATTAACAGAAGAAGATCTGCTTGTGTCACTGGGTCTGTGTGAATCCTGATTACTGCCAGGCTTTTGTGAAGATGACGAAGAAGGTTGCGGTGTTGTTGATGGAGGACTTGCTAAACTAGAGCCAACGTCAGACTGTACAGCATTTTGTTGCTCATTTGCTGGTGATACTTCAATAGTTCTATGTAGTGGTGATGATGTCATTGTACTCTGACTAGGGGGACTGAAATTATTACGATTGAGACGGGGCCTGCTACTGCTGACTCCCGCTGGTCTAGGAGCACTAGAGAGAAGACCTCGTAAGCCAGACGTTGTGCTGCTAGCACCACCATTTGTGGAATCTAGGTCTCTAGAGAGGGGAGCTGCGTTGGCACTAGTGCTGACTTGGGGATCTCTAGACAGTCTTGAAGCCAAGAGCCCTCCCGGCCTGACACTGGTTGAGATATGTCCAGCTGAGCTATCCACACTTGATGACACTCTGGAAGGGAAATGGGGAGGCCATGAGGTGGACACAACTCGTTGCTGTGATGTGCTTACTTGACCAGGCTGCTCTTCTTCTGTGGTGCTCACTTCTTCTCCAGTATCGGCACTCTGGTCCATCGTTGTGCTGTCTGGGCCTACATTGCCATGCCTACTTGAAGCACCTGCTTCATTTTGAGACGATATCATCTGCTGTCTTGGCATCAGACCTGGCATGATACGCCCTGATGCTGATGATACAGTAAGCTGCTGAGCCAGCACCGACATTCTTGCTGGTTCTGGAGGACGTTGTCGTTGTGTTGCAGAAGATACCGACAATTGTGCAGAGCCTCGTTCTTCATCTGACGATCTCGTTGGACGGTCTGCTATGGCTGACAAAGCGGGCTCGGCACTAGACTCTGCCTGAATTGAGGCAGACTCCTGTTCCCTGGAGGATACAGGAGCTGCCGCAATAGGTCCACTTGAAGATGACATTTCATTTTCAGCCTCTTGAAGTCTGCCAGAAACAGAGGAGGGAAGTTGCTGGCTTGATGGACCAGCCACTTGAGCACCTGGTAACCTCTCTGTCGCTCTCGGTGAAGAAGGAGAGTCAGGCCGTTGTGCAGACTGTACGGTACTTGAAGACATGCCTACTTCTTCTTGAGAGTCATTAGAGCCAGAAACATCAACTCGGCTTTGAGCTGAAGAGGAATGACCTGCCACAGAGTTACGACAAGACACAGGCCTTACAGTCTCTCTCTGAGATACAGAAGAAGACGCAGGGATGGAAGATGTGAGTGTCTCTACTGCCGACACTTCATTCAAGTCATCTGATCCCGAGACTGTGGCTGAGAATCGTTGTTGACGAGAGGGGCCTGCTTCAGGCTCGGCAGCGACTGAACAAATCTCAGCACTGGAGGCTAACTCAACTGAAGCACTGGCCTCTGCCTCTTGTGAGTTGGCTTGTGACTCTGAAACATCTACTTCTTCAGATTGAGGCTGGCCACTAGACGTCAATATTTCTTCCTCTTCGTTTCCTTCCACTACTTCCTCCTCTGGTGAATCAGAAATATCAGCTTGGTGGGAAGAAGATAATTGTTGGTTGCAAGGACTTGATTCAACGTCTTGTGAGATTCTGCGAGACTCTGTGACGTCAACTTCTTGTGACGTTGATGGCTGTCCACTAGATGTCAGCACTTGGTCACTTGCTTCTTCAGAGTTCCTCTGTCTAGAACCACAAGGCTCAGTGCCAGCTACTTGCAGTGTGGAGGAACCTGCCTCAGCCTCCTCTGCTACACCTTGATCTTGAAGACCCGATGAACCAGCCTCTGCCTCTTGAGCTGCACTTCTGTCTTGTGAACCCGAGACGGCAGCCCCCTCAGACTGTATCTCCGAACTGGAAGCACCATCCTCTACATCTCCACTCGCAGACCCAGTTACTGTTTCTTGCTGCTGCCCATTTTCCTCCTCACCGAGTTCAAGTTCTTGAGAATTACTTGGAGATACACAAGCACTCTGTTGTTGTGTAGTTGAAATTTCTCTCGCCTCAGATACTTGATCACTGGATTGACCAGCTCCAACAATGCTTTGTGATCCAGACACTGCAGGTTGAACTGATGATAAGAGCTGCTGATTGGAAGATCCAGCCTCCCCATCATCTGAACTACTTTCATAAGAGAGTAACATTTCCCATGACTTTTGTGGGTGTCTTAAAGTTGCCTCTGCTTCTTGTGAATTACTCTCAGATATTGCAAGTTGTTGAGGATTAGTAAGTTGGCCACTAGATGTCATTGCTATTGCATCTTGGGAGTTACTCTCAGATGAAATATCAAGCTCCCAAGGATGTCTTGTCGTTGATAGTTGGTCCGCCACACTCACTTCTGGTTCCTGCAGACTGCTACGATCTTGAGACCCTGATACATCAGCTAACTCTAGTAATGGCTCAAATGCTGTTGCGTCAGCCTCAAAGTACTCATCAGAACTGGAAGACTTGGCATCATCTTGACCAACTAATGCAGAAGAAACAGCTGGTTGGACAGATCTCCCTGCCGCAGTTTCACCACTAGAAATGCCTGCTTCTTGGTGTGAAGACTCTGCAATTCGACGCTCACCTCTTCCATTTCCAGTTGTTGACGTTAATGCTTCTCCATGTACTTCTACAGCAGGGGTTGGGTCAGCGGAGGAAACTGGAGCGTCAACCTGACGACTGGGACCTGCCTGCTCGACAGCGTCAGAAGTGTCGGGAGAGAGGGAGCGAGGCTTGGGCTCCTCACCACTCCCTCGGTTTTGACGACCATTACTGCATGAAGATGAAACTTCACTCTCCTTATTCATATCTTTAGATTCATCATCAGACGAGTCCGACATGATTGTTGATTTCTTTACTTAAAAATCTGAAAATAAGAAATGGATTACAATTTAGAACAATACAGTAATATGCATATATGCATATAGAAGGGTGGGGGAATAACTATGTACAGTACTGTACCGCTGCTGCACTGTAGAAGGGATTTTTTGTCATACTGTATAGTGGACAGTAATTAAGTACCGGTATTTTCAGAAAATAACTGCTCTATGTGCACAGAATGCATTGAACTTGGTTCAAATCAGATGTCCCCCAGCATTAATAAAATTAAAATAATAATATTGGACTAAGAAGTAAAAAAAAATATACATATATAATATATACATAATTATATTGGTCTCGGCGCTCGGCTAGACAAGTTTTTGTAGGATATTCATCAGTTCAGGATCATAGGTTAAAGGTTAGAGACTAGAGTTAAAAAATTGTAGAACTGGGTGGGGGGAAACACATAAAAGTTAGCATTTCAATTATACTTTTTGACACTGTATGTACGTATGCATATCATGCATAAAATGGAAATAAAAATGTTAAAATTACTCTAAAAAACAAGGAAACATGCCGATAACAGGCATGTTGATTAAAATAAAAGCGTTATGATACATTTTATTATCAGAGTAAAACTAGGCTACGGGACTAAATTCTTGAGACTTCTACTTGTGGGTCAACACAGGCCATCCCAAGTCTCGACGATGGCTCAGCCTAGTTATGTTTTACGAGGTGATGGAAGCATTCTGGCTTTTTATGAAATTGAAATAAATAGTTAGATTTTATTGAATCTTAAATAATGTTTCTAATAATACGGTAGATCACTCACCAAGCAACGATAAACATTTTTTCACCGACATTCAACGACACCAAACAACGCGAAGCCAATGGGCGTTTGTGTTTCACAATTTTGCCGGCAGCGGCTCTGATGACGCAGCGGGAAATTCAAAAGACGCAAAAAAAAAAAAAAAGTAATTCGCATTTTTTTTTTTTTTTTTTATCTTCACAGAAGTTCACAGCTGACGTAACGACGTAACGAGAACTTTATTTTCTTCGTTCATAAAAATAGATTTTGGCTTGGTTATGTGATGGATACAGCAGATCAGCAAAGTGTAAGCAATGGCCAACTTTGTGCCGAAGATGTAGATGTCGAAATACTGCCGCTTATCTACGAAATTCTCAGAGGGTAAGATATTAAAAAAAAAATTGTCCGTAGGGGCCATGGGGCCCATAGGCATTTGAAAATTCATTTAAGCAGTACACACTAACAATAAGTACAGTACGTACATACATAATTAACCATTAACCTCTTCTCAAACATTCTGACAAACTCTCCTGTATGCATAAAATGTACCACTTATTGCTCTCTGTTCTATTCCAGAATTGAGCGAGAATCGCTTGATGTAACTCAGAAGCCTAGAGAGTCGCAGGACACAAGCCTCAAAGTTCTAGAGCTGCAAAAGAAGCTGAACCAAGTCAGGGACCAGGTATGCATAATTATAAAACTATGAAGATTTGCTTAATGACCTTGAGAAAAATTATGTAATATCTGCCATTATTACAGTACAGAGCTTTAATCAGAACTGCTGGCAAAAACTTTAACAAACTGGTTAATAACAGATTTTATGGTATATTTTACCAACATACACTGTCCTGTTACATACTGCAGTGGCTTTGTAGGGATGTTTTAGGGCAGTCGCCTTAATTTTTTTCTCATGGACAGACTGTTTCTAAATATTTAAATATACAGTATAACAGATCTTAGTTTACCACTAAACAGCTCAGTAGACTAGACGGCGCCAGATATATGAGCCAATGAAAAGGCTAGAATGTCAGCTGGCCACCTTTTCATTGGCTGATATATCTGGCGCCGTCTAGTCTACTGAACTGTTTAGTGGTAAACTAAGATCTGTTATACTGTAGCTTCAACTTTATTAAAGAGAAGATGATTAAAGAATATTGTTCCCGTTTTTTTCAATTTTTAGTAACATCTTTTGTAATTGTGATTCTTTTTTATTTATTTTGTTACAGATCCGGAAGCTTCCTGGAATTGAATATAATCGTGCAGATCAATTGAAGCAACTGGACAC
The DNA here is from genome assembly GCA_949825025.1 of Siphlonurus alternatus. Taxonomy (NCBI): domain Eukaryota; kingdom Metazoa; phylum Arthropoda; class Insecta; order Ephemeroptera; family Siphlonuridae; genus Siphlonurus; species Siphlonurus alternatus. Next base: position 40,275,319 of record OX463779.1, read on the forward strand.
TCTTCGCAAGCAATTACGACTGAAACGTGAACTATTATTAAAGTATAGAAATATGTGCTCATTTGAAATGCCAAAAGCATAAGTTGTCAAAAATGCCTTTTTTTCGTGCATTGTTACGCTATCTTTCAAATAGCGAAGAACTTGTTTATAAACTTTCTGAGTCTAAACCAGTGAGACGTGCAGCTCAGTTAGCTGTAAGTTTGTTTCATCGCAGTAAGCTGCAATCAATTGAATTTGAAAATTCCCCAGCAGGAAAAAGAATGACGAAGTATCTTGAGAGATTGGCTGATAGATTAAAGGCTATTGATGCAAATCAGAAATCTCAGAAGCAGTAAACAGAGTATTTGTGAGGGTAAATTATAAAAAGAATCATGCTACACAGAATGTGGGACAAAGAGCCTCTTATTCCAACATCTTACACTCCGAGGTACCAACAGATACTTAAGTCTGTACCTCCGCACTTCTACTTAAAGGAACTTTTTAAGCAGCTGATTACACCCCTCTTTCCCTCCCCCCGGTATGGTCCCTTCACCTTCTTTGAGCTAATTGTCCCGTTCTTGACTTACGTTAGTTTGATCCTACTCTTCTCCTACTTCAGATCCGCCCACTCCTCCCTCTCAGCAGCTATCTTTGCTCTCTCGGCATATGTGATTGTTGTTCCCATTATAACTTATGTTATGTGCCGTTTGGGTAAAGCTAGTCTAACCTATTTAAAAATTCTCTCTGTACTCAGTTCATCTCTAATTGGAGATCTGCTTGCATTACTAATTCCTCTGACGGTATCTCATGAGGTTTCTCTGAGAAGTCATGTCCCGTTTCTGCTAGCCATGACTGTGTTTGGAGGCCTCGCAACAGCCAGAGTGGTGATAGTGTTAGTGGTGGCCCTTCCCGTGCCGATCATGAGACTATTGGTAGGAACATCAGTGGCTCTTATCAACCTCTTGTTTCTCCTCTACCTACACTTTGCTTTCATGCACCCAACATTTAAATATGGTATTGGAGCTTACAGGTCTACTTTTTGAATGAGCTAATAGTGATTATGATTATTAGTGTAGCATTTTATGTATTAATGATATTCTAAATAATAATTATTGTAAGAATTAATGGTAGTTTTGTAGATTTATGACAAGATATGTACTAACTAAATTTGTTCAATAAATCAAGGAGAAATGAAAAATTTGACAAATAAGTTCAAGGATGTTTTTTATTTGAGAGATCAATCTGATGACAAATACATCCAGTTAAAATAAAATAAATCTAAAATCTATTTTGTATTCCAACAGTACTTTAGTACTGTAATGTGATGACATTTAAAACAGGGATAAAATAGTACTCCGTACTAAAGGGACATTTTAATAATGTGAAACCAAGAGCCTACATTTTCCTTTGCATCCCAGCAGATAAACAGGATTTTTTGCAAAATTAACTTAAGGATTCGTAATTGGTATGGAAATATTTCATATTCTAAAGTAGGTTGTCACTGATATACTGTAATCTTAAGGTAGAGATAATACGGATCAGCTGGTCCAATGCTAAAAAAATCCCATTCATAAAAATTATGAAAAAAATTTAAAATGCTCTCCTCTACATCCCCTATCAGTGGGTAAAATATCAGGTATTCAAAAACGAGCTAGTTTTCGAGTTATTAATTTTTAAAGTTGACTCATTTAACATGGAGAAATAGAACTTCCATGTTAAATTGGTCAACTTTAAAAATTAATAACTCGAAAACTAGCTCGTTTTTGTATACCTGATATTTTACCTACTGATAGGGGATGTAGAGGAGAACACTTTAAATTTTTTTCATAATTTTTATGAATGGGATTTTTTTAGCATTGAGCCAGCTGATCCGTATTATCTCTACCTTAAAATAAAAACAAATAAACTATGATGGTGTTCTGTTACATAACTCAAAATGAAATGACAAACAGCACAATAAAAAATTTGGCATTATGCAGAAGAACTCCAATTAAAAAAAAAAAAAAAAAATCTTATTAGCAAAGCTTACAAAATAAATATGATCTATATTTTAATTCTAAAATAATTTTTTTAATCAATTAACATTTTAACAATCAAAAAGTGCTTGAAGCAACAGGAGTGAACATGTTTATAATATGTGCATCATGCAAAACTGTCACTGGGACTTATATAATACACGATTTTATAATACCAAGCATTTGATATATTTTTACCACAATTAAAAACTATTTTTCAATAAAACTAAAGTATGAAAACTCAATACTTTATAAAGAAATCTCTATTTTGTGCAAGAAGAGTTTTGTTTCTTTTTTTTTTGTACTACTAGAACACACAACACTCCAATATTTAAGAGTGAGAAATTATTGATCTTGTTGTGATTGAATAAAAACAATTTTAAAAATACAATAAATTAACTACTGTAGTGTAGTTTGTAGGTTTCACATTCAGAAATGTTTATAAAAACTTAGTAGAGAGATGATATGAAACATCTATGGATTAAAATAATGAATACCGGCAAGGACATATTTTTAGGGATAAATTTACGTTTTTCCTGGGCGGTTTGTCCCAGAGTTCTGCTCTGTGAGTGGCTTCACTGTTGGGCCTGGGGGACTTGCTGTGCGGTCAGCCGAGGAGCGGCCCCGCCCACCTCTACGTCCTCTTGTCTTACGTCCTGTGCGATGCGGAGTGTTCTCACGCCTCTCTACTTCAAACTGGCCCGTCGCCCCACCTTCCAGTGTAAGCTGCACAAGGAACAATGTTTTATAAGCAACTGATAGTGACCTGACAACTATAAAGTCAGCAGAAGATATCTATGATAAGTTCTATTTAGTTTTAGAGCTAAAAATTAGCAAACATAACTTTACATTCAATTATCAAAGAATATTTCCCCCATGGTAATAGCATTGATTTATCACTATCGTCATCTCATGAAGGAAAATTTTCCAATCTAAAAAAAAAAAAAAAATAAACTTCCACCAACTTAAAGGAGGGGATTGGCTTCAGGGGATCACCTACCCCTTGAGGCACTCAGTATATAGCAATACAGCACTGCATGGAGAGTGTTAGTTTAAGGGGATTGAATTGAATTGATTGATATATTGACTTCGGGTCTGTGGACCAAGCAGTCATTGCCCATAAAAGTTAGTTTAAGGGGAAGGTGACACTGATCAGCTGATCGATGTAGTCCTATTTGATTAACATGTTAACTTTAGCTTTAGCAGACACAGAAATTCTGAAATTTTTTTGAGAGACAGGTTTTTGTACCTAAAAGCCATAGAAAAAAATCCAAAACATTTTTTTTTATTAATTTTTTAAATTTTTAGCATAGGGCTTTCCCATGAAGAGCCAAACTAAAAAATTAATTAAGAAAAAAAAAAAAATGGATCAAATTAAAAAAAAAAAAAAAATCTATAGCTTTTAGGTACTAAAATCTGTCTCTAAAAAAAATTTCAGAATTTTTGTGTGTCTGTTAAGGTTTACATGTTAATCAAATAGGACTACATCAATCAGCTGATCCGTGTTACCTGCCCCTTAAGTCTTCTCTATCACTCTATCACTCCCTCTGGATATTTTCTGACTACGCCCCTGGTAAACATGGAGTACCTGTGATGAAGATGGTGCAGTCAAAGGAGTGCCAGCGGGTGCTGGAGAGGGAGTATTAGCGGCAGCAGCTGCAGCTGCTAGCTGTTTTTGCATCTTGTTTGGCTTTGGCCGTGGCAACTGAGCCCCTGGGCTGGCATGAGGGATCAATCGCAGCACATTGCCTACTGCTTTGGTACGACCCTCTCGGAACACCTGCATGGAGGTAATGGTAAATTAAATTGCACTTTGAAACTTAGCCAAGTATCAGCCTCACCATTCTTTGATTGGGCTTCAAATACTCTGGGTGCTTGATGAAACGGAAGTGCACGAGGGCTTTATCTCCCGTACGCAGACACTCTGCGGACATTGCCAGGATGGAGGCTGTCTGTCTGATACTTCCACAGTGCACTGAAACAGCCAGAGTGTGAGGGAGACCAATAGAGATCACATAATCCAGTAACTATTTTTTTTTAAATATGTATTGAGTTGAGGATGATTCACGGAAGAGTTATACAGCTTTCTCACTATCGCTAGCCTAATTCAATGACACTAAACGTTGTTAGTGAGTAACCAGGATAACTCTCTTCTCTAATCTCACTTACCTATTAAAAATTTATGTGCTCTTTTCCAGAGACTTCACTCAGCATGCTACTAGCCAGGATTGAACTCAAGTTTGTTCTTCATTGCTTAGTCCATGAACCAATATCACATAGATATGATAAATATGTGTACAGTAAAAACTTGTTATTAAGTAACTTGTTATAAGGTAAAAACTCGATATTGAGTAACGAAGTAAAGGTCCCGTAAAAAATAATTAGTATTGCAGGTAAAGGAAAAATTTTATATAAGGTATACTCAATATAAGGTAAATCCAATTTCCTGGGTCCCTTGACTTGATATAATAACATTAATAACAAGTTTTTATTGTATTATAAAAGCAATAACATACAGTATTTTCAGAGTTGTTGCATTGTGATACCTCTCACAATGAGTTTTTTCCACTAAATATACACATAAAAATAACAAACTTATTGAGTAATTGCCAAGTATTTTTAGGACAGCTGATGGTGCAGACGTTTATGAGAGTAGAATTACACAGACTACATGATTTATGTTAATCTTTTGCCAATAAAACTCAAATAAGATGAGGATAGACTTACCCATGGCCTGGTAGCGAGAGCTAATGGTGGTTGGATGGTGAAGTACAAGAATTTCTCCCTCAAACTCCCAGCAGGCAGTTGGGTTGAGAGCTGGTGATACCATCACCATTCCCTTACGTAGGTGTGAGCGCTTTATCTGAAAAGAATATGTGACATGCTAATAAGGATAAGAAAACTAAACCATAATATAGTGATGACAATTACTGTGATTGATTCTAGGCATTGGTTTTGACATTGTTTCGAATAAAGACCTAGTTTATTGGTAAAATATTTGAGACTGCCAGCTTTAAAATTGACTCTTTGACTTTCTGATAAAGTCTACCTTTCAGGTGTTGTGATAAGGAATATATAGCTCTTATCGAAAAGTCAAAGAGATGGTTTGAAGCTGACAGTGTAATTTGATAAAAGCTTTAATTTCAACAACTTTCCTATGAAGTAGTAAGAATTTTTAACAAATATTCTACTAAATGGCTACCAACCAATTAACAGTGCCATGAAGGTTGTTCGTTCGACGCCTCAGAATATAAGTGTCATATAAACCACAAAATTTTGAAGCAATTAAAGAGGAGTCAGCGAGTTGAGTGCGCACACACTACTGCGCATCATAATCATCAATCATCAATGACGTCACGTGCGATGCTCATCTGCAAGTTTTTGCATGTGTACACGTGAAAAAGTTTCGTCGGCTCCTCAAAAGCTGCGCAGTAGAAATGTATGCAATGTTGCGCAATACGAGCATCTGCTGAAGTTATTAGTGGTATTGATCAGCTGTTTTAACCGGAACATTTGAAATAAAAATTTGCCTCGGATTTTGGTATTGTATCAGAATTTTCTCAAGATTTTTATGAAGAGCTAATAAAGGTTATGACACTTTCTGATTCACCATAATATGTTCTATCTTTGAATATTTTTTACACACATTTTACGGGAGATTGCGAAAGAAATTAGAGCTCAAATAAAAAAGAAAGTTCGAGCGTTAGCATGGAGTAGATGGACGAAGTCATCGACTTTTAGACCCAAATGCTCAGAATTTTTACGAAGGACGGTCTCAACTGATTTCAGATCCTTATTTATGGTGCTCTGAAGTAACTTTTTACATGCAAGAGAATAAGATTTACCATCGGTCAATTTTTCGCTCACTCTACTTTAAAAACCTAATGCTTCATTTACATAGGGTCTAAAATTGCACCAAAACTTTGTGGTTTATATTACACTTATATTCTGAGGCGACGTATTGTGTTGGCAGTTCCGTACCTTCTTGAGGGCGAATGAGGCAGTCTGCCCACTGCGGACCTCTCTCACAGGCATTCTCTTACGGTGGATGCTCTTGATGGAGATGGGGGTGAAGTGGCCCAAAAGGTCAGGTCCCAGCAGCAGGGTGTCGTTGAGGCGGATGGTTCCTGCCAGGGTGGTCCCTGACACCACAGTCCCCACACCCTGATAACAAGGTCAAAGTATTTGAGAATTTCAAGAATGTCACAAAACAAAGAAATACATATATACAGTAGTGTAATTTTTATGTAATTCAAGTATTTTATGTGTTGGAGAATATTTTCATCTAGAATAAATATATGTAATAATTGAGTGAATGAACACATCAGTGCAAAGCATCAATATTTTTTGGTCTGATTTTTGTTATCTTTATTACTACAGTATCTTAAACTATCTTATAATTTTGACTATAATTTTACAGTATAATGCGTGTATGTAACATTACAATATGTATTATTATATATTGTCCATGAAAGAGATAATAAAATCAAATAAATTTTGAAAAATCCCTCTCTCTCTTTCCTTTTTTGCTATACTGTAGTAAAATATGTGTACTAGAGCATAAGAGAAACAACTTTGCCTAAATTTTACTAAAGTAATGCAGCCTAACTAATCCAGTTTGGCTGAAAAGTTAAAGGTTGCTACAAACTCACAGGCACGCTGTACATGTCGTCAATCTGGAACTCTGCAGGCTCGTCATCGCGGGCGTTGCTACGAGTTGTCAGCAGGTTCAGGAACATCTTCAGAAGGTCCAGGTTCTCCCCGGACACATTGGACACTTGGAAGATTGGACACAACCTCAAGACAGAGAAAATTATATAAATGGATGGAATTACGTAATTAGCAGTACTGTATATAATAACATATAATATAATACACAACTGTTTAATATTACATGATGTATTATTGTAATACATGAGAGAGATAATAAAATCAAACAAATTTTGCAATTACATACCCCCTCTTCCTTTCCTCTCTTACTGTATCATTTTTTTTTTTTTTTTTTTTTTTTTTTTTGCAAACAGCAGTAATATGATGAGCTATAATTTAGTATAGAGTATAATGTTTGTCTTGATTTAAAAATTAATAATTACGATGAATTCTAACCTAATTTAAACCATTAAACAACATTAAATATGTTTTAAAATATTTAAGTTTCATACATGATGCAATAAGAAAGGTGTCCAATGAAAATTAAATAAAGTGAGATAATTATGTTAATAAGTTCCCACTAAAATACCACTGGCGCCAACTATCGGTAGCCGCCGCAAGAAATACTATCGCGGGTAACTCGCGAGTTTGTTAACAACATTACCTCCACATCGCGAGCTCGATTAACATTTCATATTACTATGAAATAACTATCTAAGACATAAAAAAATAAATAAAACGTTCAATTTCCTTATAAAATTGTATTTTCCTTCAATACAATAATGTGTATACAGTATATACACGTACGTATATAAGTACCTAGCAACACGAAAAAAGTATATTACTCAACGTTGCTTTTCATTCGGAAGAACACTTTTATTTCATTTATTGCCAATAAATCACACTTTTCACACACATTATAAACACTCTGCACAAATCTAAATATATTTAGGATACACCTCCTTTGCTACAGAAGGCTCTATCGTATTTTGTTTCACACGAAAATAATGTAAATAAAAATCATCACATACGGCGAGTGACTTGGCGGCAAGCAGCTGGTTGACCGCGGAGATAGGATAAGTAGAAGGATGGGTATTACTTAGCAGGAAAAAGAACTATGACAATCCTGATGCCTCCCACCATAGTTCCACCACAAATTTGCCAGGTGCCAAATTTGATAATGACGGTGTGGGTCAAACAATTTCTCTTTATTACTCTTTCAAAAGTCGACAAGAAGTGTAGGAAGCACAATCATATTTATTTTATTATTGTATTTTTTTACAATAATATTCTAAAATGGAAGGAAAAGCATAGGAAAATGCATAATTAGGTCCTCAAATTTATTAAGTTCTACTTCGACTTCGTAAGTTTCTGATGCCTTTATAATCAGCTGATATTGCTGAATCCCATTGTGTAGAGTACCCATCTTTCTACTTATTCTATCTCCGCGGTCAACCAGCTGCTTGCCGCCAAGTCACTCGCCGTATGTGATGATTTTTATTTACATTATTTTCGTGTGAAACAAAATACGATAGAGTCTTCTGTAGCAAAGGAGGTGTATCCTAAATATATTTAGATTTGTGCAGAGTGTTTATAATGTGTGTGAAAAGTGTGATTTATTGGCAATAAATGAAATAAAAGTGTTCTTCCGAATGAAAAGCAACGTTGAGTAATGTACTTTTTTCGTGTTGCTAGGTACTTATATACGTACGTGTATATACTGTTTACACATTATTGTATTGAAGGAAAATACAATTTTATAAGGAAATTGAACGTTTTATTTATTTTTTTATGTCTTAGATAGTTATTTCATAGTAATATGAAATGTTAATTGAGCTCGTGATGTGGAGGTAATGTTGTTAACAAACTCGCGAGTTACTCGCGATAGTATTTTTTGCGGCGGCTGCCGATAGTTGGCGCCAGTGGTATTTTAGTGGGAACTTATTAACATTATTATCTCACTTTAATTGCATGTTAATTAAGGCTTGTTTGGCCAACTTTCTTTTTACATCATGGTTTCATAACACAGTACTGGTAGTATAGAGGAATATAGTAGATAAGGTTTAGTGGGTTGAAAAATTAACACTAGAAATTGGCATTAAATAACATCAAGTTTAAAAAAAATATATCACATAATTACTGAGTAACTGTAATAAATTATTTAAATAAGATACAGTACACAAAAACCTTAATCAATTCTTATAAGGAAACCATGAACCATGTCTTCAATGTCAGGGTCTCACCTCTCGGAGACGAAGTTGGTGGCACTGAGCACCACGTCGTCCTCGGTCCTCACCATGACGGGCACTTTGCGGCAGCCCGGCGACTTGAGTACCCTCACCAGCAGTCTGAGCGTGTCCGTCAGCACGTTGGGTGGGCACATGTCGATCTTGGTCACCACCACAAACACCGGCACGCTGAGGGCCAATGCCAGACCCAAGTGCTCCTTCGTCATGCCGACAATACCAGCGTTGGCTCCAACCTAACATATATATTAAATCAAAATAAATATTGTACTAAAAAATAGTGTACTTATGCTGTACTTATTTATTTTTTTATTCATTTATTCACATTAAATAACAGTTAGTACAGTGTGACTATATACTACATATAATAGAATTAAAAATTTAGCTGGAAAAAAATTGAATATTATTAACATACATAATAATAACATATTACCGTATGTATTTAAAAATCAATTTTTGTAAAATATTTAAAATTTAGAAATATTACATTTATTGCAAATAAGAATTTATTTAATTATTTATTATTAAGAATTGACATTTTTCTTGAAAATAGAATAATACTGTAATTACTTTTAATACAGCTCATAAATGCACTCACTTGATATGGCAGATAGGAACATGATAGTGATAGGCAGATAGCTCAGTACGGAGGACGATTTCCAGCTAACAACAATGCCTTGCAACTTCTTAACTCACCATGAGCATGCCGAAGTGTGGTGCATGTCCCGTCATGCCGAACACGGTGGTTTTGAGGTAGCGCTCGTGGCCGGCCAGGTCAATGAACGTGATAACCTTGGAGGACCTTTCGCAGATGCGTACCCAGTCCAGCGAGCCGTGCTCTGGCTGATTTACAACATTACCTGCAGCAAATACAAACATGAGAACTTTAACAAATAACCAACTTCAGAATTTTAAATACAGAAAAATGTGTTAAGGATTAAGGGTAAGGTAACGCCACCAATGTTAAAAAAAAATCCCTCACACAAAAATTCTGAAAAAAATTTAAAATGTTCTCCTCTACACCCCCTATCAGTAGCTAAAATATCAGGTATACAAATTCATAACTCAAAAACTAGATCAAATTTGTATACCTGATATTTTAGCTACTGTACTGATAGGGGGTGTAGAGGAGAACATTTTAATTTTTTCTCAGAATTTTTGTGTGAGGGATTTTTTTTAACATTGGTGGCGTTACCTTACCCTTTGTCACCATTGGCAGCCATTGCTAATTATTTCCCGATGGTACAACTAAAATATTTTTACACCTAAAAATAAAGGACAATTTGACTATTAAGCTGAGCAAAAAAAAAAAGAATAATAATAATAATAATAATAAATAAATAATAATAATACTAATAACTAATAAATAATCACATTGTTGTGATTTTAATTTTATAGTGTTTTGTAGATTCTAATTTGACTAAATTTTGACCAAAGTTGCCGCAGTCCCAATGATATTCTACCAACTAATGTCCTATGTATCTCAAAAACTTTATCCTAATATCCTAATTTGGCTTTTTTTTTTTTTTTTTTTTTTTTTTTTAATATGAAGGTAAGGTGAAAATATAGATAGGAATAATCTTATTAAAAGAAAAGGATAGGAATAACCAGCAAGGCCTTACCGATCGAAAGAGTCACAGCAGGTGGAAATTCTTGCGGTCACAGAGGTTCACTCGAAAGTTTTTACATTTTTGAAACGTTTCGCATCGTGGAGATGCTTCTTCAGTCACAAGAAGAAGTAGAATCGTGACTGAAGAAGCATCTCCACGATGCGAAACGTTTCAAAAATGTAAAAACTTTCGAGTGAACCTCTGTGACCGCAAGAATTTCCACCTGCTGTGACTCTTTCGATCGGTAAGGCCTTGCTGGTTATTCCTATCCTTTTCTTTTAATAAGATTTTAACAGCTGTTAGCAAAGGATAATGCAGTGCGCAGTACTGTAAATTAGAAGAATAAACAATGTAGAAAATTTTGATGTTAATCGGACAAAATTCTCCCATAGGATAATTCTTAATCCAAAGTATACACTATAAGGTTTTGATGTGAAAATAGGCTTTATTTACATATTAAATTAACAAGATCACTTTCATTCTGAGGCGTTGCTATAATTCTGAACTTACCGACACTATCGAAGCCCAGGATATCATTGCCGACAGAGCTAGTTCTTCCTGATTCCATCTCATGTTTGTGTCTGAAGAGTTTCTGTCGAGCATGTCCTCGTCCGTTGTCCAGCTCTCCGTGCGTGAGAACTCCCAGCAGGGTGGATTTACCAGCGTCCACGTTACCCACCACGGCCACTCTGATCTCCAGGAAGTCCTGCTCATCCAGCCGCCGCCTCACCAGGAACTGACCAGTCAGTCCCTGCTCCAGCTGGCGTAGTCGCAGCTGCTTGCAGTCAGACTCCAGCGAGGAGGCAAGCGAACGTAGGGTGGCCACCGACGCCTCAAATTCATCCTCAGCCAGCCCTGCTTCCGTAGAGTCTAGTGTAACAATGTTCATTAAAAATTGTGTCAAATTATCATTAGGTATATCATGATGATATAATAAGAGATAAGTTTTATATGGGTAAGATTTTCTCATAATAAGCATTGATAACAATGAGGGTCACCAAAGTTGATGATTTTAACATATCATATGCTCTTATGCTATCTAATCAACATTTCAAAATTATTTTGAAAAAAAAATATTTTTTTTCCTAGGTTTGCCATATGTGTATATGGCAAACCTATACACATCACCATTTTCTTAATAGGTTAAAAAATCATAACTTTTTTTCTATAATAGATACATCAAAATTTCTTAAACCATTTTAATCCTGATTAAATTTGATACTAGAAAAAAAATTATAAAATTTTCAAATTTTTTTTTGGGGGGACAGTTTTTTTCAAAAGTGGAAATTTTTATGGAAAAAAAAACGCCCACATGGCTCAAACTAACCAGAGGTGCTTTCAAATAGCCAACAATGCATGCTAATTTTAGAAAGTTCAATCATAAGTGGGTACGTTTTACTACTTTTTTTATACAGATTTTAGAGTGAGGCGATGTAGACTTAGGTGCCGAGTGACTCATGGCCGTCAATAATGCACTTAAAAAATCAGTTAAAAAATAACAAACGTTTACTGAGCTCATTCATACAAATTTAATTGAAGTATTTTTACATTAGTATGATATTTTGAAATAAAAAAATAGAACAACAATTAAATTAAGTTTCTGCAGGAGGGGTACATATGCCACGTAAAGGTGTCCATTCAGGGTCGGACTGGGGTCAAAAGGCCTACTGAGCAATGAAAGGCGGGGGCCTCACCCCATCGGGGGGGTTGGGGGGCGGAGCCCCCCAAGTAGCCCGCCGCAGGCGCGTTTTTTTCAGAAAAGGGGCGTGGCTCGCTTATCTTTTTTATTACAAAAATGTCTAAACATCGCGAGATTTTATATTATTTTTTGTGAAATTTTGGAGTCTAAGGAAAAATTAATTGAAACCCTTTTTGGTGATAACACTGATAACGCGAGTCATATTTACTATATATTATTTTTTTCTTTTACCTATTTTTTTTTTAATCGTGGAGTTTTGCAAGTATAAAGGCGCAATTGTAACCTTATTGGAATATTTTTCTGTGTGACTTTGGGTAAAAAAATGCACAATGGACAACATACATGTATGAAAAAAATTTATTGCAGAAATTAATAGAGGGTACTAAATTATGCTACTCTGAATTTTTTCAGATTTTTTGAGACCCGGAACTATTTTTAAATAATTATTGAAAGTCCTGTGATTTCAGTTGGCACCCCTGAAGCCTTAATAAAAAGGATATAGACTGGACGCCTATTGACGCCTCCAGGGGGCGTGGCCGCACTTTCAATAATTATTTAAAAATAGTTCTGGGTCTCAAAAAAATCTGAAAAAATTCAGAGGAGCATAATTTGGTACCCTCTATTCATTTCTGCAATAAAAAATTTTCATGTACGTTGTCCATTAGGAAAATAATCTTATCAAATTATTGTGGAACATATAATTGTACCAAAATAATTCTAGTAATGTACCCGAATATGTAAAAAAAAAAAAGTGTTAATTTTGGTTTACCTTTAAAAATTTGATTTTCAATAAGGATCACTACTCTCGGATTCACAATTAAGTTAATTGAGTCACCTAACTTTGGAGTGTTAAATTGTAGCTCTGCAGGTTTCAATAAGCCCAGAATATTGTAAAAAAACATACTGACAAGGGAACTTTGTCAAACCTGAACTCTCGATTTTGATGAAAATTGGTATATGTGTACAACTCCTAAATCTAAGAGATAGACTTTTTTCAGATTTTCCTGACGAGCATTATTTTGCCCGTAAACGCCTATGTTATATGTTAATTTCCTTATGCATGGTTTATATGGGCGATATAACAAATTTCTTTGATTTAAACAAAAATTTCAGAATCACCTATTTAGACAACCCACATTACGAGAAAAATAAACAAAAAATTCTAATATTGATATTTTTTCCGAAATTAGGGGTGCGAATGTTCTATAACCCATGCAATGAGACTCGTCATGGCCAAAATATAAAGTTGAGGTTTTTTCTTGAAAAATTCATATTCACCTATTCAAGTGTCCCACATTACGGGAAAAATAAGCAAAAAATTCTAATGTTGATATTTTTCTGAAATTAGGGGTGCGAAGGTTCTATAACCCATACAATGGGACTCGATCGTCATGGCCAAAATATAAAGTTAGGGTATTTTCTTGAAAAATTCATATTCACCTATTCAAGTGTCCCACATTACGGGAAAAATAAGCAAAAAATTCTAATGTTGATATTTTTTTCGAAATTAGGGGTGCGAAGGTTCTATAACCCATGCAATGGGACTCGCCATGGCTAAAATATAAAGTTAAGGTTTTTTCTTGAAAAATTCATATTCACCTATTCAAGTGTCCCACATTACGGGAAAAATAAGCAAAAAATTCTAATGTTGATGTTTTCCTGAAATTAGGGGTGCGAATGTTCTATAACCCATACAATGGGACTCGTCATGGCTAAAATATAAAGTTGAGGTATTTTCTTGAAAAATTCATATTCACCTATTCAAGTGTCCCACATTACGGGAAAAATAAGCAAAAAATTCTAATGTTGATATTTTTCCCGAAATTAGGGGTGCGAAGGTTCTATAACCCATACAATGGGACTCGTCATGGCTAAAATATAAAGTTGAGGTATTTTCTTGAAAAATTCATATTCACCAATTCAAGTGTCCCACATTACGGGAAAAATAAGCAAAAAATTCTAATGTTGATGTTTTCCCGAAATTAGGGGTGCGAAGGTTCTATAACCCAGCATGCAATGGGACTCGTCATGGCTAAAATATAAAGTTAGGGTATTTTCTTGAAAAATTCATATTCACCTATTCATCAAGTGTCCCACATTACGGGAAAAATAAGCAAAAATTTCCGAAAAGGCTATATAGTTGCGTTCGAATTAAAAAATTTATATCATATATATATATATATGATATATATATCAAGCAGGTTTCCGGGCCGGACCGTTTTTCACTGGTCATGACCTAAAAAAAAACGATATTTTTGCTTGACCGGTCATGACAGTGTTGTCGTGTCATTGTATAGTAAGTGCTGCAGTAAACATTATTTAGACCATCATATTAATAAAAAAGCTTATATTATTTTTCTTATAAATGCCTTTTCTATGTTGAACACACGATTATTTTTTACAATAATCAATTTCGAAATAATTTTCAATATTTTTCTCAATTTATTGAAATTCCTATAAAGGCATACTGTATTACTATTTTATCTTTGACTTTTATGAAGAGTGGTTTTTTAATCCGATTTGTATTTCTTTAAATTATTATTTCTTATTTAATTTTTCAATGGCCATTCAAATGAACTAAAATTAACTCAAAACAACGTTTTTCGGATGCGTCATATATATGTTGGCACCCAAAGCCGAATTTGGTCCAGAGCTGAAAAAAATGCGCAGATCTAGATTAGAGCATCGCGGGATGCTCCCAACCCGAAATAAATTCGTTTTTCGGCTTTGGGTCAAACCACGATGCTCCAATCTAGATCTGGTCAAATCGAAATGCTCCAAAGCCGATGTATCCCGCGATGCTCCAATCTAGTTATTAGTCTAGTTATTGTTATTAGCTATGGCACAAGGATTTTTTTTCATGTTTTGTTATGAATTTAAAGTGAGAATCACTCATTTTTATTTTTCTATTAAATTTTTTCCAAGTTGAGATAATTATTTAATTTGACATAAAATGAAGATGCATTCGAATATTGAAATTAAATTTATTAACAACTTCTCAATATGAAAAAAATTAAACCACGCCCCTTTTCCCCGAAAAATCGAACCTCCGAGGAGGTTTTTGGCCCTTCAGGCCTCTATCTGAAGCGCACTAGTTAGAGATCAGATTGAAACTACTATAGCTTTTACCTCTGCTTAAGGTAGAGATAACACGCCCAATGTTAATAAAAATCCCACTGATGAAAATAATAAAAAAAAAATTAAAATGTTCTCCTTTACATACCTTATCAGTAACTAAAATATCAGGTCATACAAAATTGATCCAGTTTTCGAGTTATTAATTTCTAAATTTGACTAATTTAGCATGGAGAAATGGAACTTTCATGTTAAATTAGTCGACTTTAATAATTATAATAACTCGAAAACTGGCTCGTTTTTGTATACCGGATATTTCACCTATACTGATAAGGTACGTAAAGTAAAAAAAAAAATTTTTTTTTCATAACTTTCATAGAAGGGATTTTTTTTAACGTTGGGCGTGTTATTTCTACCTTAATATATAATGTATATAAAATTATTAAATATATTTTTAATTATAAATAATGTAAGGTTAACTGAAATTAGTATTTTAGTACACTTGATACACTTCATTAACTAATTTGCAATGACGTATGGCAGCAAATCTAGTATAATCAATTATAATCTTATCATATATATAATATATTATGTGGTATTGGTTATATATCCTTCGCACCCCTAATTTCGGAAAAAAGATCAACATTAGAATTTTTTGCTTATTTTTCCCGTAATGTGGGACACTTGAATAGGTGAATATGAATTTTTCAAGAAAATACCCTAACTTTATATTTTGGCCATGACGAGTCCCATTGTATGGGTTATAGACCATTCGCACCCCTATAATTTCGGAAAAAAGATCAACATTAGAATTTTTTGCTTATTTTTTCCGTAATGTGGGACACTTGAATAGGTGAATATGAATTTTTCAAGAAAATACCTCAACTTTATATTTTAGCCATGGCGAGTCCCATTGTATGGGTTATAGAACCTTCGCACCCCTAATTTCAGGAAAACATCAACATTAGAATTTTTTGCTTATTTTTTCCGTAATGTGGGACACTTGAATAGGTGAATATGAATTTTTCAAGAAAATACCTCAACTTTATATTTTAGCCATGGCGAGTCCCATTGTATGGGTTATAGAACCTTCGCACCCCTAATTTCAGAAAAATATCAACATTAGAATTTTTTGCTTATTTTTCCCGTAATGTGGGACACTTGAATATAGGTGAATCTGAATTTTTCAAGAAATAAATACCCTAACTTTATATTTTGGCCACGACGAGTCCCATTGTATGGGTTATAGACCATTCGCACCCCTAATTTCTGAAAAAATATCAATATTATAATTTTTTGTTTATTTTTCTCGTAATGTGGGTTGTCTAAATAGGTGATTCTGAAATTTTTGTTTAAATCAAAGAAATTTGTTATTTCGCCCATATGAACCATGCATAAGGAAATTTAACATATAACATAGGCGTTTACGGGCAAAATAATGCTCGTCAGGAAAATCTGAAAAAAGTCTATCTCTTAGATTTAGGAGTTGTACACATATACCAATTTTCATCAAAATCGAGAGTTCAGGTTTGACAAAGTTCCCTTGTGAGACACAGTAAATTTATTTCTTAATTTTTAGTAGTAAAATTTTCATGTTTTTGAAACAAAAATTTAAATTTCTGTGATTTTTTTGACAGAACCTAGGATTCTTTCAATGGATTTTCATGATTTTCCCGATTTGCGTACGTGCATGGCACTTAAAAATTCATATAAAATTAACAAAACATGTTATGACACTGAAATACTTAAAATAAACGAATGAAAATATTTACAATGCGATAAAAATAGTTAAATTGTCCTAATTAGAAAAATTAATTTTGAATTAAATAAAAAGTGAGAAGTGTATCTTTTCCATAGAGAAACTTTTTTCTGGAAAAACAATCATTGCATCCAACGCAAAATAATTTTTGCCAACAAAAATATTTGTTGGGAATATATTTTTTATTCAAAGCTTTATCAATTTTAAAATAATTTTGTATAGTTCTAGCCAGCGTTGAACAGTTAAACGATAAAAAAAATAACTAAAAATCAATCAAGCTTTGAATAAAAAATATATTGCCAGCAAAAGTTGACGAATATTTTGTTACTTTGGATGGAATGTTTGTTTTTCCGGAAAAATGTTTTTTCAGGGAGCAGATACATTTCTTACTTCTTATTTAATTAAAAATTGATTAAATTGGGAAAATCAAACCTTTTTATCGCAATGCACGTAACTATGTTCATCCGTTTATTATTTTTTTTTATATATTTCAGTGACTTCAGTGTCATGTATTATGTGTAGTTGCTTCGTGCTCGAAAATTAAATGACCGAATTCATTACAAATTATATTGCGGTATGTTAAAATCTCTCCAATTTTTATTTTCAGGTCAAAATTAGACTCTCTTTTTTTTTCCCCCATTTCCTAAAAAAAGTAGTTGTACTGCATTCTGGGCCGGATATGTGCAGTTTCTCATTTAAGTGATTTGAGCATTAAATCATGCATGAATAGATAAAAAAAAAATGTATAGAAAAAAAAAAGTACGTGCTATACATCTTTTCGTCTTATATCATATGAAGAAGACTACGAATTACGAACGCGAAGCTAGCGGAAGATTTTGAAAAAAAAAAAGCTTGCAAAATTTAATCTATAATTTAGATATATTTTTAAAAATAAAATTTATGAGTTTTTTTAATTCAATAATACATGCACTTTTCCGGATTGACGTTCCAGACCGTTTTGGCTTATTTTTATTACTATAATATATGACATAATTATAATTATAACAAGATGATGTGTACGCGAAAAAAAAAATAATAAAACATATATACCGCAACAGAATATGTTAATATTAAATTTGACTTATATTAGTGCAGGACCAAGGGGCCTTCAGGGCTTTACATCTTGATTTAATTACTGTACATTATTTTTCCAAAATTATTTTTCAAAAATTATTTTCCTTCGTTTTCCTCACATCTTTTCCGATCGCGATGTATAAAAGGCCTTCTTGGTCATATGAGAGAGAATCACACAATATTTTTTTAAATAAATTTAAGGACCCTCGGCACGATTGGAGGCCCCCTAAAAATAATAAAGGTTATAGGTCCTCATTAGAGGGCCTACCTTTTATATTTTTGGGGGGCCTCCAACTGTGCCAAGGACCTTTATATTTTTTCATGAAAGTTATTATGTAATTGTTGTCTTTTTGTTTTAAAAATTTCTGGCACTTCAAAGTTTAAAATTCATAGTAAATAAATTGAAATGTATAAGAAGTAATTGATTATTATGAATATATAAAAGTAATACCTATTAAATATAATAGCTATAGTCAGTTCTTTGTTCTGTGATTTAAGCCTCTTGTTTTACTTTACATCTTCAGAACACTGTCTACATTAAATCTTACATCGCTTCGCGATGTAGGGAGGGCCTATTTCACCCTGAGGGGGGCCTACTTTTAACATTTTGGGGGCCTCCAACCGGGGGGGCCTACTGAGCAATCGCTCACCAACTCTTATGGCCAGTCCGAGCCTGTGTCCATTACACCTATCACCGAGGGACCAAAAAAAATGCATTTTCAGACCTATAACAATCGAATCAGAATTGAAAAATACACGAAAAAAACAATACTTCAAAATTCAAAATCGTCCCTAATTTTTAACTTTTTTCGAAAAATTTTGAATTTTGAAGTATAGTTTTTTTCGTGTATTTTTCAATTCCGATTCGATTGGTATAGGTCAGAAAAAGCATTTTTTTTTTGGTCCCTCAGTGATAGGTGTAATGGACACCTTTACGTGGCAAATGTACCCCTCCTGCAGAAACTTAATTTAATGGAGTATTGTCCTCAACTTTTTTTATTGCAGAAATGGATAGAGGGTGAAAAGTTATGCTACCCTGATTTTTTTTCGATTTTTTAGAGCCCGGGAAGTATTTTTAAAAAATTATTGAAAGTCCTAGTTGTGACGTCACGCGGCGTCAAGTCCTGTATTTTTCTTAAAGAGCGGCGTCTCGTGACGTCACAAAAAGAACTTTCAATAATTTTTTAAAAATAGTTCCCGGGCTCTATAAAATCTGAAAAAAATCAGGGTAGCATAACTTTGCACTCTCTATCCATTTCTGCAATAAAAAAACTTGAGGTTAATACTCCATTGTTGTTCTATTTATTTATTTCAAAATATCATCCTAATGTAAAAATACTTCAATTAAATTTGTATGAATGAGCTCAGTAAACGTTTGATATTTTTTAATTGATTTTTTAAAGTGCATTATATTTATTAACGGCCATGAGTCACTCGGCACCTAAGTCTACATCGCCTCACTCTAAAATCTGTATAAAAAAAAGTAGTAAAACGTACCCACTTATGATTGAACTTTCTAAAATTAGCATGCATTGTTGGCTATTTGAAAGCACCTCTGGTTAGTTTGAGCCATGTGGGCGTTTTTTTTCCATAAAAATTTCCACTTTTGAAAAAAACTGCCCCTTTAAAAAAAATTTTGAAAATTTTATAGTAGCAAATTTAATCAGGATTAAAATGGTTTAAGAAATTTTGATGTATCTATCATAGAAAAAAAGTTATGATTTTTTAACCTATTAAGAAAATGGTAATGAGCGGCATATACACATATGGCAAACCTAGGAAAAAAAAAATTTTTTTTTCAAAATAATTTTGAAATGTTGATTAGATAGCATAAGAGCATATGATATGTCAAAATCATCAACTTTGGTGACCCTCATTGTTACCAATGTTTGAATTAATGAATTGGTAATGAAAATTGGTACTCTATATTATTAAATTCACAATCATTTATAAAAATAATTAATATTTTTATTGATGATGTACTGTTTGTTATAAATTTTTTATCAATTAATTGCAATCTTTTAAATCTTAGATTATGTCTGAAAATTGCTGGAAATTACATATTTTTGTTGAAAGACTGCACAAATGAGTGTTATTTTTTTAAGTTTTGTAACAGGCAAACGATTGCCTTATTATTTGTGCAGCATATTCTGAAACACTTTGAATGCAGCTAATGGTTAACTATTGAAATACATCCCGGTACTGTACATTTAAAGTATGTTGACGACATACTGTACCGACAATCGTGGATAAATCAATTTTACACAAGCATTTGTTTAGATTATGCTATCATTCTCACCTTCTCCAATTCCAATCTCAAAAATGGTTTCTCCTCGCCCATCTTCTAATCTCTCTCGTAACTGACGTAGTAAAAGATCAAATTGTTCTGATGTTGGACTTACTAATACAGCCTGAAAACAAAACCAATTAATTTGTTATAATTCACGTACGGGAAGGAATACCGTTGTTCTTTAAGCTTTAGGTTACAAATGAAAACTGACGGAAGTTACATATTTTCCGCTTCCAGCTATTATGGTTTGTATAGGCCACGATCAAAAGAGGAAACTAGTAGAAATTTGAAAGACTTAACAATCTAAAATAGTGGCATTTGTAAATTATGTAATATGGAACCTCAAGACAGAGGGCATTTATTCAGATTCTCTGCTATATCAACGGAACTTAACTTGTTGCCTGGCAACATGAAGAGAAAAGAGAAAGAATCTTGTCTCTAATGCCTCACTAGAAGTAAAATGGTTTCAATGCCAAAACATGGGCATAAGAAAAGAAGAAGAAGATCTTTTAAAGGTGCTTTCACATATTCGAAAATCGCTACGGAGTTCTGTAGCAATGCCGTAAGCCTTTCACATATTCTCGTTCGTCTGCGGCAGCTGCGGCGGAAAATTATGTGAATGCCGTAGCAGAATCAAACTCATCTTGATTTTGCTACGGCGTGCCGTAGAACGCCGCAGCAGCAGATCGCGTTTTCTACGGCGTAATCAACAACATTTGCTACGGTGTAGCTACGGCGTGTTTCCGTAGCGATTTTTGAATATGTGAAAGCACCTTAAGACAGTTACTCCTGATAAAGGTAGGGTTCCAGAGGGGGCAGGGAATGGAGAACAACCCCATTTTTTTTTTTATTATTTAACATGGGAAACCTAGGCATTTTTTTTCACTATAATTTTATTTTATTACCATTGGCCATATGGAGCCAGCACCCCCCGAAATTTTGTTCTGGATCTGCTTGGAAGTGATGTTTCTGTGTCCGTTAATGAAATAAAAAGATTTTTGACATTTAAGGAAAAGCAGTCAGAAAAGCATAATTTCAAGGGACTCCATGGTAATGTAAGGCTTGAAAGACTACATGCATTATTAAATAACATTTTGATCAAAATCTTTATACTTTAATTATAATATATAGCATGTCATTTAATTAAAAAACTTTCATTGCATTCATAACCGGTAACATACCTTTCCTCTAATACTAGAGTAGTCTACACCAGCTTCAATTACAGATGAATTTTCTAAAGCTGTTGCAAACAAATTAGCTGACGTTTCCGCTTTGTTTGGTGTTTGATCTACAACCGCTGCCATGGTTTCTAAAATTTAACTTAACTAAATTAAATTAACTATATACTAATTACAATAAATATTTATTAAATTTTTAAAGAAGCTAATACACAAGGTATTGGAATTAAAATTTGTAATCTTTGTAAAGAATACCCAGAAGAATTAAATAATGACATTGGCAAATATATAGGCATTAAATCTTCAACTTTTCTGCTACACAAAACTATGCAGGACTGCTCAGAGTTTGGTGTTTGAAATGTAGTCTTTTCAAACTGATGACATCAATCTGCTGGTTAACGCCTGAAAGCACAAACATTTTCGTCATTAATATTTTGTTATCTATAGTGATGCAATATGCTCATTGCATTGCTGCCAATATACAGGAAGCTAAACAGTAGGCACAATGATAATTCTATACAGTACAGAACTTATGCAAACTGATGCAATTCATATTCAATATGTTACAATATGGCAACACACTTAGAGTTACAAAATTATTGTAATTACATAGTATGAGACTTATTAAGCTTATTAAATAATGTCAATGCATTAATTGCACCATCAAACGTTATATAGATGCTAGAGCAAGACCACTGTGGCAAGACACAAGACATAAATAGAAATATCATACAATACAGAACAGAAACCACAAGAATTTGCCAAAGAAAACAATGATGTTTGTGCGTTGTCAGGTTATTTGGCAACAAAAACACAAGTTAATATGAAGCAAAAGTTTTTTAAAAAGAACCAACAGTTAACTACAAGGGTGAAATTACAGGATATAATGTAAAATTTAATGTTTTTTGTTGTGTTGATACTTACAGTTCTCGAAGTTTTGTTGCCAGATGCTTGCCTACGTCATTTTCAGCGCACTGCGCAGAATGCCTTGCATTTGTTTATTTTTTTTAGCACGAAATTTAAATTATTATTATTTTTTTTTTTAATAAAATAATCTTTATTTAGCTTTCGATCGCTATTTAAATACATAATAGTTGTAGTTACATATTAATTAATTGATTTTACAACAACATATAAAAATTTGTGTCATAATTTTTTATGCCTACAGAACGAACCAATATATTAAAACAGAAATAGCAAAATACCAAAATTAACATATAAGATATATATAGTTTTACAAATAATTTTTATTATATATATTATATATACTTACACAATAAATATGTAATTAACTGCTATAGGGAAATCTTTCATTCACATATATAATACATAGCCTTTTAAACATTTTTTATTGAGACATATTTTTATTTTATATTATCTGGTAGTTCATTGAACAAATTTTTTCCACAGTTATAAATTGATCCATCTGATCCTTGTTTAAATTGACACATTTTCTGAAAAAATTGTTACATCCTCTTGTATTATAAGTATGCATTTCACTATTTTTAACAATTTCACTTTTAAAATGCTTAGGAAATTTATCATGAATAATACCATAAAAAAAATAACAGTACTTTTAATGCATATCTTTGTTTTACACTCAACCATTGCAGAGTTTCCAACAACAATTTAGTATGAGTTCTTTTATTACAACTCTATATAATTTTCATCGCTCTGTTTTGGAGTCTTTGTAATAATTTGATATTTCTTTTGCTCGCCGTTTGCTCATGTTAAAAAACAAAGATGCACAGTATTCAAAATGAGGAGCAATTATCCATTATATTTTTATATACCAAATTTTTACACCAAACGCTCAGGAATCCTGAGATTCTACTTAAATCTCTTAAATATACCCAATTTTTTTACCAATTTTTTTTTACATAGACTCAATATGATCATTAAAATTCAAAGTACTATCAAGAACTACACCAAGGTATTTAACATTTTTTTCAAACTTCAGTAACTCGATCTCCATCAAGGTTGATCGTTGCATGAGTTGGGATTACTATTTACAATATTATTTATCTTACGATTAGAACTTGCAAGTAGCATGCAAGTAGTTTTTTTAACATTCAGTTTCAACTTATTCAAATTAAACCAAAAAGACAATTTAACTAAATCTTTGTTCAAATCATCACATGAATTCTTTACCAGATATTGAGATCAGAGTATCATCCGCGAACAAATTAATTAATGATTTATCAACATGCAAATAAATTTCTAAGGTAATTATTATTAAACAGAGACCGGATTATAATATTTATACAATATTTATCTAAAGTGCTGAGATATTATTTAGAAAAAAATTGGATACTAGCTGCAATCAGGGCTAGCTATTACTCTATTGTAATAGAGTAATATAGCTAGCCCTGACTGCAATGTGCGCGTGCGCTATCTTAATTTTATAATTTGTCTACTTTTTTGGAAGAGATATTATTTATAATAAATACAGTTATATAAATATTAAATTATATATATATATATATATATATATATATTATGTACATATTTGTGCATTAATTATTCCATTACAATTTTGAATTGTAACTTAATTTATATAATTATTCAAATTAAAAAATGTTCATTCTCCACAAAAATTAATTCTTCAATTGGTGGAGATACCAAAATATATTACTGATAACCTTCAAGTGCGCTAGAATAGCAAAAAATCACGAAAAGTTAAAAAAAAAGCAAATAAAGAAAATAATGTTTTGCATATATATATATTATATCTCACGCATAAACGCTCTTTCTTGTTCTTTACTTGATAATACTATAAAATTAATTTACAATATTTGATTCTAGACAACAGTTAATAGGAAAAAAGCACAACAAGAAAATTTGTTGAATTTCTCAGAGAGAGAGAGAGAGAGAGGGGGGGGGTAGTTAATGCCCTGCACGGAGTATTTTTTACTTCTCGTCTATTCAACCTCCCTCCAGCTAGTCCAGATTGGTTAATGGCTATTAGGTTTCGAAAGTTTGCATTATACGGTGGCTGCATGATGGTTCTCAAACTAACTCTGGAAAATTTATTTTACCAATTTTTAGCCCATGCACCTTTACGCTTTTAGCTTCTTGAAGTTATATTCTCTAGCTTGCCATGTATGTTTTTTAATTTATTTACCGATGTAAGTTATTATAGTTATTATTTTTATCAGCTGTAAATACTTTCTCTCTTATATGCAGTATAATGTTTATTGGTTAAATTCTAGCTATGCGAGAAATGATTTTAAAGAATATCTAATATACCACCAATTTAATGTTCAGTATTTGTGCCGTATCCAATAATTGTTCAAATGAAGTAGTAAAATTTTATAAGTGGCCACAATCATAGTAATATAGAAATAAAATATTATATTATAATATTGTGTCATCTCATCACACCCTGCCATTCAGCCTGTGTTATAGGCAACTTATATTTAACTGAAGTTTAAACAGTTGCCTACTATAAAGGATGAAAAAAAATCCAAGCTGTTAAAAAAAATCAAATACCAACACACAATATATATATTTGTTTCTATATATATAATGAATTATATTATATATGTAAGAAAACTGTGGTAATGTAATTAATAATTACACACATTTATGTGCTGTACTCCCAAAATGATAATAATGTGAGTCTGAAATATTTATCTTCTCCTATATATTATAACCTGTGAATTAAAAATACATTTTATAGATCTACGAGAATTTGCAATAATAATACAGTTTATGATAATTTTGTTCTTTATTATGACACCAATTGGTTTTAAAAACCAATACAAATATACATAATTTGTTGAATAATTTTTTCTCCTTTTTTTTTTTTTTTTTTGTTTGTTTCAAATTGAAGAGACAAATGAATTATTATTGTGAAAAAAAACTTTGTAATGAACCAGAAATATTCCTAAATATTACATAAAAATCCAACACATTTGCATAAAAAGTGCTTTCTAGGATAGGATGTCAGGTTTTTAGTTTAGTTTGATTTTATATAAAATAAGAACATAATATTATGTTAAGGGTAAGGTAACGCCACCAATGTTAAAAAAAATCCCTCTCACAAAAATTCTGAAAAAAATTTAAAATGTTCTCCTCTATACCCCCTATCAGTACCTAAAATATCAGGTATACAAATACGATCTAGTTTTTGAGTTAGAAAATTTAAAAGTTGACTACTTTAACATGGAGAAATGAAACTCCCATGTTAAATTGGTCAACTTTAAAAATTCATAACTCAAAAACTAGATCGTATTTGTATACCTGATATTTTAGCTACTGATAGGGGGTGTAGAGGAGAACATTTTAAATTTTTTTCAGAATTTTTGTGAGAGGGATTTTTTTTAACATTGGTGGCGTTACCTTACCCTTAAGGTTTCAAATAAATTTACAGTTATCAGTTGACATTCTGAACTTGCGAGCCAAGTCTTCCGCGTGACAGTGCAATGTTCAAGAGCCAAGTACACATCTTTTGATAATATCAACAACTTGAAATAACGATTGAAATTGTTTTTTAAAAAAAATATTTTATTAATTTAGAAAAACAATTTTAAATGTTTTAATTAATTATTTTATAGCATGCACTTATCCGATTTTTTCATGTTTTTTTCATTAAAAAGAATATCATTTTTACTCAAAAGATTTTTACTTTTTAGTAATTTTTTATGCCCACTATACTTATTAAACAATTATAGGAATATTTAATAAAACAAATCTGCATTAAGTATGAACAAAACGATTGATTTCACACTAATAAAAAAATATAGTAAAGATGATTATTACACTACTATATATAATTTAACTTCAAGAAACTGCAACTCCATTTTTTAATTTGTAAATGGATATGAAATGAATTAATTATAAATTGTATGCAAAATTTACCGTGCATATATAATACATGCTTATTACAGTATTTTATGAAACAAGTTATAACTAAAAAAAAAAATCTACACATCCTTTACGTAAAGATAATGTGATAAATAAAATATAATTATGGCAAGCCAGATGAATTTGAATTCGAAACCAGTTCGATGGATGCTGTTACGTTGGGTCCCATACAATTCTGCTCATCTTGGATCTCAGGAAATTTGTCACATTCAAACGCTTCAGGCCACTGGAAACCAAATCTATTCATGAGTGTTTCGCACCCACGTTTTGCAGACAAGCAAAGTGATCGACACGGCGGAATAACATGATTCTGAATTGTACACTTTGGAGCGTAAACACTACATATAAATAATTGTAAATCTGGACTACATCCCACTTTCACTAACGGAAAAAACTGGTAAGCCTCTAAGGCTGCATCTCCTTGGTTTTGGTGGTTCATCAGGTTCGGCATGCTGGTTTGATTGTATTGAATTCCTCTACAAAGCGGGGCGGTGATTTCTTCACATTGACTTTGAGGTGAGGCTGTAGATTGTTGCGTTGACGACGGCATCGCTGCACTAATTAATGCAAATATCAACACCACGAAACATATGCATTTTAATGGTAATGGAAACAAACTTTCTTGGACTTTAACCATTTCGTTGATATTATTAAAATGCACAAAGTATGAAATTGCAGACACAAAATCTCACGATTTATGTGTTAAAAAATAAATATTTAAATTTTGATTTATTTTTAATACGCGGAGCACCGCACACAACTGTTCTCCAAGAAACTCTCTAACATACTCGGATCACATAAGTCCAAAATGTCCATGAATTATTTTTGTTTTATCTGCCACTTTTTTATTTACATTACCAAGAATTACTGATAACCTTCAAGCCAGAGAGAAGGACATAATAATGATTATATCAAGTTTAAAGTTTTTGTTGCGTAACTCATCTTATATATTTATATTTATTTATGTATTATGCTCGATCTTTCTATCAACTGGATGGTATTAACCCTAGCATAACCATTTTTTTTTATTTTTTTACCTCTCGTTACCAAGAGGGGGTTAGGAAAGCACTGATTAAATCCCTGTACTAATAGTCTCCAGCTCTCTGCAATTATGCAATTTTATTATATTGTTTACTTTTAAAATAAATATTACTGTTCTTTTTGTGGATGTTTAGTAAATTCAACGGGTGTAAAATGAACACTTATATGTGAACGGACTACTCAGCAATCTTTTTCATCTGCCCCAGGGGTTAATTCTTCATTTTTTTTACTTGGTAATATATGTATGTTTTTGTTGTGCCCTTGAAAGAGATAGTAAAATAAATATAAATAATGCTAAACTTTTTTTTAAGTTTCATGTGTTTGCGGTTAGGTGTAAGAATGGGCTTGCCTGAACCTCGCCGCAAAAAAGCAAATTTCTATTATATCCTACATTTCTGTTTTCCGAAAATAAGTTGCTCTCTGGCTAAGGATTTAAGGATTACATTTTTTTTTTTTTTTAGCTTTTTTGAAGTAGTCTTTTACATATATTTTTTCTTTTCTGCTTTAAAAATATTTATAATTGTGGGCGTTTTGATCTTAATTTCTCCCCCATCGTCCGTATTAGAGTTAATTAAAATTGTTTGCAAGTTGCGATTTTTAGTAATTTATTAATAGCCATGTTTTTAAATTGTTTGACTTTGTTAGTAATGTTTTCAAGTAAATTGCGTGCGGTTAGATGTAAGAATGACATGTGCTTGACCAGGAGACCGCTCTGGCTTGACTCAACCTCGTCACATTAAAGATATTTCCTATTCTACAAGTAAATCGAGTGAAGGATAGGATTTACAAACAGGCTCATATAATATCTCTAGCAAATATTGAAATTAATAGATATTGATGTGGTTTATGAACCTCAAAATCTCCCCTCTCCAACATAATTCATAAACATTTTATTGTTTTTCGATTGCACAACAATATAAGTTCGTCAGAATAATAAATAATCACAAACATACTTAAAGTACTTCAATAAATTACATAGCAAACAATCAACTTATGTTCTCCTCACATCGGTGATCTCGAGGACTCCGCCAGCCATGTCAATGTTGCGTGCCTTCCAAGGATTTTCTATACTATATATGGATAGGCTACGTCTATACCAATAGCATTATAGCTACTGAGGCAAAAGGCCATGGTATCATGGCTGCCGAGCGCAATATTTTGTATTGTTTTGGCTTCACAGGCCATGGTAAGATAGCGGATATTATATTGTAACCACCACTCCCTTCCTCCTCACGACCTTGCCTCACTGACGATAGTGTCCCCACCTATCCATAGTATAGAAAATCCTTGGTGCCCTCGGACTCCACAACAGAGGGAGTTCATTCGTTCTGATTGTGAGCACCGTTGTGTTCTCCCTGTCTTGCCGTAGTGAAGGTGAGTGACCTGACATCAGTGAATTTCTTTATTTATAATTAATTTATAATATTTCTCTTGTAAACTACAAGTGACTCCAATTTAAATATAATTACAGCTTTTTTTTATATATTCTCTTTTTTTCAATAAATTGTTAACTTCATGCAATTCATGTAATGCAGTTTTTAATTTTTAGATTTTACTAAAAAAAATCACAAGCTAAATAGAGAAAGGAGGAGTAAGGTGACTGGATGATGAAGTTAAAAGATAGGAAAAGAGGCGGCTGTGGCCTTTAGTACTTTCGTAAAGCTACCGTGGGGGGTACCCCATTTTCTTTTGTAATGCTACGTAACATATAAAAGACAGCCGACTTAATTGTGAATTTTCGAGTGCGCTCTCGTGCTCCTCGTTGATAACAGAACACCAAGCTGTGACCTGATGGTGCCACTTTTGTGGGGAGCCTTCTTGTTGAATTCACAGCTGAAGATGACGCTGGCTGAAACTCCAAGTGTTGGGGGAACTGAGGGGAGCACACATATGTTGGAGTTGTAAATGGCGCTGTTATGATGTAAAGCTTAATTTATACTTAAATTGCCATCTTATAGTTAAGGGATTTTAACCCCCCTTAAATGATTTTTAGGCGTTTCGTTACGTATTTTCCTAATAAGTATATTATTAAAAATGAATGAAGAAAGTTATCAAAGAATTAACAAAAGAAAATATATATGCAGTAATAAATTATACTGATGAATAATTAATAAGATAAATTCCAACATAAATCATAAATCTACACCTGAATTTTTTAATTAATTTTCAATACATCCTTTTTTTTCCACTGCATGAATTCACCTGTGAATATCCAAAATAGAGGAGGTGTTAAAAATTAGAAATTTTGTTCTGGAACTGGAAGTTAGTTGTATATATTTAATTTACTTAAAATAAACCCAAAAAAAACAAAAATAAAAAATAAGTGTGCATGTGGACATTTGTATTTTGCTTATTTTGTATTGTGACCTGCCGCTATCATACTACCAATACGTATAATTATCAAATTAATCTAAATCAAGATCCCTTTGCTAAGTAAAGGGATGTTGCTTGCAAGTGGGTTGTCTACTGATATGTCAGTTCAGATTTGTATTCAATCGGGACACTGGTCAAACAGTGTTAGTGAACTTTTGAGCTTTACCGCTTTGCGAAACCACACTATTTCTGGGAAACTGGGAATGACCGAGTAAAGCTAGGGTACACGTAAAGTCAGCTTAGCAAAGGTGTTATTAGACGCATCAGTTAGTATATAGCATCATGATGTCTCACGAGACATTGCAAAGTGCTAGTGACTTCTCTTAACTCCTGCATATGCATGCAGGCTAATTCTATCTTAAATATTTTTAAATTGTTATTTAAATCGTTGAATTATGTTCTTAGAGCTCTTTAATTCCATTAAAATATAAATTATTTTCATCTCACTTTATTTTAAATTATTTGTTATTGTCTGAATCGTTTCATTTATTTATTAATTAAAATGTTTTATTATTTCTGTGCTATATTCATTGCAAGCACTGATTGATAGATCAGCATTGATGACCCAGACGCTGATGTCACGTATGACAAGTAAATTAATCTCCAATAATTGCTGTATGAAATCGTTAATTTTATTTTTGCTGTAATTATATATTATATAAAAAATCTTTGTTTTGGAGATTTTTCTTCACTGTGACAATGACCATAATGCAACCTACAAGAACTTTTTTTTTATTGCATATTCGATGTTCTCTATCAAAAATTCTCATTGCATATATTCTTACTGGAAAGAGGACATTGACTTATTGTGATATATATTGAGCTCTCTACATTTTTATGCAAAATATTGTGACTTACTAACTTCATACAATGTAGGGCAAAACGTGTTTTATTACTATGAAATAAGTTTTTTTGCAGCACGATTTTAAGATTGTAATTTGAAAAAAAAAATGACAAAAGTTGTATTATATATATCTCGGGATTCTCTATATTCAAATATGCAATAAAAGAAAATCTTACAGATTATCTATTGATCCATTAATAATCTGTTTCCTATCTCTGTTACAATATTGTATTTATTATTAAAAATGAAATCATACTAAAAAGAATTTCTAAGAATATTTTTTATTGAACTTCAATTTTTTTTTTTTTTTTTTAGTTAACATATGTTTTCTTCTTTGGCATCTACAAACAAACCTACGTCCTCAACTTACACATTTATGGACTGTCGAATATATTTGATAATATTGTATTACATATTTTTTTTATTATTATTATAATTACACATACAGTCATACATACTCCGAGGCCTCTAACATCATACAGTATATGTTGACTAGTATAATATTTTTTTTTTCTGTGCAAGCTCTACTTGCATAATATAATATATAGTATTTCTTGCGATCTCTAACAATTTGTCCATACTTATTTAATTACGCTGTATTACATATTATAAAAATATATAATACAGTATAATTTATATTAAATTTAAACGTTGCAACATACACTAATTATCTATTTAATTAGGCAACAGGAAATTGGCAACAATATAATATATTATTATTTAATTATAATAAAGTGAAAGGGAAAAAAAGCTAGCTTATTGAGGTCTATTATAAGGAATGAGAAGATGGTGGCTTCAATAGGCCTAAGTGTAGATTAAGAATTATTATTATTATTATTATTAATTATTTAATATTATTAGATATTATAATACGTAATAAACACACTTTTAAGCAACCAATCCAAATGCCTTTTGTTTTTGTTTTTTTCTTTTATTTGTAGTACATATAGGCCCTAAACCTTGATTTTACTCAATCGTTCTCATTTTTTAACTAGCCCAACACATTACCAGTACAACATTTGGCGGGAAAAAACCACCTTATTTGTCCATCTCACAGTAATATCCAGTTTTTATTAAAGTTAATAATTACATCATAATGACTTGTTTTTTTTTACCAAATATTTTCTGAGAGAAAAGTTAATATTAATATTTTTAGACGCAATTAAAGTATTAATTGTTATATACGATATTTAAAAAAATGGTAACTGCGTTACCTCAATAAAAATTGTTTAACTATTATTTCAAATTTAGTTTTAAAATTATTAGCCTCTATTTTTAAAACGTTCATCACATCTAAAAACCCACAAGTTTTTTTTCTTTTTTTTTTTTTTACATACCGGTATTATCATCATAATAATTAACTAATTAAATACAACATATTTTCAACTAATGATATTGTGGTTTTGATCCCTTTTTAATTACATGTATTTTACAGTATACAAATTACGTAATTAAATATAATTTAAGAAATCATCATAATGGTTAATTTTGGTTTAAAAATTGAAATAACAATTTAGTATTTTTTTTATTACTTTTAGTATCAATAAAATAAAATAAATTATCAAAATTTAAGCCGATTTTATACATTTATTACAATATTAAAATTTTAACAATTGATAAAATTTATTTATTAATTATCATTTCAAATTTTCTTTTTTAATTTAAATATTTAAAAATCATTTTGATTTTTTTTTATATATATAACATAGTCACCATTGATTAATTTGGTAAAATTTTCGAATTTTGACATTACAAATATTAAACTCTAAATAGCCCCTGTAGTGAATAACATTTTGCGAACATACGCATAATACATTTTTTGTTTGACCTAAATACTAAATATTGTGCTATATATTTTTTTTTAATTTAAAATTTATCTCTTTTATCAAATTGATAAAAGATAAAATAAATAGTTTATTTCACTAAAAACAACTTCATTTAAACAGTTTTTTTGTAGTTGTTGCGTAAGTTTCTGCCATGAACCACACACACAGTCAGTCGAATGTTCTGACCACGTGACTTCCGGAACACTCGGTGGGGGACCACTTCATTACCAGCTGATTTAGAAAAATAGGCCTGCAAAGCTTCAGAAATACCATTGAGAAAAATTTGTTTTGTTTATTATATAAATGCATTGTATGAAGAATGAAGTAAATCTATTTTTTTTTAGAAACTTGTAATGAATAAATATAAATTATGACTAATTTTATCATAATATATTGAAATACTAGCGGTCTGTCAGGAGAGAGGGTATATCCCTCCAATGGGGCCTACGGGTATTTCACGCTAAGGGGGTTAATTTATGCGAAGAGGGGAGCACTCAAGGAATTTGGGCCAAATTTGAAATTCTCCCCCCTCCCCAGGGCCACAAATTTGACAGATCTCCACTGAAGTCTAACGAAATAATTAAAATATTTTTCAGCAGTAAAAATAATTCCAAGGACTAATGTTCATTTATAAGAGTATTTCGGTTGTAAAAAGATTTTAATACAGATTACTGTAGTTTTCTTTCCAATCATGTAGAGGGCACAAGCACAGAAATACAACGCCATAAGGGTTGTCTAAATTAAGGCATCAGAAGCAGATATATATTTAAACATGGTGTTAGTGATAAACATCGATATATACTAATAACTAGTGGCATCATACCATGCAAACATCGAACAACAATGAGACGAATTATTGAGAGTATACACACGAAGACGAAGATTAAATTCTACTTACTAAAACATCAATAATTTGATGTTATTTAAATATTTAATTATTATATATTATAGTTAAATATATAGTGAATTATAAGATTTTTATATATCTGCTTCAGTTATTATTTTTATTATTATTTTATAAGTAACTATGTAATTAATATTTTATTAAACATGTGATATTAAGTATTATTTTGTTCTATTTTTTTTTATCTTTATTTGTTTTTATATAGGCTTGTACACAGCTTTAGTGATTACGTGTAAAAGCTATGGTCAATAAAAAATATATTAATGTGGTATTTTTATTTGATAACAATTAACGATTTGAAAAACTTCTTGCCTGTGTAAACACAATGCGTAAAGGATTGACTGTTTTCGTGTTGTTCTATGAAATGAATCGATAATTGTTGCATTTTTTATAATAGCGTATATTACATATATTATATTATATATAATATATTATTATATAATATATTATTATATTATTCTGTATATATTACAGAAAGCATCTTGATCATAATACCTTTTAATTAATACAAATCTGTATTAAATCCGATAACTTCGGTGTCTTAATTACAACGAAGAAAATCGAGTTTTCTTTTAAATACAAATAATTCTTATTTTATAATTATTTTAATTTTATTTTATTACATTTGAATGCCTAATCACATAATCACATGTCTCCAAATTAATGTTAATTTAAATTTTACATTATCGTTACTTATAAATTGTAGCCTAAATTCGGACAAAGGAGTGTCGAGGTGAGCGGGAGGGCCACTGTCGGTTTCTTGGAGCGCATGCGCACTACATCAAGGGCTCAGAGGTGGCAGTCGCAGCATAGCACCAAGAAGCTACAGGGCCAGCAACACCAAGACCCCCTCGTATACCAAAGTGCGGGCCCTCAACATAGTCGTTCAACCTGAGGTAACTTCAACAGTAACTTCATTGTCCTTGGAATATTTTTTTAAGTTTCATATCTGCCTGAAAAACTTCATTTTTTTTTAATAATCTTCTGCATATCTCCTATTTCTGTAACCCACTTTTACAATTATTTAAAAGTCCTTTTTATTTAAATCATAAATCATTCTGTAATGAAAATAAAACAAAAAATATATAAATACTTGCACACATGTATACTGAAGTTATTTAGGCCTTTAATAAATTTAAACGTATGATAATTTTGCTGGCATGCACCAATGTTGTGACCCTCATCTTGGTTTTTCACCGAGATGCGAGGTCGGATTGTCCAGTTCATGGGCAGAGAGAGCTAGAGTCCAATGATGCCCTAAAAAGGGCCTGCTAGCATTCAACGTGACAAAAGTGCCATTGTTGGCGATATGCCGCGGGCTAGAGGTAACCCAAGGTAGCATACGTTTTCACGTAATTGGTATCTGCCTTGCTCGCCTCCCTGAAATCATTTAAAACAAACAATGTTATCATAAAAGAGCGTGAGTAATTATCTTGAATAATAAAAATACAAACATTCATACATCGGGATTCATATCTCTAATCCACTATGAATTTTAATTATCACGAATTTATTAAAAAAAAAATAAAATAAATTTGGAGGGCAAGGGTAGGTTGAATATTTAAAAAAAAAAAGTCTTCCATTTCGTTGAAAAGCAACAGGAAAATCTGTTGTTTATATAATTTTAAAAACAGCCAATGTTCGCCGTAGTGAACATGAGATACGACACCAACTGTTTTATATTAAAGTGTTAAAATGTATGGAACAAGAGCAGAAGAAATTATTTTTCAAAAAGTATTAGAAAAATAAAATTTCTTATGCACTTTTATGTTAGTTTTTAAGATCCCCCCTGCGCAGTTACGCTACGCACGTAAGAGAGTATGCAACCCGCACAGCGTAAGTTTACCACAAGTTGCATAAACTCGAGGGGCTTATAATTGCAAGTTAAAATTTTATTGCTGAAAAGTGTTTAACGTGTATAACATCAATTTACGATTAATTCATAATGATCATAGAATAGTTTTCTGCTATAATAATATATAATAAATTTTTAATTAATTTGAACTAAAAATCTCGATCAATTATTATTTACAAAAAAATAAAAATGACTACATAAAACCATTCTATGATAAAAATAATATCATCCATACCCTTTTTTTCTTACTTGCGAGTTACTCACTCGTCCTCCCACGGGCAAACTTCATTGCTCCGTTCGCCTGTAGATGGTACCACTGTCTTGTCTTTAGATAACCTTGGTGCTTTAGTCTTCTTTTCCTCTCCGCTCTTTACTGTTGCCTGTTGCTCTGCTACATTCGAGTCTTTAGTTCCTTTACTAGCACTGCTATCACTGACCACAGCAATTACTTTTTTTACTTCTCCTGACGAGCTTTCTCCTTTTTCCTTACTCGTCTTATCAGGGACGTGGCTCGTGCCAGGTACAGGTTCTTCCTCCACGCTACTCGCCGCGTGCACTCGGATCTCAGGCACTGATACGCTAGCTGATGTGGCTACCTCCTGACTCCCCGCACGAGGGAGAAGGTGAGTAGACTCTTGACTCCCCGCACGAGGAAGTCCGTGAGTCGATTCCTGACTACCTACACGAGGTAATTGGTGTGTCGATTCTTGACTACCAGCTCGTGGCAGTTGGTGGGTTGATGACGAAGCACTAGGACCCTCGTCCCAAGGACACACGTCATCACGAGGTCCGGCAGGAAGAGAAGGTTCTGATACTCCAGGAGTTGGCTTCGAATCCCATGGACAAATATTTCCATCATCAGCATCCCTGGATGTGGACCGAAGTTCCCTGTATCAAAATGTATAAATATGAAATATGACATTGAGATAATTTTTTAATGCTACAATATAAGAAGTAGGTAAATTATCAAATATACACAACAACGTTATAGTCATTGCTTACACTAGTTTGGTACTTGGAAGTAAATAGTCCTAATTTAATAAGCATGAAAAGGGTGGGGTAAAATAAATTACAAAAAAAAATATAGATTTAGCTTTAATACTAAAGATTTTTTATACAAATAATATAAAAAAGTAAAATGGTAAAATGTTCTATACGCTATTTTTGTTTTATTTAGTTCTGCATTTTTTTTTTAAATATATAGCCTATAAAAAATCATATTAATTTGAAAACTTAAATAATAAACTACAGTTTAACTATAGTGTTAGAATTATTGTAATTCACAAAGAATTCAAGCAAAATTTTGGTCTAAAAATTTATCTTTGATTAAATAAAATATTAAATGTAATTATTTCAGCTTTATCTGCTATAAACTTACTGACTAATAACTACAGTTTAACTAGCATTGAATTATCCTACGTATTTTTAACACAATTGAGAGATTTTTTTAATCAATTAATCCTCGATATGTCTATATTATTTTGTTATCTTTTAATCTGAAATAGTGCAATGAACCATTAGATGAATATTATCCTAAAAAATATGAGATAAAGAAGCTAAATTAAGTGATTTAATTTATTTCAACTCAGTATGTTTTGTACTTGGATAAATTTCTAAGGAAAACCATGATGTCTTTAAAATTAAATCATGAGGAAAACATTGTATGGGATGGATTCACGAAGAGAGTTATCCAGGTTTCTTACTAACTACACTTAATGTCTTTGAATTAGGCTGGCGCTGATTGTGGTTAGTGAGAAAGCTGGATAACTTTCTGAATGGTCTTTTGTATAAATATTTTCCATTATAATCAATACTTTCTTGGTATAAATTTAAAAACATTGAAGTTCTTCATGCCCTTCAAAACATTTATAATTTATTTGAATGACAAAAAAACATGAAAAAGCGAGAGAGGCAAAAATTCTCGCACGACGAAAATGTTAACAAACAAAATGGACATCCACCGAGCAGCACCAATATAATAATTATTATTATGTACACGGCGAGAGAATGTAATTATGTCTGAGGAGAAACATGCACACCAAGTACCATGCAGTCAGGTTCATTCTAAAGCTAATTTATATCTATTTCTACTTTAAAGAAATCATTATTTAATATATTTAGTTTAAATACGTTTTTATGCTAGAAAAATAATACAAATGTATGTATATTTTTTTTTAAAATAATATCTATCTACAAATAATAATTATTATTTTTAATTATTTAAATTTTAATTTATTAATTTAAAGTATGATCTTTATGACGCTTTTAACAAATTTCTCCAAAACTGTAAGATCTATAATTATAGTTCATAATTAGAATAATGAATCTTATTGACACGAACCCAAAATTACACACAATTTCCTCAGAGATATATCAACCTAAATGTTTGTTTAAAAAGGCATGGCCTCGAGATTTTTTTGTTAATGATTGTGCTCGATGTTAAGCCAGCTGGACATGACAACTGATGCAGTCATTAATTAAACCCTGATGATCAATACTTCATTACGTTAGCAATGACATGTCACCACTTATCGATCCATTTTCTGTTTTAACTAAAATAGAGCACAATATTTTAAATACAAAAGCCTTAAATATTAATTTCACTTTTTAAAAATAAAAAAATCTATATAGAATGAAGTTTGTTGAGGCTAAAGGTCATATTAGACACAAAAAAGCCTACATACGATTTTGGTTGCACACTTAGATGACAACAGTAAGATATTAAAAAAATTGCACAATTTATCATTCACACTTAGAACGTTTAGATAACAAAAACATACATAATAGTAATAATAATAATAATAACAACAATAATAATAATAAGTACTGGGTTTCATCAACGTGTTCTCCAAGCTGTAAATATAAAATTAACAGCTAAGAGAAAAAGGCGGGAATATTTAAAAAAAGAAATACTTATTATAACAGATATCATCATTGATTTCCGTGTCTTATGGCCCAGATAATTGAACAAGAATTTAGAAGGTTCTATGGCATGTGTTCCTTATGTATTGCTTATAAGCGACAGTTTATGGTGATAACATACCGGGAAACATGCACGGAACCTTATAAAACTATATTAAATGTCCAGTCATAATAGGTGGAAAATTTTTCCATGGAGTATAGCGCGAGAAAGGCGTATTTGCAGTTAAACCGTATGATAGCCATGTTAGCGAGAAAAAATACAAGTTGGGAAGTTATTTTTTCACACCAACATGGCTTCCATACGGTTTTACTGCAAGTGCGCCTATCGAGTTGCCAAGCCTTGCTGGATATCGCTCCATGTGAAACTAATTTTAAGATGGTTTTCCATGGTGGAGCGATGTCGAACGAGGCTTGGCGGGGCGAGAAAGGCGCACATACAGCGGCCATGTTGTCATGAAAAAAAAAATCACAGTAGGATTTAATCATTGCAGGAAAGTGTTTTTTCCACAGCAACATGGCTGCCATATGATTTTACTGCAAGTATACTTTTCTCACGTCTCACATTCCTCCATGCATTGGTTAACTACGTTAAGACACGTGTATATCTCTCATGATTTCTGTTATTATAATTAACCCCTCAGGCTTTTGGGTAACAATATCATGGAGCAACAAGGTGAAGGAGCAAGAGAGATAGATAGAGAGAGAGAGATAGAGAGCTGCAGGCTGCGGATTGTGCGACTTACACGCTGGACCAAGGGAGGGGCGGCAGTCTTACATTAGAAGATATACTGGGCGTCAGAGCGGGCAGATCTCCCCTGTGAAGTGCAGCCGGCTTAGTTAGTGCAGCAAAGTATTTGGGTAACGTCACCAAGTGCCAGGCTCGTGATGATGGTATAAGGAGTGCCATACAAATTAGTTTACAGGGGTAATTTAAGGCTTTCATCGTGTGTTTTCGGAAGTGATCCGTTTGGGTTCGGGTCAAATTACATAACATGACGAAAGCCTTCGAGCATTGTAGTCATAAACAAGTGCTATAATATGGAGGTAATAAAAGGTAAAAGTTGGTAATGATTTATTAAAATAACATAAGTATAGGTTGCCTATGATAAAATTTTATGCATAATTTGTTCAATATTATGATTTGAATATTATTGTAACATGAAAATGAATTTATGGATAAGGAATAGTCAGTTATGGTATTTTATAAATTATTGTCTTAATTTAACACCAAAATGAAGTGTAATTCATATACTAAATGTAAAATATCATTAAAGATATATACTAAAAGTGAAAGAAGAGAAACTTCATCATCAATTTTTACTGCGCATAATTGGATACATAAATTTATCTTAGATTTTTTTTTTTTTTTAACTTCAAGGGTTTAAAAGAAAATTAAAAATTACAACATATATTTTTTTGCAATGAATATAATAACGCTTAACGCCAAAAATTATTTCTATGATTCAAATTTTCGAACTCTGAAAATAACTTGTAGAGAAATAAATTTACGCAGGTTATGATAGCTAACGTGAATTTTTAAATTGGCATATCAAATTTGTAATAAAAACTTAAAATAATGTATGTAAATAAATAAAAATAATTGATTATAAATATATACTGTAATTGTACACTATTGTCGTTATTAAGTCATCGTCATTATGAATCGCCACTTATACCTAAAACTTCCTAACTTACAAGACGCCATCATCATTACAACGTAACTTGAATATATTTATAGAATATACAAGTGTTCCCTTGCGGAAAATTTTCTCCATAAGCCACCATGCTAGAATTTTTTAAAATTTTAACTATTTTAAATTATTATAGAACATCCCCTACCCCACAAGTTATAGAGCTAGCTCATCTGATTTTGAATCAATGAAGTACCTATTTTTCTCTAAAACCTTGCTTTAATGCTATAACAGCAGTTTCCTGTTTGCTTTTCATAGGATTAAATTTTACGGTAAAAACGTCGCAAAATCAGCTGACTAGGTTTGCTAGTGACGTCACGCTCACCGGTACGGCGTCTCGCAGCGCATCTCGGCCGCCACGTTCGAGTGGCTCAGCGAGGCTGGTAGGCCGTGGGGTCGCGTGGGGGGCGTCAGCACGTCTCCTCCCGCTGCTGCCGAGGCTGCAGTGGCCGCCGTGGCTGCTGCCGCTGCTGCCGAGGTGGGTCCGCGCGCGAGATCGTGTGACGAGCCTCGACCTGTGAGACCAAGGTCATTATACAAAATTGATTTCAGAACAATAGGGTATAGACTTCAAAAATTTTATTGCAGAAATTGATAGAGGGTAAAAAGTTCCGTTACTCTGATTTTTTTCAAAATTTTTAGTGGTAAGGAAGTGTTGCTAAACAGTTTTGCCGAGGTCAGGTTTGAACCCATGCACGTCCTTTTTAAGTTCTATCCTTTTATTAAAGAAGTTACGCCTCTTGACGCCTGTCTCTGTAACTTCAATAATTTTTTAAAAATAGTTCCCGGTCTCTAAAAAATCTGAAAAATATCAGAGTAGTATAACTTTGCACTCTTTTATATCCATTTCTGCAACAAAAATTTTTGAGGTCGATACTCCATTGTATACCCAAATAACTGAAATGCCGAAATGTAATTCAACCAGCATGATTTTAGTACATTTTTAATATAAGAATAGTGGACCTTGATTCTTTTTAAAAATAATTAAAAAATCATTTAATAATCATCATTATTATCAATAATTATTTCTTATCTTGAATATTAATTTCAAAACAATACAATTGATATACTAAAAAGCATTTCATATCACTTGCCAATGCAGTCAGTAGCTTGCAAATGGGTTGTCTACTGCTATGTCAGTTCAGATTTGTATTCAATCGGGATACTGGTCAAACAGTGTTAGTGAACTTGTAAGCTTTACCGCTATGCGAAACCACACTATTTCTGGGAAACTGGGAATGGCCGAGTAAAGGTGGATTTTCATGGCCGATTTCCAGCCTGCTACGCGACGCGAATAAAGCGCACTTGCTGTAACATCCATTGGCGGCCATATTGGGCGATTAAAAGAAAAAGAGCATCATAATTAACGCGATTACTGGCGAATTCGCCGCCGCATAGGATTTCACAGCTTTTACGTCAAATCGCGCCGCATCGCCGTTGTCGCTCATGAAAATTCACCTTAAAGGGTACATATAAAGTCAGCTTAGCAAAGATGTTGTTAGACACAAAACCTTTGATAAGTGAACCGGGCAGTTAGTAGCATCATGATGTCTCACGAGACCTTGAAGAGTGCTTGTGACTTCGCTTAACTTCTGTTGTTAGGATGCATATATGGTTGTTTTTATTTAATGTTTTTATTTTACAAATAATGTAATTTAATTCAGTAAAATCGTTTACCACGTTTGGGATTAAATTGACGACTTATTTGATGAACGACAATGGGATAATGTCATTTAGAATATGAAAGATGGAAACATTTTTTTCAATTACGAGTTTTGTGGAGAAAGCGGTTGCAAGAATTAAATAAGTTTATTTATATTACTTGATTGAGACTGCAGATCCTTCCATATGTTCACTTCTTAGTCAACGTCAGTATTGAAATCACCAATTTTATTGGAATTGAGCACAAATAACTGAAATGATAAAATATAATGCAACCTAATTTTTGGTACATTTTTAATACCCAAAAAGTGGACCTTACTTTTTTTCAATAACTCTTAATTTTAAATTAAGAATCTTTTAATAATTCCTATTTCTTACATAAATATAATCAAAGTATTATCCTATTTTTCCTATTTAAACTTTTGTCGTAACATATAATACAGAAAA
Organism: Siphlonurus alternatus; assembly: GCA_949825025.1. Classification (NCBI taxonomy): domain Eukaryota; kingdom Metazoa; phylum Arthropoda; class Insecta; order Ephemeroptera; family Siphlonuridae; genus Siphlonurus; species Siphlonurus alternatus. The sequence goes on from OX463779.1 coordinate 40,317,328, forward strand.
AGTGAAAAAGTATCATGATTTCAAATATGTAGAAAGAGAAAAATACTCAAATTCCATTTTGGAAGCTTCATTGTAAAGATTTTAGACCAAGCGTGCCCATTTAAGGATTTAACTTAATTACCTCTCGTTTGTTATTAAAAACATAATCTTGGGATATTAATTCAATAATTCAAACCAAAAAATGGAAACCCTTTTTAGTGTGAATGCCTGGTCTGACCATGAAGATAACTTCACAAATTAAAATGGATTAAATTGACGTTCCCCGATTATGAGTTTCTCAAACTCTTGGGGTTTACTGTATATTTATGTAATATATACGTTTCATGTCTGTTTTTATAAACAAATTAAAACTCACCAGCCCCTGCCTGCTGCGTGGAGCTCGCGGCCACGTTGTTGGCGCCTCCGTTACTGGCACCACTCGTGGATGCTTTCTTCTTGGTCGGGACGCCAAAGTTGAAGAACCTGTCGAGGAAAATTAAATTAAAATGGTAACATTATATAGTAAGTCCCTAAGTCAGTCTACATAGACATCAGCCCTGACATCGAAGAAGATCGCTTAATAATAATTTAAATTTTTTATTATAGTAAATTTATTCACATGTAGTTCAATAATTTCAAAGAAGTATTTTTTCCCCATTTTCAGTAAGTCTCATGAGCATGATCTCATATAGTATATAATTTACTGGTAAATGTTATAGACCCATATGAAGATTGTCATAAGTGACTTTTGATACTAGTGGACACATATTAATCGTCATATTATTCAGATCAAAATCCGCTCTAGTTTCAATTATAGTTACTTTTGAACATATTTCAATGAAGATAATCGTCATTCAGTAAAACTGAGCTGAAAAAAGTAAAAAATACAACAAATACAAAAACAAAAAAAAGTTTTTTCTTTTTAAAATGAAAGTTTGCTGAATTCGATACATTTTATTATATTATATAAACCTTTTTTCCTTAAAGCTTTACTTCAAAGTTAAAATATTCAACATGCAAATATGACTCCGTTTGATATTCTGAGCGGGTCGTTCTAAGAACCTACCGCTTCTTGTGAGAGGGTTGAACACCAGCCGCCAGCAGCGCTTTGTAATGCTCAGATCGCACGAACCGCGGGTAACAGTCCTTCTTTAGCAATAATGTGTACACGTGCTCGGCGGCCGCGTCGAAGGCGAACCGAGAGGGTGTGCGGAGTTCTCCCTGAGTCCGCTCCATTGTCTTGCCATCAATGTTGATCTCGCACGGAGCGCCGGCCGCCAGGAACTCACTGTCAAGTACCGAGGGGTTATTACCAGGGTTGATGGAGCACGTACTGGGGTCATTGGGGAAACTATATTGGTTACCATTGAGGTCACGTGACGTGAGGGTCAGGGATCATGTTTACATTGGACAAGTGGGAGGGGTTACATGAATCACGTGGTTTGAGAAGGTTTTACATAGGTCATTGGATTATACATGTCGTCGCCTCAGAATAGAATGCTACATGTATAAGCATAAGATTCACATTTGCTTTAAAACCTCGTGGTGCGTAGGGCACTTCTATTCTGAGGCGATGATGTATTACAGTTATAGGTCACAGGGTTAAGGAGTATCTAATCAAAGTCTTCTACTCGCAATGGCTGTAACAAAACATTGTTTATAATGTCTGTCAGATGAAGCCTCCTTCATTGTTAAACATGGGCAGATGTAGTGTCTGATATCACCACCAGAGCAGGAAACGTAATGGCATGTGTTGGCGCTGGCTACCCGTTATATTTTCATAATTAACGGTAATTTCTAATTTTCCATAAATTAACATGTGTAAATAAATATCTGTCCCGTGTTATTCTCTTCACCGGAGAAATACTATAATACCAAAAATACTTTGTTTATAATTTTATTAACAACGAGCAGAAGACTTTGGAGGTTATATGGATCACGTGGTTGAGGGGCTATCCTGATCGCGATGTGTGTGTGTGTGTGGGGGAGGGGGGGTCGGGGGGGAGTTATTCTTGTCAACGGGTTGTATAGGTAGAGTTCCTCGAAGGGTGAGAGTGGAAAGTGGAAAATTGTCATTAATTTTATTTATCAAAATTAAGCTAATAAAAGTAACACAGTTCTATAGGGCAATCAAGGTAATTAGCGTACTCCAGAAACGGCGTACTATAAAGGAAAATGGAACGGCATGACATTAGTTGGAGGGTTTTCACAGGTCACGTGGTTATTACTCACACATGCCACATTTTGTGTGGGCTCATTATTAGTGTTTGGGTGCATGGCTAATTTTGGCCTTTTCTCAAAAAACGTAATAATAAGAAGTGAGCTCATTAATGGGTTAACATAATTTCATTATTCTGCAGCATCTTACTGCAATAACAAAAAGAACTCCATTTCCGTGGGTTCTATATATTGTATTATATTCTGCATAATGATACTGTAATATCAATGTTGTTTTTTTCTACATTGCCTTTAATAATTCAATGCTCATCATTTACAGTGAAGCATAAAATAATTCATTGATTTTAAAGTAGCCTAGATTTGGTATATAGACGTTCTACTAATATATTTGTGGAGACTACGTGATTCAGTTGAAAAAATAATCTGACTTCAATGTAGATTTTATATCCTGACGACCTCAATTCAGAACTCCATTCATTTCCATAAAAATAAAGTTACGAAATGCATCTCACAGAAAGTAATGTAAATTTTAATGACTTTTTATTAAAAAAAAAAATAATGTAACAACTGCAAAAGTTATAATCATTGTTACTAAACTAGAATTGCAAATGATTGTAGAATAGTATTTTCATGTTATTTTGCAATTACAATTTCAACAAGAATTCATTTTCATCAAACAGGAAACAATCTATCGTTTGAAATAGCTGCTGCTTTAATTTAAAATCAATTAAACCAGTTGGAAATTTACTCAAGGGTGATAATAAAAACAAATTTCCGTTAATGTTGAAAATAGAATAGGATCGATAAAGTACTTACTCGTATATTTCTCGAACTTTGACCTGGATCTGTGATTGGGAACTTCGTCGCAGATCGTTCACTGCCGTCCAGAACCGAATGTTCTCGTGACTGTACTCCTTGCGAAGGTAGTTAGTGAACTCGAGTAGACCTGAGGAACAAGGACACCACGTCAGTTGAGCGCACTTACTTCAATATTATATGGCAGGAAGCGATTTTGTCTCTCCATGATGGCTACCATATAATATTGAAGCAAGTGCGCTTTTCTCGCCCTGCCAAGCCCCGCTCAACATCGCTCCATGTAAAAGCACCTTTATGGCTCATCACACTGTCCACGCGAGTCTCCTTGAAGGTATTCAATTTTCATTTTTTTTTTTTTTTTTTTTTTTATATAATTATTCTCCTTGCCTTACGGTACACTTTAACATTAAAAATAAAAATGGTTCAACTTGCAAATGCATTATGAATTATAAAGTATGCTTTTAAAAAATACCATGGCAAATTAATGCAAAAAAGTGAATTAAATTTGATTTTTTTTTAATTAAAAAAAAATAATAAAATAAAATGGAATTTTTTTGAAAGCATGCTTTACAATCATTAATTAATGCATTTGCAAGGTGAAACCATTTTTTTGTCTTATTTTTTACGTGTGTTCCCTATGGCGAAGAGAGTTAAATAAATTGAAAATTGCATAACCAGGCAGGAGACGAGAGTGAATAGGCCTCTTAAGTATTCCATTGGACCAATTTCCAGCGTTGCGATTGGCTACACACGATTTTTGGGTTCTTAAGTACAGTGTCGTATGAATGGGGTTTTTTCTTACCTGTGGGGTCTGACACGAGCTCCTCCATGGACAACGCCCACCGCCTAACACGCCGCTCCGTGGGCACCTCGATCCTGGACACAAAATTACCATTTTTTACAAGAATGATATATATATTTACTATACATACTGCGAGTAATTCATAAAGCAAGTTATTGCACAGAAAAATTAATTCATCTATTTTTAGTACTAAATTTAATATAAATTTTTAAGTAGAACTTTTAGAAGATTATTTTAGTACTTGATTTCGAATTCGACACTAAAGCATAGAGAGATAAATGTTATGTTTTAATTTTAAAACCTTGCAGTTTTTCTTATTCGTATTTTACTAATGTTTATTTACATGATCGGTGTAATGGCGGGGCAACTTACAGTGTACTGTTGAGCTGCCAGAAGGTCGGGTCGTCAGAGTGCCACGGGTTGGAGGGCAGCACCGGCGTCATCAGCGGGTCGTACTCGAGGAACGTGGACGCGTGGCCCACCAGACTGTCTAGGGCCACTGACGTCTTGACACGTGTCCGGTCCAGGCACGAGCGCAGGAACGCGACCTGAAACGTGGACACAATCTTGTAGAACATTCGGGGAACGTGGAAACCAGGCTATCGAGGGTCACTGATACGTGTCCGGTCCAGGCACAAGTGCAGGAACGTGACCTGAAACGTGGCCACAATCTTGTAGAACATTCGGGGAACGTGGAAAGCAGACTGACAGGGTCACTGAAACGTGTCCGGTCCAGGCACGAGCGCAGGAACGCGACCTGAAACGTGGCCACAATCTTGTAGAACATTCGGGGAACGTGGAAACCAGACTGACAGGGTCACTGAAACGTGTCCGGTCCAGACACGAGTGTCGCAAGAGTACAACCTGAAACTTGCATAGGCGTAATACTGCATGGGGAACATTCGGGGAACGTGGAAACCAGACTATCGAGGACCACTATCGTAATATAGATGCTTGTCCGTTACAACAGTATATACTGGTGGCTGCAATATTAGGCACTATAAGAGGCTATAATAAGAGATTATATAGTTTAAAAAAAAATGACGCTACTAATGATCAAAGGGTAATTCATGTGACTGCAATGATTAATCCGTCTAATAAGACAAAGGACTTGTCTGTTCATCCTGATATTTATTTTTACTTTACGAAATGCCTCAAACAGACATCATGGGAAGATCAAGTGTATAAACCACCTGCAACTCCGTCTTATCAAAGTAAAGTTTACTTGGCTGCACAAAATAACAGTGATAATTTAGACAAAGACAAAATTACTTTTCTTACATTTATTCATGTTAATTTGATACATGAGCAATATAGAATAAAAAAAAATGTAGATTGAGGTATTTATAAAGAACTCACTAAAATTAGTTATCAAATTCCAGTAGTATGGTACTAAAGATGTCAACACTCTTTTTTTGTGAACACATGACCCTATTTATTTCCTAAAAATATAAGCTTCGTCTGATTTTAATCGATTAGACTTTAATTTTAAACACGCAATTACATTATACATGCATGACAGCTACATAATATTTATATTTTTCCACCGGGTTACGAGTGAAGATTTTTTGTGTGTAAAATATTGCAAAGCATATCGTCCCACGTCCGCAATTATGAGCTATCTGCTACCATGATCTTGTTTGCAATAATAAGCTGTCTGCTATATCAGGTGAGTGCAATTAAGAGCTGTAAATTGGTACGAAATAGAGCTCATTGTTGCACTCACCTGAAAAAGCAGATAGCTTATTATTGCACACGAGATCGTGGTAGCAGATAGTTCATTATTACAGACGAGGGACGATATGTTATGCAAAATCTTCACTCGTAACCCGGTGGAAAAATATCAATATTACGTAGCTGTCATGCATGTATAATGTAATTGCGTGTTCAAAATTACAATAATCGATTAAAATCATATGAACCTTATATTTTTAGAAAATAAACAGTGTGTGTTCACAAAAGAGGGTGTTGAAATTTTTAGTACCATACTACTGGAGTTTGATAACTAATTTTAATGAGTTCTTTATAAATACCCCAATCTACATTATTTTTTTATTCTATATTGCTCATGTATGAAATTAATATTAAAAATTAACATGATCGTGGCAATTTGGCAATAGACAGATATTCATTATTGCAGACGAGAGTATAAAATAATACAGTATAGCTTATAGAATTAATATAACAACACTAAATTGAGAATGTATAGAGAAGAATATTTAAAATTTATTTAAAGCTAACAAAATGACCTCACATTCTTTAGTATTAACAATACTGTACAGAATACAGAACGTTATATACCAAGCGAATGCATTTACTCTTATAATGGACAACATACATGAAAAAAAAATATTACAGAAACGAATAGAGGGTACCAAATTATGCTACTCTGAATTTTTTCAGATTTTTTTTGAGACCCAGAACTATTTTTTAATAATTATTGAAAGTGCGGCCATGCCTCCTGGAGGCGTCAATAGGCGTCCAGTCTCTATCCTTTTTATTAAGGATTCAGGAGTGCCAACTGAAATCACAGGACTTTCAATCATTATTTAAAAATAGTTCCGGGTCTCAAAAAAATCTGAAACAATTCAGAGTAGCATAATTTGGTACCCTCTATTCATTTCTGCAATAAAATTTTTTCATGTATGTTGTACATTATAAAAATATTATGTCGTACTGTTTTGAAAACATAATCAGAAATAATCGTAACAATGTGAAGTGAGAAAGGCAGTTTCTTTGTATTATATTTGACACTCTAAGTACGAGATGGGCAATGCGGGCCGACGCGTAGCAGCCTGCAGGGGCGAGAGGATTTTTAATGGAAATGCAGCGAGGAACAATCGGTCCTCTTGACACCCAAGAGGAATTGGGGGAACTGAAGAATACATAGCAAAAATGTTGAGACATTTGTAGAACCAGGCGCAATATCTTGTGAAAATTTGTGCACTCTGACATATTAAATAATCTCAATGCAATCAAATAACAATCAAGAATAATATCAACCTTATATTCTCTGTACAGATGGTTCATCTGATTTCTTAATTTATGAATTGACAAATGAGGGGGAATTCAAAGAAAAAAAATTGCATTTTTAAGATGGAGGATGAAAACTTTTTGTACAAAAATGAAGCATAACATCGATCCTTCAAAATATGTTACCCTAAGTAAATGCAATATATATTATGTTAATTCTTGGTAAATTCCCCTTAATAAAGACCTCGGGGAAGTTAAAGAAGTTAGCATCAAAATGATGGAAGCAATGTTTAAGCAAGACTTGAGATTCCATTTTGCCTCACATTTAATCCTCTCCATTTTACTGCTGAACAAGATACTTATAGCAACGAGGCGCATTAAGTACATAAAATGCACTTCTAATTTATAATTAGATCATGAAGTTTCATTATATTCTCAAGAGAGAGGCTCTCAATCCCTCCAATGGAAGTTCTGCTGGCTTGTTATGTTTGGACGCAGAGACCTCCGTGTCTTATGACCAGAAATTTGAACTAGCGATTCACCAGCTCGGATGACGTCATTGATGTAGAATGTAGTGATCGGTCGCGATAGCAGCGCTAACGTCCCCAGATCTCGTGAACTACTGAAATTTTGATTAAATTCTTGGCCTGCATAAGACACGAAGGTCTCTGATTTGGACGTACCTCCTTCTTCCAGTCTCCCACAGTCTTGCCGCGCACCGCCGCTTTCTGTTGTCGTTCCAACCGACACGCGGCCAGCGGCAGAGGAAGGATTTCCAGCGTGAGGCAGCCGGGCGGGGGACGGTACACGCGCCAGTAAGCGCGCTCCTGAGAGTCCGTCACGATCTTGTCGCCTTTCTTGCGGTCCTTGGACAGCCGCACCTGCCGAGAACCCATCAGGTCAGACAGGAAAGACAAAGGAAGCACACACAAACACGTACCTGCTCTTCGGCCTGCATAGTCACGAAATCCCATTTGTTCTGCAGCGTCTTCCTCAGGTTGTTCAATGCCTCCTGCATAACAGAATAATATGGAGGCCATTAGTACGTGGTTTAAGATTTTTAACTGAAGCTTCAATGCCATAACTGTATTTCTAATGTTAGCTACTGAAACAAATAATGACAGATGAATATTAAATTTGGAAGTGATATTGAAACATTACATAATGGCAAATAATGTACAGCAATGTACACTAATATATTATCACCTCTCGTCTGGAATAATGAACTGTCATGATTCCATGTGTATAATAATGAGCTATCTGCTATTTTAGGTGAGCGCAACAATGAGCTTTATTTTATTCTACCGATTTACAGCTCTTAATTGCACTCAACTGATATAGCAGACGGCTCATTATTGCACACGAGATCGTGTTAGCAAATCGCTCATTATTGCGGACGAGGGACGAAAATATATATAAAACAGTAAGAAGACCGCGTATGTTTACAAAATAGGTTATAGAAGGGTCAGCTATAGAAAGGTAATCGTCTAATTTTGAAGGTGCTTTTCAATTATCGTAGACACGGCGATACTTGTAGCAAAGAGGGGTTAAAAAGTGTCTATACACACGGGCCATTTAGGGGATGTCATAAAAGACGTGATAAGAGAAGCAGCATCGACTGACCTTCACTTCACAAATTCAATACACATTGTTGCCGATACCATGTAAACAAAACTTTAAAAACCCTTTTAGGTACTTATCAGTAGTTTGGTCAGGGACACTTATGGAAGGTCATTGTGAAGGTCACGCTCACCAACTCGTGGTCCTCGAGGCCATGACGCTGCTTGTTACGGAGGCTGCGCTTGGCTAGGTAGATGGCATACTCGAGGTTGTCTGGGCTATGGCCGTGCGCCGCCGAGCTGGGCCAATAGTAGGGGGTCTGCAAGAGGAGGAGCATTGCGTTAGAGTGGAGATAATCATGGTGTTGTACACCTCTGGACAGAATGGACTTTTCTCGTGCCTCATTTGCTAGAACTGGAGCTCCAATAGACAAAAAGATGTAGATTTGCAATTTTCGGATATGTAAAAAGTGCACTCATTGTCAGTTTATCAATATCAAAAGAGTTTTAGTTCCCCCACGTACACCTCCATAGACTACATGGTAATGCCTACAAACAAAGAAAGCAGGAGTAAAGTTCGTGGTGTCCAAAGATGTACAGTGGATGAGTCTACTTATAGATTGATTACATGCACGAACAGGATTCATAATAATAACTCATCCTCGATGGATGTGATCAACCTTCAAGCACAAACCAATACTGATATTAAAATAATCACAATCGATATTATACAATATATACATTGACAAGCTGCAAGCATATGCTGCATATGTTAACATCGCGTTCCATTTTGATCCTTGGTTATACACGCTCGGGGCATATCCAGCACTCTCAGCTCTGCATTTGGCTACCCTTCAATGTTAAATTTAGGGTGACGATCTCCCCTTCACCCGTGAATCCGTGCATGCTGAGCCAGGGCTTACAGCCACTCTTATGGCAAGTTGAAGTTAAAAAAGAATAATAAACAATAAAAATGATATGATTCAGACTTTGAGGGGTTGCATTTGAATATTTTTTTTCTATTAAAAATATATTATTTTTATCTCTACGTGTTAGTTGAGATTTAATCTTGAAGGGGTAGAATCAGCTATTCAACTTCACAGTTCTATTATCTTTTAGATATAATAAAAAACGTCAAATTTCTGATCATATGTTTAACATTCATGTCATGGGACTTACAATTTCTAGGCATGCGTCAAAACTTTGCTGCAACCCAACTCTACAGAAGTTTAATTTTAAATTATCATGGACTGTGGGATACATGATTAATAAAGTTACGTTGTTTGCTCAATATCCATAATTATATTAAGAGTTAGTGTCACTATTCTTAAATCACTGATAAATTTATCAAACCTTCCTTTACTTATATATAACGCTATTATTATTCGGCGAAAAAAAAAGTGAAAAATAAAAAGTAATATTCAATCTAATTTTTGAAATGCGTAGTATATACAGCCGAATATAATTGAATTTACAGAGACTGTGGGCAGCCATTAGTCAAATCAACATATTTTTTTCTAAAAATTAATTATACCAAAACTTAATTGATTTTTTTAATATTTTTTACTTCAACATGTTAGTAAATTTGTTATTTATTTTTAGGTTTATTTTCAGTTTTCTATTGAAAAAGAAAGAGCAATGATCGCCACTGGTACTTAAGTTAATTGGATTATTTAGCTGTAGTAAACAAAAGAAAGATTAAAATGACATCCATGAACAAAGTACTGAATATAATCTCCATGCAAATTATATAATTACTGGTAAGTTATTCCCTATCTAAACTAAAGATATTTTAAATTGCTGTTTAAATTTTTCATACTTCATTATTAAAATATTTACAAATTTGAGATAAATTATCACACTTTTGATGAAATAAAATTTTATAATAAAACAAATGCATAGACTGTGAAAATCTCATCAATAATATCTGATGGTAAAGCGTATAGAATATATGTACCCTTTTTAGCTTAATGATTTTGTATTGTACAGAATTAGCTTGACAAATATACAGCTTAAAGGATTATACAAAAAAATTAAACATCTAGCAATCATGTGTGTATATGAAATTTTTTATTATACGCGTATTTTTACTGACATTTTTATTAACGTATAAAAACTATATTTTTTCCTATATATGAGCATATAAAAGAGATATATATTTTTATATATATATATATATTATACCATACCTAAGCAAACAAATAATAAAGATTTATTGATGTTATCCTTCTTCCCTTATATTTTAATTAATTAATATGCTCCTTTTGCAAAAAAAGTTAATATATATACATTTTTTTTAAATATCTTATATTAAAGTTTGTGATTCGTCCTTTTTTTGGTAAATTCATTTTATTTATTACAGTAATATTGATTTTAAAGTTGGATGCGCGCTCTTATATTTATATACCATATTGCCTGAGGCCCACTATAACATCAAAGTGGCAACCAACCAAGCTATATAGGAGTTTCCAATATATTATAACACCAGGCAGTAGTAGCTCGATCTCTTCATATGCAGATCAAACACAACACTTCGTCTTTGTGTGGTAGAGGTTAATGCCGTTTTAACAGCGCTATACAAACATTCAAAATCATCATTTATAACTTTCTATATTATGCTTTAACTTCAATTCATTTTCAATTTTTAAATACTTTAATATTTCTTGTTTTACTTTATCTTGATATATTTGAGTTATTACAAGTTTAACTGAAAATAAATTTATACTAAATCTTTTTTTTTACTTTAGTTATATATTACTATATTAACAAATAAGTTAAAATTGCAGTATTTTAATTTTATTTGAAAGTATTTACTTATAATAAAAATTCTGTACTTTTATCAGAGGTTATATCTATTCTCTGCTTTTATTCAATTAACTTAAAACTTTTTTTTTTTCGATTGAATAAATTCAATTAGGAATTAAATACGATATATTAAAAAAATCAATCCTTGCCTTTATAAATATGTGAATTGAAAATTAAACATTTATTGATTCAATTAAGTAAAATGTACATTATTTAAAAATTTATACTTTCTCTCTATATGCTTGCTAAAAGCTTTGTACAATTTTTTTTGTTGGCATTTTCAATACAACGTTTAATATTTGATAATGGAGTATTGTCCTCCATTTTTTTATTGCAGAAATGGATAGAGGGTGCAAAGTTATGCTACCCTGATTTTTTTCAGATTTTTTTGAGACTTGGAACTATTTTTAAAAAATTATTGAAAGTCCTTTTTGTGACGTCACGCGGCGGCAAGTCCTATCTTTTTCTTAAGGAGCGGCGTCTCGTGACGTCACGAAAAGGACTTTTAATAATTTTTTAAAAATAGTTCCCGGGCTCTAAAAAATCTGAAAAAAATCAGGGTAGCATAACTTTGCACCCTCTATCCATTTCTGCAATAAAAAAAATTGAGGACAATACTCTATTATCAACGAAGCAACAGAAAATGTTTTTTTTTTTAAGCGACCCCTCGCTAATTTTAAAAGTAATTACAAATACTTGGCGGTATAACCAGTGCTCTCAGGAATCAAGAAGCAATTCGGGGTCGAGCGTGGCGCAGTGCATTGACCGGTTCTCGTTTAGATCACCGAAGTCAGACTACGTCGAGCGTGTTTAGTACTTGGATGGGTGACCGTTTCAAGTAAAAAAATACGCTGCTCCCTCCCTGGGGTAAATTCGTCTCGCTTTCCACACAGTGCAGTGATGCACTTGTGTGTGGTTCCCCAGGCTTTGGACGATCGCTTTGGTCCATTGAGAAAAAGTAGAGGTGTCCGTCCTGACTGAGGCTTTCCATGGTTCCCTCAGTCTCACCTCAGCGAATGCTGGGACGCGTAAGCATGCAGGCCGTGACCACTATCCGTTCCCTACCTTATTCCTACTCCAGTATCCCGCCGCGAGCTGTAAGCTCTTAGGGGTGTATCCTTGTAAAAAAAAAAAAAAAAAAAATCACAAGGTACATATTTTCGTTTAGAAAAAATTAATACCCGATTTAACACTTAATTTAAGGTGCATGGCTTTCATGGAGCGTGCTAAAATTTTCTAGCAAATCAAGTTCTTGTATTGTAATTATATCTTTATAGTTATATAACATATAATATATTATATGTGATAGTTATTATTTAAAAAAACACACACGAAAGAATGACTGATTCACAATATGATAATTATTTCTATAGTGCGTGTCTAATAGATTTAAGTTTCAGATTCAAATCATATACTTATAAAGTGATTTATAGAACCCTCATTTTCTCTGTGTAGTCTTCAAGCAGAGATTTTGCTATTAAGATTCAGAATTGAGATGCGATGATAGTGCAGATAATGGAACTAAAAGTGCAAAACCACAATTAAAGCTGGAAATGCGGTCTCGTTTGCGATCTCGATTCTATTGAATATGTATAGTACACTTTAGAAGGCGGATGAGCATGAGACAAAATACAAGTTAATACACCTCTTTTCCACCCCTCCCCCTGACCCCCTCTCATTCGTTGCACACATGCAATCATGCAATCTGCTTACTTGTTGAAAGTAAATCATGGTTATATACATACTGTGTGCTACTGGTTGCACATATTGTATAATGCTGGTCATGCAAGCTACTTACTTGAAAGCGATAGAGAGAGCTGTCATCCTTCACCGAGAGCGTCTTGTTGTCCGTCACGGGGAAGAAGTAGCCGCTCTGGCACAGCAAGTTGGCCAGGTGCACGGCCTCGGCTGTAACATTAGTCACGTGACTGCGGGGCACTGCTAGGGATGCATAGGAATTATCTGGGGGGCATGTTAAACTGATAAAAATGTGTAGCTATTATAGGGTTGAGAAATTACAAAACGATGTGAATATTCACACATTAAGCCGCACACTGCCTCCGAATCGAATCATATGGTATCGTATGACTTCACATTTATAAATTTAGAACCGGATCTAAATGAGAAACGTAGAATCGCATGCGATACGATAAAAAATGAAGCTGTGATCGTATAGGTTCTTAATTTTTATATCATACGCTGCGAATGCGTGCGGTCTAGTACGTGAGAAAAAGGTCTAAATATTGAGGTGTTTTCACTTTTTTTTTTTTTTTTTTCTTCTATAAGCAATGTTCAACATTGATTTTTATTCCCACAAACTGTTTGCTTCTATACCGTTGATAAACTTTGTTATATTGCTTTAAGAATCTTTAAGAACACCCTCCTCCCTCTCTCTTACATGATTAAGCTTATTACCAAGAGTTTGGTCTCATATGAAAATAATGTTGGCATTTGTTCAAGTTGTACTTGACAAGTTTTAGGGAATTGCATTATAAAGAAGTTTGGGCAAGTCATAAATGTCCTTTTATATATATATCCTTCCCAACCCAAGATTTTTTACTGTTGTCGGCTAACAAAATCATCGTAGCAATAAAAGAAATAGTTCTTTTTTTCAGACACAAGTTTCAGCTTGTATCTCTGACTAAAATGGATGTTACTGGTGTGACATATACTTGAATTAATAATGAATCATATTACTAGCACGTGCATGATTCGTGAATTAGTGATGATTCTTTTTTGCTGTCTCGACACGTCGCTAGACCAGGTACACAGAATCAAGTATGAACATCGTAAAGCCGTGGCGCCAAAACGTGTTTACGTGAAGATTACTACAAAAAATTTACCCTTCAACAAAAGAAAAAGGTCACAAAGCTAAAGAAATGAACATGTCACAAAATAAATTTCATAACTATACGTGCGTCTATTGATCCATATAAGGTCAAACAATGAAAGTCAAAGAATATGCCAGAAAAAAATGCAATTGAAAACACTCAGTTACGTTACTAGGCATGATATAATTATTATGTTCACAAATAAATACATAAAATCAGGTGATGATCAAAATTCAAATTTTCCTTATGATGTTCAGATGATTGATTTTATTATTATTTCATGAATCGATTGTGTATATACGAACAAACCTATATAGCTATCAATTATAACTGCATACCCTCGTTTAAGAATCCCAAGACTCGTTTTAAGTTTAATTTTTCCCTCTAAACTTTTATTATATTATTTTATACAACAACATTCGAAATAAATGTATAATTTATTTTTTAACAATTTTAAATTACTGCTCTTGGTTAAAATATACGTGAATTTTCTGTTTAAAATTTGCTCAAAAGATTAAACTTTTACTTACAATGTTTTATAATTCAACAATTAAAAGCTTCATATTCAGAAGGATAATTTTAGATGAGGCGTCTACTTTTGAAATACTCAGTGGAGACAACTCTTTTCTTGTTGCCAAGTGCTCGCTAATACTAGAAACTTATAAAAAATCTTTTTTTAAAGCACTCTATTGTTTTGCTAACGTGTCAAATCTAATGTAAGCTAAAAATATATGCGTTGTTATATATTTGATTTAATACTGCGCTAAAAGCACAACTTCAAATGATGATTAATCTGTGTTGCAATAAAAAGGGGGCACATGACATTTTATTTGAAATAAACAGTAAAATGAAAATAGAGAATCTAGTAACATTTTAAAGGAAATAATTATTTTAAAGTTTAATCATCCTAATATAGAATCAAAATATTACATCAATTTATGAAAAATTAATCAAGGGGGATATTCACATAACCCGTTAGCAATAATTTAGTTTTATCAAGAGCTGAGCCAAGTATTGATGGTAAATGCTAAACCAGCTAAAAAAGAGTGCTAAATAAGTACTAAAAAGAGCTTTGTGAACTTTCCTCTATTATATTCTCTACGTTTTCATAAAAGCATTTATATTCAGATATTTATTTTTTTAAAGCTGTCTCATAGATAGGTATAAAATTAACTTCGCCAATAAATCTGCATTATAAACCATTATTTGAACATAATGAAAAATGAGGGTCAGTAAAAAAACACTCACTCTAAAATTTGTAACTTTTAATGTTGTTTTTTTAGTTTCATCCTACTACGCGGTAACCCACAGCACTTATGTGCTCAGAGAGTTGCATATTTTACAGGCGAGAAAGGATTGGCCTCTGCTGTTTTTTCCCTTACTTACCGCATTCATTTTGTGTATGTTGAATAATTAACTAAATAATCTGTTAATATATTCTGTGTATAAACTCATGGGTGTTTTTTTTTTATTTATAAATTATTAATTATCATGTAGACTGTATGAAATGTAACTAAACTTTATACGCAAACGGATATTTGTCCAAATGGTGATATTTGAAACCTTGCTGCTGTTTGATCCTCCTCTTATTGCATGAGAAGGGTCTCAAGATAGCCTAAGACCTTCTAAATATAGTGTAGTGTAAAATATTAAATATATTATAACATTGGTTATGACCTTCTAGTGTTGTTTATGAGCAAATAAGGTAGTTTTTGGGATTTTCATCCTTATTTTTTTACACGGCGTGAAGAAGAAGGTTCTGCAACCAGTTATTAGCTCCTTAGCAATGAACTGGTTCCATTGGACTATCTATGGAACCTTCTCCATTGACTCCTTTTTACACTAAAATAATTTACAAATATGATGCAATTTAATTTTTAAATTATCAGATCCAAAATATGATATTTAATACTAGATTTAAGTAAAATTATACTGTGAGTTAACATATTATTATTCTGTCCAAAATTTCAAACTTTTTAATTGTGATCTTTTCTTTTAAATACAAGAGTTTCTATAGTCATAAAATATTATTTGAATGAAGGCTTCCTGTTTGGACTTTAAAATTGTATCCAATTGAACATGTATCAAAGTTGGGCTCAAATTTAGTTCTTAAAAAGGGTATTCATAAATATTTAAGACCAAAATATTTTAGTCCTGATTTTAGATATTATTTTTTTTGTAACAATTTTTCAAGACTTAAAAAAAATAAAGATTTAAATTTAATGTTAACTTAATTTAATGTTAGTAACGCTTAGTGAATGCCTTTTTTACATTATTTAGTTTTTAATTTGTCTAAGAGAATAAATAAGTCCCTAAAACCGCAAATTATTGTACTTTCTCCCCTAAATTAATAAAAAATATTATTAAATACTTACATGAGTCCTCGATGTTAAGTCTCTCCATGAGCCATTCGATTAGATCGTACCCTGAAACAAAACAACAACAAAAAACGATCAGCGTCGTGCGTGACATTTTCGAAATAAATGGAGAGTCGATATCGAACGGATGATATTTCAATAAAATTCCAATACGTCGCACGTAATTCATACGACTACTGATAACGTGCTTCTACTGTGGAGTCTCATATTATCTCATATATTATAACATTACAATGTTTATTTTGATATAATCAGAAATATTGATCTTTAAAGTTTTTAACTTGCATGCATGGTATACGTTGCTTATATTTATAAACTTTTAATGTCATATAACAACAACACAAATAGAATTATTAAAAAAATACACAATATAATATAACATATAAACAAGATTGTATTATTAATATGTATTCGCGAACGCAACCAAATTCAGCCCTCTAGCGGCCAAAAGTGTGAACTACTAGAATGCGGCTAGCTGTTCATAACAGTATAGGAACAACATACCATTCCTGAGTTAATTTACGTGGTTATATAATATTATCCACTTGCAAATTTTTAATTATCATAATAAAGTCAGTGATGTAGTGCTAAAATATTACCAGGTGGGTGGGTGGTTATTCCGGCCGCGATGCGGGGGGGGGGGGGGGGGGGGACTGTGCGCCGCAGGCGAAAAAAAATTGGAAAAAGGGGCGTGTCCTTTTTTTTTTTTTTTTTAATTGAATACTTGAATCCTGGCTTCCGAAAAAATTTGCACATACCTTAAGAATAATATTAAACATATTTTTCCTCCTTAAACCTCCTTGCCCGAGACCAGAATGCAGGATTCATCCCCTCCAGGTATATATATGGCACTCAAATTAATGGCACTGTTAATTAACACTTGTTTTTTGCTTTTTATTAAAAAAAATTACTATCGATTCTTGCCTTTTCATATTGAATTAATAATTTGTTAATGACATTAAATTTGGCAGTTTTTTTAATGTTGCAACAAAATTTAACACACACAAAACACGATGAGAAACTTTGTAACACTATTTATCGTTGATCAATACCAAATATACGTCCTGCAATTTTTGTTGATGTACACAGACTGAAAACGTGTCCGTGGTGTGGTGTCTAGGATGCTGGTAATGACACTAATGACGACAGAGGAGGAATAGGAACTTGACGCACCTAGACCATGCACTACCTATACTTACATTTTAAAAGAGTTAAGGGGGGAAATGGAGATAATATTTTCAGCAAAAGTATGCCAATATTTTCCTAGCTACCAGCCCTACCCTTGACTTACAATAGAGCACAATACTGATATTGTACTCTCTATGCTCTTATCTGATCTCGCCATCTGCATGGCAGGTGCATATATATACAGTACTTATTATATTAACATTTAAGGTTATTTCTGAGAAAATTAGGAGGTGGGTTGCAACCCACCTCGCTTTTCAGGAGAGTTTGGTGGTGGGTCGTTTATTATGAAAAATTTCACGAGGTGGTATGAAAACCCACCTCGACCCGGCCCGACTACATCAAATAAAGTTAAATATTAGTCTTAATAAATAAAATTACAGATAAATGTGACCATACACCATGTCATTTGCTTTAAATAGAGTCTTGCGCGCGGCGCGTGGTATATAATGTATATATGCATAATATGTATATATTATGTCGATCCATATGATATTAAATTATTGTTAATTTTTCTTACTGATTGGGATAAAATTATGAAATTAATTTTCAAGGTGTAATCGACCCTCCTAAAAACTTGGAAATAATTTTAGATTTTCTCCCCGACGCACCCCTGAGGGTGGAGAACTACCCCGAAAAACAATTTTCCTTACAAATTGTGCTAAAATTATGAAATTAATTTTCAAGGGGTAATCGACCCTATACTGAAGTCGGAAATAATTTTAGATTTTCTTCCCGACGTACATCTGAGGGTGGAAACCTACCCCTAAAATCCATTTTCCTTAAAAAATATGCTAGAATTATGAAATTAATTTTCAAGGGGTAATCGACCCTACTGAAGTCGGAAATAATTTTAGATTTTACCTCTTGAAAATTAATTTCATAATTTTAATACAATGTTTAAGGAAAGTGGATTTTAGGGGTAGTTTTCCACCCTCAGGGGTGCGTCGGGGAGAAAATTTAAAATTATTTCCGAGTTCAGGAGGGTCAATTACCTCTTGAAAATTAATTTCATAATTTTGGCACAATTTTTACGGAAATTGGATTTTAGGGGTAGTTTTCCACCCTCAGGGGTGCGTCAGGGAGAAAATATAATATTTTTTTCTAATTTAGGAAGGTCGATTACCCCTTGAAAAATAATTTCAAAATTTTAGCACAATTTTTAAGGAAAGTGGATTTTAGGGGTAGTTCTCCACCCTCAGGGGTGCGTCAGGGAGAAAATCTAAAATTATTTCCTAGTTTAGGAGGGTCGATTACCCCTTGAAAATTAATTTCATAATTTTAGCACAATTTTTAAGGAAAATGGGTTTTAGGGGTAGTTATCTAACACTCAAGGGTGCGTCGGGGAGAAAATCTAAAATTATTTCTTAGTTCAGGAGGGTTGATAACCCCTTGAAAATTAAGTTTTATAATTTTAGCTCGTTTATTAAAAAAAGTGGAAAATACTAATAGGTCTGAATAACGGGGTACAGCCGGGTAGCACTCCAGGGGTGTGCGTGGTAGAGGTGGTGCCACGGGGGTGTGGTAATGAATCTGTATTAATTAATTATTTCAGAGGTGTAAATTAATAAAATTACCTATTGTATGAAATTTTCTCCATAAAATTCTTATAAATTTTCAAATTGTTACATCTCGGTCATATCCATTAGAAAAACTTTTCGTATTTCCTATGGGGGAAAAAAAAAACACCCCTGAAAAGGCTGAAAGGGGTGCGATTGGCTCCAATAATATTGTAAAGCCCCTGAATTTAATTTGACAGCTGGTGCGTCAAATTTTACGTTTGTATGTAAGCTTCTAATCGCACATTATCAAATTATTAACCTGCTTTTCATACTCCATATTTCTTTCGAGCCGCATTACGTCCGCCATTTTGTGACGTCATCACTCTGCAGACAGCGCCGCCATCGGTCATTTCGTTCGAGAATACTGTAGAGCAAGCATGAAAATAATTTCTATATACGGTGCTTGTCATAAACATAGAACGTTCCTTTGTTCTTTTAATATATTTTATAGAATATTTAATACATAAATATACTTTTATATTTTATTGTTGTTTGTTTTTCAATACATATTATTTTATATACTCATTTATAGAAACAACTCTTTTACGTTATAAATATTACATGTATAAATAGATTAAATTTTACTTTTATTTCAAACACAGAAGAAAAATATCAATACAGAGTAAATTTTTATATAGTTTGTAGTTAAAGAATGTAAATAAATGAAACCACCATGCAGATGCAAAAGCAGATAATTTCTAATAAGATCTTTGTTTCTTATTTCTAAACGTTGAAATAATCTTTATTGTAAATTTACTGTCTGCTGTTGCATCATATGTACATAATGTACTGAATATATTTATTAGCATAATAAATTTTGCTGTTTCACCATTTGTTTGGTTGTACACATGCAATTTGACGGTTGCTGCTCCATAAATAAATGCTCGAATCCATATCATAAATATAGCTCCTACTCCGTTCTCATAATTCTTGCTTGCTTTATAATTATTTGCATTTGAAAGTGTGTCATGTTTATATTTATGAAATATTGACTTGCATAAATAGTATAAAATTATTAATAAATAATAAACTTATAAATATTTTTATACTACTTTGATGAAAATACTTGCGATGGTATCTGTAACTTATAAGATCAAATGCAGATTAAAAACAAGGTATGTAAGAACAAGAAGTTTAATGGCCGTAAATTGCAGACCTACCATTAAAAGTTTTTACTGCAGAAATGAATAAAATAAGGTGCCAAATTATGCTACCCTGATTTTGTCCCCTGATTTTTTCTAGTCCGATACGAAAAATATTTTTAAAAGCCATTAGAAGATTGAAATTGCAACCACGCGTTTGGCCTTTAATAAAGAGACTAAACGCCTCCACGTGGCCGAACTTCCAATATTTAAAAAAAAAAAAATCTTGGACTAGAAAAAATCTTAAAAAAAAATCAGAGTAGCAAAATTAACCTCTATTCTTTTCTGCAATAAAAAAAGTTTCATGGTAGGTTGTCCATTATCTGAGATTTTAGTAAAAAAACCCCAAGCTGCAATTCACGGAAAAATATTTTTTCGTGTTGTTCTCGCTAAAATTGGATAAGTAACTTAGTACAGTTTGCTTATTTGAAACTTTTACATCAATTTATTGTTATCAACAAGGTCGGTTCTTTGATTTTTTTGCTCGCTCAACGTAATTTTATTACAATGGTCCTTTCTACACAATGGTCTGCCAACAGCAAGCACAGGACCATCGAGTGAGTATCGGAGGTTACCAAATCTGATGACGGTGACGAGGAAAAAAACAAATGACTTATCTTTAAACTGTTGACTAATATTCAAATAAATTAAATACACTGTAGACAATACTACTATATGTAATATTATAATTTATAAAATTTGCTTTAAAAATGTTAAGCTTCCCATTCTCATTCTCAACATTCTTAAAGTAAACTTTAGATTGGCTCATTAATTTAGAATATTTGTCCAAAGCTTCATAACCTTGTGACTTTCAACTTTCGAGTCGACTGACTAAGAGAAATTAAAGTTTGGGGAACTGAACTCTAGGTTCCATAATAATTTGGGTAGGTCATATAATCAGTCCTATTTCATACAAAGAGCTTACATTAGTCATGCTTCCAAAAAAATTATAAAGGTAAATTTACATGGGTGAGTTGGATAACTTTCACAGTGACGTGTGTCATGACGCAAATCAAGTGTGCTCTTTTTTATGTAGTCTAATTAATGTAAGTCATACAGTGCAATTTTAATTGTTTCTGGATTTTAATAGCAACATTTGTTCACTAAAAAGGATAAAATATAAGTTTTCATTTGTCGTGAATTTTGAGACGTGCAGATGTGGTACGCTAAGTCAACTTTTCAGGCCTGATTAAAATTTTAGCAATATTTACATTTTTTTACAGCTCGTGCCAAGTTTTCTGGTAACACCAGGGTCAAGCTGGCAAGCGTTCTTGCAATAAGGCACATATAATAAATGTTTTAACAAATCACCATAATTATTACTAACTACAGCCAAACGTAAAAGCTTAAATATATTTCAACCTTAATTAATTTTAAAGCAAATATACCTGATTTATTTTGCAAGGAATAATCACTTTAAAAAAAAATCCACTTTGAGTTACTTGCTACATTATCTCATGTAAATACATCTTTAAAACAAAGTTTCTATAATATACCATTACTTTTCTACAACATCCCATAAAGTTTCTATAACTATAGCCATTACTTACCATGTAAATACACCTTTAAAACAAAGTTTCTATAACTGGCTATACCAAAAGAGATACATAAAATGGCAAGCGTCATCATCACAACGGTTGAAGATATTTGAAGACTGCCTCGCCGGGTTAATTGATCCGAACCACCCTCTTGAACGTCGCTGACTTTGCTTGGAGCTGGCCACTTGGCGAGCGCCCCCAACTCGTGGTAGCATTATGCAATGAGTGCAAAACAGCAGGCAGCAAGCTTCCTCAAGTACCCTCGTCGTACTTTTTACGTCAGCAAGTGAAAAAAAAAAATTATAACCCTTTTTTTTTGTTTCAAATAATATGAAAGATTTTTCTTTACATTAGATTGGAGAAAGAAAAGTTGTTACTGTTCGCCGTCATGACATAATGGCAACACTTGAGTGACAGCATTTGTGGCTTTCAACGCACCCCATCTATACATTATATTCTAAAGTGTTACCAATTTCATTTTCACCACCTCTCTGTTATATTTTATTACATCTTGGAAATGTGGAAAGTGCATTTGAGAAAAATAGACGCACAAAAAAAAAAGTGTTATCAAAATGGCATTGTGCCACCACCATCGTTAATATATATATGGGAGTTGCGTATATAGACGTAAATATATATATTTATAAATTATAACGTATATTTACGTAGAACGTATTATATTTATAAACATGAAATTATTGATTAAAAAATATACAAATTTCTATCATATTAAATTTCTATATGCAAATCTTATTATAATAAAAAGTTAGTTTGGAAATTATGTTAAATTATAAATCATATTTTCATAAATATTGTTCATCATCAATTCTGTTTATTAAATGCACGCATTATGTCATGTATGTTATATAACACACAGCTAAAGAAAATCTGTAAAATGTATAAAAAAATTTATTACGTTATATAAATGATATTATACAACATTTACAACAATAAAAAAATTACAATATGGTATCTTTCTTTCTTGATATTTAGCTTATATTTTTTATATTCCTTTAGTAAACATTAGATTATCTACATTTTGGATTAATGCCAAGTTTATCTTTTACATCAAAAAATAAAATCCTTCATAAAGTAATAATTATATTCTCTTTTAAAAACACATGCTTTTCAAATTAAAATTTTTGATTAAAAAAAAATGAAAGCTTTTAAATACAAATAGAATACTTTGATGATAAGAAAGTTGCTTTAGGGCCTTGCAAAGTCCGACAGACAGAAGAGTAATATCGGAACGTTAACGAAGAAAAAAAAAAAAACGTACGTCCATTCTGAGTTCCGGCAGCAGACGTCATGATCCATTGGTCTGATTGGGTGGTGACGTCACTGGGATAGGGGGGAGGGGCTTTACCCGTGACAGCCGCCGCCGGGAAGGGGTGCAGACTTACCCATGAAGGCCGCCGGTATCGACGTAAGGAAGAGCTTCTGGCTGCGAACTGGAACGCCACTCTCCGGGTCTTGCATCTCGCGCACCAAACCCTCCATCTGAAACACATGATAGGGATGGAGTTACGTTTGGATTGTGGAGGAATGTTTATAACATTATATTGAGTTCCTATTTGAAACGTGTAAAAATTTCAAATATTTACATTACGAATTCACATATCATGTATATTAATTCAGCACTTTTTACGAAAATGGGTTTTCCGGGGGCATACATGACCAAAATGTGTCAATTGCCCCAAAATACCAACCAATCAATCAATCAATCAATCTGAAATATCATTTTTTTTTATCATGGTTATTGTAATTGGAGTTAAGATAACGTTAACCGTGGTTAGTGAGAAAACTGGATATCTTCATCTATGAATCGTGCCCAAATTTACAAAACAAACCGCGGTTTACACCAGCCTAAAATTCAATGTCACTAAACGTAGTTATATATAGTAAGAAACCTGGATTACTTAATTTATTTTTATTTTATTTTTTTTTTACAAGGATACACCCCTAAGAGCTTACAGCTCGCGGCGGGGTACTGGGTAGGGATAAGGTAGGGAACGGATAGTGGCCACGGCCTGCATGCTTACGCGTCCCAGCATTCGCTGAGGTGAGACTGAGGGAACCGTGGAAAACCTCAGTCAGGACCGACACCTCTACTTTTTCTCAATGGACCAAAGCGATGCCCAAAGCCTGGGGAACCACACCCATTATTTTATGTTTTACATCGCGTTAAATAATCTCGACTTAAATATACACAGATCATCTTGTACGTACATCTCGGGAAGCACAAATGTTACTTCTTCTCTGTTTATCAAGTTTGTCACGCAGTCTATGGAGGCGTGAAGATAATGTGAATGTGTTTTCTTACCACCCCCAAAATTACAAATCTGATTGGAGCATAATGTGACAAGTAACGTTCTAGCTGTCCCGAGGTGTATACTAAGCCTTGTTAGGTCACCTCATTACGAGGTTAGACAACTAGTTCAGCACCTAACGAAGTGAGTTAAATAATATAGTAGGGAAATACTTGCTGCATATAATATAACCACACCTACTGTGTTTGGTTGCTGAGCAAGTTTTATCTAACCTCAGGAGGGACATGTGACCTGCTGAGTGCTTTTGTTCCTTACATTTTTTTTATGAAAATAAAGACATTAGAAATTCACAAATAAGTTAGCATATTATTTTAGCTTTGAAATTTTTTAGTACCAGTAGTGGAATTTCATATTAAAATTTAGTACTTAAGTTTTCTCGGCTAAAATATATGTATAAAGTTTTTTTGTGAATATTCTATTCTGTTTCATGTCAATATTTCATTGTGTTAATGCTAATTGGGTAACATTACAAAAGCATATTATATTATATATATCATATATATTAAACTTTTTTTTTTTCTTTCCAATGAGGATACTAACTTCATTTCTGACATTTTTTTCCCCGACTTTATAGCCATGTAGTAGAATTTTCTATTGTTATACATGTCCCTAGATGTTTTTAAAATGTGAGTTGTCTTCAGTAATGGACAATCTAAATGAATTTTTTATTGCAGAAATGAATAGAGAGCGAGAGCACTCTACTCTGAATTTTTGCAGATTTGTATAGACCCCATTCAGGAAGTATTGCTAAAAAGTAATTCAAAGTTAAGTTCAACACAACCCCTTTTAAGTCGTATATCCTTTTCTTAAGAAGTTATGCCTATTGACGCCTCTCTCTGCCATGTACTTATGCACTTTCAATAATTATTTAAAAATAGTTATTGGGTTCTAAAAAATCTGAAAAAAAAAAACAGAAAAAAAATAGTATAATTTGATACCTTCTATTCACTTCTGCAATAATTTTTTATATGCAGGTTGTCAATTATTTATGCTACTTGCAATCAGGTAAGTCTCGGACGGACAATTACGATTAGTAACAACGTGAAGTACTTCCATTACCCTGCTTTAATTATACCCTCATTACATGTAATTACCGTGTATCAGATAAATACGGACATGCGTTAATAAATAAAAACAAGTAGTGACGACTTAACTGCGACATAACAAGAATGACACTTAATGTTTTTATGTGTTACAGTTAAATAAAAATATTATTATATTTCATTATCACAAAAAGATACATAAAAAATGTCACACAAAAAAATAAATTTTCTTTTCATAAAATATCACGTTCATCTAACAATGCATGCATGTGACAATACAGTAACAGAAGTATAGAAAAATCTTTCGTTTGAATTTATAAAATTTCACAAACTCTGAGCGTGTTATTGTCAGATTTCCATCAGAATGAAGTAATAATGAGATTAAATAAAATGTATGATAGAATTATAAATTTAATTATATAATTGCTTTTTTTTTATAAAACACGTACGTAGACGCATTTCAGCTATATCACGGATTTCATTCACAATAAATCTCAGCAGTTTAACTCAAAATTACAATCGGTAGAAAGCGGCTTAAACGTCCCCCCTTCTCCCCCTCCAACCCCATCATCAAACAGAAATAATGAAAGCAGAAAAATTGTTCCATCACTTTTGCTTATTGTTTGTTTGTAGTTTCTTTTATATAGAATCGTTGAGCGGCGAAGTTGATAAATTTGCTGCAATTTTAAATGTAATTCAACATTGATCTGTTTTATCAAGACTTCAATTAAATTAAAATATATTGATTTAATCGTCAAAAGATAAATATATATATATATATACATATATATATATATATATATATATATATATATATATATATATATATATATATATATATATATATATATACATTAATTTAATTTATCTCATTGATATTACTTATAGTTCTACAGTTAAATCCCAAAATCCCAAATTGTTTTTAGGTGTATATATGTATGGGCTTTCATAGCTTTCCTACGTTTCACCGTAATAAAGATATTTATATTATTTTCTAAAATTGTTTTATTTAATGATTTACTTTCAGTAATCCACTTAGGCAAAGTGATACCTATAATAGGAAGCTTAATTTTTTTTAAGTATAAAAATATACAACAGGATTCAAGAGCAACTTTAGTTATAATTTTTATAGTCGACAACCCATTGACTTAAACAAGGCCAATTATGAAAATTTATATATAAAAAAATAATAAAATTGCATATTTTAATTTTAATTTTTCAACTTGTTGATATTTAGCAGTGGTGAAAGTAGTTGGAATTTCTTACCAGTGCGCTTCAGATAGAGGCCTGAAGGGCCCGAACCCCCGCCGGAGGCGCGATTTTTTGGGAAAAAGGGGCGTGGCTTAATTTTTTTCATTGAAATGTTGCACTGAATTTGATTTATAATATTTTCTTTTTTTTTTTACAAGGATGCACCCCTAAGAGATTTTTTCAACTAGAGTGAGGGGTTAATTTTTTTTTTAAGATTTTTTTTTCTAAAAATATTTTAAAATGCCCTCTATCTAGAAATTAAAAACAAAAAATTCCCAAAGTTGGTGTTTTGGAGGCTTAATTTTTTAACATGCAAATCTATGGCACAGAAAGCAGCATTTTACTGTTTACTCACACTTCATCTGAACTATGGAACCAATTAAAAAATATCTAACAATAAGTAATCTATGATGAAGTTCTTTAATATATTTTCGATTTACAAATAAAAAATTTTTTTACTGAGTCATTTTTCTGGAAAAAATATTGGAAATCCTTATGAGAATTAACCCACAAATTAAGTAAAATTAAATACTTTTTCAACATTTTTAACCGCGAAAAAAAATATAGTGTCACACTAAATTGATGAAAAAAATATTCAAAAATATTTCCTGTGCTGCCTAATGAAAATTTAAATATAAATTTTTGTATAAAAAAAAATCACAAACAAGCACTTTGTTGTTCGTTGTCTATGCATATCTGGCAGCAGTGTTAATACTGTAAAAATATTTTAATTAACTGTTTCACAATTTAGAATGTTTTATTTTTTTTTTTTTTTTAATAACTGTTACATTTTTTTAAATAAATAAATTATTGTTTTAAATGTCTCGAAAATTAGTTTAAACAAAATATTCCAAAAAGATGAAAGGTTACAATTTTAAAAAAGTTCTAACGATTTTACCACTTCCATGATCATGTAATAAAACATCATGATCACTTCATATAAAAATTGAAGAAAAAATAGTAAACAATAAACCTACAGATATTTAAAAAAAAAACTTTTAAAAATATTTCTTTGATTTAACAAATCTAAAAAAAAAAAAATATATAATAAATTAATCTGCTCTAAAAGTCTCGCCATAAAAAGTGTATTTATGATAAAATATTATAATTAACTTTTTAAACATATAGTCCTTTAATTTATAATAATGTTTGACTGCAGCACTTACTATTTATTTACAATGCAACAATTTCATACCTCAAATTATTAATTCGTTTTTATTTTTTACGTAATGAAAAAATAAATATAAGTGAATTTATCGAGTAAATTTCAATTATTTTTTTTGAACAAATTTTTAAAGAAAGTGCCATGCAAGTTAAAACTTCATGAGAGAGAAAAAAAAAATAAAATACAATAACTATCATGCATTGAGCATGATTATAATGTTTTATAATGTTATCTGTTCACACTTGCAAATATTATTTTTTTTCGTTAAAAATTGTTCATTTTCTTTGGTAAATTTCGATCAGTGTCTTACCAGTGCGCCGCACTGGCGTCAAATGTCTTACCAGTGCGGCGCACTGGTGCGCACCGGCTTACTTTCACCACTGATATTTAGAAACAATAAACAGATGTAGTTTTTTTAGTGTGAATCTCCCTATATACAATTTTTTTTGTGAGTGCTAAAGAACGTAGCAATAAAAGATTTAACAGCCGCGTGAAATCAGTTATGTCTTTCTTTTGTGGCGTCTTAACCGCAGCAACGATATCTAAAATAATCTCTTTCACGAACAAGAAGTCTTAAAGCTTAACTACAATGCAGGAGTATCGTTCTAAAAAAAAAAAAAATACTGTAGAAATGGATAGAGGGTACAAATTTATCCTACTCTGAATTTTTTTAGAGCCAGGGAACTATTTAAAAATATATATATATATTGAAAGTATACAGAAAGAGACGTCAAGAGGCATCACTTCTTTAAAGTAGAGTGAGCGATTGCATTTTTTTAATATTTTATTTTCTAAAAATAGTTTAAGCTGCCCTCTATTGAGAAATGAAAACCAAAAAATTCCATCTCAAATAGTTTCACCACAAAAAATTCACAAAGTTGGTGTTTCGGAGGCCTTTGACGTGCAGCCTTATGGAACATAAAACCGCGTTTTACTCCAACATTTTCTGAACTATGCTACCATTTAAAAAATACCTACGTAATTTATGATGAATTCTTTAATGGATTTTTAAATAAAAATTTTTTTTTACGGAGCCGTTTTTTCGGAAAAAAATCTTTAAGTTTTTGCGGGTTCATTCCCATAAGGCTTTTCATGATTTTTTTCCAAGAAAACAACCCCGTAAAAAAATTTTTTTATTTGAAAATTCATTTAAGAATTCATCATAGATTACGTAAGTATTTTTTAAATGGTACCATATATAGTTCAGAAAAAGTTGGAGTAAAGCGCGGTTTTATGTTCCATAAGGCTGCACGTTAAAGGCCTCCGAAACACCAACTTTGGGAATTTTTTGTGGTGAAATTATTTGAGATGGAATTTTTTGGTCTTCATTTCTCAATAGAGGGCAGCTTAAATTATTTTTAAAAAATAAAATATTAAAAAAAAAATGAACTCGCTCACTCTACCTTAAATAAAAGGATAGGACCTATAAGGGGCGTAGGTACGAACCCGACCTCGGCAAAAAAAATTTAACAATACTTCCTGGCTTCTAAAATATCTGAAAAAAAAAATCAGAGAAACATTTATAACATTTCACCCTCTATTTATTTCTTTAATAAAATTTTTGAAGTCTATAATCTATTTCTGACTAATTACTTATTTTAGGTATCTCCTCTATTTATTTCTTTAATAAAATTTTTGAAGTCTATAATCTATTTCTGACTACTTACTTATTTTAGGTATCTTCTAATTAGCACATTTGAAGTGATCAAAAAAGTAAAAAGAAAAATGGAATTACTATAGAGGCATTGTATATTGATCACGCTTAGAATTTTAGTAAAAATGTCCCGGCTTGATAAAATTTATTTAAAGCATACAAATCGGGCTGTATTTTGATATATTTAGCATTACAGAAAGCATTGTTTCAAATGTGACGTGTGGTGGTCAATTCAGCATGTTTTTCATATTCATACTAAAATAGTAATAACTAAAAAAAAGCTACATCCAAATCGTGTGTGTTTATTTTTTTATTTTTGCAGCGTAACATTAATTTTGTCTTTTATTTTCAGGTTTTAACATGTTCTGTTTACCAGCGGTAAAAATGATTAACAGCGCCCGGTGGTGACATTATAATCATTAATTTATTCCAAACGCAACCATCAGAGTAAAAATGATGTGTAGTCGAAAACGTGAAACTCATAAAAAGAATTGCACACAATTCTACATGGACAGTAAAGATTATAATTATTGAAATTTTTTATTCTTTAATTTTACAGCGAGTAGTGTGTAGCATAATTTAGCAATCATTGTTCATTTAATATTCCAAACTCGAACTCCTTCAGGGAAAAAAAACTGTTTTAATTGAAACTCATTCAATTAAAACAACAAACCACTAATTTAGAAAGTACAACAAAAAACTTTTCTCAATTTTAATGAAAAAACTTTGACAAGTTGTTGAAAAAAAATTTTTTTTTTTTAACTATAAATACATGAATAATTCTAGTTAAAAACTGAAGCAAACTTCAGCTTATAATAATCCTTGTATGTGCTGATACTGCTGATGAAGTTCTGCTATACTGCGCAGTGCGATGCTCAATTCACACCTAAAATGTTTGCGTATCAAATTGGATGTTTAATGTTAAGTCTGTTTCTCATTGTGCTTTGTAAAGGCCATTGTTAATATCGCTTGGTGCAGCTCAAAATTCCCATTGTTTGCTACTTAAAGTAACCCCAGAGAAATCAAACCATTGTTGCAGTAAAACACATGATATGAACAATGTTATTACAAAAAGTCTCTAAAAAAAATGTGCAGCATGAAATTATCGCACAATTAAATTAGAAGCGAAAATCATAAATTTAAATTGTATTCCGTACACACGTATGCATGCGAGAAATTTAATTCATTTTTGTACTGTTAATGGGGTACTGATAAAAAAAAAGTTTCAAGTTTTTGTCAACCTTTTAAAAGGCACGAGAATTTCATGAAGAACAAGCCCTTTTACAGCATTCTACGACAATTTCCTGATTTTATATGAATTTTTAAAACCTCTCAAAAATGACGTCATAGCATTGAATCTTAAATGGGAAAATAGATCAGTTAACATTGCCAAATCCCATACTTAATATTGAAATGTAACCAAAACTTCATTTGCAAGATTTTCAGGTACTAGAATCACGATAATGAAGGTTTGAAATTCGTACTTCAATAACTTTTCATTTTAGCAATGTTAACTGATGCATTTCCCCATTTAAGATTCAATGGTATGACGTCATCAAAAAAAGTTTTAAAAATTCATATAAAATCAGCAAATTGTCGTAGAATGCTCTAATAGGGCTCGTTCTTCATAGCATTCACAGTACTTTTTACTAGTATTGCTAACTCAAATACCGGTCAGTACCCCATTGTTATGAAATAATTTTTCACCCCTCCATTATTTACCCATCATTGATTAGTATTTTTTTTTAAGAACCAAACCGGGGCTAATAGCAATCAATCTTAGCATTCCCCTGGTTGTGACTGAGGGAACCATAAAAACCTTTGTCAGGATAGTCGGCAATTGAACTGCATGATGGAGAATTTCATCAATCACCTCCCGGATGCACGAATGGGTGTTCTTTTAAATAACCGCCATATGGAAAATCCAGCGATGCTTCGGATCGAACCAACGACTTTCCTATTATTATAAAAGTTGGATGCGCATACCAATGCGTCAAACGCTACTTTTTTTTTAATATAATAAAAAATTTATTGATATAAAGGTAATATAAATTTATAAACCAAAACATATTTGTTAACAAATATTTTTAGACATTGTGGTTTCAATATTATAAAAAATAATGTAAATTTGCGTGTTTTAAAGTATATGATATTAAAAATCATAAATATTTTATATAATAATAATTTGAGGCGGCTTCATGATCGAGCGAGAGTCACGCCATCATCCACAGCACCAAACCACACTTTTGCGGTGCCACACTCAGCTGAGGTGCACCACTTCTCTCGTCAGCGAGGTACAACAGATTGTATTTAACTTAGCCTCGGGCTGTTTGCGTGCAATCGTCAAGTCATCTGTATTATAACGAGAGAAAATTGTCCTTTATGCAAGATTTCGCAATACTGTCTTATCACAGAATCTTTAACTTGTAAACTCATCAAAGTCATCAACTCATCAGTTGTTTATAAACAAAGCATTGTTCGTACTCTATGTCCAGTGAAGAGAATAAAACGATTTATATGTTTAACTTATATAGAAAATGACGAAGTTATAATTAATAATACCATTACGTTTTTTGCTCTGGTGAACAAATTACCGTCCCATAATTAATAATGAAAAATGCTTCATCTGACAGAAATTATAAACATTGGTTTGTTGTTTGTTAAAATTATTGTGAGTAGACAGGGGCGGATCCAGAACCAAATTTCGGGAGGGGCTGTCTCCATAAGATCAATGTTAAAAAAACAAATTCAAATGGGGGAAATTCCTATATTGCCCATGTTAAATCCAAAATTTCGGAAGGGGCTGCAGCCTCCCCAGCCACCCCCTGAATCCGCGCCTGTGAGTAGAAGGCTTTTGTTGTATTATAAATATTTTTCGTTGCATTATCAATAAACTGAGATTTCCCAAAACTCATGATGTGGATAGACATTTATCTATTTCATAAAACCTTTGTCAACATATCAAGTGGATTTACCTTCAATAATAATTATAATGTTATATCATTGAAGGTATATCCACTTACAACTTTCTTTATAATGGACAGCCTGAAAGATTTTTTACTGCATATTTGAATTGAGGACCTCGAGTTACATATTAACAATTTTTTCGGATTTTTTTCAATTCTCTAACAATCTTAAAATCATACTACAAAATACTGTTACGTCATATAACTCCTTTCCCTTAAATATCGTGTTAAATATTTTCATAAATATGAAGTCACAGCGTTTTGCAGCACGATAAAAAAAAATCAATCATGCAGATCTTCTATTCCAATATGCAATAAAAAAATCCATCTATATCTATACTTTCAGGGGTATGCATAAAGGTGCATTTCCATGGAGCTTTGTCGAGCGGGGCTTGGCGGGACGAGAAAAGAGCACTTGCTTCAATCTCGCATGGCGGCCATGTTGGCGATAAAATCGCTCCCCGCAAGGCGAGGAAATCTCAAGAAGCATTTGATTGACTGCAGCACGCGATTTTCTCGCTTTCCCCGCTCCATGGAAATGCACCTTAACCAGTTTATAACATCCTAAACCAACAAAATTTGCAATAGACCTATGGATGACACGATCTTTACTCCTGCCTTATGCTGGCGCTGTAGTTTTAAGACATAAAGATTTACAATTTTAGGGAGGTTAAAAAAACATTCAGTCTAGCTATACCAAGAAAGTTTAAATTCACCACGACTACATAAACTGCGTGACAAAGCCTACAAACACAGCAGCTGATAACATTCATGGTGTCCCGAAGTGTAATTTTAAGTTTTTATAAATGATTTTATTTTTCAAGGCACAGAGATCATGAAGCTAAAAATGGACACACTATAATGGAGTACCGACCTCAAAATTTTTTATTACAGAAATGGATAGAGGGTGCAAAAATATGCTACTCTGAATTTTTTCAGATTTTTCTGAGACCGGGAAGTATTTTTAAAAAATTATTGAAAGTCCGTTTTATGACGTCACGGGCGTTAATTTCCTATCATTTTCTTAAGGAGAGGCGCCTCGTGACGTCATCAAAATGGACTTTCAATAATTTTTTAAAAATACTTCCCGGTCTCAGAAAAATCTGAAAAAATTCATAGTATAGCATATTTTTGCACCCTCAATCCATTTCTGTAATAAAAATTTTTGAGGTCGGTACTCCATTGTTTTTTTAACAATATATCTGTTGCCATGAACTATTATGACATCAATATAAAACCTTTTTGTATATGTAGTTTATATAAATATAGATTACAATAATGAAAATAGCAAAGGTTTATAAATATAATTCATTATTTTGTTTCAATAATTGTGTATTTAATAATATACAGACCTGCGTATGCATTTATTCAATATTTAGCTAAAATATTTATAAAATTTATATTTTATGTAACTATTTGATTGGTAGATTTATTTTTAGTTCGACAGTTGTATAAACATGTACTGTCACTTGCAGATAATATATTTTTAGAGAACATTTAAATGCCTTTCATGCAGCATATAATAGTCATGGTGTGTCATGTAGGAATATAATATATAAATCAATATTTTCAAGTTTCTTTGTCAAAACACGATTCATAATAACCTTTAGAACTATAAATACAAAAAACTTTATATTTATATCAGTATATCATTATAATTGTATGGTTATAAATAAATATTCTGGTATGATAATGAGTATTGTAACTAAAAATACATGCTTACAGAAAAAAATATATAAGGTACACTAGTTGCCTTGGAAAATTTCCATTTCCAGCTTTTGTTAATCACCATTGTGAGTATATCAGAGAGCATGGTGAACACAAGTAGGAAATTTTCCAAGGTGATGAGTGTGCACTTCAGAGGACAGCATGAATTTTATTCCTGCTTTATAGAGGCTTCAAGTCAGCTGATTTTTCGGTGTTCCCACCCGCTATACCAAACCTATGTAAAAAAAAACGTGAATTCGTTTTTTCACTAAGAATAAGATTTTTCAGGGAAAGTTCCTTTACAAACTTTGGTCCAAACTGAAAAATAAAGTAGATAATTCAAGATTTAGATTTTTTACTTGATTTATAACCGAGAAAAGTTAAAAAAACACTTTGCTTCATTTTCAAGTGCAAGATGGACCTTAGCGACAAACAGTTGCGCAGCGAGAGCGCATCACTTGAAGCTTCTATTGTTTAGATGCGTAAAAAACTTTAAATTTGTTAGCGCCACTAGACTGGGTGCTTTCCCAAAGTTCCACATCTTTATATTTTTGTCATTTTGAGCTGCAGCAAATCATGCAGGGACTGTACTGTCTCGAGGTGTACTTTCAAACAGCCTTGCAGTCACCACGCCTTTTTAGTATACAACCATTTCTACACCAATGGTATAACGTATGCCCCTTAAAAGAAAAGTATGCAATTTTTAGCACCATTTAGTTTTATATAAAAAATAAATGAAGATCGATTAACTCGAAACTGAGATTTTAATGGGTGCTATTCACGAAGGAAGTTATCTAGCTTTCTCACTAACCACGTATAGTGCAAGCTTAAATCAATTGCGCTAACGTCATGTTTCGTGAATCGCGCTCATTATTGTTTGACTGTACAATCAAGGTACACTCCTCACCTTGGAAAATATCCTTCACCAATAGACAACAATTCTATAAAAACGTATTGAAAATAAAACATCGACACTATTGCCATCTAGTGATCGAATTAAATTTTTCCATGGTGACGTTAGTACATGCAAACTCACTATCAAAATAATATACCAATTATAATATATAATCATATAAATATGCATATATATATATATATACTATTAATTTATTCTAGCTTGAGTTATAAATAATTAGAAATAATTAAGTGTTGTAATTATTTTTGACGATAAGAAATATTACCGTTATATAGTTGGTCTCGAGGTGCGACTAACTCCCCAAGCTCATTAGTGAGCTCCATGACTTGTGGTAGTAGAGTACCTTTGGGAACGTCATTCACATGACTGGACTGCCCAATTATTTCTGTGAACGATCATCGATTTGCCAGCCGTGACATGCCGTTGCTGACCGCTCTACGTCGGCTTAGCACGCAAGCTCGACTGTTAACACATAAACTTGTACTATATATATGAAAATACATTATATAAATTTATTCATATCTCTATCATGACTATATTAATGAGTATTCCCTTTCAACATATAAATATTAAATATGATTACAAAACTAGAATAATTTCTGTGGAGTTGGAAGCTTCATTATCTTAGTCATTAAATTGACGTTTCTTCTGCGCCTGCAGGGTATGCAGTTAGGCAACCCTTTTAGCATGTCTGCGTTGCGGCACAGTATGAAGGAGTACGTCAGGCGCTTCATCTTCGCGTCATCACTGTAAAAGACAACTCTCTCTCTCTCTCTCTCTCTCTCTCTCTCTCTCTCTCTCTCTCTCTTTCTCTCCCCCTTCCCCCGGGGCATGACGATCTGCGTTTCGCGCTTACTATACTCATGAAGTACGTGCATAAAAAAAACTCTAATCATGTGGTAAAACAATTTTCTACGAATTTTCCAGATCAAGATGATAAAATTACAACATAGTTACACTGATATTACAACATTCAAATGTCCTTACTTCCCCCTCTTATATAGCTAGAAGCTAAAAACATGTGGGGTTATAGTCCAGTGACAAAGTTCAAACAAAAAGCAATTTCAACTTTAAGTTATAATGTAGAATCGTTATATTAAAATCTTCCTTAAGCTTGAAAGTTGTTCTCCCTAAAGTATAAAATCAACAATTTAATTTAGAACCTTTTCTTAATTGCTACAACTTAATCATCTTATATAATGTAATTTAGTACGACGATACAATTCAGCAATTATTTAGTTATTAATAATGTAATCCTATATATGCATTATTTAGTTTATAATTGGTATCATTGATAATTACTATTATTTTTTTATACTTTAAATGAAACACTAGTTACAGAGAGTTAAATATATATAAAATGATTATGAGATAGAGAATATACTACAAAGCAAGAACATTATACAAGGGGTTTCACCTATTAAACAATTGTTGCTGTCTTTATACACCTAACGTAAGTAGAATGGAACACTAAAACTTTGTCATCATTCAGTCATCTTTTGTCTAGTAATATAATATTATGCGAGGGTATTTGCATGGTTCGGGGGGTTGGGGGAGGAGAATAAATGAGGGGGGAAGGGGAGGTTATAGTTAATGTGGAGTACAAGAAGTGACGTATTAAACTTGGCAACAGGGGACTTTGTTCCCGAGCCTGCTGCTGGAGCTGCGAGCCTGCCTGCTTGCCTGCCTGTGCTGCCGTTGAATCGATAGACGAGGAGGCGCGCTGTAACGAAGAGAGAGAGAGCGAGCGAGAGAAAGCAGGGAGAGAAAGAGGGAGAGAGAGAACAGGGAGAGAGGGAGATTGGTGGTACGTACAGCCTGCTATAATACTGAATGTGCGGGATGTTCTTCAACTGAGAGCTTGGAGAACCTACAGGATGTACTACCGGACATTCTGTAGGAATATCATGATAAGAAAATAATAGAGACAAATAAATATAATGAGATTTTCGTATTCGCACCTATTTATATAGAGATATATGGACAATGGTAGAAGGTGTTCAGGAAATTCAATTCACACATTTAAGATGAAAGAGGTAAGAAAAAACTGTGGCTTTGTGTTTAAATACTCTCCCGTTATTAATCCGATGGGAAACCATCATCAAGGCAGCCGGTAAGCCTACAAAAGAAAGTGCATCCACTGCACGGCTCGCTGCAAGAGTCTGGAGATGACCCAAATTACAGACAAACATGCAGCAGGGATGCTCATTATCATTATGCACGATTTTTTTTTTATTGAACATTTGGAACCTCCAGACAATTGTCAATTTTTTTAACTCTAACACCCTCAAAATCGAGGAGAAAAGCGCTGTGACGTCATAGTCATGCAAATGTTTAACAAACAAGCATGGGAAAAGAACATTACATTTGCATATCTGCATTTGTACATTTGCATGATAACCTGCATGACATTTTTTTACTGTTTTGGATAGACGACCTATAATATGTATTGTAGAATTTAATCTGATTTTTTTAACCATTTAATGCTCCGTTGCATGGTGATATTACGTTGCTTTTTTTTATTTTTTCAGCTTTAAAACTAATAACAAAAATCATATATTGCTAAAATGAAAAATATAAACAAGTTGAATCAGTATACACACTATACACTCCCTTTGCTTGTAAAATATAACTGTTGGATAATTGTCATGCAGTCAAAGGTAATAATCATCGTATAGTAGTAATAGTAGCAACGAATCACAAAGGAAGATAACCACGCAGAATTATCACTATTACCACGGTTAGTAAGCCTATATGGCTCAATGATATACTAAACGCAGGGTGTGAAAACTGCATAACTCTGGATAACTCCTTCGTGAATCGCGCAGAATAAACAATTTGTATAATTTTTTTTTTCTGCACATTTGGATTGAGGTAGGAGTCATGTATTATCAATTTGAATCAGCTTTTTTTAACCCTCTTATGTTCCCTTAAAATCGTGCTGCAAAACGCTGTGACGTCATAGTCATGCAACGTCTTTTCCTATATTTTCATGTCAAATATTTTCATGACTATGACGTCACAGCGTTTTGCAGCACGATTTTAAGGGAACATAAGAGGGTTAAAAAAAGCTGATTCAGATTGATAATAAATGACTCCTACCTCAATCCAAATGTGCAGTAAAAAAAAAATTATACAAATTGTTTATTCTGCGCGATTCACGAAGGAGTTATCCAGAGTTATGCAGTTTTCACACCCTGCGTTTAGTATATCATTGAGCCATATAGGCTTACTAACCGTGGTAATAGTGATAATTCTGCGTGGTTATCTTCCTTTGTGATTCGTAGCTACTATTACTACTATACGATGATTATTACCTTTGACTGCATGACAATTATCCAACAGTTATATTTTACAAGCAAAGGGAGTGTATAGTGTGTATACTGATTCAACTTGTTTATATTTTTCATTTTAGCAATATATGATTTTTGTTATTAGTTTTAAAGCTGAAAAAACAAAAAAAAAAAGCAACGTAATATCACCATGCAGTGGTAATTTACCACTATATATAACATTTAATTAACAGGTTATAAAAATATAGTACCCGTAGAAATAATGAGAGCTATGCATGAAGTTACCCATTGTTGCTTATAATTTAATATTGATTAGTTTTATAATATAATTTGAACTCTTTCATCATTTGTATAGAATTGATATTATACGGTATAATGTGAGCAATTATTACTTGTTTTAATAAATTAATAATAAATACTTTATGTTTTTTAATTGCTATAGTAATGATTGACCTGTATTTCAAATTATTATAGCTATACAATGTATACTTGTACATTTCTGAACAGCACGAACTATAACTTCTCTCATTTACTGAAGTTGCAGTTCCAAAAGACAAAGAAACCCAGATTTACAATTTTGGGAGTGGTAAAAAGAGCATCCCGAAAAGTTCAATTTCACTTCTTCTCTATAATATAGACTGCGTGGCAACGTCTACAAACAAAGTAGGAGTGAAATTTGTGGTGTACAGAGATGTACAGTCTTGTAAAAAAAAAAGTGAACAAAACTTATGATGCTTATTCAATTTATGCTGTTTTTTAGCCCAAAGCTGTACACTACGGTATTTTTCAATTACGCTCATGGTCCCACCGATATTGCTCGAACTTTGTTGTGGGCGGCGAGATGAAACGACCGGTGATAACAACACGCTGCTGCCAATATTGCAAGACTCCATCATTATATCTGTCGTGTAAATGATTAACTTATAGAATTTCAGGTGAAAGTAAATTATTAAAACGTAGCAATGTGAAACTAAATAATTTAGTGAATGTTTCTACCGTGTGTATTTCAGTGAATGTAGAAGTTAATTTAATTATTTATCGATACTAATTTATGCTTATCGCAGTTTTATTCAATCTAATACTAATCTAAATTGATATTGGAATAATATATGGAAGGCCGAACACATAAGGTATGCGCATGTTTCTTTTTATAGTTTTTCATGAATTAATATTACAGTGGGCTTAGCAAGGAAAGAAACGTCAGGGGAGTTTTTTTTTTCTTTTTCGGGGTTGGTTGATAAGAAATATAAGTGGATATACAGAAAAAGACGGAACCACCCAAATGTATTTATTTTCCTAGGCTGCGACTTATTGGAGATACTTCTTCCCCCCTCCCCCCAAGAAAAATAGGGCTACGCTACTTCATTTTGTTGGTATATAAGGAGCGATTTAACGATTTTTACACCAGGTAACAGGTAAAAAAAATCTTCTTAAATCACTCCTTAACGCTTGCTGAATCTCTCCCAAATTTAATTATAAAAATAATCTTCTAATGGCGGTCAGCAAGATTAATAAAAGCTTTTTCCGATTTAATTTGATATTCTGATATAAAAATGTTTCTTAAGGTATGAGAAGGTGTCAGGTATAAGTTTGTTGGGTGACAGGAGGGTGTTAAGGGAAGGTGAGAGGTCACAAGGAGCGAGTGGAGATCATCGCGGGGCGTGGGAGAAGAAAACGGATCAATGGCTGAAAGAGGCTGCTGCTGCGAGTGAATAGATAATGCGCTCAAAGTATTTATTGCTTGTGGCGGAATAAATTCAATGAAAATATCAGTTAATTCCAGTTACTTCAATTTTCAAAGTGGGTTCATTTATAGATTTGCATATTATATTAGTCAAATATAATTCTATCGTATCATTTGGAACACTGACCATATTCAACTTGGTTTTCATCGTGTATGTTCGGGAATACTTCCACTCGTGTTCAGCCAATAAGGTTCTTCGTTACAAACTATCTACCAATGACTGAATTTGTTACAAATATACCGAAACCTAATGGTAATGGTCATGAGTATTCACCTTGACGTCACCAACCTTTGTCCTACCATTTACACCATTTACTATCAAGAAAAGATAAGGTGCACATAAGATCGTACATGGAGCAATTTTTCGATCTCAAATTGTTAACTCCTTCTAGTAGAGTCCCAGTTTGCAAGTTTAAAATTACGTTTGCTGGTATAAAAATTATTTAGTAACCTCAGTTCAGTTCATACAAAGAGAGTCCAAATTTTTCGCATGTATATAGTTGTATTCTGACTTCGGAGTGGAAAAAATATACAGAAAGCGGCGGAAAGCGCTGATATTGTAATATTGGTCATATCATGATAACTTTTAATTTGAACGAAAGCATTAATTTACTGTCCTGCTTTGAAAATTTTATAACTGCAGTTGAAAATCATCTTACAAAGCAAAGAACTACGTATTTAAAATGCACAACAATGCAACTCTAACAATAGAATTGAAGCTTTCAGCAAACGTACACAATAATTCATTGTCGTCTTAAAATATCGAGCACGCTTCTACTTGTATAATATAACAACAAGGAGTCTACCTTCACTATACAGATCTTAAACTCCATGCAATTTCCTTTTTAACGATGTGAACAAAGATTGCCTTCTTTTTGTTCTGGGAGATACTTGACAATATTGAGGACCATAAACATGCTTCTTATTGCTATCCGCAACCCAGAAAAGTGTAGTTCATTGACCTCACAATGATGTCGCCAGCTCCATGCAGGCTTAGCAAGATCTGGGGACTATACTTTGTTGAATATAATAAGATCTTAAGGTAGCTGAACGAATTTTTGTTTGCTTAAATTGAAAATTTTGAAAATTGTTTATTTAGATTTCATGCATTATATTATATCAGAATTTTAAAACGCGTCCATTATTTTTTTAATAGTTTAAAACATTGCCCAAAATAGAGGTGAATGAGACAAAACACTCAAATTATAAGTAGA
Source organism: Siphlonurus alternatus (assembly GCA_949825025.1). NCBI lineage: Eukaryota > Metazoa > Arthropoda > Insecta > Ephemeroptera > Siphlonuridae > Siphlonurus > Siphlonurus alternatus. The sequence continues at coordinate 40,358,359 of OX463779.1, forward strand.
ATATATTACGAACTTGGGTGAAAATCTACACACCGCTGAGAGGATTATAACATTATACGAATTAAAACATCCTCTTCCGTCGTCACCATACAGTCATCTTGGACCAACTGATCGATAGAAAGTTGCTACATAGCAGACTCGCCAGTCATCATGGTTTAATGTACACTCGTCGCCTTGGAAAATTTCCCACTCAAAGCCTCGTTAAACACTATGCCCTGTGTTATTCGTACGATACATGGTGATCAACAAGAGAAATTTTGTAGTAGAATTTTTGTCTCTATCGGTACAAACCTCAAATATTAAAAAGGGTTAATATTACCTAACAAGGTATATACCTTCCATCAATATTCTGCAGTGGTGTAATTAGCAATCACCGTTAGAGTGATATTCCCCCTCCCACCTTCGCGCGGCTCATCTAGACCTGCAGAGTTATTAGTGACTTAATTAACTTGGGTGGTAGAAAAATTAGCAAGAGCGCCAAATTTCAAATCAAATGACGCACTCAGGCGCACTTTTGATATCGTATGCATCAACACCAATTATTTTCAAGCAATATTTAATCACGTCATTAAACGTGTCTCAAAACATAAAAAAAACGAGTTTTCTTCTTTAATGGAATTTATTTTATAATTATTTTCTTATTAAATTCAATTTGGTCTATAACGCTGATGATATATTTTACATTAATTTGTGCAAAGATGGATTCACTTGAACTTTATAAATAATTTTAAATAAAAAAATGAACTGCAAATTTACTGTTGCTATTTCTTTACAAATTTTTCATAGACATAGTAAAATTATTAGCTTATGCTGAAAACTATCAAATAAATAAGAGCCACGGGGTGGTATTTTATCTTGAAATTTGTTATGTATTTCACACTGAACGACCGCAAAGAGGTGAACACAAAATAATAGATTAAATGTATTAATTTATATAATTCATTTATACATAAATATATAGCATTTAAAAAAATCATAATTTTATTATACGCCATACATATAACACTACTTTTGCTCTAATATCATTTTGATGCACTTGATGTTAAGTTTCGTAGTTGCAATGTAATTTGTTGTTGCGACTATTATGTTGAGATTGTGTCACGTGGGGTGTCGCGAGGCGAGAGACGAAGATTGATGTCGGAACATTCCAGCCGAGCTTCAAATATTTACTCTATTTTAATTTGTTTCTACAGAGTATCATCACCTCATTAATATGTACTTTGAATAACTTTGAAACATTTGATATTGTTTCACTTCGCTCGCATCTGATCTTAAAAAGATGAGAAAAATGAATTTTTTATACTCTTTTCTTGTTAGTTATTCGAAGCATATTCTAAGGTATATTTAAATCATTGATCATATTTTGGACTGCACGATTCATGAAAGATAACCAGGTTTCTCACTAACCGTGGTTAATATCATTCAAATAGGCTGATGTTGATCGTGAGTAGTCAAAACCTGCATGGTTAACTTCATTCGTACAATGAATATAGGTGCCGAACATGGCGAAGCATGTTTTATGATTAACTAGGGGTGGGGTGTAAACTCGCCTACGCTCGTTTGGTTTCAAGTCTTTTAATTAATTTTGTCAATCATATGTTGCCATCTATATAAGTATTCAGTACGTGATATCATAACGGTATTGTAATGCAAAATGGACAACCTACATGAATTTTTTTTATTACAGAAATGAATTGAAGGTACCAAATTATGCTACTCTGATTTTTTCCAGATTTTTTTGAAACCCAGAACTATTTTTAAATAATTATTAAATGTGCTGCCACGCCCTCTGGAGGCGTCAACAGGCATCTCTGTCCTATCCTTTTTATTAACGATTCAGGGGTGCCAACTTAAATTACAGAACGTTCAATAATTATTTAGAAATAGTTGCAGGACTCATAAAAATCTAAAAAAATTCAGAGTAATTCAGAGTAGAGGTGGAGCGTGGCGTTATGCATTGACCGGTTCTCGTTAGATCACTGAAGTCAGGCTACGTCAAGGGTGGTTAATACTTGGATGGGTGAACATTTCAAGTATAAAAATACGCTGCTCCCTCCCTGGGATAAATTCGTCTTGCTTTCCACCCAGTGCAGTGGTGCACTTCCAAAAATCTCTCAGCCATATGTTGACAGATATTATAGTGTTTTAAATTAGCGAAGATGAACAGGCTCAGATAACGACTCAGACGCAGTTGTTAGACCCCTACTATTTTATTATTATTTATTTCATTTTATTTAATAATTTTTTTAATTAGTCAGACGCAGTTGTTAGGCCCCTATTATTTTATTATTATTTATTTTATTTTATTTTATTTAATAATTTTTTTAAGGAGTTTGGGGAGATTCGAGTTAATTATTTTCTTAGCGTCCGGTCGTGTTCGAGCGAGCAAGGCAATGGGCTTACTCCGGACACTGCCCATCTTCAACACAAAGAGGTGGCCAGTTGTAATTAAACCTCGTAATGCTATGATGTACCGAACGCAAATTACCCCTGAAAGTAGGCAACCACAACCTTCATGCCCCTGAAAGTATGCAACCCGCATTAATTACACCTTAATTTGATAACCCCCCTAGACCTAATTGGGAGATGATCCGAGCATTATTTACGAAAAAATTCGTTTTTATATAAAGTTATTATAAGTTACCCCTAAAGGTAGGCAACCTTCACTTACATGCCCCTGAAAGTATGCAACCCAACCAAACTTCCCCTGAAAGTATGCAACCACAACCTACATGCCCCTGAAAGTATGCAACCCGCATTACTTGCACCTTAATTTTATAACCCCCCCTAGACCTAATTGGGAGTAATTACTTTCACCAACAAAACTGACCCACTCTTGCATCGTTACCATGTTGAGGAGTCTGAGATTGAGCGTGTATCTGAAGTTACTGATCTTGGTGTAGTCCTTACACCAGACTTGTCTTATGGTAAACACATTGATAATGTTTGTAAAAGCTCTCTCAAGGTCCTCGGCATGATTAGAAGATCATGCAGCCGTGAATTTTCAGCTAAAACTGTACGTTCTTTGTATGTTTCTCTTGTCCGGCCTATTATTGAATATGCCTCTGTGGTATGGTCACCTCATCATAAAGACAAAATTGATCGAGTTGAGGGCATACAGAGGAATTTTCTAAGGTTGTGGTGTTATAAGAAGAATGTTGTATTTAGCAAGAAAAATTATATCGCGTTGTGTCGTGACGCGGGCCTGCATTCTTTGCAATCTATGCGTGACATAAGTGATTTAATATTTATGCATAAAGTTCTAAATAATAGTGTAAATTCATCAAAAATTTTGCAATTGTTCTTTTTAAATGCTCCACCTCGTTTAACTCGTCATACTGTGCTCTTCAAGCCTCCTAGGGGGCGTGTTGATGCCTCAAAGTTTGCTTTTTGTACGAGAGTGCAAAATTATTACAACAAATTTGTTGTGGAACATCAAGATGTGGATATATTTGACTCCTCCTTATGTCACTTCCGGACTCAAGTTATGAGTGCTCTGTTTTAATGCTATTAATGCAGGATTTATTTTCATTTTTGTTTTATTTTTTGTGTATTTCACTTATGTTTAATAAGTATTTGCTTTGTTTTAGTGTATGGTTGACTTATTGTATTTAGTGCCTTGGTTATGTAACCGTTGCTAAATAAATATTAATTTGAATTTGAATTTGAATTTGTAAATCCGAGCATTATTTACGAAAATAATCAATTTTATATAAAGTTATATTAATTAAGTCACACCTGAAAGTAGTTTGCTTGGAATGTGCTACCATATATGGCATCTCCATCTATGGGAAAAATATCGAACTTCTGAATGTCTACAATATCTGTGCTCACGTGATTCCATTTGCGGGCAGCCACCATCTTGAAACTATCTTACGCACATATGCGCGCACTTGCGCGGATATTCGCATGCGCATTTTCGCGGACCAATCTTCGCGCGAATTTCACATCACTGCACTGAGCAGTCAGATCCCCTTTTGCAATGTTGCCTCTAAACAGAAGCAGCCAATGGGATGGCAGCAGTCACACAAAGAAAGTTAATAAAGTATAATAATTTCAAAGCATTGACGATATGCAAAAGCTTCAGTCAATCCCAGTTAGCAGAACTCTTTCTACCAATGGTAGACTTGCATTTTTCCACCAACATTCAAACTTGAACGACAAAGAAGCTGTTGAAGTTGGTAACCATAAACTTTCCAATGGCAGGAAACACTGTATGTATAAAAAATGGAAAAAGTAGCACTAGTACGTTGTGCGTTACATGTCTACGTATCAGAAAACACAAATCGAAACCAACGAAAAGATGAACTCAGGGAGGAGATCCCCTAGCCGTGGAGTCACGCGGCACAAGGTCACCCCGTGTCCACAATGTCCACATTTGTGATTCAAAGTGCATGATAGAGGGCCATAACACATCAAAGTGACACGTAATACGTCGCAATAGCATGACGTCCTCACTACACGGCCACGACAACACACCACGCACCAACACTCGAACACACGGTGATTCGAAACACAGACCACACGACACCGAAGAGCCCAAATTTCCAAACGTAACCTCACGGGCGGCGTGCGCTGCCGAAAGGGTGTCCGGAACCGAACACGACTCGGCAGCAACAAAAGTTCACCGGGCAAAGACCTCCACCGGCCAAGGCCAGCGCAGGGCACCGGAAGAGCTCGGAGGCCGAAAAACCCCAAAAATCTAGATAAAAAAATTCACCCCCAGTCCCCCCCCCCCCCCCCCGGACGTGGATTTTTTATTATTTTCCCGGTTACGGCGGCCACCCCCGGGAACCCCCAGGAAAAGTTTCGTCGGGTTCCGACGAACCCAGACGCTCGCCCAAAGGAAGTGCGTCCCAGCATAGGAAAACGCTGGTTAATTTTGGGGTCCCGAAAGTGATGTTTAATAATAAGGATTATGTACTTAATAATTTGCATGATTTCATACGATGTTTAAATAATTTTGAGTAAAACTGTACCTTTAATATTGTGGATTAAAAAAGTCCCACAGTACAAACTATTTTGTGATCTGTGATATGTATTTTATACTTTGTTGTGCATAGTGATACAAGTTGTTATTTATGTATAATTATGGACGATCGACGTTATGTCTTGAGTTTAATATTATTGACTTGCTTATATTGTATAATCAATCGAAAAGCAATAAAGATTATGAATTATGAATTATATACGTACATAGTAGAGTATATAGCTGTTTGTATATATAGTCTTTTTTTCCCACATGCCTTATGTTAATTTTAATTTAAATTTTTCTGTTGGCAGAACTAATAAAGTTGGTATGGACCTAATATAAAAGAAAAATATTATAATTTTAATCATTTTGTATAATGTAACAGTATAAATGAATAGAGAGACTATTACATATGCATGTAAATGAATAATATTATTCATTCATGAAGTTAATATTATAATTAATATTTGTATTGCATATAATTATTCATAGTTCAATTTAACTATAATAATGGGGTTTGCATAATAATTATAAAATACATTTATAATCATATTTATATCGATAGATTGCGATATGATATTATAATCCAGCAGCCATGCATGGTGGAATTAAATACACAAAATTTATGCAATTTCCTCAGAGCAATATTGTATTAGCATGTTTTTATATTGATTATAAACATAGAGTAGAGAAATTATGATGAAATTTAATACCTCTGTTTTTAGACATTTTCATGCAGTTTATAGTTTATATTAGTATGGTGAACTCAAAGTTTTTGGATTTTTGGGAGAGAGATTGAGTGTTTTTCTACCTCTCCCAAAATTCAAAAAAATACATCTCTGTCTCTTAAATCAAATCATGAATGGAAACGTTCTTGCTGTCCTGAGATATACAAAATACAAACAACTCTTGTTGACAAAATTGATGTCTAAAAAATGTGGCTTTTATGGTAGAGAGAGAGAGACAAGATTTCTAAGAACTATTTCTTCCATATAAGCATGCATGCTAACATATATTATCTACTCTGTATTCCTGAGTTTTACATTTCTAATAAGAATTTTTCTCTTTAATAAAAAAAAAAGAGGGACAAAGCGAGTGGAAGAAAGAAGTTGCCTGCGAGCTTGGTTCAAGCTCCTCATGACATTCCATGGAAGCGGCATTTGAACCGGGGGCGAGCTGTAGGCAAGTAACTGGATGAATTGGACCAACTTTCTGAGAAGGTCAAATTAAATATTAAAAAAAAGCTTATAACTTTGAATATATTTGCACTCAAGTAGTTATCGTTGGGGAAAAAAAAGAGGTTGCGAATACTTCAAGACATTATATTAGAAGTTATATACGGCTAGATCTTTTTTAATAAATTATTCAAATCAATTCGGAAAAATGAGACTAAAAAAACAACTTGGAACTTATATTTACTCAAAAAGTAAAGTCCTTTAAACCTTACCCGGAAGGTTATTTCGGAAATTACGTCACTTTTGGTCATTTCCGCTTCTATTTACAGGTTAATAGATTAAAGATTAAAGCAGTCAGAAAAGCGCAATTTCCAGACGTAATGTAAGATTTGATTTGTACTAATGTGCATTTCAATTGTCTCGACCTTATTTGTTTTTTATATTATAAGTTACATAAATTTATAAGGCAAACTAATAATATGGTTTTAAGTTTTTTATTGACTTATTTTTAATTTCTAGAAGATTTTCAAATATACTTTAATACGAAGCTTTTATAAATAAAATTACAAAACTGAAGTTGCATGCAATATTTGTCTGCAAGTACTATCTCCTCCCAAAAGCCTAAAGGCAAAAAAATATGACTCCTGTAATAAAGATGTTAACAACTTCCGGATATTACAACTTAATATCCCTGGACTTAGAACTAAAATCAGACAGCTTGAAATTCTTATTGAAAAAGAAAATATTGATGTACTTGTAATTTGTGAGCATGGTTTATCTCTATCTGAAATAAGTACAATATCATTTAAAAATTATGTTTTGATATCATCCTTTTGTAGGTTAAATAAAAAATGTGGGGGTGTTGCTATATTTATTAAGAATAATATATTTGCTATTAATGTTTCAATTAAATCCATTCAATCATGTTTTGAATGTTGTATTGCAAAAATTAAAATTGGCAAAACACAAAATTTATACATAACATCACTGTACAAACCTCCTGAAAATTCAAATAATGTTATAACCTTAAAAATTGCTGGAAAAAACATAAATTTTGATTCAAATACTAAACCATTTCTTATAAAATTAGAACATTTGTGTAAAACGCTATTAAACTTGTGTAATAAAAACGATTCTTTTATAATAACAGGGGATATTAATATAAATGTGTTAAAAAAAAGTCGATCATTGAACTCATATATTGATTTGTTAGATTCTTTTAATTTAAGTGTTGTTAATAAAGTTCCTACAAGAGAAACTATTATTAAAGTTGGAACTAGAGAAACCATTAACACTAGCACTCTTATTGATCATGTTATTACAAATAAGGATTTTTTTAAAACAATTTGTACTTTAACTTTTGACACAGAACTCTCTGACCATAAATACACTGTGACAGATATATGTTATGAAAGTTTTGAATTAAAACCTAAAATATTAAATAAGGATTATATGGCTAGAGAGTTCAATTCTGAAAATATGGACTATTTATTGAAATTGCTTATAAAAGAAAATTGGTGTCTTTTACTGCAGGACAATGTTAATTCTGAGGAGAGGTGGGAAAATTTTTTTGAAATATTTTTATCTCTCTTCAATGAAGCTTGTCCTCAGAGACTTAAAAATAAAAACAAAATGAGCGTTCCATCATGGATAAAAAAAAATCCTCATCTTGTAACAGAAAGTCAAAATTTGAGATTATTGTGTAAGGAAGTAAAAAAAAGTCCACCACTTGATAATTATTATAAAGAGAAGGTAAAAAGTCATAGATTGAACATCATAAAGGCTAGAATAACTGATAATGATGACTATATTAAAATGTCAACTAATAAAATTAAAGCTGTATGGGAAATAATTAGGCGTGATTGCAATTTAAAAGCTCCTAAGAATTTAATTACCAAGGAACTTTTTATTGATGGTGTGAATGTTACTGATCCCTTTGAGATAAGTAACGAATTTAATAATTATTTTATTAATACAGTCGAGAATATGATAATAAAAAAGTACCCGCAGCCAAGTCATGAATTTATAATACCTATTAATAGTAACACAAATATTCTAAATAGAAGTCATTTTAGCTTTCAGCAAGTCAATTCTGAATACATTCTTAAAATAATTAAATCACTACCTAATAAAAAAGCAGCAGGACCTGACGAAGTACCTTACACGGTATTAAAATATTGTGCTGAAGTTTTATGTGTACCTCTTACATCATTAATAAATCATTCTATTAATGATGCTTTATTTCCCTTGATATTAAAAGAATCTGTAGTTTATCCGCTAATGAAAGATAAGAAAGGTGAATTTAATTTATTAAATAATCATAGAGCTATTTCATCGTCTTCTGTGTTTGGTAAAGTTTTTGAAAAAGTTTTAGACGATCAAATAATGGATTATAGAATTGAAAATAAATTAATTTCAAATTGTGAACATGGATTCTTAAAAAATAAATCTACTACAACTGCGACTTACGCACCATTGAATCCAATATATAAAAATTTGGATTCAAAAAAATTGAGTATAGCTATATTTTTTGATCTATCAAAGGCTTTCGATAGCGTTGATAAAAATATTTTACTTACTAAATTATTGACTCTCGGTTGTGACACAAATAGCTTAACTCTTTTGCAGTCATATCTTTCTGACCGAACTCAATACGTTAAACTTGACTGCAAATCCACGACCCAACATATTTCGTTAGGGGTGCCTCAGGGTGGAAAATTTTCTCCTACCCTATTTAGTGTCGGGACAAATGATCTGTCTGAAAAAGTAACTTTTGCTGACATTATAAAATTTGCAGATGATATAACTGCGATAGTATCAGCTGATAATGAAAAAGAGTTGATTTATAAAGCTAATATAGTGGTGCGAGAAGTTGAATCCTGGTGTGAAAATAATAGGTTACTTTTGAATACAAACAAAACTTTTTTCATACAATTTCATTCACAAAGGAATGAACCAGATCGCAGTTATTATATTAAATCCGAAACAGGATTAATTAAAAGGGTACAAAATATTAAATTTCTTGGCATTAATATTCATGAATCATTAGATTGGAGTATTCATATTGATGAAGTTTGTAAAAAAATTAATCAAGCTAATTTTGCTCTTTATTTAATAAGAGATTACGTTTCTCAAGATACGTTACTTTCAATATATTATGCATATGTCTATTCTCACTTAGCATATGGCATAATTTTTTGGGGTAGTTATCCAAACCATTTAAACAGGCTATTCGTATTACAGAAACGAGCTCTTAGAACTATTTTACGCTTTAAGAAGCATGATTCATGTGTTGGACATTTCAAAAAGCTTAAAATGTTAACATTGCCTAGTATGTATATTTTAAACTGTGCTATGTTTAAGAAGAAATATCCTGACCTGTATATACATAATAGTGAATTACATTCTTATAATACCAGAAATAAAAATAAAATTGTTTCTGAAGCTCACGCTTCAAGTTTATTAGAAAAAAGTTCTGCTTATCAGACAGCCAAAATCTATGACTTTTTACCATTAAGTTTGAGGGAAATTGATAGTGAAAAACTATTTAAAAACAAATTGAAAAACATTCTTATTTATAGTGAAATTTATTCTGTGAAGTTGTATTTTAGTAATAAGATGCCTGAAAATATTTTATCCAGTGTTATTTTGTAGATTTAATTTATTAGGAAGTGCTATTGTTGGTTATATTTGTGTTTATGTATTATTGTCTTGTTGTAACTGTTTTTTTTTGTTAAAATGACGTAACCCATGTTGTACTTGTATAACCAGTGGTTAAATAAAAGAATTGAATTGAATTGAATTGAAATAAAATTATTAGTAACGTAAGTTCAAGCAATTTATTTAATCTGCAACAGCCTAAGACTGCAACTAATCACGGACCTTAAGTACTACTTATAAATTTTGTTTGCGTGTTTTATATTTATTTTAGTACAACTATAATATTAATAAATAATAACTATAATTTCAATACAAAATCGACACTGACAAGTGAGTCTCAAACTTTTTGTTATTGATTACATGTGTGTGAGTTCAATGAACCGAGACATAAAAATAAACTAGAATGTTCTTTTTTTATAAAAATTAAAAATATATTTCACTGGCATTAAAATTGCAGTGAAAAATGTTCTTATGTCGCTTTTTATAGATTTATATAGTCACGGATATTATATTAATTATAGAAGAAGATTGTAATCGATGCATAAAACATTTCGCACAATAAAATATTATTTAACATCATATAAAACTGTTATATATAAACTTCAAAATCGGATACCTACACATCTATATATAATACTTGAAAGGTAACCGTTTGAAAAAGTTATCCCGTTTTGTTTTTCAGACTGGCAAACAAGATAACTAAATATAAAGAGTTGATATTTTTTTTTCCTTCTGAAATTTCAAACGTCTTGTTTTGCTTATATCTCTGGTAATCTTATTTTATATGTTGACAACATCATTTTTATAACAGCTAGCTTGTGAAACGATGTTATGCAATAACATAGAATTGCTGCTTCTCTCATTCTTTGACAAAAATATTAGTATATTATGTTACACAATAAAACATAATATGTATGCATAATAAAAACATAAAATTGTTGCTATTTTTATTGAACTAGAATCTACCAAAGCAATATAAAACCAAACATAAAATTTATTTTAGTGACATTTGATTGAATTTTCGATTTATATTGAAAGATTATGCTTTTTTCAAAATTTATTTTCAATATTTCTACAGACGAGCCATTATAAAATGATGTTTTCCAGATATGAGGATATATGGGATATTTATTAGAATGGGAGTATTATTTTTTTATTTTATGTGTTGTCAAATTTATCATTTTCCTTTTGTATGTGTTATTCGAACATTGTTACGATATCAAGAATTTACTCGGGAATTTTACTACAGATAATTTACCATAACTCGGTTGTACATTTATTATTATATATGACATGAATAAATTGCATTTATACAGAATTTGAAATAATAAGTATAGCCCCCTCGAGTGTAGCAGGTTATAAACTATATATGAAAGAATGATGTTTAAAAAACTTCTTCATTTTTTTTTTTTCCTTGATATTCATGAAAAGATGGTAAAATATTCACAATTTTTGATAAATCGATAGTTAAACGTTTTAGAGCAGCAGCATATAGCGTCGTCATTGATTTGCATCTGATGTTAATCTCTCTCCCCTCGGGGTGCCACACACACCACCTGTTCGGAGTGCACGCACTTTTGTTCATTACAATGTCAATAGACATCACCAGCCTATTTTGCAGGACGGCTTCAATCAGCTGACAATCACGCCTCATGCAACATTCTCCCCTCCCTCCCCCCCCCTATTTTATAAAAAGGGGGATGTCCAGACAACGGTGATGTACCTACAGTCTGATAAACATAAAGGTTACGCTGGTCCGCCATCTTGAAAATTGTTGTCACTACTGTTTTTAGCTTACTTGTTAGTGTTCAATGTAGATTATACATATTTTATAGTGAAATGGGTTGATTAGCGAAGTGTAATACTATAATTTATAAATAATAAATTTATAAACAAAGTATTGGTGTGGTAATGTCAGTCCGGTGAAGCGAAAAACATGGAACAGTTGTTGATTTATGGGGGGGAAAAAATGCATCAACTAGCGCCAAAAATGTCAATGCTCTGGTGGGTGAAATCAGGTACTTTACCATCTTATGGTTGACAATAAAAAAAAAATGCTTCATCGGACAGACATTATAATATAACAATGGTTTGTTATAACCATTGCGAGTAGAAAACTTTTGTCGGCAGCCATTTTCCGCTCAATGATTAGTAAATGGCTTAAAAAAAATCTTACTGCTATATCGAGCCAGCTATTGGTATTGGCTCTGTGCCATACTATAGAATACCTCCATGGCTCTGCAATTGAAATTTCAATTATTTTTTTCATTCATTTCATTTTCCGTTACAATAAAACATTATAATATTAATTGAGCAGTTAAATTTAATATTCAACCATATTCGGGATCGACCATACTCTTTTTTTTTATATATAAAATTTGCTATAAAATAAGCGCCTAAAATATAAATATTATATAGATCAGTATATAGATCACCATTTCAAGTGAAAGGAAAGGAAATTATATATATATATATATATATATATAACATTTCACTCGTAGTTAGAGCGTCGTATTACGTAGTAGAACGTTATTCCGTATAGTATAGAAGATTTCACAATATAATGCTCAGCAGTTATTTCTCGCGATAAAAGTGACGGGTGTTTTTCTTCTCTTTCTGTTTTCTCCCTGTCACAAATGTCACAATAGTTTCAAAACACTGTCCAGTGCTCTCTAGTAGAGTGAGAGGAGAAAAGTCGCAGAGGGATTTTATATTGTTTTGTCAGTGACACAATCAAGTCAACAGACTTGCACTATATGCAGTTCTATCTCAACGTTTAATTCAGAAAGGGGAGTTTTTGTTAAGAAATGTTTTTCATCTCCCTTGTCTCATTAACTAATATTTTTTGCCCAACGCATTAACAGAGGGAGGGGCGGGGGGCAATAAATGAACCACGAGTTGAATCTTAATTCCGACCTGCTTGAGTCGTATATAATTAATTTTCTCGTTTTTTTTGCGGGAATGCGTTGATTCGTGGCTTACAAAAGGACTGCTATTTTTTTTTCTTATATATACATTTTTTTTCATTTTTTACCCGCTTCAAAATAGTTTGCGGTTTGTTTCGATCCCCCTCCCCCCCCCAAAAAAAAAACAAAACAAAAAAAAAGGTTAATTAACAATATAAAACTAAAATTTAGATGAATATTTGTAATAAAAAATGGCTAATACGATTTCATAGAATCAAACTGGTAAAAAATATATAATAATTTTGACGTACGTGCATGATGCTGCATGATATTGCTGAGCAAAGTAAGAATTAAAATTTGCATTTTGATAAAAAAAAAAAAGACTAAAACTTAAATGCATACATTAAAAATAAATTCTTACTGTGTTACAACATGAAACATGGAGTTTCAAAAAAACTAAACAAATTATGCACTTTATGTAAAAATTTACAATATAAAAGAGGGGTACGGTATTTAGCATGTAAATTTTATATACTAAAAGAGAACAATATTCTTTAGCAGCGCATTTTTACATTATGAAAACGTTGTAATCTGATTTTGTGTCGTAATAACTCCTGGGAAAATAGATATAGCACACAGGTGGAGCTGCTGTTGTTCACTATACATCCTATAACATAAAAAAAAATACTTTCATACAGTTCCAAAGTTAACGTTATTACTCGACGACTTATTTTTAACTGCTAAACTTATACGATCGTTAGTGCACGTAACACATGCTCATCTTATTACTTTCGCGTAAAATTTCCAAGAAAATGAACTCCGTATGTTTTTATCTTCAAATAATTATTTCTTAGAAGAAGATCATAAGAAAGTTATATAAAAAAAAATCGATATAAATTTCCTGTTATCGTCTGAATCAACAGCACAACATGAGGTAAATGATATATAATTAATCCCTCTTACATAAATATGCTTCATGTGTTCCCAACATATTCTGTATAAGACACAAAGTTGAAAATTATTGGTATTTTGTTCAGTAATTACAAAGCAAATAATTTAAAGAGCACGTCTTGTGATTTTGAATTAAGCAATTTTCCTCTAACGCCTTGCTTTGAATTTGAAACAACAATTTCTCGTTGTTTTTTACGAGGACTAGGACTGTGAGAATTTAAAATTCCCTATACACCTTATTTTATTAATTTGTTTTAAATCTGTGTAAATAATTACTGTTGCATAAACTACAGAGTTTAAAAAAATGTAGCCATAAAATACACTACATCGTTTTTACTGAAACACAACAAAATTGAGCTTTTTTACGAGAGAATTAAAAAAATTTGTATTGATTATTTTTGTAAGAGACATTACATTTTTTTTAATAAAGAAAAAAATTGTAGTACTTTCTTCTTTTGTTATGAAAAGCACAAAGCTTTAATAGCACGGCGGTTGGGACTTGATCTTTCCAACCCCCCCCCCCCCCCCAGCTGTAATGCCACAAAGAGGCCTCGGATTGCTAGCGTTCCAATTGAACTGTGGCCAGCAATGTTCTTCTTACTACCAGCACCTGTACTGTGGCGGTTATATAACCAACACTATTGAGCAAGATATCGACGCCATTGGTTCTGCTAAGCTTCAAAAGGAGTTGAATTCAAAGGTATTTGTAGGTAAATATATATAAAGGTATTGAATACTCATGCAGTGTCAATGAGAAGCTTTAACATTGACGACACAATTCTCTCAGCCAATGAAAATCGAGCGCGCGAACTGCGCGCGACGACATGTTCTATCAAGCTTCCTATCCTTTAACCCAGCGGTACCTAGTTTTTAATTTTTTCCGACGGTTCTTATGAAGGGCAAGATTAATAATTCATATGAGCCACGGAAAATATCACTTTACACGACATAAAAAATATTCGAGATTTTGTGCAGCATAGAATTTGAATAAAAAAATAAATAAGATTTTTCTCCTAACAAACCTTATGGAGCGATGTCAGAATGCGGCGCTGCGGCATTTTTACGTTGAAGCTTGTCATTTACTATTCAATGGACGATTTTTTATCAATTGCATAATAATAATAAAAAGAAACAGGACTAAATTTATTTTGCTTATAGTCTTCCCCATGTCACGCCCCCCCCCCCCCCCCCCCTTTCCCAACTTCTCCCAGAATTGACACCGCTCTGAATATTGTAGCAAACCTTCCTGTGATATATTATATATCATAAAATAATATTTTATGAAAAAAAAAAAAAAAAATACTGAAATCAGTGAAAATTTCAAGATATTCAGCATTCAAGATTAGCATTGTTTTAAATGGGAACTTTTGTGGCTTTTAGTCAAATCAGTATATTTTTTTACACGAAAAAAATTATTAATTACTTAAAATCTACACTAAATTTGTTTTGTTTTTGTACATCAGCGAACAAATAATTATCTTGTCCTTTATATTTCAGTTTATATACCATCGAAAAATATTGAATAATTAATCCTTTTAATATATAGATAAAGCTAGGAAAAAATATCAGATAAACATTTTTATATTCTTTTCTTTGTAAAATAACATTACTGCAGATTTTATATTATAATTTAATCCATCTTCACACTTATAATTTCATTTTATTCTCCGATGTTTTAATACGATTGTTGTGCGATGCTTTTGTCCCATCAAAAGCTCGTCTTGTTTTTTTTGCTCGACGAAGTTAACGTCTGGCAGCTGGGGTGTTTGACCTGATGTCTCTCGCACGCCACACAAAATGTTTATTTATCTTACAAGGAAAAAAAGTAACCATACCTTAGTACGTTCACCAAATCTAAAAATACATCACTTGGATACTAAACTTTAGCAAGTACATTAAATTTAAACTTGTAGCAACGTTTGTTATCTTTTAACACACACGTATATATATATTATGTTAGTACTACAGAAATTATTGGCTGCAAAAATGTTGTTTTTAACTATCATTGACATGACTTAAATAATGGTGTTTAAATGAAAACGAGAGACAACTAATGGGTTCTGTGAGCATTGTTTGTATCACATTTGTCTGTATACAATGGCCAAACTATACAATAAATAATGTACGGAGTTTAGAGCTCTAAACTACTAAACTATTTCATTCATGCGAATATAGTGATACTTTAATAGCAGAACAATAGTTACTCAACGAGAGTAACTATAATATATTATACTGTATATATTACTATACACTATACAGTATATATCTATATATCTGTATATCTGTATATAGTTGTTGTATTGTAATTGAGGGCTTAATTATAGCTTTTAAAAAAATGGATAAAACCATTACGGTATAAGGTCACCGTTGTTATCTCTTAGGATATTGCGTGGCCTATAGTTATCGTGGATTTATCTTTTTCTGTAAGGACTCGTTTATTTATATTTCATAGTCGAAGTTTCTGCGTATAATACATATTAAAATTATAACTCACTTGTACTGAATTTATTTAAATATGCTTAAATTTAATACGTTTCACCTGGCGTAATTTTAAAAGTTTTTAAACTCCTTTAAACTTTTCATTGAACTAACTCTTATTTCTTATATACAAGAAGGTTACGATGATAATCTTATAGTGCGTTACGATAATTTGATTCATGAGGGTTGCGTGAGGGTAGTCGACATTGATGTAGTGGCAGATTCAAGAAGGGATAAATCCCCCCCCCCTAATTAGGGTTTAACATTGTTTTTGTAGGTTTTTAACACGCACCTTGGTGTACACCAGTGGCCGGTTCGCCGTATGCTCTGTAAGCTCGAGCTGCTCCATTTTGTTGGCTGTGGAGGTAGTTGGAGGCGGCTGCAGGGACAGCGAGAGGCGAGGGTTTGGGGGCGGTGCCGCACGGGTGCAGCGGCGGCGACGGAAGCGGAGAAGCAGCAGCGAGGAGAAAAGTTGCCGGGGGAGCAGGAGGGCACTAGCCCAGCTCCATGGGGCTCTGTGCCCTCCCCATGGCCCTCACTGTCCCCGAGCGCCGGCCCTCACCACCCTCGGAACCCCTCTGCAAAACCTGAAACAAAATTTAAACAAAATATATAATTGTGCATATTAATCAACTTAATTGATATTATGAATGCTAACAGGTAAAAAATGTAATAGGAAAAGAAGGTATTATTTATGGTGCCAAGAAGAGTAAAAAAAAGTTGAGAAAGAAATTTTATTGCAAATTATTTATCCCATAATTTGTCTAATTTAACTGAGAAAACGTGAAACTTCAGATTATATAATCGTCTCCACTTATCTTTGGTTAGAAATTAGAAATATTTATTTGATCATTTGACGTCACGCGACCCTCTCTCTTTTTAATACTGTATTGGAGACAAAGGAAAAGTTTCGTGACGTCAAACCAGAGATAATCCGTAGATAACATAACATTGGAATGATTGAAAATTATCTGCAGAATGTAAATAATATTTTTTAACAGATAATATAAAATATATAAAACAAGAAAGTGGGGTGAAAAAAATTTACATGCCATTTTTTCCAATTTCAGAATTGTTAATATTTTATTTATGATTTCTTTCTAATTTTTTTCTAATCAATTCTGTCTAGATCCTCATAAACAATATTAAGTGGCTCAAAATGTGTGCCACCAGCCGTGACAAATCTTATGTTACATTTGCAATGACCTAATTTGATAATTAACAGCTATAATTAAGTTTATTACCATGAGCAAATTTCATTAATGTGCATATGGTAGTAATTGCAACCATAATGCTGCTCTAGCTGATAGGGTACAACTTTCCTAGCTATAATTACTTGCTACACGTTTAGTTTTTACCCATTCCTTTAATGTATTACGGTTTTCATTATATAAACTTCTTGAAATCTAAAATCTTTTATTTTTCATCAGATAAAAATTAAACCTAATATTGATTTATAATTTAAATTCTTATTGTGCGTATCACTTCGACAACAACTCTAGCTGTTAACAATAACACAATAAGTTAGTAAAATAGTGACTGAAACATTAATTCATGAGAATGTGTGATAAATTGTCATATAATAATAAATATAAGCTTATTACGTTTACTTGATGAAAGTAATGAGAATAATTGAAGTGTATGTAGAGCAATCACATTCCATCGTAATAAAGAGAAAACAGCATGAATTGTTTCATATATATAATACACTTTCTGTCGTAGAGAGATAGGAAACATTGAGTTAATGTGGACAATACTGCGATTCTACTCAAACGTTATAATATACATACAACCGCACTAAAAGAAATAGCAACTAATTTTATGCTAATTAATTGCCATGTACCATGCATGTAATGATGCAGTTTCATTGTTATTAAGAAGCCATTAAATACTTCAAAATTGTTTATTCATTTCATAAGTTATTATATATTAATTAAATAACTTCAGTTGGAGTATAATGATTTAATTAAAATGAGTCTAACAGGAAATGATGTATTATATACTCTATGTTCTATGTGATGATTATTTTGCACATTACGATGCAGATATAATTAATTAATTTTATAGCATCAGGTATCCGATATCTTACAATGATGTTCGGCTGCTAGCCAACTTGGTACTTAAAACCAGCTATAATAATAAATTATATTCTAAACTAACAGAGAAAAACGTTCGTATACAAAGTATTTATGAGCTTGGAGCTCGCTGCAGCGTTAATGGGTAGGGAGACTATATTATATAGGGAGATAAAGGAGAGGGAAGGATGGTGGCTACGGTTTGTTACGAGTTTCAGCATTCGCTGAGGTGAGACTGAAGGAAACAATGAAAAATCTCAGTCAGGACGGACATTTCTACTTCTTATCAATGGACCGAAGTGTATTATAGTTCAAAGCCTGGGGAACCACACACAAGTGCATCACTGCACTGGGTGGAAAGCAAAATGAATTTACCCTAGGAAGGGAGCAATGAAATTTTTATTTAAAATTAACAGTCACCCATCCAAATAAAGTCTACGCTCGACGTTGCTTGCCTTCGTTGATCTAACGAGAATCGGTCAATGCACTGCGTCACGCTCAACTTCGCATTCTCGGCAGTATTGGCCTTTTAGAAATAAAACTTTTGTAACACAATAAATGGCCATAATTATATAGATCGAACATCTTTGGTAATCTCTGATAGACTATATAAGTATAAAAATAATGAAATTAATAATTCCTTTTTCTACTTTGTTATTAATTTACTATTTAAATTCATGACATTTTTTATTTACATCAATGTTTTTTTTTTTTTTTTTTTTTTTTTCAATAGCATCAAACTGTTACTATATAAATAAAAAACAAATAAACATTAATATTGATTTTATGAAAGAAAATATAATATATTTTACATTTTTACTTTATATATTATTATGTTTATTTTATAACTTATATTATACTTTTTACAAAGAAGGTATAATAATGTTATTATAAAGTAGCTGAATGAAATTCTTAGCCTATTGTTTCAACGTACTTTAATTAACTCTCATGCCGTATAAAAATAAAATATCATGGCTTTATTAATTTGAACGTAGATTTAAATTAGAAAATTTAAAAAAAAAATGTCATTGCATGTCGCATGCAACTCACAAGTACACTCTACAACATTGCTTGCAACGAGAATATGTCGACACACATTTTACCTCTTATTTATGTAAACACAATTTACAGTAAATAAAATGTTACTAAAAAAAATTTATTTTATTAAACCAAACAAAAATGTATGTAGAGAAATAAGTCTGTTTATTTCTATAGCTTTAATTAATTCCACTGTAAAATGTATGAATTATTTTTATACTTTTTATGTAATGCATCAGGAATTTATACCTCGAGAGAAATAAATTTTAACACTGTCTGATTTAAACTGCAGCTCCAAGACAAAAAGATATACAAATTTGCAATTTTGGGTATGTTTATAGAAGATCCCAGTCTAATCATTCCTAAATGAGATATTAGAATGTGAAAATTTTAGTAACTTAATCGAAAGAAGGGGTAAAAATATGGTACTGTGAATTTTTTCAGATTTTTCTGAGACCGGGAACTATTTTTAAAAAAATTATTGAAAGTCTATTTTGATGACGTCATGGGCGGCACTCCTTAAGAATTTTTTATTTATTCATTGTACATTCAGCCTCAAGGGCTGAGGCTATTTAGGGAATTTAATCCCTCTTTAGCCATAGAATTTTACATAGTTAATGAAAATATTTGTTATTTGAATACATGAATTATAATATTTTTACATGATAAATTGAAATACATAAATAATTGGATACCTAAGGCTCTAATACATAATAATATACAATATATAATGGTTGAAGAAGTTAACAATTTGGCACTGGGATGTACATTATCTGAAATAGTAAGACATTAGAATTTTTGTTGACAAGAAATAGTTTATATAACATAACAGTAAGATTACTAACAAGTAAGTTAATGTGAATTTGAACTAAATATTTATTTTTGACTAGAATTTTAGTTTTTGTACTAATTTTATGATATTAAAAATTATTATTTTTATTGATAAATATAATACTAACGAAACTTATATTGTTAACAGAAGAAATTTATAACTTATTAATTACGTAACATATACTGATTAAAAGATTATATCCTTAAGAAAAAATATAGGGCAGTGCCAGTGCCACCCGTGACCTCATAAAATACCGTAGACTTTCAATATTTTTTTTAAAAATAGTTCCCGGTCTCAGAAAAATCTGAAAAAATTCACAGTACCATATTTTCACCCCTTCTTTCGATTAAGCCACTAAAATTTTCACATTCTAATATCTTATTGTTCAAGTTTACCACGCTTTCATGGACTGCATGGCAACATCTACAAACTACTGTATATATATGTACTGTATATGTAGTAAGAGTGATAATTATAATATACATAAAAAAAATGCTTTTTATAAGTATTGATATTTCATTGAAATTTATTATTAACTATTATAAATCTTCGTTTGAGAAAATATGAATCAATGCAAATAAAACATTTGTGTTGTGTGGTACAATGAATCACTCCTTACATCAATATATATAAAAAAATAGTAAAACTCATAAATCAACGGCGTCATAGAAGTGTATATAAAAACAGCAAATCGATTGAATCGTGGCATATATTTTCTAAATATTCTATACGAGAGAGATCTAATCCCCAAATCAACTTACAAAGTATAACAATGCATGATATACAGACGAGCATTATACTGTACAAAAATATAATATATCCAATTATAAACGTTTGCAAAATTTTATTTGTTATTCGATAACATTATTATTATTACTGATTTTTCTCATTTGAAGTGTATTAATTAATTAAACTGTTATTATACTATTGAATATATTGTTATATTATTAATGCTCATAATATAATAATTATGTTGTGAGGTACAATCTAATTGAAATTTATATTTATTTAATTAACTGTTATAAACTCATTTTTGCTAAATTCAATGTGACTTTTTCAATATTTAAATTACAATCATTAAAATATTGTGTATGTTTATAACGAACACAAAATAAATTTAACTTGGTTATATGGGTGTACTCAATCGTAAAGTAATTATAGGTTTTATTATATTGACATTTTATAATTAAAGCAAAATACTTGATATTTTCATTTTAGAATATGTAAAGAATTGTCAATTATATTAACTATAAACTATAAGTCTTTTGTAGCGCTTTTATTAAAGAAGGATTTTTAGCTCTGCTGGGTTATAATATAGACTGTGAAGATAATAAAATTTATATTAGCTCTAGCAAGGTTGTAAGCGCTCAAGTACATACCTTTTCTTTATACAAAAGAAAAAAATATATTAAAAAACCTATACAAACGCTGCACGTACGTACTATATGTTGTAGTATTTTGTAATTCACACGTGCAGTGGTAATTATTTTTTATATCTATTGTTGTAGAGTTATTATGATATATATTTTGTTTACATGTATAGTGTGACTCAAGTGTTGGCTGTAACAATTAGGGGAGGGCACTCATAACGAGTACTCACTAGCAACCAAGAAGGAGAAGAAGGATATTCTCCAAGCTAAAAATAAGCTCGTAGCTTGTTACTGCACAACGCAGAGAAGTCAAGAGCGAAGAGTGTGCTACCCACATCTGTGCTTACTTCTTGCCCACGCTCTGTGCCACTGAGCCCCTACAATTAGGCAACTGTTTCAACGTCTCTGTGCGCCAGGTTGCATAAACAAATAAAATAGCAGGCGCTGGATTGACGGAATTTTTATAGCCTATATCACATTTATTTTATTTTCTCTACCTTTTTCTTAATTTATCGATTCTTTCCCAATGTTTTTTTTTTTTTTTTTTTTGCATATATTAACAAAATTTAATTGTAAAGCTACTAAATTAAATATTCGAAAGATTTTTGTAGTCTTTATAGAGACATTTTACTGTTATAGCTTCAGAATAATAAAAAAAAAATAATAATAAAATTTTCTTAATTTTTTTTTAATTAGTTTTCTAATTGACTTTCATAGTACAGCTAACTACTTTCTATTTTGACTATATAACGATAGGTTGGTGCACGTATATAAAGACAGCGATGTTGTAGAAGCGACGTTTCCTGAGCTGTGAGGGCGGAGGAAATGCCCATCAGGGAAGCCTCCTCCAGGAGGGCGTCCTGTTGGGTGTTACGTACGTGCCTTGCCAACAATTTGTTCGTGCAGCCTGAATAGCGGGCATAATTACGTCAGGAGGAAATGTGACTGGTGGCAAATTGTTCGAACGTTGCAGGAGGAAATACAATTCAGTCAGAAACAAGAGAAGAAAAAAAAAGTCTTTAGAAGCATTAGCCAACTCAATATTGTAGAAAGAAAATGACAAGAATAAATGTCACTTCTAACTTTTTTTAATAAGCTTTTTTTTTTCTTTTTTTAACTCCCCTTTTTTTGCAATTCTAATAAAATAAAAAGTTAAAACTTTAGAAGAGCAATTCTTTTATATTGCTATTTCAACTCTATATACAAAATATTCTTTTAAAAAACATTTTAGAATATTTTTTTAGTGATTTTTCAACTACAATCAATATTTTCTTTATTTTGTGACCTTTTAAAATATATATTTTTTTAAGAATTGTAATTTTATAAATAATATTTTTAGAATAAAATAAATAATTTTTATTTAATTCAAAGATAATTTATAATAATTTTGGTGTGAAATAAAAAATAACGAAATTTCACACACAAAAAAGGTACACAATTACAATTTTACACACAAAAAAATCCAAATTTCCTTACCTATTTCCAAGTCTTGAGGCATCTGTAAAAAATTCAAACCTCACTGGTAATTCAATGTAATAATTTAATCCTCTTCTTCATTTAACACACTACCTATTATATGTTTATCGTTGCCATGGTAGCCGTTCTGGTGGCGAGCTTTTAACTTATGTCGTAATAATACTAAATTAAAATTACTTCTCAAACTTACTATCTTCACCAACATTATTACGTAGTTTGTAATATCACTTATTTCATTTTTATATCTTGTAATTTGATGTAAATTGATGCAGATACTGATGGTACATCATCAGTACTTCTGCATTTGATACAAAAGATGATGAAAATATCATCTCGTTTATGTTACAGAGGGACAGCAGTTTCTATATACTTAAATAAGTATATACTTTTCTTGTCTTGCGCTCGCTCCCCGCCTTGTTCGTATTAGCTCTAACTGCAGCAGCAGCAGAAAGCTCGCTCGTCTGCTACTCAACAGCTGAGCGAACTGCGATGCAAAAACCCAGCAGAGCACTACCACCAATCTCTCTCTCAGAGAGAGAAGGGAAAAATTTTAATGTCTCTTGCTCTTCTAGATTCCAGATTTATTGATTTCTAGAGGGCACCACTGCGCGGCGCTCTAGTTTTATCCATATATACCTTAACTTTACAACCATATTACGTCACAAAATATAATAATATTCTCATTTCTATTATACCCTCCTATATGTATAACTATAATTTTTAACTCATCAAGTGCTTTTCTTTAATATCATTTCATTTAAATAAACAAAGATAAATTTGGTTTTTATTGCTTTTTTATGAATATTAAATCTTTTATTTTTGGTTCAGTAAACCGTATATAAAATTAATTTTTTTTTCTCCAGTTTATTCCTTATAAAACATGGTGAGGAATATAATAGAAATAATAGTTTTAATTAATTTTTTTGTAGCATCAATTATGGGGTTCTTGTGATATTTTTTATTTTATTGTTTCTCAAAAAATAAAATAAAAATTAAAATTTAAGTCACATGCATGCGCACTATAGTTTCATAAATAATAATAGTGCTAAATTTTTAGCAAATAAATTTAGGTTAGGTATACAAGTACAATTTAAATTAACATATCAACAGCATAATATATATTATGTATTATATTTTCTGGCATAAAAAATATCTGATGAACATTTTAATAAATATGATTATATATATACTCAATAAATATTATACAAGATTAATATTTATTTAAAATGGTAACTAAATTAGCTATTTTCAATAGATATAAGCTAGAAAGCTACAGCATATATAAATTTATAATTATATGATATATGTATAATATATATAAAGAAGGCTTAAAATGTAGAAGAAAAAGTCAAGTTAATTTCTTTCAAATATTTTTTTTATTCATATGAAATGATAAAGACACACAAAAAAAAAGCATTGTGCACCTGAAAGAAAAAATCAACGTTAAAAATCAGTCATTGGTTCACAACAGCACACGAGAATTTACAATTCTCGTTTAATAATGAACGTTTAACAATTACAAACGTGCGAGTGATGCGAACCAAGGACTTATATGACGATGGACTCCCAAGCAGGCAGCAAGGGCCTCGTGGTTCCCGAGCCTCACAGAGAGAGAGGTCCTAAGTGTCTCACAGCTCCAGCGCCCGCGGCACCTCGCCTAACGAACGTCTGTCTTCCGCGTCAACTTACGAACGTAAAAATTACACGGAGAAACAAATTTAGACGTCGTCACGAACGTAATTTTTACACGGGGAAAAAAATAGTAGCTTGGCGAAAAATGTTTAAAAATTCTTTTCTCCGGAGGTACGAATTTAAAAAAAGAGATTACGCGCGATCTTGACCTAGATCATATGGGGTAAATTTTAAGAGAAAAAATATCTGCAATATTAATTTCAATTTTTAGAAGACGTCGCTGTATGCTTCCTCCATAGACCCGAAGGAACTATAGTTGTTCGTCTATTTTTTCGTTTTGTAAATTTTTAACACGAAATAAAAGCAAAAATAAATACAGATGAGGTACCAATTGAAAATTTAATGATAGATTGGATAATATCGGAATTTGTATTTTTAAATCTAATTGGTTCGGGTATGCTCCAAAGAATAATTTTTTAACCTACAGTTAGTCAAAAATAAAGGGGGTTTATTGCTAGACGATAAAGTTCGAAAAAAGACATATATATATGTAGTGAACATTCGTGGATAAAATAATGTATTTAAATTGTCTTGTTTAAAGATTTTTTTATACGCACGTCGTCTTTAATGTGTATATACGAGAGCTATTAATGTATACATGCTTTCAGTAAATCTCGTAAATGTTTTAATCTCTACTTTTTTAATGTTAGAGGTTACACGGGTGTGGGGGAGTTTTTGGCCAACGTAGATGGCAGCAGTGACCGACTTCCATTTCTCGAGCAAATATCGTAATCTATATCAAGTTTTAACAGCTAGAACTCGCTTAAATATTTTACAGAAAAACTGCATTTATTTTATACATTTTCACAGCGACGTGAGAATATGTTGGTCATAGAGAGATTATAATATTATAATATATACGAGCAAAATTCTTTCGAACATATATTTTTTATAAATTATGCATTATTATTTTTTTTTACAGATATGCGTGCTTATTATAGGAGGAAGGGGGGACGTACGCCACTTGGTGAATTGGTTACCTCAATTTGTGAAAAAAAAAAAAAAAATAATAATAATAAATAAATATATATTTTTAAAAAAATTCAAAACTCAAGGTTTTCTGATTTATATCTCAGTACAGGAAGTAACGACTATAAAAATGCAATTTTTTTACTGTTGCTATGAGAGGATCGATAGAAGTCTTTTAACAAAAATGGAATATTAATTAATGAATAAATTATTAAATATATAACTTATCAATAATTGTTTTTATAATGCAAGTACAGAAATTAATTTGCAGAGAAAACTGGAATTTTGAATTAATTCAAGTTCTATAATAATTTACAATAACAGGGAAGAGGGCCTCGATCTAAAGCTTTTTTGTTGACGTGAAAAAAAAAAAAAAAAAAAAAACAACGTAAGAGCTACTTTTTAATGTTATTTTCTCCAAATTAATTTGTAAAACATTTGTAAAATTTATGTAATTAAATTTATAAAATAAAGAAGGATCAGAGCAGGCGAATATATGGACATTTTTCTAGAGCCCAACCATATATAAGCAAGAATGTAAAATGATGAAATTAAATAAAGTGCACCCCTCCCCTCCAAATATTGAATTATCATTTTCTAAAAATAGTTCCGGTGGTTCTCTATATTATAATAGTGAGCCGGAATCCAAAATATTCGACCTTACATGAAGGTTCTGCAAAAAAAAAAAAAAAAAAAAAGGCAGAGTGAAAACTTAAAGGCATACAGGCCTCAAAATACAAATTAGACAGTCACCAAGTGGGTTTAGAGTATATAATCAACATTTGCATCATTTTTTTCCACGCGTGATGCATCCGTGCTTAGTCGCAGTTCAAAGTAAGAAATTTAGTCCTTGATGACGTCACAACTCAATGCTAATCGGTGCTAGCTGTGAGTTGTGACGTCAGCAAGGACTTTCTTTACAGCGCGACTTCGCACAGACACACCGCGCGCATGTAAAAATAATACGAATGTTTATTATAAACTTGAGCAACACTTAATGTCTGTCTAATTTGTAATTTGAGGCATGTATACCTTTAACATGAGAGTTTAATTAAATGACAGGCATTCGATTTACTACAAATATACTAGCTTATTTACTAGCAAGTGGAATAAAAAAATATGTAGTATGTAGTAAGACTCGAACTTGACTTAAAAAAAATAAAAAAAAAATGGAAAATTTTCTACAGAATACTTTTTATAATTAATTCATTCTTAATTAATTCTCATAACAGAATTAATTAACACTGCAGGAATGATTTTGAACACAAAATTATTTATTATTTTTTTTTTATACCATAAGGGTGTATTTTTTTCGAGATATTCGATCGAGGGTCTCATGTCAGGTAAGGCCCAATGTTAAACGCAGAGATCACTCAGACTTTTTTTTTTTTTTTTTTTTCTTCTTCTGGAAAACTTATGCAAGATTAGAAAATATATCAACTCAAAAATGTTCTTTTGTTGTAGTGCGCCCTCTACTTAAAAAAAAAGATAAGAGGTTTAAAAGTTAATAAAAATGAAGACTCCTATTAATATTTTTGCCCCTCACAGCTAGGATTAACTGTTTTTTATAACTTACATGTTCTATTAACTTTACCAATAAAGTAAATAGAATACTTAACTTCTTGATACATTCTGAACCTGATTTTTCATAATATATTAAATTTCATCCCTCTACATTTCCACACATACAGTAAAATTCATCTTGCCTCTATTAGCTACAGCCTCATCATGCCCTGAATAGCATATACACAGGCATATTAAATCCATCAGAAGATGAAATAGTTACCCATCTACATACAATACTGTATTAGCGCTTTATGTTTGCAGACTTTAAAAAATGTTCTACAACGTAAATATATTAATTTTTTTTATAGGAAAACAAGAAATTTTCATTTTCTAATATAATTTTATTTTAAAGATAAAAAACTAGGTATTAAAAGGACTCAAATCTGTTATGGGTAAGTAAAAAAAGAGCACAAGTCCATTGATAGAAAAGACACAAGGGATCATCCCCCAGAAGATTCCAAAATACACATGACATAGGTGTTATCACCCTCTCACCCCTCAAATACAACATGGTAAAATAGGATATCACCCCTGCAATGCCAGAACAGAGCGCTGGATCTGCCTTTTAGAGATACGAGATTTTTAAATACTAAAAGTTCTGACTTATTTATCATTGGATTTGAGCTCTCTTTTAACTTGCGGGCTCTTCATGCTTTTATTTTTTCTGCCTGCTGGTGCCTGGAGCTGTGACCAATTGAGTCCTTTGCTGCCACCCGGAGTCCAAGGAAGAAGAAGTTTCGGAGAAAGGCGTCGCCAGCTCCTTAAGGGGGCTGGGGGCTCCCTCTCTCGTCCGTAGGGAGCCCAGCAACACATCAGTGTTGCGACTGCAGTCTCCGACGATCATGTTCATCACCAGCTAGCCCGTTTTTCAGCGTCTCTTTACCACAACAACATAATTTATTAAGACTAGATTTTTTTTTGTTCCCTGATATTTAAAAGTCATTGGTAAAAGACGCTTTTATCTCTAAACTTTTAGTTCAGAGCTTGGGCCTTGCTGGGGGTCCCCCGAGGGACCCAACAGCAGCCTCGCGGGGCCGCTGTGACAATGTACACCACCACCATGCTTGCTGTCGTTTACCTTATTTACTTTCAGCTTGACGCTAATTTAGCTTGCCTACCTGCATGGTGACACTGACAAACCCCAGGAAACAATAGCTCACTTTTTCTTTTTATCATGCACAATCATGGATTAATCTACACATAATTTTCAGTTAAAAAATGTTTTTTTATGTAGATATAACAAATTTAAAATTAAGTTTTAATTACAATTGGTGGCTACTTATTTTATTGCCTGTCTTTATATAAAAAACAAAAATTTCGTGACAGTAAAATTTTCCTAAGAAATTGTAAAAACAAGAAAAAATAAATAAATAAACACAACAAAAATTAAAGGGGTCAAAAAGTTATTAACAAATAAATCCATGGATTGTACATAATTTTATATTAATGATTTTTTTTAAATTAATTAATTAAAAAAAAGTTATTTACCTTGATAGCCATCATTGGATTTAGGCTGAAAGTTCATGTCAGCAAAGTATCTATTTTACGAAGTATTTAACTTTAAAAACAAAGCCGTTACTGATATAGTAATGAATAACTTACTTTCTATAACTAGCAATCTTCCGAGATGGTACTGCAATCTCTCAACTTCAAAACTGATGGCATGAATTGGAAATTATTTAATCACAATTTAGGTACAGAATTAATATTATTACTTGTATTTTTATTAGGAAATAAATACCCCAAGTTAACTTAGGGAGTGCGAATAGTACGCTTATTAATAAATAATCAAAGGACTCAAAGCCAAATTTGACAAGAAAAACATCCAATTTATTATTATTAATATTTTTGTTTCAAATTGCAATCAGTACAGACAACTAACTGCTTAATTCTAAAAATAGGTTTACAAGCCAAAGTATTTTATTTAAAAAAAAAAGGAAATTTTTGTTTGTTACTGCTTGGTGACACAAAGCCCACCAAAAAAAAAAAAAAAAAAAAAAAAGGTCCTTACTTACTTCTAAGCCTTGCCCCTGAGACGTAGTAAAGGAGGACCATTAACATAATTATTTAACATTCCGAAGAAGAAAAGGTGAGCAAACACTCTTCCCATTACAAATATTTTGTTATAATGTTACAAGAAATGATTTTTGTGTAGAAGATCCACCAAAAAAAAAATTGTTACAGCTTACCTTTTAAATATACAAACCTAAGTATGGCCCACGTGACAATTACAAGTAGAAGAGCAAAAAAATTAAACCTATAGAAATTAATCAACTCCACGGCAGAACTGTCAATTTTAGAAATTTGACAAAATATTTTATTTGCAAAACAAACAAGATACTTGTCCGATGCACAATTAGTTTAATTTTTTTTTATTTCTCAGGTTTGTTTTGACAACTTTCTCTTATATATAAATGCAAATCAAACTTTGTTATAAATCATTTATGAATTTGCATACTAAATTTTGTAATTTTTTAGAATTTGCCCGGAAGCTGTTTAACTGTTTCTTGGATGTTTGTTTATTTATTTTTTTGCTCTTCTTCTTTAGCGGGATTAACAATTATTATAGAAAATATATTTTCTTTTTTTTTAAAAAAATTTAGTACACAGCAAAAGGTTTAAAGTGTGCAACATAAGCTATATAGAAAAGTATGTTTGACTGACCCATATACAGCCAATAAAACAATTGGAACAACAATCAAAGTGTAGTATTTTTTAAAACTGTCAAAACCAAATTGATGAATGCATTAACATACAAGTTTTTTTATAAAAGCTGAAACTCCCTAAACGAGAAATATTTATATGAAAAAAAAAATCGTTAAGGTTATCCCACCTTGACTACCACAGCTGTGCTAAACTACTGCAAATGAAGCGCTTATCGATGTTATATCAAATAACACATTTTAATAAATACACAAAAAAAAATAATTCAATGGACAACCTGCATGAAATATTTTTATCTCAAATTTGAATTTAGGTTCTGAACAATTTTTTCTGATTTTTTCCCCTCCAATATCCTTAAAATCGTGCTCCAAAATGCTATGACACCATAGTCACGCAAATACTTAACACACATGTATAGGGAAATATTTGCATCACAGCGTCTTTTAGCTACATTTTAAGGATGATAAAGTTAAAAAAAAAAAAAAAAAAAAAATGACAAAACATAACTAAGTTTACAATAAAAAAACTTCATGCAAGCAGTCCATTTAATGTTTGTTTTAGTATTGTCTGATCTTAATATTAAATGAGCAAAAAAGCGCTTTATTTGCAAACCAAGTGCATACAAATTACATCATCACGCAATAATGTATCATCAGTCTCACTCACCATTACAATTTCAGCAGTCAAAATACATACTAAGGTAGACACATGTTTTTTTGTTTGTTTTTTATTACCTTTGGATGGTGAGCGAAGAGAAAAACTGAGGTGCTTAAGGTCGCCGATCACACATGCTACTTATTTTTGTTTGTCCTTATTATTAATAAATTTAAATTCTGCAGCAACGGTACATCAAATACACGGGACACACACTTAGAGGGCCCAACACTGTTATTTTAAGTACATAATTGTTTGATTTGGGAAAAAAGAGGAAAAGGCCAAAGTCTTTGATACTTTCTAGTATAAAAAAGCAGTTCATATTAATTTAATTGAGTCACATAAAAAAAAAAAAAAAAAAAATGTACACCTGAAATTGGTAATTGTCAAAAGTTAGGGAGTAAACACAATTATTATTCTAAGACCAAGACCTAAAGACACAAAATATCTGAATTTGGTACAGTAACCATTCCATAACAAGAAATATTAGGAGAGGATAAAGATTTAAATAATTTAATTTGTACTACTATTAATGTAAAGTTCTACCCATGCTAGAAATAATTTGTTTGTTGTTTTATTATTATTACATTTGTTACAGTACTTTAAATAAGTCTTGCACAAGTGAAAAGTGGGCTAAGATGTATTTTTTTGTTATCTGTTTTTTTGCCTTTGCTAGTAAAAAAAAGCTTGTAACTTTTCATTGTGAAACCCTTTCTATAAAACCCAAACTGCGGACTATCAGTCTCTATCACAGCTTGCTACATTTGTTAATATTTTCAGTGAACATATCTAACTAACTTGAAGATTTACATAATATTTATTTCAGAAAAAAAAATAGCAAAACAAACAAAATCTATTCTAATTACTAGCAATTAAATGCTAAATATTAGCTTGCTAGTTATATTATTATTTTTTTTTCTGGGTAAAGCAATAACAAAAAGAACTTGTACTGTAAAAAATTTACACATCATTATAGATGTTGTCATAAGATATTTTTTTATACTAGGGTTTATAAAATAGGTCCAATTCCCTATATCCCCCCTTGCCCACACTTATTAAATCATAAAACACGGTAACTTGAAAACCAAAACAAAAAACTGGAATTATTAATGTTTGAAAAAAAAAAAAAAAAAGAGCAATATACACGCAGCCTTAGGCTAAGGTATTATTTTGCTATACGTGCCAAAGTAGCAGCACGAGAGAGGGCACGGCGGTCCAAGCAACTACACAGCAACAGTGTACCACACCATGACTCATGCAGCCAGCCAGCTACACAAGACGACCAACGCTCACCGCAAGTGCAACCAAAACACGCCGCCACCTTTAGTGACGCCATACACAGTTCGTGTCATTATTATTATTAAGATGGAAAATAACTAATAATAATAGGATATTGGTTTCACTGTTGTTTTTTTTAAATGGTGGATAGAAAGATTAAAAAAAAAAAAAAAGAAATAATAGTACTTCCATGCCTCTCAGTAGAATTAATAAATCTACCGGACTTGGAAGTGGAAAATAAAATAGAAATAATAGAAAGTGTCCTCCACATGCTGAAAATCAGCGTTAGGTGCAGGTAAAAAGAAAATGTAATAGATTCAAAGAAATTGAACCTCCAGGCATGACACAAGTATAAATACCGGAGATTTTTTTTTTTTTTTTCCTTTTCTTTTCATAATTGATGAAGATGTTGTAGTAGTAGTTCCTGCACACCATAAAAAAAAAATAAAAAAAAAAAAGAGGCACCTTTTTTTTTTCGAGTGGTTCTGGCCTATTAAACGCTCCGAAAGGCCAGGGGCTGAGAGAAGAACAACGACGGTTGGATGTTTTGTTGTATATATATAACGACGAGGATCACCGCCAAACTAGCCACACGCCCGCCATGGGTCGTGGAGCTGATGGCACTGACGGCGTAGGCAGACCCGGCATCGGCAAGTGGCCGGCCGCGGCTGCTGCTGCCGCTGCACCTCCCATCACGTCCTCCCAGCCCAGGACACCTGATCATCTGAAGCGAGGGTGTGGCATCATTGGAGCCAGCATGTGGGGGCCTGGGAAGCCCATGGGACCTCCTCCGTAACCCATCTGAGCTCCGGGAGGTAGTCCTGGGATCATTCCTGGCACAAAATTACAATCAAGAATTATAAAAAAAAGTCCTTTTTTTTTAAGTATAATGGCATATCATAGTGTTTTTCAGAATGAAACTCTCTTTGTGTAAAATGAAAGAGGGTGCAGAAAATAAAAAATGAAATGAGTTCCCTGAATCAAAGCTTTGACTCATTTTATTAGTTATACATACTAACATATTAAAACTAAAAGCTGTTGAAACCAACTTGTTTTTTTTTTACTTCAATACACTTTAACCCCTAACTTCCTTTTAAGGCTTAACCTGAGAAATTTGGACGAAAAATTCGCTACAACAGATTTTCTTCAAATTAATTTGGTGGACTCACAACAATCGTCAAATTAGCTCTGAATTTTTTCGGAATTTTTTAACCGTTGGTTTAATTATAATTAATTTATTTAAATGAGAATTTTGTATCCTTCCAATGTTAAATTTGTTAATTAGCATTGCAAAAAAACTATACAACAGATTCTTTTACTTTTTTTTTTACTAAAACAAACCTAATTTTTAGACTATTTTTCTGAATTGTTTTCATATATTTTGAACCGTGGCGATGATCGTTTCCTATATGTGATGAGAAATGTGGCAACGTTCTCAAGGACTGATGTCACCACCCCCTCCTAAAAATTTATGCGTATTCCAATGCAAACAGTGTTGCCACTATAGCCACACCTCTTGACCTTGACAGACAAATTCTCAGGTTATACCTTAAAACATGAAAACTCATTAGCTAACTACATTTATCACTCCGTAAACTAGGACAACACATTTATTATTACACATTTACATTACAGAAGCTCTGTTTGTAAATACACAATCAAATAAGAATCAATAATCATGTTCTCTTTTAGATGGTTCTTTTGATTCTTGATTAATGACTCAATTGTGATTTACAAACAGAACCAATGTGTTCTAAAAAGTTATTAAGTAACTAAACTGAAGGTCATAAATATTACACACCTGAGAGAAGAATTGGATTGGATTGGTTGGTATTTTGGGGCAATTGACACATTTTGGTCATGTATGCCCCCTTCCCTGAGAGAAGAAATCTCGTGTTTCTTAATTAGTAATATTTTAAGGTTTGACTTACCTGGTGGCAGCCCCATTGGTGGAGGTCTCAACATGTTACCTCCATGAAGCATCATGCCAGGAGGACCAGGGTGGTGGTGAGGACCTCCGGGAAGGTGGTGGCCCAGCGCCACGGCAGCCATTGAGGCAGCTGCGGCCATGGAGGCTGCAGCAGCTGCATTAGCGGCTGCACCAGGGTGTTGGCCACGCATCATTGCGGCCGCGGCTCCAGCCTGAGCCTGAGCCTGGCTCATCATCGCAACTGCAAGCAAACGGTCACTAGTCAGTAGGGATCTGGGTAAGTTACATGACAGAGTTCAAGATCTACCGGTAATTATATTTAGTCAGCTTGTAATTTAATTCAAAAGCAGATATTTTTAAATATTATGTTCAACCTTTCTAGTTATACACCGCAAAACATTAAAGGTGTACTGAAGGGAACACTTTTTTAATATCATCTTATCAACAAAAATAAGACCGATTCACTGGTAATAATCATTTTCTTGTTCAGGCCCCCAAATTTGAATTCCAGGGACCAACGGCTAAAAAGTGAAGTTGTGACGTATCGGTCTGGCCACACGCGATGTCCAGTAGAAATTTTATGGCGAGATGAGAGCAGAAGCGGCGATACCGGATGTTGGCTGTCATTAAAATAAACACAAATTTTCAACGTCTATGAGAAATCATCTTTCGTCTTTTTCAACGATTGGGATGAAATCACAATTCTATTTCCTATCTAGCGGTACAAAAATTATTTTTCTGTGATGATTAGAACAATTTATAATAAAGTGCAATTGCATGAAAATGCATTGATGCAATTCTCAATCTCAGCTAATATGCATCGCACAAGAATGAAATTTATACTAATCGATTGGAAATTTTATCATCAGTTACGCACTATCATTAAAAATTACAAAATTTGATAATTAACAAAAGTTGAAATTTTATATTTATTTTATTATTTTATTGACACCAGTAAGATTTATGGTTTCCGGTGAAGCGCGGTGACTCCGGCGACGGCTAACATCACCATCGCCACTCCAATTTTTTTCCCATATTACTACATTCCTGACAATAAAATAAAAATACAAAATTTCAACTTTTGTTAATTATCAATTTTTGTAATTTTTAATGATAGTGCGTAACTGATGATAAAATTTCCAATCGATTAGTATAAATTTCGTTCTTGTGCGATGCATATTAGCTGAGATTGAGAATTGCATCAATGCATTTTCATGCAATTGCACTTTACTATAAATTGTTCTAATCATCACAGTAAAATAATTTTTGTACCGCTAGATAGGGAATTGAATTGTGATTTCATCCCAATCGATGAAAAAGACGAAAGATGATTTCTCATAGACGTTGAAAATTCGTGTTTATTTTAATGACAACCAACATCCGGTATCGCCGCTTCTGCTCTCATCTCGCCATAAAATTTCTACTGGTCATCGCGTGTGGCCAGACCGATACGTCACAACTTCACTTTTTTGCCGTTGGTCCCTGAAATTCAAATTTGGGGGCCTCAACAAGAAAATGGTTATTACCAGTGAATCGTTCTTATTTTTGTTGATAAGATGATATTAAAAAAGTGTTCCCTTCAGTACACCTTTAAAGCGACTCTCTTCTCTTTGATTTTATATACAGTATTTATATAAATAAATTTTATATATTTTATTATATGTTGTATATATATGAAGTAACTTTAAGTTGGAGAAAATGTACTAAATGCTTGCCTCAGAATTTAAATGCCCCAAACACTATGAGGTTTTGATATAAATCTTCTGTATAACAAAAAGTGTGGAATTGTAATAAAACTTTATGTTGTCAATATCATTTTGAAGCAATGATATGATCTGACCCCCCAAAATAATAATTTTATATAAATTGTTACAAAGGTTACAAAAAAAAAAAAAAAAAAAAAATGCATTTTACTTCGTACTGTTTTATTTAAAACTAATTGCAGCAAGGGATAAAAATTATTTGCTAATTTAACGGGCATATTTCCTTTATCATTTCAAAGACAGTTAATTCCCAGTATTGGATTATTGTTTATTTGGTTAATAAATAAAAGGTAAAAAATGCATTCTTTTGTTACTAAATAAAGATAAAAATGTTAGTTTATATAACTATCGTTGCAAAAAGGCGTGTGCTAGTATTTACTCGCACAAACCTTCTTAGCCCCGATCATACATGTTGATGTTGTTCTAGGAGCATGATTGGCGATATCTTACAGTTCCTACCTTGGGCGCTGCTCACAGGTGGTGCCGTCACGCTCACCATGGGCCTAGTCACCATTGGCTGGGCCACCGCAGACATCTGAACCATGCCGGGACCCATCATGGTGCCAGCCTGGTATCGTGGCATCATCGCCATGCGTTCCTCCTGTTCCACACACTTTGAATTAACAACAGATTTCTGCATATAAATTCCATGCATTTCCAAGACACAAGTTATGTCTCTCCAACATGTTGATTATTACGTATTAGTACAGAAACTCAGTTAATAGTTACCAAGAGAATAAGGGTAGAGAAAATGGGGTGATAATTAGATTCAAGATGTATTTTAAGCTTACCTTACCTTTTAAGCTTACCACAACTGCAATGATTAGTACAAGGCTATACCCCTAAGATTCTTGATCTGAAATAGTTAAATCAAGTTCAATTTGAGTAGTCGTAGCGAATAAATTACAGTACTTAATGTTATTGACAATGAAGTACCTATGAAAAAATAAACAATGTATTTGTCAAAAAATACATTTATCACATGTTGTTGATGTTGTTGTTACCAATAAAAACAAAAATAATTGAAGCATTTAAAAGTTATACAGTAATAAATTTAGTTATTAACACCAACAAAATTACACTAAAAAAAAATGAAAACAAAATACAAAACCATGTGATTTCAGAAAAAGAAGAGAACTTAAAAATGATTTCATATTTATAAAAAAAGGCATTGTTTCTTTCATAGGCAATTCATTTTTTTTTTTATCTTTTTAGAATGGGAAAAAATTCTTGGCACAAAATTAAAAATAATTAATTAAATACATAATTTGAGAGTGTATAAAAATTTGATTATCATAATAAATGTAACTAAAATAACACAAAAACCACTTGCAAGCAGAATAATAATGACAATAGCCAGAAGAGCTCACGTTAAAGAGCAGCAGAGCAGAGCGCGAACATGCGTCCCAGGCGGCACTTACTTCCATCTTAACGGCAGCGGTTGCTGCCGCAACTGAGGAGGCCATCATAGCAGCGGAGGCCGCAGCGGCTGGCGAGACGGGCTCTCCTCGGACAGCGGGACCACCACCCACACCCCCCGCAGGGCCAGAGGAGGAGGAGGAGGAGGAGCGGTACTTGGGGAGCCCCGCCCGACGTTCCTCCTGCCCAAGCCAGATACGGAGCCGTCACCAACAGCTCTCCCACACAAGTGTGGAAACATGCATACCCTCAATGTTGACGAGACAACCCAGGCAAAAGTCGTACTGTTTTAATGCAAGACCTGGCGATCAAAAGGCTTTAAGGATTAGTGACCACTGCTAAATATTTCTTGATGGTAAATGTAAAATATTTTTACAGCTAAAGATGAAGTAAATCAAATTAAAGAAAAATAGATTCCATTGAGTTATTATATTATTTTTTTTTGTATTTTTTAAGTGCAGATTTGATTAAATTTTGACGTAAGTAGCCGTAGTTCCAATGAGATTCTTCCAATTTATATCGTATACTGTATACAGTATCTAAAAAAAATTGATCCGAATTTTCTTTTTTTATTTTCTTAAGAATTATCTAATTTTATTATAAAGGAAATTAACCTTTACCTGCAATGATTTATAAATTCATTTGATCACCAGGGCCTCAAATATTCCCAAACTGTTTCTCTACTCGTCGAGTTAGGCTCAAATTCTGCTGGTGAATATTTAGCCAGAAAACTTTCTCTGACAAGCACAAATGCCACAAAAATATTAACATCCTGTTTGCTTATTGAAAAACTTGTCCCTATTTTCTCTTACAAAAACGACTTTGCCCCCTTTTGACAATGCCAACAATATGTTAAAATGGTGATTTGATGATGCATTCAAGCTTAATGCAGGAAATTTATCAACTGAATATTGTGCTACTTGGTAATGAGAGCAAAAAAAGTCAAAGCAAAAGCTTAAAAAAGTAATGAATAAATAAATGCAACAAAAGCAAGCAATAAAGCAATGAAAAAATTAAGCATTGCAAAAGTCACCAATTCAGCAACTTTTCATTGGTTCAAATCTTCTCTGTTAGACATTACAAAGCTCTAAATTTATTAGTGTTGTGATACAGGCCTTAAAAATGTATTTTGCTTTAAATCAGGACAGGCGTTGTTCATCAGTGCTTTCGTCTTACTGCAATAGAGTTCTTAAACTCAGTCTACACAAAAATATAAAATTTACCATAACTTTTAAGAAACAAACATTAAATTTCAGTACGTAGATAAAATGAAACACTAGTTTATTACCAAAAACTCATATTGTACTGTACTTAAAAATGCATATTTATATCACAAGCTGTGAAGGAAGATAATAAAATCTTTATAAAAATTGAGATTATATATTATCTAAATAAAATTAGCAAACATGCTTATATACAAGTTTAAAGCACAAATAACCCACTTTTTAACATTAGAAATGATGCAACATGCATGTAAATAAGCTTTTTTCAGGTTAATTTTGCTAGAGAGAAACAAACTCACCAGAGAAATGTCCTCTGCAGGATGTACGATTTTAC
Source organism: Siphlonurus alternatus (assembly GCA_949825025.1). Classification (NCBI taxonomy): domain Eukaryota; kingdom Metazoa; phylum Arthropoda; class Insecta; order Ephemeroptera; family Siphlonuridae; genus Siphlonurus; species Siphlonurus alternatus. The sequence goes on from OX463779.1 coordinate 40,396,784, forward strand.
TGGTGGCACTGGTCGTGTTGATCATAGCCGGCGCCTTCTGCTGCATGCCGCCTCCAGACGCAGCATCCCCTCCTTGGCCCGGGGCACTCCCCCTGTGAAACAGCATCGACATATGCATGTTGTGTTGTTGCTGCTGTTGCTGCTGCAAGGCAGAGTTGTATCTGTTGGCAGGCAAGAAACTAAAACTTCATAACCTACTAGATACCCCAACACCTCGCTAGTAAAATACTCTAACAAGCTACTGTATGGGAGCAATTTAGTATAATTTACCCAAGACAGAAATGGTTTAACTCTAGATTGAGAATCTGAATAAAATATTTTTATATGGATGCAACCTACGATTTTAATTAAACCTCATTCTCATGCATCCACCTCCCCCCAATCAGTTTTCCCACTCCCGAAAATCTACAGTTTTAATTGTTAAGTTAAAATTGATAGCCATTGCCACCCACCTTTCATTTAAAAATATTCTCTATACATGAAAACATAATTTTATCATTAAAATACTATATCTAGTACAAACAATCTACAGATACCATGCTAGTAATTTTATCACTAAAATACTATGTCTAGTATAAACAATCTACAGAAACCATGCTAGTAATTTAAGCAGGCACTTCAAAACACAGGAAATCTCCTTCGGTAATGACTTCCTTGTACTCTGCTTACCCATAGGGTGGGAAATTTGGTTTGGCGCCAGCAGCTGAGGTGAGAGGTTTGAAGTCGGAGCCCACTGGCGTTGACGAGGCTGTTGTGCTGGCCTGGAGAGATACAACATGCATCAGAGAGAGCACGGCAAATATTCATTAGGCACCCCTTAAATCTTTCTTATACACCCAAATTACCTCCCTCCCCATTTTAATCCCTTTCCCTCTAGCCCCGACCTGGTACTTAGGTTTCATTCTTACCGTTGCTGCAGCTGGGAATAGAGGTTTTGATGGAGGTTGGTTCTGTGCTGGTTGCTGCTGCATTTGCATTTGAGGAGGAGGATGTCCCATCATAGGTCCCATCATCTGCATGTGACCCATGAACGGAGGCCCACCCATCATGGGATGCATCATCTGGTGACCCATCATGTGTGGAGGTCCCGGCATACCTGGGTGGTTACCCATACCAGGAGGCATTCCCGGCATGCCCATCATCGGGGGTCCGTTTGGCATTCCTCCTGGTCCTCCTGGCATCATCATGTTGCCACCTGGACCACCAGGTACCGCGTCCTTCATTTTCTTGGGTGCTGGTTCGTCCTCTCCACTACTGGCAGACTGTGGCCTTGGACCTCCCCCTGCTAAAAGTTGAAATAAAGGTCACATGATGACAGTTCTGCTGTGTAGTCTAATGCTAATGACTTCTGCTTACGCCTGCAACGTAGAACAGGAAAATTCTGTTCTATTTTGTTTTAAAAACAAGATACTGTTCAGAACCTTATAATAATGATCATAGACAAAATATACAATTATATTTAACAAGGTGGAAAGCACAGGCGGGGCCTTCAAACAACAAATAAAAGTAATATATTATCTTGATTTTCGACAAGAGACAGCCTGGTTTCCTGAGGTTCCTGACAAACCACAGATTGTGGCAGCTAACTTAGTTAACTAAGAGACCTGGTAATCGTTTTGGACATAACTTTTTCAAGAATAACAAAGCATAAATACTTACCAACTTTCTGTCTCTCATGTTCTCTAATATCATCTTCTGGAATTCCTTCCATGCCGTAAATTTCAATCTCTATATTTGAGCGGTTTGGTAGAGAATTCGGCACTTTGTCTATGGTTTCCTTATGCACTTGCATACAGTGAATGGAGAGGCCTGGTCCCGTGTACAGTTTCTTGTGGCAGATGTGACATTTGAAGTGTTTAGCTTTCTGGTGCTGTATCAAAATTTTCTCATCATCAAACTCGCGGTTGCAGTACCTGATCGTTAGTTAAGGATCATCATCTTAGATATTCATATGATAAGTCTCCTCATGAATGTACTTATAATGCAAATTTAATCCAGTCTAGAGAATAAAATGGTTGCTTAATGCTTATTGATTAGTGTCCCCCCCCCACAAAAAAATCACAATTAATTGATATGTAAATACTGCATACGTATTGTAGCTAAAATATTTTTAACATAATGTTTCAAGTACTGTATAGGAAGTAGGTCATATTCTCATAGGTACATAACAGCAGATCTGGCGTTATGGCTCTGAGTTTGAGGGGAAGGGGTGTCTCGCAATGTTAAATGTGAGGCGCTAGGGGGAGGGGAGAGGAGGGTGATAAAGCCTGTTAATTTTTATTTTTGTATGATTTGACAAGTAGCCAGTTAAGATTTTATTTTCAAATAAGAGGACCTGGTCAAACCAATCTAATTACTTTAAATCAGGTGATCACTCATCAGAGCATTGGACTTGTCGATCGTGTGACTCTGTGTTGAGTGTCTCACCCATCCTTTTCCCTTCTTTAATTTAACCTTCTCTATTTTCTACCCTTCCCAGATACTCAATTCCATCATCAACAGCATCCTCACCACATCCCACATAGTCAAACTTGCCCAATTAACTAGCCCGTGCTCTTGTGTCCTTGGGAACAGACGCTTGAGCCTGTGTCAAAATTCCCTGCATTCTATCACCTTTCATGTTGGCACCTGCATCATCAACTTACATTCCTTCACACCACGCCCCATAATCAACCTACTAGACCTGTGTCTTTACACGTACCATTGTTCATCCATCCTATCATCCTACCTTATAAAAAGGCACTAGTTGAACCTACTTAGACCATATAATAATAGTTATTAACTTACTTGACCGGGCCAAATGGTTTTATTGTTAACTGACGGCCCTTAAAATTCAACTCATTTCATTTCATTGGACTTGTCCTCTATTGCTTAGGATGGACTTGTTCGAAAGATGTAAACATGAATAACCTTGAAGGTAGGTTCTGCTTCAGATAAAACTAAATATTTAACTTGTAGAGCTAGCTAAATTAAAGGCTAATTTTTAAAGATTGAAGCCCAACTTTAAGAAACAGGGGGACGATAGGGAGGATGCAGGAAACTACTCTGCAAATCATGGAGGCAATTCAAGTGTATGGCAATTAGCCTAAATAAACTTCCATTTTTAGACATGGGATTTTATTACTGAAAGTTTGATATAATTATGCACTACTGAAACTATCAAGGTCCATCTTGGTAAAAGAGGCACGTAGATAGTAAAATATTTTAAATAGAACAATAGCTAGATTTCATGACAACATCGAATCAATGTAAAAGGACAATGACTCAAAACAGAGACCTGACAAATCAATAAGAATTTGTGCTCAAAAATGAACTTTTTTTCATCACTATATGGGTGTTAGCGGCGAGCTTGTTTACATTTTATCGTGATATGCACACTCAAAGCTTCTTAATTACGATTTTCAGCAGCATTAATCGGCCTTAGACTGAAGAGTTCGTGCACGTTGCAAGTGACCGACATTGAACTGCCCCAATGAAATTTTTATTGAATAAACAATTCTCATTCAAAAATATACAGTAAATACGAATTAAATGAAAAGGATACCAGCACCAAGGTTTAGACTGCTTCTTCTTCTTGCGGCCCATTTTATTTATCACAAATCTAGAACGCTTTTAAAAATTTGTCAAGAATTTCGGACGCGGCGTTCTAGAATACAAGATGGACGGCACAACCAGGAAGAAAAAAAAATCTATTTTTGGCATTCGCTTGTTTATCGTTCTTCATTTGCAAACTGTGGCGGGATACGTCGGATACGCCAAACTACAAAAATCGGCAAAAATTACGAAACTTAATCGACTTAATTAATTAATTATCCACTTATCGTGAACTTCAAAAAGTCATGCATGCCTGGCAGAGACACATAAATCAATAATATCAATATATACGTGTATATTTATATATAATTATATTTATATAATAATGATAAGGGATGTATAGAGAGGAGAACATTTTAAGACATATATAATATAATTATGTTTCATAAAATAAACGAATCGAAAAGTAAACGAATCGAAAAGTAAACGAATCGAAAAGTAAACGAATCGAAAAGTAAACGAATCGAAAAGTAAACGAATCGAAAGGGAAACGAATCGAAAAGTAAACGAATCGAAAAATTTACATAACCACGCCCTCGCCACGCCTCCTGGTGGGTTGAAATTTTAAAAACTGGCAACACTGTATAATTTTCGATTCGTTTCCTTTTCGATTCGTTTACTTTTCGATTCGTTTCCCTTTCGATTCGTTTACTTTTCGATTCGTTTCCTTTTCGATTCGTTTACTTTTCGATTCGTTTACTTTTCGATTCGTTTACTTTTCGATTCGTATTTTTTCGATTCGTTTACCCGCTCCCATATATATATATATCTATATCTATATATATATATATATATATATATATATATATATATATATATATATATATATATATATATATTATATAAGATTTTTAAGGTAGAGATAATACGGATCAGCTGGTCCAATGCTAAAAAATCCCATTCATAAAAATTATGAAATTTTTTTAAAACGTTCTCCTCTACATCCCCTATCAGTAGGTAAAATATCACAGGTATACAAAAACGAGCTAGTTTTCGAGTTATTAATTTTTAAAGTTGACTAATTTAACATGGAGAAATGGAACTTCCATGTTAAATTGGTCAACTTTAAAAATTAATAACTCGAAAACTAGCTCGTTTTTGTATACCTGATATTTTACCTACTGATAGGGGATGTAGAGGAGAACATTTTAAATTTTTTTCATAATTTTTATGAATGGGATTTTTTAGCATTGGACCAGCTGATCCGTATTATCTCTACCTTAAAAATCTTAAAACTTTAAAAAAAATCTATTTGTGTCAGACCTATAGTATATGAGATAAAATCAAACAATGCTCAACATGCGACGTTACATATATATAATACCAGCATAATATAAAACATATATAATATATATATTATATATATATAATACTTTATATACCAGCTAGATATATAAAGACCGTAATGGTTTATATATATATATATATATATATATATATATATATATATATATATATATATATATATATATATATATATATATATATATATATATTATATTTATATATATATATATATATATATATATATATATATATATATATATATATATATTTATATATATAATATAGCTCCTTTAATTTGTAAATAGAGTTAATATATATTAACTCTATTTACAAATAATTATATAATTATAACGAAATTTAATAATCTAGTTAATATATATGTATATATATATAATCATTATATGAGCTATACAAACATTAAAATTTTTAGCCCAATTATATTAGCCCGATACTGCTGGCTAATTAAGTACTGATGCCCTCATATATCTTAAATAATACATTGACATGAACTCCTAAAAGTATAGTATTTGTTATGGATTATTTTTTATTATATATTATATAGTACCTACAAAACTATTGGTTTAATTTATGATAAAATTAATTACAAATATTACAATTATATTATATATACTGAGAAGTTTGAGGAATTTATAATACGTATTATAATACTTTAATTATATTTATTATTTTTTTTACAAGAGATATTAAGGAGCTATTTTTCAGGGAATTGCTATAAAAGAAAAAAGAAGATTGAGTATATCATTCATTGACTGTTAATATTTTAATATATATATACCAATATATTTTATAAGAAACAATAGAATTATACCCTGGAAAAAGGGTGGGATAAGTATAACGAAATTTAACTAAATATTGTGCATGCAATTAGAAGATTCGATTTGAAGAATATCATGTTATTTCATATAAAGTTCATTTTAGTAATTTTAAGACAATTTTAATGGAGTATCGCCGACCTAAAACAATTGTATTGCAAAAATTGATTTATAGAGGGTGCAAAGCTAGGCTACTCTGATTTTTTTTTCAGCTCTTTTAGAGTCCGGGAATTATTTTTAAAAAATTATTGAAAGTACAAAGAAAGTGACGCCTCTCTTAATAGGGCCTAAAAAAGGGGCGTGCATGCATGGATTCAAACCCTACCTCGGCAAAACTTTTTAGCAATATATTTCCTGGGTTCCTGGCCTCTAAAAAATCTTAAAAAATATCAGAGTGGCTTCACTTTTGCACCCTAGCTCTTATTCATATTTGCAAATAACATTTTTTGAGGTCGATATACTCTAGATAATATATTCATTAAAAGAATCCATTATAAATGCATGCAATAATTATCATGTGCAAGCTTGTGCATCAGTGTGCTAGCTATAATACATCAACGCATTTTTCCGTGGAGGTGGATATTGTGTTATAGTAGTTATTGTTATATATAGTTTTACATGGGATTTGACGATTACCAGCAGCAAATATATGTTATATATAATATGTAATATGGTTTGCAATGGAGCCACCGTGGTGCGCTGGTGGTAAAAAATTTATGTATATATGTGGTCGACATATTAATGTTCTGTATAGTAGTAAAAATCTAATCTAATCTTGAATATTGAGGTCATAAAAATTTCGCCTAACAAAATGTTACTCTCTGATCTATAGTGGCATTAGATGTAAGTAACTATATATAATTATGAGATGATAATAATTTTAATTAAAAATTATCTTCAATGAAATGATCGATCATTCAATATAATAAAATTATTACTTGACAAAATTATGTACTTGCAGGATGATAAAAAAATATTTATAAAGAATAGACAATAATGGTTGCATTTTTTTATTTCATAATTAGAAAATATACATAAAATTATGCTTTTCTGAAATTTTTTCAGATTTTTTGGAGTGCGGGAACTAGATTTTAAAAAATATTTAAAATATCTGAATTAGGGTGGTACATCTGATGGGACAACCGTGACGTATCACTGCAACCGTGATGTCATCAATAGCCAATCACAGCACGACAAATGACGTCACGGTTGTCCCATCAGGTGTACAACCCTAATTCAGAGATTTTAAATATTTTTTTAAAATTAGTTCCCGCACTCCAAAAAATCTGAAAAAATTCAGAAAAGCATAATTTTAGGTATATTTTCTAATTACGAAATAAAAAAATGCAACCATTATTGTCTATTGTACATACTTTTAAATATTATATTATTATTTGGTGTTATTAACTCCCAACCAAGTTGGGGTGGTTTAGCGCCAGCACCGGGCCCAATTGGGCCAAGGTGAAGGCGCCCGCTGATCCTGTTGGGGATTGGGGATGTTACGGTCCAGCGTCTCCTACTCAGCTGCGGGCAATGAGGGCTTACCGGGTCCACCAACAAATAGTCCGTCACACAGCCTTTCGGGCAGGTCCTCTCCTAGGCGCGGTGGGACACATTTCCGCGAGCACTGGGGTGCCGGATGCCTCTTTTACCAGGGATGCATCTTGGGCTTCCCAAACCAATGCCCTGGCCGCCCTGTGGTTCAAGAAACCACAGGCTACGGGCCAGAGGTCACACTCGCAAGGCAACCTCCAACCCGCATGTCCTTTCTGGGCGCGGGGGGATTATTATTATTATTATATATTTTATTTGTACATTGCAGATTGACGATTGACATTATTTACCCTCCTCGATCCCCTTTTCTTTGTCTCTAAGTAAATCGAAGACATTATATAAATACATATTTGTAAAGAATTCACATAAAAAAAGTGTAAACAATAAAATCGGAAATTTTTGACACACAGAATAAATTATAATTTGAATTTTCATGGGCTGCTTATATTGTAATATTCAGATTTTTTATTATTACACAATTTATAATAAACTTTGTAAATTTTAGAATCATAACAATAATTATTAATTTGTTATTTTCATTAATTAAATATTATATGCTGTATATAGCTAGACGAGAGGAATTTTGTACATTTAAGTAAAAAAATTTCATGTTAAAAACATGATTGACTTTATAATAAGAAATGTTAACCATACAAAAATTTTAAAAAATATATATTTTATCATGTAAATGAATATATTCTTATTATATTGCATTACATATTAATTTTGTTAAACATTATAAATATATTGTACATGATCACATTTAGTTAAAGTAAATATTTACATATTTACAACATTTTTATGTTTATACATATGAAATTTCAAACGGAAAAAGGAAGTTACTGATGGCCTCTTCCTTAGTTATTTTTTGTTCCAATTTTCAGCTACAAAAACACTTTTACACACGCAAATATTAACAGGCAGATAATAAAATTATATAACTTGCAAATTAACAAATTAATCATAATTGATTTATTTACTCTGAACTGAGACTAATTTAGAGCGATTCCGAACGCATATATATATATATATATACAATCTCATGTATATAATTATGTATTTTTAAACTTACAAAAAACAATAAAATTATAAAAACAATTATTATACTATTTATACGAGGAACTCTCAGTAGAATTAATTATATAGAGTTATAGATTATTATACGTAGAGATGTACGTAAAAATTCAAAATCAATTAATTAAGTACTGTTAAATCGATTGTTAAAAATTATACTGCAAATCTCTGCATGTGCTAGAATTTATTATTTATTATAATAATATGTATATATGAAAGAAGAAAAAAACTAAACTCCGACAATATCTAAAATGTGTATATATATATATATATATATATATATATATAATTATAATTATATGTCAAAACAATTCTTGTTATAAGCTAATTAACAATTAAGTTTTAAAAACTTAACATCATAATACATATATTATATTATTTTATATTATATAGTTTCACCCGGCCATCATGTTGCACTATTGACTAATTTTAAGAAATCAAGTTAGAATATAATATATATATATATATATATATATTATATAAATTATTTTCTTAATTATTCTCGGATATTAATTAAATTCATTTTCTATTTGCATGCATGATGTATCCATGATATCCATGGTATATGCAACTGTATATTCTTCAAAAGTGCATCATATGTCGCACAAAGTTTCATAATTTTACAGTTATGAATGTTTTCTCCAGCTGTTTGGAACACACAAATTATAAATCATCCGCGCTAGGCTATAATTATATTATTCCTTTTACGATCGAGTTAACTGTTAATAAAAAAAAAAAAAAAAATACGATGCATTTTTTTTTTTTTATTTGAAGCGCTGTTGATTGGATATATTTTTTAAAATTAAAATTAAACACTAAGGATTTGACGAAAAAAAATATTGCTTTTAATATACTGCTCCATAATCACACGACCCTGGATGTTGGAATCAGCAAAGTGGTTTAATATTTTTCTTTGTTGATAAACCAAGAGATAACATAATATTTCCTCTTATCGATCGGACACATATAAAATATTATCTCAACGCTAATTAAAGCTCGAAGCATGCCAGGAAAAAGACAAAATAACGTGCACACATGTGTATATATATTTTGTTATTTATGCCAGGGTCGGCCTGGCAGCAAAAGCTCCGGGCCGCATTTCTGCAGCACAAACCGCAACAACCTTTTTAGTGTAATATAATTAATTTATAGTCAAAATAATTTAAACACATTCGTGATAAATCGGGCAGGGCTGGGCTTATTCTTTTAATTTTCGATGGTTTTGTAAAGAAAGTAAAGAAAGAGAGGGGAAAATTTGTCAAATACACAAAAATAGTATTTAAACAAACAAAAAAACAAGTTTGTATTAAATTTATAGTGACTTAACAGTCAACAGTTAATTAATATTCTTTTGTGTGTGTGTGTGTGTGTTGCAGGTTATTCATATAACACGTAATTTTCTTTTATTTTAAAGTCACCATGAGATGCACGAAGGAATAAATTTGCCTCATAATTAATACTCTTTACATATTATTAACACCTTTTTTTATTAGATTTTTAAACTGAGTGTGATTCTTTCTTTATTTTTTTTAAACGGTTTAAAAGTTCATCATCAAATTTTGCAGTTTTTTTGTTAATGTGAACTTTTTTCTGTTATTAATTTACTATATATTTTGACTATATAATATATATAACTTGGTATGACTATGTAGATGTTATAACATATTTACAATTATTTTTATTTTATGGGTTGACATCATGAAGTTATTTTATATAAATCTGGATGCTTTCGTTTGTACACAATAAAATTAAAGATATATAAATAATTTTATATATATTGTATGATAATATGTACAATATTCTGAAGGCAATTTTATCAACCCCAAAGATGCAAAATGGGTTTTGTATAAAATGGTTTTTATTTTTGCGACATAATTTATATATATTTTTTAACATTATTATTATTTTTTTTTCAGTGGTACTCCATAATTTTATATCATCTAAAACATGCATGAGAATAAGAATGCAGTAACATTGTTTATAACATTGTTTCCAGCTATGCAGGGGCACAGAATTTTTATTATCCGTGTTTATTATAACCTATGTTGACAATTACCAGTAGTATAAATAAATGGCTATAAAATATAAATTTTGAATTTAACATTGGCCATGCACATATAGGCTTTTCCCGCAATCAATTTTTTTTATTATCATTGGCTGGCCTTATAAATAAGGCCAGAATCCCCCCAAATTTTATTCCGACCCGCGCCTGGTCATGGCACTAACTTAAAAAATTAATTTAATTAAATAAAGAGGAAGTGACAGCTAGGGTGATGAACTACAGCTGCATGCCGCATGAATGGTGACGCTTGACAGTTCGTGAAACTTTATCAGAGGGGCGTCATTTGTCTCCAGTTCGCATCGCGAGCGTCACAGAAAAAGAGGCTTGGGCTTTTTATCACCATGATAAATAATACTCGATAATTCTTCAAGTCTTAATTTTAAAGATAAAGCTAGTCTTAATTATGATGCAATGAAGTTTAAGCTTTTTACTACATAATGGATTAATTACTGCAGTAGTTAAAATTATATTTCAAAATGAAGAACTCGCCTTTAATCATACACTTTACTAATTTATTGCTGTCAGTCAGTGCATGGCGAAACTATAAAAGAAGCCCATCAGGGGCCAATATTATATGACCAAAGGAGGGCCCTTTGGACGCCGCTTCATGCTCCATGGTGCAGGGACAGAGAGCCCATTCTGCCCCCCAGGCCTTGAATTTGAATATGATAATTATGAGGCTATGCAGCTACTGCATGCTGTCATTATAATATATATATATATTATTATATATATATATTATTATTAGTCTTTTATTAAACACAGAAAGTGTACATATTAACAGCACTAGAAACATACATTATAGAAAAACATTACAATAGAACACATAAAACATACATACAAAACATATATAATAGTTACAGAATAATAGAACAATAGAAAATGATAATAAAACAATATAAAATAAAATAACAGATGATACTAACAGCCTGTTACATCATAATAATAATATATCATATATATAATACAATATATAGATAATAGTATTATAATATAAAAAAATACATGCCAATTATGGTTATTCTTGATACGTTCTATTTTCACTGATAGGGTGTCAATGATTGATATATCTGTAAATCAATATTACCTGAAGTATACGATACTAATTAATATACTAATATAAATATATATATATATATATATATATATATATATATATATATATTTATATATATATATATATATATATATATATATATATTAATTATACGAGTATTTGTGCTTGATGCTTAAATTGACATCTTTTGTATTCATTGTTTTTACAGTCAGTTTTGTTTTATTATTTATTAACATTAATTAGTATTGTATACTTCAGGTAATATTAATTTACAGATATATCAATCATTGACACCCTATCAGTGAAAATAGAACGTATCAAGAATAACCATAATTGGCATGTATTTTTTTATATTATAATACTCCGAACTTCCCGGAACTTGATACATTAACCCTATCATCGCTTTACATGTATTGTAATGAATGCATAAAATGTCTCCGTAAACATCCTGACCTTTTTGTGAAAAATCATAACAATCATAAATATAAATTGAGAAACAAGAATGACATATCTAGAGATAAACATAAACATTACATATAAACATCCACCAAATATTATATGCATCCACGTTCTGTATGTGCGTCTTTCTTTAACCACCGTCATTTTTAGACAAAGATAAATCAGAATAATTTTCCAAAACTTTCAAAAGTTTTCCTTATAGTTAAGAAATGTTATTATAGTACAAAAGAATATTTAAATGAGAAATTTTAATTTAGGTAGTGATGGAAGTACGTTATATAAATATATTTACTTCCTTTTTATAAAGTTGTTTTCCACTGCTGTTCGAGTTTATCTCAAAAAATTTTGCATTACTTTTATTATGTCTGACTGTATAACTATTAATTGAAAATGTATTAGCCTTTTATTATTCCATTTGTAATTAGAGAATAATTATAGGGAAAAAAAGTGAATGTGTATAGTACAAAGTACAAATTAATAACACCTTTATCTTTGTGCATATTTTTTATTACATAATATTATATAAGTAATAAAAAATCTTTAAAAAATCAGGGTAGCATAACTTTGCACTCTCTGTCTATTTCTGCAATAAAAAAATTGAGGTCGATACTCTATTATTTGAATTATATTATTCGTTAGAAGTACTCGCCGCGCGGTTGGAGCAAATTAGCACGCATTTTTTTTTTTTTTTTTTTTTTATCAATAGGCACACGAGTATATATATATGAGCTATAAATGCCTTTATCATTTGTTCGAATGTACTTAAGATAAATCAAAATTTATTTTAGTATAATTAATCTCTTCAGTCTTCATGACATATTGGAGGAAGAGGAAAGATTGTCAACTATTTATAAAATATATAACGTTGTAATTATATGCATGGAAATATTGTGCGTAATTTAACTTAAGTTAATTTTAAGTATAAACCGGAAATTCAATTAATGTTTCTGAATCTGAACTTATATTATTACTGTTAAAATTTAAATTTTCTTTGAAAATTTCGTCAAAGTCATTACACAATCACACTTTAGCTATTTGATGCTCGACGCTTGGATGTACAGAATTATTTTTTGATAAGTATATAGAGGATGCGGTCAAATAAATTGCACTTCCGACTACTTCCGAAGTAAGTCTTGGGTTATTTGAGTGTATTTGGACCGGACGACGTGTAAAACGTTGTGAACGATATTTCTCAACTTTTGCCGACATGATGTAATAGTTCGGGAAACCCGCGCACGAATTAACCATGTATGTATACGTCGTCCAAGGAAATGTAATGTACCTAGAAGTAATTACCAACCACAATTATCTTGCCTAGATGTGTCATTTAAACAAACATGTAGTGCAATCAGTGACGAATGTCTGTACGGTATACCCCCACTCTTTTCTCCAACCTGATCGGGGCCCATGGCATGCAGCATAAAATAAATGCAGAAAATATTGTATATGTATATAACATATACTATATATTAAAGCTCTATAAAGCTGATGAGCCCTGCTGATGATACGTACGCTAATACGTACTGTCCTTATTAATGTAATATGCCAGATATTTAACTAAATTCGTGGAGATGAGTTAATTAAATTAAACCCATGCAAATATATACCCTTCGCATCTTTTAAGTTCCGTGTGCATGATGAATATTTTCAACACCATGACACACAAAGTGGCGGAAAATAAAAAAATTTATAATAATGCATTATTTTTAAATAATATATTTATATTTATTAATATATTTATTTATAATTATGTTATATATTATATATATATGTTGGCAATCAAAGCTGAATTCGGCCCAAAGCCGAAAAAATGCGCAGAACTAGATTAGAGCATCGCAGAATGCTCTAAACCCAAAATGAATTCAATTTAAATTTCAGCTTTATTGGGTCAAATCACGATGCTCCAAACCAGAGAGCTATATATAGCTTACATTGAATGTAACAATGTAACACATGTAATAATTAATACATTCAATGTAAGCTCTCTGTCCAAACTAATTCGGATCAAATCGAAATGCTCCAAAGCCGATGGAGCCTTTTATTTCGGCTTTGGAGCATTTCATTTGACCAGAACTAGTTTGGAGCATCGTGATTTGACCCAAAGCAGAAATTTGAATTAATTCATTTTGGGTTTGGAGTTCTGCGTATTTTTTTCGGCCGAATTCGGCTGTGGGTGCCAATATATATATTTAAAGATTTCAATTATTTTTAAAAAATACAACATATTAGGCCTGTTCGTAAACCCTGCTCGGTGTACACTTTCTACACCCAATCGACCTTATATCCCATGTACATAAGGTCGATTGTAGAGTGTAGAAAGTGTACACCGAGCAGGGTTTACGAACAGGCCTATTTATTATTATTTGCTTACTTTAAGCGCTTCCCTAATCCTTATATATAAATTAACGATGAGCCGCGCGGGAGGTTAAATTCAGTCACTTAATTGTGGCCAGTACCCTGTACTAGGGTTCAGTTAAAAAGCTAAAAAAAAATATATATAAATAAATTATAATATTATATTACATAAAATATATATAGATATTGAAAGGAAAGGATAAAATTAATTGATTTTTTTCATTATCAATTATCATATAATTATAAGCAACGTACTCGTATCATATACATTCACGACTATAAACAATTGAATTGACAAACACAATTAATGAAATATATTAATAGTTAAAATATTAACTATTAATATATCATTGTTATATCATTGTATATTAAAATAAAGAACACGTAACAAAATGCATGTAATTGCATTTTAACACCACACTGCATGCATGCATGGCATCATGAACACAATATAGCATGCACATATATAACGCGCACTCTCCTCCGCACACATAATACATCGACGTAAAACGAAGAATGCGTGACGACGTAGCGCTTCTCATTACGTCCTCCAAATTTCACGAACAAATCTACGCAACAGTTTTGGAATGAGGGTCACGTGAGAGAAAGTTGAATTTCATGTCATCAACACCAGCTAGCACGTGTTTTTCTACACTGCAAGTAACGTTTTATATAAATTAATGGAGGCTTCAAGTCAGCTGATTTTTCGGTGATCCCACCCGCTATACCAAACCTATGTAAAAAAAACGTGAATTCGTTTTTTCACTAAGAACTAAGAATAAGATTTTTCAGGGAAAATTCCTTTACGGAACTTTGGTCCAAACTGAAAAATACAGTAGATAATTCAAGATTTAGATTTTTTACTTGATTTATAACCGAGAAAAGGTAAAAAAACACTTTGCTTCATTTTCAAGTGCAAGATGAACCTTAGCGACAAACAGTTGCGCAGCGAAAGCGCATCACTTGAAGCCTCTATTACCTCACATCAGCACAGCTTGATACACCTTACATACTATATCAATTATAATATGAATTATATCATTATTATTTTATTAGAGTTAAGTATACTGTCTCATTACGCGGTGCATGATCATATAATATATATTACAGTACACGCCTTGCGCGGCGCTGTCGGAACAATTAATGTTATATATTAATTAACATGCATGCATGCATGTTTTTTATTTATTTAAGATTCGATTCACCACTTTTGACGTAGAAATGACGAGTTATTTTATTTATAGTGCTATTATATATTAAATAATAATTATATAGCCATAAAGAGTGGAACGGATTCGCCGAGCATATATAGATCGCAGTGCGCGTGGCGTACACGATGTTCCACTATTCAACTGCCATGTTACCATGTTTCATTAATAATTTTGCCATATTTTTGCTTTTGAATTGAAAAGAAATTTATATGAATACACAATGTTATTATGTCACCTAAATTTCTTGTCCATAAGATGCAAATGATTACCTTTTAGCCAGAAAATTTCAACATATATACTGCATGTATGTATGAATAAATTTAATATATATATGATAGATCGACCCATGCACGTATACACCTCTCTCACACACCCATGCAAATATACCTAGTAGCTCTATATGTACTTACTATATACTAAAATAGTTTTCAAAATGCTACTGAGTCTCAATTAAGGATATTCAAAATAAATAGAAACCTAGCTGCATGCGCTCTATATTTTACTATCTAATTGATAATAATACATATATACTATAACATATAGTTTTCAAAATGTCGAGTCTCAATTAAGGATATTCAAAATAAATATAAACCATGCGCTCTATATTTTCTAATTGATAATAATGCCCTTATATATATAATATTGGCCTTTTAATTCGACGAATTATCTTATTATAATATAGCTTATTCGGCAATGGGCGCAATGGCAAAAATTATGGTAGCATGTCAATCGATTTACACAAAAAATTGAAGTCCATGGCATGCAATGAATTAAGGTCCAAAAGGTACTTAAAAAAATACACAATTAACATATATAAAATACATTTTATTAAGATGAAAAATATTTATTAGTTAAAAACAAAAGCCTTTTTTTTAGCTTTTTAATGCAAAATGAACAAAATTTAATTAATATTACAATTTAATGGAGTATTGACCTAAATTTTTTTTATTGCAGAAATGGATAGAGCGTGCAAAGTTATGCTACCCTGATTTTTTTCAGATTTTTTACAGCCCGGGAACTATTTTTAAAAAATGATTGAAAGTTATTTTTGTGACGTCACGAGACGCCGCTCCTTAAGAAAAAGATAGGACTTGTCGCCGCGTGACGTCACAAAAAGGACTTTCAATAAATTTTTAAAAATACTTCCCGGGCTCTAAAAAATCTGAAAAAACTCAGGGTAGCCTAACTTTGCACGCTCTATCCATTTCTGCAATAAAAAAAATGAGGACAATATTCCATTAAGCCTGGAACCTGGAAATTTAAAAGGTATTCGAACATATATACTGTACAATTATTTTATAATTTTAATTTTTATATATAGGTGCAAGAATTGTGAATTAACAGTTTTGTGAGTTCTGAAAATTCATGGCTCTTATTATTATAGCTCTTAAGGGTAAGGTAACGCCACCAATGTTAAAAAAAAATCCCTCACACAAAAATTCTGAAAAAAATTTAAAATGTTCTCCTCTACACCCCCTATCAGTAGCTAAAATATCAGGAATACAAATTCTATCTATATAGTTTTTGAGTTATAAATTTTTAAAGTTGACTAATTTAACATGGAAGTTTCATTTCTCCCTGTTAAAGTAGTCAACTTTAAAAATATATAACTCAAAAACTAGATCGAATTTGTATACCTGATATTTTAGCTACTGATAGGGGGTGTAGAGGAGAACATTTTAAATTTTTTTCAGAATTTTTGTGTGAGGGATTTTTTTTAACATTGGTGGCGTTACCTTACCCTTAATTAAATATTATAATGTATACAGATACATACGTACGCGAAGAATCCTATTATATCCTATATATTATTTTAAAAACATTTTAAATGCCATTAATTAATGGTCTCTGGTTCGAGCTTTTAGCCTTTTTATACTTACGGGGGTCGCAGACATACTTCGCATCGCATATATGGTATATATCGTATGAATAATTCGTATTAATCGTATTATGATAAAAATTTAGAACCGGCCGGCCGCGGGTTATAATGAGAAACTTACGATGTCATCGATATCATCATATACCAAGAGCTTGATCATATACCATGTATACATACGATACCATGCGAAGCTATGTGCGCGCGTATACCTGATCGCATAGTTTCTTATTTTTTTTATTATATATACGCTGCGAATTAAATCATGCGATTCTGTCTGCGACTAGCAAAAAAATAAATTTTAAAATTAATTAATTAAATCGCGCATATTTCCACATAAAGACCGAGACCGACCGAGACGTACCGAGCACTTGCCGAGCGGTTGCCGAGTATTACCGAATCGACCGAATATTTGTGCAATCCTGCAATGGGAAATGGGAGCGCGCGCAAAAGCGGATGATGTGGCGGATTACGTGAAGGTCACTCTAGTGTCAGGTGGTGGAGGAAGTAAAGTGGGAGGGACCGCGAGGGGAAATGAAGAAAGAGAGTAGGGATTGAGCGTGATTGCAGCGTGATTCATTAGAATACAAACACTTCACAACACCAAGAACCGCCAGCAACACGTGTGGACACGCCTCCTCCTCCTCCTGTTTCTCGCTATGGACATCACTGTTGGGGTCTGAAATCCAATTTCTGTGTTTCGGGTCACTAACGTGTTTGTTGTTGTAATCTCGTAACTGAAAGCTGAAATCCTAGACGTAAGTACAAACTCATGTTTTTTTTGTTGTGCGTGATGTCGACTCTACATCGAGATAATCCTGCTGGCAGTCATGTTTCTTTACCAACAGTGAAACCCTCACAAATATTTGTGCACGCACATTGCTGGTGAAAAATAATTCAATTTCATTTTAGATCTACTTGATTGTGGCTTATATTTTAATCAATAATTGTCTTAGCTCTGGTGTATATAAGTACCCACCCCACACTATGCCTACACTACAGTTATTATCCTGTCAAAAAATTTACTGTCTCGTTTTCACAGCTCCCCCATTATGTCTTCCTCATCTACACCTCAAGTTATCGGCTATTGGATGTCTGAGAAGAAAAGACAAAAATTAAACTGGGGAGAATTCGGCAAAGTTTGTAGGTATGTGAATATATTTTGATTTTTCATTATTATATAGAAATTCTATAGAATGATACATTTGCAATAATGTAAACGGGCCCCACCACTCGATCATCCCCTGCATGCCAAATTGCAAAAATTATGTATTTTGTCACAAAATATTTAGGTATGCATATAGGCATACCGGTACTAGAATATGTGCACGAGCACACACATAGATTATATTTATAGCTGCATGTACATATGCATACTGCAGTAGGTGGTGCTGATGATTGATGACACAATTAACTCTTGCCTATATATAGCTGCATGGTTATGCATAATGTATATCGCCCACCTAAAAAATGAATGCCCTCCATGGCATGCATGCCTTAAGTAAATATTTTGTTTGAGCTTTTATTAGTGATTTCTGTTAAGAAAAAAATGTAAACAAAATTGTGTACAGTACAGTTCTAGAATAAACCATGTCTGTCAATCTACAATGTTGGTGGATCTCGTAAGATATTGAATCAATAAATCCCGTTCAAATAAGAGTAACAAATATTTATATTTCACCATGCATATACATTTGTGTTTCCAAGAAAGTGTGAAGTGAACTTCCCATTCTGCGTTATTTATATATTTCAGTCAATTTACATGTAATATTTAGACATAACACACAAATTTGAATCTACAAAACTGAGTACATCAAACATCATTATGCTTCAATCAGATTTAATCCCACACTCTTTGGTTGTCGAAGGCGTGGTTATCTCAGCAATAAGGCTTGAATGTATCCTCGATTAGTGCCAGTAATACGTACCGGTACTAGTCATTTTTATAACAACAAACTAATTTTTGTTTTGATTTTTGTTCTAGAGCAAATGGCTTTGAATTAAAGAAGGTGAGCAAGATACTGTACATATTATTTTTAGTTACAATATTTTTAATTACAACTTAAAATACACATTTCTGTAAAAAAAAATAAGTTAGAATAACTTAATTATTCATAGACCATTGAGAGACCTCGAATCTGTATCCTATGGCAAGAGATTTAACCATCTAATGGGCTTAGCTTATGGGCGACAGTGTCCACAGACCTCTTGAAGCTCTGAATTTTTTGATCAAATCTCTTGCCATAAGACACAATAATATCATGAAGTATACCTTGGTAACCTTTTGATATATCTGTTACAGCTGGATTTAAATGTTCTATTGGAGGAACAGGGACCATTTATTGTCATTCTTCACAAGCTGACTGATATCATTGCTTTGGCAATGCAAGGTGATAAAAATGTATGTCATATGCTCGACTGGTTCTTTTACGCTGGTACTTCACGACTCACTGTTGTTGCAGGCTGAATGCATGATTAGTGGCATGGAGGCTTACCTTGCTGCACACCCCGAGGTTGCCGTCATGGACCCGCTGCCCAACGTGCGCCAACTGCTGGACCGCTCACGCTCCTACTCGGTGATCCATGCCAGTGACTTGGGGCAAATTGGTGAGTGACCTCTGCTCTCCTATTCTTTTTCAGTGTAAAGTTTTGTAGCTACATGACTAAAATGTGTCAATTTCCCCAAATACAAATCAATCGTTCAGTAGGTATCGTTAGGTAGGTATATCCTGCATTGTTTCATCTTTATCATATAGGTAAATAAGGAATTCAAGAGAAGCTGTGATGTTGACAGAGCTTTTCTCAAGTTCTTCATATACCTGTGTGGGTGAAACATTGCACGTTGCATACTTGCTGCTTGCTACTAGTAGAGTTTGTGATTTGTAAAAAGAAAAAAAATAAGAAACCTGCTCAGATAGTTTATTCCTACTAGGTAGTTTTTTTTTTTTTTTTTTTTTTGTCAGGAATGCAATCATAATTTATGCAGGCAACAGAACTGTACAGGAGATTGTAAAAACCCCAGTAAATGGCAACATTCATAATGAGGAGCAGTAGCGGGGCAGAAGTAGGCAGTTCGCAATGTTCACCTTTTTGTCAGAGGTAATAAAGAATATTTCATGCCTTGCCAAGGTCACCGATGACCAATGGTGTTGACTGTTACAATAATAAAAAAATATTTGACAATATATACAAGTTGTATGTTAATTTTGCATTACTGTATGTTGATATTAACTTTTGTTTATTCACCTGTGCGAAAAAGATTACCTACCTACCAGAACCACACACTACTAACTGTTATTAAAAATTTCAATTGCCCCGTGAGTAGTCAGTGTCATGTAAAATGGTTACTGGGTCTCCTCTCTTCTTTAAAAAAAAAAAAAAATGTTTCTTTGTAATTTATTCCCTGAAAAGTCAGTACTGTACTTAATTCTTAAAAACCAAATAAATCTTCATAACAAGCTAATATTGAGATGACATAACAACCCTAATGACACTTAACTTTTCAGACGTGTTCACGCCAACGTTTGTGGAACTGACGTCATCTGACATATCGGAGAACCTCCGCAAGCTGAGCTCCGCTGGCGTGCACTTCCCCTTTGGTAAGTCTTTGACTGCGTCGAGTAACACAGCTCGAGATGAATAGTAACAATGTTATGTCACTGATTCTCGTTACTGACACTTTGGGTACTTCAAGAATAAGTTTTGAGACCATCTATGTTTTTACCTTAAGTCACTGGTGATACCTCAATGTGTCAGTAAAGAGAATTCCTTTCATCCGCTCCAATATTTCTATTATGTTTCAGTATGCAAGCCTTCGGTTGCTCACGGATCGAGCAACGCACATAAGGTACTTTCTCTTGGATACATATTTTTTTTATTATTGCTCTCAATTAGCACCACTTAGCATGCATTCAAATTGTCACACCTTTATTGTTTGTCTTTTTAATTATATGCTTAATAATATTTTACACAATTACTTTCTTTTACCAGCTTTAATGTGATTTCTTGGTATCGTTGTGGTTTAATATTATTTTAATCCTAGCAAAGAACTTTTTTTTACCACTTAATTGTAACTTATTTAAAAATAATTCCTCTTATAGTGTAAATTAGCCTGTTTAAGAAATGTATTTAACATTGTTTTTTATGAGGTTTATCAAATACCGTATTTGCTATTATGTATTGAAACAAGCTTCAAATTGTATAGTATTTAAATAAGAGAGACTGTAAAAGAAAGTATGTATAAATTTTAAACAGTGAAATTGATTTGTTCAAGTAATGAAAAATCGTTCTTAATGTTAAATATTGACAAATCTGAAAATCTTAACAGCAAGCAATATTTTATGATAACAATGTCTGAATTCAGTGTATCCCTTTTGCGTTCTGACTCCTGGTTGCTTGCAGATGGCGGTGATCTTCAATGAGGCAGGAGTCGCAGACTGTCGGCCACCCTGTGTGGCCCAGAGCTTCATTAGCCACGACGCGGTACTCTACAAGATCTACCTGGTGGGAGACGAACACTTTGTCGTCGAGAGACCCTCCCTCAAGAACTTCCACCCCAGTGGTAAGCACTAAGGAAGAATGTTTGTCACGGCAATGCCAGGGGTGTAGCCACGAAGGGAGGAGGTTAGAATTTCCCCTCCCCACTCATTGAGGTGCCCAGCATACATAGGGAGTTGGTGGGTTGATCTTCCCAACCGCATTATGGCAGCAAAAAATAATTAATTACTGTAAATAAAATTGGAAAATTTCTCTTTACACAATGCTGGAGTATTTTTAATACTCAATAAGTTACATAAGGGACTTCATTGAGCCTGTAGCTCAGTACAATCTGTACTCTGTGCCATTGCTGAGAGAATTTATGAATTCATAATTACTAATTATGAAGGTCAGTCTTATAAATTTTTAAACCTACAATAAATCTGACAACAAATGAGACTCAATAATCGGTTTTCCTAATGTTACCTGTACAGAAGGTTAATCTGATTATTGCACGAACAGACATATTGACTCTCCCCCAGTCCTACCTTGCTCACAGACTTGTCCTCTCATTTCAGACCAAGCCACCATCTTCTTTGACAGCCACGACGTCTCTAAGGCTGACTCGACCTCCGCCCTGAGCATCCTTGACCCTGATGAGGTCCCCTGTGAGCTACTGCGTCCGGACCCTGCAAGGTTTGCCCGCATCGCCCGCACCCTGCGTCGAGAACTGGGCATGGCACTGCTGGGAGTGGATGTGGTGCTCGAGAGAGGCACCAGCCGCTATGCCATCATCGACATCAACGCCTACCCCGGTGAGTCTTGGTGACCTTCACTCTTCAAATTTAATACACATTATTATTGATATGATGTAAACAACAAGACACTTGTTAGTTTCCTGATGGTACACCTCAGGAAATCACAAACTTTATCCTGCTGTGTTTGTGGGCCATGCCACGCAGTCTAAGAATGTGAGGGGAACGTAATCTTCTCTAGGATGGTTAGATAACTACCAGAATTGCAAATCTGCATCTTGGAGCTACAGCAAATCAGATAAACATCAAGATTTTTTGCTGTCCTAAAGTGTACTATTTACACCTTATTTACTTATGGGTATATTGTCCCTTGTCTGCTATTTGCTATATCACTTGAGTGTAATTAAGAGCTTTAAATAGGTATAAAATAAAGCTCACCTGAAATAGCAGATACACACTGTAGCGCATTATTGCGGATGAGGGACGATATTGAGGATTAAAAAATAACATTTCACTTATGGAGGATACGAAAATTAGTAAAACAAACTAACATGTTATATGATTTTTTACTTAACTAATTTATACTACATGAATAGTAATATCAGGTTGAAACTAGTATATAAAATTCAATTTTCTGATACAGTATTGAAACATACAGGTTACATGAACTGTACAGTTTTATTATAATAATTATTATGTTGATAATTATGTTTATGGCAAAAGGTTTTTGTTTCAAATTCCAAAATTAACACCGAGGTCTGTTACTTGAGCTTTTATGCTCTTGCAAAATTGCAAATTAGACCATTTTGTGAATCCAGAACTTAAAACATATAAAGGGGCATTCACAAAGTCTTAAGGCCACATTTAAGGCTCGATAATTTAAAGCTTGATTTTAGACGTGTTTTTTAGACCCAAAATTTCTGGTCTTAAATTATTGAGCCTTAAATGTGGCCTTAAGGCTTTGTGAATGCCCCTTATTGCCACTGACCTAGCAATGAAATGTATATTTATGCTACATGTATACAGTAATTAATTGTTTAGAGCTTAAATTTCCAGTAATTTCCAGTATAGAAATTATCTTATTCTTGAGGCATAGGTTAGTGTCTTTTTTACTGTCTAATTTATTTTAGCATTGCTTGTAATAGTGAAACAATTAAGCAAGTTGTTTTCTTTTAAAATTATCCGAATTTATTTAGTTTTTTTCTAAGTGAATGACGTGACAAAAAGAACTGTTACTAAAACACAAACCTACTTATTTCACAATTCTGTGACGCAATATCTCAAGAAGGGGCAATCTTATCAGTGCTCAGGTTTAACTAGTATCTTCTTGCGTGAAATTTTATCTCTACCCCACTCCAACTGGGTTTCTTTTCTTTTCTTTTTTTTTATTGAGGATATAGCAAACCATTCAAAGATACATAAACCACAGAGGTCAAGGACACATTTTGGAGGTTGGGGGGAAGTTGTCCTGTCCTAAAATGGGGGTTATTGGGGTGAGGAGGGTAGAGTAATATTAAGGGGTGGAGATACTTCACCTGTATTGAAATACCTTATAGGGACAGGGGTTGTCCCAATCAAAGATATCAACCCCTTCCCACCCCATTCATGTATAGATCCTTGCTTTTTTTCAAGGTTAAGGGTAAGGTAACGACAATTAATCCCATTTGATTAACATGTAAACCTTAGCAAATTCATAAAAATTCTGGAAAAAAATTGGAGAGACAGACTTTAGTACCTAAAAGCCATTGAAAAAATTTCAAAAACTGGCTTGAATTTTCAAATTCATAAAAATCCTGGAAAAAAATTGGAGAGACAGACTTTAGTACCTAAAAGCCATTGAAAAAATTTCAAAAACTGGCTTGAATTTTTTTCTATGGCTTTTAGGTACTATCTATGTTATATCTACTGTATATCCGTCTCTCCAATTTTTTTCAGAATTTTTGTGAATTTTCTAAGGTTTACATCTTTATCAAATGGGACTAAAAAACCAGCTGATTGGCGTTACTTACCCTTAAAGTGTATACTCTCATTTCTTTGAGAAGTTGCGTATATACTAAAATCAAAGTTACCCTCCCCTCCCCCTCCCTCAAAGAGACTACTACTTGGACAGCGTGTTAATATACATGTACCAAATTTTCACGTTTCTTTTTTTCCCCCAGGCTACGATGGCTACCCCAATTTCTTCGAGAGTTTGATGGATTGCATCAAGACGACGGTGAAGAACCACTGTGTTGCGGACAAGAGCTCCAGTCAGGTTGACCCAGACGACTCTGGCATCGACATGGGTTACTCCAGTGATGAGAAGAAGAAGACACTTGGCGCAGGCCGGCCGCAGCTCCACAAAAAGAATGTGTGTGTCAGTGCTAACGGCCTGGGTAACATTGGCAGCTAGCACTGTCGTCGTCATCTTTCTTCTCACCATGTACACCACATTTGCCTTCTGATGTCATAAAAAAAATGGGAACTTTCTCTTTCATCTATTGTGATGGTTATCTATTGTTACAGCATTTTGTTTTTCTTTCCTATTTTCAATTTTTTTTATAAAGTTATTTCTGTTTATATTATTATAGTTTTTAATATGTAATTGTATTTTTAAATTAGCAGTAAAAATAATCCGAACAAAACATTATAAATAACTATTATTTAATTATTTGTGTATAATTTTCTTGCAAAAAGTCAGAGTTTCATTAAATATATTCTAGTGTTCCAAGGCTTCCAGTTCAGTTTGTGGCAAAAAGACATTGACATAACCACAATACTGTACATTTAACAATGTTAAAGTTCGTACACTACAGCCATATTTCAGTAGACATTGAACTGACTAGATGCAGCTACTTTAATGTATCAATTTTTTAAAGTTTCTTATGAATCAAGTTAATCTATTATGCCTTAATATTCAATAATCATTGTCCACTAATTGTGGTATAAATAAGTCTTTTGAAAAGGACTATTTTTGTATTTTCATGCAATACTTTTGATAACAAAGTGATTTTAATATATTGAATTTTTCAATATATTTAGTAGATTTCAAGTTTTTAATTTTATATTTTATCTGAATATGTTGCCGCAACTGTTTGTACAGAAATTATCATAAAACAGTGAAACAAAGTGTATTACATATATGTTAAGTCTTTCAAGCTGCAGATTATGTTTGGAATTTACATAATTTTTGCTTATTTGCGGTAAAAATTTTGAAAAAGAAAAAAGTCAGAAAGAAAGCTCATGAATTCGCACATGATGCATGTTTTTTGTTTTTGCATTAGAAAACCTTGATTTTATTTAATATACAAGCATAGGGTAAGATGTTATTTAACTATGACTTCATAGCATCTTTCCTCTAAATTTTAAGAGTGTTGGGAGGCCAAGAATAAAAATAAACAAATAAATCTGAAAGAAATTGACAATGCATGCTAAATTTGCAATGAAAATTTTTTGTGCAGGTTGTCCATTAAATTAATTTTAATTAATATTTCCAGACATAACCTAAGTTTTAATAGACTGCATACTTGTACAGAGTTTTACAAATTGAGACTAAAACTGTACTGTTCAGAAACTGATGATTTCTTTTTCCCATCATTCATCTTGTAAATTACTTACCTTGCTGGAAAAAGCTTTCCCAGAGACATTGAAGTGTATAATATCATTCACTTTTTGGGGGTTGTGATTTTTCACTAAAATTCTATTATTGTGATAAGCTTTTTTGAAAAATAGAAATACAGTACTGTATATTGGTGCATTTATTCAAAAATTCCATTTTTTTTTAATAATAAAAAAAGTAAAAATAATAAACTTGTACTGTTTTATATTATTATTATTATTTAATGTAGGGTTTTATGGTTAGTGCATTTGCATTCATATATATTTAAAAACAAAGTTATGTGTTGACAAAAAAAAAAAAAAAAAAAAAAAATCAATGTTAATTATTAATTGTATTTTTGGCAATTTGTTGTAATGTGTAAATATAATATATTTAATATTTAAAGTATTGTAGTTTATTAGCTTAAATTTAAAGGAGGGAAATGGCTTCTGCTTTTATATTTTTAACGTTTTATAAATAATGTCAAATTTACTTGTGCACCAAAAAAATAGTCACCACCAGTTCAGCAGTTGACATTCAAAAAGCATGGCAAAGGAAATCGGGGCTTATGACGTCAATATCAACGATAGAGTATTGACCTCAAAATTTTTTATTGCAGAAATGGATAGAGCGTGCAAAGTTATGCTACCCTGATTTTTTTCAGATTTTTTAGAGCCCGGGGACTATTTTTAAAAAATTATTGAAAGTTCTTTTTGTGACGTCACGCGGCGGCAAGTCTTATCTTTTTCTTAAGGAGCGACGTCTCGTGACGTCACAAAAAGAACTTTCAATAATTTTTTAAAAATAGTCCCCGGTCTCTAAAAAATCCGAAAAAAATCAGGGCAGCATAACTGCACGCTCTATCCATTTCTGCAATAAAACAATAAAAAATTTTGAGGTCAATGCTCTATTGGTTGCCCTTAATCTATCATGGCGCTTGACGTCATAAGCCCTAATTTTCTTTGGCGCCCTTTTTGAATGTCAACTGCTGAACTGGTGGAAGGCTGAGGGTGGTGACTATTTTTTTGGTGCACAAGTAAGTTTGACATTATTTATAAAATGTTAAAAATATAAAAGCTGAAACCGTTACCCTCGTTTAATGAAATATTATAAAATATACTTTTGATCAGTATTTTAAAAATGCTGAAACATGGGTGGCTTATATTGTTATTATCATTATCTTAAAAAAAACAAAAACAAAAAAAAAACAATGCTATTGTTGTGTGTAAAAATATTTTCTAAAACAAGTACAAATGTGAAGCACTGATAATAGACACAACGAACACGTATACTTTGTCCCACCATATTGTTTTAGCATTGAGAGGTTACCAGTGACTTTAATATAAACACATTAAAATTCAATGAAGAATCATAGTTAATGAATATAATTATTTATCAGACATGATGTAAAAAAAAAAAAAAAATCTTTAAGACTAATAAAATATAAATTTTGTATGGGTTATCGTTTGACTACATATTCATTTCTTGTTCATATTGTCATTAAAACAGTTAAAATACATTATAATATAAGAAAGTAAGCTTCAAAACTGGATATTTACATTTCTTTAAAGAGAGCTCTAATATTATCACAAATGCAAAGTCTTGTGCTCTTTGTTTATAAAATTATAAACAAAGTATTGTTGGTAAAATGTGTGTCCGATGAAAAGATTAACACTGGCCAGTTGTAGATTTACATTTTAGCTCATAGAAAATAACCGTTAATTATGAAAATGGAAGTCTCAACTATCACTATTATGTTCTGTATTTAAGTGCGTAAAAACCAGTTACTTCATGGTCCCATATGTTTAACAAAAAGGCCTCATTGTGGACAGACATTATTGACAACGATGCTTTGTTACAACCATTGCAAGTAGAAGACTTTGCTGATATGGTAGACTTTATTGCAAATGTTGTTTATCTAGATTTGATTTTGATCTTGCAACAAAAATATATCCTGCTGATCGATTCTGGTAGAATAACCATTGACATATCGTCTGTCTTGAGTAGTGATCTGTCTTATTATGATTGGGCACAACAATGTTGTCTGCTATAATATAACAGGTGGGTGTAATATAAGCTAGCTTTATTATGATTAACCGATTTACAGCTCCTAATTGCACTCAAACTAATATAGCA
Source organism: Siphlonurus alternatus (assembly GCA_949825025.1). Taxonomy (NCBI): domain Eukaryota; kingdom Metazoa; phylum Arthropoda; class Insecta; order Ephemeroptera; family Siphlonuridae; genus Siphlonurus; species Siphlonurus alternatus. The sequence continues at coordinate 40,425,090 of OX463779.1, forward strand.
GAACATTGTTCACTATCGAGGTAAAAGCAGATGCTCATTTTTCTTGATGAGGGACCTCTTGGTGTGGGAAGGGGGTCTCTAAAGCATATATTTTTACCATGGATTGAGAGAATTAAGGGGTGGGGGGAGCACTGGCAATTTTACTGTTTTTTTTTTTAATTCTATTTATTGAAGTAATGTGATCCTCTCACTAGGAAAAAATAGAAAAAAAAAATCATTTTTAAAAAGTATTATTTCATTGTCATCTGGCATTTATAATATTATATGCCGTGTCTTAAGGTTATTGACTGGTATACCATGTCCTGGAACTATAAGATATACACTAACATATTTCATAATTATTTATTTTATTCACAATATTTTGTTTTTCCTAAAAAAAATAATATTATATATATATAATAATGTATAAAATTTTAATTTAATACATTTTTCATATACAAAACAAAATTTTGTTGTTTTCCTTTTACAATTTAGCAAGATCCAAGTTAAGGGTAAGATAACACGGACAATCGATTGTTGGTAGTCCCATTTGATTAACATGTAAACCTTAGCAAACTCATAATAATTCTGAATTTTTTTTAGAGACAGTTCTTGGCATTAAAAAAATTTGGAGAAAATTTCAAAACAATCGGACGATCCAATTTTTTTAAATTAATTTTTTAGTTTCGGTCGATCTCCGTGGGAAATATTGAAAATTTAAAAAATTCATTTAAAAAAATTGGATCTTCCGATTGTTTTGAAATTTTGTCCATATTTTTTTAATACCAAGAACTGTCTCTCAAAAAAATTCAGAATCATTATGAGGTTGCTAAGGTTTACATGTTAATCAAATGGGACTAACAACAATCAATTGTTCGTGTTATCTTACCCTTAAAGATAAAATAGAGAGATGAAAGGGATATTAAATATAGGCATTATAGCCATTTATATATTATATTATATATTATTAGCTGTAACTTATAAACTATAGTATATATACCATATAGGACCGCATTATATTTTGTATAGGTTTTTAGCAATATATAGGGCTTAAATCATAAATATATGCGTTTCATTTAATTGGCCTAAGTTCATCCCTGCATTCATTTAGCTTTAATTATAAATATTTAAATAAGAATGTTGAGAAGTTTTTCTGCTTACCAACAGTTAAGAAGTTCATTATAGCTTTACCATAACACCATTGACAATGTTGAGCAGTTTTATAATTATATATAGTCGCTTGTAATTAATGTTATATTTCTAATATTTGGTCTTATATAATGGTTAATTCACAATAAACAAATTTAATTATTGATTCATATAAAAAACGCTGGAACCGCAGAAAAGAATAGAGTATATTGACCTCAAAATTTTTTATTGCAGAAATGGATAGAGCGTGCAAAAAGTTATGCTACCCTGATTTTTTTCAGATTTTTTAGAGCCCGGGAACTATTTTTAAAAAATTATTGAAAGTTCTTTTTGTGACGTCACGCGGCGGCAAGTCCTATCTTTTTCTTAAGGATAGGCGTCTCGTGACGTCACAAAAAGAACTTTCAATAATTTTTTAAAAATAATTCCCGGGCTCTAAAAAATCTGAAAAAAATCAGGGTAGCATAACTTTTTGCACGCTGTATCCATTTCTGCAATAAAAAATTTTGAGGTCAATACTCTATTAATAAGCAATGAAATATTAAATTAGAATGTGAAACTTTTTGTGGCTTAATTAATTAATCGAAAGAAGGGGTAAAAATATGGTATTGTGAATTTTTTTAGATTTTTCTGAGATCGGGAACTATTTTTAAAAATTTGTTGAAAGTATATTTTGATGACGTCACGGGCGGCACTAGCTTCTTAAGAAAAAGGATAGGGCAGTGCCGCCCGTGACGTCATAAAATAGACTTTCAATAATTTTTTTAAAAATAGTTGCCGGTAAGAAAAATCTGAAAATTCACAGTACCATATTTTTACCCCTTCTTTCGATTAAGCCACTAAAATTTTCACATTCTAATATCTCATTAATTAACATGGTGTTTTTATATCGCAGGGATAAAAACTATAAATATAGTTAAATTTTGTTGATAATATTTTTTTATATATTGTATATATATTTTTTTCTTTACAATTTTTCGAATTAAAATTAAAAATGCATTTTTCTAAATTAAATTTAATTATTGATTTTTTAATTAAAAACAACTGCTTTGTTGCTAGAATTTTATCAAAAATATCAAATTGTTTTTTATTGTAAAAAAGCAAGAAAAGGCGAAAAAGCTAGCTTACAATTAATTTACTCATGGCATTCATTGAAACTTATTAAAGTATGACTTACTGTTTCAAAAAATATATAATTAAGAGCTTATTAATTAAGTAAGCGCTTAATTAAAACAAGATTTTTATAATTAATTAAAGCTTTTAATTAAAAATTCGTGGGTGCATCTGTGAATATAATATCGCGGACCCGCGAGAAACGCAATCCTAAATATATCAGGATTTTTCGGGGAACACTGTGGCGTCGAGGATTTTGCCCATGGACCGGACCCAAATATTTTCAAGCCTTTTTTATGGTCAATTGGACCATTTTTGGATTTTCCTAACTAAAGCGATTGCGTTCCCCCCGAACCGATATATACAGTATAGCTCATATAGATGCATGGTTAAAAACATGTGCATACAGCACATTTTTTGCTTGCATATATACAGTGTATATTAAATGAAAGTGCTAGAAAATTTACAACTCTGATTTTTCTGAGTGAGTCCGAGAACTATACGCATTTATATTTTGAATTACACATTTTTGAAAATTCGGATTTGCGGTATTATTGAACATAAATATTCATATATGCCAGTGACAGTAAGTATACGGCAGGCACGGACTGGGCCAAAACGGCCCACCGAGCGAGAAAGAATGACAGCCCACATAGGTGGGGGCTAACACTCCAAAGGGGGGTCTGGGGGGCGGAGCCCCCCAGCAGCCCGCCGCAGTCGCGATTTTTTTAGGTTTTCACTAGAATTTTTACTAAATTTCACTAAATTTGCCACAAATTACACTAAATAGCTTCAATTAAATTTTAATATTAGCTGCAGTTAATAATAATTACTATATTATATACTACCAAGTATTAAATTTTAATTAATCAAGTCTAGTGATACTTACATAAATTTCCTATATATTTTTTGAAAAATGAAAGAAGTATAGAACTCAATCTCTCCTTAATTTCGATTCCTTAAATATATATTTTTTTCTAAAGCAACGTACTGCTAAATTTACTGCATTTAGCATTTAATTGCTTAAATTTTAAATTTTGTGTTAAATTGTTGCATTGCATAAATTATAACTATTCGTGATTTTTAAAAGCCAACAAATAGTTTGGCCGCACTTATATAATAATTACATTAAATTAATATATAATATATACTTATTCCTGGACACGGAAGTATACTAACATGGGGGAGGGAAATAAAAACAAACAAAAAAAGCAGAATTGTACCTTCGAGAGCTCGAGATGTTCGAGAATCGTCATCAAGATAAATGCAAAGTATTTTACTGAGATTTTTTTATTTACTGCCTGACATGAAGTACTGTATTTGATTCTAATTAATATTGGATTAATTTTTAAACTTTATTTCATGCAAGACCCACGTACAATTTCCTTGCTACTATAAATGTTTTTATTCATCTTCCAATTGAAAATTGCTTATAGGGAAATACGCCAAATTAAATACGCCAGCAGCGGGCAACAGCTATATTAGTTAAAAAATAAACTTAACCAGGAAAAATAAAAAATAAATGTTGCTTTATTCAGAATCATATTTTGTATCAATTGTGATGCATATGCAGAGCCTGCATACAGGATCACCTTTTTTTGTTTTATATAGGTTTGGTAAGTCTGAGGTTGAGTACTCACAGCTAGCTATTTTTATGCTATTGTTAATTTTTTATAAAAAGTTCCTCTAAATAAATTTTGATTATAGATCAGTATTTTAGAAAAATGAAAAAAAAAAAAAAAGTATAAAAAACGAATCATAAATCTCAATCACATATGGATAATTTTTTGCTCTTATTATAATTTTAGTTCATAGCGCTTGATTTTAAATGCAAGTTTCTTTCATAAAAGACCAGAGCCCTGAGAAAGCTCTGATTATATGATATTGGATGGAATATTGATTAAATTTAGACACGTTATTTAAAAGATCGCGGAAATAATTGACACCTCTGGGCTAGACTACTGCAGTACATAAATATATAATGTATATATACACATGTCTTCTTCATCCCACAAATAAAGCTGATGCATGTATGCACTTCATCCATTCCCTCTAATTCCTTGATCAATTTATGTAAAAGAGTGCTCTTTAATTCCATTGTTTTTTGTTGTCATTTTCTTTTTATTTCCCTCTTTTTTTCTCCGTCTTTCTCTTTTCTCCCTTTTACCCTTTTTTTTTTCTTTCTGACTGGCGGCCCACATTTGCCCCGGCGGCCCATTTTTGCCGCGGCCCACCGACCCATGCTCGGTGGATCGGTAGGCCAGTCCGTATGTATACCACGTGGCGGCTTCCGCGGCTATAGTATAATATAGTTAATATATACGTGGGGGCTACTGCCTACTGCTGAACTCTGCATTGCAGCTATAATATTTACACCCGAGAATTCGTTTTTTTAACTTTTTTTCATTTAATTAAAATTTAAATAAAAAATATAAATATGTAATATTTATGTTATATGTAAATTTTATTGAAAAAAAAACTCATATATATATATATAGAGCCGGGCGGGGTGGTTTGAAAGTATATAAGATATATATTTTTATTATTATATGATAAAATTATATCAATAGTACACGCCAATTAAAAAGTGCGCTAAATAATTATAAAGCCTAGCTGAATTGCCTCGTCACTACAATGATGCCATGAATTTAATGCATGGTGTGTCTATATTATATAGCTACAATTAAATCTGACAGCCTGCACACTATCGCATCATTGTAGATAATAGAGCATGGATGCCATGGATGGCCAGCATGGGCATCATTGCATGGGCATTCAGCTCAATATCATATTGAGCTGAATATGCCCACATTTGACATGCTCTGTGCGTAACGTCAGTAACGTGCCGCTTCTTCTTCTTCTTGATCCGTTTCTGAGAATAGGCCAAAAACAGCCATGCACCCAAGCACTTCGTAATGTTGGACTATGTGAGGCAGTAACGTGCCGCGGTGCCGCTATAAAACGTGCGGCAAGCGGCAAATAGGAAAATCGAGTTTGCATAGTTCTTCCGATGCTCACTAATGGCCTAATGGCGCTATAGAGCAGTGAACTTTTTCATAATTTTCATGTTTTTTCGGAATAGAGGCTTCAAGTCAGCTGATTTTGGCGGTGTTCCCACTTCCCCATCCTTTACTATGGGACGACGTCTAAAAGGCTGTTAAAGAAATTTAACTCGTATATTTAAGTGATATATTCACAAACTAGATATGAATATTAGTCTAATTCACTAGTTTGTAGTAAGAAACAACATATAATTATGCCGTAGGATTAAATTAAAATTTGATTTTTAAGTGCTGGCGCCACACCGCACATGTGTGCGACGTTGCCATATCAACAAACATGGCGCCGCCGGCCTATAGCAGGGCCTATAGCCATATTTCAGACGTTCCTGGAGTTACGTCAGTAAATCACAAAATGTTAATATGTTTTGAAAAGTAAAAGCAATAAAAATATCAACATTGAAGAATGTTTTTACTGTGGGAATGAAGACTCAATTATTGTCATCAGGTAAGTCTTAAAAATAAGCGTAAATAAATTTATAAAGTAGGGTGTTTATTGATCTTGAGGTTCATGTGCATTGAAAATATGCATAATTATGCATACTATAACCAGCAGTCATTGATTTATTGATTGATATTTTGATTTGCTAACTGATTTGATAATATGGACATAGAAACAGGTATATTAGTAATCAATTAATCCTACAACGTGAACACTTTCTGATCCAGCTTTCTTTGTTTGAGTCTGGAGGCTGGTGTACTGTATGCAAATGCATGCTCCGAGTAAGGCACTTTTATGTTCATAATCTCGGAATGCACTGCATTTATATTGTATGCATACTAGGCATACACTTTCTCAGTGCTCAGTGCTAAGGGCGCTGTCCCAATTCTCTAATCTCGTCTACTATGTCTACTACCCTTCCCTAAAAATCACCTTCCGCCATATTGAATTTGCTTCCCAATACTTTTCGTCCCCTACTTCGCTCCCTTTTTCGTCCCCTACCGACGCCATTTTTGTAGGGCGCATACGATGGACCCTAAATTGACGAGCAAGATGGCGTCGTTCCCTACCCTGGGAATCTTTAAATCTAAATAATTTAATTACTTAAATATAATAAAATTAATTTAAAATTTGTTGATTAATTAATTATTAGAAAAAATATATTGACAATAAATTCTTATAATTAAATTATTAATTTAATAAATATAATTTAATATTGACATTAAATATTAAATTAATTTTAATTATAATTAATTGATTATAATTAACAATTATAATTAATTAATTTTAATTATCAATTATAATTAATTAATTTTAATTAACAATTAAAATTAACAATTAAAATTAATGGAGTAAATATATCTTTTTTTATTTTCAGTATATTTATGTCCTATTATATTAATATATAAAAAATAAACACATAAGTTAAGTTGTTTAAGAAACGTATATTGTATAAATTTTATCAATTAATAATAATTTTTTATAAATATTTAAAGAAATTATATGTAAATATATTGAATTTCTTTTGTAAAAAACTTGAAAATATAATATGAAGGCTTTATGATATATATATTATATATATATATAATATATATATATAATATATACATACATATATGTAATATGTTATAATAATATATATTATAAAAATATAAAATTGGAATAAATATAATATATATTAGAAAAAATAATAATGACCCGGGGCCTATATGTTTATGTATTATCTGTTTGGAAAATTTATACAATATAAATAACATATTTTTAAAATATTTGTAACTGCATGATGCTCTAAAGTTTCGGTATATTTTGCATGCATGAATGACATCATTTTTCTATTGAAAACGATTTTTCATGGAATCCTTACAATAAGAAAACTTGAACTCCATAGTAATATTTGTTTAAATTGTTTAATTACATTATAAGCAATATTGCATCTTTCAATCATTACGTATTAACTTAAGTTAATGACATTTGCATGCAGGCGCGGATCCAGAAAAAAAATTCGGGGGCGGGGGGGCGGGCTGCCTTTATAAGGCCAATGTTAAAAAAAAAATTGGAGTGGGGGAAATGCCTATATTGCCCATGTTAAATCCAAAATTTCGGGAGGGGGGAGGGAGGCTGCAGCCCCCCAGCCCCCCCCCCCCCTGGATCCGCGCCTGTTTGCATTTAAAAATTAATGCATGTATATCGTCTGATACAGTCAATATATTGAATATAACACGTACGGGCTTAAATTAATTAATAGTAATATTTTTGTTCTAAATTATTTTATTATTATATATATTTTCTTCCTGCATGTTTTTATTTTTCAAATAAAATTACTTTACTCAATTATTTGAAAAAGCCGGTGAGGAACTTGAGGAGGTACGTACGTGTCACTTATGGCGCAGTGGTTTATATTAATTGGGTTTGACCGACTGGGTCATGTCAGATCACCAAACACGACAGCACGTGGCGAACGTCATGACAATTTAAACTAAAATGTATAGCATCATGAATCTTCAATTCTGTGGCTGACAGGCGCGGATCCAGGGGGGCGGCTGCAGTTCCCCAACCCCACCCCCCTGAAATTTTGGATTTAACATGGGCAATATAGAGTCTAGAGGCGTTTCCCTCACTCCATTTTTTTAACAACAGGAGGCCCCCCCCCCCCCACCCCGAAATTTTTACTGGATCCGCGCTTGCTGGCTGATAATCAGAGGATGTCACGTTTCCCTCAGTCACAGCTAGGCAAATGCCGTGATGAGAATTATTGCAGTTAAGGCCGTGGCTGCAAGAATATAATAATTAACCTAGCTCGTTCTCAATGAGAGCCATGGTGAAACGTTCAAGTTTTTGGGTTTAATTCGGAAGGTGTTCGGAGTTTTTTGACTATATTAATAAAAAGTATGTTATAGAGAGGTTTATCCAAATATTATATAGCTATATATTAATTATATATATATATATAATATATATAGAGCTATAGTTAAGTATATAGAAGGATAGTGTCCATTTGTTCTATTTTTATAATTATAAGCCATTGAGCTCTAACAATGAGATATTAGAATGTGAAAATTTTAGTGACTTAATCAAAAGAAGGGGGATAAATATAATATATGGTACTGTGAATTTTTTCAGATTTTTCTGAGACCGGGAACTATTTTTAAAAAATTATTGAAAGTTTATTTTGATGACGTCACGGGCGGCACTCCCTAAAAAAAGGATAGGGCAGTGCCGCCCGTGACGTCATAAAATAGACTTTCAATATTTTTTTAAAAATAGTTCCCGGTCTCAGAAAAATCTGAAAAAAATTCACAGAACCATATTTTTACCCCTTCTTTCGATTAAGCCACTAAAATTTTCACATTCTAATATCTCATTAAGGCCTTGTGTAGAGCTCAATGTTATCAATTTTTATTTTTACTTTCTTTTGTTTGTTGTTTTATTATTCTTTTAATTATGCTGTATAATATAAATATATGTATTTCTGTATAAATTGACATGGGTGAAATAAAATAAAATAAATAAGCTTTAAAAGCCACATGAGTCGGCGCGGACCATTATATATAACTATATATAATATATACATATATATATAATTATATATATATATATATATATATATATATATATATATATATATTATATATATGTATATATATGTATATATTATATATAGTATACTGTATAATGGTCCGCGCCGACTCATGTGGCTTTTAATGCTTATATATTTATTTTATTTTATTTCACCCATGTCAATTAATACATAAATATATACATATATAACGATTAAGTATAGTGAATATTATAATCTTTATAGATAGAGGGCTTTAAACCCGTTTGATTGTCATGCAGGCTCTCGATCATGGACAGGGGCGGGGATCCATGCAGCTTGCGGTTCTGGAAGGGGCCATATCCCGCATTGTTAAAATTTGGCGTAGGCCGCGGGGGGCGATCTTTGGGGGTTTTAGTATATAACACATTCAATGTATTTTGGGACATTTGGGGAGGGGGCGATTGCCCCCATCGCCCCCCCCCCCCTTGGATCCGCGCCTAATAATATAGATATTGTATGAAGAAAAATAAAACCTCAGTACATTTTTTTTTTGGTATAATCTCTGTAATCATAATTGTTCGTGGGATATCATATATTGTGTTCCACGAACAATTATGATTATGACAAGGGCAATTTTGTAAAATATAGTTCGATCGATAGTATATATAATTTAAAAGTATATTTTTAGTCCCATGTAGTAGAGTGATCATGCATGCAGTAATATTATTAATTATATACCATGCGGCAATATTACCATCAGGATTCAGAAGTGCCATATATGGACGCGGACGTGTTGCAACGTATATTATATAACTTTATTATTTTTTCATACTTTATAATAATTATTGATAACTCGAATCTAGAAGACATTTTATGAAAGCTATATGGAAACTGATCGAAATTTAAACAATTTAATATGCAATTAAGTGCCTATAATAAATATTACCGCAAATTTTTATAAATTGAATAAAAATTATAATTATTAATTAAAAAAAAAATAGTTTAAATAACTAACTGTAAGTATAAAATAGTATAAAATAATTACAATAAATAAAAATAATTATTTTTTATTATTGTTATTAATATTTTGAAAGTAATTAATACAATTAAATTAAAATTAAAATTTACTTCTATTTTTCCCTCTTTTATTTGAAAAGTGTTTTTCACCTTTTTTTAATTTAAAAAAACTACCACCAGGTGGCGAATTTGTAGGAATAAAGGGAACGAAAAGTGTCATTCCCAATACCAAAAAAACACAAAAGGGCCCTTCTTGAAGAAAGTGTAGGGTAGGGTAGTGTAGGGAAGGGTAGGGAAGGGTAGTAAACGAGTATTGGGACACAGCCCTATTCTCCCATTATGTCAATTATAGGAGAATAGCCCTGCACCAGCTACACTGCATTGTGGGTAGGACCATTATGCATACCTTTTTGACTCCTTTTAATTTTTTGCACCAAAAATGGCAATAATAATATATGCCTTTTACCTAGCTTATATGCATGTATGCATACAGTATTGTAATAAAGTTTAAGAAATTTGGAGTAACATTACTTTTTTTATCATGATATGATCCATATTGGTAAAGGTGCTTTCACATATTCGAAAATCGCTACGGAGTTCCGTAGCTATGCCGTAAGCCTTTCACATATTCTCGTTCATCTGCGGCAGCTGCGGCGGAAAATCATGTGAATGCCGTAGCAAAATCAAACTCATCTTGATTTTGCTACGGAGTTCCGTAGAACGTGCCGCGAGGTGCTACGGAACAGCTATGGTGCGCCGCAGCAAAATCAACACATTTGCTACGAAGTAGCTACGGAGCAGCGTTTCCGTAGCGATTTTCGAATATGTGAAAGCACCTTTATATATTAAATTCATATTCGTCAACACTGAATTGTGAATACAGTAGGTTTTCTACGCTTGACTTCCTTGTGCATTTCGACACAAAGGAGCCTTCACATATTCGAAAATTGCTACGGAATCATGCCTAACATGTTGATTACGCCTGGTGATTTGCTGCGGCACTCAGTAAAAAATCAAAATGACTTTATTTTTTCTACGGTAGATACAGTATTCACAATTTTTTTTTTTTTTTTGCCACAACAGCCGCAGTCGAACAGACTCAAATCTGTAGCAATTAACTTTTGAATATATGAAAGCACCTTTTTTAAAGCCGATCACAATAGCAGCATTGCTACCGTTTTTTAAACAGACCAAATCTTTATTGCTATTATGATGTTTTTAAAATATGACAGTTCAGTATGCTTATTAATTGTAAGTTAACCATTTTTGCATTTACTTGACGTCAGAATTTTATTACTTTTAAATTTTTTATTTAGTATCTTTTTGCATGGTGAAATTTTTTATTATCATCTCATAATGTATTTATTGTTTGGTTTACAGAAAAACTGAGAGACACCAAAGAATTGGGCGTGGCCAGGGGCGGATCCAGCTCGCGGCTCTAGGCGGGGCGGTGCCCTTTACCGCAATGTTAAAATTTGGAGTGGCAGGGGGTGGGGGGGGGCGATGGGTGGGGGTTGGGAACACCTTCAGTTTTGGGACCTTTGGGGGGGGGGACCATACGCCACCATCGCCCCCCACCCCTTGGATTCGCGCCTGATGGGACGAGGAACGTGATATATTGAGACGTGGCTATTGTTTCTGCAGAAGGTTTGGTTGCTAGGATACCGTCCAAAATTCCTTCTATCATCGCGAATATTTAAGGTAGAGATAACGCCGAACAGCTGTTCGACGTACTCTAATTTGATAACATGTGAACCTTGGGAAATTCACAAAAATTCTGAAATTTTGTTGAGAGGCAGATATTAGTGCCTAAAAGCCGTAGAAAAAGTTTCGAAACAATTTAACGAGTCGTTTTTTTATTATTATTTTTTTATTAAGTTCTTGGTTTGTCTCTATGGGAAAGCACTATGCTGAAAATTAAAGAAAATTGGCTCGTTAAATTGTTTTGAAATTTTTCTATGGCTTTTAGGCACTAATATCTGTCTCTCAACAAAATGTCAGAATTTTTGTGAATTTGACAGCTAATGTTTACATGTTAATCAAAGGAGGGTACGTCAAACAGCTTTTGGGCATTATCTCTACCTTAAGTACATAAAAATTAATAGTGAGCTGGCCGCAGCTACATTGCAGTAATTTTTTTTTTTTTACAAGGATACACCCCTAAGAGCCTACAGCTCGCGGCGGGGTACTGGGTAGGGATAAGGTAGGGAATGGATAGTGGCCACGGCCTGCATGCTTACGCGTCCCAGCATTCGCGTAGGCGAGACTGAGGGAACCGTGGAAAACCTCAGTCAGGACGGACACCTCTACTTTTTCTCAATGGACCATGCAAAGCGATGTCCAAAGCCTGGTGAACCACACACAAGTGCGTCACTGCACTGGGTGGAAAGCGAGACGAATTTACCCCAGGGAGGGAGCAGCGTATTTTTTACTTGAAATGGTCACCCATCCAAGTACTAACCACGCTCGACGTAGCCTGACTTCGGTGATCTAACAAGAACCGGTCAATGCACTGCGCCACGCCACCTCAGTTTTATGTTTATCATAATACATTCACATCACGGTGTTTAATTCGAATTCTTTGACGACGCCTTAAAAATAACATTATCCGTCGTAAACGAATATACATATTTTAAACACCGTCATATGAATGTATAGTAAAGTGTAATGTGTATGTTGTACTGACTTACACATTACACTTTCATCGTGCCATCATCCTCTTTTTTCTAATGTGAAGTTTCATCCTTTTTGACGTTCAGTGCCCCTATTATATGTGTAATATTAATATATTTAATAAAATAAAAAAGATTTTCTGATTTGATATTTCTTATTTTTTTTTTAGTTAGATAAATTCTAATTATGAAGACACTAAAGTTTCAGTCTATCACAAGCGAGATAGGTATAGTACCATATAGTCTTCTATTGAAGCTCTCAGATAGAAGACTATACATGGTTATAATTCTTATATTGCAGTTATAATAATAATGTCATATTGAGCTCTACACAAGGCCTTGTGTAGAGCTCAATGAATAATGTATATTTTATTGAGCAGCAACAGACAAAATAAATGTCAATATAGTCAAAGTGTATAATATATGTTAAAGTTATTTGTTGACCTTCAACTTTTATTTTTTTTAAATACTATGCTGGGAAATAATGAACTAATGGATCTAAGTAGAGGCTCTTATTTTTAAAAGGAATAATACACAAGAAACCCAACAGAAAGGTTATTAGAGCATATATATGCTTATATTATGCTCTGTAGGCTGCAGCCTACCAGACTAGAGGAAACTACTAATATTTATGAATGCTATGATAAATCTATAAAATCGAAGGTATTAATTATGTTAATTGTCCAGATAAATTAAGCATGGCCTTTTTCTAAAAATAATTTTTAGACTCCTATTTTTTTAATTGTGGAATAGGAAATTTATTTTTATTATACTGGATAGAGGTAAACTTTATGCAGACATTATGTGCAAGATTCAATGCTATATATAAAACCTGACTTTGGCATTTCTATCTAGTTAAAATAGGTAAAATCAGAAAATAATAGTTGTAAACATGAAGAAATAATAATTTTTCCATGGCTGTAAGCCTGCAAGTGACACACCCCCTTTTCCATCTTCAAATTCAAGTAAACCTGGCAACGCTGTACTGACTTTAGTTCTCAAGTTTCCGCACAAAAACGCCAAATTTCTCGAGTTGTTTTAGCTATATATTTAAATTTTACAATGCCAGGAAAGGAAATATTATGTTCATTAAATGCAGAAAAAATTATTACACCTAAATATGAACATTGCTAAAGGTAAATCTTAACGTAACTCTCATAAGTTCAGTTTTTTTGCCGGTCGCCATGCTAAAAGATAGGGGTGTGGGAACACTTGAAGCCTCTATTATACGAACTTTCCCGAACAGCGAAAGCAGCATGGCTTCAGCTGGTTTAGCCTGGTTTTTACCACCGTTTACCGAACAAAAATCACGCAGTAATTTTTCTCGATTTTAGTTTTATTTAATAATTTATAGTTAGCTAAACTTATTGTTTAATTGTCGTGAAAACAGTTATGTAAAAGTGTTGTCCGTTGTCCTGCAGTAATGTGTTATAGTGTTCAACTATGTTATTATGGATATAAAACAAAATACAATTCAATCATGCTTATTAAAAAATAACAATTTTCTCAAGATGGGCCGGATATCATGGATATGGTCAGCGCCCAGCGCCTGCGTCGATCGAATTTGAACTGAACTCGATCGACGCAGGCGCTGGATACCCTTGTCCAAAAAATCCGCAGTGGTCAAGCGTTTGACCACTGCTTAGTGGTAGATTGGCCAGTGGTCATGGTCAGGGATTAAGTGGTCAATTCTAGTGGTCACCCTAGTGGTCACCCTAGTGGTCACCCTAGTGGTCACTCTAGTGGTCAATTCTAGTGGTCACTCTAGTGGTCAATTCTAGTGGTCACGCTCTAGTGGTAGCGCCGTGGTCTAGTGGTCAAAAAATCGTTAGTAGATGGTGATCACACGCCGTATATCACGAAGCAGTTAGCACTTTCTTCAGCCTCAGACAGTGGAAAAAATAGCTACAACATGTAATAAAATTATTATTTCACATTTCTACCTTGAATAAGTAAATTATTTCACTTAATTCAAGGTAAAAATGATACATATATTATACATGCGTGTGTACAAGAAAACGACAAAAAGGCATGCACTGAGAGAGAATTGTTCATTTTTATTATTATAACATTAATAAAATTACAATACAAAAGAAATATAATAATAATTATAAAGCATGCAAGTTTTTGAAGAATAATTATATACCAACCAGCGAGATATGTTCCGGCGATATTTTTGTCATGTCCCAAAGGAAGCCGAACAATCATTGACTGTTTAAGGCTACCTGGAACAAATTATTCAACACAAAGTAACGAGAACTTAACAAAAGAACATTTCATAACACGTTTTATGTACTAAAAAGGTACTTATCTGACATAAAACAGCTTGATAATACGTTTTTCAGAGCTCGCACTTTGCTCGACCTCGTGTGCGACGCCATGATGTTTCTTTATCACGTGACGTTGCGCATGCGCTCTAGACTGAGCTCAGTGGTAAAAAATCTGACCACTAGATAATTAAGTGGTCAATTTTTTTTTTTTTTTTTTTATTGACAACGGATATATTTATATGGTGCGGCCACGGCAGGCGCGAATCCAGGGGGGGGGGGGGGGTGCCCTCCCCCCAAAATTTTGGATTTAACATGGGCAATATAGGCGTTTCCCCCACTTAAATTTTTTTAACATTTTCGGTAGCCCGGCCCCGGCCCCTCTTCCAAATTTTGCAGCCGCCCCCGCCCTGCCCCCGCCTCCCCCCCCCTGCCCCAAATTTTTTTCTGGATCTGATGCGCCTCCCTGACTCCACGGCACAGTTGGGCACAGTTAGGTGCCAAGTTCAATCTTGTGTTCTATTAACATTGTAATTTGAACTTGGCAGCCCGGTTGTTAATCCCCTTGTGCTTCGGCGCAATTGTGAAATTCACAGAGGTACCTAGTCAAAGACACTTGGCTGAACTGTGATTCTCACAAAATGGCCGAACTGTGAAAATCACAGTTCGACCAATGGTTTAGACTTGGTAGCTCTCCCCCGCCCCTTCTCCTTATTAATTTTTTATTTTTTCATTTCATTAAAGCTAATTAAGTTAACGTATTACTAAAAAAATGTAGTTTTTTAAATATTTTTATTTTATCATGGTAATTAACAGAGTACTCTAGCATAAAAAATTAAAACATTGATGCTAGCAGCTGCAACTCTTTTGTCTCTATCCCGCATATTGGCGGCCATGATGTCTGGTGATAGAATCCACTAATCAGCATTTCATGCAGCAGAGTTGAATTCATTGCCTGTAAAATTATGAAAATGGGAGATTATAACACACATATGAAAAGATTTTGTAAATATTTAACTCACCACATAAGTAGCTAGCCTGGGCATAACTTCCTCAGTGTTGAAAGAAAAGAGAGAATTCAAGGGGGCGGGCTGGGCTGGAGAAAGAAAAGCTATGATAGGGCCTCTCATGATGTTAGAATTTGTAATAATCACTATAAAAAAGAAGCAATTTATTAGAAAAAAAAGAACTTTGCTATTTCAATATACTTTTTAATATATTTCTTACCTTCTTTAAAGACTGCAAAGCAGACTTTTCCAATAAAAAAGAGACAGCATCTCTGTTTTTGTTGACAATGACACCCATATCATATGTTGTATGTTGCTTTTTTTTTTCTTACTTCAATTTTTTAGAAACAGATGGCGCTACCATCCGGGTATAAATTTTTTCAAAGTCCAAAATTAATAAATAAATTTGATAATAATTAGATATATTGCCAATGTAGTTTATTTAATGAAAAAAAATATCAGTTGGATATTATATATATCAATTAAAGCATCATTTAAGCCCCTTCTAGTTCATAGTCGATACAACTTCAAAGAGTGTATTCAATGTGCCAAGTTACGCCAAGTTTAGAAAGCTAGGATGCTCTGGGGTACCTAATATAAACACTGTGCCCTACTGGATACTCATGGGCATTACAGCTTACCTAACTGTGAACCTTAACTGTGCCCAATTGTGCCCTACTGTGCCGTGGAGTCAGGGCTGTTACGCGTTAGAGGTGATCGAGACTGAGGGAACCGTGGAAATCCTCAGTTGATCAGGACGGTCAGTGCAGTATGTATTATTTGCAAGCCATGAAACTCCGTACCCCAACAATTAATAAGTAATAAAAATATTACACACCTCTTATCACTAACACTCTGACCACTACCACTTGGTCTGACCACTACCACTAGATCTGACCACTACCACTTAGGTCCTACCACTTAGTCTAGTGGTCCTACCACTAAGGCTACCACTTGGTCTGACCACTACCACTTAGGTCCTACCACTTAGTCTAGTGGTCCTACCACTAAGGCTACCACTTGATGTGACCACTACCACTAGATCTGACCACTTAGTCTGACCACTACCACTAGATCTGACCACTACCACTTAGGTCCTACCACTTAGTCTAGTGGTCCTACCACTAAGGCTACCACTTGATGTGACCACTACCACTAGATCTGACCACTACCACTTAGGTCCTACCACTTAATCTGACCACTACCACTAGATCTGACCACTACCACTTAGGTCCTACCACTTAGTCTAGTGGTCCTACCACTAAAGCTACCACTTGGTGTGACCACTACCACTAGATCTGACCACTACCACTTAGGTCCTACCACTTAGTCTAGTGGTCCTACCACTTAGTCTAGTGGTCCTACCACTAAGGCTACCACATGGTCTGACCACTACCACTAGGCTCTACCACTAGATTTAGTGGTCCTACCACTAAATTTAGTGGTCCTACCACTAAATCTAGTGGTCTGACCACTCATTTTAGGTGGTCAAATCATGACCACTACTCTAATTTTTGGACAAGGGTATGGCAGCCCGATGTGAAATGAAAGGATGCTGGCTGCCCAAAACTCCCAAAGATGATATATTTCACAGCAATCAATCGTCTTGTGTATGGTTTGTATGGTAAAGTTTACGTTCGTTCGTGAATTGTAAATTTAATGAAAAAACTTATAATATAAGTGATAACCATGCAGGCGCGGATCCAGAAAAAAAAATTGGGGGGAGGGGGGGAGGAGGCCCCATAATCATAAGGCCACAATATATTTAAAAAAAAATTGGAGTGGGTCACTGGGGGAAATGCCTGTATAATATAATATACGTACTGTACATTGCGCATGCTAAATCCGAAATTTAACCCCCACTACCCCCAGCCCCCCCCCCTCCCCCCTTCCCTGGATCCGCGCCTGATGCCCAGTAAACAGAATTCTCTGTCGGTCGGCAGGCACGGACTGGGCCAAAACGGCCCACCGAGCGAGAAAGAACGACGGCCCACATAGGCGGGGGCTAACACTCCAAAGGGGGGTCTGGGGGACGGAGCCCCCCAGTAGCCCGCCGCAGGCGCGATTTTTTTTAGGTTTTCACTAGAATTTTTACTAAATATCACTAATTTTTTTTCCAAATTACACTAAATAGCTTCAATTAAATTTTAATATTAGCTGCAATTAATATTTACTATATTAAAATACTAAGTATTAAATCTTAATTAATCAAATCTAGTGTTATATACGTATATAAATTTCCTCATATTTTTTGAAAAACGAAATTAAAAGAAGTATAGAACTCAATCTCTCCTTAATTTCGATTCCTTAATTAAATATTTTTTTCTGAAGTATTACTGCTAAATTCACTGCATTTGCTTAAATTTTAAATTTTGTGTTAAATTGTTGCATAAATAATAATTATTTGTGATTTTTAAAAGCCAACAAATAGTTTGGCCACAGTTAATTACATTATAAATTAATATAAAATACTTCCTGGATTCGGGAGTATACCAGCATATATGGGGGAGGGAAATAAAAAAAATAGCAGAATTATACCTTTGAGAGCTCGAAATATTCGAGAATCGGGTATGTAGATTAATTGTTCACTGGAGAAATTGAGTACCGACCTCAAAATTTTTTATTGCAGAAATGGATAGAGGGTGCAAAGTTATGCTACTCTGATTTTTTTCAAAATTTTTAGAGACCGGCAAATGTTTTTTAAAAATTATTGAAAGTACATAAAAAGTGCCGCCTCTTGCCGCCTCTCTTAATAAAAGATAGGACCCAAAAGGGACGTGGATTCGAACCCGACCTCGCCAAAAATTTTTAGCAATACTTCCCGGTCCCTAAAAAATCTGAAAAAAAAATCAGAGTAGCATAACTTTGCACCCTCTATCCATTTCTGCAATAAAAAAATTTGAGGTCGGTACTCCATTATATATAAGGATTTTGGATTCCAAATAAATACAATGTTAATTAATTTAAAAATTTATTAGAAGTTTAATTGTGAAAGGATTTTTCAAGCAAACTGATAATTAAGAGAATGTTTAATTTCTTTCTCTATTACTTTAAGTTAAAAATTTTTATATTTACTGCAAATTGCTTATTTTAATTCAATACTTTTTTCAAGGTAAATGCAAAGTATTTTACGGAGAATTTTTTATTTACTAATATTCATGAAGTATTATTTTGATTGTGAGCAACAGTTAATTTTAATTATTATTAAATTAATTTTTAAACTTTACTATATGCAAGACCCACGTACAATTTACTTGCTGCTGTAAATATTTTTATTCATCTTTCAATTGAAAATTTAATTGCTTAGTGATAATGATTATAAGAATAGAAATACGCCAAATTAAATACGCCAGCATCTATAGTTAAAAAATTAACCCAACCAGGAAAAAATAAATAAATGTTGCTTTATTCAGAATCATATTTTGTATAAATTGTGATGCATGCAGAGCCTGCACCTGCAGGAAAATTGAAGGGTCACCTTTTTTTGTTTTAGTTTTGGTAAGTCTGAGGTCGAGTACTCGCATCTAGCTATCGGGTATGCTATTGTAATTTGTTATAAAAAAATCCTCTTTCTTGCGGTAAAATAAATAAATTTAGATTATACACCAGTATTTAAAAAAATAAAAATAAAATAAATAATAAAATACAAGTCATAAATCTCAATCACATGGATAATTTTTTTCTCTTAATTATTTCATAGCGCTTGATTTTGAATGCATGATGCTTAATTTCATAAAATATAAGACCAGAGCCCTAAGAAAGTTCTGATTATAATATGATATAAGGCAGAATTTTAAATTTAAACACGAAATTTAAAAGATCGTGGAAATAATTGACACATAGTTGGGCTAGACTACTAAAAAAAGTACACATAATATACATAGTGTCTTCTTCATCCCACAAATAAAGCTGATGCATGCACTTTCATTCCCTCTAATTCGATCCTTGATCAATTTATGTAAAATAGTGCTCTTTAATTCCATTGGTTTTTGTTGTAATTTTCTTTTCATTTCCCTCTTTTTTTCTCCGCCTTTTTCTTTTCTCCCTTTTACCCCTTTTTTTTTCTTTCTGACCGGCGGCCCACATTTGCCCCGGCGGCGAATTTGGGTTCCAGTACCCGTTACAGCACCTCGCGCTGAAATTTGAATTATGTCGCATTCCGACTGTCAATTTTTTTTCTATTTTCACCGCTAATCAATTCAAATAAAAAAATATCATTTCCTATGACTTTTAAATGTATTCTCTCACAGTTTCTACTAACGATTGGATGTTTAATGTTTCAATTAAATGTTGATATTTATAAAAATTAAAGCTTAATAATTGACATACGAATGTTCAAAAATTTAAAATGCAAAACGAGTTTTTACTCTTCATTATTTTGTTGGAATTATATTATAAACTCAAAAGGTTGAAAAATAACATATATTTCAGTGAATTCAGTGCAAAATTAAGTTAGATGCAAAAAAAAAAATAAATAAATAAAAAAAATAATTATAATAAATAAATAAAATAAATAACACGAATTAATAAAATATGATTCTGATATAAAGATACTGAAATAAAATTTTCAACGCTTCAGGATTCAAAGCAAAAACATGCATGCCGATAAATGCAAAATCGCAATATCACTTCATTATTTGCTTTGACGCTAAAATCTTTTAAGACCCAACGTATGATGATTTTTAGAAATATATCAATAATATGATAGTAATATTAAATACTGCAATTTTACACGTGGCATATTATATTATATTTGAACTGAAGGTTAAATCAAATTATGCAATATTAGCAGCAATTATTTTTCCTAGGTTGCATTTAAATATTTTATATCTTAAAATAAATATTGAGCAATACATACTTGACGGTAAAAAATATATAGTTAACTACAGATACAATCTTTTGTTTGTGTTAACAAATGAAACATAAATCTACACTGCACAAACTGCGATATTTTTTTATGCATACTTTTTAATACAACCTTAATTGAGTCATATAACAGTTACTATCATATTTTAATATTATTGTCCATTTTTTTTATTTTTTATACCCCATACAACCTCAAAATTGAAGGAAATACGCTGTAACGTCATTTAAATGCAACGATCCTTAATTTGTTCCGTGCTAATTAAGTATTCGCAAGACTCTATAATATGACGTCACAGCGTTTTACGGCACGATATTAGGGAAGTAAGAGAGTTCAAACAAATGTGGAAAAAATTGGCATTTCATAACTTGAGGTCCTCTACTCAAATATGCAATACAAAAGTTCATTGGCGTTTTTGCTTTTTCAATTGTCTTCAGTTGATTTTATATGCTATATTTAGTACTTTTTGTGTCAATATTTTATAAAACAATTAGCCTCAATAATTTGTTTTCTCTTCGCTCACATAGGTGATATAATGTGAGGAAGACTTGCTGAATTCATCAGTGAGGATAACCCTCGATCATCTCTTTCCTCATTGCAGACCTTATTTCCATTGAAATGAAATATGAGCTAATTAAATAAACATGTAAATGCACAGATTTTAAAACTACAGTTTATTTTATTTAATCAAATAAAAAAATAATTCTGTAGCAAATTCATATTTTCTCTGAATGATGTTAACTTGAATTTTTCAAACTGTAGGGATTAGTAATATTATATAATTATTAATATAGAATTGTTGGAATTTATATCATTTGTCTCACAGAAATTGAATATTTTGTCCATCGTTCAATTTTCTTGAACTTAATAAAACAAATTTAAATAATAATTTTAAAATTTTTAAGCACAATTTTATAATAAATAAACTGTAACAAAAAGAATTGTACAGAACATTTTACAATTTTTAGACTGAAGAGAGGCTTGTGGCCATAACATAAAATTATATAAACTAATAACATAATATGATACGCTTTTTTCTAATCAGAAAAATTGAAGAATCATCGGAGCAAGATTTTTATTTTAATGAGATAGTAAATAAATAATAACTTTACTTTTATATTTTATTAAATCCATTACATATAATTATGTGTTATGTAAATTCTGTGCACTAGATTTGCATCTTTATTAATTAGCTCATATTTCTCATTTCCATGGAAATAAGATCTGCAATAAGAAAAGAGAGGGTTAACCTCATTGAGGAATTCAGCAAGTCTTCCTCACATTATATCACCTATGTGAGCAAATAGAAAACAAATTATTGAGGCTAAAATTAATGTTTTATAAAATATTGACACAAAAAGTACTAAATATAGCACTAAATATTGACACAAAAATCAACTGAAGACAATTGAAAAAGCAAAAAACCCAATGAATTTTTGTATTGCATATTTGAGTAGAGGACCTCAAGTTATGAACTGACAATTTTTTCCAGATTTGTTTGAAATCTCTTTCTTCCCTAATATCGTGCTGTAAAACGCTGTGACGTCATATTATAGAGTCTTGCGAATACTTAGCACGGAACAAATTAAGGATCGTTGCATGAAAATGACGTATTTCATTCAATTTTGAGGTTGTATGGGGTATAAAAAATAAAAAAAAAATGGACAATAATATTAAAATATGATAGTAACTGTTATATGACTCAATTAAGGTTGTATTAAAAAGTATGCATAAAAAAAATATCGCAGTTTGTGCAGTGTAAATTTATGTTTCATTTTTTAACACAAACAAAAGATTGTATCTGTAAGTTAACTATATATTTTTTACCGTCAAGTATGTATTGCTCAATAATTATTTTAAGATATAAAATATTTAAATGCAACCTAGGAAAAAATAATTGCTGCTAATATTGCATAATTTGATTTAACCTTCAGTTCAAATATAATATATTATGCCACGTGTAAAATTGCAGTATTTAATATTACTATCATATTATTGATGTATTTCTAAAAATCATCATACGTTGGGTCTTAAAAGATTTTAGCGTCAAAGCAAATATATAATGAAGTGATATTGCGATTTTGCATTTATCGGCATGCATGTTTTTGCTTTGAATCCTGAAGCGTTGAAAATTTTATTTCAGTATGTTTATATCAGAATCATATTTTCATTAATTCGTGTTATTTATTTTATTTATTTTAATTTTGCACTGAAGTCACTGAAATATATGTTATTTTTCAACCTTTTGAGTTTATAATATAATTCCAACAAAATAATGAAGAGTAAAAACTCGTTTTGCATTTTAAATTTTTGAACATTCGTATGTCAATTATTAAGCTTTAATTTTTATAAATATCAACATTTAATTGAAACATTAAACATCCAATCGTTAGTAGAAACTGTGAGAGAATACATTTAAAAGTCATAGGAAATGATATTTTTTTATTTGAATTGATTAGCGGTGAAAATAGAAAAAAAATTGACAGTCGGAATGCGATATAATTCAAATTTCAGCGCGAGGTGCTGTAACGGGTACTGGAACCCAAATTCGCGCCCCGGCGGCCCACTTTTGCCGCGGCCCACCGACCCATGCTCGGTGGATCGGTAGGCCAGTCCGTGCACTCGGTCCAGTGCTAAGAGAATGTTGGACCAAAATACTTTGCCAACACACTTTACTTGTATCGGTCTACCACATTTTTGACACCCTGTGTTTACTGCATGGGTAACGACTGCAGGCTCTGTGGCTATGAGCAGGAAAATTTGTTGTTTTGCTGGCCATATAATATGCATACTTCTTTTTACTTGGCGGAGGAGAAGCATGGAGTGTATATAGGAGGCATGAAAAAATTGAATAATTTAAACCAAAAAATGAGTACTCTAATGGCAATAATTCATTACAGCATCAAGAGAATTAAGTAATGCGGATCATTTTGTTTTTACTGAAAACCATTTTTTTTTTATTATTAACAGACAGTTAATAGACGACTTGCAAAACCCCATTTTTAGCAAAAAGTAAAAAAAAAAAAAAAAAGTGACCCCCAGTTCATTGTTGTTTTTATTATGTGTAAAAATTTTGCTTATACATTGGACCTTATGGGAAATTCACGATTTTCACACACAGATTTCAATATGTTACAAACCTACGATTCTAAATATAAAAAAATCACCAGAATCTGCAGTTTTTGGCCATTTATAATGCTGAATTGCGTATCAGAAAAAGTTTTCTTTACTTTAATATGGTAAATTTCATATGATACCAAATCAGCCAATTGCATGGGGGAAGATACGTTACTAGGCAAACTCCAGTTTGTTGATTTTAACTGTTGCAATAATCAACAATCTGGAAGTTCCTTGGTTACGTATCTTCCCCCATGCAATTGGCTGATTTGGTATCATATGAAATTTACCATATGTATTAGTAAAGAAAACTTCTTCTGATACGCATTTCAGCATTATAAATGGCCAAAAACTGCAGATTCTGGCGATGTTTTTATATTTAGAATCGTAGGTTTGTAACATATTGAAATCTGTGTGTGAAAATCGTGAATTTTCCATAAGGTCCAATGTATAAGCAAAATTTATACCCATAATCAAAACAACAATGAACTGTGGCCACTGTGGGGTGTGGGGTCACTTTTGTTTGTTTACTTTTTGCTAAAAATGGGGTTTTGAAAGTCGTCTAATGCTTATTAATTAAGTGCGCTCGCTTATATTCGCGTAAATTATTTATTTATTTTATAATTAGGAGCCATATAGCCACCCACTGTCCTATCATATACAGCAGAATGACTTGAACGATTTTTATAATTGTCGTAGAATTTCTAAAATATGGTCTATAGAGAGCAAAAAATATATTATGAAACTTAAATTGAATGTTACATTGACTATATAAAATTTAAGTGCAGTACACATATGGTAGTGGAATTAAGTCTCAAGTTCGCATTAATGAAATATTATATGCAATGAAATGTGTCTCATAAAAAGACCTGTTACTTTTTCTCACGAAATTGAAGCTTTTGAAAAGCTGTCTTTTTTTTTAATATATTATATATTAATATATTATATACTGCATATATTGATCAACTTAATTATTATTATATTTTATATTCGTTTGAAGATCAAATATCAGTTATTTAACACGTACTGCATAGTGCATGCAAAAGGAAAGTCTCCAGATTATAATTATAGAAAGGAACATAATACCATTTTTGTTTATAATTAATTATAATTATTAATATATTATTTATTTATAATTATTAAAAAAAATCTCTCGATTTTTTTCCCGTCAATTTTGAAATAAAAATATAAGTTCAAGCTTGAATTAAGATGAAGATGAAATTAATAAATGCAATTTTATTTGGTGTAATTGAGATTATTTTTGTTATCCATTTAATTGTCAAGAAAACTGAATCCTAGCTGTCCTGAAGACGATGCACATTCACTGCATTTCCTTATAACGCAACAAAAGCGCGCGGACGTCAGCGCTGATTTGTTGAATTGTTATACATGAATAGATACGTTTTGTTTTTTTATTATTAAACTATAGAAGGGGACTGAGGGGAATACGTAGGTATAAGAAAAGCAGAGGTGGGGAGCAGAGAGAGAAAGTAGCGCCATAGCGGGTGGGCTCAAGCTAGCGAGCTGGAGGCGGGAAAAGCAACGAGCGCCAGCCACTCTTGTTTTTTATACTGATGCTACATTCACGAAATAGAAGTGCTAAAAAGTTTGTGCAAATAATTAAGTTTTAAAAATTATTTTATAGTGACAATAATTAGAGAAATCTTTTAAACAACATCTCAATATCCCTTATAAAAAAGCTTCATCATAAATGATCATTATAGAGCCATTTTCACAATTATCCATCCTACAATTAATTATCATAAAATTGATGCTAAAATGATGAAATATTACTCATAAAATTATAATAATTCCTAATTTTATAGGCAGTTTTATGGCCATTTCATTGTAATTTTAGGGAGGATAAAAACATGGAATATTCTCATAAAATTGCAATATAATGGAAATATTCCATCATTGAATTTTACTATTTTATTACCATGGTGCCTCAATTATTTCATCATTTAATTCATAATTTTATAGTAATTTTTTGTAATTTAATTACAATTTTAATAATTTTTATTTCAATGATTTAATTCCTGCCAAAAATTATTGCAATTTGTAACTGATGTATTTTATAATCATTAAATGCCATTATTAACTTATCAAACCTGGTCAAAACATGTCAGCAGTCGCCAGCACTTAAAATATTATCATATTGTTCATATATAATAATTTACTTAAACTAAAAATTTATAATTTGCATTCTGCTTACTATATATATAAGAATATTTAATGAGTTTATTTATATAACGAAAGTATTAATTAATAAACACTGACATATATAACATTCTTTGATTGGACTTATGGTAAAATTAAAAATTTGTAATTATTAAATGCATTTTTGCAGCCTGAAATTTTTCTGAATTTAATTATGTTAAAAATGTATAATATATAAAAAAATATAACTTGTTTTTTAATAATGTGTATTGTTAGTGCAAAAGCTATAGTAAATGATAATAAAGAAAAGAATCTCATTCCAATTTAACTAAATAAAAAAAATTCCAGTATATTATATGTTATGCTTTTCCGTACATTATTTAACATAAGTTCAAAGAAATCGCGCTATTTTGTGAAATCAAGATGGCGCCGACCGCATCCCGGTAGAAGAATGCAAAAATACAGTGGAAGTGAACTGCAATGAAATTGCGTGTTTTGAACGTTCGTGTTATCAGATAAGTCATAAATCTTTTTGTAGATGCTTTCTTAATACTCTATTAAAGGAAGATCAAATGCTTTGTGTGATTATTTTCGTTCCAGGTGGCCTTAAAGCTATTAAACTGGCTTGGCTCTCTGGACCCTTAAAAAAAACGGTCAAAATCATCTCTAACGTCAAACTGAGGCCTAATACTTGGATGTACCTGCAGTTTACCTGGTAACTAGAACTTCATCAAAGGTAAGGTACTTAAATATTATGTATATTTGAAGTTTCAATTTGATAAATAACGATAAAATTGAAGGTATGCATATCATATATAATCTGCATGTTCGGCTATAGAAGGCAGAGATAATCTCTTAATTTGGAACCAATAGGAGTATTAATTGGTTGTATTTTCATGCATTCGGAGGGAAGGGGGGTTCATGTTTGCACGAAGAAGGGTCTGCATTTCACTAGCGAGCTGGGACACCGAGCGGGGTCTATTGTTCATGCAGTCCATTATGACGGAATATGTGGCATATTGTACTTGTTGGAAAAACTATGCATACTCTGTTCCTGGCTGCTCATTGTAAAAATATATGTAACCTTTTGGTTATATTATTACTCATACCTCATACTGTATGTCTACTCTGCATTACTTTGTGATTCGATCTGCACACAGCTCGAACAATCAACGTGACTCGAGGCTGTCGACCTGGCCGTGCTGACTTTTTTGTGAAATTTTTTTGTAATATGTATGCACATTTGTGGAACTATATATTTATTTTTTGATTGACAGGCAATCTGGTGCCTAGCTGGGTTTAATTTGATACTCCGTAATACCTTCGGATGCTGTGACTGTTGAATGTGGTGAAGTTCTTATCTCCTTTTATAACGAGATGGGGCCGGACGATTTTGCTGCTGTTTGACGTAGGGAACACACTAAAATGTACGGTAACAAAATTTTATTTTTTAAGCATGGCAGTTGTGCATGATTGGTATGCATACTGTTTAGTGTGTTAACAGCAGCTGGATAAAAGCGCTCATTATTGGGCAGAAGCGGATGCATCTTGCATTCTGTTTGTACAATTATGCATTTGGAGTGGAAGGGGGAGGGGGAGGGGAAGCCTGACCATGACATGGGCCTTCTTTTCCAGCTAGGACACAGGGTTCTCCACGTACACCTTCATTACAGTTCCGCTGGATTGTCAGTTGTTGATTACCATCTTGATTGTCCGAAAAAATTCTAAGCTTACGGGTACCGGTATGCATTATAATTTTGTATTTTGATATTTTTAATGCACAGTAAACAATGTGTCATGCAGATCAAAGCTATATAGCTGCGCTAGTCATTTGCTGAAATATAAATCGAAAAAAAAGTTTTTTATTTTACGTAACAAGTTTAAAATTTTAAACTTAAATTTTTTTTGATGGACAAAATGGCAAAATAGGCCAAGAAGTGGGTACTAAAATCCGGGACAAGAGGAGGCCGAGGTGGAAACGATGAAAGGTACGGTGATTTATTTATGTTTTTTATAAGCATAAAAATGATGCGTATTTATGAATTTATGTGTGCATACTATTCACAGTGTGTAACAGCTCTTCGAAAAGCTGTTTCAACTGGACACACCTGCTTGATTTTAGCCTGTTTGGTTTGCGCTTAGCACCAAGTTTGAATTATTTTACTTGGTTCTCAGAGGAACTATGGAGATTTAGAGACCTCCGTGACGTTTGGGTACGGATTTGACAGACCTCGATTTTGTGATAAGTGATTGGTAAGCTTAATTGAACGACGTCATTGATGACTAAACCATGGTGATTGGTTGACATTTGCAAGGTCTCTTGTATTTCTTGCGAAAATCATGCAAGGTCTGCCAAATCCCTACCGGTACGTCATGTGTAGGTCTCAATAGTGTGAGCGTTAACCTACAGTAAGATGATCCTTGTCACCAGCCGTTTAGAGAACTCTTCCGGTGTGCAAAGAATCAGCTGAGCGGCAAGCTCGCGGCTCTATCTTTTTAGTGCACTTATTAGTTATTTGTATAATAATGTATTATTATAAGATTTTAAAGTCGGGGGGACGGGGCGAGAAGCTCAACATGAACCATGCAGCTTACACTGTTCACTTTTATTTTTACGCCCTCTCTCACCCCTCTTCTTTGTAAGTAGCGGCTTTTTAAAATTTTACTCGCCATGCAGCCACAACATTGGATCATCTAGCCCTCGGTTCGTCCACTGCACACTCTATATTGTCTGAAAACTTTGCCAGCCTTATCAATAGTTTTCAATATGATATATCTGTATAAACTTTTGTTTATTGAATAAATATTTATTGATTAATTAAACTGTGTGTATAATATATATGTTTAAAGTGCATTGTGTGAAGTATATAAATTGTTAGCGAGGGCATGACATAAACCTGGGTTTCAATTAAATATAATAATTGTATATTTCAGATCCATATATTGGTGCCTCATAATGCAAGTCAGATAACTATCGGAATTGCATTCTGAGGGAACTATCGAGGTAGTATATATATTTATGAAGCAACCCTGAACGGCAATTAAATTATATAATATTATCATAAAATCATCATTAATCGTAGTAGAATCTTGAAATATGATGATTCTTATGATAATAAGGCATGGTATTATTGCAATTTTAGGGACCATAAAAGTGTGACACAATTAAACCATCATAAAATGATGATTAAATGGTCATTTAAATGATGATTTTTTATCATTTTATGCTTACAATTAATGGTCATTTAGTACATTGAAATTGAAGTTTAGGTTCCAAATATTTGGCGCTTAAATGGTAATTAATTGTGAATGTAAAATTGTAATTTTTTATGCTAAAATGATGGATTTTTTCATAAGGGATGTTGTACGTTTTCTGAGAGTTTTAACAGACAAAATTGTGATATTTGTCAGTGTTTACCGGTATGTTTATTACCCGTGTTTACCGGTCTTAGAATTTACCGGTGTGTTTTCTTGTACCGCCGGTCTAGCGGGGGGGACTGCTGGACGGTTGTCGCTGTGGCGGCTTCAGCAGCTCTAGAGCGCCAGTCACCGAGTGTTGTGCGCCGTCGAGGCATACACGTGTATGTGAGCCAAGGAAAACAAAGTGTTGGATAACAAAAGTGGTGTCAAATTAGCGTACATAAACCAATGCTGTCGTGTAAATTGGTAAGTCGATTATATCATTTTAGAATAAAGTTTAAAAAGATTGTTTCTTTAATTTATGTCTTGAACAAGATGCGTTATCTTTCAATGTTAAACAAAGTAAAAGATAACAAAATTAAATTATCACATACAAGTTGCCGCATCTCTTTTTTTTAATTCGATATTAAATAGTGCATGATATTGCGAGTTATTAATAATTTGAAAGAACTATAAGTGACACTTTTGACAAATCTATATAAAATAATTTGAATATTAAAAATAATTTCAAGGTTAAATTTTGCACATTGTATTTCTTTTTTTACAACTGGAAAGCTTTATAGACCATACGTTAGTAAAAACACCCAATAAATAAATTTAGAGGTAGCCTTTCCAATGGGACTTAGGCCAAATGGGTGTGTCTGATTTAACGAAGATTTATACAAAAATATTTGAGCGAAATATTTTTCAATAGAAGAAATTAATGAATATATAATTTTAAACTCTAATTTATAAAAATTGCATGCATGTAAAATCAATTTATATGATAAAAGATTTGCAAAATATTACATTCAACATTTTTAATACAACAAATATAGATGGTGTTAGTTTTGTAAGAATTTTATGGTTATTTTTTATGTGTTAGAATGTACATACAAATGATGACATCATTGGCAGCTAGCATATGTCATATAGCCATGCAGACATATAAAGTACAATATAATAATTACATAAGAGAGATTATACGTAATTGAATATAATTGAAGTAAAAGAAATTACGTTCTTCTTAAAAAAAAAAAAAGTTGAACAATTGCCCTCTACGAAACCTCTAGATGGTTTGAGTGCGCTCTGCTGTTCGCGATATTTTTGCAAGTAGGAGGAGGAGGTGATTTTTGCTCGCGGTAACAAGCGGTTGAAGGCCATCTCGACGCGAAATATTTGCGCTTCATACTCTGCCGCTGCTTGCTTGCTTGCCGAGTAGCGGCGACACAAGCATACACGTTGGTTGTACCCCGAGGCTCGTGACTTGATCGTACTACCACGTAATTAGCACCTAATATGATGCACCGAGTAATGTGAAATAATGTACATTACGAAATTGAACGATAGAAAAGTGGCAACTTTAATCAATTTTAATAGTTAATTTTTCATGGCATAAGATGTGAATATCATTGGCAGCTATATAATAAATCACTCAAGACTTGGACTGTCGTATATCTGAACTAATTCTGAAACAAATTTATGGTGCTTGGTACACCGAGTAATCAGTAATAAGTGAAATATAATATACATTAAAAAGGAAATTGAACGATAGAAACTTGGTAACTTAAATTTTATTAATGAATTTTTCATGACGAGTATATTTTCTTGTAATGGAAAAACTTACCTGTTTTTTTTTTCATTTATTCCAGAAATTATTAGAGATTACCAAATTATTCTACTTTATTTATTTATTTATTTATTTATTTATTTATTTATTTATTTATTTATTTATTTATTTATTTATTTATTTATTTATTTATTTATTTATTTATTTATTTGTTTTTTTTTTAGTTTTTAGAGCCCGGGAATTATTTAAAAAAAAAGTACAGAGGGAGGTGTCAATAGGCGTCACTTCTTAATAAAAGGATTGGGACTAAAAGGGGCGTAGGTTCAAATCCATACTTTGCCCAACTTTTTAGCATTACTCCGCGGCTCTAAATATATTAAAAAAAATTAGAGTAGCACAATTTGGTGCCCTCTATTCATTTCTGCAATAAAAAGTTGTCCATTCAAAATCACATCTCCGACATTTGTGAATCTGAAGCAAGCATGGTGCATCAATAACGTTATTGTTCTAAAAGGGCGTTTACTGCGTAAGCGTATAGTAAAATTATCAAAATATGAGTGGGATGTTAGATTTTTACATACAAGTTGCATGCAAGGATTTTACGTTCTCTATACTATAACATGCAGTATACTATAACTATAATAGTAAATTTTCTGTGAAAGCTTTTTTAACATTTTGATCACACGTTTTAACATCAGAGCTTAGAAAATTGACGTGCAATATTTGATTAGTAGAGGTAGAAGTAAAAGTATGCACTTGACTTCAAGGCTGCATCAAGCATTCAACTCAGCAGATTCTTTAGATCTGAGCAACTCGTCAACTTAATTTGATGTTTCTTGTTTTTGGCGTGTTTCTTCCTCCTTCTACAGCTCCACAAAATTTAAGATTATCACCGGAAGTAGCCGGAAGTGAGAGGTTTTTAGACTTACTAGTTTCAGTTTTTAACATGAAAATTTGCAGATAGATTATATTAGGGTTGTTACTTAAAAGCTTCAAAGTCTTTGATTTTTCATGTTAGTAGTCCAGCCCAAATCCTTCCACTTCCGGTGGTTTTCTTACATTTGTTGAACTATAGTACAGATGCGTCAATCACGTTTTAATGCGTTTCGGTCCTCGCTGATTTGAGCTGCTCAATTGTTGTTAATAATCATTGTTGCGTTTGTAAACAACAACTTATAGAGAAAAGTCATGCATGAAGTTCAAGTAAAGTTCATGAAGTTACAGAGAGAATATGGAACAATGGTTCACTTTATTTATTATGATATTTGAGTTAAAAAATAAATTTGACATTGAGAATTTTGTTGCGTAATAAAATTAATGTTACTATTTAATTTGTTTGATGTATTATTTCCTCATGGTGATGGCGTCACAGCGTGCAGAATTTTATATGAAAAATTTCTTATAAAATAATAATTTGATGCCATCATAAAGAATATAAAATATTAATAAAATCTTAAATTACATAAGTTGACACGTAAAATGCATCAAGTATCAAAACAAACTTCTTTTTACACATAATCTCAAAGTTCAAAGTTGGAATTTTAGAATATAAATTTCTTACTTCGTTACCAAATTCTCACTTACAAGTCTGAGCAAACAAATTTTCAGCCCGAAAAAATTACGTCTTCCGTGCCTTCTTAAAAATCAGCCCCTCTTTATAGCATACTGTCAGAAAATACCTTTCTTCCCTGTCTGAGTCAGACACTGAGTCTGTAGTTATTTTTAAAAAAATATTAAATGTGACTTGCGTTTTGGTGCTTCTTCGTTGCCATCTTGTCTGTGTTCATATAGCTATTAAGGCTTCGTTAATCCAGACAAAGACTTATACTGCATTGCCGTGGCTTCTGTCGCCTTGAGGGTACGAACCCCGACCAAAGTCAAGACTGTTCTACGATCAGTTTCAATTTAAAAGCTTTTGTTGTAAGGTTGCTTCTCCCCAATCAATGGTTGTATGCAACCAGCTTGACGGTGGTGTTAAGGTGGTTGCCTGACTTCACAGGGGTGGAATTTACCCCCACTAGCTGGCGATGTATACAACTATGAACTTGACGGTGTCGTTAGAGAAGTTGCCTAAACAAATTCGTCCCAGGGATGGATTAAATTATTAGTCATTTTTACAACATACGGACACAATCATATATGATGAAGGTATTCTGAATAAAATAGTCTAATATAGTACACAATTTAAAATTAAATTTAACATAGTTAAATACAGTGAGACACATGATTATAAAAATAATACTTTTACGATTTTTTTTTTTAAATCAACATACTGCGTGGTATACGTCCTATAACTCCCATATATGCAATGGTAGTTTATTATATCGATATATTTTATAAATAGAATATTATAAGGTCTTTTAAATATATGTAATCTACACTGCACGGGTGTAATTGTTTTATCCTTATTTCTTTTATTATATTGGATAAATGAAATAAAGATAGAATTATTTTGAGATTAATTATTTACTAAATGTAAAACAATTTCTTCTCAACACCGTGGATAAATGCGTAGATTATTTATAGTTTTGTTGTTGTATTATGCAATCAATAGAAATTTAATACCAAAGGTCACTAAATTTTAATGTTTTATTTATCTAAGATTTTGAAATATATAGATGTCGAAATAAAATTTTGATAATCACACCCAGAGGAAAAATAGTTCAAGAAAATTTTTATTTTATTTTCTTCTACTACGAAATAATTAGCTAGCCTATAAAAATTTTTCAATCAATAGAAATTTAATACCAAAGGTCACTAAATTTTAATGTTTTATTTATCTAAGATTTTGAAATATATAGATGTCGAAATAAAATTTTGATAATCACACCCAGAGGAAAAATAGTTCAAGAAAATTTTTATTTTATTTTCTTCTACTACGAAATAATTAGCTAGCCTATAAAAATCTGGAAATTAATGTTTCTGTGGAATATAAATTAAAAATATCACAATCAAATTTATTTCTCTGAATGTCATTAGAAAACGTTCCTACTTTAATGCATGCCTGCAAACTAATTCATGAGATTTAAAAATAGTTTATTTATAATATAATCCTGATAAATTGAAACTAATAAATCTAAAAGTATTATAATCCTACATTAATTAAAATCATTTTTGGACACTGACATGTTATATTACTGCTATTTTTTTCCTAAAAGTGAAATATATCTTCCGCGCGGCCTTGCCTGTGGTTAGCATTCTGATCACCTATTTCCGCGTGACATTTCGAGGCGGCCATCAATCACATTTTTACGTAATGCAAAATTTGTCCGCCGTGCAGTCCAAAGCGTGCAGGACGCGATTATGTTTTATTTTATTATGTCTTTGTAATTTATCTTATATAAATTTTGTTATTTATTATGTTTTAATGTTTTTCTCATGTTACTAATTGCACTAATTACAAAACACTCTAAAATCTTGTATAGATTTCTATGTATGGTGTTTTTGCATAAAAAAAAACAGAAGATTTCAATTTAGTGTGACTCAGTGTGAGTGGCAATTAAGAAAACAATTTTAAGTTTAGCGTATAGTTTCTAAATTAGTTTCACTAATTAACATATTCCTTGTATTGGGCTATGGTTGTTGACAAGCCTTTGAAAAATTAGTAGTAGTTATAGTGATACAATGAGTCTAAAAATTATTTTATTTTATCAGGATTAATGCTTGTAGTTTTATTGATTTTAATTTAAGCAGGATTATTTATAATAAACTTACAATTTCACGAATTTATTTTTCCAGAGTTTTATACATTAAATTTACATTTAAATTAAATACATTAAAATTACATTTATTTTAAGCTCTCTGAACGGATTTTCCATGCATAATATAGATTATACTGACACTATAATATTTTGCACACAATAAGTATAAAATTGTAATTTAATTTATTAATATGACACATATGGATAATTTAAATCAAATATAGCGTTCATATTTTTGAGTTGATGACTTTGAGAGGTCAGAAATTGAAACTTGATCCCCTCGGTGGCTGTGGAGCGTAGCTTGCCCCCCGTGCGAGCCGGTGAGCGCGTTCAGACAATGGCGCGAAGTTATAGTCTCGGGTGGACGCGCGCGCCTGCTTGCCCTTGAACCGACACCCCGCTAGCCCGCTAGCCCAGCTGTTCGACCTGGCGCCATCTGCAACAAATTGGCACCCTCGATCGACCCCAGGAAGGTAACAAACTGTTTCACGCTGATCGAGTTAACATTCGTACCGCGTATTTCATATTTTATGAAAAAAAAAAAAAAATTATTATTTTTTTTATAAAGATTTTAAGTTAAGATTTGATGGTAAAGAATTCATTATTAAAGTTTTTTTAAAAGAATCAGACATCACAACTTGTATTATATGGATAATATATTTATATATATGTATAATATATATAAAAAAAGTTGATTTTTAGCGAGTGACGGAGCCGGTTTTCGCATTATATTAGCAAAAGTCTCTTTTATAAAAATCAAGCATCAAGCAAAGTTGTTTGAGTATAGAGAGCTTGATGTGTGTACGTATGGTACTTGACTGTAAAGTGCGTAAAAAGTCGTCGTCGTCTCTCTCTTCTCATTTGGCACGTATGCAGTGGTGCTGCTAGGACATAAAACGTGGGCAGGCTCACGGTTTGCAGATTCTGTTTACCTAGCAGCAGCCATGCCCACTTCGTATGACCTTCGGAGTAACGTCATTCGAAATAAGCAGCTCTCTCGGTACACGCGCGCGCGGCGGTCATACTCCTCGCCATCGTTAATCGTTGTAATGTTTCGGGCCACTCTATAGCCTACAGTACAACCACACGCAACAATAAACAAAACGTGACACGCCCACTTTAATAATATAGAAAAAGGCGTGGTTTTTATACATTATGATTTATTGTTAATTAGTATATTGACAACGTTAAAAAAACAAAATAAGGAAATTTATAATACAACATTTTTATTTCCGTCTTAATTTATATATATAATTTGCACAAGGTCATAGAGATAATGGGGAACTAAAAAATAATAATAATAAAAAAGGTTTCTATTAATATAATCGTTCTCTGTCTCTCTTGTCAGCATTTTTATAAGTTACGTAATACCTAAGAGTTCCCGTGTTATCAAATGTTTACTATTGCAACACTTGTTAGTTGAACTAATCATAATTCATAATTAAATAGGATCAATAAAAAGAGAGATCATGAGATTTTTTGTTCACAGTTTTTATCACCAAACAAACATACGATAAAAAAGATATTAACGTCTCATATTATTTACGAAAGGTGTGGAGAATATTTTGAAAGCTAAAAACATTTCCTTTGTTATAAAAAGTTATTATTATTTGAGTTTGTGATACAAGAAAATGCAATGCTGACAGCAGCTGCAACATCGCGCCCGCCCACCACTGAGTTGCGGTCACCTCTCGCCACCACCACCCCCGGTCCCGCCCCCGCCCCGCCCCCAGCACACCAGTGACGTCACAAACGACCATGTGTTGCTGTCCCAGCAAAGTACGACAATTCGTTACAACGTACACTGACGAGCATTAAAATTGTCCTCTTGTTTATTGTACATCGCTTGTACATGAGCAAAATGGATAAATTGATATATTTGTGTTTGGTTTCCCATCAGACTTCGGACATTACTTTGGTCAATTGATAAAAATTAGAGTTGTCCGTTCTAAGGTTTTTCACGGTTCCCTCATTCTCTTTTCAGCAAATGCTGGGATGCGTAACAAGTCGTGGTCACCATCCTTTCTCTATACCCCCATCAATAATAAATTATATACCTCGCCTTGAGCTCAAAGCTTATATAATAAGGATGTACCCTTTAAAAGGACAAAATAATTTGTTTCTGTTTGTGAGTTGCATGCAGAGCTCATTAATCTCCAATTATGCACCTGCAAACCTCTCAAAAAATTATCCACTTCTGGCGCCTCTTGGTCAACCTGTATTGGATATTGCCTTGAACTTAAGTATGATGTGAGTGTAATACAGTATGTCTTAAGCAGTGAGAGACGCGTGGCTTCGGACATATTTTATGCTCGTCAGTGTACATCGTATAGTATTATATAAAATAATCATTCAAGTTGTAGTAGACAAATTTGTCGTGGCACTGATTTACAGTGACATTTAATTACGGTGTCACGAGGCTTGTTGAGAGTAACCTTATCTTATCATTATGACATCACCGTTGATGTGGGCGTTAAATCTGTACGTAATTGAGGGCAGCCAGCAGCAGTGGCAACGTGCCAGATAAGGCTCGTCAGTCTTAAAGTGCAGTCCCCTGCGGAGTGGGATTCAGATTGTCTCTCAGAGATTGCAGCAGCAGCAGCAGCAGGAGTGCATGGAAGGGGCCATGGTGGTCAGCGGTAGCTAGTGGTGCTCACTAGACCGTGGTGTATGTGTCTCTCTCTGTCAATCCACTCTCTATGTCTTTTACCTCTAAAACTCTAAATCATTTTCTAAATCGTCATCTCTCTCTCTCAATTAATTCTCTTCTCTCTCGCACCATTTCTCTCTCTCTCTCTCTCTCTCTCTCTCTCTCTCTCTCTCTCTCTCTCTCTCTCTCTCTAATTTACTCTCTCTCTTTCTGTCTTCTCTCTCTCTCTATCAATTCTCTCCTCTCTCAAACCATTTCTCTCTCACTTCACTCTCTGTCTACTTCATGACCCTCTCTCTCACACATACACACAAATCACACTCACACTTTTATATTATACTTAAGTCTACATCTATTCAGTAGATAATACTATATACTTTAATGTACCAGCTTTTGATACCTTGCTGTCACGCATCGTTTAAAAAATATAGCCTTAAGATAAATATAATAGAAGATTTAATAAATAAAGTATAAACTTAATGTAGTTGTCTTGAATGAATGGGAAAAGAATGAATGAATTTGTATTGCTTATATATAATACATCAATAAAAAATTATAAAATAGTATTTTATGAATAAATTATGAAGTTAATTATTAAGACGTTAGATGATACACGCGATGTCTGCTTCTTGTTAATGATATAATTTGTTAATAAATGGATACCGATGAGAATGCATTGTGTTTATAAACAACCTGTATGCATTTTTTATAGAATATATACAGGACTTTGAGTTTATTAGGTATTTAATTTTTTTCAGAATTTTTTGAAAACCTGAAAATCGTGCTTCATATCAAAACGCTGTGACGTCATAGTCATGTATGTAACGCCTTTATCTTCATCTATAATTAATGGAGGGCATTCACAAAGCAATTTAACCCCAACTTTAATAGCCCCAAGTTTTATCCCTGGTATTAAATGGTGCTAAACCAGGGGCTAACCATGCATGTCTAGCTCCTAGTTTAGCACCATGTTTAGTACCAGGGATAAAACTTGGGGCTAAAGTTGGGGTTAAAGTGCTTTGTGAATGTCCCCCAATGTGTATTATAATTATATTTCTATGACGACACAGAGTGTTAATTGCAGCACAAATTTCAGGGTTCAAACATTTATACTGAAAAAATTTACAACATAAAAAATCTAGGTTCTGTATCCAATTATATATTAATAAAATTCAGTTTTGGGTTGTCAAGGTTACCAAACGAACTGTTTGTTTACCTTTTTTCAAAGAGTAAAGCTATAAACGTTGAGCCAACAAACAATGGAATAACTCGCTGGACCAACTGGAGTCTGTGAGTGCCGTAAATTCTCCGCAAAATAATGTTGCAATGAAGCAGACAGCTTTCCCAGAAACACGTGGAAATGGTTTCCGCGGTTCAAACAATTTACAAATCAGAAATAATCGAGAAGAGAACAATTCACTTTTGGTCCACTTCATTTTAAATTGACAGCCATGCAGTTTTTATAATGAAAATTATCATTTTATATAATAATATTATATGGCAAGGACAAATAAATAAATTTAATAGTCGAAAAAAATTAAAATATATATCAGAAAATATAATTATTAATATTTCCTATAGTAAATTACTGCTGATATATATTATATATTTATATGACTTACGCGTATAAGTATGTGTGTATAGTGCATGCATTCAGCGTTACTATACAATAATAATAATGCAATGAAAGGCCATAAATGTATAGTATAAGCAATAAAATATAAAACATCTTTATTATATATACGTGAAATCTTAACCTTTCACTTAATGAAATAGTATTTTGTTGTAATGATGACGTCATTTGTTTATAAATTGACCAATAATATGACACGTTAATGCGTGTGTCATCACCTCACCTCCCACGCACCTTCACACGCAAATGATGTAAGGAAATATGCTGGTGGTCCGGAGGAATGAAATTACCACAGTAAAGTGGGAGCAAAAAGTAATCATGTGGGGAGAAAAGTGTGTCGTTCTGCGGGCGTTGAACTTTCCAAGAGATAAGAATGCAACCGTCCGGCCCCAATACTTACATAGCACTTTTGTGTAAAAATATAACAACAATAATAAAAAAAAAAAAAAATACAAACAGGTATATCGGATGGATTAAACAACACTATTAACCATAACAAAAAGAAAAAGAAATATATTTTTTATTTACACAATATCACTAAACATTGAATTTGATAATAAAAAAAAAGCATTCACAATTTGATAGCATAACCACAGATATTTTCTATAACAGAAGCAAGGGAAAGTTTTCTATCGCAGCTCGCAATTCTTTATGTCGTTTTGGATCTTATGAAAGTAGAGGGGGGGTCGCAACAAACCTCTGCAGGTAAGGAGGCCCAGATAGGAGCTACCTATCTTATTTCATGAGAGAGACACCGCGAGAAAGAAAGATATTTTTCAACTTATATTTTGCGGCGTCGTAGAAAAGAAAATGACTCAAAAGTTCGTGCAACAAAACAAAAACCATGGGAAATATTTAAGCTATGATGAGTTAATTTCATGGCCTTTCAAGTTAAAAAATAATCATAAAAAATACAAAACATAACCTTTAGAAAACAACTTTTTGATGATATTTTTATCTAAAAGGAAACAATAAATTTAATACGTCGAAAATATATCCAATCAACTTTTAACTTCCGTTTTAAAAGTCTTTATTATTTTTTAATAATAATGTACTTGAACTATTAATGCTAATTTTCTCAGCCTTGGAAACAATGACTGCACTTAATTACACACCTGTATATACGAATCTGTGCAATTACTTCGCGCTCTATGAGAGATAACACCGCTGAATTTCAAGGTCTTTTAGCATGCAGATATTTTTTAAAAGTATCTAGAACCTTGATCCATGGACCCCTCCTTGGTAAACAGGTTCCTTTACATTCCTCTTTTGTTTGCTTGCGTAATTGGGGCGGCAGGCTGACTAATGGTTGTGTCTTATGTATACGCAGGTGACAGCAGCAGCAGGAGCAGGTCACGTGGTGTGGGCACCGCTGACGTCATCGCTACAAGACTAACATGCAGCCCGCCATGGTGCCTGTAAGTCATTTGCTTTAATCAAACTTAATCATTTTATTTAATAAATACAACAGCATTTTTTTATATATTAATTATTTAATATAATTATGACGTAATTTTACACGGATAAAAGGCTACAGAAATCGTTACTCCATACTGTTTACAAGAGTTGTATCATAGCCTAGTATTATCAAGATTACTGATTTTAAGTGTGTTTTTTTCGGCGGGAAAATTTTCTCCGTAAGCCACCATGCTAGAATTTTTTTTCTGAATAATTAGTGCAGTTACACTACGTCGCCTCAGAATGCAAATCACGTAACTACAAAAAAAATTGATGGAACTTTGACCCTTATGTTCTAGTGAGATAAGGTTTAAAGTTGCATCAAATTTTTTTGTAGTTACGTGATTTGCATTCTGAGGCGACGACTAGTTATTAATATGAAAACAATTTCTACCCCTCCATTTGGGGGTTTTCTGATTTTAATTCAAGATTTTTCTATACAACCTTCCGTTAGTAATGGTAAGTATCCATCAGAAAAGTTATATTGTCGCCATGTTCGTTTGCTAATTTTGACTCCTGCTACAACCACCGCGCATCGGCGCGCAACCCTTCTGCGCACGTTTTTTCGGCTCGAAGTCAAAACACTACTACCGCGAAATTCTTTAGATGCTCTTTAATTAAACTGACCCAAGGCTAATAATAAAATTTTTATAGCAGCAAACGTAAAAGGTTAGTGCCAATACGTAATTTTAAATTTGCAAACATAACTTATTTAGGAGGTTAACAATAAGCGATCGAAAAATTGCTCCGTATAGGATCTTACGTGCGCCCAATCTTTTTTTGTAAGTAAATGGGAGGACAAAGGATTGGTGATGTCATCATGGATGCTGACCATTTAATAATAACCATTTTTTAATTAGGTTTTTATAAGACTGTGGGAACTGGGAACACCGCAAAATCATCTTCCTTGAAGTTTCTACTAATATAGTCACCACTGTAAATTATTTAGAGCAGTGGGGCGGAATGATTACACTTCGATTACTTTTTTCAAGAGTAAATAAATCTTTGAGACCAAAGAATATTAAGAGATATGCGTATCGTATGGCCAGAAAATTGTTGAAAGTTTCAGATGACACGATGATTTCCCGGACATTATGTCACTTTAGTGCACTTAATTCACTTGATGCTGGTGCATATAATTATAGTCGTTAAATAATTGTAATGTCTCAATAGAGTATCGAACTCAAAATTTATATTGTAGAAATGGATAGAGGGTGCAAAGTTATGTCACTCTGATTATTTTCAGATTTTTTAGAGGCCAGGAAGTATTGATAAAAGGTTTTGCCGAGGTCGGATTTGAAGTCACGCCCCTTTTAGGTTCTATTTCTATCCTTTTATTAAGAAGTGACGCCTATTAATGCCTTCCTCTGTACTTTCAATAAAAAAAAATGATTCCTGGGCTCTTAAAAAAATATGAAAAAATCAGGGTAGCATAACTTTGCATCCCCTATATTTCTGCAATAAAATTTTTTGAGGTCAATACTCCATTTTAGCCTTCGTCTTTTAAAACATTCAATTTTCTTAATATAATACAAAATATACTGATGGTCTCTGGCTCTGAGACATATCCTAAAGTAGAAAATCCTTTGCGTTTTCTCTGTGTATATTGTTGTTATGCAGATTACTTGGGTGGGCTACGTCATAATGTGTCATCAAACCTTACTTGTTAGTAAGTGAGCGAACGTCATCGATCAACAATAAAACTTTCCGACAATTAATTTGAATATATTTCAAGTGGAGGATTGGTGACAATAATTAATGGCATTAAATGCAACAACTGAAGTTTTCTCTCTCCGAGTTGAAATGAATGATGACAAAGTGACAGTGAGCTACTGACTTGTCTCTATAGTCAATAACTTTGTCACTTCTCTGTTAATGACGATAAATTGAGAGATAAAAACTAATGAAAGAAAACTACCATTGGGTATATTATAAGAAAAATCAATTCAGATAATTGAATTGGCCTCTCATCTATAATTATGCATGCAGTATTAATAATCATTTCTTTAAGAAGGTGACATTAATAATTAATGATTTTGTTTCATAATATTTTTATTTAATTCATATCGTGTTTCATTAAAACCTTTCTAATTGCAACAATCAAGTTTTATTAATGATACGAAGATCAAATTAAAACCACGTGATTTTATTTATAAAGGTTGATCATTGACAACGCCCGAATTATGTTATTGTTATATATCTACTTTACATTCAAGAGCTATGACACACCCAACGCTAATGTATTATAATACAATCCTTACGATGATATGTTGCAGTGTTTCTTTCATGCATACATAATGAGAATTTATGTTGTCCCTATGATTTGACACAATAAACTGAGACTTAATTTCCTTGTTTAATAATCTAAAATTAGTGTTTAATTTGAAGACTTTGAGAGATTTGTTTGTTGTGGTTTATTGTGAGTGTGTGCTATGTGATTAAGTTGCTGCGGTTCACCATTTTGGTGGGATGGTGCTCATTGTACATGTTAATTACCGAACTATGTCTCTGCTAGTAATCATCAGGTAAAGTTAATTCCATACGTGGTTTGTCTCTCAATATTCATCCTACACCACGAGCGAGGAAGAGTTCAAAATTATTCTCTTTGTACCGAAAAAGGTATAAAAAGTGTCGTGTTTTTTACTTCGTATCGACAACAATGTGTATTGAATCACAATTAATCCATGGCTGTAATATTATTATTGCACATATTTAAACAAATATAATCGCTTAATCGCTTTTTTTTAAAATGTCACAAATATTCTTGAATTTTATTAATTAATCGATAAAGTGAAGAATATATCATGAAAAGTATAATTCTAAAGTGGCACTACATTTTTTTAGAATGAAAAACTTTAATATCTAAAACAAATATTTAAAAAGACAATTATAAATTACATTTTCTTTATACTCTGTATACCTGCAGTCTAGCAAATAAAAAGATGACAAAGCTTTTCACCAACAGCAGGCAGTCGTTTTATTCAACCGAGAGGAGCACCTAAACGGCGAACACAAGAGCCTGGTACCCTCTAAACTTTAGATGATCTCACAAGGCGTTTGTTGTGGAAGACGCACATATGGGAGAAATTACGAGGGCGCGCTGCGAGTCAAAGCAAAATATCCATAGAGCTGACATTAATGGAGCAATAAAACAAACCGATAAATCTAACGCATGATTGCTTAGAGAACAATAAAAAATATTGAAGTTTGAACATTTTTAATTAAAGGGTCACAGATGTATCCCTATAAATATAACAATTACAATTTAGTTAATTTAATATTTATAGCTTTTAAAACTATAAAAAAAATAATTGTTCTATTTTATTTTTTCGTTTTTAAAATTTTATTGCGTTTCTTGGAATATCAAGCAACAAATAAAAAAAGTTTTTTTTCTTCTATTATTACAATCCATGTGGTATCTTCTTAAAATACAACTGGTCTGGCAAAAAAGGCTAACAATCGCAGAAATTTAATATACTGCGAATTAAACTTAAGTCACCTTTGTATTTTTTAAAACTTGACCATTATTAATCGACGTATAGTCATGATTCAAGTAATAATGGAAAAATTGTAAATTCATGTATTGTGAGGGAAATTTTCCAAGGCGAGGGGTATACAATTAGGTTGCTGCATGACATTTTTTTAGTAGTTCAATCGAAAGAGGAGGTTGAGAAATGCACCTATGAATTTTATGTGATTTTTTTTTAGTACTGCATCATACCTAAAATAGAGATGATAAGAGGTCACGTGACCTGGAGGCTTTGTCCGCAACGCCTATGACGTCATTACATTCTTTGGTTCAACTATATAATGCTTGTAAACAACCGCGTTGCTATGGAAACAAATAATAATTTTTAATAAACAAGCAACAATGCAATAATTGTTTACATGTGTTATATAGATAAACCAAAGAATGTAATGACGTCATAGGCGTTTCGGAAGGCGCCTCCAGGTCACGTGACCTCTTATCATCTCCATTTTAGGTATGATGCAGTACTAAAAAAAATCGCATAAAATTCATAGGTGCATTTCTCAACCTCCTCTTTCGATTGAGCTACTAAAAAAATGGCATGCAGCAACCTAATTATGCTTTTATAATTTATGTAACTTCACGCATTAAATACCATTACTAATAGTATTAATTACTTAACAAGCCCCGTCGACAGCTATTTCTCTAATACGTTCAATTAGTATAAAAAAAGAAGCAAAAATTACTGTAATTTAAAATCCATTAGTAGCTGTCCTTTAAAAAAACAAATGAGTAGAAATAAACTACAGATTTCACTCGTAATATAGTCCAACTTTTTCATTGCAAAAATCAACTCATTTTCATTCATGGGAATTTTGATTCAAAAAGGCAACCAGTTTGAAA
Source organism: Siphlonurus alternatus (assembly GCA_949825025.1). Taxonomy (NCBI): domain Eukaryota; kingdom Metazoa; phylum Arthropoda; class Insecta; order Ephemeroptera; family Siphlonuridae; genus Siphlonurus; species Siphlonurus alternatus. Next base: position 40,469,756 of record OX463779.1, read on the forward strand.
AACCATTACTTGATAATATAACCTCTATCATTTTATTCGATACTTAGCAACATGTATTAAAAAAAAAACATAACGATCATTTAGGTCTAAAAAAGACTTAAATAGTTACTGAATGACAGTATGATAAAAAAAATAATACGCTATCAAATTTAAGTCCTTGAAATGGACTTAAAAGTATACATAAATTAAAATTTAATCCTTTTTTATTATGATATATATTTTTTTTTAGTAATAGTTTAAGTATATCTGCTAACTCTAGGAATTGGAGTTCGGCCAGAGCCACCAAACAAAACTGGTCTGCTAGAAAGACATTCCTTTGAGGACAGCAAGCTTCAGGGAAAGTATATTTGCGAATGAAAAAAAAAGTAAGGAATAAAAAATATCACGGTAACTTGTAAGTGGCCTTGAAAACGCCACAATCAGCTGCCTCGTGGTGCTCTCCTCTCTCTCTCTCTCTTTTAATTCCGTCAAATCATTCGCATATAATTCCGTAAAATCAATCAACAAATCACATATTTTATATAAAAAAACACATTTCTCTTTTACAAATTCATTGCAGTTTCGATTTCTGCAAATTTAATGCTTTGCTTCTGCTCTGATTGGAGGAGATGCCACGCAGCCTATATATGGAGGTGTGGTGAACTAGAACAATTTCGGGATGGCTTAACTTGGTCTTCTTCCCTAAATTGCAAATCTGCATCTCTTTGTCCTTTGGAGCTGTAGCTCTAGCAATTGAGTCAGGAGTAACGTTCGCATGCTGTCCAGAGGGGTTTATGCACCTCAAGGCAGTTCCAACATTCTACCTCTCAGTCTCTCACTTACTGATTGGAGCTTCAGTAAACGAGAAAAATGCTGATTTGCAATTTTTGGGGGAATGTAGAAGAAGCATTCAGTTAAGCTGTATTTATAAAAAAGTTTAAGTTCTCCATACCTCCAATAGACTGACCAACAATACAACATAATTAAGGTCAACAATCAGGAGTAAATTTTGCTCTTTTGAAGTGTATAGCTGATTTTTATTTTTTCAAGAGTTATCTTCAATAAACTAAAAAAAATTACAGATTCGCAACTTCGGAGAACCCACGGTAAAATAAAACGTAGGTTTGCAGTCATCGAAGTCGTGTATTATAAAACAAAATGTCCAGATGAGGTGTAAAATTTGCAGTTACAAGATACTGAAATTGGAATCCTGTTGTCATTGCATCATGTGTGGGCGTGGTCACCTGAAGTTCCGCCGCCATCGTCTAATGTTGTTACTACTACCTGTAATGGTCTACCTCGTTTATTGTTGAGATCTGCACAGCGGGGAGTGAAATGTTTTATTGTTACCGTCCGCGTGGAATTGCAATTTAAAAAAATAATGAATGTTTTATTAAAAACAATTATTATATAACGAACGTGAGGTATAACACGTTTGTTTATATTATCATGCCATTCAAGTACATACAATAATGATACATCATGTTTATAGCTCAGAAAATATAATGTATACAATGCATTTTATCAATACACAGGCATGTAATTATATTTTAATTGCATGGATTGTAAAATTTTATTATTATAGTACTTTATTTACACCTTTAAAACTCTTTTATAATAAAATAATAATTAATACTTTTATTTGTTCTTTCATAATAGGGTTAAATTTGTTCATTTCATTTTATATTTCATTAAAAAATTAATGTGCGGTAAAAACATGAAAAAATAGTTTTGATACGATAGTTCGGATGGTGGATACTCATTATGTACATATCATTATGTCATAATGAGTATCCACTATCATATCAAAATCAATCACTAAATGAAAGTCAATAAATTAGAAATGTAATAAAAAAAATATTAAAAATCTTAACACTATCAATTTAATGTAATTTATGACATTTTATATGATTCTGGACGACTGTAAATAATGTCAAACTGCATACAACTGCAACAGTGAGCTTGCGTCTTGCAGCCAAATCGTCTGTTTAACGTCATAAATATAATTTTCTTGTACTGTAAACCCATCTCTTGTATATTCTAACAACAAGTTTCGTTCTGAGAGTGCATGCAACACTTGGCCCAGTTTTTCTTGCACTTCTCTCAAAAGGAAAGTACAAATGAGCTTGTCTGTCTTTACATGGCAACTTCCCGGAGTTGCAGCTGCACTTTTAGCGGCTCTTGCTGGCGGAATTCCATACACGGGGGAGGTCTGCTCCAGGTTGTTCACTCGATGTTGCACTCAAGTCTCGGCACGCACGCACGCCCCCGGGCCGCTTTGTTCCCGCGCTGACCATCTCTGTTGGGAGGAGTATATACTGTCATTCATCAGCCGTCATTCAACGATATAGTTAGATTAATTTAAATGCTTACACTGGAAGTGAAAGTTTTATAGTCTTTCTTTTTTTTTATTTGAGGTCTAAAACGTTGAAGACACATGAGGTATGTTCGTAAATCCTACCCAGTGAACACTCTCTGGCTTTCTGCACTCGATCGACCTTATGTTTAAGTGCATAAGGTCGATAAATTGTCGATTGGAGGCAGAAAGTGTACACTGCAAGTAGAGCTTACGAATAGACTTGGCTATAGATAGGACATTCAAATGGAGAATCTATATACTTGATTTTTGGTGTTGCATAATATTTGAATAAATGAAACTAAATTATTTTTTTCATTTTTTTTTGTATCCCTCTAACACCCGTACAATCGTGTTGCTGTAACGTCATTATCATGCAACATCTTTCCCTATATGTTTGCGTGTTAAATATCTAAATGACTATGACGTCACAGCGTTTTTCAGCACAATTTTAATTGTGTTAGCCAGTTTTAGAAGAGTTCAAAAAAACATGAAAAATATTGACGATACTAAACTCCTCAACTCAAAGATCCAAGGAAAAATTTCATGCGTTGTAAAATTTATCCAGATAGCTTGAATTTCCGGGTGGGAATATAAAATTAATTCAACTGTAACTATCAAGTAAAGTTTTCTTGCTACAAGATTATATGTTTAAGAACTGTACTTCTAAATTTATATTATCCTTTTATGTACAATTAAGTTCAATCAACTTTTATTAACAAGTCTGTGAACTAGTTTTTTTTTTACTTTCAAAATATTGACCACAAACAATTATTCTTGATATAATAATAACATTAATCATGGACATCATGGTCTATCAATAAGTAGACGTTATATAAAAAAAACTTTCTTTTATTTAAAAGAAATTATAGTTCCTCAGATTATAATATTCTAATTTAAAGAGCCAAAACTTGTTCAAGATTTTTTTTTTTATCTGTTATCAATATTATGCCATTCAAATCGTCCGCTTTAAAATTAAGTATATTATAAAAAAGAAAAAAAAAAATAAAAAAAAAAAAAAAGGTTTTAAAATAATGTAAGCTTAAGCTTTAAGCTGTAGAATGTCAGTTTTGAGTTTTGACAGTACGATTTTTTTTTCCTTTTTAACGTCAATTATTAATCTGCTATCGAGTTTATGTTTACTCTTTGCATTCATTTGTTTAAAATAATATATATGCAAAGCATTGAATAACTGTCCCCATGGCACCATCATTGTATTTATTTATTTTTTGCTCCCTGGTTACAATTTAGATAATTTAGAAATAATAAATATACCGTCTAATTTTGTTAATACACTGAGCATTTAACACTACAAGCATAGCAAATCTATAATATCTTTTAAAGGCTGTTTCTAATAAAAACCTTATTTCAGCGATAGCAAGATGTATAAAATTTGTTAAATTGATACATTTGCATAATAAATTTATAAAATTTGCTTTTAAAATAGAGTACCTAATATTATAATAAATAAAGATAATGGAATTTAAAATCAACCCTAATTTGTTTCTTAAGTATACACTTGTAACCGTCTAATTATACCCCCTTCCCTCGTCAGCACTATAAAGACAATGTTCATGCAAACTCGAGAGCCTACACGCTCGTATTTGTTTACATCTTATATTCATTGTATACACGTGTATACATTTGGAACCTAATGCTAGGGATGCAACCTGATAAGCGTTATCATCACTTAGTCAGCAGCAGCGGCACTATTGCATACAGCTCCTCTCTCTCTCTCTCTCTCTTTCCCCTCAAGGTCAAAGGTCACACGACATTACCGGACGGCGGTGAGTACCTTTGTCCTCCTTGTTGTTGACGCCACCTACTGGCCAGTACGTCGCGTTATGAGGAAGTGAAATCTGCAACGCTGAAATATTTCCTTCGTCGTGTTTTATTTATAGATTATGATGTGGATGTTTATATTTACACGATATAAGCTGTATTTTATTTAATTAATAAAAAACAAGTGCATGATCGAATTCATTCATACTTTTATGAATGATTTTATGTATTATAAAGTTCTTAAAAATGAAATTTATTGTTGTTATGGTGATATAAATGTATTCATATATTTTTTATAGCACTCAATTTAATGAATTTTTTTAAAGTTTAATATCAAATCCGAGTTTTAAAATGTTATATTATTGTAGGTTAAAAAACTCTGCTAAATTCTCTTTGCATACCCCTGCTCTCATGATAATTGAAGTATGGAATAATATGAAATAAAAATTTACATTTTTTCACTAAAATAATATACATAATTTTATATTACAATAACATGTAACATAATAATTATATGAGTCATACATTATAATTTTACATTACATAATATTATTTTAAAATATTTTAAATTTATTTTAATATAAATATGTTTTATGTGTATATAGTAATATTAATAATTATGTATATTATTTTATTTTAAAGTAATACATAATTTGATATTACAATAATTATTAATTAACATGTAGCATAATAATATACGAGTCATACATTATTATTTTGTATTACAACATATTATTTTAGAGTAAACATGTAAATTCTGCATGCTATGAAAATAGACAACATCATTCGTAAATATTAATTAACGAAGGAAAAATTTTGTCTCTCTGACCCTTTCCAAATATTGCAGTCACAAACTTTCTATAAATGTTGGAAATAATAACCTGCTACTAAATTTTCAGTCGTAGTTTAAGTATATTTTGACAGGGATACTTTTACAGTAAATATTTGTTCTGTACTTAAAGGTTGATAACGTTTGATGGATCGATAACGACAAACAAGAGGGTGATGTTTTTCTAAAGACATTCGAGCTCAATAATATTTATTTCTATTCTTTGAAGGCTGCAGCGCTTTCTCATTGCACTTTATGATAGTGTATTATATGAACACTAGATGGTACCACTTACATGGACTATAAAATTACAAGACAATTTAATATTTTCAACAAAACAACTGCACTTTGAATTCTTTAATTAAACATGAAAAAAGAAAATGAAATGAAGAATTATTGCTAAGATTTACAATCCTGTTTTATTAACTTCACTTTTTTTATGTTCTTTTCTTTCTCTTTTTGATGTGTTCAGATAAATACAATCTGACTTCTCAGATTATAAAATTTAATAATAAGTTATATTATTATAATGTTATATATTACTGCAGCGAATGTTTTGATGAATAATTTAATTAACGTATTATTTTAATTGTTTTCCTGAAAATTTACCCATAATGACTTCAGAGCTATTATATTCTATAATATTGATTTTTCTTGTAATTATGTACTGATGTGGCGATTGAAAATAATAATTTTACATTTTTTTTCCTTGGTTCATTTTCATAACTACATAATATATGAACATTTTTTTACTATGTAAAATTTTAAATATTTTTACTCCTGAAATGGCCATTGTTCAAATTGCTTTATTTTTTTTTATGTCAATTACTCGAAATGTGTTCTTCATATATGTTTATGTAATATTGTGTGTTTGAATAATGACGGTCAATTAACAAGTAAACGATGTTATAATTGAAAATTTTCTGAATGGCTTATAATATATTGATAGAAACAATCGAATAAAAAAACAATAAAGGTGAATTATGAAATAATGAAAAAATAAAATAAATGCTAATGAAATATAATTTATTAAGTGAGGCAATAGGAAAATAAGTCTGTTAGTCATCTTTAGCTCAAAAGGATAGAAAATTGATCCAATATATGACGTTAACCTCGCGTATTTACTATAAACCGAATCAGAATTTTGCTTCCACAATAAAACATTTCCTATGCATGTATATCACTGCGGAGCATCATAAGTGTATTATACATATTAACAATTTTGATAGTTTGACGTTGACGAGGGTACGATAATCCAGTCTCGCGTCGTCAGAAGATCCTCGTGCGTCGCATCACGTCATCTGACAGCCGAAATTATACACGTGACAGAAGGCTCCCGGGGAGGATAGTAAATCTAGCAAGTGCAAATTACCCGGGGAATTGAAACCTACATGCAGGATTAGAGGAAGTGTAATTATTAGACTTGCTGACAGCCACCTTAACTCTAAAATAATGATGTAAAAGGGAAATGTTACAATTACTCAACCTGAAATATGCACGTATATTTTTATCAAATTTATATATTATACATATATAAATTTTATGGTATCATAAATTATTTAAAATTCCGAAACATTAGCTTCTATTAACATAAATTTCAATTTCATATATGAAATTCTGAAAATAGCTAAGGATTCTTAACATATTCGAGCATATAGGCAACGTAGCATATATGTTATGGTATTTCTTTTGAGAATATGTCAAAGAATTAAAATATTCGTTTGAACACATCAAAATGTTCCATATTTTAACCAATCCGCTGAAACTTAAGGCGCATTGAAAATTGAATTTGTCCTGTTCGCCACTGCAGTGCTCCCCATTTCCACCACGTTTCTCTTATTGGCCGGTCAGCCCGCGTCCCACCGGCACTCCGTCTAATTAATAAAGGCCTCAATATGAGAGTGCTCAGGGAGCATCGTTGATCTCAGCTTTTTGTGTTCCAGCCCTCCCTGCTGAAATATGTACATGCAGATAATGTTTCCAAAAATTAACAAAAATACGCAGCAATTTGAAAAGTGATTTGAATTTATATTCTCTAAGTACGGGCGATAAACAATTAATTCATAACATAATTTTACATTTACTTTTCAACTTGTTAATTGAATACTTTTTTCTTTTTCAATGGATTGCTGTTTTAGAAAAATATTTTGATGCGATGCTGCGTGGACTATTTTTTACTTTCAGAAATCTTTGACGCATCCACGTTATACAATTTATCACTATACAATTTTAGGGCTACATGTAATGTGATTTTATATTTCTGTTTTTACTAGCTCAATTATTTCAAAATAATAATTTTTCTTCCTTTTTTTTTCTTTTGTTTTACATAAATTTTATTTTATTTATTTTATTATCTCTTTCATGGGCACAATACAATAATATAACAAATATATATTATAGTCAAAATTGAATTTACAAATAAAGGCCCATGGGGCAAATAAAAAAGATTGCTGAGCAGTCCATTCACTGAAAAGTGTTCATTCACCCATATGAATTAAATTAAAAATATCACAAATTATTAAACATAATTGGTCACAAATGCAAATTTTATTATGTATATTACGAGTATACATTTTTCTTTGTGATTTTTTTCGTGTGGAATTTATTGATTCTATATTTATAATATTTTTATTTAACCTATTACACAATCATGTTTTAATGTCTTAGCAGAAGACTCCGATGTATTAAAAATTAAATGCAATAAATTCATTCATTTTTTTATCTCCTCCTAATTCATTTACACAATAATATAATTGTGCCTTAAATTCAACATGCAGGGATTGCATACATTAATTTGTATTATAAAATTATGTCTTTTACTTTTAACAATTAAGCTGCTCGTGATATTGAAACATCGAAATTCAATAGTTTCCAAAAGTCAACTTTGCTTTGGAAGCCATAAATATTTCTCCCCTCTGCATATATGCAAATTCATGGTAAATAAGCCGCTGCATAAATTCAATTAAATGATGTTAATTAACGGTCTAAAATTATCAATATTATCAGATTCCAAACACAAATAGGATTAGAAAGTATAATTAACATTAAAACAGATTTCATAGCATGTCCGAATAAAAAACAAACTCTTGTATGAATCGATTAATGTACAATAGTAACAATATCCCATAATATGCATAATACATTAACCTGTTCGATTTAGCATCAATCGCACACTTCGAGCTTGTAGGAACGTTGGTATTTCATACACCTGCAAAATAAGAGAGAGATTTTTAATTCTGCAAGAGGTGCCACGATCACCCTACCAGATATTCCACAAGATTCGGTTTGTTCAGAGCATGTACGACTGTCGCCAATAAAAATATTTGATTAACCAAAGAGTTATCCGCGCGGATCCAGAAAAAAATTTCGGGAGAGGCTGCCTCCATATGGCCAATGTTAAAAAAAAAATTGGAGTGGGGGAAATGCCTATATTGCCCATGTTAAATCCAAAATTTCGGGTGGAGGCTGCAGCCCCTCCAGCCCCCCCCCCCCCTGTATTCGCGCCTGACTGTTATCCCATATAAAAAAACATCAGGTCATTACAAATTACATGAAATTAGTACTTTGTTAAAAAGAGATCTTCATGTGTAAAAATATTTAAACAACAAGGTATTTTAACCCTGCCCTGTATTCTAATTATGGAGAGTGTGATGTTTGTTAAAAGAAATATGTCAGATTTCAAACAACATGAAGTTCAACACAGACATAATACTAGAAATGTAAAGAATATTATTACTCCTATTTATTGTAGATTAGACATGTATAAAAAGGGCCCTTTCTTGAGTTGCCTGAATCTTTATAATAAGCTACCCTGTGATATAAAATGTATTGAAAATCTAAATGTGTTTAAAGTGAGTGTTAAAAGGTGGTTAGGAGATAAGTGCTTCTATAGTGTTAAAAACTACATTGACTATAAATGATTGACTTCAAGCTCTGAAAAATGACTCTTGATTGCTTTAGCTCTAGTACTGACTTGTCCTATAAACCTCAACATATAACATGTACATGGAAATATGATTGTAGGAAAAAATGGAAATAATAAAAGATTTTGAATTTTGAATTTGAACTCTTAAAAAGTCATTAATGCTCCAACATGCATAAAAAACAATATTACATTGGCTTTGAAACATTGATTCTCAGGTAAAACTTTTGATTTTTTTAAGAGATTAATGAATTTTTAATGCTCCTGAATATTCGACATTGGTATTTTCTTTGCTATATAATATAATTAAATACTGTACAAAGTGTCTCAGATGTTAAGTTCTTTCTACAAAGTTAGATACGGAGGAAAGTGTTCTTGTTCTTTGCGGAGAGAACGTACAGTTTAGTGTCTGGGTTCCTCGCCATTTGTGACACTTACGTTGCCTATTAGATTTGGAGAGTTTACGCGCTGAGTGCTCTTCTAAAGTCGCAAAGAGCGCCGAGGCAACTTCTCCAGCTTCACAGCTCGCGAAGTTGCATAACTTTGTCTCCGAGCTTTTGACGCGGGGCCCAGAATTACAAACCTCAGTCTTAAAAGTTGCAATAAATATTTCATGTGGGGCCTTGCAGATGCACCTTCTTTTTATTCTTATTAACGAAGCGTGGCAAACTTTCCGCATTGAAAATTGATTTTCTTGCTATTGTAGCATTCGATTCTAGATTCTCGCACAAACCAAGGGAAGAAGATAATGATCGTGGTTTTATTATAATAGTTAGAACACATACAGACGCTGTTATCCTGCCGTGAATTCGCTCATTATAGTCATTATAATATTAGAGAATCTGGTTGATACTGTTGACAATGAATTTTATATAAATCATTCGGCTCTATAAGATACTATCCTACATGACATGATATAGCAGCAAAAGTGTAAGGAGTTTAGCACCGAAAATTAATATTGAAATGTAAATTCATCTCGCTTTCCACCCAGTGCATGCATTGTGTGTGCTTCCCCAAGCTTTGAACATCGCTTTAGTTCATTTATAAAATGTAGAGGTTTCCGTCCTGACTAAGATTTTCTACAGTTCCCTCAGCGAATGCTGGGAAGCGTAATAGGCCGTGGCCACCATCCTTTCCCTCTCTTATCCCTACCCATTACTCCACCTCGAGCTTCAAGCTCATAGGGATGTATCCTTGTAAAAAAACAAACAAAAAACATGACAAATAATTAAAGGTAGTACGTAGTTTATAAACTGCATTAATTATTTTGTATGTATTATATTATAAATATAATAATTAGTACAAAAATGTGAAGTCTTATGTATATATTATGCTCTTTGGTGCTACTATAACAGTAAGGGGCATTCACAAAGCCTTAAGACCACAATTAAGGCTCAGTAATTTAAGACCAGAAATTTTGGTCTAAAAACTAAAAAAAACACGTCTAAAATCGAGCTTTAAATTATCGAGCCTTAAATGTGGTCTTAAGACTTTTTGAATGCCCGGGCCCTTACTGTGAATTTTGTCCAATGGTTCAACTCACACAAAATATGATCTTTCTATTTTTAAAAGTATAATTATTTATAATAAATAAAAAAATGTTTTTTTATAAACATTTGAATTAATCGCTCAAAATTTATATTATTTTTTTTACCCACGCATGCCAGTTTATCAAAAATATAGCTAGTTAAAATAGATTATCATTGAAGTGTATTGTTTCACAATTAATTTTTTGTCTATTATATAATGGAATTTTCTTGACACATTGCTTAATAAATTAAGTTGTCAACAAGCAGGTTGAATATATTGGTTACTATGGAAACATGCTTGTTGTGCGTCATCAACATAATGTTAAATAAAAACAAAATATTCAAATTAATGCATCAACAAAAGTGATTTAGAAATTAATATTTTAGGTTGTCAGTCTTCAAAGAATTATTTCATTTGCTGAATTCTTAAACGCAGAAATACATATATTGCTGTTAATATAGCTAGCAATTGTATAGCAATATATTATATATATATATATATATATATTATATATATATATATATATATATATATATATATATATATATATATATATATATATATATATATATATATCCTTTCTATGGTGGCACCCAATTATACACATTATATATTTTCAGTATAATTATATTATATATTTATACTATATAATTATAATTTTTACTTCTAATGATCCAACATAACTTTTTAATTATATTATTACATTAGCAAGCATGTAATGATATTATTTTCTAACAACATAATTCAGTAGAAACACTCGGTTTATAGTTAAATTAATTTAATATTCCCGCCGGAAGTAACCGGAAGTGAGAGGTTTTCGATCTTCTTATTAAACCTGAGCTTGAAAATTTTGTAAACGAGACAATGCAAACCTCTCTGTAACTTCAAATATAAATAAAAACCTCTCACTTCCGGCTACTTTCGGAGAGAATTTTAAATTAATTAGACTGTACACTTGATGAGACAAGCACATACATGCAGCAACTTGCACAACGACCCGCCTGGAGCTTACTAATGACGTATCTCCAAGAAACCCAAGACTCCCGTGAGAATTAACACTCTCGAATAGTTTGATATCCTTCTAACGAACAACAAAGTTTATTATTATCAAACTGACGACGCAAAGTAATAACATGTTTACTAACAAGAAAAAAAAAAAAAAAAAAAAATCAAGAAGCAACAGAAATGCTCTCAGGTATAAATTTACAATATGTTACGTATATAGACAGTGAGACTCTAATGATGGTATAATGTATTCAACAGCTCAAAGGAAAATCTATTTGTATATATATTATGCATTGTTAAGTTGACATAGTATGGATTTTACTTTCATCATCATGCATGGGTATTGATTTGATAAGTGGAATATTGAGCTGCTGTGAATAATACCCTTATATATTACAACATGTATAATATGATATCGTATGATGTAGTGCATTAAGAAGGTTGCCAAAGAGATTATAACTATAAGGTCTCAGAGTTTCTATTTGAAAATGATTATTACAAAGTACATTGTTGGAATGGAAATTTAGTTTTAATTAAAATTGAGAATTTGGCTCATTTAACTCATATGTACATGCACATGCCTTAATTAATACAATCACTACGCTTACATGACGGTGTTTAATGCGTATTCGTTGACAACGCCTCATAAGAATAACATTATCCGTCGTCAACGAATACGCATTAAACACCGTCATGTAAACGTAGTGAATGTCAATGAATATTGCATTATAATTATATTATATCATATGAAAAGGTTTATAATGTTACTAAAAAATATCGTTTCGCCTTGAGGATAGGCAACTTGTTCAGCACAATATCGTAAAGGGTTGTATATATACAAGGGGCAAAATGGCGTTTTTCAAGACTTCAAAATTCATGCTGCAGATATAAAGCGAGACGATAGAGTCAAAATTCTTCTTCTGTGGAATTATAGATTGTACTTCTGAAGTCATAATTCACGTAATTTCACCCCTCTGATATCATAATTCATGTGAATTCACCCGTATGACGTCACAACTCATGTGACTTCAAACCTATGACGTCATAATTCACGTGAATTCACCCCTCTGATATCATAATTCACGTGAATTCACCCCTCTGATATCATAATTCACGTGAATTCACCCGTATGACGTCACAACTCACGTGACTTGAAACCTCTGACGTCATAATTCACGTGATCACACCCCTCTGACGTCACATATTTTTGCAGGTGATCGTGCGGGTGTTCGGCGAGGGCGGAGCTGCGACCGACGTGCCGGTGACTCCGGAGACGACGTGTCGCGACGTGGTTGAGTGCACACGTGACCCGGGGGACGAGGAGTGCTGTCTGGTTGAACTGTGGCGGGACTGCGGTAAGTGCCATGCCCCCCTCTGGTTGCCGCAGACACCGCAGTAGTGCTGGATACAATTAGCAACAGCGAGTACCAACTTGCTAATAACTCATACATGATTTATAGCTCAAATTTACATGTCCAAAGCAGACAAATTTACAAAGCTTAATCAACAAAAATGTATACGTGCACTTGAAGTAAATTTATGTATAGTACTTATTTACAAGATGTTTATAGTTAGTATTATATATAGCTTTTTGTATTATTAAAAAATTGAATTAATAAATAAATGCAAGTAATTATAATAAATAATGAATAAATTGCACCACAACTTATAAATCAAAGATGAAAAACGAAAAAATATATATAAAAAAATGCAATTAAATAATAATGAAAGAAATTTAATTTAGTACTTTTGATTCAAACTCCATTAAACTGAAATTGTTTGTATATAAAGTTACTAAGCAAATGAGTTTGAAATTAGTTAGAAAGTAGTTAGAACTACTGCACTATAACTAAAAAGTAAATATTGAATTAATGTTAAAACACATTTAATTTATTTGCAAAGAGGACTTATTTCTGTGTAAATGGTAGTAAATTATATATATATATATATATATATATAGAGGTGGGTATAGAAACCATTGAAAAACATAATTATATACTTGGCAATTACTTTAATTGAACTGAAAGTAACTTTTATAAAATAGTGAATAAGTTTTTTGAATTGTTTATTCTTGGTGAAATAAAACAGTATTGAGAAATCTTGCAAAGTAATTCTTAAGTAGTTAAAACTTTTGCTTACTTTGACTCAACGCTCAAGTATATAGCATCAAGAGTTCAGCGTGTGTTTTCCATGCAAAGCTGCAGATCCGAGAGTGGATACCAGATGGTACTGCATGCAAATAGACGTAGTAAGAAAAGGACTCAAGTGCAGTTCTATGAGTTATTTACACACATCAAAAGTGCAGAATATAAATTTGTCACTAAATTATTATTTTAGTCCTTTGAAAATAGAGAAAAATTGAATTGCTATAATATGATACAGTTAATTAACTTGCATCCTTTGCACAATATATATATATATACATTCCAGCATTGAAAATATTGTAAGAATTAAGAAGTAAGCTTCATAAATGTTCCCTTTTCCTTATCTTTAACACATGGATTATATTCAAGTTTGTAAAGGAGGAAATTTAACGTTTATATTATGTAAAAAAAATCACTCCCAGATATGAACACAGTGAACAACGTTAAGTTTTGTATTTTTAGGACCATTGTAACGGAGAATATTAGAAAATTCAAATTGTTGCATTTCCAAGCTCGAGATGGACCTTATTTACACAAACGAGCATCTTGAAATCTAGCTCTATTGTTTGAAGTACAGTTGCGGCCTCAGAAAATGTTCATTTGCAGCCTTGTTAATCACCAAGCGAGGATAAGAATAACACAGAGCATGGTGTTATTTTATCCTGACATGGTGATTAACAAGGCTGCAAATGGACATTTCCCGAGGTGACGAGTGTACAAACCACAAATATTTATACATATTAAGCCGGTATTACATGATACAATTTTTCTAACTATTGTGTACAATTTTTACTTACAAGAAAACTTAATCTCCATTTGTTTGTACGAGTATGAAGAGGAAATTTTCTTACAAGGAAAAATTGTATACAATAATCAGAAAAATTGTATCATGTAATGTAGGCTTTAATTACATAAAACTTAAATTTGGAACTGAATATTTTAAGAGATGAATATATTTTGAAACATTCTATTCCACGAACTTGCAGCATGTAAACTGCCGTGTCCCAAACAAGTACCCTCTATATTCCACTTATATATAAAATGTATACACAACAATACCTTTTTTACAATCATTTTGTCCAAGTCTGTACGAGTCTGAAGACCCAATCCTGTGAGACCACGAAGAAAAACTAAAGTTTTGCTTACAATATATAACTCGAGGAACATGAGAATTTTCTCAATTTCCTAAACAAAATAATACTGCACTATAAAGATTCCCTAAGGTATAGAAATTTTTATAAAGTAAAGAAACTTGTTTTTAGTTAAAAAACAAGATATATCTAATAAACATCAAAAATATTTTAAATAAATTGTCCTTTTTTCTCTTTATTTTTAAGTAAGTGGATAAAACTACGCGTGGAGCACAGAGTTGCACTTACTAAGACTTATTAAGTGCAACTCTGTGGCGTGGAGTCTTAGCTGCAAAAAATCTTTCACTCTGTCACTTAAAAAACTTTTGCCTCTCGAGAATGAGTTTAAGATATTTACATTTTATTTCTGAGCGCAAGCTTTTAAGTTAACCATGCAATTAATAGAGAAAAGAGATTTTATAAAGGAGCTTTTAAAATGTTCGTCAGTCATCATTAATGATAAAAGGAGAGAGTTTCAATGATAAAAATATATTTAAGACATTCTTTTTCACTTGAATCTCCACGTTGTAATATTAAATTGTTAATGCGATAGGATATCATTAAATCTTTAATGAAATTTTACTGTCCCAGATATCGTTATTCATTTGATTCCATTATTTAAAATGAACTTAATTTATGTCGTTAGTTCATTATTAAGCTGCAAGGGTATTGCATTTATTTAATGCTTAATAATTTTATATCAAAATATGGAAACATATAAAAAATCACTATCATATGTTTTGAATCTCCTAATCCTTCAGTTATAGTTTTGATGTGCTTTTTCATTTATTTTGAGGGTTAGAATTAAATAAATAATTTTATGTTTGGCACGTTGAAATTTTACTCTTGTGGTTGCAGTTTTTGGTATATTATTAAATATACAAAGACATGAAATCCTAACACTGGCCAATACAAAATTTGAAATTGTGTAATTTTGCGCCTAAAATAAAATTTAATTAATAAGTATATACATTAATTACAAGGTATAATTGGTATATCAAAGTCCTGAATTTTTAAATATACATAGAAATTGTGGAATTAGCATGGACATGGACATCTCTATTTCCCTGAAATTTGATACCTGCTGCATTGCCCAATTGATGTATAATCTGAAAGTGCATAAACATATAAATAACACATGCATTATTATATTATAAAATCTGTTTGATCAGTATAAAATACAATGTTCTGTTCTACATACTTCACAAAAAAATTTAAAAAATTTAACATTATGATTCACAAAAAAAAAAAAAAAAAAAGTTTTTTAAATGGACACATTTTTTATTTTTTTTACAGAATATTTTTATAATGTACTCTACGTTAATCTCTCTCTCTCTCTCTCTCTCTCTCTCTCTCTCTCTCTCTCTCTCTCTCTCTCTCTCTCTCTCTCTCTCTCTCTCTCTCTCTCTCTCTCTCTCTCCGTAACTAAATATGCTTGCTGTATTTAATTTTTCTTTACTGTGATAAAAACTGTTGGAAAAATGTAAGCGCACTTGAAGAGGAAAGCAGAGAGAACATAACGCGGTTAGTTGAAGAGACGTGGCTGCTGTTGCTCGGTGTTTGGCGCTTCTCCTCGACTGATGAGTCTGCCTGAGTGATCCTGAAGCACGCACGTGATTTCACAGCACTGTTGGCGCCCGGGAGCTTTTACAATCAGTCCCAACCATTGGTGCCCAGCAGAAACCATCAGTGCTTTGCTAATGAGAGTTTATCGAGAAAAAGAAGCGAGATGGCTGGGCCACAGTGTTTGGGTAAGAGTTCGCCAGCGACCGAGAACTCTCCCGTGTGTCTCTTCGTGCTTTTTATCACTCTTCTATTTTCTCTCTCTCTTTAGGCGGTGTCCTAAAACATTCTTTTTCCTCTCTCTTTACTCACCACTCGACAGAAGAAGGGAAAAACTTCATATTTCATCATCACAAAGATTATCCACAAAACAATTTTCTTTCTGACAACAGTTGTTAAATCATACATATATAAAATATATTGTTTAGTAATAATTGATGTGTACAACCCCATGATATAAAAAATCTGTCATTCGTAAATAAATTTATCACACATCACATTATCACAACACCCATTGTATAATAATGACGTTTTAAATATGATTTAACTCCAGTTTGATTAAGTGGACACATTGATGGAATTGTTCCTCCCTCGTTAATCCTCTCTGTTAGATATTTTATTTGGTTCGTACTGGAAAGTAAATTATAGTGTAATGAATTGATTGAGCGGATACTTGGAACAGCTGATCGCACCTGCTATAAAGAGGTTTCATCATCAGGCAGGACAATGGCGAGGTGGTCTCCCTGTATTGTCCATTTGGACTTCAACCTCTCTCCCTTTCTGTCTATTACATCCCTACTCTCTCTCCCTGCCTTTCTGTCTATTACATATATCCCTCTAGACTCTCTCTCTCTCTCTCTCTCTCTCTCTCTCTCTCTCTCTCTCTCTCTCTCTCTCTCTCTCTCTCTCTCTCTCTCTCTCTCTCTCTCTCTCTCTCTCTCTCTCCTTTTCTGTCGGGAGTCATTGCCTATCCCTCTATTTTCTCTCTCTCCCCCTTCCTCTTTCTCTCCTTCTCTGTCTATCTCTCTGCGTAATATCTCTATCTAAATTTCTCATATCTCTTTCTATCCTCATCAAAATTCAGTTCAATTAAAAGCGTCATCTGGTCATTGGATTGTTCCGCCAATGATTTTCTGCCCCGAGGTTACCATAACAACACGACGAGAAATTAATTACTTATTGTTTTGCAGAAATCGTCAGAAGGTTTATATAAAATCAATATCATCATTATTATTTAAAATGTTTTTACCACAAATCAAATTGTTTTTTTAATTATAAAATATAAATTAATGAATGTTGACAGATTTTTTTTTATATATTTAACTCAAATGACAAAACTCAATTAAGTTCTTTTTATGACTCATTAATTTTTTTTTGTTATTTATAATAATGAAATAATTGCTGGCAAAATTTTGTTTAATTTTTTATGAAGCATGACGTAATTCTGTATATAATTATAAGAGCTCTGTGAAGCCATTAGAAACTTTCATCTTTTAAAATTTTCCATGAATTTTAATCAAATAAAAAATTATATTAAAATGAAAAAATTAATTATATATTATAACATATAAATAATTAAATATACGTTAAAAAAAAAATCCCACTTGCGAGACGCGACTCCTTTTTTTTTATATATATGCATGGTTTCCACCTTGATATTTTCCCAACTTTAAACCTCCCTCCACTATATTTATGTCTGTTATGTCCTTGTACGTAAGGAATATTCGTGTGCATGAAACTTACACAGTTCATGCAGTGTTTACGAACATATACTTAATAAGTTCACATTAGAAGTTGTCATCAGATTAAGTTATTAACGGTTTACATTATGAATGTACTGTATAATCAGTGCATGGAGGAAAAAAAATCAAGAGTGGGTTTTTCAGCTTCGGGGAGGAAGAGGGAGAAAAAAAAATGGGCGGGGAAATGGTTCACCCACCCCCAGCCTATATTTTTCCAATACCATCGGGGGGTAGGTTATCCCCCCCCATCCCGATGGATTACAATTATTACAGGTGAAATGGGATATTTTACAAGGCACTATTGAGTATACCAGAACACATAAAGTGGTAACATATCATTTTACTAAATAAAAGTCTAAAAATTTAACTTAAACAAAAACATTTAATTAAAACAAATGTCACAAGTATTATAATTATAGTCTCAACTTTTCAATCACTGCACAAACCTATTAAATATGATTAACACACTCGGTTAGAGCTATTTGGGGATGCGGGCCAGAGAGCGTTCTATAACTATATAGCCACGATACATAAACCCAAGCTTATAGAAAAAATTCTTTGATTTAAAGGTCTTGGGACTCCCTTCAACCTTCTGACGGAGTTGCCAAAATGAACATTTTGCAAGATATCAATGTCAGTATGACCAGTTAAACAGCTGTGAAATTTAGAGAACGATTTTAATGTGAGATTTAAAAGAAAATTAAAAAAAAAAGACAATTGAGATCCTCATTAAAATATACAATAAATAAAATATACAGTTTTTTTCTATTTTATGGAATACTATACATAAAAAAGAGTTGCAAACTGTTGAGCTGCAAATTAATTTCCCTTGCAAATTGCTTTTTTTCCCCGAACGTTTTGGGCAAAGAATCTCCACAGAAGACTCCCCATGGTCGCTCTCCCCTTATTAGAACATACAGCTCACGCGGGCTCATGACCACACCAGGGCTGTAATGCTCTCCAACAAGTCCACAACCCCCGACGTTTTATTACGAACTACTTAGAGCAAATCTAGGGTTTAATACAAAGGCTATCATACCTTTGTCTTCAGTATAATCAGCGTAAGTTTGCACTAAGTTCGCCCGTTAATTTGTGCAGGCGTGAGCTGAGAAATGTGTTAACATTAGGGGTGGAAAAGGGGAGAATGGCACAGGTGGTGGGGGTACAACCAACGCATTAAAGATGCCACAGAACTGTTCCAGCAGAGGCGGTAATACCTAGAGCTACCCTTACATGTCACCCTTATGAGGCAACTAAACTACCCTTATTTAGATTTTTAACCATTTCAGCATCTTGTGACTTATTTTATAATGCCTCTCTGTATTAATATATCTAATTTATAGCACATAAATAAGGTTTTAAAGGATTGACTAAGTATTATATATTACATATGTGTAAATACAGCTATAAGGGTGAAAGGACCGAACGGTGAATAACATGCGTAATACTTGCGAGGGACACCGCATTGCAGAGATTTTCTCAGAGGGCCATCACACATAACTTGTCTAGGGAACTGTTGCATATTATATATCTAGTTAATACCTCTTATAATATTATAGAAACTAATTCTATATATATACGCTTATACAAAGATCGTATTATTAACCCAAACCCCTTATTTATTATTTATAAAACGAAGCAAAACTTGGGATATATAACAATTGTTGTAAATAACTTTCACACAACTTTATATAGTCATCTCTCGTAACTCTCAACACTGAGCGACGGCTAAGAATATATTATATAACAAACAATACCCTACAATTTAACACTGAATGTTTGTAACTTTATACATACATACAGCATACACAATGTGTACGTCTCTTTGAACTGAAGTTATAGTTATAAATATCACTCCAATGCTTATAACTTATAAATAGTAAAGAATATGATATTTAATATTCAAAATTGCATTTTTTATATTTTGGCATTCAAATCATCATAAAGTGTCTATAATTTGCATCCTTGTAGTTATGCAACCAAGTCTATACTCGTACTTAAGGTAGAGATAACGTCGATCAGCTGTTTTTTTTTTTATTTTTTTTATTTTTTTTATTTTTTTAGCTCCACACTTGATTAACATGTAAACCTTAACAAATTCACAAAAATTCTAAAAATTTTTTGAAGAGGCAGATATATATATATATATATAATAGTGCCTAAAAGCCATAGAGAAAGTTTCAAAACAATTTAACGAGCCGATATTTTTTAATTAAGTTTTTAGTTTGTCTCTCCTATATAGGGAAAGCCCTATGCTGAAAATTAAATAAATTAATTAAAAAATATCGGCTCGTTAAATTGTTTTGAAATTTTTTGTATGGCTTTTAGGCACTAATATAGACTGCCTCTCAAAAAAATTTCAGAATGTTTGTGAATTTGCTAAGGTTTACATGTTAATCAAATGGAGTTTAAAAAAACAGCTGATCGACATTATCCCTAACTTAATTAAGATATTAGATGTTTGCCCATAAGAAGTACACCTCGAGACAATATAAACGCTCTTTTTGTAGAAGTTGCTACGCAGAGGCGTGGTGATAACTCTTGGGATGGCTAGACTGGGTGCTCATTTTACTTCCTCCAAAACTGAAAACTGCATCTCTTTGTCTCTTAACGCTTCAGCAAAGAGGCAGAAGTAACCTGCTGACTTGAGGTGCATGTATTGTACACCTCAGAACAGCATGAACTTTACCAGTATACTTTTTTAGCTGAAGTTGCATTTCCAAGGGACAAAGAGATGCAGTTTTCAATTTTAGAGGAGGTGAGAAGAGCACTAGATCTTTTGATTTCACTACATTCGCCTCCATAGACTGCTTGCGTTGCCCTTAATCAGAACAGGGGTAATTCGTGGTGTACATTATAATAATAATAATTAATACTTTTTATTAGTTTTTTTTTATTCGAATATTTGGGTTGTACATAGACAAACATTGAAGTCAAGAAATCTTTTTTTCTATAGCCAGTAAACAAACACAAAGACATAAAACAAAGATAAATTTGTTATTGTCAATAAACATATTAAAGTTAACTCGATGTTAAAACAATACTTTCTGGCAGTTTATTGCTAAGAAATGATTCCACTGAATAATATTCCTTATTAACTAAAAAGAAAATTAGTATAATATCTAACTGTATCATGGCAGAAGCAAGCCTCTTTTGACCATGAGTCTACTTTTATCTGTAGAACTAGCAGGTATTGAGCTCTACTAGAAATCGGAAAAAGAAGCTTAATATTATAATCATGTAAATTTTGATTAACAAATTTAATATGTTTATTGAATCCAATACAGTATATATATTAACAGTATATTCCCATAAGTTTGGATACATGATGTAGTAGTATACATCTCCAGCCTATAACATAAATTCAATTTTCACAGATATGATTTAAATAAACATAATTAATTATACTCACATTTACAATATACAGTATATTGCACATGAATTGTTGTTTATTACCGCATTGAAAATAGTATTAAATTATTCTGATGTTGTCGAATTATTCAATATATTTTATTAATAATAATTAATATTGCATGTAGAAATTTTTGAACAAGGCTACATACCATACTGAAGCCTATAATACAATATTGCCATGATGATCATGTGACTGTACTTGCAGCCAGCTTCAATTTATTGTTTATTCACTAAATATAAAGGAATTTGTGTTATATTATGGTGGTATATTATGCGGTAAAGGGTAGTAATAAAAAAAAAATTGTTTTGAATACGTCAAAATGTTCTTACAAATATATGCCACAACATAAATTATTCGACAGTCAAAAGGATATATTTAGGGTTGAGAAAATTTAAGCACTAAAGTCACAAAATTATGCAGAAGAAAGCAGCTTAGAAAAGTTTATAAAATCCTCTTAAACAGTCTAAGCTTATAGATGTGATTTACTTTGATGTTTAAAAAAGCGTGCCACTGACAGAGAAAATTGAAAGAGTCTTCTTTGTCAGCCAGAACATGAACACGACATCGTTTTTTTTTTTATATCAACTCGTAAAATACGAGCGGAAAATCAAATAAATTACGTCACAGATGTAGTTAAAAAAAATTGGAGTGGTTCAACCATTATAAAGTCAATGAAAAAAAATCTTCTAATCTTACTACTCCTTTGAGACCAATTTTTTTAGTATTTAAGTTTAAGTCACTTTCTTGTCGTAAGGGTGGTCTTTTCTGATATTAATAAAAGTTTCAAACGTTCCTCGACGATATTTTTTTTTTTTTGCCATAATTCACCATGTTAAGAATATTTGATTTTTTTTTTCTCAGTAATTAAAGACTTTATAATTTGAAAATAATAATTCCTGCCTATAATCACTCCAGGGGTCTTCTGATTTTGAATAAAAAAAATGTATATTTTTTCTCTAAAACTTATTTACTTTAATAAAATGCTAAAACAGTAATTTCGATAATTTATAACAAGTAGGATTGTGGGAACATGCACTGCAAAATCAATTAAATCTAAGCATACTTTTATTTATTTCCATTGTGGAAATAATACATAATTTCTTTCTTTATAGAGGCAGTTTATTTACCAGTATTCTTACCGCACTATCTAAACCTGTAGTTATAGTTATGAACAAAAAAATATTTATTCAAATTTATTAGAATAATTTTAAATTGCAGGGGTGTTTTCAAATTAATAACCTCTTGATCATCATGGTATCTATAGTGGCTAATAGATAAATATTTACCACCGGGGAACATGTAAATCCTCGATGATCCCTTTACATTAGCGAATTCTCATAACTCCATATTGTGATCGGATTATGGATTGTAGCATAGGTGCGTGACGCACAGTCTCGTGCGTGCTCGCGTGACACGTGGCAAGATCGATGTTGGGGAGACAGAAAGCAAGCAGACTGGCTGGCAGCAGTCGGCTCCCACCCTCTGGCAAGCTCGCACACCAAGTCAACCATGCTCTGCAGTAAGTGAGCAGCTACCAACAATGCACAATCTTCAACAACCAAGCACTGACGAACTTATATAAGCACATTTTTTTTTCTATTTATTATTATTATTTTTTATAAACCACTCACGAGTTCATTCACACAATATTTTTTTGTCATTATAGCAAACTTGGTAGCTTGTCAGGGGTATTTGTAAACTTGTATATAGAGTTTAAAAAAATAAGTTGAAAAAAATATTAATTCCCATTTTGATGAAAAATATATGTAAAAATTAAAATAAAATTAAATTTTAGAAGCCAATAGAAATTATGATCCATATTTTTTTTTAATAATAATATTGAGGCTCATGAATGAAGTTCAGAGAAAATACTCTGATTGCAAATTAGCACTATGTTTGAGAAACTACAATATTTTCCATTCAATTAAGTTTCTGTATGAGTCAAATAAGGGTAAGATAACGCCACCAATGTTATCCCTCACACGAAAATTATGAAAAAAATTTAAAATGTTCTCCTCTACACCCCCTATCAGTAGCTAAAATATCAGGTATACAAATACGATCTAGTTTTTGAGTTATGAATTTTTAAAGTTAATTAACTAATTTAACATGGAAGTTCCATTTCTCCATGTTAAAGTAGTCAACTTTAAAAATTCATAACTCAAAAACTAGATCGTATTTGTACACCTGATATTTTAGCTACTGATAGGGGGTGTAGAGGAGAACATTTTAAATTTTTGTCAGAATTTTCGTGTGAAATTTTTTTTTTTTAACATTGGTGGGGTTATCTTACCCTTAATTCCGCGACAATCAATGGACCATACTTTGATGTTTCCGCGATGAAACAACATCCAGTGTGCGTTTTTCGGAATGATACAAACTAACCGGTACAAAAAACAATTGAACACTACTCTCGATAGTCCCATATAAAAAAAGAGAAATGAACCTTATTAAATAATATGCACAGCGGTTTGTACTTAAATCATTCCGTATCGATATACATTGCTTGTGTATTTTAGCTTCATCGTATAAATAATATAAATAATAGGCCTGTTCGTAAACCCTGCTCTGTGTACACTTTCTACACCCAATCGACCTTATATCCCATGTACATAAGGTCGATTGGGCGCAGAAAGTGTACACCGAACAGGGTTTACGAACAGGCCTAGTACTGAATGTTTGGACTGCAATTTACAATGACAATAACATAATGTCATCTGCCTCAAACAAAACGTTCTTACAATAAGTAGGTCACATTGACCAGTCATTATTGACCCTATATCGTCAGGTTGCTATAGTTATTGCCATGACAACTCCATGGCGACAAAACATCACTATTTAATGCACCAAAATACACAAGCACTATTTTTTTTTTATAATTTAATTTTTCTCATTGACTTTTAATAACAAAAATTTACATTTTACGAACAAAAAAAAAATACATCGTATTGTAATTTCATTAAACGGAGTAATTTTATTCATCCAACTGGTGAATTAAATGTAATTGACATGACTGTGTGTGGGTACGTACCATGGTAATATGTCCAATTATCAAATGAACGGAGGCTGTCATTCGCTGTTACACTGGATTTGAACGTTTTAATACCACATCAAAACTCATTTCAATTAGAGCTAGGACTAATCTCTTGTCGTTATTATTCATGAGTCATCATGTAATGGATCGTGATGGTGGCAAATTAATTTCACTCGAACGTTCTATCTTATATGAAATAACAAAAGTAAAACGAAAATTATCAAAAGATATTATCAGAGATCAAAAGAGAAACAACGTATAATTTTATTAATTTTAAAGTGGTGGTGCTGTACAATTTTAAACTTGAATTACATGATACAATTTTGCATAACAATTCTTACTTATAACAAAATTTCATCTTCATGCAAACAAATGCATGGAGTTAAAATTTTCTTATAAGTAAGAATTGTATGTAATAATTAGAAAAATTGTATCGCTTTAGATTTTAATATTAGGTCTGCTTGTAAAACCTTATATTTGCAATGTATAATGTATACTTTCTGCACTCGATCGACCATATGTCCAAGTACATTTGTCCCCTCGGAAAATTTCCCTTTGTGATCTTGTTAATCACTGTACCGCGAACCAGATTAACAAGGCTGCAAGTGTACATTAGTAGAAAAGGTTTACAAACAGGCCTAACAACAGCAATCACTAATACAATATGCATTACAGTTCAATCTATGCAAATAACACATTTTTCATTGCTCTTTTAACAGACATTAAATTTATTTATATAGTTAGATAAATAAATAAAAAAAAAAGTACAAGCTTTTCAGTTTCATTCTGCGTCGTCTATTTTTTCCAGTTTTTTGTTTCGTTTTTTTTTTTTTCTTTTTCTATTTTATATCTTATTCTTTGCACATTTCACTTAAAAAAAAAGACACAACGACACTTCATGACATCCCTCTATTGGAGATGTCATTTTGCAGAAATACGACAAGAAAATATACACTGACGTGAACAGTAACAATATAATACAGTATAAATTTTTGCTAAAAAAAAGATATCATTTCTTGCTTGAAAATACGTTATGAATTTCAGATCAAAATAATACATTATTATTCTTTACAAGATATATTTTATAAAACAGTAATTCAATTTAGTCATTATGTATATAAAAAAAAATCTATGATTAAAAAAAAGAGACGTGAAGTGCTCAGATGAGGAATCAAGTTGGCTTAGCGAAAGGTTTAGTCGACAGTCGTTCATTGTTGGGTCCGAGAGAAGCTTCCAATCCCTCTCTTTGAACATACGTGAATGGAATGAGATTAGACCACCGTACCAGCAGCAGACTTCAATGTTCATTTAAAGCATTTCAACTACACGTTATGCCAGCGAAAGGATTACGTAAATGGCACTTTTTTTTTAAAAATAATGAAAATCGATGTTCATTATTTTATACTTGTTTTTTTATAGACATAATGATGTTAGAGTTTGTATATTTTAAATTAATGGAATTTTATAGTTTTCATTGTAAATATTTAATGGTTTATTGGTAAAAAAAGATAGTAAATCATCATCACATGTACTGACATGAGAGTAATGTGTCAAGTATCGTATCAATGTCATTAGTAAACAATGTTATCGTGCTTGTTTACGTTGTGTTAGTATTGGAAAAAACAACAACAATACACACACAAATGTAAAGTAAATATTTATTAGTATCCAGATAATTTATAATTTATTTATTTAAAATATACATCATGGCAGAACAAACTTTATACCTGGATTGCTGCATGCATGGAGTCATGGGTATACAAGTTAAAAAAATATGCAGATTTGTATTTTTGGCATAGAACAGTAGAGCACCAAACACCAAAGCACTACTCGAAAAAATTAAGTTAATAGACTGTGTACCACCAACGTCCCAATGGACAGGCGCGGATCCAGACAAAAATTTCGTGGGGCAGGGGGGGGGGGACTGGCAATTTTCGGAGGGGGGAGGGGGGCTGCCTCCATAAGGCCAATAGACAAAAATTTCGTGGGGGGGGGGGGGAGGGACTGACAATTTTCGGAGGGGGGAGGGGGGGCTGCCTCCATAAGGCCAATGTTAAAAAAATTTGGAGTGGGGATAATGCCTATATTGCCCATGTTGAATCCAAAATTTCGAGGGAAAGCTGCAGCCCCCTCAGCCCTCCCCCTGGATCCGCGCCTGCCAATGGACAACTTGCATGACAATTTTTATTGCAGAAATGAATAAAGGGTGTCAAATTATGATACTCTGATTTTTACAATTTTTTGGGGGGGCCAGGAACTATTTTTAAAAAATAATTGAAAATGCGGCTGCGCCAATAAGCCAATAGGCCCTATTGGCCCTAACTAGGATAGGGCCTAACTTTAGGCTCTATCCTTTTTATTAAGGATCCAGAGGGGGCCAACATTACTTGCAGAACTTTCAATAATTTTTAAAAATATCTCTTTGACTCAAAAAAATCGGAAAAAAAATCATAGGAATATAATTTGATATAAATATAAATCCTCTATTCATTTTTGCAATAAAAAATTATCATGCAGGTTGTCCATTCAAAACAGAGCACTTTTATGATTTCTGTAGTTGTATAATTCAATACATAAATTATGATAAATTAGAATAGCTGTCATAACTGGGAAATAAAGTAAAGTAAAAATTAAAAATGTCCACTGTAATTAAATGAGCTTGATTGAATTTAAATAAAGAATGTATCTTTTGCACCGGCCGGCAAGCTTTGTTAAAGCTTTGGCTGGACAATAACTTGTATAACTGAATGAAAAAAAAAAAAAAAAAAAAAAAAAGCACTTACTAGTCATAATTATGTTGATATCTGCATCGTTTTTACTGTACATTTTTTTATATAACTTGGGTAAAATAATTAAATTATATTATAATATTTTTTTTTCAAGATGATTATAGTAAGAATATTATGCATTTTAACACATTCTTGCACCCCTGTTATCATTCTCTGAAAACAAGTTGTTTCTTGTAGACGCTGCGTGATTAATGTTGCAATTTAAACTTTGCAACATGTTTGTGTGATTAAATTGTCAACTATTTCTTGTGTAGTTTCAAAACAACACTAGGGGATCCATGTCGCAAAGTTGAACACAATTATCATACCACGACTTTGTTGGTACCCATGGCACTTAAAAATCTTGAAATAAATGTTAGTTTTTTCATTCAAATTCATGAAAAACAAAGTTAAAAATAGACAGAAATACCCCCTCGGTGCTTGTTTACCGCCTCTCACTTTCTTCTTTTTTTTTCTATAAATTTGCAGTTAATATTCATTATGCATAAACGAGAAATGGATCGACTTTATATTTTGATGATGATATTTATGCATATCACAGTCATTAATGATTCTTTTCTCCCGGCACGATATTAATACTCTACATATTATAACATATTCTCCGTATAAAACATCATATACAATTCTAAGACTATGATAGAACTATTCATATGTGAGAGATGGTGATATAAGAAGTATCATTTATTATCATTTATAAAGAAAATTTTAAAAATGGTGCCACTGTTCATAAAAGAATCACAAATTCACAGCTCTCAATAAGGATATTTTATATAATACTTAAATTATATATATACATGGCATAACTTTTGCAATTAACTAATTAAGCCATTCGTCCCTTTAATAGACATTCATCCATCTGGGAGGATTGGAATGACTTATTAAAATAAAAAAATACGTTTTTTTTATATAACGTATAATGAAAAAGTTAAGTAAGACTCTAGATTAATTAATTCTGCTTTAGTGTTCTTATTTGTAATGAATATTATGAGTCTCACAATTATAGAAATAACAATATCAGAAAGTCACCCTCATGCAGTCAATGTAAAAAAGTGCCAACGGGTGTTTTTCTCTAGTTTTGTTTTAATTTTTATAAATTTAAATGAAGAAATATATTTTTTCAACGTTTTTAACTGCCATGGGTGCCCTATAGTGTATGAGTATATAGTGCACCATACGTACTAAAAATGAACAGTGACTTATTATTTATAATTTATAATATTTAGTCAAACAAATATTAAATTAAGTGTGATTTTCAGTTCTTTTTAAATCAAAAGTAATATTGATAAACTAAATTAAACATAAATCAGGAATCTAAAATGAGTTTTCCCAAATTTGCCTTACAGAACGCTTAATGATAATTCTATTTACAATAATTATTACTCTATAATTATACTGTAAGTTGGTAGCTCCGATCATGTGATTAGTAGATAATAGACACGGTTTTACATTAATCAAATAATAGAGTAAATGAATTACGCATC
Source organism: Siphlonurus alternatus (assembly GCA_949825025.1). NCBI lineage: Eukaryota > Metazoa > Arthropoda > Insecta > Ephemeroptera > Siphlonuridae > Siphlonurus > Siphlonurus alternatus. The sequence continues at coordinate 40,498,457 of OX463779.1, forward strand.
ATAAATATAATAAGCGTCCAATGAAACAGCTTATTATAATTATGAGTTTGAAAAACAAATTATTAATAATCAAGAATAACAGTAAGATTATGAGGTAAAAATGTTTATACATAAAATATGTTATTTCAGCTTGAATAATTCACCATTGATGTTAGGTATATTTTATGTACTCAACCGTGATATACTGAAAATGGTATCCAATAGTGACAACAAAGTGCTAGGCCACGCCGGTCTCAACGTTAATCAATATAGCCACCGAAACATCAACATTATTTTGTTTACACAAAAGCTTCTGCTCAGTCAATACAAAATGTGCTGCTAGAGCCTCGAGTCACAGCCAATATGATGCCTCAAGCCAATAGTTACAGAATTTCATTTTATTTCTCTTTTAAGAGGGGGAAATAATTCAAAATCTTCTTCATTTTTTGACACAATTTCTGTTATGTACACCTCTGGACACCAACAACGTTACACCTGCCTCACTTGCCAGAGCTCCAATAGACAGAAAAATGCAGATTTGAGGTGTAAGAAGAGCACCCAGTCTACCTATATCAACGGAGTTTTGGTTCACCACGCCTCCATAGACTGTGTGATAACGCCTACATAAACAAAGCAGGAGTAACGTTCGTGATGTCCCGAGGTGTACACTTCGGGATAAGACAAACGCAATCTGTGGAGGTGAGGTGAACTTGAACGTTTTTAGCAGGGATAATGGACAACATACATGAAATTTTTTATTGCAGAAATGAATAGAGGGTACCAAATTATGCTACTCAGAATTTTTTCAGATTTTTTTGAAACCCAGAACTATTTTTAAATAATTATTGAAAGTGCGGCCACGCCCCCTGGAGGCGTCAATAGACGTCTCGGTTCTTATCCTTTTTATTAAGGCTGCAGGGGTGCCAACTTAACTTACCGAACATTCAATAATTATTTAAAAATAGTTCCGGGTCTCTAAAAAATCTGAAAAAAAATCAGAGTGCATAATTTGGTGCCCTCTATTCATTTCTGCAATAAAAAAAATCATGTAGGTTGTCAATTGTTGTTCCCTTTTCTTTCTCTCTCTGTCTTTCAAAGTTGCAAACGTATATAGAGTATACAAAATTATGTTACTCTGATTTTTATATTTTTCACAGTAGTAAGTGTTTTAAAAAAAACTATTGAAAGTTTAGTTTTAACAACCAAGACCCTTAAATATCGGCGGCAAAATTCTACCAGGAGTAAAAAAATGAAAATTGATTTTCAATATTAAAAAAAAAAAAAAAAAAAAAAAACGGAATCTTAAAAAAATCTGAAAAAGAAATCAGAAAAGCTTAAACTCTGCTCTCTATTAATATTTACACCTTTTTTTAAGTCAATAATTAATTATACTCCACTGAAGCAAGTGAAGAAGAGATAATGTTAATGATTATGTTCATGAAGTGTACTTTCATCACTGTATAGATGAACACAATCTACTATGAGAATAAAAAAAGGTATACCCCTCTCCTTAAGGAACTTTTATGGTATTCAAGGGTACACCTTTTTGAAGTCAATAGTAGTGAAGTTTAGCTTTACAACGAGACTTGACCTAATTTTTCAGCAGTCCAGCATTTAATGTCAAAGAAAGTTTAATATACTGTCACGAGTCTTGCTCGGTACGTAAAAAGAGTGTTTTCTCACTTGTAGGTAATTTGAACTTTCTCACACTTGAAGGCACTTTGTACGTCAATGGCAGACTGTCAAAGTACGGAGAGTATTATTTCTGTATAAAAAAAAAAGGGCAAGTTTGTCAACTTTTATAAAAAAAATAATACTGTACCGCAAAGTTAGTGTATATTATGTACATGGCACTTGGGTCCTTGCAACTGAAGTTAGTTTGTATTGGTCTACTAAAGTCATGTACAAAATGAGATTTCTACCTGAATGACCAGAATTTTTCGCTGTATTTTTTTTTAAACTTATGGGTATATTTCATATCTTTATATATTTAAACTCTCCGATTCTACATGTTTCTGATCTAGAATTGCCTTGGATTTTGTATGTTATTTCTAAAACTTAAGGATTTCATTCCATCATTTGCCTATTTGTAACTGAGGGAATTATGGAAACCGCAGTTAAGATGGCTGGTAATTGATGGAGGATGCCATCAATCATCCCCCGTATAATGATTGTTCTTTAGCAACCATATTATAAAATGGATTTAAAATCAGTGCCTTGAAGCAATTAATACATCCGATTATAAATCCTCCGGATTAAACTTTAAGTTTGCAAATATAAAACTTGAATGATGAATTATCTGTCAATTGTGAAATCTCACTTTGATTGACAACCAAAAAGTCTCTAAACACACCCACATACTTTTATAGGAGACGCCAAAAAGAAGGTCACTCAAGTAGTAGAATAAAAAAACACTCATACATTTCTGATTCCTATTCTAGTTTTTTTTTAATGTACATTGAACAGTTTATTTGCACATTATAATAACGTATTGCGACATAAAATCAACATCCACACAGCAGGGCGCGATAGGACAGGCAATTCGTCCACTAAACTGGGCTCCAACTAGACTGGTCCCAATTCTCATAGCCTCCAACCCCGTGAAGAGAAGAAGTCGTTTGGTGGGTCCCAGAGAGCTCCAGCTGTTGTGCAAACGCCTGTCACCACGGCGAACAGATTCGATTTCCAATGTTTCAACCGTCCTGCCGAGCTGAAGACTTTTGCTCGAACGTCAATTCACTTGAATGGAGAACACGATCACTTCTCAAGTCGCAAGTCACGTCCACACACAAGATTTAACATTGTAAGCATTTAAGTATGGTCTATTTTTATGAGAATTTCTCTATTTTGAGTGAAATTGAATTGTGGCAAGATACAAGTTGGTATTTCCTACTTAATTATTGCAATTAATTATTATGAATCATTTCTCAAGTCGCGTCCTTAAACTAGATTTAAAATTATAATCATTTAAGTATGCTATACTTATACCAAGGAATTGGTATAAGCAATTCCTTGCTTATACCGTGTCTATTTTTTGAGAATTTCTCCATTGAAGAATATTTGATCGTGCACGATGTCAGAAGATTTAAGACAAGAAAATTGAACGATTTAACAAAGAAATGAACAACCTGCATGACGTAGGCAATGGGAAGTGACGTCACAGCACTTAACAATACGATTTTAAGAGTTTTAGAGAGATGGAAACAATGTAAAAAACATTGACAATACGTAATTTCAGCAAAGTCCAAATATGTAACAAAAAAATGCAAACAAATTTATTGATCCAATAGTTTATATTTCCTACTTAAGTATTGCAATTAAATAGTTAGTACGAATTGAGCATTACACAATAAATATTGTCGAAACGTTGACGTTATAAATTTACATTATAATAACAAATCACATTAAATATTACAAGTTACAAAAAAAATCATTACTTATTTGCATTTTCAACAACGTATCAATTTTCAGCCGTGTCAGAATTGTTTAAATTACAATCTAATTTATAAAATGAATAATATTTTACATCACGTAAGTTATTCATTGCTGCAGATAAAACTCTTCTAAAAAAAAAATGCTTCTATTCTCGTCGAGAAAATTTTGTTTATAATGTTTATATTACGAATCACGATACATAATTTAAAAATTGAATAATAATTTTATAGTGTCAATCTTGCGTTTTCCTTACAAATAATATAATATTGTTTGCATAGAGGACTTCTTCAAATTATATTTATTTGACACTTTATCATATCTTTTTAACTCTCTACAATTTTAGGGGTGTTAAGAGTCTTAAAAAATTACCAAAAAATGAAAATACATAACTCAATGCCCTCTATCCATATATTTAATTAAAATTACATGCAAGTTTTTTATTATGAATATTGTAATTATTAAATAATTTTATGTTTCCATTCGCGTAAAAAATATGGTAAAATTCACATTACAATATACATATATTATTTATTTAATTATTTATATATATAATTTAGAGATTAAATAGTAATACTGTAATAAATCCTACGTTCTCTTCATTAAAAAATAATATAATTGTAAAAAGAAAGATGTATACAAATTAAATATATCTTTTTAATTACTATCATAAACATTAATTATAAATAATTACAAAAGCAGGTGCATGCTATTATATATATATTTTTTTCTCTTCATTTTATTCCTCTTGTGGCTTGGCCTACACTGACTGCATTATTATTCATCTCATAACTTTACAACTACGAGAGGAGATGTATTTTTTTTTGTTTGTTTTGTACCGGGCTCTCAGGCAAATAATAATAACAACATGAACCATCAGGCACCGCATGGTGGTCCGCGGGGTACGACAAAAACAACCTCCTCTCGTTATCAAATAACTGGTGCTCACCCACCACCACAATTTAACATTATGGAAATCCCATAAGGAAGAATGCAAATCGTGAATCCACCCCTAAAAAGGTATAAAATATTAATTTTAAAAATTGTTTAACACATGTCAAAAAACTTAGAACCCTTGGTTTTACCTATGCCAAATTTCAACTTTCTAGCTCAAAGTTAACCTGCCCAAATTTTAGCATGGGATCGGAACACCATTTCTGTACACCTCGAATCTGTTTATGGAATTATCAAGGGTAGGTCCATCGATCGCCTCCTCCCTTCAGAAGGTCCCTAAATACATGGAACGTATTAATATCCCCCACCCTTCTCCCACCTCAAATTTAACATTGTAGGATAAGGCACCCCTCCCCTTCAGAACGTTGAATCCGCCCTTGTACGCAGGTTATGATCCAGTATGACTGGGTGCTCGTCTTATAACCTCCCGTGTATCTTGGAGCTGCAACTCCAGCAAGTCCTGAAGGGATAACGTTGGTGCTGTTCCGAGGTAGTCTCTATATGCTAAATCGTATATAAGCATACCATGCTGTGTGGGTATAACTATATAGAAGCCGCAAGCAACTCGGCCAGCTGCAAACAAATGTTATAACACGTACCTGCGTTAGACAAGGTGCATACACACTATAGAGGCTATGTAACGGAAATTTTTGAGACTATGTGCGTTATAAAGAGAGAATGATAGCAATATTAGGTGCGATTTACGAAGGAAAATAATCCAGCGTATCTCTAACCACACGGTTAGTAAGAAACTTGGATATCTGCATTGGATTATAACTCGTTTGTGAATTTTAATATAGTTCGTAAAATATATAATTTTTACAATGACTTAAAAAATACGCTTAGGAGCAGTCATGAAGAAAAGTGCATGGGTGCATGCTGCAAGTCAAATTCTGCAACTTTTTCATGCAAAAAGATAAACGATATTTTGAATCAATATAAAAAATATATTTATTTTTATCATGTGCAATGGGTAAAATCTTTAAATTATTATCCCCTAAAAATTTAAAAGAAATAATATGTATATATTTGTTTTGATACTTTGAAATTTGATTAAGTTAATTCGATTTTCTACCAGCTGATATATGAAATAATACCATTATTCGCTTCGCGTCGCATGATAAAAATCACCATGTGAATCCACCTTTATGCCTTCAAGGAGAAGAACATTTTCTCGTTAAATACCTATCGGTATACGTAAAATGTTATAAACACTATAGAATGTTATATCCAACTTTGTTTAGTTTGTACACACCTTTGGGTTCAGGTGGCACCACCTTCTCTCTGTATATGTACCAATAAGATCAAGTCAACCACACAAACACACCAGACTTGGTTTGCTATAATAACATTTGCTATATAGCAACGTCATGATACTACCTGAGGCAAGACATACAGATTTGCATGGTATCATTATACATACAAATATATAAGTAGGTATATAAAGTATACACACAAAAACTTTTTAAGTATCAAAATTTTCAAATAAATTAATGTAAATTTATGTATTTTTCATAAAAATATTCTGTTTCGTTTGATGTTTTTTTTTTTTTTTTTTTTTTCTTTTAAAAAAAATGTATAATAACTTGGTGGTTTCAATACAACAAGAATTTAAATGGTAAAGCTGATGTTTTACTTTGCTGTATGATATATAATACGCTTCAATGCTTTCAAATTTATTCTATTATATTATATTTTTTTTATGGAACTTGGTCAAAAAATTTAACTAAATATTTCATTTTTGTGTTGAATGGTTTTGCATAAAAGCTTTTCAAAAACAGCGTTACTCCTTTTTTTTTTAGTCCTCTCTTTTTTTTTTTTAACTAACAAACATGTCATTTCATTTTTCATTTTTTTATCATCAGTAATACATCAGATGAAAAGTGACACAAATGTATGAATCAGTGTCGTTTCTATTAATAAATTGAATTATTTATAGAATTCTAATCTCATTTTATAAAATATATTTATTTAAAAAAAATTATTCAATATATTTTTACAGTAAATTTGTCGTCTCGTAATATAAATTGTTGTAAACGCTACCCGTTTTTGTTTCAAAATTAAGTTGCAAGTAAATACTTATTATTTCTCCTTAACATGTTCATATATATAAGGCAAGCATACATAAAGTTACACTAAAACCTAATTTTGACACTAATATATATTAAAGAAGGTGGCAAATTTTTTCATCGTGGATAATTCAACTTTTTCTCACCAAACAATGGCAATTTCGTCGATGAAAATGAACAATACATGACTGACATCTATTGTTGAGGTGAATTGTATAGGATAATGAATAATGATTATAAATATACCTACAATTTACATTTTAATTATAAAATCAAGAGAGCCCTGAAAATTAACAGCTGAAAGTCCATTGATAAAAAAGTAGAAGTGTCCGTCCTGACAGGTTTTTCACGGTTCCTTCAGTCTCACTTCAGCGAATGCTGGAACGCGTAACAGGCCGTGGCCGCCATCCTTTCCCTATCTTATTCCTATCCATTACCCCGCCGCCCGCGAGCTGTAAGCTCTTAGGGGTGTACCCTTGAAAAAAAAAAAAAAAAAAGTGAAAAGAAAGTGACTTTGCAAGTTTATTTTAAGAACCAAGTTTCAATCTCTATATTTTCAATATTCATATGTCACAAAAACTTTTCACTTTCGCCGGTAACATTCCTTGAGATGTAGACAGGTTATAAAAGTGCTAAAAATCACGAAAACGTTTAGTACGATCAGCACGACTTCCTTTTAAAGCTGCACACCCACAAGTGGTCCTCGCCTGTAAGATATGCAACTTCCTCAGCTGGCGAACGCTGCGGGTTGACTCGCGTTAGGATGATGGGTATTCGAGCGTGTGTCTTTATCTGGCCTCTCGCCTCAAACAAATTGTTAAAAAAAAAAAATACTCGTTTATGAGATAAATTATAAATTTAATATATTGTATGTTACAGCTTACTTGATCGACTCTCTTAAAATTAATATGGTAATGTAATAATAAAAATATTAGGCATTTACATTTGTATGCATTTACAATATTTATAGTATCATATTTTCTATGATATTTAATAATACACATTTAATTTTATATGAAACGTATGAAAAAATAAGAAAAGGTTCAATATCTTATTTAAAGATCGTCGCCTTTTTTCTTGCTCTTTTATGAGAGGAGACGTTGAAAAGTAGTCACCACGTGAAGGGATCATCTCCCGATGGTCTTTGCACCCTCTTTGGTGGTTCACGCACATGTGGCGAGCTAGTCCCTCCGACCAGCCAGTAATTCAATTCGTTTTTCATTTCCCTTCTTCATCTCATTCCAATCTGCGACTCCCTTCTCTCTCTCTTCGCTGCAGTACACAATGCCACACGAGACGTGTTTCTGTTCGCCAAAACTGTTGTGAGGCCAAATCTGATGGAGGATTGATTTGCAGACTTGTTAAACCACAATACAACAACAACATATGACCTATATGTGATCAGAATCAACAATGTATAGAATGAAAGAAATATATTTATTAACAATTTTAAAAAAGCTTTATATAAACAAACCTCATTATAAATATAATATTACAAAGGAAATAATATTATATAAGAGGATTTCTCATTTCATTTAAAATTCTTTGAAAATGTTTTAGTATACATTTTTAATTGTGTTTTTATCGGAAAACATATCCAATAAAGTAAAGTATGAACACCATTAACTTGATATTTCATCTACTCTAACTTATATTCTGTGTGATATACAATCCTCTAAAGCCACTTTGATCAGGTATCAACTTGACCAGGTATCAACGAAACAAAAACTACTTTACTGTATGTAATGTGTCTGATGCTCATTTAATATAATAATGTACTCTATAATCAAGTGATATCAATTCTTGTTTTCCTTATGTTTCCTGTATACATAATATACATATATAACATGATCTACCTTTTTTTATTCATTAATTGATCGTGTAATTATAAACAGACTTGTAAGTAATACATCCAAATAATTAAGATCCATGTTATGCAGTATAAGAAATTTTCAGTGTTATTTTTATTTACTTTTTTTTTGTTTTTATGCATGTTACATGCATGTTACATTGTTGACTTCATTATATTTATTTCCTTGGTTTTGTATATTTTGCTAAATAAATAGTAATTTGAATACAACATTTAAAAATATAAGTTCGTAAAACTATTTTAACCAGAAAAACAACAATTTCCTAAAATTAGACAAGAGTGTGACAAGACAATAACAATCCTGACAATACAGCACGCGTTTTTTCCGGATCCAGATAAAAATAGAGACCACGTGTCGATCTTTGTAGTATACAAAGCAACTAGACAAAATTTACATAGTGACGTTTAGTTCTATTTTTAAATCCATGACCATTCCTTAAAGTTTATCACCGCTCTGAGCCAAGCAAAATCTTCATCACAATTTCTTATGTTTCACTCGCCAAACGTCTATTATTTTTAGCATCCATGTGTTTTCATAACTGTTGAACTTTTCAGAATAAAAACACTTTTAAAAATTATTAAAAAATACTTTCTAGCTCTGTTTTCAAGTGTGTTAATTTTAGAATGTTGTTTTTTTTCTTTTATTTATACATTTTATACAATTCTAAAATGGACCACCGTGAAAGTGCTTCAGCTTTTCATAATAAACTTCACTTCACAGACTGAGATTGTGAGTCATACACAGACATTAGCCACAGTAAATATACAGAGATCTGCATTATACTTCAGTCGCATAAGAGCTGCGAATTTTACTATTTTTACATTTAAAATTTGGTCATGTAATTGCCAAACAAGTCAAACATTAAAAACTAATTAAAACGAATTTCTAACCCAAAATCAGCAAAGATGACCAACTGTATTGCAAGTTCATTTATGCATGGCAAATCTTCAACGCTTTTTATTAAATTTTTCATTTTGAATTGTTAAACTGTTCACTGGATTTTGAATTTTGAAGGAGGATTTTGAACTTGGACATGATTTAGCACAAAAATGGTTCTTTGTAGCATATCTTACTGAAACATATTTCAAAAATCACATATTGATCATCTGAATATAAAAACGAGGTTACACCACAAAGGGCAGTGCTTTTAGCGTGTCCTGTCGTTTGTTGACGTCAAAGTATCTAAACATCATGTTGTTGTCGTTTTGCAGAGCGCACTCTTCGCGAGGAGGACCGTCCCCTGGAGATCCTGCAGGAGTGGGGCTGTCACCGAGACGAGGTCCGTTTCGTGCTGCGCTACACCGTCATCCCGTCCGTGCCGCGTCAGGGGAACCACGTCCAGCGGGGGCGGAGACGTGCCACCGGTAAGTACACTTTTTAGCTCTCTCTCTCTCTCCTATCTCTCTCTCCCATGTGATCCCTTGCTTTCTTTCTCTCTCTATCCCCCACTGTCACCGCCATATCTCTGTCTCTCTAACTCTCTCATTCTCTCTAATTTTCTTTCTCTTTCTCACTCATTTTCTACTATCTCTCTCCCGCTGTCTCTCAATCCAACTCTCTGTCTCACTCGTACTGTCTCCTGTTCTATCTTTCTTTCACTCTCTGTCACCTCTGACTCTCTCCCTGTCTCCATCTGTCTGATCTGTCTCTCTATCATTCTATCTCTCCCTCCATATATTTCTTCTTTCTCACTGTGTCTTCCTGTCTCTCTCTCTCTCTCTCTCTCTCTCTCTCTCTCTCTCTCTCTCTCTCTCTCTCTCTCTCTCTCTTCGCCAGATAGAGTAGCCATTTTTCTCTCTCCTTCAAAGCGCAAGTAATTTAGATCGAATATAATTCAACCAAGCAGCACATACGCTAGAAATAAGATTTGTTCAGTAAAAATCTACTTGAAATGAATGTAATAGAAAAAAAAAAGTCAATAGACAAACCTAAAAATTTATCTTTTTAAAGTGTATTTTTTTTTTTTAACTTTTAGAGAAGTCGTAAAGAAAATCTATAAATTTTACCGTATCAATGGTTCCCAAAAGATTTTTATCCGTATATAGTATATTGTAAAAAAAAAAAAAAATAAATAAAATAAAAATCACTGCAGTAAAAAATAAATGTCTAACTTAAATTTGCTGCAAAGATAAAATATTATATTTGAAATGAAATATTTTATATGAAATTTAATTTTATATTCAACCAAGCATGTAAATGTAACGATATTTTTTTTAAACCAATCATGATCTTCGTTTTTACATGACTTCCTAAAATATACCAAATATAAATACAAACCAAATACAGTGCAATTTTAATTTATTTATTATTAAATGTACTCAGGAGAGCCGGGACGCTACAGTTTTGTCGTTTTATTATATGAAATAGTAATAATGGGCGCGATTCACGAAGCAGTTAGCCAGGTTTCCAAACACGTTTAGCTTAACCACGTTTATCTAGGAATCTGGTGGTTTAACACGTATAGTTAAACGTGGTTAAGCTAAACGTGTTTAGAAACCACAAAACTACTGCTTCGTGAATTGCACTCAATATAATTCACTCATGGAGAGTGATATCGTGCATTGTACAGTCATCGTCTCGGAAAATTTTCCCTTGCGGCCTTGTTAAAAATAACACAGCTAGCTTAGGTCATGGTGATTAACAAGACTGCAAGTGGAAAATTTTCCAAGGCGATGAGTGTACAAAGTAAATTTACAACAAAGCAGATAAAGTATCTGGCTGTACAACATCAATAATTTTGAGCATCGTTCGATAAAACAAACTTTTAAATTTCTTTATAATATCATTACGAGTTTGATTTGTTAAAATACATTATGCAGTTTATTAATATATCGACAGTATTGGAATAAATTATTGATCTAATTTTAATGAAATGCAATTTGAAAATAATATTCCACTACTATTATTACAAAATGATATAACAAAAATACTGACAAAAATTATTGAATATATTAATATTGTAACATTAAAAACTAAATAAGAAATAACATCAAACCAAACAATCACATATAATTGAAATTTTAATTCATTTAATAAATCATAGTAATTGCATTTGCAGTGAGATTTATTGTAATAATTTTGCTTAACACATAATTTCTGACTAAAATCATTTATTTATAATATTAACAAATAGTTGCACTACAATACTGTTAGAATCTGTAAACATTGTATCACTTTACATCAATATGATAATAGGAATTCATATTATTATAATTACAAATCTCATTTATAAATTAATTAATATAAACTAGAATTAACAATAAAATACATTTAGTAAACTAAAATATTTATCAGTATATAACAAATTGTATCGGCGTCGAGAACAAAGTTATTAAAGTTAACAAACACACCACTATAACAACAAGAGAACAATTGGGAGAATATCTTATTGTTGTCAAGTTCTGCACCACTATCACGATTCAAAGTACGTCTGTGGTTGTGTTTACTTGAGTTGCTTCATATATTACGGTACGTATTCAACTTGGTTTTCGTCGTGTAAACTCAGATGTTTTCAGCCAATGAGATTCTTCGTTACAACCTGTCGCCCAATGACAGAAGACGTTACGAACACGACGAGAACCAAGTTGAATATGACCTGCAGTGTAGTGTGTGGTTCCTTGGTAGAGAGAATTTGCATGGAAATGAAGACAGCGGTGCTATAACCACCGTGGTCCTTTCACTTGCGATCTGACATTCGGTGTGAAATAGCAAGTGAACAACCTGCAAACATTTACAGACCGACATGCTACCACACCATACGTTGATGTAATTTACAAACCTTTTATGTTTCTTACACTATTTCTTATAGCTAATAATCTACATGTTTGTATTTTGCTCAGGACGTAAAAGCTTTAAGTTTGAAGTAAAATTTTCGTTATGTATAAGTTCATCTTTTATTATTACTTTGTTTGATTAGTTTCTACACTCTACTTAATTACTAATTAAGTTTATTACCCGAGCCTTCCAAATCACCAGGGCCGAGCATTTCATCCCAGGCATTTACCTGTGACTGAGGGAAACGCGGAAACTTTTATCTGGATAAACACCATAGGTTTTTGTCAAAATGAACTAGAAGTGCAATGATAAAAAAGTAAGGGAAACCACATATAATGGAAAAGAGCAACGATTTACCCCTGGGTATGGGGAGCAAATTTTTAGTGGAAACTGTCACACTGCGTACTTTATTTTTGAAACTCGATGAATCTCTGTAAAAATTTGAAAATTTACTCATCTCTCGTACAAAACTACTTCACTATAGAAACAATCAATACAATTAAATAAATTGATGAGTTTTCTGAGATCCTTTAAATCCCGTACAAATCCTTCACAATCAAAACCATCATGGTTTTGAAATCCTATTCTCCTTATAATTGCGATCATTTGTTCCATGTTGAATGCTTTCTTTTGTTTCCAACACTTGCAGTGAAGCATTGTAAACAAGAAACTTTGTCAGCAATTTAAATATGCAAATTAATCCTAGATTAAGAGTTAATTCGATATTTAGAGTAGATGATTACATTACCATGCAGGAGTTTGTCGTGAAAACATTAAAATTAGTTGCTTGCTAGAGGGAACACAATAAAATAATAAGCTTATACTTGCTTGGAATTATATAATTATAATATATATACGAGCATTTAAAAAATGTGTATAAAATATTTTTCATGTTTACTTTTTTATTAATTCTATGAAAACTTATACTGTACTGTACATTTTTTATTTAATAAAAAATACATAAAACATAAAATATTTTACACTCGTAAAATTTTAATAATGCAAACAGACAAATATAATTTCAAAAGAAAATATTAATGCAAAACTTAATAGTGTTGTCTTAGTCTAGGATTGTAAGGCTAATTTGCATGTATATTGTCTTATTATTACGAGGGTTATAAACTACTTTTCCTCCTCTAATCTCCCGCAGCGTTTACTTCGCTAAAAAGAGAATAAAAACAAAACAACAACGTAATTAACGTCTGTGTGAGTTGTGGAGTTTATTTTTCTGTTTAGCCGCTGCCGTGACATGAAGATAATTTCATTCAACCATCTGTCAGCAGCCAGTAAATGAAACCATAGTGTGCGTCTTATTACATCATTTTTACGTTGAATAACATGGTGAGAGAGATAAACACGAAAGATATAGAGGGAAAGAAAGGGACACCGAAGAAGAAATAAGGAGAGAGAGAGAAAAGCGAGAGGGAGCGAGAGAAAGAGAGACTGGTGCGCACATCAAAGCCAAAGATGCGTTCCTCTCAGCAACCAACACCGCAGATATTTTCCACCTGCTTTGATATAATATATTATATAATTTGTTTGTGTGGCGCTGTGCGCTTGACCGGGTCTCGTTAGATCACCGAAGTCAAGCAACGCCGAGCGTGGTTAGTAGTTGGATGGGTGACCATTTTCAACAAAAAACATGTTTCTCACCCAGGAGTATTCGTTACGCTTTTCCACTATGTGGTTCTCCTGGATTTGGACCATTGAACTTCCGGTTCATTGACAAAAGCTGTTATAGCGTCCATCCTGGCTGAGGTTTCCACGTTTCCCTCAGTCGCAGGCAAATGCCGGGATGGATTGCGGAAGGTTCGGGGTTTCAAAGTAGTATGTAATTAGTAAGTAGAGTACCCAAAAGGGTTTGATTAAAAAATATACTCGTATTATATATATAAAATATATTATATATGTATGGTTATAGTACATGACTACATGGATTTTTACGAGCGCGCCTTTCTTGCAGGACCTCCCTTACGTGCATCATCAGGTTAACATCGCGAAGTGCAAGTGTCTTAAATATTGCCTTCTCTGATGACGATTTTTGTTTTTGAAATCCCCCTGTTAATACTTTTTTAACTTGAATATACAAGGTGTGAATATAAACAAAGAAATTTTATTATTGTTCTGTGGGAAATATAAATAAATAATATAAAAATGGATTAAAATCTATAACAGTATTTTTAATTAAATTTTAAATAATTAAACTAACTATGAATACCACAGGTTATAACAAATTTACGCATTATCAACAATAACAAAAGTTCTGGTATGTAAAATTACATACTTTTTTAATATTAAAATTAAATATTTTATATTGCATTAAGATTCAAATGACAGTCGAAATTACCACGTGAGCTTGAGTAACATTTTCATTTCGGTTTTTTTTCTTATTTTGGTTCTCACGTACGCTTAATGGGCAATGGAAGGGGGTGTAAAATGCATTTTGTGCAGAGATTTATATTTTTAATGCCCTCTACTTTTGAACTGCTTTATAAAACTTAAAATCGATTTCTATATTATTTTAATCTCTGCGTACTTTGACGAGATAAGTCTTTAACTTTTTTTTTATAGGTTTGATGTTATATTCAATTACCATTTAAACTTCCGAGTTTATTTTCTCTGATAATAAAAAAGTTCTCTGTAAATTTCTTGATAATTAAGTTAAGTTTCTCACTTGAATTGTTTTTATGTTTATTCAGTTAGTAAAAACACCAGCTCGCAATTAAAGAAAAATGAGAAAAAAAAATTATCACCAAACTTGTTCCCGCATTCGTGACTTCATAAAATCCAATCCAAGTTCACAAAATGCCAAGCTCAGACTTGTTGAGACGTGTCTCATTATGCTGTCGTCTGCTGTCACTGCCTCTTTTGACAAGAATTTTGTACCGCAATGAAAACATAATCATGGAAATATTTTTATATTTCAATTTACAACATAATGAAATTTCATATAGCTTTTTTTTTTATAAAAATCTTTTTGACATTTAATTGAACTTTTAACCTTTTCAAGCCGTCTTTTCTTTGGTGAAAAAATTGTACTTGCTATCACATTGGCCCATGCATACGTTCACAAAAATGTTTCTAAATAAAAGAGAGGATAATGTTACTGAATTATGAATATGTTACGGGGCAGTGTAGCCTCGTATGAGAAAAGTTGCGAGTTCGAATCCAGGTCTAATGGGTGAGATATTTTTCACCACTTTTCCAGGTTTTGGAAAAGTACCCTCCATTCGGGAAGTACACCTGATTTCCTTGGTTTCCTGTAGCTAATTTGTAAGTTTGAATTAGATCATGATGGCTCATATTCGTATAAGTTTGTTTCATAATAATACTGTTGTTGAGTTTGAATGCCTACGTCATTAGTAGAATATGTTATGGTAAGTTATAAACATGGTAAAATAAAGTTATAAAACTATCTAATAATCTGTAATGTATAATAGAAATGGAACACAGTCGTAGAAAGATACCACAAACCACAATGAATGTAATCAAAAGTAACATAAAAAGTATTGAATAAAATATGAGCTTCTCGATCGAGTGGTGTCAGACGTATATCTCGTAACGAGACACATGGAAGCTTCTTACGATCTCTCATGTCTGCGGTCCGAGCAAGTTACTTCCGTCATGTTGGCCGTACTGACGGCTCGCGGCGGCCTGCTGAGTGGCAGACAGAGAAATCGTATATAAGAAGTTTAGAGGAAGCGATTGAGAAATATATTTTTATATTCACTTCAACCATCTAACAGACTATCTTAAGGTGGATTTTTATGAGTGACAAAGGCGATGCGACACGATTTTGACGTAAAAGCTGTGAAATCCTATGTGGCGAGTGAATTTGCCGAGTACAGCGTTTAATTATGATAATATATATTTTTTTTTTAAGCACCAATTACATCAGCAATGCGCATTATTCGCGTCGCGTCGCATCGCAGGCTAGAAATTGCTCATGTAAATACACAATACACCTTTAAAGTTTAAAGTGATGGAATTCTAGACGTAAATAGGCAGTTAAGTGAAGTCAATTTTATTTTAATTTGCCGCTATCAGTAGCTGAAATTGAATGCTTTCTGGCCTTCTTGTTCCTATTTTGAGTTTGAAAATTTTGTAAACAAGTCAGTATGTACTTTAATACTTTTATAAATTACAAATCTCTCATTCAAAATTTCAAATTTGAAATATGAATAGGAATTAACGATTGCTGGGAACGGAAATCTCGACCAATAAGATATTTCGAAATCTCCGTTCCGGACAACAGAAACCTTTCACTTTCGAGTATTTTCAGTGAGAGTATTATTATTTTATTTTTTTACTCCATTTGAAGTTCCCTGCTTTTGAAAAACAATGCAATCATATTAGATACATAATATATTTTTAAAAAAAGGTTGTTTATTCAGAAAAAAACAGACAAATTATGACACTTTACAAAAAGAATATAACACCCCATGATGAGTTTGGAAAACTCGGTAACTCTTTAATTAACTCGTTAATATTAAAATTCATTAATTTTTCAAGAGTAATTGCTAAAATTACAAACTTATTTAACATATACGTGTTACAATTTTGCAATTTTCAAAGAATAAAATATATTATTTAAAAAATATATACTGTATATTATTAACATTTCTAACTGTGGATTTCCAAAGTTCCTTCATTCAGTCAGTATTTGGTTATGACACATCCTAGTTCCAGTTCCATACTCCAATGTGTATGGGAGTTGCATCATTATTCCACCACAATTTTCAAACTGTGCAGGTGCATACCTTGAAAATAAAAATCCCAAAGTTCAGTTCGGTTTTCTTAATTGACGTAAGACTGCAGCTTTAGTGCAGGCGAGCGGCTCAAATCATCAATTACCCAGAAGGCACCGCGAGACCAATTTCGTCAACTGAACGGATCAGTTGGATTGTAAAAAGCTAACAATAGACTGAACGTCCTTCTTAAGTGCTCTCTTGTCTTTATTGAACAAAAAAAAAAAAAAATAGCAAAGTTTACTTTAAAAAAATAACAAGTAAATGGCTTCACACGAATAAAGTTTTTCTCTTTGTCTCGTAGACCAATTTCTATTTTCATTGGATTACCACCTTCCTACCTCTATGTACATCTCAAAACACCTACAGAATTAATCCATATGTTGATGTTATCAAAATAAAACTATTTGACTCCAAGCGTCATATTTAGATAAGAAGCTGATAAAAATAGCTCTTACGGGCGCGATTCGCGAAGCAGCTAGCCAGGTTTCTAACCACGTTTAGCTTAACCACGTTTAACTAGGGTGGTTTAACACGTAAAACAGGTATAGTTAAACGTGGTTAGAAACCTGGCTAACTGCTTCATGAATCGCACCCTATATATTATGTTCATGTCAAAACGCATAATATTGTGTATATATTATACTTTTATAACAATCAACGTGCTTTTGAAAAAAATTAGTTTTGGGAAAATATTAAAAGAGCACTTGATCAAAAGAGTTAGAATCACATGATCTCCAAAGATACAAGGATTATAATGAGAGTGGAGTATGTTCAGGCTTTTCATGATGTCTAATATAGAATATCTACTATCTATATAAACGTATAATATTAGGAATTATTCACGAAGGAGCTATCATGTCCTTCCGTTAGTAGCGTCCAATTATATACACAGTATTTTTATATAGAAGTATTTTTTAAAATTAATTACATAACATTAATTTTGATGTCATTTTTTTTTCTTATATATTTTTTTACATGTGTATAATTTGAAAACATTTATTTATATGGCACAGTTTTATACAATATTATTATTATAGTTACATACTTATATGATTAAAGTGTCATCTAAAAGGAGAAAGAATGTAATAAATCTTCAAACCCATAAGCATAAACTTCATAAAAATATCCAACTTTTGAATTTCTTGTGTCATTTAACAAAAGTTGTAGTTTATTTTTCATACGTGTTGCTACATTTTTTTACGTCTACAAATTTATTATTTTTGTGTCTCCCATATACACCTCAAGCAGCTGTTTTTAAAAAAAAAACTTTATTACTTGTTTTATTCAAGGCACGAAAGTAATACAATATTTTAACACCTGCCGTATCTTCTTGTATGTAACTAAAAGTTAAGAAGAATTTTATACGTTATACGACACAATAAATTTACCAGACAAAAGTTTTTCTTAAGTTGTGCAGGAATGCACTCGGTGCACGAGGAGGTTTTTCTGTTACTTCTTGCAACTTGTCTCAACTCATCGTTTGTCACCGAGAAAGCTCGCGAGAGGTGTCACCAAGAGACTTTCAGGACGATTTATGAGCAAAACTTTTTGCACAAGATATCATTCAAACTACTTTTTATACTTGAAATAATATTTTTAATGTTTCCAAAACACAAAACTTGAATTTAAATTATTTTATTTAAAATATTTATATGGAGGTTATATTTGACTGCGTTTATTTCTAGTATTTCATAATATTTAATAACGAAGCTAATTCAGAGCACAGGTATTGTTGCTGAAAACTAATTTATTAAGAAATATTAAAAACAAATAGCAAAATTACTTTAGTACAAAATCAGCCTTCATTAGGGAAACTGCCATGTAGAATTTCCAAGTATTTCAAGCATATCCTCTTTATTATTATTTTAAATATTTTAATTTGAATGATTTAATTCTGTTTATATTTCATTTAACTTTAAATTTTATATTTTCTTCTTTCGAAGTATTAAAAACGAAAATATACCCTGTGTAAATAATACAGTCGCATTTTAATATATAACGAATAATAAATCTTTAATATTTCCATATAAAGATATTATCACTGTATACATTAACAATAAAGATATTTACATTGAAATCCTTCGTTACATTTGACTCAGTTACATTTTATGAGGGACACCCTACAGTAGTTGATTGCCCCACCCACACACACACGTCCAGCGTGCTAGCTCCATTACCATGCTATTGTCAGAGTCATCGCG
Organism: Siphlonurus alternatus; assembly: GCA_949825025.1. Classification (NCBI taxonomy): domain Eukaryota; kingdom Metazoa; phylum Arthropoda; class Insecta; order Ephemeroptera; family Siphlonuridae; genus Siphlonurus; species Siphlonurus alternatus. The sequence goes on from OX463779.1 coordinate 40,517,488, forward strand.
CTCAGTTAAACCTACACTAAGCCTATGTTTACTAAAAATAAAATTCAACTCATGTGTGTTTAGCCATTGTCACTGGGCTGCTTTACTGAATCATTTAAACCATTTCACTCCCATGCATGTCCTACAGAATAATGTTTTATTTAATTAAAATAAACATGAATTACATACAGTTTTTTTTTTTTTTTTTTTAAAAATATGCTGGTTTAACTTGTTTTACATTATACAGATAAATCTAAAATGTAATTTCTATGCATTGTCACGTTTATTATTTAAAAAAAAAATATTGCTCATAGTAAATTATTATTGTTTTGAATGAAAATTGCGTTAAAAATTTTAATATTAAATTTTATGAATCTTCAAAATGAAAAACGTTTTAAATCAGAAATAAATCTATCAAAAATTCAATAAGTTATTACATTTTACCCCTTATCATCATTACTTTTTTTTTAACATATAAAAAAAATTATAATAATAAATTTGACGCAAAATTTTTATAGCGCCTGTCAAAATGTTTGTTTATGCAACCCGTAATTCAGATGTGTCAAAAGTGTTGCCTATCTTGTCAGGCGCTACGCAACGCAAAATACTACACGTGTATTATAATATATTTGTGCGGCAAGAGAGCAGGTTATCCAGCCCTCAGCAGAAACGCATGCATCAACCTCCATTCTCATGAAACCTCTGGGGATCCCCTACAGTACAATCATGAATTTTGCTCTTTTTTAAACCACAGTAAAAATGAGAGAAATAAATCACATACTTCTACACACAAAATAGTTAAATTTAGTATATTACTTTTATAATAACAAATCAATAATTTAGTTACAAATACATAATGTTTTACCCCCAAGTTTTGTCTTATACAGAAGTGTGAATGTGTTATAAGGGAACGAAGATAAAGTATATATAGGGGAAGGAAGAAGTTTTCTTGGCGTCAGTTTTGTGGCTTGCAAAGCCGTGTTAAGATTGTAATTAGGGGAGATTAATCCAGCAGACTTACATGCAGCGATATTACCAAGTTCGTACAAGTTACACGAGTTCTCAAAAAGCACTGACTTTATGTCCTTTGCATTTTGTACTTGAATATAATTAAATGTATAGTTGTCACCTCGAAAAAATTCTCCTAGCAGTCTTGTTAATCACCATGCCCCGTAAGGATAATACAGCAGGGCATGGTGATTAACAAGGCTGAAAGTTAGAAATTTTCTAAGGCGACGAGTGAACATTGGATTAAATGACATCATCTATATTCGTGAAAACAATAAATAATAATAAGTATTTATTTATACTCTATAGAGTTTTTAGCATTTGTTTATATCTTCGTATATTGTGGCTGTTATGCAAACAGTCATAATTATAAATAATTATGTGGGTTTAAGATATTTCCGTATATATGAATATATTGTATAACATAAGAAAACTGCAGTTCATGAGCATACACTTCTTATCAAACATGGAAATTTAATCTTATGGATATTACTGTTTTATCTAGAAAATTGCCTGTTTGTAATAAGACACGACGGATGTCTCACACAGTCTTTTGGATTGTACACTCTTCGCCTCTGAAAAGTTCCCTTCTGCAGCTTTGTTAATCATGACCATGCCATGTGTTATCCTTACCGGACATGGTAATTAACAAGGCTGCAGAAGGAAACTTTTCAGAGACGAAGAGTGTATCAAAAAGTTGCATTATATTCATAAGAAGTACATCTTCAACAGCCTTTTTTTATTATTATTATTGTATATCTTGGAATGTTATTTCTTAGACTTAAAAGGGTTTAAAGACATCAAGTGGGGGTGCATCAACCCCAATATATTTTAGAATGTTTTAGGGGTACGTTCCCCTCCCTCTACGTAGATCCAACAATGGGTACATTTTCAGGTGGATGTTTTGATATAAGGTTGCAGACTGATATTTATTGACAGCTTGAATCATTGAGCCGCGCTGTCAAGTCAGCTGTAGTTTCTCGTGAGACAGACGTTAAGCCTCGAGGTTCGAACAAGTAACAAAAAGATCGAACAAGTATTACACTGTCAACATTATTGTTAGCCAATGCTAGCAGTATTCTTTTAAAGCCTGTTTAGATGATTCATTATTAATAATTAAATTTGTAATACAACCGTCGAATAAATTCAACTTTAACAAATGAATATTATACCAACAAATCGTAAACATTGATTTAAAAAATAATAATAAAAATAAAATTTCATATTTACAAAATGAAAAACATTTTCCATATTACGGTTTGTTTTAAATTCACTTCGGCTATGAAATATTAAGCTTATATTGTAATAAAGGATTTGAACATCAGTATTATACTTTTCAAAAGACAACTTTAAAGTTTACATGCTTTGTTTCTTCTATAGATATACTGACGTATAATACATAGCCCAATGGTCTTCCCCCTACCCTAAACGAAAAGCTACCATGGAATAAAGAAAGGCAATCTTGATCCCCTATAGCTTGTGCCTGCATACTACTCTCTCGTCTCTCTCTCTCTCTCTCTCTCTCTCTCTCTCTCTCTCTCTCTCTCTCTCTCTCTCTCTCTCTCTCTCTCTCTCTCTCTCTCTCTCTCTCTCTCTAACTTTCTTTCTCTGATCGTTTCACAAAATACTTGGAGTTGCTCGCGCCCAACTTGCTCCATTTATTCCACTGTGCGCCTTTCTTCTTTATCCTCCTCCCAGCAGCGCGAGGTCCTTCCTCTTTTGTTTTTAGCCCGCGGGTATTTGAAGACAATCGCATTTCAACAACGACTCTTTTACGATCACGTAATACTTGAATAATATTATCAATTTTATATGACACAGAGATAATAAAATCATACTTCAAGTATAATATTATATAGTAGCAATTTTCTCAACTGTAATAAAATTAAGTTATTTTATATTACCATGGCTTTACTACATGTTATATTATTTTCATATCGTTATAAAGTATGAACATTTTATATATAAGTTGTAATTACAATATTATTAATGAAAAATGTAACTTGATTTTCATAGTCTTTAAAATTTCATGAATAATTTTAAATAAGTTATTAAAACTTAATTGGTTAAAAGTTAACATGCAGAGAATATGTACAAAGTATAAAATTGTATAATTTTATGAAAGTAACAATACAAAAACAATGCACTTTTTTTAATTTAATTTAAATTGCTTTATATATTTTAATTTAAAATTAATATTCTTACAACTTTTATATAACGATAATGAACCTATGTAGCAACTAACCAATCAAATGAGTTTTTATACCGCAACGTATTAATATAATATATATTGATGTCACAAGCAACATTGCGGCAAAATAAAACGTCCAAAAGTAAACCTTCCTCTATATACTCTGTGGTTTTCGTCGTGTTTGTAACGTCTTCAGACTTCTTCAGTCATTGGTGTGTTGATTGTAACGGGGAATTTCACTGGCCGAGCTGAGCCGAAGGACACCCGAGCATTTCCTATGAAAACCAAGTTAAATATGAACCTTAGTATAACACGTCCAGTTTCAGACGTGCCAAGTTACATGTCAACACGTCACATTCCTCGCTGGTCGCTCGTTATTCACGTGCTTCTAATGCCCCCCCCCCCCCCTCAGACCACGACACTCTTTGCACGTACCTCCCGGGGCGCCACCTCCTTGGCGCCACCCCTAGACTAACACTGGTGCGAAATAATGAGCAGCAGTCACACACTGCCTCCAGCTTGCCTTGCCGACACTCTTGTATACCACAGCGTGACATGCAGCTATGTATACACAATAAACGTAAGAACCAAGTATTGAAATTGTACGTACCAGGTCTTGACGTGAATATAATTAAGACCAAGTCAATTCAGATTTAATTCAAAAAGTAAACGTTTTAAATAATTTTTTAACATTGAGGTGGGATGGGAAATTTATAGTTATGTATAAAGAAAGGTGGAAAAAATATTAAATTTATAGTCGCAGTTATAAAAGTACAGAAAAATATTTACTTTATAGTTTGTTTTCATAAAATAATATCACCCAATCAATGTTGTAATCCATGGCACTATTTCATGTCACGTGAATGTTTACTCGTTCTCTTCCCTATATTTAATAAAAATTCGTTATTACGCAACTTGTTGTTAGGTAAAACTCGATTTTGAGTAAAGGAGATCTCGGTCTTGTCAAAAATAATTAGCATTGCGTATAGGAAAAACTGGATATAAGATAATACTCGATATAAGTTAAAACTATTTCCTGAGTCTCTTTTGACTTAACGTAGTATCAAGTTTTTACTTGCACATAAACATTATAATCTGGCCAATTTGAAGTGAAGGAGCAAGTAGAACAACACCTAAAACCCCACCCTGTCCACTGTTTTTCCTAATAAATATCATCATTGAGAAGTCCGATTTAAGCAAGCTCGAAAAGGGTTTTTGCACTAGGTTCGTATATATATTAATTATTTACATCAAAATGTTTCCTTTGATACAAGAAGACTCGTGAACTACAACGATAATAATTACCATCGTGACGTCACGTTGTCTGAGGTTTAACTGCTCACGCAAAGAGCGTACCTGCCTCCACAACAACAAACAAGACGCCCCCTGCAGGCCGCAACCTGCACGCCGCTGGGAGCAACGTTCGCGGGAGATGCTGCAGATATCTGACCGCTTTAATTACGACCGTCTGTGGAGTTCAAAAACATAAATATATAATTAAAAATATATATAGATTTACTTAGCAAGGTACATAATTTTTTAAGCTGGTATTACATGGTAAAATATATACTTTTTTTTATTGCATATATAAATTTTTAACTTGCCAGAAAATTTCAACGATCTCCATAAAAATAAGTCTAGTTGAGATTTCTTTTTATGAAAAATATTAAAAAAAAAAATCATAAACTTTCCATTGTGCAATAATGCCATGTAATAGCTATGTAGGAACGAAATATATCTTACAATATTATGCAAATTTTACTTAATATTAAGGGATAATATTATATACCATCAGAAAAAATTGGGCCCATAAGCGTATAAACTGTATTTCTAGTTTCTACTCTTTCTATAATATAAAAAAACATAAATATGAGATTTTTGAACTGCACATACCATTCACCAGTATTACATACTTAAATAGTGTGTATAGTACTTTAATGGTATACCACTTAAGTTATATTTATTAGTGACGAAGTATGCCTGGACTCATCAACTTAAAATTTAAATTCAGATAGATGTCAAGCTATAAAGGTTTACCTTAAGGGAAAGAGAACACCGATCAGCTGTTTTTTTAGTTCCATTTATATAACATGTAAACCTTAGCAGACACACAAAAATTCTGAAATTTTTTGAGGGACAGATTTTAGTACCTAAAAGCCACAGAAAAAATTTCAAAACAATTATTCGAGACGATTTTTTATTATTAAGTTTTTAGTTTGGTTCTCCAAGAGAAAGCCCTATGCTGAAAAGAATAAAAATTATATTTTAAAAAAAAAAATCATGCCGAATATAATTATAATTGTTTTGAAATTTTTTTCTGTGGCTTATAGGTACTTAAATCTGTCTCTCAAAAAATTTCAGAATGTTTGTGTGTCTGCTAAGGTTTACATGATAATCAAATGTAACTAAAAAAACAGCTGATCGGTGTTCTCTTTCCCTTAACATAAAATTATATATTTTTGTTAAATATGTATGGAAATGGAATGGATAATCAGAAAAAAATGGAAACGAGTTAAAAAACAAAACAAACAAAAAAACGGTAAAGTGTGCGTATTGGTGAATGCAAATATTACGTGCATAAAAAAAAATGTAACCTATTTAATTGATATAAAACTGTTGAGTTGTTATAATAAACTATAGCTATTATTTCTCGCTATATACTCGTTTGACTGAACTCAATAGCACTGCATACGATTATATAGTATGTATATTATATTATATTTGTACTTTTATTATAATAAGAAAATACTGACAGTGAACATAAAAATAAAATATTGTGGAATAATATTAATTCATAAGCCCCATGCAAATACCTACTGTCTCGTGAATAATAAACGTTTCTTTTTTCTCTCTCTTCCACCAAAAATTTTTACATTATTTAAAAGTAACACCCGTGAGACTTGAAATTATTCAAAATTATATTAGAGTTTATTTTTATTATAGATAGAATGAAATACAAATAAAAAAAATATTTAAAGAATGTTTTACATCTTAAAAACACACGTTTAAATTATACAAACTTTTTAACAACTCAGGTGGAGTTAGCAAAGGAAATTTTTAACTAAAATATGCGAAGAATATTTTTCTTTTTTTATACTTACAAAAGTTCTTTAAAAAACATCTCACTGCGAAAGTTCAATGCAAACGCTCTTCACTTTTTTTTTGTTTTTTCATTCTTCTTTTTTTTTTTTCTTGACAAACATTGAAGAGACCCTTAAGAAGTAAAGGGGTCTAGCTCACTGCTACCAGGATTGGGTCCTGACTTACTCAAGGGTACTTACCTAACTGTGAGGAACAGAACTTGAACGAGTGAGAACAAATCTTAAATTAATTTGCATTCTCATCTCACTTTCTTCAAAAAATATTATCTTTTAAGTATACAAGATTTTTTGTTTAAATAATAATTATTCACTATTTTTACATGGAAAGAATCTCTATATAATGATACTATAATATTCTCAAGCTTCTTTATTTTCACCTCTTTTTTTTATGGAAGTAATATCAGTCAGCTGGGCTAAGCTCTCGTGTACATAAGACCTCCACCTCTCACCTTCCTTTAAAGCAAGATCATATTTACAATGAGATAAGTTTTGACTTAAGTAGTAACTTAGTTTTAGTCTATTTTATGACGTATAAACGTAACATTTGTATCTAGATCATCAAGAAACTTGTCAAAACGTGTATTAATATGACAGTAATAATTACATAAAGTATTTTGTATGACATGTTTCTTAAGTTACTTAGTAAAGGCTGAAAGTAGTGGCGGCTTCGTCTCTTACAAGTTGGCTGCTGGGCTACACACACAAAGTCGCTACCACCAAAGAGAGGTGTCGGGCAAATCCGAATTTATGTTCCAGAGTAGACCAAGTTACTGCAGCATGGTAGGGAAGCTCAAGACCTGCTGGCTTTAAGAGAAAGACAGCTGGACCGCTTGGCTGTATATATACTGGACTATACAGGCAGGATCATGGAATTTGAACCGTACCAAAACTTCTTTATGTGTTGTGGCTCCAGCGAGTGTGCGTAACCTGGAAAAAAATTATAAGGGTTTTTCACCTTTAAAGGTGGATGTGGACCTATATTGAGCAAGGCTTGGTGGCGCACTTGCAATAAAACTGTATGGTAGCCATGTTGGTGTCAAAAAATTGTTTCTCCGCAGCGATGCAATCCAGCCGCGTTTTTTATTTTTATTATTATTATTATTTTTACTTGCTAACATGGCTGCCATACGGTTTTACTACAAGTGCGCATTTCTCGTTTAACATCATCCCATGTGGAAACCACCTTCAAGGGGGTTGTTTTTCCCTTATACCGGACTAATTTGATGTGGGATTAAAACCTCTACAACCCCACTCACCCTCTTGTCACTCTTGTAATACGCCATTGTGGATCCAGCCATATATACGTATAAAAATATGACCAGCAAATCAAGTATAACAAAGCAGCAAGTAGTAATGTTTAATTTATTAATCAAGCTAAGATTATAATGAATTAGAGAAACTGTAGCAAGTTCAATTAAAATCGATTGATAAAATTTCCACCCTTTTTTTAAATTGCTTGTGTTTTGTAATGTTATTTTCTTTGTTGAAATTTTAAATTATAATGTTTTATATATAATTTCTATAAAAATAAAGTAATTATAATTTTACACTATTGGTTAATTAATTTAAGATAAAAATATCCTTTCAAAAATATTTTCACAGGCAAACGCCTACAGAAAGGAAATGTACTAAATTTGTAGCATCCTATAAGTAATTAAAACAGACAAAGGTATATATTTATACTGCATGGAACTACTCCAGTGAGAGAAGGGCGGAAACCGTAATTTGTTGCCATATTCCCGGCTGTCGTGAATGGACAAATTAAATATATATATAGGTCGTGTGATTGCTGGCGGGACTACCCTCAATTTGAGCAAGCTGTTTTGCAGGTATATCATATCGATTGTGAGTTATGGGCTCGCAACATCTCTGCAGAGCAGGTGTATCGTGTAACATTTTGCTGACTGAATTCACCGCAAATTCTGTCTCAATTCTATAGAGCCATTAAATATTACAATTTCTTAACTCGTATAAATATTATAGTAGACTGTACATTTTGATAGTTATAATTAATTCATAATTTTTATATTGTATTCCAATAGACAATAATGGTTGCATTTTTTTATTTCATGATTAGAAAATTTACATTAAATTAAGCTTTTCTGAATTTTTTCAGATTTTTTGGAGTGCGGGAACTAATTTTAAAAAAATATTTAAAATGTCTGAATTTGGGTGGTACACCTGATGGGACAACCGTGACGTCATCGACAGCCAATCACAGAAGCCGTGACATCATCAACAGCCAATCACAGCACGACAAATGACGTCACGGTTGTCCCATCAGGTGTACCACCCAAATTCAGGTATTTTAAATATTTTTTTAAAATTAGTTCCCGCACTCCAAAAAATCCGAAAAAATTCAGAAAAGCATAATTTTAGGTATATTTTCTAATTATGAAATAAAAAAATGCAACCATTATTGTCTATTGTTCATAACAATGTAAGCAGGTGAAATGAATTTCAACATTATGTTCAAATGTTGATCATGCGACATCAAACACATGCACAAAGCAGAAAACATCATTATTTAGATTATTTAAAAATTAATAAAAATATACATTTTTGGGCAATTTTATTGATGACATACTGTCAAAAACATTTCAAGCAATCACAAAATTTAATAACAAATTAATGTTAATTTATAAATACTTATTTTAATTTTAAAAGGATGTAGTGCAATGAATAATAAGTTTTACAAAATTTTATTAAATTATTTTAAATTATTTAGAACTATATACTACTATTCGAATACATGACCTCTCTTTCTCTCTCTCACTAAATAATTATAATATATGCATGCAAAACATTTAATTGAAAATTAATTAAAAAAAATTCAACAGGAAATGTTTACGATTATGATCCGCCTCTGTTTTCCTGCTGCAGTAATTGCTATAATAATACTAATATCCTGGCTTTAATGAACCTTGCACCAGTTTATATAAATACAGATAAATGTATCTCAGTATTATTTTATATTTTGTAATGTTCCATATATTATTAAATTACAACATAAATTAAATTGAACAATATGGTGCACATATGGACATTATGTAACTCATTCAATGTACATAAGTAATGCATGTATAGTTTTTTTTTACTGTATACAATTTACAATTGTAATCGTTTTAAGTATACCGACAATATAAAATCCAATTATATTTTATCTTGAAATAAAAAAAAAGTTGATATATAGAATGTTATAGTTTTATAACATATAAAAAGTATCAAATATATTTGAAAGTTTATAAAAATGTTTTGCGGCTATATAAGAGAAAAGTGTGTCCATATTTGGATCACGTTGTTGCAAGTTTAAAACACCTGCTGCTGCTGCATGGCTTCGATTTCACTCGAGTCCCATAAAAAAAAAAAAAAAAAAAAATCGTGTGTTTCATTAGTAAAGAATCTTCCTTTTTCCAAGAGTTGAGACCGGTTGAGGATTTTCAAACTGCTTGCATGGTATGCTGCAAGTAAGGACCATTCACATGGTAATTAGGCATCACATGTCTTTTTTATTTATTTTATATATTCTATAACGTAAACAACCTAAAAGAATTTCAATGGAATTTTTTTTTATTCATATTTCTCTCCAGATTGAATAAATTAATAAAAACAAAATTTAAATACAATATTATAATTCATTACAATCATATCATTAATAATTTTTCTTTTGATGCAATAAAATAAGTAGTCACGGTTAAGAAAAATATATAATATAGTACCTTGTTCTAAAATTCTATATAAATTTTAATTTTAACTTTTATTAAGTCATCAACAGAAACATTAAATAATATTTATTTCAGCGTAGGAAATTACATTACATATATGATACATGTGCTAGCTAATATATACGTGATATAGATAAGAAAGTTGTCATGCATGATCTCTCGTAGCAAATCGCGACCCGAGCTCTCCCGCTGTCTTTCGACCGTATTGCAGAGTGAACTCAGCAGCTCCTTGTTGGACCATAACTCAACGAACCGCCTTGTTATGCATAGCTGATGAGGGACCCCTGGACCGTCTCGCAGCACTAACACGATGACGATGTGAGGACGATCGTATATACAGTCCAAGTAACAACCAGTCAACTCGATTTAATGTAATTTAAATTTAAATGGAAAAAAATAGTGAGAATTTGCATTAAATATTATATATATAATATATTTCTTTTTTTGTAAATCTTCGTCTGGATTTTCTGGAAAGCTTTAATATAAAATGTCACTTTGTAATTCTTCGAAAGCCTTAATTAAAACACTTGGTAATGTAATTTATTTTAGAGAGGTAATTAAGGTCTTTTATGAAAAAGTCACAACTTGAAAAAAATGTTTACGAAGAATTCGGAATTTACCACTTGATATAAGATTTTGGAAAAAAATATCAAATTCAAATTTTTATTTCGATCGTTGGCTTTACAGCAAAAAATAGTTTTAAATTGAAAAGTTACTATTTGAAATAATAAATAATAACTCAAGAGTCACGAAGGAAATAAATCAAATAAACCAGGTTTCTCACTTACAATAGTTATCTTCATCCTAATTAAATGACATTAACCGTTGTTAGTAAGAAACTTGCATGGTTAATTTTCTATAGATAGCTCTTTCGAGTCGCACTCAATAAATCTTTTATATATCTGTTTAAAGTCTTCCGGAGAAAAATATATTTACCAATTACTTTGATATAATTTGAATTAGCATAATATACTAGTTAGGCCCATAAGTTCAATCACTCGATCAAAAAGAGGTCAACTAAACGAAAAAAATGTAACAATTCATTCAATTTTTAACACATATCATTCTAAAAATATATTATATTATTATATCTTTATTATTATGTAAATATTTCAAAACGTTTATCTTTATAATATTTATTTTCGATAACAGTCTATATTATACAGTTCTCTACACACACATAGTATATTTTTTAAGTAAATATAATGTGATACAAACATAAAATAAACAAACTTGCCATTATTTATAAAAATAAACATGTTGCTTTATTTTTTACTTAAAAAAATGTATAAAAAAATAAATCTCATACATCCCCATTCAGTTTTTTTTTACAACAAAATATTCATAAAAAAAAATGGTTTACAAAAAGAGTATTAAAATATATATTTTTTTAAATTGTCCTAAATTTTTCATTGTGTTTTTCAATGGCGTTCATGTACACCTGTTCGACCATAGATTGTATGTCTTTATAATGTAATATTCATGAGGTTGTATATTATTACAACAATAGCTTTATAAGTCTCTGCTTGTTGTGGTGTAATGACAAAATTTCATTACCGGTTGTATATAAATGATGGCTTGTCTAATAATGTATAACAAACCCCCCTGAGATTATGTGCATGGAGAAAAGCAGGCATGACAACCGTCACGGTGGTTTATAGTAAATGTTTTTTGGAGAAAAGGCCTTGTTCCAATCCTCCAGGACACACTATATAATATGAGAGAGAGATTATTATATAATATATAACACTGAGAGCTATAAGCAATATACAACAGTTTGTATACAAGATAATGAAATTATCATTAATTATTTTTTTTCTAACGTATATCTATGTAGAAAACAATTTCATTAAGCCATAGACGTTAGTGTGTATGGAAAATAAAGCAAGTGACTCTTTGCTTCAGGCTATAGCAGATTATAATAGCAGAGAGAGAATTAAGGTGGGAGGAGGGAAAGGATTAGTGCCAGAGCAATGTGCGCCCATAAACTCACGGAGTGTATATATAGCAAGCGTTATTATGAGAGTTTCATTGATCGAAAATATATCTCTCTCCGTCCTCAATATATTAATAATTACAATGTATACATATATTTATATATAATTTATACTTCCGTAAATCAACCTCAATAATTTATAATTGTTTTCATGCAATTATATTTTTGTTAACCCCAATTATAAATAATTTACATTCATGATATATGATTTTATTATCTCTGATCAATAAAATGATTAAAAAGCTAAATAAATAAAAAAAAAAAAAAAAAAAAAAAAAGAGGGCAAACTGCAACGTTTTGTGAACAGTATTAACACGTTATATTGCTGGCCGCGTATCTAAGCCAATTAAAAGCAATGATTTGTTTACATTTACAAGAATGTTGGGGTCGTTAAAAATTAACATGAAACTTTTTTGTGCCTGTCTAGCCATTGGAATGTCCGATATTTCAAAATAACCCATAGGAATTGTGTCTGCATGTATATGTACTGTACATACCAAGGTATACTGTAATTTGAATAATTCTGATGAAAACAAAATGATCAATAATTCAATTATAAAGGAATTAACAAAAAAAGTAAATAAATTATGCAACAGACAGTAGCGAAATTAATTATTTTACAAATTATTTACAAAAAAGTAGCTAATTATTTTCTAGTCCCCCTGAAGATGCTAATAATGAAAAAGCAATCAAGCTACTCTGTTGCGTAGTTTACGTCAGGGGTAATAAATTTTAAACAAAGAGTTAAAATTTATAAATTGAATATGATATAATATAGTGAAGACATTTTGGTGCCTGCTGAATTATTATTTATAAATGCAACTAATTATATTTTTTTACTAACAAAATTGACTTTCATAATTAATTTAATTTGTATTAATTATTCAAATTTGTTAATTTTTAAAAACACAATATTAAATTAAAATACTTTTTTATGTAAATATTATATATGATTATTTTATATTTTATTTTATTAGCTTTTCTGACACTTTCCATGCATTTTCTACTGATTTTGATCGGATATATCTATCAGAACAAGTGTACAGTTAACTGACAATACAGACACCTTGAAAAACAAAATTAGGGTGTCTTAAGGTTCGGGGGGGAAGGGGGTTGAATTGGATGAGAAAAAGACAGACCCCCTCATTTAACCCCCACCATCACCCTTTTGAAAAAGCCTTCTCCTCCTACTCTACTATTAACTAACTACAACTAATTATGTTAACATTATGATTTTAAATTAGTCTTTTATCAAATGTCTCATGGCTTAATGTATGTCAATAATCGAAGACGAAATATTTATTTTAAAATTTGACGAGCATATATGATACTTTCGACCATGGATAAACTGCGCACCGTCCTACTCTGACACCCCCTGGTGGTGCAATGACGTGGCGCCTACTTGTGTGTGTGGGGCCCAGCTGGATCGGTGCGAGAACACGACTCTTAGATTTGGCCGCTACCGCCAAGGATAGTAGCGTGGAGAGGAAGGCTCCATGTAGTCACATAGTGACGTCAACACGTCGTATTGTATATTAGGAGCACATGATGTTCGTCAACTGCTCTAAACGGTAAGAGCAAAACGCGCTGACGTTATGCCCCTACAAGTAGGTTGCGCTGGTATTGGCGTCATAAAGTTAGTGCGCCCCCTAGTAGTAACTGCTGGAACTACGTGCGTCTGGCGAGGATTGCTGTATATGATTAATATTGTAAAATCATGTAAATGCTCTATCAGTAGCCGCAGCACAATTTTATAGAAATGACAACACCATAATTAGTTGTCAAATACTTTCGGACAAATATAAAAAAATATTTCAACTTCGTAAGTGATTTCTTTCCTATATATTTGATAATTTTTGTGATTCTCCCCATGCTATAGGTATTGCCGTATCCTCGATGCAAAGAGCAAAATTTGCAGACGTCAGCGCCATCTCTTGGTCCTTTATGTCCTCTATAGCATGTAAGCAATATGATTTCTCTCTCTCTCTCTCTCTCCCTCTCTCTGCTTTATTATACATGCAGTACAAAACATTCTTTGCACTAAAAACTTTTGAGAGAATAAGGATCAGTGCACGATTTTATAGGAAAAAATTACATTGAAAGCTCTGTTTCTTCAAGATTTTATAATGATTCGTATCCTTCCCTCCAGATTTTCCAGCGTCCCTTAAATTTGTTCTCCAAAACGTATAAGCTGCTGACTTAATTGGCGAAGAGTTCCGAAAACTGATGAGAATAGTATTTCTTCAATTTGCCGTTCTAAAGCCATCCTCCACAGCTCCATCACCCTTGGCCACTACCTCGGTATACATCTATACTGGTGTGACGAAGCACAAAAACCTGTTTTCCGTCGTAATTACACCACATTTGTCATCGAGAGACTCCTTCACATTCTTCTTAATAGCATTACAAAAAAAAAAAAAAAAAAAAAAAAAAAAATGTAAGAAATTTTTCTTGTAAGGCCACCCAAAAGGGTAAAAAAGTCTTTTCATCTTCTGAGATATATATATATTTTTTTATCTTCCTTTAAAATATTTTTATTATAATCTTCTACTTCATAAGCATTTTATCTTCAGACGGCGGCTATTCTGTCTCAAGAGACTCTGACACAATCTTTCCCCATAACATAAAACCAAAAAGTTTTTTTTTTCTTTCTTATTTTATAACTTGAATTGCGTGCACCAGTGATCAATAAAATAGTCAATAATTAATTCGGAAATTACTTTTCAAATACAGATATTTTTTTGTGATATTAAAATTTATTCTTATATATTTTCTCTCTGCTTTCCAGCTATATGTATAGTAATATATGGAACTGAAATATCTTGGGAATTTTTTTGTGAAACATAAATTATAAACCTCAATTTTTTTGTTTTATTAAAAATACTTCCTGATTCCATTTTTTTTACTTTTTGCGTTCTATCAAGTTTAAATTCTCACAAGTAAATATCAGAGACCTCCGTGTCTTTATTTTGCCATCAGAACGTTGGCCAAGATAATGAAGGTACATCCATGTCACCAGTGTCGCTTATATAGTCGTCCCGGGTTATCGTTGATTTGACGTCACGCGACCGTCTCATTAATATGGTATTACAGAACAGAGGAAAAGGTTCATGACGTCAAATCAACGCCAGCCCGGTACGACTGTAATATTAACATTAACTCTATGGACTATAATGATAATTTGGTAATTTACGTTGCTCCAACCGACAGTGGCGCTACCGTCCAGGAAAACACGGAACCCTCTAAAATTTTGTTCAACTTTGTGGACACGGAAGTCTTTAATGGTCCCTGAGTAAAGATTCGATATTATGTCCATTAATTTTCATAATATAATAATAGAAGACGTAAATCACTAACCAGTATTAATTATATGAAATAATTAAATTGCTCATCGATTAATTTTCTAAGATTTTAGTACGATAAAAATAAATATGATAAACAAATGAACACCAAAATCATTATCTCTTTACAAAATATAAGAAACTGAACTTTCTTGACGATAATTTACACCATTTATTTAAGAAGCTTTCATAATGGTACACACGAAAAAAAAATGAAGATTTTGGAAGTCTTTGGGAAAAATGAATCAAACACTTTGTTCCATTTGACTACATTTACAAGCTTGAATTCTTTAAACCAATAAACAATTATATTATATTCAAAGGTATTTTTTTTGCGACGTATAACCAAACTTTTTTTTTCATTATTTTTTTTTCATTTCCTTAAATTATAATTAAAACGTTCGAACTATTTACAGAACATTACATTAACTGTACTCTATCCACCACAATAACGTACAGATATTACATATACGGTATTATTATCATTATGGTGCACATAACCGTCTCTTGGTGCGTCTGTAGTTCCGGTTGTTGGTTGTCTTTCAAGCGCAGTTCCTCTCGCGCCACGCCTCGCCAGGCCCTCCACATCTCGCATTGCAGACACCCTCGCACGTCTACCTGCCCGCGCCAGCAGGAAGTTGTAAACACAACAACGGCAGGGGAGGCTCTTTCATTCATTCAAGTCGTAGATCACTATCCGTTAGTGTCCACGTAAAAAAAAAGTGGCTTCTCGAACTGTCGACGACTTTTCTTCAATGACTTTTTGTCACATATTTATGTTTTTTTCAAAAGAAAAATGTCCGTGCATAATTTTTTTTACCTGATACTTAAGGGCATTGGGTGTAGCACCGGTAGTTGGCAACACTGACGTATCTTCACCATGTTAATTTTTGATCATTGTTCCTCGGAGTAATTTTTATGCTAGAGCTAAGCTGATTGCTGTAGTATCAAGATAATTAGTAGCCATTATCTAGTATCTAGTTTCTAATTAGTAGAAAAAATACTTTTCTTTAAACCAGGCTTTATTTAGCCAAATTGTGCACTTGGGCTACTAATTATCTTGATACTACAGCAATCAGCTTAGCTCTAGCATAAAAATTACACCGAGGAGCAATGATAAAAAATTAACATGGTGAAGATACGTCAGTGCTGCCAACTACCGGTGCTACACCCAATGCCCTTAAAGCAAAAATATTTAAGAGGGTTGTGTTTTTCTACTAAAATGTTTGTGAAGTAAGATGTTTTCCAGGTAATATTGTAAGAAAAATATAAATTTAAAAGTTTTCTTTTTGAGTAAGATAGGTTACCTTTAACACACTGATACTTCAAAGAGGAAAAATGTAGTTGTAAATAAAAGATAGTCGTTGAATATATTATGCTCTCAATGTAATACCTTTTCATGTAAAAAAAAATTAAATGAAAAAACTAAATATAAAAAAAGTTTAAAAATGTAATTATATTCTGCAGTTCATAAAATGTAGAACGTCTTTTTAATATGAAAATTAATTTAGCAACAAGATAAAAGGAAGCTTTTTTTCACCCCCTTACGTAAATATACAACGGAAGGAAAAGAGGCTTTTAAAAAAATATATTTTAATATCCCCAAAGGAATCTCCTATCATTTTCTTATAAAATTCTAAGAATTTTATGCGGTAATTTTTATATGTTCAACAATCACAAGGAAGGGACGTTTTTCAAAAAAATTTAGTTGGTACAATATTGGATGATATTTGCTTAGTATAAGTATACACCCTCCAAGCCGATATTACATGATACAAATTTGGTTACAAATTTTATGTTTATTGCATTCTATTTTTTCTTCAAGAAAATTAAATTTAATCTCCACACAAACAAAAGGTGTTGAAATTTTCTTGAATAGAAAAATCATAAGAAATTAATTAACAATAAAAAAATGTTATTTTTATATATTATAAAAAAATTGTATCATACAATACCGGCTTTAAAAAACACTAAACTTGCTATATACTAGTGAAGAAATTCGAAAGAGAGAAAGAGAATGAATTTTTCCTGGTACAATATAATTAAAAAAGACGAATTTCCTGTCATAGCACCTCTCAGTCTCGAAAAAAAACACCACTAATATAGCAACGCAACATTTAAAAAGATAATATAAATTGCTTGTATTTGAAAAAGCTTTAGAGATAGTTTTTGAGTTTCGTTATGGAAGATTGATTCCAAGTTATGTTACACCCACGATTTTTATATATAATGATAATCTGCCAACGTGGCTTTGCTCGCTCCTCTAAAAAGCACGGAGAGATCAACGAGCGGGAAGCTTCTCCCAACGGCTTTACCTGACGGAATGTGGATCGAGCTGGCAACACCGTAACGACTTACCTGAGCAGTCCAACAGGTCGCTCGCTGCTGGCAGCCATGCTCTTTGCAGGTTAGTTGCTTTCGCTCCTCCAGTGAACCAACTTGGAATATAACCGTCGTTGTCCGATTTAAAAAAAAATCATATTCAGTGAGCAGGTGCAAGTGTTTAGTGTATCTGAGAGTGTGTTTTAATCACTGCAGTGAGTAAGCAGGTGTTTTTCATATAAAAAGTGATAAAAAGTGTTTTTAATAATTAATTATATTAAATATATTTTAATATAATAATTAAGTGTGTGATAGTTTAACCCGTATTTTTGTTTCCACCACATTCTATTGAGGATTATTCGTCTAACCATCGACATTAACCCACACCGAGAGAACACAGGTAATTGTTAACAACCATAAGATTATAATTTAAAGTTATAAATATAAAATGACGTCACCATAAAAGATAATTTTTGCAACTGCATTATTTTTTAGTTGAAATATTATTCGTTTTAATAATATTTTTATTACAATTCTATTACATTTTTTTAAAGACAATGAAATGAATGTTATTAATTATTTTGATGTCTCTTATGGATCCAGAAAATACAGAATTTTGGGATGCATGGGACCACAAAAAGATATAATATATTACATTAGGAGACGTCTCTATATTCCCCATATGTTAAAAATATAATTTTGAAGATACGTATGATACAACTCTACAGACTAATTATTTTGTCCCCTTTATTTTGAAACTGCTATAATAAATACAAATTAATATGCACATATTATTTAATGATAATTATAATAATATTTTACATAATTTTATATTTAATATTATTCCATAAATTTCAATAAATCCTTCTTAAATTATAATTCTCTACATAATATACCTTTTCATATACTAGAGTGCAGGTATACAATTTATAATCAATATATTTTTCCACCTCAGAACTTTTCTCGTAAATCTAAAGCAGCTCGCGTGAAATGCGCATTACCAAGCATGTGCTGCAATTAGCCTGATGTACATGTTTTGCCCTCCTCCCCTCGCCCTACATGCTGCAATTTACTCTTTTTACAACCAAACGTTCTCATTTGATTATTTCTGGTTGAGAGAACCGCTGAGAAATTACTCGTAATAACCACATGTCAAAACTTCAGAAAATTACTTGACTATTATTTTTACATCTTATAATAAATTTTCTATTGACACAACTATAACATTTATGGCAGTAAATCCTGTAATAAAAATTCTTTTATGTCTACAAAAAATAAAATTTTAAAAAAAGTGATATTTTTGTGTGTGTGTGTATGTGAGTATATACGTAATATAATTTGAATATATAAAAGAGAACAAAAAGAATATTTTATGATATGCTTTGTTACTTTATTCAGCTTAACGAATGCTTATACGATTGTAACACGCTCTCTCAAATAAAAATAAAAAAATTGCATGCTTAGTGAAGCGTTGAGAAAAAAAAATTGCAATGCATGCAATGTTTATTGTATGCCAGTTTCTCTTGTGTATTAACTTTACATGGCCCGAGCAAGGTGGAATGTTTGTATTATATACAGAGACTAATAGAAATAGGACAGATTCTTCCCGGAACTATGCACTATCCTAACTGAAATTTTTAAAATCCAGTTCTAGTTCTCAATTATTGAATTGCTCCAATAAAGCATTTACTGGCATCAACCGTAGATCCACAGGGAAGGGGGGGGGGAGACAAATTTCCCCCTCCCCCTTAAGGTCTCAAAATACATTTGAAGGTATCCCTCCCCTCCTTCTATCACCCTTACAAACATTCCCTAAATAAGAAGTCAAGTTCTGGATCACATTTAGTCTTTAGGTGAATTTTGGGTAATCAACCTAATTTTTCTTCGTGAAAAGAGTCATCCTAGAATATTCATTAACAATTTGAAATTTTGAATGGAACCATCTCGCTGTCATGAATCAATTAAACCTTTTACGATGTTATAAATACCCTAAAATTGCCACCCTTACTGTAGAAGGTCTAGAATATATTTTGGCTGCTGCGTGGCGCCTGATGGTAAGGTAGGCTAGAGGCTGCAACATCATTGAGGATCAAGCGTCTGGAAGTAGGACGGGTAACGGCGGCCAGGGCCTCGATCAGTGCGAGAGGAATCTCTCTCTCTCTTCGGTAGTAGAAGTAGTATGTGGTGACCTCCTCCTTATGAACATATATACATCTTGTCCCACTAAATATTATATTAACACTATAACCGTGAAATAAAAGAGGTCTTTATATAATAATTATACTGTATAATATTGAAAATGTCAAACTAAGATTATTATATAATTCTATTTATTTTATATTATATACGGTCATTAAATTATATATTATGATTAAATTATAAACAATTTATTATAATATTTATTATTTTAATCATATTATACAGACTATTAAATTAATTATAGTATAACTTTAGTAACGCATTAAATAATTTAGAATGTTTGAGATAATTTAATATTGTATGATATAACATTTAAGTTAAAAGTATACACCTCAGAAAATTGCGAATGTTATATATCTGTTCAATTATGAGTGTTGTCATTGTTTTTATGAAGGCGCGTGGTGGACTTGGACTTTTTAGAAATGGTTGCTCTTTTTACCTCTCTCCCACTCGCACATTTTCCACTGATGATCTTTATTTCTTAAATCTGTAACTATAGCAGCTTTATAACGTTTGTGCTGTCCTATGATGTATATCTCGATTTGTTTGCCTTGCTATAAAGACTGATTACAATTTAATATTTGTTCATGACGGACGGGATTAAATTGTATCTAGACCTAATCTGCGGATGATATCGGCTTACGTATTGATCTTGAGATTAACTTGAGGATATTGGCCATCTCCGTGGATCATGTCAACTTCTTGGCGCGACTTTCATGGACGCAATCGAAATGTATTACCAGGCCAGTCCAGACCCCACGTTAAATCATGTCGTCAAAACTAGTTGCATAAGTTACAGGGGATGGTCGACCTTTTCATGGTAGAAAAGAGATGGCGTTTTTGTCGCATCTGGTGTGACGTCACGCCTGCACCACCAGCGAAACACGGCCAAGCACGGTGATGGCAAGGGGCCGGACAACTATACCACGCGTCAGCTACGAAAATCGTTCGCAAGGCTCATATTCCTATCCTGTAGCGTTGCGAGAGGAGTGAAAAAATGATTCTCTTATGAGTCTTATGTGATTTTTAAAGCCGGCGGGCGGGCCGGCGGGTTGCTAGCAACCGGCAGTATTGGCAGTAATGTCATCCCTCAGTCACAATATTGCTTATTGTAACTGGTAATTATTATATACTGCGTTTATCAAATAATTAATAATCTAAACAAATATATGTATATATATATTTTTTTTTTTTTTTTTTTTTTATTTTTATTTTAATTTATTTTTAATTATTCTAATACTTTAATTATTGTCGATTCTGATAAAAGTAAAACGAAATTAAATTTTAGTTCGATAGACCCGATTTATATTTTAAATCGAATGAAATCCCTTCCTAATAAGTATGCAGCTGGCCCAGACGAAATACCATATACTGTTGTAAAATATTGTGCTTCTGTTTTGTCTGTCCCTTTATCTAATTTAATTAACCATTCAATATCAGATGGTATATTTCCTGATTGTTTAAAGGATTCTAAGATTTATGCAACTCATAAAAAAGGCCCAACTTTCATTATTGATAATTACAGACCAATATCAAATACATCTGTTTTTGGCAAATTATTTGAGAATACATTAGACGATCAAATTACGGATTATCAAACAGAAAATCATTTAATTGCTCCCTGTCAACATGGATTCTTGAAAGACCGTTCTACTGATACAGCACTATTTGATCTTTTAAGCCACGTTTATATGGCAATAGATAATAAACTATTTTGCGTTGCAATATTTTTTGATTTATCTAAAGCGTTTGATAGTCTAAATAAAGATGTATTATTGAATAAATTTGATAACATGGGAATAGGAGTTTCGAGTCGTAATCTATTAGATTCATATCTAACTAACAGACAACAATATGTTGAATTAAATTCAAATTCTAACGGCCAAAATATTACATATAAATCAGACAAATTACCGATTACACTTGGAATTCCTCAAGGAGGAAAAATGTCAGCCACATTGTTTAATACAGGAACAAATGACTTATCAGATCATGTCAAGAATGCGGTATTAGTAAAGTATGCTGATGATATTACAGCTATAATCACAGCAGAAGCCGAAGATGAATTAATTCGTAAGATTAAACTTACTATTGAAGAGGTACATACATGGTGTACAAATAATAAGCTAATATTAAATTCAACTAAAACCGAATACATCCAATTTCATTCCCCTAGACAAATCCCTTTGAATAGTTATTTGTTGCAATTAGCCGGGAAAACAATTAAAAGAGCAGAGTCTGTTAAGTTTCTTGGTCTACACATTAATGAAAGTTTGGATTGGTCTTTACATGTAAATGCGATTTGTAAGAAGATAAATTCGGCCAATTTTATGTTATATACAATCAGGAATCATGTATCTCATGAAACCTTGCTAACCATATATTATGCGTATGTTTATCCACATTTGGCATATGGCATAATAAATTGGGGATGTAAATCGGAACTATTGAATCGATGTTTTGTTTTGCAAAAGAGAGCACTTAGAACGATTTTAAGAATACCAAAAGGACAGTCGTGTGTTTCACATTTTAAGGCTAATAAAATGTTAACTGTCCCTTGCATTTATATTTTAAATTGTGCCTCATTCAAAAAAAATCATACAAATTTTTATGTTCAGAATGATGGCTATCATGACTATAATACTAGGAATAAATCGAATGTAGTTACTGAAAGACATAACACACAATTTTTCAAAAACTGTGCAATGTATCAAACAGCAAAATTTTATGAATTTTTACCAGCATGTTTGAAAGAAATAAAAACCAGTAAACTTTTTCGCACAAAATTAAAGAATGTATTGATCAATAAAGAGTTTTACTCTATTAAAGCTTTTGAGAGTAATAAAATGTCTGAAAAAGTATTATCAGGGTTATAAAATAAACAAAATTATAAATTTACATATTCATTGTATTGACTGATATATATATATGTATGTATATGTATATATACATATATGTATGTGTGTGTATATGTGTATGTGTATGTATGTATATATATATATATATATATATATGTGTGTGTGTATGTGTATGTATGTATGTATATATATATATGTATGTATATATATATATATATGTATATATATATATGTTCCACATAAACTAAAATTTATCAGTATTAATGGTGACTTTGGCTTGTATTTTGTTTTTATTATTATTGTCAGTGATTGTGTTTGATAGTGTTAAATAACTTATGTAAATGTGTTTAAGTTTGATGTTTTTATGTTGTATTTTGTCCAATTTTGACTTGAACATATGTTTGTCTTGTACAACCAAAAAGAAGTTCCAAAATAAAAATAAATAAATAAATAAATAAATATATATACATATATATATATATATATATATATATATATATATATATATATATATATATATATATATATATATATATATATATATATATATATATATATATATATATATATATATATATATATATGTTACCGCCAAAAACCGAATTCGGGCAAAAGCCGAAAAAAATGAGCAAAACTAGTTTTGAGCATCAAGTTAAGCTCAAAACCCGAAATAATCGATTACTTCGGGTTTTGAGCTTAACTTGATGCTCAAAACTAGTTTTGCTCAAGTCGAAATGAGCAAAACCCGATGAAGATTTTTACATCGGCTTTTGTTCATTTCCATTTGAACAAAACTAGTTCAAAATCTTATTTCGAGTTTTGATCATAACTTGATACACAAAACTAGTTTTGCTCATTTTTCAATAAAGACAATTTATTTTTTATTTTGTGACAGCTGTTCTTTATTTTTTATTTTCTTTGGAATAATATATTTATTTTTACTTATTCTTTGCTGTAGTTATTCAAATGTTTATTTAAATACTTAGTTAATTATTAATTAATTATTATTTTTTTAATTATTTATTTATTTAAATATTTATTAATTTATTTATTGTTGCATTTATTTATTTGTTGCTATTTGTTTGATTCAATAAAAGTTTTGATTAATTGGTTGGTATTTTGGGGCAATTGGCACATTTTGGCCATGTATGCCCTCTAATAAAAGTTTTAATGTATCCAATTTCTCCCTTAATTCGCCTAATCCTGCGAACGGGCCGGGCCTAGCTTTTTCTCGAAATTTCAAAAGTGATTTTTTTTTGTTTTTGCTATTTTTGCTAAGGAAAGAGGAAGAAGGGAAACAAGTAAGCAAAAAAAAAAAAGCTTCTAAAACGACTTTTTCTTAGTTTTATAATGGTTTGTAAAGCACTAAAATAAAAAGGCGAGCTGCATGAGGTTGAACTACGGACGGGCATTGTGAAGCAGTCTTCACTGGCCCGGGCCGGGCCTAGCAACCATCCGAACGGACCGGGCCGGGTCGGGCCTCGAAAATCCGGCCCGTGCAGACCTCTATAAAGAACTATCTGTCAACTCTTTTCGTTGTGGGTGACCAAAGAGGGCTTCATATGATGAACGCTTAATTCCACTCAAGTTCAAAATTAAAAATAAATTGTCTTTGAAAAATGAGCAAAACTAGTTTTGCTCAAATTTTGCTCAAAAGCCGAAATAAATTCTTACTTCGGGTTTTGAGCTTAACTTGATGCTCAAAACTATAGTTTTACTCAAACGGAAACGCGCAAAACCCGATGTAAAAGTCTCCGTTGGGTTTTGATATCTTCGATTTGAATAAAACTAGTTTTGAGCATCAAATTAAGCTCAAAACCCGAAATCATCGATTACTTCGGGTTTTGAGCTTAACTTGATGCTCAAAACTAGTTTTGCTCATTTTTTTTCGGCCTTTGCCCGAATTCGGTTTTTGGTGGTAACATATTTATATAATATATAAACTGAAAAATAGCAGGGAGATATAAAATATATATTATTTAAAATTTATATTGCCGTTTTCAAACTTGTTTTATAAAGAAGCCATTTAAAAAAAAACATTGTAAATTATTATAATTCTAATAAATATTATACAGAATTGAAATATTAGTGATTTATTTAGTGTCATCTCGCTGTCAGTACTATATTCTTACATTGTTGTTGCTCCTTTAATTGTTATAGGCTAGCTAGGAATTTTTTTTATGAATGAAGATAAAAAGTGCAGTTTTTTTTTTCTTCCGAGAGGTCGAGAGCGCGGGGGGGTACACAATGTATGTACATAATATAAATATATATACAAGAACAATAAGGCTTTCTCTAGGCCTAGATGTCTACGGAGGGAAAGAGTCCGGTCATCCTTTAATGCCTTTTATAAAAGTTTGCTCTTTACATGCACCATGCATGCATGTAACCTTTTACTGGGGAACCAACGTTAAGTACAATGGAGGCGAGGTGAGACTGAGGGAACCGTGGAAAACCTCAGTCAGGACGGACACCTCTACTTTTTCTCAATGGACCAAAGCGATGTCCAAAGCCTGGGGAAGCACACATAAGTGCATCACTGCATTGGGTGGAAAGCGAGATGAATTTACCCCAGGGAGGGAGCAGCGTATTTTTTACTTGAAACGGTCACCCATCCATGTACTAACCACGCTCGACGTAGCCTGACTTCGGTGATCTAACAAGAACCGGTCAATGCACTCTGCGCCAC
Source organism: Siphlonurus alternatus (assembly GCA_949825025.1). Taxonomy (NCBI): domain Eukaryota; kingdom Metazoa; phylum Arthropoda; class Insecta; order Ephemeroptera; family Siphlonuridae; genus Siphlonurus; species Siphlonurus alternatus. The sequence goes on from OX463779.1 coordinate 40,542,897, forward strand.
GCTCGACCTCTAATTATTATATTTATTTTTTTCAAACAAATTATGCAGTTAGAATAATTATATAATATAACATATAATTATACTATATATTATTTATATATAATGGTATAATATGAGTAAATATAAAAATCAAAACTTGGTGATGAGCGGTTAACAAAAGAGAATATTATCATAAAATATTGCATGTGTTTTGTATACTTTTAATGTATTATATATATTTTTTCGTGCAAAAGGTTCATTTTCTTTATACCAGGCAACTTAAGTTTCGGTCAACATTCACATATAATAAAACTGCATGCCCCTCGGGCGGTTTTCCTTCCCTTCCCCCACACCTCCACGCATCTGGCATAACACATGCGACAAAACTGCAGGCTAGACTAGCGCCACAACGTCTTCTGTTAATTTTTGAAGCTTTTGTGGCAATTGTGCAGTAGAAAAAACAGGGTAGTGAAGTTCAGAGCCCTCTGTGAAACACCATGATCCCTAGCTCGGTGGCGACAAAAATCCCTATACTTCTAGAGTTATAGGTATTATATATTATATGGTATTACCTTTGCCAGCAAAGTAAGTGTAGAATAAAAAAGACGCCATGAGGATAATTTATTTATTTATTTATTTATTTATTTCCTCGTGTGGCTGTACATAATACAACATAGAGGTACAAAAGTTTTTTCTTAATCTAAATCTTACGTCTAGCTAGAAATTAAATTAATTTAAGTTTACATAAATATACATATTGCAGTAATTTAAAAATGGAACAAAACAAAACAAAAATCTGTTAGTTATACATACGTGTAGTTTATTTTATAATAGTTTAGAAGTATTTGCTTGTATTTAGCATTGTCCTAGTGCAGAAATTTAAAAGTTAAATACTCCTTTACTGAGTAAAATTGATTAACAAGTAAAAACTTTTTGACTTCGTTTATAAATTTTAAGTTGCACTCAATACTTTTCATTGTTGTTGGCAGTTTATTGTATATATTTGTTAACGAGTAGTGGGGGGAATTAACATCTTTGGGGAGGTGGGGGTCATTTTTTATTCGTGTGTTATGGTTATGTACTGTGGCGTTTGTTTTAAATAGATCAGGCTGCTTTCGTACAAATTTGCAGCACTCAAGTATATATATACAGGGCAGTGTTAGAATTTTTTGTTTAATAAATGTGGATTTGCAAGACTCCATTTTTTTAAGCTGGTATACAACTTTCAGTGCGCTTTTCTGAAGAGAGAACAATTTTTCAGCTTCCTTTGAGCCTCCCCAGAGTATTATTGCATAACATAGATGTGAATGAACATGGGCGTAATATAGTTGTTTGTTTACATTTTCTGATACCTTTTTGTTAATGTTTCTAAGTGCGTGTATACCTGATGCTATACTTTTTGCTTTTGAGTTAATATGAGCTCCCCAGTTTAGGTTTTCAGTAATTTTAACTCCCAAATAAGTTGTTTCCAGGCATTTTTGTATGTTTTTATTTTGTATTGTTATTCTTGGGGTGTAATCATGTACTGCATTTTTGTGTGTGAATTGGATAAATGTAGTTTTTTGTGGATTTAATTTATTAACCCATTATGTACTAGCGATGCATTTTAGCATCACTAAACATCCCCTAGCAGAAAATTTAATTAAAATTAAGTTACAACGTAACATTGATAAAAATAGTCAATAATGATTTGCATTGACACTATAGAGGTAGTGAAATGTTAATTTTGGTCAAAAAAAATTTTTTGACCCTCACAGGTTAAAGCAAAGTTAGGGTACATAATTTGTAAGACTTCTGCAAAAAGTTATTTTGAATATACTTTAATAACTTTTTTAGAGGTAATGCTAAAATTTTCAATCATACATTAAAATGCTCCCTACATACTATGCTTCAAAATGCAATATTAATTTTTTTTTCAAAATTAATATTTTTGGTGAAATTCCATGTAAAGTAAAGGTGATGCTGTACGGCATCGCTAGGACATAATGTAGTCAGTTTATGCTTTTTTGCTACTTTGACACTTACAATCTCTTTCAGTGGGTAAATATTTTTTTTCGAGTCCCTTTCATATGGAATCTTTTGTTTCATACCAAAACAAAAATTTAGAGGGTCCCAATTGGGCCCCAACGGTAAGAGGCCCACTACAGCATCAGTAATATAAATATAGTACAGTAATAAAAATGGCAATGGTTATCCTTTCAAGTTACCTGAAAGCAGAATACGTTGTTGTATATAATTTCAAAGTATATCAAGGGACTTGAAACAGGCCCAAATAAGGGTCCCAAGGGTCCCAGAGCATCATTTAGCTTCCTGTCATTCCTATTTTTTGTATTTGAAAATAAAAATGACTTGTTAGAACTAATATTACAACAGGCTCGGACTGGGAAGCCAGAGGCCAGTCAGGGCCAAATGGGCACTAAAGGCAGCAGGGGCCACTTTTCAGGGGGTCTGAGACCACTTTTCCTATAATCCTGTGTTAAAAATATGAGGGACCAGTCAGGGATCCCTGACCCAGCCTTATGGTCAGTCCGAGCCTGTATTACAAGGTACATATCCTAGCAAAATGGGGTACGAGAGGGATCTCAATTGGAGACCCGGGTCCCATGAGCCCTCGCCCCTGTCTTGCTCAACTTTGTTGTTTTTTGGCATCTTCTATTTTCTAATGCAGTCGTCATTGACATTGCTCTACTAACATGTATGCTGTCTGTAATCTGAAGCTAGCAATTTTTTTTTATGTGAAATATGGAATATTGAAATAATACACATATATTATTTGGAGCATCAGTCTTTTTTTTTTTCTACAGCTCGCGGCAGGGTTATGATAAGAGATAATGTACGAAAATGGTTGGTGGCCATAGCCTGTTACGTGCACCAGAATTTGCTGAGGTGAGACTGGGGTAACTGTGGAAAACATCAGTCAGGACGGACACTTCTACTGTTTATATTATAAATGGACGAAAACAATGTCTAAAATTGGGAACCACACACAAATGCATCTCTACACTATGTGGAAAGCGAGATAAATTTACCTCATCAGTGTAATTGTTATATGTAACGGTCACTAACCAAGTACAAACTACGGTTGGCGTAGCTTGACTTCTGTGATATAACGAAAATTATAATAGTCAATGCATTGGGCCACGCTGAACATACGAGTACGTTGTAAATTTATAAAATAAACATGCCCAGGCGCGGAGCACCCTTCCCCCGAAATTTTGGATCTAACATGGGCAATTTAGGCAATTCCTCCACTCCAATTTTTCTTTAACATTGGCCTTATGGAGGCAGCCCCCCCGTCCCCCCCCCCCGAAATTTTTTTCTGGATCCGCGTCTGAACACGCCACAAAAAATAGAATATAGAAGATGCCAAACAACAACAAAGTTGAGCAAGACAGGGGCTAGGGTCTCATGGGGCCCTGGGCCCGAATTGAAGACTCTCACGTACCCCATTTTGCTAGGATATACCTTGTAATACTAATTCTAACAAGTCATTTTTATTTTCAAATACAAAAAATAGAAATGACAGGAATCTAAATAATGCTCTGGGACGCTTGGGACCCTTATTTGGGCCTGTTTCAGGTCCCTTAAAAAACTTTGAAATTATATACAACAACGTATTTCACTTCCTCAGGAACTGATAATAATGGCCAGTTCAATTTTTATCACTGTGCTATATTTTTAGTACTGAAACTGTATTGGGCCCCTTACCGTTAGGGCCCACTTGGGACGCTCTGAATTTTGGGAGGGCATGAAACAGAATGGCCTATATAATAGAGACCCAAAAATAAAAATATTCAAGCACTGAAAGAGTTTTAAGTCTCAAATAAGGAAAAAGCACAAATTGACAACATTATGTCCTAGCGATGCCGTATGGCATCGCAGTTAAATTGCCAATTAAAAGAGCAATTAAATTTCAAAAAAATTAAAATTGTGATTTTTCTTGTTTATAGACATTATACTTTCAGTTTATAACAAAAAAACAAAAATTTGAAACAAAAAATTAATTCAGTCCCTAATGGGTTAAACGTACTGTGTGTAGTTAGATTCATGAAGGAGATAAATAAACATTTTCTCACCCAGGGTCGAACTGGTACCAAAAGGTCTGGCATGATTTTTCCTCATTGCCTTCATTTTTGTAGATTGTGACAGGCTATAAGCAAGGAGAGGTTAAAATATTTTACCCATCTATAAGGACATATGGCTATAAGGGGCAGTAAAGAGAACCCACAATTGCGCACCAGCTTATTGGTTACACCAACCCAGGGTATGTATAGGATACCCTGACACCAACCCTGATGTTTTCACTAACTAGAGAGCGTAGTGCAGAGAGCTTAAAATTTAAATATTAGTATATAATATAGTAAATAAGCTCTCTCAGTGTAACTCAATGACACTACAACTGCGGTTGCTGAGAAATTTGGCTAGAATCTGTACCGTCAATTTTATAATAATATTAATTTTATTTCCCATTTAATTTCATTGAATTTTAAGAAATATATAAAAAACAACACACAAAATTTGATGACCTTAAATTTTTTCATATTGTTTGAATATTGCATGTTTTATAAATGCAGTAAGCAAAGGATGGTCTCGATCAAACAATGGACTTAAGGTCTATTGTTGGTGCACGCAACAAAGCGCGAGAGGTGCAGCTGTGAGGGAGTGACTCGCAGTCAACAATGGTGCCCCTCCTTCTGTGCAGTCTCATGCAGGGACCAAAAATAATTTTACAATCCGGGAAGTCGATGAATAATTCATGTATCCAAAGACAAAGCTTTGATACTTGTGAGAGCTTTGGGCGGTGTCACATGAAATCTAGGAATACCTTCCTAGTTGGAGGAGTGGCCCCCTATGTTGTAAATCGCAAGAGTCTTCTATTGAATAATAAATCAGTCGCATTTTAAGGTTAACTAACGTTTTTTGTTTGTGTGGATTTGGAAAAAAAATACAATGCGAATATTTGCGTGCCATTATAATTCTTTTGGTTCCACTCTTTTGACGTACACTTTAAGACCCCATGAACTTTACTCCTGCTTTGTTTGTAGGCGTGGTGAACCAAAACTCTTCTTGCAAATCTGTATCTCTCCGTCTATTGAAGCTGCAGCTCTATAGCAAGTAAGGCGGGAGTAAAGTTCGTGCTGTCCAGAGAGGTATATATACGCCCCAAGACAAAGCTTTCGATACACCTGACTAACTTTTGGACGCTGTATTATATGCAGTATAGTAGAGTGATGGAAAATTTCGAGGGAGGTGAGATAATTAGGTGGTTGCTAAATCCATTACCGAATAATTGAAGTTCACCAAGCATGCAAAATGATTATGATTTATAATCATGAAATTTGTTATGCATAGCTGGACTTGGTTCTCTTCAGCTCTTCTTACCTCCCTCAATAAAAAATCTACATTTCTCTTGAATTAAGCAGCAGCTCAAGGAAGCAGCAGTAGTACGTTTGAGCTGTTTCGAAGTGTACATGATACTTTTAACTTTTAAAAGTTTAAAATATATTTGTGATGTAATGTTATTGACTCACCTTGATTTGACATGATTGGAGATTTTATGCTCTACCGCACAGCCCTTGGAAAACTTAAAAAAACATAATAATGGTGATTATTATACGTGAGGTTGAAATGAGAAAATTGTGGTTGACAAGAAGCGGAGTGACACGCTAGGAAAAGTAGGTTACTTCGCCTCCTGCATCTAATGTGCGTGCTCGTGCATCTCGTCGTGTTGCGTGTGCACGCTGTGGGTCAGCCATGTCCCGTGTAGACTCATATCAATGTACAGTACAGCTCCATGATAAAACAATGCCCCAGAATTAAGACAAGTGATGGCCGCCTCCATTATCAATTTTATACATTGCAGACTGAATCATATAATAAGTTTTAACTTGTCACATAAATTGGGTATATAAAGCAATTTTCCAGATGTACCATTTCAGGGGGAGGGGGGGGTAAAACGCTTAAAAAAAATATATCATCACCTCATAATATACGTCTCGTATAGAAACCACGAGGGTTTGTTACAGATATTATGTACAAGTAGCATAAGATTTAATAAATATGCACAATTTGTGGCGCTTACGACATATACTGAGGCAAGGATATGTCTAATTTTGATATCATTTAATATAAAGGTGAACTTAATTTAGATTTGCTGTGATTTTGAACCAATGCGTATATGATAAAAAATAATGAGAAATAATTCCGGGCGTAGAAACTTAGATCTACAAACTCAGGTTGAAAATAGGTAGAACATTATACAAAGAATATTATATGACAAAGCAACAGTTGATATTTCACCGCCGACTTACGTGACATATTCATCTTTCGCAAACAACCTTCACGTGGCGTCTTATCAGCACGTGCCTGACGTGACTTAAACAAACAAACATTAATTACCTCACTGATAACTATTGGAGTTCAGTGCTCGCAGATGTTAATGAGTTTTCAACTTATGGCAACAATAATTATGAAAACGTATAACTATTAATTATGTAATTATATGTTTATAATATATAGTGGGAGCGATTCAGGAAGCGTTAAAGAAGCTTTGTTCTTCTGTTAATACGCATTTTCTACATTATTATATAAAAATTATATTATACTATTATGATTGAATACAATGAGAATTTATTTAATATATCATACCAGATAATTGAGAAAATGCGCATCCAATTCGTAATCTGAAAGTAATGAGTTCGATCCCAATGATACATGGCAGTTGCTGAAAAAAAAATGCATCCTAAGTGAGGTTTCCATGGTTTCCTCAGTCACGACTATATATAGAAGATTGTTGGGTTAGATTGCTAGTGCCGCCCCAATATTCAAGCAATGCTAGGTCACTTTCATAAAAAGTTGTGAAGTTAAAATATAGTCACTTATAACAATTACCCTAAATACAAGAAAATAAGTCACATCACTTGCGCCATCACAGGGATAATTATGAACTAGTTTTCTATCAAAACGACCTGTAAAAAATTATAGGACGCTATAATTTGTAGCCATAAAACAAGTGCCGGACGTATTTTTGAAAGCTATTCATCTCCCATAGCTGAAACTTTGATGTAAATCGAGCGAGTGGTATATGTTCCATAAAATATTACTAGCTAGTAAATGTTTATTGATTTTGTGGTCGGAAAAAAGTGCGATGAGAAACATATTAATGCTTTTATTTTTAATTGACTTATACCATAAATAAATAAAAGTATGGATATGCTATAAAAAGATGTTTAAATTTTTATGATTTATTAAGTGCACTCTGATGAGTTTCCATAACTTTTCTTTTGCTTCTCATTTATTCATCGTTATTTGCGGATAACGACTATATTAACGAGTTGGTCTTATAAATACAACAAACTACTTTAAATATTTATAGAATCACTTTATGGAGACCTGCATGTGTTCAATATGAGCCTTTGCAATATATATACTTTAACATTTACATAATTAATTATAAAAGTAATTAATTTGTCACTTTATAATGCTATACACTTCTTACAACAGTTAGTATATTTTTATAGGATCAATAAATTAACACCTATAGTAATAACTATGGCATTACCTTATGGAGTGTCAGTGATTGTGAGAAATATAATTACGTCACAGTCGTCAATTTACTAACGTAAGTTGCAGTGAACAGGTGTATCCCATGTGACGTCACTTGGTGCTCAGCCTTGTCTCGCAAATCTTGGTGCACATGCAAGGGAAGTTATAATTTAATGAATAAATAAATTTACGAATAAATGCATGATCATTTAATAAATCCTTACCTTGCATGGGAGTTACCAAATAGCATGTGCATTTCATGTCATGTATGTTTTCTAAATTTAATCTTAAACCAAACATTTCAAATTAATTATAGAACTTTGATATTTTTTTTAAATTGCATATTGATATTAAATCACATGTCAATGCTGTCAACAACAGCATGCGTTTGCAACTTCACATGCATGACTTCTATAATAATGTGTCATCAGTATTGTCTGCATGTGTCATCTGGCTGACGACTCCATAAATATACAGCACTCAATTCTGTCAATCACTTCGATATATTTAAATAACCATCAGAACAACGTGTTACTTTATTGACATTCGATTGTTTTTCTATAACATTGCATTCGTCAGGGAATTAAACTACAGTTAAAAATAACACACCCCTTAGAAATTGTAAATATCCCAGTCATAGACTTAAAGGAATAGACCTGGCACACTATGGGTCAGCAATACAAAACTATGTACAGGCTGTGGTACCTACATCAGCAAAAATTTTGTGGTGGAAGGGGAAGGGTTAAGCTGCTCAGGTAAAATTTGTGACGTCAGTTCGGAGGAGTCAAGCTGCAAATCGAGAAAGTCAGCATGCAATTGACCATTACCAATGAGCTTGTGTATAATGAGGAACGCACGTTCTAAACTTGCAAGCAATTGCAAAAATACTAAACATGTTTAGAGAATAAAGTTTTGTCTTTAATATAGCTCCTCGTCATTGTAGTGCATAATTATGGTTGTATCACGAAGCAAGTGAAAGTAACGAAAGAAAAAAGAATATAACTTTGCATTCGTAAGTATAATTGTTTTAATATTAAGCCGGTATTACAAGATACAATTTTTCCAACTATTGCATACAATTTTTCCTTACAAGAAAACTTGAACTCCATTTGTTTGTGTGGAGATGAAATTTTCTTGCAAGGAAAAATTGTATCGTGTAATACAGGTTTTATATATTTTGTACTAAAATTCATTTTACCAAGTAAAATGTCAAATTATACTGTAAACATGAAACATTACATAAGAGGACATAACTAGATATTTTACATTAATTAGAAAATAAAAAATGGGTATGCTAGAGATAACAGAATAAATACAGAATAAATTCAAATTGCAGTAAAAAAAATATATATATTAAAAAACGTGGAAAATCAACAGTTATTACATAATTATACTGTATGATAATAAATCAATATATTTTATATTCATACCAATATTATTTTCTACCTCTATGAATTCTATTTATTGCCAACTATCCTACTAATGGTAATTAAAATAACTATTGTTAAATTATTATTATATTAATATTAATAATTATTATTATTATTGGGTAACTTGGGTTAAAGAAAAATGCTTGCGAGGATACAAAATAATCAAAATAAACAAAGGCAGTTTATAATGATATTAAAATTAAGGATAAAAAAAGCGCATTATGAGAATCTCACGGCTTCTTTTTCTCTCTTTACAGATTTCCGCTTCAAAATGAAATATTGTTGAAGGAATGGTTACGTTACATATAGTATGCGATGAGTGGAATTCATGCCATCAAAATTCTGTTCACTGTGCTCACAGCATTTCACATTGTAATAATTATAATGTTCTATCGTTCTATTTAAAATTTTATATATTATGCTGTAAGAAAATAATAATAAAAATGTAAATAGTTTAAAGTTTAAATATGATGTGTACTGAGATGCATAATATTTTACTATAATTTATTTTAACCATGTTAAATAATAATTGTAGGATGAATGAAATAAATTAATAATGAAGTAAATAATTTATTTGTGTAAAACAGATAATTTTACTAAAAAAAAATATTCCAATATTCATGTCCATTTACATCCTTTACTATTGACAAACCTTTCTTTACCTGGCGTCCTCCGAACTGACGTCACAAATCGCATTACCTGCCTGACTGACTCGGGTGATGTTGGGCCCACTGTATAATCCTCGCTTCGGGTCTATTCCTTTAAGTCTATGATCCCAGTTTATACACCTGACATGTGTCATGATAATAAATTATCCATTCAGAGATTTTTTCGTCAAATTTAAATTTGGAAGTTTCAATATGGAATTTGTACTGTATACTGTACAGTTTATTTATTTGAATATGTTACATGAAATGGAACTATTGTAGTCAACAGTTCTAACAAAACCTGATTTATTAGTAAAATAATTATAAAGTATATAATAGAAGGTACGTAAAGAAGATCCTGTCAATTTTTTTTTTTCTTTTCGTCATCACCGTCACTACATTAGTCTAAAGCCATGTCCAGAACTTTTTCGGAATCGGAATGGAAAAGCTCTCGACCAATCAGAAAATTCTAAATTTCCGTTTACTAAAATTGTCCAAGTGAATTGGAAATTTAGAATTTTTTTTATTGATTAGTCGAGAGATTTTTTATTCCGAATCCAAAACAGTTCTGGACAGGGCTTTTATAAATGTATTCGAGTTTCGATACCTGCAAATCTAATTACAGGTAGGCAATCTAGTAATTCATTTTTATAAAATTTCCTATATAATAAATAAATTGTACATTTTGCAGCGAGTCCAGGAAATCAAATTTACAAGAAACACAATAGTATTAGTTTAACTTTTTATACAATTTGTTATGTATCTAATTTACATATACATTTTTTGTTTTCACCATGGTTTGCTTATTTGTTAAAAAAGCAGTGAATGTCAAATTAGTTTATATTATTTCCGTGGGAGTCGCTACAAAACACGTTCCCTTACAAACTATTAGCGCTCGTAATATTTGTACGACCGTAACTTGGGGCGTTTCCAAAACTTTTTTTTTTATGATACTTTTTTTTTTCTTACTCCATAAAACGCAAACATAAATACCAAATATTTAAAAAGGGTGGAATATCTTTATTTACTTTTTATATAAGAAAACATATCGTTTGAAACGTGATTTTACTTTAAAATATAACTGAAAATATTTTTGAAATACCAAAAAATTATAATACTCCTTTTTTTTACTGGTATTACAAGCGATTGAATTTCGACTTTCTTTTGTTCTTTTGTCTTTGTACATCGAGTTTGTCACCCACGCAAAAGAAAGCACAAATGACAGGATGTATTATCAGAGATCTTTTAGTACAGTCAAATTATTTTAAATTTCCCGCTGAAAGTACCCGGAAGTGAGAGGATTTTGTCCTTATTCGTATTTTCATTTTTTTAAGACAACTTTGTAATGATTTGTTTGCAAAATTTCAAAAATTACACAAACAGGAAAGGTGAAAACAGCCGCTACGCTTAGCACCGCCGATTTGGTGCTAAGAAAGTCAGTTGAAACACTCGCTCAAATGTTTCCGATCGTGTTTTTTTCGAACAGCTGATTGCCTTAGCACACGAATTCAATGCAATTGTTGAAAATTTTTGAATTTCGCGGTTACAATAATTGACGAGCGCAATTATTTGTGCGCTTAGCACCTTAGCACCGAGCTTAGCACCGAGTTTGGTCTCTCCAAACTTCCGACCAATCAGAACGCGTAGAGTGGTCGGCTGTTTTCACCTGAAGGCCTGAAATCACCAACTTCCGGCTACTTCCAGCGGGAAAAAAATTAAATTAAACTGTATTATTCAGCTTAATATTCTTGACATGAGATTGAAACAGTGAGCACGATAAAAATCTCTTTGATACAATTTCCTTTTATTACAGTACATTAAATTTTATAAAGGAACTATACTCTTTGTCATTTTCTTTATATCTAAAATTTAGAATTAAATTGAAATTACTTTCATGAATTTGCATTTCAAATTTGAAATTTGAAATGCAAATTCATGAAAGTAATGTACAAATTTGATCATTATTAATAAGAAACTCGGAGAAATTAATTCGATTAAATTAACTGTAATATAAAATACGTAAATCATTATTTTTAAATTTCCTTTTTAAAATCACACTGCGTATGCAGCGGTACTTTATAACAATAATTATTTATTATATCCATTATTAAATTATTATTTAATATCATGAACACTATGCAGTCATGTCGTTTATATTATGTATTATTTTTTTCTGTATTTAATATTATATACATAACTAAAACTTCATTAATTCTTTTGTAATAATATGATTATATACATATGTATAGTATAATTTTAAATAAATTTTGCTATATTTTCTATAGAAATAAAATCATCCGTTGGAATTTTTCAACTCGTATAATATATTTATTTTTTGTGTATGTTGCATACAAATGTTTATTTAATGATAATGATATTATTAAAGAAAGAATTTTTATTTATTTTTAATAAAAAAAAAATATGACTATTCACCTTATGAGAATCATTATCTCCTTTTTTGTTAATCTATAAAAAAAAAATATATATTAGTGCCATTGTTTTAAGATTGACCTAAAAATTGCTGCATCTTATACTGGACCACCTCAGCTTATTAGGCGCGGGAAAAAAGGAGTGAACGGGATAGCATCCGTCCAAGCCTGAGGCTACTTTTTGAACGTGGAGGAGCCCAAATCTCCAACGGTTTTTACCAAACCAAGGTCACATTTAAGCGAGAGGTCTTTTTATAGAGCACCAAAAAAAAAAATCACATTCTTTTTGTATCGTTAGCTTGCGGGCATTGTTGCACAAAGTGCCGACTACTCATTTTTGTAATTTGCACAATTTGAACACGTACAGTACACCTCGGGATAACACAAGCTTTGTCTAATTTAATTCACAAAGAGATACAGATTTGTGAGAGGTAAAAAAAAATACACCACACCTCCATAGACTGAGGTAACGCTCACAAACAGAATAAGGGTAACGTTTGTGGTGTCTGGAAGTGTACATTCTCCAATGGAGAACACAAAGCCTTTGGTTCGGAGAACGTGAAAACCAATGGTGCTCACATGCAAACTCAGGGAAATTACAACAATAGTATTTAAAATGAAACCGCAAGGGTTTGTGTAATTACAATTTACAGTAATTGCAATGTTAATTGTTTTATAAATGCAATAAGAACTCCATTGTATATAATATAATATATAGAACTTAGTTTGAATATCCTATTGGATATACGACCATTAAACGTTATAATGCTTATTGAACCATTTTTAATTGCAACAAAAAAAGGGCATTCATACAGTTTAACTATTGAAAACCTCATTTTATATACTGCATGCATGTACTTTTGTAAAGATTAATCGACATATAGCAGGTGTGTATCGTTATATATATATATATATATATATATATATATATATATATATATATATAATATGTACATATTATACATACCTGCAGGTGTATTTCGTATCATATATTACAATACATTCAAGAACAACAGTAGAAAAAAAAAAAAAAAAAAAAACGCAGCAAGATACGAAAGATGAGTTTTTTTAATCTACAAAAGTATGCAGTTTACGGATGAATTGGGCTTGTAATGATATATTACTATACATTCATAGAATTTTCAGTTGTGAAAGCTTTATATAAGAATAGATTAAAAACAAAATTCCATTTTGTTAAAAACAAATCGTTATAGTAAAACCGGTTTTTTAATATGGAGGATTATGATACAAAACACGTGATATACATGGCTGATCTAATAAATTTTCAGTGGAAGAAAATGAGTTAAAAAATTATATAATGGGTAATATTTAAAAAAAAAAATACTGTAGATAAAAGATTAAGTGCATTTATGCATGAAATTGGATCAAATTCTGCATCAGATTATGTTGTAGATTTAGAAAATACTTTCGCTCTATATTTTTCAATTATAAATTTTAATAAAAGTACTTCGCTTGGGTGGTCTATATAGGTTGCCAGTTTATAGCCGTTTCTATAATATTAACTCTCATTCCTGCTGATGCATATTATACATTGTGTTGTGTACTTCTATTGCTTATACAACTTTTATAATAACTCACGATGCTGAAAAAAAAAATTGCATAAAAATTACTAAAATCTTTGTTGAAAATACAGTAAAATTAATTTGATATTCCTCCAGGAAGTAACCGGAAGTGTGAAGTTTGCAGATCTTCTGTTTGTAATTCAGTTTTTAAACTTTACAAATTATAAGTGCTGACATATTTGTAAAATTAAAACATTGAAATACGAATATGAAGATCAGAAATCTTACACTTCCGGCTACTTCCGGAGGGAATATAAATTAAATTTGACTGTAGTAATTGTCGTGATGTCGGACAGGGAGAGTGAAAAGTGGGGTCAGGAGGAATGCCACAGCATGCAGGGATCCGGTTTCTGCAGCCACAGGGCGGGGTTCTAACCGCGGGCCTTCAGCAAATCTGGTCCTTCAGCAGGTCTGGACCACCACTTGTGGCTGCAGCAGACCTCATGGCAGGTGCGTCAAGTCACCTTGCAGACATACCAGGAAACTATCGGATTATCATGTAATTGACAATGTTACTTTGATGATATTTATTACGTTTAAATGTGATACGTGTACTTTCATTACAATACCCACTCTCACAGGCAAAAATAATACGCAGTAAAAGTTCTTCTCTTTATACATAAAGATGTTATATGAGACATCAGCATGTGTATCAGGGGGGAAAAAAGCATGTTTGATGTCATTTTACGATCCAAAATACAAATTTTGGTGGGGGAGGGTCCGGTTTCATTTAGAGCTGATGTTAAAAATAGGCCCTGCATATTACTGCCCATCATGTTCAATGTTCAGTTCAAAATGTCAAGGGGGGGGGAGGACTTAAACGACGTTTGTTAAAAGAACCTATAGCTCTGTTGATTAGCATTTTATTGAATTCAACGATATATAATATTCAAACTTAATCAGATAAGGTATTTTAAGTTAAATATTAAATTTTAGTACTAAAAATGCGCACTATGATATATTCAAAATGTTCTTTAATTTTCATAATTTTCAAACGTGATGTATAATTATATTTTTATTTAATTTCGTACCAAATGTTACATTAAATTATACGCATTATATATATTGAAAATTTATATAATAAACAAATGAAAAATTAATTAATTACGACATAAAGTAATTTTAATTAAAATGTTGGAACAATCGATGTGAACCCTTGCGACGCTCTATCTGCCCTCCTGTGAAAGCCCGAAGTAATGTACAAAGCTTGTAGTTGCGACAGATTGGATCATTAGTTAATGAACAGTGAAGTGGCAAAGCTAAGTAGACATAAGACTACATCAGCAGATAAGACACGTTCGATAATTTTAACAAAGAAAAAGTACTTTTTTGATATAACGTTATGTAATTCAAAGGTTACCATTATATATTTATAACTTTTATGACTCCACGATTCTATGAATGAAATTTAAGATAAAAATTTGCATTTTTTAATAGTGCTAACTTTATGATGGGTTTCAACTTCCATATAGCTGCTGCTGCTGGTCTTGCTCGCATTTATAGTACCCCTCTCACATGCGGCTTTAATTCACCATGTTTTATGGCTTCCACACCATTTTGGTATTAAGTTTCAGTTTCTATAGTGTTCATGTGCAAAAGGTATATAAGCGGATGTACTGATAATTGAAAGTACAGTGCAAATCAATTGTTATCAAGGTCAGACAAGGTCATAAAAAAGTAACAACAGAATTGAATTTCAACCTTCAAATCATGGAAAACTACAAGGTCGTATTAAGTATTATTCTGTTCACTTGGTGGCCAATTTTAGTTAAAGGGCTTTTAAAGCTTTTAAAATGCATGCCATGCATGTCAATAAGAATATTTTTAGGTATTGTAAAAAACGCAGGTTTAATTCTAAAATTATATCTCTATATAAAAGATTTTGAAAAAAAAAAAAGGCTTAAACACCGCGCTCTGGTTGTATGCTTTAATTAGAAATCCTACAATAATATACTGGTGGAAATTAAGTGACATCCCTGAGATGACAATGACGGAATATCATGCATTTAAATGAGACGATACACTCGGTATACAGTCCCTGCTTTGTGTGGTATATATTTCGTTTTATATTCCCTCCAAAAGTAGCCGAAAGTATAGGCATATTTATTATAACGTGCGTATATTGTATAGGATTTCTGGCCTTCCTATTTCAACATTGCAATTTCACCCACAGTAATACTGCAAAGTTTCAAAATTACAAACGAAATATCCACAAACTTCACACTTCCGGAGATAATATCAAATTTATTGGACTGTACCAGCCCCTGATCTCCTGCGTGGTGATCCTTGGAGAACGTTCGGCCGGTGCAGCAGCAGCAGAGCCAGCCAGGCATATCCTCAGAGGCCGTAGCAGTGAGGCGTGTGTAGACCCCCCTCTTACCTGCACGAGAAGCACGCTGCGGTGTTGCCAGAATGTTGCTGATCCACCCGCACATGCGAATACCTAGGAATGCGCTCGCTCTTGCGTACTATCATCTTTTGTATCTCAGCTAATGAAAAAAACAACATACACGACTTTGAAGTAATAATAAAAAAGTTTTGGTAACCTATATTATAGAAAGTTTTTCAATTAATTTTTAAAAGCTGATTATATATTATAATATAAATTAATCTATAATCAATATTATATAGCTATTTTTGCAAAGTAATTATAACAAAGATTTAAAATGACCTTGTAAAAAATATAATTAAAATTTAACTCATTTAAAAATAAATACGAAAAAAGGAAAAAGTAAACAATCACAAATTTAAAAAAAAAAAAAATAATGACATTTAAAATGTTTTTGTAATTTTTCTCAGAATTAAATATAATGGTTAGGAAATAATGCTCTACCATCCGCGCACCCACAAAAAAAAAGTATTGGATTTTTGCAAGTAAAATGTAAGTTTTTAGTTTTTGTATTTAGAAAATTATTACAAGAATAAAACAAAAAGTACGCCTCTGTTTTTACTGTACGAAATCCATTGTTGTTATTGATGGTGGAGTTCCCACCACCGAGGTATTAGCTGACACAGTGGATTGTGACGACCGTTATGTCCAGCGACCTGCGTGTGACTTTGGCCCAGGAAGAGAAATCAAATCCTGCATTATTGGTACATTCGTCGCCGTACAAAAACTGAAATAAGGAGCAGAGATAATGGAGGGAATTGCATGCAATGAGCACTCTGTGAACCAAAACAAGCAATGATGTTTGACAATTTAAATTTGTTAAGCAACAATGACAAAAACTGCTTGAAGCAATACACAAATCTTGGCTAACATTTTCAACTCGTGTATCCAATTTTACTAAAAATTAAAAAAAAAAAAACGTAATTTTATGGTATTTATTTTTTATCTTCTGAGCGCAAATTTTCTTAAAAGACATTGTCATCCAACAATGTTAACAACTTTTTACAGAATTGTAGGATATTATTTTTTATTACTCTTATAGTGTTACAACGTTGATTCGCCTGTTTATAATATTCCATAATTCTTCAAAACACTCTTCTGTGAACACGTGGATCAGTCAGCTAACGAGGTAATTTTGTTTCAGGGGGCCGCCACACTGCGAGCGATGGAGGAATGAAGGAGCCAGGACCGCTCTGTGATCTGGTGAGTATTTGTCTAACCTGCAAACCTGCATGACCTCCATTATTACACAGGGAGGTCAAAGTTACAGATAATCTGCTTGTTCGTGGATCAATCGAAGTGGGAAATGTGTATTAACACTGAATATAAAAAAATATGGTACGGTACTTTGATTTTATGTTAAAACGTATTTGGGGGCGGGGGGGAGAAATGAGAATTCATTCATGACGTCACAGGTGTTTTTTATGAAAATTTCATAGCTGTTAAATAGAATGACGTCCGTGAAATCACGCGTGATAGAAATGATTTTTTTTTAGAAAATATTGAAAAAGTCAAAGTAATACAACTCAATCCTACGTTCTCCAGCATGCTATTCAATTCAAGTGCAAGTAAAAAAGTTTCAACTTGATCGATGCACTGAGAAAGTCAATATATATGTCATCACAACTATACATTTTCTTACAAAACTTATTTTTTTAATCTTACTATTTTTTTCTGAAACCTCAAATTATCTTATTATCTAGCACATTAAAGAAATGGATGATTATTATACTTATTTTAAGAATTATGGAGTATAAGAAATGAAAAAGGTAAAAAAAAAGCTTTCTCCTCGCTGTATTGTGTTGTCGTGAAGGGCATTCGTTTTGTGTTGATAACTCTGTGAAGTGATAAGAGGGGCACTCAGGCACACCGGGAGAAAAGTGACGATAACTGCTCGAGTGGTGCCAACCAAACGGTACACAGTACAAATATATCGTCACAATGAATGAGAACCTCATTACTTTTGTCACATTTTGTCTTGACACGAACGTACACCTCGGGACACCACGAAATTTATCCCTGTTCATATCACGCAGCCTATGGAGGCATATTATGAACTTCTATGTTTCAAGATGGCTTGTTGTTGGCTAGAATGTCAGTAAAATATGAATCTAATCAGAAATAGAAGAAGGTTTTTTTGCAACTGATGTACTTATATAACGATTTTGGAATCGCTAGACTATCTTCTTATTTCCCCCAAAATTGCAAATCTGCATCTCTTGGAGCTTCAGCAAACTATAAAAGAGTAACATTTTTGCTATCTTGAAGTGTACATTAGAACTTCATTTCCTTTTCTCCCCTACACAAAAAAAATCTTATCATTATTATTTTAAAAATGAGCAATGTGCATATAAAAACGACCTCAACGATGTATACAAAATAATCTCCTTCATATTTACCAGACAAAAACCTTGGCTACAAAGTTTATACTTCCCGTGTGTTATTTTTCACTACTCTAGAAATATTTTGCTCAAGCATTGTTCTTTAATATATTTTTTGTAAGAGAATTTTTTAACATTATCTCTCACAATAACAAAACAACTTCTTCATTTCCGGTGTATAAACCTTGATAAGATATATATAAAAAAGCTAATGTTTCTATATAGAGGTAATGTTACAAGCAATCAATATATATTTACGTAACACAATGAAGAAAATATCTCTTCCCATGCAGTCCGAGATGGCCATGCTATGTAATTTGCTGCTTTGATATCGGTTTTCTAATTACATCCTCAATGGTTTTGTTATCTAAGCACGCCTCAATAGCCCAGCAAAACTTTATACTGCAACCATTTCAAAATTTCATTAGAAACATATAAGAATTTAGTTAACATTTATTACATTTCTTCTTGAAAATATTTCCTAAAGATAAGTTCTCAATTTTTTACATTTAAATGCAATTTTCTAAAAGTTACGTTCCTAAATTCACTTACTTCCGGTTAGATTTTAATTTCCTCCAAATGTACTTGGCTGTCTGTCCTGGCAAGAGTTTCGAACACACTCATATCTACGCGACCCCAGCAGCCAATATCATCTGAATGTAATAATGTGGGCTCTTCATTGACATTCCTGGTCATATAACATTCTAGTGCTAACATATCAATTAACTTTGCGTAGTTTCTAAAAGTTCGTTATGCTTGTTATTAACACTCATTCATTAAAAATTATTAATTGTATTAATTATTCTCATAATAAAATAAATTTAAATGAATATTAATTTTAACACAATGTTGTGAGAATTTTTATTTAGAACGATAAATTACTCTATTTTAATTTGACGTGGGAAAAGGAGATGAATGCGATAGATTAGCATCCATGATCCCATAAGTTGACAACTTCCTTCCGGTAACGCAAGGGGCGCTAAGATCGTTTCAAGGTAAGAATATAATGACCAAGTATAAGCTCGTGCGGGAACTTTTCTGTGTGATCGTGACAATAATAAACCGTGCTTTTGCTGGTTGTACATACAAGGCTAAACTAATTATTGTAAAGTTTCTTACTTTAATTATACTCACTAATAGGTCAAGCTTTAATTATAGTACGTAAAGTCAATGACCTTTATTAGTTTTATACCACAAACCTTTTTAACCCTTTTAAATATTTAATTATAATAATTAAACAAAAGAACAACAACAAAAAACATTTTATTTACACCTCAGCGTACTATTATAAAAGAACATAACAAACACACTTGTCATAGTACCTCGTGGTTTTGTTATATTCTTTTAGAAACAAAACAGCAACAAAAAAGTGTCACATTTGAGTGCATGCAGCACGTTTTTTTATTGTTATTACTTCTATCCAAGGGCTCGACAATGCCTCTGGTGCACTCGAGTGAACAGAGCGGCTGCTGCTGCATCAGTGTGCATTGAGTGGCATATATTTTCTGATATAAGTATGCACATGCATGCACGGTCCTTCAGTTGCATTGCACCTCAAGTGCAGTGTCTGCTGCAGTACTCAATTGCAAGTATGCACTTATACTGGAGTTCTCATATATTTCTGATGACATCACTGAAATTATTTATAAAATGATTCAATACTAATTATATTATTAATTGAATATTATATAGAATAGCTCTTACACAGTGAATATTAACTATACGTTATTATAAAAATAAAATAAATTGCAAAAACATATCACTTTTTTATGACAAATTACTCTAATTCTGCATATGTTTAAATTCGCAATCATATTATTGGTTTTGACAAAATAAAATACAGCAGAGACCAGCAGAGACTTTTGTATCTTATGGCTAGAAATTGAACCATTAAGTTTCAAATCTTCATGATATCTGAGGACGGTGATGCATTATATTTATTTTCATGGTGCCACTGCGTCGCGTAAATGTTGCATTTTAGCGACAGTTGGTTGCATTTTAGCGAGAGTGCGGCTAACTTCCGATCGTGAAGCTCTGAAACTTTTGTTCTAATTTCTAGCCATATAAGACAAGGTAGTCTCTGAGAATACACCCGTGTTGGTTCAAACGACCCTGGCTCCATCTTTCTGCACCTCAACTATGACGAGATGAGATAGACTCCATGATGGGGTGGCAAGTCTAAATATAGAATGTCCCCGTTGTCACTGCACTACCGCGGGATGAGAAGAAGACGCTAGGTTAATGGAGTTCGTGATTGCTCCAGAAATAATAATGATAGAACTTTTTATCGAACTTCTTAAAGTCAAGATAATCGAGAAAATATAATGATGAAAAAAAATATATATGTCATGGGGATAAGATTTGAATAAGACTATAGAAAGGACAAAAAAAATAAACGTCAGTCATTTAAAAAAATGATCAGAAATTCCAAATGTTAAAAGAAAAAATCTTTGACGTCACACTATAAATTTGAACTCAAAATCATCAAAGAAACTCAACTTTGCATGATGCAAGTTCATTTGGGGATCGTTTCAAAATTAAAATGACTCATTTTATATATAAAAAAAAAACTGTTGAGGAAGGGGGAAGATTTTATGAACTTCAGAGATCACGACTAATGATGAAAAAAATAAGTAGCATCACAAATGGAAACTGTTTTTAGTGAATAAGCTCATTTCAATATACAAAACGTTCGATGACAGTGCATTAATCAGATTTCTACGTACATCTCGAAAGAGCACGAACTTTACTCCTGTCTCATTTGCTTGCACTGCAGCTTCAAGAGACAAAAAGATATAAATTCGAAAATTTGGGGGAGGTTAAAATATAACACTTAGCCTAGCCATGCCAAAAAAGTACACTTAAAAGCACGTACAAACTATATACAGGGGTAAATTTCGTGCTGTCCGGAGGTGTACAGATATCGTGTGAATTGTCATCTCTCTGAGTGTGAGAGACAAGAGGGTCCGAGCTTCTGTGTGGCGGGCTGACACTAACTCAGGCAGACACAGTGACAAGGTAACATGAGCCGCCAATAAAAGCCGGCTGACCACCAAGCAGGTTCTAGCATAGCGGTCATAATCGAGAGTCCTTGGTGGTACGAGATAACCACAAGAATAAGGGGAGGTGTGCCATGGTGACTGGAATACTAGGTGTCCGTGCGCCCTCTACCCCTGAAGTGTGAGCCACTCGCCAAACACGCACGTGTGACAAGTTGCAGGGATGACAGGCTATTCACCCTCGCTCTCTGTCTTTGTCTCAGACATTACAATTGGAAATTGAATTTGCATACGTATATAATCTTCAGAACTAGACAAGGTGATAAGGGTCACTTTTATCACCACGTCATCTGAAAATAATCATTATTAAATATATCATTTAATGTCTAGTTTTGAAATTAAGATATTTTTATCATTTTGTTATTATCTCATTTTTTCAAATACATACTGTTTATATTAATTTGTATTCAGTTATTTTTATTATATTATAGTGCCATTAATAATATTTGAAAGCTTGTTTTGTTTGTCTTTTTAATACTTTTAAGTAATTTTATTAATGTAATTACTCAGCCTTTAGCATCAGTAAAAAACAACAGATTTTTTTATTCATTATTTTTTTAAATTGCTTGTTTAGTTTTAATTAAAAATAAATTGCTATAATGTTAAAACAGTTTACAAATAGCTTTATATTTCGTATATACAGTATACAGTATAATATTATATTATATCAATGTTTCTAGGAAGCATTGGATTAACATTTTTTCTATTATATAATTGAAGGATTCATTATGACACACCAATCTATGTAGTTGCATGTCTTGGTGTACACTTGTGTCTCTTTTTTTTTTGTTGGAGACTAAATTTTCCCAAGCTGAAAACACCGGGGTGTAATAACAAAAAACTTTATAACACTGACCTTATGGGAGCTGGTCTCATAGTGGAAATACACGCGGTAATCTGAAGCTATGTGACAGAACGACGTGTAGTAAAAAGGTGGCCCTGAAAGCGTTCTCCATTGATGTGACGTCACGCCTGAATGGTGCGGACAAGATGAATGCATTACCTGAGGGCGGCCTACCCACACATGAAATTCCTTCCAGTGGGAGAGCCGGTCAAACAACCGGCATTATTTTCTATAACTATTGTTCTTCTAATCTTAAAATATTATTAATAGAATTTTAATAAGTAACCTCAATATAATACAATATTATTTTACGATTAATCTACTGTCAGGGTCATTAGTTTTTATGATTATTTCTGTCAGAATGAATTGAATGAAATAAATTTAAAAACAAATTCAAGAATGTTCTAAAACTTAATCAATTACGGTTTAAGCATAATGGTTTTCTCACAACAGCTCAATTTCCGGTTTCTGTCCATAAGGCTCTATTTTTTATTTCTACTTCAATTTTCACAAAATTGGTCAGACATGCAGATCCAACATTTTTATTTTATTTTTTATTTTGAACAGATCCACTTCGAAAAAAATAAGCCACTAAAAATTATTGCTGGCAAATTTTAAAGCCCTGCAAGTCCTATTAACATCAAAGAGGCCGCAGTTATATAAATTCAATTTAACAACATAAATTATAATTACAAATTTATTTGCATTACATTGTTGTTTGGCATTGTGGGGTCAGACCACGTGATCGTGACCATGACCTGTTGCAGGGAGGGGCGCACGCACCGCACGCCTCCCCCCTCCCTCATATTTTCTCTAAAAAAGACCCGCCCACCCAAGACAGTGCGTGGATTTACCCGCAGTCCCGGATCTGAATGACTTTTCCTCCTCAAAACATGCGGGACCTTGAGATTCCATTCTTTGAATCACATTTTTCTCAAATGTCATCTCTTTCTCTCTTTCCCTCTCTCCCTCTCTATCTCCCTCCCTCTCTCCTCCTAACATTGAAAAATAGCACCTTGTATATTTGCATCTGGACATTCTGGACCATATATAGGATGCTGTATATTAGCTGACGATCAATATGCGCATCCTTTTAGCGAGTGGATTCTCCGCATGGGTGTTGAATTTCAGCTATATATGACGCACCCACAGATCCCGTGGGCATAACATATCATACTATAGAAATTCCATACTATATTCTGATCATACTTTTTATGTACTTTATTGCCCAAGGGACTCATGAATTCATTAGTGTTTATTTAATTGGTGATTTAGACAACCTGTGGATAGGTAGGTTTTGTTTTCTTTTTAACTATATATGTGTTTATAATTTAATGGTATTGATTATAACTATAGATAATTTTAAAGTGTTTTTTATACTGTGATTCTATATTATATTTATATACAATTTAAAAACAAATCGTGCACCATGAAAACGGCATATATAATATAATATTGATTGCTATATACACAACTGATATACAAAATGGGAACATATGGTCGTAATTTAATTATTTTGCAGATAGAATAATGAAATTCGACAACTTTTTTCAGAGCAAAGTCTTCTACTCGCAAATCTCGCAATGGTTGTGTATTGTTTATATATATTATATAATGTCTACCGCATGAAGTCTTTTTCATTGTTAAACATGGGACGATGTATTGCCTGATTTCGCCACCAGAGCACAGAACGTAATGGCATTGTTGGCGCTAATAGACACAACAAATTTCCAAGGTTTCTTTATACAGGTTAAGACACGCACGCATTTCGTGCGTCAATTTTGTTAAATTTTCAGGCCACATTGTACCGCGAAATTTCAAAAATAGCATTGCATGATTGACGCATTCAAAGTTTCGCGGCACGATGTGGCCAAAAATACTTGAACGTGATTGGCTTAGCCCTTTAACATTGGTCCAATCGGTAGCTTAACCTGTATAAAGGAACGTTGCAAATTTCATAATGGACAACATACATGAAAAAATTTTATTGCAGAAATGAATAGAGGGTACCAAATTATGCTATTCTGAATTTTTTCAGATTTTTTTGAGACCCGGAACTATTTTTAAATAATTATTGAAAGTCCTGTGATTTCAGTTGGCACCCCTGAATTCTTAATAAAAAGGATAGAGACTGGACGCCTATTGACGCCTCCAGGGGGCGTGGCCGCACTTTCAATAATTATTTAAAAATAGTTCTGGGTTTCAAAAAAATCTGAAAAAATTCAGAGTAGCATAATTTGGTACCCACTATTCGTTTCTGTAATATTTTTTTTTCATGTATGTTGTCCATTGACAGTCATTTTCCATTAGGTTAAAATGTAAATCAACAACTGACCCAAGGTTTTTCATTCATAGGACAGACATTACCAACAATACTTGATGTTATAAACTTATTTATAAATAAAGTATTGTTGTATCGAGCAGAAGATTCTGATTCAGATTCGTTTAAAAGGGAGTAGTTTTCAGTCAAAATGCCCCCTCTTTTGAGGGTATTGGTACACATTACATTTAAGAAGTGGGTGGTGGCGACTCCCGAAAATCACTTCATTGAAGAAATTTTAGGCATAAATTTATCCTATGTAAAAATATTAGTATTATATTAAGTGCTCATTTAATTCTGGAATTTAGTATATCAAATATTAGTTCTAAAATTTCTATGCTGAAATCTACGCAATTTTTTAATATAGTCCTTAATTCCCCTATACAATATGTTCTGTTTGCAATATACAGTATTTATATTGTACACTTCTTAATGAAAATGAATTATCGGTCTCAATAATTCAAAATCTATGATAAAATGTCCAATATTATGTATTGGATGGTCCACCACTGGTATATAAATTTAAAAAACATGGCAAGCTGAAGTCTTTCTGTGAATAAATCGATAAAGAACCAATGTATTTTATTTTTGTTTATACTTGTATAAAAAAAAACATGGTAAGTTTCTGCATGGATTAACATTTATATATACTTTTGATGTGAAGTTTTTGTTGTTATCTTTATTGACGCATGCGCAGAAGAGAGTACGTAAAATGTTCAATAACAAACACCAAATAAATATTTACGCACCAATAATAAAAAAAAATATGCACAGTATACTTCTAAATTTTTTTTTTTTTGTAAATATTTTCTCGTTGCATTCACATTTTTTTATAGTTCAGATAAAATGTAAACAGGTCATGCACAAATTTTAACTTGCTCTGAGAAATTACATGTATAAAACATAAGAACAAAAGGAATGATGAAAGGAGAAACTGCAGTATTATACGTTTTAGACGACGGATGTTGGCTGTGCTAAAACAACGCCATATACAACACTTTAACTTACGAAACAATGTATCCTATTTCCTAGAGATGTTGTTATAGCTTCTATAATACAAAAAAAAAAAAAAAAAATCCTATTCGCGTTTTCCCTCGTGAGGTAATTCACAATATTGAGTTTCTTTATACTTTGCTCTCATGACGATCCTTACAAGTTTAATTTGCATTTTATAAACAGGAAAACATGCATCAATTCCTGAATGTTAATAATTACAAGTTAAGATGCATTTGCATCGACTTTTCTACATTTAAAATGAAAATTTTAGTGAGATATAATGTTTTAATCATAGACATAAATACTATGTCTATGTGGTTTTAATATTGAGTTTATTTGCATATATAAATTTGAATTCTAGATAACAACGTAAACCATATTTTCATGTGACAGTTTTTTTGTAAAAACATGAAAAAACACGTGCAGTAATATAAATAATAGGTGTAAGTTACAAAAATGAAATAGAGATTTGTCTCCATATAAAAAAATATTACATTAATATACTTTTTTATAACTTTTTTGAAACATTATATATATATTTTTTGTCTTCTCCGCAAAAAGAGTTTCATCTTTTATAGCCTCAAGTAGTATATAAAACGTGGATGTTTGGGTGGTTCGGTTCTCCTAGATTGAATGTAAGATGTAATATTTGCGTGTCTTCAGGCCTCCTCGTATATTTTCTGGACTTTACGACGTGATGCCGGCGCCACAAAGTCCGAACAGCTCGTGAGCTTATGTTCCACGTCGCCTTATTGACGTGGGGTTGCTAGTATATAGAGTTATAGTCTATATGCTTGTAAAGGGATCGTGTCACGAAATCCTGAATATTGAGGGTGTCTATTGAACAAAAAATTGAGCTGCCGATATTGACTTATTTATGAACTTTATTCTTATATTTTAGATCAAATGTGAAAATTAGATATACATTATATTATATTATAATAACTTAATTTTTCGAGTTATGGTCAGCACCATAATGTAGTAAAGAATGCTATATTAGTGTTATAATTATAGTTGAAGATTAATGATATTGAAGTAATCAGAAATATAATGGGGGACATTCACAAAGCACTTTAACCCCCACTTTAGCCCCGATTTTTAACCCTGGTGCTAAACATGGTACTAAACCAGGGGCTAACCATGTTAACCTCATAGCTTAGCACTATGTTTAGCACCAGGGTTAAAAATCGGGGCTAAATTGGGGGTTAAAGTGCTTTGTGAATGTCCCCCAATGTTTCAGACTTCACTTTTGTATAAAATATTTCGCATCTGAAATTTGTATAGGGTGTTTTCTCATATATTTGAATTATTACTGATTATTTCTCTAAGTCAAAACTGACTCGTTCAACAGATAAGGTCAATGTTGAACAATTCTGTTGATTAAAAATAAAATTTATCATTAGCAAAGACTTTGATCATTAACAATTTTACTAAAAATTCTGTGTAAGAAGTGTTTCTTTGTGGTGTATTATTTTTATAAAACTTGATTGCAAAATATTACGAAGCGCTCAAGCTGAATGAGTCAAAATTAAGTCATTACGTCGTGTGTCACGCAATTCTAACACGCAATATTTAACCTTGAAACCTAAAAAAAATAACAATTAGCATTCTCACATTCTCAGCTACGAGAATCACCTGCCTTTGTTGACATTTTATTCGAAAATTTAACCTGAAATTATACCATATTTTTCTCACGATGGAATTATATTTTCATTCAAATTATTTGACGTTGGAATGATAATTATTTAAATCATATGTTACAAAAACATAAGTTTCACAATAAAATATATACATTTAATATTATAATTTATAAAAATGAATAAATTAATTGTACTAAAAAATGTAAATCATACCTTTTTATTACAAATTTCCACTATAAATTTATTTTTATAACTTTTCAAACATAAAATATATATTTTTTTCTAGCGTTTTCTGCTTCATTTCTACTCCTGTATAATAGATCCAATAATTTTCGTTTATTTGCCGGTCTGCCTCATGTTTTACCTCGGCGCTACTTGGTGTGGTTCTCCTCTCTAGATGTGGACTGAATTCCTGACAAGCCACACAGCGCTGGGATTGCTAGCCGCTCCTCTGACATAACCACTCCGATGTGGTGCCTCCACAAAGAAAATAACATCGCACAAACACTCTTGCCGTGCCAACATGGCTGGCTGCTTTCGTGCAAACAACTTACACAATTTTATCTGTCCTACCCTTTATATACAGTGCACTCAAAAAAGTAAAAAAAAAAAAATTGTTTATTTATTAAATTTTCAATATACTTGATGGAAAAGTAGTGGACAAAAAACGAACTCTATATATTATATTGGCAGAAAAACCAAAAGTGCAACATTAACTTCACTTATGGCTGTAATAACTTTTGTTGTCATATATAATAAAATATATAGTAATTTTTGTTCCATTTCACGATTTCAAAATTGTTATAATTTATAGTTATACTTATTTTTAGTTGTTGTTAGCTTTCTGCCTTATAGAAATGATATTTTTTTATTGCTCCACTGATACTAAAGATTATTTCAAACCCCATGCAGCCATGGCCCATACAGTATAATTTCATCATGGCATTTGTCTTTACGATTTTGAAGAAACCACATCATGGCACGAAAACCACATATTGGATGGTCGATGCAGGAAATATAATAATATATTTAAAGCTACGAGATCAGACAACCCGCAACCCTAAATATTTATATAGTCCTCTTTCGATTTGATTGTTCAATAAAACTCTGCAGAATCCACAATATTTATATTGAATACATTTAATATTATATAAACATTATTTTAAATATGATTTTAGAAGAGGGGACTGTATAAAAACAGGCAGATGTTGACTACGAAATAAAATGTATAAAAGTGCATAAAATTTAAAAGCATCTGTATCGATCCTGGTGCAAGATGATACCTCTATAAAAATAACATAAGCTTCTAGATAAATTGCAAAAACCGAAGCTACTGCAGCAGTGATCAATTTAGCAACGGTAATACATAGTAACTTTGCATGCTCATAGATTTTCATGTGATTTACAAATTACAATAATTGGCAAAAAACGTGTTACTTTCTGACGGGTAGTTTTTTGAAATTAATTAAACTCAATAAACGTTCTTGATTAAGTTCTCTTGAACAGTTTATTTTGTTACAAAAAGTTTTTTAAGTGGATTTGGCACGAATCCATCCAATAGACATTGAAACAACGTTACTATAATAAGTCATATAATACAATAATTTCCATCGTCTATACGTTTAAATATCTATGAAACAAAATTTCTTCTTTTGAAATAAAAATCGGTTGTAAAAAGAGAATTTTTAAATGATGTGGTTTTTCTGTGAAGGATATTAGATTCATTTTTGTTGGTTGCTATGGGAACGGAACGCTTGAGTATGGGCCTGTAGCCAACACGCGTCATTTAGCGGCTCTTGTGTGGCCGCCGACCAACCCCCCCTCCCCAACTCACGTAACACCGGGCAGCTTTACTGCTGACAGATTTCAGGGGGTGGGGGAGTAAGGGTTAAACCAAGCAAGTGCTTTATGCGTAAGTTTTCTTTCTATACATACATACATGCAGGAAATTTATTTAGACTCGCCCGAGTTGAGATCTAAGCAAAGAGTGGATTTACATGAGCTTGCAATGTGCGACGATTTTGACCTATTTACCGTGAAATTCCATACCTAGTGTAATAATTACTGCTTGAAGCTTGTTCTCAGTGCAGCAATTATAACATCGCATGCTGCCACCACATGAAATCGTGGCTTAAATAAAAATGTTCAGCAAATAATTTACATTTTGTGGAAGAACTATCTTAAAATATTAAAAATCGCATAAATCTTTTTGATGTAGAAGCTTTATACTTTTAATAGAAATTTACTCAAAATAGAATACAAGGTCAGAAGTATCGCACTTCCGATTTCTTCCGAGATTAATCCTCAGAATGTAAAATGCATGTCAAAAAAATGTTTGTTGTAATTTGCGACGTTATTCTATATATGTATCCATAATTAAGTTTTATCAAAACTTCGCTGTATATATGATACTCGTATTTGAGCTAATGATTTATTGATCCACTGTTTTATCTTTGTATGTAGATTAATGTTTAGGTCACCAGTAGCTCAAAGCGTTTATAATACAAATCTTGCTTTTAATATTTAATCAATCAATATTTGTTTTCATTAAAAGAAGCCATCATAATGGAAGTAAAAACTTTCAAAAAAGAAGCTTTGTTTTTTAATTGAATTAAAGCTTTTGTCCTCTCACAAACAAGTTTTATAAAAAAACATGTTGAGGCTGGTGGTCACACCTGTAGCTGATGTGATTTCATGCAAGAGCAAAATAAAATTTACGCTCGAGTAATATTGCAGGTGAAATTATTTTTAATCTTCTTCATTAAAATTTATATTTAGCTCAAATTTAAAATATACAATAAAAACTTTAACGTGCTATGGTAAAAAAAGTTGTACAATCCCGGAACTTCAAGGATTTTAATTATTCTATTTATAAATCGATTCCGAAACTTTGCATGCACTCTTACATAATTGTGAAACGGACCATGTCCACTGGTATATCGAGATGGTAAGAGGGCCTATAATGACCCTCCATATCTATGGTCGTATCCACTAAAAGGGAGATGATAAAAGGGTCCATGTCAACTTTAAGTTAAATATACATAATATATTTTTTAATTAGAATTAAAAAAAAAAATGACTTACTTCCTCTTACAATCTTACTGTCATTGGACAAGTGTCCTTTTACAATCTCGCTACCACGTTGATGTGAGTTTTATGATTTATTGTAATACCATCAACCTTCCACATCCGGTAATAATCTTACATTTCATTGAACTGTATTACCGTCTTAATAAAAACATCAATTTTTCTCAATTATAGTTATATAATGACCTTGATGTATTTCTTATCCTACTTATAAAGTACATCACATCACTATAAAGCTCTATTCAAGTAAGTATATTATGAGAGCCATGTGCATGCTCTGGCTCATCCACAGTACTTCTTCTACATCACACAAGACGCGCGCCAAGTCGATCTAAAATTAACCTTCCTTGGCCCTCCTTACTTGTCTGCTTCTCAGCTTCCTCAGTAGCGACTATAGAGGGTCGCGAGACGAGTGCTTATAGACGACGATTCTTACAAAGATTGGGCCTTTAATTAGTGTTGATGTATTGGTGATCGATTAAAAGAATGGCTGAAGAGGAGATAGTGAGTGATCAAGATGATTTACCACATCATGTCGTGTCAGTGCCTATGTCAAGGGCGGCGATACTGCACAGAAGTCTTAAGTATGCTGGATATGGACAGGTAAAAAATGTTCATTTGATTACATTAAAAAGTTAGTTATCTGGCTGTCATCATCAATCGAGAAATTACGAGCGGAAATTGGAATTATGCCCTTTTCGATGCTTATTTTAAGTATCTAATCTTCATTTTCTTATGTGCACCTTAAGATACTACAAATGTTACTTGTGGCCTAATTGTTTATAGGGCTGCAAGTTCACATGAGATAAAGACATACAGATTTTTAATTTTGGTTGAGGTGATTAATTCACCAAATCTATATCAATATCAAAAGAGATCATGAACTATGTGATGCTCACTAACAAAGACGTCATGGTGTCCAGAGGTGTACAGGCAAAGCTTTTCGTCTAGCAGAGTTGCATTATAAAAAATAAACTTTGCATGAGTTCGTAATACTCTTGGGATTTTTATTATTTCTTTTCAGTACCGAAATTCATTCTTAATTATGAACACTCATTTGTACATTCACATTAATAATTTAACATGACACGCAACTTCATGTGAAAATAATTAAATTAATTAACATGAGTTTGTTAGTTTTATAATTATAGAACTGTCAAAAGAATTCAGACAAGGTCTGTGTTCACGGTAATATGACCACGGTCAGGGTTGCAATCAATTCTCAGGTCATAAAATTAAGTTTTTATTTTATTTTATATCAAAGGTGAACCAGAAACAATGTTGTGGGTTTTTTGTTTAACCAGTGAAAGGTTTTGAAGGTCCTACTGTATAAACTACTACTGCAAACGTCGCTTTAAAAAAAAAATAATAAAATCCTCATTGCCTTGATGTGCACTGACTTTAAAAATAATTTGAAACCTTCGCGCTCGACTTAACTCTCATAAGTTTAATCGTCTCAACTGTTCAACCAAGCATTGAATACATCAGTACTGGTTTAATTTATCATAATATCTCATGTTTCACTTTCAATATATCAAGTTTACTACTTAAATGATTTTTTTTTTTCAAAGTTTTCAGCAAAGAAAATATCAAAATAAAACAGTATATCAAACAGGTTCTAATTATTTTTCACTCGAATAGTTTTCTCAGGTGTAAAGAAGGTTTGCTTTGATGATGTCAACACACGAGAATTACCTAAGACATAAGTTGGGGGGTGAAAGAGATTCTTGGGGAGGGGGGGACCTTGTTAGTTTGCTGGCTCGATCAGACCCGGCACTCGCGGAATGCTACGACATCAAAAGGGGGGACACGAGCCAAAGCAGTCGCACGACACTCGCCGCCTTGCTGTCTACACTGTGAAACTATTGAGCACCACGTGACGTCATCATATTTAAAAGTCTTGCTTCATTTTGGTGATTACATCAGATTTATTAGACAGTATTTATTAAAAGAAGCTGTCGTAAGTCCAAGCGCAGAATTTAAAGTCTTGCAGAGTTTTTATTAATTAAAACTGTCTGGGTCTCGCATGGATTTTTTGTGAAATTATTTAGAGTATATTTATTTTAGACTCTAGAAGGGGAAAAAAACTTTACAGACTAACAGATTTATCATGCCTAAATAATTACATTTCTTATAAAAACTTAATGATTATAACATATCCCTGCATGGCCATATACATAAAGATGGTCAAGTCATATCTCATATTTTTTTCTCGAGCGAAATGAACGTATATGCTTTGTACACCACAATGTTTATAAAATGCAATTATCTCCATAAGAAACCGTTGTAACATTTTATACGCACCATGGTGTACCATATATGATGATAACTAACTCATGCTCGCAATAATGTTTAGACACGACTTTTGCATCGTTGTGACCTTCGCTATAATTAATTTCCCACAACTTTACAATTTGACATGACATCGTCACGACGAATTTCCAGCAGCCTTATGGCCTCGAGTTGAAAATATCGTGCTGGAGGTACATCTCGGGACAGATGGAACGTGTTTGATATTTAAGCTCAAAGAGACAGCGAGATAATTTTACGAAAGAATTACCCAGTCTACTCATAAAAAATATCAAGTTCAACATAGATCTCATAAATAGATGTGAGACAACGCTTAAAAAAAACAGATCAGGAGTATTTAAAGGGGTTTTTTTATGGAGCGATGTCGAGAGGGATTTGGTGGGGCGAGAAAAAGCGCACTTGCCTCATTATTGTATGGTAGCCATCTTGGTGGGAGAAAATCACTTTTCGAGCGACGGGGAGCAATTTTATCGCCAACATGGCCACCATACAATATTGAAGCAAGTGCGCTGTTTCTCGCCCCACCAAGCACCGCTCGATATTACTCCATTGGAAAGCACCTTAACGTTCGTGGTATCCCTAGTTGTACTTGTTTGATGGATGTCTGTATATTACATCTTGGTGGGTGTTCCATGATCCCTACTGTATATATAATATATAGATCATAAGACTGCAGGTGTGCTGAAGAAGAAGGTGGGTTGATGCACACATGCTACCGCGATACTTTTTATAAGTTCGCTCGTCTAACTTTAGCTATATGTCATAGTCACAAACTTAATCGCGATTTCATGCTAGGAGCGACAATTTTAGAGTTTCGTCATCTGTTTCGTGCTACTTATCCGTCAGGCTCTAATCGAGATTAATCGTCGACTCTTCCGCAAGCTTCTTAACACATTACGCATTGCTGGGTGCTGCTGGTATTATTATTATAGTTGTTGCTACATGCTGCATGCATGAGCTTACCAAATTGAAGAGGGGGGATTTAAAGTTCAAATCCTTTCAACTAAAAGTTCAAATTAGCAAATTGCATTCTGGACTGACGAACTCTATGGACTGATGAACTCTATTTGTAATTCAATTAAGATAATTATGTCCTATATAAATTATTAAATTAATTGTCCATGAATAGCAGGTATTTAAGAAAATTATTCAGGTATTGAGATATACTGAAGCTTTTATTGAAGTTGTATTGTAGTTTTGTATTCGACACCAAGGAAACTCTCCTAGATATGAGAACAGGTTATATATAAAAGCATATAGATACATTATGCAAAATTACAAAATTCTTATACAAAATTCTTAGGATTTAATATTCAGGAATGTTTGGACTGGAAGACACATATTGATTATGTTATAAAAAAAATAAACTCAGCAAATTTTGTACTTTTCTCCATCAGGGACCATGTATCAATTGAATCTCTTTTCTCAATTTATTATGCTTATGTTTATTCGCATTTAACTTACGGTCTTATTTTCTTTGGAACTGATAATCAATCAATATGTAGGCTTTTTATTGCACAGAAACGATCATTAAGAACAATGCTGAGATTTAGGAAGAGAGATTCATGTGTATCGCATTTTAAAAGACACAATATGCTAACGTTGCCTTCATTGTATATTTTAAACAGTGCACTATTTAGAAAACAGCATCCTGAATTATACGATCATAATCAGCATTCATATGAAACAAGAAACAGAACAAAAACTGTAGTAGCTAATCACAAATCAGCTTTATTGGAGAAAAGTCCTTTATATCAGTCAGCTAAAATATATGACTTTTTACCAGCATGTATTAGAAACATTGATAGTCATAAATTGTTTAAAGCAAAACTGAAATCTATCCTGATAAAAAGAGAATTTTATTCAGTGAAAATGTTTTTTGCTAATAAGCTACCTGAAAATTGTCTTGTGGAGTAAATAATTGTAAACTTGATATTGTAATGTTTCAGTATATAGTGATGACATAATATATATGGATATATATTGTAATATATGACTCTTAAAATATTGTAATTTTGTATATAATTTATTTTAAAGAACTTTGTTTGCATTGCTAATGTTGTATAGTTTTAGGAATGACCTGATTTATGTTGTATTGTACAGCCATTAATCAAATAAAGTATTATTATTATTATTATTATTATTATTATTATTATTATTATTATTATTATATGCAGCAGCGCCCATGCACTGTATAATTCTAAAACTTAATTTTGGTGCTGAACAAGTTGTCTAATCCCAGGGCATTTTACTTCGACTTAAGTGTATCTTTTTACTACCGTCGTTGGTCTGATTGTGAAGACTTCAAGAGTTGTTTTGGGGGCAATCTGCGCATTATTAGTCATATATATAGCTCCCTTTTTTTAGCTTTATAAAATATTTCCCATGTACTATTTATATTGAAGTGCCTGTATTTGTAAAAATATTACTATTTGTACTATTATTTATTTACTATACGTTTTACTGTATTTTTTTAATATTTATTCTTTAGTCCATGAATTATTGTAAAGACCAAAGTCTCCGTGTCAATATAAAGCACCTTTTCATTATATGAAAAAGGACATATCATCATGATATTTTTTTCTTAATTAAACCTCTACATTTTTTTTATCTTCTTGTAATTGCAATAAAAATTTTGTAAGGGTAATAAATTGTATTCGAAGGTGTCTTCTCAATTCTCGCTCTATATTTCTAGTCACCTTTATTCTATATATTGGAAATTGGAATTGTATGGGCTATCTTCTATATAAGTTTCCCGCCTTCACTATTTATATAGCTTGTGATGTTCAATGGTTGCCACACCATGCCGACCTGATTGCGGGCTTTCAATCTACCCGTTTCTAGTCTCATCTCTCTTGTGCATACTACATCACGTACGCTATTACGTACAGTACATGGAAAGTGCTGTTGATTACCCCCTTCTCTCTTCCAGATGCTCCTTCCACCAAACTAGCACACCCATTTACTCTAATTACTTTTCTTCAAATAGCCTCCTGATTCTCTCCTCACTGCAGCTTGATTAAGCTAGGCCACGCGTCTTAAGAGAAAAACAAATCTTTATTAAAGCCGAACTGTCGCTTTGGAAACACTCCCCGCCCCCTCCCCTCGCGAGAAAATACAGGGAAACTGATGAATATTTTATCTCAAACGAGAAAAAAACGAAAGGACTTTTTCCTTTTTTCCTCCTATAAAACGGAAATAAGATGGTAAAAGAAGATTTCTCAATATATTTTAATAATAATAATATAAAAAAGAAACTATGTGATATATATATATATATATATATATATATATATATATATATATATATATATATATATATATATATATATATATATATATATATATATAATATTATAACGTATCAAGTACATTTATAGACATAAAAATGTGATCTTATATTTAAATTTTAATTATTGATTGTATTAATAGAACATGTGTGCCAACGCCTGATTGAATACAGTTGGCTCAGTGGGTCAATCACTTTATGACTTGATGAACACGCTAGCTATGGGCAGATCGTGATCACACGCTGGTTAATTGGCCCGTGTCAGGTGGAGTCAGATCGATGCCAACATGCCGAGCTGACTGCACGCTCGTAGAGGCAATCATGAGCCCACCTGTGTCCTCCGTCTCGTCTCCAACAGAACGACACTAACACGCTGTTTGTAAACCCTCCTTGTTGCTTGAAATAGAGCAAATTAAATTCTAATAATATCAAACACATGTGGTTCAAAATTTATTTTATATTTTGATTTAAATTTTCTGAATTTGTTTCTTAAAATAATATCCAAGAATGCGACTATGGAAGGATTTAAAATGAGAAATGAAAAAACTATTTTTATTTTTAAATATTATATCGTCCCTCGTCCGGAATAATGAGCTATCTGCCTATTTCATTTTATATTTACAAACCACAGCTAATAATGTTATTATGACTCACGTTGCTGCATGCATCTCGAGCGGTGCAGCTGCATCCCATTAATGCGATTAGCTCTCAAAAAAGATCATCAACGTCAGTGGTGGCATTTATATAAACATGTTATAAGTTATAAAACTGAACAATAATAAATATTACATGACATACAGGAAAATTAGTGGTATCAACTAAAGCGGAACTCCAACCGTCAAATAGTTTTGTATAATATACGGTGTATTATTTATTATTAGTGTTTATTTTAGTGTTGATGACTGGCATTTTTATTCATTATGTTTTCTACTGTTTTTATAATGACATGGTACAAAGGCACAACCTTCCTTTCCCCCCCCCCCCCCACTGAACATTCGGACTTAATGTGTGCAATACATGCAAATTTCTTTAACTAATATTGAATATTGACCCATGCATGATATAATATACTCACATTTTTCTCTGGATCTGCGTGTTACACTTGATTTATATATAAGCTATAGTAAGTCAAAATTGCATTCACTAGTTTGAAAGGACGCTTGGGATCACTCAGTATTATAGAATCATTTTTATCAGTAATATGTATTATTTT
Organism: Siphlonurus alternatus; assembly: GCA_949825025.1. Taxonomy (NCBI): domain Eukaryota; kingdom Metazoa; phylum Arthropoda; class Insecta; order Ephemeroptera; family Siphlonuridae; genus Siphlonurus; species Siphlonurus alternatus. Next base: position 40,580,038 of record OX463779.1, read on the forward strand.
ATGTGATACAACTATACGATGATAAGCCCTATAACTATAATAAGGGAAATTAGAAAAGAGGTTTTTGAAGTTATTGGACGCCTGTCTGTCATAAGTCATAAGGCATAATAGACTGGCTGTGCCTGAATGTAATAACTAATAAAGCATGACATTTGTTTGTAAACTTATGGCGTGATATAAACTAATATTTAAATATCTGTTCTTATTTGCTTACAAATGTATATATCTCTGTTAAAACGTATTTCAAAAATATAAATATAGAAGCAATTTAAAAAATTCAGATAAGATTTTAAAAAGTTTTTTTTTTTAGGTAGACTTAATGTAAGAAATTCGATATCCAGACACCAACGAGTGCGTGTGTGTAAAACCTATATATAGATAATATAAAAAGTTATAATACAAAAAGTTTTAAGCTCTATATATGAGTTGCAGAATAAATTTAGTATCATCACCATTATATAATACTACATATACATGAATGCTTTAAAAAACTTTCGTCCCTTTAAAAAAAAAAAAAATACATTTATTTTATCAAATAAAAAAAAAGTAATAAATAAAAATATATGACATTAATGGAATTCATCATGTAAAAAAAAATATATCTATACTCAATGTTTTTCAATACATATATAGAAAAACAACAACAAAAACAAATTTTGCTTATAATGACAAAATCGATATTGCAACTAACTTGATACCAAATATCATGATGGGAAATGGATATTGAAATATTGGTGAGTCTCGAGAAATATTCGTAGAATACCTTGATTTTGTTATTGATATTCAAGTGTACAAAATTGATAAAAATATTCAAAATATTAAATTGTCATAATGAAATTTAATATTCTTCTCAATAACCCGAGTTGAAATAAATTCATCTGCTTGAGGTAGAGGATGCTTCACCATTTCAGAAGAAGATGAAATATTAGAAATTGCGTCTCCATTACACATTCATTTTTATCGAAGGGGAAACTAGCCCAGTTTTAGATTTAAAATATGTTAAAAGATAAGGTTTGGATAAGTTTACGGCGATTTTTTTTTCAATAAGAAACAAGTTTATTTATCAAATTTATTTGCAAAAAGAAAACGACGCTACGAACATTGAATCTCACATTGAGAGCACTCAATTTATTTTCCATTGATAAGATGGATTTACATGGTAATTTTTCAGCCTGCGACGCAACGCGAATTATGCGCACTTGCTATAACATTCATTGGAGAACATATATTTGGCTATTAAAAAGAGCATCGAAATTCAGTCAGCGATTCAATTTACTCAACGTATTCACTTACGATAAAGAATGTGCGTCAAAATTGCGTCGCATTGCATCGTTGGCTCTCATATGAATCCACCTTATATCTATGAAGGTATTACAATAAAAGGTGAATTCCCACACAATATACCTGGCACAGGTTAACAAGAGAGTAAACAAGTGAGTTTTCGTCACATTGGTTCAACTTGCTATCTGTAACCGTGCTAATTATTTAGTTTGCTCCCTGAATTCCGACTCATTTTTTGTTAGCATTTGCACCTCCAGCTTTAATACCTCCATGGATGAGACGCACCTGTAAGGACCCTTGAGACTCACAGAAAGGAGCCCTTGATGTTGGAGGCTGCGCCTCCTCGCTGTGTTGTAGGGCTCTCCAACAAGCGCACAAACCCTCTAACAAAAATATATTTATGTAGCTGTGATAATAATTTATGTGTCTAAAATATAATTATTTTGGTGTAAATTTATAATTGTTTGCTTACGTTATCTCTGACTTTACTCTTGTGAGTTTAAAACAATTCTATTGTTATTAATGTTTTAATTTCGTTTACTTACGTAAATTTAATACTATGAATATTATTGACGAGGGTTTGTTAAAGACTTAGTTATGTGTTAACATTGTGATGAAAATTTGTTTAGCCAACAATAAATTACAAAAACATTAATAAAACAACATTATAATTATTATATTATTTCGTGATAACAATAATATTGTATGCTGAAATGTTTCATTGTTGTATTTACATTATAAATTGCGCAGTATTAATAGTATTATACATGTGTATGCAAAAGAGGATTTTCAATAGCAGTTTCATTTTCGAGATGTTTCTCTGGTTGCCTACATTTGATTCTTGCAGGGGAATTGAGAAAGATGGCGCCACAGAAAGTCAGGAAATGTTTAAATTTTGACCTGCTTAAACATCCGTCGTATAATTTATTTTGTGTTTTAGAACTGAAATTAAATTTAATGACAGACAATAATAGGAGACTTTACAGCTATAATATAAATACAGTATTATAAATACACCAAGTACTTTAAAGTCACTTAAAAAATATAATGTTTGCATTGCTTAATATTTGAAATCGTATGTTTACGGTTTTAATTATAAAAAACATTTTGCAATTGTTTATTTTATTTTTAATCAATTAAAAACCACATTTTAACACGATAATTGTGTATATATACAGTGCTGACTATTATATAATTATAATAATATAAAAAGTGTTGATGATCATAATTTTTTTGCATCATTCTGCGTACTAACAAGAATACAGAGATAGACTGAAGCATGACACAGTCTCGCGCCGTGACCGCAGACAAAAGAAGCCGTACGTGCGCAGACTTGCGTCACACGACGACGGGTGTGGACATCAGCAGCACGCGCCGCCACAACGCCCGCGTGTAATCAGAGACGGCCGTATAATATTTGTGCCGAGCTTTACATTACAACTCGAGCAGTGTTGTTTATTGCAACGATAAAATAGAAAAAGGGTGATTTTACATGGGTGATTTTCAACATGCAACGTAAATAATGCGCACTTTCGCTAGCGGTCATATTTGAGTATTTGGTGATTAAAAAGAGCATCAAAATTCAATGCCCGATATGGTTGAAACGTTTGTATTTTCGTCAAAATCGAGTATCGAGTCGCATCGTTACGACTCGGATGACCATGTGAATTCGCCTTTAATCACAGATATAGCGCCAACTTGCCATAATTTAAAACAAAAACATAATAATTATCTATTTTACTATATAAATATATTTTTTTACGATAAAGCATATAAATTTTAATAACCCTCATCATATATTATTGTTTACTGATAATAAAAATATGATATATATTATACACAAATGTATATATTATATAATAATTTAGAACGAGTATATTAGGTTTTGTGATTTTTTTTATATATATAATATAAAATGTAATGTAAAATGTAATATCGATATCTACATCTCCATTATCAATAAATATTGGCAAAAAAAAAAAAAAGCAGGAGAGACGACGATGATATTCAGATGGTACGAAGAAAATAGAGAGAGAATTCAATTCTATAAGAAGTAAAGGGAACTCGAGCTGAGGCAATCAAGTCTTATGGAGGTTTCTGCTATGGTCTGATGGTGGAAATGCGTTTGTTCGTTGTGTGTGTAGGAGAGCTGCTTGCTTGCTTGGGCACAGCGGCACTTCATTTCACCATGTATATATATATATATAGAGCAGGAGCTTGTCGTATCGGTGAACAGTTGCGGCGAGGAGGACCTTCTACACCACGCCTTGGCCATTATACCAACCAAGCCTATACAATATACCATTACCAAGCCTATACTGCCATGCATGCTATATATATACAACATCACGTACTGATGGTGCTAAAATATATCAAGTTTTTTTTTATTTTTTTTTTGTAGCAGTGGTGTGATAATGTTGTTAAATGCATTTAATGTTTTTGTTGTATACAGAAAGTTCATTTCTAAAACTATTTTGATATATTTTACCCTTGTAATAATATAATTTAACAACTTTGCTCGATTTTCTAAATTCAATTTGTTTACCATGATATTATGAAAAGGGTTGCCTATATTGCTTAATGCGGGCGTAAAAAAAATATGGTGGTATTTTTTTGTTTCTATGTATTAGTATAAAGAGGGACTCTATATAGCATATTGTTACTATTTATACTACATCACATCTATGTGAAAATTGAAATTCTATTTTGATATAGAGAATAAAAAGCCTTACTATCTATACAGTATAATATAGACACTAGCATGTTACAGAAAAGAAGAGTTTAATACCAAAGAGAATTTTGTATAACCGAGCTATCGAGAGAATTTCACCTTATAAATTCAGTAAATATTTTATAGCCCTATATCATACTCATCCGGGTAATAAACCTTTCAGTTGGTAGATATAAAATAAGTGGTGCTTCTGTACTCTATATTATTATACTACATGATCATATAAACAAACTTATATTATTTTCACTCACGTAACAAAAGAATTGTTATAAATTTTCTATCAATTGGAGACTTTTTAAAGTATGACATAAAAATATATATTTTGCTCGAAATAATGAAATAACATTTTATAGAACATTAAATAATATTATTACACTTACGTTAGACAAAGTGTCTGCCTTGGCTAAATAATTTCACCCTGAGGCTAGGCAACTTGTTCAACACCAAGACAGAGCGGGTTGCATAAATAAATATACAGCAGGCAACAATGGCTACCATGTGTTTTCTGAATAAAAGACTTTTGAATTTTAAATCTTGAAACTCTTAAGGTAGAGATAATACGAATAAGCTGTTCGACGTAGTTCCCTTTGATTAACATGTAAACCTTAGCAAATTCACAAAAATTCTTATTTTTTTTAAGAGGCAGATTTTAGTGCCTAAAAGCCATACAAAAAATTTCAAAACGAGCCGATATTTTTAATTAATATTTTAATTTGTCTCTCCATGGGAAAGCCCTATGCTGGAAAAAAAAATCGTCTCGAATTGTTTTAAAAAATTTTGTATGGCTTTTAGGCACTAAAATCTGCTTCTCAAATAAATTTAAATTTTGTTGTGAATTTGCTAAGGTTTACATGTTAATCAAATGGAACTACGTCGGACAGCTGATCGGCGTTATCTCTACCTTAAGTACTTGTATTGTGTGTTTTTGTACCGGGGGCGGGGGGGGGGGGCCTTAAAAGTATATAACTATATACTAAGAGGAGACATATCGATTGAACTTTACTCCACAAATTCAATACACAATTATTTCATTTTATGGCCCCATCATAACAATACAAATTAAAACACGTCAACCAACTTCTGATGCTGAAAAATTTGCCTAATCTCAAGGCGCAAAGATACAAAGTGGATACTTTTTTTTTTTTTTTTTTTTACAAGGATACACCCCTAAGAGCTTACAGCTCGCTGCGGGGTACTGGGTAGGGATAAGGTAGGGAACGGATAGTGGCCACGGCCTGCATGCTTACGCGTCCCAGCATTCGCTGAGGTGAAACTGAGGGAACCGTGGAAAACCTCAGTCAGGACGGACACCTCTACTTTTTCTCAATGGACCAAAGCGATGTCCAAAGCCTGGGGAACCACACACAAGTGCATCACTGCACTGGGTGGAAAGCGAGACGAATTTACCCTAGGGAGGGAGCAGCGTATTTTTTACTTGAAACGGTCACCCATCCAAGTACTAACCACGCTCGACGTAGCCTGACTTCGGTGATCTAACGAGAACCGGTCAATGCACTGCGCCAGTAGTGTACTGTCTCAAAAAAATATGTACCCAATCATTTAGAGTCGAAATATTATTTTCGTTTGACACAGATTGACTGAAGTAGAAGCAGTGCTAGTAATCATGAGTAGTGCCCAGATAGATCCATAGTATGACTCCTCACTGTAGTGCTCTAATCCCTCCTCTGGATCTCTCTTCTAACCTCCCTACAATCAATCAGATCGTAACTGCCACAGAGCAAAGATCTCCTGGCTCTCAACTTGGAAACAATCTGCCACCGTCGTTTTGATCCTCCTGGCATGAAAAAAGGACGTCGTACAAATTGTGTGATGATGATGAAACTGATGTAGTGCTGGGGATTGACAACACGTATTACGATGCTCATTTTATGTCTTCGTGAAATGTGACGTCACACGTTTTAGACGAGATGTTCAATGAAATTGTTCTCTACTTTTTTTAACTTACCTGTAATAGATATATTATTATGGAATAGCGGTCACCTTTTACACATTTTTCCAATATTTAAGAGCACTTTTGCTCCTTTTTCTTCTCTCTCTCTCTCTCTCTCTCTCTCTCTCTCTCTCTCTCTCTCTCTCTTCTCTCTCTCTCTCTCTCTCTCTCTCCTCTCTCTCTCTCTCTCTCTCTCTCTCTCTCTCTCTCTCTCTTCTCTCTCTCTCTCTCTCTCTCTCTCTCTCTCTCTCTCTCTCTGAAGCTTTTATTTCAAACTTTTTGTTTCTTGTTATTGAGAAAAATCATCGTTATATATACCATGACATTTGTGTGTAAATACAAATAAATATACAGTCACCACATTTTTTCCTTTTATATTTTTGCATTGTTATTATTATCAGTCCCTCTCAATTTTATATGACAAAATTTCATTGTGTCTCCTTAATGGAAATTTCATGTAAAAATATGTTATGGTGTGATGTTGTATCATAGTGCATTAGGGTAATAGTTGCTCTTATATTGTTTTTTATATGTATAACGAAATATGAAATAGTATACTGTATAAATTAATATATTTCGAACAAACACTATTGATAATTATTTTAGCTCCAGCATAATACAATATTCGTTTAAAATTTCGATTGACATTTAAAATTTAATTTTAACAGAAGCACTACTAATGAATGTTAAAAAAATATTAAGCAATATTTTGATATTAATTAATAAAATATTTCTTCCAATAATTTGTAATAATAAAAGTAGTGCTTGAAATTTTTAATTAATAAATTACATTATATTTTATTGAAATTTAACTTCTACGTAATTTTCTTTCAATTAACGAAAGCTATGAAATCAGTCATGTTAACAGTTCTTTAGTTCTTGAAAAATATCGACAAGTATAAGCGAAGCTGGAATGTGTTTTAATGATTCACAGATTTCTACAGAAATACTTAATTTAAAGGACCTTTCTTAGTCATATAATTTTAGTATATTATATTATAATTATGCTAAAATACTATAAATTGTTGAAAACCAAGCTTATATTATAAACAAATGTCACCCGATTGCATAGATGATGTCTAACTTTAATCCAAAATTAACTTTGTTGATTTTAATTGTTGCAATAATTAAAATGAACAAACTTTGGCCTAGGCCTGGCTTTATTAAGTTAGACCTCATCAATGCAATTGGGTGACATTTTTTTATACGAATCTGACATTAGTAAATTACCTGTCCAGTGAATAACAATTAACACCCGAAAAAAATATTATATTTTATATAAAAGGTTATAAGTTAACATACTTAAAATTTTAATGAAGTTTTGTAAAAAGCACTTGCTCGATAATTCAGTCAGTTCTCTTGAAGCAGTTTTTGACACAAAATTCCTTTACCGTCATCTTTGTCACTTTGCTGGTTTTTATGTCATGCCTTTTTGAAAGGTAACTCTTCTGCAAGATTAATGAATAAACTATCTCTAAGTATGCCTCTCTCTCTCTGACACAAGAATTATATACTGAGAGTATTATGACCAAAGACGTCGAATTCAGAAATTTTGAGACTCGTCAATTTTCGTCGAACTTCGGCGAAGTCCGCCGTCCGCTTGTGCTGACGTCACTGAGATCCAACATGTCGTAGCACTGGAAGCAAAAGCAGACCATCCTCCAGTATTCAATTCTTGTCTCCTGACAGCATTCCCACAAAATAGCAACTGTAAGGAGGGATCTCTAGTCATGAAAGACTTGAGCCCATCACATAATGCCAACAAACAAACCTAATGTTCAAATACACCTGGGACACTAATAATAAAGTTATAACACTATTTAATTTGATTATAAATAATAGGAATATTAATATTAAAGTCCATTTTATAACTATATAAATTTTAATAATAAAATTAAATGTAATTAAAAGACATTAATTTTCATGGTGATAATTTAATTTTATATGAAATGAATTTAATTTTACTTAAGATAAGTTTTCGATAAATGGGTTTTGAAATTGGTTTAGAAATCTTGTTGGCTTTTGCTACTAATGTTGATTATGAGATTCAATCTAGTCGCCAAGACGAGATGTTTGCTCTAATTACTGATCTCTGTAGAAGGAGCGCCAAGTCAGTCCGGCTGCACAAAGTCATTTCCATGCCATCGTCTTAGCCATCTTACACTGAGAAAATGCTATATCGTAACTAAAGTAATTAAGTCTTGCCTCATAATCTTCTTTATCAAAAGTATATAAAATAATAGGGTTATCCAGAGGTTATCACAGACGTCCGTGCGTGTCCATAGCCATTGGCTAACTCATGATGCAATTTTAATCACATGCTAATTCATATACAGCGCAATTATCCATCTACGCCACGTTTACGTGACAACTGCATTATACCTTCCCGGGAAATCATGTTCTGAAACTTAATTAAGCTACGTATACACATTATACACGATTGCCCGGAACGAAAATCTCGATCAATCAGAAAATTCGTAATTTTAGTTTCAGCAAGAATTTCTTAGTCAGAGCCAATCAGAAAATTCAAAATTTCTCTTGTATTTGAGGGTAGCGTTTCATTTCTTTTTAACTCTTCTCTCTTTTGGGGCTTCTACTCAAGCTCTCACCACCAATATGGCCGTTATGCAGGAAAGTGCATACGATGAAATCTACGTTTTCAGTCGTTTTTTATATAAGGTACTAAGGAAGGTAGGACACATTGTAGGGGACGGAAAATTATGTTTTGGGACGCAACCTTAGTTTACGAACGGACTTCTCCTATTTTCTTTTACATAAGTCATTGAAATTTAAAATTATTTTATTCATGCTTCTAAATACATGCTCCGTCCAAATACTTCATTACTGCATGATGTCTGATGGTTGCAATTGATAAAAGCCTCCTCCAGACGATGTGTTTTCTCCGTGTACTGAGAGAGTCTTACATCGATGTCGTCGTGTAGCCCGCAGGAAATTGGCAACGAAGGAGAGCATGTCCAAACCAAGTAGGAGATTCATTTGTATCCAGTCTCCTTTCTGCCTTGGAACCAGATCGATAATGTAATAATGTGTCTTAAATTCTTACATATTATATAATATATAATTATATATAATTTCATGTTTTTTTTTAATATTTTGAATTATTTTAATGAAGAGATTATTATAATTAAAAATTATAAAATTAATTTTTAATGAGATAACTATTTTCCTTCTTTTTATTACTCTAAAAAAAATCATGAAATTTATTATAATAAAGAAATATCATAATTAATATTTTTCTTTTCATTTTATATATCTTAAGATTTCAATAAAATATACTTTGAATAATTCTACCAGCTATAGTTATACTCTTGATAATGAAGAGAAAAAAATATATCCCATGAAAAAATAATAACCAAAGAAAAGAGTCTAATAATATATTTTGTATAATTTACATAGAAAGTATAACATCTACTTTAATTTCCTTGAAAGACAGGATTTCTTTTCTTGTATGGCAAGTAATTAGAAGATGTTTTCTTTGACATCGCCCGGAGACAGTTGTCTCTATTCTAAGACGTCTCAGGAAGTACAACTCGGGACATCACAAACGTTACCCCTGCCTGATTTAGCTCCAAGAGACAAAGATTTGCAATTTCGGAAATAATAGCCCCCAGTCCAAAGAAGACTTCCATAGACTACATACATACATACAGTATATACGTGACGGTGACAAATAAAGCAAGGATATAAACATTCGTGCTGTCTTGAAGTGTACCTCTTCGAGACCAAGTCAGAGCAAGTTAGGCAACATTGCACGGTTTCATCTTCATGTATGAAGGTACTGCCCCATTACCTCAGCTACAGATTTGTGCAGTGTTGCCTACTTTAAAAAATTTCATGCATATTTTATATTACACTCCTGCAGTATTAATAGCTATGCAAAACTTCCAAAATCCACTGTAGAGCATTTTGCAGCATGTTACTTCTGTGGTTACCATATAATTGTTTGATAAGAAAAAAAAGTTTCTGGGGTTCTAAGATATAATAGAGCCTTAACGAATACTATCCATACATTTTAGAAATGCTACTGATATAATACTCCATATTTTAATTACAAAACAAATCAGTAACATTAAAACTTATAACTTCCTTGATAACATCCTAAGACCGTCTCAAATGTATACAGTGAGATGAGATCTGGACCACAGATCTGGGGGATGCTGCTCTGTTATTATGTCGCTGACATTTGACAAGCCATAACATGCCAAAGAACGTGTTCATTTGCAGACTTGGAGCCTTTAATTATTAACAAAATTATATATAAATTCACATAGTCCTCTATCAGTTTATCTCAATTAAAGTTTTAAAAAATTTAAATTAATACATAAGAATTTAATTATTTTAAGTGTCTTTTGTTTTTGTTTAATTAACTCTTAAAGAAATTTGAACACAAAAGATTAATTTATACAAAAATATAATAAAAAGAATTTAAGCTGCTGCTGCTGCTGAATTATATAAAAACATAATAGAACATTTTTTTTTTTTTTGCATATAAAATTTTTGGAATTTCTTCTTCTTATGTCAAGAGCACGTGTTTCTATTGTTTGCAAAATGTCTTTGTTTGCTTTTATTTTTCTTTCATCAATCAAACGTTCGTATTTTTTTTTATATATATCTTAAGAAAGAAAGAGATTTATTTCATATATAATCTTTAAAGAAAACTCTTGAAGTAAAAAAATAAAATAAATAAATGAGATTTTCTTATCACCATATTATTACGTATAAAAACAAAAAGCATGCATGCGTGTATATCCTTCTATCCAAGCATACCCTTCTCCTTGAACGGATATTTACTAAAGGTTTGCTTCTTTGGAATAACGACGTTCATCTGCAGTGTTTGCAAGTGCTCTTCTTGCCCATTGTGAGGCTATTGAATGATGTTGTATAGAAGCTCGTTCGGGTGCGTTGTATTGTGTACTCGTTCTCATGGATCGTAATAAGAGATCGGTAATCGCATCTAGTACTATTACGATGTTGGATAAGACGCGTGCCTGTGTGTAAAACCACAAGATGGTGCCTTAATAAAATAACAATGAGAACATTTTGAAAATGGTTATTTATAAGCTTTTGTTATGTAAATGAAATTTATCGTCATTTCAGAATTTTTCAAATGTTTATTTTAGAAACCTATACACGATTTTACGTGTTGAATTAGATTCATTAGGTATACCGCATAGTGTGCTAGTTTTGTGATGTAAATGATAAAATTGATTGAAGAAAACTGAAAATTATTTTTGATAAACTTCATTCATTTTTTAAAATTTCACTATATTAAAAAGACTTAAATATCCAAGAATAAATTTCTGCATGCTCCTTTTTATATAAAATTTCTATGATAGTTTAGAAAACCTACCCTCTACTATAAATCATCTTATAAATATCCATATATAAACCTCTTATAAATATGGTGGTAAAAAATAAAGGATGATCCATTTTTATTGCAAGTAAATGTAGCATGGTATAAAAGATTTTCAGAGGTGATGAAAAGAGATTTTTGATGATGGATGCGTTAGGAGATGACGAGAGATAAATTTTATCCTTTTTGTGACGTCACAAACAGAAACTTATAATTTCCACGGTGTGCATCATCTGTTTTGGGACACGGGAAGAAATGCATGGACACACCAAACCTAGAGATAAAAATATCTTAGACACCAAAAAGGAGTGCAGGTTGGTGATCACCTGTTGTTAAACACGTGGGGGAATGAGCAGCTGCCATAGGCGCATGCTGACGAGAGTAACGAGGGATCAAGAAATGCCTACACATACAGGCAATTCCTATATACAGTATATACATATAAACAACACCTGCCAGTACAGAGACGAAATTAAAAGTGATTATATAATAATATTTTATTCATTTTCCTCATGACATTTATAGAGGCTTCAAGTCAGCTGCGTTTGTTTCTCACAGTACTATCAGAGCTCTCATATGTTACTGTCTAAACCTGTAAACCCAAGTAAATAATGAAAAGTAAGAACGAAATTTTATTTAGCTATTTCATTATTATTAAAATAATATTTAAAAAAACAAATAAGTTATAGGTTCGAAATCAAATCCCCTAAATGGTGGATGGAAAATATTTTCACATGATGGTTTATGGAGAAAATATTTCCGATGGAGAGCACTTGAAGCCTCTATATATTGCCTCATATTCAGCACATATTTGGGGCAAGTGCGAGTGTGACTTAAGATATTGACTCGTGAAATTGTGTTTATATAAAACATCTGATTCCTCGGAACTATATCACATCTATGTGTTATACGTCCATGGCTACAATGTGCACCATTATATAGTCTCAAGGGGTTGGCATCAGTGACACCAATCTTCATGTAAATGAGTTTGCACTCTCTCAGCAAGATAAAATATGCGTGAGAAATGAAATGAAAGACTCCTTGCCACCTTTCACACGATCTTCCTTTGTTTACTTTGTTTTTTTAAAATAAAAATGTTATATTTGTGTAACAAAAAAAATGGAAGTAATTGTTGAGTTATTTCTCTTCATACTTTTGTCAACCTCATAATATATTACTTTTTCATCATGTTTCACCACATAAAAACAAATACAAACAAAAAGGGAGTTCTTTTTATTGTTATTTTTACACCTCTTCTAAAACTCTTATATCATCAGTTGGATGTGTTTACAAGGCTACTTCTCAGAGGCTTATATATATTTTTTTTTGTGCATTTAAAAGTTTCAACGACGTTAGTTTTCTTACTTACCCCCTTGGGAATTTTGCTTTAGAAACAACTGAACATCACTTTTTTGTTATTATTGCTACTGGTCAAAACGAAAATTGAACAAGATACTTTTTTTTTTTTTAATTAATTGATAACTCTATTTAATTTTGATTAATATGAATATAACATGTTGGTGTAATTTACGTCGTTCTTTGAAGCAAATGAAATTGTAATTACTCGCTTGTGTCTGCTTGCTGACAATCTTCTCTCGTCAGTCTCTCTTTGTCTAGCAGATTGCTTGGCGGCGGGTCGTCCTTCTAGCCCAGATTGGCTCCACGTCTCTCTCTCTTCTCTCTCTCTCTCTCTCTTCTCTTCTCTCTCTCTCTCTCTCTCTCTCTCTCTCTCTCTCTCTCTCTCTCTCTCTCTCTCTCTCTCTCTCTCTCTCTCTGCTCTCTCTGCTTTCTACGATATATCATATAGTATATAATAATGTTCACTTTCGCTTTGTACAAAGCCTGTAAATGGACTCTATATTAATCCTCAACTCCTTATTGAAATATTTGTCTTGACATTCTAATTGTTTGAACGTTTATTTATTAAAGAGAACATTTGACCAGCTGTATTGATCCAGAAAATCTTCACGTTCCATCACTGCGGGTAGTCTCGACAATGCTGCTCTATTGTCTAGAGATGATGCAGCTGCCCCTAGGAACTCCTCGATATAAAACTTCCGGTATATAACGTCCGCCGCACCTGGCGGTGAGCACGTCCCATCGTAGCAAGTGCACGCGACATGAGCCGTTGGTCCCCCCAGCTCAGTTCCACCTAAACTGCTGTTTGATGTGGTGATGTTTGTGAGGTGATCACAGGATTATTATACAACACTGCGTAACACAACGATAATCATTATTTGGTGAGTTGAATTATGTTCTATTGACTCTAGAATTCTACGCATGAGGGTGGAAACTATACCACATAAGCTGAGGAAATTAAACTAAACATGCATGGCAAATCTATATACTCTCCAAACCAACAGAATAGCTCAATATCATATTAAAATTATTAAAAAATGTCAATTTACAATGATATATAAGTTTGAAATAAATTTGTCTCTAAAAATATTATTTGTTGCGTTATTATTGATGTAAATATTTCATTTGATGATGCTTGTTTTAACAAGTTGGAAAAGGGAAATTATAAAAAATTTGTGTAATGAAAAAAAACAACAATATTTTACAATAATTACATTTTTTTTTTACCTGGAAAAGTTTTTTACTAAAGTGATCAAAAAAATTTGAGTGTAAAGAACAAACATTATGACCTATAAAAAACATTTTCTCTTGTTTTTTTATTTTATTTTTGTGACGATCAATACAGGTAAAGGTTATTGGAGCGTGGACAAATAAATAAAAAAAACATATAAAGTAAATAAAATCTATTTATTAAGTCAAAAACATTTGAGCAAACATTTTTAACAAATTTTACGGTAGTGATGGTATTGTAGACATACATTTACTATATCTAATTACAAATTTAAACGGTTAATTATTAAATGAAAACACTTTTTTGTCATGCGTAAAGAAGTTTTCTCAACGGTCGTTTTCTTGAGACCTACAACAGCAGGCGGGCCGGAAACGCCTGGCTAACATCAGTCCAAGAGCATCAGAAGAGGCTTCTAAGGTTACTTGGTGGATCTGTTCGCTCGGCGGGTGGGCGTGACCTCACACCGGACCTTTGTGGTTCGGGACGCCGCCTTGAGGAGCACTGATTGCAGGGTGCACTCAAGCAGCGTGTAAATGCAGCGTCGTAGCGAAGCACACTGCCTACCGTGCGACTTCTTTTATCTATCCTGCAAGATAAGCTTCCGTTATAGTTCAACAAATGTAGGATTACCACCGGAAGTAGCCGGAAGTTGAAGGATTTTTTCCTGAATTACAAACATAAAAAATACAAGTCTTTGCTGAGAGGTGGAAATCCCTAATACAAATATCTCTGCAAAAGTTTCAGGTTCATAAACCTCGCACTTCCATACAGCTATAACTTTCGGTGACAATCCTAAATTTATTGAACTGTATCATAGTACCGTATGAAGAATTTAGAATGAAAACAGTAGAATTAGTAATAATTATGACATTCACTCTATTAGAAAATCACAAATTTTATCATTTTTGTAATTATGATCAGCCGATAACAAAAAAAAATATATATATATATATATATACAAAAATACATCAATTTATTCAATTCTTTTATGTACAGCTTGTAATAAATTAAAATGCAATGTTTTCCATTAGAAAAGTACTGAAAATTTGAACTTCTTACATAAACATGACACAAGACTGCATTGCGCGTGACATTATTTTATTATATTATATTATCCAGTATCCAGCAATTTACAAAGGAAGAAAATGTGAAATCTTTAATTGCAATGGGTATTGCAACGTAATCTGTACATAATTAGAAGATATGATACACCACGGTGGTTCAATCCTAGAGCTAATGGTCTCTGTCTCATGTCACGACTTGTCCCTGACCTTTCCCAGGGTCTCAAGTGACGTCTTGACGTAACCAACTCTTCCTTCTATCACACGCCGGCCACTTGACTGCAGCTCCCCGTGTGAGTCTTGAAGTTCGAGATGACTTTCCCAAGACGGCGTGGATAATGGGAAAACTTTTTAAAGAAAAACAAACCAGCTTCTATTTCTCTCTCTCTCTCTCTCTCTCTCTCTCTCTCTCTCTCTCTCTCTCTGTATTTCTCACTCTCCATTATTTCTGACCTTTCACATATAATATGTATTATTTCAGCTATAGGCAACTGCATGCTGTCACCGTCTTATTTTTTCCACCTCTGACATTTGAAGAAACTTTCAACATAAAAACACAACTTTCTTACTGACTATTCTTCTCACCACAAAATAACAAAAATATAAAAAAAATTTTATGTTTCAACTCAAAATATTACATACAATTCTATGTTTAAATCTCTTAGAAATGAAAATATATACAAATAATACAAAATAAGTTCGTTTACTAAAATGAGCAACATTTTATATACATGTTATAAATTAATAAATTTTATGTTCTTCAAGTTTACTGTTCAGCCATGCATTAATTTAGCTCAAAAGTCGTAACAAAATTTTCTATTGTTAAGCATATTTCATTTTTTTGCTAGAGCTATGTTGTGTGATATGTTCACGCGTTATGCTGGCAGGCGCAAGGGGAAAACGTGGTAAGCAATCTCACAGCTACGCCCCCTACTATACTGCTGCTATAAGGCTTCTTATATTACCTCGGCTTTTCCCTTTTAAATCCTTCAGTCAATGTCAACATTTTAGACAGATTAAAAAACCACAGCAAATAGCGAAGAACAATGTATCATATTTTTTATATTATATCATGTATGATGTATTATATTTTTTTATTTATTAAATCAGAAAAAGTAATATTTTCTATCATATTTTTTGACAGTTTTTTATATAATTTTTTCCCTTTAATTCGTTATAAATTTTAATAAAATTTTATGTAACATATTAATATACACATTACAAAGATTTTATGTAAGTCTTTGACAAATTACATGGTGTGTAAATAACTGCTAAGTATACAGTATATACCACAGGAATCGAAATGAACATACACGTATACGTGATGTTTATGTTTAAACTATTTCATAGAACTAATTATTTATTTATCAAAATATATGAGAATATAAATATTTGAGACTGTCAGCTTCAAAACCGTCTCTTTACACTTTCTGATAGTCTATACCTTTCAGGTGTTGTGATTTTTATTGTTTGTATAATTAATCACACGTTATATCAAGGTTTAGCTAGTTTTGTTTCACACTATTTGCTGATATTATATGACGATGAAGAGCTTGCGGATTTGCTATTTTTGAAACGTCCCATCCTCTGCATGCTATACAGATCTTGTCACTACTGTATACTATATTATAGCCATCTGGTCTTACGGACATTCTCGGATGTTGTTTGTTATTTTGTTTGCGCAGTACATCTTCTTCCGTCTACAGCTTTACATTCAGTAAATAATTATTATCATCATGCTAATTAACGACCATTAGTGCTGACGTTTCCATGGTTCCTTCAGTCAGAAATTGTTCATTATATGATGGTAGAGGCCCAGGTTTGGAATAAGATACTTACAAAATCCAAGAAACGCTAATAGCTTGGATTCATGAATAATCTGGAAATTCTAGATTGCAGGTTCTGCATGCAGTTAAAAAAACAGACACTATACATAAGCGTTGATCCACAGGAACTTTTATAATAATTATAATACACTTAATAATATATATTATATAGATTAAGCTGTTATAGTATGAGGGTGAAGTTTTAACACCAGGCTCGTGTGGGACACAAGTTTCAAATTGTTTGTTCCCCCTCTGTGTTCAAACTATGCACATAAATGAGTCGTAAGTCTGCTTAATTGGCACCATCATGAAAATGGCATGCAATTTTGGACCTTTTTTTAAATCTTTTATGAATTATCTATAATGAAGTTGTGTTCACAGCTTGTTGAAAACTCTAGCAGCATCATGTACAACATTTTAAACATACATTTTCTTAGTTTACGTAAATATTTTTAAAATTCAAAAAGGTGAGTTAATTAAAGTTACCTTTCCATAAATTTTGTTTTAATTCCTTAGAGAGAAAAATACAAATTTTAACAAAAAAAAAATAACGTAAAATAGTTACGTATATAAATTATAGTTACCTGTTTTTATACTGTTAATATAATAAATATTTTTAATGTTGTTTCCTTTTCCTCACTTTTCTTTTTTTCATTTCAATTTAATTAAGTTTATAGATACTTAACTCAAACATAATAAAAAAAAGTTTCTACTTAGAAAGGCGTGAACTTCGTTTAATATGCCAGAGAGACGTTTCTCGTTGGCGTTAGCGTTGACATACGGCCAACCTTCTAACACAGAGGTGACACCTTTACCTACCCAATGGTAAACCCCCTATACCTTCAACTTCTATACCCTCCAGTAGTTGCAATCAAGTTAGGATCAAGTATCATGAGTTTTATGTTGGTATATACTGCAGCCTTTAGCGTAATGCTAGGGTTGTTTTGTGAGGTAGAGCGAACATGCTGCAGGGGTTATATAGGCAGTAAAGGACTGTCTACCCACCCCCAATGGGAGAGCTTTATGGAGCTTCCCGAGATTGAGAGCCTCCAGGTAAACATACGACGTCCTCACTCAGCGAGATGGACCCCCCCCCCCCCTTCCCCCAAGTGCACGTGACCGTACACGCAACCTGCTAATTCGGATACGGTGATACTGATGGTTACAGATTTTACCTTTTAATTATATGCATGGTGTTGATGATGAGAGTAGTTCTCACGTCCATTATAGCCATGTGTCACTTTTGTGAGGTCATGAATATATATTTTGGCCTAGATTTTGTTTTTATTAATTAACAAGAAAAAAATTAAAAGACTGTGACATATCCTCATATATTTTAATTTTCGTATTCATCTGTAATTTGACCTTAATAATTTTTACCTGGAAAACTTGATGTACAGGATATTGTTAATAAAGTATAAAAATTAATGTAACATACATATATATGATACAATACATATTACGTATTGATATACTGTACATGGTAACTATAATTACAACCTTATACTAAAAAAGAACATATTGCATTAGACATGGCATTTGAGAAACCGGATTTAGTATATTGGTATTAATTTGATAATAAATTTACAGTACTAAAAATATACTAAAACCTAATATGTCAAAAGTTTGTTACGATTAATATTAATGTTTTGGCAGTTGAATAACGTTTTTTTTTTTTTTTTTTTTTAAATCAAACCCTATTGGGTACTTCTATTTACTAATTACATACTACTTTGAAACCCCGAACCTTCCGAAACCCTAACTTTTGAGCGTTTCGCGGGCTCTTCTGGAACGGGGGTGGCCACGGCCTTGCAAATCCATCCCGGCATTTGCCTGCGGCTGAGGGAAACGTGGAAACCTCAGCCAGGATGGACGCTACAGCTTTTGTCAATGAACCGGAAGTGCAATGGTCCAAAGCCAGGGGAACCATATAGTGGAAAAGCGCAACGTTTTACCCCTGGGTGGGAAACGTGGTTTTTGTTGAAAATGGTCACCCATCCAACTACTAACCACGCGCGGCGTTGCTTGACTTCGGTGATCTGACGAGACCCGGTCAAGCGCACTGTGCCACACCTTCCACATATAACGAATATTACACTTTCAATGAGAGCTTAATGATAATATTCCTCAAATTTCCTTTAAATTTAAATTACAATGTGAAAACTTTAATTGAAGAAATTAAATCAAATTAAAAATGTCATTTCAATTAAAAGTCGTAATAAGTATAGAAAATTTTGTCACCAGTTACAAATCTTTTCCTATTAAAGTTAACTAGTTTTTCCCACGCGACTCTCTCTCACGCAGTTTGATTAACTTCTTAATGTTAATGGATGTGGGGCTAACTAACTGGCTATTAAGATTATTAATGTGTCTCGTAAGTATATAAATAACTATGCACTTATATTATATAGAACGACGACTGTTCGCTACGTTTACCAGCACGGATGATCTGGACCTGAGCCATAGAGACTTGGAGAACGGTTCTGTCTGGTCCAGAGATCAATTAAACGTCGTCGGTACATCCCCAAACTAATGTCCGTTTAATTCAATTATATAATAGGATATTTTTTTGTGAGGGACAGTTTAATTAAAATTTCAAAGATAGCTTAGATTAAAACTTCTCTTCTTTAATGCACTCACCGTCTTTTTTATATAATATACTGTGATTACATCTTAAGATTACGTCTGGAAATTATAACGATTTTCTTAATAATTCTTTTGTTTCTTGTTCCAAACACATAAACGTATTATATATTATTGGGAATAAGCAAAAATGATATAACTTGCGTAATCTTTAAGGATCTTAAAAGACATCAGAATCTATTAATAATTTTTATTTAGCAATAGTCTTTCACTTTATTTCTAGTTTAATCTTATTAATAAAACCATAAATACATTTAATTACTACCTTCTTTGATATAATCTCTTGCATGGTTTATTACATAAATTATTGTAGAATATTATTACCTATAAATCCTAAATAATATTAAATTAAGCTTATACCTAATATATTTCTAATTATTATTTGAAATTTAATATAACATTGTTACTAAACCAAAAATTAGATTATTTATCGAGTTCCTTATATATGTAATTAACTTCTCAGATGATATTACATTAAAAGTTGGCGTTTATATCCCACCCAAAGTTTAGCTTCACCGTCGTCTGGCTCATCCTGCCAGGAAGGAAGGGGGGGGGGAGGTCTGGCACAATGGAGGCTCTTGAGGCGTCATGCACGTACAGAGAGCACGCCAAGGTGGCGCCAAACTGATCTAAGTAATCCTCGGTCATCTATAATCTGCTCTCTGATTGGTCGAAACAAGCACGAAGATACACGATCACGTCTCGGTGAGGTTGAGTACCACTCTTTTGCGTGGTGACGCTCGGAAACTTTTTTCTGTAAAAATCTTTCACGTAATCAAATATGTAAAGCTCTCTTTTTAGCTACTTTTCACGACCCTTTTGAGGAGACTGTATTTTATCATCGTAGTTATATTTCAATAAAAAATGAAAGAAAAACACGCTGCTATTATAATGTAACGTCTTCTAAGTTTTGATAAATTTTGTATGAATTTTAATTTTCCCACAAGTTTGTCAAATTATAACGATTACAAAGGGTTGTTACTGAATTAACAATAATTGTCATAATAATCTAAATTTTGCCAACAATAAATTGAATTAGCTCCCATATCAGAAGATATTTTTAGCCTTATAATTAATTATTAATATAATCGATGCAAGAATTTATGTTCTTCTTTTTGTATATAAAAGAAAATATGAAATATGCCATGTATGATATACATAATATTTTTATATTAAAATATATTTATCATACTTATCAATATGTATATATTAATCCCACGTGTAGCTTAGCGAAGATTGATGCGGTAAAATCAATTTATTGCGGGCTTTATTCAGCGTCTATTTATCATACGAGGAACGTAAAACGACTGCGAAAGATTCGCGACTATTGATTCTGCAGCTACCGCTCGTAGTGTTGATTGTGAGAGTGTTTATTGCCCAAGAGGCCACTAAAAGACTACACTCCATAGAAACTTTAGTCACTAATAATAATTAGTGCAAGTTTACTATCCGACATTAATTATTTTATTACTCGTTGCTACACAATTTTATAAAGAAAAAATATAATATTTTTATTTATTAATAATAAAAAGAACAAAAAAATCAATTTATAAATTAATTTATCTTTGTATGAGGTTTCCAGGTAACTTAATTATTTTTTTGTCAGATAAACTACTGAAACGTTCATTTAATGGATATTATTACATCACATTTCTATATTTAATGTTATAATTCACCACCACTCTTACACTAGGAAGTAACTAGAATACGTCTACCAGGGGGAAGTTTATCTCTAGCTGCTGGACCAGTTTTAGTTACCACCCCTCACAACAATGCAAAGTATTCATGGTCTAGTGAAAGGGGGTTAGGAGGTTTTGATTGTGAGGTGAGAGGGAGAGGGTGACACCGGGTGTTACTGTTGGCGTGCTTGGGGTGCGCTTGCGTGGGTTGGTAGCGCGGCGGTCGCTCCTGTTCTTACACGGCGAGTCTTGCAGCAGTCAGCGTGTAGTGTTTGGCGTAAACGGCACGCGTGTTGTAGCGTCTCTCCGCCTCGCGAACATATCAAACGTGATATCAGTACTTTATCAATATATTTTTTTTTTGTAATGAGTGAATAAAGCTATCACAATGCTTGCTTGTGTGTGTCATCCACCGGATACCCGGTTATTTTCGGGACGTCCATCAAGATCTAGGGCCCCGTTAGTGGGACCCGGGACTTCGGGGGGTGGCCTACAGGCATTATTGTTACGTTCGGGAGCTGCGATAACCCGTCTACCGAGTCGCCCAAAGCTACCCCCCACTCAAGCCAAACCGTTACTGCAGCAGTCGCAACCTCAACAGGTAACAGGGGGGGCGTGGCAGACAGCTGTTTATTACTTGGAGGATGTTGTCTGAATTTACATTTCAATAGAAAGTTTATTGAAGAGGATTTTTTAATTCTAGAATAGGAAATACTGTATAATAGATTTCAATAGAAAATATTAAAATAATCAACGTAAATTTTATTTGAGATAAATTTTAATGTTTTTTATTCCATATTATATTTTTGAGTCACATTTTTTTGTATGAAAATAAATTTTTTATTTACGCTATAGTTATTGAAATAAATTTCAAAAGCTTGATATTAAATGTAAACGCTACAGTTACTTCAGTTTCAATATCATATAATATTATATATTATACTTTTTTTTTGTCATTTTTCTAACTTCATATGTTTTTATTTCTCTACATGATATTTTTTTGTTCTCTCTGTGAGATATTGCGAGCTCGTATGAAGTCATAACACTTGAATATTTGAGACAGTCGAATGTCACGTTTCCTATACTTTTTATATGTGAACTGATGATACACTTTGTATGTAGATACCGTCATATACTTCAATCAGCTGTGAAGTTTCATGATATTATATTTTTCATAACAATATTGTCTCCATCATTCTCAATATAAATTTAATATTATTATAGTCATGATTTTTTGTTAGTACACCACAATAAGATAACTTTACATAGAACCAATTTTAATTAAAATAAAACCTCAGAATTAGACTATTATAATTAATTTATGTTTGTTTATATAATTATAACTTTGTTTATCTTTCTTAAAAGTTATTATTAAGAATTATGCAATTAAAAGGTCAA
This sequence comes from Siphlonurus alternatus, assembly GCA_949825025.1. Taxonomy (NCBI): domain Eukaryota; kingdom Metazoa; phylum Arthropoda; class Insecta; order Ephemeroptera; family Siphlonuridae; genus Siphlonurus; species Siphlonurus alternatus. Next base: position 40,602,572 of record OX463779.1, read on the forward strand.
ATAAAGTTTGCAGAGTGCATTTTTACAACAAACTTTCTTAAATAAAAGTTGTCTTATGGTAAAAGACTAAGATTCGAAGATACTCAAATTCATTAATTTCAACTTGTATCAGTATAAATTTTACCTTCAATTAATACGGATTTATTTCAAAGTTTTACTTGCGTGGGACATAAGACATAAGGGAGAGGAGTTCTGTGGCGGCGTCTGTCCTTTGTCAATAACTTCCGGCGACTAAATGGCAAGCAAGTTGGGCATCAGTGAACTTGTACTAGCAAGTTTGTCCGATAAGCTCAGCTCCCACGCCTTGCTTGTTGTTGTTAGTTTCATGATGCAGAGCTGATGTGTAAATTTATATCAAAAGCAAATATTGATCACATAGAATACCATCATGCAGGTGTTTCAATCTATTTATCGGAAAGGAAGGAGCAAAAGTTTTCTAATTTATAAATATTTTAAATGAACCCTTTTCAACATGCTTTTATAAAACAAATGTTATAAAGGATACAGTAATAATATTTCTTGTTTAAATTTGATGAGAATTAGTTGAAAATTATTTTCAAGTAATTTGTTCGAGCATGGCATTCATTATGAGAACGTTCATATAATGAAGCAATGGAAATAAAAAGCTGTATCATGGCTTCGTTCTTTGTTATAGGCAGAGCATGCAGTGATATTAATATTATATAAGTTAAAAATGGACTGAGGAAGCAGTTTTGGTTTTGCTGACGTAATGATATTTTTAAGTTACTGCAATTTCTTACAGCTCTTTAAATTTCGTATTATCATCATTATAATTTTATTAATGAGCAAGTCTTATTTCTCGAGACTTTTTTTTTCTAAATATAACTTAATTAAGTCTGACTTTTAAAAGATTTTTCTCCTAAAAAAATTTAATCATCATGTATGCAAATTCGAAGTACTGCTTATGATGTAAAAAAAAATACACCACGTATGCATACACTTCAGTGCATCGTAAACGTTATAACTAAAGGGTAAGATAACGCCACCAATGTTAAAAAAAAAAAATCCCTCACACGAAAATTATGAAAAAAATTTAAAAATTTCTCCTCTACATCCCCTATCAGTAGCTAAAATATCAGGTGTACAAATACGATCTAGTTTTTGAGTTATGAATTTTTAAAGTTGACTACTTTAACATGGATAAATGGAAATTCCATGTTAAATTAGTCAACTTTAAAAATTCATAACTAAAAAACTAGATCGTATTTGTATACATGATATTTTAGCTATAATATACTGATAGGGGATGTAGAGGAGAAAAATTTAATTTTTTTCATAATTTTTGTGCGAGGGCCTTTTTTTTTTAACATTGGTGGCGTTATCTTACCCTTAAAAATTAACTTTATCTCCGTTCTGTTTCTGTAGTAGTATAATAGGCGTTGTCCCTTGGATTATAAAAGGTGACTTTTCTAAACCTTCTCTACATTATTATTATACTTGGTGCTCTTCTTACTTCTAACTTCTTCGAAATCTCCATGTCTTTGTTTTGTCCCTTGAAGCTACATGCAGCTCCAGCAAATGACGCAGAGGTAAAATTCTTGCCTCGAGGTATTTGTTGATTACCTTAATTTGACCGCATCTATCTTTGGTTGTAACTATTCTAGAATTTCCTGAGGGTGATTTACTTGTATCAGAAGTAAAGAAGAAAATCTGAATGACATGCCGTAGGCACAAAGAAGTACGTGTAATCCAGTAAGCCGGAGAGACACCAAATTTGTGTCAGATCAAAGAGCCATGTGAGGATTGATTGAATCAGTCTGAATGAATGGAACAAATCCTTCGCAGGTAGAAGGGGGAATAAAAATCAGCTGCTGATACCGGAAGCGACTTTCCTTTGATCCGATGTATATATGGCTCCACTGCTATCTCTTCATATATTTATAATGACGAGTAGGAGCTGTGACGTTATCTTGCAAGTCAGCTGAAAGTTTCGATCTCTATCAAGCAATCGGTGTACTGTAATAAAATAAGAAGCTATTGCATGAAATCCATTAAAATTATTAACATGTTAATCCGATGGTATGAATAATAAAAAAATTATAATAAGACCAATTAGCTAGGGTTAATGAGAAATTATAGCAAAGTGAACGGTACATGATAGACCAAAAACCGTCCTGGTGTGGTGTGATGGTTGATGGTGTCAATTGAAAATAACATGGCGGATGGCGTAGCCTGCAATGACCTTTTTTGACCTGTTGTTTTGATTTGTTTCAAAACTACCTCTTCTGACGTCATTTTGATTTGTTTCAGCTGCCGGAGGGGGCGGGTCTGACGCTGAGCGAACTGCGCGAGATGGCAGGCCGCCAGCAGCGCCAGATCGACTCGCAGCGCCAACTACTGGCGGCCAAGGAGCAAAGATTGCTCTTCCTCAAAACTCAGGATGCGCGCAGCCATGCGGCGGCGGCTGAGCAAGAGCGACTTCGCAGGTTGCGCGCGCGTGTCGAAGCTCAGGAGCTGAAACTGCGCAAACTGCGTGCGCTGAGGGGTCAGGTGGACCAGCAACGAGTCTCCAACACCGCACTGAGTGAGTACCTACCTTGATTAGTAACGTAGAGAGAACAAACATTGTACTGTCTCTGAAAGTAAATAAAACCACTTTTCCATGATATAGTTTTTCCATGTTCCGTCTGCCAAATACTGAATAATGGTTTTAAAAATCGTTGCCACAGCAATTTTAGTTCCGTAAGCTTTATTGTTATTTCTTCTTTATCCGTAAGCTTCATTCACTGAACTGAACATCTAGGGAAGATTTTTATTTTTTTTAAGATGTAAAGAACCTTTGCGTCCGTCTGGCTGATTAATACGCTAGAATAATTTAAATCTGCGTGTTAAACCTGTTTAAAGCCCCAGCTAAAGTTTAAAAACAATCCCTTCCATACAAATGATAAATATAGATGACGTTGGTAAACTGGCAGTATACAGATTTTAGTAAATTTGGGGAAATTAAAAATAATGTTGGCCAAGAAATGTCGTATTACTAAACCAAGTTTAGTATAAACTATAAACCTATAAAGAGTAAGTTTAATTTAAATTTTTTGAAGGAAATGAAGTCGAATTAAAATATGAAAAAACATCCTGAAATGAGGTACCATATAAAGGTGGATTCACATGGCGATTTTTATCATGCGACGCAACGCGAATAATGCGCACTTGCTGTAACATCCATTGGCGGCCATATTTGGCGATTAAAAGAAAAGGAGCATCGTAATTAACGCGATTCCCGGCGAATTCGCTTCCGCATAGCTTTTATGTCAAAATCGCGTCGCATCGCCGCTGTCGCCATCTGAATCGGCCTTAACTTATGCAACTCATTCAATTTATGCTGTAAATTTCAATCTGTGTAATACATTATAATGCTAATGAAGTATCGTATATTCACATCTCGTTTTATCGTTGGAAAATAAAAATATACATCTAAAAGTTTTAGATGTATTTTTTTATTTTCCAATCTAAAAGTCTCAAAGATTTTGTGATGCATTTTTTTTTTTTATTAAATTTAGCTATATAAATTGAGTGCATGGATCTGGGTAGCTTTATTCATTGATGAGTTCTCCCCATCCTCCAATTATTATTTTATTTCTGATAAAATTATTAATTTTGAGAGAACATGCTTATATAAGTACCGAAGATTTTCTTGCTCATACAGAGAAATGAACGAATAATATCGTTTAAACAAACAGAGAATCTATAACCCAAAAACCAACATTTGAACTTCAATATTTTGTGTTTATAGAGAAAAGAGAAATTGAGCCATGCTACTTTATACTTATATTTACATAAACCAACCACTACTTATTTTATTTTCCTTTTACCGTTTTCTTTGTATATATAACATATTTATTTTAGAATAATTTATAATACAGAATATTTTATTATATAATTTCTTTGAAATTTATTATTTACTTTATTTTATACGCAATTACGTAAAACTTAATATTGAAAAGATATAAAAACATAATATTTAAAATTTACATATATGCTTGAAATTCTGAATATGACAGGTACTTAAAACACCACTATTCTTCTCGTAAATAAGTTTTGTAAGTTATAACATATAATATGGTTATAACATATGAAAACTGTAGTATATAGAGAAATAGTAACAAGGGAGTTATGTTTTTGATATAAAGTTTTATCTGTGTGTGACAGTGACGCAGGTGACAGAGAACAGGTTGCTTGACATTACTGAAATAATTTTTCTCTTTTTGTTATACGCTCTATTTTGCATTCAGTTTTGTCGCATTTAGTCTGCATGCTCGCTCACAAAGCCCTTTGCTTCTTTTCCATCCTATAGCAATATATGCTCCACTTGGCTTCAGTGTTGTCTAGTACGTGACTCAACTGAGGTCAACAAATGTCGGGAGAAGAAGAAGGTGCTTGCATGCACAACTCTCAAATTATGTCTAAAGCTTAAAACATAATAATAATAAAAAAAAAAAAAAGAATAAGCTGACTGTTTTTAAACAGTCTTTTGTTTTATGACGAGCAGTATACAATAAGCTCTCTCTTGGTGTTGTATAATAATATATATGACTAAAAGCAAAAACAATAAAAATAGTATTTTCTTTCTCTAAAAGAATTTGTGTTTTTTTATATATTTCATTTTAAAATGTGAGCTTGCTCCTTGTGCCAGAGAGTTTTTGTTTGAATTCTAGCAGGGATAAAAAAAAATATGGAAAGAATTATTAAATGTAATAATTTTGTGACTTGAAATTATTAATTGTTTTTTAATTGTTGTTGGCTAGGAAAAAGAGGCAATAATGAGATATGTATTTTATAATACTTCAATTGTATTCATTTTTATATATAATCGAGTAGATTTTTATTTGTAAACCACTGACTAAAATCATGGACTTTAGTTGTGAATTATGGTCTGTGTGATGAGTGTTTACACGGATAAGTGATGCATGCGCAAATATTCTCGTTAAAATTTATGAACTTTATTTTATAGTCTCTGAGTTTGTTATTACCATTTTAAATTTCCCGCTTTTTTTTTTTTGTTCTCCAGAGCCTTTTTCTGCTGATTGCGTTGCTTTCTTTGCCAAATACTTTAAGCAATGATATTACACCTCCTCGCGTTGCTTCTTCTGCGATGTTTAAAATATTTAGTGCCTCCCAATGCAAGGTTAGACCCACAACATTATTCTTAACAAAAATAATTATTTCATGTAGAAATTTCGTTCAAAGCTGCAAACACAATATAAAATTTTATTGCCGCTAAAATTTACAGCACATACACACACAAAATGTTACTTAAGGTAGAGATAATATGGATCAGCTGGCCCAATGCTAAAAAAATCCCATTCATAAAAATTATGAAAAAAATTTAAAATGTTCTCCTCTACATCCCCTATCAGTAGGTAAAATATCAGGTATACAAAAACGAGCTAGTTTTCGAGTTATTAATTTTTAAAGTTGACTAATTTAACACGGAGAAACGAAACTTCCATGTTAAATTAGTCAACTTTAAAAATTAATAACTCAAAAACTAGCTCGTTTTTGTATACCTGATATTTTACCTACTGATAAGGTATGTTAAGGAGAACATTATAAATTTTTTTCATAATTTTTATGAATGGGATTTTTTTAGCATTGGGCCAGCTGATCCACATTATCTCTACCTTAAGATAATAATTATAACATGAAAAAAAAAAAAAAATAATAAAAATAAATATAACAAAATTACAGTACTTGTTATTTTTAAATTTATTCATACAAATTCGTATACTGTACAATTTCAATTCCCTTTAAACTTTTACTTTTTTTTTTTTTTTTTTGAGTTTACGAGGAAAATTAAACAGAATGAGAGAGAAATATGCATGACAATTAAATATGGTAATTTTCTGTGTTAGCAACAATTTTATACAATGCTATAGTGGACTAGCTGTTTATACATTATATCGATAATAAAACTAACAGTAAGTTAGCATAATTATGTTACTGAACAGCATGGTAATTCAACAAATACCGATAGTTATAGGTTTGTTAAGGCTCCATACAGCATAAATACCAAATTACTATATAAACAGTAATTATTATAGATCTGTTCATTATTCTTGCATGCCCATCAGCTGAAAAAGGGGTGTGATGCACGAAGAAAGTTAACCAGGTAATTGAGTTAGGATGGCTCCAACCACGATTAGTGAGAAACGTGGATAACTTTTTCGTGAATCGCTCCCGATGTCTAAGTACGCAAGGAAATCGAGTGCAGAAAACCTACACAGTTCAGATTTCACGAACAGGCCTTACATTGTATGCGCGTGTTGATCATTATACTGCAGTACAGAAGATGATAGCAAACTGACTGTGAGTCAACTGAGAGCTTGTACACCAACCTGATTTTCCTTTCCGTGACCTTTTTTCTTTATATGAGGGCAGTTCAGAAAAATAATGTCATCGTAGCACTCTACAAGTCTACAAGTACACTCTGACCAACAACATTGCAATTAGGGCAATAAAATAAACTACCCTTATATGTCCTACAATTATGTAGTCCTCAAGTAGCTCCTCTGAAATCACCCTTAAATACGTTCTTGGTCAGTATTATTTTTTATTTTTATTTCACCATTTATATGTACATATTAACATATTACAAAACAAAGATATTAAAAGGTAAAGAGAATGGTGAAATGGGTTATTTTACAATTAAGAGAGCTCCTTTAGTCATGGGGTTGTTTTAATGCCCTATTATAAAAATTAAAGGAATAATTATAGAAGATTTCGTAGCCAGTTCAATGGTACCAGGTCGTCAGGAATATATTGAACTAGTTACTAAACCTTCTATAGTGACTCCTTCCATAATAAAGATGGATGTCTATATAACGCCACTTATAGTCTATTATCTGTGAAGAAATGCATGACGTAATTTTAATGGTGTCCTCCAACGCTGGACTCCTCCTCGGATGTTCTCGAGGACTCTCTTGGCTGCCTCTTGGAAACGTAAGAGTGCCTATTTTCATCCCTCTAGCACCTCGGTTTGGTGCTCACAATGAAAGTTCGTCGCGACGGTGGCTTCGAGCTGGTAACACCATGGACCAACTGATTATTAGATTTGCTGTCTAATCAGTTTCACCACATAAATCGAAAACAGAAATCTCCATTATAACGAGCAATTAATTTAATTTTAGATTGTATAATTAAATTTTAACTTCATTTAATTATGTGAAAATAGCATGACATTTATACAGTATAGAAAAAAATGACGTAATTAAAATACAACTTTTAAAAAATATAAAATGACAGTACATTAAAAATACATTTAAAAAAATTAATTGTATAATTTATATTAAATTACTCTATTACACTAAAAAAAATCTGTACTTAATGTATTTTTAATCACCTTTAATGAAATGACAAATTATTTTCTTAAAAAAAAATAAAACTAGCGCTCAAGGGAGTTACAAGGTATAATTATGTAAGAGGTTAATGGAGAGAAGTAAGTCAGTGGTATGAGAAACTGTAACCGAATAAGCAGCTGATATTAATGAGCACTTAGTTGCTAAGATTTAATAATGTGTTGATACGGGGTGGTTAATTAGAACGGGTGCTGGCAAGATTAACAGTTGATCGATTGAAATGACAACATGAGAGGGCGTGGCAGGACACGCCCCCTCTCTTGTTGTGGTGAGACAAAACAATGGAGATGACAATGAACTGTGACACAACACAGAATAAGTCACCAGCAACTCTACCAGGACAGAGGTGCGAGTGAGGAATCACCTTTTACTCTCTCTCTCTCTCTCTCTCTCTCTCTCTCTCTCTCTCTCTCTCTCTCTCTCTCTCTCTCTCTCTCTCTCCTTCTCTCCCTCCCCCCCCCCTCTCTCTCTCTCCCTCTCTCAAACGCCCAGCAAAACATAATTCAGCAGGTAAACAATAGCACACTATATAACCATATGACGATGAACAACATGCACGCTGTGTACTATACATTGACACAAAGCCTATAGACAGACTTCAATATGGTATACATGACTGGTGTTGCAAAGTAAGGATTAAAATTGAATAATGCAACTCATAATAATATACAACAAATACCGCATAAACAAGCTGAAATTTATAATTAAACTCTGTTTAATATTTAACACAGATTGTCATGCATAGTAAATAATGATTCGTGGCAAATTTTACACGCATATATTTATCAGTGAATACAGCATACATGGCATTATTTCATATTATAATAGTGTGTTTCTGCAGCATGATCTGCATGATATTTTTTATTTGAACTTTTAAAATCTAGGCCATAAAATAATTTGCATATATAGAATGCCAAGTAATTTAATGATTAAAGGCTATATAACAACATATTTTAATATAATTATTAAATTAACTCATGCAGAAAACAGTACTGGTATTTACATAACTAGATAAAAAATACAATATCAATTACGTGTCAAATAAACAATTTTAATTTCTATTAAAACTTTACTATCGTTTATTTAATTACAGCTTATTGTAAAATGAATTTTAATTATGTACTCAAACTGGTCAAATAAAATTTATTATACAAGTTGAACATACAAGTATTATCATCAACATTAATAAAACTCGTCCTTTGTTCTGCATTTAAATTTATCCACTCTATATAATAGTGTAAAAACGATCATCAACATGAGTATTGAAAGAATTTAATTAATCGGCTTCTAATTATTATATTGAAACTTTTTTTTTATAAATAATAAATAAAGAAAAAAACTTGATAAAAATTTTAAATGTGTGAATATTTAATAACATTACTGGTCCTTTATTATAAAGTGGTAATAAATTTTACATGGTGGGGTAAAATTCTCCTCTTCTATACACTCCATTATAAAAGCAATATCAGTTCTTATATATGTATAATATAATAGGAAACTTTAAAGTCGATTCAATTTGCTGCTGCCTCTTTGTATTTAAGATTGCCTAAAAGGCTACGAGTATCGACATCATTTTGTTCTTTGCAACTTGAATTATTATTATGGTAATTTAAAATATACATGAGTTCAAAAGATGCGTTCAGGTGGTGATACAAAATTGTCATTTAAAAATATATACTGGTATGATATAAGTAACAATGTTAGAACGTACATTTAAGTAAAAGTGGGCTATATATTATTCATAAATTTGGGAACTTATATCAGGAAATATATAAAATAGACCAAAAAATAAAATGTTATATCAAACTAAATCGAGCATACTATATAAATTTAATCTGATACAATGGAGATAAATCTGGTATAATCTGGTGCAAAAATTCAAGCAAATTTATGTTAGAAAATATACCTTTTAATGTGTTTCGCAGATCGTATATTTGAAATCATATCAACACATTGTTTTTATGTCATAAACGATAAGTTAAATCAATGTGTGATTACATTATGTAAATATGAATTTAAAATGGATCAGAAATCAAATAATAATGTTAGACGATGGAGTTTCCTCTCCATATAACTTAACAAAAACAAACAATCATTTTGGCACACCACCAATTTATATGTAATATCACACAAAACGTGTCTGGCAAAGATATGTAATAAAACTTTTTATTAGTGCCATGACATTATTTCTTTTGCGTATTATTTACGATTATGTGACAGTATTTTTGGTGATAATTAAAACCAATTCTTTGTCTGCTCTCTCATCGATCTTCAATCCCTTAGCAGTGCTCCTGGAGGAGAAATGGGATGGGCGTGGTGGGCCAACTTGCCAACATCTCCCAACTCTGTTGAAGTCGCGTATATCTTCCGCAATGTCCTTCCTCGTACAGTCAATAATACGCTTGCCCAACTCTTATTTTTTTCCCCTTCCTATATGCCAGTCGTCTATTGCCCCAAAGCTCCCTCTTCTCTCTCCCCTTCTCTCTTTCTCTTTGTCTATTTTTTTTTCTAGATTTCCTAGATATCTTGAGTCTCATGTAATGTGGTTCAAGAGAGCTATTTTCTGCACAGTTTTACTTAATGAAAATTCGTCCTCAGGGGATTTCCACATGGTTGCATGCAGTATTCTTCAGTTTAGACCAAAGCAAATTACACTGGTTTTAAACTTATTCTATTTTGTTGCTTCTATTATTTGCTAACCACTAGAGAAAAAAAAATAAAGAGTTTAGTCGTTATTTTCGGCAATTGAAATAGTTTTCAAATACCAAGATACAAAAATAAAATGATGTTGTATTATGCATTTAAGTATTTTTCTATACAAAAGTTTTTACATTTTATAGCAAAAAAAGTTTGGCTTGCTTCTACTGTAGTACTTGCTTGTGTATGTATATAAAGAGAGACGAAGATTTAATATATCAAATCAAATCAAATCAAATCAAATCAAATTATTTATTAATCTTCCTAGAAGACAAGTCACAGATAATACATCAATAAATACACATAGAGAAAAAATTCTATCTTGCTAAAAAGTCATCAATTTTATATACATTTTTATCAAATAAAAAACACTTCACTTTCATTTTAAACAAATTAATGTTCTCTTCACTTTTTATATCTTGAGGCAGGTTATTAAAAAACAATTTTGCAGAATACATAAGACCATTTTCATACGCTGCAGTTCGATGCAATTCCAAAACAAATGAATCCTTATGTCGAGTATTATGCGAATGAGAATATTTGCAATGATCAAAATAATGAGAATTTTTTTTAACAAACAACAATACTCTTGCTATGTACAAAGAAGGTAAGGGCAGAATGTCTAATTCTTTAAACAATTTTCTACAACTCGTAAAAGCTGGAACATTTGCTAGGATTCTTATTGCTCTTTTTTGTAATACAAATAATCTTGACATATAGCACTGTGGAGCATGGCCCCATATTTCTATTCCATATGTAATAACAGAATGAAAGTAAGCATAATACACATATTTCAAGACATTTGTATCTACTGTATCTTTTAAACGCCTCAATACAAACAAAATTTTAGACAATTTATTGCAAATAAAATTTATGTGATGATTCCATTTAAGATTTTTATCAATAATTAACCCAAGCAACTTTGTGTGATCTGTGAACTGTATAAACGCGTCACCAAAATGTACTGTATTGTCTAAATCTATACATCTATCTATACATCTATCTATCTATAAATCTATAAATCTATCCTGTTTGTAAGTCGACACTCAAAATGTATGTACAGAGCCAACACTCATGGCATGTACACAAAAAATGAGCACTTGATAAAAATACACACACACCATTAAAGTCTATAAAAATAATTTCACTAATTCTATTTTGGAAGGAAAAACAGACAAATTAATTGTCAGTAAAAAAAGTAGAAATTATGAGAATTGACTTAACAAAAAAATACTCAATTTTAAGTACACAGAAGTTTTAATATAATTTTCATAAAAAAAGAGTAAGTTTAAAACAAAGAAATAAAAGTATTACCTTCTATACAAATAAAAAGGTGTATAACGTTGAAGTATAGCAAGTTCCCTTACACTCTCGGTGATTGAATTAAGTTTTCCAATTCAATTACTCGTTGAAGCTTCTTCTTTTCTTTCAATATTTTATTTTTATTATTATTATTTGATAAGAAAACTTTAAATATAAAAAAAAAGTTAGAAGTAAAATGAAAATGTTATATAGGAGAACTGATTTTGTTCTATCCAATATTGTCTGTAGAAAATTGTATTAATCAATCACTTCAGAAGATCATTAGGCATCAAGAGCTACTTTTCTCAGAGTCCTGATGGCATCTCTTGTCATTTCTCAGCTCCTCTCTCTGGAGGTCGATACACACTTTAGTGGGACAATGTTCCTTCTTCCTGTGCCCTCTGACCTCTTTCAAAGAGCACCAAGTAAGCACCACTCCTCCACATCACGGGGACGGATATAAGATCCTTGAACCACCATCTCATTTCCACACCTTATAAATTAACTCCTTTTTTATTTCCCCTCTAAAACATCATTATAAAAAATATTGATTTTTATTACAGTGCAGTTGATTAAGTGGAAATTAAAATACTATAAGAGCTATTCACATGCAAGGTACTTGGCATACTTTATTTCTAAAAAATAATAAAAAAATAATTTTTAATTTTTAAAAAAATAATAACTGCAGATTTAACATTTAGTATTAGTATCTATTATGGTATACTAGAATTTATCTTTAAATTTTAACAGGCAACGATCTTTTTGTATGGGGGCATACATGACCAAAATGTGTCAATTGCCCCAAAATACCAACCAATCAACCAATCAATCAATCAATCAATCGATCTTTTTGTAGGGCCCTTTAATTTTATATTTTAATTTTATTTTATACCACAGCATGCGCTGTGAATTTTGAGTCAAAATGAGTGTGACAACATGTAAAATTGTACCAATCGTTATCTTTTTATAACTAATTAACTCATATTACTCAGCGATATCTTCTGACGGCCACATTATATTTTTGCTAGTTTTTGCTTTGAAATTTGACATTAAAAAAAATGCAAACGATTAATAGAGGTTTAACATGGTATATTGACCGGTTCTCGTTAGATCACCACAGTAAAGCAACATTGAGCGTGTAACAAGCACTTGGATGGGTGACCGTTTCAAGTAAAAATTACAGTGCTTCCTCCTCCCTGGGGTAAATTCATCTCTCAACCCAGTGCAGTGCATTTGTGACCATGCTTTGGACATCACTTTGGTCCATTGAGTAATAGGTGTCCGTCCTGACTGAGGTTTTCCACAGTTGAAAATTGTGATTTAAACTTGGGACCATTTTCCACTAAGGTGACAAATGCGAGCCCCATTTGACCAGATGACATATTACATACAGTCCTATTTGACGACATTAATCATGACAATAAAAATGTCATCAAAACTTTTGTCTTAAATAAAGATGTCGTTACCAGATTTGATATTATCATAAATAAATAAATCCTACATTATATTTTGTTATAAAAATTATTACTTTTTATCTGTAAGTGACATTTTATATTGATATTTATAACATCACATCATAAGTCAATAAAAATGGATCATTTTATTGATGTATCTGGATTTAACATGTCTCGTACAGTATACAATATATATAATAACATTTATGGAGTAGAAAGTATCATATGATTTTTTTTTTTAAGTTTTATTTGAAGACAAATATTATTTATCGTTCTGTAAGTCTGAAGAGAAAGAGAAAAATCTCTGATGTGATATATAGAGGCGGAAAATATTGATATAAAAAACATTGATCTCATAGAACTTGGCATAGGTTTTAGACAATTTTAATAGTGATAGATTAAATAGATTTAATACTATAGATTGTGATATCAAATTTCACTACTAAAATTTGCTAGGCCAAAAATTTATGCTAAATTATCTTCTATAAATATAATAATATATCGTCCCTCATTTGCAATAATGAACTATCTGTCTACCACGATCATGGGAAAAAATACCAAGTATTTTTTTTCATGCAACGATCGTGTTTAATAATAAGCAATCTGATCTTCTCTATATCAGGTAAATGCAACAATGAGCTTCATGTTGTACTGATTCAAAGCTCATTATTGCGCACGATTGTGCAGATATATATCACATTATTGCAAACGAGGGATATCAAAAATGCTATGCAAGTAATAGCATTGTACAGTGCGTTGACCAGTTCTCGTCAGATCATAAACTACTTAGCTGTGATAATAAGAGCAAGGTTCTTACTGCCCAGAAGTGTAGATTGTCCACTTGTGAGGTCGCTGTTACGATCTTTCACGGACGAACGAAAGTGCTTGAGAACCACGTGACTGCCTTGCAGGTGAACGAACGGTGACGCGGAGTCCCCCGGCGTATCGTGACGTCACAGATTAAGTTATCGTGAGCATTCAGAGACCTCCGCTTGTCTTATAGCCACAAAATTGACCAAAATTTTAAAGTTCACTGTTTCTCGTACATGCATGAAAATGGTAAACTCGGAACTTGTAAATTTGTCGATTTTTTTATCACGGAGGTTTTTGATATTCTCTAATTTATTTTTTATTATAATTCCCTCATGAGTATACATATTCCGGAGTCAGGAAATTCACAAACAGTCCAATAAGAACATTTCACATCCCGAAGGTTGTGTAGTCCAATTCCTTTTAAACGCGAAGGAAATAAACTATTATTGAATTAATATATAATAATTATAACATGATGTAATATTACATTTTTCTTATTTACAAACTAAGAATGTGTATAAAATAAAGCACCATTCGTGGATCTATATAGGATCCAATTAATTTCATAGCGAACAAACTCTTAACATAAAATGAATTGGTGAGCCTCTGAACTTATAGCAATTAAGAGGAGGGTTGTATGTACAATATAACCAACGTTTTTCACCTGTCCCAAATTGAAGCGCTCATTCATCAATTTTATTGAGATCACATAAAACACATAAATTAAAAACATTTATTATCAATACATCTCTTAAGAAACATATATCAATATATTATAAGTGTTCGCTACTGACATTGGGTTGGCTGCACGGCCGATTTTAAATGGCGGAAACGAAAGAGGAGGTGCTGAAATGCAGGTGTGAATTTTATGCGAATTTTTTGAGCACTGTATCTTTGTATAAATGCAGTTTTAAAAGATGCATTTCACCTGGAGGCCATCGCCTACCGCCTTTGACGTCATCGAAATGTCAGGTTCGGTTCACTATAGATATGCATACCTGTACGCACCTGCATAACAGGTAGCCAATCAAAAACAATCTAGCCAAAATTCAAAATTTCAAATGCCTAGCCTATCGAAGCGGATGAGTTTTAAAACTTAAAAAATGCACATTATTCCATGTACGCGTACTGTAAAAACACACTGGGAGATAAGTAATATTACAAACGTACCTTTCATCATATTTAAATAATATAAATTGTTTCTCAAATAGTTTCATTTTATTGAAGAGAAGATGCAATATCAAGTCCTTCCACCACTAGTCAGTTTTTAAATGATTGGCGCCGTTAGCAGCAATCAGCCAATGAAAATGTGTAAATTTATCATACTGGACTCCTTCCGTATCTGCTGAATATCTATTGAATTATTATATTAAACCTAAAATTGAGTCTCTTTTCTTATCTACGAAGATAGTAGGATGCCGTAGGATTCATATTTAACTTTATTAAGACCCTTGAATCATAATTTTTAAATGTCTTTTCAACCCCCTATTTGCTGCTGCTAAAACCATTAGTGGAATGATTGAAAAATAAATCGAGTTTTAATTTCAACTTTCCTAGCATGGGCGTCTGTGGCCTAGTGGAAGTACACTTGTCAACCACGGAGAAGTTTTAGGTTCAAATCCCCTCTGGGTCATTTTATATTTTTAGTAGCACGAGGAAGTTTATTTCACATTTTTAATGCAGACGGGGTAAAATAATATTATTATTTCTTACAATATAATTATATTATACTATTATAAGTCACACTTTTTCATATAAATACGCACTTCAAAAACTTTGCAAAAAAAAAAAAAAGCATGTCATACAATGATAGAAAAATTAATGACAAATCATAAAAAACCAAACAATTTTACCCCGTCTGAATTAAAAATGTGAAATAAACTTCCTCGTGCTACTAAAAATATAAAATGACCCAGAGGGGATTTGAACCTAAAACTTCTGCGTGGATGACAAGTGTACTTCCACTAGGCCACAGACGCCCATGCTAGGAAGGTTGAAATTAAAACTCCATTTATTTTTCAATCATTCCACTAATGGTTTTAGCAGCAGCAAATAGGGGGTTGAAAAGACATTTAAAAATTATGATTCAAGGGTCTTAATAAAGTTAAATATGAATCCTACGGCATCCTACTATCTTCGTAGATAAGAAAAGAGACTCAATTTTAGGTTTAATATAATAATTCAATAGATATTCAGCAGATACGGAAGGAGTCCAGTATGATAAATTTACACATTTTCATTGGCTGATTGCTGCTAACGGCGCCAATCATTTAAAAACTGACTAGTGGTGGAAGGACTTGATATTGCATCTTCTCTTCAATAAAATGAAACTATTTGAGAAACAATTTCTATTATTTAAATATGATGAAAGGTACGTTTGTAATATTACTTATCTCCCAGTGTGTTTTTACAGTACGCGTACATGGAATAATGTGCATTTTTTAAGTTTTAAAACTCATCCGCTTCGATATAGGCTAGGCATTTGAAATTTTGAATTTTGGCTAGATTGTTTTTGATTGGCTACCTGTTATGCAGGTGCGTACAGGTATGCATATCTATAGTGAACCGAACCTGACATTTCGATGACGTCAAAGGCGGTAGGCGATGGCCTCCAGGTGAAATGCATCTTTTAAAACTGCATTTATACAAAGTTACAGTGCTCAAAAAATTCGCATAAAATTCACACCTGCATTTCAGCACCTCCTCTTTCGTTTCCGCCACTTAAAATCGGCCGTGCAGCCAACCCATTATCGTGAAATTATTGTTACAAGAAAAAATCATTTACATGGCTGAATGATTTTATAAAAAGTTCAAAATGAATATGTTTTGCATAATTATTACGTATTAGGTGACGTGTCTTGTTTGAAAATGAATATTTGAATTTGAGTTAATGGAATTTTCCTTTTGTTGTGGTGTACATATTATATAAAAAATAATATAATTAGAACAAAAAAGTGGTAGAATCGTTCAATAATCAATAAACGTTATATAATGATGCTCATAAATAAGTTTTTAGTTAGCTACATATTTCAGTGTATTTATTCCAGATAATAAAGTTTACAAATTAGGATTAAAAACATTATTAAATATAATCAATTTAACACTGATGGGATGATAATTAGAGATAATAAAAACAAATGCGAAACTAAATTCACATCGTAAACAGAAGAACATTTTCAGAGAAGGGAGAGAAAATTGAAAAGTTATCATCATCAATTATAGTATATCCAATTTAAACCATTGTATTAAATATTACAGTAGTTTTATTAATAATTTAATTGTTCTCTTTATATAGTATTCAACACCTATTTTAATTTAGTAATTTTTATATTATAACTGTTTTACATATTTTAAGAAAGGAATTAAATAAATAATTAAATAAATAATTAAAAAAAAATACGTTGAAAAGTTTTAAATTAGAAAAGTTAATCTTTTTGGGTATTTTTGCAATGATATATTCTCTTCCTTCTCCTGTATATAAGGTGTAATAACAAGGCTACGAGTTCAAAAAGAATTAGTACGGCATTTCTCATTAAAGTCTAACTGAAGAAAGAATGGGCACCAACTCAAGGGCGAAACTCAAGGAGAAGATTCTTTGCAACAGTTTTAAAAGCGCTCGTCCCGTGATTTATTACCCCGGAATTCCTCGCCGCTGCCTTAGTGAGCACCATTCGTCCTGGGGGGATGTTCGCTCCTCTCACCGGCGGACTTTTCTTCATTGGGGAATATTTACATCGTTAAACACTCTAACTTAATTTTATTTACTTTTCTTTAATCGTCTTATGTATAAATCAGTTTATATATTTTCATTGTTCTAATATATAATATACTTAGAATGTTGTTAATATGCCCCCATTTAACACCAGCAGTACCAGCACGTGGTTTTCATGCAAGTATATATATATATATATATATATATATATATATATATATATATATATATATATATATATATATATATATATATATATATATATATATATATATATTGTGATTTTTTGTGGCGAAATGTTCGATTTGCAAATTATTTACGAAAATCACAAAATGTTATATACAGGTCTGGTATATTGAATAGCCTATTGAATGATATTACGCTTATAATACGTTTTTCGTACTGAACTTTTGTATCATTTCAGTATTGTTTGAATTTTCTAACTGAACATTTTATATCGAATCAAGCTTAAATTTAGCATAAAGTTTGTAATTACAACAAAACCTTGTTATTGCTTAAAACACATTCTAATATCTTGCTGTATGTGATAACCACGATTTCTTAGCACTTTTTCAAGATGCCTCACAATCTTCTTCGTCTCTCTTTGACGCGTCTTTTTCTTTTAGCTAAATTACACCAACGTTTTGCGTCTTTCCTCTCAGCCCTAAGGTTGCTGATTGGCTAGTACGACGCTCACAAAAGGCGTTAAGTAAAAGAAAATAAAAAGACAACTTCTTTATATTCTTTGAACGTAGGCTGAAAAGTTATCAATTGAATTGTTTACTCTCCCAAGAGCTACTTTTATACAGTATGTATACTTTTTCTTTCAATAGTATGGTAATTTTTAACTTTCTTACTTTTTTTTAAATAAATAAATATGCCTTTATAAAAAAAATATAAAATTGTTACTGGCAAAAGTGATCCAAAAAGAGGTCTGATCTCGAATGTTTACATGCTGTTTAAAGAATTTAGGTTAAGTGTATTGTAATAATTGAATGAATAAAATAATCTCATCAACTCTTTTTTTTTCTAAATAATTAACATTTTCTATGCTTGAATTAATAATTGTCCGCCATGAGATTAATCTTTTTGCTAAAGCTTATAGAATTGTTAGTGAATTGTTGCACTTGTAATTTCTTATAAATTGTTTATGTTTTATCTTTGGATGTTGTGAATGTTTATATATTACGATGAACAGCACCACAGGTTGTTATAAATTAATATAATACAATCTCAAAGCAAAAAATTAATATTAATGGTATATCGTTAAAAGTTTAAACACACATTTTAAAAGGCATTACCCCCTCCCCATTAAAATAATAATTTTACTGCACATTACTAATGAAGTCTTACTGGGTCTCATTAGACGGAAAACTGTACTTCTACCAGACTGCATGTTGCAAGTACGTACTAATAGGCAAACTGAACAACTCATGCATACATTCTGTGTATTAATATATATTCTAGATTTACATTTACAGTCTATCATAATATAAGACTTTAATACAGTCAAATTTATTTTATATCCCCGCCGGAAGTGAGTGCTTTCTTATAGACTTCCTGTACATGTCTGCATGAATTTTCAAAATTGGAAAATAATTCAGCACTTAAATAAACCTCTCATATAATAAAATTTTATTATTATAAACATCTCTCCAAAATCAATCTTCAAATACTAAAATGAAGGACCTCACTTCCGGGAACTTTAGGCGGGAATATAAAATTAATTTGAATGATTTCAAGAACATTAAAATTGCGAAATTTCTCTGAATATATAAAATTCAAATTTTATTAATTTGAAATATATGAAAAATAAAAAATTCACAGAAATTTCCCATTTCCTGGAGTTATCTAGTATTTATTAAACTATATTTTAGCTTGTGAGAATCACATCTGCTGTCATATTTGCCAGCCGTGACATTTCTAGCACTCCGAGACATATTGTATTATTATGTATTAATTAGGTACGCCATTATTGTGGTTTATTCATGCAAGTTTAACTGACAGCACGGATGATGTAGCATGATTAAATACAATTCATGGATCATATGGTTTTTAATAACACTAATATCAAATTAACGATGCAATTTAGTAACTGTACTTGAACATCACGCTTAGTGGTAACAATTGTGTACATCTAGTCATTAATTGTCATTCATTGCCACGTAAAACGTGATCCAATGTCTATGCCAAGAGTCTGATGATGATATACAATGAAATCGAAAACAACATCTGTTTAATATTTTACATGGAAACATCACGATAAATCGTTTCGTTACTTCCAATGCATTGTCTTTCTTTTTTTTTTTTTTTTCCCTATAAGAGGCTTTGTCCTTATCTTTTGATGGCGACTTTAAAGCATGCCAATATATACGATAGATGGATACAATACGTTGTGACTAAGCCATGCGTGGCTTTGCATCGGACCAGGCAGTATACTGGCAGATGGCGCCTGTGGTGGCGCTAGTGGCTAGGGCGCCACTCCGAGACCACAGCAGCAACAACCGCGACACCCCCTGATCTGCATGCGACTCACGCAGAACGAGCAAACGCAATTTAGTAACCCTGTCAACTTGAGAAATGTTGTTAAAAAAATAAGCCACTTGCTGTGTGAATATTTTTATTATTTACCTCGAAGCTATATATTTTGCCATAATCTCCTCTTAGGGTAAAGCAATTTACTAACAAATTGATAGCTAAAGGGCGTTTTTCTTTAAAAAAAGAATTTTGTTCAAAATAAAGAAATTTATTTTTCCCTTGCGATGAAATGACATGGCATTTTAAAAGAATAGATATAAGAGCAGACATATATATTGTTGCCCTCTTTTTTATATCCAATGCTGTCTGCACTGCAAAAGATTCTGGAATCAAAATAGTCCAATTTTTTGTACAGTTTGTCGATCTTTCGATCCAATGTCCCAAACAGTGAAATTATGTAATCGGAAATTGCAAACCGTCCAATTTGCTTATTATCATGACATGCGCAGAATATCTAGCATGGATTGTGAAGCTAACCTTATCTTTGTAATAGGAAATTCACCCTGGCATGCCCAGAATTTATTTCACGTCCCAAAAATCGACTTTTTCCTTTTCCGACTCCATAAAACAAACAAATTTTCATTAAATTCCAAAAATTCTATTAAATTTTTAAATAACTTTTGATATAAAAAAACTTTGCAGTGTATGCAAAAGCTATTGTGATATTGGTGTTACAAGAAGACATGGCTAATTTGAATAGCACGCTCAGCACCAACTGTCGCTTGTACACAACAAGAAACAACGGCTGTTTGTTGACATTTAAATATATATAAACAAATCTACAAGTCAAGTAACAAAAAAAGGTTTCTGTTTGTTTAAGAATTTTGGCTTTGGAAATTTTACACAATAGAAGAAACTAGAAGAACTTTTTATTACGTAAATTCTTCTTATAATTTATTTTGTTATTTACATCTTTGTGGAGACGCACAGTACTTCGTCTTTTTCTTCGCATGCAAATTAACTCCCCCCCCCCCCTCACTGTGTTGACTTTGCTGCCAGACGCAGTGGCTTGTTCAGTAGCTTGTGATTACAGGTCGCTTAATAAAAAAACTTAGCTCTGTGTAAATATAACTACACTGCATACCAATGTGCAAATAAATACACAGGTGCGTGGATTTAGAAAAAAATTAAACCTGGAGGGCCCATAAGGTTAATTAATGTCGAAAAAATGAAATGTCACCCGCGTGTATGGGAGGACTTTATTTTGTCCAAATTTGATTCAAAATTTTGGAGCAGGGGGCATCTGACCCCTCTATTGCGCCCTCCATCAAATTTACAATTTTCATGCAAGACGAAAAAATACTTAATGAAAAATAAGACAACTTTCATATAAAAATAAGTTCCACCGTATATGTAATTATAACATGTGCGTGTCTATTAAAATTTTACAATGATTTTCATGACATGTTTGTTTGTTTTTTAGTTTGAGCCATATTTTTTTAAACGCTTTTTACGTTGCAATGCATGTTGTTTCCATCATGCAATAATTTGTGTAACTATAGCATGTCAAGCGCAGATATGCAAGAAAAAAATACATCAACATAATTTTTAATTTGTATGTTCCACAATTAATGCATTTATACATTTAATTCATTCACATATGCAAATTTTATAGGAATACAGTATATTAATTTTGCAGTGTCAGAAACAACATTTAATATAATTATATCCATGTATTAGTGTACATATAGCAAAGTTATTTAATTATATAAAATATTCATATTAATATAATTTGCATATGTTTTGAAAATTCAAAATATGCAAATAAAGATTTAAACTTTTGGAAAAATAAAATTCATAAATTTAGTTCTTGCATTTTCTTGTACGATGTTTTATATATATATATATACGAACAGATTTCATCTTTAGTGCACACAATCCCCTGGAGGGACAATAAAAGCAGAGACTTTTTTTTTTTAAGTGACAATCTGGGAGTTGTGGCGTTGCATGGAACTTAGAGATTAGCATGGTGTGCTCTAGAGGCTGCGTGCTTCTGATAAGATGTATCACAATACGTTCGCCATTTGTCGAGACTTTCTGCACGATCGAGGAAGGAAAAGAAAACAACTACCGCTCTATATAGTAGACGACTGGATGACTCGATCGCCTTAAGAGTTATACAAGTTTCTATAACTATATAGTAGCAAACAGATTAAACTTTATCAAAAGGCAAATACCGGTAGTAAACTTTATGTCCTATATACGGGTAATCAGTAAGTTTATTTCTATATATAGTAATCATTTTTGTACAACGCATCATTTTTTTTATTTTATTTCAAATCTCTCTCTCTCTCCCAGGTTTATTTAAAATCTCACGGACAGTTGACAGTTTTATTTAAAGTAGGTTATTTATGAGGTTTATACAGCAACAGTTTATCTTCATTCGACGTTAAAGCACAAGATTACGGGATTATGTAAATTTAGTAAGTGGACTGTATTCATTATATTCATTAATTCAATTTTGTTATCAAAATTCACTCTATACTTCAAAGTTATTTTTAAAATCTAAAATATATTATTATATACAGTTAAAAAAGTGGCTTTTTAGTAACTCGCTCTTCATTAAATAAAACCTACAAATTTTCTTATAATATTACACAAAAAATATCCATAAAAAAAAACAAGTTTTTTTATTTTCCTTAAAATATGTTTATAAAATATAGAAATATACACAATTAATTTTTTATTGTAAATTAATTATTATAAACAAAAAAATTAATTACAATTGTATATGAAAATTCGTAACCTGAAGGGGTAAAGTGTGACGTAGTTTATTGACATTTTATATTTTGTCACAGCCGTTTCTATACCTGAACTTAAGCTATCAATGACTTCGGAAATAAAATTTTGTGATACTTAGATAATTATGAAATTCACCTACGGAAGTTTCTTATCAGCTAAGCTGTACCATACTAACCTCGCGAGTTAGACGCAAAAACTTGTCGCTTGCTGCTTCTTGGTATCGTCAATGGTAAAAGCAAGTACCCTCCTCGTTTCTTTGGCTTTGTGTTTCCTCCCGTCTAATTAATACAAGTTGCCACGCGTGCGTCTACCTGATGATGTAGCTTTGACTGTTTCTGTATGCTCATTAGAATGAACCTTCAGGAAACTCAAGTGTTTGTTTTGTAAGTAAAAACCTACTGCTTTGAAAGAAAAAAATAAAAAATTATGCAGAGGTTGTAGCTTTATAATTATGTCACTAGCATGTTGTTGAAGTTTACTTTATTTAAAAAAAGGAGTAATAAAATCGAGCACTTTGACGCAGTGGCTTACGCATTTGACTTACAATCGTAGGTCGTGAGTTCGATCCCACCGCTGGACTTTTTTTTTTAAATAAAACATCCACTGGTGCATCTGAGAGATGAATGATGGTCCTATAATTACCGACCATCCTGACTGAGGTTTCCATGGTTCCCTCAGTCACAACATTGCAAATTTCGGGATTTACTGATTGTAATATTATAAAGGTTTTGGCCAGTCAGGCTCAGGTTAGGAAGGAACCCACACAAAATCATAAGCAATTAACTGTATAATAGATCAGGCCTACGAAAAGTAAAAAAGTTTAAGAATAAAATCTATTTAATTTTAAAATTATTAAAGTGACTATACCAGGGGTCTGTACAGAAAAAAAATGCAGAGGTTGACAATATAATATTAATGCCACGAGCATTATAACGTGTTGTTGATGTTTTACTTGCATGGATTAAAAAAGAAGTAATTTATTTAAAGAACCATCAGATATTGCATAAAATTGTCATGGGATTTACCGTTGCCAATTAACAATATTGTGTCTGGAAATGCGAAAAGCTAACAACCAAAGTTTTTTTTTTATAAATTTTTCGACTAAAAATTTTCCATTATGTAATTTCATTGAAAAATACGTCACGTTATGACGTAAATGGTATTAGGCTGCTTGTTTTTACATGTTGATATTTGTCCTCAAGGACTTAACTCTAATTCTAATTACTTTTACATATACTGCCTACACTAGAGGGCTTACAAACATATTATAATATACTCTAAACTCACTCTAAATTGACTAAGGAAACGTGAACACATTGGTAATTATCCCAGTGTGTATTTAGAAACGAGTCAATGTAATTAACACCGCCAAGGAGGATAGAACAAAATCAAAAGATTCTCTCTCGAAAGTCATGCGACATGATACTGACCAAAAATTCAACTATAAGAGGTTGTTCGTAATTAGTACCCAGTATATACTCTTTCTGCTCCCGAAAACAAATCTTATGTTATTTCTTGTGTATTGATTCAGTATGTATGCGTGATACTGAGTTATATTTTTACATTATAAAAATATT
Source organism: Siphlonurus alternatus (assembly GCA_949825025.1). Taxonomy (NCBI): domain Eukaryota; kingdom Metazoa; phylum Arthropoda; class Insecta; order Ephemeroptera; family Siphlonuridae; genus Siphlonurus; species Siphlonurus alternatus. Next base: position 40,626,783 of record OX463779.1, read on the forward strand.
AATCGATTTTACGGGAGTAAATATTGTAAAAACGTAGCCTAAAATCTCCTAGAAATATACGCACGAGGCCCTAAGGATCTATATAGCATAAAATCCATTCAGGTAGAAGGTTGTTATCTACATGAAAACAAGATAAGAAACTGACCTTTAGTAAATATTGAATATAAGCTAGTTTGAACCTAAGGGCCAATAATATTTGAATGATTTGAAACCTAATTGTTGTATTGAACGTGTATCTGACGTGACGTGTTTGATTTCAGCCTCTGACTTGGACTCGATCCGCGCACTCTTCAATGAAAAAGAGAAGGAGCTTTGCATGGCGGTGGCCAAAGTCGAGGAACTCACACACCAACTGGAGGACGTCAAGCGGGGGAGGGCGGCCGCCTCCGGGGGTGGAGGTCACGCCAACAACATGCCCTCGGCAGCCGCTCTCGAGCTGGACAAATTACGACGAGAGCTTATGGTGAGTGCTGACATCTAGCGAGCATATCAAACATCATAACAAAAGAACAATGCTTATTATAATCCTTATCTTATTTTCATTTAATTAAACTATAAATTTACAGCTTTAACGATTATAAAATTAAGTTCGTATATGCAGAATAATATAAAAGCACCAGTCATAGTTGAACAAATATAATGAGATATTCAATTGTAAAGAACATATTATTAAGTTTTAGAAGAGGAGAATATAATCTAGCTTGCCTAAATTCATACATTTAATATTATACGGATTATTAATTAAAAGGTATGCTGATCTAGGGATTGTATAAATGTTAATCCTTTGGAGATTATTTCAACGCCGTGCATAGTATATAAATACGTATTAAGGTTAAATATAATATTAAAAAAGTATTAATTTATATATAAACGGGGGCGATTCACGAAAGAGTTATCCAAAAAATTATCCAGCTTCCTCATTAACCATATTAACACCAGCCTAATTCAATGACACAATAAACGTGGTTAGTAAGAAACCTGAGATAACTCTCTTCGTAAATCGGATCCGTATATGAAACTAGATATTTAAATGTAATAAAATTTGATCTGATATATGATTTTCAAGTTTAATATTGATGTAAACAGAGTTGAGAGAGAGCTATTAGCCTTAGGGCATATAAAATGTGTTTTGGTAAACACTCAAATTGCCATCTTCAACGTGGCAAGAAGGGTAGGCATGTTTTACTCCCCTGAAGCAGTTTTGGACGTGCGTTGAAAATTGAAATTGAATATTTGAGCGGCATGCCGCGGAAATCTGCGCTCTCGCGCGTGATTTGACTATTATAGCAAATGGTCTTCTTGTCTCGACTGTAGGGGGTGAAAATGTCAAGGAACAGCGTTCTTCACTTGGAATGAAATAGCCTTATTTTTTCAACCCTGCAAGGCATACAAAGTTTCATGATTAAGAGAACTTAATAAAGTTTTGTATTGGCATATTAAATTCTAAATAGCTTTTTTTTTAAAAAAAAATGGGGTTGATGGAATTAATTTCTATTCATTACTTTTTTTTTTTTGAAAATTAAATTTTATTAAAAATTCTTTTAAGGAATGGAATATTAATTAAGTATTAAAAACTTATATGGCTTTAAAAATAATATAATATACTTTACTTTTCTTCCGCTCATCTAAAAAGGTAAAGGAATTTTTCATCTTAATTAAACAGGTAGTGTTTTTGCATATATTAAGTTCTGAGTGGTACCCTTCCCATCACATTTTAACGGAGCAGATGTTTACGGGGCAATTAGCCAAGTAGTTTCTACCGCCGTGTCTTGACGTATAAGTATGTGTGTCTTACCTGCTGCCGGCGTCCTGGTTTATTAGCAACATTATACACCAGCAGCCTCCTGCTGGCTTAATGATGCTTAATTTGAATGCAAAGATACGAAGCGTGTCTGTAAATAATCATAAACTGTCAAGAATACAGCTTTCTTAACCTGTATACGTTTTAATTGTAGCTATGTATGTAATACATTCACGTATCTGTACAAGAATGTACTGAAACCCAAATGTCTATTTATAAACAAAAATATGCGTGCGAGAAATAGCAATATATATGTTGGCAACATTTCGCCGTCTTAATTAGCATACAAAGGAACTAAGTACGTATATTATATAACAAAGATTGTTAAAATTAACATTGTTACATCATACCCCCCAGGGGATATCCACAAATAAGGGATATAAGGACTTGCGTCTCTGTACAAATTCCAATAAAACTTATTGGATATGAATAAGACGAAGAGCCTTCAATCTGACTAACATGTTTATATTATTAATGGAGTGCACCGAGTGCATTAGCTCAAAATAATCTTCGTCATTTAAAAAAAAAAAAGAAAGAAAAAATTATAAAAATTATTTTAATTGTTTATTATTTTATTTCAAATTTAAAATAGACGAGGAGTTATTATTTATGCGTTTACTTGATTATAGCACAGTAAAATACAAATTTTTCAGCACCGAAGCGCGTGGTCTTACATTTACGGTAAAAGCAATTCATGGGAGCAATATTTATATATCACTTTGGTCCACTGATAAAAAATAGAGGTGTCCGTCCTGACTGAGAGGTTTTCCATGATTCCCTCAGTCTCACCTCAGTAAATGGTGGGAAGCATAACAGGCCGTGGCCACCATTCTTTCCCTCCCTTATCTCTATACCCATTACCCCGCTTCGAAATTTTAACTTTATAGGGGTGAATATTTGTAAAAAAAATATGTATCGTTCGTTCTTCGTTCACTAAAAACCGCCATCTTGCCCCTGACGTATATGTAACCTGCTGCGCTGCAAAGCTGAACAAGTTGCCTAACTTCACGGCGAAAATGGCGGAGTTTTAAAATTTGTAGTGTACAAAATTATGCGTCACTTTTTTATTGCACCTAAAATTAGAACTCAACATCGAAATCGGCATTAATTGTATCACTGATCCCTCGACAAATATCCATAATGTATTTATTTTTATTTTTTTTTTTTAATTTCACATAATAATCAAATGTTGTAAAATATATTTCTAACTAATTTTTAAATGACTTTCAGTTGTATCATGCTAATAATGCGCACTGGCTCTTTTGTCATAAAAACTATCGACTTGTAATATAATTTAACCACCCCCCTCCCCCTATTGCAACTTCAAATACTGCATTCACCTTAAATCTTTTACTGAAAATTCTAATGCGGTTACATGCAAGTATAGAAGAGAGAATAGGCCGAAACTGAGGATTCTCTTAAATCTCTCCCTCGAGCAAAGGTGCTGGATATTCAAACAGACGTTAATTGTATTGAAATGATTGAATTACCAGGCTGCTAATTAGTAATTTAAAACAATGGGGGATACTTGAGAATTTCATCCAAAATTGTTCTCTTAAAAAGAAAGGAAATTTTTACTACAGCAAGATATGATTTTTTACGAAATTCTATTTCACGTATTAACCTGATATAATAAAACTGTGCTAAAGAATAAAAACATAAAAAAAAGTTCATACATTTTAGACATTTATCGATATTATTGAATGAAAATGTAAGACTTACGTGAAGCAAAAAAAAAAAAAATCTGTGCTATAACGAAATAGAGGGTTGTTTTTGGCAGTCACACAGAAAAATGTATACTGCCACTCAAACATCTGTTATAACTAACACAAGTTGTTGTTGTTGTTGTTGTTGTTGTTGTTGTTGTTGTTGTTGTTTTTCTTTTTCTTTTTTCGTTTTTAACGAGTTAAAGAATTTCTCTATTTTTATTTTCTAAACGCGTACGTTTTTGTGTCCGTTAATAAATTTTATTAACTTTTTATATACATTTGATATTTACCTACCACTATATAGAAGAGATACAAAATTTCACGCGAAACATTGGTGCGCGAAACTTCGCGAAATATTAGCATTTTAGCAAAACTGGAAAAAAATTATGCAACTACCACCAATAGTTTATGGTTAAGAATGTTGTTAATTAATGATGTTTTTCACGTGTTTCAGTACCGCAACAAGCTGAACGAGCAGCAGAGCCAGAAGCTATGTCAGCAACGCGACGCTATTACGGCACGACACGACGAAATGGCCCGTATAGACGCTCGGATTTCGGAGCTGCAGGAACGACTACATCGCAAGCGTGTGTTAAACCAGCAGCTCGCCACTCAGCTGAGCGCACAGCAGCAGCAAGGCGCGCCTCCCTCGGCCATCAATGCTCCGACACATCGTTCCGTGAGCAGGCCAAACATCGCGGCCGTGGAACCGTTTCAGCGACGTCGCAACCCGCCTCCAGCACCCTGCGTGGCTCCCGGGGATCAGAGCAATGCCCCCGCCCCACCTCCACAGTTTGCGGCCAGCAAAAGTGACCCCAAGTACCAAACGCTACCATACAACACCAAGTTTGCAGCGAGTCTTGCGGCAGGCCGTGCGGCGAATAAAGTGGCCAATGAGGAGACGTCTGCTGCTCCTTCCGCCCCTTCAAATAATAATAACAATTTTAACAACAATAACAACAACCTGAATAATAACAATGCGTACAACAACTTGGTGAATCTGGTGCACAGTACACCTGCGGTCACGGCTGCTAGAAAGGGGCTGGCGACGGGACTGTCGGACCAGCAGTATCCTCCGGGGGCCTCCGAGCCACCTCCACTGCCTCCAACACAACAGCAGCAACAACAACAGCAACCTGGAAGCCAAAGGTATTATCAGAATCTGTACAGGGAGTTCACTTAATTGCAGATATACATTCTACTATCTTCTTTAGTCCAAGATGAGGTATAAATGAAAATTATTTTGCTTTAATTTTCCTAGCAGAGCGGTAGTTATTCTCCCCCTTCCCCCTCCTCAATCTTAAAAAAACCTCAGTTTAACTTTTGCTTAAAGTTTAGCACACAATGACAACATTGCATCAATAAATTCTATATTTTTTGCATCTTGGATAAATAATATGTATGTAGATACTATATATATTCTGTTAAAAAATACTGAAATTTAATTACTATACATAATTATTGTAATTCCCCTCCCATCTAGAATATTAATAAGTTGAAATTGATAAATACATCTATAATTATCTTTTATTTTTGTTTAAAAATTAGCACACAGTTTCAATTTTTTTAACCCCACTAATGAAACTGAATGTTTGCAGGTTATTTGGCTCGTCACATGGCTACGCTCCCCCTCCGCCCGCCCCCACTGCCTCCAGAGGCCAGCCGGTGGGCGGGGCAGGCGGTCCCCCGAGAGGCAGACCGAACGGACTTGAGCTGGCGCAGAACGTGGTGGCCATGGTGCAGTCCGGCAAGACCCAGCCCAGCGGTCCCCCGCAAGCCGTCAACAATGGGAACAATGGTTTCCAGCAGAGCAACAATGGCAACAACGGTCAAATGCAACACCAACGGCTACAAGCCTCTGCCAGTCTGCCAAGCACACCGCTCTCCTCACAACAGGTATGCAGCATTATTTCAATAATATTTTATCCTCTCTAAAGTGTTAGTTTTTACATTAATTAACACTAAAGGTGGATTTTCATGGGCGGCAACGGCGACGCGGCGCGATTTTAACTTAAAAGCTGTGAAATCCTATGCGGCGGCGAATTCGCAGGTAATCGCGTTAATTACGATGCTCTTTTTCTTTTAATCGCCCAATATGGCCGCCAATGGATGTTACAGCAAATGCGCATTAATTCGCGTCGCGCCGCGTGATAAAAACCGCCATCTGAATGCACCTTTATATGGAGTTAAGTCAGTAACTATTACAAGATAGCCTAAATATTTTAGTACATCTTTTTAGTACATCTTTTTAGTACCTATACAATTATAATAAAAAATTGTATTGTATATTATAAAATAAATAAATTCGTATTAAAATCTGGCTTTATAAGTAGAAAAAATAATAAATAAGCAAAATATAATCCTTCGTCTAGAATTGTAAGCTAGCTCTGTCAACAACGATCAATTGTGATATTATAATATGTAATTGACTATCTGCAAGTATAGCAAACAGCTCATTATTACAGGCAAGGGTCATATTTACAGTATTTTGTAATTTTTTTGCTATCACTAAAATTTGAAATTTTATAATAAAAGCAGTGCTACTTCTATTACTGCATGTAAAAATTGAGCAAGAGAAAATTTGATAACTGCAATGTGCAGACTGATTTGGGTTTGTTTCTGTCATACTAAAAGTTGTCCTCATTCCAGCGCCCGGTGAGCAGCGTGGCTCCGTCTGTGGCCAACACTCCTCAGCAGCCACCTCCGCCACCCCCTCCGCCCATGCAGAAGCCCTCCCCTATCTACCAGACGTCCGCCACCAAAGTGTCAACCCCCCACCCCATCACCCTCAGCATGTCCGCCTCTCAGGTCAGTAAAATATTATAAATAGCAATTTCAATACATCAAATGGTGTTCTTTTGAATTAAATTTATTTTTTATTTGTTTATTTATTTATTTATTTATTTATTTATTTATTTATTTATTTATTTATTTATTTATTTATTTATTTATTTATTTATTTATTTATTTATTTATTTATTTATTTATTTATTTATTTATTATATTTCCCGATTGTAATTTAATAGAAATAGAAGGCTTATAGATTGGTCTTAATTTGTTTCGCAATCAGTTGTTTGTTTATCTCATAAGCTACAAGGGAAATTTAAAACGGGAGCATTTAAAAATTCAAGAAGAGCATATTATACAGTAATTATTTGGAATTTAAGATTTGTTTCATTGTACACAAGAAATAACTCTGAGACTCTTTGTAAGCACCCAAATAATGTACTGTAATTGCTACGTGAAACACAAAAATGTCTACATAGCCCCCTGTTTGTTTCAGAGCCTGATCTTGTCTCCCCCACAAAGCACGTCCACTCCAATAAGCACTCCTGAGGTTGAGAGTTCGTCTGCACGGCCACGGCCAGCGCTGCCTCCAAAGCCCGCTCCTCCTCCACGTCTCCTGCAGCAGCCCTCTCAGGAAGATGAGGTCAGCCCCACCTCCCCGCCCCCACCCCCTCCCCCGGCCACCGAGCCACCCACAGAAGAACCTAACTCTCCACAAACCTCCGCTCCGAGGCGACCGAGCGCTGCAGACCTGCCGATCAAGGCACGGCCACTGACGCTGAAGAAACCCTTGGCGGGAGAGCAGCCCAAGCTGAAGGCGGCCGCGAGCAGCAGACGTATCGAGATGCCCCCAGCCTTCCTGTTCCCCGAGACTGACCCTCCCCCGGCGGACCTCTCCCCACCCTCCTCGGGAACTCCAAGCCCCAAGGAGGATGAGACGGACAGAGCCATCATGACTTCGAGTGAGGAGTCAGGCAAGGGGGACGGACCTAGAGTGGAGGCACTGAATAATATCAACCAGGAGCACCTGTCCGGTGAGTCCTCCCAGACTTTGTGGAACTTAAAATTATTGTTTGACTTTCAACACAAGATCCTAACACATAATGTGCTGAAATATTTACATTAAATTTTCATTAGTGTCACACAACATGATATAACATTCGATGAAGTTTGAATTAGATACATTGACAAGGAATGCACATGTAGAGTATCTTTAAACTACAGCTTAAAAACCTACTTCAGAGCAGAAAATTGAGTGTTGTGTTTTCCTTTTTTTTTTTTTTTTTTTTTTTTTTTTATTATTACAACTTTTTTTTTGTTTTACAGCTGGAGAGCAATTAATAAGGAGAGCACGGAAAGGTGGTTTGAAGAGTAAAGGAACATCGAAATCACAGGTAATTATATCATTCTGTGCTCACTGTTCTAAAACTTAAAATGTGTGTATGTGGGTTGGATAATATTTAATAAAACCAAGTAATAAAAGAATGTGATTTTAGTTTAAGCTTCAACTATTTAAAATTTAATAGAAAAGAATGAACAAGAATTTTCAACAAGTGTTATACCTGTCCGAGGCAACGTAACTTTTGAGTTGAGTGATCAACAATGTCTGACGTCTTCTCTGTGCAGGCTGCCATGCGGAGGGTGAGCTTCGACCCCCTGGCGCTTCTGTTGGACGCCTCTCTGGAGGGGGAGCTTGAGCTCGTCAAGCGCACCGCCGGCCAGGTGACCAACCCGAGCGCGGCCAACGACGAGGGGATCACGGCCCTGCACAACGCCATCTGTGCCGGACACTTCGAGATCGTCCGCTTCCTCGTGCAGTTCGGCTGCGACGTCAATGCTCAGGACTCTGACGGATGGTGAGAAAGACTTCCTGTGAAGTCATGTACTAGTCAGATGTGTTACATGTAGTCAATTAACTTGTTGAGGGATTTGCTTTAAAATTAGAATTATACTATGTGTTACAGATCAAAAATAAATAAAAAATATAATAACTCATAATTATATCATTCATGTATACATCTCAAGTTTCAAAGAAAAACATTATATATATTATACTAATGCCATCTTTCTTTCACTCCACCCTTAAAGTCAATTCAAATGCAAATGTCAACTGCTGTCTCCTGAAAAATAGGCAACTTTCTATGCACGGGAGTCATGTGGGTTGCTTCCCTTTAGGAGCTTGCTGGAATTAAGTTCTGCTGATTATTTATACTAAAGGAATTTTTATTTAAATGTTTATATGAATTTTAAAGTTCAATTTCTATTCCTAAATATCCTATAGGAATCTAATTCTGTAACGAAAGGTAGTTATTATTAGCTGTGAGGTTTAGACTTCCACTATAAACAGTTAATCGTTCACAGGACGCCCCTCCACTGTGCTGCGTCCTGCAACAACCTGGCGATGGTCAAGTTCCTGGTGGAGCACGGCGCCTGCATCTTCGCCACGACCCTCTCGGACCGCGAGACTGCTGCCGAGAAGTGTGAGGAGGACGAGGAAGGCTTTGACGGCTGCTCCGAGTACCTCTACAGTGAGTGACTGACCCATCATGGAGTTGAGAAGGGTAGAGAGTCCATGCAGTTCAGATAGGATTTAACTGCTACAGTAATAAAAACCAAGATGTCCAAAGTGTCGTTAGAATTGGACTATAATGAATTCAAATGTACTTGTACACTCCTACAGTTCATTATTCACTACTCCCTTATAGTCATTGAAAGTCTACAAAATTTGTTGCTGAACTTTATATTAATTATGTACCTTGGGTGCTTGCAAATTAATAAATAATAAATAATAATATATATATATATATATATATATATATATATATATATATATATATATATATATATATATATATATATATATATATATATATATATATAATTTATTAATTTGTAAGCATGACTAAAGTTATATAATTAATATAAAGTCCAGCAACAAATTTCGTAGACTTTCAATGACTATAAGGGAGTAGTGAATTATTGTAATGTTACTTTATTTTTATTTATTTTTTCATGATGTTTATGTATTTTTTTTAATTGTTAATTTTATGGTCTTTCTTTTCTATTGAAATTTACATTAATTCATAGAACTGCTTCCATGTTCTTCCATTTAATACAGTCAGTATACTTTCTCTTAGTCAAATTATATCAAAAATTAATTAAAAAAACTCTTTCCTAACAACATAATTTTGTTTTTAATATTTTAAAAGTACCTATTGTATATTAACTTCACATTTTAACTACTTATAAGATTGTCAATATAATGTAATGTTTTTTAAACTATTTAAAAATGAAATTTATAATAATGATGTGTGCCTCGACTGACCTTATCTTTCCATTCCCAGGTGTACAGGAGAAGCTGGGCATTCTGAACCAGGGCGTAGTGTTTGCGGTGTACGACTACGAGGCCCACAACACAGACGAGCTTGGTTTTGCTGACGGAGAACAGCTGGTGGTTCTTCGCAAGGGTGACGAGCTGGAGCGAGAGTGGTGGTGGTCGCGGCTCAACAACAAGGAGGGCTACGTCCCACGGAACCTCCTAGGGGTGAGTCACAGTGGCGTAGTCAGCATCAGAATTGATCCTAGGACACAAATTGAAAGTGGGTGGGTCCCTTACCATCTAACGAGAAAATTACCTGCTGTTCCTTGATATCAAAATTCAGACTAATTGTAGTTGTAACAATGATCTAGGTGGATCTTGATACAAGAAACACCTGCAACAGCAGTAATTTTCCCAGGGACTCCCTCAAGTTCTCTCTGCCAGTTGAGCATGCAAAACAAACAAAATGTTTGTAGAGAATATTTTTTATTTAAATTAGGCGACAGATATAAAGACAAAATCTAATTTTTGTATATAATATGTCTTTGTCTGGATAGCCAAATTTTTCTGTTAAGGATAATTAATAAAATCTATTGAGATAGCTAAATTAGATGCATTCTTCCCTCCGCAGTATTAGAATCTGTACTTTTATGTGCTGCAAATATAATTAAATATTAAAAATTTAAAAAAATAAAATAAATAAAACTATTTGATAACAAATTGTAGGGTAAAATAAATATTAAAATTACATTGACACAACTCTACATTTCATTATTAAAAGACCTGACAGTAGTACCATATATAGTAGCACTTCTAATAGTTTAAAAAATATCTTACATTACGGTGGAATGATGTGATGTTTGCTACAACTGACCCTATGTTTTCAGCTGTACCCTCGCGTCCAGTTCAAGAAGACGGAATGACCCTCGTTGTACCTGAGTGTGCCGAACAAGCACCGCAGACGCAGCTGAGCGGACCACCACGGGACCACGAGTCTGCTAGCAGATAGTGCCTTTTCATCACGAACTTATATTGTGGCGTTCAGTAATATTAATATTATTATTATGTAATTGTTATCGTGTTATATAAAAAAAAATATTTTATATAAAAAGAAAAAAAGAAAAAAAAAACTTACAAAAAAATTAATATTAAAACTTTATTACTAGCTGTGCTAGTCAGTGTCTTGATCATTGATATTTCTGAAACTGAAAACAAAAAAAAAAATATTAATGTTTAAATGTTGTAAAACTTTAACAAAAAAAATATCTTCTCGTAACACTTTTTAATTGCCTCTGTACAAAATACACCACCTATTATAATAATATTATACTATCATTAAATTAATTACAATAATCTGCGAGTTGACATTCACTGTATCAAAAGCTTAATTATTTAAAAAAATATATATATAATTAAAATCATACACATTTTTATTTAAAATTTTAAAAATTATACTATACATTAAATTGGTTTAAGAAAAGAGAACATATTGAAATTGTTAAAAAAAAATATTATTGCATTCTCTTTCTCTATGATATCATGAGAAGTATATAAAACATGTACACTTTTCATTAATATGGCGGTGCCAGACACTTGAATCTGCTAAAAAAACACTAAAAAAAAAAGTACCCAAAATTTTTAGAATAAAATTCTACATGCACGTTAAATGTGTCCACTTCATTCAAAAGTCTCTTTTTAACTTTCTAGAAAGGTTTCTTATCTCATAGTTTTACTGATAAAAATTACCTTTATTGAAAATTTAGTTGAAAACAATTTTGAAACTATGTATTGGCTTTTGGACACAAAGAAATAATGATAATGGCAACAATGCTGAATGTTGAATAGATTGTTGATATTCACATTATTACAATGCCCGTGCAAGCATGATGGAGATGAATTTAGAAATTTATTCTGAAGAACTTGGTACAAATGAGGTCTCTGCAATCAAAGTGGCTTAACTTCCATCTTCACAACAGGTCAGTGAAATGAGATAATCCAACCCTTCGTTGAACTGAAAGTTCATTTGATTTCTGGGCCTCAAAAGTTCCTGGCCGTGTCATACTGGAGGGGTTTAAAAATGTTGCGCTCTGATTGAGCAATGTCAGTCAAGGCAGCGCTGGCCTCGTGCCGAGTGCCTTATGGAGGTAACTTCACTGGAACGTATTGCTGGATGAAGCGACTGTCTTTTAGAAAGAAAATGTACCTGTGCATTCAAGATAATTTTCAATTAAATTAACTTGAATCAATTGAAAGTGGTATAAATTTTAGAATGCAGCTGTAAAATTGGAAACAAAATTAATGTATTCAATTTTAATTTAAAATATTTTAATTAAATTACATTTTTAAGGTTTACAAATATAATTAAGAAAAAAATAATATTTGGTACAAATTTATTGCTATTTTGAAGAAACTCTAGTGAAAACCTTTACAAATAGTTTGGGTCCCTAGAATTAATTATTTACTTAATTACAATCTATAGATTAACAGTTTTAGTATTTTCAATTTTGAAATTTTTAATTTTAATAAATAATTTGTATCAGCTGCATTCATTCCTGTTAAGAGAGTATTTAAAAATACTCATAAATATATTATACTTATCATCATAATCATATAATTAATGCAAAAATTATTACCAGCAATACTCCAGTAAATATTTCAATCTCGTTAAAAAAAAACACTACAGAAATGTTATTTTTCTCTTATTACAGGGTATTATAACACTATACTCTTAATATTATTATTATATCATTATATAATTATTATATATTATAAATACTACAATATTATATGTACTCATCAAAGGCTTGAAGAGGTTGGCTGTAAAATTAGACCTATGACTAAATCCAGTTCTATCTTGCCTTTTCCTTATTATTAATTATTATAATCCTGTGTATATCATCATTATCATCATCCTTGATACAGCTTGGCAGCATTTGATGACCAAAGTAATATTGACGAAGTCACATATCATCTGTGCATATATATATAGAAAAAAAAAAGGTTTTATATTTTGTGTTTGTTTTTTTTATGTTCAAGGGTGTCTGTCTTTTGTTTTATTATGCAGTCGGAGACTACGACAAATAAAATATGACAGTGATATTCAAAAAATAATATATCTTGTTTCATTTATATACTTTTACATGGAATTCTGGTTCTGATAATTTAATGTTATTTATAGTTTTTTAGCAATACGTGTATTTAAAATGCAAATTCATGTAGTCTTTTGGATTTTTAAATAGGAGTTTTCTTCAGGTGTAATTTAAGATAGCTGCATGAGATTTGATTTATAAATTGCATTACACTGTTGATTTTTTAAAGCCTATAAGTGAAAATAAAATAAAAAATGTTAGTTAACTTTCAATTTATGTATGCATAAATGGTTTGAAATTGAAAAAAATACTCAACATTATTAAAGAATGCAATAGCCAGATAGCTTTAATTTCGTATTATAAGATTTCTGCAGAAACCATCCAAAAGAACAAAAATTCATAAATTTTATTATTCTTCAATTTTAAACAGGATCTTATCAGATCTGACTATAAATTAAATAATTGTGCAGAAAATTAAAATTCTCACTTCCACTTACCATGATAATTCAAGCTTAGGTGATAAAGCAATTTCTTTTGAATACGAGCCACAATTGAAAAACTGCTATCACCAAAGTTCTTCACTTTTATCTTTTTATTGCAATAAAACTGGCGGGATTATTACAGTACTTTTTTTTTTTTTAATTTCTGAATTTAAAATCCTCCTTTTTTTAAATTTAAAAATTCATTTTGTATAGAAAGGTGGAGTGAAAAAATATATTAATATTAAATTATTATTGCTGGGTAAGAAAACTTGATTGATATAACATGTATGAAAAAAGGAGGCATTATTCTCAAGTAATTCATATTTATTTTGGCACCAAACTTAATTTAGTACTGGGAATTTGTTATCAAATTTTGATATTACAAATTTCTATATAATCCATAGCAATTAAAGAGGTTCTTTAATTGTTATACTCACTGATATGCTTTATAAATAAGGAGTGAATAGTTGAGGACAACATAAAAGTTATGCCAATCGGAATTCCGTAAAGTCAGTTTTTGTGCATGCATATTATTACTAAATTACATTATTATCATTAAAAAACAAACAGAAAACTTTAAAGAAAAATAAATTATTTTAAAATAATTATGTATTAAAGTATAAAGTGATCTATATATTATTATATACTTCAGGGATTGAATAAAATGAATCAGTGTATAAAACATTTTAGAAGTACATATCATTAATAATATTTTTTTTTTTTTTTACATATTGTTTTCATTTAAATGAAATCTATCCTGACAGTTCCCATTCATTTTATTATTTATGATCGTTTTGACAGTTTGTCATATTTTGTGAGAGGGTGGTAGGAGAGATGAAATTAAAAGCACTAGAGATTGAATTGGAAGGGAAAATATTTGTATTTTACTATTTTCCACAATAATACATCATTCATTTTTTTTTTTTCTTATGTGATACAAAACAAAATTTAATATTACATTTTTTTTTTTTGTGATTTTGCAGACATAAAAAAGAACCTAAGCATACATTCAGCACGTGCACTCTAAATATTATTATTATTCACTTATGTTAATTTTGTGAAGTTATTATGTTATTATTAAACTTAGCAGACTTTATATTATAGAAATAAGAATGAGACAATTTATCAACACTATAATAATACGGAACAAAAATTGATGAAACATTATTACACGTGACACTATTATAATACAAAGTACAAACATATCTTAAGCTATAATTATATATTATATGACATTTAATATCCAAATAAACATTTTTTTTTTACATTAAATTTCTTTTACACTTATATAATATAATACGAGTTATTTTATTTTTTTCATTTTTTTTTTTTATTTCAAATGTCTTCCTTTTATATTTATTCCTGTATTTTTTTATTATTATATAAACACACATTTAATTAAGCTTGTTTTGACTTATAAACACATAAACATTGATCCAAGCCTTCAGATCAAGTTAAGCTTTTTAATTGATTGACCGAAACCGCCGTTCTGTAGCAATTAATTTTTTTTTAATTGGTTGGCAATTATTTATAATACACCTGTCTTATTACGTCATATAAGATCAGTCTCTGTTCGTGCATTTTATATTACTTTGTCCGAATGTGTTGCAACACAATAGTAAAACAATCATTTTAATTAAAACAACAAACAATTCACAAATGATGTATTTTTTTTTTAAATAGACCAAATATGACATATATAGTTACACAAATTGAATTGAATTGTTTCATTCCATCAAACATTAACGCTCCGTGCGAACAAACAGATTCGGACAAAGGTACAGCCCTAGTACAAAAATAATGGATTTTCGGGAATGGTAAAGCATGGTGATGAACAGTTTTTTTCTGACTCGGACTGTACGGCACAAGACTCTCTGGGAGGGTATAATATTGAAGATCAGTAGAGCATATTGTATGGATATTGTAATATATAGATTTTACGATCAAGTTTATAGCAAATAAAGCTATTATAGCTGTCACAATTAAACAGATTTAACTGTATAGAATATACACGTATTTTTTTATTCCACTTGTAAAACAATATATATTTTGAATATAATATAGACACAGATTTAATTTATTTGGTGCAAATCCAATCCGAGTATATTTTATAATAATATTTTTTTTACATATATAGATTTAGCGTGTCAAACAAAATTTATCTTGATGACTTAATTATTTCACGTTTTGTAATTATACTAACATTTAGGTATAATAGACACAGCATTATGAAAACAACAGTAGTATGAGGTTGAATTAAGTCTATTTAAATTATATGGTTCTTGCATGTGTTTAAGTAAAAGTCAATACGATCACATTTAACATCCACTCAATCAAGCTAATTAGTGAAATATTTTGCAACAATTAAAAAAATGTGATTTAAAATATGAGTGATCGAAATTGTATTTAATATTTCATTGTAAAGAATATAATGGCACGCTGAAGTTTTCTATTGCAACATAAAAAGTGCCCCACTGTGTGTGGTCTTTCTGGTAAAGATGACAAAGCTATAAGAGTCTCAGTGTTCTTGGAAATGGTGATCACCACGACACGAGTACCGCGGCCAGGAGGATGGGGGAGGCGGCACTCAGCCATCCGGGGGTGGGAGCGGGGGCAGGACTTGCCGGGAAACTACCCAGGTCAGCAGGCTGCAGTGGAGGTGCGGTGTGTTCCGAGGGGCATGGTAACAATTCGGGGGCGATCTCCAGAAGGTGTTTGGTCGGAGGCTCCATGGAGGCGGCTGGGGGCGGGGCAGGGGCAGCTTGGAAGTACGGTGCTTCATCATCCATCTCGTCATCGTCATCGTAGTCTACGTTCTTTGAAGCTCCGCGACTGCCACTGACTCGGTTGGAGGCGGCAGCATCAAGGGCCTCCAGAGTACTGCCCCCGGGAATACTGCCTCCGGAGAGCGAGCAAGTGAGTTCCTCGAGGGAGTTGCGCACCGCCTCGCTGGCAGTCTCGTTGTGAAGAGCGTGCACCCACGACATGCGACAGTCGCACTCGAACAGATTGCCTGCAACATTCGGAACACACTCGTTAGTCACGTGATTTAGATCACGACAGGGTAATCAACAAATTTTCACATGAAATTATGATTATTATATCTTAATTAGTAGCTAGTTCATACATTGAAATTACTGTCACAGCAAAGTAATTTAATTTCATAATTTTAGTTTTTAATAATATATTTTTACATAAATAATAAATAAACAATATTGGTTACATATTTAATTATACTCATATTATAGAAAAGAAAGTAGTATTTATATTTTTCGCTTACATACTATATTAGGATTTGTACGTAATCAACTATATGTTACGAATTATTATATAGATCTTAATTTGTAATTCATATATTAAAATTTCTGTCACTGCTTAGTAATTTTATTAACAATTTTAGTTTAAATAATACATTTTTATTTATAAATGTCGGTTTAGTCGGTTATATACAGCAATAAGAATATAAAGTATAAGTATTTATATTCTCTTATTCCTACAAGGATTTAAAGGTAATTACACTGCATATAAAACAAAATCTATTCAACGAAATCTAGCAATTGTAACAGAGGATGCATTGTACAGTTTGTTTATTAGAAATGTTTACTTGACTTGATGGCTAATCTACAAAAGAAGGTGAAACCAGTATTCTTTATTATATGGCGAAACAAATAATGCCAAAAAGAATGCAATGACGATGAAAAAAATAATTACCATTTTAACTATATTGACTACATGAAATTGATTTATGTAAGAAAATTGTCAAAGAAACACACTGAAAGTGAACAAAAAAAATAAATATAAAAGTAAGATTTCATAACCAATTGCATGCTAAGTTCAAATTAAAACTGTTATATGCTTTAAGATTATGACTGGTGCCTGTAGAATTCTTTGATGTTTTATGTATAGTATTTTTTGTTCAACGGAGTGGAGTACATTGAATGCATTATATATTTATGTTTAGATATATTTTTTTTCAACGGGAGCTATATGCGTTAATAAAACAAAACAGAATTGATTTTTTAGCAGAAAAAAACGTAAAAGAATTTAAATAAAAACACTTTACATGCATCACGAAAGTCTAGACTTTATATATTGAATAATTTATCATAATAATATAACATTAAAGCAGCTTTAATGTGTATATTTTTTTAAACACATTATGTAATGGTGTTATTGCAATTTTAGTTATGGCTTGTAATGAACAATCATGCTAATTGTTATTCATCGATCCCCACAGACACGCGACGTCTCTTCACTTGCCCGTACCAGAACTCTGTTATATTATGCCGCCCAGGAAGATTACGTCACCGACTGTTACTTGCATTAAAAATGCACTTCTTTCTCACAAGCGGTGCATGCTAAATGCAGCCAACGGTTCCAGGAAGAAACTTATAGCTGCATGTGCCAAAGTATGTAGACGGTTCTTTTCAAGTAGGCGTTACAAAGTACATTAGTTATTTCTGCTGCTGATTCTGTTGATTCTGTTGAGACCGGCGCCTCAGTCATGCACTTTACGTTACTTTAAGAATATTATGAGAGAGAGAGAGAGAGAGAGAGAGAGAGAGAGAGAGAGAGAGAGAGAGAGAGAGAGAGAGAGAGAGAGAGAGAGAGAGAGAGAGAGAGAGAGAGAGAGAGAGAGAGAGAGAGAGAGAGAGAGAGAGAGAGAGAGAGAGAGAGAGAGAGAGAGAGAGAGAGAGAGCATGAATGACGACCACGCTACCACAAGAAAAACTTGGCGACGATGAACTCTTCCTACGACAAAGTTCATTTACTTTGTAACGTTATATTGTCTCAATTTTGGTGGTGTTATATCATCTTTGGTATATGAAAACAATGGAATAAAACTAGATATGCTAATGAATGAGAAAAATAGGAAGTGGTGTGGCAAAAATGATATCATTTCTGCATTATCAGAATTAAATTGTGTGTGACTGATATAATTTTATGTATGCTTCTCGTTATTATATACATGATGTTTTAATATTACAAATTTCCTCTCTCTAGTAGAATATTAGATGCATGGTGATATAATTTCTGACCTATTTTAGTCAATATAAACAATATTGCGTTTAATATAATGAAAAAGCGCAACGTGATCTCAAACACGACAAAGCGACTGTATCACGCAAACAACAAAAAATATTTCCAAGGAAAATATTTCATAACGAACTGCATGAAATTATTTAAAGTTTAACTTAATCTTAATGGATATTTTAGATCTAATTATAAATTTATGTTTCAAAGAAAAGCTTATATTACATTCTACAAATATATACAGTAAATATATATTTTGTTTGTTAGCTTTTTTATCACAGTGGCAGTGGGATTACCAGAAAAAAAAAAATGAAAAATTTGTCCCACAAGACAGTATTTTATTAAATATACGCATTGACATATCGAAAGACTCATGAAAATAACTCATCAGGTGACGGAGTGACGTCTTATGGCCAGAACTTTGACCAAATTTTCAGAGGTTGACATTTTCCAGGGATTAGTCGCGCATGCACGAGGCACAACCATGCATGTGTTGGATATTATTTCTACTAAACGCACTGCTTCACGTCGTCGCGACAGTGGTGCTATACCCTGCCGGGAAACCATCGCCCTCTGAACATATCACACTGTTTTTCTCCCGTGTACCAGGATCTAATCTAATCATACATTAGCGTCTCAAAAATTTTCTCCGTGTACGGTAACGAAGGTCCAATTTCTCGTGCAAACATTCAATATTAATTAGCATCACATCTTGTTTTCTCGTGTATCAGGATCTAATTTATCAATATATTAGCGTCACACTGTTTTTTCTCCGTGTACGGTGACGAAGGTCTAATCTCGCGTGCAAACATTCGATATTAGAGCGAGCAATCTGATAGAGATGAGCAGGGAGAGACTGCGACGTTATTAGTGAGAGGGCGGAGCTGGCAGCCCCCCAGGCGGCGGGGAAATTGGGGCGGGGCGTGTCGACTCTAATGAACTGAAGGTGCTGCACCTGCCCTGTAGTAGGTGATTCGTTGGACCCCCTCATGGGCAGTCACGAAGAACCAACTAAAAACAACAATAATGATCCATTGTTGAATCATGACAACAATCCGTCTTGTTATCGATTGAATCCAAAGTTTTATGAGGAAAGTTTTATGAGGCTATTTACTCTATTTTATAGGTAAAATAAAAATAGAAGTATATTACTCTTATGTTAGAGTAAAAGCTTTAGACATTAAGAAAAAAACTTCATTTTATTTCTTAGCAAATTTATATGAAATAAAATTCAGTACATAAACTTTTTTTTTTTAAGTACGTACTCATTATATGGATACTATAAGGAAATTGAATATTCTAGCATTTCTAGTTGTATAGCGAAAGATTGGGCGAGAGAGAGAGAGAGAGAGAGAGAGAGAGAGAGAGAGAGAGAGAGAGAGAGAGAGAGAGAGAGAGAGAGAGAGAGAGATGGTATATACAAACTCAAAATGGGTACCAAATTGTAAAGAGGGTTCTCCCTTATAATATAGTAAAGGAAATAAATTTCTCATTGATATAATGAACCCTATATAATATTCCCGACACCATACGAACCTGAGAAGTATACGTATCAGAACCCCTGTGTATAACATAATTACGATGGCATTGAGATGATTTTGTTGTCACTTTTCTCCTCCCACTATGCCACTAAGAATTGGCTTGAGAATGACAGTGATGACGTCATACACTCTTGTTTTTGTACCGGTTGCTAGGCAACAATTATACAATTGTGTTATATTAACGTTCAACAAGCATGCATGCTTCAATAAGTATACGCAAAACAAGCTTTTACTAATATCACAAGAGTCCGTACTACTATTATTATACTACAGTACATTAAGTTACGAGAATAATTTAGTTTGATGTTTTACTCATGAATGCTTTTAATTGTCAAATGGATATTTAATTTGTTTATAATCGCTGGCCATATTTGTAAGCATGTTAAAACAGGTGTATATTTTAACCCTTTTCGGTCACAATACTATTTTGAGGTTATTGATGAAATAATAATAGACCTTTTGTATATAATATAGATTTAAGCCTTAGGTCATATAACTCACTGGTTTAAACATTGTTATTATTTATAATTTATAAACACCTATATATGTGTGTCCAATTCACACAATATAATGTTTATAAAAAATTTAAATAACATAAAAAAAGCAATTTTATATGGAAATTAGATTTATTATGCATTGAAAAAAAAATGAATAAATTTTACTTTTAACATATATATATGTAGTAAAATTTTAGATTTTTAATGTTTCTGTTTGGAATAAGTTAAATATACAATCGATTTGATATTATCTTGCCCACTTACATGCAGTAATAACATGCATTTATTATTGTGTGGTAGTGATGTGGGCTGTTAAATACATTATTTTCTACAGTCATATATATTTATGAGCATGCAACTGGCTGCCATAATTCTAATACTTCGTTGGATGATGATTTTCGACAGTAATCAAACTTCTTTTCTTCCACTCGATATATATTGTACACTCCAGCCAAGATAAAATGTCCACATTTCTATAATATTCCCCTTTGAGGTTAGGCAAATTGTTCAGCATTGAAACGCAATTCGCAGACTTTAATATTTATATTCAATGTTTGTGTCGCATTTAATTTTAAACAGGTTTTTGTCATGTTTTTCAAATGTCTTCATGGCAGTTATTAGTAGCCAGTTTGTAACGAAGAACCTCATTGGTCGAACAAGATGAGCCAAAATACTCCTGGACATGCAGGCCGGTACACTTCTTGCCTCTCAAAAGTTCCCTTCTGCGGTCTTGTTAATTACCGAGCCCCGTAAGAATAACACAGATCATGGTGATTAATAAGGCTGCAGAAAGTAACTTTTCAGAGGAAAGGAATGCACGTCGAAAACTAGCAATAAGTTCAATATGACAGTCATCTCCCTGTTATAAGAGTATTTGCAGTACGCTATATATTTTGGTATACTGAACAAGTTGCCTCTAAGTCAGCTATAACCTCAGGGGAAAATAACTGAAAAATGGATAGTTTGTCTCGTGCTCAGTGTACATGATAGAGAATTAAATATAATTATATTGGCATCATTATTTAATATTAACTCACAATAGTCCATTGAAGCCTGTCTTTCAAAGTATTAAAACAACAGTTTTTATTATTTAATTAGAATACATCATATCATCAAAATTAACGATGAATTAATTTCCTGAAACATTTTAACATAGACTAAATGTTCAAAGCACCATATCAGCTCGAGATCGTTATTATTCACGATGCACAATTAATTGACGGAGTGACGTCATCACACTGATGTGAAGTGTGAGTCACGGCCGCACTTGATCGACGTTTATGATCCATAACTCACGGCCGCCCACTGCCGCTTATCAAGTGCTAATTTAACTGACGATCCGGCAGCTCGTCAGCTTGTTAAATAGCACGGCATGTGGCTGCACCTTCGTAGTGCGAGCTAAGTAGCATCCTGGTTTATTTCGCATCCTTATTCTATAAGGGGATCTACATATTATAATACATAATTATAGCCGCTTTTCAAGAGGCCGCATACGATTGATCCTATTGAAATATATTTCGTCTTTTGAAGTCATTTTTCCCTTTTTTAAAGAGAAATTTATCCTCTGGTGCACGTTTTCAGAAGAAATATGATGAGATTACGTCTTATTAAGGACGAAAAATAAAAACTACGAGGGAGAAAATGAATATGTTCTTGAGGGAAAAATACATAAACAGAGTATAGCTTATAGACGTGCTTAGGTTGAGTTGAGGACAAAAATTTTCAACTTAATAACTTAATATTATAGGGTACATTTTCAGTCATTTTATATATAGGGAATGAAAGGTGGTTGGGCACATTGTAGGGGTTAAATATTGTGTTTTGGGACCCAACTTTACATTTCTTTATTCACAAATAATTAAAAAAAACTTGTCATGGCATAAATCATACAACGGAAATTACCAACATGTAAAATATTAGTGTTTCTATCTTTTTATCATCTAGTATTACAATAACTTTGTTTATTGTAAAATATCGTGTACTATATTTGATAGCTATTTTATTACAAGTGGCGAAGTTATGTGTTGTTTGCCATTAAAATAGTACATGATAATTTATACTCATATTTCTGACGGGGAACTGAATAAATCGTACGTTGAAAAGTGAATCTAATGAGATATTAGAATGTAAAAATTTTAGTGGCTTAATCGAATGAAGGGGTAAAAATATGGTACTGTGAATTTTTTCAGATTTTTCCGAGACCGGGAACTATATTTAAAAAATTATTGAAAGTCTATTTTGATGACGTCACGGGCGGCACTCCTTAAGAAAAAGGATAGGGCAATGCCGCCTGTGACGTCATGAAATATACTTTCAATAATTTTTTAAAAATAGTTCCCGGTCTCAGAATTAAGCCAATAAATTTTTTACATTCTAATATCCTCATTGTAAGAAACAACATAAAATTATATTACAGGAAAAAAATATTGAAATTTAAACGATGAAAACAAAAACAAAATTATAAATATTTATACATTAATTAAGCCAATACGTATGTTCATATGCATCATTATAATGATGTATTTTTCCAGTTAAAAATTTTCTTATAGAATACATTTTAAGTAAATTGCTATCTAATATAATATATATATATATATATATATATATATATATATATATATATATATATATATATATATATATATATATATATATATATCTTGCAGAAATAAAATAATTTAATAGACTATTATTTCTCTTTATAATCCTATCCTGATAAAAAAAGGCATGAAATTTATTGTAAATATTTTTATTATACACATTGTTATTGCTTGTATAAAAAAGTGCAATCAAAGCTATCATCATAATTGGTTTTAATCCAGGCAGTGCTTGTTAGACTGCCGCCACATCAAAGCCACTCAATTTTTATAGCCGTCACTCAAGTGGATTGGATATAGGGAGAGTGAGATTATCGCAAACCGCACAAAATGGGGAAAACGTTTCCGAGGAATTGCACGTGTGAATATGGAACGAAAATACATAAATATCTAGTACTATTTTTTACTGTTCCATATCATAAAAGATTGGATAAAAAAGTTAAGTAAATCAATATTTCATAATATAAAGTAGACATTTATTATATCATGTTTTCAGTCCATTTAATCGCACAACGATTGTCTACCAGTATTCTTGATAATCGCAGCTTTAAAGATCCCTTGGGAAAAGTTACACGGTCCACATTGATGGTAGAATACGCAAATTAACAACTCCTTTTTCTCATAATTAATATTGAATTAATTAAAATAAAAAAATACCACTAAGACGAAATAAAAATTGATGATGAGGTGATATTAAATCTCATTTTCAATAAGATTTAAATGGTAATTACCATCCTTTCGATATTTAAAATATAAGAAAAACAAATGAGCAATGAAAAATGGTGTTAATTAAAAATTTCCCTCTTCTTTTAATTAAAATATTCAAATGTTGTTATAAAAAGAAGGACAAGATGGTAAAAATAACGATAGGAATGTGACTCCGCATAAATCAGACGACAAACAAGACGCTAATTTTGTTATAGGGGAGGTTGAGTCATCATGGTGCGGGTGGAAATGTTCGGATGATTAAATTCGACTGACGAGGCTGTCCGGTCATGCACGAGGCCATATATCCTCGTCAGAGTACACGTGTGGGCGTGCACGAATCTATTTGTTCTCGTCACGATACGTAATTGTAATGTAAACAAGAAATTAGTCACGGCACGTCTGGGTGTGCACGAGGAAAATTACCCTCGTCACGAAACGTCTGCGCACGAGGTTATTTTTTTTTTCGTCATACTCGAAGTTCACATAACGTTGTTTAATACGGATCCGTTGATGATAGATTATATTATGAGGTATCGTCAAATAATCAAATAATCAATTATGTCATTATGTCAAATGACATAATTGATATGTCATTTTTTAATAAGTGTCTGTCAGGTCGTTATGATCTGAATGTGTTCAGCACTGAGTGAGAGGGTGTCAGTCAAGGAGCGTAGACCTGAACTGCGTGATAGCCAGATTGTGCTCTCTACACCTATGGGAAAGTCTGCTTACCTCGCTTCCTTCTTTCCCCGTGTAGTCAGGGCGTACAATTCCTTGCCTCACTCTGCAAGGTATCATTTGCCTGATGTGTGATATGCTTTTGCATATATATCAATTATGTGTTTGTTGTTTTATTAATTGTTTAACATTTCATTTTATTATATTGACGAAGTAGTTACAATATCATTGTCTGATTTATATTATTTTCTTTGGGTGAATGTACGCATTTTGTGTATGGACTTTCGTCTTTTGCATTCACCAATTGGGTTTTGTATATGTTTATTTGTTAATATTTTCTCTATACTTTGTATTTTTAAACCCAATAAACAATTATTATTATTATTATTATTAATCTGTATTAAATATGAACTTAATGATTATAGTACATCTTGAATGTTCGAATTATATAATATATTAAAGATGAGCATGAACCGTGGGATTATGTCTGGTTTGGAAAATAAATGTTCTCATTTCTATGTCTCATCATCTGGAAAAAATAAATTCTTGCTGAGAATAGACTCTGATTCTTTTTTAATGAAGTCATATTTGAGATGATGTATAAAAAATTAGATGATATGTACATAATATGATATATTATAATATCATAATATACATAATATATAGATGATATGTATATGTACATATACATAATATATGTACAGAGTGAACCATAATTCGCGTGCCAACTTTTTTCGTAAATTTGGTATTGCAAAAATTTTCGTACAAACTTCAAATTTGGTACACTTGTAGCTGAGGGTTGTAAAAATTAGTTCAGGGTGTTAAAATTTTTATTGGACACCAATAACACCCCTTTCAGGGGTGGTTTTTAAAATAATTATTTTCGCCTTATGGGAATTCAATGTTAAATACAACTTTTTTTGAAATCATTGGAATTTTGCGGAAAAAGTTTCTAGCATGGGGTAATCGACCGTCCTGAACTCAGAAATAATTTTAGATTTTTTCCCCGACGCACCCCTGAGGGTGGAGACCTACCCCTAAAATCCATTTTTCTTAAAAATTGTGCTAAAATTATGAAATTAATTTTCAAGGGGTAATCGACCCTCCTGAACTCGGTAATAATTTTAGATTTTTTCCCCGACGCACCCCTGAGGGTGGAGACCTACCCCTAAAATCCACTTTCCTTAAAAATTGTGCTAAAATTATGAAATTAATTTTCAAGGGGTAATCAACCCTCCTGAACTCCTCGGAAATAATTTTAGATTTTTTCCCCGACGCACTCCTGAGGGTGGAGACCTACCCCTAAAATCCATTTTCCTTAAAAATTGTGCTAAAATTATGAAATTAATTTTCAAGGGGTAATCGACCCTCCTAAACTCGGAAATAATTTTAGATTCTTTTCCTGACGCACCCCTGAGGGTAAAGACCTACCCCTAAAATCCATTTTTCTTAAAAATTGTGCTAAAATTATGAAATTAATTTTCAAGGAGTAATCGACCCTCCTGAACTCGGAAATAATTTTAGATTCTTTCCCTGACGCACCCCTGAGGGTAAAGACCTACCCCTAAATTCCATTTTCCTTAAAAATTGTGATAAAATTGTAAAATTAATTTTCAAGGTGTACTCTACCCTTCTGAACTCGGAAATAATTTTAGATTTTTTCCCTAACGCAACCCTGAGGGTCAACGGCTACCCTCCATATCTTTTCTTCTTAATAATCGAATAGAAATTGTGAATTAAATTTTTTTCGGAATTTATCAAAATCTTTCATAAAAAAAAATCACAGACTCACCTCTTCACTTGCAGCATGACGATGGATGTGTTCACCGTTAATTGCATGGCGTGAAGGCACATGTTGGTCTGCACAACGAGGCTATGTGTGCCTTTAACAACTGAGATGTAACCAATTCCACATAACGTCTGTCACTTTTAGCTCGTCAATGGTCTCAAATCTCTTTCTGAAGAAAAATGTTCACAAGAAGAGATTTGAGACGAATTGACAAACAGAAAGTAGAGATCAGACGTTGCATGGAATTAGTCACACCTCAGATGTTAGAGGCTATGCACCTACACACATAGCCACGTTGAGCGGACCAACATGTGCCATCACGCCAATTAACGGTGGACACATTGAGTGAAACCACTGTCATGCTGCAAGTGAAGGGGTCAGTCTGGGATATTTTTTCTCTGAAAAATTTCGATACATCCTGAAAAAAAATTAATTCGCAATTTCTACTCGATTATTAAGAAAGAAGGATATAGTGGGTAGCAGCTAGTTTCCCCTCAGAGTTGCATCGGGGAAAAAAAATCTAAAATTATTTCCGAGTTCAGGAGGGTCAATTACACCTAGGAAATTAATTTCACAATTTTTAAGGAAAATGGATTTTAGGGGTAGGTCTCCACCCTCAGGGGTGCGTCAAAGAAAAATTTTAAAATTATTTCCGAGTTCAGGAGGGTCAATTACTCCTTGAAAATTAATTTCATAATTTTAGCACAATTTTTAAGAAAAATGGATTTTAGGGGTAGGTCTCCACCCTCAGGGGTGCGTCAGGGAAAAAAATCTAAAATTATTTCCGAGTTCAGGAGGGTCGATTACTCCTTGAAAATTAATTTCATAATTTTAGCACAATTTTTAAGGAAAATGGATTTTAGAGGTAGGTCTCCACCCTCAGGGGTGCGTCGGGGAAAAAATCTAAAATTATTTCTGAGTTCAGGACGGTCGATTACCCTATGCTAGAAACTTTTACCGCAAAATTCCAATGATTTCAAAAAAAGTTGTATTTAACATTGAATTCCCATAAGGCAAAAATAATTTTTTTAAAAATCACCCCTGAAAGGGGTGTTATTGGTGTTCAATAAAAATTTTAACACCCTGAACTAATTTTTACAACCCTCAGCTACAAGTGTACCAAGTTTGAAGTTTGTGCGAAAATTTTTGCAATACCAAATTTACGAAAAAAGTTGGCACGCGAATTGTGGTTCACTCTGTATATTCAAGATGAACTTGGCATACTGAAATTTTACTATACTCAAAATAAAATTTCTATTGGCTAAAATCTACGCTAAAAATTCTTTGTAAATATTGGTCATAATTCACAAAGGAAGATAACCAAATTACTCACTAACCAGTCTAACTCAATGACCACGGCTAATGAGAAGTTAGTTTACAGTTCTGTGAAACTCTTCATTGCGGTGACCAACAACGCCTGGCCACACCGCAACCAGCAACACACGTCACAGTGGCGTGTGGCCCGAGGCAGGGGGCAACATTAGCACTTACAGCAACACAGCAGGACAGTTTATATTGTAATTTACATTTGGAACACAAAGTAAAC
Organism: Siphlonurus alternatus; assembly: GCA_949825025.1. Classification (NCBI taxonomy): domain Eukaryota; kingdom Metazoa; phylum Arthropoda; class Insecta; order Ephemeroptera; family Siphlonuridae; genus Siphlonurus; species Siphlonurus alternatus. The sequence goes on from OX463779.1 coordinate 40,654,360, forward strand.
GCACATCACGGTAAGCCCGCAGGCAAAATCTCTCCATTCTTATTTCAATATTTCTGCGTACAATTTTTATACTTCGTTTTTTACATAAAAAAAAAGTTCTTTTTTATGTTTGAAGTTTACAAAAAACTTGCTGAGTGTTATTAAAAAAGCTGCTTCTACTACTGGTATTGTTATACTTTCGTTTATATTATAACGTTTACGTACGCGTTTTGTAATAATAAGCTTGCTTCTTTGAATACCACACCGAAATGTACAGTAAAAAAAAAAAAAAAAAAATGCTTTTCGTTTATATTTTATCGCTCAATTTAGAAGCATACAGTGAGTGTATTTAAAATTATAATAACTTGAATATAGATGAATATTTTATAATATATTAAAAAAGCTTATACGATGATGATGATAGTTATGATGTCTTTTTTTTTTCTCTTTTATCTAAAAATATATTTTCCTATTTTTGTCATCTTAAAAAAAAAACTTTTTATCAGTTTGAAAAACGAAACAGGAAGTTTCTTTAACAAAGAAAAACCTAAGCATTTTTCCTTTTTGTATTCTATAACTTATAACTTGCCATATATGGTAGTATAGAATCTGATCTCTTATATTATATAGTTGAACTTATCTCCTACATTTAGCCACGTGAGTGTGAGTGAGTGAGGAGAGAGAGAGAAGAGAGAGAGAGGGATAGATGGAGGGAGAGAGCCCGAGACAGAAGATGTATGCAGGAGAGCATGAAAGAGAGAGAGAGAAATAGAGAGACCGAGAGAGAGAGAGAGAGAGAGAGAGAGAGAGAGATTGAGAGATGTGAAGTTGCCTGAAGAGCTTTTGTTAAACGCCTCACATAAACTGGGTTGTCTTGGCACCAGAAGCTGTCGTTTTGTTATCGTTGTGATAGGACGGAGCACAACAACTCGACTCGTGTGTAGGGGTAGCTCGTCTTTATCTGCTCCGTCAGCGAGGGCGACTTAACGAGTAGTCTAGCACCATCACGCACGGCGGTGTCTGCAGCCCACTGTATGAGACGAGGAGGAGCCACACGCGAAACACCACGTAGCACGCGAATGAAAATTCCAAACATCGCACACTGACCGCTAGATTGATTTATGATGTAAATGTTAAATTCTTAAAATTTAAAAGTAAAAAGAAAGTGTTATAAATTACATTTATATTTAAATTTTATACGCATTACGTGTTTTATTTGTTTATGAATTAATATAATTTTATTCAACTTTTTTTAAATATTTAAATTTTTACATGTTAAATACTTTATCAGATCTCAACTCAAGGGTGCTCATAATTCTATGATAGGCTTCAGTGGGTTGATCTAATGTAGTATGATTTGTATGGAAACAGGTTCAGAAACGACGCTATTCGGTTAACGATTTGACGAGATGAGGTGTATATACTATAAGCGGTGGCTGTTGTTTGATAACCACACCACCGCCAGATTGCCTATACGTTAGATCTATTCCTGACTCATTTAAGGTACTTTTACATGAGTGATTTTCAGCACTTTACTTATACTTCTTTTAAGTTTCTCAGAATAGGCCTCTTAATTAAACCATTTACACACGTATATATATAATACTAATGATTTTTAGCACACGATGCAATGCAAATAATGCGCAATTGCATGCTGTAAATTCCACTGGCGGCCATATTTAATGATTAATAAAGAGTATATCGAAATAAATTTAATGCACGATATCACTGACGCAATCACTATCGTAACTCAGCGAATTCGTGCATGGGATTTCACAGCTTGTGGTGGGGCGTCAAAATCGTGTCGCATTGCGGCCGTCATCAATGTGAATCTACCTTTAAGGTTCATTTACAAGGATTTTTCTTGAGCGACATATGCTACTATCAATATTGCGCGCAACTTGAAAATCTATAGTGGCCATTTTTAAGGGTAGATGAAGCGTGACGTCAGCGATAGGAAGTAGTTTTGAAAAACACATGCCGTGAAATCCCAACATGATTATATAAGCGAATTTATTACGTTTTGAGATGAAAAAAAAATCATTCGCTAACAAAAATGTCCGCCATAATATTTCACACAGTAATTCATGACATCGCTTTAAAAATCATTCATGTAAAACCACCTATATTTATATAACTATATAGCTGCATGGGGTGTAGCATGTGATGAAAGTATCCTCTCAACATGTTGACAATTGTCTCCATCGCCATTTGTCATTACCGATGGGAATTTAAAAAACCACACACCGATCATAACACATTATTACTATTTTTTAAATAAACACAAAGAATTTAATTTTAATAAGATAGCAATAAATCTAGGTGATATAATGAACAAGAAGGGGGATGTGATGTTGATTTAAATATTAACTGACGTTTGTCTAGCAACCCCTTTTTTTCTAAATATAAAGTTCATTTCTTTTAACAACATATGGCTACATATATACATACAACAAGAATAAATCTTTTTATATATGAATGAAAGACACGTTAAAGTAACACATATACCTACTATTGCAATGAAACCCTTTTCATAATATTTCTTTTCTTAAATAAATTTTATAATAAAAGAAATTTGATATCAAAAAGTTGCCATGTCACATAGAACGTATATACCAGCACCATGCAGCAGTATTGTATAAAAAGAAATAAAATGGGGATTAAAATATATAAGGGGTTGGGGGTGTACTAACCTTAAGGGATGACTAGAGAGGGGTAGTATGTGTCTACGCTCCGTTACACCCTGTCCTTAGCTATAACAACACCCCCCCTAAAGCTTTCTTGCTCCTTCCCCTTTCTATATAATATATTTTTTTTTATCCACAATCTCTCTCAATTCAACTCGATCAACTCATGCAGAAATTTTCTCTCATTACGATGACGTTTTTGCCAACCAACCAGCACATATATATAATAATATATATTTCTACTGTAGATAAGCCATATTATAACGATTGTCCGACCGCCGCCGCCGCTTACATGATGCAAGCATGTATAAGATCGCTATCATTTTATAAGATGGAGAGACAATTAGTTGTATGTTAGACTCCCTGTAGATATAAACTTGATCTCCCCTATACCAGCAGGATTGCATTATTATATAATATTATAGTCATATTTTATATAGATTATTATAATTATATATATTCACAAGATAGTTTGAAAAATTTACAAGCTTACTATATAATAAATATTGTAGCCCATATAGTTCAACCATTAATATTTTAATATCCTGTCTTTACTTTATGCGTACATGGTAACAAACAAGCTATACATAATACTTTGAGGAAAATCCCTCTTCAGAACATTAACTTTTAGTATAATGGGTATTGAAACTTTTTACACTTTCAAATATAACGATATGTTATGAAAAAATAACGAAGCACTCACGCGTGTTAAATTTTCATAGAATTCATACCTTTTTTTTTATCATTATAAATATTTTAAAAGTTGAAGAAATTGAACTTTCATATATGAGATGACATCACAATTATTGTTTGATTTTAATTGCATTGCAGGGTGTCTACTATAAGGTAGGTGTTGTCACTCACCTGTCAGTAAAAGGTAGGCTGTGGCGTTACGAAGGTTGTCAATCATAGGCTCGATGGTACGTCGGGTCAGGGTGCGCAGTTGGTTATCGCGCAGGTCGAGCACGCGCAGTCCTGGCACTCCTTGTAGCGCATGCGCACTAAACACCGTTAACTGATTACCTCCAAGGGAAAGTCTCTCCAAATCTGCAAGTCCTGCAAAAGCTGTCTCTCCCACTACTTGAAGATCATTTCTATAAACAGAAAAAAAAAAAAAAATACATTATTTTAGTAAATTGAGGTGTCAAAAAGTTAATTTGTTATTCATGCCAGGTAAGTTACCGACCTTTCGAGTGCGAGCTCCCGCAGTTCTGGCATCTCCGCAAAGACCATGTCGGGTAATTTCTTCAGCTGGTTGTCGCTCAGGTCCAGCTGTTGCAGACGCACCAAGCCCCTGAAGGCGCGGGCAGACACGTGTTGGAGGCTGTTCTGGGAGAGCACCAACTCGACGAGGTGTCGTAGAGGCTCGAAGGTACCATCCTCGATGTGACTGACATTGTTGTGGTGAGCGAAGATTTTCGTCAAAGCCGGCGTACCATCAAAAGTCCCCTTCATTAATACAGATATCCTATTTTCATCCAAAGTAAGTTTCTTTAGATTTGGTAAATGTCCTAATGCATCTGAATGTATTTTCTGTATTGCACTCCTTGTTAATGAAATATCTTCTAAAGTTGATAAGTTACCAAATGCATATGATGATATTTCTGTTATACCTGCATACTGTATGTCTAATAATTTAAGGTTCCTCAGGTATCTCAGTGCTCTTGTGGGGATGAAGTCCAGTTTACTGTCCGGTCTAACGAGCAATTTGAAGCTCTTGAGGTCTGGTTGTGTGGAGAACACGTCCCAGATGGGGTCATCAGCTTTGCATTCTTTGAACACCCAACATGAGGCGTCTTTAGCGAACATCAAATCAGTGTTATCGCAGTAACAATAGGCGCTATCTTCAGGTGAAAGGTCGCAAAGGTTTGGTTCCTTGGCCGCGGCGCTACGATCCTCGTTCGATCGACCCCTGGACGAGGCTCCGCCCACCACCAGCACGAGGCTAAGCAGCAGCGCCAAGCTCGTCATCACACGTGGTGCCATCTGAAAACAAAAAATAAAAACGTGGAATCAAAAAATGACAATTTAAATTTACTAATTTTCTTATTTTTCCAATTGCAATATCAGAAATATATTTTTATTATTTTGAGAGTAACATTTTTATCCTATGTGAGTTAAGTTAAAGTTATTTCATTCTTAAAAACCAAGGAAGAAAGAACTATAGTAAAAAGAATGAGTTTGTTTCGCAAATAAATCACCCACTAATCCTATTTTTATTTACTTCTTTTTCTCTTTTAGTTGCTACGGCTATTTTAGTATTTGTTCGACTTATTTGGATTATAATGCCTGTATTAAAGCGGCTAATTCATGAAGATGAGAGAGAGAGAGAGAGAGAGAGAGAGAGAGAGAGAGAGAGAGAGAGAGAGAGAGAGAGAGAGAGAGAGAGAGAGAGAGAGAGAGAGAGAGAGAGAGAGAGAGAGAGAGAGAGAGAGAGAGAGAGAGAGAGAAGTTTAACGTTTTACTTGGTAGTTTGATACTGTTGTCTGTCTTATACTTTATAAAGTTTATAACAATTCCCTTTATCCGCTGGACCCAATCCTTAATTTACGATAATTTATTTTTTCTATATAAAATTCTAATATTAGTTTATGACTCAACAGGCATCCAATCTACAAGTTATAGATTTAAATTTATAACGGAGCATATCAAATTTCACTTTTTTTTAACATCAAAAGTTTAACGATGTAAATTACATGAATTGATTTTGACTGCGTTTTTTTTTTTTACATCAAATACTTATAAGGAATTTCTACCTAGGAGGTTATCATTTTGAGATCAAATTATAAATCAATGCTCTATGTTCTTATAGTCACATTTTATTAAACCAGATTAAAATCAAGACACATGAGTATAGAGTTTCTTATATGAAGATTATTTTAATATTTATTTTAAAAATATTATAATTTTTTTTTTATTTACATGCCAATAATTATATATTATTATATTATATAAAAAGTAACTATAATTTATCATTATTTTATCTTGACTATATATAAATGAGATATAGTATGAAGGTGCGACATGGTTTTCTTTCTAATGATAAATCACCCACACTTATATAGTCAAATTTATATAAAATTCCCTCTGGAAAGATATGGAAGAGTAATTTTTTATTAATACCTATTACGTGCAAGGTCCGCACTTTTACTGAAAAACCCTAACTGACAATGAGTGTTTTTATTTTAGTAAAATTAATTATATTTAATATATATAATTTTTTTAAGTTGACTAATTTAGCATAGAAGTTTGAGTTTTCCATGTTAAAGCAGTCAACTTTAAAAATTCATAACTCAAAAACTAGCTCGAATTTGTATACCTGATATTTTAGCTACTGATAGGGGATGTTAGGAGAATATTTTAAATTTTTTTCATAATTTTCATGTGTGGGATTTTTTTATCATTGGGTCAGCTGATCCGTGTTACCTTACCCTTAATATCACTAGGAATATTTGTGTATTATTCCTTATTCTTTGGTTCAATTTTATACAAAGTAGAGGTGTCCGTCCTGACTGAGGTTTTCTACAGTTCCCTCAGTCACAAATCAGCAAACACTGGGACGAATAACAGACCGTGGCTAACATTCTCTCCTTTTGTCACACACCCATTATTGATTATCCTGCCTAAAGTTTGAAAACTGAATAGATATAATGTATCAAATTAATTTAACTGTAGGTGTGTTTTGGTCCAGCACATGCCACACTGATAACACTACTCTGATTGATCTCAGTGATGTATCAGACAGCGCAGCATCCTTGGCGCAGATGCTCACAATTAACCTACGTGGGCGATTCAGAGGTCATCTCATTTCTCCTCTCTGTCAGATATACAAGTCACCATCATTCAACCCGCCGAGAGCATTGCTAGTTTAATATACGTGAGAGAGATCTAATGCAGTAGAATGCATGAGTGAATAAAAATATACATTGCTACTGACTCAATGCAACATGTCATAAATATAAAAGCTCTTTTGTTTTTAAAATAATTACTTTTCATACACAAATTATCGTTGGGAAATTTAACTGCAAATGAAAAAGATTTTAAAAGAATATTTTAATGTAATTCAAGTATATAACGGTACTGTTTATTTGACTTTTTATATATAAATATCTGTAAATATTGAGTTAAAAAATATATATAAATAAACACAAGGTACATCAATATTGTATTATGTTTCCTTATTGTAAAAGACATGTTTTTCTAAATTTGTAAATGTATGCAAATATTATGTTAAGAAACGTGTGTTGTTTTTTTTTAATAAATTTATAAGCACCGAAATTACCTTACCTCATTCAATATTAGACACAATACAAAAAATTGGACATTCAATCGTGCCATGTTTTTGTAAAGAAGATATAATGAAAATAATGTATAATATATGCTCTATCCTCTATCCTATATGCAGAACTTCTATATCATGAATGCATTTTTTTAATTTTAATTTTTTTATGAGGAGATAGAACATTTTTCCCTTGAAAAGGATGCAATAATTATTGACAAATTAAATTAACATAGAGTCTGCATAGACTGACAGGCGCGGATCCAGGCGGTGGGGGGGGGGGGGGGGGGGAGGGGGGATTTTGGATTTAACATGGGCAATATAGGCATTTTCCCCTCTCCAATTTTTTTTTAACATTGGCCTTATAGGCAGCCACCCCGAATTTTTTTTCTTGATCCGCGCCTGTAGACTGATATATCCTGGTATATATATAATATATATTAATAACAAAAACATAATATGACGTCATATCCCTTACGAGGTAAGCCAGCAACATTATTACCTCGGTCGTCCACAAATAGATCTCTACATGCAGCACTGCTGGTATTTAGTATGTAACTTTATCTACAGTGTATATAATATATTCATACTTCCTTCATACATGTTGTTATTATTACAAGTCTATTGTGACGTAGCATGCAACTCCCATGTATTTAAACATATTATATCAGAAGAATGGTAACATTATACAATAATGGAAAAAACGGATTGAATACAAAATATTCTATACCATCAGTCAAAAATTGTAACCATCATCATATTTCTTCCTCGACAAAATGGGTGTGATTGTTGAGTATAATGTATCATAATTGGCCATTGTTGACAGAGTGCTCATTGTTATCTTCTACTCAGATTATTACAGTATCGATGGCATGTAATTACAGGTTCGCTCGTGAGTTATGGCAGCCACTAGCTGTGATCGAGATTCTCTATCACCGAAGCTCCGTATTTGGAAGTTTGGATACAACCGCCGCGGCAATTAAGGTGGAACACGAGGTGATTTTTTTGTGGTGGGTGGTAGCGACGTTTTTTTACATAGCCCATTAGCATAGTTGGAATGAGAAGCCATGAAATAGTTAAATGATAAGGAAGTCACGGATCGATTGAATAAATAATATTAAAAAAAAAAAAAAAAAATGAAGGTGATGTTGCGCACCAACTATTTTTAGTTTAAGAACTTTTTTAATGAGAAGAAGAAAAATACATACGAAGACGAAATATGATACATAAATTATTCAACATCTAGTAATCAATCAAATTATAATAAATAGGGATCAAATATTCATTATAAAAGTTTGTATCCGTCAATTCATTATAAATTTACATGTTGAAACCTGATAAGCCAATTAGGAATACATTATTAGAAGTAACTTTTTTTAAAATAATTTACGCAAGATATGGATAAATTATATGACAGTTAAATTTATATTATTAAGAAAAAAGATAACGCAAATATTTTTCATGTTAAAAATTTATTACATAAGAAAATGACACATGAAAATTCTTATGTGTCAAAGTAGTATTTAGAAAGACGAGATAGTAATATTTACAATGGATAACTTTGGTGTTCCGCATGAGTGGTGATTTTATCTTGGTCTGATCTCTTTGTGCAGACCTCTTGAGATGTCAGGTCTTCGCGTGTTGGCCCTGGCCCGGTAGCTGACCCCCTGTGGTTCGCCAGTATAACACCGGCCGATAACTAAGATCCGAGACTTGGAGACTCGGGACACGACTTTGGTGCTCAACTCTCTGGGAGGAAATAAGATTAAAGGGGTTTACGTTAACCTGGTAAGGATGTTATAAACTTACTTACAGGCTCACCGAGAATTGTGTACAGTACATCAACCGACATTAGAAATTGAACCTCTCATATTTAAGCTAATCAGAGCTCTTTTATATGTAAAAGGACTCCTGTTCATTGAATCGCATGTGTAAAGAGGTTGTATCGAAGGTAGGATTTGGTAAAGTTATGGTCGGCCTGTAATTAGAACACTATGATTTGGTGTGTACTTGATGTTCTATTATTTCTGACAAAGACTGTACATGACCTTGTAACCGTGACATGAGTCACCTTTTTTTAAGGAGGAGAAGAAGAGCGTACAGAAAGTTAAAAGGCTCATGTACCTTTATAATACAAGATTTTGATCACCCATCGAGTCAGGGAATAAATATCCTCCATATAGAAATACATGGATGAGACCGCAAAGCAATTAAGTCACATGTGATATAGTACGTTAATGAAGCAACAGTTTGAAAACCACACCAATTAATTATTGTAAAACTAAACCTATAATATAGACTCCCGTAGTTGACTTTTAATTAGTATGACTTGGGGAAGTAATTTTAGGTCTCAAATTGAAATCTAAGATTAAAATTTTAATGTTAAAAACACAAACTAGTATGACGTTTATGTTATGATAAGCTCTATCGTAACAGCAGCTACTATTTTCATCCTGGACTCTAAACAGTTTCCCCCCGTAGCGTGGCGATGAGTTAGTAGGGAAATGAGATTATCCCCCTGGAGGGCTGGCCAATGAGCGAGTTCGAAGCTCGGGGGGGTAAGCACCGTGATTGGCGGTAACGAGCCCTACAGATGAGTTGTCTAACGGTGCGAGGAGTAGCCCATTAGAAGGGGAGGGGGGAGGCACGCCCGATTACCCGACTAGCTTTTGGTCCAGCAGCAGCATCTGCGTCAGGAGATGCGACTGCTGCGATTAGAGCACAAGGGGAGCTGACGTGTGCGCAATAAAACACCACGTCTGAAGACGAGGAGCCGCCAGACAAGCCGCCTCGTGTACACTGAGAAATTTATCTTGGAGGAGTATCGCAAGATTGTCTAGCAGAGTTAGCTGTGAGATTATTTCTTGTACGGAAATTACTGACGATATTGTCGAATAAGTTCGTAAATGAGATATCTCGTATTAAACAAATTATAGTAAAATAATATCAGAGATTTTTTAGTGTGTGTTCTTTGGTAATATACACTATCATTTCTGGAAATTTAATATAGGTTTTACCAGAAAAATGTAAATATAATCATGCACTCGTATAATAATATTGAGATGATTCTCAGATGATTCGCATATATATACCTAGTTCGAGACAGCACGAAATTAATCTCTCCCTGCATGCAGCTTCAAGATTCAGATTTGCAATTTTGAGGGAAGTAAGACGAGCATCTAGTCCAGTAATCCAAAAAAAAAAGTTAAATTTCACCACGCCTTCGTATAGACTTAATAGACCACGCCCACAAACATAGCAGAGGTAGAGTTTGAGCTGTTTCGCCAAATAAAAATAATATCAATGGTCTCTGTCGTTAAATATAACAAGATAATTTTTTGTATGTTAAATAATTATGTATAATTTATTTAAATCAGTAAGTGATGTATGATAGGAATAAATGTGTAAGGTACAGGGATTATTTTGATTATATGAACCATAATAATAGTACGTATCGGAATTACATAACTAAATGAAATTATTTATAATTATAGTCATATAATTTTCTACAGTGTGGTGAGTCACATGGCATTAAGCCAGAGAAAACCCGATGATACAAATTTATATTAAACGATATTAAGTTTCATGTTAATATCACTTTTTGTGTATATTTGAACAAGTAAATTTACAATAAATCGATTATCAATATTTTGTCATCATAAATTCGTTTTTTTTTTTTTTTTTTTTTTTTTTACCCTCAAACATTTTATATAACAATTGAAGGTCGAAATTCAATTTAAACTTGCAGCACAAACATTTCGTAGTACTTCCAGTCAATTACATTTAATAACATTTAACATAAATTTATTATACTGTAAACTTTCTGTACTTGACATTATAATCAGATTAAAGTTAAATTATATCGGATGAGAATTATATATAAATCTTATTTTATAAACATTATAAAAACATAAGACAAAATTTTAATTTATATAGGGGAATTCACAAAGCTTTAAATAAGACCCTCACCATGGCATTATATTTATTTATTTTATGCCATCATATCTAGAATGAAACTTTTAAAATATTCATTTCAATCACTATTTTAGGGGACACTTTTACAAGCAATATATTATACATTTTAGTGCAAATGTAGGTTTGATTTTTATGCACCAGATTTTCCAATATTAAAAATATGTTCCCTAAATGTAGTCTTAGTCATTTTGAAAGACTCCTTAAAGGAGACAAAGGATTTATATTATATTCAGGGAACAATTTTTCAAAACTTGAAAATCACGACTTAAAAAAATGTAATATTATACAGTATACCACTTTGTGAATACTCCCTATTAATTCATATATTATCCTCTCTTGCTATTCATATGCCATTCTCAATAGCCATCATTTATAGACTGTTAAATAGTTCGACCACGTCTATAATTTGGTTGAAGGCACTTGGCATGACGTTGTATTAAATATAAAGACTCGCAACTCACTCCGCCGCGAATACAAGTCAGATTAGGCGGCTTATAGACGATGTAACGCATGCAAGCGTGCCGCGCCGTGGTGTGAGGAGCGTAAAATATCGAATAGTGCCACGCCCCTCAGACGTCGAGGTAACGAGCCGCGAGATAAGGTGACGGAACATCTACCAACGTGTCGCTACATAATAATATATGTCGCATAATGTTCCTCATAGATAAGGGAGGAGCGTACGTTCCGCCGGAATAATTTGGCAACTTGATTGAATTTTAACGTTAATGTAAAATAGAATATTACTTCTTACGAGTGTAATAAAATTGGTTAATGAGTCAAAGGTACAGATTTTAATCATTATAAAATAACTTATTTAAAAGTGATTTAAAAGGTGAAAAAAAAAGAAACGCGGTGCAAATATTGCGTCCTTGTCACGAAAGCCATCTTTGTTACTGCTGGGCTATAATTTAATAGAATTAAAAAAAAAAAAAAAAAAAAAAAAAAAAAAAAAAAAAATCAGAAAAGCATGAATTTAAAACTTGAATTTATTTGTGGGCGCTGTTACGTTGTCTATGCAGTAGGGTGATCTTAATTTTTTTGAACCTAACCTCTCCAAAAATTGCAAATGTTCATCTTTTTGTCTTTTGGAGCTGCATCGATCTCCATCAAAAAGACAGTTCATGTATGTTGTCCTAAGACATGTTGTCCTAAGACATGTTGTCCTGTGAATGAATTATCATGACCAATGCTGCAAAATATCATCTATTGCCATGCACATAATATATAATATATCATGTATATCTATCCCACAGTATATTTAATATGAAATGTAACCTATAACTGCGTGATATATTTCATTTGTCATGTTAGTCATTTAATAATGATAGCCAATTTTACATTTAAATTGGTTGAAGGAACATTTGAAACATCAAACACTATACATTTGGACATTATTATGTCACGTGGGTTGAGCGCCATTTTCAAATTTATTTCAGCCTCTCGATTGTTAACTCTGCTAATATTATTTATTTTGTTCAAATTAAAAGGAATTTAGAAACAGATCGATGATAATTAATTATTAAACTGCGTTGGTTGTATACATGATTTAAAGCCTTTCATATATTAATAAAGGGCTATACAAACACTCTGTTATTATAAATTGACCAAATTTTTATTCAAATGTATATTTTGTGTTTTTACAAATCATTTAGAACAATACAGTTTTCACCGGGGGATATTATTATTTCAACAAAGGAGCATATTATTTATGCCGTATTAATTATAATAACATCTGGTGTTCTGGGCCTCAAGTGATACACGATTTTATCAATCGCTAAGCAGGCGGCTTGTGGTTTCATGTATTACGTTAGCACTTCCGAGATGTGTTTTGTTTTTTATGGCTAACTTAAGATGAAAAAAATATTAGAAGAAATGTAAATATTTTGATTAACTTAATAAAAATATACATTATATTGAGGCTTTAAGTATTCTCCAACGGGAAAATTTTTCTCTATAAGCCACCATGTTAGAAAATAAAAATTTTCATAACAACTATATATATTAATTTGAAATCTTTTCTACCATTCACATTATATAATTAAGGTATAATTTTAGTTTATAAATCAATAACTGATTTTTCTCTAGAACCTTGAGATTTTAATGATTAAAAAGTTATTTATTTAAATTTGTTTATTTTTATCTACATAAATATTTATATATGAAAATCAGTTGAATTATTTCCCAGTCTGCATTATGTATAATTATATTTTATTGGCATGAAGCTTGCGTTTTCCATTTTCAAGCATAATATTTTGCCACCAGCTACCATGTAATATATTACAAATAATATTGTTGTTTTTTTATATTTATATGATGTTAATTAAAATACAACATACCAAGTATAGTGTTAATCATGTAACTAAAAATAAAATGTACTAGTGTGGTAAAATTGCTAATTTATTTATAAGAAAACCGGTTTATTGCTCCATTTCAGTGTCTTATAAAGATCAGATCAAGCATGGTGTAGTAAAAACATTTGTGACAGCTCCTTACAAACTTCTGACAGATCCTGTTATTTTTTTATATTGTTTCTTTCTTGTATGGACTTATCATCACCCCTATGTTTTCTCCACCGCACCCCTCTATGTTGTCAATCCACACTCACTACTACATACAAAATACAAAAAAAAAAGTACATATGAGGAGAGATTGCGTTTGAGTTTACGCTTGATGGATCACAGTAAAGGGCATCGTGACATTTGGAACTATAGCGGCGCGGGTAAACAAAAAGTCAGTGCAATCTCCGAAAAGCCCCAAAGCGTATACTACTGGCCATCATATTTACTTAAGGTTTCTGTCGGAACTGCTCGGAAGTACTTCGGCTTGTGTCGACCAATCATGTCCTTTGTTACAAACTGACTACCAATGACTGAGGGCGTTACAAACACGACGAAAACCAATTTAAATCTGATGGCCAGTGTATTTACTGTCCAAGCTCTTCGCTCGTGATGCCTTTACGAAAACAATTACAAAACAAAAGGGCGAGAGTTTTATAGAAGGAGGAGAATGTAGCGCCTACAATAAAACATAGTAGGGTGCCATCACGAAAAAAAACAAAAAAAAATTAAAGTCTTTATGAATGATTAGGATCACTTTTCATAACCCGTAGCGTCAAGTCGCGAGATCGTTTTTTTTTTTTTTTACTCCTCCCGTCATATAGAAAACTCAAATGAGAGCTTGATTGTACAATAGAGCCGACTGACATCCTATGCGTGGCAACGTGTTCTAAGGATTAATATTATATCACGTGCGTATGTATTATAGAAATAATACAGGAAATAATATTTAGTAACAATAGTAAAAGTTATGCTTGTCAAAAAAAATTATTATCAATCGAATAAAATCATGTCAAACCATTCAATTTAATATTATAAGAAGGATAATTTTTATTGTACATTGTGATAAAATATAATACTGTATGTCAATCAATAAATCTTTAATTTAATAATACAATGAGAGCCTGAGTTATTAAATTGTGCGACAGTGGAGGTATGCTGAACAATGCTGAGAAGATATCTGCACTGTTTCATCAGCATATACGGTAGACCTACATGTTACATTGTTGTAGTAGAGATGATTGATTTCATCAACAATTGCCTCCGCACTATGACGTCACAACCAATGTAAATTCCAGCAGACGTTCTGATACATTGCAATACTTTGGTTCATGCAAAAATGTACTGACGTCACAGAATATAAATTTAGTCAAATTATTTTATTTTCCCCGTGAGTGCGTTTTGTCCTTCCTTTAGTCTATCAAATATTACCTTTGAAAATAGCGTTTTTTATAACTTCTTTTTTTTTTCAATGTAACCACAGAAGCGGAAATATCGTAAATTAACCGGAAGTTCTATCTGAAACTTCTCTAAAAGACTATATATTGATAATTGAAATTTTCAAAGAGGTTTGTAATAAAATTACTGACTTGCTTGCAATTAAAAAAAAAAAAAGAGAGATACGGACAGGAAGGCTAGAGAGAATATAAAATAAATTTAACAGTTATACGAGAGTCGAGTTTCAAAATATTACTCACAACAGTTGCACAAAATATTACTCACCCAGTTGCATAGACGAGGTCTAACTTTAATCCAGGCTTATTACTTTGTTGATTTTGATTGTTGCAATAAATAAACTTTATTTTAAACAGTTTAAACACTCAAACAATTATTTCAGGGACGCTTAATTCCATTTTTTCTCCTGTCAATCCCTGTCTCTTTTTCGTCTTTTAAATATTGACATTGCTTTTAGATTGACCCTTTGTTGATTGAGCTCTAATATCAATCGAACCACTTCCTAAGTTAAGTCTTCTAAATCGAAATACGGAAGCAATTAATACATCGTGCTTAATCGCACGTGAAATCAGAGGTAATAAGAGATTTCAATTACTACTTAATTAATTACAATTGTTCATTTAAGTATGACGTAAATAAATTGAAATTGATTATTTAGTCTGTATTAAATTTAATAAAAGAACAGATTTAATTCATTCAATCATAAAGAATATTAAGAGGTTATCGAGATTAAAGAAGGTGATATAAACTAATGCTAATTTTATTAAAGATCTATAATATAGTTGGCATTTATGCAGTTTAACATTCTTTACATGTGTCTACACTTAATTAAAATAAGGGCTGGTATGACGTCAGCTGGAATTCGCATCAAATTCAGGTTAATATGTACTCTGATGAGTTCTTTTATTGGCTCGCCATGGCTCTCTTTTTATTGATGGGCTTAAGAACTCGATTAACTTTTGGTGACTGCGTGCTAACAGAAACAGAAGCCCTGCAGACTATACGCTTAAGAGAGAAACGTACTTTAAACTCTCTCTTTTGTGATGTAAATCAGTTAAAGTAATGTTTATACTCTTACTGTAAGTCAAACAGTCTTTACTAAAATATTTTGGTACATACGTAATATTTAGGAACGCGGAAGCCTTATTTTTAAAACTTTTTATAGACGTGATTGTAACAAGAATTGCATTCAGTACATGTTGTTCAATAAGACCCTTGTATGTAGTCAGAGTACATTAGCAGTATCGGTTGCAAGTACACGTAATTAGACAGTACGTAGAGTGATGCGGGGTAGTAGCCGCTCATGAATCAATTGCGCACGAGGGAGTGGTCGAACCAAGCTGGCGTCTGTTGCTGGAGTAACTCGCTAATAATGACGTATATTGGAGTCCACAAATATCCATTGTGACGTCACAATGTTTAAAGTTTATATTGTGTCCGGGTTTGCTCTTACTTAAATTACGTACTTTTTGGAATGTTGAAGAAATAAATAATTATTTAAGCTATGTTGGTTTAGAAATCATAAAAAATGTGCAAACAATGAATTTCGAACAGTGAAAAAAATCATTTGCATGCATACATCATATAGTTTTTTCATGAGCATCTGAGTTTTGAAAACGCAATTTTATCATATTTAAATTTCAAAATTAACATTTTTAGAGGGCAAATCGTCACCTCACAATGCAACAGAACTACACAAAAATGAAATTTTTTTATAGGAATAAGAACTTTAAATTAGAAAAAAAAAATAAGATTTTTTTTTTTTTTTTTTTAAGTCTTAAAAAAGTCTCTTTTCTCTGCTTTTCTATGCTTACTGTGAGCATAAAAGTAATATTATCACACAATATGGCATTTTTATGTAGTTATATAATACATAATATATATATGTGACTTGCATTTTGGGACGACGAAATATTAAGTTTTATTAATTAATTTAGTGGGAAGAAAATGTAATAAAAATGATTTAAAGTTCAAATATTTTCCTTTGTTTTCAAATTTTAGTTTTGTAAACAATCATGTATTTTACTGATGTAAATAATTCCTCCTATATCTTCCCCGTATCATCTGTTACATTACTCTGCATAATATTAATGTAATTATCCATCATACACATGCTAGTACATCAATTATTCGAGGTAGCAAGCCGTAACCTAGGTCAGTTAATTCCCTACATAATTAGACAGCGGCATCGCTTGTAACTCGTCTGACTTGCGGTGTGCCACAGACTTTCTGGTGCCCCCCCCCCCTCCTCTCAGGTAATATGACAGGCCATCATGACACTGTCCCAGGTGACTCACTCGGCGAGAGAACTTTACCAACAGATTATGGTAAGTATCAAGACACGACTTCGTAAAATAAGTTTGCGGGATTAGTTTGTCAAAAAAGTTTTAAATGTATTTAAAAAATAATAATAAGCGTGTATAATAGATTTTTTTATTGTATAATAAACTTTTATTTTATAATTTTGTAGTGAACCAAACACTTCAACTTCAAAGAAAAACTCAAGCACAAAAAAAGGTCACACGTAAATTTTATCTCATATATACTGTACACGTTAATTCGGCATTTCTCAATTTTCGTTTCATCTTACTAAAATTTTATGCTACGTCATTTACTTTCTTTTAAAACTAATTTTAAGAAAACAAAAAAACATTTTGATTTTATTTTAAATTTAATGTCAATAAAATATGATATCTTAAATTTGAAACAGCTTATTATAAAATTAAAAAAATCTAAATTAGGTATCATTTTTTTTTTTTTTTTTAATTAGAGGAAAAACTATTATATTCGTTTTAAAATTATAACGTAGGTTTTCAAAAAATGATAATAACGTGTAATTTAATATGAGCATGATCCATCACCCATCGCGGTTACAGCAGGCAGACAGCAGATTGATAATTATATAGGCAGGGACTCTCCGTCGTACAGTCGGTTCAAAAGTTTGCAAGCATCAGCAAAGAATGTTGCGATCAAGTTACCTTGTCGCTATAAAGTGCCAAAATGTTTGTTATTTAACTTTACGACAATCCTTTCCATAATTCTCATCAATTTAGTCAGACCTCCGTTGGGTTTTCTTATACATCATGTTAGGAGGTATTTTTAAATGAAAATGTGAGAGTATAAATTTTATATTATTTTATTTTTATTAACCAAGTTAAAATATTACATACTTTTTTGTATATGAAAATTATGCACAATGTGTTTATATTTATATAATATATAATGATTATATAATGTATTTTTTTTTGTTTTTTTGTTTTAATTTTAATATTAATTAATTTAATTGAATTTTTATGAATTATAAAATATTGATGGAATTCATGCTGGTTATAAAAGCCTTTGATTGAGTAAAGGTTTGATTTTATCAGATAAGTGGCAATTTAGTATATAATTATATTATAATAATAGCTCAAACATATTGTATTGAGCACTGTGAATTCATGAATATAATATAAGACTTATACAAAACAAAACTATTTTTACGATTTTGTTCTTCTATGATGCTCTTTTTTTATTGCTTGTACATTACTAATTTAATTTTCCACCAAGCTGTGCAGTAACAAATAAAGACATAATAATACTAATCTTTTAATTTCTTTTAATTCTCATGACCAACCATAAAATTTTATTACGTTTTTGTTTTTTCAGATTTACGAAGCTAAATTTATATGGGCGATACTTCAGATTTACACAAAAGAAATTTTCTTATAGTTAAGTCATAAACTTTTGTTTGTGATGTGCTTGCCACACGAGCCCTGAGATTTCTGATTACGAGAGAAATAGGCACACTATCAAAAATAACATCTCGACGCTTGCATGTGTTCGTAAATTCGATGATGTAGCGTTTTATAAGCACAGACGAAATTTTGCCTAGCTGAATTGCTCTAATTTGGGCGACCACCCAAGCTTTTCCTCAATGAAAGATCTTATAGTGAACAGCCTGCATGAATTTTGATTGTATATTTGGATAATAAGGACCTCGAATTATGTATTGTCGATTTTTTCACATTTTTTAAGTTTTAACGCTCTTTAATTCATGTTGCAAAATACTGTGACAGATGCAAGTAATTAACACGACAGCATATAGGGAAAGGCGTTGAATGAATATGGCGTTAAAGCGTTTTGCAACAAAAATGTCAGAGGATTAAAAAATAAATAAAAAAAAAAATGAAAAAAATACTTAACAACATGAGCTCTTCTATATCCAAATTTGCAATAAAATAATATCATGCAGGTTGTCCATTTTGTCTTTTAAAAGGGCATCGATTTATAAATATAAAATTTATATTTCATCATGCACCTCAGTGGCGTAGCCACGGGGGGGGTTTTCGGGGTTTAAACCCCCCCCATGAAGATCGAGTAATGACTGGATATAAGAAGAAAAAAGGAAAAATTATATAAATTTGAAAAAAAAAGTTAAACAAAAAATTGAAATTTAGGGGTATCAAGTAGTCTTTTCTTTAAAATAAACAAATTATAAGTTAGTTTCTAATTTTAACAGGAAAAAGTGCGACTCATAAATAAATGTTTTATTTCCCTTACAAACTGCATGTGCATATAACTACTATTGTATAAATTAAAACGCTCTCACGTGTGCCGCACTTTCATTTAATTGGTTGCTCCACGCGCCCGGTGCAGACAAAATTTAACAAAAATAAGAGAAGCAATTCCCTTTTTTATTTATTTTTTACAATATCTTAATGATGTGAACTTGGATTATTAAATCAATTTTAAAAATCAAATTCAATTAAATGACACGTACACTGACTCTATAAAAATAATATAAAAGTGGTTACATAAATTACTTGATTTAATTAAAATGATTACTCAAAGCTTTATTTATTATACGCACGTATTCAAAAGAAATTGAAAAATGGGGTGAAAAAAAATATAAACTGTTAAAAAAATTGCATCAGGCCATATATTTTATCCTAGCTCTAATATAATAGTATTTTTCCATTATTTTACCCTAAAAAGGGGGCGTGTCCTTAAAAAAAATCGCGCCTGCGGCGGGCTATTGGGGGGCTTCGCCCCCCAAACCCCCCAGTGAGCTGTTCTCAATATTTATCCTGAAGAACTCCCCCCTTGGGCAAATCCTGGCTACGCCACTGAATTGCACCTACAATAAATTTATCAGTGTCTTTTTGTTATGTTTTTTAATAAAGAAACTTTCTCTCACATTCTCACTTAAAAAATACAAAGCTATGATTATAACATCTTATTTAAATAAATTACCACCATAAGTTAATCTACATATATATTATATTATATATGGTATATTATTATGGATTATTATAAGACGAGATGAATACTTTATTAGGTATGTAAAGCTCACTGCATGGGAGGATTGTATTGACTTGGTGCTCAGTCTTCTCCTATTTTTCTCTCCAACAACAATGGTCGGTTCACTCTAACTTGACACCTCGACCGCACCTCGTTGTTACGTGGAGAACCGACGAGCCGCGGAGTTGCTACCCAGCTGGAGGAATCAGCACCTCCTTAAAGAATTACGTGCCTAGCCCAGTTTGATCCAAGATGAACGCAAAGGGGAAAAAGAAATCACAAAACACATGGTCAACAAAAAAAGGACTTGCAATTTTCAATTTTCGTTCACTTTGGATCATTCTGGACCAGACGTCAGGCTTCGTACGAACGTCATAGATTAGGTGTGAAAAAAATATATATCATCTCACTCATATCACCTGACGAGAGCGCTCAAACTGTCAACGGCTCAAAACTGTCATGCAGCCAAAAGTATTCCCAAGACTATGATACACAGAACAAAATTTGCTGCAATCTGTCTTGCATATATAGAGAAACTGTATTTTTTTTACATGATTCAAGAAAGATAACACAGGTTTCTCTCACTAAAACCGTTTAGTGCCAGTTTAAATCGATGACAATTTCTGGATAACTCCTTCGTGAATCGAGCCCCATTATTAATAATATCAAGTAATTTTGTTTGATAATTGATAAACAGGAGTACTTGAGCACAAAATTTATTGATAATGTTTGTTATGCAATGATTTATCTCTAACCGTCGAAATATTCAAATTGTTTTTCTTTCGGATGTACGTACTCGAGAGTATTTCGGCCAGATCGATCCTTCGTTACACCGTCTATACCAATGACATTACAACCACAATGAAAAATAAATTTATTGTGACGGGCATTATATCATCATGGAGAACGTTATATTTTTAATAAAAGGGAAAAATTATAAACAAAGCAGAAGAACTAAAGCAAACTAACCTCACAGATGTTTTTCCGACATGTACTGCAGTGATTTAATAAAAAATGCTTTATAAAAACTTGGTTCTTCAAATATTTTCTCTCAGTGTTTTGTTGTCAACTTGCGTTGCTGACAATGTCACTCACGAAGATCATCAGAAATGACACGTCACGTGACCGTGATTGAATCTTCCACCAGGTATTGTATATATATATAGCACTGGGTCAGGAGAGAGAGTTTATCGTTTCAATCAGCAGTGAAATCATATAAAACATGGGGGGTACCTGATAGATTTATTTACTACGATAAAAACCATTGTGCAAGATGAACAAAAACTAGGGATGCGTTTTTTTTTTCTTTCTTCATCTCTTTCATTTATTTGAATTACAATTCTCATACTAAAGTTATAGCAAAAAATTTCTATAACAATTTATGATTAAATCCTTACTGTCTGCAGGGGTTGTGAAACGTACATATACATACATGGTCCTAAAAGTACAGCTATAATATGCTAATGAAGTATGTTAAATCCTCATTTGACTAGCAATTTAATTGGATGAAATTTACATACATTTAACGTATATTAAACTATTACGTCTCTATATAATATTTAGTTATTATAGGGGAAAGGATTAAATTATCGAGCATTCTATATATTTTCAAGCAATTAATTATAAACTATAATATTAATTTATAAATCAGCTCTTTATATTATTAAAAATTTTCTCATGGATTTTCTTAATTTTAAATATTAAAGGAATTTTAAAACTCAGTAATTGTGGTGAAAATTTACCCACAGTTTCTATTCTTGGATGGTAAGAGCTGCTCTCCATTATGTAAATTTAGTATACAACAGTTTTGTTACATTTTAATATAAATTGCTGGGATATTAAAAAACTTTTTGTTGTTTTTTTTTTTTATCTCCATTGGTCGATTTATATGGCTAAATTTTTTTATATTGTATGTATTTTATCTAACACAGTGAAACTTTTTTTTTTCTAAATGGGAGTCGAGAGAGAGCTTAAATATAGAGCTACTAGGATCTTGATTAATGTAAATGTAGATACACATAATAAGATAGTAGTGCATCGATCGTATATAAAAGTGCACTCATTCGCAAAAAAAAAAATCAATGTTATGAATAAAATTCTGTATTTTTTATGTAAAAGTTATTGGATTTTTCTATTGAATCAAATCATTTTGATTCTTTTTTATATAAATATAATATATCCCTCTAAAAGTATTATCATATACTTTATGTAATGAAGATTCCAACTAGCCAAAGTCTACAAAATATTTGTTATACTGTATAAGCTTGATATATTGCTGGTATTCAATATATAAAAGTTCATGTAAATATTAAAGTCAAGACAAGCCAGAAGTGTTTTTTTCTTCACCGTCCAAGTGGGATTCGAGTGCGCGGGGGGACTGAAATGTCGACGAATAGAAAACGGCTCTATATATATTAGGGGGAATATTTTTGTAAGGATAAAACACTCTTGTATATAAGAGACCACCTTATATGACGTAATACATGTATTAAATCATATGTATTTTAGTTAAAGCATAAATATATTTTATTGTTCTCTAGTGAGCTAAGTAAGTTTTACGACTTACCACAATTAGACTATATAGTGAGAGAGAGAGAGAGAGAGAGAGAGAGAGAGAGAGAGAGAGAGAGAGAGAGAGAGAGAGAAAGCAACAATAAAAACAACTGTATAACGAAAGAGAATACAAAAACTCTAGCAGTTTTTTTTGGGGTTGCTAAAACAACAATTGAGTTTTTTTTTTTTTTTTTTAGAGTTTGCATGTAATTCCCAAAAGTACAAAGCCTTTTTTTGTTTAGATTTTAATTAAAATTATCACATTGGTTTGATAATTTATAGCACACGTATCGGAGACAGGTGCTTCTGCTTTATGGAAGATACACTTAGCCACAAGGGACTGATAAGCGCTTTACCTCAGCTACCAAGAAGTCTGCTAGACAATTAATTAATGATCTTCTACGCGAGATCCTCCACAGAAAATTAAAAAATAATAAATGTGAACCCCCACGCAATTTATCGTTGATGCTGCTGTGGAAACTTCATCTTCATTATCAAAATCTAAACCTTTTCATATTTTTTATTTAATATTTTTTTTATTAATTTATAATAATCTTATTAAAATTTTAAAATTAATAGATGCTATACAAAAAAATAGATCATATTTTATTAGTGTCATAAAGTAAAATAGAACAGCAGTATATCAAAATTAATACCTTGTATAAAGAGTTCAAAATATGATTGATTTATTATAAACTTGTATTTTTGTTAAAAAAAAAACATATACTATTTTTTAAAATATATACAAGAATATAAATTATTATATTTAACTATTATAAAAATAATTTTTTTATTTATATAAATTCTTTTTTAAAAAAATTTCAAACATTCTTGTACGCAAATTTATTAACACATAAAATTATAAAACAAAAATGTTCGGATGATATTGCTGTCAAAGTACCGCAGTTTTGTCCAAGTAAACAAATATTTCACGGAGCAATTTCTACTCGAGTGTGTTTCAAGATCAATTCTGCTGACCCCTGATTGCTGAGAAGACCATCAAGTCTTGGTTACTTAACAACGGCCGTGTAGTGCAAACACACAAAAAAAATCTCATTTCATTTCTTATAATAGCCTTTAGTAGACGCGTGACAAATGGTGGCTAGATTACCGTCGTTGACTCTACCGGCTGTGTCGTACACATCAGTTGGTGGGACGATCTGTGACGTCACGATTGTCGTGACAAATGGTGGCTAGATTACCGTTGATAGAAACGTGACGTCATCAGGGAATATGATTACATTAATTTATTTTTAAATATGCAGTAGGAGTATAATATGAATTTTACAGTTAAAAATATGATTCAGTGCAAAAGAAATATTAAGGGTTTTGATACCGTAAAATTTTGCCTGAAAATAGTGCATGGCACAATAAGGGCAGTTTGGAGGGAAAATGAAATGAAGTGGCAGAATCGGGAAAAACAAATACATATTAATATATAAGGGTGTGAATTGGTTCACCTTCTACCCACTTCATGAACCCACCCCCTATAGTAAAATAACATCCCCATCCTTTTCCGCAATATTTCCTTTACTATATAATACCAGACAGGTACAAATATAGAAAAAAAATTCTGGGAAGGTCGTTTCCAAAAGGTAAATGTTAGTAAACAAATTGGGGTAAATGTCTATACTGCTAATCATGTTAAATTTTCAAAATTTAGGGGGAAGGGGCAGCCATAGCCCTGTAGCTGAATCTGCACCCCCATAGACAACAATATTGCAACATGGCCTCCCGCTACGTTGCACTGCTATAATCGACCTTACATAAGGGCAAATTATTTCCCCACAATATCAGGCCGCCACTGTATCAACAGCAGCACGCACAGGCGAAGGTAGCCGCCGCTGCAATATCAGGCAGACCACAGACCACTGCGTGCCACGTCTGCTCTCACCACAGAGGTGCGGTCAGCGACATTCATTTGTTCTCGATAACGTCATTGTCACATGTGGCTGCTGGGGTAGAAAACGTACAGTGTATTGGGTAATGAGAGTTTTCGTTATTGACTAGAGAAATCCAATTATCATTCGAATAAATTGACCTGGGAGTTCGATTATCAAAACATATGGAAAGTATTTTAGTTCAAATATCACATGAGAGCAAGGCCTGACCCTTCGTAATCTAACCAGAATATAATGTGCCATACTGACCATCCTTGGAATGATTTCCATGGTTCCCTCAGTAAAAATTATAAATTTATTATGCCCTCTATATACCACAATGATAGGAGAATATGGTAGAAAAAGAAAAAAAAAGATGAACAAGATACAACGAGACAGCCCAACTATTATATAAAATAATAAGGGTTGTAATTATGATCCCCTGCCTCTCTGGAAGTATGCAATCTCAATGCAAGTGCACGATGTTGGTTGCTGGGGAGCAGACGATAAAATGAGCGCGGGGGTTCGCGGAGATTGCTGTCTGATGATGCTCGCTAAATGAGTAGGAAATAAATGGAAAACGACTGTACGCATGCATAGGTTTCCGGTCAATTCGATATATAGCATCTGAAAACGGATTACTTTTAATGAGACTTTTGTAATACTAACAACAAATGGTTTCCATTTCCCTGTAGTAATTATTATTGATTACTTTCGGAACGAGAAATTGAAAGTCATTAATCTTATTCCTTGCATCTATAGATTGAATTAAAATAAATAAATGGCAATCTCTAATTTTTTATAACATGATTGATTTAAAAAGTATAAAAAAATATCTTATTTATCGAAGATATTTTTTAAGAATAAAAATATCCTATATTTATTGTATTTATGAGGCTCGCAGTGCAGCAAGGGGGGCTGTCAAATCTAAACAGAGTTTATGTGGCAGCGCTCAGACGCGCCAAGGAACCCTATAGCTGACTTTCAGAGTCGTAACTCTAAAGTAAACAAGACAAATTCTTTCTAATTGTTTCTGTCAACTGCTGCAAGCACTTTCCTTTGTGAATTATTGCTGTCCGATCAATTGTTTGGTCTTACAGAGATTTTACAAAGTCAGAGAGAGAGAGAGAGAGAGAGAGAGAGAGAGAGAGAGAGAGAGAGAGAGAGAGAGAGAAGAAATAAACTTGAATGTAAAAATTATGAAATTGGTAGTAAAATATTAAATGGGTTACTCATATGCATAAAGAACTTGGCATGGATTTTAGCCTAAAATATCAGATTTTTTTTTAGTTTCAAATTTATTACTTGATTTAGTACTTGATTTTTATGTAAAAATTTTAGTGGGAAAATCTTTACATTAAAATATATTATATTATCTTTTGTGAATTATTATTCTTTTGTCTTTTATACCTAATTAAGAAATGTTATTTTTTTGCATGGAAATTCACAAAAAAACGTCATGACTTTTAGTAATATGATATTCCCAATGCAAATTTTAGCATTTGAGCTTCACTTCAGAGTTCAAATTATGTTATTTTTAGCAAAGTAATATGATCATTTTATATTATGATTCTTGATTGTTACTTCACACTGAAAGATTATTTGTCCCGAGATATGGAGATGAGCCAGTCACTTGATCTTTGTTTATACGTCAACGTTTCAACTGTTTTTTCAGTTCGTTGATCTTATGAGAAGCGTGCGTTTGTGAATGGATGAGACTCTTCAGGGGCGGTTATTTTTGCCTGATGTGTACTACCGCCTACGCCTTACCAAGCAAGTGGATCTCCTTTAAAAAAATTTTTGTAGCCGCTGTATAATAACGTACAGTAACAAAAGCCAGCCAATATTAATTACTTTAACTCCAGTATTGGTCACGATCGTTACTTGATATATGGTTCAAAATTTTAACATCTCATTTCATGACCACACCTTTAACGATTTAGATGCTCGTTTCGATGACTAATGAACTCTTTAAAGTGATCACGTTATTAACTAAAGCTGCAGAATTATATTATTGGCAAAGCGATAAGAAAAATACACTAAAAGGAGATCCAAAAGATAAAGATTTAATACAATTGAACTTATTTATTATATGATTGAACTATCAAATTTTAGATTGTGCCTGGAATTTTCCTTTTTTGCATGACTTCTTTTGTTTCTTATAAAATCCCTTTACCCATAAACGGAAGCAAGGTAATCTAAGGCTGAAAGATTGTATGAAATTTCGTATATATGAATAACTTGAAACATTTTGATACCTCAACCATATTAAAGCATTGATCATAAAACACGTTTTTGTTGCTAGATTTCAGTAAGATAAAAATAGTTATTATTTTATAGCCGGAGTTTACAGTCTCTATATCAGTACATATTTCCCCATGGCGATCAATTTTCTAGCAAAGGTGCGCCCGTGATATACAGCCTTCGCCTAAGGGGACCATCTCCTTACCAATATGCAAAATGGGACGCTCTAGTAGTTAATACAAAAACAGAAAAAGGAAAAGCAGTAAAAACAAAATGTTATATATAAAAAAAATCTGCGAAGCTGAAAAAGGAAATGAGGGTGGTAGAAAGGAAATAAAAATTGTAACATAAAAATCAAATTTAATAAATTCAGAAAGTATGCTGGATAATATAATATTTTTCTATGATGAAAGAAAGACCAAATCTATAGTTTGAATTGGCAGCTTCCAAATTTATTGGCATAAAAAATGTAATATAAATTCAATAGACTCTTTGATCAAGTAGAGAGAGAGAGAGAGAGAGAGAGAGAGAGAGAGAGAGAGAGAGAGAGAGAGAGAGAGAGAGAGAGAGAGAGAGAGAGAGAGAGAGAGATTGTTTACCTCTGAGAGATTGATGTTATCAAAATTCCTTCAGTTCTGACGATAATTATAACTTGGTATATAAGCTTCTATTTCAAAAAAACGTCCAAAAAGTCTGTCAGTATGACATGCACATATAATAACTATGTTAAGCCTTTTCTTGAACTGAATGCAACTCCTCCAAATGCAAATGTATATAAAATGATTTCATCAGAAAGATTTTAAATTTTGATTAGGAAATGAAATCACGAAATGCTAGCGCTCACATTTCACTGAAAACGGACAAAAATAAAATTTTGACGTCACCATTGGTTTTTCAGAACTATGGTCTAAGAAGAAAATTGTGTGAATGACGCAAGCGGCGGTGGCTTGGCAACAGTAAAAGGGGGTGAAGTTTCTCCGACTGAAGGAAATGTATCATACTTTCATCATGATAATGATGTTATCTTGTTATGGAGCTGACTTGAGGGAAACGCTGCTGCTTGCAAATGGATTCAATGAAGTATATCAAGATATTCAATTTTCAAAGTTTAGTAAAACCAAGTCAAACATAGGTCTACTTAAAACTCATAATATAAAAGCTCCCACATCTAAGTGGTCTATACTTCCTAATACAATTATCGAGTGACAAGCAATTAATTATAACATACGACAATGTTTTCAATGCACTTCAATCATCAAATTGCACTAAACTGCTCATGTTGATACAAGTAGGGGGAGTTTTGATGACGTCAGCACTTCTTAAATTGTACATTCCAACCAAAATATTATCTCATGTCTGCATGAAGAACGAGAAGGGAATTTTGGGTGGTTCTTTTGTAGAGGAAATTTATTCACTGTCTGCACTGAATTGAACAAAAACATAAAAAAAAATACAATAAGAAAGCATTAAAAATATTGCATTTCTGTATGTACAGTTTTAGGCAAAATAAATGAGACAGTGAGCCCTATATCAATAGCTCTGTTGCTCTGACCAAACCATACCACCCACATCACCTGAGAAAAAGAAGTTTTCAATATACCAGGTTGGTGTACAGTACAGCCTGGAAAATTATCCCAATCATTTTCTTTCTTTAAGTTATACTTATAAATACGACTTAATACTAATAGTTATTGAGGAAATTTTAGTATGCACGAGTCTCAATTTTACTGTCTGTGGGTGTACTTGGATGACCGCCGCTGCCGCGGACCATGGCCACATGAAAGTACAGTAATGTTTTACATGCATGAGTCTCAATTTTGCTGTCTGTGGGTGTACTTGGATGACCGCCGCCGCCTCGGACCATAGCCACATGAAAGTGCAGTAATGTTTTACATGCACGAATCTCAATTTTACTGTCTGTGGGTGTACTTGGATGACCGCCGCCGCCACGGACCATAGCCACATGAACTAGTAGAACGGTGTTTGACACGTACGAGTGTCTGGGGCAACTCCACCTCCCCGTCTGGCTCCTCACCGCTTATATATCACATCAGAACGCGTCCCTCCGCCCTCACACGCCACAATACAGCAGTGCGAGGGCGGAAATGGGCCTAACTCACGCCTTACTACTCTGATGCAGTACTATAGGGTCAACATAATTTATATATTAGATAAACATCACAGTGTTCTTAAACTATCACAGAAAACAATAGATTCTCTTTTTATGTAATTTAAAATAAAAATTGTAAAAGAAGTTTCTTAATATTTTAGTTTAACACTTGTATATGAAAGCTTTATATTATGTTTGGTGTAAATTTTTGAGTAATGTCTATAGCAGATGGTTTCTTGATATATTACCGACCACCCAAACTACTGTATATATAATAATAGAAGAGTCTAATACTAAGAAGTTCGAGCAGCATGACGTAAATATCAAAAATATAAAATATTATTTCAACTTTTCTATATAATAGTTCTGATGGCGGCTTATAATGTAGGACGATCAATAAATTTATTTTTAGATAACATCTTAATTTTTTAAAGCCAAAAAAATATATTTGTTAAGAGCAACAAAAAAAAAATCTATTTAAACAGTCCTTTTACACGAATGTTTGTATACTTTAAATTTGTATCCTGTTCTTTGTGTGACTTTAGTTTCAAGTGTAGGGTAAATATTATTATGGTGGAAACATTTAAATATTGTGACGTCACCAAAAATCTTGTCAATTTTAATAAATTTCATCTTTTAAAATATTTCTTTATCTCTTGGAAAATGAAATCATTTGCAATTTCAGATGAAAAATGAAGTTACTTTTTATTTAAGGATATAAATTTTGAAATTACGTCTCCAATTTATCAAAAATTAAATGAGAATTAAATTTAGTGTGTTAATTAGGTAAAAAATTACGTCAAAAGAGTTAAATTTAGTCGTGCTCAGTACATGAGTTGAGAATGAAAATACGGTCAGTTTTTTTTTTAACTATAAACTGAAATCCAACAGATTTATTTTATTCTTGAAATTGAATGAAGTCAAACGGGTTAATAATTGAAAGTTATTGAAGACATTTAAATTTTGTGACGTCATGAAGACTTCTATTATAATATTCACTTCTTAAATCTATAAACTAAAATTCCACAGATTTATAAAAAGAAAATTAAGTGAAGCGATTTAATGAAATTTATTGTTAGGCTTGTTTATCTCATAACTGCACAAATATTAAATCTGGAGGGAGATTTTGATTACTATAGGATTAAAATTAATGAAAAATTAAACCCATAGGATTATTATTACTTATACGTTTAATATTATAAAGAGAAAAATATAATATACTATTTTAAATACACTTTATAAATAGACTGGTATATATAAAACTGAATTTAAAATTCTGAATGCAAATCAGAGACTATTTTATTCTTATCTACGTATGTATATATAAAAAAAGGTGTTTTTCTACGCTCTCTTTTATAACACGTTTTTTCGTAGGTGGCCGCTGTTTCTTCACAAAATCCAGGTGCTACACAAAACGATGTTCTAAACATATGACGACGCGTAGACTATTATTAAAGACTGCTCTTCCATATTCATGCTCGTATGGTCGGACCACCCATTTGGTACACCCCCGCAATATCACATCGTTGGTCTTGAATGGCTAATATGTTGGCCGCTACTGTTCGCGACACACCTCCTTTATCTGGTCACATCAAAAGGTGCTTACTACTTTAATGTCCTTAAATTTCCATATTTATCATGTTAAATATCAACATTTTTATATATATAAATATATCTGCATACACATGAAAAGGGTTTTAACTAAGTATAGATAAGTTTATATAAAATCTTAAAAAGTCAAAAATATATTAAAATTCTATATAAGTAAAAAGTCAATATATAACCATGTATAATCCGGTTATAGAAAAGTTTTTCATTGCATGCAAATATTTTAAAATGTAAAAACTTCACCCTCATCAAATAGAAACTAAATTAAAAGAAAATATAATCCTACTGCAGCTTTTCAAAAAATAAAAAGTACATTTTCCCTCCCTTCCTTCCTCTTTTTTTTTTTTTTTTTTACTTTTTTAAGGCAGTATTATGAATTGATATTAATTTCAGTAGATGGTATTGAAATGAATCTCTCATGCATTAACCCTTGGTCTTGGGTCTTGCTGGTTGCATACCCTCTATATATATAACAGGGTGGGTTAATGCCAACAGCGCGCGCGGATTTTCTGCCTTGCAGCACTGCCTTGCTGTGATTAGTTCCGCCTATGCAGTAATGAGCGACTGCTGCTGCTGCTGCTGAAGCAATACATCAACCCTTGGTAAGACCCAGGGTTCAATGTAGGGGTACTATACACAAGTGCAACGTATATTGCAGTAGCATAATGAGACACGTACAGCAGAAAGTAAACATTGCCTTTAGCAAATACTCATACATGCATGTATGTTAAAAATTTAATGAAGAAAAAAATATATATGCTGAGTATTACATTTTTTTTTACATTTAAATATACTTCAATTTATAATATTCTTTTGTTTCTTAGAAAAAAATCATTACTGCATATTTTAATATAAAGAATTATACTGGAATACGTATATATAGTGCAGTAAAGTTTTATTTTTATTACACATGATAATATTTTATAATTTAATTTTGAAAGCTACAGAGAGATGAAGTGATAAAAATAAGTGCATATATCATAACATAAATTTTTCAATTAAGTTTTGAAGTCACGTCTTTTTTGATTCGTTTTGTGCCCTGCATGCTTGATTATGACGTCATGAGTCTGGACCTGATCCAAATTGCCCCCCATCCCCCCTCCTTCCTCCCACCTAGTGGTGATTGCAAGCTCGCAAATAATTGTGATGTCAACTGAAGCCTGCATTGTGGATCTTAAAAAGTTGTAGAACCTGATTCTAAAATCAAGGTCAGTCAGTTTTTGTATTTATACTTTTATTTTTTATTTTAAAGTACACCTCAAGACAGCATGAACTTTACCTCTGCATAATTTCCTGGTGTTGAAGCTTTAAAACATAGAGAAATGCAGATTTTAGGGGTGGTAAGAAGAGCACCCAGTCTGGAAATCTCAAAAAGTTCACCACGCTACCAAACAAGACAACGTTCAGAAACAGAGCAGAGTAACCTTCATGGTGTCTTGAGATGTACAAAAAAAAATTACCGCAATCAAGTACGTGTTTTTTATAGTTAAGTGTAAAATATTTCTTTTTAAGGAGAATATTATTTAAAATATTTTATTATATTAAAACAAGGAAATGATATTTTTAATAAAAATAAAATGTAATTAACATTGAAATAAATTATTTCCTCTCATAATATTTAATGTTTGTCTTGCTTTTCCCCCCTTCTCCTTATTTCAATTAACATCAAGAAGTCTCTACCTCAAATTTCCTAACTTACAAATTAATAATTAAGATAAAGTCACCTCAGTAGAAGATGCAAACTTTGCACAAGTAATTCCCCCTTAGGCTACGACGTGCATTTGAAGTTTCTGCATGCTTATCATAGATCGATAGTTTTGTGTAATATGCTCAACGCACTTATATTTTATAAAATTTATACATATACCTGAACAATTTTATCATGTCATTATTATATATTATATATTTTAACTTTTTATGATAATGATTAAAATTCATATCGTAACATGCATTTTTAATCATTCAAGTGTATATAATTTAAATGTAATAACACGCTCGATTAATTTTAAATATATAATAATTTTTAATAGATTATACTTTATTATTAATAATCTAAACGATGTAAAATTAAATACCATGAACTATTTTAATTATTTTTTTAATTGTTAGCTCTGTTTTCATTTAATTAAGGATTTTAAAGAAAATATATTTATAAAATTAAGTCTTTCGTTATTTTTTTTTTATATCCATTTCTTGACTAATCGTAAATGTCACCCAATAGTTAAAAAAGTTATAACTAGTTTTGTCCTAAGTTGGGCATCATGAATATCGGATGGATTTACAATGCAAAATAGATAGCGATAAAACTTTTTTATGTTCTCACCTTTTTACGTGGGTTTCTTGTTTTAATATTTAACGGAGCCTCGCCTTTATGCTACCGCATGATCACAGACGACATTATGATTATGTCATTCTAGCAGACACTCTTACGAATCTCAATAAGCTCTTACAGGACACAGTACAAAATTTACTCATGGTGAAACCGTCAAATTTATTTTATATCCCATCCGGAACTAGCTGCCATTTTAAAGTTCGTATTTCAATTTTAAAACTTTGCAATAAGAAAAAATTAAAAAAAAATCTTCTTAATTTTATTAATTTGATTTTTATTGTTAATAATTATTATGATTGTATGCATTATGTGGGTGAAATAAAATAAATAAAAGACTACAGAACAATGTTTGGAATTTCAATACTGAAAATCAAGCTGGAATTTTTTACACTTCTGACTACTTCTGGAGGGAATATGAAATTAATTTGAATATTATATGTTTGTGAGCGTTGTCCATGCATTCCAAGCATTATATAATTATGAAATTAATTAAGAAATAATAATTAAGAAATTGAAGTTTTTGCATGAGAACTTAAAAAAACATTTTTTTTTTCTTGTGCATATTATGTGTAAATACTGTATGTTTTGTGTGCTGTGTTTTACTCAATTTAAATTATTATTAAAAATCTGCGTCTCTGTAACTCCAGCTCCGGAATATTATTAACTAGACATCAGGACGAGTAACTTTTGACCTCCCCTGAGCTACATGGTAATTGTGAATGGGAACTATGCCAGTAATTTAATTTCCATATGACGTACTAGCCTGCAGCTCTAATTGACTGCATCTACTGGTAACAGAGTTATGTCATAGATTAGAGCTCTTTGTTTACGTCGAGGCAGTATAGTTCTGTATAATTTAAATTGACGCCCTCTCCGTTATAACCATTATATTTTAAAACTATCAGGTGGTGGTATTCTAATACTTCTTTCATACAAGCTAATTAACCGTTAACCGCGTTACCTTTCAGTATGTTTGAAGTATACTTTGACTTAGTTAATTAAACCGTAGCCCTCAACTTTGTTTTGTGATGGGACGAAAGACTCCGCACGGGACCTAGATACAACCCCCTGGACGAAAATAATCCCCCCACCCCCTTGGGACACATTCCAAGTTGCGTCTCCAGGGTGCAATAAGAGCCAGCAAACATCCCATTGCTGACGCAAAACTTTGCTGACTTGCGCCAGATAGACATGTCTTATGCATTCGTCTTATCAAACAGAAAAACGATTTATATACTCTCTTACCCTATATTTTTGTCCCTTTTTTGTGCCTTTATATCAATAAATTATCTTCAGAATATATTTATAACATATATCATACAAATAGCATATTCATTTTATATTATAAATCGTCCAATTCTACTCACGTTTGTCTTAAATTTATCATCTACAAGCTAAAACTGTATAAAGGTGGATTTACATGAGTGATTTTTAAGAGCGACACGATACGAATAATGCGCACTTGCTGTGAAATCCTATGGTAGCCATCTTTTTTGGAGCATCAGATCGATAGCGTTGTTGTTACGTAGCTTAAAGTTGAATTTTCATGATCGACGGTCGCGATACAACGCGATTTTGACACTTTTGTCTTTTGCCTTTAAATCCCATACTTCAAGTAAATTTCTAGCGTTGCAACAGCTATATCGGATATTACGTATTGAATTTCGATGCCAATCACCAAATATGTGGAAGGTACAGCAAGTAGCAAGTGCGTATTTTTCGTAAGTCGTCGAAGTGCTGAAAATCGCCCATGTAAATTCAGGTTGAGGTGGTGAATTCTCTTTAGAAAACATGGCATTTCATGACAGCATGTGTCAAAAATCGCGTCACATCGCGAACGTCACCCATGTAAATTGACCTTTTAAACCCACATGATCCAACATTACATCAAACATATTGCTGAGAGACGTCAAAATGTCAATGAAAAATTATAACAGCTTCATATTATATAGAACGAATTTAAGCAGATTTCTTTTATTTTATTTGTTAAAGTAAAAAGCATTTATAAATTAATTTCACACTTATTAATATATCAAACGTTAAAAAAAATGTAAAGAATATAAACACATTACTACTATAACAGTAGTATAACTATTGCCGCCGCTGTTCTATCATGGAGTTTTAAGTTTTAAAAGGGTTGTTGTGCATTGAAGCATGACAAGTAAATCCAATCGAGTTACCATTTGTAAAGTAAATAGACCCAGGGCAGTTGAGAGTGATTCATAACAGCATGGAAACAAGGGGAACAAACGCACCAAGCCTGTGGTGCGTGGAGGAGAGAGAGAGAGAGAGAGAGAGAGAGAGAGAGAGAGAGAGAGAGAGAGAGAGAGAGAGAGAGAGAGAGAGAGAGAGAGAGAGAGAGAGAGAGAGAGAGAGAGAGAGAGAGAGAGAGATATGCTCTGCCACAGCTCTCGCTAATAATTGAATGTTGCACTAAAGCAGACAGAATGTTAGCGGCAACAACAGTAACATATTACTAGCTCGAAAACAAAAGAATTATTTGTATGGCCGATGTTGGTAGCAGCTGCAAATCTCTCTCTCTCATATACTTCTTGTACATGCGTATGAAAACGTTTTAGTTGTTACATAATTTAATATGCAATTATTATTTTCTACCATGTACTACTCGATTGATAAATCAATACAAGTTTCATTATTCTAATAGCTTTATAGTGTAGGGAACAGGTGGGAAAACCAACTGGCCACACACCCTGCTGCATGGTTATTATAGTTTTAAATATGTATGAAAGTTTGTCTTTTGTCTTTTTTGTTTATTTTATAATTTAATTCAAACATGCGTAATAATAATATCAAAATGTTGATTTAACTTTTTTTTTTGTATTTTTATAAGGTAATAATTAGTTTTCTAAATATAAATTAATTAGTAGTTAGGGAGAGAGAGAGAGAGAGAATAGAAAGGTTATACAGTATATTGAACTTTATTTATCAGTTTGGCATTTTTCCATCTGAAAACTAAAATAGCTGTAAGTATAAAAAAGATCGCTTGGAATAATCTTATTGTTAAAGCATTTGCAAGTTAAATTTTTTTAATCATTTAATTTTGTGTAGAAGAAAAGGAATTATAAATTACTTTTTTTTTTCTCATTTTCAGAGAATGTTCCATAAAGAAAATATTCTCTTTGAAACAAAGTAAATGACAACTCCTGCTTTCTTTTTTTCTCCTTTTTTGAAAGTGAAGTTAATTAAAAAGATTGAAGTTTTCTAGATGATTTTATAATAGTATAATAATAATGTGATGACGTTGTTCTTTTTTACTTAAGTAAACATTCGTGGTTTCAAGTCTCTCGTGTATTATATTATATATGGTTTCGATATGCAAACAAGGTCTCCTCCCTCACCCTTCGTAGGGCGGGAGTTTGCATAAGAATGGCCAAGCCTCTCAATGGCACAAGGAAATTCAGTGACGAACAATTCTGAGGTTCGTTTTAAAAAGTCAAAAGTTTCAAGTCAGCTGATTTCAAGGTGTTCCCACTTAAAAGAGAAGTGTAAAAACAACAAGGAGTTGTTTTTAGTTTTGCTATCATCAGTTTTAGAGGAGAATTATGAATGGTGGTTATAAATTGAATTTAATTCTAAATCAAAAGACCCCTCCCTCAATGGAGTGGGGGGATATTTTCAATGGATTTTTACTTAGCAAAAATTTAAAAAAATTAGTCTATCTTGTCAAATAAATCATTCTGACGGGAAACTCGTCCTCTTAAAACTGCAAGGTTTTAATAGAAGAATTAAGGAAGGAAAATTTATTTATTTACAATCAGTGCCACTTATATACTAAAGGAGGATAATTGAAGATGTTTTCAAAAATAATATCTTTAATATTAATTACTGATTTAAAATAAAAAGCATAGATAGAAACTTTTCTGACGAAAAACACTTGAAACACTTCATTGAAGAAGACCCTCAGAAGTCATCAGTTTTCGTCACACATAAATTAGTAAAGTTATTCTGGGATAGAATATTCCATAAAAACTCACAAGTACTCAATGATGAATAGAACTTAAAACATAAAAACAAAAACGTTTTGCTGGGGGCAGCGTGGGCGCCGCGTGTTTGCAGACGGTACTTGACTGGCGAGGAGGGCGGTGAGATCGGGGCCGCGAGGTGTGCAGCTCGCGAGCCAAAACAATGGCGGCGGTTCAACGACCAAAACCCCAGCCAAGAGATAATCGGGCAGTGCGATCATTTTGTAGCATTTTCAGGGAGTGTCGTTTTAGGATTTTCAATGTGGGGATCTTAGATGTTTTTATTTATTGGTGCATGTATTGTTTTTGTAGAATTTAGATCTTTATTTTTATTATATTGATTTCAAATTATAGGAATTAGTTACATGTTAAGTTATTTGGTGTTATTTATTAGGTGTGTCAATTAATGTAATTATGTTTGTTTTAAAAATTGTTTTATTTATTGAATTTGGGGACAATCGACACTTGTATATTCCTCAATTCACAGCTGCTTTAAATTTTACGAGCAATGAGTGCTTGG
This sequence comes from Siphlonurus alternatus, assembly GCA_949825025.1. Classification (NCBI taxonomy): domain Eukaryota; kingdom Metazoa; phylum Arthropoda; class Insecta; order Ephemeroptera; family Siphlonuridae; genus Siphlonurus; species Siphlonurus alternatus. Next base: position 40,691,584 of record OX463779.1, read on the forward strand.
CCCAAAGACCCGAAGTAAATATATAACAATAAATTCAATTTAAATTTAAATTAAAAAAAATTCTTATTATCATTTTCATTTCTCCAAATTGCTAATTTCGAAGTTTCCTTTTTTCTCTCGCGTGATTTCCTTTCCATTTTTTTTTTTATATTTTATTTATTTTTTTTTGTGTATTTATTTTGCTAAAATAAAATTATAAAATAATAATGCTACTTCCTTGGTAATATTTGTCTTTAAAAGCTCTTCGAATATCATCCAAATGATAAAAATTGTATATAGAAAGTCCTTCAGTCTTATGTCTATGTATTATTTCTATAAAAAATATATAGGTTTTGATAAATGATCTATATCCTTAAAATAATATATGTGATCGTTTTTAGTTGTATTTAGATGATAAATACGTTTACTCTGGATAAAAATAATAACCTCAACCTTAGAGAAAAAAAAAAAAAAATGAAAGGACAAGACAAGCTTGATGAGCTATAATATTTTATTGTCTTCATATATCAAATTTTTGTTTCATATTTCACTTATTTTTTTTTAACATTCAACATATTACGATAAAAATTTCGTTAAGAACAACACGTAAGAAATGTACGTGAAACGAAAACTCGAGTTAAGAAATAGCTTTTTGCTACACATGAGATTAATATGTCGACTCAGCAGCAGTGCTCTGAAGAGTCGATATAAATGGCCCTAAGTGAGAGGGGGTTGAATCTGAATGGCCTCACTGCAAAACGGACCCCCGTTGTTAGCCCCACAACAATGTAACTAGGGGGTCTTGATCATGACAACATTGTTGATACTTTTGAGCAGCTGGCTCAATCATCCAGACTCCGTGTCAATAATATTTGACCACTCATTGACCCAACATTTACAGACATACTACGATACTTATTGACATAAGACCCTAATATACATTTTAGATTTTACTATATGACGGTATGAAAACAATATTATACTCTTGTCAATACAAAAAAGAAAATCAATATGATTATACAATACTTGAAAGCAATTTTTCATAAAATAAATTGAAATAGACTTTCTGTGATATGTAAATCCAATAAGATAATATTTTAAAAATATCGTTTTTTTTTTTATAAAATATAATATCCCTTTAAAAGTGAATTTAGTATATATATATATAGAAAAATTCTATTTATTTCAAATGTCTTTATTTTCTTTTTTTCCACTCGAGTAAGAAAAAGAGGGTGCGAGAAATAAAAAGTTGTGGAACGTAAGCCCACCTGCTATATACCTGGCAGTAAAGAAATTGCGTGAAATGAGAGCCCGGACTAGAAATGTTCTTTGATGTGAAAAGATTTTGTGTAGTCGAGATGCAACTGGAAACTTATCGCATTGTGTCCTCACAATTGGCCACATTGAGATGAAACTGTTGCAGACCATGGGTCTGTTTTCTGTCACATCAGGACTTTTTATACCAGAGACTTCCGTGAATCAGAGATTTTATATTGAGAGTAATCTTATGGTCAAAAATTTGACAAAATATTTTAGAGTTTCACGAGACCAACGTTCCTTTATACAGTTTAAAACACACATGAAATTCGTGCATTATTTTTTTTAGGAACCATTGCACCGCAAATATTCACTAACTGTAAGTTCTTTAGACTTTAACATTGGTCAAATATATTAGTGGCTTAATCTGTGTATGAAGGAACGCTTTAAGAGATCTGGGGATTAAGAAATCACCATGCACTGTCACGCATGCATTGCAAGAAGGCTATGAAAATTTCTGGATATAAAACATGGAGAACTCTGATATAAGTTCATGCATGCGTCTTGAACACTGGCATACGGAATATATAATTTTTGATGATAATAATTATTAATGAACAAACACTAATATTAGTCTTCTCAAAGTCAATTTAAACATGTTTCATCGTAAATTTTCATCTTGTATAAAAGTTAATATTTACCATGATCATCTAAGATTAACCAAAAGATTATATTTGCCTTTCTCTTGATTACCTGCTATATTAATTGAAGACGATAGTTTTGTAGTTTAATGATAGTTTTGTATAAAGATCTAAAAGGACTCTTCATAAAATATATTATATAATATATACTATGTGTTTACTTTCTGCATGACCCGATCGACCTTATAAATCAGAAAACCAGGATTTACGAACAGACGTATGCAGGGATCCAATGATGTATGCTAATACCTTGATCTGATCAGGATTACGTTCAAATATCTCAACATAGGAGGAAATACAAGGTTTGTCGTAACAATAACAATCACGTACTGACTGTCGTGATTCGAGCAGGCGCCACGACTTGATCTCACCCAAGGTTATAACTTATAACGTTATAACTTATAAAGAGTAGGCGCTTGCCAAAATACCTGACAGACATGTATGCCGTAAATTCTTCTTACACTGACGTGAGAAAAGTTTATATTCTGCATTATATACATGCAATAATATACATAATTTAGTAAAAGTGGGTCCTCTTAAAGCGTCTCTTATTAAGTTTATTAATTAACCATAGCAATTAATTACACTATTTATTTAAAAAATTACAAAATTAATTAATTAAAAATCATTTGTCATCAAACCATAATTTTTATTGCATATAGTATTGTAATTTCATTTTTTTTAAAGATTTTTAGAGCCCTCTACCACCCTTAAAATCGTGCTGCAAAAATGCTGTGAAGTCATAATCATGCAAATATTTAACATGCACGCAAGCATAGGGAAAGGTGATACATGACGTTACACGTATTTGAAGAGTGTTAATAGTGAGTTAAAAAAAAGATGACAAAAATTGGCAATACATAACTCCAGACCATCTATCCAAATATGCATGCAGCAATATATAATTTTCAATGCAGGTTGTCCATTAATTATAAATTATTTCAAATGAGCGCACATGATATACTTCTAATATGAAGATTGATTGAAATACAATGACTATACAGTATATTTATATACTTAGTAAAAGTAGAATCACAATTGTCTTTACAAATTATTTTCAGTATTATACTTCCTCAACTTTTTGAAATCCTATCATAAATATTTCAAATATGTAAATAATTCAAGCCCCTCTGTAAAATTAATAATTAATATTCAGCCTAGAAGCCTTTTCCGGCTTGAGGGACTTCGTACTGCTTCGAGAGTAGCGGCCGAGGGTGGGGGCTGTCTGCTGACCCCTGACCTCCCCCGCGGTGACTGGTGGGTCACGGCGCGCGAGGCTTGGCGGGCGGCGAGCAGGCGGCGGCCGGGAGAACAGCGCACGCCGCGCCCGAGCTCACCGGGGGGCAACAATTCGACCCGCGCCCCAGTAAAATGCACGAGATCTCGTATACCACATTCATAAAAACTGTTGAGTTGTGCAATAAAAGATAATGAAATTTGCATTGATGAAATATATTTTTTTTCTTTTGAATGAATGAATAATATTATAGAAAATATATACATGTAAAACTACTCAAGTATATGTATAGTTTATGTCACTATAAATATGACACTTGTTGTATTTTATTGTATTCACCTATGTAAATGTACTTTATACATTATAAAAGTAATTTCTATTCAAAGATTAAACTTGTTTCTGCGAATATAACAATACATTCAGCAGAAGTATATTTTTTATTGTATAACATACATATGTATATTCACATGCAATTGAAACTAGTATCATAGTATTAAAAACAAAAGAAAATACAATATGAATTACATTGTTTAATGTTTCTATCACATCAACACATATAATAAAAAAAAACAATACCCTATCATTATAACATATTATATATATATATAGGTAATTTTAAAACATTTTAATCCAAAAATATATACCTTTATATTTTTTAAAAGGTTATTAAAATATCATATTTGGGGTTTATAGTAGATTGGTACTTTATATGCACGCAGGTGCAACTAAGTAGTGGAAGTTAAATCTATATAAGCAGAAGGGCTGTATAATATCGTACTGCACACATATATAGAGAGCGATGAGGTTTCTTGCGGTATCTCCCCATTGCAGCACGCAATATCATAAAGCTGACGGCAGCATATTTGAATGGCTTATATGTTGAGATAGTAGGGAGCATAACATTTCAGTGTTTGTCTCAAATGTTGACTGACTTGAGGGGGTAGGTGCCCAAAAGGATATAATTATTAATGTTTTTTAACGATCTTTCGACACGTTTCATCATAAGGGTGACTCATCATCACTTTAAAAATGGGAGTACATTTTTTTTATTATTATATAACTTTTCATGCATTATCATCATAGAATGAACTATTTTAAAATCAACGTTATAAAAAAACAATTTGTCATTTTGAGTTATTAAATTTTTGTCTGCGATTGTCACAGTTTGGACACCACGCCCACTAACTCGTTAGGACCAGACACGCCCCCTTTGAGTACTGTTCCGAGACCGTTAATCAGCGCGGTTTGTCCTTGAAACAATATGGCCTCACCTTCTGTTAGCTACTACTAATTAAATCAATTTATACTTAAAGTGAAAAAATTGAAACAAGATTCTGGTAGAATTGAGTGAATATACTTTTTTTTTAAGTTCATTACCGTGGTGACATCCCTAGAATTTTTCTAAACGAGGAGTCATAACGTCGAGGGTGCGAATCCACTTTGTAGTTTGCCCTATACTTACTTCGTCAAAGAGGGTTCCACCCCCTACATACCCCTGTGATAGTGTGAAAAAAGTAGAAGATCTTAAACCACTTCGTGCACATGCAAATTCTATAGCACTCTGTGAAAGGGCACAAGTCTCACAGTTCCACCCAAGGGCAGATCTCTGCGCTTGGTTCTGGAGGAAGGGCTGGGGGTGCCCTATTCCGCATTTTTAAATTTAGGGTGCCATAGTACAGAGGGCGGGGGGTGGTAACACCTCCCGTGTATTTCTCCTGTACTATATGCATCGGAGTACCAACGTCAATCTTGACCATACGAACACGGGCCACTAAAGTCGAATACTATATAATTATAATTAATGGAATTACGCCATTTTATTGTATTAATTTCTAAATGCATTTAGTTATGCTGCATGTTTTTTCTCAATCTTCCTGAAATTAACATGTAATTTCCCATTATACACGCTGTTTTGATAATATTATTATATTTTTACGCAGGATTTATATTTAAATTACAAAATTATACAATATTAAATTTGCTTGAATTTATGCATGTGATATTTATCAATATTAAATGTAAAAAGTACATGACGTTTTGATTAAAACATAACATATTATTATACAATATATATTTTTTCTATATTATATAGAGTTAAAAACTTCAGAAATATTTAATAACACGTTAATACCCTCCTGACAGTAGAGTTAATAAATGTTGACTGACACGTTGGTTTGACGATAATAATATGGAATTTCCGTCAAACATTTATGCTGGTATTTGAGAATGAAGGTTATTGAAATGCTACAGAAATGCCAATAATATTAATCAGAAATTTGAGTAGGTCTGTCGGCAATTCAATAAAAAAATTATTAAAATTACATGATTTTTTTATACCCAACCTTTTTCTCTATACTATAACCTATCAAATATAATATCATAAATTTTGATATTATGTATATTATGATCATAATAAACTATTATCATATAATAAATAATATAATGGGTTACGTTACTTCTTGTTCGAGACATAAAGTATCTTTAAATGATATTGTAATTGATATAAATTAAAGTAGTATCAAAAGTTTTTTTTAAGAAACGCAAACAAACTGTTTAATGAACTAAATTACTAAAACAAACATTACATGTTATGTTTATTATATTAGCATTTTATAGCAAAAAGATTGTACAGAAATTAAAGTTTGTTTACGTCCATTATTACGTGATGACTAGAGCGCGGAAAAAAGTCACATTTTTTTCGAAAAATAGGCGCCTAAAAGTCAACTTAATTTTGGAAAATAGTCTACAAAAAGTCATTTTTTTTTTTAAAAATAGTCTATAAAAAAGTCACTTTTTTATAGAAAATGCTGCAAAAAGGCGTTTTAAAAGTGCTATTTGAAAGTGTGCCTAAAAGTTTTTTTTTTATATTTATTTACTTCCTTTTTTTTAACAATATGAAGAAAAGAGCTGAAATGCACTAAAATACGTCAAAAAGTCACAAAAAGTCATCTTTTGCCAAAATAGTCTCAAAAACCAAAAATAGTCTAAATAGTCTTCTTTTCATAGGCTCATTTTAATCCACTTCCGGAGATCGGTGGACATCCTAAATGACAACAAAATAGTCCTCATGTGCACAAAAAGTCGAAATGACTTTTTTCTGCGCTCTATATAGTGATGACTACAGAATGTTTACATTAAATACAGTCTATTGGGTCAAAGAATGCCATCCAAGAACCAACACATTTTTTTATCGGCAAGTTGAACATCCTACACACATGCCATTAACTCATGTAAATAAATAAACATCGTCAATTGCTGTGACGTCACGTTAGAGTCACGTATGACGTCATAGGCAGATGTCACAACATAGCACCCCTTTTGTCTAAACCCACCCCTATACAGCTGTGAAGCTTGAAATTTAAATTATAAACCCACTTACATATTGTTATAAAATTGATGTTCTATATATTTATACAAAAATTAATTCAATTTTGACACGATGACTTTATTATTAATATTTAAATTATAATAATTTACTTCACCTGGTACAACCCCTTATTTATTCAATGAATAAAAAGAAAATAAAATATCTATATATTATAGTGTAAAAAATTATGTTAAATCACAATTTTATGTTAATATTAATCAAATGTATTGATGATAAACAACTTCCTGAAATATTAATGTGTTCAATATATTTCTTTATATGAAATATCATAAATTCATAATCTGTTTTCTATAATATTTATCCATTACCAGAAAACCATTAATGTACTTCTATATATAAAGTATGGGAAATCTGCTGGATTTGTATACAATATTATCCCATTTCACTAAGGGAACCCCCTCTCATGACAAAACTGTTTCTCCCCCGGCCACTCTTGACCCTCCCCAAGAGATCGATGACCCCGATTGGTGATAAATCGTCATATTTCCCTTTTTACTTCGGATTTTGCAACGTTGTGGTCCATTGTGTATCTTGGTACAATTGAGACATGTTAACAATGCTAGACGCACGCTCGAGTTTCCGTATATGTAATGAATGGAAGCTCGTATATGTGTGACTGTCGTTCCGATTCAACGAGCGCTCACTCGAGCTTACAACACCCCAGCTGGTCCAGATGTTTACCTTTCCACCACCGTGAGAAATTGCGCCTAAATTCAAATTTTCTGCATATAATAATTCGTAAAATTTGCACTTAGATGTCTTCATTACTATCTGGGCTTGATGCCAAAAATTTTAATTGTCAATTTAAGTGTTTCAAGTTTTTGGCAACCATTCATGAAGTAAAAAACCAGTGTAATAATTACTAATTACCGTTACGTGTAGTTAATAAACGTATAAATTAAACGACTGAGCTTTCAATGTTATAATATTATCGTGTGACAAAAAAAAAACAAGATTTAGAGTTTAAATAAGCAATTTATCCGTGATCAAGATCGTGTAGCTAGCATGTCACTCACACGTGCACTCTGAGGGAGGGTCTATTAATTACATATTTAATAATAAATATTGTTGTAACAAACACGCATGCATTGCGTGACGCCATTGCAGCGTAACATTTGGAAACTTTATTTTTTAAGGGGAAGTTCTTTCAAAAGTAAAAAAATAAAAATAAATAACAAAACAAATATTATACTTCATAATGATGATTAATCGAAAAATATATATAACAATATTGATATAGACTTAGACTTATAACAAAGAACAATAAATAGTATTATCATCCTCACAGTTAGAGAATACATTAATTTATTTTGTATTTTGTGTATATTGAATCTCTAAGTAATTATGTATATATAATTACAGTCCCCTTACAAAGTCACCTGCAAGAGTAAGATACAAGAAGTAAGGGAAGCTTCATTATTTTATAATTAAACATGCACGAACTTGCATTTGTCATTTTCTCACAGAGCAATCTAATATCTAAAACTATTAAATAAGAAACTATATTATTATAGTGTAAATAATATAGCGGTATAGCTTTTTAAGAAAGGGTTGAAATGGGGAGAAGCATGGGTGGTAAAAAGTATGGCTCACACCCACTTTCAATGTATTTTTTCATAGAAATTAAATTTCAGGTGAGATGGGGCTACAGTATTGCATATGCATATACGCGCGAGTACTGAATATATAAGACCATTAGATACAGATCAATACGATTTTATTGCATCTACTTCATGGTAAGAACTATTTACTTATATCTTTAAATGGTTAAAGTAGCTTTTATTGCAAATGTCAGCAACATATTTTGCAACTCGCAGTCTTATAATAATTATGTATAACTAGTCTTACAAGAAAACTGTACAAAACTGGAACTAATATGGCATGTTTTGGTGAAAAAGAGAGAAAAAAAAATTTGGAGAACTCTCGGAGTTACTATACTGCTCAATGTTAGCAGTTGGAGCAATTATTTGGTTAACATATTTAACCCAGCCGTCGCTGACAAACAGATGTAGCCTCTGAATTAGCTTACGAGAACTAAAACACTAAATCAACATTTGCTCGCAACATTTACGTGATTTGCCAAATTGAAGTATCCAGTGACAATGATTTAATTTTGACGGTTTGCAAACACGGAGATGTTAATTATGTCAACCTTGGTTCAGGTGGAGAGTTTTATCACTTGAAAAAAGTACAATTCTGGACACCCTGAATGTTATAAACTTTTCAACCTATATATTGCATAAATGAGGTCTAACTTTAATCCAGGCTTAAGTTTGTCGATTTCGATTACTGCAATATTTATTATTGATTAATTGTTGCAATATTTTATGCATGGTCGTGAAATTCATGCACATTTAGGATGCTTGATTTTTAACAAATTTCCCAATCCTTGCTCACTCTTTTTTCCTCTCTTTATTTCTCACTTGTTAGTGGGGGAAAAAAATGAAATAAAAAAAAAATTAAATTCCGAAGATTCGAGGAATGGGCACTCCAAACTTCTAATTTACAGTGTCGATATATATAAATCAGAGGAAACGTTACGAATTCCTCGAGGTGTAGCATGTGATACAGAATCAATAATCATCTCCCTATATTAATAACAAAACGTGTGTTCTTTTACTAATACATGACTTGCAAATAATTCTAGTCAATATTTATTTTGTTCTCAACAACTTCGTTATAAGCATTGGACAAAAAGACTCATTTATTGCTATTTCTAAAATAGTCACGGAATCTATTTTCATATACTTTTAGATTTGTTAATATTGCAATTTGATTTATGGAAGATAAAATTTTAGAAAACCAAAAAGTTTACTTTATAATTTATTGGCTGTTAAACTTTTATCCATAAAATTACTATTTTTTCTTCTTCCTTTTTAAAAAAAAAGAAAAAAACGTCATGAAATAATGATTTGATTTATGTTAGAAAACTAAAAGGACTCACTCTTGTTCAAATAACCTTTCATCACTTCCAATGAGTGTTATTTTAACAATAATGTTCATTAATATTGCTGTCCACAGTATGGGAGCGGCCACGCGCATGAGAGAGCGCGCGGTAATGTACTGGGCGTGCGAGTACACAAGTCATGACTAAAAATACGGATTGTACAGATTCGACTTTCTTACAAAGATCTCAACTTAAAGGTACTATTCTCAAGAGCACTATCACATCTATAAAGGCGTCTCGACTTTATAAAAGTATAAGTCGTTTATCTTAATGTTCTCTATGATGGAACTACAACATAACAATCTTTACGTTAACTTTCAAAGCTATATATACCGACGACTTGAAATTGCATAGTTAGTTTTTATATACATGTAGTTAGAAAAAGAATAGTATAATATAGTTGCATCTGGCTGGGCGTATATACTAAACTGACCTGGTCCCATCGTATAGTCCTCCCATCTTATCATGAACCCTTGAGCTGGAGAGACCCACACAAGATCAAATTAATTGAAACATCCTCCTTCAATATCAAAATAAATCAACACGCTTCATTTAAATTGATTTTTTTTTTTTTATTATTTTTAACTTTTGAAACTTTTTTTTAAAGTTAGGTTATATATATTATTTATTTACTTTAAAAAAAGGTGTTTCTGGGGCATACTATAAGGAAAATAAATAAATGTACAAAAATAAACCTTGGCTAAACGTTGTGTCATACATTCTAATTCAGACTGATACTTATTTGGTTACGCTTTGAAATTAGTTAGAGTTTGGAATTTAAGTGAAATGAATCAATCACATAATTATTTATAGAATGTAGGAGATTTTCTTTATTTGAAGTCTTATATCCGTAGAATAGAACGCTGGATTATTTAATAAATAATAATATGCTCCTCCTGCTCAATATTAAATACATTGTGTGGTATAAAAAAATAGAATTAATTTATAATTTAAATTTACAGTTTTTACTAAAAAGACATTACCAAATATCATTGAAAGTTATAATAATTTTAAGCATATTGCCAAATTGCATTCCCTATTCCCTGAAATCTTCTATTAGTAGCATTTAAACAAATAATTGATGTGACCGCATTCTTAGAAACAAATATTGCCGATTTTGAAGTTACTCAATATGTATATCAGTCTTTATAAAAGTACATTAAAAATATATTTAAAATTCATAATGCTTTATTATTATCATTACAATAAATTCATCTATATAAAAAAAAAGTAAAAATTATAAATAACAAATAAAGCAAATCAAATGACGATGAAATAAACTATATAATATATTATACTTGTTAATTGAGTCACTCAAATATATCAATAATACCTAATGGGATACTGACCAAAAAAAAAAGTTGCAAGTTTTTGTCAATATTTCAAAAGGCTCGAGAATTGCATGAAGAACAAGCCCTATTACAGCATTCTACGACAATTTCCTGATTTTATATGAATTTTTAAAACCCCTCAAAAATGACGTCATAGCATTGAATCTTAAATGGGAAAATAGATCAGTTAACATTGCCAAATTCCATACTTAATATTGAAATGTAACCAAAACTTCATTTACAAGGTTTTTAGGTGCTACAATCACGATAATGAAGGTTTCAAATTCCTATCTCAATAACTTTTCATTTTAGCAATGTTAACTGATGCATTTCCCTATTTAAGATTCAATGGTATGACGCCATCAAAAAAGGTTTTAAAAATTCATATAAAATCAGCAAATTGTCGTAGAATGCTCTAATAGGGCTCGTTCTTCATAGAATTCACAGTACTTTTTATTAGTATTGCTAACTCAAATACCGGTCAGTACCCCATTGTATAACAAAATAATTTTGTATTCATCAAAGTGTGTAAAAACGATTAGCCGTATTTCATTACAGGAAACAACTCAACAAATCACCTTATCAGAGTATATTACGTATATATTAGTCATTATAAATTATATATTTTTTTTATAAATGCATGAAGAAAGTATAATTCAGACGGATAACATTCGCTCATTTTTACTATATATATATTATAAGATATTGTTAAACTTATAAATTTTACATTAAATACATAAACTAGTTAAACTATAGCTTATTAAGTCACTTAAATTGCTGCTTAATGCTTTAATTAATAAAACCTTTGAAATTAACCTATATTTATATATTAATACAAAAAATAATTAAGCGCTTAACGACAGGAATCCTAGCAGCATTGTTATTATAGATTGACCTTCTTACCTGTCAGGAGATAATCCAGCAAGGGCAGCAGGTCTGTCAGGTCCCGGCAGCAGTTCCTCCGTGCACCTTACCACCGCGCAGATTACTGCCGGTCGCCCTCAGCCTTGCTTAGCCGCTGGTGCGCGGGTCGGTCCTGCCACGATACTCAACTCTTCCCGCCCTCACCGGGCAACGCTGCTTCACCACATCTCCAAAAGAGCGCAGCACGTAACGATAAACAACGAAACGCAATGAAATATCATGAGATTTAATTTAAAAGTGTTTTTATTAATGTTTTAAAATTGTTTTTCCTTGCATATAATTATATACATATACATCTCTGGTGGTGGGTTTATAAGGCTAGCTGGAGATATAATGGTGGATAATAATTAATTATATGACAATTTAACCCAAACAATTTTATTAACAATTAAAATGAATAGTGAAAATTAATTATAGTAAAAAAAATGCTAGCTGCCATGCAGTCGATCATGGTGCTTGGCAATTTCGCTCATTTCAATGCCCCTTTAATGAGCATTGAGGTGCTAACAGATACCTAACACTTAAATTTAATCCATGATTTCCTTTTTTCTCTTTTATTTTTGGGGTTGGGGTGTACCCTGAGTTGCAGGCCTTAACCTCTGCCTGCATGGCATGTCTCTGACGCGACAATTTACATTGACTTCTTCTTCTTCTTACAATTGTTGGAAGGAGCCTAAACGGCTATAATTTACATTGACACGCTCGCTTAATTATGGGTGCACATGGACCAAGGGTACTTCTCTTATTATACGTACGCCTGGGGTATGCACCTCCTCTTCGGACTTTTGATGCGCCTTATAGTACCAACAGTCACCGTGATATTCAGAAGGTGTGGGGTCAGGTCCAATTAATCGATAGACGCCCCACGTTACCACACACATATACAGCAAGGGACCTTATGTCACTTGTCTTATTTGTATGTTGTTTCCTATTAAGCGTCCAGTCCCTATTGATCCAACTTTGATACAAAGTATTATAGTGTAGACATATAATATATAATGTAGAGATGCATGTCAGTCAACTGAGGTTTTCCACGGTGTTTTCCACCATATATGCAGTCACATCTCATGCAGGGGATCCCTAGTCGAAAAATAAGTGCTAAGTGATAATTTGAGCAGTGGTTGACTACTTAAAACAAGTGGTTGACTACTTAAAACAAGTAGTTGACTACTTAAAAACAAGTAGTTAACTACTTGACTATTGCTCAAATTATCACTTAGCACTCTTATTTTTCGAACAATTCAATTCGTTTATTTAATCACTGGCTGCACAAATACAACATGGATCACATCATAAAGTCGTCATTCATACATAATAACAATAAAACATACTAAAAAAACACATAACACATCCCTATTGGAAATGTACAATTGTAATCAGCCAAATTACAATTGTAATTTGCCTCATTACAATTGTAATTTGGCTGATTACAATTGTAAAATTTGGATTGCAATTGTAACACTTGGTTACAATTGTAACACTCGGATTACAATTGTAATGTTCTTTAATTACAATTGTAATACTTGGAATTGCAATTGTAACTTTTGATTACAATTGTAATGTTAATGATTACAATTGTAATACTTGGAATTGCAATTGTACTCTGGTTCTGATACAATTGCAACACTTGGATTACAATTGTAATATTCATGATTGCAATTATAATACTTTTGGGGTTGTAATTGGATTAAATTATTTGCAAAAAAAATACTTGGATTTAAAGTGTTATATATACTACATAATATATAATATATACTACAGCTAGAGTAGAATTAATATATACATTTACATTCATTAATTTATTTAACTTAATATTTTTTATGTTAATATTTTGGCTTTAACGTATATCTTAGGTACTATTAAAAAGCTTCAATTGAAAGTATTAATTTACTAAATTTTCATTATTTTGGAAAGGCTCGACCCCTTAATAGGGTACGTACCGCCCTTCAATTTAAATAATAATAATAATAATAATAATAATTCAGATCGAGATGTATCTTCATTTAATATATGAAAAAATAATGTTCATAAAAAATCAATTTTAATAATTTATACTATAATAAATTAGGGGTCAACCTCCAACCCCAACGACTTATTATGGTCATATAAATTAACATAAACATTCATCTATGCTGCATGAACCAGTAGTTCTCATTTAGTTTTGCGATATTTTTTTTTTAAATATATAAATTGAAAAAAAATAAGGGTCGACCCCTTGAAGGGTCATATAATTAAAAAAGTAAAAAGGTCAGTTGAAGATGTACATTAATTTGAAATGTAACAAATATCAGTAAGAAAATGAATTCATTTATCTTATCATACGTTAAGGGTCGGTCGCATGATGCGTAATCGACCCTTAGGTAGTCGATCATTATACTTCATCAAAAGCACTCGATGCTGCGATGAACTTATATTGAACCTAGTCCTCACAGTTTTGGTCACATATTTTGTTATAAATATTTGCATACTTTTAATAATGACCCCTGGTATGCCCAAGGGTCGACCCTTAAAATACGTAAATTACAGCTCTGAAGGAAATTAAAAGGATTGTCATTTTCAGTCTTGCAATTTTTTATGAAAAAACAAATTTAAGGGTCTTTTGACCCTTAAGGGTTAAAGGGTCCCAAATTTAAGGGTCACCATTAGAACCACCATCAAATTTTACCCTAGGGTCGAAATTTGTATAACGTTGCAATGAAGTGAACTAAATTTCAGGGTCTTTTGACCCTTAAGGGTCAAAGGGTCGCAAATTTAAGGGTCACCATTAGAAGCACCATCAAATTTTACCCTAGGGTCGAAATTTATATAACGTTGCAATGAAGTGAACTAAATTTCAGGGTCTTTTGACCCTGAAGGGTCAAAGGGTCGCACATGGAAAGGTCTTCATTAGAACCGCCATCAAATTTTACCCTATAGGCAAAATTTATACGACGCTGCATTGAAGTTAACCCGTATTTTTCCCATAGCTTATTATTTATTTATATAGCTCAATAATCTTCTTCCTATTAAGAAAGCAGTAGCAGCGCAATGGTAAGTGTATGATCAGCAGTGGTAACCGAAGTACAGCAACGCAGGTTTGGGTTAGTAGTTAGATCGGTGACCGCTTTTTGTATATTTTACAATCGTAATTATTACAATTGTAATAATTGCAATTGTAGTTCATTACAATTGTAATAAGGCCTTTACAATTGTAAAAATTACCATTGTAATATTGCCAAAACACAATCGTAATTTTGATGGCTGTACAATTGTAATAATTACAATTGTAGATTTCCACTAGGGATATATAACACAAAACATCAACAAGATCAAAAAATAATTCCTATAATTATAAAATTCAGATATCTTTCTAATTAATATAAACAAGTAAAACAAGTAATCAAAAAACAACATTAGAAATATTTAATATATATCTTCTGGTAACTTATTACTGAAGTACGTCTTTACAGAATACATTTCTCTATGGATTAGAATATTATTCAATTTTTCGTTAAATAGTTTTTCTTTTTAAAACATAATGGTAAAAAGTTGGCTGTTTGATAAGCAGAAATTTTTTGTAATAGACTTGAGTTATGCATTTCAAAAGCTATTTTATTTCTATTTCTGGTATTATGAGAGTGGAATTCACCATTTTGTGTATATAAATCAGATAACTCTGGATACTTCTTCTTGGACATGGCACAATTTAAAATATACATGATATGCTTGACAGTGTTAATATTTTAATTAAGTTTTTTAAAATAACCAACACATGAGTCATATATATTATGCTTTTTAAAAACGCAAAATGGTTCTAATTGCTCGTTTTTGTAATGCAAAGAGCATAGCTGTTCAAATGATTTGAGTATAAACACTATAAACTACCCCAAAAAATAATACCATAATATGCCAAATGAGAATATGGATAATAAATGGAGAGTAAAATTGTGATACATAATTTCTAATTAAATACGTACATAGCAAAATTTGCATGATTAATTTTTTTACTAACTTCGTCAATATATATGGATACTCCAATCCAATGATTCATGTATATTGAGCCCAAGAAATTTAATGTGTTGTGCCCTGTTTATTAATCCTGTTTCAGATTTTATTTAATAACTATGATATGGTTCCCTTTTTTTCGTATGAAATTGAATATAAAAAGTTTTGCTAGTGTTTAATAGAAGCCTGTTATTTAAACACCAGGTTTCTACCTCTTGTACCATTTTATTAGCTTTAAAAATCAGCTCTTCTTCGGTATTTGCTGATATTATAGCAGCCATATCATCCGCATATTTTACATACCCCCGACGATGAAAAAATAAATAAATAAATAAATAAATAAATAAATAAATAAAAATACACACTTTTTCCGATGTGCGTATATCAGCCTTTATCAATAGGATAATAACCCTGATAAATAATGATGTATACATAACTATTATACAAAATTATGCTATAATTGATTTGACTTTATTTATAATAATGTAATGTATTTTGTTTGGAGATATGTTTATTGTTTTCACAAAAAAATTTTTAACATGTATGTTTTAATTAACTGCATTTGTTATGATCGACTTATGAGTAATGTTATTATTGTTAAAAAATGCTTATTTTGTTACAAAATAATAAATTGAAGTTATATATACATATATATATATATATATATTAACTTATATCTTATATATTGATAATTGTATTGTAGTAAATGTGAAATATTTTATACGTATAAAAAAATAACTACTTGAATAATAAAATTACCTGGTTGAGTAAAAAGTACACAAGAACAATATAATATATTATAGTACATATTGTTTAGTGTTTTTTGAAATGTACGTTACTTGATATATTTAATTGTCAAAATCGAATAATAGCCGCTGCATGGATATAGTACGTATCAGTAACATTATATTATCATGAGCTATAAACATTGTTTAAATTTTTTTTTTAAAGGTTTTACTGTTAATTATTTAACTGGTGATTGTCTAAAAATTCTGTACAGACTTTTGACAGGTCTCTCATCTTTGTCTCTCAAAGTCTTTATATACGTTTAAGATTTTAGCGCGGTACGATACACTGTATTCGCTGCTTCACTAATTTGCTGTTAGGTGGCAGGCTATAAAATATTTAACAAAATTCTTCATTTACTTTCATGCTACAAACTAGATGGCTCTCGTATGCGACTTGTCAACAAAAATAAATGTACAATATTCTCTTATACGTAAAGAAGGTTTATTTTCATTGATCACAAGAAAGCGCGTGGTTTAAAATCTTGCAATACTATTTCTGATTGGTTAATCCTATCTCTGCTGGAAGTCCAGCCTGCAGCTGTTGCAGTTCTATCGTGAATCGGAAAGAAGTTGGCTGCAAGGGATCGTGATCGTACGGAGTCACTAATTTAATTTTGTGCTTTATTCTTGTGTTTGGTCCACTCCTAAGCTATATAGCTATCTTCTAGACACAAGTCCTCGTTAAACGCAATGTAAGTATCGCCATAGCGTTCTAATAACCTAAAAACATATGACTTAAGTCCCCTGACAGCCTCGCATTGGCTTTAGAAACAACCTCCGCTAGCCTAAATATAAGTAATATTATAAGCTCAATAAATTATCTGTTATAAACTTATAGTAAACCGCGTATTAAAATATATATAAACATATAATTTTATAATTCAGCATGGTTTTCATAGTATTGGCGTATTGTCTCTAAATTAAATTTTGGGTTAATGTGATAATGTCACAACTATCATACTGTATATTAGCGAATGGTTAGTGTTAACTGTGAAGACCAAATTGTGAATTAATTAAGTGCCTAATGGGCTTATTAATTATGCATAGCTTTCGATTTTTAAGTCAATAATTCCCTTAGCTTCAGAATTACTATACTATGCATATACTGTATGCATACAGTATTTGCTTATTTGCTCAACGCAGTCTAAAAGGGTGAAATTTATAATTGCCTTCAATACCGGTAGTTATAGGATTACGTATTGAGTATGTGCAGTATGCATACTTTGCAGAACAGCCTGTCTCTTTATTTCATATTTTTTTTAAACCATATGTAAATTATGTACTACCGAAACTATTTCGGGGTATCATATCAGTAAACAACTAAATCAATGTAACACATATTACAGTATTATATTTTTATTTTATCATAACCCAAGTACTATATTACTATAGGTATGCTGCTATGCATGTTGTGTGTCATACAGTATGTCATATAATTATGCTACTGAAGCAATAGCAATATTAATACAATATTTTATACATAATCAACGGTAATAATTATGTATTTCAAGGCGTGTACCGCGATGATCTTCGTGCTTATACTGCTTATTATTTTGAGGCAAAGGGTGCTGCTTACTGAACTGTTCATCCGTATGTTGGCTGCATGTTCGGAGCAGACTCTGTGACTGTCGCCAACAGAGAAGAAGGCTCCCAACCGTCTGTATGCTAAAAGCTTCTGACAGAATTATTATACCAACAGAGAAATTGAGAAAATGGAAAGAAGTATTATATTTACGTATTTCACAACAGGCTTCTTAAAATCGATCTCGAATGGCGACGAATGGTAATTCTGAAATTATTCTTCCTTCTATTGTAGTACTATTATTTTGTTATAGTTACGCAATGTTAATAAACAGAAATTATTAAATTAACAATCATTAAAAAAAAAAAAAAGGGGGGAAAGAAAGAAAGAAAAAAAAACAAAAAACAATTATTGATATGAGAAAGAGATTATGAACTCGTGAAATATAAAATCCTTATAAATTATATTGATCCGACTGAAAGTACAGATTTTAATTAAAACTCCACGAACTCAATAGGTTTTCCCCTATATATTATAGCGTGCAAATTCCATCTGTTGCGTCCCCCCAGTTCATCAATACTGTACTCGAATTTCATTCTATATTATAGTTCTCACATACGTGTATATTTAACTCTTTTTTTATAGTATTGCGTAAGGATTTAGAATATATCAGCTTATATGAATTACAGAAGGGTGCCGCGGTGGCCGCTAATATTCTAGCTCACTAGGTAGCAGCTGAGACAGAGGGGTCTGCATTAGTAACGAAGAAGGCATTGCGTTCCAAGCAAACGATTCACACAGGGGAAAACTTGTATTATGTTTTTGTAGCTGTTTTTCAGAAGTACGGGAATAATCTTATATAAGAAAACAGAATGACTTTTTTTTTTCTTACCCCCTTATAGTACTACAACCGCAATGTTTAAATAACATTATATAGCCCTCTTGCTTGCCAACGACTAAACTCTTCAGATATATTCCAGTACCTCCCTACCGTCTAACACTTTTTATTGGTGCTGAAAATCTCAGCAAAACGACCCTTTAGGTGAAATCTCTAGACCCTCTATGTAAACATTTTTTTTTATTTTAAAGACTTGAATGATTGAAAGATATTACTTTATAGTTTATATAAAAATCAATAAAAAATGTTTCTTTTTAAAAAAAATTGCCTCTACATAAATACACCTGTATTTTATTTCTTCAAGACATAAAATAACAATATCCAAGATTGCTTTCTTATTTTTTCGGATGAAAATCCACGAGTGTATTCTCTCGCTGCTATGCTGCTATTGATTCCTAGCTAGCCTCAAAATACATCAATGTTATGTAATGAATGAGTATACCCGGACATGAAAATTCTCTGAACTGCACTGAGAAATTGATCTAATTATTGTTAGGCAAATTACTTCCTGGTAATGTTGGTCAGGGCTTCAGTAGGGAGGGGGTGGTTGACCCCAACTCCTCCCTTTTAAAGCCCTAAAAACAAAGCAGACAGCCACTGTCTGAAAACCGCTAACATGCAGAGTTAATGAACATTTTGTGTACGTGAGCGACTTACAATGAGACAATAGAATTTAGACCCAGGGACGTTTCACAGCATTGTCACGTCCTGTTTCAAAGTACATGCAAGATTTCCTATGATGAATTCCTAAAAAAAAAAAAAAAATTGTGATTCAGTACAGTATATAGTATAGTATTATATTAATTATGCTGTAGAATGTGTTATGAGATATAATATCAATAATCGAATACGTAATGTCATTTTTTTATTTTTGTACTGCCCGCCATAAAAGCGGACGTCTTTCTTCGTCTTTGGTCCTGATAGTTAACCTCAAATGGTGGGCCGGCAAGTCAGTTAGCAGAGTGTGCCCCCTGTTATGTGGAGGAAAGGTCGGAGGGGGGCGTAGACTAACCTGGTCATCGGCCCTGTCCGTGGACACCCAGACCATACCCTCTTTACCCCCTTCTCCCCGATAGGTGTACTTACACCACTCTGGTACCGCGGACTATACAGAATATAATTCTGGCAGTCGATACTTGATAGCTTCAACTGCAGCAAACTTGAAAGGTGGTCCTTTCTGCCTTAATTTTCAGGTTTTAAAATCTTATGTGTTCACCATAATTGAAAATTTCACTGCAACAATAATCCGTCCAAGATGACAAACTCATCGATCGCTCTCTAACTGATAATTAAACCAAGTAGGTATAATGTACTTTTGATTAAATTTTGAGTTACGTTGTCGTCGTTGTAAAAAAAAAAAAATATATATATATATAGAGAAGATAATTAAAAATAAACGAATGAAAACTCAAGGAGCTTACAATACATCGTGAGATTTTTCGTTATATACTGACAACAATACGTGGTTTAATAATATGACGATAAACTCTCTTGTTTCTTCCCACGGTTAATTAAATGTGGAGGAGGAGGTATCTCCTTGTATATAGCTCCTGGTTTATATACAACTGTTGCCTGGTAAGCTAATTACTTGAACGTAATAACAAAATAATATTGACGTTATTGAGATGTTTATAACGACGTTGTAGTAATTATTTTCTTAATAATTTTCCCCCCTTTTTTTTAACAAGGAAGGTCGTATAAAATTACTGTTAAAGGAAGCGTGGGATCGTCTTGACTGTCGCTTGTCACAGAGGGCGGAGCTCGATACTGTCAGCCCAAGAACCTTGTGGTGCTTATAGCTACTGTACTATAGGAAAAAGAGGATAATGTAAATTTTGTTTTACCTTGATGCCATGTACACCTTTAAGCACAAATTTTATCCCTGTCTAATTCGCTGGCTCCAAGAGATAATAAGATCATGTAGATTTGCAATTTTAGGATATAGAAAAGGAGAGCACCTAGAGGTGCTATCCCAAAGATTTCTAAATTCACCACGCTTCTATATATAATATAGACTGCGTGGCAAGTCCTACCGGTACAAACAGATCAAATGTAAAATTCGTAGCTCCAGAGACACCTCAGGACAAAATGAACTTTACCTTCGTCGTATATTTGATACAGATGAATGTGGCTATATAGTTATACATTGTAGTTCAGTGGTGACAATTTTAATTTTTGGAGAGGTAAAAAGAACACTCAGACCAGAATCGTTCATGTCCACAACATGGAACAAAGCAGAGGTTCGTTAGGGTCTCGCAATGTTCACCTCAGGTACAAATTTCACCCCTATTTACTGTTTGTGGACGTTGTCATACTGCCATTGATGAAATCGAGGTATTTTTCTTTTATTTTTTTATGTGTAAAGTTGAGATATCACTATCAAATCAACGCAGGTAATAATTTAAATGCTGATATGTTGTATACCCCTCTGGACAGCTCTTACGTCATTTGTTGCTCCAAGACACAAACAGATGTAGATTTGTAATGTTTGGTGAGTTAGGAAAAGCACCCATCCAGCAGAAATTCCAAGTTTACCACGCCCTTATGTAGATTACGTTGCAACGCTTGAAAAAAGAGCATGCATGGGTGTCCCGAGCCGTACATTATAAATTTCTTACAGCTGCAGAGATCCAGTGATTAAATGATAATATCAGATGTTTTGATGTTAATATTATAGATAAACACATTTTCTGATAAGAACCGTGCACAATAATCTCGATGTCAAACAGTAATTATTGTTTTTCTTCATGGCTAATAATGAATCAATGTTTACTACTTTTTTATTGATAGACCATTTCATACATAGCCGTGACGTCAGTATATTAATTTGGTCTGGGTCGCCGTGCTGACGATGAATCATCGCTTGGTCAGCTGTTGGGAGGCTGCGCGCTGTCTCTTCCGCGTCCTCTCATCATAATTACCACGCGACCTTGGGGCACAACCGGCCTATTATAGCCATAAGCAGCCACGAGACAGGCAGCACCGTGACGTAGTTGTGGAGAATTAGAGTACCTGATGATGATGATGACGTGTAGGTACAAAAGAGGCTTCAAGTGTGCGCCGGTACAATATTTCCTCCGTAAGCTACCATGTTAGATTTTTTTTTTTTCAGTAACTATTACGTTTGAAAACATCAAACCCTTTCATTTCTGAGAGATTTATTTTAAATAAAACACAATATACATGTTTTTCTATCTAAAAATTTGCTTTAATATCTTGTTTCCCCCCCCCCCCCCCCTCATGTATATGCACTTCATATAGTACATATACTGTATTATAGAGTACAGGTTTAGATAGAACAGTGGGAAGACCGCAAAATCAGCTGACTTGAAGCTTCTTTAAAGGTCTTCACAATTCCGACCATACATATAATATAATTATATAGATATGCATCATGTAGTTGAGAGTTTTTTTATACAATTTATACTTTTTATATCGTAACATTTTTTGTAAGACTTTGTTATAAATTGCGGTAGCTTGGAATATTAAATACATTACAACAAGTAAAATTACCATGTATTATAAATTAAAAATAATAAAGTATCAGCACATGTTACAATTTTATTATTATAATTAAATAATTCCGCTTGATGATATTTTATAATTATAGTTCGTAATTATATGCAATCTGTATTAAATATGTTTTTCTATGTATAATTTCATATATACAATATGAATATTGTTGAATAAAATATAATAATAAATTAATTATTATTAATGTTGAAACTTTGTTATAAGTTTTCTCTTGAGATTATACATAAAAAAATATATATAATTATGGAGATGAATATTTCATTATGAATAAAACAGTAGGCATAAATTATATACAATATAGCGGTTTACTTATAAATAATTTCATATAAAATATAAAATAACATTCATGAAAAAAGTTTTTTATTAATACGCATCTCTGCGCTTTTAATAACAAACTTAAATAACACATCTCAATATTTTAGCCCGAGGTTTCTCTGTACTAGATTAGCATATTATAATATAAATACAAAAATAAAAAGCATGTACAACAACCCCCGTAATGTAAACCTCCAAGTCTGTTTGTATGGCGCAAGTTATTCTCAGCTGTTTTGAGAGCGAAAGTGTTTGATTATCAAGACGACTTGTATACCAAGTGGAGATACACTTCAATTAACATAACATTAAACCGGAAGTACAAATACTTGACCTTGATAAAGTCATTAATACGTTGAGAATCTTAAATGAAGCCGTATAAATATGAGTAGACTGCGTGTCAATGATTATAATTGCAAGAGAAACCGGATATTGGTCACTTCCGGCGTAAATTTATATTTAGTAGACTGTACCGTGGATGTTTTAATATGTGATGAGGCCGGTGTTCCGACTTCCTAGCAATGAAAGCCGGGGCGATGAGAGACCGATGAAAAATGCATCAGGGTCTTTGAGCTTCAAGTAAGATATACTAAGATTAGTTTAAAGTTACCTTTAAATAACCGGAAGTGTGTTTAATTTATATATTTAATTATTACACACTCGTTTATTTTGGTGGAGGAGATGTTCTTTAAACTTTTATCAAGATTTAAAACATGGAAATACGTACGAAAATCCAGATTACTGGCACTTCCGGTTCAGAATGTTGAATTCAATTTAATGTATCCACAGTAAGGAAACATGGTGCTCTTGAGAGTAGAGAAGTAATCACAGTACGAGATTAAGTTGACTCGAATCAAATGAAGTACCCGTAGGTAAATAAAACGCAAACACACGACCGCGTTTGTAGGCAGGATCTTAACAACCTCGGATATTATTCATAGTTGTTTAAAAGAGCGTATATAGCTTAATTTTTTTATTTCGCATAATACGTCGTTTTATTACACAATTTGAAGCAGAATGGTACCGTATTAACATTGGCAAATGTATTTTGTGCTAGAATAATTGATTTTTTTTTGTCAGTTCATGTCCACGCGTAATAAATATCCCGTTATCTTATATAGTACATCAATAAACAACAAATATAACATGCTATCTTATGCATCGTTTAAGCCGCATTATACGACATAATATAACACGCCACTTTCTGTACTTATATATCTGATATATCAAGAGATTTACTATTATTATATCATAATAACTTTTCAATTTTTTTTTTTTACATAACTTAAAAACTATTTTTATATTTAAAAAAAAAGGTACGTTGATTAATTAGTTGCGTGCCATGGAACAATACAATATAATTTTCTCCATGTCAGAATATACCTCTCTCCCTATCCACACACACACACAATGTAGTGAAGCTGTATGGTTCTATAATATTATATGATCAAAATTTCACAAGCACTACGCGTACTTAGGTATGCAATGGTGGTTGCTGCTATGTAGTTTTTAATTGAAATAGCTTGTGTGAGTGGGATATTAATATGTAAATAGTTTTGAGTACCTAACACTATAGCCCCCTATACTATAAGGTTTTGCTGCCTGGAGAAATGTATAACAGGGAGAGAAATGAAATTAAAAAGAGAACTTTATGTACAGCGGGCATTGTCGCCGCCGTTATATATGTGGTGTACTTGGCATGCGAGCCAAGGGCTGGTAATTATTAATGCGTCTGCTGGGCTCAGTGTGTAACGGTTCCGCATAGGACGACTTTCAGATCCAATCGCAGTGTGACGTCATCGGTGTGTGATTCCAGAATGGAAAATTAGGCTCGATCGCTCCGTGTGTAATACGTATTAAAAATTGTCATTTAAGGACTAAATTTGAGTCCAACTGCATCTTTTTGTAAGTTTTAAAGCAAAAATAAGGAACCTTGGATTCATTTCACTCAATTACATAATTTTGACCCTCTGAAAATTCATCATTTTAACAAAATTTGTATATTCCGTCAAATTTAGTACTAAAAATATTATATTTTTGTCATAATAATGAAAATTTAAGATACATCACAAATAATGGGAACTTTTTTAGTATTATATATGCAGGATTGAATACCTATATTGACCTATGACCTATATTGACGACCTATAATCAGGCAAGCAATGAGAAAATAAACTTGTAAGAACAATAATCGGGCAGTATAAGTCCAAGGAATTTATTGTTGAACCGCTCGTATATAGTATGATAATAATATGTAAGTTATTATTGTTATATAAGGGCTATTATTTAAAATTTGTAGATGCGGTGAACGTATTTGAAGATAAGATTTCAATTTGATCGATATGACAAGGGTGTTGCATTGATGACGTCATCAGGTAGATAGGTGACTACCTGTGTACGAGATGTTATATTGCAGGGGGCAAGGATGCCGCAGACCGCTTCAATAATGGATGGTGTTGAGCCTGCTCTCAGCGATTCACTTACCGCAGTAGCAGCGAGATCTCTCAGAGGGATCCACCTGGCCACCGCGTTATTAAAGGTGTGCTTTATCACCAAAACTTTTCTCGTACGACAATTTTCACAAGCTCTTTGTCACTTCTTTTACAGCTCTTATAGAAGTTTCTTAATTTAAAAAAACATTTTCTAAAGATAAAATTTTCTTCGAGCACTTGACGCAGTATATATAGCGTGCATTCGATTTCTTAATCGGAAGAGAGTCGTGAGTTTGATCCTCATGCGTCCGCATTTATTTTTTTTTTTTTACATGGTGGTTGCTAAAGAATACCCACTCATCCGTGATGTGATTAATGAAATCCAACATCAATTGCCGACCATCCTGAATGAGGTTTCCATGGTTCCCTCAGTCACAACTTATAAGCGAATACTGAAATGAGTTTGCTAGAACATGGCCGCTCCAGTTTAGAAGAGACCTATAAAATCCTAACATTGCTTGGTCCACGAAGAACCCCGGGAAGTTGAAGTATTAATGTCAACCCTACAACAGGGAAGAAAAAATACGTTTCTAAATTTTTATTGAAGGTGCGTTTTGTTGTTTAGAGGTTTACAAGTGTTTTATTCTTGACATCGTTATTGTTACGTAGTAGGCATAAAGCAATCAAGTTGTTAAGTCAAGGTTCGTTAATATCTGAAGAGCAATAAAATTATTATTGCTTGTTTCATGGCTTGGAGACAAAGTGGAATTGACTAACATGTTGCTGCTGCATTGTCTTTTTTTAAATATTGAAGTCGTCTAGTCAAAATAAACATTAAGCAATGCAGGCTTATTAATTTATATGTTGTATTTTATTATCTACAATAAAATTAATGTAGTATAATACAATTTAGTTTATCTGTATATTAAAACGATTTACAATATAAAGTTTTTTTTTTAATAGACCACATGTCTGTATTTTATTATATAGACATGTGCATGATGGTTATAGTTGAGGCAATATGGAACGTATATATTATTTGATATGCGATATTAAGACCATACAAAAACATTTACTTTTATTTCATGTGTCTCTCTGTATACATGTATAGAATAACTTTACAGGTATATTACTTGGTTACAAATACCCTTGTTTACATTCCGCGGTGGTCCCGGATCGAGCGTTGTTCACCTAGAAATGTTAATACCTGGATGGAGGTTAGGGTGAAAATTAATGTGAGGGGTCGTCACGGGGGTAATTAGTGACATGACACGCCCCCTTTTTCACGTACATTATTTTAGGGACAACGCCCCCTTATAACACGCATCTCTTAGCGTGTTATGCATTCTATTCGTTGTATCAAAATTTCTGAATTAATAATGAGTGTTACTATATATTTAAAAGAAAAGACTGATATGCAGTCTGGTTTTAAAATCAGGTTAAAAGTTTTAGATGCTGCATTTATTGCAAATGCAGCTTCTTGAGTTACATTTAAAAAACTCTTTGTTATTTTCATAACAAAAACTATAAACAACTCTTTTGCTTTACTATTTTATTATACTTAAGAGAACAAAAAATCATAAAATTGTCATATATAATATGGCTTTGAAGGAGAATCATAAAAACGGTCCTTGCACTATCTTTGATTGGATGTGGAGAACTTTAAGGGGGGGGGATTATTTCTATTATAATAATTCTTATACTATGCATGTATAAGATGATGATTAATAAACAAAAATGAAATTTCTCGACAGCAAAAATTGCAAGTAAATGCCTATATACGTGTTTTAGTTTCACCATGCATCATGTAGGACCTACCTCGTAACTTATAGGACCAACTGGACTATCGATCTCCAATAAATTTAATGTAAGCTGCATACATGTACAAAAAGAGGTACTGTAAGGGTGCTTTTGTTCAGTCTCTGTACGTAATGGCTACACAAATAATTAAATGTCCTTTTATCGCCCTGGCTGTGAACTCGTTAAAGAGTAATTGACTTGAATTACTTCGCTCTATAAGAAGCAGCTACATACAACACTGTTGGTGTTTGGCTTCTTTCCACTTACCCTCAACTAACGTCGCCATGAACGACGATTTTATACCAACTTGACTAACTTATTCTGTAATGAAAATTTAATTTTCTTCTTAGTTTGAAATAAAAAACTTCTCATTTTTTTTTTTTTTTTTACTCCTTCTAATTAATAATATCATTAGAGTCATAAATATTGAACCAAGTTTTTTTTATGACATAAGGAGGGGGAGAAATCATTAACGTAAGCGAACTTGGTGGTGCAAAACTTCTACTAACTTTGGTACAACGGTAGCAGGCACACGTACTTATATAGACTGTTTTATTGATTGAACAAGCAAGTATGAAAAGAGAAGTGAAGAAAGTTTAAGACAATAGATTTAAAGTATAGCAACCTCCTTCTTCTTACATATTTTAGTACAATTATACAAGTATACTACATGGACAGTTGGGATTTCACCCCTTGCTTTGATTGTAGACGTTAATATGACAATTCATAGAGGCGGGGTGTACACACTGATCTTCCACAATTTATTATAAATATAATTTTTAGAGCCACAGTGGCCCACAGTATTTATTGCAAAATATTGATAAAAAGTAGAGATGTTCGTCCTGACTGAGATTTCCACGGTTCCCTCAGTCTCACCTCAGCGAATGCTGGGATGCATAATAGGCCGTGGCCACCTTCCTTTCCCTTTATCTCTTTCTTATACTTCCCATTACTCCGCCTCGATATTCAAGCTTATAGCTCATATCCTTGTAAAAAATAAAAGAAAATAAAAAAATAACGTGCTAACATCTCGGAACAGCATAAACGTGTTCTGTTTGTCATGATGCGACATGTCCTTCATGTCATAGCGACATGTCCTTCATGCCAGTCTATGGGATTTTTTTTTAAGGTAGTTAGACTGAAAATTTTTCATTTCCTGTTCCAAAATTGCAAAGCTCATTAATTTTCTCTTAAAAGTTCCATGACAAATCTATTAGACAAACTGTACTGACACTGAGTTGTACTTTACGTTATTCTAACTTACATAATTAAACACAAAATTTGCATCTCTAACCACAGTATCACGTATACTGGAAGCATACAGTTGACAAAGTTGTTCATGCTCGTTGGTGAGAACCGTGGTATAAGGTGGAGCAGTTTTACGTCATCATTTGACCCCGAGTTGACCTCTGACCCACCGGTCACCAGGGGCCAAATCTATAAACCAGGCATCTCCGCAATTTAAATGCAATAAAAGACTTAGTTGATATTCAGAGAAGTGCAGTTTTACTCTGGTCAATATTTTATACCAATTGTTATTTTGTCATTATGTAAAGTGCTTTTTACCATATTTTATGTGTTTTTTTGTAATGCAAAAAAAGTTTTTTTTAGTGCCATCTGTGGAACGTTAAAAATGCATTAAGTAAATGACATTGATGGAAAATGCATCATACTAAAACTCTTCTCAGATTGATGTTACATAAAATCAGCTTAATGTAAAAGGTTTACGTAAATTAATTATAAAATATTATTGCTGTTACCATGTGATTAATCATAATTAGTAAGTACTTTGATATTAATGAGAAATCAATTTTATCGTACTATATTAAATTACATCCCCATTTTCATCTAATTGTTCATCTTTCTAATAGTTTAAATACCTATCTGAATGCATTGTTGTGGAAATAAATTATTGGACTATCGATGTCCATTATAAATAGTGAATTCTTATTTTTTTTTTTTTTTTTAGCGAAATTGGTCTATTGATAAATAAAGCATGAAATTTCAGTACTATATATATTTTTTTGGGGGTGGAGGGACGGAGGTATAATCTGTAACTTATTAATTTAGGTGACCTCTGAACTTTGACCTCAGTTCAGTTCCTCATTAATTAATTTTCTTCTGCAAAATTAAAGACTCGGAGAGTTAGAAACTGTCATGAGCATTCTTGTTTTTACTATATAGAATACATTTTAAACAACATGAAGACATAATACAATTAAGTAATTATACTGCACAGACTGTCGCGTGCAGATATTAAGCGTTATCATCACCGAGAAGTATAAAGTTTATAGCACTCGCTGAAAAATGTTAAATGCGACTCATTCATTGTTGGTCATTAATTTTTGCAATTTTAGATTTTCAAAATAATATGTGATGAGTAATCCATCAGTACTTTAAGCAGGTATATTCATATCTTTTAAGGGGGTACGGAGATCTCCCTTCCCCTCCTTCCCGTGTATTCGCGCGTCTGCATTAAATATTAATCTTAGTTGATTGAAATCTCAGAATCGGCCGCCTTGAATTCGACAAGACTTGCAGAGTACTTTGACTCTCCAACAATAAGTGCAGTAAAAATTTTGAATTGGATTAGTCTTATCAGTTTTGTGGAAATTGAGGTGAAATTTAACATGGAGCCTTATGGACGGTAACCGGAAGTGGAGCTGCGTAAGAAAACTACCTCCTTGAATTTACTTAAAGTATTTATAAGTTTTACCAGCATTCTCGAAATTTTAAAAATTATTTTATTCGATTCCTTCTTACAGAAATGCTCTTGGAGTCAGGCGAGTTATTGAAAGTTAAGCGGGTCGTACGCACTGCCCCGTACGTATGCGATCGTACGCATGCGATCGTGTAGTTTCACATTTAGAACCGGTTCTAAAATCCTTATCATATACGAAGGCATACGATAAGAAAAAAAGCTGTGTGCGCGGTTACACCTGATCGCACAGGTTCTTAGTATTTAAATCATATACGTTGCGAAATTATGCGATCTTGTGTGAGACAGCCCTTAATTGTTTAAATTCCAGAATATATTATTATTTTCTCTGGGTGCTAGACCTCGTCTGTTGTGAGTGAAGGGTGCAGATGACGGTGGTTTCGCGAATCCACGTGGAGGGGCGGATATGTCACGTGGTAGGGGCACCCCGCACGTAGAAACACGTGACGACACGTGCGAGGCACGCCGGATGCGAACGTTTCCGCGCTGACCACCGCGACCCATCTCAATGATCCTCTCTCGCCAAATCAAAAGAAAAAAAACAACGACGAGACAGTCTTTGAAAACTACCGCCACTGTGTATTATATTTCTACACAGATAACCTCCATGATGGCATCTTTCTATATAAGAAGAAAAAAAAAATGAACTACCAACTAGACATCACTAGACCTACTTTTTTATACTGGATCATGGATTTTATGGATCACGTAGCCATAAATGTGCTGCTGGCCAGTAGCTAGAAAAGACCACCACTATCTACTTGATATGTGGTGTATACCTGGACGATACAGACTATTGTAAGCCGCATTAAGGTAATAGTTTGCAAGTATTTATGTGACTGCACAGTATAGTATAATAGAACCATTTTGAAAGCTCTTATAGTAAAGCAGCTTAAGCTTTAATACTTATCAAAGAGTTTTTCTTCATTGTCATCTTTCTCCCCCTTCTTGTAATGACGAATAATTAATTCAATTATACGTAAATTGCATTTCCTACACCACCTTTATATATAAAAGCCTACAGCAATTTTCTCTCTTCTTCTTCTTGAACCAATTTGCACTTAAGTCAAGTTAATAAAGTTTCTGCTTCGCACGATTTGACTTCAAAACTTTGGAAAATCTCTGTTAGGAAATTAAATTGTGGTATTTCGTTTGCTCCCCCCCCCCTTCTCTTATTTTCAAGGATGTCCGACGTGTTTTGGTGCGAAACTCCTCCACCACTTGGCTTTGATGTACCAAACTTTCCGGCTGCTTTGAGTTGCTGCCTCGACTTTGGCTCTGATCTCGAAACATCATCCTCTAAATACACCAAACACCCTCTCTAGATTCTCAAGATTGCTTTACACGGTTCTTCAGAGAAAACTTTTCTGTCATTCAAAAACCCTCAAAAGAAAATACTTTACAAAATTTAACATCGAACTCAGGATATATTTTTTTTTATTTTTTTCTTGCTGAATTCGTACTTAAATATTATGAGGTAATAATAATAAGAATTGGAATAAGAAAATTTACGAATGATAGCTTCTTGGTGTGTTGGGGGGGAAGAAAAAGTAAAGACAAGAACCATTTGTGTCGATAGCAATGCCATCTGGCTCAGAGATCATAAAAAAAAGGGGCAGTAATAGAAGTGCTTCCACCCCTTGAAGGCACAATGTTTTTGCTGACGTCACAAGATATTTGCAGTAGAAGTAAGTGTTTCCGCTTGGGTCTCGCTCGAGGAGGGGGCGTGGCACTTTGGTCTTGAAGTAGCAGCCGTTTGACAAAATTTTCTTCAGTGAGACAAGAGAGATAAAAACTGATAGAAGCTTTATGTTTGATGTGACTGTCTCCCAGTCCCCCCCCCTCCTCCCCTTACTGTCAGAACGTCCAGCAGAGGCGACAAAGACTCCTTGGATTTTGTCTCGTATTCTCTTAGCCAATCTCCCAGATGAGCTATACGACACTATACAACTATTCGTTTTACTATCACAAAAATGATGACAGTAGCTATATAGGGAGAATAAAATTTCTTTTAGGCACCTGGCTTTTCTCTCCATATTTTGCATAGCTATTTCTTTTGTTTCTTGTTCAATCTAACACCGAGGATGAAAAGAAAGATTCCCACTCCATGCACTTTGTTCTATTATTTTCTGTATGTCAGTTTCCATTCGCCGTGGCATCTCGTAACATCAAGAGAATATACTTTATTTTATTGTAGATGGAAGTTTTTTGTTTTTTTATATTTTATTTGAAATTGAGTTTCTTTGCATGCTGGGAAGTTCCATCATTTGTATACTCAAATTAAATTTAGAATTCTATATAGGAAGTTTTTTCCTCTCACCTGTTACTAATAATAAATTTGATAGAGGTATGTTATTTTAGCAAGTTCACGAACTTAATTTTTTAAGCCACTACGAAAGGTGGGATATCTTTACTTCCGGTTACTTCCGGTGGGACGTTGAGGTGATAAAAGTGTAGCAATGTGACGACGTGATCGTAAAGTCCCTCTTGCATACGAGAGAGAGAGAGAAGACAGAGAGAGAGAGAGAGAGAGAGAGAGAGAGAGAGAGAGAGAGAGAGAGAGAGAGAGAGAGAGAGAGAGAGAGAAGAGCTGCAGCAGCCAGCAGCACGTATGGAGATTTATGGCGACTTAACCAAGCTAGGACAGCCAAAAATAAGCAAGATTAATCGAATATAAAAATGAAGGAGGTATGTGGGAAGTTGATAAATCGACAAACTAACTCAATAGCAATTTTAATTAACTATAAAAAATTATTTTTAAGAAAAATAGCTTCATTGTTTCTTCCTTTTTTTTTTTTTTTCTCTCCCGTTACTTTTTTTATGTAATTGTTTTTTACTAAAAGAATTTTAAAGAGACATTATAAAATAAATTCTAAATCGTGTTATAATACATTGATTGATGCTTACGTTTTAAACATTTATGCCCCCCAACAAGCCCGTGGCAACGACAGAGAGAGATTAGACAGAACATTATTAATTTTCTTATGGCTTGAGAGGCTGCTAATCCTCCACCGTCGCTCTGCATGGTCTCTATACAAAGTTATCTCGATCTCCATCTCCCGCTAATGATTTCTGCTAAACACTTTCCATTGGTCACTATTAAAGTTATCTTGATGAAATACATGTTTCATTGTAGAATACCGCGCGTATGTCATCCTAATATAATAGGGAACGACACATGTTATTGTAAGTTTGATCATAAAGGGTACATGTCCATTTTGTTCGACTATAGGCTGAAAAATTATTATTTTCTACTTTAAGTTGACGTTGTTTTAATTTAGGCAATAGATAACCTCTGCTTGCAATTTTTATCGCATTTATTTATTTCGAGATCAGCGTTGAATAATGCAATGCAGTATATATATTTTTTTTTCTTTAACCCTCTTTTTCTAACACCCTTAAAATCGTGTTGTAAAACGCAGTGATATCAAAGTCCCTATAATGCTTGCGTGTTAAATATTTACATAACTATACGACGTCACAGCGTTTTGCAGTTTTAAGAACGTTATATAGAGGGTTCAAAAAATCTTTAAAAAAGTTGAAAATTCAAAACTTGAAGATCCTTTATTCTTTATTTTATACAAATATGCAATAACGAAAATTTTGAGAGTTTTCCATTTGACTCTGTGTGAAATCTTGTAAGATGATTTCTTTCTCAAATAAGAACAAGTTTTTTTTTTAATGAATCCTCTGAAACCAGCCCCACAAACCACCATTCTGCAATATATTCTATTATATACGAAATAATACGATGAGGGTTTACTGGCACCATTTCATATGATATGACAGCTTAAACTTAACCCGCATACTCACAGTACAATTCTAAAAAAAAAACAATTGAAATGTTAATTTAATGTCTTTATTATTGTGTGTATAAAATAGATCTAGAATCATGAAGTAAAACAACAATCTTTCCTTGAAATCTTAATGTTCTATATATATTATATAAGAAAAAAACCTCTTCTTTTCATTATTTGTTCTCACACACAAGCAGTTTTATACAATGTTCTTTTGTACGATGTGGGTAAAAGAGTTAAAAGAATAAAATAAAATCGTTTATCCAATTGCACACAAGTTGGTAGCTAGAGAGATGTGGTCCCTATGATAAGAAGAACGTCGTATAGTCTCTGTATAAACTCTGCAGCCAGTGTCCTGTATGTGATTTCCCCCCGTGAGTGGGAGGATGAGTGAGCCCACGTCCCTTTTACCAGCCGCACTGCATACAGCATCCCACATCTTTTTTTTTTTTTTTTTTCACGGCGGCGCGAGAATTAAATATTCATGCTGCTGCTGGCGAGAGTGCGAGATCGTCTGAGCGAATAAAACGCACGCTGTGTAGTGTGAGGGTAGCCAGAATTATTTCTCTCTCTTTCATTCTTATACTTTAATACAAAAGCTCATAGGGGAATGATGACATTTTTCTTTATTATTATAGCAGATTAATATTATTATAAATTGGTACATTATTATATGATGATAACATTATTAATATATACATCTTTTCGTTTATATCTTCATGTATTGTGTCCAAAATAAAAGTAAAAAAGGTCCACATTTCTTAAGATAATCTCTTAAGAGGACCATACTAATAAATCCCCAAGAGCCAAGTGCTTGTTGAGAGGCTATTTTACCCCCTCGTACCAAAAAAAAAAAAAAAAAGCTTATCATTTTCTAGGCAATGGGCTTTGTAGAAAAAAAAGGCTATACTTTTAACCCGAGAGCTATTTGTTTTTCTGCGTACTTGCGACGAGAGAGCTATTTCTCCAGGCATGGCTGGTGTACAATGCAAGTTGGCTTATATACTTTGGTCTTAACTTCTTTTCCATTTTATTTCCCCTCAAGTAACTTTTATAGCCTCTTTTTTAATTAAATGTCTAGAGAAAATAAAGTAGCCTCCTTTACTTTTTCTTTACCCCCCCCCCCCCCCCAACCATCTTATATGCTATACTGCAGTATAATAATATGCATTTTTTTTTCTTCACTGCAAGTTATGTACACTTGAGACCACTAAAAAAACGACCCCAAGAGTTTTGCAATTAAGTCTATACAAGCACCTTTTTCTTAAAGTTTTATAAGAAAATAAAATAAAGACGCGGTAAATTTACATTTTATTAAATTGTCTCTCTCTATTAAGTCGTTGGTGTCGCTCACCATGCAGTTACTAATGAAGTTTCTCTCTGATAAGTTTCTCGATAACTCTTCCTCAGTATAGCAACATGCACTCCGGAAATTGCTAGTGGTTAGTACGAAATTACTAAAAAAAGAGAGAAAATAATCTTTATTGGAGAAAACGATAAAAAAAAGTTGTGCCTTCTTTGAGATGGTGAAGCACGAGGATAGTTGGTGAGGGAGATACATTGCAGATAGATTCTTCTTCCAAGGATACATGGTCAGATGGATAGTCTCAAGGGAGTGCACCGGTCGTATTTTATCCTTTCCAGCACTCTCGTGAGCGGACGTAATCCGTCATGATTGCTTCTCACAATCAATTCAAAATTCACCTTCGTGCTGTACACCATTTAATATAATATAGCTGCTGTTCTGATGAATACATTAGTTTTTTTTTCAGATTCCGCTTGCTAGATTAATGATAGACTGTCAGGAAATATTTCATAATATATTAAGTGTATACAGGAATATCATGTCAAAGATTTTAACAAAGTTCAGTCAGATGAGATATTTCTTTAAGTTTCCCTTATAATTCACCATTGTTATATTATAGTTATAATAGATTCAATATAATTCATAGTTATTTTATTGCTTTTAGACTGTACAATCAATATATTAGGCACGTCAAATACGCATATTAATCACAGTCAATTTGAAATTACGTTTAAATCTCTAAAATAAACAGAAACGAATAAGACAAAAACAATAACATTAGACATGGTCAACATCATACAAATACAAATTAACTTTAATATATACGCGTGAAGATATTTCGTCCCTCGTCCAAAATAATAAGCTACCATGATCGAGTGCAATAATAAGCTGTCTGCTATATGTTAGGTGAATGCAATTACGAGCTTTCTACTTTACATACAGCTCATAATTCGCACTAACCTAATAAAATACACTGCAGCTCATTGTTACAAATAAAATCACTACATAGCTTATTATTCCGGACGAAGAATGATTATTTTCAATATTATATGTACAGAATATATATTTTTAATATATTTTTTTATTATATTGATATATACATTACATTACAGTCCTATAGAAAGAAGCCTTTTATAGCCACAATAGGTGCTGAAATTTCTTATATATTGATATAATAATATGAGTCTTCTATATATATATATATATATATATATATATATATATATATATATATATATATATATATATATATATATATATATATATATATAGAATTTTTTTGCTTGGTACAAAATATTTTATTTTATACTTCGACTTGCTCAACTCGTTTCACGTTGTTGTTATATAAAAATTGTATACAGTAACGAGATACATTGTGCTGAGTCTGTGGCCTGCATGATATCGACCCTTGTGGTGGACTCACTGCAAACTAGTCGGCGCCACCCTGCTGCTGCTATAGTTACTATTGCCAAGTGTGCATCTTATAGTCATGGGTGTTTCTGTGTATAGCAGACTAGGATGTTTTCTCGGGATGAGAGAGGGGGTTAAGAGAGCCATATTTGGCTCACTTACTTCTGTCTGCGGGGAGAAAAAAAAACTGGAAACTTTTCAAAATAGAACACAATTTTTTTGTATGTGACTAGACGTTGTGGGCGCCTCTCCCTTATAGAACACCACACGTGTTTGCGATCTTGGTGCACGGAGAGAAAAAATACTTAACTCTGGTAGCTATTTATTTAAATAATATTAGAAATAACATTAATTTCACTGTGATAATTAATTGAAGTAGCAGTGCATATTGTTAAATGGTCACAGTATATCATCAGAGAAGAGAGCTCGTTAATGTCTGATGCATCAGAGAAGTTCATTAAAATAATTCTAATTGATTTCTTGTTATAAAGTTAAATTGTTTTTGCTTAGTTTTATGATTAATTAAAAGTTTAATTTTCTGTCCTCGCATACAGTCACCGTCAAACAGTCACCCCCACTTCAATTAATTTTTGAACATTGGCCTTATGAGGATAGCATTTTCCGAAATTTGGTTCTGGAACCACGCCTGCATAAGGTAGCCCACGACTGCATGCAATTTGTTTGCAATCGTGCGGTCTCACCCTCCAAAACTCGCTTGTATTATTGAGGTAAAGATGTTTTCTCCGTGTTGGATGGCGCATCCTCGCGACCCTCTACCAATCTCGCCCTGCAGTTAAAGCCACGTGTCACTCAGACGTTTGATATGCGTAGCACGCCGCACGTCTAACGCCGGTAATGACATGTGAAAGTAGCAAAAAATAAATAACAAAACTTATCTCTAAATAATTTGTGCTGTTGGAAAAAATACGATTGTGGAAATATATTCTGTGAAAACGAAAAGTTATAAGTAGAAATGTCGATCCCAGAACTCTGGTGAACAACCTTCGTCACAAGGGTATAATGTCATAGGTCTGTGCTAGACATGAGGGATTTTGTTTGCCTATTTACATATATTGAAAATACCTATTATGCAGGGATTACGTATTATGTACCGCAGCCGATTTCCTGGTATTCCAAACATCCTATTATATAAACATTTATATAAATATATTAATATTATAGAAAAGGAAATGTCTTTTTCAGCATCAAAAACAAGATATATATAGAAAAACAGGTTCTTGATTCTAAATCAAAAGATCTCTAACTTGAGAGGTGGGGGTAAGAGATGTTTTCAAATTAATAACGAAGAAAATTAAAAATAATAATGTAGTGGCTTGTTGTGGAGAAAATTTCTCGGATCTGGGAACATTTGAGATCCATATAACAGAGTTTGGAGATTATTTTTATTTAAGTATCACCTTCACAGCAAGAAATCAATCTATGTAAATAAAGTATGGAATTATTGACGTTTTATGATTTCGTTTAATTTCGCCGCTAGACCTTTGACCTAGCTCCTTTGAATGATACACAGTACGTCAATCTGTATGAGAGATTGCATGCAATAATGGGAGGGGGCGAGGGCTCTCATTCAGCTAATATTTGCGTCTGGATGACGAAACATTTTACTCATATTTATTTCCCGCACTTTCAGGACAGTCCAATTTATAAGCAAAGAAAGAACTGCAGCAATGTAATGAGTTATTAATAATAATAATATTTGTTTATTTTGGATAAATTACATTGTAGAGAATAGGAAAAATAAAAAAATAGGAACAACATAATAACCCAAATTGGTGAATGTAAAAGGCTAACGAGCCTATACACATAGAGCGAACATTCAGTTGTGTGTATATAGCGATACTTGTCATAATTCTATTCGGTAGAAATTCGCAATATTGAGTTAAGCCAGTATTACACGATACAATTTTTCTAACTATTGCATACAATTTTTCCTTTCAAGAAAACTTAAACTCCATTTGTTTGTATGGAGATGAAATTTTCTTGTAAGGAAAAATTGTATGCAAAATTGTATGGTGTGATACAGGCTTTAATATTGAGTTAAGCTATATTTTATTGAATAATAACATCATAAAGTCGATTGAATTGACTTTTAATATTTTTTTCTAATTTCATTAACCACTTTTTTTAATAATTTTAATTAAGTTTTATTGATAAGCACAAATTAATGTAGCCATGAGGTAGCATTAATTATAAAATCGATATCTTATAACATAATTATAAATTATTAATTTTATTGTTTTTTGGTACATAATTGCTTTTTAGTTTTTAGCAAGATACCTGAGTTTAAGTGAATATTTAAAATGACTAACAAGTTTCCACAATATATTTTTTTTTTCTCGTCAACATCACCTGAGAAAATATTTACATCATTTTTTTTTTGTAAAATTTCACACCTGCAGGTTGCGTTTGTTATTATGGAGTGACGAGATAATTTCTTGAAAGTAACGATTTTCCTGTCAAAATCCGCAAGGACATAAAAAATTCATGTACATTATATTTCGTGAAATAATTTGCTTGAAAGAACGACCCCTGGGGCTACATTTCTCCACAGGGTTGACAGAAGCACGTCACCTCGGGCACCAAGCACCTGGTGCTCACTTACCCAATATAGTTTCACAATGACAAGGTTCCCGCAAATCTACCGACTTTCCTATTACATAATGGTTAATTTTATAATAGGCTAAAATGAATGGGTTGCTATATAATCATTCATAATTTTTTAATAAACAAAAATAATTGAATTATATAGTAAATGTATACTATAATGACGGCATTAACTGCTGTATAATTTAATAATTAATATAATTTGACGGTGGATATGTGTACGTGCATGCTTTTTAAACGTGAAGAGAATACTCTCTCGTCATACTGCATGTAAATTTTTAGACTTAATACCGTGCATTGTAAGGTCTTCAACTCCACGATTTCCAAGATTATCTTATGGTTACAGGACTGTATTTGTGCGCATCGCCTTGTACACAGCTCGTAAGATCTCTAGCTGTACAGTGATATTACTGATGCTCACTCAGTCTACAGTCAAATTAAATTAATATTCCCTCCGGAAGTAACAGGTTTCTGGTATTCCTGTTTGTATTTCAAAATGGAAACTTTACAGGTTGTGAACGTTTCTCCAAAGATTAAAGATTCCAAAAAAACGTGTAATTCCAGCAATTTTCGGAGGATATTATTTTTACTTTGGCTTATGTCCCCGCGGGGCGAGCAGCTTGTGCATGGTGCGGACGAGTGGGACGTACTTGTCTCCTCGTATAGCGTCCGTGGATACAGTTTATCATTTACATATGAAACGATTTTGTGTCCACCTCTCATAGCTTGAAGGTATCTGTGCATAATTTTACGATGTGTACTTCAGGACCGTACGAGCATGATTTGCTAGAGCTGCAGCTCCATGAGAAAAGATGAAGAGCAAATATGAAATTTTGGGGGGATGTTAGAAAAGCACCTGATGGGCATCCCATCAAAATCATTTTAGTTCACCACACTTCCATGTAGGCTGCGTGACAGCCCAAGTTGAAATAATTTTCATATTTTATTCACTTTTAACATTTTTGTCCTCGTCTTTTTTCCTCCTATTTTGCACCATTTTCGAGGAAAAAAGACGGATACAGAAGAAACACGCCTTCTTTCCTCTTATGAAATGTTAAAAATAATGGGCGCGATTCACGAAGGAGTTAGCCAGGTTTCCAACCACGTTTATCTTAACCACGTTAAACTATAGGGTGGTTTAACACGTAAAACAGGTATAGTTAAACGTGGTTAAGTTAAACGTGGTTAAGTTAAACGTGGTTAGAAACCTGGCTAACTGCTTCGTGAATCGCGCCCAATGTCTCTCTTTCCTCCTCACTTTGAGTGAGGAAGGAATAAGATGTGTTTTTAAGGTAAAAAGACGTTATAAATAAGATTAGGTTTAAACGTGTAAAGAATATGAGTTGAAGACGACATTTTTTAACTATAATATAATATGGGACGTTCTCAAACAGGGCATGCAAGGGTAAAGTTCGATCTATCCCGAAGTGCATTTTGAATCTGTGGAAACAGTTAAGAATTTGTTTTCTCATGCTAATTGGATTATCGGTATATTAAAATAAAACATGGGTTTTTGCAATATTCCAAAACTAAATTCCTGCATGTTCATGATAATTGTTGTCATGTATTAACAAAAAAAAAATATTCAATGACCCATGAACATAATATAATAGTTTTCACTATAATTTCATTCAGCTACCTGAATTCATTCAAGGACATGATGAGTCATATACTTCCTGATGACATGCAGGAAAGAGGTGAAAAATGTCAAAAATGTTCATAAATTATGAAAGTAACTTTTTGTGTATATGAATGAGGATGTGGAATAGTTCATTTACAAATGCCTCTTTATTTGTCAAAGTAATGTAAAAATATAATATATTTACAACAAGCATGTACATACAGAATGCCTGTAGCAATAAAATGGGGTGGGGCAATTCGCTGCTGCTGCTCGATCACTACTTGTCAATTACAGTTTGGACACCAAATTGGAGATAAAATTGACCGTGGGAGACGTACAAATTTAATAAAAAAAATAATAGTTTTATTTCTCCGTTGTTATAATAAGCTCGTCGTCATTATATTTACTATTTGATTAACAATCCACTTGACATGTCAATTACTGTGTAAGGTTTAATGAGATGGAACATTTACCATTGATTATCTGATGCATGCTTGACATATTATTTGTCGTTATAGTGTGAAACGCTGTTTCAATTTCGCACAACGCAACAAGTTAATTATATTTTTATGTATACAATACCATTTTTTTTAATAAAAGTATCGTATAATTATTATAATATACAAAAATATGATACTATATTAAAAAAAAAATACTTTTTTATGTATAACCATGCATACAATAAACACACATGTTGTGTTATAAATGGAAGTGTTGTACTGCATGTTTTCTTAATAAAGAAATTACTTTGAATGAGCCGTTAGTTGGTTCTAAGAACGTGTAATTGGTATACCAAAGTGGTAAAGACCGCGGGTGGAGAAGACTGCATGCAGCTGTGGCCGGCTGCAACCTCCTCTTTCTCGCGTGCCACCTCTTTTGTCTGAGTCTGGGAGGTTGCATACTTTCTAGAGCTGCAGGGGCAACTCAAACTTTTATAAAAATGTGCTGTTTTTTTATGTAATAAATGCCCTGAATCTGAATTCATGTAAAGTTTTATAAGTGGTCTTAACGCACTCAGCCATGCATAGTATGAGTTCAAACAATGTTAGTTACAATCCAGCATGTGCGATGCATGCAAGAAGAAGAAGTTTTGAAAAAAATATATATATAAAAAAAGAACATTTAAAGTAAATGAAGGGAACAATAAATTTAGTTATAAAATTGTAAACTTTTGCTCTGCTAAGATAATTTTTAACTTTTTGTGTAAATATTTTTCAAAAACAAAAACTTATTATATGCTCTAAGAGATTTTAAGTTATATATTATATATTTATATTACCAGGATAGCTCGTCTGGATTTGACGCAAAATGCAAAGCCTGTCAGAATACTTGGTTTATCTTGTATTCATATACTTTTTTAACACAGATAAATAATTATATATTATGTAGGCTAATTAAAATAATTCGTTTTATGTTACATACACTCTTCGCCTTGGAAAATTTCCCACTTGCAGCCTTGTTAATCACCATACCCTCTCTTACGGGGCATAGTGATTAACAAGGCTGCAAAGGGAAATTTTCCGAGGTGACAGGTGTACATCAGAGACGTATGTGTCTTATATATAATTATCAGAAGGTTCAGTTTCCCCGGACGGTAGCGCCACTGTATAGATAGACATCTTTGATGGTCTCTGTGGTCTCTGTACATTGAGATATATTTTACCGATTAAAAGTTGTTTACAATGGTTCATGTCATTAGAAATGCTAGATACATTTCGTTGTACATATTCTGTGCTGGTCGCGTAACTCTGTACACAGCTGTCCCCAGCTGCTGTCTGCTCGATTGATGTGATCAGGCGCGCTCTGGGCATGTGCAGACGCCATTGTTAGGCTCGTGTTGATTTTATAATACGTGCTGTGTAAATTGAATGAAAAAAAAATAAATTTGCGTGTATTTAACAAAATCACCTGTCACAGCACCTGCAGCACGATAAAAAAATTATCACGATTTTTGTTCACATGCCAGACAATAACCTTGCCTCTCATATCCTGGTTATTCACAGTTGATTTGAAGTACACGTTTTTTTAT
The DNA here is from genome assembly GCA_949825025.1 of Siphlonurus alternatus. NCBI lineage: Eukaryota > Metazoa > Arthropoda > Insecta > Ephemeroptera > Siphlonuridae > Siphlonurus > Siphlonurus alternatus. The sequence goes on from OX463779.1 coordinate 40,734,125, forward strand.
GTACTACAATGCAGGGGGTATCATTTTATCTGCATGTATGTGGATATGATACATGCAATAGTGACAGTTCTGTTTTCATGCTATGAAAATGTATTTGAAACTTATCAGTATATAGGTCGTATGTGATCAGAGTCGTGTCCGTGATCAGTGACTGCATGCTGCTGTGCTGCATGCATGTGAACAAACCGTAACATATACAACTGCTGTACCAGGGTGCGATATAATATACCCAGTGGCAGAGACAAATAGGGGGAGAGGTGTACCTCCCGACGAAATTGGTCGCAGTATAAAGAAAATACATGGGCAGTAGGTGTTATAGGCCCACCTTTTCCCCGTCACCAATTTCTTATTGACATGCATCTCCCTTCCTCCCCCCTCCCTAAAAAGCTAAGAACCTCTTTCGATTTTTTTTTTCTGTCTATACATGCTATTTATCTAGCTACATGCATGGTGAGCTTGTACACTCCTCGCCTCTGAAAAAATCCATTTACAGCCTTGTTAATCACCATGCTCTGAGTATATCACAATAGCGATTAACAAGACTGCAAATAAAGGGAAATTTTCATAGATGAGGAGTGTATACATTTGTGTATAACGATCACGTCGTTCATTCAATTATTTATTCCATTAGTGCGTCCATACATCTCTATAATATTAGATGCATGGTGTTATGATATGATGGGTGAGGGCAGGTTCGGGAGTTTCCGTCATAAACAAATATTGTACTATATATATAATAATTAAACAAACAACTGCTCATTTTATCCTTTAATCGAGATAAATTTAATATAAAGAGAAATGTTTAATATTACTTGTTGTTCTCATCTTGTATAAAACGTGCTATAAATTTTTGCATGTACAACATTTGTGTATAATTTATCACGAGTAATTGGTAAACGTATACAAAGAAAATTTAAAGAAAAAAGGCAAGCTGTGTTTTCTAACTAGAGAATGTATACAGGTTCATTGTTTAAAGTATACATATATTTTTTTTTTTACCTCTTGACTGATGAGAAAAGGAAGGAAATAATTTTCTTGTCTGGGATATTTATAGTACAAGAGTTGTAATTAAGTTTTTTTGAAATTAAGCGTAAGTATACGTGCTCATATTTATAAAAGAACCTATAGTCGTTCACCAAGCAATGTTAAAGCATACACAACAAACAGTCGATGCCAGTAGCAGTGGTATATAGCAGCAAGTCGGGATCAATACATTATACCTCGTGGATTTACGAGGTATAATGTACCTCTCCCGATTTACCTCTCCCCGACACATCCTCCTCAAACCGGAATATAACTTGAAACGACCAGAGAACGCTGTTGGGTGTTAAGGAAGTCATTACGAGATTCGTCCTACCGATATTTGCTGGACATAGCAATAGACTTAACTGTATATATTCTATACACTATATACGCTTCAGGCGTTAGAAGCAAATCCATGTCGTCCTTTTTGATATATACCCAAGTACTACAACAAAAAGGGTGCACTATGTCTTATGAGAGTTGTTGTTGCAGCAATGGCGGACCGTGGTGGACTTAAAGCTCCCAGTAGTCCCCGCCTCCGGAACAGCCGCCGTACTTCGCCGGCCGCCTAGCGCTCGCCGCGCCTCGTCATGGCCGAGGACGCACGGGAGTCACCGGGCCGTGGCAGTCCCTCGCACTTGGGGGCAGCCGGTAAGTCTCGTCGTGTCCCAATTTACGACCTGTTGTCCTAGCAAAATGAATACGAAAATTGAGGCGTCAAATATTCCCTGGTGGGAAAAATAACTTTCCTCCCATTTTAGAAAATTTGAATTTTTTCTTAGTAACTATTAAAGCTATTAATTTGAAACCATCTCGTAATCCCCCATTTAGGGGTCTTTTGATAATGAATTTAGTAGCTCATTTTTCTCTAAAAATTTTTAATGCCAAAAAAGGCATTTTTATTTATTTTTTTTACATAATTTTGGAAAGGACGGTAAGAACGCCGCAAAATCAGCTGACTTGAAGCCTTTAATTGGGGTCCAAATTAGCTCTATACTATGAAATTATGGGCCGTCAGCGTGGTAAGTCATTTCCTGGTATACTCCACACCTTGAAAAATTTCCCTCTCCTCATCATATATTACTATAAGCAATCAGCTTATGACAATGTCCATGTGTTTCTTAAAGCAAATAAAATTTTGGGGTTATCATCCGAATTTACGATTATGTTGCCCACATGTGCCTTGGACACTGGATAAAAAAAAATCACCCAAATAACCATATATTATAGTGAAGAGCAGTTATATTGACGGGGAAGGAATCAAGGGCCCTTCGATGTATACGAGAATATTAGCAATTGAATATTGCCCATGATAACCCTCATGCACGGACCGCCGGTAAGTCTACGGATCATGTCAACAGTATAAGATATAACATATATAACCCTTAGATGAAAATATCAATCTCATCGCCAATATTCTACACGACAGATACGATAAAACGAGTCATAAGCATTATAACGTTCTGTAAACAGTAGAGGGAATGAAATGAATAACGGGTTTCATGTTAAAAATCACCTGATGACAATATCGTTTTATCAGACAGGTGAATTAAGTTCCAAACATTACACTGAATTATACATCATGCATGCACATTATCTTGCCTGTGGGTACGTATTGAATTTATAAATTACTCAAGTCGTAATATAAAGTCAGTGAAAGCTGTTAGTCCAGGAATATTAGGTAGAAATGCATAAGCGGGGTGGGCAAAAATAGTAATAAGCTGAAATTTGGTACACACACGCCTGGATAGTATACGAGTTCCCAAAAAAAAGTCCCCTAAGGTCCCCTTTGAGGAGACCAAAATACGGGACATTTCCCGGAAAAATGTACTTTTTTATCGAAAATATTTTTTTCTAATGCAATTAACGATCGTGCATGTCCTAAAAAATGTTGGAATAGAGATAATTGAACTAAAAATAGATTTCAAAAAAATTAGCTCCCCTTAATAAATAGTTTCCAAAATATCCCTGAAATTTAAAAGGCGTATATTGCCAATAAGTGATTTTGAGTTTCAAATTGCATTGTAAATAAGCGAATTATCAAAAATATTGTGATGTTACAAAATAATTTTTACGAAACATGTAGTACAGTGCAGTTTACACAAAAGCGCTAGTACGTTTCGTTTTTGATTTGCGGGAATTTTGGGAAATTTCAACTCGCAAGAAGTGGGCGTGTCCCGACTCCTTGCACTGTATATACTGCGTTTATATGTGGGAAAAATTATGACCATTTTTATAGACTCGTTCTGATAGTGTGGCATGAAGCATTTATTTGGGTCTTCTCTCTACCACCCCCCCAAAAAAAATCCCACTCCCCTCCAACTCCAATCCCCAACTGAATATAATTTGCTTCTGTAATTTGAACTAACAATAAGAAATAAATATCCAAAAAACCTACCCCCCCAAAAAAAAAACCTTCCCCCCCCCCCCAAAGAACCCCTCTCTCCTTTTCCTAGTTATAATACCATCCATGGCACCAGTCTGCACCTAATAAGCATCATGTGAGCAATGGAAACAACGAATAACACCATACAAATTTTGCGAAACTACAAAATAATTTTTTTATGGCAAAAGGTGCAGCTACATGTTGTGTTAAATTGGCAAGAGATACTCCTTGACTCAGGAAATTCGTCATGCAATAATACATATGAATATGAATCTGGTTATTTAATTTACACAGAGTTATATCACCAATTAATAATGATTAAGTTGTCCCTCTTTCTCGTGGGAACGCGATTTAAAGTTAAATAATTTTTTTAATATCAGCAATTCTTTTCAATTGAGAAAGTGTTTATTTTTTTTAAATTGTACTACATAGATTATTTACGTACATACTCACACGTACTGTAATTCTTGTCTCGACCAAATAAACTTTTGTTTCTTTGCATCATTGTATGTCATATATCTAATAGGTATAATTATATTTCTAAACCTTGGCTAGCGTAAGTTTCTGCTGCGATTTCTTTATGTATGTACTTGGACATAACGTCAATCGAGTGAACTCTGTGTGTACAGAAATTGTTATACTATACAGTGTGCATGGACAGGGATTACGAACAGACCTCATGCATACAGCATAATTTTATTAAGCTATATAATTTAAATTGAAATATTTAATACTTGAAAATTCAATATATCAGAGGAAAAAATAATATGAGCTTAATAAAATCCTTGTAATGTAATCACACATAATATCAATTATAATTTTGTTATTATGAAGATTTTCAGTTATCACCATAGCAGAGATAATTATATTGTATATGTGAAATATTGAAATACAATCTGTTATAATAATATTATACAGTATATACTGTATAATATAATATAATGATAGCATAATCATGTAATCAATTTAATTAATACGCGCGATGGTGTACATTTTTAATTTTATTTAATGGTACTTTGATTACAATTGCAATGTTTTAAGGAGGTTCCTTATTTACATTTTACTCCATGCAGGTACATATTATACATCTTCCTAATGCATTAATTATAAGCAAGCCAATCCATGTATTTAAGTGCCACATTTATATCCAGTTTTATGTTATAGATCAAGCTTACTTATCAAAGGATACAATATTAAACTTTAAAAAAAGACATGCAATATCCTGTAGATTGTACGTAGTTCAAAATTCAAAATATAAAATAAATACTAGGAATATTAAAAAGAAAAAAAAATTCCGAAATGATCATAAAACGTGTGCTCTTATCTCTTAATGATGAATTAATGAATTTTAGTCCATGTATATTATGTATTCAATTCATTGAATCAATTTTCCTACAATATCTATCTTTTGCCAGAGAGGGGGGGGGGTCTAGGGGGGGGGGGAGTCTAGGGGGGGGGAAGTAAATTTTCGATATTTATTAATTTCTTACATTTAGTTCAAATCAATAAACTTGATCGTTCAACAGCAAATTTTATTCAGCAAATTTATTTTTATGTTGGCTGGGAGGTGAAGGGGGGGGGGAGAATTTGGGGGGGGGTAGAGAAAAGACCCAAATAAATTTTGCATGCCACACTATCAGAACGAGTCTAAAAAAAAAGTCATAATTTTTTCCACATATAAACGCAGTATATACAGTGCAAGGAGTCGGGACACGCCCACTTCTTGCGAGTTCAAATTTCCCAAAATTCCCGCAAATCAAAAACGAAACGTACAAGCGCTTTTGATTAAACTACACTGTACTACATGTTTCGTAAAAATTATTTTGTATCATCACAATATTGTTGATAATTATAATGCAATTTGAAACTCAAAATCACTTGGCAATATACGCTTTTAAATTTCAGGGATATTTTGGAAACTATTCATTAAAGGAAGCTAATTTTTTTTAAAACTATTTTTAGTTCAATTATCTCTATTCCAACATTTTTCAGGACATGCACGATCGTTAATTGCATTAGAAAAAAATATTTTTGATAAAAAGTACATTTTTCCGGGAAATGTCCCGTAATTTTGTCTCCTCAAAGGGAATCTTAGGGGACTTTTTTTTGGGAACTCGTGTACTATCCAGGCATGTGTGTACCAAATTTCAGCTTATTACTATTTTTGCCCACCAAAATACTTAACTTTACTGGACTATGTGCGTTGTTCGATTAAAATAGACAAATCGATTAGATTTTGAAGCAATCGACATGATTTAGTTCATGAAGCATGTGTAATTAAAAACAATTACACGTTTTAATAAGAGTTTTATTTTTCGTTAAAAGTAGCTCGCAAATTTCAATATTCTTATTTTGTATCTGAATTGTTGCGACACGGCATTTCAACTGCAGCGTTGTTTCTGATGGAAACCTACATATTCGGGCATGCAAGCGGAAATTTAAACATCCTGCAACCCACGAAAGGTGCATGTAAAGGAGCGTGAGGCCCAGGCAAGGTCAAGATGAATGAAAACAATAGGAGGGGGTCACCCACGCCTCGAGCTCGCGGTGATATTTTACTACAGAAATAATTTGTTTATTTGAATGATAAAGATATTACTACATTATTTACAATTGTTACTTCTTTATTTCGTCCTCGATCACTAAGTTTACATTACAGCGTCCAATTTGAATTTATTGACAGCGCCTAATGTTATTCTTATGAGGCGTTTTCACTAAATCCATATTAGATATAACTACATCATGCATGCAAACTTTATAGTGATTCTGTATACTACTTTCTGTATTTTTCTATTCATTTAAGTTTTCTGAAAATTATCATATTATAATATGTTTGAGAATTACTTTTAAAAAGATTTATATTTTGAAATTGTTGGAATAAAATATTTCAGTATGTGTGAAATAATAGAGTTAAACCAGGTGAAAAGTTTCCGTACGCATTCTCAAATTTAGTAGAAGATTTCTACAAACTGAGAACACTATTGCATGAAATTAAAGTTGCAAGAAGTATTTTTCTACCCCCTTTTTGGTTTTGCACCGTGTGATTTATTCATAAATGTTATAACTTGAGGAAAGTTTGTTTCTTCCACAATTAGATAGGAAAGTTTTACTGACGCCAGCTGGTGTGTGTCTCCAGGGAGCCGGATTCCTCCACAACCACACCCGCGACCCTCGCGTCACCGCCGGGTGCCTCCACCCCCCGCCGAGGAGGAAGACGAAGTGGGCGAGTTACCCCCGTCCCCCCCGAGACACTCGCCGCCTCCACCGGCCCCCGAGCCGCGATTGTCGCAGCTGTTCGACCGGCTGTCGCACCTGAGCGAGCTCACACACAACCTGCAGCACTCGCCCCCAGCCAGCCCGCGCCTGCTACCTCGCAGACCTCGTGCACAGCCGCCATCCCCGCCTCCAGGTACGGGATTATAAATTACATTAAGGTGCTTTTCCATGCATGGAGCGGCGGGGAGCGATTTTATCGCCAACATGGCTGCCATACGATATTGAAGCAAATGCGCCTTTCTCGCCCCGCTTGACATTGCTCCATGGAAAAGCACCTTTACTGCAGCTAGGAAATATTGCTGTGCTAGTGACATATCGTCGTGTTTTGTACATACCTAACATATTTAATATCTATGAAATACTGAATAAGTTGATAATCTTTTAATTAAAATGCACTGAAAGTTATTAAGTTTTGTAATAAATCATATACTAAAATGGTTAAATTTTCAATTAAGGGTCTTCCTTGTAATTTTTATATTAATAAGACAGTTCAGTATTGTATATTAAAAAAATATATATTTTTTTACGATTAAAAAAGTAACAAATGATAAAATAATAAAAAAATTATTCTTATCAACTAGAAATATCACAACTTGTTGTAACTGTATTTATATATACAACAAAATAAAATGAGACTTCTCATATACTCGCAAACAATTTTATAATAATTATTATCCGCTTTGTCAGAACATTTCGCCTTGAGGTTAGGCAACTTGTTCAGCTAGCATCCAAATAAAAAAGATACAGCAGGGGATATAAGGTGACGCGTTTAAGGGTAAGGTAACGCCACCAATGTTAAAAAAAGTCCCTCACACAAAAATTCTGAAAAAAATTTAAAATGTTCTCCTCTACACCCCCTATCAGTAGCTAAAATACCAGGGATACAAATTCGATCTAGTTTTTGAGTTATGAATTTTTAAAGTTGACTAATTTAACATGGGAGTTCCATTTCTCCATGTTAAAGTAGTCAACTTTAAAAATTCATAACTCAAAAACTAGATCGAATTTGTATACCTGATATTTTAGCTACTGATAGGGGGTGTAGAGGAGAACATTTTAAATTTTTTTCAGAATTTTTGTGTGAGGGATTTTTTTTTTAACATTGGTGGCGTTACCGTACCCTTAAGCCTTGAGGCCAAGTAAGGGTAAGGTAACGCCACCCATGTTAAAAAAAATCCCTCTCACAAAAATTCTGAAAAAAATTTAAAATGTTCTCCTCTACACCCCCTATCAGTAGCTAAAATATCAGGTATACAAATACGATCTAGTTTTTGAGTTATGAATTTTTAAAGTTGACCAATTTAACATGGGAGTTTCATTTCTCCATGTTAAAGTAGTCAACTTTAAAAATTTATAACTCAAAAACTAGATCGTATTTGTATACCTGATATTTTAGGTACTGATAGGGGGTATAGAGGAGAACATTTTAAATTTTTTTCAGAATTTTTGTGAGAGGGATTTTTTTTAACATTGGTGGCGTTACCTTACCCTTAATGATGAACAAATTATCTAACCTCCCGGTGAGATGTACACATTTTTGTTTGATCACGAGCAGATTTTTTAGACCGAAATTAGTGATTCTCCCAATTAATAAAGACATGTATTAACTCTCTATCTATGCAGGTTCGTACAGCGACGTAGCCGACGATGTGGTGCCGCCTCCAAGGCCCCCGTCCTCCGCTCAGCAGCGCCTGTTGGCCGACCTCGAGCTATTGGAGGCGGCAGGAGCGGCGGACGCGTCCTCCCCGGCTCTTCTACTGGCCTATTGGGCCGCCTCCGGACGTCTTCCCCCACCCCCGCCACCCCCGGGACCGACCGCAGCGGGGGTGGACTGGCAGCAGAGATGTGTGCAGCTGGAGCTCGAACTACATCAGTTCCGAATGCAAGCCGGTCGTGTCCGCGACCTTCTCAGAGACAAGGTCAGTGACCTTTTGTGACCTTGATTAGGTTAATTACAGCAGCGTGTGTTTAACGTAGATCAATGAAAATACTCATTCTATTTTGTTCGTATTATAGTAAATTGTTGTTCTATTAATAAAAACTAGATAATAAGAAAATTAGAGACCGTATTTTAAAATTATTAACAAAGAATATCATGAATGGAATCTAAAATTTAATGATAATAATAATCAGGAGATTAAATGCTTGATAAAAATGCATAAAACATCATTATTTTTATTAATATATTTTATTTTAATGACATACAGACTACGTTTATTTTCAGATATCTTAGATAATCATAATTATCGTATCATTAATGCAACACTTTTTCGTAATTCGTGAAAGAAGGAATCGAGTTATGTAAATGAAAAGAATAATAATCTTCACGACCAAGTGGTCTCATGGAGATGATGACGGGTTTGGAGGCTCCGTTGACAGCCCGTCACACAACAGAATGTTAGGAGGGATCGAAGGAAAAAGTTTAATCAAGTCTACATAGGGGTTGAGTTCATTTGGAATTCTTTGAGCTTTTAGATAGAGGAAAGAGAAGGATAAAATAGCATAGAAGAACAAATTTCATCGGCGAGATTTTTTCCACCCTTCTTTTTTTTTTTTTTTTTAACAAAGTTTTTATGCTGCTGTGTAGATTGAAGTTAATTTAATTCATAGCTGAACGTTGCCTATTCTGGAAAGTGCAGTAGTAGCATAGCGAGATACTCGTGCCTGATTGAATATGTGCCGCGTGCGTCGTCGTGATAGAGCAAGCACGCTAGGAGCTTGCCACAGAGCGTGCTACACTCTTTCGTTCCTTCGATATCCCCCCACGAGATAAGAGAGTCTCGGAATTAGCTTCAAGTAAAGAACCTTATTTCTAAGGCACACTTGCACGCGCCCGCAAGCTAGAAATGTTTATTTTTAAAACGATACCGCTATATACTCCTCTCTTAACTCTCATCTCCATATCTATATATGCCGGGGAGACAGTATATAGTGAAATGTATTTCTATATATGCGGGTTGGAAGAAGTGGAGGAATTTCAATACCTCCCTACTCTCATGATCATTTCCTAGGCTTCGTATCGATTTAAGTGTTAAACTGAGTTAACTTGTTTTTATCACTGTGCACGTACGCTTCCTTGAGGCGGTGCCCCGTGCGTATACTACACTGCTGAGAGCTGGGAATCTTCGATAATATTTATGGCCCTTATAAAGTGATATTTTGCTTGGGAAGAAGAAAAAAATCAGAACTTTATAGCGGTCTAATATTTATTTTCTTACATAAAAATCGAAGCATGGCTCAATATTTTTGTTTAATACTGCCATTTTCTATTGCAGACACTTTAAAATGATAAATAGTCTAAAAGTATTAATTTTTTTTTAATAAAACATATGAATTAGCAAGAAATGTAATTTAATGCTATGTAAATGAAGATTTTATTTTTAAGTAAATTAAATTTCCTTTTTTTTTTCTCTCTCTCTTTTGTTTTTGCTTTCTTTCTTCTTCTTCTTCTTCTTTTTTTTTTTTTTTTTGTCATTTGCAGAATTCTAAATAACATTATTTTCACTTTCCTTTTCATGTTCTATTAAAAAAAAAAAAATCAACATTTTTTTAACAATTACATCATTTGTCATTTAAAGAGTAATGTCAGTCCTATAGAAATTGTCATAATGTTTTCCCAGAGCATCAATCATGCACCCCTCATCATGTTTTTTTGTTGTTATCTCCCCTACATCATCTTGGTCCATCAGCAGCATCCCATTGTTGTTACTGCAGCATGGAGGTTATATTTCTCCATGTGATTAGCACCCCCACCAATCACAGCTCTCCACCAACTCAACAATAGAAGTTACTGCTGCTCGGTATATATGAGTGATTTTTAATTACGCTTGCTTGGCGCCTCAGGGCGGTGCCTTATTTTACCACGATATGGCAACACTGTACTATATAGTCCAGCTATAATACTCCTCCCTCGGGAGTGAACTTGATGCAGTCAGTGGTGACGTCAGCGGTGCACTGCCAATTAGGAACACCCGTCGACGTCCAAGCCAATAAGTACATTGTCTTTACTGACCCCCCTCCCCCAACCATTTCACATGGCAACTCTATAGTCTTTCAAGCCTTAGTTTACTTCCGGAAGTGAGAATTTTTACTATTTACGTATCCATGTTTACGGGATAAAAGGATTGACAGGAAACAAAAGCAGTAAGAAAATCGCATTTTCCAGAGAGTTAGTTGTTACAAGATTTGAAAGACTGTACTGCTCCCTGGGAAGTGAACTTGATGCAGTCTAGCTGTACTAATGACGACATCGGTGCACTGCCAATTAGGAACACCCGTGGTCCAACCAAGCCAATAAGTACATTGTCTTAACCGACCCCATTCACACTGGATGTCGCTAGGATACGGGTCACTGCTTGGCAAAGCTAAACTCAACTCGCTCAATAATGTTCATCAGGAGAGATCGTAAAATGCACTCTTGCATTGCAAATTACTTTTATACATACATTATCCCTTATGGCATTTCATTAAATAGTTTAATTAATGAAGTTTTATTACTCTTTACAATCTTTACATTGTGCAAATGTAAAAAAGTGTCATTAATTTGCACAAATGAACCAGGAGGATTTCAAATCGATAGAAAGTAAGAGTCTCTCTTGGCCCTTCTATTAATGTCCATGTGTGCTACCAGAGCATAACAATAATTTTATTTTCATTGGGAATTGAACTTTTGCGATTTAGTAGTTATATAAGAACTTTTATAAATAAAATTCTTGAGTTATTTAATATAATAGTTAATTAATATAACTTGTGTTACGAATAAATATTATAATATTTTAATAATAAATATTATCAGGCGAAGTCGAGATAATAAGTTGTTGCATGTACTTATTGTAAATTAAACAATTAATAACGGATTTAAATGTGGTAAAAAAATCAAAGAAAAAATTTAATTTTAAAGTCACTTTATATAAAAATCACAGGCGTGCATAAAATTATACAGAAGGTTAAAAATCTCATTTGTTGTATTGCTTACATTATACAGTATTAATATCATCTCAAATTAAGATAAAAAGTACCCCTTATCAGGAGACTGCCAATATCACGATACCTACAACAAACCGGTAAAAACTAGACCTGGAGAGATCACGGGAGGAGGGCTGCCAACATGATAACATGTGTCACCAATAACGCCAGGAAAGCTAGGCGGTCGAACATGTCTGCAAATGCTCGGTATGGCGGCACCTTCATGCTGTTCTGGACCCTTGGGGGCAGCATGCCCTCGCCGTCGTGCTGCAGCAGCGCCTCCTCGGTGACTCCGCCGAGCAGCAGCCCCGAGCCGCGCCACGCCCGCACCCGTGCCACGCTGCTAACCACCCACTGAGGGGCGTCGTCACCACTCTCCCCCGCCGCGTTCACCAACACGCCGAGCACCAGGGCAGCAAAGGTCATGACGAGGGCGTCCCGGTAGAACAGAACTGTCAACAAAGTAAACGTAGATTTACATGAGCTGGGATTTTTACTGAATCTAAAATATCTTATGTTGTGAATTCAACAATTTAAGTTACGACAGCGATGACGCGCATTTTAATCATGCACCAAATATAGCTGACAGTAGATTTCGCTGCAATGGACAACCTGCAATATTTTTTTAATGCAAAATTTAAAGAAAGTACCTCGAGTTGTGTGTTGTCAATTTTTTTCAGATTTTTTTTTTTGTTTTTTTTTTTTTTACTCTTTAATACTTAAGTGCTGAAATACTGTGACGTCATAGTCAGCATGCAAATTTTAATGTTTAACACGCAAGCGTATTAGGGAAAGACGTTGCATTACTGTGATGTCACATGGTCATTTTTGTTAAAATAATTTGAAAAATATATATATATATAAATAGAAAGCATATAACTTAAGGGTCTCTATACAAATTTAATAATATGCAATAACAAAATTTACGCTTTATTCACACGCGTCACATGCTAAAAATCGCCCATGTAAATACACCTTTACTCCCACATGATAATTCTCGAAACAAAAGGTTATAAAAAATCACGTTTATTACAAAACAAAATTTTTTGAATTGATGAAAACATAAAATTTGTAACACGTTTATCATAAATTATAATATCAATAAAGTGTAGTTAAATTTTGTTATTATATATAGCTTAAAAAACACTTCGGAAGTGCTGCAGATTTACGTGATGGGAAATTAAAGTTAAAAATATTCAAATAAAAATTAAAGTATTTTACGTTACATCTTACGAAACATTATAATGTTTATATTTATAAGCATTGTAGATACTGTCCCTCCCTGTCCTAATGTCAGATATCTCTGTTAATGTAACCCAACAAGTAAAGACTGGGTTGAGATGAGACCAGGGGGGTGTAACTGACCGATGGTGGGGCAGGTGTCACCGTTGGCGGGCACCACGAAGCCCACGTACTGCAGCAGAAGCACGTCCGCGACTGCAGACACGCAGCACAAAACCACGCGAGTCATGTGACCCCGACCACGGCGCACCAGAAAGCTGGACAGCGTGAGTGCAGACACCACTGTGGACACATGGACGGACTTTAATGTCATGTTGGATATGCTAGTTTTAGTTTCATAAATTAAAATAAATATAATTTTATGATGATTGCTATAATGTCGACAATTTTTTAAGTTAATTTTTTATCTTGTTTATAATATCGTTTCCTACAACAAACAGTTGCATCACAATCATGATACATGGTGGTCCCAATACACAAATACATTTCATCCTCTAAAAAAATATACCTAACATGGTGTTTAATTGCTTAAAGAACACTCGTGAATCGGAGAGATAATTGATCATGGCATCCTCCATCTTTAACTGAAGTTTCCGTGGTTTCCTCAGTCATAACTAGACAAATGCAGAGTTGGATTATTACTATTTCCGGTTTTGGAAAGAAGTTATAAAATTCTAAGCAATATGCTAGGTCGGGTCTATGAAGAGCTGGGAAGTTAAATTCAGTCACTTGTGGCCAGTACCTTACAGCAGGGTTCAGTTGAAGCAAAAACAAATATTGCCTAAAAACGTACCATGGCATGTGCCCTAGTAAATTTAAATTCACGTAAAAAGTAATTATGGTAAAAAAATTAAAAAAAAAATAAGAAAATCCAAGGAAGAATACTACAATAAAAAAAAACTCCTTTTTAACTTACTTTTCAATCAGATGTATACATATAATAAGACTCTTGGAATTTAATAATAATATTTTATCATGTTTATGATTATGCATTTTTTCCATATATCTTCACAAGGATATATGGATCCAATTCTGCAGTATATATTACTGTAGAACCGTTTTTATAACTCCGGCATGTTGGCCTGATTGTGCCTGGGAGAAAGAGGATGCACACTATACAGTCTAATTAGATTTAAGAACATATCTGGAAGTACGAGGTTTCTGCATGAACACCGAGGATGCATTTTTTTATTATTCAATTTATTAACTTAAGTTCGAAGGTTGTCATACTCTGCATTAATAATACGCAAATTCTACTGTACAATCAAATTAATTTGACGTTCCCGCCGGAAATAAGAAATACTATTATTGTTTGAAATTTCGCAATTATAGGTTTGTAATATTATTACAAAATTTCAAATAAATTTAACAGCATTCGTATACTGTACAGAGACCATTATAGTTAGGGAATCAACAACCAAATTTCACGAAAATCGCGCTATTGGTGATACCGGGCTGAAATTTTCAGTACTTGCTAATAACATCATTTGCATCAACTTTTTTGGCGGATCCCAAAAAAAAGTGTCATACCGTGACCTTGAGTGACCTTTGAACTTTGACCTCCGATTGATTTACGTTTGATTTTTTTTCAAGGAATCTAAGGCAGATACGAAAAAAATTGTCATTAGCAAATATGTTTGTACTAACACGGAAAGTAATTAGCAATTTTTGGAAAAGACCTAAGTCCATAAAAAACAAAATGGCGGCCGATGAAACTTTTATTGACCTCATTTTTGGCAGCTTTCTTGCTTATTTTAACCAAACTAGCAAACTTTTTAGCTTTAAATAGCAACTATCAATTGTCTACTATCATTACGATTAAAGAAAATCATAATGCTTGTTGATAAGAGAATAATAACTCGAGATATTGTAATTTCTACCGTAAAACGAGCTTATTCCCTATGCTATTATAATACGTTTTTTAACTAAAATCCATACTTTTTGTGACAAAAGCATTAAACATACAGAAATGATTAATTGCATCATAAGAACCTTAAAAAATACTGTACCCTAAAATTTTGAACCACCCTTTGACCCCTGGTGACCTTTCAAAATGGCGGATGTGGAGAACAGGAAAGTATTATTTTCTGGCAAACCAAAGGTCGCAGAAAAGATGCTTAGATGGTTGCAATTATTTAAAAAGGGTCCCTAATTGTTTTCAAAGTTCAATATTGCCAAATATAGCACCCCTAGAGACCTAAATTTTATTTGACTTTTTTTCAGTTAAAATCGTATAAAATCCATGCTTTCTGAAAGTGGAGCTTCTAATTTTCAAGTATGATTAATTAATTGGGGTCACGAGAACCAAAAAAATAAGAACCCCCCTCCCCTCACCCCCCCCCCCCCAAAATTGAAACATTTTACGCCTCCTGCCCAGGGTTCTTTAATCCATGATTGACTCGGGGAATTATATTATATTTTTTTAGGCCATAGTCAGTGCATTGAAGTAATTGCAGTTAGTAACCATTTGTCTATAGTATACGTATTTCTACTAAATAAAAATTAAAACTAAGAGTAATTTTAAGAAAGAGTTCCCTAATTAAAACAAACAAACATGGGTTTCCAAGTCTTCCTAAAATCTGAGTAATCTTTTTCTCGAGAAACAAATAATAAATATTTAACAAATATAACAAATGTTTTATAAAATACATATGCTAAAAATACTGTATTTATATAAATAATGTTCACTTAATTTTTTGATAATGCTTTTAACCATTCGTTCACAGTACAATATATAAATATGTACAATTTGTATAAAATAAGTATGTATACGATCAAGTACATCCAGCGGGGTTCTAAAATGGAAAAGGTACGTGTTCGTGCATACGCACAATGCTCCAAATCTGCAACGTTAATTTATGAGCGACTTTCGGGGGGTGCAACGGAGGCATACATTACCCCCTTTATATACACGTTTAAATCAACCCAGCAAGGGCAATATCACAATATCAGCCGTGAATCCAGAAAAAAAAATAATCGGAAGGGGTAGAGGGGTGGGGGGGACGTGCTGCCTCCATAAGGCCAATGTTAAAAGAAAAAAATGGAGTGTGGCAAATGCCTATATTGCAATTGCCCTTGTTAAATAAAACATATCAGCCCCCCCCCCTCCCTCCCTGGATCCGCGCCTGGGCAATATTGAAGGTACCAACATCAAAAGTTAGTCCTGAGTCCTACGTATTTATGATAGCCACAACAACAAGAGGAAAAAAAAAAAAAAACGATTTCCCAATTACTATATTTTATTATTTTCCACATTTCCAGCACTCACTTTCAATCTGCTTAGAGAAGTGTGTATTTTTTTTTTTTTTTTTTCAAATTTCCATTAAAAAATAAGAGAAGGTGAATTAAAAGAATTAAATTTTTGCTGAATCTGCGTCAAAAAATAGTACTAAAAATTTACTGCCGGGCTTCATTTGTGTCGTTTTGTCGGTTATGATAATTTTAAACATTTTGATTTTCATCCCTAACTCCGGGATGATAGTGGAACCCTAATATGTTGATTTGCATATTTCAGTTCCTCACTCATTAAGAAAGGTTTTTCAAAACTCATTTTCAAAATGTTAGGTTTTTAGCTACATTGAACTTCATTTTGGAGCTGGTTCCTTCAATATTGTCCTTGCCGGGAGTTAATTATGAGACAACTTTCATTTTGGTAATAACCCAATAAGTGGGATATATGTCCCTCTAGGTATTTCCCCCCGTACCAGTAAAGAATTACAATATATTCAAGTATAAAAATTAATTGTAATGCATTTATAATTTGACTAAGACAGTAAGATTTATATAGTTTTATTATTGTCATTGATTATATATTCGTATGTATACAGTGTAACCTTTAATTGATAACATATGATTAGCAAGAACGGTGATCCAGCGGAGTTTTTTATTATAATGGAAAAGGACAGATGTGCTTCATGTTCTGTAAAGTCAATTTAGGGGGGCGATGTACATAGGGAGAGGGGGGGTGGAGGCTTAATTATATGTTGGTATCTTAAAGAGTAAAGAGGGTTGATTCATAAATGCTTGTTTATCGAGAAATAGGTTACTCAGATTTTAGGAAGACTTGGAAACCCATGTTTGTTTGTTTTAATTAGGGAACTCTTTCTTAAAATTACTCTTAGTTTTAATTTTTATTTAGTAGAAATACGTATACTATAGACAAATGGTTACTAACTGCAATTACTTCAATGCACTGACTATGGCCTAAAAAAATATAATATAATTCCCCGAGTCAATCATGGATTAAAGAACCCTGGGCAGGAGGCGTAAAATGTTTCAATTTTTGGGGGGGGGGGTGAGGGGAGGGGGGTTCTTATTTTTTTGGTTCTCGTGACCCCAATTAATTAATCATACTTGAAAATTAGAAGCTCCACTTTCAGAAAGCATGGATTTTATACGATTTTAACTGAAAAAAAGTCAAATAAAATTTAGGTCTCTAGGGGTGCTATATTTGGCAATATTGAACTTTGAAAACAATTAGGGACCCTTTTTAAATAATTGCAACCATCTAAGCATCTTTTCTGCGACCTTTGGTTTGCCAGAAAATAATACTTTCCTGTTCTCCACATCCGCCATTTTGAAAGGTCACCAGGGGTCAAAGGGTGGTTCAAAATTTTAGGGTACAGTATTTTTTAAGGTTCTTATGATGCAATTAATCATTTCTGTATGTTTAATGCTTTTGTCACAAAAAGTATGGATTTTAGTTAAAAAACGTATTATAATAGCATAGGGAATAAGCTCGTTTTACGGTAGAAATTACAATATCTCGAGTTATTATTCTCTTATCAACAAGCATTATGATTTTCTTTAATCGTAATGATAGTAGACAATTGATAGTTGCTATTTAAAGCTAAAAAGTTTGCTAGTTTGGTTAAAATAAGCAAGAAAGCTGCCAAAAATGAGGTCAATAAAAGTTTCATCGGCCGCCATTTTGTTTTTTATGGACTTAGGTCTTTTCCAAAAATTGCTAATTACTTTCCGTGTTAGTACAAACATATTTGCTAATGACAATTTTTTTCGTATCTGCCTTAGATTCCTTGAAAAAAAATCAAACGTAAATCAATCGGAGGTCAAAGTTCAAAGGTCACTCAAGGTCACGGTATGACACTTTTTTTTGGGATCCGCCAAAAAAGTTGATGCAAATGATGTTATTAGCAAGTACTGAAAATTTCAGCCCGGTATCACCAATAGCGCGATTTTTGCCATTAATTCCCTAACTATTAATAGAGAAGCTCTGCAAATATTGGTCAAATTTCTGGCCTTAAGACACGAAGGTCTAATATTCATATTCCGGTATGATTCTTATGTTGGGAAAAGTATAGCGAGTGCACATGTTACTCGTGACAGGCGCAGCAACAGCTGGCAGATACCTTAAACATAAGGGAGGAATAAAACGGAAAATAGGTCAACATTGTAATGCAGCAGTGTTATATGATGTAGATGAAAACAAACTTTCATCATCTCAATTTTAATAAAATATGTCAGTTTGTATCGTAAGTGCATTAACGTTAATGGAGACTGAAATATCTTGAAAGTGTATTATCTACTGCAGTGTGAATGTATATAAATTATTACAAACTTCTGCGGTACTGAACGTGGTAGTTTATTGCATTCACGTGCTGCTGATACATTATACCATATTATTTTCCACTACGTCGCTTTCCTGTACATTTTACATATCTGCTTGAGTTCACACCGAGTTACGTATCAGCTCCAAAATTACCGTGTACTGCATGTGTACTGATAATATTAGAAAAGGGCATGTAAAGTTGAATCGATAAATTAGAAATGCAAATAAATATTTATTTTTTTAAGCACGTGCATGCAATTCAAGTCGAGTATTGTATAAAATAACGAAGAATTTTTTTTTTTTAAATATATTCTTTGATCATTTAATTTTGACATTGTTTAGGTTGCAAAATGATTTGCATATAATATATTTTAGAATTTGTAAATATTTTCTATAAACTCGTATATTATGTGCATTACAGATGATAATATAAATGCATATATAATAATAAATAATGAAAATAATATTTGAAACTATTAATAGTTTTTTTTCTTTAATTAATGAACCCACATATATTTAAAATGTCATTTTTGCAATGCAAACTTATAGTGAGCTCCGATATACGCCCCTAAAACTTGAAACTGCACCGCCCCTCTGTATGTATTATTTAATTACACATAACAAGTTTTATGGCTCTATACGGTGTAGAGTACTGGCTATATACTGTACATAGTCAAACTTTCCAAATTTTTCATCATTTTATGTCAATTATAATTATTTTTAATACTTTTATACATACATTGTCACTCATTGGATTTCATTAAATAATTTTATGAATTACTTTTAATAAATTGGAGAGGCAAAAAAGAAAAATCGCGGAGTGAGGAGACTTGAGTCCTTCATGCGGTGCAGAGAAAAGAAACCCTACGCCTATGGAGGGCCTTGGAGATAACGTTTGCGAGCGGGAAGAGATGTATCCTTCCCTGAGCTTTTCTCAACAGTGCTCGATATATTTGGGCAAATTCCGAAACATGGAAAAGACGAGTAGACAACCTGCATGACAACTTTTTATTGCAAAAATGAATAGCGGCGACCAAATTATGTTACTATTCATGATTTTTTTCAGATTTTTTTGAGTCTCCGAACTAGTTTTAAAAATTATTTAAAGTTCAATAAGTCCTGTTTAATCCCCCTGGATCACTGATAAAAAATGGATAGGGCCTAAACGCCTATTGACGTCTCTAGGAGGTGCGAAGCCGCAGTTTCAATAATTTAGCAAAAATAGTTAATGAACTCAAAACTTTGTGAAAAAAATCAGAGTATTTGTAATTTGGCATCCTCTATTCATTTCTGTAATAAAAATATATCGTGCAGGTTGTCCATTACCCTTATGGCGTTACGAAAAACATCTCCAAGATGAGGGGGAACGCGGTGTAGGCGGGTGGGACAGTTTGTCCGAAGTAATATGCAACAATAAGCTTTCTGCTTTTAGCAATTACGAGTTTCTGCCCTACTGATTTACGCTCTTGATTTTACTTGCAGTATAATAGATCTTAGTTTACCTCTAAGACAGTTCAGTCTAGACTAAATGGCGCCAGATATCAGCCAATGAAAAGGCTAGAATGACTGCTGGCCACCTTTTCATTGGCTGATATAGCTGGCGCCGTCTAGTCTACTGAACTGTCTAGAGGTAAACTAAGATCTGTTATACTCTATAGGCAAGTATCTCGCTGTTCTGTAAGCCAACTTTTCTTTTTTAATCTAGAAATAATTACAACCAGAGTAAAAATACGTATAAAGAATTGAATAAATCCCTAAATCTCCCCCCCCCTCCCCTCACCTCTTCCGTTCGTTCCTTCATTCTCCTCCCCCCCCCCCCACCCCCTGTCACTGGAATACTGGTTTTCTTACCCAACGCCGGCACTGCGAGGCTTGCCATGTGCATGGCTGCGTGCCTCTTGAGCATGAAAGCGTACTCTAAGCTTTTGTCCTGTTTGCCATATGATCGAAAAGTCACGTTTTCGAGGTGCCAATTTTGGTTTTGCACAAACCATTCGTGGTCAAAAAATACTGTGTCAGGTTCGGTATTGATCTTGTGGCCGAAACTCCAAGACCCCACGTACATGGAGCAGTTCTGTGTATCGTGAGGCCAGTCCTGGAGATGCATGCGGCAATAGAGCGGTGTTTTGATCTCCGGAGAGCACCTCACCGTGCCTGTTTTGTGTAGCACACACGTCGTCTGTTGAAAAGATACCACGTTCGTATGGTCCGTGTTGTATATCGTGATATCCGGCACCCATATCATGTCGCTTGGCACCACAATACTGCTTAAGTCACCATTGGCTGATGAATCCCATTTTAAGTATTCGTCCTTCCAAATTATGTACAACCAAAAATGTAACGATACTTGGTTATCGGAATCATGCACGTCAATATATTTTAGATTCAAATTCACTGTCACATTAATATATTCATCTGGATCAGACCTGGGACGAACATAGCGGTCGTAGTTACAGAAAAGATCGTTCCTCAGTCGCTTGATCGGCGTGACGTCACTTCCGATAGGACACAGGCTAATAGCAAGGATGGGGCTAAGGACGAGACTCCAGCTGATGGTGCGCACCACGACCGACATGGCGAACAGACCAACGGACACTGAACTCGCAATGCAAACCTATACGAGTTTCGATATACGCCCCTGAAACTTGAAACTGCACCGCCCCTTTCTATGTATTCTTTAATCCTGTAGTGAGTTTTATGGCTGTGTACCATGCACACTTTCTTTACATAAATAGATATATCTCCGATGGCCTATGTTATTATACGTATAATACAATGTTAACATTTTTGTGTTAATGAGATTATACTATATATCTTCCACCGACTTTCCAACTTTTGCAATCATCATATCGGTTTTCTGTAGAATCACTAGCATGTTATATCAGAAATAAATATAAATAAATAAATATTTTTATTTTATTTTAATACATACATAACCCCTCATTGCATTTCATTAAATCTTTTCATGAATGAAGCCCTATCTAAAAGTTTTCTGAAATGATAAGGAAAATCCGCAGACCGATCATGAGATGCGAGCTGATTTTTTTTCTCAACAATATTGGTACTGTATATATATGGGCGAATTTCGAAACATGGAAAATACAAATTAATCAAGTTATGATGCTACAAATAACGTCTTGCGATCAGGGGGAACGTGGTGGAGGTCAGTAGGACGCGTCACATTCGTCTCTCTCTTGAATATCATCAGCTATATGATCTTACGTACTGTCACTCTATTCTCCTCCCCCTAAACGGCAAGAGAACAGCAATGCATTGCAAGGCGCGAAAGCTTGACTTCATTTATGCTCCCTTTGATAGCAATGAGCCTTGCGCGCGTGAATTTTTTTGGCATTATTTAATGGTCTTACTTTAAAGTGAATCAAAATAGTTCAAAGAGTCAAAATTTATTCTTCTCAAACTTTTTTAACCGCTAAATACTCCATTTTCGGCATTTTCCGCTTGAAAATTTTTTCGAAGCGAGTTACAGATTATTGAAATTCAAAGTTTTCTTTAAGAAAACATCGGTGCGCTTTCAAAAAACGTTCCTTGAACAGCTCTAATTATACTCCCTCCTCGGTGGAAAAAATTTGTAGTTCGAAATATTGTGCATCATTTGGCTGTCTGCTACTTGCAATTAATATAAGCTTTCTTCCTGCCTTACCAATTTAACTCATTTGATTTTAAAACACATACAATGATTATATATTATTTGTAAGTCGTTTTTAAAATTAGAGTGATTAAAAGCATCAGTAAAAAACACATATTAACGCATACACAAAATGAATTAATCCCTAATTCTGCCTTCTCTCTCCCCCCCCCCTCCCCGCCTCATTCCTGGATCCACGGACCTCCCTCCCTCTGCGCCTGTAACTACTACTGTACTGATTTTCTTACCGAAACCCGGCACCACGAGGCTCGCCATGTGCATGGCTGCGTGCCTCTTTAGAACGAAGGCGTACTCCAGGCTGTTGTCCTGTTTGTCATATGACTGAACAGTAACGTTTTCAAGGTGCCAATTTTGGTTTTGCACATAAAATTCGTGGTTAAAATGTACTGTGGAAGGTATGGCATTGATCCTGTGGCCAAAACTCCAGGACCCCATGTACATGGAGCAGTTCTGTGTATCGTGAGGCCAGTCCTGAAGCTGCATGCGGCAATAGAGTGGCGTTTTTATCTCAGGTGAGCATTCCACCTTGCCTGTGCTTTCGAGTAGACACGTTGTCTGTTGATACAACGCCACGTTTGTATGATCCGTGTTGTACACCGTGATATCCGGCACCCATATCATGTCAGTTGGTACCATGATTGTTTTCAAGTCACTATTAGCTGATGGATCCCATTTTAAGTTTTCGTCAGTCCAACTAAAGAGCACCCACATATGGACCGATACTTGGTTATCGGAATCATGAACGTCAATATGTTTAGGATAAAGATTAACTGTCACATTAATATATTCATCTGGATCAGACCTGGGACGAACGTAACGGTCGTAGTTACAGAAAAGGTCGTTCCTCAGGCGCTTGATCGGCGTGATGTCACTTCCGATAGGACACAGTTCACTTGCAAAGACGGTGCTCAGGATGAGACTCCAGCTGATGGTGAGCAGCACGCCCGACATGGTGAACAGATCGGCGGACACTGATCTCGCAATAATAGACTATATATGCTATGATTTACGCCCCTGGAACTTGAAACCATACCGTCCCTCTGTATGTATAATATTTAATCGTATATATTGAGTTTTATGACTGTGCCGTGGATATAGTACTGGCTATAATATACGTACATCGTCAAACTTTCCAACCTTTATATATGCAATCATCATGTCATATCACAGATACTAAAAGTCTTATCGTAAATTTTTTTACTTCGATACATACATTGTTTATCATAGTTTTTCATTTAATTTTTTATGAATGAAGTGTTGACTAAAGTTTTCCCTAGGAGTGCAAGCCCTTCAAGCGAGGAGAAAACCCTCAGCTGCCTCCTTTAAGACGACTTTTGCCCGCAAAAAAAATATGTAGTTTTACCTGAGTTTTTCACCATAACTTCTAGTACTCTGGGCAAATGTACCTCGAATGGAAAGGCTAACATTGCGGTGCTAAGAAAAAAGTCTTGAGACGTAGATGATGCGGTGGAATTGGATAGGACACGTCACACTTGTCCGGAATAACGTGCAACAAAAACTTATTTGCAATTATGAGCTTTCTTTTATACCGAATTAAGGTGCATTTCCATGGAGCGATGTCAAGCGAGGCTTGGCGCGGCGAGAAAGGCGCACTTGTTTCAATATCATATTGCGGCCATGTTGGCATAGAAAAATCGCTTTACCGCAGCGATTAAATCGCGCCGCGATTTTTCCACGCCAACATGGCCGCCATATGACATTGAAGCAAGTTAAGTGCTCTTTTCTCGCTGCCCCAAGCCCCGATCTACATTCGCTCCATGGAAATGCACCTTTATGCTTTTTTTGTGCTCGAATGATGTTATAGCAGCCCAATATATAGCTAGGTACATATTATATATAATGGAAAATATATTATATATAACTTAAAGCTCATTGTTGCTCAAATCATGATAGATAGACAAGTATCTCACTCTTCCGGATGAGTGATGAGTAAGCTTATTTCTTGGAAAACTAGAATAGACAATAATGGTTGCATTTTTTTATTTCATAATTAAAAAATATACATAAAATTATGCTTCTCTGAATTTTTTTCAGGTTTTTTGGAGTGCGGGAACTAATTTTTAAAAAATATTTAAAATATCTGAATTAGGGTGGTACATCACTGGTACATCTGATGGGACAACCGTGACGTCATCAATAGCCAATCACAGCAACCGTGATGTCATCAATAGCCAATCACAGCACGACAAATGACGTCACGGTTGTCCCATCAGGTGTACCACCCTAATTCAGAGATTTTAAATATTTTTTTAAAATTAGTTCCCGCACTCCAAAAAATGTGAAAAAATTCAGAAAAGCATAATTTTAGGTATATTTTCTAATTATGAAATAAAAAAATGCAACTATTATTGTCTATTGATAACACTAATAACAGCATGAGAAAAAGAACGTATGAAAACAAATTGAGTACATTTTTAAATACCCTGCCCTTCTCCCTACCTCTCAATGCCATATTGGTGATTTTCTTACCGAAGGCCGGCCCTACGAGGCTCGCCATGTGCATGGCTGCGTGCCTCTTGAGCACGAAAGCGTACTCCAGGCGTGTGTCCTCATTGCCATATGACCGAAAAGTCACGTTTTCGAGGTGCCAATTTTGGTTATTCACAAGGTATTCGAGGTCTATAAATGAGGTGGGAGGTATGGCATTAAACTTGTGGCCAAAACTCCAAGACCCCACGTACATGGAGCAGTTCTGTGTATCG
The DNA here is from genome assembly GCA_949825025.1 of Siphlonurus alternatus. Lineage (NCBI taxonomy): Eukaryota > Metazoa > Arthropoda > Insecta > Ephemeroptera > Siphlonuridae > Siphlonurus > Siphlonurus alternatus. The sequence goes on from OX463779.1 coordinate 40,758,976, forward strand.
TGAGGCCAGTCCTGGAGCTGCATGGTGCAATAAAGCGGAGTTTTGATCTCCGGAGTGCACGCTACCGTGCCTGTGCTGTAGAGAACACACGTCGTGTGTTGATACAATGCCACGTTCGTATGATCCGTGTTGTACACCATGATATCCGGCACCCATATCGTGTCGGTTGGTATGACAATACTTTTCAAGTCACTATTAGCTGATGGATCCCATTTTAAGTACTCGTCTTTCCAACTAAGGTACATCCACAAATGAATGGCTACTTGGTTATCGAAGTCATGCACGTCGATATATTTAGGATGCAATTTCACTGTCACACTAGGGGTGGGGTGTAAACTCGCGCTTACGCTCGTTTGCTTTAAAGTCTTTTAAATAATTTTGTCAATCATACGTTGCCATCTATATAAGTATTCAGTACGTGATATCATAACGGTGTTTTAATGCAAAATGGACAACCTACATGAAAATTTTTTATTGCAGAAATGAATTGAAGGTACCAAATTATGCTATGTATAACCTGAGAATTTGTCTGTCAAGGTCAAGAGGCGTGGCTACACCTGCAAATCTGACAACACTGTTGCAATAGTAATGCGAATAAAAGATTAGGAGGGGGTGGTAACTACAGTCCTTGAGAGCGTTGCCAAGTTTCTTAGGACATATCAGAAACGATCATCGCCACGGTTCGAAATATATGAAAACAATTCAGAAAAATAGTCCCAAAAATTAGCTTTTAATCCATGTAAAATTTAAAAAAAATTCTCGAGCCGTTTTTGTGTAATGTTGATTGAAAAATTTAACATTGAAAGGATACAAAATACACATTTGAATAAATTAATTATAATTAAACCAACGGTTAAAAAAATCTGAAAAAAATCAGTAGTATTTGGACAATTGCTGTAAGTCTACCAAATTAATTTCAAGAACATCTGTCGATACGACTTTTTTCATCCGAATATCTCAGGTTAAGCCTTAAAACACCGTTATGATATCACGTACTGAATACTTATATAGATGGCAACGTATGATTGACAAAATTATTTAAAAGACTTTAAAGCAAACGAGCGTAAGCGCGAGTTTACACCCCACCCCTAGTATTATTATTAATATTCATTTTATTTTAATTAATAATTTTTTTAAGGAGTTTGGGCAGATTCGAGTTAATTATTTTCTTAGCGTCCGGTTGTGATCGAGCGAGCAAGGCAATGGGCTTACTCCGGACACTGCCCATCTTCAACACAAAGAGGTGGCCAGTTGTGATTAAACCTCGTAATGCTATGATGTACCGAACGCGAAATGCCCCTGAAAGTAGGCCACCCCAACCTACATGCCCCTGAAAGTATGCAACCCGCATTAATTACACCTTAATTTGATAACCCCCCTAGACCTAATTGGGAGATGATCCGAGCATTATTTACGAAAATATTCGTTTTTATATAAAGTTATTATAAGGTACCCCTAAAGGTAGGCAACCTTCACTTACATGCCCCTGAAAGTATGCAACCACAACCTACATGCCCCTGAAAGTATGCAACCCGCATTACTTTCACCTTAATTTTATAACCCCCCCTAGACCTAATTGGGAGTACATCCGAGCATTATTTACGAAAATAATCAATTTTATATAAAGTTATAATAATTAAGTCACACCTGAAAATATGGTTTGCTTGGAACGTGCTACCATGGCATCTCCATCTATGGGAAGAAGATCGAACTTCTGAATGTCTACAATATCTGTGATCACGTGATTCCATTTGCGGGCGGCCACCATCTTGAAACGATCTTACGCACATATGCGCGCACTTGCGCGGATATTCGCATGCGCATTTTCGCGGACCAATCTTCGCGCGAATTCCACATCACTGCACCGAGCAGTCAGATCCCCTTTCGCAACGTTGCCTCTAAACAGAAGCAGCCAATGGGATGGCAGCGGTCACACAAAGAAAGTTAATGATTTCTGTGGTCACGTGATTCCATTTGCGGGCAGCCACCGTCCAAAACGTCTCGTAACTTTTTGCCTTGCATCTTAACGTATCCAAAAACCCAGATGAGAAGACGCGAAAACACGAACTCGGAGATTGATCAGCTTTCCCGCGGAGGCACACCACCCGGGGTAAATCCGCCCCCGTCCCCCGCCCCCAAACGCGGACCTTAGTGCACGTCACCCTCCCCCGGCGGCCCCCGCCGACGACCCCCCCAGAAGGTCTCGTCGAGTTCCGAAGGGGGGAAGGGGTCTGTCAAGCCGATCTGGCGTCCGCCATATGAAAAGCATTGGAAATTTGGGGTTTTCAAAGTGCTTCTTAATATATAAGATTAATATATTCATCTGGATCAGACCTGGGACGAACGTAGCGGTCGTAGTTACAGAAAAGGTCGTTCCTCAGTCTCTTGATCGGCGTGACGTCACTTCCGATAGGACACAGGTCACTGGCAAAGACGGTGCTCAGGACGAGACTCCAGCTGATGGTGAGCACCACGCCCGACATGGTGAACAGACTGGCGGACACTAAATTTGCAATGCAGGGCTAGAGCTACGCATATACGCCCCTGAAACTTGAAACGGAGACTGCTGCACTATAATATATACTTTTTTTTTAATGTAATCAGTTTGTTGGCTGTGTATTGGCTTTGTATATAGATCTGCAGATAAATTTTTGTTGTAAAACTTTTTAACTGTGTACATACGTTGTCCTTTATTTCATTACATATTTTGATAGATAATTCTTATATGAAATTTTTTACGTGCCGAAAAGGTAAAATCTGTTATAGTGACGAAAAGTGAGACTTTCTCACGGCGCCGTGGAGAAAACCTTCGGTCGCTTTAAGTGGACCTTTGAGACGACATTTGTGCGTGGGATGGCCTGAAGATTCATCCGCGTCTTTTCAAGCCTATACGTTTATTATTAGTATTGTTGACAAATATAGAGACGTCGAGCCGAATTAAACATCCAATGGCGCCACGAAGAACGTTTAGGGACGTGGTAAAGGTAGGTAGGACACGTCACATTCGTCCCTTGACTGGTATAAAATCAGTTGTGATACGTATTGTTACTCCTTTCTCCTCAACCCTAAGCAGCGAGAGAACAGCAATTGAAGGCAAAAGCTTGACGTCCATTTTGCTGCCTTTGCATCTTGCGAGTGAATTTTTGGTGCATGCCACTATTTTTAATGGTCTTACTAGTGAATTAAAGTATAGTTTAAACAGTCACCAGTGTTAACACTTATTCTTCTTTAACATTTTAACAGTAATATTTTACACTTGCAACAAAATTTAAAGCGAGTTACAGATTTTTTAAATTTCTCCAAAAGTTAACCTTGGTTCGCTTAAAAAAACGTATTTTGTTCTGCTGTGGCCATACTCCCCTTTGGAAAGATTCTAATCTGGAATAGTGTGCAACCATAAGCTAGCTCTTTATTTGCAGTTATAAGCTTCTTTTCTGCTTTATTGATTTACGCTCATAATTGCACTCGTTTCATATTATAGCAGACATTAAATTTATAATATAATATTATATATATAATATATATATATATATATATATATATTATACGTTATAATGATATATACTATAGCTCTTTGTTGCACATGATCGCAATAGATAGGCAAGTATATCATGCTGTTCTGAACGAGGGATGTGTAAGCCTATTTTTTGATCTAGAATTAATCACAGTGTGAGGAAAAACATGATGCTCGTATTAACAAATTGAGTTAAACCCTCAAAACTCCCCCCTCCCCTTTCCTTGACCCCCTGATCTCACCCCCCCCCCCCCCCCTCCTCACAGTAATATAAGTACTAAACTGATTTTCTTACCGAAAGCCGGCACCACGAGGCTCGCCATGTGCATAGCTGCATGCCTTTTTAGAACGAAAGCGTATTCCAGGCGTGTGTCATGTTCGCCAAATGACCGAAAAGTCACATTTTTGAGGTGCCAATTTTGGTTTTGCAAAAACCATATGTTGTCCAAATAAGATGCTGTGGAAGGTATGGAATTGATCTTGTGGCCATAACTCCAAGATCCCATGTACATGGAGCAGTTCTGTGTATCGTGAGGCCAGTCCTGAAGCTGCATGCGGCAATAGAGCGGCGTTATGATCCCGGGCATGCACTTCACCAAGCCTGAGCTTTTGACTATACACGTCGTGTGTTGAAACAAGATAATGTTGGTATGGTCCGTGTTATACACCGTGATATCCGGCACCCATATCGTGTCAGTTGGTACCATGATTCTTTTCAAGTCACTATTAGCTGATGGATCCCATCTTAAGTTTTCGTCAGTCCAACTAAAGAGCACCCACATATGGACCGATACTTGGTTATCAAAATCATGCACGTCAATATGTTTAGGATATAGTTGCACTGTCACATTAATATATTCATCTGGATCAGACCTGGGACGAACGTAGCGGTCGTAGTTACAGAAAAGGTCGTTCCTCAGTCGCTTGATCGGCGTGACGTCACTTCCGATAGGACACAGGTTAATAGCAAAGACGGTGCTCAGGACAAGACTCCAGCTGATGGTGAGCACCACGCCCGACATGGCGAACAGACCGATGGACACTGCAATGAACTCACAATGCAAATACGACATGCAGTACATTAGCCCTTGAAACTTGAAACTGCAACCGCCCCTATATATATTTTTCATGTTTAATGTAAACAACTTTATTGCAGCTGTGTATCATTGGCTATTGGTTTCTCTATAATGTGGTTATAAGTATAATAGTTTTATATTAATTTGTGAGCTCTTATAACAAGTGTATAATATACTTTCATGTTCATTATTTATAATCAACTTGAATTACACGCGCGTGTTTGAATAAAGAATAAAAAATTTAATTTTTTAAACTGGTTTCGAATCTGTGAACAAAAGCTAAAAATGCTAGCTGTAACGATTAACGATGCATTTTAAATTTTAATATTGTAAACAAAAAAGCTTATAAAAGATATTTTACAGTAAATCTAACTCTTCTTCAAATATATTATGTTCTTGTATTTTTAGATTTGTAAATCCGAACAAAACGTCGACATAGCGCCTCCTCCTCACAGTACATGCTCCACATGAGCTGCTATACGGCGGCTTATTTACCCTGTGTAGTAGCGAGCGAGCAAGCATAAATCCCCAGCGTCAATATTTCAGCACCGCTTTGGTCACGATCATGGCGGCGGTTGGGCTTGCAAGCTCGAGGGAGCAAAACTGAAATCTCGCCAGCAATATACGTGAGACGTCGGCGAGCGTCGTGATTAAACCCCGTCTGCACGTCGATAATAATTTATCTCTCGCCTTAAGCTTTTTTTATGTACTCGATGTTCATCGAAAAAGGTTAAAGATTTCGAAGTCAAATAGAAATGTATTATATATAGTAAAAAAATGGTCGTATGTATCCAAACCATGTCAGAGTGAATTTCTTGGGTATTTTTTTAATGAAATTAGTTCATAATTAAACACCACATAATCTTCCGTTCTGTGTAACGTAAATTGTTTAGATTGTTTGACTTAATATGTTGTAGTTTTATATGTTTTAAGAAACACTCAACAAGTGGCGTTTTTGTTTTGTTTTTCGTTAGTATAAGTAAAAAAAAAAAAGTTTTCTCAACCAACCAACCAACCAACCACCTTATAAGAAAATTCAACACTTTATTTGTATAAATTGAAGAATACAGCATAGAGAATAAAAGAGGGTGTTATATACTGCATGTGCGTAAAAGCTGTGGGAGGAGGCAAGAAGATGTTAAAACAGCGTAACGTTTAAATTGCTGCTAAAGTCAACAATTGAGGAGAGAGAAGTAGTTGTTTCTTAAAGGATGGTAATTTCATTTGTACTAAAGGGTCGCCCCTTTTCTAGTGCGTATGGAAGGACTACAAAAGATAAATAGAGCGTAATTGTCTACTGGCTGGAGGCGTGTGTCACAAGAGGTACCATCGTGGTCGGCCCGCTACTGCTGAGGATGATGCTGGGAGAAAGACCACCGCCCCTCTGCAACCCTTTCTCTCTCTCCGCGCCGCGCGCCTGCCAGCCTGCTGGATCAATAGGCCAAGCCCAGCTGTGCGCTGCTCTCTGTCCCTCCCACTCTTTTGTAAGCACCACCGCCCTATTATACAACTGTGCTGCTATGGGCAGAGAGAGAGAGAGAGAGAGTCTGCCCATATACTACACATCACAAGCAAAAGCGTCCAAAAAGTTTTACCCTTCTCTCCATGATAGTATCTTATTCGCAAATAAACAAGCTGATAGTAAAATAAAGTAAAACAGGCTCAACACAAGTTTTGTCCTTCTCTCTGTTAAGGGATTCGTACTGATGTAAAGTTATATTTTTACAATAATATATGCAGCAATATATATATAGTATTATGTATGTAAGGTTTGGATTACTTGGAACGTGTTAGTGTCAAGTTGTAAATATAATCGTAAGCTTTCGTATCAATTTCAATGAAATATTATTGTATGATGTAAGTAGAACTTACTGTGTATAGCTGTTCTTTGCGTTCTAGCACCTTATGTACTATATAGTGACCTATAGGACAGTCTAATGTAACTTGTATAAATTGTAATACTTGAGAAGTTATTAACAGAAATCAAAATTTTATAGAATAGTGAAATATCGACAACAATAAAACACTCGAGTTTGTCATAAAGAAGTAATCTGTAAATTTTAATTCAAATATGTATAATAACAAAAATATGAAATTCGATTATTTTAAACATTAATAATAAAAAAGGTGTTAAATTTTTATATCGTTAGTGTTAAAATAAATAATATTTTGTGCAGTGAAAGCCAATAAAAACAGAATGAAGGGGTGGAGTTAGGTCATGAAAATGGGTAAGTTTATATGAATTATATCGTATAATCGTCCATGCAATATACATTATTTTTATTTAAAACACATTATTTTTTTAAATATATAATATATTTTACGATCATACATATCCATCATGATTATTATTATTAAAATTGATTTATGGATTACGAAATTTTAATAGCACTAAGCTATAACAATAAATGGAGCATTACATGGAAAATGTCATACACATACATTCGTTGGTGCTGTCATGACAAATATATTTACTACATGAGTGCTGTCAGACACATTCGCATGTCTCCACTTGTCGTAAATCACCAATCATCATTTAATTGCTTTCATACCCTCATATTTAGCTGGGTTTTACCGTCTATATAGAAATACAATAGGCTTCATGGACCGTATATATTCCTGCATGTGCTAATTCAGTACTTGAATGCAACAGTACCATCATACAGTACTGAACAGCTGACGTTTTGTTATTAAGATTAAATGCTCAAGCTCAATTAACCTAATCAAAACTAACAGTCAAGATTATTGTCTGTAATTATTCATAATGGAAGGGAAAATTAATTTATTTTTAATGCTTTCAGAGTACTTTATATATAAGAAGAATAAAGCTTTTTCATTAAAATATTTAAATGGAAAAAAAAAAGAAATGAAAATCATGAAATTATCATATTCATAAAAAGAAATGTCAACTTTTTTTTTTAAATTTTGTTGAATGGCATCATAACTTAATTGTCAGCTTAAGCCTTGCTGCGTATTTACTAAAATTATGCTCGACTATAAGGTTCTTAACTATTGCACCAACAATTAAAGTACAAAATTAATTTCAACATTTCTTTGTTACATAGATTTTATACCTTTGATATGGCACACTGTTATATATTCGGTGCGTAAGAGCGAGAGAACTCTAGTAGTAATAATATTCACAAGCGTTCGTCCTCTCTCTCTCTCTCTCTCTCTCTCTCTCTCTCTCTCTCTCTCTCTCTCTCTCTCTCTCTCTCTCTCTCTCTCTCTCTCTCTCTCTCTCTCTCTCTCTCTCTCTCTCTCTCTCTCTCTCTCTCTCTCTCTCTATTTTATAGAAACTGCCACCAAGTATAATAAAATGTTATAATGATAACATTCGTATATACAGTTGGTAGGAATAAAGGTAATATTAGTATATATATATGACTAGAAATAATTAAGTTGGTTGTAACACCTGACCTTTTCAGTGCTTTGCAGTTGACGTCGGTTTATATACTGAGGGAGTTACAGAAATAACATTGACCAAAAGACACCTGACCTCTCCGAGTTTTGGTGTTCACTGAGGAGTATGGTATATTAACAATGAAGTGACCACGGTAGAAATAACAGCAGCTTTCTATCTGACAAGCTGGCTGGTTGCGATAGCGGCGAACCACCCGTCCAGAAACTGAGACATGAGGGGGAGTGTCCGTTCGTGCGAAAAGTAGACACGCTCGTGTTCGGCCGACTGTACACGATATACCAGTAGATTTGGCTTAATAACACTCGCTGATCATAAGAAACAGGCTACTTTTGGTTCGTATTGTCTTTTTTTTTATACTTTTTAAGGATAAAAAATACACGTAAAAAAATTTATTCTTTATATACATTTGGTACCAGCTTTATTTTATCGTGTTATGTCTACTATTGTTTTATTTTTATGAATACCTTATACTTTTTTTATTGTAATATTATAAATTCAACATAAAAATAAAAATGGAAGTTTTATATTTTTATATATAATAGAATATATATATATATATATATAATAGAATATATATATAAAAGTCTTTTTAGTTGATATACTCTCATTTTTTTTTCTTTATAATTATTCACTTGCGATTAAAAACCACCACAGATAAACATCATGCTGTCATAAAACCGTGGGTTTGAATCCCTCCAGGCTCATAAGATTGAGAGATTTCAAACGTAAGCTGCAAGTCAGCAAATTTTGAGGTGTTCTTATCGTCCTATTCACCAAAAGACTTCCCAAATGGAGAGGAGGGGGGGATATGTTTTCAAATAACAAATAATAGCTTCTGTTTTCACTGAAAAAAAAAAAATTAAAAATTGTAATATAGAGACTTATAGAAAAAAAATTGACTTCGAGAAACACTTGCTTTTTTAATGAATATCATTCTTAGTGCATTCGGAATGGTCGAATTAGAATTTATTTTGGTTCCCTTAGTTAAAATTTTGGATAGCTTATAATGACAATGGACACAATATTGATCATGGCATGCCGTTCAGTGTTCTAGTTGATATTAAAGAGGCCAACTTGGCTAACTAGAACCAATCAGGCCATGTCTCGATGGACCTTTTTGCTTGAGCTTAATTCGTTGTTAACAAGACGATGTTTGTTGTGAAATTTTGCGATTCAATTTAGATTAGTCACAGCAGGGACTTATTAGTGTGCTTGTTTTGAGTCGTACTGCAGTAAAGAATAGACCCAGTTTTTGTAAGCGGATTAACAAGCTCACGTATCCTTTGAGGCTTGAAGTCTCTCTTGTCTTATTGGATGAAAAACCTTCAAGGAATAAACTCTTATCTTGTACGGTTTTATCTTACGTCGACGTAATGCTACTTTTCTTTCTAAGCTACAAGAATTTAATAACAAGCTTATTTGTAAAATGGTTAGAAGTGCTGCAAAAAAAAAAAAGATCACATGAGAATTTGATAGCCAGTTTTGTACGCTATACTTTTAAATTAAATTATTTTATAGTATTAATTGAAAATGTTCGCTTCGGTATAAATTTATTTTATAATACGTTCGGTAAAAGCCGGAAACTGAATGTTTGAAGGTTTTCTGCATGGATGAAACTACACAGAGAACTTTCTGTAAGTTTTCAACTTAAATTATAACCATTAATATATGTATACTTCATGATAGAAACTTAGGTGCAAAACTTAAATCTACGTTTCTCATGAATTAATTAATTCACTTTGAAGTACTGTTTTTAGGGGATTTGTTACAGTTACTTAAACACTAGATTTAGTTTTGGAATGATATCGTGAAAAAGACTTACTTCGATTTAATCAGCTCCTTCAATTTGTTTATTGATCGAGTCATATACGTATGCCTTTTGATAGATTAGAATTTCGTTAAAAAATATGATAGACTTGTGTCTTTTTGCGATTTTTGGCTTGGTGGTTTTCCTTAAAACATTACTCATTTCTTTAAAACTAATAATAATTTCGATAAAAAAAAAACATGATAACAAGACTTCTGTACTCTTACTCTAAAATGACTTGTGTCCTTTTGCGGATCGTTGCTTCCTGTTAAAACATTTCTCATATCTTTAACCTGATAATAATTTTGATAACATGATAACAATATACTTAATGTATTTTTTACTATAAAATGACTTGTGTCTTTTTGCGGCTGGATAGTTCCCCTTAAAACGTTGCTCAGTAGGCCACATGTCGAGCGTACAAGCAGAGAAAGTTGCCTACGCGGCAGGGGCTCGATAGCTGGGCGACGCGTCTCTATGCGTCGTCACGAGGCTGTGGCGCCTGGCTGGCGGCGTCGCGGCGGTGGCGGGAGGGCGGCGGTGTTCAACCCTCCCTCGCTATATCTCCAGCTCAGCATCCCTTGCTATACCAAGATCCCAAGAATCGATTCAGCACGAACATATTCCATATCACTTAAAGATAGATCATTTCCTTGTCACCTTGTAAAGTTCTTAATTTATGTTACATCTGTGAAAAAATATCATTTTTACTGTCTTTATTATGATTTACAGTTAGTTTTATTTCTCATATAAATAATATTTTTATAACACGTATGCAAAAATTTCATTTTTCCTCCCCTCTTTTTATTTTATTTTGTGTGTGTGATAAAAAAATTCACGTTTATATAATTTATGTCTCTTGAAAGCATATTTTACAACATTTTTTTTTTAATTAAGTTTATCCAAAGATATTATAAGAATTTATTTTCTTAATATGAACAAGAACTTGTCTTTTTAATTTTGTACAAATTTTACATGAAGAAGATCTTTATTAAATCGTTTTGTTGTAATGGATGAGACGCTGTTCATTATGCGAAAACGACTCTACGACGACGACATTCTGAATGCAGTGCACGAGAAGGGTGTTTGCAGCACGAATGACACCCACTTCACCCCACTGTTATACGAGGACATCATTTGCTCGTCTCTCATTACGCGGGGTTAATTAGTGGTGCTCGTTTGCTCCGACATTGAGCTTTCCCCCCTCCCCCTCTTCTTCATCCCGGACATATCTTATCTGAAACTTCAGTGGAGAGGGAAGTCTCGTGGGACCAGATCACGACCCTGCAGCTCTCTTTTAACACGGTGTACGCGCATCGACAACAAAAATGAGAACCTTTTTTCTCTCTCTCTCTCTCTTTATTCTTTTGCTTTGTCATAGAATATGCAATGTTTCTAACTTTAAATAAATAATGAACTAGACTTTTTTTATTTTTCCTTTTTACTCCATGTAATATCAAAGTAGTAGTTTGACAAAGTACTATACATAGTTAACCTGTTTTACATACTTTATTATATGTAAAATAGCTACTTCATGGTGGACTATGTTTTATTTATAAACATTAAATAGTATTATAATTAATAATGTATGATGTCGATCTGCTCTTACATTATGATATAAGCTTGAATTTAGTAAAAAAAAATGTAGTAGTATAAAACGCTATGTTTCTATGGAAATCCTACTGAAAAACACGTTTAGAGAGTTAGTTTTTTTTTTAAATCTTCAACAAAAATCTTTTCAACATTTTCACTTTTTTTTATCTTTATAAATCTCTTTTAAAGAAATATGGATGAAACTGTAATTTTATTCAAAGTTACTTTGATTTATTTTCTCTTTAAGTTGATACAAAGTAAATACATCAACATTTAACTTTGTGTATATATCACGAATACTATTTTTTTTATATATAAAAGAAAATATGCTTCGTCATTCAAGCCACCATCGCTCACATTTAATCTCTCTATTGACTCCGTCTAATCTTCTCCTCGTCAACAGGTGCATGAGTGTATCACCAGACAGAAAGTAAATCATAAAAGTCAGGTAATTTTTATATTGACGTATATCGCAGTGTCCATAATATAGAGGGAAGGTAATCCCCTCATGATCACTACATTATAATGAATACCAGATTATTGAGGTAATCCAGATGGCTTAGCTCTGCAGGTACTACTTTATGTATAGGACTACAGTTCTATAGCCTTGCATATATACATGGTAAAATTAATACTACTAGGGAATTAATATTGGCAATTTCATTATGTAATGTATTAATAATAAATTGTTTTCTCCCTATATCAAAATTTTATATGAAGTTAAATTAATTCCTTTGAGATATAATTATTAATTTACTTAAATAAGAACATGATGAAAGAAGACTCGTAAGTTTTAATAGAACTTTCAGTTTGCATTAGCATGAAAATTTTCTTTTGAAATAACGTTGATTTAATGTCAATTATACATGAAATGGTTTAAATTTTGTACTTCAGAGCTACACAAATTTGTAGTACGCACTCGGAATTATAGTGTTTGTAAAATTGCGTTATTTCAACACTGATATTAATTTTAATGGTCCGTATTGAGGCATTAATTTATATTTATCATTGCTACTGGCTTATAGAATGTATTGTAATTTGTGTTTTTTCAGATCACCTGTAATTATAATTGGCAATATCGTATTTTAAACAATTATAATTAATGTATATATGCCCAAATCCAGGTAAAATAACGCAATTTGTATGTATTCTGTAACTGTGAATATGTTAGAATTTATTTTGCTCACCTGTAATTATAATAGCATAATATTGTGTAACTGCATATAAATGCAACCTTGCAGTATAATGATGTCACTGCAATTCTCCGTGAATCCTAGTTTATATTATAATAATGCGGGTGCTGTAGTGTTATAGTGCATTGCGACATTAGCGCTCAAGGGCGATAATTTTTGCTGTTGGGTTCTGAGGGTAGGTGGTTACCACCTGGGGACGTGCGGCTTGCCAAGAATCCGGAGAGCCATCAACAACCCCTGCATGGTTCCTACAGAAGGGAGGAAAAGGGGTAAGAAGATTAATGTGAAGACACGGTAGAGAGTTGGCGAGAACGCACAAAGCCGCCTGGGAATTATAGCATCCAGCAGCCAGCAACTCTTACATTTGAAAAACAAACCTGGGAATATGACGGACAAAATTAGAGCGAAAACTACTTCTCCCTCTTGTAAAGCGAATCCAAGAATCACAAAATGAGTTTACATTCTACTGAGGGAGAAGTTGTATGAAAAATATTTTAATATTTTTATTTAAATTTTTAGTTTACTTGCCTCTTGATGTTTTTGGTTTTGAATATAATGTAATTAAAAAAGGGTGATAAATAAATATATCTATACCTCCTTTAACGACCTTTTACCTGAGTGGCTCATATTGGTTTTTGCGTGATCACCAAAATCTCATATTATATTAAATTAACATCGTTCTATTGATTTTTTTGTTCATTTTTTCCACAAAGTAATGTGAAATTTGTGAGTTGTCGACTCATTTTAAAAAAATCCTTGCCAAAAGATAGCAGCATCTGTTTTAGTTTATTATTTGGTACATTTGGCTACTGTCTTTTATTGGCAAAGTCTACACGTCCATCCTATACATATATAAATATTTTGGTTTTCTTTAGGGGGAAAAAAAAAGCTGAAATTCTTAAAAAATGCCTTTTTTTTTTCTTCTCTCTTTTTCCCTAGCATCATTCTCTATAATAATGGTATAAAATATAGTGCTTGTATATGATACCATCTGAGTACATCAAAGTTTTTCCTCCCGTGTTAAAACTTTAGGATTGATTAGCTAATGTAAGAAGTCTGGTAAGCCCCTCCTCACGTTTGAACATCATAGTGCGGTGTATGTGCAGTACTTGTTCTCTTAGGAGCCATTAGGGAACTACCTCCGCAAAGTGCCGGCTGTCTGTCAGGATAAAACGAACATCTAACACTAAAGTGACACCTCGACTACTAAGGTGCGAGCACACTGATCTTGTCTGTACCTGAAATAAAGGTGCGATTAAACTTATGTCAGTATCAACTTTATATAACCACTTCACCTTTCAAGTCACGATATAATAACTTCACGTCACGCTAATAAACTTTACATTTACATGTTGAGTCACGTCAAAACTTATCTTGTGTTTTTTTGATTCGATAAAATGGAATTAAAATTTTACTACGTAAATATGATAATAGTAGAATTATTTTAACTTTAGCCGCATTGCATGACATGATTATATTTCGACTGTAACACCCTTACACTTCAAAACTATCATGTTATTTTTCTTTCAAGTTAGGCTACTTGTTCAGCGCCAATTCGGCATATAATGCAACAGGATGAAGCCTTACGAAGCCTTTGTCTCTGCCGTAATATTTATTTTATTTTTGGTGCTTAACAATTTGCCTAACCTCAAGGCTACATGATATATCAAGGTGGAGAAACCTTGGGACAGCATGGACTTTATCCCCCTGCTTTGTTAGTCCGGGTTTTCACGCAGTCTGTGAAGGTGTGAAGAAGAACTTGAACTTCCCCTCCCTCCTTTCCCCTCAACCAAACGACCCTGTTGGAAGAGTACTGGTCGCAAGCAAAGACTTCCATACGTCTTGAAATCTTTGGTCGCAGGTGACTAAATTTCATTTCCCGTCTCATCGTAGATTCCAACCTAGATAAAGGATTTTTTGGGTCCCTTCAAAAGCGGGTATGTCCTTCGGTAATCCATTAATCCATCTCAGCATGGTGACTAAGGGAACCATGGAAACCTCAATTCAGGATGGTCGGCAATTGATGGGTGATGCCATGAAATGATGAATCACCTCACGGATACACGAGTGAGTGTTCCTTAGCTACCGCCATGTGGAAAAATCCGGTGATGCCTTACATCGAACTCACGGCTTTTCTTACCATGACTGCATGCCCTGCAGTTAGCTTGAAGTTTTTGAAATGGAAAGAGTGAGTGCTCTTCTTACCTCTCCAAAATTACAAATTTTTATCTCTTAAGTCACTTGATTCTGTAGTAAATAATAAAGCTACAGAATACGTACTTTTATTATAAGAGTAAGTTACATGAATCAGTTTGAAAGCACCTTTACGTCACTTCCATACAATTCAGTTACTGTCTGTAGATGCCATTACACTATGAGCTACAGGTCTCTTTTCTCTATACTATATATAAACACACATTGTACTGCATACAGTCTCTCGTAGGACCACTCTTGAAGATTAGCTATGAGTCTCATAAATTCACTTACCAACAACAATCGCCATTTTTCATGTACCCCCCTATATAATATACTCCCTTTCTACCAGACTATAATATATATTTTATGTACATCGCACCCTATATAATAACGTTTAAAAGCTACTTTTAGGGGGATACGAAATTTTACGTACTATATAAGATATATCAACTTGAAAAAAAAACTTTTTTTTGGACCCATTTCATAAGATAAAAAAAAAAATGTTATATATTGATATGCAGGGTTATGAAGTGTGGTAGAGGTGATACATGGTAGACTGGTAAGGGGGACTCTAAGTGGACGTAATATAGAATTATGGTCTCTCCGGGGTCACTAATTACCGTCTTATTCTTTTGTATTACATCAACGTTATATTCTTTAATACTTTTCTTATAAGAATAGAATTCTTTCCACTCATTCTTTTGTTAAAAAATAATAATAAAGTGCTTCAAGAAAAAAAAATGTTACACAATATTTCCACTTTATTATCAGTTGTAGAAATTAATTAAATAAAGATAAAAAAATTATATAATAAGACGTTCATCACTTATATTAAAGTTTGTTATGTTCAGTGTTACGTAAATAATTTTAATTAGTAGCTTGTTACCAAGGCAACGATAACAAAACACAAACGATCGATGTGTGCAATTGTTACTGTGTAACTTATTAAACAGGGCAAAAAATAGTTAAACAATTGTTACGTAGAAACTTTATCATAAAAACAAACTAGTTCTGTACAAGTATACTTCTTACTGTGTGCATGCAGTACTGGCAAAAGCAATAGTTTGGAGTAGGAAGTAAGAGTATAAAAGTATACCGGATTTTCAAAATTTATTTATTTTTCAATCTAGAAGTGTCAAAAAAATATACATTATACACAATTATTATTTATAAAAGTTCATTGACAGTAAATGCATAAATTTTTGAACCAAGCTGTCCATCTTAATGGACAAAATACATTATGAAATTTTTTTATTGCAGAAATGAATAGAGGGTACCAAATTATGCTACTCTGAATTTTTTAATTTTTTTTTTGAAACCCAGAACTATTTTTAGATAATTATTGAAAGTGCGGCCACGCCCCCTGGAGGCGTCAATAGGCGTCTTGATCCTATCCTTTTTTTTATTAAGGATTCAGGGCTGCCAACTTAACTTACAGAACTTTCAATAATTATTTAAAAATAGTTCCGGGTCTCAAAAAATTTTGGAAAAATTCAGAGTATATATCATAATTTGGTACTCTCTATTCACTTCTGCACTAAAAAAATTTCATGTATGTTGTCCATTCTTAATTGTTAATTTTTTTTTAGTAACTGGAGTAAAAAGAGCATTGTTTTTATTATGGTAGTAGTTAACACTGTTGTGATTAAAATAATCATTTTTTTTATTAAAATCCAAGGTAATTACTCTGAATGTTATTAAAATATCAGTTCCTATATAACACATAACAGTATACTTATAACTATTTTCAGGACATGCCTTAATTAGTTGTTCCAACTGAGTCAGATTTTACAACAAATCTTACTGAAATTTCTGTAATTATACCAGCAATGATAATTTATTTATGAATAAGTAGTATACCATATGTAGCTTTATTATAGAGCAGCTGTATATATATATATAAAAAAGCATACAATAATTACGTAATGTAAATTAATCGTTCTTCACTTTAATAGTAATAATTTTACCGTAGTATAATTATTATTTATGAACACATAATTTTTATCATGCTGAGAGATAATCCAGTAAAACGTGTGCTTACTTATCAGATAACTAGTAAATGTACTTCATATTTAATTCAGTTTTAGTGTCGTTAATTTCAGCTGCATTAACGTTGCACTAACACCAGCAGTATTATTTTTAACAAGGAACGTGTGTAGTATTAATATCAGTGCTACTGTATATAGTATCGTCAAGGGAGCTTGAGCAAGCAAGCAAGCTGGTTACATTGGCTTTAGAAGCATCAGTCGCTGCTGCTAAATACAGTCAATTCAATTTTATATTCCCTCCGGAAGTAGCCGGAAGTATGAATTTTGTGATTATTCTATTTATAATTCAGTTTTGAAACTTTCCACAGGGATTTGCAGTAGAAATATGTGAAATTACAACGCTGAAATACGAATAGGAAAGCGAGAAATATTACATTTCCGGCTACTTCCGGAAGGAATGTCATAACAATTTAACTATAGCTAGAAAGTGGTGGTGGAATTACGATTATATGTAACAACTCCACTCACTCGAGCAGTCCCATGCAGCTATACTACTGAGAAGCTCATCGCGTTGTTACCATCCCCAACACTGAGCTTTCAAACATAATTATACCCTCACATATTATATGCTGATATAACCTTAGGGAGTTCCAAGTAGCTTGGAAGTCTATATAGTAACGTGCTAATGTGGCGTAGAGTGAACAACGCTACAGTATTATATACACAAACATACAGTGGTAGTGCACTGTAGAGTGGCCACACACATATACAGAAATGTATAGGAGGGGATTATCTAAACCAACAATGATTAATTATTGTTGTCTCTAGCATATAGAGAGTAGGGAGAGAGGTAAGGGTGGGCCAACATTTGCCACTACTGCATTGCTACTATACACCTCTATATAATATAGTGAGTCGTAAATATTCAAATATTAAAACCGTACTTGCTTCCTGGGTACACATAACGCATTAAACATTACCACAACGCACAGTATAAAATTATAACAAACATGTTTTTGTGAAAACTAATTTATGTGTCTCTGTAAAATACGACATGTGTGCATGCGTTTATTTATTATAGAGCCAGGTAGGAGGATTATATTATATCTCGTATGAAAATTTTCACTAAAAAAATATTAATTAATAATATAAAGCTAAAAATCATTAATCAATAAAAATAATACTATGTGGATTAAAATACGTTATCTGGCTGTGCTGAAGTTATTTACATTGATTGATGAGAGGCTTTCCAGATTTAGTTTCCAAACTGAGCAGACGAGATTACTTTTGGTGGTGAAGTACATTTGTTAAAAGCTTTTGTTGAAAATAACTCACGGTTCTCTCTCTCTCTCTCTCTCTCTCTCTCTCTCTCTCTCTCTCTCTCTCTCTCTCTCTCTCTCTCTCTCTCTCTCTCTCTCTCTCTCTCTCTCTCTCTCTCTCTCTCTCTCTCTCTCTCTCTCTTTCCTCTTTTTCTATATTTTTTTCCCATTCTTGGCCTTCCAATATTTCTTTTTGTACGATAAAAGTTATAAATCCTTAAAATCTTTGAAGCACTTAAAGAAATAAATTCATTTTTAAATGATTTATTACAATTATTATAAAATGATTATAAAATTGTAATAATAATATTAACTTAAATATATACTATTTTTAGAGATATTTTGCAATCTTATTTTTACTTGGTTAATATACAGTTAGCTTATAATATATAATTAAAAACTTATACAATTATAATAGAGAGAGATTTATATATATATATATATATATATATATATATATATATATATATATATATATATATATATATATATATATATATATATTTATCACTGTATTATTACTAATGGGATTTTAATGCTGTGTTTACCCTTCGGCCTCTCCTTGAGTAATCTCTTTCTCCAGTAAATGATATTAGCTATAGTGGCAAGGCTCAAATCTGCGTGCAGCTACTGGTCTTTAACAGAACAAGCAAAGGGCAGAGTTTGCTGTACAATGAAAGGGAGGAATGATAAGTGATCTCGTTAAAATAAATGATCATTCAGAGATAGTGATTGATTGATACAGTATCAAGAAAAAGCAATCTTTGTCACCCAAAACACATGGTACGATATGGTACATTAAAATGGTGTATACTCCATAAGGTTAAAACCACAATAGATAGAAGACTTATAAAGATGTGACAAAGATGCACTACCAAACACTACCCAAAAAAAAAACTCTTTTTTACTCTTCTTTTTTTTCAATGTCTATATAAATTGTTTGCATATATCACACTACGGGATACGGAAATTGTATGCCAATTGTGATTCTTCTATATACGAGGACCAAAAAAAAAAAAAAAAAAAAAAGTTATTGCTTTTTATACATATGAGAGTGTAACAATTTATATATATGATGGTATATAAAAGCTTATCCTTTAGGAGTTATTTAATATAGTTTCCCCCTTACGAAAGTAATCACAGTTTATGTTGTTATATATATATATATATATATATATATATATATATATATATATATATATTTTTTTTTTTTTGTTTCTTTTTCCCATGCAACAATTTTCTGGTCGATAAGAATAGCACGCTCCACGAATTTTACTGGCAAA
Source organism: Siphlonurus alternatus (assembly GCA_949825025.1). Classification (NCBI taxonomy): domain Eukaryota; kingdom Metazoa; phylum Arthropoda; class Insecta; order Ephemeroptera; family Siphlonuridae; genus Siphlonurus; species Siphlonurus alternatus. The sequence continues at coordinate 40,778,369 of OX463779.1, forward strand.
TAGCGACAGTGCAGTGTTCTTTCCCATACTAGAAAATCCTCATGCATCTCACTATACTATTACCCTTGGGGATGATGTCCTCGCAATTTGAATATACGTTTGTTTTTGTTATATTTGTCAAATGACCCGAGGGGGTTGTCACAAGGCTAGCCCTAAGTATGATATCTCAGTTACAATGTCGCTATACACTTAAGTGTTGGTGTGATCTTATAAACAATAAACTCTAACTTCCCGTCATCAAAATGAATATAAATGAATTGACTTGAAGAAGAACCAAAAAGGAATATTATTATTCATTGCTTTTTTATAATGTCAACTTGAAAATTTTAACCGATTCTACAAGCTTGTTCTGTTTTTAATATTCTATCCTTACAAAAAAAATGTAACAATTTAAAATTGAGAAAAAAAAAGCAATCAGATTTCATTGATGTTGTTATTTTTAAAAACCCGGAGGCCAATGAGACATGAGTAACACAAATTTTAGTGTAGGAAGAGGAAAAAGGTCATAGTTTTAAATTGTAGGATTTAGTTAATGTAGGTCTATTTTTCTGACATAAAGATTTTATTTTGAATTTAGTGCTATTCTGCTAAAAATATAGGGTAGTAAAATTATAAGACAAATGTGTATATGCGCTGTACCATAATGTTAATATATATTATAAAAATATGTACCACAATATATTTTTGTTCGTTAATATAATGTACTGCACATCTCTAAATATCGACTACAGAAAAAAAATATAAATACAGTTTAATTTCCACATAATTAATTCTACATAATTCGTATAACTATATAAATATTAAAATTGGTATTAATATCATTATATATTTTTACTTTAATATCTCGTTCAAGCAACTCACAATGTATGAGATTTTTTTAGTTCAAATCTTGTGCAAATTATCATTTATTGCACAGAAAATCGATCGATTTCCATTTCACCTGCATTTTTATTATATAAATTATAATTATAAAGTGCAGATCTGCATAGACGTTCTTGATATAATAATGACTGTCATTATAGCTTTGCATGGGTTTACAGTACAACAATGAGCACGTGTTACTGATAGCACGTAAGCATGTTAATCTAATCTTCACTGACAAAAGATAGTAATTACGGATAGGTATAACTACAGGTCTTTTCGTCGCGATTTAAAGTGAAATTAATTACGTGGAGGTATGACTATAGTGTACTCTTTTTCTCGCAATTTTCTGGTTCGCATGTTTTCTCGCGAGCTCAAGAAATAAAAAGCGAAGAGCGGCCGGTTGGTTGCACAGCTGCTGATGCTTTGATCTCCAGCTGACTGAAGCGAATTTTCAGAGAGTAAAAATGAGAAAACCTTTTGTTTTGAACGTAATATTAAAATTAAAAATCCCTCCTTCCTTTGACGTTTTATATCAATTATGTTCTGATTGTTATAACAATGTTCTCTTAATATACAAAGGAAGGATGATGGTATTATGTTTTTCTGGCTTAAAAATTTTTAATATTATTTTTATATTCATATTTACAACTTCATATATAAAAAAAAACTTAAAAATGTTTTAGCAATAATTAAAATTTAAATAAACAATTTCTTTTATATAAATTTTTGTATATTTTATATGATTAAAATTTATTTTGTAAACATATTTACTTACAAAACATATTAAAACTACATGTAGTTTTCCTCTTCGTTGATATTATTTGTAATATATAAAGCATGTTATTTATATTTTGTTTATATTATTATATGTGGGTTTTTCATTTTTTAATTAAATTCATCGAATGAATGAACACTTTTGCGAATCTTTTTCATTTGTCTCATGGGCTTTTATCTTATTATTATTATTTTTTTTTTACTTCACGTAATGATACATGTAATTTTTGTATAAATAATTTTATATTAAAGAAACAAACAAACAAACAATAAACAAATAAATAAATAAATAAATAAATAAATAAATAAATAAATAAATAAATAAATAAATAAATAAATAAATAAATAAATAGTTAAGTGGACAGTTTTTGTTGTTGTTATTGATCATGTGATATGTCACGTTATAGTACTATCTGTATAATGTAGCTCCTAGCACTAACAGGCTGTTCAATAATTAAAACAATGGCTGTTATCTGTACGTGCACCGCCCAAAGTGTTATTTTTATGCACCCCCTCATCGCTAACAGCTCGCAAATGGCCGCCACTCTTGTTGAAATTACATTGAACACGTGAATAAAAGAACAACCAGCTCGTTACATAAAATTTTAATATAAATTGTTGCTAAATATAACATTAAATTTAATGGAAAGTGAGAAAATTTTGCTTTAATTCTCTGTATAATAAAATTATAATGATGATGATAAAAAAATTAATATTTATTTCATTCAATTTATGCTAATGTATACTAAAATTAGTGTTCATTTTTTTTATTAAAATATTTTTATTCAACGTATATTGAAATCATTTTTTTCATACTCAAAATCACAAAAAACTAATTACTACATTAGTAATTCATTTACTATTTACAACGAAATAAATTATTACAAACATTTTGAAATAAAAAAAAAAAGGAAATGAAATCAAAGTGCTTTGATAATTCAGGTTAAAAACACACGTATTTTCCATTTTCCAGCAAGTGATTAATAGAGATAAAAGTTTCATCATGTTGATCATGTGAAACAAATTGTAAATCTCTTTTCATCTTTTTTTTTTTGTAACTTTGATGAAAGCTATGGGACATGATGTTACATTATTTTTTAAAAAAAGGAAAAAGTGCTGACCAATGGGCACGTGAGCAGATTGAGCTCGTTGATTGGTCCCTACAGAAACGTATGCTATATCCACCACGGACAGTACGCAGTTGTTTTGTAGCATACGGGGGGTTGCAGTAACGTTAGTGCCTGCTGATGCTGACCTTTAATTAAAGTTTGGGGGGAGGGAGAGATTCTACGCCCTTTGTGTTATCGCCCAGCAACGCCCCACGCACGAGCTTATACTGCAGCTCGTGCAAAGCCTCGGGTTTATAACTGGGCTGATGAGTTCTAGCCGTGATGGATTTAGTAGAAGCTTGACTACCCCGCTGCTGAAATAATTCCTTTTCTGCTGCACCGTAACAACGCTGCTCGCATCGTAAACTGAAAGTTCCCTTCATTTTGATGACTTTCTTTGTGGATCAGGCTACGGAGAAAGGTTTTAAAAAAGATAATATATAAGAACCCAAATGTTTTCAACTCCTCCGTGTCTTATGACTAGAAATTTGATCAAAATTTTCATAGCATCATTGTTTATGAGCGACAGTGCGTGGCGTTAACGTCTGCATGCAGAACTAGTGAAGCTCTGAAATTTCTGCCATGGAGGTCTCTATTTTCAAATATAATGCATGCATACCGTTAATAAGAAAACCTCAAAAACACGAATAATTCAAGGTAGCACTTTTTTTTTTTTCAGATTCGTAATTTTGGTTACCTTTACCTTCCCAAGAGAGAAAAAAAAATCATTTTCGAAGCTTGGTAAAAATATGTGACGTTATATACTTTTATATGGGCTGCTGCTTCATCGGGTGAGTTGGTTAAAAAAAATTCTATCCCTATGGGGCCATTGTTGAGAAGACTGTATATATATACAGTAGGGGTAGGTAGGTACGCTAGACCACACACACTATTGCAAGCAACAAACACGGTTAGTTCTACTATTTCGTGTGGTGGTTGTGCGCTGATAAATTTCCAGCGGTGCTGTAATAAGTGTCGGTGTGCCACAGTTGGCACTGAACGTTTTAGCACGTGCGCTTGGCTAAATAATGAAAAAACATAATTTTTAGACAAGAGAGAGAAAAAAAATCTATTCTCTCCCCTTGTTTGGTGGGGGTTTTGCGATGATTATCAGCAGTTCCTTGCGTTGTGCTGGGTTGTGGCTAGTGTGGCTGCTGAAAGAGAGAGAGAAATCTGGCCCTTCTCATCGAGGGATGTAGAGGGAAGCTGTGGCTGGACCAAATAGCCTGCAGGGGCATACAGTGCAACAAATTAAATATTCTAACCGGAAATATCTTGTTTTAATCACAATCTCAGTTTTGAAACTTCTACAGAAAAGTACTATTCTTACCCCTACGAAGTTTCCAAGTTTTGATTTATAACAAAAAAGCCACAACATCTCAGTTCAAGTTACATCCGATGATAATTTTTGACTGTCAGAGTATTGCTATAGTATAGACTCCCTATATAGCATTGGTTGGTGAACGGGGGCCGTTACACACGAGATTTACTTTCTAGCAAGTAACGTCGCGTGCTATTGCGTTCCAGCATGAGATCATAACTTTGCCTGCTTCAAACAACAATCGCTACTTTTATACTCTACCCGTCTAGCAACAATACTGCTGCCTCACTTTTTCTTGTTTCCCTTTTTTTTTTTACAATCCTTGTTTATTTCTCCAATAAATCAGGTGTTAAACGAGGGAGATAACGAAACTTTGAAGATCAATCTTTAAAAGCTTACGGATAAAAAAAAAAAAGAGAAAACAGAGGATTGAAACTGTAAAAGACTAATGATGGATTTAATTTTTTTTTCTCTAATTTGTTTGTTTGATATGAAGCCAAGTAGAGGGGAGTTGCATGATAAATGCTGCTTAATGCTTCTATGTTTCACCCCAATTCATCTGATGGTCATCACTCATTCTATCTCTCCTCCACCACATTTTTACTTCCCACATATTTTTTTCCTCTCTCTCTATCTATATATACCTGGCTTGCGTGCGTAGCACCATCTCTTGTTGTTTATATGTCTCCAATGTTATTGTTATATTGTCAATGACTTATATTCTCTCTCGAGAGCACGAAAGGCAATCACGGAGGGTGATTTTTATTTACGATGAACAATCATAAATATGTATCGTCGTCATGATAGTGCGCATGTATAGGTGCGCGCCCCTGACTGGCCTGGGCGCCGCTACCACGACGGGTCGATTCGTGGTGGTTCTCTCGCGCGCTTTGTGTCCTCACTTGGCAGCGAGCGTGCGGCCGCGACACTTTAACAAAAACAGTGTGCTCTCTGATCGCTGTGGCTTCCTGTGTGACTACGTCTGCGACTAAGCACCACATCACCATGGTGCAAAGTACGCAACAAAACTCGGGGGGTACCGTTGAGTCTCTTGAGGATCTACTTAAAAAGGTAATAATTACAATTGTCATTAATAAAATATTTTATATAAAATGTCATCAATATGTTGTTTATAATGTAAGTTATTTAGAGATTTTTTTAGTTTTTTTTTATTGTCAAAAATTTTATATATTATATAATTTTTTTTTTTTTTACTTATCTTTTGATGACATTTTAAATGGTTTTTCTAGCTGAGAGAGTAGGTATATAACATTTATACTGAACTCTGGAAATGACATTATGTGCAGTCGTTGTCTTATTTTGACATTTTCGACAGGAAATTACTATATGGAACAAATAAGTTATTAACTTTTAAAAGCAAAAAATTGGTAAAATATTATTTAAGTTTTGTTTATTATAAAATTTATTGTAAAAATAAATTATAGCGTGTGTATTATCTAGTAATTAACTTAAATAATTTAATTAAAATTTACATAATTAAAATCTGAGTATATTATATTAGTTAAATATATAATCAAGTTAATCAAGTTAACACATTTAAACTTCTCAAATAAACAGCGTGAAAAGTTGTTCTCTATCTCAGATAGAATGTTGTTTGTAAACAAATCGAGAGAGAAAGCAGCCAGCAGCAGCGGACGTAGAGAGTTGTGCTGGTTGCGTTCAATACGCCACAGGGGCACCATTTCCAATCCCGCCAAATACATGTTACTGTCTCTTAAACTACATAAAAGTAATTTACATAGAATGAAGTGTATTTGATTTACTGTATTTGATTAAAACATTATATTGAACTTTTGATTTAGATTGACTTTATAATTAAATCCTTACATGTATTAGCTATATAGAGGATGTAATTTTATTACTAAGTTTTAATTAAGTATTTGTAATTAAACATTGAAGATGAACTTAAATCTCTGGTGGATTAAATACAAAATGACATTTCCATGTAACCTAGTTTTAAAAGTAGAATAAACAACAATACATTGCAAGTAGACGGGGATAAAAAGTTATATAATGTTGCATTTACTATGAGGGAAATGAGCCGTGCACATCTCATCATTCAGCGCAAGTCGATACAGACGCTCCTTCTATTTAGTAAAGTGCTATATTTCAACTCGTACATGGCAATCGCAACGACAGGTGTTGATGAACATCGGAAATACCTCACTTCAGCACTTGCGTACGTTTGGTATATATAAGCTGCGTAAATGCTTATTAAGTGATGGTATTTTAACATCCCTAAAGTCTGGTTCCTAGCGTGTCTTACGTGTCTTACGTGACGCAAATTCAGTTAAAGTAATTAAATAATTTGTTTTAATTAATTATATATTAAATCATGAATTATCAATATTGTAATAAAACAAAACAAATAATAGTTAATACTTTTACGAGACAAATGCAAAGAGAAACTGGGAAAGTCAATTTGGTGTTTTTGTCGGGGGATTTAGTGTTCCTAAATTCAATTGATTTCTTTTCACACATCCCCAATTTACAAAAAAATGTGTGGATGATTTCAATTGATTGTAAAAAGGTAGAATATTGCTTGCGGTTATATTGTTTGCTATTTATGTTTACGTGTGAGACTCAAGAGAGGGACCATATAGGGTCTCAACCGTGAGAGGGGCAGTGCGGTGATCCAAATACTGTTTAGGAGAAAAAGAGAAGTGGAACAAAAAAATGGTTTTTATTGTTTTTTGGTGATTTTATTTTTTGTAGCTGGTAAATTATAACTCCGGGCGAACTATAATTTCTTTCGTGCAATGTACTGAAAATGATGGCCGTAAGTTGCAGACAACCTATCTTGGAAAAATCTGACAATTATCCGAGAATTTTATTGTTAATTAGTGAATAATCCACGGATAATCCTCAGATTATTCTCGGATAGGTGGCTGCAACTTACGACCATTATTAGACTACTGAGTGAGTGCATTTTTACAATTTTTTAAAAATGATTTATTTTATTTAAAAAAATAAATAAATATAATTAATATAAATTGTTTATATTTTATATGATATACTAGTGTGCGCATTCTGCATTCTGGCCCACCTCAGGGCAGCCTACTTAAGACTGCATCACCTTTGTGTAGTTCCTAACATGCTTTCCCATGTTATTTTTTAAGTCAGTTTCTTTCTGAAACTAATAATCATACAACTTTGCTTCATATCTTAAAAAAACACAAAAAAAAACATGAGTTTATTAGCTATGGGCATAAACTCTTATTTTTTTATTTCGTGTCAAATTGATTTTTAATTTAATTTTTCAAATTTTTAATTCTCAAAATTAAAACTGCAATTAAAATTTAATTTGTTACTAAATAAAAAAAATAAATAAGAGTTTATGCCCATAGCTAATAAACTAATGTTTTTTTAAAGCATCAAGCAAAGTTGTATGATTATTCAGAAAGAAACTGGCGTAAAAAATAACATGGGAAAGCATAGGAACTGGTAATGCAGAGTCCGTCAGCGCAATCTACTCTTATACAGTATACACGCTTTACAGCACTATAGCTGTTGATTGCGATTGATCAGTATATTGTGTAAAATTGCCAGCTCGTGGTTGCACGCTCTCACTAGCTGTTGATGCTCTCATATTCGAGTGACGTACCGCTGCCATAATTTGCATGCAATATGTTCCAACTAACTCAACTGAAATGTTATAAATTAAATCATACGTATTACCGCGGTGATGGACGTATTTCATGTTCTAATAAATTTAATTATTTTAACAGTATATTAAATTGAGTATTAGTTAGAGGTCAGTTTAGAAATATAGAAATATGGAAGGTTAAAATTTGAATTGCAAATTATTTTTAGTAATGTGTATCATTTAAATGACGATATCACATTTCAATATATAATAATTTTATATGATGATACGTGTTTAATTTTATAATTATGAAGGATTTGATTACAATTTAGTATTTGGTATAATTATCGAATTTTAACTTATTGATGTAAATCATTAAATTTCATCGTTCATTCAAATTCAATTCATATAAATTATCCGTGTCTTGCATTATAATATAAAATAAACAACTTTCGCATGTTTTTTCTTAAGTTTAGTATTGTTAATATTCAGACTTTTTCGTACCTACAAACACCCTTAAAATCATGCTGCAAAACGCTGTGACATCATAGTTGTGCAACTATTTAACACCCAAGAAAAGGGAAAAACATTGCATGATTATAACATCACAGCATCTTTTTCCTCGATTTTAAGGGTGTTGTAAGTTTCTAAAAAAAAAAATGCATAAATCGAGGTGTTCTATCCAAATATGAAATTAAAATATTTCATGTTGTCAATTGATTCATATTGAAAATATCAGTAATCTAATATAATCAAGCACACATTTACATTTATTTTATACCTTTAAATGTAGTATCAGCACATTAGTATATATCCATACCTGTATAAGTTATACAACATATAATATTTTTCTATAGTATATCTCATGTAGTAAATTAAACGTGATAATATAAAATGTACAGAAATTATTACACACTGATATAGAATAACGTTAACGTATTAGATTTATGTTTTTTAATGTTCATTTAAAATTTGTGTTTATGAGTTTATCTATATAATGCTTATATATAGAAATAAACACGAAAGTATATATAACAACAAGAGTGTTGATGATGATGATATAAACTCGCTTTGAATTCACGTTGTAATGTTTTTTTTTTTTTTTTTTTTTTTTTTTGCTGTACTGGGAATTATAGCTAGAGAGAGTTATTATCACGTTTATTACTCTTATATACTGCAGCTTATTACGAGTCATAAAAGCTGCATACATGTTGATGATGTGCAGTATTATGGTGTGACAGTCCAGTTTATTAGCTTGTGTTTACATACAATATTCACGCTTTTAAATTGGGTCACATCTGAAGTATATAACATTATATTACAAATATGCTTATTATAATAATATATAAAAAGAAAATATGCTTCCTAATGCAATATTCAAAGTAATGCAAACGTTTGCTATATTTTTATATAAGTTCAATTCTAAAAATAAAAAGAAAATAGGTTATTATATTTTTTTTGCTACATAAGAGATTGGGTTCTCTCTGTGCTAGCTGGTAATGAGATTCGGATGTATTTGCTCCGGGCTAGACGATGGTAAGAAGTAACTGATGCTTGCAAAGGGATTTGTCAGCTGTCACAAGTTCACTGCTTGGAGTTTGAGGTTAAAATGTAATGAATTCACTAATTGAATTCTGCAGGTTTAATTAGAAACATATAAGTAATTTTCTTAATTAATAATATTGGTGCAGTGTTTTTGCGCATTAGACTTGTAATAGGAAGTTCGATCCTAGACAACGCCAAATTTTATACCAGTTTATAAAGGTGCATTCAGGAGGTAATCGATGTCATCCTCCATCAATTACCGACCATCCTGACTGAGGTTTCCACGGTTCCCTCAGTAACAGCCAGGCAAATGGAGAAATGTCCACCCTAGTTTTGAAGGGACCCACAAAATTTTAAGCAAAGCTAGGTCTGATCCACGAAGATCCGCGGAAAATTAATCCTACAACAGGGTTCATTGGTGGTGTGAATAAGTTCTATACGCATCCATAGACTGCGTGATAACGCCCACAAACGAAGCGGGGGGCGGGGGGTAAATAAAGTCCACGGTGCCCAAAGTTTCCAATGTAATTTAGCCTTGAGGTTAGGCAAATTGTTAAGCACCGATGGTTGTTGACATCATCCATTAACTATCGATCATCCTAACTTAGGTTTCTATAGTTTCCTCAGTAGCAACTAGGCAAATGAAGAGATTGATTGTTATAGGTCATATGGCAATCGCCCCGGTTTAAAAAGGACTAACAAAATCCTATATAAGTAATGCTAGTTCGGGTTTTCAAAGAGACAGAAAGTTCAAGTAAATATCACTAGGAACCAGTTCTCTTACAATAGGGTTCAGTTAAAATAAATCTATATGAAGCTCTATAATTGGTTAAGTTTATAAAAAAAAATATTTTGCTACATAATCAATAACTATTGTTTATCTGCTGTTATATATAACAGGAGTTATCGATTTCAAACGAAAAGAAAAGTTGTTATAAAGTTGTCTTATTTTTTTTTCCTATCTCTCTCTTCCTATAACAAGAAATAAATTTATATTTATTTTTATATATTTGCTATGTCATGTTCCTATATTTATATATAGAAATAAAAATCTGTTTTCTAGGCAATATTTTTTTTTTTTTTAGTCGTTGACATCGAACATGCATAAAAAAAAGTTATATAAAAAATTGAGGTAAAATAAATCGAATGTTTTTAAAAAGTGAATCCATGCTTTATTTTTATTATAAATTTTTTTTTTTGTGATGTCAGGTGTTGGCTATTTCAATATGCTTGATTGGCGTATAAGCAGTGTTGACGCTCTTCACTCGAAGGCATGTCTACTCCTGTGTAGAGAAGCCACGCGACCAAGCTGTTGTGTGCTGAACGTGTCTAGAATAAAACGTTTCTGCTGGCGTTATCGGCAAGCCACAGTAGGGTGGAGCATGACCGGGCATTCAATATTAGAGAGTTGCACTCTAACAGTATGAGACACAATACAAGCATCTTATATAGACAAGTCAATGGTGAAAAGCTAAAGAAAATATCTTTTCAATATACTTTTTTTCATGGATAATTTAATTACTTCTCAATTTGAAGGTAAGAAGAGAGAATGGAGTAAAGTGAAAATACTATAACAATGATTGAAAGGACAAAAGAAGAGGTAACATTAAGGTTAATTAAATAAAAGCCTAACATGTATTATAGGTATACGATCTACTATTATTTTATTCTCTTGAGACTACTTCAATGTGTACATGATTCATTAAAATGTTAACGTATATAATTTGGGAGATATGTTTGAGAACACGTAATTAAAATCTCGTTCATGATTATATACTTGAAATAAAGTAAACTTGTCTTGACAGTGATATGTTCGTAAAATTAATCTGCCTTGTCAAGTGGGCTCGTTCAAACATTTCACTGATGTTGGTTGGCATTATTGATGGTTCTATGTAACTTCAGTGGGAAAAGAAGAGTTTTAGGAATTAGTGGTGAAACGTGGGAGAAGTAATCAAATTCAGACTGCATTGTCCGGTTCTCGTCAGATTACCAAAGTCAAGCAACGCTGAGTGTAGTTAAATAGATAGGTGAATGATAATTTTCGACAAAAATAACGCTTCTCCCACCCAGGGATAAATCGTTGTATTTTTTCCTCTGACTTTGGACCATTGCACTTACGATTCATAAACAAAACCTGCATGTGGCGTCTATCCTACTGAGGTTTCCAAGTTTCCCTCAGTCACAGGTAAATGTCATCAGACAGTTTAATTGCAAGGCCGTGGCCATAGCCCGCGAAATGTATAAATTAAGATTTCGGAAGTTTCGGATTCATAAACTTACTAGCGGTGAATAAGTTGTAAGTTGGTGTACCCAATTGGGGTTTGATAAACAAAAAATACGGTCTTTTGATTGGTTCTCCCAAAGCGGGTGTTTTACCATATACATCTGGCTTATTCGCAGCCAAGTGCCGCATGTCACAATATGTAGGCCAGCTTTGTTGTGAAAACAAAAACTAAGCGGAAACAGAGAAAAAAAAAAGTTGTGTGTGCAGTCTTTTTTCTTGTAAAAGCTAAAAGATCGATGTTGTGTTTTTTTTTGTTTTTTTCTTTACTCTTTTGCATTTTATTATTATGATATTCAACCAACATAATGTACACCTTTTCACGTCCGTGTATATATTATTACTAAGAATGTCAGTTCTCTCATTTTTTAGGGATAAAAAAAAGGTATATAAAAAATACTTCATCTTGTATGTTAGACATTTATATTTTAATGATGTAAAAGGTTTCCATTTGGTAAACTAAAGAGAAACGAGATTTTTTTTTTCTCTCTAAAGGCTATTTTTTTTAAGGTACTTCATATACACCAGTTGTGAGACTTCTAATAATAATATTCCTTTGAAGTAAGAGAGAAAGAGAGTAACTTTTTGCCTCGTATCTCCACTGACCTTTGCAGGCAAGCCGGTATGATACGACGAGACTCCGTCTATACTAAGGCCACCTAATGATGTCTCTCATTACGCTCCGCAGAGCCTGATAAGAACCGAGCTGGTGTCACGCCTTCCAGTTTTTGATACTACAGACAAGTTTGTTTATGTTACAATTGTCTTCGCTACTGCCACATTTAATTAGCATATACGTGGTAACATTCTGACTATATTACTAAATTATATATCATATTTTAAAACTTAACAGTCATATTGCATGCTTTAACATAATCAAAACTTTATATTATGAAAAAAAATTTCAATATATTTCTTTTTTCTGGTTTTATATTAAAAAATATTTAATATAGGATAAAAAGGTTTATTAATTTATTTTTTTATTATTATTAAAAAAAATATTCATATATTATATCTCTTCAAGACTTAATTCATGTTATGTTCCCAGCATATTAATTAAGTTTTATGTAAAGAAATTAATTTTTTATTATCTCAAAATGACATCCTATATATTATAAAAATTATCATTTTACATTTTTTTATAAAACAAAACACAAACATTACCGCAATGCAGAGGGATATATAAATATATATATTTTTTTTAGAAAATAAAAATAAAAGTTTATAGGCCTAATACTACTTTTTACAGTTATACAAATTGTGACGTGAGTTTAATTCTGTAAGCTTGAAAACTTTTGTTGCTGAATAAACGTGCAACTTAAAACAAAGTTAGAACAAAAAAGTGTATGCAGTAATCTGATGATTTGAAGGGCTAAAGAATGTCACAGTCGGCACGAAAGCATTCGTCGTAGAGGCTTTAGAATGGCCGTTAGAGGCGCGGAGCTCAGCCTTAGTAAGCCCCGGTACTTGCCACTGAGTGATGGCCCGCTCTAGTGCGGGGAATAACGACAAAATATCAGCTTGATTGGGCGTTTCTTGAAGAAATCACCAAAATTTCAGGGTTGATAGGGATCATCACATGGATCATTTTTATAAGGGGGGCAGAGTTGAGGTCACTTCCGGTTGACCTGTGGTGACCTCCGAAGTTTACCCCTTTCCCGTCCTGGCTTTTATTTTTTTGCGGCTTTATGGTTGCGCGGAGGAAGAAAACTGTTATGACAAAAAAGTTTTATTACAATATAAGCTACTTTGTAAAAAAATTTGGCTGACCGGATGTGCATAGTTACAAAATGGCGGCCACAAATATGGCGCACGGGGCGTTAATTACACCACGTTTTCTTGAATTACTTAACATATAAGCAATTACGAGCTAAAAGGTTCGTACAAAGCCTTTTCTAAATAATTTTATCTTTAATATCGTAGTACTTTCATCTTCCTAACGACATCACTTCTCGAGATATACCTCCAAACGTAACCACAGAGCGGGCCACGCGTAGCCTCTCGCGCTATGTTTACAATGCAAACACAGGGAAGAAAGCTTCCAAAGCTGCATAGTGAAATACAACAATTCTTAAAATAATTGTTTTATATTGTTTTCATGATATTTATTAAATATTGATTAATTATTCAAATAATAATAATTAATTAAATAGTAATTAATCTCTGTAAAAATTTGCATATATTGGTGAAAATTATTTTTTAACCTGCAAGCATTATAACACATGCTGTAGGGAAACCGTACTTTAATGAACTTAATGCATCATATAATAAATAATAGCAATATATCATTCATTATATACACATGCAGCTATATAATATATACAGTCGTATATTATGTATATTAATTTCATAATCATAATACAATATGATACTAAATTAAAACATAAAAAATTTACGTGATTTCAAATAAATTCTTTTTATTTGTCTAATTCAAAGTAAGTGTATAAATTTTTATTTACTTATACAGAGTTAATTACATATTTGATACGTCATATAATTTTATTATAGAATATACGGTATAAAATAAGAATCTTCATTTTTATATTTATCATATTACACGTGCATGCGCGTGAACTGCAAATATAAGCTGATCAAGTGAGAACAAGGGAATTTTATGTCATGGCATACTGTGATATTTGACAATGTTTTACTGTGCATGGTTTTCCTTCGTCGATCCAAGGAAATAACGGGGCAGTTCCTAACACAATTAAGGCCACGGCCGCTTCCTACCTATCCTAAAATCGCCATCCATTCACTTTACTCCTCTCATCCTAAGGGTTGTCGGACCACCGAGGGTTCCGATTCTTATACTCCTAGCTTGAGAAGGCAAGTTAGGCATTCGGGAAAATAATTAATATAAATATACATACGAGTATTATGTGTGTGCTGACCTGAGTTCAACAACAACCCTTAAATCGATATTATCTTCAAATTTATTGTATTGTATAGCTAGATACATAATTTTATTATTTTAATTTGGTATTGAGAAGTTAAGGTAAAAAATTTCCGAAAAAATAGCTATGTAATATTAAAAAATCTTTTATTACTTACTTGCAATAGATCTTGTCAAGTTTTATATACTTAATTTATATAATAAATCGAAGCACAAAGAAGCTTGTCATGTTCCCAGATTTTCGCACTATTTATGTATATAATTAAGATACATATTTGAATCGCAAGATTTGCACAATTATACTATCTTTTACTATATCCCATACATTGTTATGAATATTGTCCAATATCTTTTTCTTAATCTGTATAATATGCTGTTTTATATTATCACTGAAAACATTCTTTTACATCATAATATTCTTTATGAATTAACACTTTTTAAACAATGTGTTATTCTTTATATTGTATTTCGTAAAGAAAATCATAATATTTCGCTGTTTTTCTTCTCAATACCACGTATATTACAATAATAAAATTATGTACCTAGCTATACAATACAATAAATTTGAAGATAATATCGATTTAAGGGTTGTTGTTGAACTCAGGTCAGCACACACGCACACACATAATACTCGTATGTATATATTTATATTAATTATTTTCCCGAATGCCTAACTTGCCTTCTCAAGCTAAGAGTATAAGAATCGGAACCCTCGGTGGTCCGACAACCCTTAGGATGAGAGGAGTAAAGTGAATGGATGGCGATTTTAGGATAGGTAAGGAAGCGGCCGTGGCCTAATTGTGTTAGGAACTGCCCCGTTATTTCCTTGGATCGATGAAGGAAAACCATGCACAGTAAAACATTGTCAAATATCACAGTATGCCATGACATAAAATTCCCTTGTTCTCACTTGATCAGCTTACATTTGCAGTTCACGCGCATGCACGTGTAATATGATAAATATAAAAATGAAGATTCTTATTTTATACCGCATATTCTATAATAAAATTATATGATGTATCAAATATGTAATTAACTCTGTATAAGTAAATAAAAAGAATTTATTTGAAATCACGTAAATTTTTTATGTTTTAATTTAGTATCATATTGTATTATGATTATGAAATTAATATACATAATATATTGTACATATATATTATATAGCTGCATGTGTATATAATGAATGATATATTATATTGCTATTATTTATTATATAATGCATTAAGTTCATTAAAGTACGGTTTCCCTACAGCATGTGTTATAATGCTTACAGGTTAAAAAATAATTTTCACCAATATATGCAAATTTTTACAGAGATTAATTATATTATTTAATTAATTATTATTATTTGAATAATTAATCAATATTTAATAAATATCATGAAAACAATATAAAACAATTATTTTAAGAATTGTTGTATTTCACTATGCAGCTTTGGAAGCTTTCTTCCCTGTGTTTGCATTGTAAACATAGCGCGAGAGGCTACGCGTGGCCCGCTCTGTGGTTACGTTTGCAGGTATATCTCGAGAATTAATGTCGTTAGGAAGATGAAAGTACTACGATATTAAAGATAAAATTATTTAGAAAAGGCTTTGTACGAACCTTTTAGCTCGTAATTGCTTATATGTTAAGTAATTCAAGAAAACGTGGTGTCATTAACGCCCCATGCGCCATATTTGTGGCCGCCATTTTGTAACTATGCACATCCGGTCAGCCAAATTTTTTTACAAAGTAGCTTATAATGTAATAAAACTTTTTTGTCATAACAGTTTTCTTCCTCCGGGCAACCATAAAGCCGCAAAAAAATAAAAGCCAGGACGGGAAAGGGGTAAACTTCGGAGGTCACCACAGGTCAACCGGAAGTGACCTCAACTCTGCCCTCCTTATAAAAATGATCCTTGTGATGATCCCTATCAACCCTGAAATTTTGGTGATTTCTTCAAAAAACGCCCGATGAATGTTGTTATTCCCTGCACTACTCTTACTACTACATTTTCAGTCACGTCGAGCCCCCGCAAGCTATGCAACTCTTCGTTCACGCACGCGTGGCAGAAAGCCTAAACAAACCCCACAGGCGCTTGGTATCCCAGGAACTTGACTCTCACAAGCTGCTGCTACTACCACACCAAGTTGGCTGCTGTCTTAGAACTTCTTGACATACGTAGTACAACTTGAGTCTTGTTGCCATGGTGATGTTGATGGTGAACAATAGAAAATCTGAGGTATATCAAGTAACGAGATACGCTTGTAGATTGTTACATTCGTGTACACCATGAACTTTATCCCTTCTTTGTTTGTCACGCATTCCATGAAGGTGTGGTGAACTTAACCTTTTCGGAATTGGGTTCTCCTTTCTTGCCTCTCCTAAAATTACAAATATGTCATATCTAGGAGCTCAATTTAAGCAAATTCTTGGAGCAAATCAGGCGTTCGTACTGTACCGAGAAAATGGAACTAAATAAATATATATTAATAAGCGTATATCTAGGAGCTCAATTTCAATAAATTCTTGGAATATCAGTCGTTCGTTATAACGAGAAAATTGAACTAAATAAATATAAATTACTACGTGGAAATACTTGTATACTCCATAGAGGCTTCAAGTTCCCCGGTAGAAAAAAATTTCTCTATAAGCCACCATGAAAAATTTGAACTTTTTCTCTGTAATTGTTAAAGCGAGTAATTTGAAAACATATCCCATGCACCCCTCCATTTAGGGGTCTTCTGATTTTGAATAAAAAATTAACTCATTTTCCTCTATAAAAAATTCCTTTAAGGCCAAAACAGTAATTCCTAATTGTTGTTTTACATTGATAAAACTGTAGGAATACCACAAAATCAGTTGACTTGAAGACTTCGTTTTTAATTACAAATTCTTATTGTGAAGTCTAGTGTATACATTGTAACATTTCATTTCTTATTTTCTTAATAAATTTTATAATGATTCTATCAATAAAGACGTTACTCATTAATGCGTTAATCTTTAGAATAAAATTATAATGAACCTCCTCTTATTTACGCTTATTTGAACTCGTATAGAAATTAAAAAAAAAAAAAAAAATCTATGGAATAATTAAAAGCTTTTTTCTGCTATAGATTTAACGTTGCACAGCTGTATGAGAGATACACCACACTTATGTGTTTAACAATGCGTGCAAAGTTTCTTTATATAAAGCAAGTTATGTAAATTCATATACATAAACAATATATAATATAATGTTTTCATGACGTCGACAAAATAACTCCCTCCTCTAATACTGTTAGGTGTGCAGTCGACTAAAGTTAAGCTTGCAAAGTTGTCAGTCTTGTTGCAATGAGACGCAAGTTGTAACTTGTACACAAATATGGAATTATGGAACATACAGTGAAATAAACACTCTTCTCTCCCTAATTTTAGAGAGATTTTGATTCCCCCCTTTCATACTGTAAATAAGTAGACACAAACATTTGTAATACTATACCGCAATACAAGTAGTTGATGTTTTTGTAATAAAATGTTATATTTAATAATGATTGTCGTATTTTGACTATAAATAGACAACCTGCTGTATTTATTTATTTATTATTGCAAATATCGATAGAAAACTTGGAGCTATGTATTTTCAATGTTTTTCATATTTTTTGAACCCTCTACTCTAGACCCTTAAAATCGAAGGGAAAGACTTGGTGTTACGTTTTATAATCATGCAACGTCTTTCCCTATGCTTACTTGTTAAATATTTGCATGACTGACGTCATAACATCTTTTCTCTAATAGATTTTAAGGGGCCTGTTTAAAAATGTTCAAAAAAAAATTATATAGCTTGATGTCCTTTAACCAAATACAAAAAAAATTCATGCATTTTGACCGATATAATGACGGTATCACTGTTATTATTATTATTATACGTTTCTTACTTGAACCAAAAATAATCTACACGTTTTTTCCTCTCTCATTATCTCGGTAGTTCCGCTGTAGACCTCTTCTCTTATATGTCGAGTACCACGCCATGGCTTTGTTCGTGTACTAATTGCAAACAAACCGAGGAGAACTCTCGTATATATACGCAAGGAAAATCCTCCTCTTCTTGCAAAAGAATTTTCAAACCAATACATTGTATAATATGTATAATACAGAGGTATCTCGTTACATCCGATCCAATAAGAAAAACCTTTTCTCTCTTTCTCTCTCTGCATTGCGTCGTCGACTTTGTATGGAATGTTGCTATTGGAACTTGATATTTACCTTGTTTGAAAACTTTGTATGTGGCTTTGCAAACAGAAGATATCAATATTGAAATATGCCAAGTCAGTAGTTATATATGTATGCTGGCAGCAAGATGGTAGAACGGTTCTATATAATGGATGTGTCAGAGATAAATTGTATTAGAAGTTATCTCTGTGGATTTTACAATGAAAATTTTACATTATAAATTATTGAATCTATCACAAAAAATAAAGCGTGATGGTGTGTTGATTTTAAAGCAAAATTTAATTTTTTGTTTAAAAGTATTTTTTTTTATATTATAATATTTCTGTATAACTAATAAATTATTCATGAGTTAAGAACAATTTGACTGTGTTTATACTGTTTAAAATCAACAAACGTAACATGTAGATTGTGAGGTGAGATACCTGCTTTTTGCTAAGAGAAATTCGTCTTTCTGATTGGCTGTCGCACTTACTGTGACCAATCAGAATGCTAGATTTCTCTTACAGTACAAAGCAGTTATCTATTACTTAGAAACGATATTCACTGTTACATTTGTTTACATTATAATAACAACCTTCCAGCAGGGAGAAGTGAATATGTAAATATTGATTTGTTTTCGTTCGCTGATAAATTTCTAAGTTTTTACTCTTCGGTTCCCATCAGCTTAATTAATAAGTTAGTTTTTATCCTCGTTAATTTTAAGGTTTAATGTCAGTGGTAAGAAAAATAGGCTTTGTACATAGTACACCACTGTGAAAATTTTAGCAAACCTTTCTGACATCATTAAAAAGAAAAATGAGAGATATTGGGGGCGATTCAGGAAAGAGTTATCCAGAAAGTTAACCACGTTTTTCACTAACTGCGGTTAGCGCCAGCTTAATTCAATGACACTAAACGTGATTAGTGAGAAACCGGGATAACTCTCTTCATGAATTGCGCCCATTGAGCATTAATTAGCATTGTTTTAAATGGGGGCTGCTGTGACTGTTAGTCAAATCAAAATCAGTATCTTTTTGGCATGACAAAATTCATTACTCAAAATCTACACTAAATATGTTTTGTTTTTGTTTTTTTACTTTTTTTTTTATATAAGCAAACAGTTATTTTGTCCTTTATGTTATGGACTAAAAATATTTTCAGCATCAAAAAATATTGAACAATAGCATTCATTAATACATAAATAATTTTTATATTTATGTAATATTTGAACCTGCCAAGTAGTAACTTTTTTTTTTAACCATTGCAGTTTTAACATGAAATCTCTTGTGTGTATTTGTCATAAATGTAAAATGAAATTTGTTGTAAATCGTAGGATCGTTCTAAAACTAAGTACGTCGTTGTGACCACCACACATGACGATTACATACACTGGACGAAGGGGGTTGCTTAATGTTGGTGTTTATGATGCCAAGTCTCCAGCCATAAAGCAGCAGCAGACTTGGTTCCCCAGACTATACTCTTGCTGGTACATTAGGGCTCCCCCGCGCGCGCTTACTCCGATCACAGTCGCAGAAATAGTCGTAAAAATGCTAACGTAACCCAGGCGATAGATACTTGATGTGAAGGCTCGCCACCGTTACCACTAACGACGTCAAAGTGTGGACTTGCAACGCTTCTGCTACATAACAGATAACGCAAAGAAGACCCTTTTCTTCTTTATAACATCAAGGGGAGAAAAAAAAAATAAAGTTGAAATTTGATTCGCTCTTGTCTACATGAAATATGATGTTTGTCTTTTCGTAAGATCTTATATGGTCATTTATCACAATTAGGATTGACTCAATTTAGCACAACATTTCTTTCATGCTTGTTAAAAATCACTCACTATCTGAAAATTATTTTTTTGACGTTTTTGTTTTCATTGTTTATATATACGTCATTGAAAAAGCTTTTAAAGGTCGTTGCAGCGTGGGTTGTATTGTGCGTGCCATAGCTGTGAAATATTGTATGCGATGGTCACAATAATGCAATGTCCTAAAAATAATTAAATATTTCGCCCTATACATTAACGCTAATGTAAATAAATTTTAATACATTTTGCAAATTTCTTTTGTCCTTTAAAATATAGCGCCTGAAATGTAGGCAACAAACTAAACATTTCTGTCACACAGGTTGCATACATGAAAGGGGAGAAAAATAAAGAAAACTTCTTGTTTATCTCAAACAAATTTAAGAGCTACAATCTTATAAATAAAGTTCCTTTCCATTACCTCGTATATTTCGTTATGCATTATTAATGTATGTAAAAAAGGCAGTCTCTCTCTCTCTCTCTCTCTCTCTCTCTCTCTCTCTCTCTCTCTCTCTCTCTCTCTCTCTCTCTCTCTCTCTCTCTCTCTCTCTCTCTCTCTCTCTCTCTCTCTCTCTCTCTCTCTGACTTTTCAAAGTCTGTCGGCTTCTGATACTGTCAATTAAATGACATTGTCAATAAAAGGCAGCAAAAGATTGCGTTTTGTTGCCAGCGCCACTCGCGGGAGTCCCCCGCACTAGTCCCCACCTCCCACCCACTCGGTTGTTCGCGCTTGTCGCTGACTCCCTTGGGAGTTCTCTTGCTGACAGTACATACAACGCCATCTGTGTGTCGAACTGCGAACTAAAACAAGGGTTGTGTCAGTAGGTAGAAAAGTTTTAAGCAGGTACTTCTAGATGGCGTGAGAAGTTTTAACACGAAATATCGTCATGTTTTATCACCGCAGTAAAAAAAGAGAGAATTAATTTATTTTTTATCATCATACTATCATGCTTTCTTTCCCCTGTTATTCATCATACATTGTGCTTACTTCCTTTGAATATTTACATTGTTAAATATTTCTGATCAACATAATATAATTATATATTAATATTTATCTATTTTACAAAAAAATAATTTAATTATAATTAACCAATTAATTATAATTATATTTTCGTTTTTTGCCAATTAATGGAGAAATTTAAAAAAATAACTAAAATTAATGTGCGACTAACGTAAATCGAAGAAACTTTATTTTTTTAATAATATACCATGCAAGTATTTTTAATCATGCATATGAATGTTTAACAAGAAGAATTTAATTAAACTATTAACTATTTAATTAATAGACAATTTAAATTTAAATTATTAAATAACGAAATATTTTAGAAGATTTACAACAATTAATTAAAACGCGGTTCGTGACTGAACATAAAATACATTGAATCACACATATAAAACATAAAAAGCATAGTGTAAAATATGTATGGGGGAGTAGGGGGTATTAAAATGAGTCAATGTGTGACTCATTGGAGGGGGTATCCCTCCTCTTTATGTTCGCCCACTTCCCTCTTAGCAGCACCCTCTCCGGCGAGATCACAGATCGCTGTCTGCCGCGGCGGAGTGATGGGCCCTTGCAGCTACCGCAGTACAGCACCGTGCATGCTGGAACCAATTTAAATAACGTTTAGTAATCACATTCAATATTACATAATATTATTTTTACATACTCATTATACGTTAATTGATTATCACGAATGAATATGAATTAGTAAATTGTTCTATTTATGTTGACTAAATAATATTATTATGTTAAATATAATATAGTAAAGTTAATTAGATTATTTCAATTATTATTGGGCGAGAAGTATTTCATTTTTCATACTCCTTGCTTAATCGTTTCAATTTTTCCACCTTCGTTCAATTTCTATATTTCGTTCGAAAGAAATTTTAAATGTTTAAATTAAATTTAAATAATTTAATAAATAAATTTAGTATCATGACCAGCTACGATTAATTGATTGGTTGGTATTTTAAAGCAATCTGACAGTTGACACTTTTATCTTCATGTATACCCCAATCCAAATTCAAATGGTTTATTTGTCAAATTCCACGTCTACAATGGGTAAGCGGAAAAAAAAACCTCGGAAAAAAAACCCTTGTATTAAAAAACCCTTGAAAAAAAAACCTAGGGGATAAAAAAACCCACGGAAAAAAAACCCTTCGCTGAAGGAGCAGCCCCAAGGAGCATTCGTGGCGTAGTAGCGCGGTAGCGAGGTTTCACGGTGTGGGGAGCTCATCAAAATGTAGAAGTCTCTTATGAAGGGCAAGATTAATAATTTATATGAGCCACTGGAAAGATCACTTTACACGACATAAAAAATATTCGAGATTTTGTGCAGCATAGAATTTGAATGAAAAAATAAATAAGATTTTTCTCCTAAGAAACCTTACGGACGAAGCGATGTCAGAATGCGGCGCTGCGGCATTTTTAAGTTAAAACTTGTCTATCTTCATTTTTTTTTTGTTTTTTTTTTTTTTCCTATTTTGACAGATTATCATTATATATGTTCCAATAATTTATATATTACATAAGATATCATATATATATCTGATTAGTCTCATTAGTCATGTTAATAATAATTATTGAATCACTTAAACCTATTAGATATTATATAATTTTCAAATGTTCATTTTTGAATGAACTGACTGACGACGACTTTTTTTTGTTTTATTACTTTTTTATTTTAATTATTTTATATCCAATATATAATATTCGAAGTTAGAAAAAATATGTTTTTAAAATAATTTTTAACTAAAAACACAGTTGGAATTACTATACAGATAATAGTTAACTTCCACAACATCGCCGCGTAGACTTCTACATTTTGATGAGCTCGAATCCCCACACCGTGAAACCTCGCTACCGCGCTACTACGCCACGAATGCTCCTTGGGGCTGCTCCTTCAGCGAAGGGTTTTTTTTCCGTGGGTTTTTTATCCCCGAGGGTTTTTTTTCCTAGGGTTTTTTTTTCAAGGGTTTTTTAATACAAGGTTTTTTTTTCCGAGGGTTTTTTTTCCGCGATTCCTACAATGATCTACAATGTGAATTTAGGATTGATTTTTTTATATTATATATATACACTGAATGTATACTGTACATATATTGTTATATTTATAATATTAAAAAAAAATCATTTCTCTTAAAAAAATAGGTAAATGCTAAATCGCACAGAAACGCAGATTGTTTTCAGAAAACAAAATATTTTTTATAAAAATATTCTTTCTGGTATACATTCAAAACATGTCTGTGCATGACAACTACAATAAATTTTATTTATCGACTTAATTGTTCGTGACTGTATATATTGCGACAGAGTGTGGTGAGCGTTCACCCCACCAAGGGGTGTCTCACCCCATCCGCAAGCTGTTATGACACATGATGGTGTTCTGACGGTCTGTGTCCTTTGTTGCAGTTGGCAGAGCTGGAGGCACGGCTGCTGGAGGCGGAGGGGCGCGCGGACGAGGCTGAGGACAAAGTGAGTGTCCCCTTGCAATAGAGAGGATGGCTTGCTTTGAAGTCAGCCGTCATGTCGTATCCTAGTGACGTCAGCACGTCGTCTTTTAGCAGTGCATTTTATTGGCCAGCTTCTCTAAATTGGTTACGGTAATACGGTATAAAAAAATCAAAATCGCTTTTTTTTTTTGGCATCAAAGATTTTTTTACAGGAAAATTTAGCTCTTGACTCATCATCAAAAGACCTTTAAATTAGTTTAAATAGGAGGAAGGGTAGGAGATGATTTCAAATCAATAGCTGTAACAATTACTGACAAAGTGAGAAAAATTCAATTTTTCTAGCATGAAAAATTCAATTTTTCTAGCATACATTATAGAAAAAAAATCTCGTCGGGGAACATTTGAAGCCTCTATTTCTGACTTTGTTCCGAAGATTGACGAAAGTAGTCGAGGACCGGTCTTCTTTCCGTTCTGAGCCATGCTCCTCACTTCTGTTATCCTTGTACTCTATAATGTGGGCTCTCCAGTACCCCCCCCCCCCCCACTATATACTCGAGCTGTACGATCGATGTAACGACTACAGTATTTATATCAACTTAAAATAGAAACTATATCAGCTTTATCTAGGCCAATAAACACGGTAAATCGATTATTTTTATTTGAAATGGTTACAATTTTCTATATAGTAATTCATGCTTGCGTGATGATAATGATTATTCTGAAATGTTTGAATTTTATATCTTAATGCGGCATAATTTTCTTTCTTGACTTTTATTGAGTACTCTTTTTTATCAAAATTATTATATTAATAGTTATGAACACATTACAATAATTCATTTTTTTATAAAGTTTTTTTTTTTTTTTTTTTTTTTTTTTTTTTATCTATAGCAAATGGAATAAAGCACACAATATTTCAATACGTTTGACAGTAATTTTTCTAAACTACGTAATATTTAATATACATTTTTCTAGTTCTTCGCTAGAATTTGTATAAGAGCACATTTTCCTCGTTTGCTTGTGAACTGGGCAAAGTTACAGCTAGTGCATTATTTATGTAGGACTGTATGTATATTATAACGATATGGAGGCTTCAAGTGATGCGCTTTCGCTGCGCAACTGTTTGTCGCTAAGGTCCATCTTGCACTTGAAAATGAAGCAAAGTGTTTTTTTAACTTTTCTCGGTTATAAATCAAGTAAAAAATCTAAATCTTGAATTATCTACTTTATTTTTCAGTTTGGACCAAAGTTCCGCAAAGGAATTATCCCTGAAAAATCTTATTCTTGGTGAAAAAACGAATTCACGTTTTTTTTACATAGGTTTGGTATAGCGGGTGGGATCACCGAAAAATCAGCTGACTTGAAGCCTCTATTGACATTGCTGTCTCTCGTTATACTTTTTTTCTCCGACGTTGCAAAAAATGAAGACAAAATAAATATCGTGGTTCTATACAAACAGCGTTATATATGGAATATCTATAAATGCAATCAGCATAATCCTCCCCTATATGTAGCTTGTTTATCTTAGCAATCCTATATAGGTATAATCGGCTTATCGTTAGAAATATGATTCAGCTTGCGACAATTCTCGCGCGTTTGTCACTAAACGGATTTTATGTCACGTGGATTGTTTGATCACCCAGCTGTTTGGTGTTTTGTGCGAACCATGTGGCGCTTGGTGTCGCTAGTGAGAGGTTACCATGGTTACGCTCCCCTCTCTCACCGCTTCCCCCTTTTTACTCCGGGTCGGCGGTACTCGCTGCTGGTGTCATTGATTTTTGCGGGAGAGAGAGAGAGAGAGAGGGCAGTAGCGAGCGAGCGAGCGTCGAGCGCGCGGGGGACGCCACAGCAAGGAGCATGGTGACCCGACATAGTGAAGGGGCTTGTATATCCCCCTTCAGCACTGCCCCGGAGCCCCCAGAGCCCCTTACGGCTACTGAGGGGCTCCTTAGAGTGGCTGCTGCAGCCTCTGTTAGTCCAGTAGCTGCCCCAAGAAGATTTGCTGGAGCTTCCAGGCTTACTGCAATCGTGAGTGTGTTGTTGTTTTCTTGACGCCTGTATTTCCGCAACCAGTTTGGCGTTGGGGCATTAACTCTTTCTTTTTTTCTCTCTCTCTCTCTCTCTCTCCCTCTCTCTCTCGTTTTTTTATTGACTTGGCTGTGATTCAAATTTTTAGTTTACATTTTTTTTATATGTATGATTTGCAGTGAATACAGAATGCTACTATAAATAATTTGAATTTTAAAGTAGTACGAACATCTACCGTCTTATTCTGCGGCGATAAATTTAAATATATATACATTTAAATAATCTTTAAAAAAATACACGGTTTGTGCTAAAATAATGTGAATTTTTTTACCATGCGTCATATTCTTTATTTGCGTCTGCAGTGACAGTGTTAAATTTTGGAATGTTTCAAATTCGTTTATTAATTTATATATTTTGTTTATTATTTTTATTTATTAATAAGTAGATTACATATAGTAATTCAAACGAATTCAAACGTTTTCTTGCAAAATTAATAAATTGCATCAATCGTTGACAGTAAAAATATTGATTTAATTTTAAATACATTTTTTAGGTATCTAATTCATTCATTTTCAAAAGCAGCACAAGTATAGTACCAGAACCTTCTTGGGGTCGTTACCCTAAAATCTCCAATTAATTCCTCACTATAATTCATGTGACGTAGACTTGCAGCATACTATCTCATTTAAGAGTGGTAAAAATTCAACTTCAACGTACCAGCGCTTTTAGCCATAGTTATACACAAAATAAATAATAAATATTGAGGATTGAATTTGTAATAATAACAGAATTAGCTGACAAAGAAAAGAAGGAGAGATAGTGCCTCTGGGCTTCCATCTGTGTCACATGTGGAGAGATGTCTGCAAGTCGTCACATATCTGACCCAACGTCTGTTCAGGTCCGCAGCATGGAACAGCGCATGGCTGCAGAAGCCGGTGACCCCTGGAGCAGCTCAACGTCCAGCAACGCGGGGGCGGAGGCCAACCCACAGCCGGTGGTGAGGGACAAAGAGCTAGCAATCTCACGTCTAGAGTCTCAGGTCGAGGAACAGGTAGGCTGGTCAGTCGCAGTGTCCTCTGTACGGTGCTGACCTCTGTGACTCATTGCAGCGACTGCTGAGGCTGCAGGATGCCAAACAAGTAGAGGCCAAGGCAGCTAAAATCAAGGAGTGGGTCACCAACAAACTGAGAGAGGTGTGTATGGTCTAAATTTATCTTTCAGTTTTATAATAAAGAAGACACAGGACCTCAATTTAGTTGTGACAAAATTTTAGGTTACCTAATTGTAAGAATAAAATTATCCCCTTTCAATAATTCTTAATTTACACAATTCACTGCCAATATTTTTTCATTTACATAATTATCCTTAATACCAGAAGGGTAATATATTTGACCTTCCTCTTTACTGATGACCTTTCGTTGCAGCTGGAGGAGCAGAATCAGCAGCTGCGAGAGCAGAATCTCAAGTGCACGGAGCAGCTGGACCTGCTACGCAACCATCTCTCTCAGCTGGGTCGTCTGGGCTCCGGACGCGGCTCCAGCAAGGAGCGACATGTATGTCAAAACAAAGCAGGGACTATAAAAAACCAAGTGTTGTTCTTGAAACCTCGTTTTTGAAAATAAGGTCATTGCATGCAATCACAGACATATAAAAATTGATGATACGCTTAGAAAATTCCTTTCCTTTCCCTTTAAAGCCAGTAAATTTACTAACAATAAGTAGTACATCAAGCAGTTCATCTAATACTTGTTTTTACAAACCTTCTTTGGTTAAATTTGGTAAAGAAGGTAACTTGTACAAACATGCTCTTCAAATTGTATTGACTTGGCACTAACAGCTTTCTCCTCCACAGACGTCACGAGCCAGCCTTGCAGAGGCAGATCAGTCCCCTCCCCCAGCATCCCTGCCCCCAGACCTTCCCGTGAGGCCAGCTTCGGCCTCGTCCTCCTCCCTGGGCCTCACGGGCTCCTCCAATCAGGGCTCGTCTGTGGGTCACCGTCGCTCAGACAGCCTGGGCTCGTGTTCTCCAGAGCCAATGTACTCCGAGGCAGATCATAGTGGCAGGAGGAGGTCTGGACGCCATCACCGGCTCAGGTGAGAATAACAACAAATGGGATTCATTAGCAGAGGTTTTCTTGAGACTTACTGTGTCTTTTATATACAGCATAAACTTTAATCCTGCTTAATTTGGTGGAACTAAGAAACAAAGAGAGGCAAATTTGTAAGTGTAGTAATAAGGAAAGCTTCATTATTTTAGCCACTCCAAATAAATTCAATTAACTACAACTCCATAGACTATAATACATATCAATGCCCACAAACAAGGCAGGGATAAAGTTTGTGCTATACGGAAGTGTACTTGAGGAGAGTCTACTGTATGTAGTTTCCAAAAGTGAAATGAAAGAATAAAAAAAACTTGGTGAATTCAGATGGTGTGTAAACAATTTACTTACTAATGTACCGACATGTGTTTTCAGCCCCGGCCCGAGCAGCCTGACCCGCGACCTACATGCAGCAGTGGCGAGTCTCGTCCACCTCCCCTCCATCTCCCGCACAAGCCCCTCAGCTCCCTCCACCACCCCCTCCCTCCCCGCCTTTCAAGGTGAGTTATCAAGTAATGTTGAGAATCAATCAATCAGTGTGCTTGTAATTTTATAAAACTTTGTTAGTCAGTGTTGTTGTTTTTTACACAAACAATGGAACTACCAGTTTTACTAAATTTTTTGCAAGTATTTTTATCTAAATTTTTCATTCTTTTAATTTTATCAAGTCTTTCATAGGCTAAAAGTATGCTTCGCAAGAAAACAGGGGTGTATATGAGGCAAATAGAAAAGACCTGCAAATATATATAATTCACTGTCGTCTACAATTAACACAGATCTATTTAAGAAAAAAAAATGTACTCCATGTAAGCAGAGAAATAAAGCTCTGCCTTGCAACTAAGTCAACACTGTTTCTATTTTACCCTTAATAGCGTCTATATTAATCTCACTTTGCTTGTCTCCACAGTTGACGACGGGCACCACGACTATGCAGAGATCTACACCCCCAGCAAGGAGAGCGTCACGGGCTCGTGGGGGGCTGCTGCAGCCACCGGGTGTCGCGAGAGCTCTGGAGGCAGCAGCAGCGGGGGCAGCGACCCTCGGGGAGGAACCTGCTGCTCCCTACCGGACCACTCGCACGCCTCCTGCTGCTGTGTGGACGACTCCCGCCCCCCCACCCCTCCCCTCCATCGATTTCCCTCTTGGGAATCTCGCATCTACCAGGTGGCTGATGAGGGTGAGTCACAACCCTCTTGAATTGTAGTTGTTTTCATTTTGAATTGAAGAAGAAAAGAATTCTTAAAGAAAAGCAATGGTTATTTTTAAAATGAATAAATGTAATCAATTTGCAATGTCTAGCTTAAGAAAGTAATGCAAGAATGATCAGCTTCATTTCAAACTCTTCTTTCAAATGCTGATTTAAAAATTATTAAGTTAATTCGTAAATACATGATTGGATGATAATCAATAATCAGATTTTCCTTATATGGTTCATCCACATGGTTCATCTGATTATTGATTCATAAATTGACTATGCATTTATGAACAGACCAATAATCATTGATACTGTATTACTGTATATAGTTTGAGTTAAATATTTAAATTAAGTATTGTCTTTTTAAGCAAAATAATACAAGTGCAGACTTTTAAATACATATAAAATTAAAATATAATGGTCTTATGCAGATCATAGTCTCAACATTATTTTAAACTTAGTTATAATTTTACTACAGATAATACATTTATTTCTTCAACTTTTCTTACTTTCTTTCTTGCTGCAATACTATGAAGCCAAGAAAATTTTAAGATATTAGACGTCATGTACAGTTGTTTAAAGCCATATAAAATATTTTCTAATTCAATATTTACATCCTTTTGATCTATTTTACCACAGTTTACATTTGTAACTGTGTTAAGGCTTCTTGTTTTATACAACATAATTTATTTGCAGGACATAATACTCAATACTTACTTTATGTTGCAGGCTTCCAGGTGCCTAGTCTCGTCAACGGGTCGTCAACAATGAAGAGCGACTCCACCAACAACAACACCGGCTCTCTGCGCACCCAACACTCCACACAACAACCCCCTGGAGGCTACTGTGGTGAGATCAGCGTACCGGTGTATGCCACCGTCAAGGGGGTGAGTCTCGCCGTTCTCGGAACCTCAGATACCGGACTCTAACTCTGGTTGTTCACAGAGGGCCAGTCAAATCCGGTCCATGCCGTTCACCGGAGACTCTTCAGACTCCTCCGATGGAGAAGATGGCCACGGCGGGGCCAGCCAGGAGAACACACTGCGAGGTGAGGGACTGTGGAGCATTTAAACTATTCTGATGCTTGACTATTAAACTACCCAGTAAACACAACTCTGTCAGTCCAGTGCTTAAACTGTTGGGCCAGTAATGTGCCAACACTCCACAATACCAATCCAACATATTTTTAACACCCTGTTTTTACTGGGTAATTCCTGCAGAAACTCAAAAAGTTGTAGTGTAAATTTAAATATTAAAAATAGAACAGAATCTGATTTAAATTATGAACATTTCTAGGAAAAGAAAAGTACAAGAGTAATATTAAATGTACCATTGTAGAAATTCTGGTGTCAATGTAAAAATATTTTGCTCTTCAACTTTGCAAAGTACCTGTAATAGTTTTTAAAAAAATTCTAAAGAAAATTAAAGTTATTGGGTGAAGAGGGAAGGGAAATTTAACTTAAACCAAGTCCAGGACATCTGGAAACAATTGAGGGGCATTTAATTTAAATACAAATGCCCATTCTCTTTTTTATTTCCCCCACCTTTGATGTCACAAGCAGTTTGTCTCACTATGGTCCTGTGCAGGGGCGAGTCGTACCAGCAGTGGAGGCGACACCACGGACCACTCGTCCGGTGACACGGGCTCCAACCCCAGCAAGAGCATGCGCATCTCTTCCGCCCTCTCCCCGGCAGCCACTGCCAAACTCAACGCAGCACACACCGTTACTAGCAGCTCCTCTCCCTCCAAGAGCTTCAAGAGAGGTGAGGAAACAGACTGGTCCAGAGCTAACTGATGTTTTTTTCAGTAGTTTTAACGAACAGAATACCAAAATATAAACTCTTATTATCTGTTCATATCTCTCAAAAAACAAATTTAATTGTCCCATTCTTTTATTTTTATCTACCTATCAACTACAGAAGTATTAATTTAATGATTCAAATTAAAATTATAGTTTTTTTCAACTCTTTCAAAGAAACACAAAAACTGCTTCCTGTATATTCTGTAATTTACAATTAATTTCTCTCTTCTAGATCCATTGTCGATGGAATCAGGCACCAGTGAAGACTACGCCATCCCTCCCGACGCTCTCTCTTGCTGTGAGTCCACCAGCATAGAGTCGTCTATGCCGTCGCTGGTGGCTGGTCGCTCCACGTCATGTGTGCTTGACGTGCATGTAGCGCCTCTGCAGACGACCCCAGCAAGCAAGGAGAGCCTCGAAAAGCAGGGCTACCTCACCAAGCTGGGGGGCAAGCTCAAGACCTGGAGGAAGCGATGGTTCGTGCTGAGGAACGGAGTCATCATGTACTGGAAGTCACAGGTGAGTTGTTGTCCTCTCTTCTTAGAATGGAGATTACAAATTTGTTTCCATAATGTTCTTCAAATATTGTTTTCATTATATTTTTCATAATTATTTTATGAATAATTACATTCCTATGAATTTCTTTCTCTTTAACAAGAAACATTAGTAATTAACAAATTATTTTCTATGCATGAAGATTTGTTTAAATACTGTATGGCATCATGAGTATTCTAATTTCTCAAACAGTTTTATGTCAAACTAACTCTTTGTAAGAAGGAATAATTTTTGTCTTTAAATCAACAAAAGTCTCCAACAATGTGTCATTGTTACAGAGTGACTCCAGCCGTAAGCCTCAAGGCCAGATTGAACTGGACGACTTGTGTCGAGTGACTCGGGCCGAGGGAGCCGCCACCTTTGAGATCTCCACTGGCAAGAAGACCTACTACCTGACCGCAGACTCCATCGCAGCAATGGAGGACTGGATCAGGGTCCTGCAGGTACGAAACCTCAGCATTCCTCAATCAGTTCTGTCTATTGTTTTTGTGTTGATCAAGTGTCTTACGGTGTCAAAATTGTAGGGTTAATTTTAAACTACAGTATTCATATATGTAGTTCTAGTACTCCTAACATCACAATGAAACAGTACATGTTCCATAGTAAAAATTTAAAAAATAATAATAATGTCGTACCTGTACTGTCTCAAATTTGTGATTGTGTTTGCTAGTACAGGTCATACTGATTCAATCTGAGCCAAAAGATGATTAGTTTAATAACATGTAAAGCTCATAACTTCATAAAAATATGTCTGATTTAGCACAAAATCTGTATTAACTACATGTGTTTATGTTTATTTAGAACGTGCAAAGACGCAACGCCACCAAACTGCTGCTGCGAAGGGAGGAACACAGGCCGACAATTCAAGCGTGGCTCACCAAAGTCAAGAACGGACACACGCGGCGATGCTGGTGTGTCCTCATTGGCAAGATGTTCCTCTACTTCAAGGGTCCAGCTGATACCGTGAGTCAACATTCAAATTTTGTTGTGAAGATGTCATTTGAGGCAGTTCTCATTTTTCTAGTTTTCTTTAAACTGAACTAGAATGTCATTTGCCTTGTTTTGTAAACATTCATATACTGTAACAAAATTAAAAAGCTTTTATGAGAAGAGGCATCAAATGTATATTTGGCTCAGATTATTAGTCATGAGATTAGTAAGTGGATGACTTCTCTTCACTAGCCTTGAATTATTAATATAGTCTGACACAACATTATTTTCTTCATACAGATTAAAATGTAAAAGGGCTTTGCCAATCAAATTCAAGCATTTTAGACTGCCCCACTTTTAGGTGAAACTTTCAAATGCGTTCATCATGCAATACTATTTTTGAAATAGGGTCTAAAAAAGTTATGCACGAAAATTAGTCTGCCTCACTTCTGCTAGCTGCCATTTATCTTTGCACCTCCACTTCCTACTTCTAGAAATGTAACTTCCTACTACATCTCTCCTAAATTGTTTTCCAGACGCCGCTGGGCCAGATCAACATGCGTGACGCCCGTGTGGAGGAGGTGGACCACGTCTCGGACTCTGACAGCTCCGAGGAGCACGATGGGGAGCCGAGGCCACAGCACTCGGGCGAACTGACCATCGCACTGTACCCCTCCCACCAGGGACCAACATACCTGCTGATGCCAACCAAGCAGGACAAGGTGAATCCTCCCTCCATCCTGAACAAACATTGAACTGCACATTTCTTTAGAAAAATACAGGTATAGCTATAGCTATAAAAAATTGAAATCTACCCTCCTACTGTATTAATTTTCTCCCTTGTTCAGAATAATCCAAGATGGTGTACTTCAGACAGGTCAATCTTGCACATGAACATGGAGGCAGACAGTTCATTACTCGAATCTGATCGAGGGATGATGTCCTATATTTGATATCATCAGCTTCAAACTGGATCACCCAATGGCATATATAGATGAGGTCTTACTTTAAGCCAGGCTTAACTTTATAGATTTTGATTGTTGCAATAATCAAAATCAACAAACTTAAGCCTGGCTTCAAATTAGCTAGGCCTCACCTATGCAATTGGGTACAATGGATAGTTACATTAAATTAATTGAAAAGAGCTATCACTTAATGACAACACCTGCAAAATCTTGTTGAAGTCGCATTTACTGCACTTGTATTTCCATTAGATTACATACTGCTCAATGATGATGTTATTCCCCAAAGTTCCTCCCCTTACTCTATTTGTTGACGCAGGACTCTTGGATGTACCATCTGACGGTGGTATCTGGAGGGGGCAGCAACGCAGGCACGCAGTACGAACAGCTGGTGCAGAGGCTCATGGAGGTGGATGGAGACCCGAGTAAGTGACAATGTTGTGACGTGTAGCTAATAAGCAAGCCATCTGGCAAAATAACCTTAGGAAACAATGTCCAAAACTAGAAATATGAGCATTAATAGTGTCTTTCCTTATAATCTATTTAATATTGATTTTTTACAATACAGAACTAGCTTGTCATTTACTTATCTTTAAAAAGTAAAAAAATTTGATCAAACTGTTACCCAAAATTATTGCTGTGTAATCTTTGCCTTGTAAAATTTCAAAGGTGATGAGTGTACAACTGTACATACATCACAAGATCAACTACATGTACTGTATTTCATTCCAATGGCATCTTAACTTCCTCAAAAAGCTTCTGCTTTACAAATAATAACAAAATAATGTTTTCTTTTCAGCGTGCGTCCTATGGAGGCACCCGCTACTTCTACACACCAAAGACAACATCACTTCCCCCCTCACAACCCTACCGACGGAAGCTTTACAGGCAGAAGCTCTCAGGCTCTTCAAGGTATGCTGTGTGGGGTCAATAGTGACTGTTTTGTATTGCAATCTTGAGGCTAACTAAAAAATCGCACCCTTAAAAAGGTAAAATAAAAAAATTGATTATTTTTGCACTGGGTAAATGAAAGAATTAAATTATTGCAACTTCATACTAAAATAAATACAGTACCGGTATTATCTGTACTTTTTTTTTATGATTTACTTTACTTTCTCTCTTCCCCCCATTTCAAGTTATACATAATAATTGAAATTTATAGATGTTCAAACTACAGCTTCTCTTTAACTGTCTCTGCTGCTTGTAAACCCAGACTAGTTAAAACTTTATGTGCAATCAATAATTAATCAACCTTAAAAAAAAATCAAGTGCAGAAAATACACCATAGAAAGATTATTTAAAGTGACGCTAATTTTGTCTCGACAGTCGTGTCAGCTGTTCATGTCGGTGCCGCTGGACGCCGCGGGCATAGACTACCACGTCGTGCTGGCCCAGAACGCCCTGCAGCAGTGCCTCGCCTCTACGGAGCTGCAGGCGGAGCTACTGGGAGGACTGGCGAAGCAGACGGCGCGCCACCTCCAACACAAGCTGGGCGTGCAGGTAAACCCCCGCACGCTGCTCTCCGACAAGCTTAGGCACTCAAAGCGACGCGTAAGTTGATGTCTTATTTTTAGTTTGCCAAATACCCATGCCTCTTTTTTTAAGTTGTAGTAAAGGGCTGTTAGATTTTTTTTGTTGATTGGTAGATTCACTAAATTTTCCTCTGACTAATAAGATGAGCAATAAAACTAAACTGTTGTTGGTATCATCTTTTGGTAAAAAAAAAAACTTTATAATAGAAGCAGTGTACATTAACTAGCATGTGATAATAATATAATATCATGTTCAGATTATAGTTGCAAAATTAAATTAATTTCTTCTAAATTTACAAACTCAAAATATAATAAAAAAAATTGCATGAATTGAAAATGATATGCCAGATTATAGTGTTTGTTAATCTTAACTTCAAATTATTATACAGTTAATATTTTTTTTTCTAATTTTATTTGATTGTCATATATATAGTAGTAAATATTTGTTATTTAAAAATATAGAAGTACCGGTAGATTTTTCACCTTTTTATTGGCATGATTTATACTGTAATTTGTAATATTTTTAAAAAAATAAAAAGCAGTGCATTTTTGGTTGTATTAAGGCTTAACCTGAGAAATTTGGATGAAAAATTCGCTACAACAGATTTTTTTCAAATTAATTTGGTGGACTTACAACAGTTGTCAAATTAGCTCTGAATTTTTTCGGGATTTTTTAACCGTTGGTTTAATTATAATTAATTTATTTAAATGAGAATTTTGTATCCTTCCAATGTTAAATTTGTTAATTAGCATTGCAAAAAAACTATACAACAGAATGATTCTTTTACTTTTTTTTTTTACTAAAACCTAATTGTTTAGACTATTTTTCTGAATTGTTTTCATATATTTTGAACCGGGGCGATGATCGTTTCCTATATGTGATGAGAAATGTGGCAACGTTCTCAAGGACTGATGTCACCACCCCCTCCTAAAAAATTATTCGCATTCCAATGCAAACAGTGTTGCCACTATAGCCACGCCTCTTGACCTTGACAGACAAATTCTCAGGTTATACCTTAAAATAAGCAATAGAATTTGAATCATGAAGAATTATGAAAAAATAAGTCTAACAGCTCTGCTAGCTATGCTTCATGCTAGTTTTATTGTATGTGTTAATTTTATTTTTAATCAATATTTGTTTTCTATCATCTGATTGCATTAAATTAAATCCTAAATTTTAGCCAGGCTCAATTTTGCTGTTTTTGATTGTTGTGACAATGAAAATAAACAAAATTGAACCTTAGATTTGATTTAATGCAATCAGGTGTCTATTTTTTATGTGTCATATTTGATGTTGTATGCATAAATGTATCACATATTTCAATTTTGCATCATCATTATATTACATAGCGGTGCGAGAATTTTCAACTACTGATAGAGAGCAATAGTTAAGAGTTCTCAACACTGCAGTATGATCAGCTCTGGAATGGAATGTCACCTTTTTAGAATCCCTCAATCCTATCCCGATCCTCTTTGTTTGCTTTTTTTTAAAAAACAAAAAAACGGAGATTTCACTAGTCGCTAGTAGATGTAATTGGTACAATGTATATCAAAATTATAGATTATTATTTATTTAAAGTGTAAATTACATGTTAATTTTTTATTATTTTATTATTATTATTATTTTCTAAAATATTTCAAAATAATAAATTTTTTATTTTTACAAAAAAATCTGAAGCATTTCTCAGGCGTAAATGGGGTAAGATGTTATTTTTCATTGTTGTCCGGGCAAGCAAACGGAGTGATGTGGTGTCCTTTGTTTTGTCCCCATTCCATTCCAGCAGCTGCTCCTGTGCGCGACCCAGTCGCTATTCATGTGCGATGCGGCAAGCGCTCAGCAGAAAGCCTCTCCAACTTCACAGCAGTCTGGTGGTCCCATCGGAGCCGCGGGGACGACAGGGGCTGGAGGATGTGGGGCCGGGGTCTCTTCGGCGGGGGCGGGGAGCGTGCTGCCCCTCGACTGCAAGGCCAACCCCCCCAGCTTCGTCTTCATCCAAGGCTGGCAGCTGCTGGCCCTGGCGGTGTCCCTCTTCCTTCCACGCAACAGTCGTCTGCTCTGGTACCTGAGGCTGCACCTCGCACGCAACGCAGACTCCAAGTGAGTGGATCAGTGGGGTTGTGGGACATGAGTCTAGTGTCCCTCCCTCCCAGCAGAGTTGTGAGCTTCTTCCCTAGTATCCCATTAAGCCTAGATTGCTTGGGAAAGTTTGTGTCTAAATGAAAATAACAAGAAATAGGTTAATATATTAATTATTAATATAACCTTTATAGGTTACAGGTTAATGAATTAAAATAAAACACTTATGTAATACACAATTTTAGTTTATTTTTCAGTTACTCCTCTCTCAAAATTTAATTTCATATTACTGTATATATTTTGATAAACAGAAGTACACAATTCAGTATTTTTGCTATTACTGTCTTCGAGTTTTCTATTACTACAGTTTAAAATTTATGAAGTGGCTTTATAGGACCGTAAAAAATTATAAATTTCTACTACAGCTCTACAAGTTTATAACATGAAATTGAAATTTAATATTAAAATACAGTCTAACAAGTAAATAACTATGTGTCAGATTCCATTTCTGTTTGTTAAACTAAAATTTTCTGCAGGACGGAGTGTGGCAAGTACGCTGCTTACTGTCAGAGAGCCCTCGAGCGCACACTGGCTAACGGAGCGAGGGAGGCGCGACCTTCCCGCATGGAGGTGCTCTCCATCCTGCTGAAGAACCCCTACCACCACTCCCTGCCCCACGCCATCCCCCTGCACCTTCTGAGTGGAGCCTACCAGGTGAGGATTAGCAACCAACTTCTTGATTTCATACCACTCTGATTTCAAATTTACTATGTTATTGCTTCTAGTTCTCATAAATATTTGTTCAAGCTAATTGGACATGTTTATTTATAAATAAAAAATATTAGATATGGCACTGAAATTTTTTTATTTTGAAGCAATTTCCTGTCATATCAAAAATCAATCCAGTTTTCACAAATTTTCTCACAGATCAGATTACAGCATGCTCGCTACTGAAACATGATATGATATCATATTTTTTATGGTTTATCATAATTTATTTTTTTGTAATATGTACAGTATGTACAATACTGATTCCTTGATACCTCCACATGTGAGCAGAGACTAGAAGCTATCAACCTAAAGTTTGGACTTGCTAGGTGTCAGAAAAAATAATTTATTAAAAGATTAATGATTTAAAGCAAGGAATTAAATTATGACAGAAAAATATTTTAAACACCATCACACAAAAATCTTGAATCACTTTTGTTTTTCCTTGCAGGTTGTCAGTTTTGACGGTTCCACTACTGTTGAAGAGCTGTTAACTTCGCTCGTTCAAGAAATTGGGTGTCGTGATGTAACTCAGTCCGGCTTCACACTGTCCAGTGATGACCCCATCGACCGAGATCTCGAACATTACGTACCCCACTCTGCCAAAGTTTGTGATGTAATCTCTCGGTGGGAGACTGCCTTAAGGGAGAAAGGGTCCGGAAAGTTTGAGAATTCCCGTGCCATAAAACTGAGTTTCAAGTCACGATTGTGGTGGCGGCACAATGCTCGCCGGGAGACCGACAAGGAGAGGCTGCTGCTTTGTTACCAGACCTCCCAGCAGGCAGCGAGGGGGCGCATGCCTCTCAACAGGTCTCTGGCCCTCGAGATGGCGGCCCTCATGGCTCAGGTGAGTCTGCGCTGAAGTCTCGTCAGTCACCATGGCTTAGTGAGAAGCCTAGAAATTTATAAATTTGTTGTTATTCATATCAATTTCTGAACTGAAAATAACAGATATTATTGACTGGAAACCAAAAAGTCAAAATTTCAAGTCCTTTACCCAATTCCCCTACCCCCTCTATTTTTATTTATTTAATAGAGATTATCATAGAGAAACCTGTGTGTGTTTTAACCACAAAAATTAATTTCAGAAATTTCGTGGTTTCCCAAGTTGATGGTACATATAGTCAGTGAAGATAGTAGTACAGGCACGGAAGTGACATATGTGCAACAACCGTCTCGGGAAATTCAATTAAATGCAATACTTTTAAAATATGTTCCCATCTGTAAAAATACTAAAAATCAATAATATTTTAACCCTTCAGTCCAGCATAAAATTATGGTTGATGTTTGCAGATTGATATGGGGGAGTACCCTGAGAAGGCACCCCCCGGCAACCCACACTTCCAGGCTCAGCAGCTACAGACGGCCATGGACAAGTTCCTGCCTGCTCGTTACCGTGACAACGCAACACCTCAGCAGCTAACGTGAGTGATAAAGAAGAGTGCAGTGAGGGCAGGTTTTGAACTTTGTGGTGTTTGCAGGGAGATCCAAGATGAGTTAGCAGACAAGTGGGTCTCACTGAGGGGCCGTGGAGTCCTCGACTGTGTCCGAATCTACCTGACGTGTGCCCGCAAGTGGCCCTTCTACGGAACCTCTCTCTACCAAGCTAAGGTACGTCATTGTCTTTTGTAAATATGTTTTATATCAAAATTAAAATGACACAGCAGTTGGTAAAAATTTTGAAGTCCTCGAAGTTTTTTGCTCTAGCTACATATAATTTATTGTCCTTGAAAATGCTTATAAAAAAGACTTACAATTTAAAAAACTGATAAATTTCAAGCTAAAAAAAATGTTTGTAATAAAATAATTCAAAGCTGACCTCATTCCCTGTTGTATTTGCAGCTGTGCTCTGGCCCTGAGAAGGGGGTGGTGTGGCTGGCGGTTGCTGAGGATGCGGTGACCGTGCTTGAGCTCGGCTCGATGGCCCAAAGAGCTCGCTACACTTACTCGAGTGTGGTGACCTTTGGAGGCTGCCAGGACGATTTCATGTTGGTGGTGAGCCGCGAGGCCGAGGGACGAGGGACCTCCCAGCGACTGCTCTTCGCTCTCAGCCAAGCCAAGGTGAGTAGCGGCAACTTGGAGGGGAGGGAGGTCTCAAGGAACAAAGCTTTAAAAGAGGGGAGAAACCCAATCTTATGCAACTATAGACAACCTTCATATTTTTTTATATTTTATATTTTTTCAAATTTTTTTGAACCCTCTAACACCCGTATAATAGAATCATGTTGCAAAATGCTATGACGTCATAATCATGTAAATATTTAACACGAAGGAAAGACGTTGCATGACTATGATGTCAC
Source organism: Siphlonurus alternatus (assembly GCA_949825025.1). Lineage (NCBI taxonomy): Eukaryota > Metazoa > Arthropoda > Insecta > Ephemeroptera > Siphlonuridae > Siphlonurus > Siphlonurus alternatus. The sequence continues at coordinate 40,818,445 of OX463779.1, forward strand.
AGTGTCATTCCTTTCTATTTTGAGTGTGTTAAAGGGTTCAAGAAAAAAAAAATGAAAAAAAAATCATAATGCATAACTTGAGATCCTCTATCCAAATATGCAATAAAAAAAAAATCATGAAGGTTGTCCGTTGTAAAGTATGTATGTAATTTTACTTCCTTTAAAAAAGTCATTATCTGATGATTTGATAATATTTGATAACAAAATAAAATAATAATTATTTGATAATTTAAAAATAAATCAATTAACCTATAGCAATCGGACTGTAATTGTTTTTAGTCAAAATCTGTCAACATTTCTCCCAAACTGACGTTACAATTCCCCGACAGATCCTGGAAGTGACTCTACTGATCGCGGACTACATGAATGCTCTGGGCCAGACTCTGCCCGGCACTCCACAGACGAGCTCTCTGACAAGGCACGGTTCTCACCGCTCACAGCGGTCACGAGCTGTACCGGCAACCACGGCATCATCTCACTGTGGCACGGCACCACGAGGGCACCACTTGGCTGGCGCAGGCGACGCACACACCACCTAGCACGCACCTCCGGCGTTGCGCCATCACGGGCGAGTGAAACCAAGGACTCGCCACATTACCTACACATCAGGCTGTAAATTTTAATTTTTTTAATATCAGTTTATTGTGAATGTATTTCTAAGTTATAATATATTCAGTAACTTTTTGTTCTTTGTCATATAAATATATATATTATATGATTTTTTTTAAATAATTAATGTAATATGTATTGTGTTTTTCATAACCAAATAGCAAATATTTAAACAAAAATTTAGCTTTGTTTATTTAAACTTATCCCTTCCTATTCAGTACCAGTATATTTGTTAGAAGAAAGACGCACAAAGTATAGTCAAATCTAAAATCATAAACTTAATGTTTTAAAGATCATATTGGATCTCTATATCATTACAAGTTAACATTATAAGTACATAGCTACAAATTCAAAGTTGGTTGATTTGCTTGATCAATTATCATATTTCTAGCTTTTTTATTTTTCTTATATTAAATTGAAATATAATTTCATTAAAAAGAAAATAACACATTTTTAAATAGTAACTTGTAAATAACTTTCAAAATAGTATAATAAAGTACACTCATTTCCTTGGAAAATCTCCGTCTGCAGCCTTGTTAATCACCAGGTCATTCAAAGTGGTGATTAACAAGACTGCAAAGGGAAAATTTTCAAGGTGACTAGAGTGTAATTTTGATAAATCAAATGAGTAATTTAAAATTGGAATCACTTTAGCTCAGCTAAAGGACACATCAATTAATTCCTGTTTTTTTATTGCAAAATGATCCTATTAAAAATAGCAAAAATTGCTTCACAGCAGTGTATGTAGGATAAGTTTTTATTTTCTAAAAAATTGAAAATACTATCAGCACACATGCAAGTTGAATGCATGACCAATGAGATGATGATAAGTTAAAATGAAGAAGTTGAAATTCCGTAAGAACAGGATTTCATAAAACTAAAATGTTTATTTGTTGATGAATATTTCAATTAATGGAGTACCGATCTCAAAATTTTTTATAGCAGAAATGGATAGAGCATGAAAAGTTATGTTACTTGATTTTTTTCAGATTTTTTAGGGACCGGGAAGTATTGCTAAAAATTTTTTGCAAGGTCGGGTTCGAATCCACGTCCCTTTTGGGTCCTATCTTTTATTAAAAGAGGCGGCACTTTTTCTGCATTTTCAATCATTTTTAAAAAATAGTTGCCGGGCTCTAAAAAATCTGAAAAAAATCAGAGTAGCATAACTTTGCACCCTGAGCACCCTCTATCCATTTCTGCAATAAAAAAAATTGAGGTCGGTACTCCATTTAGGTATGTTTGCAAGATATATGGATGCAGCATTTTTATTACATTAATATATAATTCGTAATCATTTTCCAAAATAATGTGCCTTAAGCCTATTTTGTAATTACATATAAAATAAATGGAAAAAAAAACTTGATTTTCATATATATTATGTTATAGTACTTAAAACAAGCTTTCAGAATAATATTTTATGTTTTTGAAAAAATTATTTTAGTTTTACCACATCGAGATTTTTGAAACTGAAGTTGGGGTATTTTTAATGAAAAATGTCTGGTTTTGGAACGAATAAATTTTTTTCACGAAAACTGAGATATAGCCAAATCTAGATCACTCTGAAGTACCATCATCGTGCCAAATTTGAAAACTCCATGATTTTTTCAATAGAAGTTATAGTGGATATCATTTTCCTATGTTAAATCTCCATAAGACTTCGCACGCTGCTGCAGCCCAGAGTGTTCGTCAAAACTCAGATTTTTTTTAGTTATAGCTATAGCTTATACTCAAAAAAGCTATTCCTCAAAAAAAAAATAATAATAATAATAATAATAATATTGACATCCGATGACATTGGTGCAACCAACATGATTGGTTGAAAATTTACAGAATTACCCATATAATATATATAATATATATAGAGAGAGAGAGATCGAATAAAAAACTTTGTTATTGAAGTTCAACTGTTGATTCAAGCTATTTTTTCTTATCACAACTTTTTGGAAATTTGAAAATTATATATTATTATTGTAAAAAATTAATTGCTGTCGAAGTGTCGATTATTTATTACTTGCGATCGCGTCTAAATTAATTAATCATCGATCAGCAAAATAAAAGTAAGTTAATTTTATTGTTATATTAATAAAACAACATAATAATTATATATTATATGTATTAAAAATATAGTACATAATCTCTCAGTCGATCACTATTAATCATGCATTAATGAAAAAAGCTAAAATTAATTGCAGATAATTTTTCAGAAATAATGGTTCAAGATTGAGGAAATAATATATTTAAAAAATGCACTGAGATTTCCGTACACCAAACTTTCCCTTTGAACCGAATCTTCCTTTTCATCGCAAGTTCCGTTCTCCCAAACCTTGCACCGAAAACTCCTGTAATAATCTTTATACAACTGTAGCCAGAAGCCATGCTAATTTAATCTACTAATATAACTACCCTCCCACTTTTATTGTTTCACTTTCTACCTGACCTCTCTTCATAATTAAATACCTCGATCGACCCATGATTTGCGAAGCGCCTGGCATATAGGCAACTTCCTCAGCTCTAAAATGCAAAACATTTCGTGTTGATACACGCATGCTCGGACTGGCCATATAAGAGTTGGTGAGCGATCGCTCAGTAGGCCCCCTCGGCTGGGAGACCCCTACAACGTTAACAGTAGGCCTCCACAGGGTCAAGTAGGCCCTTGATATGGGCCCGTACTGCTGTTTGCTCAGTAGGCGCCCTTTGAGCCCTTTGGATCCAAGAGTAGAATCATAACAATTGCAGATCGCAGGAGGCAACTGAACATAATTATTTTTATTAAGCTTACATGATTGATCTTAACTTGAGGAGAATACAATAAATTCAAACTAATTTTACCATCAGCTGATAAATTCTTCCCAAAAGCGATAAAAGTCAAACACCATTTTCGCCACCTCGATGCGAGAGCGCGCAATTCATTGCATTGGCGGAAGATATAATACATATATAATAGTAATACAATTATACATATGACGTTTCAGCCTGCCAGCTAGGTATAAGCAGGCCACTATATTAGTTGATGGTCACACGTACTGCTCAAACGCTGGTCAATACACTTAATCATACATACGATGGCACATTTAGAGACCGCGGGCTAAAAAGTACCTGACGGACTATATTATATTATCGGGAAATTATATTATCATATCGATAACCATATTAAATAATATTATTGGTAATTCGTACTGGTGATGGTTATAAATAATTTATTAATACTTAATTATTTTAGTTTTTAAACAAACCCTATTGGGTACTTCTATTTACTAATTACATACTACTTTGAAACCCCGAACCTTCCGAAACCCTAACTTGAGCGTTTCGCGGGCTCTTCTGGAACGAGGGCGGCCACGGCCTTGCAAATCCATCCCGGCATTTGCCTGCGGCTGAGGGAAACGTGGAAACCTCAGCCAGGATGGACGCTACAGCTTTTGTCAATGAACCGGAATTGCAATGGTCCAAAGCCAGGGGAACCACATAGTGGAAAAGCGCAACGTTTTACCCCTGGGTGGGAAATGTGGTTTTTGTTGAAAATGGTCACCCATCCAACTACTAACCACGCGCGGCGTTGCTTGACTTCGGTGATCTGACAAGACCCGGTCAAGCGCACTGCGCCACACCTTCCACATTATATTATTATAATAACGATATATATATATCAATACATAGTGAATACATAAATAATACACAAAAAGAGAGGAATCTAAAAATAAATAAATAAAAATAATCGATCATCAGAGCCGCTGTAACAATTGTTGTTCAATATATTTTACACTTCAGTAGCTTATAGAGCAATGTTCAACGGAGCAATCCCAACCCACAAGAATCTCGCGCAAGCCGAACATCGAATATATCGTATCTACCGGCCGCAATACGTCTGCTATCCTCCAACTTCTCAAAATCTCTCGCTCGGGCCGCATGCAACAACAATGTCATATTTAAATATGACTAGAGTTAATTGTAATGGGGTACTGACCGGTATTTGAGTTAGCAATACTAGTAAAAAGTACTGTGAATTCTATGAAGAACGAGCCCTATTAGAGCACTCTACGACAATTTGCTGATTTTATATGAATTTTTAAAACTTTTTTTGATGACGTCATAGCATTGAATCTTAAATGGGAAAATGCATCAGTTAACATTGCTAAAATGAAAAGTTATTGAGGTAGGAATTTGAAACCTTCATTATCGTGATTCTAGCACCTAAAAACCTTGCAAATGAAGTTTTGGTTACATTTTAATATTAAGTATGGGATTTGGCAATATTAAAACAGATCTATTTTCCCATTTAAGATTCAATGCTATGACGTCATTTTTGAGAGGTTTTAAAAATTCATATAAAATCAGGAAATTGTCGTAGAATGCTGTAATAGGGCTTGTTCTTCATGAAATTCTTGTGCCTTTTGAAATATTGACAAAAACTTCAAACTTTTTTTTGGGTCAGTACCCCACTACCTAATTTGACTGATACGTGAAAAAAAAAAAAAAAAAAACATGAAATAGGCCGGGGAGCTTCTCGTAAATTTGTCTATTATAATAATAATTAATTTCATATAGCTTCAACTGACAACAAATAATGATTCAATTTTTTTTTATTTGTATCATATTATCAATTCGTTTGTAACAAACTACACATAAATTTATGTTTATCACTTAATAATGTATTAAAAGTAACAAATGTTACCATCAAAGAGTGTTAATTTTCTGAACTGAAATTAATTGTGTCAAAAAACAAAGCAATGGCTTAATTGAAGAGAGCTACTAGCGTCGTAATTTTGTTAAATCAATATGTTTAATTGAATAAAAAAAATTGTTATTAAAAAACTATTTTTACGGTATTTTTTATTAAATAAGAGTTAACAATTTTCAGTTGTATTTTAAGTATTCATTTTATTTAACCATATTCACCTATAGCTTTCACGTTAATAACAATAATTGTATGGTTATGTGTGCATAAATATTTCTTCAAAGATTTTGACCGCTGTTTCTATAACGTGTACCTTACGATCGACATGTCTAAATCCTATATACTAAGCTTGTTTATCTCAGACATTTTCAGCAGTATATATGGCCCAAAGTACACCATAAAAGCAGTGAAAAACAAAGTGGTCATCAAAAATCCATGAAATTTATATATGTTGGACATGTCACCTCATCAAAGAATACTCTAATTTTCGTTTTTGAAATTTTGATTTTTTTCCCGGAAATTTGGGTATGTGAAGTCCCGCTTGGTATCCTTGTTTTTTATGCTTACGACGGGCATAACTTTGTTTCTATGGCAGCTATCTACAAATTTCTTATACTTTTTTAATGTCAAGAATAATGTTCTTTTTGGGAAAAAATACTGCATTTTTGTGAATATCATTAATTTTTCCGTTTTTTGTTTTTTTTTTTTTTTTCAAAACAAGACATTTTCAAAAAAAAATTCATGTCTTTTTTTTTTTCTTTAAATTTGAGTTTTCAATAAAAGACAATGTTTATTAAAATGAAATGCAAAGTTTACGAAGTTCAATTCATAACTTTTTTTTCTATGAATTTTTGAAGTTGACACTCTCGCTCCTCCCTCGAGCGTGCGGCTAATCGCGCGTTTGCCACCCCGCGGCTTATGCTGCTGCAGCAGTATAACATAGTAGTTCCTTTGTTCTTTCAGTGATTTTCATAGATAGAACCTTGGAGATGCATATACAGTTCATCCAATATAAAATTATGACCGGAAGTGGCAGCATTTTGGCCTTACTAAGCACATTGCATTATAATATTGAACTTTCTAATATTATATTTTCTCCCTTTAAATCATATAGAGTACACTCAAACGGAGATAGAGTGACAGTCAAACTATATCATTGGGGATATAGGCAATTAACCTGTCATGGCTCCTGTCATCATCATGATCATTAATCATTAAGCTATTGGCTATTGCCTCTGCGTATTAAAGAAAAGCAACGACAACAAGCATTAAAAATTAGACTGTTGTCTTTCAAAAAATGACACGTACACCAGATTTTGAGCCCTGTCGGTGTAACGTACGTGTAGTTTAATAAAACAGCAGCAAAATTGTTTTTTTATGTCCTGCATCAGGTTGCTTAAATATCATATATCTTCCTGCCACAATTAATTTAATTGTGAAGAAATTTGGTCGCAATTTGTAACAGTATATATAACATGAGAATCCTTAATTTTTTGCCCCTCTCGGACGTACGCATTTTGTGCTGAAGAAGTTGCCTATATGCCAGGCGCTACGTAAAATACGTCACAATATCTACAGCATCTTTATTCTTTAGTCTTCACCTGTTATATCCAGTATTTTTTTTTACTCATAATAAGCTTGGAAGGAGTGATCACAGTTGGAAGTTGGATTTTGTCGGCAGAGTAGAAGTGATGTGGGAAAATATTCCTTAAATTCATTATTAACAGGACTGTAAGAGAGTGTGGAATTTGCTGAAGGCAGAAGTTGTTGAAGCGGAGAGTTATGAGTTGTTTAAGAGGGTTTTGAGACAAGCAAACTCTTCGCGAGCCACCGTGGCGTCGGTGGCGTAGCCACATTTGCCGCGTTAATTTTATTATTATTATATTATTATTATTAACTTACTCATTGCTACAAAAAAATAAGAATAATAGATAAATATCACAGATTAGATAAAACAGACTTTACGGCCTGTACAATTAATACAACCTCACAAATTTCCAATTGAAATTCTTTTCTTAAAATTTATTTTTCAAAGCAACGAGTGTATTTTCTTTTACATTTAATTAGTATTTGAAAGGATGAAAAAACTCTAACATATATATACATGTTGGCATCCGGACGCGAATTCGCTTCGGACGCGAAATTTTTGTTCCCAACGCGTTGGGTTCATTCGAAAATTCCAAGAAGCGAATTTCGCGTTCGGAGCATCGCAATTTTGATCCCAACGCGTTGGGCACTTCAGCAAAATTCACAACGCGTTGGGATCAAAATTATTTGATCCCAACGCGTTCGGAGCAAACGAGAATGATCCCAACGCGTTGTGAACAATGTGAAAAACGTCCAACGCGTTCGGAACAAAATTAAGATGTTTTTTAATGATTTCCATGACGCGAAGTTGATGGCGAGAAAGTCAAACTCATTGAAATTTAAAATAGGATGAGTATCGCGGTTCGCGGTGTACATTAATAAATTAACAACGTAATACTTTCGTAATATGCTAATTACTTAATTGAAACTTAAGGAAGAACAAAAAATAGGGTCGTATTATGAAAAAGAAAACAGCACTTACCTTAATGTTTTTAGGCATTATAAACCAACACGACAGCACCGCACACGAATAAGAAGTGAAATGACTTAAATTTACATGCTTGACCTTTGAAATAACCTAGTATCCAAATATAATCAACAATTGAGTACCAAAGGTCACTAGGATATCACTTATCTTATTTTTTTTTTTTTTTTTTAATTGACCAATTACATAAAAATATAAATTTACTAATTTCATGTAAAATTCATAATGAATCACGTCATTTCATTTTGCAAATTGAAGAAAATTTAATCTAATTTAATGTGTAATGTAACTCAATCAAAGTCTTCTGCTCGTTGTTAGTATAAACAAAGAATTTTATTGTTGTGTAATATCTGTCGCGTGAAAGGAAAAACGTGGGACGGTTGTTGATTTACATGTTAACTTATGGAAAATGACCGTTAATTATGAAGTTGAAACGGTTAACTATTATAGCGCCAACAATACCATTATGCCTAAAAACATTAACAAGTGTTTCTTCGTTGCAGTGTAAAAATAATAATTATAGAGAGAAGTGATTTTTATACTGCTGTAAAAGAGTTAAATTGTTATTGAATTTTATGCAAAATAATATTTTATTTTTATATGCTTTATATTTTGTATGTTTTTTTGAAAGGTAAGTGCTGTTTTCTTTTTCATAATACGACCCTATTTTTTTGTTCTTCCTTAAGTTTCAATTAATTAATTAGTATATTTTACGAAAGTATTACGTTTTGTTAATTGAATTTTATGCAAAATAATATTTTATTTTTATATGCTTTATATTTTGTATGCTTTTTTGAAAGGTAAGTGCTGTTTGACATTTTTTCTGGAAAAGCTATAGCCTATAGCTGATATGGGAGCTAGTATTTTTTTTTTTTTTTTTGTTCTTTATTGAGGATTACTAGAAATATTTTTACAATAAACATAACCTTATAATTTTGGGATCGATACGTTATATATATTATCATATACAAGTACTGATCGGGCTATTTTGGCGTTGATGTATATATATATATATATATATATATATATATATATATATATATATATATTATTGCTCCCAATTTAATTAATGTCCGGTAAATTACTAATTACTAAATTATTATAATTATATTATTGCAATGGTTTATATATAATAAGTGTTAAACAAAGGTTTGCTGCTATTTTTTTATGATATTATTAATGATAAATTTCCAAGTCATTTTAAAAAAGAGCTTATTAAAGTTATTAAGAATAGTGAAATGCATTTATAATACTAGAGGCTACAATAATTATTTTAGAAAATTTGTTGACAAATAACATAATATATATATTTATATGGATCGGAAAAGGATCAATTTATAACTGTGGTAAAAAATTGTTCAATGAATTGCGGTCAATATAAAAACAATACATGCCATGTCCTAATAAAAAAATGTTTAAAAGACTATAATATGTACAATTATATAGAATTTGTAAAAGAAATTTTTTTGTATAGCAGCTCTAGGTAAATGTATATATATATATATATATATATATATATATATATATATATATATATATATATATATAGAAAGATTATAAAATTATATATAATAATTAAGTCAATAATGTATTTTATTTTTATAGCAATAATTGGTAACTATAAAATTATATAATTATTAAGAATATTAAGATGTTTTTTTGTATCCTAAAAATATTGTACTGTATAGGCATAAAATTTAAAACAATAAAAAAATATATATATGTAAACTATAGTTTACATATATATATTATATTATATTTTGCATGTACTGAATATAAAATATAGCAAAAGCTTGCATTTCATTTCAATTCATTTCATTTATTTATAATAGTGTGTTTTTCATATTATTTATATTATGATGTTAGCTGTGTCCTAAAATTAATGAATAAAATAAAGTAAAATAAATAAAAAGAAAATCATATATATTATTATGCTGATTCTGAACGATTCTGAATTTGTAAAAACTTTTAAAAGATTCAGCGCTAAAATTAAACTGATAACAAAACACTGTAGATAATTTTAAGGCGTTCTTTTTTTGCAGTCAAGGATCAGCTGAGGATTCGTGGCTTATTTTTTGACGATAAAGTGATTTATTTCAATTATTTTTAGTTTTTAAGTAAGCTAGACATATATTGATTACCAATAGTCATAATTAACGAGTGCATAACGTCCTTGAAGGCCATTGCTGAAGCCCCTCCTCTCTCCCTCTCCCCGGGTCTTGGCTCAGCCAGCCATTACGTCGCACCAGCTCACATGACCTGTTGTTTGGCCCCGTGATCACTCGCACCCATTTCCTGGCAAATTCAAAACTTCCCCAAGCCGATGGACCTGCTCGACCAGGCTCTCGAAACCAGGTAATTAAAGTTCAATGACAACGAGCAACAAAGAGTAAGGGGATTCTTCTTACAACGGCAACATTGATCGCAAGGGGGCCTTTCCTTTTAGGTAAATAATACGTAATGGAATGGGATTGTATGCATACGCAGTGGATTGTATCTATGCCAAGTATTTTGTTTAACTATTTAATGGGTGATTGTACTGATGATGACTCGACGTCATTATTTCGCCATCAAGAAATCACATTAAAAGTTAATCGATAATATGCAAAATGATATGACACTGTATGAAATAATGCAATACATATCATAATTATGCATATCATACCAATCAATATGATTCATTATGTATGTATTTATAAATTGTTATAACTGTTAAACATAGTTGCCACTTAAATTCATCTAAGCTCATCAGTCCTTGACTTTTTCATTAATTGAGACAGTGTGCATATGAGAGGAGACTACAGTATAATGTATGCACTGTATTATGCTGGTTAGCATTATTGAGAATAGATATACTATAGCTGTAATCATTATTTATGCATGTAGTATAATATGTAGCTCTATGAACTTTTTAAAGGTCTGCAAGAGTCTGATCGTTTAGGCCCAGCTTCTTTTTAATTCTGGTACGGCCCTAGCCTGTGAAACCTGCTTCACAGCGCAGTCCGGCCCATGGCAAAGGTTCAACCTCGGCTAACTCAATTTGGGCTTTTTATTTTAGTGCTCTCTACAACCCATTATAAAACTGATAATTAAATTGTTCTATATTCTTTTTTGGGGGATAAAGAATTCCTTAAAAAAAAATACAAAAAAACATCACCATTGAAAACTCAAGGAATATTATAGCTAATGGGCCTGGTCCTGACCCATTGCAGACTGTTGATGCCCCAGCTCAGCCCATGGTCCCGGTCCCGTGCAGACCTCAAGCATACTCGTACTGAATACAGACTTAAGCATACAAACATGCCATCTATGGTTGATTAGAGAAGTTTGTCAATGCTTAAGGGGGGGGGGGGTAGGCTCAAACCAGACGTTTTGATAGCGTCCACACATTTCAATTTTTTTCTTGGGAAGTTTTCATCTGATGGTTTTGAAACCATCTGCATACCTGCACTATATTATTAGCTATCAACTCTAAAAATCCGATTTAATTATAAATTTAAGTTTCTGAGATTAACTGTCCAGAATTCCAGAACAACTCTGGAATTGAGGTACAAAAATTGTTCAAAAGATGGCTCTTCAGAAATTTGTTTGACACTTTTTCTGGGTTATAATTAATTTATTAATTCTTTTTACGTTGGTTAGCGGCTCTGATACTCTAGGACCTCAGATAGTTTCATAATAATTACTGCGAAACAAACGGATATAATTATTTACTTCCTAGTCAATTCCAATAGATGGCAGTTACGGCCTCCCGCCCACCGTTAATATGTATACATATACAGTACTGGTATTAATATACAGTAATAAGTACTATGTTTTCACATATCTACTGTATAATTAATATTAAATTCTGAAACCTTTTTAAAAAAATTGAATACACCAATTTAAAATACTGAACTGTAAAGTAACGCATTGAACGAGTTGAGGTTGAATCACATATGAGCCAGGCCTAAAAAATCAAACCTGTACAGAACTCTAGTGTAGAAAAGCTAACTCTCCTAAATGAAATTTCTACATGTTACTGTTGTTATGTTTCAGCCAAGACAAGGACGGTGAGTGTTCCCCCACATCATCGGAGGCTGCGGCCATGGTAGCCGCGGAAACTTGCCTGGTAGTAGAGGGTGGGCGGGAGGTTCTCGCCATGGTTGACGACGATGAGGACGACGAGGGGGCAGGCTCAGAGGAGGAGGAGGAGGAGGTGTCGCGCCCCCCACAGGTGGTGGTGCAGCGGCGACGTCAGCAGCAGCGTCGCAGTGGCATCATGCTGCACTCGGCCGCGGAGGCAGACGACGCAGCCATGTTGGAGCACGAGCAGTTCGAGTTCCGAGCAGACACCGGCAGCGGAGGTCAGTCACCCACTGATCTCTGCTTGCTGTAGACTAGGCGGAGAGGTGGTCGTAACTTTCACACAGCCTGCTTAACAATCCTACTAAGATATAGCAATATCTTATTTTAGAGTTCAATAAAAGGCCACATTAGGGCTTTAAATTTTAAGGCTTGATTTAAGGTACTGTTTTATTTCAAGGAGAAATATGTCATTCAGACAATAAAATTTCTTAGCTTTGAGTTTTGAAATCAATAAAGTACAATTTTTCCCAATATCTTGATTTTTTACAACTTTTAGCGTTAGAATTTCATGCCCTATATATCGCTTTTGGATTTTGGCCCCACATTTTTTTTTTTTTTTTTTTCTTAAATTTTTAATTTTTTCTTAAATGATTTTGCAAGATCTTGGCAGGATTTTGAGTATGGATAGCTACAATTCAACCCACATGGTAGGCGGTGGATATGCATGCACTTTTAGTTACTGAGATGGACATTTAATATGAAGTAACTGTTATAGCGAACTGGAGACATTGAGAGTTTTTTTTTTTTTTTATCCTAGTAAAGTTAACTCCTCTAAAAAATATTCATTCTTATTAAAAAGAGAAAAAGGCTTGCATTCAAGGATATAGTGTAAAGTGCAAAAATGAGTTGCAAATTTTCTCCTCTCAAACTTTTAAGTTTTTCTTTAGATGTTTAAATTCATCATTTTAATCATGAATGCTGAAGCAATTGTATTTCCACCCGATGGATGGCATCAGCCGTTGTAACTGTGGATCTTATGTCATGCGCAAGGGCCTAATTTACTTGTCTTTTAAAAATCAAATTAGGAACCTTTAAACATTGTTTGTTTTTCATGGAGAAATTAGGTAATCATATTATTGGTCCATTTCATTCAGACTAATTCTTATCCTTGAGTTTTTTAATGAATCCCAATCTTATACAAGTATTGGATTATGAGTAACTAAAGAATGTAAACTTCACTGCATTCATTGTTTTCACATGAAAGTTGATACATTTTGATATTTTGTTAAGTTTCTACTTACGAATAGACTGAATTACATAAGTTTAGGTAAAACAAATTGCAGAAAATTCTGTTGCTCTGCAAGTACACATGAGTTCTATCTAAAAAAAAAAAAAAAGCAAGTCCTACAAGAACTTTGTAGAAAAAAAAGCAACCTTTGTCTTTGTTAAATTATGCAGTACCGACGGGGGACTTAATTTGTCTAAACAGAGGCCTAATGATATCATTAAAGACATGTGGCATCAAGGTATGAGTGATAAGAGAAATCACGTTGACTGACTCCACAAATTCAATACACATTGTTACCAGTACGATGTAAACAACAAAACAAAACAAATTTAAGACTCCCGTTGGTGCCGGTAGCTTACGATGAAGTAGGTTTATGTGACAAGTAAATAAAGAAAAATTGAATTTTTTGTCAAATGCACCTTTTCTTTATTTTCCTCTGTGATTAAGGCCAACATTGCTAGCTGGCTACTAGATCGTACGCTAATGACAAATTCATTGAAGTTATTGGGAATTTTTATATTTTTACAATACCACCTCTCTGCATTTAATTTCTCTTCTTTGTAGTTTTTTTTTATGGTTTAGGGTACAATTTTCTTTTAAAATTTAATCTTATTTTGTTTATTTTTGTTTAATTGATTTCTATTCTTCTTTATTTATTTCTGTTGTGACGTTGTGTTTTGTTTGATTTTAGTTGGTTTCCCTTTCTGCTGCTCGCTCAGTGGTGTGCACTGGTGAGCGGAGCTGCTCTCGTGGGCGGGTGCGGTTTTCTGGTTGTTGTCGTCTATTTGCTGGGGAGAGAGAAAATAAGCAGGCGGGCGCACATTGGGGGCTGCACTAAAACAATTATCTGGCATTTTTTTACCTTATTTCTGGTAAAAATGAGCATTAAATTTAAGGGAATGAAAACTGTCCTATAATATTTTAGACTTAATAATTGAACACTGCAATAGAAGTGACATTTAATTGGACACTTACTGGGGTAACTATGCATACGAGCAAATTCAAATTCCAGAGTCATGACATTCATAAAATATTATTATATTTTATTTGTTTACAATTTTTATTATTTCAATTTTTTATGTTTTACATGGACATGCAACATAATTCCACGAGATCCGTTTGTAATAAAAGTGTTGTTGACAGGTCCTCCAGGAACAGTGACCTACCGAGTGGTACAGGTGGCGCCATCCAGCGCTGGTGGCAGCAACTCCAATGATGAAATGGACTCAATGCCGCAGATCATGTCGAGCTCAGGCAACTTCTCGGCACCACCTGGCTCTGCGGGCTCTGGAGTGCAGGCCGTGCTCACCAGCCCTCTAAATGGTGAGTATTAATTTACCTGACTGAATTGAGAAAATGCAGTAGAATATTCAGTGTGGAACTTAAGGTGCAAGGTACAATTGAAAGAGTCTAATACCAATAACAAATTTACGAAGTACTTATGAGTCAATGCATCTTTGATAAAATTTAATACCAATATTCAATAAACCTGCAAAAATTTTCAGTCTCTTCCTTGATTTTTTTTTTTTTTTTTTTAACTTTTACTTCACTGGATTTCTACTAATGTAATGTTAATTTAAAATATATGTATCCATGAAGCACTAGTAATACCAAATATGAGGCCTGTTCGTAAACCCTGCTCGGTGTACATTTTTACACCGTTTTCTTACACCAGCGCAGATGGTGGTGTAGGGAGTGCAGTGCAGATGACGTCTGGATTTTTGTTCGTAAACTTGCTCAGAGTACACCGAGCAGGGTTTACGAACAGGCCTATGGTGTGAACAAAGATGTAATGTATCCATTTGTAGCTAATGGCCAGTTTCTTACCTTGTTTAAAAGATAAAAACCTCATACTTGAATTGCCTTTATTAACTTTTGCCAGTGTCAATGGGTTAAAGTCAAGACCAGTGACAAACTTGATGAGATGTTAAATGTTCCTCGTTGTTTACAGGTCAGTTCTACGTGATTGGCTCCCCACAGGAAGTGTTTGGCTCGGCCAATCAGAGAAACATCGCGCCACGTAGCAGCCTTGCTGACACCGTGGGGCGAGGAGCAACGGTGAGCACACACTTGCTAAAAATTAGTCTCCTTGGTATCAATCAAACTCCAAGCCAAATCCTATACAACGGACTTTTTGTAATAACAGTTTGTAACAGACTAGAGAGGTAAACTGAGAAATAAGATTTGGAAGAATGGCACTGTAATGTAAAATTAATATGTACGTAGTACAGTAATTTTCATTGATATTTCTTTATGTGTTTACATCAATTTTCAGTTTTCTTGACAATATTTTTATAGTAACCTAAAAAAAAAAAAAAAAAAAAAAACTATGTAATTAAGAAATACAATTCTAATTGATAATGTTACAGCAACAATATGATGTGCATGAACACATTTTTAATTATTGTTGTTGACACAATGGTCACCTTTTTCACCTCACTAGTTAAAGGCCTTCTGAACCTTTTCACAGTATTAAGTGCACGGTTAGCTTTGCTTCAGTGTGATTCGGCTGCATAATTTTTTTGGTTTCAGTAGCACAAATATCAGAGATAATAGCCGATGAAGAAGCACCTGTGACGTCACTCACGCTCATTCAGCGGTGACAATATAGGGAAATCCCTGCAAAAGATAGGTTCACTCCCGCTGCAACCACGGCCACAATTTTACTTCTGGAATTTTGAAACTTTACCAGGGCAGTCTTGATAGTATTTGTCAAATAGACTGAAAGAATTTTTTTGGTGGCGTGTGTACAGATGGAGTTATTGCGGTTGCAAGATAAGCTAAAAATTTAACATTGTTTTCCTATACAACATTTTTGCTCCTCTTTCTACCGCAATAACTCAGTTTCTATGAATGTCATCAAAAAAAATCTTTCAGGCTATTTGACAAATACTATCAAGACTGCCCTGGTAAAGTTTCAAAATTCTAGAAGTAAAATTGTGGCCGTGGTTGCAGCGGGAGTGAACCTATCTTTTGCAGGGATTTCCCTATATTGTCGCCGCTGAATGAGCGTGAGTGACGTCACAGGTGCTTCTTCATCGGCTATTATCTCTGATATTTGTGCTACTGAAACCAAAAAAATTATGCAGCCGAATCACCCTGAAGCAAAGCCAACCGTGCACTTAATACTGTGCAAAGGTTCAGAAGGCCTTTAAGTCCCTTTCATAGCCTCTCAGGCAGATTCTCTTCATAACTTCACAATTGATTCATTAGATAAACTTATAGGTCTGATTATTAATTTTGAAAATAATTATTTACAGATACGAGCAAACCTGTAGCTGTAGCTAATTTATCCCAAAACAATCTGAGAATTATCCTAAATTTCAATTAGAAAAATAATTTTTTGATTATCTCCAGAAAAGTCAACTTACAGCCATAGTGTGTAATGTCAACAAATTGTAATGCTGATTTGGCAGAGGCGAGACGAGAGGCGACGAGCAACACACAACGAGGTAGAGCGACGGCGGCGAGACAAAATAAACAACTGGATCATGAAGCTGGGCAAGATCATCCCGGACTGCGGGCCAGACCAGGCCAAGCAGGGCCAAGTCAGCTTCGAGGGACAGGTATGACACTTCTGGTTTTGTAAATTTAGGTAATGGTTTGTGTTGGGTTTGTAATGTCCTCGGTCATTGATAGATGATTTGTAACGAAGAACATCATTGGCCTAATCTAGTCAAAGTACTTTCAAAAATGCATGACAAAAACTCTTTGTAAGTTGAAAAAAGGCAGTCAGTAGTGTAGTGATTTGGATTAAACCGTATTATTTTATTACTTATTTTACTTTTTCTATAGTACCTCCAAATAAATTATATATAAAAAAAAAATGTTACTTATTAAATATCACAGGACTCATCTTCATTGGTCTCTTCCTTAAAAATCATAAAATTCCATTGCTAAATCACTGAACTTGAAATTAGAATTTTGTGTACGTAATTTTGGAACTACTGTAGGGGGAAAAATTATCAATTTTTTTGAACGGCATTTCACACAGTCAAATCTTCTTACTGCTAGAAATTTAGTTCTTCATTTTAAAACACCCTGTCTTTTTTTTATGTTCCAGAGCAAAGGAGGCATCCTGGCAAAGGCTTGCGAGTACATTGTGGAGCTTCGTACGGCCAACCAGCGCATGGGTGAGTGCATGAAGGAGAACGAGAGGCTGGCAATGCAGGTGGAGTCACTACGGCAACAAAACGAGGAACTGCGTCGTGAGGGCTCGTCGTTGCGTGGCCAGTTGCAGCAGCACGGCATTTCGCCCCTGCCCGGCACCTCCGCTTCCTCTCCACCCCAGCGAAACCGAGACACCCTTGGATCCTAACCCCCTGCCGGACTGCCAGTTGTACCTCTGGAGTGTGCCTGAAGTAGAAATGGCCTGGAAACCTATAGGGGCATTCACAAAGTCTTAAGGCCACATTTAAGGCTCGATAATTTAAAGCTTGATTTTAGACGTGTTTTTTAGATCCAAAATTTCTGGTCTTAAATTATTGAGCCGTAAATGTGGCCTTAAGGCTTTGTGAATGCCCCTTCTAATGTCTTACGAGAGAGGTCAGAAGTGATACCTCTGAATGTGTTCTAAGTATCACTTGGTTTTTAATGCAAATTTAGACTTAATGTACAAACTCCTGCTCTGTTTGAAAAGTTGTTGCCACGCACTCTATAAAAGTGTGAACTTATTTTTGGCTAGACTGGGTGCTCCTCCTACCTTTACAAAATTGCAAATCTGCATTTCTTCGAGTTGCAGCGGAGCGCCCGTGCAGCGGTTAAGTTTGTTCTGTCCCGAGGTTTACATTAGTCTCTAATTACAACAAAAACTTGTGGTGCTTTTTAATAGACATAAAATTCTATCCTTGAAATCAAGCACTTCTGACTTCTTTCTAAATAATAATGTTGGCTGTTAGCATGTTACAGCCAATCAGGAGCAAGACCGACAGTTCAGACGTAACATCCTTATTTTTAAAATTATATTCTTTATCATGTGATTATGCCTAATTCACAATAACACTGTAAACTTATTTATTAATGTACCTAATTACAAATATTTTTTTAATCCAGTTTTTACTTTTTAATTGGTTCTGCAGCTTTAATTTTATAAAATTCATATTATACACGTTTTATGTGTAGTTTAATGCCGGTTTATGGTACTGTACACATGGTACTGTACATATACATGTCGTATAAAACAAAGCATTATAAAATTTTCAGGTCATTTCAAACAGTGTAAAAAAAATATTAACCTTTACCTTAATCTCTTCAGCTATATTATTAGGAATATTATCAGTCAAGAAAAAGCAGGGCTCTAGTGATATGTATAGATCAAAGACAGGTTGCTTTTACACCCCATGTGTGCTGGTAGATGAATTAGATGAAGTAGTCGACAGGAGATGACTGACAACTGGTGTTTTCCTTGGCCTACAATTAGATGTTAATTTTATTCTTCTTCAATGTTAAAAATTAAAGGAACCACTGGTGTATAAAAGATTAAAAACAGTGCATAGAAATATTTCTTCACGGCTTCCTTTGTACATTTTGCAGTCGTTAAAGTTGTTTGTTCTTTATGGGAACTTTTTTTTTTATTGTTAAGTGTTGTTTCTTTTGTTTAATGCATTTCTGTAATAAAATACCACAATAAATAAAATCTTAATAACAAATTTCGTTGTAAGAAAGGGTGTTATTTTATGAAATAGTTTTTACCTTCCCATTAAGGGTAAGGTAACGCCACCAATGTTAAATAAAATCCCTCACACAAAAATTCTGAAAAAAATTTAAAATGTTCTCCTCTACACCCCCTATCAGTAGGTAAAGTATCAGGTATACAAATACGATCTAGTTTTTGAGTTATGAATTTTTAAAGTTGGCTAATTTAACATGGAGAAATGGAATTCCCATGTTAAATTTAGTCAACTTTAAAAATTCATAACTCAAAAACTAGATCGTATTTGTATACCTGATATTTTAACTATAATACTGATAGGGGATGTAGAGGAGAACATTTTAAATTTTTTTCAGAATTTTTGTGCGAGGGACTTTTTTTAACATTGGTGGCGTTACCTTACCCTTAAAACAATTTATATGAAACCATTTTACAGTTCTATACAGTATTCTATATGTAACCAGGCGCGGACCCATAAAAAAAAACGGGGGGGGGGGGGGGGGGGGGCTGCCTCCATAAGGCCAATGTTAAAAAAAATTGGAGTGGGGGAAATGCCTATATTGCCCATGTTAAATCCAAAATTTCGCAGCCCCCCCCCCCCCCCCGGATCCACGCCTAGAGAGGAAATTGCGCTGACGTCATGCGATGAGGGCCAGTGCACGGACTAGCATATTCTCGAACGAAATGACCGATGGCGGCGCTGTCTGCAGAGTGATGACGTCACAAAATGGCGGACGTAATGCGGCTCGAAAGAAATATGGAGTATGAAAAGCAGGTTAATAATTTGATAATGTGCGATTAGAAGCTCACATACAAACGTAAAATTTGACGCACCAGCTGTCAAATTAAATTCAGGGGCTTTACAATATTATTGGAGCCAATCGCACCCCTTTCAGCCTTTTCAGGGGTGTTTTTTTTTTTCCCCATAGGAAATACGAAAAGTTTTTCCAATGAATATGACCGAGATGTAACAATTTTAAAATTTATAAGAATTTTATGGAAAAAATTTCATACAATAGGTAATTAATTTACACCTCTGAAATAATTAATTAATACAGATTCATTACCACACCCCCGTGGCACCACCTCTACCACGCACACCCCTGGAGTGCTACCCGGCCGTACCCCGTTATTCAGACCTATTAGTATTTTCCACTTTTTTTAATAAACGAGCTAAAATTATAAAACTTAATTTTCAAGGGGTTAACCCTCCTGAACTAAGAAATAATTTTAGATTTTCTCCCCGACGCACCCTTGAGTGTTAGATAACTACCCCTAAAACCCATTTTCCTTAAAAATTGTGCTAAAATTATGAAATTAATTTCCAAGGGGTAATCGACCCTCCTACACTAGGAAATAATTTTAGATTTTCTCCACGACGCACCCCTGGGGGTGGAGAACTACCCCTAAAATCCACTTTCCTTAAAAATTGTGCTAAAATTATGAAATTTATTTTCAAAGGGTAATCGGCCTTCCTAAATTAGAAAAAAATATTATATTTTCTCCCTGACGCACCCCTGAGGGTGGAAACCTACCCCTAAAATCCACTTTCCTTAAAAATTGTGCTACAATTATGAAATTAATTTTCAAGAGGTAATTGACCCTCCTGAACTCGGAAATAATTTTAAATTTTCTCTCCGACGCACCCCTGAGGGTGGAGAACTACCCCTAAAATCCACTTTCCTTAAATATTGTGCTAAAATTATGAAATTTATTTTCAAGGGGTAATCGACCTTCCTAAATTAGATAAAAATATTATATTTTCTCTCTGACGCACCCCTGAGGGTGGAAACTTACCCCTAAAATCCACTTTCCTTAAAAATTGTGCTACAATTATGAAATTAATTTTCAAGAGGTAATTGACCCTCCTGAACTCGGAAATAATTTTAAATTTTCTCTCCGACGCACCCCTGAGGGTAGAGAACTACCCCTAAAATCCACTTTCCTTAAAAAATGTGCTAAAATTATGAAATTTATTTTCAAGGGGTAATCGACCCTACTGAAGTCGGAAATAATTTTAAATTTTCTCCCTGACGCACCCCTGAGGGTGGAGACCTACCCCTAAAATTCACTTACCTTAAAAATTGTGTTAAAATTATGAAATTAATTTTCAAGAGGTAATTGACCCTCCTGAACTCGGAAATAATTTTAAATTTTCTTCCCGACGCACCCCTGAGGGTGGAAAACTACCCCGAAAATCAAATTTCCTTAAAAAATATGCTAGAATTATGAAATTAATTTTCAAGGGGTAATCGACCCTACTGAAGTCGGAAATAATTTTAGATTTTCTCTCCGACGCAGCCCTGAGGGTAAACGGCTACCCACCATATCCTTCTTTCTTAATAATCGAGTTGAAATTGTGAATTAAATTTTTTTCGGGATTTATCGTAATTTTTCATAGAAAAAAAAATATATCAGACTCGCCTCTTTACTTGCAGTATGATGATGGATGTCCACCGTTATAATAATTACATGGCGTGAAGGCTCATGTTGGGGTCTGCACAATGAAGCTACGTGTGACTTTAATTAACAACTGAGGTGTGACCATCAATTCCACATAACGTCTATCACTTTCAGCTCGTCAATGGTCTCAAATCTCTTTCTGAAGCAAAAGGTTTACAAGAAGAGATTTGAGACCAATTGACGAACAGAAAGTGGAGATAAGACGTTGCATGGAATTGGTCACAATTCAGATGTTAGAGGCCATGCACCTACACACATAGCCTCGTTGAGCGGACCAACATGTGCCATCACGCCAATTAACGGTGCTGAACACATTGAGTGAAACCATCATCATACTGCAAGTGAAGAAGTGAGTCTGGGATACTTTTTCTCTGAAAAATTTCGATAAATCCCGAATAAAAATTTAATTCACAATTTCAACTCAATTATTAAGAAAGAAGGATATGGTGGGTAGCCGTTGACCCTCAGGGTTGCGTCGGGGAAAAAGTCTAAATTTATTTCCGAGTTTCAGAGGGGTTAATAAACACTTGAAAATTTAATTTTTTTTATTTCAGCACAATTTTTAAGGAAAATGGATTTTAGGGGTAGGTTTCCACCCTCAGATGTACGTCGGGAAGAAAATCTAAAATTATTTCCGACTTCAGTAGGGTCGATTACCCCTTGAAAATTAATTTCATAATTTTAGCACAAATTTTAAGGAAAATGGATTTTAGGGGTAGGTTTCCACCCTCAGATGTACGTCGGGAAGAAAATCTAAAATTATTTCCGACTTCAGTAGGGTCGATTACCCCTTGAAAATTAATTTCGTAATTTTAGCACAATTTTTAAGGAAAATTGATTTTCGGGGTAGTTCTCCACCCTCAGGGGTGTGTCGGGGAGAAAATCTAAAATTATTTCCGAGTTCAGTGGGGTCGATTGCCCCTTGAAAATTAATTTCATAATTTTAGCACAATTTCTAAGGAAGATTTTTTTCGGGGTAGTTCTCTACCCTCAGGGGTGCGTCGGGGAGAGAATCTAAAATTATTTCCGAGTTCAGGAAGGTCGATTACCCCTTGAAAATTAATTTCGTAATTTTAGCACAATTTTTAAGGAAAATTGTTTTTCGGGGTAGTTCTCCACCCTCAGGGGTGTGTCGGGGAGAAAATCTAAAATTATTTCCGAGTTCAGTAGGGTCGATTGCTCCTTGGAAATTAATTTCATAATTTTAGCACAATTTGTAAGGAAAATTGTTTTTCGGGGTAGTTCTCCACCCTCAGGGGTGCATCGGGGAGAAAATCTAAAATTATTTCCAAGTTTTTAGGAGGGTCGATTACACCTTGAAAATTAATTTCATAATTTTATCCCAATCAGTAAGAAAAATTAACAATAATTTAATATCATATGGATCGACATATACATATTATGCATATATACCACGCGCCGCGCGCAAGACTCTATTTAAAGCAAATGACACGGTGTATGGTCACATTTATCTGTTATTTTATTTATTAAGACTAATATTTAACTTTATTATGATAATTAAAAATTTGCAAGTGGATAATATTATATAATCACGTAAATTAACTCAGGAATGATATGTTGTTCCTATACTGTTATGAACAGCTAGCCGCATTCTAGTAGTTCACACTTTTGGCCGCTAGAGGGCTGAATTTGGTTGCGTTCGCGAATAAACAAAGTGTACAATAATTTTTTACTCAACTTAATAAAATAAATCAAATTTAAATACTTTAATAATACTTTAACAGTACACAATAGAATTCATAAAAAAAATCTCACCGCCAATAAACTGTTAAAAGTATTTTTTATATTTTTTTTCGTCATTTTGCCTATGCTCACTGTATAATCTGGCCTGCCAAAACTTTCTCTTTTCCCTCCCTCCTGCGCCCCCTTCGCAATGTATTTGTATAGGGAAACCCCTCTCCCGCCTCACGTAAACATAAACAAAAATCAGCTCTATAGGTAACTTACATAAAAAATCTGGGAAATCTAGTTAATTCTGTACTACTAAAATAAAAACAAATATATTAAGTTGTTTGGGAAAGAACTAAAAAATCAGTGATATAATAATAGATACAATATTTATTGTAGCTCAGGAGTACTCCTGGTTATAATGTATGCACAATTACATTTAAATATAATATAATGCCATGCTGTGATTTTGCTTAAAGCTTCATGAAATCTGTATTTTTGTATTTCATAAAAAATACAAACGTCATTATATTTAATTTTGAGAAGCACAAACATATTTTTGATATAAAATTTTAAGTAAATTTCTAATACGAGAAGCACAATTCTTTACAAAACTGTAGAACGTACAGCTCAATTGCAGCTTGGCAATCATAATATCCTGCCTTTTTAAATATACTATATACTGTCGGCATCACCTCCGAGCTCCAATTTTATAGCAGCAAATCGTCAAGATAGCAAGTTGGAGCCTGATACATGTCAGAATATCAGCTGTTACCAATAACAAACAGTTCCAAGAAGGAAATTACATTTGGCTTTAAATTACAGTAATTAATTAATAACAAATCATTGGTGTTCAAATTTTCAGTTACATATCGTAATGCTAGCTTCTAATTTTGGTAAGAAGTTTCTAAATTGGTGATTTAAAGCTGGTTTCTAATAGATATTGGCCATTTAGAATTTTTTTAATTGACTTGGGTAAATCAGACGCTAACATGATGCAATGTAATATATGTCTCTATGGCAGAGTTAAAGCTTTGCATAAAATTTTAGCAAATATCAGAAAAATAACAATATATATACACAGAGGGCAATGGAATCACCATTGCTTGGATGTAAATGATAAGGAAAAGAGATTTCCAACAAGTCTTGCCACAATGAGAGGTTCTTAGAAGGTGCATCTTGTCCACACAGATATGCAGTTCTTGCTGTGTTACAACATGTACACTCCTTGCCTTAGAAAATTTCTCTCACCAACAAACAATATACAGTATAACAGATGTTAGTTTACGTGTAGATTCGACTACGCCCGGAGGCAATCTTGGACGTCATAACATGGCTAAGATAGGGTGCATCAGTCTGTCTCTAGACGTATGTGGCGCCATAGTCAGGCATAAACTTAGATTTGTTTTATTCTATTTTACAAACAAAACATTAATGCTGTGTCCATCTTTTGACTAAGAAAGTTTTCGAAGACAACCACTTTAATTTCACGAACCTCTCATTGTGATTCAATTTGTTAGAGTCATGTCTCTCTTCTATAACAATCATTCATAACACTTATTACAGATGACTTAAGTCCAACGATGACACATAGGTACAACTTGATAACGATGCATCGTTCAACACACAGATCACAGATGGGTCCTTGGTACACAGACGCTCAGAAAAACTTGACTCCCTGGTTCTCGTCAAACATGATCAGTTCCGCCTTCTTCTGCAACTCAAGGGTCTTGAGTGCCCGCAACAGTACCTCCATTTCAAGGCCATGGAAGTCTGCAAACATTGGACCATCATAGTGAGCATGGGGGCAGAATACAGAATCCATGTAGCCGCTGATACAATCAAGACAGAATATTTGCAAATAAAGCTTATTTCTTGTTACATTTTTAATTAAAAAATTAATAAAAATCATTGATTTATTAGAAATATTTTAACTTAAAATTAAAGAGGATAATATTAAGTACTGAAGTTTGCTTGATTATTTTCATATGCACCACAGGTTAAGAAAAGATTTCTAGAATAAAAGAAACTGAAGTTTCAAGGTTCTACCTTTTTCCTGAAATTTATTTCTAACTTGGCTCAAAAACACTTCTATCTGTTTCTCTCAGAAAATAATATACAGTACTGTACAGTATTATTGATAAAAATCAAAATGCAAGACACCTGCCACTTACTTTGAAAATACTTCATTTGTTGATAAATACAGTGCCAGTCAAAATGATTGAGACAGCTTGTACCTGATCCCACTCCCCAACGCCGCACTGAGGATACAATGGTTTGAGATGTTACCTTGGTCCGAAGTGTCGTCGCCAGAAACCAGCTCGTAGAGCGTGCACACAGAGTTGGTGAGTCCTCGCCCCTGCGCCCACGAGTACAGCAGCGAGCCCCACTCTTCCGTGGTGCGCCAAAGTACCAGCCACCTGGTGGGCACCACCACAAGATCCCTTAGTTTAACTACAGCAATGGAGCTTGTATATTTTTAGGTGTACAGTAAAGCACATTAAAAACATGAATGAAATTTATAAGAATTTTATTAAGTAATTCTTAATTCTTAAAAAAAATGTTTAGTGAAAACTGATACAGCTACTTGTAAAAAAAAAAAGTTTAAAACATCCTTTAAAGTGGACAAGCGAATTGTGTTTGCATGCATATGCATTAATATATATTGTTAAAATTGTACTAACAAAGTATTTTTTTAAATTACAGGTACGTACTGTATCTGGTTGAATATTAATAATAGGCTCCTTTCTAGAAGTTAAGTACATACCTATTTCGAGGTTTATCCAGAGGTTCTGCATTGCCTGTTTTTGCCAAGTCTTCTAAAATCAGCAAAATCCCCTCTTGGGAAAGTTTGCCTGTGACCCAGTTAAGGAACATAGAGCACACTGACCAGAGACATCATAACAACAGATCAATGTTGGCTGAACAAACCCATTAAGATTACATGAACATAAATTTGGGCTTATGGATGGCGATAAGATTTATCTTTTTAGCATCCGATAATACGTTCTTATGTTTATCAAGGCATATGTAATTGTGTAACTCAAGAATTATACATTCTACTGTATATACCTGTACAGTACCGGTATGCATACTGTACTGACCATCGGGAAACTAAGTAAGAATTGCCCTGTTAATTACATTGTCTTAGCAATGATGCATATTGAATTTGTGGAGTGAAGTCAGTCAATGTGCCTTCTTTTATCAGTAACACCTTGATGCCAAATGTCTTTTATGATGTCACCCATTGGCCAGTATAAAGACACTTCTAGTTTAATTCACAATATATGGTACCGACGGGGGACTTAAAAGTGTCTATACACAGCCCTTATGGGTGACGTCATAAAATATGTTTGGCATCAAGGTATTAATGATAAGATGAAACACAACGACTGACCTTCAATCCACAAATTCAATGCACATTGTTGCTGATACGATGTTAACAACAAGACACTTTTAAGTCCCTCGTTGGTACATACAAGAAAAATTCAGTCAGGAAAGCTACTAAAAAAAAAACGTAGTACTCTGTCTCAAACACTGTTAGCAATATACAACGCCTGACTAATTTTACCGATGCTACAGCTCCAACAGAAAGAAACAATCTAGGAAGATGGGGTATGTCAAAAAAGGTGGGCGTGGCAGATTTTGTTTACGCAGCTTACTCTCTGAACTGTATACTGTACTTCTCATCAGTGTCAAGCAAACACAACGAGATCCGCATAGCATTAAATAGTGCATGTTGTAGCAAACACCATCACGAGATAAGGATACGGTTGATGTTGGGATTGTGGAAGAGCGGACTGCCCTGAGCCTCCCGAACATCCAGCACACTTTGTTTGGTGATGCGATGATAGTCGAGGACGATACTGCGCCATGCAGACAGCTGCTTGGCCCTCGTCTCAGTGTGAGGTTGCAGACTGTACAAAGAAAATAATCAACGTTATCGGTGACATTGAAACAGAAAACAAAATTATAACCACAATATGCAGCCGAGTCGCAGCGTGAGTTCTCGGAGTCATGTCTGCCGGAAGAAAATATGATTTTTTAAACAAAATAAAAAGTTTCCTTTACTTCTATGATTTTGAAATTAATACTCAATATATAATAAAGTGTTATAAATAATTATCTATCACAAATTATCAATGCTTACGTAAAGAATGGAGGAAATTCGTACTGCCACGGCCACTGCATCTCTACCGTCGCCATCTTTTTTGTTTACATGCAAAAAATGACGTCATGCAGAGAAGCGGGAGTTACGAAATTATAAAAAAAGAAATCTAAAACTCTCCTAGAAATTTCAAGCCACATTATAATCTCTGCAGCCCTGTAATCCATCATTTCTATCAAAATAATTTTAGCTAATACTAAAAATTAAATTAGGTGTCCATTCAAATTAACCATATTATTTTTTTCTAGAGGTAAACACTTAATTTAATCTTTGGTAATTTTAATAACCACTTATTTGAGTTATTTGTCATCGATCTCACTATCATGGATAAATTATAGTGTATTTTCTTCATGCTCACTATAAATTTGGTTAAAAATTTTCTGACCATAAAAAACATATATATATATAATATATATATATATATATATATATATATATATATATGTATATATATATATATATATATATATATATAAATATATATATTATATATAATAATATATTATATTATTATAATGGTATAATATTGAGGTCTATAATAATTATGCTGAATTTTTTTTTCTGTTCTATAAACAATCTCATTTTGAATATATTATATTTATATAATCACACAAAAATTAAAATATATAATTATGTTGCCTAAATTAAAAGTTCAATTAAATAAAATTCAGTTCTATATATTATGTATATTACTTTCAATATTTATTATTCAATTACATTAATATATATTATATAATACAGCAGTGTACCATCTAACACATTATTAAAATTTAATTAATTAATATACAAACATCATACAATAACTAGACATTTGATAACACATACTAGTTTACTTTTATATAACTGCATATATACTGTATCAAATGTAAAATATAAAATTAATAATACTTTAGTATGTAAAACACCTAGCTGACATATTAAATAGATATAAAACAAAATACTTCATGTTTTTTTTTTTGTTTTGTTCTTTTTTCTTTTACAGGTCTACGTTAAATATCATGATATAGTTTACAAAAGAACAGGTATAAATAAAATTATGTGTACAGTACAGGATAAAAATCAAATTATAAAAATTGTGTTTGTTAGCTTAAGGGGACGACATCTGGATGTTGTAATAGTCGTTCATGTTGAGGAGGTGCAGGAGTTCGTACAGAATGGGTTGGTAGCCCCGCTTGGCGACCTTGGTCATGTGTTTCAGCAGCACACTGGTCCTCATCTTGAACTGGGTGAACGTTGTTGTGAGCTGGTCAAACGCCTGGTGCTCGTAAACCCCATCTCTGAGGACCCAGTCTCGTGAGGTCAGCTGACAGTGGAACTTGAGAACCGACCTCAGAACAGACTGAACAAGTTCTTGAGCCGAAGCAGCTTCTTTTCTTAAAAGACAATAAAATATAACTTGTTTTACAAAAGTAGTATGTCCTCTATATAATTCATCTAAAGTAGTTGCTTTTTTAAGACCTTTTTTACAATTTTTCCAACTTTCTAATACTGCAAAATTCATGAAGTAAGAATGTAATGCTTGCATGAAACTACCCATTTCATGTCTGAAGAGTCTTAATTGGTGGTAATGTGTGCTGCCAGCCAGAAGCTTACGGTCCACGAGAGGAGGACGCTGTAGCCACTGGAAGGCTTCGTCCGTAGCCAAAACGCCACGACGTAGCCCCAGTAGGAAGGAGAAGAGACGGTCGTACTGCAGTAGAGCGTCAGGAGTGAGCACCAAGCAGAGGGGCCAGGCCACCTGGTACTGCAGCTGGACACACTCCAGAGTCTTCACCTCTCGCACCTGAAAGGAGGAAGGTTCGAACCTCATCCCTAGGGAGAGTCGGTCAGCGTTGGAGTCCTTGCTACCGTGTACCGAGCAAGAGAGAGCATGACGAAGAATACCGTCAAGTGAAACAAAGTTCAACAGAGAGCGAGGATTCTTAGCATTTTCCTTTATTCCATGACAAAGTTTTTCAGTAATTTGTCTAGCAAATTCTCCATCAACTAATAAAAAATATTGACGTAAACTACGAAAATGTCCAAATAATTGTTCATCTTGAAGAAATAATTTTAATACACTTTGATTTACAAGTTTAACTTGCATTGTTAAAACTACAGCAACAGTTTCACGTAATAAATGACTAAGATGACTAGTGGAGATATCTAATTTCTTCACTGTGGAATTTATATCATCTTTATTTTTATTCATTTGCCATTTCAGTGGTTCTGACAACACAGAGAGAGCACTAATGAAGGAAATGTTACTGACTGACTTAGGTATTTTACGTGGGACATCTGACGATGGAGTTTCCTTGCTGTCTGTCACAGCTGACGAGGTCATTGCAGAACTTGGGGACAAGAGGTTGCCACAGGAGGAGGTTTCGAAGCTGATGGACATGGCTGAGGGAAACACTCCGGTAGGGGTTTCAGCCTCCGTAACCATGGAGGGAGCACTCTCAATGCTCATGGACATTGTGGAACACGGAAAGTCTTTGTCATTTTCTGTAGGTAGAAATCCGTCCCCTGAGCACGGAGTGCTGGGAGTGGGCACGCTCTCACTGTTAGTGCTGCTCTCTGAAACTTTACTGTCCCTTGCAGGGTAACTCCACTCCTGCTGCAGAACTCTAGCTCTGTTACGAACTGCCTCCCTGTTGCCACAATTATAAATCTCAGCCACATTGATTTTCATTTCCTTGGCCTCTTCAGTTTTTGTATTTTCTTGTGCCAAATCAAGTTCTTGATTTATAATATTAGATTTATGTACAGGTGACACTTTATCATTATTAAAATCATGTTGTAACACTCTAGCTTTATTACGTACTGCCTCTGAGTTACCAAGATTATATATTTCAGTCACTGTTGGTTGTGGTACTTGATCATCCTTGTCTTGAATTACATTTGCTATGTTTACGTTATCATTATAATTGGTAATAAGATTATATTCATGTTGCAACACTCTTGCTTTATTCCGTGCTGCCTCTGAGGTGTAAATTTCAGTGGTTGTAAATGGCTTAGATATCTCAACATCTTGTATTGGTGGCTCCTCGCCGTGCGGTGTGTTCTCGACTTGTTGATTGGCGTTCTTCATGTCCTCGAGATGGTGTTCTGTGTTGAGAGGTAGGCTAGTGGGAACATTGCGAGGCACTTGAACTGGCGAGGGTGCATTGGCATTGTCATCTGTCTTCACGTCTAGACCATCAAGAGGGTTACTGTTGATGTCGGAGGTTTGTTCGCCCGAGCCTTTCTGCCCAAGTTCTTCCTTCAGGCGTTCAATCTTCTTCTCTGAGCGAGCTAGTCTCTCGTCTGCAGCCTGAGATAAAGCTTCGTAGTGGCTGATCACCTTCTCCCTGCAACATATATGTTGAGACGGTCAGAGAGAGGGGAGTCAGTAGTGGTCTAAGTAAATTGGTTATATCTACCTTGTACTGCATATCTGATATATATAAGTATGTATATAGTAGTATATATGTTGGCACCAAAGCCCGAATTCGGGCAAAGCCCAAAAAAAATGTGCACATCTAGGTGTGCCCCTAGTGATTTGAGCAAAGCCCGAAATTAACAAATATTTCGGGCTTTGCTCATTCAAATTTGCTCATTTCTAGAAGTGCTCAAATAAAAAAAAGCAAACCCCTACGAGAAGTTTTACTTCGGGCTTTGCTCATTTAAATTTGATCATTTCTAGAAGTGCTCAACTCGAAAAATGCAAACCCTGACGAGAAGTTTTATTTCGGGCTTTGCTCACTGTTTTGATCATTTCTAGAAGTGCTCAAAGCAAAGTGAAAAATAATAATTGGAAATTGTGCCGTATTATAGCAATAAGTAATAAAACAATGAAATAATGTAAATTTAATAATATTTTAATTATATCACTTTTTTAATTACAGTAATTGATAAACATACAAATTTAACATTAAAAGCGTGTATAGCATTTTTTTTATTAAAACACATTTCTTTCTTTATTATTCAAGTCATATTGGAAAAATACGATTTTGTCACACTGAGAGACACTTTTAATTTTTTTATTATTATCATTTTTTTTTTTTTTTTTTTTGTACGATTACAATTATACTCTAGCAATGAATTCCAGGTTGCAGATGAACAATTTTTAAGTTTAGACGACGTACCATACATGACAAAGAAAAGAGTCTCTCACATCAGCAGCAACATTAGCAAATTCAAAGCAAGGTTTTGTGTTTTGCAACTGCAAGAAAGGTTGTCAATCTAAAACATGTTGTGCAAATAAAAAAATTAGATGAAATTTAAAATACCATGATAGTAATCCCTGCAAAAATAAGTCAAGTTTAGGTAATTATAAGATCAGGTAATTAATAATCAGGTATAATAATTATTTATTTTGCATGCCTTTTTTTTTTTTTTTTTTGTTGAATTGGCAGGTTTGTTACTATCTTGAGGAGCTCTTTGCTTATTAGCAAGTTCTATAAATTAAGTTAAAATGATTTTATAATATTATATCAGCTGTAAAAAATTTATTTAAATTAACTACCATACAATATTAATATAAAAAGTGTGACAAAATCGTATTTTTCAGTATAACTTGAATAATACAGAAAGACGCTATGCTAATGTTAAATAAAATTTGTCTTTTTGTCAATTAATTAAAAAAGTGATGTAATTAAAATATTATTAAATTTACAATATTTTATTGCTTTATTATTTATTACAAATTATTACTATAATATGGCACAATTTCCAATTATTATTTTTCACTTTGCTTTGAGCACTTCTAGAAATGATCAAAACAGTGAACAAAGCCCAAAATAAAACTTCTCGTCGGGGTTTGCATTTTTCGAGTTGAGCACTTCTAGAAATGATCAAATTTAAATGAGCAAACCCCGAAATTAAACTTCTCGTCGGGGTTTGCTTTTTCCGATTTGAGCACTTCTAGAAATGATCAAATTTAAATGAGCAGAGCCCGAAGTGAAACTTCTCGTCGGGGTTTGCTTTTTTTGATTTGAACACTTCTAGAAATGATCAAATTTAAATTTGAATTTGGGCTTTGGTGCCAACATATATGTAATCATATAAAAGGTTTACTTTATTTGCTACCATAGTGCTTTAAAGGGGTACCAAAGTGAATACTTTTTTTTACATATTCAAGCAGCTAAGAATTATTCTGATATCCCTGTGTTTCAATATTTTCGTACGATGCCTAGTTATTTTAAAATTAATTATTTAGTTTGAAAAGTGAGTTCAAAAGCCGTTGGTTGATTCAAGTCGGTGCGCGCCCGCAGCAGCCGCTGATACAACGAAAATTTCCCGTGAATCAAGGGAACCTCCTCCCGCCCCTTTCTTGTTGTATCACCGGCCGCTGCGGGAGCGCATCGGCTTGAATCAATCAACGGCCATAGAACTCACTTTTCAAACTAAATAATTAATTGTAAAATAACTAGGCATTTAACGAAAATATTGAGCCACAGGGATGTTAGAATAATTCTTAGCTGCCCGTACATGTAAAAAAAGTATTCACTTTGGTACCCCTTTAAGATGCTGCGAAAGCAATTTTTTTCTACAGGAAATTAATTAAAATTAAATTAATTTTAAAAAAATCTATTTTACAGTGACCTACAGATTTTACAAATTTGAAATCTACAAAGCAATGAATTCTAAAATTGGTAAAATTGAAGTTTTCTAATATAAAATTTATAAAACTAATAATAATAATACAATAGAATTTGAATATAATTGCCATATTATATAGATGAGGATTCTAAGGGTACATTTCTAAAGTCCTGGAGATGATAACATCTACGTACCGCTCGTGTGCAAGGCGTAGGTCGTCCCGGGCGTACTGTTCATCCAGCACTTTCTGCCGCTGTTGCTCCTCCGCCTTCTCGCGATGCAGAATTGCCGCTCGTCGCTGCTGGCTCTCCTCCATCTGCTGCTGCCACTCCGACAGAAGCCGTCGCTTGCCCGCCTGCTTGGCTTCCCTCACCGCCTGCTGGCTCGCTGCAGAACAGAGCACCAAACAAACTCAACAACAGATGTGAGGGTTTCTACTTTTTAATAAAAATTATGATTGAAAATTCAATTTTATGAACTCCAAATTTATAAAATTTGCAAAAACAGTATACAAAATATTTTTCTTGTTCCTAATCATTTACTTAAATCTAAATGTCCAAATGGTTTATAATTACTGTATACATATACAGTATAAAAAAAAAAAAAATAATGACGTAAATTTATGAAACTTCAATTTTACAAATAATTGTTTCCTGCATATTTTGTTCTATAGATTTTTATAATTACAATTCACTTGAGTTATGTAGACGAGTATGATTTTCTACAGACTTAATTTAAATATGAGAGCACTCTTAAATCACGATCTGTTTTTAACACATTTTTGTACATATTTTTTTCACCTTTACTGCTTCAAAAATTAAAGCAAATAATGTCTATTTTAGTATTGACTTATATTTTTAGTCTTCTCCAGATGAAATTATTATGATGCCATGGATGAAAACCCACCCCGTATTTCCCTGATGCGCTCCTGCTGCACCTGTTGTACCATCTCGAGGAAGGCCGCCTGCTCCTCCTTGGTGCGCTCCAGCTGGGCTGCCGCGGTGACTGGAGGGCCGCACGCCTCGCGCACCTTCTGCTCGTAGGCCTGGCACTGCCCCTGCAGGCTCACCAGCTCCGACGGCTGAAGACAACATTCAAAGGTGGGACGTTCTCCTTGCAGCTCACTCACCAGGGGGTCCTACAACAAACAAAACACTGTCACTACCGGTAAAGTTCCTGAAGAAAGAAAAAAGAAAAAATATGCTCCTACCTTAAACTATTAAACCAATACACTATTAAATAAATTAACAGGTTGTGTCTAATGCTAAATATCTGGTACATGTACTGTACTATAATTTAATAAAATGTATTCTCTTTACAAAAAATCATAACTTATTTGCATTTACATAAAGCTACTGTTTAGAACTCTTGCAATGTGTCAAACGAAGAAGGAACATATTATTTCCTATTACCCCTACCCTCCATCAAAGTAAAATAAATTATTCTAAGTCTATAAATTTTTCCTCTTTCCATATAAAAAGAAAGAAAATATCTAAAAACCCTACATGCCACCTCTAAGTCGCAACTAGATGGACAACTGGCACTCACCTTTGGGTTGCAGAGCTTGAGGAAGCGCATGGCCTTGCCACACATCATGACCGAGTCCTCAAGGCCCAGCAAGAAGGAGGGCACTCGAGCCTCCAGGAGGACAAAGCCTTGGGTCCAGTAGCGGCGAGTGCGCAGTCCCAGCATGCCTGGCTGCAGCAAGACGAGGAACTCCGAGGCACCATCTTCGTCAATCTCTCCCTCAAACAGCCATCTACCCAGCAGCCTGCACAAACCAATATGTAGCAAACTAAAAGCACTTGGATAATAATTTATCCCTTAAACAACAATGACTAATGTATTATATAAAGTAGATTCAGTACAGTAGTAGAATTTGAGAGTTTGTGAATTTTCATGGATTTTTTACAGTTATTGAAATAATTCTGGAATATCCTCTTTCTTTAATACAAGGTTAATTTAGTACCTGTAGTGAGTGTAGTGTAAATGGTGCTTGTTATCTATAAAGTAGAATACAGTAAATGAAAACAAAATTTCATTAAAAATATAGTAAAAATGCAAAAATGTTCATGAAAGCTGACAAGAATGTTCACCCAGAGGTACAGTAGTACTTTTTTTTTTTTTTTTTTTTTTTAGTGTCTTCATTTTAAACCAAGCTTAAATATTTTGTTAGAAATTTAGTCCATTTCTAATATTGTTTTATTTTTTTGCTTCAACTGAACCTTATTGTAAAATACTGGTCACAAGTGATTTTTTTAACCTCACAGCTCTTTGTAGCCCAACCTAGCTAATGTTTAGTAGTACCCTAACAAACCATGCCCCACCCTAGCACACTCACCTGAAGTAGGCCTCGGCAGCAGACTTGAGGAGAGAGAACAGCACACAAGCAGTGCGTCCAGGTGGCAGCACTGCAGCATAGCGACACAACTGCTCGAGAGCCGCGGTACCGAGAGGGGCCTGAGGCTGACAGCAGATGGCGGCCACGGCAGCCAGGGGAGGAGCCAGCCAGCTCATGTCACGTAATAATTTAAGGAAACCTGCTCCCCCGCGGGCCACAATTCGTTGAGAGGCCTCCCTGTGAAGCACCAGGAACCGACCTACCGCCCGCTTCAGAGCCTGTGTGGAGAGAAACGATAAACAAGCAAATCATTAGCTTGAAGGCTTCATAAAACCTATAAAAATATCACTACAGAACATAATACTGTATTATTTAATGCTACAAATATGACTACGTCAAGATGGCTAGCAATTGACATCCTCCTTTCAACAGTTTAAAAAAAAATGTCACTCTCAAGTTATGCAACCTCTCCACTTTTAATTAATAAATACTGTACTGTAAATCCATAAATTCTACCTTACATACTCCACATAACACAAATGAATTTCAAGGTCCGTTTTTAGGTCATTCAAATTTAACATCTTTTATTACATAATATAATTTTTTCTTACAGTTATTTTTTATAAATCTGATATAATAATATTTCAAAGTCTTTAAAAAAAAAATAAAGTTTATCCAACATTTGCTGAAATCATGGTCAAGGTATTCTATAACACACACACATTTTCATGTAGCAACTTTTTGACTCATTTTTAACAGTCCATGCTCTTTGTATTTCTCGCTCCCACAAGCTTCTCACAGCCCTCACCTTGACGATGAGGCCACGGTCGTTGCAGACGGTCTCGGTGTACAGCTCAAGCTGGCGGTGGTAACGCCCACACTCTAGCAGGGGGGCCACCACCTCCTGCAGGGACCGGAAGGTCAGACCCACCACTGAGAGCCCCTCAGCTACCTCAAACTTCTGATGCTCCTGGGGGGACGTTAGCAAACATAAATTAATTAAAGAAATTAAGCAATTCCATGTTATATCCATAACAAGTTTAATTGTTAACCCTAGAATAAAACTGATGTCTTTAAAATGTATTACAAATAGGATCCTTTTATATTTTCTTTCATATTCAGGATATTTTATCTTCTTCTTCTTCTTTTCTTATGCCCACGTGTTGGCGTTTAAGCCATTTTACTTCTAGCAAGCCAATTGACGTCATAAAGACAGGTATGGACATCTGGTGGATTTTACCTGGGTGATTCTAAAAGTGTCATTGTTTTGATATCTGAGCTTTGCTACTGGCTAAAGTACACGTGTAGTTGAGTCATACTGATTCTATAGAGGCCGTTTTCAATGCCATCTATTGGTACTTTATGAGGTCAATAGAACGTTGCCAGGCAACGAATCAAGTTCCGCAGTTAATGCAGAGCATCTAAATAGATGTCCTCTGTCTTATTTTATGTTATGTTTTTTTTTTTTGTATTTGACTAACAAGTTTTAAGGTTACTAAGGTAGTACACACTACTTATTAAAGGTTAATAGACACGTTTAAT
The DNA here is from genome assembly GCA_949825025.1 of Siphlonurus alternatus. Classification (NCBI taxonomy): domain Eukaryota; kingdom Metazoa; phylum Arthropoda; class Insecta; order Ephemeroptera; family Siphlonuridae; genus Siphlonurus; species Siphlonurus alternatus. Next base: position 40,855,072 of record OX463779.1, read on the forward strand.
ATAAAACAGTAGTAGTAGGAAGCGGTAAGTAAGCAACCTGCAATGATTGCCTTTATGTCAAAGGTGAACATTGTGGGCTGCCTCACCTCTTGTCAGTGGCGGTCTCTCCCTGTGCTCACCTCAGAGAAGGGGAAGCAACTTGAGGTGACTCCCACCAGCAGAAAGGTGAGGTCTCGCTGCAGCTGCTGCATTGTCACCACATTGGTGCGCTCCTGCACACGTCCCAGCACACCAGCCTCGCTGAGTAGTGGCTTCTCCCGCCACGGCTCCAAGTGACCGAGGCTCTCCCAGGTGCGGTACCTCGGCAACGGCTCCATCCTTGCAACCGCATCCCAGTCATACTCCGACAAAGGGGGAGAACTGTAACCCTGGTCCTAAAATGAGTAACGGTCAGTACTGTCTCTCTTTCTCTCTCTTTGGCGTTATTTAATTTTACCTGGTCATTGATCAGAGCTGGAGGATTTATTTGAGCTGGAGCTGTCACAGGAACTCTGTAAATAATTTTGAATTATTTATTTATTTTTATTATTCATTTTAATAATTATTACGGTGCTTCATTGTGTATTTTATTGCTTGTAGAAAAAATAAGCAAGTCATAAACAAGTAGAGGACATTGTTCGACAACAATTTGTGAAGCACTGAAAGAGTATCAACTGACAGTAAACTCATTTCAAAAGTTAAATTTAGCTTGTAAACAACATACTGCACCATATTAACAGTAAAAAAAAAACTGAGCACTGTGAATAATTTGGATATGTCGCTAGAAACTCACCCATACAGATTGAAAAACCTTTGTGCGAGAGGCAAGTAGCTGCCTGGCAAGGCGTCAAATTGCTCCATTTTGAGCTGGTAGTCTTCGTCAAGACTCTGGTGGGTTGGTCGCTGCTCAAACAAAGTTCCATCAAGCATCTCGGGAGGGCAGTAGAAAAGCACTCCCTTCTTTGTACGGGGCTGGTTGGTGTGCGCTCGAGGCTGAGTGTCAGCCAAGCCAAGCAGAAAACGAAGGATCTTTTCACCGTTAGGATTACCACTCAGTTGTTGCAGACGTTGAGAGAGCTCTCTGACGTCATCGTCTTGCAGATTCAGACGATTAGCGCTGGAGACAATTCTAAAGTCCAAGTCTTTGCCTGAAAACAAGCAGTACAAAATGGTTTTTTGTAGAGTAATTTTTAAAGTCCTACTGGCGGTCTACAGCTGTACAGATAGAGGGTAGAATAATGGAATTGCAATTTATATTTATATGTGTATATATAACAGCCGGCCCCCTCCAGATTTTATTTTCTCAGTCGGTGCTTCTGTAGCAAGATATATAGCAAGGTACTTTAGGGCAGACTTAACTTGTGAATAAATAAGTATTATATATATATATATATATATATATATATGTATACTGTATAGTTATATTATATCATACTCATAGTTTCACAAGTACATATGATACAAGTTAAAATTATGCCCTCACTTTGAGGCATACAGTATTTAAATACAGAACTCGAGCTCAAATCACATAGAGCATTAGAATTTTGTTGATGACTTTTAGAAGAATTATTAAGAAGATTAATTCTCATAATGCATAATTATAATTCTGTACTGTATATTTAGCTGAGCTTAATGTTTATTTACATATACATGTACAGAGGTCATGAGATGAATCATACAATAGGACTATATATCATCATCAGAACACAGAAATATTAATGTATGCATACAGTGCAGACTGCAGAAAATGCATGCATGTGTGGGCGTGGCATGACATTTGTATGATTTCATTGATGGGTTTATTGAATATCAATGAATGAATGAATGAATATCATACTAAAAATTACACAAAAAGCTGTGCTAGGGTGTGATACCGTGTGATATAACTACACTAACTACAGCTGTAATGTAAATCGCAGTAAATAAGTTATTTCTTTTCATGCAGATATTACTGATCGACAAAAGAATTTTCGGTCGAATTTTCTTACCATCTTCCTCCGTTGATCGACCTGTAAGTAGGGCCTCATACACTTGGAAATGATTTTTCTTCTTCACACAGTCTACATGTCTCATATTATTTTTCTTTTTGTTACTTAATCTGCCAGAAATTCCTTCGCTTAGCTTCTTCGTCAACTCGAAAATGCTGTCTTCAGCAAGGATTTGCTGAATCGATGGAGAGTCCTCCACGCCCGTTTTTGACATTTCGATTCTGGATCTAAGCAAGGGGGGGCGACGCGCTCTCTTCCTTATGGAGAGCGCATCGTTCAATTTCATAGGTTGCATGCGTTGTGTGACGACACAGACGCCCTGCTCTCATTGGCTCGTTATTTTTAGCGCTGAAGCTTCAAATTTCGTTTTATTGCGACTTCAGCTATAGAACTCTGACCTGCGCCGTATAATAAATAATAAACATATTATAACATATATAATGCTATTATTACCAATTAGATAAGTAATAATAAGTGAATGGACGAACGAAGGATTCTAATGTGAATTAGTATTTTTTTAACTACAGATTACATACAGACGAAATATATATATTTCGTCAGCTTTATTATTTTGGTACATGCATGGCCATATATGTCCATTGCATATATGAGAGCTATAAAAGGTGTACGTGTAATTTAAACGCAAACCTCCTTGTAATCCATGAAACTTATTATTTTTATATATAATTAATATAATAATATACATTATAATGTTACACACAAAAATGTGGCGAGCATGTGTACAGTACCATGCAGAATAGTTGCGTAATCCCATCAGTTGGTACGTACGCCGTACAGTATGACTATATTATATAATAATATATAATATTTATACATTACAATATAATATATATACACATATATATTGCACGTACGACATTTTACGTTATGCAAAATGCAGTTAAAAATATATATAGCAAAAAAAAAAAAAATGTTTTGAACATATGAATGACATTTATTTGTAATATAATGATATATAATAAATATAGAATTAATGAATTTAATGATAGACATAACATTCTAATTTTGCAATATTTATTTTGTGTTTTTCTTTTGCTTCAATTTCATAATTATTATATATTATTTAGACAGCTACAGCAATATTTCTACGAAATTACGTAATGTATATTGCTAATAATGATCGAGGGATTGAAATAACATAATTTTATATCATAATATATTCAAGTTCCATGCAATTAAATTTTTGAAAAATGACATTCATGTTGATATTATATCAGCTTGGCTAGCATAGTGTAATTAACATATACGGTATTATACAAAATATCTATATATAATCATTTTAGGATCTAATAACATCTTATATCCAAGGCAAGCTTGAATTGATCGAGAATTTTTTAACCTCAACCACACCAACAATAAAATTCTTATGAATTATGATCACTTTTTATGAACCTATAATAGATTTGAGTAGTTAACTGACTATTTTATTCTATATTTTATCTTTCTGAATCCATGTTTAAATGTGGTATGAATAAATTATAACTGTTCTATATCTATAGGATATCTACATATTTCAATGAAAAATGAAAACACGTAACATTTTTTTTATTTATTTTTATTTGTATTCACATTAAATATCAGTTAATACATGCACCCAATTGCATATTTAGCAGATATCACTTAAATTTTCTCTTTTTTACATTAGCTTTCCAGAAAAAAAAAAAAAATAAATCAGACTGAAAGAGTAAGAAAGCCAGACCGAAATCAGAGTGAACTCGTCGTTTAACTGAAGATACAAGGCCTTTACCTGGGAAAGACACTCGATTTAGTAAAAAAATTCACCAGTAAGCGACAAAATGGACTTGAAGTGCTATGGTCCAAGGCTAGGGAAACCACATAGCGAAAAAGCGCAACAATTTACCCCTGGGTGGAAAACGCTGGGAAACGTGGTTTTACCTTGAAATGGTCGAATCAAACTACTAACTCGGCGTTGCTCAAGACCCGGTTAAACGCACAGGTCAACAATGTTATTGTTGATTAAATGGGCTTACGAGGTGTAATTTTTTTACTGACTCAATCAAAAGAGGAGGTCGAAAAATATCCTTTAGATTTTTTTGCGTTTTTTTTAGCACTGCATCATACCTAAAATGGAGATTAAAAATGTCTCTTGACCTGGAGGCTCCATCCGCAACGCCTATGACGTCATTACATTCTTTGGGTCAACTATATAACACTTGTAAAAAATTATTGCATTGTTGCTTGTTTATTAAAAATTATCATTTGTTTCCATAGCAATTAACGTGTTTGTTTAGAAACATTATATAGTTGACCCAAAGAATGTAATGACGTCATAGGCGTTGCGGATGGAGCCTCCAGATCAAGAGACATTTTTAATCTCCATTCTAGGTATGATGCAGTGCTTAAAAAAATCGCATAAAAATCTAAGGGATATTTTTCGACATCCTCTTTTGATTGAGCCAGTAAAATAATGACACCCCGTAAGCCCATTACCTTTGTCAAGTTTTCCGATGAAATTACGTATGTATGAAACTGTACGGTATTTCATGTTTCTTCTTTTTTTATGTAGAACCCATGCATGATACAAATTTGTGGATTTCGGTTTAATATGAACTACTGTACGGTAGCTTTAGAAAGTCTAACTAACTTTGTTACATGTTAAGGGGCATTCACAAAGTCTTAAGGCCACATTTAAGGCTCGATAATTTAAAGCTTGATTTTAGACGTGTTTTTTAGACCCAAAATTTCTAGTCTTAAATTATTGAGCCTTAATTGTGGACTTAAGGCCGGCTTTGTGAATGCCCCTTGTTGACTCTAATTTAAAAGATATTTGTGTACTGCATACAGTAATATATTTCAGATTGATTTTGTTCCTTACCATGCTATTCTGTGGGAAGGCATATTTGAATACTGTTGGTGTTGCTCCCCTACGCAATTTGCGTACTGCAGTCCATCCACTGTTCTCATAGTCTGCGTGCAAAAAATGTTGAGAACAAAGAACGTCATATCTCGCAGAAACCCACAGTGGCGCATCAGGTTGGCTAAGATTTGCTGATATTCTTGCTGTGTTGATGGCTGCTTCCTATCTCTTTCGTACGTCTTTCTCTGTTGGAAACCTGAAAAATAAAATAAAATCATGAATTAATAATTCAAATAAGCAGGTTTAGGCATTTAGGCAAGCACTTATATTTTAAACAAGGGGATTGAATAGACGAAGGGATGTGGAGCTTTACGTCCCCTGAAGTTCCCTATCTTGCATGGCCTATGAGGAGAGATAAGGCACTCTCCTGCGTGCATGATCTCTTTGTGAATGTTTTGTAAGTTTCTGTTAATATCAATTATGCATATGTACTGTACATACTCTAGTATATAGTTGCACTTTGTATATAGTCAATAACCAAAGGTATGCATATGTAAATAAATAGAATAGATAGAATAGAATGCATACTTTTTTTTTTATTATTTATTATTTTTTTACTATATTTATTCTGCGTAAAAAAACTTTGTGTTTGCATACGTACCTATGAAAGGAAATGCCATTATTTTTCCTGTTGTATGGCCCGAATCCCTTTTGACCTGATGTTTCACTAGCTTCATTTCATTCACATGACGTCTTAAATTCATAATAAACTGTACAGGTTAGGTTTAATATTAGGTTTAATAATTACACTATTTCACATAAGTATAACATTGCATTTTTGTTTCTTCGGAGCAGCACCAACTAATAATTCTCCAACACCTCAATCCATGTCAAAAGAACGTTCTTTGATCCATGTTGCGTTGTTATGTTGTTATTGTTTGTTAGCAGCTGTAGGAGTACCAACCTAAAATGATTATTTTTTGACATTTCCAATTACGTTTATTTCTAGCATATCGCCTACTAAAAAATACTGCTTACAACTGCAATACTTATTAACCTGTTTTTATGCTTATTTTGTAACATTCATTGTATGCAGAGCAGTATTGACTGAATTAAATTTAACATTGTTAGTTCCTATAGTGACGTCATAGACGCCCGTTTCAAACGTCAGCTAGCCTCTCGCGCGCTTCCGAGGCGACGAGCGCCACCTACCGGATAACCTCTCTATATAATATTAACTCTATGGATCTAAGAAACCTCTAAACGAAGCACTAATGACACTACCAGCTGTATAATTATTTCAATAGATATTCCAACTCAAACTAATACAGATTTTTTACGAAATCAGTTTATTCTGCACAAATATAAGAATCGATTTTGCCATAACTCTTCTCCTCTCATTTTGGAGCCAAAAATTTCCACGATGCTCATTTGGAAAATAAAAACATATCACGGCCGATCATCTTCTGTATGTAACGAAATATGTACAATTCGCATGAAAATGTTATCGGAAACAACCACCAGGTGGCACGTCGGTCAAACTTTGTCAAGTTGCGCTTTGCGTTATTCATTTTCTTACACTAAATAAAAATGGCTTCCACTTCCGGTTTATTTTTTAATTAATTTGCTTACTATTTTATGATTATTTACAAAAGAACACAGAGAAAATGGGTTTTATAACTTGTATTTAAGAAATTTTACATCATAATAGATTTGACAGTTGTCACAAAATGGTCCCAGGCTCGAGTTTTCCACTCCGCGGGCGAGATTTTCCTCCTCCTTGGCATGCAAATCCAATGGGTGCGTCCAGGCCTGGCCATGCAGCTGCAGGCTTGTTTCTGCTGTAACACGAAACAAAATAGCTATAAACATGCATATATCGGTAATTACTATATTAATAGGTTACATACACAGAATAGCCACAAGAGAACGAAAAATTACATCCTGCAACAAAACTGATGAAAACGGGACATAAACAACGCCTAATGTCCCGATCTTTTGGTCATGTACTAACCTTTACTTCGTTCGTTCATATCAGGATGAATCCATCTCTTGTCTTCATTATATAGTGGTGATACAGTTCTTGCAGTCACAATAAAGGCTTACAAAAGTTACACACACATTTATAACTCTTCAATAAATAAAATATAAGAAATAATAATCGAGACGACGATAAGCGCCATTCCGCTGCCGTATTGAAGTCGCCATGTTTTTCCTAAGAAGCTGATATTATAAAAAAACTGAGAAAAAAATTGAAACTTCCTGAAACAACCGCTTGAGGGCCAAGAAAATACAAATATTTGGGCCGCTCGGGAAGTCGCATCGCCATGAAACATATGTAAGCAAAAAGTGCGGTAACAAGTTTAAACTTTATTTTTATTAAAAAAAAAAAAAAAAAAGTTACAGACATTACAGGTGTTAAATGTTGCAAATTACAACACATAAAATACAAGCAGACAAAAAAAATGAAAGGGTTAAACTAACTTAAAGCTAGGAAATGCATAAAATCTGCTTTATTTTGAACAGGAGTACGAGTTGGTCTTCCTAAATTTGTTCTACTGCCCGACGATACTTTCACTTCCAGCAAGACGGGTCCTTCTGTAGATTGCAGCCAAGCTGCTCCTTCTTGTATATCTTCAGGCTTACTTGCCCAACGAGCCTACATAAAAACAAACAGATATTAAGTTACACACTTCGTATTTTTTAAAGGTAGACTTACTTCTCTGTAGCCACACGCCAAAGCCAACTGCGGCAGGCTGAATTTCTGGTCGTCATTTGCAGCAGACGGCTGTCCACCCACTGAGTCGTGAGTGCCGTTGTTAATGACGATGTGTTTCAAGTTCCTGGGTGCCGACTGTCCGATGACAGCAAGGGCTCCCATGTGCATGATGACGCTGCCGTCGCCATCAATGCAAAACACCTGCAAATTTTACATCAAATTAATTAATTAACTGTTTGCAAACATTAAAATAATATATAATTAAGTAAGAAAGCTCTCTAATTTAATCATTGTACATAAAAAGGTGAGAACTAATTTAGAGTGATTATATATGTAATGAAGTTTGTCAAAATTTAAAGAAAAAATAAAAAAAATTAAGGTTAAAAAATATAATATATTATGGCATGATTTTTTATTTATTTTTTTTTTTTATCTTTTTTTTTATGGATAATTTATACTAAATATTAAGGTTTATATAGTTTCTTGGACCCTTCAGAAGCTGCATATTATGTTGATATTGATCCAATAATAATTATAATTAATCATTGCACTTGTAATACATATTATTATTATCTTTATCAGAATAATAGCCATTAAAAAATTAAGGGAAAGGGAACGCCAGAGTTGCGCCGCGATCGCAGCGCCTCTATATCAATATTCAAATTGTCCCACTCTAAAGATACCACGCAAGTCACGGCAGTTTTATTTTCAATTTATTTATAAATAATGAGTTAAATAATAACTGTTATATGGTTGTTTTATTTATAAAACTTTTTTTTCATTACTATAAAACATTTTTGGAAAGTTTTTACTTTAGGTGAGTGGATTATAAGCGTTGTTTTGGTTCATTAGTCAGCCTGTTTCATTCGCCAGTTGTTTAATGGCCGACCAAAAAGGGGTGTGTGAGACGTGCGAGTGTCAAAAATCGTGCAGTTATTATCAATTTACTTCGCTCCCACTCTCATAATTGTTGTTTTTTTTTGCTGTGAAGGTTTGTCCTAGTGCATTAAGTTTGTTTCTAGTTTTTTTTAAAAATCGGACGATTGGATTATAGAATTTTTCTAACGTCACTGAAATGCAGCGTATGCTTGTTCAATAAATGGGTTTAGTTTCAATACACGTAACTCGGAAACTAGATCGTATTTGTATTGACGATATTTTAAGAGCTAATGAACGACATATAGAGGAGAATATTTTAAAATATTTTCGGAGGAACAAATGAGAGTGGAAAATTTAACATTGGTGGTGTTACCTTACCCTTAATAAATAATTTAATATTAATTATTATAAATATATAAATAAAATGAAATAAAATAAAAGTGTAATTAAAGTCATAAGTTTTTGGTTAATATTTACTTAAGGTAGAGATAATACGGATCAGCTGGCCCAATGCTAAAAAAATCCCATTCATAAAAATTATGAAAAAAATTTAAAATGTTCTCCTCTACATCCCCTATCAGTAGGTAAAATATCAGGTATACAAAAACGAGTTAGTTTTCGAGTTATTAATTTTGAAAGTTGACTAATTTAACATGGAAGTTCCATTTCCCCATGTTAAATTAGTCAACTTTAAAAATTAATAACTCGAAAACTAGCTCGTTTTTGTATACAGGACCTGATATTTTACCTACTGATAGGGGATGTAGAGGAGAACATTTTAAATTTTTTTCAGAATTTTTATGAATGGGATTTTTTTAGCATTGGGCCAGCTGATTTGTGTTATCCCTACCTTAATTGTCTCAAAATTCCTTTGTTTGAAGGCAAGTTTACATAACAAATATTAGAATTCTACAAGCATCAAGCCTGGCAAGTCTGTATAGGGCCTGGGCCAAGCCATTCCTCAATTTTTCAGTGCCGGGCCGGGCCTAAAAAAATCTAGCCCGGGCAGACCACTAATATTAATTAACTGCTTAATTATGATACTATTGAAGCTTGTTATGAAATAAATGGCGAACTTGCTTGTCTGTTTGGTCGTTGCAAAGCAATTCCGAGAGCGATACTGGACGCGTGGCCCATGGAGCCGACGGTTAGGAAGTCTCTCTCGTGACCTTGCCCAGCCTCTCTGCGGTGCTCAAACAACTCGCGGGAGAGCATACCGGTAGTTGACACCACCACATCTCGGTCCTTCATGCATCTCGTCAACAGCTTCACCGCATCCTCCCGCTTTAGAGGGTACCTGAAGAGAGAATGTGTTGTTTTAAAAAATGAAATATATTTTAATCAGATTGAGCTTTTTAATATTCTTTAAATTTTAAAATAGACGATTTTCCCTTCACTCATTGAATTCTCCAATAAAGACAATTTTAATAAAATTCAATAAAAATTCATTTAATCCTGAATATTTTCTGTGTACTGTAATTGGAAATTTAAAAATAAATTTAAAAGCGAGAAGTAAGTAAAATAAGTATTTTACATAATATATGTGCCCTCAAAAATACAATACAAACATACGGTATACAACGGCAAAAATATTGTATTGATTACATTATTAGAGATAATTTGATAAATAATGCCGTCTTCTCTGGTATATATGGTTAAAAAATGCTTAGCTCTTCTAACTAAAATGGAGTTGTAAAATTATGACAATTTAAATATAATTAACTGCTTGGGCTTGCAAAAAATTCAAAATCCTTTGAGTAAAGTGAATTAAGTGAAATAAAGTATTTAATCTGAACATTTTAGTAAATAAATATTTTGAGCGAAAACTTTTGTATTTTAAATACATATATAACTGACAACAATTTGAAAAGATCGGAACAAAAAGAAAAATACTTCAAAAAATTGATTTACATAAAAAAATTAATGATTTATACATTAAAATTGTGGCAACCTTTACCTGGGCACGGGCTGAGCAAGCACGTGGGGAAGGAAGGTCTGCCTCTTGACCAGCAGGCAGTACGCACTACTGTTGTGCTGCATGTGCTTGTGGGCCGTGTACAGAGCATCGCGAGCCCCCTCAATGTAGTCCGGCAGCGGCTGGAACGGAATGCCCAGGGCCGCTGCAATAAACCCTCTTCGTCAAATACCGATACACTGTGTCAACTAACAAGATAATTGTTTAATTGATTTAAATTATTTACAGTACTTCATTTCAAAGTATTTATTAAGTACAAACTTTTATAAAATGTAAATGTATCTTATTTCTTACACTCAAAGCAATATGAAATATTTGAGAATAAAATAAACAATAGATATTCATAAAATATTAAATGCTAACGTACCCAGCAGCCCTGGAGTGACGTGACCCTGCAGGAGGTGCTGAGGCTCATCTCGCTTGCCCGGCTCTCCTCGCCACCCCACCAGCAGCAGCAGAGGAAGACTGTACACCTCCCGTGCAGCCATGGACACCAGCGGGTTCACAGTGTTCCCGAGACCAGAATTCTGCAGCAAGATACAGAGATATTTACATCAACCTGAGAGCCAAGTAATAAATAAATTTCTTACAACAACAGAAAATAATATGTCTCTGTTTTACAATTTCAGCAGTAATTAATAGGAGAGCACAGTATATTAAATTATATTGTATTTTAATAACATATATGTATAAAAGACTTTAAAAAAATACCACTAATTAAATTAAATCCTAGAAATGATTGCATTTAACTAATTTAATTTATAAATGGTAACGAAATATTGATTATTTACCTGCAGGTAAACGAGTGCCGATTTCCCTGTTGCCAGATGGTAACCAGCCGCAATACTAACAGCATTACCTTCATTTGCAGCTATCACATGATTAGAGGACGGAACATTACTTGTAACAAACGCACAGAAGTCTGAAAACATAAAAAAAATAAAATAAATAAAAAAATTACCGCAAAAATTCAGAAATTACAAGTTGAGACAGGACCTTTAAGAAGAGAATCTGGAACTCCACAGAAGAAGTCAATCCCAATGTCTCGGACGGCTTGGTAGAACTCTGCAGGGTCGAGGAAATCTCGGACTAGTTCCGTGAGGTGGCCCGCCTCGACGTTACGCCGCTGCTGCTCCTCCACCTGCTGCCAACACACCTCGTCAATCTCGCTCCACCTCCTCCTCCTTCCCCTCCTACCTGCTCTCGTGACCTGTCCTTAGGCGGAGTTATCGTCGTCAGCAGGCGAGCACCATGAACACCACACAGTCGAGCTCGAGAGACCTGCGTGTGAAGTAGACAGTCAGCAATGTGCATCTTTATCGCACAGGTAAATAAAGAACAGTTGAATGATATGCAACTATTCTTCTTTATCTACCTGTGACATAAAGGTGATCATTGTGAACTGCCTACTTCACCGGACACTACAACCTACATGGTAAATACTCTGAAGCATCTTTAAATTGACACACAAACAATTCACATAGAAAAAACGTGAAAAATAATTACTTTCACTTTTTTTTCACTATAGAAAGTAAAGTTAAGGTTGTAGAAAAATATAATATTTGTAGCTAATTCATTTCATATCATCAATGAATATTAAATGTCACATCTCATAATTTGTTGCCAAATTTTTTTTCATTGCTTGTGCAATTTTGTATTGATGAAAGTTTTGCAGTAAAAAAAAAAAGGTCAGTGAACTCAATTAAATATATATATATATATATATATATTTTTTACTGATAACCAAGTATTAAATATATAAATTATTGATCCATTTTTATTTATACTGTATAACCTGTTAGCTGATATAAATAAAATTAAATATTATAATTTTAATTCTTACTCTATGTATTAAAGAGAGCATAGCAGACATGCTCTCTCCTCTGAAAGTTTCCACAAGTAAAAAAAAGAGTTTCCTTGGTTCTATCAGTATCACTTGACCTTGCTGCTTATCTAGCATCTATGATAACCTCCGTCTGACCCCTCGTAACCTCACAACACGAGCCACAGTGAGCTACTAGCTGCTAACACGTGGACACAATAATAACAATACAATCACAGTCCAAGGTAGTTAGGTCATTGTTCTGACCTACACTCTCATGATGTAGTTGGTAATTAAAATAAACACAGTAATTTAATTTGAAATAGATAAAAACACATTTTTAATTATTTAAATAACCCAAATAATTCTTTTTGTGACAAATGTTTTATAATGTTATATTATATATATTTTTAAATATAATAACTAGAATAATTTTGATCTCATAACTTAAAAGCCCCATGATAAATGACATAATGTTAAGTTTTTCATATTCCTAACAATTATAGTAAGGAATACAGTAAATTAATAATTTTAAAAAAAAAGAGTAAATAATTCAGACAAGGCTTTTAAGTTACTAACATTGACACAATTTACCTACACATATAAATAAGTAATTTTTCAAGTACATAAAAAGTACTTTTCTAATATTGAACATAAATGTAATACACATTCTGGGTACAAAAGCAGAAAGCACTTCCGTTTTTAAAAAAGCTTTCTTTTTTTTTTTTTTTTTCTGCTGGTGCCAAAATGCAGGAAATAAATTAACATGTCTCCTTCTAAAGAAATTTTTTGTGACACTTAAGTGTTGCAAAATAAAAATTGTAACTTTATGACAAAAGAAATATGTACACAAATATGTATTCAGTTTTTCCCACACACAAAATGTAAATATTACATTATCATTTACACATTACAAGCATCAAAAGCCTGCATACTAATAGCTTATTTGTGAACAAATAAGAATAAAGCAGTAGGAATAATTCAATATTCAAACTCTCTTAGAATGTAAATTGCAAACCGACCAATATCAGATTTAGCTACCTTTCCTTTTTAGATTCTCTTTTTGAGAACCAATTAAATCTGTCATTCACAGCACAAATTTAATCAGTTAGTGATTATGATTTGATTCTACACATCAATATAATTACATAATATTGGTAAACATAATTACAGTATGATATTGCATGGAGAGTGAAATAAGATTTTTTTTTTTTTTTTTTAAGATACGTGCTGTGACGATTTTCATGTAGCATTTTTTTTACTATTATGGATTATGATGACACATTTCTAGAATAAAAACTGGGTTACACAAGAGCACATCATGGTAAAACCTTGAAAGTATGGCAGAGAGCGCTTTAAATTTACCTAAAAATATAAATATTTTTCCCAAGTGCAGGTTGAATAACCAAAAAAAAAAAAAAATCAAAATTGAAATTAAGAGACTCTGTTAAGTTTGTTTCTTTAAAACATTACCGTGGACCAAAAGGAGATAAAACTTTACATTGAATTGTAAGCAGTGGTGGGCGGAGTGTGAGCTTTATTCACGACTCCTTTGATGAAAGAAATTGGAAATTGGGATTACATGAGGAGTTTAGAAATAGTTCCTCAAACAAAGGTGTGAGTAAGAGGGAAGGAAGGGAGACGTTTGAAACAACAGCCTATATCAATATTTTTACTACAAATATCAATAGGATAACTTGAGCTAAAAGTATCAGAAACTATTTTCAAATATTTTTTATACCACTACTTAAAACTCTGACAAATTTCTTTGCAATGCATAGTCTTTTAATGTGTTCATGTGCTGTATGTGTCAAAGCTTCATATTGAAACGGTCAGAATACTGTGGGATAAAAAAGAAAAAATAATAAGTAGTAAAATAACTTTTCATTTGAATGAAAATACTGAAATAGTTAGACAATAGCAAGGACTATTTCTACAGTATTTTACTTAAAATGGGATCATTCAAAATTGACAGGAGCCAAGCACACTCAGCTTAAGAGGCAAATCCAAAGCAAATGAAATCCACAAAGCCTACAAAGACTGATATTTGCTAGAAGTAGAAGTTAAGTGGAGCCAACGCCGACATACATAAGGCAATTTTGTATCATTTACAAGGTGCAACAATATTGTGAACAAATTCAACTTTTATCAAATGTGTATAAAACAAAACATGACACAAAAATGAAATTAAATGTCTATAGAACTTCAAGAGCATGTTAAAGTCAATATACGGTATGCTTGCATTTCAAAATAACAACTAACTGACGAGAGAAGTAAAATTTAAAATGATAATCTTTATTTTAAACACACATTTAGCTTTGAATTTGAACAAACATATCATTAGCTATTTAGTTCATAGCATTTGTTGTATATAAAAAATTGTATATATTATTAACAAAGAAAAATTGCAAGTAAAATGTTGTAACAATAAAAAATATTATGTTCTCAACAATAATGTATTTTAGCAAACAATTTTTCTTATGACACAAATCACATCACAGCAAGCAAATTATAATTATTATGTTCATGAAACTTAAAATGTGTATAATTTCTTTACAAAGCACAAGCAGAATTGTGAAAGGGAGAGTAATGTTGTGATAAAAGTGATGCTAGACAACGTTGTTGTTGATGGCCCAGAAGGCAGAGCACTTGGCGAGAGTGCGCTGCAACACACTCCCCGACGGAACCAGCAATGACGACAGGGGTACCCATCATCTGCAACAATAACCACAACAATTGAACAATTGATACACTTTGACATGGTAGGCTGCAAGTATTTAGTCTGCTTTCACTTGCTGCTGTTTGGTGTTCCTTTTTCTTTTTTTTTTTTTACTGTACAATTGCACTTTGCTTATACAAAAAGCCTTGACATTATTATACGGTACTGCACCATGTCATCGTAGTGACATCTAAATATAATAATGATATCAGCTTGATAGATTGTGGCTAAACATCCAATGTCAAGTCCTACATTACATAAAACTTGAGATTAAATATTTTAACACAATGTTAGCTGAGATCAGATCTTTTGACGCTACATTATTACGTACTTATTGTTTTAAAAAATAATTAAGTAACATATTATAAAGGATAAATGTCAGTGCTAAAAAAATAAGCAGGCATGGCAGATTGTAAATCACTCTGAACTC
Organism: Siphlonurus alternatus; assembly: GCA_949825025.1. Taxonomy (NCBI): domain Eukaryota; kingdom Metazoa; phylum Arthropoda; class Insecta; order Ephemeroptera; family Siphlonuridae; genus Siphlonurus; species Siphlonurus alternatus. The sequence goes on from OX463779.1 coordinate 40,870,422, forward strand.
GGGAAATAAATAATATGTAATACTGTAGCTCAAATTCAGTCTAGTTTTTTTTTTATCTAGCGTAAAAAAACAGAATAATTTTAAAAAAGGGGACGACCGCAGCCATTTGTCATACAGTCTTTTAAATATAAACAATGCTGACAATTAAGACAGGTTATCTTTTAAATACACAAATACAAAGAAAAAATTTTGATAAGGCATTAACAAACCATTGACTAGAAGAGTACATATACTGTATTCACAGTATGAAATCACTTTCATTTCAATTTTGGAAGAAGCTTTTTATGATATTTGTAGTTCCCTTACAATATGTTAATTTTCTTCTTATGATGAAACCAATGTGCAAGAAAACAGAAAAAAAAGCAAACAATACATTAAATCTTTAAACTTAAAAATAAAAAATATAATTTTATTTTCCCTAATAGACACTTTTTGCAATCTTTGCATGACACAAATCTTACCTTTTGGCATACTGATGTACGTAATCTCGGACTTTACTACGGAAAGCTTCTTTATCTTTCAGAAACTGCTCTGCGGCCTCTATATTCAAGGGGTCGTCAAAGTTGAGGAGATCCTGTAAGCACACACGTGGTCAGTCTCGTTATGGTGACTCAGTCTTGACCTGGGACTCACAGTAAACAAGGAGTTGAGGCCCCACACCACGTCCTTGAGCTTGCGGGTGGGTGCCCAGCCGAGGCCGTCGATGGAGCTTTGTCGCAGCAGGCTGAGGCAGATGTCGCCCTCTTCGCTGATGTTGGGGTGCCACAACTTGGTCTGGCACTTGACCTGGGGCGGCTGTAACAAAATTCTCTCAGTCAGGTGCGTTGTTGTGGGAGACCAAGTGATGGTTATCGAACTTTAGGAACACATTAGTGACCTCTCTTGCAAATTAAATTATTTGCTTTAATAGCTTTTATTTTTATAACTTTTTTGCTCTCTTGGTGCTTTATGAGATCAATACTACTTACTGATTGATGGAAAATACGAGCTTGACATTTTCCATCAATCTTCGCAAGAAATTGCAAGGATATGTAAATAACTCAAATGCATGTTTAATTATGTAATATAAACATAATATACAGTATTATATGTTACCAAGATTTTACTTATGTAATACTTTTTGTATGTGTGTATTTTAACTAAGAATTTGTATGAACTATTGTATTCTTTATAATCGGATTACCTAACCTGTAGTCTGTTTTTTAAATAAATATGATAAATAAATGAATACTGTATCTTACAATATGAACATGTCCCTGTCAAAACTTGTTTACATATTTTAAATTTTTATTTTTATAAATAATTGTAATAGATCAACATTAGATCACATGTAATATGTACCAGTACACATATTTATTAGTAATGACCCATTATTTTTAAAGCTACAGTATTTGAAAAGTGTATCTCAAGGCTTCACTTCAAAATGTTAAGTGTACTGACACAATACATACAAAGTTTATACTATTTTGTTTTGTTTTTTCTGTCTTTTTTTTTTTTTTTTTTTTTCCCATGAATGGCAAGAATTTTTAAATTTATTGAATTTTATAATTAAAAAGTTAATATCCTTGACGCCATTTTACCCTTTCGGGTGTGGCCAGGTATTTAACCTTGTGTGTAAGAGTTATCTTGCGACCAAGCTGGGGTTTACCAGGCTCCCAGAACCCTTTCCTGCACTCTTCTGGGCTCGACTACCAGATCTGTGAGGCCTGCAGTATTTGAACTTACAGGGTGGATCACTTTCTTCGGAAATATTCCGAGAGATGGCAGCACCGTGATCAATTGTGCCGCCGTATATACAGCACGTGTGCCAGTAGATGGCAGCAGTGTCACTTTTTACAGCGTCACCCCTCCAAGTACTAACCACGCTCGACGTTGCTTAACTTCAGTGATCTAACGAGAACCGGTGCATTCAACGCGACAAGGCCGTATATATATCTTTTAAAAAATCAACAAACTAATTTGCAAATGCATTGCCATCAAACTTCCCTAAATTTTGTCAAGCAAGCACAACAGTACCAACTTACAGCCATGTTGTAGTCTTCGGTGACGAAAACATGGAACCGAAAGCGTCCTCCTTGCCAGAACCCCTCGTCCGGAGTGACTGTGAGTGAGAACTCGAACAGCTTTTGAGAGTCCTCAAAGTGAGCTTTGCACGTGGCTGGCATCGTTTGCTCCATTTCCTGAACCTGCAGACAATATAGCATGGTCAGCATAACAAAGAGTGTGCTTGAAACTTGGAGATAATTTCATATAGGAGAGAAATCTGAACATTATTTTTACTTGATGTTTGTCTGAGATCTATTTATACCTTTTAATTAACATTGCAGTATATTGTTCTAACACAGTATTTCAGGATATAATGTTCACACTACAGTTCAAGAAACTGCATGATAATCTCTGTCCCATTCTATACCGTAGTTCACTATACTATACTGCTATCTTTCCAGTGCAATCAAGGTAGCTGTAATGATTATAGTTAAGATAAATCAAGTTGGTAGCATTATTTCACCATTTCTCAGTAAAGCATTGTTTTGTGCATGGAGCCTTAGACGATTGAGATTTGGTTGCATACCACCGTTGTGTGACCACATTTAGTTTTTTTGCCAACGCATAACGGTACACATGTTGGCCAGAATTGCACCATCAATATCCATTTCTAATTGAAGGTCAGTTTATCCACAAGACCTCAAGTGTTAAATTACCTCCTTGACGAGAAGTCTGTCCCGCACTGACGCTCGCTTGGCAGCAGGACCGTTCTGCATTGTGTCTCCCTCCCTCCTCAGCTTCTTAGTTAGAGTTATCATGGCTAACAAAACACGCCTGAAACAAAAGTCAAAGTTAACATCAGCCATAGTAAATCACTCAATTTTCTTTGCCCTATACCGGTGAGAGAAAAATAATTGAAGGTGAGAGCTTGGCGTCCATTTTTCTCCTTTTGAAAGTGTTGCACTTTGTGCAGAATTTTTGTGTGGACCCTATTTAATAATCTTAGAGTTAATCGAAGTAGTTCAAACAGTCAAACTTTATTCTTCTCTACCTTTTTAAATGCAAAATACTGTACTTTATTTTGCACAACATGTAAAGCAATTAGAAGTGATACACAGATTTTTGAAATTTAAATTTTTCCATAAGGTTAACATTGGTGCGCTTTCAAAAACGTCACTTGGCCTGCTGATGTGACCATACTCCCTCTTCAGGGGATTCTAGTTAAAGGTACTTTCATATTTTAATTTTGAAAATTATAGCATATAGGTATGGCTCAAGATAGTGTAGAGGCTATGGTCTTGGAGTGTTTAAGCCCCACCTACTTGACGAGGTCATGATAGAGTGCCATAAGAATAACATTGGATGGCTCTATCATGACGTCACAAGAATGATCACGTGTCTTAGGATGCTCGTATCTCTTCTCTATCTTGGGTATGGTTAGGCAGCAGTCCATGGCAATGTTTCCCCCCCCCCCCCCCCCTAATTTCTATTCCTCTGACTCTCTGACCACTGCTCTGAAGGGGCCTCACTCAATCTACCAACCAAAATCTTGGCTACAATTTGATGTTACTGCCAGGAAAAGAATCCTTTTCTTTTGATGGACATTCCTTCATTAAATTAGTCGCACATACGGACACCTATAACACAATGTACTGTATTCAACTCAAGGATTTTGTATGTGTATGGATAGGTTATCTCTATATATAGTATATATACCAATAGCATTAGAGCTACTGAGGCAAATCTCCAACGTAAGATGGCGACCGAGAGCAACCATCTGCATTGTAAACTATGGAAGTTCCCCAACGTAAGATGGCGGACAGCCCATTGGTTACTGTTGTAACCGCCACCCACTTCCTCCTCACGAGTGTGCTTTACCGACGGCAGTATCATCACCTATCCATACATACAAAATCCTCGATTCAACTCCCTCTACAGTATAATGTAGCTGATTCTGGCAATCTGGAAAACATAATTAAAATGCTAAGTATACATACAAGTTAAGTATGTTTATGTATGCTGTATGCATATATACATTGTATGCATTGAGCTCTACACAAGCCTATGCATACACTCTATGAGTCTCCTTAACATAAATGTTTTAACATCGTCAAAGGATTTCTATAGGTCATTTCGTAAATACACAATCAGAAATAATCTACATATTAAAGTGGTATTAATATTATTATTTATGATCCTTACGTTCAATGTATGCATATGCATACATACACAGAAGGTTCATTAATAACAATAAATTATTTTTGATTGTGCGTTTATGAACAGATCTAATGGATCTGGCAACCACCTGCTGCCTTAATTATATCTGCTATGTTACGTGTGCATATGCGTAAGTATGATACATTGAAGTCGTTTCTTCCGGCCTCTAATGTTATGCATACAGTACTGTACGTACAGTATGCATACGGTATGCATGCATATTATATATATAGCTCAATGTAGATGGCACATTTTGTAGCCTATACACTCTTAAATTATATTCTGAGTTTCTGATAAACTCATGCAAGGCAATTATTAACAAATATTACTTAAAAGACCTGCAAAAACGTACAAGATAAGGAAGAAACGATTTCTTTGAAGATGCATGCATTTTAACCAGACAACTCGAACTGCTTTTTTAAGCTCGTCTTACAGCTAACATAACAACTTAAAACACTATATTATCAGCTCACCTGATGACCAAGATCAAATAAATTCATTTAACTACTAATTTTTTTACAAAGGACATTTACTGCACTTCAATTTATAACATTTAGAGGACAACTTCCTTGTATATTTTACGTGTTTTGGTTTTTGGTTCCAGGGGAGTGAGGAGTACCGTGCATAACTTAGCTCCAAATCACCTCCACGCCAGCTCCAAAGAATTGTGACGTCACGGAAAAGTACAACCCTCGCACATTGATCTTGAATGTATTTTAAAACGTTAATTCTCGGGTTAAATGGATTATTTACGACCTGTAGACTGAATATAAATAGTATTTATAACATTTAAGTGTCATTTATAAAAATTCTATGATTATTTATTAAGAAATTAGCAGAAATTAGATTAATTAAAAAATTTAAGGCGGCAAAATTTTAAATGCCATGTGTGTCGGAGCTTTTATTAATTAAATTTTAAAAGTTGTTGAGCTCATTATTTAATTTCTAGGGAACGAAGTGTACGTCGTGCCAGTTACTGACACATCACAGATTATAGGTAACAACATCCTTTAAATGAATCCGTAAAAAAAATTCATGAAACCAGGGGATAAAGGAACAATTTTGACTTGGAGGTGGAAATTTATTAAAAAAATCAACGATCCTCGGTACAAAAAAATTTCTAGGGAACGAAATAAACGTCGTGCCAGTTACTGACACATCACAAATTATAGGTAACAACATCCTTTAAATGAATCCGTAAAAAAATTTGATGAAACCAGGGGATAAAGGAACAATTTAGACTTGGAGGTGGAAATTTATTAAAAAAAATCAACGATCCTCGGTATAAAAAAATTTCTATGGAACGAAGTGTACGTCGTGCCAGTTACTGACACATCACAAATTATAGGTAACAACATCTTTTAAATGAATCCGTAAAAAAATTTGATGAAACCAGGGGATAAAGGAACAATTTTGTCTTGGAGGTGGAAATTTATTAAAAAAATCAAATATCCTCGGTATAAAAAAATTTCTAGGGAACGCAATAAACGTCGTGCCAGTTACTGACACATCACAAATTATAGGTAACAACATTCTTTAAATGAATCCGTAAAAAAATTTGATGAAACCAGGGGATAAAGGAACAATTTTGTCTTGGAGGTGGAAATTTATTAAAAAAATCAACGATCCTCGGTATAAAAAAATTTCTAGGGAACGAAATAAACGTCGTGCCAGTTACTGACGCATCACAAATTATAGGTAACAACATCTTTTAAATGAATCCGTAAAAAAATTTGATGAAACCAGGGGATAAAGGAACAATTTTGACTTGGAGGTGGAAATTTATTAAAAAAAATCAACGATCCTCGGTATAAAAAAATTTCTAGGGAACGAAGTGTACGTCGTGCCAGTTACTGACACATCACAGATTATAGGTAACAACATTCTTTAAATGAATCCGTAAAAAAATTTGATGAAACCAGGGGATAAAGGAACAATTTTGACTTGGAGGTGGAAATTTATTAAAAAAAATCAACGATCCTCGGTATAAAAAAATTTCTAGGGAACGAAGTGTACGTCGTGCCAGTTACTGACACATCACAGATTATAGGTAACAACATCCTTTAAATGAATCCGTAAAAAAATTTGATGAAACCAGGGGATAAAGGAACAATTTTGTCTTGGAGGTGGAAATTTAATAAAAAAAATCAACGATCCTTGGTATAAAATAATTTCTAGGGAACGAAATAAACGTTGTGCCGGTTACTAACACATCACAGATTATAGGTAACAACATCCTTTAAATGAATCCGTAAAAAAATTTGATGAAACCAGGGGATAAAGGAACAATTTTGTCTTGGAGGTGGAAATTTATTAAAAAAATCAACGATCCTCGGTATAAAAAAATTTCTAGGGAACGAAATAAACGTCGTGCCAGTTACTGACACATCACAGATTATAGGTAACAACATTCTTTAAATGAATCCGTAAAAAAATTTGATGAAACCAGGGGATAAAGGAACAATTTTGACTTGGAGGTGGAAATTTATTAAAAAAAATCAACGATCCTCGGTACAAAAAAATTTCTAGGGAACGCAATAAACGTCGTGCCAGTTACTGACACATCACAGATTATAGGTAACTACATTCTTTAAATGAATCCGTAAAAAAATTTGATGAAACCAGGGGATAAAGGAACAATTTTGTCTTGGAGGTGGAAATTTAATAAAAAAAATCAACGATCCTCGGTATAAAAAAATTTCTAGGGAACGAAATAAACGTCGTGCCAGTTACTGACACATCACAGATTATAGGTAACAACATTCTTTAAATGAATCCGTAAAAAAATTTGATGAAACCAGGGGATAAAGGAACAATTTTGACTTGGAGGTGGAAATTTATTAAAAAAAATCAACGATCCTCGGTACAAAAAAATTTCTAGGGAACGCAATAAACGTCGTGCCAGTTACTGTCACAACACAAATTATAGGTAACAATATCCTTTAAATGAATCCGTAAAAAAATTTGATGAAACCAGGGGATAAAGGAACAATTTTGTCTTGGAGGTGGAAATTTAATAAAAAAAATCATCGATCCTTGGTATAAAAAAATTTCTAGGGAACGCAATAAACGTCGTGCCAGTTACTGACACATCACAGATTATAGGTAACAACATCCTTTAAATGAATCCGTAAAAAAATTTGATGAAACCAGGAGATAAAGGAACAATTTTGTCTTGGAGGTGGAAATTTATTAAAAAAATCAACGATCCTCGGTAAAAAAAAATTCTAGGGAACGCAATAAACGTCGTGCCAGTTACTGACACATCACAAATTATAGGTAACAACATTCTTTAAATGAATCCGTAAAAAAATTTGATGAAACCAGGGGATAAAGGAACAATTTTGTCTTGGAGGTGGAAATTTAATAAAAAAAATCAACGATCCTCGGTATAAAAAAATTTCTAGGGAACGAAATAAACGTCGTGCCAGTTACTGACAAATCACAGATTATAGGTAACAACATTCTTTAAATGAATCCGTAAAAAAATTTGATGAAACCAGGGGATAAAGGAACAATTTTGATTTGGAGGTGGAAATTTATTAAAAAAAATCAACGATCCTCGGTACAAAAAAATTTCTAGGGAACGCAATAAACGTCGTGCTAGTTACTGACACATCACAAATTATAGGTAACAACATTCTTTAAATGAATCCGTAAAAAAATTTGATGAAACCAGGGGATAAAGGAACAATTTTGTCTTGGAGGTGGAAATTTAATAAAAAAAATCAACGATCCTTGGTATAAAATAATTTCTAGGGAACGAAATAAACGTTGTGCCGGTTACTAACACATCACAGATTATAGGTAACAACATCTTTTAAATGAATCCGTAAAAAAATTTGATGAAACCAGGGGATAAAGGAACAATTTTGTCTTGGAGGTGGAAATTTATTAAAAAAATCAACGATCCTCGGTATAAAATAATTTCTAGGGAACGAAGTGTACGTCGTGCCGGTTACTAACACATCACAGATTATAGGTAACAACATCCTTTAAATGAATCCGTAAAAAAATTTGATGAAACCAGGGGATAAAGGAACAATTTTGTCTTGGAGGTGGAAATTTAATAAAAAAAATCAACGATCCTTGGTATAAAATAATTTCTAGGGAACGAAATAAACGTCGTGCCGGTTACTAACACATCACAGATTATAGGTAACAACATCCTTTAAATGAATCCGTAAAGAAAATTGATGAAACCAGGGGATAAAGGAACAATTTTGTCTTGGAGGTGGAAATTTATTAAAAAAATCAACGATCCTCGGTACAAAAAAATTTCTAGGGAACGCAATAAACGTCGTGCCAGTTACTGACACATCACAAATTATAGGTAACAACATTCTTTAAATGAATCCGTAAAAAAATTTGATGAAACGAGGGGATAAAGGAACAATTTTGTCTTGGAGGTGGAAATTTATTAAAAAAATCAACGATCCTCGGTATAAAAAAATTTCTAGGGAACGAAATAAACGTCGTGCCAGTTACTGACACATCACAGATTATAGGTAACAACATTCTTTAAATGAATCCGTAAAAAAATTTGATGAAACCAGGGGATAAAGGAACAATTTTGACTTGGAGGTGGAAATTTATTAAAAAAAATCAACGATCCTCGGTACAAAAAAATTTCTAGGGAACGCAATAAACGTCGTGCCAGTTACTGACACATCACAGATTATAGGTAACTACATTCTTTAAATGAATCCGTAAAAAAATTTGATGAAACCAGGGGATAAAGGAACAATTTTGTCTTGGAGGTGGAAATTTAATAAAAAAAATCAACGATCCTCGGTATAAAAAAATTTCTAGGGAACGAAATAAACGTCGTGCCAGTTACTGACAAATCACAGATTATAGGTAACAACATTCTTTAAATGAATCCGTAAAAAAATTTGATGAAACCAGGGGATAAAGGAACAATTTTGTCTTGGAGGTGGAAATTTAATAAAAAAAATCAACGATCCTTGGTATAAAATAATTTCTAGGGAACGAAATAAACGTTGTGCCGGTTACTAACACATCACAGATTATAGGTAACAACATCTTTTTAATGAATCCGTAAAAAAATTTGATGAAACCAGGGGATAAAGGAACAATTTTGTCTTGGAGGTGGAAATTTATTAAAAAAATCAACGATCCTCGGTATAAAATAATTTCTAGGGAACGAAGTGTACGTCGTGCCGGTTACTAACACATCACAGATTAAAGGTAACAACATCCTTTAAATGAATCCGTAAAAAAATTTGATGAAACCAGGGGATAAAGGAACAATTTTGTCTTGCAGGTGGAAATTTAATAAAAAAAATCAACGATCCTTGGTATAAAATAATTTCTAGGGAACGAAATAAACGTCGTGCCGGTTACTATCACATCACAGATTATAGGTAACAACATTTTTAAATGAATCCGTAAAAAAATTTGATGAAACCAGGGGATAAAGGAACAATTTTGTCTTGGAGGTGGAAATTTAATAAAAAAAATCAACGATCCTCGGTATAAAAAAATTTCTAGGGAACGAAATAAACGTCGTGCCAGTTACTGACACATCACAGATTATAGGTAACAACATCTTTTAAATGAATCCGTAAAAAAATTTGATGAAACCAGGGGATAAAGGAACAATTTTGTCTTGGAGGTGGAAATTTAATAAAAAAAATCAACGATCCTCGGTATAAAAAAATTTCTAGGGAACGAAGTGTACGTCGTGCCAGTTACTAACACATCACAGATTATAGGTAACAACATCCTTTAAATGAATCCGTAAAAAAATTTGATGAAACCAGGGGATAAAGGAACAATTTTGTCTTGGAGGTGGAAATTTAATAAAAAAAATCAACGATCCTTGGTATAAAATAATTTCTAGGGAACGAAATAAACGTCGTGCCGGTTACTAACACATCACAGATTATAGGTAACAACATCCTTTAAATGAATCCGTAAAAAAAATTGATGAAACCAGGGGATAAAGGAACAATTTTGTCTTGGAGGTGGAAATTTATTAAAAAAATCAACGATCCTCGGTACAAAAAAATTTCTAGGGAACGAAGTGTACGTCGTGCCAGTTACTGACACATCACAGATTATAGGTAACAACATCCTTTAAATGAATCCGTAAAAAAATTTGATGAAACCAGGGGATAAAGGAACAATTTTGTCTTGGAGGTGGAAATTTATTAAAAAAATCAACGATCCTCAGTATAAAAAAATTTCTAGGGAACGAAATAAACGTCGTGCCAGTTACTGACACATCACAGATTATAGGTAACAACATCCTTTAAATGAATACGTAAAAAAATTTGATGAAACCAGGGGATAAAGGAACAATTTTGACTTGGAGGTGGAAATTTATTAAAAAAAATCAACGATCCTTGGTATAAAATAATTTCTAGGGAACGAAATAAACGTTGTGCCGGTTACTAACACATCACAGATTATAGGTAACAACATCTTTTTAATGAATCCGTAAAAAAATTTGATGAAACCAGGGGATAAAGGAACAATTTTGTCTTGGAGGTGGAAATTTATTAAAAAAATCAACGATCCTCGGTATAAAATAATTTCTAGGGAACGAAGTGTACGTCGTGCCGGTTACTAACACATCACAGATTATAGGTAACAACATCCTTTAAATGAATCCGTAAAAAAATTTGATGAAACCAGGGGATAAAGGAACAATTTTGTCTTGGAGGTGGAAATTTAATAAAAAAAATCAACGATCCTTGGTATAAAATAATTTCTAGGGAACGAAATAAACGTCGTGCCGGTTACTATCACATCACAGATTATAGGTAACAACATTTTTTAAATGAATCCGTAAAAAAATTTGATGAAACCAGGGGATAAAGGAACAATTTTGTCTTGGAGGTGGAAATTTAATAAAAAAAATCAACGATCCTCGGTATAAAAAAATTTCTAGGGAACGAAATAAACGTCGTGCCAGTTACTGACACATCACAGATTATAGGTAACAACATCTTTTAAATGAATCCGTAAAAAAATTTGATGAAACCAGGGGATAAAGGAACAATTTTGTCTTGGAGGTGGAAATTTAATAAAAAAAATCAACGATCCTCGGTATAAAAAAATTTCTAGGGAACGAAATAAACGTCGTGCCAGTTACTGACACATCACAGATTATAGGTAACAACATTCTTTAAATGAATCCGTAAAAAAATTTGATGAAACCAGGGGATAAAGGAACAATTTTGTCTTGGAGGTGGAAATTTAATAAAAAAAATCAACGATCCTTGGTATAAAATAATTTCTAGGGAACGAAATAAACGTCGTGCCGGTTACTAACACATCACAGATTATAGGTAACAACATCCTTTAAATGAATCCGTAAAAAAAATTGATGAAACCAGGGGATAAAGGAACAATTTTGTCTTGGAGGTGGAAATTTATTAAAAAAATCAACGATCCTCGGTACAAAAAAATTTCTAGGGAACGAAGTGTACGTCGTGCCAGTTACTGACACATCACAGATTATAGGTAACAACATCCTTTAAATGAATCCGTAAAAAAATTTGATGAAACCAGGGGATAAAGGAACAATTTTGTCTTGGAGGTGGAAATTTAATAAAAAAAATCAACGATCCTTGGTATAAAATAATTTCTAGGGAACGAAATAAACGTCGTGCCGGTTACTATCACATCACAGATTATAGGTAACAACATTTTTTAAATGAATCCGTAAAAAAATTTGATGAAACCAGGGGATAAAGGAACAATTTTGTCTTGGAGGTGGAAATTTAATAAAAAAAATCAACGATCCTCGGTATAAAAAAATTTCTAGGGAACGAAATAAACGTCGTGCCAGTTACTGACACATCACAGATTATAGGTAACAACATCTTTTAAATGAATCCGTAAAAAAATTTGATGAAACCAGGGGATAAAGGAACAATTTTGTCTTGGAGGTGGAAATTTAATAAAAAAAATCAACGATCCTCGGTATAAAAAAATTTCTAGGGAACGAAATAAACGTCGTGCCAGTTACTGACACATCACAGATTATAGGTAACAACATTCTTTAAATGAATCCGTAAAAAAATTTGATGAAACCAGGGGATAAAGGAACAATTTTGTCTTGGAGGTGGAAATTTAATAAAAAAAATCAACGATCCTTGGTATAAAATAATTTCTAGGGAACGAAATAAACGTCGTGCCGGTTACTAACACATCACAGATTATAGGTAACAACATCCTTTAAATGAATCCGTAAAAAAAATTGATGAAACCAGGGGATAAAGGAACAATTTTGTCTTGGAGGTGGAAATTTATTAAAAAAATCAACGATCCTCGGTACAAAAAAATTTCTAGGGAACGAAGTGTACGTCGTGCCAGTTACTGACACATCACAGATTATAGGTAACAACATCCTTTAAATGAATCCGTAAAAAAATTTGATGAAACCAGGGGATAAAGGAACAATTTTGTCTTGGAGGTGGAAATTTATTAAAAAAATCAACGATCCTCGGTAAAAAAAAATTCTAGGGAACGCAATAAACGTCGTGCCAGTTACTGACACATCACAAATTATAGGTAACAACATTCTTTAAATGAATCCGTAAAAAAATTTGATGAAACCAGGGGATAAAGGAACAATTTTGTCTTGGAGGTGGAAATTTAATAAAAAAAATCAACGATCCTCGGTATAAAAAAATTTCTAGGGAACGAAATAAACGTCGTGCCAGTTACTGACAAATCACAGATTATAGGTAACAACATTCTTTAAATGAATCCGTAAAAAAATTTGATGAAACCAGGGGATAAAGGAACAATTTTGATTTGGAGGTGGAAATTTATTAAAAAAAATCAACGATCCTCGGTACAAAAAAATTTCTAGGGAACGCAATAAACGTCGTGCCAGTTACTGACACATCACAAATTATAGGTAACAACATCCTTTAAATGAATCCGTAAAAAAAAATGATGAAACCAGGGGATAAAGGAACAATTTTGTCTTGGAGGTGGAAATTTATTAAAAAAATCAACGATCCTCGGTACAAAAAAATTTCTAGGGAACGCAATAAACGTCGTGCCAGTTACTGACACATCACAAATTATAGGTAACAACATTCTTTAAATGAATCCGTAAAAAAATTTGATGAAACCAGGGGATAAAGGAACAATTTTGTCTTGGAGGTGGAAATTTATTAAAAAAATCAACGATCCTCGGTACAAAAAAATTTCTAGGGAACGCAATAAACGTCGTGCCAGTTACTGACACATCACAGATTATAGGTAACAACATCCTTTAAATGAATCCGTAAAAAAATTTGATGAAACCAGGAGATAAAGGAACAATTTTGTCTTGGAGGTGGAAATTTATTAAAAAAATCAACGATCCTCGGTACAAAAAAATTTCTAGGGAACGCAATAAACGTCGTGCCAGTTACTGACACATCACAAATTATAGGTAACTACATTCTTTAAATGAATCCGTAAAAAAATTTGATGAAACCAGGGGATAAAGGAACAATTTTGTCTTGGAGGTGGAAATTTAATAAAGAAAATCAACGATCCTCGGTATAAAAAAATTTCTAGGGAACGCAATAAACGTCGTGCCAGTTACTGACACATCACAAATTATAGGTAACTACATTCTTTAAATGAATCCGTAAAAAAATTTGATGAAACCAGGGGATAAAGGAACAATTTTGTCTTGGAGGTGGAAATTTAATAAAAAAAATCAACGATCCTCGGTATAAAAAAATTTCTAGGGAACGAAATAAACGTCGTGCCAGTTACTGACACATCACAGATTATAGGTAACAACATTCTTTAAATGAATCCGTAAAAAAATTTGATGAAACCAGGGGATAAAGGAACAATTTTGAATTGGAGGTGGAAATTTATTAAAAAAAATCAACGATCCTCGGTACAAAAAAATTTCTAGGGAACGCAATAAACGTCGTGCCAGTTACTGACACATCACAAATTATAGGTAACAACATCCTTTAAATGAATCCGTAAAAAAATTTGATGAAACCAGGGGATAAAGGAACAATTTTGTCTTAGAGGTGGAAATTTAATAAAAAAAATCAACGATCCTTGGTATAAAATAATTTCTAGGGAACTGGCACGACGTACACTTCGTTCCCTAGAAATTATTTTATACCGAGGATCGTTGATTTTTTTAATAAATTTCCACCTCCAAGACAAAATTGTTCCTTTATCCCCTGGTTTCATCAATTTTTTTTACGGATTCATTTAAAAGATGTTGATACCTATAATTTGTGATGTGTCAGTAACTGGCACGACGTACACTTCGTTCCCTAGAAATTTTTTTATACCGAGGATCGTTGATTTTTTTAATAAATTTCCACCTCCAAGACAAAATTGTTCCTTTATCCCCTGGTTTCATCAAATTTTTTTACAGATTCATTTAAAGGATGTTGTTACCTATAATCTGTGATGTGTCAGTAACTGGCACAACGTACACTTCGTTCCCTAGAAATTATTTTATACCCAGGATCGTTGATTTTTTTAATAAATTTCCACCTCCAAGACAAAATTGTTCCTTTATCCCCTGGTTTCATCAAATTTTTTTACGGATTCATTTAAAGGATGTTGTTACCTATAATCTGTGATGTGTCAGTAACTGGCACGACGTACACTTCGTTCCCTAGAAATTTTTTTATACCGAGGATCGTTGATTTTTTTTAATAAATTTCCACCTCCAAGTCAAAATTGTTCCTTTATCTCCTGGTTTCATCAAATTTTTTTACGGATTCATTTAAAGGATGATGTTACCTATAATCTGTGATGTGTCAGTAACTGGCACGACGTACACTTCGTTCCCTAGAAATTTTTTTATACCGAGGATCGTTGATTTTTTTTATTAAATTTCCACCTCCAAGACAAAATTGTTCCTTTATCCCCTGGTTTCATCAAATTTTTTTACGGATTCATTTAAAGAATGTTGTTACCTATAATTTGTGATGTGTCAGTAACTGGCACGACGTTTATTGCGTTCCCTAGAAATTTTTTTGTACCGAGGATCGTTGATTTTTTTAATAAATTTCCACCTCCAAGACAAAATTGTTCCTTTATCCCCTGGTTTCATCAAATTTTTTTACGGATTCATTTAAAGGATGTTGTTACCTATAATCTGTGATGTGTCAGTAACTGGCACGACGTACACTTCGTTCCCTAGAAATTTTTTTATACCGAGGATCGTTGATTTTTTTTAATAAATTTCCACCTCCAAGTCAAAATTGTTCCTTTATCCCCTGGTTTCATCAAATTTTTTTACGGATTCATTTAAAAGATGTTGTTACCTATAATTTGTGATGTGTCAGTAACTGGCACGACGTTTATTTCGTTCCCTAGAAATTTTTTTATACCGAGGATCGTTGATTTTTTTAATAAATTTCCACCTCCAAGACAAAATTGTTCCTTTATCCCCTGGTTTCATCAAATTTTTTTACGGATTCATTTAAAGAATGTTGTTACCTATAATCTGTGATGTGTCAGTAACCGGCACGACGTACACTTCGTTCCCTAGAAATTATTTTATACCCAGGATCGTTGATTTTTTTAATAAATTTCCACCTCCAAGACAAAATTGTTCCTTTATCCCCTGGTTTCATCAAATTTTTTTACGGATTCATTTAAAGAATGTTGTTACCTATAATTTGTGATGTGTCAGTAACTGGCACGACGTTTATTGCGTTCCCTAGAAATTTTTTTATACCGAGGATCGTTGATTTTTTTAATAAATTTCCACCTCCAAGACAAAATTGTTCCTTTATCCCCTGGTTTCATCAAATTTTATTACGGATTCATTTTAAAGATGTTGATACCTATAATTTGTGATGTGTCAGTAACTGGCACGACGTACACTTCGTTCCCTAGAAATTTTTTTATACCGAGGATCGTTGATTTTTTTTAATAAATTTCCACCTCCAAGTCAAAATTGTTCCTTTATCCCCTGGTTTCATCAAATTTTTTTACGGATTCATTTAAAGAATGTTGTTACCTATAATCTGTGATGTGTCAGTAACTGGCACGACGTACACTTCGTTCCCTAGAAATTTTTTTATACCGAGGATATTTGATTTTTTTAATAAATTTCCACCTCCAAGACAAAATTGTTCCTTTATCCCCTGGTTTCATCAAATTTTTTTACGGATTCATTTAAAAGATGTTGTTACCTATAATTTGTGATGTGTCAGTAACTGGCACGACGTACACTTCGTTCCATAGAAATTTTTTTATACCAAGGATCGTTGATTTTTTTTAATAAATTTCCACCTCCAAGTCAAAATTGTTCCTTTATCCCCTGGTTTCATCAAATTTTTTTACGGATTCATTTAAAGGATGTTTTTACCTATAATTTGTGATGTGTCAGTAACTGGCACGACGTTTATTGCGTTCCCTAGAAATTTTTTTATACCGAGGATCGTTGATTTTTTTAATAAATTTCCACCTCCAAGACAAAATTGTTCCTTTATCCCCTGGTTTCATCAAATTTTTTTACGGATTCATTTAAAAGATGTTGATACCTATAATTTGTGATGTGTCAGTAACTGGCACGACGTACACTTCGTTCCCTAGAAATTTTTTTATACCGAGGATCGTTGATTTTTTTTAATAAATTTCCACCTCCAAGTCAAAATTGTTCCTTTATCCCCTGGTTTCATCAAATTTTTTTACGGATTCATTTAAAGAATGTTGTTACCTATAATCTGTGATGTGTCAGTAACTGGCACGACGTACACTTCGTTCCCTAGAAATTTTTTTATACCGAGGATATTTGATTTTTTTAATAAATTTCCACCTCCAAGACAAAATTGTTCCTTTATCCCCTGGTTTCATCAAATTTTTTTACGGATTCATTTAAAAGATGTTGTTACCTATAATTTGTGATGTGTCAGTAACTGGCACGACGTACACTTCGTTCCATAGAAATTTTTTTATACCGAGGATCGTTGATTTTTTTTAATAAATTTCCACCTCCAAGTCAAAATTGTTCCTTTATCCCCTGGTTTCATCAAATTTTTTTACGGATTCATTTAAAGGATGTTGTTACCTATAATTTGTGATGTGTCAGTAACTGGCACGACGTTTATTTCGTTCCCTAGAAATTTTTTTATACCGAGGATCGTTGATTTTTTTAATAAATTTCCACCTCCAAGTCAGAATTGTTCCTTTATCCCCTGGTTTCATCAAATTTTTTTACGGATTCATTTAAAAGATGTTGATACCTATAATTTGTGATGTGTCAGTAACTGGCACGACGTACACTTCGTTCCCTAGAAATTTTTTTATACCGAGGATCGTTGATTTTTTTAATAAATTTCCACCTCCAAGACAAAATTGTTCCTTTATCCCCTGGTTTCATCAAATTTTTTTACGGATTCATTTAAAGGATGTTGTTACCTATAATCTGTAATGTGTCAGTAACTGGCACGACGTACACTTCGTTCCCTAGAAATTTTTTTATACCGAGGATCGTTGATTTTTTTTAATAAATTTCCACCTCCAAGTCAAAATTGTTCCTTTATCCCCTGGTTTCATCAAATTTTTTTTACGGATTCATTTAAAGGATGTTGTTTCCTATAATTTGTGATGTGTCAGTAACTGGCACGACGTTTATTTCGTTCCCTAGAAATTTTTTTATACCGAGGATCGTTGATTTTTTTAATAAATTTCCACCTCCAAGACAAAATTGTTCCTTTATCCCCTGGTTTCATCAAATTTTTTTACGGATTCATTTAAAGAATGTTGTTACCTATAATTTGTGATGTGTCAGTAACTGGCACGACGTTTATTGCGTTCCCTAGAAATTTTTTTATACCGAGGATCGTTGATTTTTTTAATAAATTTCCACCTCCAAGACAAAATTGTTCCTTTATCCCCTGGTTTCATCAAATTTTTTTACGGATTCATTTAAAGAATGTTGTTACCTATAATTTGTGATGTGTCAGTAACTGGCACGACGTTTATTGCGTTCCCTAGAAATTTTTTTATACCGAGGATCGTTGATTTTTTTAATAAATTTCCACCTCCAAGACAAAATTGTTCCTTTATCCCCTGGTTTCATCAAATTTTTTTACGGATTCATTTAAAGGATGTTGTTACCTATAATCTGTGATGTGTCAGTAACTGGCACGACGTACACTTCGTTCCCTAGAAATTATTTTATACCCAGGATCGTTGATTTTTTTAATAAATTTCCACCTCCAAGACAAAATTGTTCCTTTATCCCCTGGTTTCATCAAATTTTTTTACGGATTCATTTAAAGAATGTTGTTACCTATAATTTGTGATGTGTCAGTAACTGGCACGACGTTTATTGCGTTCCCTAGAAATTTTTTTATACCGAGGATCGTTGATTTTTTTAATAAATTTCCACCTCCAAGACAAAATTGTTCCTTTATCCCCTGGTTTCATCAAATTTTTTTACGGATTCATTTAAAGGATGTTGTTACCTATAATCTGTGATGTGTCAGTAACTGGCACGACGTACACTTCGTTCCCTAGAAATTATTTTATACCCAGGATCGTTGATTTTTTTAATAAATTTCCACCTCCAAGACAAAATTGTTCCTTTATCCCCTGGTTTCATCAAATTTTTTTACGGATTCATTTAAAGAATGTTGTTACCTATAATTTGTGATGTGTCAGTAACCGGCACGACGTACACTTCGTTCCCTAGAAATTAAATAATGAGCTCAACAACTTTTAAAATTTAATTATATAATAAAAGCTCCGACACACATGGCATTTAAAATTTTGCCGCCTTTAATTTTTTAGTTTAGCTAATTTCTTAATAAAAAATCATAGAATTTTTATAAATGACAATTAAATGTTATAAATACTATTTATATTCAGTCTACAGGTCGTTAATAATCCATTTAACCCGAGAATTAACGTTTTAAAATACAAACAAGATCAGTGTGCGAGGTTTGTACTTTTCCGTGACGTCACAATTCCTTGGAGCTGGCGTGGAGGTGATTTGGAGGTAACTTCAGCTGGGTGTGAGGAGTGAGGGGAGGATTTCGGAATTCGGAATTTTTCTGTCAAGGAAACTAGAGACCTAGAAGAGGAGGTGACTCGGATAAAACCCATGTATAAAGCTCAGCCAATCAGAGTGCGTAATTGCTATGACATCACAGCAATTGAGCACCTTGATTGGATAAAAATGGAAAGTTTACGCCAAAATTTAAAAAAAAAGAAACCGTAAGTACCGTGACAGCACCATAAATAGAGCCTCCCTGGTTTTCAGTTCGCTACCTGAAGAGCAGCGCCTGCGTCGATAGATTCTTGCCTTGCACTAAGCGATTTGGTGGGATATCTTGCAGCGTAGTTCTAATTATTGACGCAAATGCTCTCAGAGCGCCACCGTACTAACAGTTGCGATCGTCTTTTTACAATTTTGCGCGGCGAATTTTGAAATTAACGTTGGTGCCAACATAAAATTGAGAACTAAAATGTTTTTTGATTTTATTTAAATTGTATTTTAATTTTTTTAATAAAACTGCAAATAATATTTAATTTTTACACATAATATACTTGCGCAAATAATTATTATTATGGCCTTAAAATGTGAGTTCACAGATTTAGGAATATTTTATGTTGTTGGTACATCTACTTTTTTGATTAGTACTGCAGCGCTCTTCGTTGAAGTGTACATATTTTGAACTATTTTGACTGTCCATGAATTAACACAGGCCCTATCCGGGACTACTAGGCAAGAATCTATCGACGCAGGCGCTGCTGAAGAGATGCGACCTCTAGAAAATAATCAGCTGAACGGAACTTTTTACTACTAATGGCGGCTGGCGGCAAATATATGCATACGATTCAAGCGGTTCAAGTCCTCTAGCTATAGTGCATTGGATTATTTGGATTTTCATGAAACTGTTTTAGTGCTGTTTATAACTTTATATTTGATAGTCTTGATGCTCTATAGGAATGAGGCAAGTTTAAGTGTATGTATAAATGTATATTTAATTAATAAGGCATTCCCAGTTAAGGGTAAGGTAACGCCACCAATGTTAAAAAAAATCCCTCTCACAAAAATTCTGAAAAAAATTTAAAATGTTCTCCTCTACACCCCCTATCAGTAGCTAAAATATCAGGTATACAAATACGATCTAGTTTTTGAGTTATGAATTTTTAAAGTTGACCAATTTAACATGGGAGTTTCATTTCTCCATGTTAAAGTAGTCAACTTTAAAAATTTATAGCTCAAAAACTAGATCGTATTTGTATACCTGATATTTTAGGTACTGATAGGGGGTATAGAGGAGAACATTTTAAATTTTTTTCAGAATTTTTGTGAGAGGGATTTTTTTTTAACATTGGTGGCGTTACCTTACCCTTAATTAAATTTATGTTTTAAATTCTGATCCACGATTTTTGTTTTGTTAATTAATATATAGCATGCCGTGCCCAAAATAACTCTACTGTAGAGTTATTTTGTGCCGTGCCCGTACCCTATGCATATATGGTCCATACCACACAGCATGGAGAAATTATCCATGCCATGGCACACAGCTAGTGCATCATGCATCATATGAAAAACCCAGCCAAAGAAACAAACTAACACAAAAATTATATAAGATATATATGGTGCAGTAATTAATCAAAGTTAATAAGTTAATTGAACTTTGTAACTTGAATTACAATAATCACGATTTTTATTTTTTATCAAAAATATTATATTTATAGCGTCGTTATATATATAGGAATAAAAATACAACAACCACAAATGTACATCTAAACTTATTTTATTTGAATTATAATTATAAATACCATTACATAAAATCTTACATTATCGCTTGATTTAGGAAAATGTTGAACATAATGTATCAGGAAAATGTCTTCTTTTTTAAGACAATGCCAAAAATCTAATGCAAAAATCTCACGGAATCTATAATACTTGTAAAAGTCAGGACTATATTGTGATGATGAGCTGTTATAATATATACTCATGATGAGGAACTTGACAATTGTGCAACCTTTGTTACTGATAATAAGTTAATTACACTTTTATTTGTCACATATATTCCCCAAACGCAGAAAAAATGGAAAAGTTAGCGCATATAACAAAAGCAACATCAAAAAGGTTGCCGCGCTGTCAAAACCCTAATCATGAGAGTGACAGGAAACACATCATCAAGATGGTTACAATTAAGCATCTATAGGATTACTTCCCCGGGATTTTCACATTAGATTTGGCGTTGCATGTGTATGAGTCGCCGTGGATCAAAAGGGTTTATATCCAAGCCCAACTGGGATTGCATTTTTGAGCCTCTAGCTGTTAAATTACAAGAAAAATAATTTTTTCAGACCACTTTTGAACCTGAATATGGGAAGATAACTGTACTTGTCTTACCAAATCTAGATTCAAAAGTGATGACAAAAAATTATTGTTGATGCAGCTGATCTCGAGGCTCAAAAATTCAATCCCAGTTGGGCTTGCATGGATATAAATCCTTTTGATCTGCGGCGACTCATATATAAATATGCAGTATATACAACCTCATTCAATGTTGCAAATCTTGGAATGTATTTGCATGTGCCAATCACCATTAGGATCATTTTTATATAACTATAATACAAACTCTATACAATATCATGTTTTGCTGCATATGTATTATACACACATTGGGTCAGCTTGAACTTTTTTACTCCTGCCTTGTTTGCTGAAGCTCCAATTAAAAGAGACAGAGGTGCAGATTTTATTTTCAATTTTGTGGAAGAGAATTAAAGCTTAGAAGAGAAGAGCCATCTCCCAATTAAATTGTTCTAATTCGCACCTCCAAAGGCTGCAGTGTGCCATTGCCACTAATCAGAAAGATAGTTAATAAGTTTGATGTGCTGTCTTAAAGGTTTACATAAAAAAAAAAGCTTCCATTCTTACAAAAACGACCTTTGAAAATCAGTGCTCAGAGTCTCTATTTGAAAACAATATAAACTGTTTGACTATATATATGCAATGTTTCATTTTGGGTGGCCCCATTGGGCCAACAAGTTATATGTAGTGCTCATTGCATATCGGTGGCTGTACCAAAGGGGGGTTCATAAAGTGTCTATACACAGGCTTATGGGTGACATCATAAAGACGTTTGGCATCAAGGTATCGAGTGATAAGAAAAGCAGACTGACCTTCACTTCACAAATTCAATACACATCTTTGCCGATATACGATGTAAACAACAAGACACTTTTTAAAACCCCTTTGGTACACACATTTTATATGAAACAAGACACAATGTCAATGGTGCTTCTAGCAAATACATTCCAATACAACAATGTGAAGGATAAAAATACATAATAAAAAAAGGAAACAAATAAAAGAAACTAAAAAAAAAAAAAAAAAAATGAACTTATCAATTCATTATCATAACTTAAATAACAAATTATCGGACATGAATATGTCAATGAGTGACCTTGCACATTTATTTATTTTTTTTGGTCTCACAACAGCTGTTAAGTATATATATCATCATATCATACAAAATCAATCTTGCTTAATATGCTCGTCCTTGCAGATTTATTTTTTTTTTTAAATAAATCTGATGTAATTTCAACACAGCTTTACTTTTTAAACTACTTAAGTAAGGGAAATTTGATACAAATAATTTCCATCTCACATAAAAAAATATTAATTATGTTAAATAAATGGGGACGTGGGTTAGAGACTTTTGATTTACATAGTTATAGTTAACCAACCTGATTTGATCCCAGTTTTATATATTAAATGTGATGATGAAAAATTTTCTAAATATATTTTATAATGAAAATTTACTCTTACTATTTTACTATATATGGTTATTATGAAGTTATTAAAAATAAATTAAGATCAACTTCAATGAATTTAACTTTAAAAAAGCACACTAATTTTTTCCTCATTTTTTTTTTTTTTTTTTTTTCTTTTAAGTTTATTTTTTAAAATTATTATCTCTGACACTAAATTTGCATTATAATACATACACAGCTTTTTATTAAATACTGACACACAAATAAACAATAAAGCACACATACTTTTTATATTTGAAAGCAAACTTATTTTTTTCTTTTAATTCTGTAAGCAATATAATTTAGCTTGCTCACTCTGTTGAGATCAGTAAATACATTTTTAAGTTTTTTCTTTATAAAATAATGTTCTTGTATGCTTAAAATTCACATGAAAGCAGCAAATTGTTCCAGTACACCAGTTGTTAAAAAATTCTTAGCTATAAAGGGTTATTTAACCCAAAGTCAATTAGCTTATCGACTAGTAAAAAAATTAGGCATTTTAACAAAAAAAATATATTTCCTCTCTTTTTTTTTTTTCACTTAAAATCTGCCAGATTTTTTTTTTCTTTTGTAAGCAATGATTGTACACAAGAAATCGAAGAAGCTTGTAGCAACATGTTGCTGGCGTGGGCGTGACGGTTTCTCCATTGGTCTTGTTTGGAGCTCACACTGCGGAGTGCTTGGCCATCAGGATGCGAGCACCGTCCTTCTTTGGGTCGTACTCCACCTCCGTGTCCCTCTTTAGCCTGCAACAACCAACGTCAAGTTAAATTTTCTGGGGAGGAATAACAATGGCAAAGATGCAGCAGAGCTGCAGAAGGAAAAATAATTATGATAAAAATTTTGAACATTTTTTTTTTCTATCCAAAATTAAATAAGTCTAAACAATTAAACAGAAGTTTCTATTGTTATTTATTTTTTTTTTATTTTTACAACTATAACATAACATGCAATGGCGGCTACACATGTAAAGCCATGCCTGAAAATATCTCAAGAGTTGCCACATTATTAGGAATAATTAAGTAGCAAGGAGTGAAAAATTCTTTGGCGTTCAAAAACTAAAATATATACAGTATGATAAGTCGTCAATTCAATGGAAATGCACATAAAACAAATCTTTAATTTGGTGACAATTACAAGTTTTTATTTTTGTTACCTGTCGTCAGCAATCATGAGCACTGATTCCTTGCCGGTGTCGAGTCCCACCGTCGGTCCCTTTAGCGGCTCCTTCTCACCACTGCAAACAAACGGAGTCGACGTATATGGAAGAAACTGGGGCATATTTTAAGTGACGAGTTAATAGTTACTATATATCATTCATATTTAGTCTCTTAGTTACATTTTTAAGCTCGTCTTTTAAAAATAACTTAAAATAAGGTACATACAGTGTACTTCAGTATAAGTTAACAATAAAGAACTTAGGAGAACTGGAAGCTAAAATATACCCACCAGTTTAATATGTTCACCAGTGTTATATATATATATATATATATATATATATATATATATATATATATATATATATATATATATATATATCGATGTTCTCCCTGCTTTTTTACCGATCTGCATTTGTTTTATTTAACTTTTTTACCTATCTGTTTTTTATTTATCAAACTTTTTTACCTATCTGTTTTTATTTTGTCACACTTTTTTACCTATCTGTTTTTGTTTCTTCAAACTTTTTTACCTATCTGTGAAAAAGTGAATTGTTCAGGAGAAGGTTTAAACTGTTTATTTCTTTATTGCTGTGATTATTTAAAAATACACTTAGCTTTTTTTAAAGGTAATATTATTACTCGTTGTAACGATTTTTTTTTTTTCAAATTCCGTAAAGTTCTCGCGTAAAAAAATATAATCGGGATTCAAAATTCTGCTCAATAAGTTTTATTACTTATTATTACGCGTGTAGATATTAATGAAGTTTACCATACATAATATATAATTATGGTAATTAAGGAACATTAATAAAACAGCTAGTAATTGATGATGCATCAATCGGCATATATATATATAGTTATTGTGAATACGAAAAAAGTAATGCTAATTAATTATTATATCCTCGGCATTTTTGGTAAAGAATAAAATTGTAACATAAAAGAATTAAATTTATTTTTGTAATATTTATAAAAGGCCATGGGAATTGGGAATTTGACTAAATAAAAAATATAATTATACTTTTTACATTCTAAGCAATCATTTAGGATTAAAAATGTATGTATCGATTGTAATTAAGATACTATGCAAACCTTTAATTTCAAAGTCACTACAGTATTTTAAAGTTTGCATAATTGAAATTTGTTTTTTTTTTGCATATTTTATAGCCTACAGATAAATAAAACTCATCAAATTAATAATTATTAATTTATATTAATATCAAACATAATAATATATCAAATTAATAATAAGTATAAATATTATTATATGTTTTGCAACAATTTTTGTATAATATATACAGTAATATATATAAATATAAATGAAACGAAAATTAAATGAAATATTCTTCATGTAGCTTTCGCTGTTCAGTACAAAATATGCTTAATTTATATATATTCTGTGAGGCCATAAAATCTTCTGATGTCCAGTTTCTAATTGTTTTAGCAGACAGGCAGAGTGTATTAGTATACATCATTTCACAAACTTTAAATTACCTGCACTCTCAGTCCTAAGGAAATACTGCCGTTGTACTTGTTTACGTAGCTTTACAGGGCTACTCAATGTTCTACGTTTTGGTGCAGCTGTAACGACAGAGTCTCGAACAAATACTTTTTTTGCATATTTGTCAAGTGAATAAAAATAATTATGAATTTTTTCTCTATCCTTTTCACTCGCATTAGCACAGAATTTTAATAACTTTTGGGTGTCCTTCTTCTCACTGCATTTACACCCAGCTTTTCACCACCACTGCAGGCTTGTTGTCAGGTGAAACAATACCAAGTTGTGTCTTCGTTCTAACATATATATGCATGGTTTCCCCTGCTGGCGAAGATTTTGTATTGTGAATTTTTCAAATGAAAGACGTCACTTTTAATTTTTGTTAATTTCTTTTTCATTCTCTGTTAACGTTTTAGAATTTTTTACTTCACGATTAATATTTTGCTCTACATCTGCTAAGTCTAATAAGGTAACAAAGGAATTTCAAGTATCAGTACATTGTTCTTCAATCCTCAAAACTGACTCGGCTTGTTCAGAGCTCCGACCACTAGTGCTTGGTCCAATCTCCATGCTGAGAAGCTGTAAAAACAACAAATTGCCGTTACTATTGCGATCATTATTATTACGTAATTCACTCTAATGAATGTAAATATTACTTAGTTAATAATAGAATATAAAATTCTTACCTATTTCAATCCTTATTTGCATGTAGACTCAGAAGAAAAGCAGAAATAAACGTCGCACGAGGTTTGTTTTGGTCTGTCAGCTGATTGTTCCGGATTGTTCTTATTTAATTTAAATTATAAAAAAGCCGCGAAACACTCTGAAATTTTAACAGCTTACGTACGGTGGTGCACTCTATATTTTTCCGCGATAAAATTTTTTTTTTCAAATTGACAGATAGGTAAAAAAGTTTGAAGAAACAAAAACAGATAGGTAAAAAAGTGCGACAAAATAAAAACAGATAGGTAAAAAAGTTTGATAAATAAAAAACAGATAGGTAAAAAAGTAAAATAAAACAAATGCAGATCGGTAAAAAAGCAGGGAGAACATCGATATATATATAATTTATATATATATCGATGTTCTCCCTGCTTTTTTACCGATCTGCATTTGTTTTATTTTACTTTTTTACCTATCTGTTTTTTATTTATCAAACTTTTTTACCTATCTGTTTTTATTTTGTCGCACTTTTTTACCTATCTGTTTTTGTTTCTTCAAACTTTTTTACCTATCTGTCAATTTGAAAAAAAAAATTTTATCGCGGAAAAATATAGAGTGCACCACCGTACGTAAGCTGTTAAAATTTCAGAGTGTTTCGCGGCTTTTTTATAATTTAAATTAAATAAGAACAATCCGGAACAATCAGCTGACAGACCAAAACAAACCTCGTGCGACGTTTATTTCTGCTTTTCTTCTGAGTCTACATGCAAATAAGGATTGAAATAGGTAAGAATTTTATATTCTATTATTAACTAAGTAATATTTACATTCATTAGAGTGAATTACGTAATAATAATGATCGCAATAGTAACGGCAATTTGTTGTTTTTACAGCTTCTCAGCATGGAGATTGGACCAAGCACTAGTGGTCGGAGCTCTGAACAAGCCGAGTCAGTTTTGAGGATTGAAGAACAATGTACTGATACTTGAAATTCCTTTGTTACCTTATTAGACTTAGCAGATGTAGAGCAAAATATTAATCGTGAAGTAAAAAATTCTAAAACGTTAACAGAGAATGAAAAAGAAATTAACAAAAATTAAAAGTGACGTCTTTCATTTGAAAAATTCACAATACAAAATCTTCGCCAGCAGGGGAAACCATGCATATATATGTTAGAACGAAGACACAACTTGGTATTGTTTCACCTGACAACAAGCCTGCAGTGGTGGTGAAAAGCTGGGTGTAAATGCAGTGAGAAGAAGGACACCCAAAAGTTATTAAAATTCTGTGCTAATGCGAGTGAAAAGGATAGAGAAAAAATTCATAATTATTTTTATTCACTTGACAAATATGCAAAAAAAGTATTTGTTCGAGACTCTGTCGTTACAGCTGCACCAAAACGTAGAACATTGAGTAGCCCTGTAAAGCTACGTAAACAAGTACAACGGCAGTATTTCCTTAGGACTGAGAGTGCAGGTAATTTAAAGTTTGTGAAATGATGTATACTAATACACTCTGCCTGTCTGCTAAAACAATTAGAAACTGGACATCAGAAGATTTTATGGCCTCACAGAATATATATAAATTAAGCATATTTTGTACTGAACAGCGAAAGCTACATGAAGAATATTTCATTTAATTTTCGTTTCATTTATATTTATATATATTACTGTATATATTATACAAAAATTGTTGCAAAACATATAATAATATTTATACTTATTATTAATTTGATATATTATTATGTTTGATATTAATATAAATTAATAATTATTAATTTGATGAGTTTTATTTATCTGTAGGCTATAAAATATGCAAAAAAAAAACAAATTTCAATTATGCAAACTTTAAAATACTGTAGTGACTTTGAAATTAAAGGTTTGCATAGTATCTTAATTACAATCGATACATACATTTTTAATCCTAAATGATTGCTTAGAATGTAAAAAGTATAATTATATTTTTTATTTAGTCAAATTCCCAATTCCCATGGCCTTTTATAAATATTACAAAAATAAATTTAATTCTTTTATGTTACAATTTTATTCTTTACCAAAAATGCCGAGGATATAATAATTAATTAGCATTACTTTTTTCGTATTCACAATAACTATATATATATATGCCGATTGATGCATCATCAATTACTAGCTGTTTTATTAATGTTCCTTAATTACCATAATTATATATTATGTATGGTAAACTTCATTAATATCTACACGCGTAATAATAAGTAATAAAACTTATTGAGCAGAATTTTGAATCCCGATTATATTTTTTTACGCGAGAACTTTACGGAATTTGAAAAAAAAAAAATCGTTACAACGAGTAATAATATTACCTTTAAAAAAAGCTAAGTGTATTTTTAAATAATCACAGCAATAAAGAAATAAACAGTTTAAACCTTCTCCTGAACAATTCACTTTTTCACAGATAGGTAAAAAAGTTTGAAGAAACAAAAACAGATAGGTAAAAAAGTGTGACAAAATAAAAACAGATAGGTAAAAAAGTTTGATAAATAAAAAACAGATAGGTAAAAAAGTTAAATAAAACAAATGCAGATCGGTAAAAAAGCAGGGAGAACATCGATATATATATATATATATATATATATATATATATATATATATATATATATATATATATATATATATATATATATATATATATATATATTATATTATATTATATTATATTATATTATATTATATTATATTATATTATATTATATTATATTATACTGTAGCCTTACAATTGCAAATACAAAACAACAAGATATGTGACTTAATTAATTTATACAAAACGCTCCGAGGTAACGGAAAGTGTCTACTGGCTGCTGTTATTTACCTGCCAATCTTGCTTTCCTCGTGTTGCTGACCAGACCCACACATTGAGACTAAGATATAAGTAAGACCTGCAACAGAAAATGTACAAATTTACCTCAAACTTTGAAATTTAACACATCTCAATCTAGATATTATATCCTCCGTCCCAAGTTTTTCCAGCATTTGTGTTTTTTTAAAGAAATCACTTGACATTGGTTAATTTGCTGCTCTAATTTAAAATTCTCACTTGTTAAATGTCTCTAAAAAATATGAATTTTTAACAAAAACAAAGTAAAAAGATTATAGATAGGAAAAAGAAAAAAAAGGGTGGAAATTATTTCTTGGCAACATTTTGATAAAATTCATTTCGGAACTTTATTTTTTATTTGGTTTGATAAAAGCATTTAATTATTTTTCATCCGTTAACTACTTTCCCCACCTCTCCATTCTCTACAATGCAAAGCGAATACTGTATATCTTTGGCATTAGAGCATTTTTTACACGTCCTATTAACAAAATAGAAGGTGCTTGAAAGTTGAATCCTGCAATAATTACCTGTGCTGTTGACGAAGAAGCAGGAAACGTCAACAATGACAAACACCAGGAGCAGGGCTGCCACGATGATGCCAATGATGGCAGCACTGCTGAGGGCCGGGTCTCTCGCCTCCGTGATGGGGGCCGCTCCTGCACCAACAATTCCGTCACCTTGGGTCGTGTCATCAGCAAGGGGAGGTGCATATGTCAGTCAGCATTGCCAGGATGACACCCACAAAACTATATAAGCTTGCTCTGCTGCTCTAATTTTTTATTATCAAGGTAATTTAACTAGTGCACGCATGAGAGAGGAGCTATATATAATTTGCTGTATATAGGAGTGGCGACAAAAAAAAAAAAAAGAAGAAGAAGATATAAACAACAATGAAAAAAAAAAAAAAAATGACACCCACCAGGAAAAAAAAGCAAGTAAAGTAATTAATGAAAAATATTTAATTTTGTGCAAAAAATTAATGCAAAAAAAAATGCAGAAATGATAAAAAGTTTTTAAATATATAGACATACAAGACAGAAACCAAAAAGACAAAACTAATTACTACGAGATGCAATTAACTAATTGGTTACACTAACTCTAGATTGTACCAAGCCACAGACAGAGGGAGCATAGTTACCTACAGCAGAACACGAGCAAACTGTCCGGACGACCCCAGCCACGCACCAGTTTCCTGAACGCTACATCAGGCGGACGGAAAAATCGTGGTGGAGGTTTTTGGGGCGCAGTGCGGCTGCCTCGCCATTTTTTTTATGCATATATATATATAAATAAAATCCTGGCATACGGTGCTTCAAACTTTGCTCCTTCGCTGATAAAGCGAGTGCTCATCAACTAAGCTGAAAGCTACTCTACAAACAGGGGGCTTGTGTATGCAAATGATAACTCGCAAAAATTTTCAATTTCATACTTTGTATTTCTTAAAATCATTACCATCATTTTTATGTACATGTCTTTGCTGTAATTTCAGCATTTTTTTTTTTTTTTTCAACTCTTTTTATTTAATATATTTATACAATATAAACTTCTTTTTATTAATTTTAAAGAAAGAATGTTTTGTTGTTTTTTTTTTAAATCAAGAGATTCTTCTATTTATTTTTTGTCTAATAATTTTGTCTGCTTAATAAATATATATAAATGAAAAGTAACTTCGTTTGTTTTCTTTAAATTACTTTCATTTTATTACACAAAGAACAAAAAATAAAACAGACAGACATATCTTATTTAACAACAATAAAAACCGTGACATATATAGCAGAGCACACCTCAATTATTTATTTTTTGTTGCCATACAGATTAAAATTAAAGAAAACATGTCACGTACTTTAGAAAGAAAACTGCTCAGTAAAATTCTTGTATGACATCTCTGTTGCAACTATTGAAACAGAGAGACATCTTTGCATATTTTTTTTATATACTCTCAAAAAAACAAGCATCAACTGACACTTTGGCAATTTAGGATCTTTTTTTTTTTTTTTTTTTTTCACTACACTTTTTAGTGATTACAAGATCCTGCAAGATTATTGTCATTCTACGGATAAGAACCAATGAGCTAATGATACACAACAACACAACCACAATACAGTCATGCTAGCCAGCAGCAAAAAGGGCAGGGAGAGAGAAAAAGGGAGGACGTGTAGTGAGTTTTAATAATCAATTCAAATTAGTAGTAATTTCAGGCAGGCAACAGGACACAACTAAATTTACTAAGTTACCGTGTTAATAGTACACTATGCAAGAAAAACCTTGTATTTATATTATAACATATTTAATAACAAGGTATTCATAGCCAAAAATATGTGTTAATAAAAAAAAACTCTAGCACTACAGCAATAAAATAATATTTAGCTGCCTTAAATCACTGTAATTAAACTTAAACCAATAATACAATATTTTATTAAAATATTAAAATGCAATTAAAAACATAAAGTAGACTTATGTACTGTCTGTTCATATTTTAGAATAATAACATTTTCAACCTAATTATGAATAAAAAAATAAAACTCGTCGCTTTGAGAGGTAGTTGTATCAAACAGAAAATAAGAAATAAAAAAAATTATCATGATTAAGGCAGCTTAAAAAAATGCAGTTGTTGGTGAGAAATTAATTTAAAATGGAATGTGTAGAAGAATAAAAAAAAAGCTATTTGATTATAGAAAGGTGGTTAGTTAGCATTATTAATAATTAATTCCTTCGGCGTTGGTCCAGACTAGTGCCGTGAACACATACAGGTACCACAAGAGACGGAGAGAGATAGAAAGGTGTATACCTGCACTGCACAGCATAACTGAGTTGACACACACACTCTGTGCAAATTACTAAATAAATAAATACTACACTGTAATCAAAGTAATCTTGTACTATGAAAATTAAAAATGAAATGGAAATAATATATAAAAATATGAGACGGTTGATTACTTGTTAGATGTGTTGCTCCCATTGTTGTTTATTACTGCCCAACTCAATTAAAGCATACAAATATATTCACACCATACAACAGCCAGCCATATCCCTTCATTTAATTTTTTTATTTTATTTGTTATGATACCACAATAAAAAGCACCCATCAACAAAATAAGCACTTTGACGACAACATTCAAAAATTATTTAAAAGCCTCAATCAGTGTTGTACTTTCGCGCCAAGCTGTACGACGTAATTGCATCATTGTTTAATGTAAACATGCTCAAAAACCACTCTTCATGATATATCAATTAAGTTTCTTTTAAAAATAACTAAAAAAGAAACAATTAAGCTTAATTGGGTTGAAAAAGCGCTATTTATATTATTGGATTGTTTAATTTATTTTATTAAACATCATGCAGAATGAACAGAGCAGCAAATTACGAATATATATTTATATTTTAATTTCTTAAAATTTTTAATAATTAATTCAAACACGTTAAAAGTGTTGTTGTCTCTTTTACTTTAAAATCCTCTTTTACACTATATAATATAATAGGGGTGTTCTTGGCTTGGACAATATTATACAAAGGAATTATTTTACACATAATACACACACTCAAAATATTACATACACTGCAAAACATGCATTCTTCACCTAAAGAATTGAGGGAAAATTTTAGGGGCTATATTTTCAATAATTTTTTAATTTTATTTATTTTTTTTAATAGCTATAAATAACTTCTCTCATAGGGAGAAGTGATGAGAAATTTGTTATTGTTTATCGGTGCCCCCATCCTCTTCACAATATATAATAATGTACCAAGCTTCTCCTGCCTGGCGGAACTGTACTTTCTTGTGAATTGTAAAGAGAGAACTTTTCAAGGGGGACACTAGCACCCAATAAAGGGTACCAAAGCCTAGACTAGAGCTGCAAAAAATGCACTGCACATTCCCTTTTTTTTATAGTAAAAACTCTCTAACAATGATATAATTGTTGTGAGCTCTCGGAAGAAAGAGTGAGGCTATTTCTCGTGTGGTCGGTGTAGTACGGAATGTGTGGAACACATGAGGCCAGCGGCCGCGCGTTGGGGGGCTGGTGGGGGGTTGTGGGTGGGCGGGAGGGCGCCTAGCAGCTGTTGTTGAGCAGCAGTAGCGCCAGCAGCAGGACACTCGCTGCCAGGGGAGTGATGCCAGACGCTTGCAGAGGGCGGGAGGAGGAGGTGGATGCACTGCCTCCGTAGTAAATACCTGTCTTTGTGGGGTCTGTAACACAACACCACACCAAACGTTATATACCTTCACATCTCTGTTATGTTAGATAACGTCACAGTGAAAATTAATTAAAAAATGATAAAAATTGATATGTTAATTTGAGACCTGTCTCCAAACAAAACAAAAACAACAGACTGTAAACAAATATAGCAATCTTTAATTATCTCAAATGTGGATTGTCCAAGTTGTAAGTAACTTACCCCTGGCAGTCTTGATGACCACTTGTCCTGGCGTGGAGTAACCAATGGCGTTGTGTGCTCGCAACTCCACTTTGTAGAATGTGTCGGATCTCAGGTTGGACAGCAGGAAAGTTGGGGAGCGCTCAGAGGTTAGTTCTTTTTCCTCACACCGACCACTCTCTCGCCAGCCCTCGGTTGAGTTTTCAGCCTGTTGGAACACAGATATCAATAAATTGTTGTGTTGTGGTATGTTGGGAGAAAAGTTCATTGATATGAGGACCCAGCAATCAAAACCAATGCACTTTTTTTTATTTAAAATAATTCAATGCAAACAACCTGTAGTGAAAATGGCTAAACTGGTATTTGATCTACGGGCTCTAGAAGAGCAAAAATAAGATAGGAAGCTAATAAACAAAAAATTGACTAGATGTGTATAAAAAATTTGAATTTTAAACTAGATGTGTACTACTTGCTCTGAATTCTATACTGTTTATTATTACATGGTCCCTTTATGGTGAAAAATCATAGACAACTTCCTGATACTTACAATGCAATATTTGACATCATACTTGTCGATGGGCTCTCCGTTGTCGGCTGGGATGCGCCACCTCATTTCGAAGCGGTCTAGGTAAGGAGACATCGCCACTCCGTCAATGCCGTTGTTTAAGATGCGAGGCTCTTCAGGATTGGAACGTTTGGGCATCGTGTGGTGTTCATCCGCAGCCCAGTTGCCGAAACCAACATCGTTGCGAGCGGCAAAGCGGAAGTTGTAAGAGTATTGCGGCTCCAGATTCTCCAGAATGTAGGGCGAGTCTGTGACAGGAGCAACAGTTAGTGGTGTGCACTTGGAGACGGAGGGGGGAGGGTTACTCACCAACGATCCAGGTCTTGTTGAGGGCTTCGTTCCAGTTACGTCGCTCCTCCTTGTACTGCACGGCGTAAGCTCGTGTCGGCAGACCGCCATCGTCCTTGGGGCCGATGAACGTGAACGTGATGGTCGTCGCTGCAAAAACAAACAAGAGCATTGCAGCTTGCAGTGGATACAAGTTTATACATTTTTATGCGTCAGTAATTTATAACATTGCAAAATAATAGTTGTCAAGTTGTTACTTTTATAACTTACATAGAATACACTGAAGAAATTATTTTGAATACAATAAATTCAGTTCATTGCAAGTGGTAAAGTAGGCAGGACCTTTACTATACAGGTAAATAAAGAACATAGCAGTTTCCTGCCTGCTTTATGATTTGTCGCTGAATTCATGAATTTATTAATTGTTGTTTTATTATAGAGACAAACACACCATGGAATTTTAAATTCAAAATTATGCTGCAGATATTAAACTGGAAAAATGGCAACAATTTTCTTTTCACTTTTCTACAAAATGTAAAATATTTTATCTCCACATACTTATGAAAAAAATAATTTGGTTAATTGTAACGCTCATTACACCACAATATATTATAAATACTTTTACAGTTATTTAATTAAACAAGCCATTTACATTTAAAATTAAAATCAAATCTGCATTAAAATCAAATTATAATACTTCATATTTAAATTTTAAAAAAATTCAGAGTAAAAACATCACGAAATAAATTTAAATACAATTGGCACCAAGAAGACGTACCAGTGATGACTTCTAACTTGGCCTGGAGGATCTCGGAGGGAGGGTGCGCCTCTCGCAGCAGAATCTCGTGCTCTGCAGTTCCGTGAATGTTGCTGGCACGGCACTTGTAGGCGCCGTAGTAGCGCCGGTCGATCGGAGTCACCTGCAACCGCCGTCAAGTTATTATCTCGAGACCTCCGCACATAAAATTACCATATCTATACTTCTAAATTATACGATTTCTTTATTATATATATTTATTACACTATTATACCTCTTAGAGTTAAGGTAGAGATAATACGGATCATCTGGCCCAATGCTAAAAAAATCCCATTCATAAAAATTATGAAAAAAATTTAAAATGTTCTCTACTGCATCCCCTATCAGTAGGTAAAATATCAGGTATACAAAAACGAGCTAGTTTTCGAGTTATTAATTTTTAAAGTTAACTAATTTAACATGGAAGTTCCATTTCTCCATGTTAAATTAGTCATCTTTAAAAATTAATAACTCGAAAACTAGCTCGTTTTTGCATACCTGATATTTTACCTACTGATAGTGGATATAGAGGAGAACATTTTAAATTTTTTTCATAATTTTTATGAATGGGATTTTTTTAGCATTGGGCCAGCTGATCCGTATTATCTCTACCTTAACACTGTGTGTCATATTGTTATATTTAACATGGTTTTCGTGTCGTATTTGTAATGTCTTCTGTCATTGGTTGTCAGTTTTGTAATAAATGATTTCATTGGCCGAATATGAGCCGAAGTACTCCCGAGAATTCACGACGAAAACGAAAATAGATATGATATTTTATTATCTCTCCTGTTGATTTTATCTTCTCTCTATATTTTTTGCTATCACTCGGTTTCACGATCCAGAGACGTTTTCTCATGATCGTAAATGAAACGAGACCCGCTATATAGGAATATAATCCTCCACGTCTTCCGATATGTTGACGTCTTAAGACTAATTAGTGCCGAGCTTGTCAAACCTCTCAAGCCATTAATCACAGCTGACGTCTGCAGAGCTGAGAAGGAGCTTTTCGCTTCATGATAATATTTAGCTGAATATATTATATTACCTTTCTCATAACACTTTTGCCTAAAACCCGTATATTTTGTGTTTTATAATCGTAACGTAAATAAATTATGGATTAAAATCGTATTAAATACAGGAAAATATTAAAATAATACCCCAGAAGTGTGAAATCTCGGTGATCAAACATGTATAGCGCGGATAGAAATAAGTTATAATAACAATACAAAGCGCACGTTCATGGTATCCGATTCAGATACAGTTTGAAATAATTAATTATATTTGACGCCTGATACCATGCTCTCCTATAAAAAACTGCGACTTCAAAAACGTAACATTTAATTAAATGTGAAACTACGTTATGAGAGCGTTCGTGTTCTGTAAAAAGACACTTTTTATCTAACTTTTTTCCTCGCTTTTTTTTATAATTATTAAGATTAAATAAACGTTGCTTCTAAAAACTTTAAACTTACTCGAATGGGAAATTTCTTAACGTCATTTGCAGTCCATGGAGCTCCTAGTTTATTTACCCAAATTTGACGATGGTCCTTCTAATAAAAAAAAAAAAAACTCCTATCTGCCTTCCCTCCCGAACCCAGTAATTAGCAAAACGCAAACTATCTCAAACTTTTCCAGTGTTTTATTTATTTTATTCTCATTCTTATTAGCGATACATATACATATATCGTTCCTCGTCCGCAATAATAATATATACGCTATTTGCTACTACGATTTCATATGCATTAACAAGCTATCTACTATTTCAAGTGAGCGCAACAATGATATTTATTTTATACCTATTTACAGCTTTTAATTGTACTCACCTGATATAGCAGATAGCTCATATTATTGCACAAGTGATCGTGATAGCAGATAGCTCATTATTGCGGACGAAGGACGATATTCGCTTTAACATTCCAAAATTATGGACGAGATAACGCTATAGGACACGATAGCCCCTCCTTGCAGACAAGACGGTACTCACCCTGAGGACGCTCTCTGGTCCACCTCCCATCTGGAACACGTTGGGGTCGCGGTCGAACTCTCGGTCGTTAAGCCTCCAAGTTATGGTGGCATTAGGGATGGACTCTGCAAGGCACGTGATGTTGACGGGGTGGTTGTCCCAGCTCCACGCCTCCTTGAGGGGCGTACTGGCAAACGAGGGTGGGAACTCGACCGTCACGTGACCATTCTTCAGCGCCTCACCCCCCTTGTTGGTAGCCACGCACGAGTACAGTCCGTCGTCTGACCGCAGCACGTTCGAGATGATGAGCCGGCCTTGAGCACGTTCCTCGCCGTCAGATGTCTTGGGTGGCAGTCGTTCTTGTTCCAACACCACACGATCGTCGTTGGGCTGTGCACCTGGAACCATACGTATCGGAGACCCCACACGTTGGAACGTGATCGCAGGGAGTGGCCATCCAGACACGACACACTTGAGTTGAACTTCTCGTGCGTCCACAGCAGCGCTCACGTTTATCAGCTCGTCAATGTGCGGCCTCACTACCACGGATAGAGCAACTGACCTCTCTACAGTACCCGCGGCATTGCGTGCGCGACATTGGTACTGTCCACGATCTAACCGTTCAGCAGGGTTTATGGTAAGTACGCCGGTCTGAGGATTTGACGAGAATCGAGCGCTAGACGTGAGGTCTTCTCGAGTTCCCACGCGGACCCAAGTGTATGTAGGGGCGGGCTTTCCTCGTGCCACGCACGTTATACTACCGGAGTCTCCTTCAACCACTTCAGCCTCGCTCTGCATGTGCTCGAACGTGGGCGGCGTGTGTACCTGCAAGAGAAGCTCGTCAGCATCCCGTTAACTTGGTTTTACCGGGGTCACCACTCACCTCGACATTGATGTGTCGCTCCGACAGCTCGCCTGTCTCGAGCACGATGGCACGACACACGTACACGCCGTCGTCAGCCTCAGTCACCTTGCGAATCAGCAACCCGTCCGTCTCCACCACGTAGTGATCACCTGAGACAAGTCACATCAGTCCCGATCGAGCGAACAAGAGGGAGGAAACTTACCGGTGCTGATGATCTCAGTGTTCTTGAGCCAGTCCACTATGGGAGCAGGGTTGGCGGTGACCTTGCACTTGACCTTGTAGTCAGAGTTGAGGATCGGGTACTGCTCTTCTGGTGCGTCTTCCCATGTGATCGCGACTGAACAAAAAAGAGGCAACTAAGTGTCACAAAAACGTCATCAAATGCTACAAAATAACATCAGTTAATTGAATAAATATAATATAATCTATATAATCTATTTTAATGAATTATTAAAAATTTATCGTGCTAAAAAAAGAACTTTTAAAAAAATCAGGTTGGGGCTGAACGTTTTTATTTATTTGGGGGGGGGGGATAATTGATCCTAATGTGCCCCAGCAGTGAGGGTGGTTTTGGAGAACAAACTACCCCTCCCACTCAGGTATACTCACCAATGGTCTCGATGCGGACGGTGCGACTGAGTTGTACGGAGTTTGCGAAGGTGGCGGAGCACGTATAATTCCCAGCCTCGGACTCCCGCAGCGAGCGAATGATGAGCGCCAGCGATGAGTCCCCGGGCAGCTGCTCCGTGTAGACGAGCCTGGGAGACGAGGGAGGCCCTTCGCTACACAGTCCACACCACGTCAGCAAGGTCGACCCGACATTGGGGAAGCACCTTGCGTCGTAGCCCTCCCAGGGAGGAGGAGACAGGGGGTGTGGGGCGAGGCACTATCACTCGTCACAAAAAACAAATGATCCGGAAATTCTTAGTCAAATTTGTAGACCCATTTATAAATTAATGAAAAGAATAATAAAAAAAAAATCGCAATAGGTTGTCTAAAAAAGTAAGACAACTTTTTTTTTTTATTAAACTGAAGTTACGTATAATAAACTTTAAACATTCTCTGTATACTTAACTCGAACTTTGAACTTGCAGACGTTTGACCTCCAAATTTACAAAATCTCTTGATAAATTATTCAGGGGCCTTTTAACAAAACCGAGGTACCCTCGTAAGAAGAGATTTGTGAAGTTTTCGCATAAAAAAAATAACGAAAAACATCGATCAAGTGCCACGCCCCTAAAAAAGTTTTTGTGTCAGTGTAAAAATGTAAGGTGGGAAAAGGAAAAATGTAAAAAAAGGAAAAAGAATGAAATGAAAGAAAATATGAAAGAGAGACAAACCAAGAGTGCTTCCCACCAAAGCAAAAACAAAAGTATAAACATAAATATATAAAGCAGGTATATAACAAACTGAAACAAAAATAAGTATGTACAAATGAAAGAAACCCATCAACAAAAAGCAGCATAAATTATATACAAAAGGATTGCCGCATGATATAGCTGTTTATTATTATAAAGTATAATATAATTAAATGACGGGATTGTAAAAATAAAATCATTAAATTAACATTTTTACAAATAAAACCAAGGCTATAAAAACAAAACAGTGGCAAATTTAATTATTATATTATGATATATAGAATGTGTTTTGTTTTTTAAAATAAAAAAGTAATTAATATATAAATAAAACATTAAAAGGAAATCATATAAAAAAAAACAAACATTGTTCTGTTTAGTGTGTGTTTCATATCCTTCACATAGAAACATCAAAACAAAAAAACAACCTGATATGTTTTTTTGTTTACCGTCAATCTCTGCTTTAAATTATTCAAGCTCATATCGATTACAAAGCCAGAGTGCTTTTAAAGTAAATTGTGTTGAAGGGTTGATCAAATATGCGATAGAAAAAAATAATAAAAATTTATATTTTTAACGTATTGAAAATTTGTTATTGTGAATAATTACATGCGTGTAAATGTCACAGAATAATATTGGTCATGACAGAGTTGAATACATTTAAAACAAAAGACCTCCGATAATAGTGATAATCAATTATTACAGTGCACCACAACACCTATAGAATAATAATATATAGCCATCCATCCACATGCCATCATCAGCAGAGTTCCCTGCCCCGTCGTGTATCGAGTGGACCCATCATGAGCGAGCAAGGCAGGCATTAGCTCGCACACCGAAAATCGCATGCAATAGCAGCACTAATTATTATTATTATTTTGTACATCGAATTGGTCGGCTTTAGAACCACCGTTTGTTAATAATGTTGTTTTATGTCGCAAGGCCATAGCTCTAAAAATCCAATCGTGCTGAATCTACTCATTCAAATATCATAATTAAATATAATGAGTTTCATGTCCATGTTTTACTATATCATCATTAATTATAATTATTGATTATATTTACATTATTTACGTTCACATGACATTGTTTAATACGGATAATGTTGTTCTTATGGGGCACCGTCAACAAATTCGAATTAAACACCGTCATGTGAACGTAATAAATTGCTACTATTATAACATTAAAATTAGCTGCAGTTTTTCATCCTCCATCAGGAAGTTTTATGTGAAAATAACTCGATATATATAGTCATTTAGCAAAAGTTTATACCTGTCTTCATCGCTTACCTAGAACATTTATTTTACCTTTACAATATCAAATTCAAAATCAATATCAATAATATCAATTATTATTATCAACAATATTGTATGTAAAGTTCTCCAGGCTATAAGCGCATGAAATTAAATAAATGAACTTTTTCCATACAACTGAGAACAAACACAGATAAAATAAACATGAACATTGAATCTCGAATATATTTTATAACTAATTTTCGGATGACGAGATTCATTTGAAGATATGTAATTTAGAAACATATAACTAACATCGTTGTTGTGGCAACAACTCTATAAGTGAACGATAATTTGCGTGACAATCAAGCGACGGTGCTCCTCTCCTCACATGCCCGTGGACAGTGAGAGAAACGTGTGTCAATCTGCAGAACAACTCAATGAAAGGTTCTTGGAATCAAACTGTATGTATAGTCTATCAAGCCTTAGTTTAGTGACGTAAGGTGGGGTGACTTTGGTACTTGCATGGGGGTGGCTTTGTACTGTATATACACCCCAGTTTAACCGTTTTTTTTTTCTTGGATTTTTGTTAAAAATTATCGTACAAAAATTATAGAACATTTTCTTGAAAGAAGAGAAACACCTAGCTCTATTATAAACGTTTTGTGACATAAAAATCAAGCAATAATTAAAGAATGAAAATCAAGTGTATACAATGTCACCCCATCTTATATACGCGTGAATAAGGTAAATTGAATTTATCGAATCACAATTAAATGCCATAAAGTTAAATTACGGAAACGCACAATTTCCAGACGTAAACAAAGGCTTGAAAAACTGCAGTACATTGCGCAAGGGAGAAACTAAATTCATTCAATTTTACGTTTGTTTATGTTTACATTACGTCGCCCAAGTGTACAACCACACGGCTGTTGACTAAAATAACATTTATAAATATATACGGCGTTACGATAAGGACCATTCATTGACACTCACGCGTGCTGTGCGCGAGTCATTACGTCATACCAGCTTAATACAATAATAAAATTATAATTTTATAATAATAAATTGTGTCCTTTTAAAAAAATAAGCCCTCTCTCGTCAACAATTATTTTTTCATTATTTTTATTTTATAATATTACACGTAAAGTATATATTCATGGTCATAATAGGATATGTACAGCCTATAATGATCGATATAAAAATTTGAATTTGATAAGTCATATAAATCTAGAATTTTAATTGCAGGGGACAATGTATACGAGAGTTGAAATCCCTTCAAACTTTCTGAATTCTGAAAAAAAAAAAAAGGCTAAAAATTCTCTTAAAAATTTTCTAGAAAATTAATTTCTGACAAAAAAAAAAACGTTTGGAGTCATAAATTTGTAAATTGTTGCTTAAAACTCCTTAAAAAGTGGACACAACGTCCTAAAATCTAGTTAATTTGTGAATAAAACTAAAACGCGAAGAAAGTGAAAAAATTTACCTATTTAGTCTAGCAGTATATACGTATATCAAGTTATACAATCGATACGTCATTGAGAATTCGATACAGTTAATTATGATAAATCGTAAACCCTGATTCTGATGTGTAGGTCTTTCTGCACTCGATTTCATTATGCCATTTATTCTAACAAAAAGTCAGTCGGCTGTATAGATAGTGTATTATACACTGGACAGGATTTGCGAATTAACCTCTTTACTGTTCTGGTGGAAGCTAATATTTAGTATCTAATACCTGCATAACATACAGTTTTATCCATTCCAAGAACCCAAGTATATTGAGTCTCAACATAATCTTCGTATTTAAATTAAGTGATTGCACACATATAGTTAACAACATGCCCTTGCCAACCAACACCCATCATCTAAAAAGTCAGCTAGGACATTTGTAGACCGGTGGTTACCTGGAGTTGCTCCCTTCGCTTGGACGCGGCAAGGAGACACAAAACGTCCGTGAGAGAGTCAAGACAAGAAGCAGCACCAAGCATAATTATAATCAGTGTTGTTAGTACCCCTCTCACTGAGATGCTGCTATATAGCAGCGCATGTTATTAGCAAGAAAAAATATGGTTCATGATAAAAAGATTGTGGTATTTATAAAGTGGTTGCGTGATGAAATATAAATCAACCTCGCGTCAAAACCTCTGAGTAAATTTATTTTAGGAAGTGATGGAAATTGTTTTAATAATCTCGGTTTAATTTTTTAATAAGTATATCAGCGAAAAAAAGCATTAGCATTGCAGTACATAAAATAAATTAGAAAATGGACGAGTTTATATATTATGTACAAGTACATGCACGAATGCTTTATATTTAAAGTGCAATGTAACGGTCTTAAAAACAACGTAAAAATAACATTATAACACATTTTTGACATGATTTTTCACAAAGAAATTATTTTAAAATAAAAACATAAAAATCGCCTACGTATAATAAAGTGTGATAAATTTAGTAAACCGGTATGAACTGTTCAACTTATTTGAAAAATGAAACTATTTTTAATTAATTTTACATAATTCACAAGGGTGACAAAAATGGAGGTGTTGTCGCGAGGCTGGCAGGGGTGTCAGACAGAGCCTCAAGATCGCCGAGATGATGCCATGCTGCTTGCCACTTGCCACGGCCGGCTGCTCACCTGTCGTTGCGGACGAGTTCTCCGCGAGGGTCGGTCCATCGCAGCTCCCTCACGAGCTCCCGGTTCACGCTCGGCCGGCACGTCAACAGCACGGGCTTGCCGATGGGCTTGGTCTGCACGGGCGACGAGGGCAGGATCAGCAGCTCGGGGGTCCCGTCCTGGGCTTGCGCTCCTGGAACAACAACCAGGAGAACGTCAGACAGGCAACTTTGTACAGCATATATTAAGTAATGTTAACCCTTATAGCCTTACCAAGCTCTTCTTTGTCCTACACATTACCAAGGGGGGAGAGGGGGGGGGGGGGGTCCAACGACTTACGAGTTAAATAATTATCCATATTATATGCTAAAATTTTTAGTTTCTTATATTCTCCTTGCGTTTTTCTACTTTTCTTTCCCCCAGGAGAGGAGTAAGTTGCTTCGTGTCTATCTATGAGAGATCGCAATTTCCGATTTTTTGTGGCACTCTTTTCTCGCTTTAAAAGACGTGCATGTGATTCGTTTCGACCCCCCTCCTCCAGCATGGTAATACTAGGATTATATAAACATAGTCCGCATCAAACG
This sequence comes from Siphlonurus alternatus, assembly GCA_949825025.1. NCBI lineage: Eukaryota > Metazoa > Arthropoda > Insecta > Ephemeroptera > Siphlonuridae > Siphlonurus > Siphlonurus alternatus. Next base: position 40,914,200 of record OX463779.1, read on the forward strand.
TTGTTTTATCAGTTTTTACTTCAGAAATCAAAATAAACTTTGCAGCAATGTCACGAATCGTAGGTGGCATCAAAGACACGTGGCATTCACATAGCCTTAAGGCCACATTTAGGGCTCAATAATTTAAGACCATGAATTTTGGGTCTAAAAAGCATCATGTATAAAATTTGGCTTTAAATTATCGAGCCCTAAATATGGCCTTAAGGCTTTGTGAATGTTTTCTTTACAACCTGTAATAAAACGTTACAGTACTGTGCGCTAACTTAATACCAGTAGTTAATTATTATGTTTATATACTATCAACTAAAAGAAAAAAATTAGAATATAATTATCGTTATTATACAATAAAGTTAATTACTGCAGTCATAAAAAGTAAACAAAACTACTGTATGATAAGATGCCGTTTTCAACAATGATTTTGTATTAAGCATTGTATGGAGTTATGACTCTATGATATACTTGCAGGCTAAATTCTCATTATTATATAATGAACTGATGGGCGCTGTGTTGCAATTTTAATGGGTTTAGAGCTAGCTAGCCATCACATGAATAATTGATGCAGCTTGCTCGTCGCCACAATTTGCTGCTGTGTATCTAGCTGGCTGGTGGGATACTAACTTTGACGTTATAATTTTATAACATTGTAATTGTACATGCTTACATGCATGCTAGTCTACGTTAAAAACGATATAACAACGATATCAATTTTCAGTTCATTAGCGAAGAGAATTTGGTAAACAATATAATATTATATTTATCATGATGTAATAATAAAATTCGATAATAAACTATTGTTAGTACATAATTATTTAACATTCTGCGATTCAAGATTCAGATTTCTCACCAAACATATACACGCGACTATTAAAGCGTCAACCTAACTCAATTACCCTACACGCGGATAGAGAAACCTGGATATCTTTCTGGATAAATCCTTCGTGGATCAAAACAGCTTTTTCATCGTGTTATATCAGCCCGAGTTCATGCAGTAATTGAGAGAACAATTACAGAAAATAGAACATATCTATAGCAATTACTGAAGAATAGAACTATGGCATAATACTTTCAAACCATTTTACAATTTCAATATTGTACATACACAATGTGCAGCATGATTTTATTACGTCGATGACTGCCGCAACATGAAAACGTAATTATAAAATATAGGTTATATTGCACGACCTGCATCAGCTATATAGAGGAGCATTGAGATAGTATTGATCGCTGCTTCTAGATATAGATATTAACTCTGATCAGCTAGCATGCTGGACCGGCATGCAAATTAATGGACCCTGGGGTGACACTTTGCGAACACAGCTCAGTCAACGCTGCGATCCTGTGACGTCACCAGCAAGGACAACACTTGAGGCTCCATATCAATTTTGAGAATGTAACGATAATCATTAAAAATTATATCGCGAAGTAGGGATCTTTCTCCGAAACAAAGAAAACCTGAAACTATTTTATTTATGCACTTTTAAAAACAATAAATCGAAGTATTGCTATCCCAAGACATGTATATAGAGACAATCAAAGTTGATGATAATTTTCTGTGGTATCCCATCATCCAGGTGAATACCGGGGCAGTACCTAACACAAGGCTACAGCCGCCTCTTGTCCTATATCCAAATTAATAAGTTCTTACTCCATGCTGTCTTCTTATTCATTTCATCCTATAATAAGGGTTCTATTAGTACACTATATAGGGTTTATGCACTCCGACTTCTCCTGACTACCCACCGTCCCTGCATATTAAGGTTCTACTCCTGCATGAGTAGACTGATTGTGAGACAGGTTAGACATAAGGGAAAGTCAATAATAATAATAATAAAAGTGCTCATCACTATAGTGCAGATCGGAAAGAAATATTAAATCATCTCTCGCGCGTCATCGATTTTTAACACTGTGATCATTATTTACTACGTTCACACATGACGGTATTTAATACGTATTCGCTGACGTCGCCCCATAAGAACAACGTGATCTGTCATCAACGGATCCGTATTAAACACCATCATGATAGTGAATAATGTAGCATCATCAGCTGATCAGTACACGAAGTGGCCCGACCCTCTGTATTGGTGCTTATAGTGTCACTCTTTCTAACAATCAGCGTGCATGGAGAGCACAAGTGCCCCCCTCGTACAGACGGGGGGCTCATGAGGACAGTAGGCGGGGGCGGATGCTGACGTCACAACACCATCATGGAACCCTCGTGAGTATCTTCAGCAACCTCGCGGAGTCTTGTTGCACCAGAGTGTCAACTGTATACATCGAATGTCAATGTGTTTGGATGTAATCACGCTGTTGTAAAGAGACAATATACAACTTACATTTAATTCAACTAATCCCCTCTATTGTCTGTCAATTCTGTTACATTAACTAAATGGGATACTCGAGTCACAAAACATTAACTTGTTAATTGGATAATTTATTAATTATCATAACGACGTTGTTTGAAAAGATAGCGATCATGTTTTGTAATTCACAAATATTATGAAATGAGATTAAATTTATATTCCTCCTCAAATTAGTATGCAAAACAGTCTCTCTTTTATAATAGTTTCTATAACTCTTGAACATGATGAACACCAAAATTCTCATGAATGCTTCCAGAGAAGGCGGATTAGACATGGGGAAAAATGATACAAATAAAAATAAACAGAAATTCTCTGCTATAAGAATATTTTGTCAATACATCAAAAGTATGGTCGAACATTTTAAAAATGCTAGCGGCGAAATTCCTTTCACAATTCTAACACATTTTGTATGAAGAAACTCATTTCCTTTGAGTTTATATTATATATATGATTCACGGGGAATAATATTACATGCACATATTACACGAATACACGATACAATTTTGCATACAACTTTTTCCTTATATATACAAGAAAATTTCATCTCCATATATTTATATTGTAAGTAAAAATTGTATCGTGTAATACTGAGAAGCTCTTGCTGGAACGATCATTATTATAATAAATGAGCTGGAGAGGACCGCAATAAAGAAGCACGGGTTTAACCGGAGCAAACGAGACGGCAAGGAACTCGTGCGGCGACTTATCAAATCTATACCACGTCATGTGACCGTCGCTATATCAAAGGAAGCCCCTCCGATTGATTGGCGTCGTCATAAAATCAAAGACGACACGTCACTCTTCGAGACACAAATAATTGACGCCGTTGATCGAGTTAGCTGCACACTCAAGTCATGCTGTCATTATAAACTTTATATAAAATATACGTCAGAAAATATTTTTGGGGTATGAGTTGCATAAAAAATTCTGTACAGAAAATAAAAAAAGTTTATAATCATTCGAACTAAAGGTGGATTCAGATGGCGATTTTTACCATGCGACGCGACGCGAATAATGCGCACTAGCTGTAACATCAATTGGCGGCCATATTGGGCGATTAAAAGAAAAAGAGCATCGTAATTAACGCGATTACCGGCGAATTCGCCTCCGCATAGAATTTCACAGCTTTTACGTTAAAATCGCGTCGCATCGCCGTTGTCGCCATCTGAATCCGCCACACTTTTATAAAATAAAATAACGAAAAAACAGCATTTTTCCAAGGAATTTCAGATACGTGAGGTATCATACTAAAATTATAATACATGCATATACACGATCATCATTTCATAATATTTGCATCAAAGTTACATTATAACGTGAATTCGATCTTTCATTCACAACAATTCTCGTCAATTATACAGCCCTAGCATGAAAGGCATATAAAATAATATGGCTCAAATAATTGCTAAAACGTGACCGAAAGTCACATTCGACTTTATATAGTAAAACACAAACGTGCATTATTCGTGTTTATTCGTCAGAAACTACATACAATTTGATGAAATAAATCGATTAAAAATAATTAAAGTTATCAAATCATTACAAATCAACCTAGTTCTGACAATAATCTGCTATGATGAGGTATAATATTTTCACAATAATTTAGTTTATTTATATATACTCGGTGAGACGAGGCAAGAATTAAAGCTCACTATATTAAACTTGACAATATACGTTGTTGTGTTTACGTGCCACGCTTATAAAGCCCTAGTTAGGAAATTACGTGCGGGACTTAATCGAGCGGCAGCACTGATGTTGCCTATACTATCACATGCCGCTGCTGGACCAAAGCTTACTGAAAACATATTATAAACTCTGTTCAGCCTACCGCTTGTCTGACGTCACAAGTGTTCCCAATATGGATTTTTTTTTTTATCAAACCAAACTTAGGTACATCTACTTACTAATTAATTACATTATACTTTCCACGTTTACAAACCTAAATCTTCCGAAACCCTAACTTTTTACTCATGCATTTCATGGGCTCATTCAGACAGATCGGGATGGCCATGCAGGGTTTCTGAATCTTTCTGAGACTGGGGGGAACGTGGAAACCTCAGTAAGGATGGACGCTACAGCTTTTGCCAGTGGACAAAGCGCTGATGAAAAGTCAAGAAAACCATGCACATGTGGTGGAAAAGTGCAATGATTTACTCCTGAATGAGTTGATACGTCGATACTCAAGAAAACGAGATGTTCACAAATAACCTGTATACTGTTCATTGATTTTTGAAAGTGAATTCTGATGTTAATTTGCCAAAAGGATTGTATTGGAAGACAAAAGAGAAAGTTCATGACGTCAGACAAACCGTGTCTTGAATGGACTTAAATCGGATATTTTTATCTGAATGGAGTGTACGTATATTATACAGTATTGTTCTTTATCTTTTACGAAGTAGTATTTTGGAGCCTTTTCGTATCAAAAAATCTATCAATCTTACAAATAAATTAATAAAATTAGTGTTTTTAGGGAATACCACCTGATGACGTCACGCCATAGTTATAACTGTGTAATAATTTCTTAAAAATATTTCCCTCGATATCTGAAGAAAAATCAGTGAACCCTAACTTTTTATGCTGTTAACTTATTCAACAACAAAAATAAATTATGCATGTTGGCCATTCCACATGATTTGACCTTTTGTTTCTCCCTCGGAGGCAAGCAGCAGCTGTATTCTGTTACAGATGGTCACATTTTCTCATGGAATTTTTATAACTCAGATAAAAAAAAAGGGGGAACCTATTTCACTTAATATATTAGAAATTCCAAAAAAAATATAGCCCATATTACTTTTATTTTTCGCATGCAGACATTTTCGAGCATTGCAAATTCGCATTCATGACGGGAGGTGTACCCACTTATAATTTCCAAAATGGACAATTTACGATTGTTGAAAAACGTGCTCTGTTTTGCAGAGGCTTCTCCAATGCAGCATCCCTGCGGCTGGCTATACACACACACAGCACGGACGATGCACGCCGCCAGCTCTTGGTCACGATCGATCTGGGGCTGGCGTGACGTCACACAGAGCTTTTCATCCGGCGCCAGAGAGATCGCTCCTGAGATGCACGGGGTATAGAGGATGCTGCGAATTCTCGCAATATCCTCCTACTCGTCGCTAGAGAATTCTATACCTCTGTATGGTATTTGCAATGTAACGTACCGGTGTTATATATATACAGGTGAATGTATACATGGTGTAAAAGTGTATTTTATTATAAAGGTATAGCAGATGTGTGTTATTTTTGTTGTATAATATTTGAGTTTCATTTTACAAAATAATATCACGGAAAAAACAGTTGACAGTTTTTGAACTGTTGGTACAAATTCTACAGTATTCCTGTTAAATATAAACTAGTTCTGTGTTAAATTCAACAGTTCCAAACACTGTTATGCGAGGACTGTCAAAATCAACAGTCTCTACCCTGTTAAATATCAATGTACGCAGTTGCATGGTAAGATTTAACATTTCAATACATAAAAGTTACAATTTACTCTGTTAAAAATGAAATAACGTTTTACGGTGTAACTTTCAACCGTGTGAAATCGTTGGAAATTAAATGTTAGAATATGTAAAAGGCAGAGTAACAGTTCGGCAATGTGTAAGCATACATTCAACGTTAGAAACTTTGTAATATTTTGAAGTTTCAACGGTTACACTAATTTTAACACATCTACTCTGCAAAAATTAAACTTTTTACCACGTTATAAAATGACCGTTATTTCTGCGCGGCAGACACGTTTTGTCATTTCCTGTTTCAATCTGCAGGCGTCAGTTCAGTTCTTGTTGTGCTCTGTGAAATGTATTCTGGATCATCAATGGTAAGTTTAATTAATATTTTACTTCCTATAATGTTATGCCATTCATTGTTTTAATAATTGTGTTAGTATTTTAAGACACGGGCGGCCAGCAATACTGCGTGCCGGGGTATTTTCGAGGCATTTTCACATGGCCGACGATATTTGAACCGTTGAGGAGCGATGAGGGCCATAACGCTACACGTGCAAATTTTTTGGTAAGTTGAAGGTTTACTTGCAATAAATTTGCAATAATACTAATGCAAGACCTGTGCATTTCTAGTTGACGTCCATGTGGGGATTATGCATCAGACAGAACGTCTCGCGAATGCAGTCCAGATTACAACCGCCCTTGTGCCACCACCACTTCCCCGAACGACCATTCAAACTACCAAGATGGAAAGGAAACACAGAATTGACCCTCAAGATGATGCTCCTTTACGTCAGTTGTTGAGTATAATAGTGTAAAAATAGAGTTCAAATGTGACAAATTTCCATCTTCACCTCATTCACAAAATTTATAACGTTTTTAATGTATAATACAAATAAAGCCATCTAATATTGTACAATATAATGTTTGGATTTTTTAATTAAATATTAACTATAAATAAATCACTATTTTTTTTTTAATTGAACCCTTATAACCACTTTAAATCTTTATTTAGGATTTGTTTGCTCCCTAATCATTATTTAATTATAATGTTGTCATTGCTTATGAAACTTGTAATATTTTATTATGGAATGTTTTGATAATATAGAAGATGGTGTATTACATGTTGATGCAATTGATCTATTTAATGCATACAGTTTTTCTTTACAAGAAAACTTTAAGTTCACTTGTACGAAATGGAACTTACGTTTTCTTGTATAAAGAAAAACTGTATGCAATAAATAGATAAATTGCATCATCTATTACCAGCTTCTAGAACATTGTATATTTAACAGAGTAAAGTTGTAGAATATAAGGAAGTAGATACGTTAGTAGAATCAAGGAATAAACTGTAGAAATTAAAAGAGTAGAAATGTTAAAATTAAAAAGATAGAACCTATAAATCTTACATCGCAAACTCTGTCGTTTTTAACATTCATACACTGCTACACCGAATTCTACACATCTAACGCCTAAAATTCAACAGTTCTGAGGTTGTAGAAATCTAAAACAGCAACTCTGTTGAATTTAACAAATTTTTTTATGGGTACAAATACAAACGCGTAAAACAGCTAAATTTAGCAGGAAAACTGTCAAGTGTTTTTTCAGTGATACTATAAACTATACTGTATATATACTATACTGTGTATGGGTAAATAGCTTTATATAAAGACCTAAATAAATACTGAATCTCTGGTATCGTCTCACGTTTATAAAAACAAGTATAAAAAACAGAGAAAACAAAAGGAATTTTTCAGTCTGAAACTTTAGTAAGGTGCAATGCAATGGAGATTTGAAAGCAAACAAAAAACAGAAGAAGAAATAAAAATCTTGTTCATACACTTTCTGGGATTTGATGACTTCCAGAGTTATTTTGTAATAATAATAAGGGGCTTTCACAAAGTCTTAAGGCCACATTTAAGGCTCGATAATTTAAAGCTTGATTTTAGACGTGTTTTTTAGACCCAAAATTTCTTGTCTTAAATTATTGAGCCTTAAATGTGGCCTTAAGGCTTTGTAAATGCCCCTTAATGGATTTTAACATTTTTAACTCTGACTTTTATGTGCAATTTAATAAATTCTAATTAAATTTCAATCCAAAATAATAATCTCTCTTTATTTTTAAAGCCTTACTGTATCATAACAAAACTAGATTCAAACCACTATAATGAACCTACGATGATAAATTATATTATATAAAAATTGGCTGATTGACAGTTAAATCCCCTCTCTATGGAAACAGTATTATATTTTGTTCGCCAAGGGTTCACAACGAAATTAGTTTGCCGGCGACTGTGCATGGTCTACGTTGAATGTATATCTGAGCTGGTAATTGTGTTGACACGTCAATCAATCACACAGTCATCAGTCTGCCACGCCCCCTCAACACAGCTGATTGCCTAGCACAGCTGAGTATTAGACTGCCACGCGACGAGTCACCTCGATCTATAGAGCTGATATATCAGCTCGTGTAATTTCCGCTGCACGAGCAACTAATAATACACCGAAAAAAAAAATCACTAATGACATCTATTATACTGCATAATATATTACAGTAATCTAAATTACATGAATATGCATACAAATGAACCAAATTAATTACAATGATATTAATGAAGACATTCATCTTTGTAAAACAATTAATTTAGTCTCAAAATGGAGTGAAACATAATTATACTAAAATTCACTTTCTAATCGTATTCTATATAAGAGATGATGAGTGTTTGTGTTGAATTGTGAGGGAGTGTGTAAGTGATGACCTCAGTCGTACGTCACATTGCATTAAATTGTGTGTAATGAGAGGAGAACAGCTCACGCACGCTCACGCACAGTAGCAACTTGGTTCAATTATTTTCTCAATCAAAAACTATTATACCATGTCGTAAATTGACAAAACATAATTAAGATATTAATAGCTCCATGACATGCAAAGTAAAATTACGTAATTTATAGAAAAAAAAACACGACGTTATGAATTAACTTACACACTGTTATAATTGTATAAAAGAAGACGTTGCAAGTAATTATCGTAATAAATTGTGTGTAGAGTGTGTGGGCGGACTGGAGCTCGTTCATCACTAGAGGCGCCACCTTGGTACGTTTGTATCGGAGAAACATTTAGCATGCTGGACACGTCCGGCTGCACTGCTTTGTGGCGGCTCCTCGCGTGCTAGCCACGGACAGATCCAATCTTTCAATCACTGGCGCCCGTCTGTCTCGCCGCGGTAAACACAGAGAACGTTGTGTGTAGTGAGGAAGTCAAGGAACCTTTGCTTGCCACCATTATATTATATTATATATATAATATATATATAATATATAATATTATATATTATATGTTGCCACTTACGCGGGGCCTTTTCAAGGATAATAGAAATAAAGATGGCTTAGAACAGGAAAATTGAAAAAAAAAAAAAAAAAATCGACCATTTTCGTCAAACTTCGGAAAAGTTCCTAATTCTATAACCGTTTTAGAGCAACTGGCCAATGAAATGCCTTCCTAAAAAAAACGATATGTTGACGTCACTGGTATACGACATTCGACATACAGCTGACTTCAAAGTGAACTATCCTCGTCACTCTATAATCATTGGGACCTTTTATCTCCCTTACCTCAAAATTACAGTAATTTAAATATAACAAAAAAAAAATACTAAATTACATGTTATATATTTTTTCAAGATAAAAATCAATTTTTTTTTAATGATTACTGCTAGAAAACACTATTTCCCCCACATGTCTAAATAAACTGACATGGGAATTGTTAAAATTTATTCATCGTATTCCCATTATAAATTAAAGAATCCTCTTCTTTTTTTATATTAGAAGTACGTTTTTAAATTTATACGTTTCTAGATATTACTTTTTTTTATATAATGAAAGGAAGCTCATTTAATATGGAACGTATATAAATTTCAGGTTGGGATACACAGTGGTGAAGGTGCACGTTTAATTTTGAAGTGGGCTTGAACAAGCAAGCTCCTCTTTCCTTGGCTTTTTAATCAAGAGGGCGTCGTCGTCGCATGAATATTACAACGTCTGGTGTCGGGGGTGCCGTACTTAAATTGCCCCTCGGCAACTACTGCGTGTGCACTACAACCCTCGGTGCATGTGTACACCGAGTCTGGACAAGTTCACACTACACTAATTACAAACCGGAATTAACATGGTCGTGTAACACTGCTTAATGCTCTAATGTTATTAAGAAAACAATTAAGAACACATGTATGTTAAACGGTAACGTGTTTTATATTTGTTTAGGCCTGTTACATATATTATATGGAAGAGATTCATCTAGAGCATTTCAGAGATTGTAGCTGCATGCTTTTCCGTACGTCTCTAGTCTGTCTATATACTGGAGTAAAACCAATAGACAGACACGGAGGGCGTTCAGGAAAGGCCGACATCAGCACGTACTACCTTAACTACCTTATTGGGTGCCTAACAAGATAACCCTTATAAATAGGATAAGAAGAGTAAGGAGACTGGAGTGCGAGGTCACTAGATTAGGTATTAAGGAGACCGCTGCGGTCTTAGAAGAACCACAGAAACCACAGAAAATCACCATCAAAGCAGCTTTTAGCATCTCCAAAATAGTGTTTTACTTGATGATATTGCACTATATATATATATATATATATATATATATATATATATATATATATATATATATATATATATAAGAAGCCCGTGGTATATAAGCACATGCGCTGAATTTAATTAGTCGCCATTCAAAATATCCTACCATAGCCTCCAGAGTCCACATATACGGTATTATAGTCATAGCGCACTAAACACACCGATCCGAGAACTTTGCCACCCTCCCTCTGCTTATTATTCGGGTCAATTGCTGACCACAAGCTGTGGCTACTTCGATGTAACCGCAATGAATGGTCAGCACCACGCTGGCTTAAATATTAGTACATACCAGCGGGAGATTCTATACCGGAATTATGATGACCAACAAAGGCGAGGAATATTGCTTATAAATTACTTTATAAATAATCTAAATTACATTAAAAAAAACAGCAGCGAGGCAGATCATGTACTGTATAGAGGAAATACACAACGTTGAACATATTTTATATATACATATACAGTCTTTATGTATAAAACTCAATTATTAGAAAATCCATATTGTATAATATAATAAAAAAAATTAATACAAGCCTTTTTTATTACCATAATAATACACGAAACATTTTTTTTTTTAATCACGTCAGTCTTAATACACTCATGTGGGTGGATGCTGTGATATTGTATACATCCGGAGGCCGTCATGCGGTCTCCACCATTTGGTACAGAGACGACGACCCTTTTTTTTTTGTTTGTATGTATCCCCCCGGTGATGCCATTATCGACAGTAACTAGGTTAGGGCGAACATAATCCGATCAACAGCACAGTGTGATCACGGTGGTGGCGCCACGCTGATAGTCATCTACCAGGCGCCACAACTAACTACCCCGGCCATCGCCATAATGAGAGCAGTATCCCCGACGTGTGCCATGTACACGGACAAAAAATTTTAATAGGAAAGGTCGGTAAAAGCGCCATTTACCAGATGTTTGTATATTTTACCGACATCATTACAGTGTTCTCTGTAAAAATTACAGTGTGCTCTGTAAAAACTGAAGTCTAAGGATTGTAAAATAGTTTTTGAAGAGTGTTGGTAAAAGCTTCACATCTGTGCTTTGCAAAGCCATTTTTTACCAACCTGAATCTGCGATTTTAGCATGTTCCATTTTAGCTACTCAAAACTTTGCAAACATAGCCCATTTCGTTGTAAAAAAATTACCAACTTCGTTGCTTTATTCAAAAATGTCCGTTAGATTTGGGGGAACTTCCTCTCATTTTTCATGCGTCTTTGAGAGAGCTGGTTGATGTTGTTAAATCTGTGCTGAAAGTTGGACTACTGTGCGTGTTTAATACGTTTAATTTAATTATTCTTCACTACAAGACATTCAAGATTTTTCCTCACGGTGAACTCCATGAAGATCGTATTAAGGTGAGCATAAAATTACTGTCAGAAATTCGTATTATTGTATGTATGCCGTGTCCCCGATCCCTCTATACTAACTAACGCATTTTCAGCATTTATTTTCTTAAATGTATATTATATCCTCTAGTGCAAAGTGCCTTTGTTTTCAATCACTATGCACGCACCTTTTCTAAAATCTCATGCATGCGCTGCATCATGTAATATAAATTTGCTGATTCATTTCGTACTATTTTTGCCGTATAGTATATCATAATTATAAATGCAGGCACGTGTTAAAAAAGGTTTAATTAAAATTTTTTGTCATTTTTCGCTTCAGAATTGTTTAATATTGTATTTTTTCATACAGCATTGTACCTCAAATATTTTATATCTAATAAAAAATATTTGCAGCAATGATGCGTCTACTGAAGGTGTCTGGGTGCAGTGGACGACTCATTTCGTGATGCATCTGCGATGCAACTCTGCATAATCACACCACGTTCGGAGAAGTTATTCGTCAAACCCTTGCCCCAACGAACAGCAGGCCTCTTCGCCTAAAGGATTGGACTATCTACGGTCTGTGTAGTGTATCAAGGTGACAATCATTCTCGGTGTTCAACTTGAAAGCGATTCTTAAGACTACAAAAGTGACTTTTTTTACAACTATATTAATTATTAACTTCTACTTTTTATTGTCATTTAACTCTTTTTTCTTGATTTTTTCGCTCTTGAAAATAACTTCCCATATTGTGTGTTGTCGCAAATAAATAAAAAATATTACTGTATAATATGAAACAAATTCGCTTTTCCTTTTTTATTTATTATATTCCATGATGAAGTGCTTAAGTTTATTTCAATTAAATATCTTATGTAAATCGAGAGTGCATGGTAGAGTATGAGTTGTATTAAAATCGTAATTTGTGTAATATTAATGAAATATTCCATAAATATTACAGACAGTGTATTATGTCATTTCATTCATATTTATTATATTTCAGAGTACGCAAAGTATAGCAGTAAATAGTAAATAGCTACAAATAAATTAAGTAGGCAAAATTAAACCCATCTGAAGGAGTTAAATTTTAAGGATTCAAGACAGTTAAAGTTGGTACATTAGGTCGGTAAAAATAAAAATAACAAAATCAAGTCGGTAAAAATATTACATATTATAGTGGAATAGTTTTACTAGTCGAGATCGATAGTATTTTACCGACTTATGTGTAGTTTTTGGTTTAACACATTAAGTTTGTAATTTTTACCGACCCGTTTGTGTGATTTGTATTACAATGTTGAATTGGGAGTTTTTACCGACTTGCGAGGTTCGTGGGTTTTGAGCCAACCAAAGTCGTTAAATTCTACCATCTCTGTGTGAAAATTTTTGTCCGTGTACAGTAAATGGCGTAACGTGTGACGAAGTCTCCCCTATAGTACATCATGTATTACATGGGTGGCATGTTATATACACACATTGTTTATAATTTATAGAATATGCAAGCTGCATGATGTTTAGTTATAAAAATATTAACATTGCAGAAGGATGTAAACATCCATTACGCACGATTCTCCATTCATATATACCTCTCGCAAATTTTTGGTATGTATATATTCATGTAAAATTTGCATACCAGAAAATTTTATTTAGCTCAAACAATACGAGGCAGGGACCGGATGCACGCGTTTTTTTCGTGCATCCAAGATGCGCATCCGGATGCAAATTAATTTTTCGTGCATCCGTGGATGCGCATCCGGATGCAAATTTATTTTTCATGCATCTGGGATGCGCATCCGGATGCAAATTTATTTTCCATGCATCTGAGATGCGCATCCGGATGCATTAATTTTTTCCCGTGCATCTGGGATGCACGGATGCGGATGCAAGCCCATTTTTGCGCATCCGTGTGCATCTTGCATCTGCATCCGCATCCAATCTTTGGTTTTTATAATATACTTTGTTTCTTGTAATTTTTAAACGACAAGTGGCAAATAAAGTTAAAAAATATGCCTCGTGTTAAAGATTTATTTAGAGGCAATTAGCAAAAAACCTGAGAAAAAAGAGAAAAAAAAGTGTTAAATGGATGCAAATTTATTTTTCGTGCATCCGTGGATGCGCATCCGGATGCAAATTTATTTTACATGCATCTGGGATGCGCATCCGGATGCATTCATTTTTCCCCGTGCATCTGGGATGCGCATCCGGATGCATTCATTTTTTCCTGTGCATCTGGGATGCACGGATGCGGATGCAAGCCCATTTTTGCGCATCCGTGTGCATCTTGCATCTGCATCCGCATCCGATCCCTGTAATTCTCACATTATTTGACAATGAAGTGTCATTTATTTACAAGGTGCCGCTTAGAAAATGTCACATTCTGAGATTATATAATATATATAGTGAGAAAAAAGTATGAAATACACAAATACAAAGGAACCTGTATATATAAATTATATAATGAGACAATTTAAGGTCCCTTTATACAATCTCATATGAGAAGCTGCAGCTGAATCCAATTGTAGGTGTTAGTGTGTATGAATATGTAATTTGATATCAATAATTTATTACATATATACAATTAATTTTGTAAATAATTAATTTAAATTTTACACTACATAGTCATGTTTCATTTTTATAATATTATAATATATAAACGAGTATAATATTGTATATATATATCTCTGTATTTTAATCCCATAGAATATATATGAAACAATTAATAAATATAAATATTAAAACATTTTATTAAACATTCTGTAGTCTATTTAAATAAAAAATATATTTCAATGTTAAAATTCTCTTACGAGGGATTAAAAAAGGCTTTATATACTTTAGCCATTCCATAACAGTCTGCAGTAACAGTACGGTTATGAATATTCCTTTATATACAAAGCGTATATTGGTCTCGAGGGAGGTACTGGAGCACCACGCCTCCTCCTCCTCTCCTTATGAGCACCATTATGGCGGTGAGACATTAGGAGTACGTCCAAGAATATGTAACTTGACCAGCACGCGTATTACTGCATGTGAGCGCGAACAGCCTTTGCATTATGTGTGTTGAAAGTGGAAGTAAACCAAGGATAATAGAATGACGAGGATAGCAAACTCAAGAAATACGGTCTTCGGCTATTTTCGTCCGCACTCGGAACAATTCCTCGGTTTAGAACAGCTGAATACGTTCCTAAAACACGACAGTGACGTCACTGGGATACGAACCGATAGCGGCTGACTTGAAAGTAAGCCATCCTCTCCACTCTATTACCCTTGGTAGTAAATGACCTCCTCCCGTGATCGTCTGGAGAACCATCCCACACAACGTGCTTCGTGTGGTCGCATTATCGGACCAGCGGGAGTATGAATGACCGCATATTACTGCATGCAAGTATCGAATATAAAAAAACTGTAGCATCATCTTTCTATTTTAATTAAGTTCACTCTTTCTCTCGTTTTATTATTTTTTTTACTCGTTTTTATTTAACACGCTTGAATATTTAAAGAATTTATTTTACATTAATTACGCTAAAAATGCTAATAAAATAGCTACTAATTGCGTAATATCATTATAAGTTTAAAAACAAAGTTTATGTTATATAAAATATTTCATATAATACAAACACATTTTAGTTAAAAGTTATGACCTTTTTTTTTTTTCAGGAAAAATAAAAAGCAATTCACGAGAGATACTAGAGATAGAGGGAAATTTATTCGTTTTAAAAATATATACGAGTTGATGACCATCGCAAATCAAGTTTTGGTTCCCGTTAAAATTGTGTGAAATTGTTCTAAAGCATAAATTTTGTAATTTTGGCACCGCGGTGATAAAAAATAAAAAAGACATTGCTTGTGCCTCTTCCAGCTGGACTCATAACAAAGGCATGATGGGAGGGGGCTAACGAGTCTCGACTGTCTCAATCGATATAGATCTTCCAGCAGAGAGAACGCAGAGAAAGAGTGTGGTCCCTCCCCCTTACCACCACAGCATCTTGACTATCTTAAGAGACACAAGAGGACGCCAAGTAGAGAAGGGAGCCTTACAGTAAATAACCCTTCTTTACAGCCACCAGTCTCCCTCTTTATATTTTTAAGTATATTTTTTTATGTATCTCAATTAACAATAGCAAATTAGAATTTGGAAATAAAAAAAAAGTTCATTTTCGTTTCAAAGTCACGTTCTAAAAGTATAAAAATAGCATTCTCAAGGTTTTATCTTTTTTTCCCACCATCAGACAGATGCAGTTAACGAAAGACGAGAGTGAAAGGAAAAAAAAAAAATAGAAGTGAGTGTTTTCATGTGAGGAAATAGTTTTTGGGGCAAGCTAGTATCTCGTTCACCGTCAGGTCAGCAAGTTGGGGTGTGTGTGTGGGTATCGTTTGGACGTGGACGAGGCTGATTCATATAGCTCGTGCGAATCGATATTAGCAGCACCCAGCAGCTTCTTCTCTTTGTGCAGCAGCCTCCCTACATCCCGTTCAAACAGGATAAGTCACGTTTTCGTTTTGTTTCAATCGAGGAGCGTCGTTTTATTCTTTGTCACACAGAGCTTTCGTTTTCTCCCACTAGCACATTTCATTTCTTCCTTCATTCGTCTCGTCTCTGACAGTAGCTTTGATCATCACCGTGAGGGGTGAACAGAGAGAAGAATAAGACACAAATTTGATGAACCGCACAATTTTCTGTTTTATCTCTCTCACATTTATCTATAAAATAGCAATAAAAGGACAATCTAAAAAGAAAATTACGAGCCTCGTTAGCTGTATACTATTTTATTTACTCAGTAAATTATTATCCTTGAATACGACCTTATATTCACTTACAACAAAAAGAACGAGAACCACTGTAAACAAAACAAAAAAAAATCGACCGTACTCGTGTAAACTGCTGACGAAAGCGTTTTATATTTTTTTAACATTTAATTACCGATGGCCTGGAAGATCGAGCGACACTTCATATCTATATAAAAAAAATATACATTTACGGTATAATAGTTGAAGCAAGTTGTTCCCACGAACATTTCCAGCCTAACAATTATTCTCATGCAGCTGACGAGGAATTTTACGCAAGAGCGGCGCTGTGACGAGCTATGCGCTGCTGACGCAGGGACACGATTAGCCGCCGCCGCACAGAGTCCTGTGTGGGGTCACATTACTATATAGGCTAACGAATGCCATGTGCTATACACCGTCCTCATGTTGTAACAAATTAGCGCAAAACTTTATGCTTTATGATTTGTAAAGTTGTGAAGGCTTCTAACTATAGGAAAAAACATTTTAGTTAACAATATTAACAAACACAATTTTTATAATGTTAAGGTATAACCTGAGAATTTGTCTGTCAAGGTCAAGAGGCGTGGCTACACCTGCAAATCTGACAACACTGTTGCAATAGTAATGCGAATAAAAGATTAGGAGGGGGTGGTAACTACAGTCCTTGAGAGCGTTGCCAAGTTTCTTAGGACATATCAGAAACGATCATCGCCACGGTTCGAAATATATGAAAACAATTCAGAAAAATAGTCCAAAAAATTAGCTTTTAATCCATGTAAAATTCTAAAAAAAATCTCGAGCCGTTTTTGTGCAATGTTAATTGAAAAATTTAACATTGAAAGGATACAAAATACACATTTGAATAAATTAATTATAATTAAACCAACGCTTAAAAAAATCTAAAAAAAATCAGTAGTATTTGGACAATTGTTGTAAGTCTACCAAATTAATTTCAAGAACATCTGTCGATACGACTTTTTTTGTCCGAATATCTCAGGTTAAGCCTTAAAATATGGCGAAACATCATATCAAATTTTGTATACGAGTAAAGTTTGATGTCTCGTTCAGAACTCTTTCTTTACTAAATTATGGTACTTTGCTTGGTTATGAACTCATGAAAGTTGGTCGTATAATTTCTTCTCTGTCACAGTAGCCTGTCCCAAGTTGCACAAGTCTCTTATATGGTCGATCGAATGGGCAAGATAGCGCTGGTCGATCGAGAGGACCATAATACATACTAAATGGTTTCCTTATCCCAGGCACTGTACGGGGACCCAGGGTGATAACATCTTTGCGAGTTGAGACTCATCATCATGCTGAATTACTGCGAAGCCATTTAACATTGTAACATCAGATAACACAAGAAATGGAGCACCAACTTAATGTATAAAAATTACACAACATTTAAAAATTAATATGATTTTTACTTGTGATAACGTTAAGATTTATTGTATAGCTATTGCTCTAAATTATATACTTTAAGTGTTAAATTAAGCAATTTTTCCTTATATTTATATATTACAAGAAAGCTTAAACTTAATTTCTTTGTAAGGAGATGAAATTTTTTTGTGAGGAAAAATTGAAAGCAAAATTGTATACATATATATTATAACGTGCAGTAACACAGACTTAATATTTTAAAACACATAACAATAATCCATAAAATAATTTTAATTTAATGTTTTCCTTAATTATAATATTAAAGTGATATCATTGTATATATCGAACGACACTAGATGGGTGGCTTGAAACTCTACCGGGACATACAAGGACGGGTTAGGGTGGTATAGCCACAGCTTCCGTACAGCTGGGGGGCTTGATTTCCGCCTATATATCGAAGAGGTATCGGGTTATACCCTGCCCGCATCACTTTAGATTCAGCCAACAGTGATTCACCACGCGGACAGCATCCCCCCATCGCTTGATTGCACCCTGGCATCGAGCCAGCCACAATCGACAAAAATATAATGTGGCGAATGAGAGAAGACAATGACGTCACACTTTATTGTTTTTCTGGCAACGATATTTTCAAATCAATATTCAATTCAAGAATAAAAAAGTTTAAGAAGTGGTATCATAAAATGATAATACTGTCTAGAGAACAAGATTCTTGGATTGTATTTCTGACAACATGTTATTAATATTATATTACAAAAGTTTATATATTATTGATATCTTCTACTGCTGTTGAACATGATTGAAGTTTTTTATGTAGCCAGATTCTACAATTTAATAACGAAATTCTTGGAAACATATACAGAAACGCGTTCTCTCGTATATGTAACTAGCTCGTATAATACAGAACTCTAATAAGAAGCCTTGCCAGTACCCCCCTCCATATACAGAGCAGTTGTTATTCAAGATCAATAAAACAACTATACAATTAAACTAACACGAAAGTACAAATAATTAAGCTGCTTTAATTGTCAAGCACCAAATGTCGCTTTTCCCAAGCACGTATAAAGGATAGTTTCGGAGTTTTCGGACAAAGGGTATATATATCTAGACAACATTCAATATAATAATATTGATTTTGATATAATATATATATATAATAACTATAGCCTGGCTGACTCAACATTTTTTTGTTACCAAGTTTTTTATGTAACAAAAGAGTTGCTAACCCAAGCTAAAACTATATTAGTGGATTTCATTTTTATACCAGATCACGATGCTATAATAAACAATTTTTGTTATTCAATTATAAAAAAATACAACATTTTTTTATCTAACAACAACAAAAAATCAATCTTGCTCGCACGGAATGATTCTATTCTGCGATCATTCGAGCATTGTGGTGCGTGTTTCCTGACCATGCAGACATTTTTGGTTCTTCGATGCGCATCTCCTCCTACAGAAGCTTGAATGATCTGGACCAGTCAAGAGGAACATTTACATTGATATAACGAAGGGAGAATAATGTACAGAGCGTATGTACTTAACGTAACTGTTATATCGTAAAACTGGGAAAACACTAAAAAACTTGGAAAACTCTAAAAAAAAAGTAGCTAGATATTAAGAAAATTTACACCTTATATATTATACTGTATAATATATAAAGTTAGGTAGATCATAAAAAAACAAGGCAATTTCGTGTCATGATTTCAAATGGAATACGTGTGAGACTCGAGAGAGATTTATATATAAGATATTCTATGTTATATAATATACTAAAAGATGTACGCCTATATCTATACCTTGCAGGAGTGTGTTGAGAAAAAAAATAAGCTTTTTGTACCTACAATTTATTATATCACTTGAAGAAAATAAATATTTGCCATTACGCTACATGTCTTTCTTTTTTTCTCTCTATACCAGTAGCTGTAATAACTCCAGTACATATACATATGTAATAACACCATTACAAGTATAAAATCTTTTGAATAACACGAAAATATATTTTTTAACTTTATTAAATTTTTTGCGTAGTGAGAGTCAAAAGAAAAAAAAAAAAAAATCCATGCATGCAATAAGCTTGACCTCTCTATATGCCTCATACATAATATAATACATATATAAGCAGACTAGGCGGGCGGTCTAGTGAATGAATTTATGAGTGGATACATGCCCTCTCAGTCTATCTCGTAGAAAATACTAATGGCTTGAGAGGCTTACATTAAGGTAGAGATAACGCCGAACAGCTGATCAACGTAATCCCCTTTGATTAACATGTAAACCTTAGCAAATTGACAAAAATTCTGAAGTTTTTTTGAGAGGCAGATATTAGTGCCTAAAAGCCATACAAAAAGTTTCAAAAACATTTAACGAGCCGATTTTTTTAAATTAATTTTTTAGTTTGGCTCTCCATGGAAAAGCCCTATGCTGAAAATTAAAAAAATTAATTAAAAAAAATCGGCTCGTTAAATGTTTTTGAAACTTTTTCTATGGCTTTTAGGCACTAATATCTGCCTCTCAAAAAAATTTCAGAATTTTTGTCAATTTGCTAAGGTTTACATGTTATTCAAAGGGGATTACGTCGATCAGCTGCTCGGCGTTATCTCTACCTTAAGAGAGTGAAGTAGTATAGGGACACTACAGCAGCATGCAGGGGAGGCTACACCCACAGCTAGATATAATATTAAAGCGGCTCTTTCTCTCGTATAATTATGCCCTAGTATATATAGGGTTGGAGTAATGATTTAAGGACCCTTGTTATCTCCATTTTGTAACCTGCATGGCCGCGCACTTGAGTATATATATACGTCCTTGGTAGTGCACCAATGCAAACTTGGTTCAACTATTAAACCACAAGGCAAATATATCAACCGTATTATATATTTTAACAGTGCTGCAGTCAAGGCCTAACTGTTTTGTAATATATACACGACCATATATTTTATTTAAAATTACATTGTTTACATTTTAGGTGTAATTTTATACATGCACATACCATTATTATACATGTATTTTAATATACAAGAAAGAATGAACATTTGAATTTAAAAATAAACAATTTGCTCACTGATGTGCAGTGGTAATTTGACCGTAACATATAATATGATACCATTAATTTGCTGTAGAATTAATGGAAATATGAAATAATTATTATTCTGTCCGTTTTTTTATTTTTAGTAGTTAAAAAAAATGGATAACGATCTGGTGTTTTAAACATTCATGATACAAACAAAATTAATAGCTGAAAGCAGAGAATGAGAGAATATTTTTATCGAAAAAAACTTAAAATATTAGATAGCAATTCTGATTATTCTCATTTGTTGAAAATGACAGAAAGAATAGAGTTTAATTGTAATTTGAAAAGTTTTCCAGCACGATTGGCAGTTCTTTTTTTCCTATAATTTTAATCATATTACATGATAGAAACTTTACTTTAGAACTTCAGGTATATAGCTCACCAGTCATTAGTTTTATTCTTGTAATATAATTATGTACATCTGTGGACAGCACGAACTGCTCTGTTTGCAGGCGTTGTCGCACGAATGCAACCCGTATTTTGGTGAAGTGGAATATTTTGGGATAGCTTATAAATACGGAATCAATTAAGGAGGATATATTATAGTATGTGTATGCTCCTTGTAAGGAATATTCTTTTAGTAAACCTATCCCAAAATTGCAAATCTGCATTTATATCTTTGTCTCTTGTAAATATTTTGGTGTAAAACTGTCATTAATTTCATTAATTTTGTTGAAGTTGCATTAAGATATCTCCTTCAATACTGAACAAGATATATCATTAGTCATTACTATCATCAATGAAACAACTTCATTGAACCGTCAGAATGTCAAGAGTTGAAATGAACTACCAACAATTTGGTTGACAGGTACAGAGATACATGGTCTCGAATCTCCCTCATATTTAATCTCTCTAGGGTTCCGTAATGAACAAGTAAATAAGTAATACTGTACTGCTAGGGACTCTATATAGCACGTGCGCTGCGTACCGAGGTTACGTAACAACTATGGCGGAGGAGGTATTTCACATTTCTGTCATGTTGTGGGCGGCCTTCTCTCCTATATTTAGACTACGGGGATTACAACACTGTGTGTCGAGATGCTCTTTCAGATTCCATCATATAATTTATTGTACTCTGGGGATATAGAGAATATATAACAGTTGGAGATACTTTAATTGTGTGATACGTCGAGTAGCAGAGGCTCTAGTTGTCATGCAGAATGATTTTAAGATTTAATGCATCAAAATATGAAATTTTGATTTCATTTAAAACGTCTATGAATAATAATTTAACTCTCATGTTGAGGGGAATCGTCAGTTTTACATTTCACTAAATTCTAATAATTGTTTTAACACACATTCCTCTAAACTATGTACTCCTGAATGGATAAAGGGTAATATAAGTGGTAGTACAAACAGATCACAAATTTCTCTACCGATGTATTCAAAAAGTTGCTAATTAGTTTGAAAATATTATATAATTATATATATGTATATATATATATATATATATATATATATATATATATATATATATATATATATATATAATGATTAAAATTATACGTAATTGTTTTTTTTTTCTTTTTGACCATCAGTTATTACATGTTATTATATTATACAGAAAACAGGCAATATTTTTAATCACTATTATTATATTTCCTATTATACGCTTTTTCAATCTAATTTACGTAAAAGCAAAGAATTTATGTGATGAGTAAAAATTTTAATAACTTTTGCACCATAAAGTTTCTCAGATGCTCATGAAAGTTGACAATTTTATTCTAGTTAGCATGCAGAATAAGAACCACTATATACACGTATAATCATAGTAAAAGCTAACCGTGTACACAAAAACTTCAAGAGGGTTTTTGCTCATTTTTTTATACAACTAACTCATTAACTAAGTAAAGCGTGCTGCGTACATATAATAAGCTACGAGAGAGAAAAAAAAATGTAACTACGGCAATGTCATACTACATTATATTTACAAAAGCCCATAAGCTCCTATTGTATATATATGAAGCAAGGTATATTTCTCCCTCTTTTTCAAACGTCTTATAACAAAAAATATATACAAAAAAGTGCAAGTTGAGTTTGATTTATAAATATTGCTTGCATTTCTATATAGTAACAACACAGAGAGGTATAGGATCAAGTCTTATATATGACAATATTTAGGATTTGGGTATTGGATGGTAAATTTTCCCTTTTCTCCCCCCTCAAGTATATATATTTTTTATTTTTATTATGAAAACAAAACTAAAGTCTACCTTCATGGCTGGTTGCGTCTACGCCTGTTTTGCCTTTCTCTGCAGTTGGATCGTTGCACAACTTACAACAAGGGGGTTGTTATAGTAAGGATAAGTAGCCAACCCATTTCGAGTGGAAAGAAACTTCTCTCAACCCTAATCTCAAGTTCTATAAATCCGGGATAATTACCTTAATAGTATACCCTCCTCTACAAATAACACGCAACGTTCTTGTTATTTCACTTTTAAGTATAAAACTTTTTGTCGTCAAAATATCCCATGCAACGTATATTACGACCGAGACGAACTTTAATCTCCGGCGTGGTTCCCCAGATGCACAGCAGCATCTGTACCAAAATTCCCCCTCTTGTGGTCATCTCCCCTCGGACACCATCAATATATACCTCCCAATGGTCCCTCGATACCTATAGTCCAACGAGATCTACTTGCCAATATCATTCGTTATAGCGGGTCATGACATCAATATCTTTTCCTATATAATCTTATTATCCCAGTCATTACTCAGAACATTCGTAAATTTAATGTTCACATGATGCTTCCTTTCATGCAATAATAAACTCAAATTTATTATCTACTACAATTCTCAAACCCCCTTTTAAAGATAAAACACAGACAGTCGAGAATTTCTCTTGAAGTATTTAATTAAACACGAAAATTCATTAAGTTTTAATTTGTTTTATATATACCTCTCTTACACACCTTTTTTGATATTGTATTCTGTTTGTGTAAGGCCCACAACCCTTTGAGAGGACAATTGTGATTGCAGAAAGTCCCAACAGACCAGACAGGGTGCACCCCTTGTTCCCCTTCTGTGATTGCCTACTATAGGAGGGTTGATACTCGAGCAGATTTACACAGCCACATACCGACGCCACACCGACGCAAATTGGCTCACCGCAATGATATATGAAGCAGTAACGAGACTTTGTCTTTTATTAATGTTATACTTTCGTGATAACAAAATTCTCTCCAGTATTATTTTCTCTTTTATTTTTATTTTTTTTTTTTTTTTCTCTCTTTAAGTATGGAAGATATAAAGGAAATTGTAAATCTCTAAGGATGAAACTTCGTAATAACAAAAAGGCATACGTATATATAATAACTGAATCTGTCTGCGAAATGAAGTAATTCTTGAAGGAAGAAGAAAAAAAAAAAACAATAAAAAAGTTTTTTATGATGAATGAATTTTCACATATAAAAAAGTCTTATTGTAACAAACAATATAGCTGACGTACTTTTAAACATTCTAAATGATTTATCTTTATATTGACATCCCTCCCCCTTTTCTTGAATAGATCAATAAGAAAGTGTTTTAATTTAAGACAACATAGAAGAAGGGAAAGTACGCAATCAAGCAGTTACTACTTGAAAAACGTTAAGTGTAATCATTAATTTCTTGCCACGAGATTTCACGTTGATGGATGAGCTAAAATTTTCTTGGGGAGACAACGCTTTTCTTCCATTTATTTGTTAAATTGTGGAGAGGTTGTCACTTTGCGCCTACTCCCACTCACGACTAAGCACGCTCGGCACGTCATACAGCCTCCTCTCAACTTATCTCCCACAGAGGTGGGGGGACTTGATGGCTTTTATGCGGAAAATGGGAAATTAGCGACAGAGAAAAACGGTAATAACGTTCTAACAAGGATATTACGATTTAGCAATACATAACCCTGACGAGTATAAAGATCACATTTATATAGGAAGAGTGAATGACCTTATCATCATTTTTCACACCAATGTTTCTCACGTTACAAGACAACTTGCTTGTTATCATAACATATGTTGTGTATCTAAACACAGTTGTTGTTCTTTTATATATTATATTGATATCGTTACATATTTTCTCTCCTTCTATCCATCACAATATACAATGTATAAATAATAAATATGAGATTTAATTATATTCGTGTATTGTATACAATTCACGTTTCTTGTACTATAATAAAAATAATAATAATAATATATAAAACGTATTCGTATATAGTATCTACACAGGAAAAAAAATACATCACATAAAATAATATTCAGATGATACAGAAAGATATCCAGGTTTCTCACTAATCGCAGTTATAGTCACATTGATTTATTATAGGCTGAAAATAAACGTGTTTATTAAGAACCTGGCCAGCTGAATATCTTTCTTTATGAGTCCCGCAAGTCACCAACAAATTAATCTTAAAAAACAAAAAAAAACATGAATTAGTAATAAATATATAGAATCTTCAGTAACCAACATAACCCCAGATTACAATGAACACTAGGGGTGGGGTGTAAACTCGCCTACGCTCGTTTGGTTTCAAGTCTTTTAATCAATTTTGTCAATCATATGTTGCCATCTATATAAGTTTTCAGTACGTGATATCATAACGGTATTTTAATGCAAAATGGACAACCTACATGAAATTTTTTTATTACAGAAATGAATTGAAGGTACCAAATTATGCTACTCTGATTTTTTCCAGATTTTTTTGAAACCCAGAACTATTTTTAAATAATTATTAAATGTGCTGCCACGCCCTCTGGAGGTGTCAACAGGCGTCTCTGTCCTATCCTTTTTATTAACGATTCAGGGGTGCCAACTTAAATTACAGAACGTTCAATAATTATTTAGAAATAGTTGCAGGACTCATAGAAATCTAAAAAAATTCAGAGTAATTCAGAGAAGAGGTGGAGCGTGGCGTTATGCATTGACCGGTTCTCGTTAGATCACTGAAGTCAGGCTACGTCAAGCGTGGTTAATACTTGGATGGGTGACCATTTCAAATATAAAAATACGCCGCTCCCTCCCTGGGATAAATTCTTCTTGCTTTCCACCCAGTGCAGTGATGCACTTCCAAAAATCTCTCAGCCATATGTTGACAGATATTATAGTGTTCTAAATTAGCGAAGATGAACAGGCTCAGATAACGACTCAGACGCAGTTGTTAGACCCCTACTATTTTATTATTATTTATTTTATTTTATTTAATAATTTTTTAAGGAGTCAGACGCAGTTGTTAGGCCCCTACTATTTTATTATTATTTATTTTATTTTATTTAATCATTTTTTTAAGGAGTTTGGGGAGATTCAAGTTAATTATTTTCTTAGCGTCCGGTCGTGTTCGAGCGAGCAAGGCAATGGGCTTACTCCGGACACTGCCCATCTTCAACACAAAGAGGTGGCCAGTTGTAATTAAACCTCGTAATGCTATGATGTACCGAACGCAAATTGCCCCTGAAAGTAGGCAACCACAACCTACATGCCCCTGAAAGTATGCAACCCGCATTAATTACACCTTAATTTGATAACCCCCCCTAGACCTAATTGGGAGATGATCCGAGCATTATTTACGAAAATATTCGTTTTTATATAAAGTTATTATAAGTTACCCCTAAAGGTAGGCAACCTTCACTTACATGCCCCTGAAAGTATGCAACCCAACCAAACTTCCCCTGAAAGTATGCAACCACAACCTACATGCCCCTGAAGGTATGCAACCCGCATTACTTGCACCTTAATTTTATAACCCCCCCTAGACCTAATTGGGAGTAAATCCGAGCATTATTTACGAAAATAATCAATTTTATTTAAAGTTATATTAATTAAGTCACACCTGAAAGTAGTTTGCTTGGAATGTGCTACCATGGCATCTCCATCTATGGGAAAAATATTGAACTTCTGAATGTCTACAATATCTGTGCTCACGTGATTCCATTTGAGGGCGGCCACCATCTTGAGACTATCTTACGCGCATATGCGCGCACTTGCGCGGATATTCGCATGCGCATTTTCGCGGACCAATCTTCGCGCGAATTTCACATCACTGCACTGAGCAGTCAGATCCCCTTTTGCAATGTTGCCTCTAAACAGAAGCAGCCAATGGGATGGCAGCAGTCACACAAAGAAAGTTAATAAATTATAATAATTTCAAAGCATTGACGATATGCAAAAGCTTCAGCCAATCCCAGTTAGCAGAACTCTTTCTACCAATGGTAGACTTGCCTTTTTCCACCAACATTCAAAGTTGGACTACAAAGAAGCTGTTGAAGTTGGTAACCATAAACTTTCCAATGGCAGGAAACACTGTATGTATAAAAAATGGAAAAAGTAGCACTAGTACGTTGTGTGTTGCATGTTTACGTATCAGAAAACACAAATCGAAACCAACGAAAAGATGAACTCAGGGAGGAGATCCCCTAGCCGTGGAGTCACGCGGCACAAGGTCACCCCGTGTCCACGATGTCCACATTTGTGATTCAAAGTGCATGATAGAGGGCCGTAACACATCAAAGTGACACGTAATACGTCGCAATAGCATGACGTCCTCACTACACGGCCACGACAACACACCACGCACCAACACTCGAACACACGGTGATTTGAAACACAGACCACACGACACCGAAGAGCCCAAATTTCCAAACGTAACCTCACGGGCGGCGTGCGCTGCTGAAACGGTGTCCGGTGTCCGGAACCGAACACGACTCGGCAGCAACAAAAGTTCACCGGGCAAAGACCTCCACCGGCCAAGGCCAGCGCAGGGCACCGGAAGAGCTCGGAGGCCGAAAAACCCCAAAAATCTAGATAAAAAAATTCACCCCCAGTCCCCCCCCGGACGTGGATTTTTTATTATTTTCCTGGTTACGGCGACCACCCCCGGGAACCCCCAGGAAAAATTTCGTCGGGTTCCGACGAACCCAGACGCTCGCCCAAAGGAAGTGCGTCCCAGCATAGGAAAACGCTGGTTAATTTTGGGGTCCCGAAAGTGATGTTTAATAATAAGGATTATATAGTGAATTCTGTTTTCTCCGTGTATATAATATAAACCTCAATCCTACAGTGACAACGCGGTATTTCATCAAGACAGCGGTAGTAATTTGCAACATTTCTGTTGACGGGGCGTGGTCAGGTCGTAAAGGTGTTGACTCGCCCTCCAAGCAAGTCTGACCAGAGACTTGTTATACTATACGGTCCTGCTGCACTCGCCAAATCCCCAGTGCGATGGACGATATTTCAGTTTTTTTTAGTTAGACCTCTCTGCACCACGGCAGCCATAAAAATGGTGATGCAGTCGCTACCTTTACGAGCAGAGCAGTAAACCTGCCGTGCTCATATGTACAGGTGAAACTACGCCACTATTTATGACTATTTAACGCACCACACACATGCCTGCTTAAACACCAGCAGAGGTGGAGGTTTTGTGCAAACTCATGTTAGCAAACATGTTTTCCACATTATTATTTAATTTTTCATGGTCACCGCTATATTTTGAATATTATAAAAGAATGTTTTATTACATCCTATAGTATGAAAATTATTTATAAATATAACATAAATATAAAATTGTATAATATCAGGTTTACTAGACCATATATTTTTATTGAGCTATGAACTTTGTTGCAGTTTTATATGAATATTATATATGAAGAAAAGCACTCAAAAGCTAGTTTGTTTGTCGGCAAAAAAACATATAATTACAGTAGAGTTGTATATTTTCTTATGTGCACACTCGCGTTTCCATTTTGTCTTTTATCTCTGGTCGTTTGTTGAGAGCCGCTTGGCAGAATAATCTTCTTGCAAATTCTTATGCAAATATTATGTGCCTTACTAATTACTACTTCACTCTAGTAGCGTTGCTAATGTTAACCAAATGGGAGCACAAAGTTGGAGGTTGTTATTGCAACTCATATTTTATAAAAGTTTAAGAATAAATTTTGAAACATTTCAAAAATAAGGAGGAAAGCCAAGAGGAAAAATATAAAAATGTAAATACAAACATCCAAAGCTCTAAATATCAATAATCTACAGTCAAATCTGACAACTGACAAGCACATTTCGTAATCCTGACATACTTCTTTTTTCCGAAGAAATTCCATAAATAAAACAGAAAGAGCCCCGTGCTATATAGGCAGCTTATAATGCTTGCGTGTTTAACAGGCTGCATAACCAAAGTTTTGTCAGGGGCTAACAGCTCTCGCAGACTTTTTTCATCACCAAATTATTACAGATTTTCTCTCCATACTTTATCACGGCCGGTTGGCGACACCTGCTGACATCCCCCCAAACTTGTCAACAGTTATGAAGAACGACGTTCCAATGACGGTCTGCTATTATATCGGACTGAAACAGCTGCTGTCTTGCAGCAACAGGCTGTGATGCGTACGTCGTCGTGTTCCGACTGAAAGGATGAATCTCTGCATGACAAACATACTACTATAAAGTGGGGTCACCAACATTGCTGCTCTAATGCTCGAACAAGGGGCTCGTGAACCAACCAACCCACGGGTAGACACAAAGAAGCCTCTGTAGTAATAGAGTGCCTCTCCATCACAAGAGAACTAATTAGAAAGAAAAATGTTACCAAGACTTTTTTAATATGACAGCTTGTATAATTAATAAAATTTTGATAATTAATCTTGAAAACAATATAAAAGTGACAAGTTACATTATTTTAAGCAACTTACATAACAAACAAAAAATGGTAATTCAATTCTAAAAAAGTAATTAATCTCTAGACCTGATTGAGGTGGACCCCTTGTTGACAACCATTTCGTCTGCTGACATCATGGCAATACGACGAGAGCTATAGTCAAACTAGCACAAAATTCCTCCCGGATGTGAATTCTTTCAAAATCTATTTTTTCTGGTAGTAGCCGGATGTGTTATGTTTGAAGTTGTTCTGTTTGCAACAATTTTTCCAGTAATTCAGTTTTGCGGAGGGAGGGGGGAGGCAAGGTAGATAGACCCGTGTGGCATTAAAATGCTGAAATACGAATATGAAGGCTATAGAAATCCTATCACTTCTGGCTACTTCCAGAGGAAATGTATGTATAATATTTATGTATATTTTATATTTGACTGTTGACTGCAATGTATTTTATACCAACCTCGTGTGATTAAATCTTGCATAAGATTGTGTATCATACAAACAACGCAATTCCGATCGAGTTTTAAATTTATCTTATACACTGCGGTTCACGCTCAACTAATTTTTCATCGTGTATACTCGGGTAAACTTCGGCTCATGTTCGGTCCCAAGTAAGTTTCATCGTTTTTAACCATCTCGTAATGACTGAAGACGTTATAAACACGAGAAAAACCAAGCTGAATATTACCCACAGTATATATATAGACTGTAATGAAGCAAGTTTGCATGTTGTTGCCAGGGCGACACCGTAGTTGCACGGCATGCATATCTATTGACTGCTCTGCATGCAAGGGACGTGCTCGTTGCCGCCTGGGGAATAAGACGACGTACTCGCCGTGAGCAGAATCGCATGGCGAACCATCAAAGCGGCAACAACGTCTTATCGCACCACCGGATGTGCACATCTCGGCCTTTGTGGAATTTCGAGTGTTTCATGATATCAATCTGGGACCATTGTTCTCCAAAAAAATTATATTTACAAATCTTTTTATTATCATAACTTTTAATTATATAAAAGGATTTTTTAGCTAAATATTATTCTCATTTATTGCTTGTAATAATAAAATAGTAATTAAAAAATAATAAAACTGTTGGTTTATTTAGTTATGGTTATAACTTATAGAAAATATTGTTAATATTATTTTATGACCGTCACAAAATATAAAGCGTAATACAAGTTCTTACAATAACACAATTAAGAATATAGTTTATTATAGTTTTTAACTAAATGAACTAGACATTTTTTGTTTTACGACAGAATTGTTTTAGAACATTAAAGTGGTATATCAGAAACACTGCTGTTACAATGGGGGATATTTTTTGTCACTGCGTAGCACGCCTATATATAGGTGCGTGAGCGGGTCAATTTCGTGTTACATTATACCATGGCGCTTGTTTGGTATGTTGATGATGCAACGCTGCGAGAGATACAACCCAGACTGCAGCAGGCATGTTCTTGTCAGCTCTATCAGACTGAGAAAAATGAGTCTTTCACTGAACTATCAAAGAGTTGTGCAGTAGAAAACATGAAAATCCCATAAGGAGAAGAAATTTTTGAACGCTGTCACTGCACGTAAAGAATCTATAGTAGCTCACAGGAATGTCAGCAATGTAGAATTTGAAGTCCACTCACCTCAAGGCAAAACTCTACGTGTACCTTTCGAATTACATTTATTTGCATTGGTAGTTATTCACAACAGATTAAATTTTAGGCCAGTATTACACGAATTTATCTAATTATTGCATACTATTTGTATTTGAAAACTTCAAGTCCATTTGTTTGTATGGAGATGACATTTTTGTATTGAAATATTATATGCAAAATTGAATCGTGCAATATAAGCTTTATATAGTCACATGTCCAGGTATTTCTTTGAAATTTTTAAAATAAAATTTTAATTTAGTATGGATTTTTACTTTTGTTTCAGAAGTTCGTGCCTTGTTGTTGTTGTTGTATTGATTGTTAACATAATTGTTTGGTATTATAATACAAGGTATCATACCTTGTAATCCTCAGCTCAATAAGAGAGTTGACAATTTAGTTGTTGCTACATTGCATGCATGTGTAGCTCTAAAAGCTATATACTGTTGGCAGAGAAACTATTAATATATATTAAGTATGATATAAATATATTCTCTGCTATTGACTTTTTAAATATTATAGTTCTCATTGAATTTGCATTCAATGGCCTCGTTTCTTAAACGGAATGTCACTTGCATGCATTCCTTCGAGCTACTTTTTGAAACAGTTTTTTAGTACAATAAGTGAAGTTGACATGTACAATTGACTTGCAAAACGATTGGTTCACCAAAATACATTACGCAGAAATTCCGCTTTATCATCCTTTTGTATTTTATTGACTTTCTATACCATTCTGCATCGCATACACGTATATTTTTTTATCCTTTTGAGAAATTTCCTTACCATTCGAGCCTATATGACAGTATGTTTGTTGGTAGTCGTCCTTTTTTATTTTTGGTTTCACGTCACAAACCTTTTCCTTTGTCCTCCAATACAAGTGCAGAAAATGGTAGGGTTTACGAGAGACCTAAAATATTAAATTTAATTTTATATTCCCTACGGAAGTAGCCGGAAGTGAGAAATTTGTGTTTATTCAAAATACGAATACCAAGAACTCGTTACTTCCGGAGGGAATTTTTATATAAATTTTACTGTGCTATAATACGTTAGCAAATGTTACGTTTACAACGAAGTTTCGTACCCAGCAACAACAGTCACGCGAGCACTAGTTAGTGGTCAAGCTCAGTTGCACTTGGTAACACCGCGGCGGTGTCATGTAGACCGTGCAGCGAGCTCACGTGCCCAAGGAAGCAAGACTGGGAAGTGAGGACGAGTGTAGGAGGTAGCAATGACAGTTAGAGTGACAACCCCGCCTTGTCACGCAATAAGCAAAGTGGATCCATTTGAATAACATTTTGGTCCCAGATACCTCTGCATGGCACTTTAATGTCGTCGACAAGGGGTGCGACACCACAAAGTCGTATCAGCGGGTTGTTGTCACTCTGAGACACGCCCCCCTCGTACAAAGATACTCTCACTGGGAAGAACATCTTCCCCCTTTTAGTATATACCGAGGTACAAACGGTAACAAGAATGCACGTGCTTATACTAAAGCGGAGTTTTAAAAAAAAAATACTGTTTTGTATAGAGAGTAACAACTGGTTTAGTTACTTTTAATGTAAGCTATATATATCTTATTTTAATAATAGTTTCTTTTACATTTTTATTTTATTCTATTATATAGTATAAGAGTAAACGAACTAGATTATCGGGTTAGATATAACAAAAATTATTATTAAAAGAGAAAGAAATAAACTCAAGTGTTTTTTTACTTTTTCATGCGTTAACACTCCACACCACCAACTGTTTTCAACAGCAGATGTGATGATGTGATTTATTACAATACACCGTAGCGTTCCCACCAGAATATTTTCCCACAAATCAATTTAATATATCATATTTGATTTGTTTTTTTACAAGACAAAGTGATTATAGACTGAAATTTTGACGTATCGTATACAATTTTGTTAGGTATACCAATCTAACACAACGTTAGTAATATTTCCCGCGATCATCCCCTTCATGTTATACAGCGAGAGCACATGCCGATGTTTTCCGACACTCCCCATGCGACTGCTACCCTCTCGGTCTATAAAAATGCAAATGTATGCCTCGGAGGGGTTTATGATGTCGGACTGGGCCGCGTGCTCCGCCGTTAAACAGCGACTTGTGGTGAATACACAACAAGCTGAGGCGACAGTGCAGAAGCAGTAGGGCGTATTTAGCATAGCCTTTGGCCGGGGCAAACTTGAACACGACTTGGCGTTATTGCAGACCATGTCAGAGTTACTTCTGAAACACTTTCTTTTGATATACGAGCGCTCTCTATAGAAGACGACACAAATTCGCGTCGCTAGAAGCATTATTTTTAGCATACACTTTAATACAACACTGCACCAACGACGCGAATGTCAACTTGAATGACGGTAGTGACGAATGCAGTCATATCCACTTTATAGTAAAACGTTTTACGCAAACTTTTTTATATTTTTCACTAAAAAAACTGTAATTCTATTTTTGTTCATCATCAAACTGCTCTCATGAGATCTCTTTTTAGCACTATTTTTCATACTCCCAAAAAAATAGCAATTGTTTTTATGAACATATTAATATTTTATATTTTAGTCTAAAAAATAAAAAAGAACCCCTTAATAGTTATAATATTTAATTATTTATACGAAATAATAAAATATAAACGGGTAAAATGGGAATATTAAATAATGATAATACTTCTCTCTTCATTGGTGTTTCAACTCTTTATCGCAACACTGAATGCGTTTATTTATATAGCAACAACATCCTTATGGTGCGTCGGCCATCATATGGTTTGCATGGAGGGTTGGAACATTTGCATCTATGTGTAACAACCCCTATAGTAGCAGCTAGCTAGCATGCAGACCTCATCACTTCAACATCAACATAAAAACACTGTAAAAATTTACCACCCAGATTAACATTTTAAGTAGCAACAAGGCAATAACGATAAAAATTTACTACATATATACAAAACTTTTTAATACGTAAAAAAAAAATATATGCAAACTTTTTGAATTTTTAATTTTAAACAAGATTGTGTACTTATAATTCTTAAAATAGTTTCTTTTTGTACTACAACAAGGCAAAGAGGAAATTTATCAGACCCAGATTTAGTTTTTTGTTATTACTAAAGCATACTGCTCGTTGGTCGTTACTCTATATAACTTCAGAGGCGCAATTGTAAAGTTGCCTCGTGCCGAACTTAAAACTAATTTAGAAACGTTGCAATAAGCCTCATGAAATTATTACTTTGAACCAGTCCAGTCCACGTATCCTCGTATACCAAGGAGGATGTATAAATATGGAGAGGAAGAGTTCAGGTATAAAATTAGAAATTAAAATTGGATGCATGGACAGCCATGTTGATGTATATAGTTAAGTTTGAATGACTATATAGAGCAAGGAGAATACACATATATTATTATATCCTCCTTGTGCTAGAGAAGATTGACATACCAATATGGTGGCATACACCCGTTGATAAAGGCGCAATTATTGTCAGATAATACAGATTGCATCTCCATAATATTATATATACCTCCTTGCAGTATAACTTCTGATTGACAGCTAGCATAGACATACCATATTATATGTATAGTCTATAGTACCAGCACCCTCAAAAATATACATAATTAAAATGGAATTAGATTGGCAATGCATATACATTGACGTCAAGCGTATCTCTTCCGATGAAAACGTATTGAAAGTTATATTATAGTATACTAATATCCAATGTTTTAAGGATTCTCTGTACGCAATTTCTTTACACGATAATACTTCAATATTATTTACCATATATACACGCAGATGAAATTAACGGTAATGAAATTTAGAGAGAAGCAAGAGGATATCAAATTCTTTAGTTATATTTATATTTTTAATAATACATAAAACATAAAAGGGGACTACAATCTAACCCTAATTTCTCTCGATAAGTTTAGTCATATAGTTTGAGGTTACACGAACTTCCTTATCAAACGCCGTTAGGCACCCTTTTAGTTAAATAAACCAAACATTTAAAACGAATGAAAACGCGGGCTATTCTATATTTATACGGTTTGCAGACTCCAACGATGATATTATTGTTGGTAACAAAGCACATCATATAACTGAAGGGGGTATATATAAGCAAAGCCCCTCAGGCAAAATTAAGTCGATGGTCAGAAAAGGCTTTGATAATTATACTCAGCAGGCCGTAATTGAGATCTAACTTCATTACAATGCCCAGTGGCGCCGGCAGGCTGCAATACGGAGGAACTCCCACTGTACAAAATATATTTATATAACAAAAATTCCCCTTGGATAATTAACTTACCACCCCCTCTAATAGAAAGCAGAGAGAAAATTACTCTTGGCCACTCCAAGACATTTTTATTGGGTGATTATTTCAACCACTCTTTTATTTAAAATGAGAAATAAAACTTTTTTTTTTTCCACTCTGGGATAATCACAATGAATTTTTTTTCTCCATATAGAGATTGAATATTTTCCATCATATAAACTGCTGTAGAGATTATCACACTCCATGTATAATATCAACGAATATTATCCTACATTTTTGTTCGAATGAATATGCATTGCTTCTACATTCCATGGAAAAAAAAATGCCTCTATTATCTCTGCATGTGCATGGAAAAAAAAAGCTTTATAAATTATAACTCAGAGAACGTATACTAGCTACTAAAATTCTCTTTTATTTTGACATAATTATTACAAGAAAAAACAACACGGTTTTAAAATTCATTACAGAAACACTCAGGAAAATATTGTTTTATGCTTTTAAGAAATATTAAAAATATATATATATATACTAAAAATATAAAATTTAATGTTAAAAAAAGAATAGAGGATCACTTTATCAAATTAAAAAAAAAGCAAGGTTTGTCATAAAACCATGTCTGACCGTCTACTGTATACAATTTTATTATTGTTATCCTGGGGACGGGGGCGTAACTTGTATAAATAATTAATCAATTTCTATTGCTATAACATGCGAGCCGCGGGGATTGCAGGCCGGTCTGTGGTCCCAGGGGCCTTCTGCAGAGTAGGGGCCCATGGTGGGCCCGGCGCCAATGCAGTGGCGGCGGCGTCACGCCAACAGCGCCCGGTCAATACTGCAGAGCCGCAGCGACCTCGGAACAATCGCAGCTGATTTACCATAGGCCGTCGTCGTATGTTTACATTATAAAGAAAAACACCACACCGTCGTAAACAGCTTTCTGGAATTAACCTATATTTCATTCTTATCATGCACTTCATTGTAATTCATTTAAGTCTTATATTATTTATTTTAAATGTGCTTCTTATTTTCTCAACGTACGTGTTGCCAAGATACAGTGTTGCTATATACAACAATATAATATAATAAGACCTTATATAAAATAATGTTATAATATTTTTTTAAATAGAAATTTTGTATAACAATAATTAATCTTGTCGCTTATTACACGGAGAAAACAGTTAACTGATTAAAAACTGTAGGTACAGATCCAAAAGTATTACTGTTGTATATTAAAGATTTTTCCTTTAATTTTAAAGTTTAAAAACTGTTAGTACAAATTCAAAAGTATTAACTTTAAATATAAATGATCTTTCCCTTGAATTTAACAGTTCTAACCTCGTTAATACGAAAACATTAAAAATCAAGAGTTCCTTACTTGTTAAACATCAGTGTACACATTTACATGGTAAGATTTAACCTTTTACGATGTAAAAAAGAAAAAATTAATCTTTTATTGAATTTTTTAAAGTTTAGGAGTGTAATGTTTTACAATTTCAAACTATTCAAATATAAGCGTTCGTGAAATGTAAAGTACAACAGAGGTGTGTAGCTGTGTACGTATAAATCAGTAAAAATTAAAGTCTTAAAATGTGTTGGAAAACGGCCGTTATTTCTGCACACGTGCCTTACTTCCAGTTTCCTGTTTCAATCTGCAGGCGTCGGTTTACTTTCGTGTTGTGCTCTGTGTAAAGATCATTCTGGACTATTAATGGTAAGTTTTATAACTAATACTTGATTTTGCATCCTATAGTATTATTCATTGTTTTAATGATTGTGTACATTTAAAAGACAAATGCAGCCAGCAATGTCACATGCAGGAGCATGCAGGGCATCACTTGGACGGCGATTTGCAAGCCATTGAGGATGGATTTAGCGAGCTCTACAACGCTTCAAGTGAAATATTTCATGGTAAGTTGAAATTTAAATTGTAATAATGATGCAATTATACTAATGCAAGACCTGTTTGTATTTTTGTTTATACAGATTTGATTAGCTGCAAAGAATTGCAAATTCAACGCCACGCGAATGTAATCGTTTGAGCAGCCATCCCTATATCACCTCCACATCGCTGGATGGGCACCGTCATTTTGCTGGACGAACCAAAATCACCCAGAGGGAAAGAAAACACTCGTTGGAGACACATCTTTGCAGTTGTGAAAATGTTGAGTACTGTACCTTTGCGTCACTATATACTATATATATCTTTCAAAGAATTCACTTCATAATATTTTTTTTATCTCTTTACAACTAAATGGAAATTCATACGACTCTATTGACTGTAATCATTATAAATTTTGTATTCATACTTCCACCTTTTTTTGCTCTTTCTTCGGGGAATTTAATACATAATATTTGTAATTAATTATTAACAATTAAAACTGTCATTCATAATTATTATTCATTATAAATATGTATCATCAACACACTAAATTAAATATTACTGTATTATAAACTTTAATCACCTGTTCTTTCATTTTATCCCTTTATTTTGTATATTATTGGCTATAATTCGCGTCCTCATTACCAATAAATCTATATTAAGGTAGTACAATTTAGTTAAATTTATATAGTGTTAATAACAGAATAAAAATAGAAAGTAAAACATTAAAAGATATTGCAATCATTATTATGACACGAAACGATTGTTCTATTTATTGCATGCATTTTCTTCTTACAAGCCAATTTCAACTCTACTTGTATAAGTACTTGTACAAGTAGAGTAGAAATTGGCTTGTAAGAAGAAAATGCATGCAAAAAATAGAACAATCGTATCGTGTAATAGTGACTATAATTTTAACAAAGTAAATCTGTAGAATTATAAGGAGGTAGCTATGTAAGCAGGAGAATTACTTTGAAGAAACTTTAGATTTTAAAAGAGTAACAACATAAAAATTAAAAAATTTACAGCTTTGAATTGTACAGTTTTATCCCTTAAATCTAACGCTTTTAAACTGTTGTTTTTAACATCTTTTTATATCTAGTACGTTACACTTCTACTACTTTATATTTAAAGTTGTTAGGATTGTAGAAGTCTAACAATGCAACTCCTTTGATTTCAAAAGATTTTTTTCGTGGTACAGATACACAGGAGTAAAACTTTTAAATTCAAATGAAAAACAGTTGTCCTTTTTCTCCGTGTAAATGTGTTGAAAATTACTGTCACGTAGGATTACCCAGTTAAGCTATTCAAAATATACTTAAATAAAAAAAACTATATAGTATCCCAGCACAATACGTAAAATGGAAATTAATTTCAAACCAAATGAAAATAATCAATAATTAATATACCCTCCTGATAATGTTAAATCAGCCTGTATTTACATAAGCCACTTCATCAAACATATTGACACAAAAGCTTATCATACAAATTCACTTTCTGCGCGCACGACTCAATTACAATCAAACCGGTTTTATTTTGAAATGGCAGCAGATGCATTGTTGCAAATAAATAGACATGATTATTCAGGTTGCCATTTAGTAGATGTTATCAAGCATAATAATATATATTATTATATATAATATAAAACAAGGGAAAGTGTTTGTGTATAACAGTGTACCGCATTTATATGTTGTTTACGGAGTGACATTGATGCGGTGATTGCGACGTGTAGAGGCTTATTTGAGTTGAAGTAAGCAAGCGGGTAGGTGGGGGTGAGATATCTCCCACTCCCACATCAGACAAAGCACTCGCACGCCGCGAGGAGGTAAAGTGCCGCCGGTGAAGAAGAAAGCCGCTAAAGCCGCGGAGCTCACGAGGAGATTGGATGGAAGTTTTGAATGTCGCAGCTTTAGTCAAGTAATAGCAGTAGCAGTAAGTCTACTCTTACCCCGTTCTACTGCTGCTGCTGCATTGATCTGGTGTAGTCAGAGACAAAGACGACGCTATATATTGTCTCAGAGATGCTGCTGCCTTGCTTGCTGCTACTGCAGCCTTCATGCCGCAGAGAAAAGCAAATATCTGCTGCCAGAGACCTGCCTACTTTTCACTGAAGGTGATTACGACCAGCGGAATTATAATTTTAAGCTTAACATCCAGGCACTTAACAAATTTAAATACCATGCAGTTGTAAGACAGAAATAACTTTAAAATATATAATATAATATAAAATTATAAAGCAAGCTATGTAAAGATACACGATTTTCATTTTCCACGTGTCAATCTTTAGACATACATACAAAGAAAAAGCAATAACAAAAAACTATAATATTTTCGGAATGCCATTCTATTTTTTTTTATCTCTATATATATTTTTTTTCTCCGTGATGTTTGGTCCCACCACTGTGGCATGCAGCTGTCACAATTCAATCACATCTTCGCTGAGGGAGTTGAGAACTCGCGCTTTATTCCAATAGTAGCTAAGCAAAGAAGGAGCTAAAATATGAAATCCAGCCTGCAGACTGATGCTAACACCCCCTACAGTATCCCACATCACGTTTACGGCTTTGCCCATGTTTGCCCATCTAATTGGGAGGCTGTAAGGGTGAAGTGAAAGAATGACTGACTCACCCGATGAGCTAAATGACGTTATTGCCCCAAAGTTTGAACAAAAAGTGTCCTATGTTTCTTCTTTTATTGCCAAATGTTGGGTGACCTCTCAGAAGAGGGGTGGTAAGACCCATCAGCTGGACAAATACTTCATCAAGATGTCGTGTTTGCTTCCCCTCTCTTCCTAGCTTAATTGCAGTAATATTTGTAAGCCTGCCAACTTTTCAAGAGGCGTGGTGCATCGATTTTTATATGCGCAAACTCAATACAAAATATTTTTTTTACATTATGATCATGGCATTGATTATGCAAAAGCTTTTATGGCAGTTTTATCATAAGTCCTTTACATTAAAACCCATTGACTTTCTGTTGCTGCGGCGGCAGTCATAAAAACAACGATCCATTTGCAAAGAGGTTTTCTATTATGATTAAATGACTACTAAAATCATATAATAGTTCTTGACTTCATATATATATATATATATATAAAGTTATTGCCTTTTACTATCAGATAGGATATTAAACATATAAAAAATAATATATAACAATGAATGCATTGAAGATGTTATTACTTCAACCTAGATCAGTAAGATAAAATATAACAATAATTAATATTGTTAATATATACACTTCGAGGCGCTACGAACGTTACTCCTGCTCTGCTTAAGGACGTTATTAGTCTATTACGCAGTCTATGGAGGCGTGGTGAACAAGAACTTTTTAGGGAAGCTGGATTGATAATATAGGTATGATCGTAAATACACAATCAGAAAGAATCGGTTATTTGCGATGAAACTTACGTCCCATGTAAAGAAGGTTCATCACAAATAACAAATAATCGATTATTTCTGATTGTGTATTTATACGAACAGACCTAATGAGTGCTCTTCTTACCTCCCTTAAAATTGCATACTCTTTCTTTCTTTAATCCAGCAAATCAGGCAGAGGTTATTCCAAGGTGTACACTCCATTCGGTTAAAAATTTCCAATCCGGCCATGTTAAAGTACTCGTATAACCGGATTGGATATTTTTATTTGAATGGAGTGTAAGTCCCACTCTTTACTCTTTGTACATCGGGACAACATGAGAGTTTCAAGTGTACAAGAGACAGCAAATTTGTAATTTTAGGAAGTAAGAAGAGCTCTTGTATTTTATGTCCAGTCATCACAAAAAAAAACGATTTTCTCTACGCTTCAAAAAGATAGATAGGGTTATATTATTAAGTTCACATGCTGTCCCGCCGAGATGTACATACAACTCCAAGTATTTTCAATAAATTGTCAATATGTTTGTGTCGCATCACATTTCAAAGGTACCAGTTTACAATACAAGAATGAGGTGACATTGATCCCCAGTTATACATATGAGCAATCCTCACACTCAATGCAAGTATAGAGACTGTGTGAGGTATTAAATACCCGCGAGCTGCCTCTATGTACTTTATAATAATGTACACAACACACCGGGATACTGTACTACATGTATGGTTTAAATACATTGTCGTGCAACATACAATTTACGCATGAATGCTCAGCCTGGGGGGGAGAGGAGGAGAGATTGTGGGTAACAATACATTATAATAATAATAAGCCCATAGTACTCTGTTACAGACCTCATGCCTTTTAACCGTGGATTCATTCGGCGGTAAATGTATGGAGGATATGAGAAGAGGGGTGGTAAAAATCCGTCTTGTTTCACCCCTGCTGCGATTTAAACGTGAGGTGAGAGGGAGGGGGGGATGATGACAGCTGTTCTCCTCTTGTTGCTCATTATGCGAGCTCTGCTGCAGGATCGTCGCATTATGTATACATAAAAAGGTCCCCGGTTATTTTCACCCTGAGTGCATACGAGGGGACCCCTCTTTTCCATGTAGTATAGATAAATCTCTTGATAAACTAACCTATAGGTATAACAATGGTTTTAAAAAAAAATCCCTTCTATTTTTTTATATTTTTTAAACTAAACATTTTATGTTTACATTTTATATATAACAACGTAATCTTCATGTATATAGATATGTTCTATACCCTTCATCAGTTTTGAATAGCTAGAGAAAGAAAAATTGAAACGTGTTTTTTTAAAAAGTTTTTTTATGAAGCTTCTAGCTATCTGATTTGTTTATTTAAATACAAAACTCCATTATCTATTTTAAATTAGAAAATATTACATAAAAAATATTCAATCATCATACAGACATAATAAGAAAAACGGAACATTTATCGTTGATTTTTAAAGAGCCTTATTTTAAATGCGGCTCCATGATGAATCGTATAGTAGTAATTCTCCTTTCGCTTTTGTTTCGTCCATTACAGAATGAGGCATTGTACGGTCACCAGCGGCAAGCAATTTGGTGCATGGAGGACATATCGACCACAACAACGTTTGTTACGTCTTAGTAGCGTCATATTTCATACAACACAACGAGGATATTTTTTTTATATGTTTCACAGAAGTGCAATCTGCAATTATCACGACTAAAATAAATCATATAAAACTTAATTACGATTTATCAGTCTATACCCGCGAGCTATTACTTGATAATAAATCAACGTACCGTAATGAGATCTTTGTTTGAAAATTGATGCATTGAGGGTTGCATAAAAAAGAGATACAAGGCGTAGAGTAATTTCGAAGCCCTCGGTTTTCATCGTGTACATTCGGGTGTCCTCGGCTCATATTTCATCAATGAGGAGTCGCAACAAACGTCTACCAATGACATTTTACAAACACGATGAAAAGACAGTGAAATTTATACATTTTACAAAAGCACTCCACACTAATAACCACTAAATCTTCAAAGTTATATAGGTGGGGTATATTTTGAGTTATAACACTGTCGCTATTTTTATCTTATAACATATAATATTATTAATTTTCTCACTTCATCAAGTGTGCCAAGTGGGTCATCACATATAATAATATATGTATATTACACATCACACAGTATATATAGTGGGCACAATGTAACACCACACAATTAACTCAAATGTTAGTAGCAGTACAAATGGCGGATATGACGTCATTATGATGACGCTATTTCCTCACAATGAAACTACAAGAGATGTTGCCTCTCTGGACCATTTTCATCTCACAACAATGCACATCTATCATAGGGTGTTATTATTGGTTACATATTATCATGCGTGAGGCCGCCGCTCCCTGCTGGTGATGGGACGATGCCAAATAATGGACACGCAATAGATGAAAATAAATCATGTCCGCGTTCTGATAGTTTATCGAGTTCTGCTGCTATAGAGTGCAAATAGAATTTCCCCAAAAGGTGAGAAGGAACGATCGAAGAGCGAGCTATATATTTCTTCACTGGATACAATTTCAGTCAATCAAATCGAATGTCTCTTCAATCATCATAGCTGTATATGTGCGATAAATTCTGACATATCTAAAACATGATGCTGCAATGCAAACTTATATAATATATGTATATACTACAATATACTATATAAGAATGTATTGATATTATATACAAAATATAAGCAGCTGCATGCCATCAATAATGTCTTGTATATCATAGATAAAAAAAAATGCAGAGTTAATATTACAAAAAAATTCTGATATTATTATATATATATTCAAATTATTAAAAAAA
Organism: Siphlonurus alternatus; assembly: GCA_949825025.1. Lineage (NCBI taxonomy): Eukaryota > Metazoa > Arthropoda > Insecta > Ephemeroptera > Siphlonuridae > Siphlonurus > Siphlonurus alternatus. The sequence continues at coordinate 40,957,831 of OX463779.1, forward strand.
ATCATTAAAGTTGAAAAATAACAAAAGATACTCAAGTTTTCATTTGCATGCGACATCATTTGTATATACAATATACTAAGATATAAAATTGTTGGAATATTTAAATAATACAGTACAAATACCGTTTACGCGGCTAGCAGAGAAGACCGCAATGTTTTGTCCTAATGAAGTCTGTGGATTCACGTGACAATTCACTCCACACAAGCAGTGACTGTACACATATAACCCCAGTACGGCGCCTTGCATGCTGGCGCTAATAGTGCAGGCGGATCACGAGGAGTTATGAATAAATTACATTATTCTCTCGTCGCTGCTCTATATCCACATGCCTAGAACAGCAGAACAGCTTGCTCTATATCCTTACCAAATTGTGTGTAAGCGATGATATAATCATTATATACAAACTTTAATGTGTTGAAGAATATTCAATTACTTTTTTAACACTCCTCACTTTTTTTTTTTTTTTTTTTAACACTGATACACGGTAACAAAAACTAGTCATTTTTGTTTATTTTTAAAGTAAATATTAGAAATGATATAATAGTGGGCCTCTTTAGCCTTATTTTTAAAGCAATATTCTTTATTTTAAATCCAAGAGGTGAACTTTAAAACAAGAAAGAGATACAGTGGCCTCGGACCATCCCCTCCCCCGTGTTCTTGCCTCCCGACAATGGGAGGGTTGTTTTTTTTGTAGCGACGGTACAGACGCCCTTACGATACCCACCCCCACCATAGGGACTTCTTTAGAAAAACGACGGTTAGTGACGTAGCAGAGGAAGTCGGCTTGGCTTTTGGCTTGTTGCTTGGCAGTAGAGATTGAGAAGTGTTTGCTGTAAGGTGTCTACTAGTTACTGTGATGTGCTGCAGTGATACAATATTTTTTAATTCGTATTTTTTCTATCAATTTTCGTTATCTTTTTAACTTAAATCATACATTTTGTTGATTAAGGTGTTATACTGAACTTGAATTTTAATAGCAATTTGGTCATACAGACCGATAATGTCTCCAAAATGCTTCAATGAAATAAAGCTACCAAATAACACTAATTTATACACAATGTACATAAAAATTATTGAAGTGTCGTTCTCGTTTTTCATCATTCTTCTTTTTAACACCATATAAAATAGTAAATAGCCACCACATATGCGTGTGTAACGTACTAAAAATTGTGAAAAAATACGAAAGAAAATGTTTTTGTATAAAATAAGATGGATGCCCCAAACCTACCCCAAGCCCACACTACACGTTCATCTACTACTTGCATTATTATTGCATTTTAAAATTATATTTAATTTTGTCTTGTCATTTGATGAGTAAAGTGTAAGTTTGATAACGATTAAGTTTTTTTATATCATAAAATAATAATGCATAAAAACACACTTTTATGCAAATATAGTTAAGTTTTATAATATAGAAGAAAAAAGAAAGTACTAGAAGAAAAATATAACAATGCCAGAAATTAAAGGCATAACTCTAAATGAAAGTAAAGTTACTTCTTTGGTTTCAAAAAGGAATACACCGACAATAAAGAGGCGACCCTAAAATATAATACAGTCCTCCTTTATACCTGCTTTCCGGCCCCCTCAGTTTTAAAGTCGCCTCTTGGAAATGACTTGAAGATACAGTGAAGAATTAAAGTACCCTCTTGCATTACATTGCGAGGGATTTCTTTAATTTTATGGACGAAATTTTTTACCGTGTACAGTATAGTATCCCCGACGCTGTCTCCTTGCATGTGTTTAATACTAACTTCATCTTGTTTCAAACATAATAACTCATAAACATAAATAACTCAAATGCATGTTTAATTATGTAATATAAAAATAATGTATTAATATGTTACCAAGATTTTAGTTAAATTATATATAATAATTTTTGTACGTGTGTATTTTAACTAAGAATTTGTATGAACTATTGTATTCTTTATAATCGGATTATCTAACCTGTAGTCTGTTTTTTGAATAAATATAATAAATAAATATATTAAATAAATAAATAAATAAATAAATAAATAAATAAATAAATAAATAAATAAATAAATAAATAAATAAATAAATAAATAAATAAATAAATAAATAAATAAATAAATAAATAAATAAATAAATAAATAATAAAAAATAAACAAATAAACAAATAAATAAATAAATAAATAAATAAATAAATAAATAAATAAATAAATAAATAAATAAATAAATGTTATTACAAATCTAGTGGCGGGAGGAAGGAGGGGGGGGGGGAGTTCAACCTTTTCCTGGCGACACTATAATACCTGCATGGTTTGGAGATCCTGCAAGAATCAAAACCATATAACTGCATTCTGATGAAAGACACATTGTAAATGGTTGGCAACGGTGTGCAACATGCATGAGCAAGATGCTTTTATTTATATCTCTGAGTTAATTGGCTTCAATTTAAGAGGCATGAATCAACATTGAAAACTTGGAGACTCGAATCATTAAATAACTCTCTAATATATAAAGCGCATTAGCACTGATAATTATATAATCATAATTATATCCTGCACGGCACATACAACAGTTACATAATTTAGCCTCTGGGGGACGAGGACTCACAAATAAGTCCGATGACGGTCCACTTCAACGTGGCACGGCGTCACTTGGCAGGCGCGACAAGGCGGGGTCGTCAGTGTCGGGACCACCATCGTCGGACAGGCCGGTGTTGGCACAACACTCCTCGCCCACGCACCGCCGCGACACTCTCGCTAGCAGACTGGACGTGCCCCAGACTGAGGGGAGAAAAACCGTTGACCTGCGCCTCACAGAGCCACAACAATACGTCAACGCAAGACGACAATTAGCCGTGGAACAACGGTTGAAACGACACCACTTCTCAGAACTTCTAATAAGCACGTAACAATGACATAATTACCTTTAAAGATCGTCTAAACAGTTAGCTCAAGACGAGGAAAAAAAACGTACCTTAGCATACTTTTTTATATGCAAAACTTAAATAAAAGCGTCTGTAAGTTAATGAAATAACAAAGAAAAGAAATAACATTTCAAAGCTTATTTTGCTTAAACTGTAGTACGGTAACTATTGTACTAATACGGTTTATGTATATATACATTCTGCTTTCATGACGTATGATGTATATACATAATCTTTTACTAGTCTTTTTTTTTACATATTCTATTATTATAGCGTAAAACTAACTGCCAAGTATCCAATTTTTGGAACATATAATATATAAGCTAGACTGATTAGAGTATTACTTGTTAATAAGAATTATACGTATTGACCTACCATATAATAAAAACTTCAAATATATATTTTTATTGGATGAAAAATCCCCGGAACATATTTGAGCAGCTGAATAAACTACTGTATATATATATATATATATATATATATATATATATATATATATATATATATATATATATATATATATATATATATATATATATATATATATGACATAAATATGATTACAAAATAGCAATTCTGTGATCAGCTTGAAGTAAATAGACGAATGTGGTATATAAGCCTATATAGATAGGAAACCCCTAAACGATCGAAAAGAAGAAGTTTCTTTTCCTCAGACAAGACTCCCCCCAAAGAGCTACATTAAAAGACAGTGTAGTACAGAAGCAGCTCGGTGGGGGTGGGAGTTTGGGGGTGGCAGCTGGATACGGCGCGCGGAGGCCATAACAACAATCCCCTAGTCTGCAACAATAAACAAGCTAGGGGGGAGGGAGAGACGAGACTGCAAGAGATACTACTGAATCTTCCGTATATATATCCCATTACAGTACGAGTAAAACGTCCGGATAATTCCCATCAGCTCAGTATATTTTACGCTTTAGAGAAATTTCAGGAAATTGCTCCGTAATTGACAGTATGTTTACATAGCAAGAGGAATATTAGCAGTTTCCGTAAATTTAATAGCCAAATAAATTTGATGTTTACTTTTTTAAATTAATTCAAATAAATTTTACAAAAAAAAAGAGGAGTTCCCAAGAGGGTATAGAAGTTCTAAAATAAATAAAACTTTTAAATTAAAACAGTATTATGTTATTTTAATTATTTTACATTGTTTGAATAAATAGACAATGATATATATATTTTTTTCTTTTGTAATACATTAACAACACGTTAGAGTACAATACTGCAGTAAAAAATATTATACAGTACCGCAGTATTAAATATAATTTTAAATCAACTTTGCATGCTTACTTTGTCTATAACATAATCGTACAATATTGTAAGTGTTAAGGTCATACGGGTATAATGTAGCATGGTGACTTTAAAAAAAATTATTGTAGAGGTGGCGCCGGGTCGTTATCGTTCTATACACGACGCCGTGTTTATTGGACCCGCGTGTAAGTACAGCAGCTGGTGCTCAATGTGCACGCGTATTGTGTGTGTATGGTGCCCACCCTTACTTGGTAGTGGCCCCATCTATACTGACGTTCTGTGTGTAGAGATCGATGTACGTTACATCATGGCAAAAAAAGAAACCCTACAAAGATTTTAACCCTCACAAGCTTATATAATGAGAAAATATCGTTTTCTCTTTTCTTTACCCTTACAACTTCACATGTAAGTTAACCTTTATTAGTATTGTTATTTCGTTTTTCTTCTTCTTAACTCTAACTTACTGTTGTTAATTTTTTTTTAAATGAATTACTATAAATAAACATATCACCCATGTTATTTTTAAAGAGTCTCCTCGGGTCATGAAAAAAAAAAAGAGAAGAGCCAAACTTGATGATAGAATCAACTTTTTTATGTTTGTGTTTTAAAAAATATTCGATTCACAACCCATGATAAATATTGCAACAACATCAAGCCTTGAGGACATAAAAGTTGGCTAGATATATTTTTTTTTTCTTATATATACAAAGGCTTATCCAACAAGACGCCTAGGGATTTATTTAGGACAGCGACGGTATGGTCTAGCGGTCACCAAAAAAGTTAATCCCAACTCGACGATCGATATTCCTTCATCTCTGTAGTAGGAGTGGTCCATAAACAGCATCCAAGCAAGAGGCAATTTTGGTGTGTGCGTAAAGCATGCGGGTACCCAGACACCCCCACTATTACAACCAAACACTATGTATGCAGGCTACTACATTGTAATCTCTCACCCCCGTGATGAGGAAGTTCTAAGAAAATTAATTCCGTAAGGAAACATGAGACGTGATTCAAGCAGGAAGAAAATAGTGAAGATCACGTGACACATCGTTAACTGGTGAGTCACTCTCTGCTTGGCGACAGACACAACTATATCGAAATAGGGTTGTATAAAATATATGAAAAAAATCCTATTACACAATAATAAATCATGCTGTATTTGCTAAATATTTACATCCATTACCATGATATAGGATTATATTCCCCTTTTTTTTTTGTATATATATAAATTTGAAATATGCGACAAACGCCCCTCACTATATACTCAATTATAGCTAATGCTCTCTCCTTTTTTTTATAATATTCATTAAAAAAAATTACTAACGTACACAACAGTAGGGTTAATTTTAATCGATTAATCCGATCAACTTTTTTTTTTACTATAAACACTTTGTAAAAATATGTAATATAAAATATTGGAAACTCAACTACCGGTTTATATAGTAAAGAAGATAATTTTCTATATGTAGTAGTATACCACATCGATTTGCAGCCAACAAAATAAAGCATTGCAGTCTATGGCTCTTGTGGTTTAGAAAGATAATGGATTGATGGTGCGAATGTTATTGAGTCTTTGTTGTAAATTTGGCAAGAGTCCACCATGGCACACTGGATGCGTGAATGGGTTTTACGATGAGACTGCTGCTAGCTCATTGTATGTTCGTGAAGATCAACCACTTCCGCCTGTGAAAGGGTGGGGTTGGTGGGACACCCTGCTCTTCATATACAGCTCTGGTTACAGCGGCAGGACACACGCCCCGAGTTGCCATTTGCATGCACGTGCATCTACCCTTGCACGTGCCGAAGTACCATAACACAGATAAAATTTCGCACTTGAATAGTCATAATAACCTCTCTAAACTGCAGGTGCAGAGTGTTAGATATACGTAAGTAAGCAAAAACTGAAATTTTAAACTAAAATTTTCATAACAAAGCATGAGAAACTTTAGTTTTCAAAACAAAAATGAGACGCTGAAATTATTATTTTCCGGTGTTTTCATAAAAAAATAAAAATAATGAGACAATTCGTTAGAGTCGAAAATACCAAGTTATAATAAAATTATATCCAATTACAAATCAGCCGTTTCTCATCTTATATTTTATAATATATAATTGAAATCAAAGTCAACAGACGTTTAGTCTAATTAATATAATCATATTGTGAAAAAAATTAATTCCGAGAGATGAAACTTGATTCTTATACATATAATGAATGAGGAAAAAAAATAAAATTTAATTTTCTAAATTGAAATAGAGAGAGGGGTAAAATACAAGTTATAGTAAAACATTTGACGGTAGATCAATGCGACAATGTAATTAAGTTAAGTTGCCAACAAAGGGTAGACAGGACAAAGGACAGACGAGAAGAGGGAGGGGATTACAGTCTGGACCACAAGAAATTCTTGCAATGTAACGACAACTTATTGTGTAGCGTTGTGAGGACACAAGGGGGGAGGCTGATGCAAATGTCGTAAAATTGACCGCAGTAGCAAGCCTCCAATAAGGACCTCGACATCTTTTATTACTCAACGTTTGACGGACAGGGGAAGAAGAAGAAGGTGTGTTTAACCAAGAGCAACGTTGCTTAGAGAGTAGGGAAAGTTAAATGTATTTTTCATAGTCCCAATGTACACGTATATAGCTTTAGTTGTTGCATTTTTATTCTCTAGGGATAGCCATAGGGTAAAAAAAAAAAAAAGTAAAGAAAAAATAACATTCATGATGCTTTTGTAGCTATACTGCATACATAGCCATGCATAATATAGTGTGTTGTTGGTTGCTTGTACGTACACGTTCGTTGCTTAATATTTCATAAGTTTGGCATTCTTTACTCACAGACGGTGACTGATGGCAGGAGAGAGGGGACTACCACGATTTGCACAGAGCACAAATTGCAGGAGGAATAAATTTTGTATTGTTCCCTTGACTGAATGTTGGGAAGAAATACTCATGTTTACTCTCGTACATTTTAAATAAAAAATATATTATGATGCATTTATATGACATGTAACTTCTTATGAAGAAAATGAAATTTTATATTTAAAAAAATGAAATTTTATATTTAAAAAAATGAAAAATTTGTATACCCATGCAGTATAGAGTACTTTCTTGTCAAATATAAAATATAATATAAAAAAGGAGCCTTCTTTTGTATATAATAAAAAGGTCTTGTATTATTGATTTGTATAAAAGCAGTGAATTTTAATAACTTCAAAAATTTGAACGATGGATGTATTTTTGACGTCTTGTACCAGGGCCTTCTTTATTTTCTTAGGAAAATAAAGAAGGCCCTGCTTATATTATAATATAATAAAAAAATATATAAAATAAACATAATAATTCCATTGTTATTAAAATATTGTCATATTTATAACCGATATAAAACTGTCTCTCAAACCATGAATGAATATCTTTTTTGTGGAAGATTTCTGGTTAATTCACCGCTGGTACCTTATAATTTACATAACAAAAGTACACAGAACGTGACAAGTCATACATAGAATAGTTACACACAGTTAGTACTTCACACAATTCGATACGGACTTTATATTGGAAATAAAGGGGTTTAAAAAATATCTTTGTTAGTGTGCATGTTCCATTTTCCGCCTTGCTTTTTGAAAGAAGAAGTATAAAAAAAGGGTGTATATAAGCTTATAGAACTAATGTTTTATATCATCCATGAATATGATAGCTAGGGTGGTGGGGTTTCTTATAAGCATGAAAAGCGCATCAGTAACAGCAGCTGGGACAACACAAAAAATGCTAGCCAAGCGCCGCTACAACTACACTCATCTCATCTCTCAGCATCTCCCTCGTACATCCCAGTAACATCACGCAGTAGCTGCGGAGGCCACAAATCGCACGGCGCCCCCCCTCAGCGTTGTCAGCGACAATTAATATCGGGGCAACAATGAAGCATGACATGCTATTTTACACGTACTACAATGCAGAATATCAGACAATATGTCAGAAAATTGCATAAGGGTAAAATCTAGAATAATATTAGAATAATATTCAATAAATAATAATTTTAGAATTCTTAAAATGACGAAGCGATAAATTTCCCTGCAAAAACCTTTTATATAATTACAAATAGGCCTAGTCTTGTAGTGAATTGATATATTATTTATAATATAGGTTTTACAAAATCATTCATTATAACGAATATTGAACAAAAGACAGAAAGATTTATTCAACTTCTAACATTTATGGATGACTAAACTTTTCATTCAGTTGAAGAGTTTTGTTCGAATTGAACGAGTACAATCAACCCTTTTCCTGTAATAACACATTCTACATTTTGTGTAATGAATGTTACTTATATGGCAGCATAAAAAATGTCAAAGCAGCCATACTTTAAAAATATCGTAACAATGAAAACATTCATTTCTTTTTTTCTCAATTTTTCCGCAGGCATTATAAAAAAAAATCGTAATAACGATACCATTAAAAATATCAGTTCTTATTTTCTTCAACTTTTCCTATACACTACTTTTTGCGTGTTGAAAACACAGAAGAGGGAAAAAAATATCATGATACGAGCTTTATATACGATACATATTTTTCTTAAAAGCTAACCAATATTGCCCTCTCAAAGACTTCAGACTTGAGGTTGGTTTATATCGTATGGAAGGTGATCGAGCACGAGGCAACGTCGTCGTGAATAAAAAAACGAAAGCCACGATTGATTGGGCGGAGGTAGACGGCAAAGATCAAAAAGGTTGCCTAAGAAGGTTTTCCTATGTAAAGAGAGCACCCCTAGTGAGACTTGGCAGGGGTAGGTTGGGGGCACACCCACGCAAACAAACCGCCCTTCCGCGACCTGCCGACTTTGTTTGTTACCGGTACCGACTTGTTTGTCGTTGATGGTGTGTTTCAAAACTGGAGTCGCGTGTTTACAAACGCCCAAAAAACTCGATAATATTTCATATCAACCATACGAGCATGTTGTTTTAACAAACAAAAAATCATTACTCTGGCATTAGAGGTAAAACAATTTCATCCGCAATGTTTAAAAAAATATATAAAATTCCAACATGATATATTTTTTTTTTTTTTACATTATTATTTATTTATGCCGATTTATAAAACTGTTTTTGTTATTTTTATTAAAAAGGCCTCAGGCAAACAGAATGTAATTAATTTAAATCCGTGGCAAAGTAGAAACTGATAATATTAATTGCCGCAAGCCGATTTATTAATGTTGTTACTGTAAACATAATATCAATAATCCACAGAATTTATTTAGTAAAATAACTTTTTTTTTTTTTTAATTTGCATGCATATTTAAAATGAAAATGTACCTAATAAAGATATCCGGTCAAGTCATTTAACTGAAACTGACATGTACGAGATAAGAGTTAGAAAATATTTTATTAACTTTAAACGAGTGCTTTTAAAAGTTTAAATTTCCTACTAATTAAAAAAAAATAAGTACTAAATTATAGCATTTTTAGCAGAAAAAAATAATCCGTTCAATGACTGCAGTTAGAATTCAGCAGACAGCGACAAGATCTCCGTTATATCGTTTCGCGCCGTTGCGGTCAGTTCATATTGCGTTACGGTATGCAAATCGAAGCGAGTACAGATCGCAGGAAGGAAGCGGTGGTTACATCGATGGTATGGGAGAGCTCAGGTGTCCACCTGCATGTCGCCTGCACGCTCCATCTTACACCCTCCTAATTTTGTCGGGAAGGGTCATGAACACTATCAAACAATACAATTTACAACTCATTAGATATACCAGATTAAACTATTATGAATAAAATTTTCATAGTTTTATAATAATATAGATTATATCCCCCTTCTTTTCATTTCAGTAAAATGATAAATGGTAAAATTGCAAACTATTATGTTAATAAAATTACTCATGACATAAATATTTATTAGAGGGAGTTTTATTTGAAGTCTCTAACTTTTAAAAGTAACGTCAAATACTTGAAAAGAGTTCCCTAGACAGACGACATAATGTTGATGTTATTAGTTTTCATCGGTGATTGCTCAGTTGACAAAAACTGGCGAAGCGATTTATTATTAGCGCTTGGAGGCAGTTGCCACGCGCGCTCATCGTTATAGTTTTGAGGGATTCTACAAAGCTTGGTGCTCTCCTTGCTGCTACTTGCTACAGTTGTGAGGAGATTTTCAGGATGACCTTCACCTGTGCCTCAGGCATTCGTTGCCTGCTTACCTGCTGCTGCTGCTGCTCTTGCACAGGTAAAGCAACCATCAGCAGGCAGGTGGGAAAGTGGTGGGGGAAAGTAAAAACGTCCGTTTTTCATGTTGAAAGGGGAAAACAACAACGCTTTACAGGACAAATTTGTTACAATGTTCAATACAATAAGATTTTACTACAGGAAATGATCATGAGTTCATCTATATTTTATGAACGGACAGAACAATCTCGAACGCATGATTCCGTAACAAATTTTGCAAAGGAATTTTTTATGATACGCAAACTGTCAGTTTATAAACGCGAATTTCAAAATACTTCCATTTTCAACAAACATGAATAATTCATGGCAAGCATAATAATTATATCTGAAAATTCCTACTGCTTTTTCTGGAATGTTTGTCTTCAATAATATTTTATGCTTTATCCATTTACAGAAATGGAATTTTTTACTCAAATATCTATATTTAATAAAGGCGCGTCAGATTTGATGAACTAAAAAAAGAGAAATATTTACTAAAATTTAATCTATACTTAGCTTATCATTATTCAATGCATGATATCAGTCAATAAAGATAACACACAGGTTACAGAGAGAGGATGTTGACTGTACGACAGGTTTACGGTTATCAGTTTCGACGTAGCTTGCATACAAGCGCGATGACTCTCATCGTGGTGTAAGGTGGTTTTATACTATTTTTTTTTGTGCTTACCTTGCGATGATAATAGTAGAGTGCCAGTTAGCAGTAATACCAGGAACAAACGTCCCGGTCTCCAACTTTCCCACATCTTCATTGAATTAATCACAACACTTATATCGCAGAATCTATTATAATACTTTATTTGGCACTAAACTTATTTTTTAAATATAAAAATTATTGTCTGATGTTAAAAAATGTCACTTTTTATTTGACACGTCACTTAATTAATATAATACTTAATGCTAATTAAATTTAATTAAGAAATTCTAATAAACTACTGATTAAAATACTGTCCGGAAGATATAAATGATGTGAAAGTTTTTCTTGAAGACACACGTTTTCTACCACAACTTGAAACTCCCTCTGTCCCGCTCCGCCTCAAAATGGCATCGACTCGTCCAGTGGCGCGCAGGCACTACTTGTCGGCGCGCTCGTGCATTCTCCCGCCGTTCGGAAATTCTCGGATCACTCCGCGATCGTGCACCTGCTGACGTCACGAATGTTGCACCGGAGAACCGGAGAGAGTTACGCAGCGTTCATTTGATTATATAGCTTGACGAGACATCAATCACCGCTCTTTTACAATGTATATTGATCGTGTGAACCTAGAGCTATTTCTGCAGTAGAAGATACATAATGTTCTCAATAACAATAATGAAATAGCGTAATTTTTTTAAAGGTCATAGTTGACAGTGACGACAGTTGATCTCGAGCACCACGTACTGCAGAGATAGAATAAAATTTATAATATCCTGTCCTTAGTGTACACTCCATGACATATTACGTTGCATACTGTACAATAATTACAAATTCTTAGTGAATGGACTGCTCAGCAATATTTTTCATTTGCCCCATAGGCTTTTATTTGTAAATTCAATTTTGACTATAATATATCAATTATGTTATATTATTGTATAGTGCCCATGAAAGAGATAATAAAATATCAAAAGTTGAAAACTTGAAGTTGTATAAAAGATTACGTATATATATTTTTACTCATTAAAAACATTATATTTACTTTTATTATGCACAAATTAACCAATTAATTGACTTACATAGTCTGTAATTGCAGTAATTGCTATTAATAAACAACGTTGAAATTCAATCACCTGTCAAAATATAATCATGAATCGCATCAGAGCAGCTGGGGAATACGTTTCATTCACTTCAAAAGCTAACACCAAAAATCCATTCAGCAACCAAAATGCAGCGTCTGCCATGCTCCGCACAATTAACACGTGGTAGTATTGGTATAAGCAAGCTATTTTTTATGCCATGGTAAAAGTACTTCCGACTCTTGCTGTTATACTGTACATTCAACATTTATTTATTATACCGTGAAAAAAATATACCGTTTGGTTAATTAAAAATTTAATTATTTCCACTCGTATATTTTTTGTTTGCTTGTGTGTTTTTTGTTTCGTTTGTTTGTTTTTTGTTGCCTTTTTTTAAACTGCATGGTATTGTAACAAAAATCATCGAGAAATTTAAATTTGTTGTTACATAATATTTAAACAATAATATCATAAGAGAGTACGTCAAAAGTTCAACATAAACTCTCGATTAGTGCATGCAGCTTGCTATATAATTATTTTTCATTATACAATTAAATAAATACGCACTTCGGGACAGCGCGATTTTTTTTAAATATAATTAATAACTGTTCTTTGTTTATGAGCGTTGACAGCGTTAATTAATACATCAGGTCTGATATCAGGCTGATGTCAGGAAATGGACAGAAAAACCCTGACATCAGCCTGACCTGATGTATCCCTGACGTCTCCACCTGATAGTTCCCTGATGGTTTCCTGACTAACTCCTGATGCCAACCATTTTGGACTATAAAAGAAATAAAAACACATTTTATTATTAGGATTAAATTAAATAAATACTATAAATATTTCACTATCATTATTAACACTAAATAAAGAATCAATCAAACAAATTGAAGAAAATTTAAATGCAAATGTTGTTGTGCAGCTAGGAGTTCGGTGTCTTCTTATAGCTGGCTCGAATCTGTTGTCCCATGCCAGGTCCATGTTTATATTTTAACATTTTACTATTCGAAAAGTGGCAAGTTCTTCGTAACAGGTATTCAAATTGAATCACGTAATACATGTTTCAATTAATTTACATTAGTTTTTGGCACACAATACTGAAAGCATTCCAGGCAATAAAATTATAATTTAATGACAATTTTAAGACCTGTACTTACCAAATATGAAACCATAATTTTATAATAGACAACCTGCTTGAAATTTCTTTATTACCATATTTCCATATTTGGATAATGTCAATTTTTTTTAGAATTTTTAGAATCTTCTAACACCCTAAAAAATTGTGCTGTGACGTCATAATCATGCAAATTTTTAAACACTCAAGCATATGGAGAAATGTTATATGACATCCTAAACGTATATATACCGTCTTTATTTCTCTCGATTTTGAGGTCTCAAATTAAAAAAAAAAAAAAAAAAATGAAAATGAAAATACAAAACTCGTGGTGCTCTAATGCAATAAAAAAATCTTGTACAACCTATATATTATATATAGGTTGTCTATTAATTCCATTATAATAATGAAACACAAGCAAGGATAAAAAAAATAATAATAAAAAGTATACCTGAAATCAATCTCATTTGTATCGAAAATGCATGTCATTAATTTCTCATCTATATGTTATATGTGAGGGTCGGACTGGGGTCCAAAGGCCTACTGAGCAATGAAAGGCGGGGGCCTCACACCATCGGGGGGTTTGGGGGGCGGAGCCCCCCAAGCAGCCCGCCGCGGGCGCGATTTTTTTCAAAAAAAGGGCGTGGCTCGCTTATCTTTTTTAATAAAAAAGTGTCTAAACATCGCGAGATTTTATATTATTTTTTGTGAAATTTTGGAGTCTAAGGAGAAATTATTTGAAACCTTTTTTGGTGATAACACTGATAACGCGAGACATATTTACTATATATTTTTTTCTTTTACCTATTTTTTTTTTTTTTTTTTTACTTGTGGAGTTTTGCAAGTATAAAGTCCCAATTGTAACCTTATTGGAACATTTTTCTGTGTGTCTTTGGGTAAAAAAAAAAAAAAAATGCACAATTAGGAAAATAACCTTATCAAATTATTGTGGAACATAAAATTATACCAAAATAAAATTCTAGTAATGTACCCGAATATGTAAAAATTTTTTTTTCAAAATTTGATTTTCAATAAGGATTTCTACTCTTGGATTCACAAGTTAATTGAGTCACCTAACTTTGGAGTGTTAAATTGTAGCTCTGCAGGTTTCAATAAGCCCAGAATATTGTAAAAAAAAAATACTGACACACAGCAAATTTATTTCTTAATTTTTAGTAGTAAAATTTTCATGTTTTTGAAACAAAAATTTAAATTTCTGTGATTTTTTTGACAGAACAACCTAGGATTCTTTCAATGGATTTTCATGACTTTCCCGATTTGCGTACGTGCATGGCACTTAAAAATTCATATAAAATTAACAAAACATGTTATGACACTGAAATATTTAAAATAAACGAATGAAAATATTTACATTGCGATAAAAATGGTTAAATTGTCCTAATTTGAAAATTTAATTTTGAATTAAATAAAAAGTGAGAAGTGTATCTTTTCCATAGGGAAACTTTTTTCTGGAAAAACAATCATTGCATCCAACGCAAAATAATATTTGCCAACAAAAATATTTGCTGGGGATACATTTTTTATTCAAAGCTTCATCAATTTTAAAATAATTGTGTATAGTTTTAGCCAGCGTTGAACAGTTAAACGATAAAAAAATTAATTAAAAATCAATCAAGCTTTTAATAAAAAATATATTGCCAGCAAAAGTTGACGAATATTTTGTTACTTTGGATGGAATGTTTGTTTTTCCGGAAAAATGTTTTTTCAGGGAGCAGATACATTTCTTACTTCTTATTTAATTAAAATTTGATTAAATTGCGAAAATCAAACCTTTTTATCGCAATGCACGTATTTTCACCCGTTTATTTTTTTTATATATTTCAGTGAATTCAGAGTCATGTATTATGTGTATAGTTGCTTAACCGTGCTCGAAAATTAAATGACCGAATTCATTACAAATTATATTGCGGTATGTTAAAATCTCTCCAATTTTTATTTTCAGGTCAAAATTAGGCTCTTTTTTTTTCCCCGCCATTTCCTAAAAAAAGTAGTTGTACTGCATTCTGGGCCGGATATGCAGAAGTGATTTGAGCATTAAATCATGCATGAATAGATAAAAAAAATGTATAGAAAAAAAATAAGCAAGTGCTATACATCTTTTAGTCTTATATATGAAGAAGACTGCGAATTACGAAAACGAAGCTAGCGGAAGTTTTTGTAAAAAAGAAAAAAAAAAAAGCTTGCAAAATTTAATCTATAATTTAGACATATTTTTAAAAATAAAATTTATGAGTTTTTGATTCAATAATACATGCACCTTTCCGGATTGACGTTCCGGACCGTTCTGGCTTATTTTTATCACTATAATATTTGACATAAATATAATTATAAAAAGATGATGTGTACGTATTAAAAAATAAAATAAAACATATATACCGCAACAGAATATGTTAATATTAAATTTGACTTATATTAGTGCAGGACCAAGGGGCCTTCAGGGCTTTACATCTTGATTTAATTACTCTACATTATTTTTCCAAAATTATTTTCCTTCATTTTTCTCACATCTTTTCCGATCGCGATGTATAAAAGGCCTTCTTGGTCATATGAAAGAGAATTACACAATATTTTTTTAAATAAATTTAAGGACCCTCGGCACGATTGGGCGGCCCCTTAAAAATAATAAAGGTTATAGGTCCTCTAGTCATTAAAGGGCCTACCTTTTATATTTTTGGGGGGCCTCCAACTGTGCCGAGGACCTTTATATTTTTTCATGAAAGTTATTATGTAATTGATGCCTTTTTTTTGTTTTAAAAATTTCTGGCACTTCAAAGTTGAAAATTCATAGTAAATAAATTGAAATGTATAAGAAGTAATAGACAATAATGGTTGCATTTTTTTATTTCATAATTAGAAAATATACCTAAAATTATGTTTTTCTGAATTTTTTCAGATTTTTTGGAGTGCGGGAACTAATTTTAAAAAAAATATTTAAAATCTCTGAATTAGGGTGGTACACCTATATTCAGAGTATATTTATTAGTTGAAATCGTTCAACTAATAAATATACTCCATCAACCCCTGCCTCTAAATATTTTAATTCAGTATATACGGAAAAGGCAGTTTTATATTTTATCATCCCCTGCTTTGTTTTTCTACCATTATATTGATATTAATTACCATAAGAAAAATAACAACAACAAAAGGAATTTTTCATTAACAGAATATTTAATAAGATTTTTTTTTTAAATGTGATGTAAGTGATGTTTACCATCACCACTGTGTTTATGATGATATTGTCATGATGATGATACAGTAAATGGAATTATTCATTTTAACGTCAAGACTTTTGAAACATTTTTATATTTACATCACATTTTTGTTATCTGCATTGTTAGCAAATTTGACTTCTTTTTCTTTTTTTTTTCTGGGCATGTTAATACAGACATGCATAATTAATTGACGTAACAGTATACGCATATTTATATTCCGTGCCCAACATGCATTGTCCTTTTGTTCAAGCAGACTTAAAATACTTTAACTCAGACAAACAGACGCCGCCGTCATGATGCAATAAGGTTCGTTAAACTGATGGGCACTTGACGCAGTGCTTTGCGCATATACCATTCGTAATCAAATTGTCGTGCGAGTTCGATCCCATGCAGGCTACGCTGGATTTTTCCATGACATGTCGGTAGTTAACGTTCTTTATATAATATACCCACTCGTGCATCGGGGAGGTGATTCATGGTGTCATCCTTTTCATTCTGACTAAGGTTTCCATGGTTCCCGTAGTCAAAATAGGGTAAATAATGCTGAGATGATTTGCTATAATAACTTGATCACAATTTTGCAAGGAATCACAATTCACAATATCTAACAATAAAATCATACATATTTGGAATTGGACGAATAAAAATAATTTGAATTTGAATTTAGGGTCGTGTAATACAAAAACTTTGAAATTTATACAACGATTGTGTATAATTCTTATACAGCAGTCTATAAATGTCCTCATTTGTACAACCAGTACGGCAGTATATATATACCCTCTATACAACTGCATGGGATCAGCTGAAAAAAATAAAAAAATTAGATTCGGTGTCATGGATCAAGATATGACATTACGTTCAACAATTTCTATAAATAAGATCGTCGTCTAGACATAAAATTAGATATGTATCAAATCAAAGTATAGAGATAAATCGATAAAAAAAATGAAGTAGCAATAGTTAAAAAATATACAATATTTATATATAATATATAAAAAAAAAATACCATTTATTGGATTGTATAGGAAGTGAACAATATTTTTTTTGGCCTTACTGTATCTTTTCAGTTCTCCCCTATAAAATGGGGTCGTTTCACAGAAAAAAATTTATAGCTATAGGGGACTTTTTGGAGTTTTAATTTTTGTTCCATGTGAGTGCGGATTGTGCAGGGATCGTAAGGGCACATTGGGTGCCAGCAAGCTCAGCAGTCGGGTATCGAGCGAAAGCTTGAGGGCAAGTCGGAGCTTTCTGCCCCATTACTCAGTCTGGAGTAACTCGTCGCTGCAATCACCATGCTACGACGTGCACAATGCGTAGATTAGCCCTCTCCCTCCCCGCGATATCTTTCTTATCCCTCGGCAATCACTCGCAAAATTTCATACAAGTATATATATTTTTCACATCATATTTCTTACGAGTGGCTGAATTTTAATCATGGTTAATGGATCTTCTTGCTCCATCTCCTTCAGGTACAAGATTACATCCGCTCGTCTGAAAGATTTACTGACGGTGTATAATAATACTTTGTACCGTACGCGAGAGCAATATTGCGTGGAACGTATATAAGATAATTGTTTTCTTGCCTCAGTTCACCTCTTATGTTTTTGAAAATATTAATATTTTATTACCTTAAGCAATAATAACATCATGCATAATCATTTTTTAATTATAAAGTATAAATTATTAATTTATCTTACATCAATATTTTTGTATACCTTCTTTCTATATTAGTATATATATACAAAAAAAAATCCCATACATGGTGAAACTATGCATATTACACAATATAGACTTTTCCCTTGTAGACCGTACAGTATATATATAAAAGAAAAATTCAACATCTCTTGAAATTATAACTTTAAAAAAATCCTTTAGAAACAACAACATTTTGTACTTGCAAGTTAATTTTTAAGTTTTTTGGTCATGGGTTCTGAGACCAAAAAGATGTTTTCAATTTTTTTACTAAACTGCATATTTGTGAAAAATCGTATGCACAGTTGACGATATATGAAAGTACAAAAATAATTCATCATTCTTGCCAGCATCGGCAGCATCGCGAGGTGCAGGTCCTCGTAAGTCCATTGTCACAACAATTTTAGCAACATCACTTATACGTTTACATGATAGTGTTTAATACAAATTAATACGGATCCGTTGGCGACGGATAATGTTATTCTTATAAGGCGTCGTCAACGGATACGCATTAAACATACCGCGTCATGTAAACGTAGTGATTGTGTCTCTTCGTGAGCCGCGGTATAGGTATCCTGAGGTGTGGGCTTCATATCAATCGGCTCCCCCGGATTCAGGTTGAAAAGTGTATGAGGGGTCGAGAGGCAATTCAAGGAGAGGGGTCGCGTCATTAGGGGATGGTGGGTGGAATCATTCAAATATTTTAATTTTTCTATCATGTATGTAAAAAATACCAAAAAAGCCATTTTAATGGCCTTGTCTTTGGCATGCCGCGGAGATAGTTAAAAAATATGTTGACAGTACAGTGTATAAGCATATTATATATATATATATATATATATATATATGTATTGAAATTAAATAATGCTAATACTGTGCTAATGCTAACTGCTAATGCATTTGATTGTATTATAGGATAAAATAAAAATTTATTGAATTTGGATTTGAATCTGATTTTTTCCCCAGATTTTTTACAATCTTTTTTTTTTTTTTTTAATGTTGAAAGTACAGAAGGGGGCTTTACTTCTTAATAACATCAGGATAGGCTGGATAGGACTATCATGGGTTCAAACCTGAACTTATAAACAAAAATTAGCAGTACTTCCTTCAGAATCTTTAAAATTAAAAGAGAGAGAGAGAGAAACACAATTTTTTGTGTGCACAGACAAAACGACAAAATTTTAATGGAACCTGTCTGCACATGCAGAGGCTATCAGAGGCGTCCGTATGTCCTATATGACAAGAAAATTGACGCATGTATATTAAGTGATATCTATTTACCAATAGTTTACATGACAATATACTGTCATTTGGAACATATGGAACATTGCAACATTCTGCCATGTTGGTCATGCATTTTATAGACACGCTGATACGGAGGTCTGTCTGATAAGTGATTAGCAAGTGCACTAAATATTTTTTAGCCTATAGCTCGTAAAATTTAAAGCTGAAGTAAATGTCTTTTATACATGTTCATCTTCAAACAATACATGTCACAATTATTTACAAAACATTAATTATACTTTATCGTAATGATAAAATTTTGAAAACGAACACATTTTCTTGATGCTTCAATGTAATTATATAAATATTAAATTATAGAATTTATAGACACAGAAACCCTTTACTATAGATTGTCAACTTTGTTATATAAATTTTCTTTTCTTTCTCCCTCGTTTTCTCTTAGTTACAATAAAATTTAAAATAAATAATTTTCAATTAAGAATACTCTTATAACATTTAACAAGTCATGAATTTAATTAGACGAGCGAGTCTTGTTGAAATTTAAGCAGCAAGTGCTAGTGAGAGATGCTATAGAAAAGAAGGGGGGAGCAAAGAGAGAGTGGAGATAAATGTATATTATGGAGAGCGGAGAGATGGAGAAAGAGAGAGAGAGTGGAGAGAGAGAGAAAAAGAGGGATGGAGACAGAGAGACGACGGAGAGAAAGATGGAAAGAGAGAAAGAGAGAGAGATGGGGTGGCTGCGGCCTGGGTGACAAGTGGATCTGATGGCTGCTCTCTCTCTCTCTCTCTCTCTCTCTCTCTCTCTCTCTCTCTCTCTCTCTCTCTCTCTCATATATGCCTCTTTGCCACAGCTGCCTGCCTGCCCGCTATATTCTGACTGGCAATCAACGTCGGGTGCTCCTCACGATCCACCCCCTGAGATATATACGAGATACATCCATCACGCCTCGGCCCGGGCACACTTGCTTTATAGAATGTATCTCGCACGAACAGCTCGGGTCCGCTGGTAAGCCGAATGTGACCAACCCACATTTATCTTCTGAAATAACACAAGCTGCTTGATGGTCACTTCATGTGACCAGAATTTTACTTTTTATCCACTTTGGTATTCACATCTCCCACTCCCCCTGTTTGCTGTCTCAATAAACTATTGTTATCCTTTATATCAAATCAATCTTATATATATAAATCAATTTAAATTCTTCAATTGAAAATTCACATGTATAACATTAATTTAAAACTTAAATAGAATGTCAATTAAACCTGCCTCATTGGTTGATTAATTATAGTTTATTTCTGTTGCATCTGGAGCTATTATATGTATAATATAATTAAATCAAACATGCATGTATTGTGGCTTTATTGCTTTATTTTTCAAGCTTTAATTTTATAATAAATTCACTCGGCGATTACATAGATAAGATCTAACTCTAAGCCAGGGCTAACTTTGATGATTTTGATCGTTCGAACAATCGAAATCATCAAAATTAGCCCTGACTTACAGTTAGGCCTCATCTATAATATATGCATATCGGGTGATAGATTTTTTTTTCTTGTTCTGCAGTTCTGCAATTGAATTGAAGAAATTCTTAAAGTAAAAAAGTGATTGTTTTTCTCAAACAACACACATGATGCCACAGTGATGATGCACAGATTCACGATAAAAAAACAACAAATATATAAATAAATACGTTTTTATTTATAATAAGAATTTTCAACAGAGATAAGCTCATTAGAGCTCTGCAGTATAGCATCAAAAGAAAACAAAACAAAAGTATGAAATTGGTATTTGTGTTAGAGTGCGCGTGATGCAGCCCACGGCTATACAACAAGCTGCAGAAAAATTGTTTCTTGATTGCAAACTACAGAAATGTCGCAGATGTAAAGAAAAGAATTTTTATCTCTAAATTTGGAAGCACCGTTATATTATAGTTGTGGATGAATTGGGAAATAGCATTTTCTATATATATACACATTTTTTATAAATAATATATCTGCCATGCATGATTCAGGAAAAAATCATATACTTTCTCACTAACCGCGTTTAGTGGCATTGATTTAAGTTGGCACTGGACACGCTTGGTTAGCGAGAAACTTGCATAACTTCCTTCGTGAATCATGCACATTAATTATACAATGTATATATATTATAAATTAATATAAAAAATGTATTTATATAACTTCATTAAATCATTTGTCACATATTTTGTTTAAATGATGAAAAATGTTAATTTATAAATGCTTTTTAAAACAACAGCAACATTAAACCAATAAGTAAAACTAATAATATTGTAGTTTAAAGAAACAGAAAGAAAGACTTAAAAAAACATGCATACCTGACTACAGAACCGACTCTTTTCAGAGCACTATATGAAATAGACTCTTCACACTTCAGTTCACACTCTATTTCTGTATTTCACATTGCTTTTTGGCAAAGAAGTTTCCTCTCTTATGATTAATCGGCCTGCAAAAGTTTAAGGAAAATGAAAAGCCTGCGTTCGATCGGTTGTATAAAATACAAAGTGGTATATATTATAATCTAATGCCATTGCATGATGCTCAGATTAAATTTTCTGTATAATATCAGCTCTTAATAATATGAATATAATTCATATCAAATCTTATATATTATAGATTAACCTGGAGTCAAAGCTGAATATTAAACAGATGATTGATATTATATACATAAATATAGACGTATATAATATTCCAATCCAATACATAAATAATTACATTTTGATATCCTAATGTGTGAAATATTCATGAGACTTAACATTTAGATGCTTTACAACAATCATATTATATTATAACCTAAAGTGTAACTATGCATGTAACGTTAATCTTCCCGAGAATTAATTCCTCTCTCAGGTGTAGGTACTTAGAGGGGTGACCATGTAATCCTCTTGAACTGTGCTAATTAATATTACACGTCGTGAGGTGCAGGGGGGCGTGGCTCACATGTGGCTTACATTGTGGTGGGTGTCTGTCCAATGTTAACCCAGGCCAGCTTAACATGTATAATAATATGCCTCTGTAGATGTTATAGAGATAATGTTATTGTATATTGTATGGTTGTTGCAACAGAGAGAATCATTAACTTAACATGGTTTGTAATAAGATTTTCATTATGGAGTCATTAACAATTAGAATTAATTAGATAGGGACAGAGAAAGAGAGAGGTGCAAATCATTGACTAGCTCGTAATTGCTAGATCCCTAGTATATAACGGCCTAAAGTTAAACAATGCCTTATCTTATTATATACTGAATATAGTTGGATGGAAGATCATGGTTTCATATTGCCGTCTCCCATGTCTACACCTTTTCAAACTTTTTGACACATAACAAGTCCAAGATAATATTCAATTCAAAGATGATGTCCCATTTTTTCTTCCCCACTGCTTCCCTATTTCCCTACCTTAATTATTAACCATATAGCCTTGGTCGCCATTACCCGATTTTCATGAAGTCCCCGACGAAAAATCTCACTGTCCCAAATTTGGGACGCTTTCCATAGTTTGAAAACCGCGAGTGACGGAATGCCTTGAAAATATACCATGTCTTATAATCATCACTGCGGTAAATTTGGATACAGAAATGTCCATCCTTTACAGCTGAAGTTTAAACTGTTTCCTCAGTATCAACGAACAGGCTGATATTACGATCTCTGCTGTCTACATCTTCAACCTCACTCCCGTGCAGCCATATTTATACGTAAGGAATGTTTGACGTGATATTTCCGAATGCAACGGATATTGAATAAATTGAAACTTGTCAGTTGCAAGCATCAGGGAATAGAAATAAATGTATATTTTTGCTCTCTTCTTGCTTGCCGTGTGCTGTGTTTGGGGAAAACATCATAGAGCTGGAATAAAAGCAAAATATTTGTACTTTCCTATCGAATTTGTATTTCAATCAGACATTTTCTAGAGACATGTTTTTATGTGATCTATAGTAAATAAAGAATTATTGAGTTTTATCAAATACGTAACATAAGCCATGTTAAACATAAACGTTAGCACCGATTTAGCCCACATTTTTATAGTATTACGTTATTTAACCCCTTGGCTTAGCACCATGTTTCATAGTACTCGATTTAACCCGGGATAAATATCAAGGCTAAAGTTTGATGGTCTTTTGAGTTTTTTTTTTTTTTTTTTTTGTCGCTGAATCGTTGTCAAGATTTGATTTATCAGAGAGTTTAAATTTGGGCTCTCTGCTTATAAAAAAAATCAGACCGAGGCCTTCTCGTTGCCCCTACTGCAGAAGTATTTATGTAACCCGCTCCAATTTGGTGCTGAACAAGTTGCCTAACCTCCAGGCCAGACGGTATGGTAATGCGGAAAGTTGTAATTTGGTTGAGTGTATATAGATTTTTTTATAGTTCGGTACTATGATAAATGAACGTGATGTTTTTATCCGTCCAATTTGTCTTTTTCTGCTTGTGCAGTGAATCTGAAAGTGAAATTCACAAGAAGAGATGAGCTAGGTTATATATTTCACTTTAACTTTCAATTCAGAAGAACTTTATATATTCTATATAAGCTATTGTAGTTTTATTTAAACTTATTTTGTGTCCGTAGTTTGATTCAAAATGTATGCTTTGTAAAAAAATACACTATGTTATTTATTATACAGATGTTAGTAATGGTTACAAAAATGAAAAATCAGTCAACATAAAATAAATCACATGCAAATTAATTTCTAATAATTTCAAAATACACTTTTTCCACCTTTTTCATCTCCAGTAAGGCTTATTATATCATAGCTTTCCTGATAAGGATTACCTTTATTGAAAAGGCCATTTTATAAGCGGCTTTTAGAACTATGTATAGAAAACACACAAGTCATTTATATAAATGATGCATGAATATTTATTACATAGCTATAAAAATTAAAACTGCAATGTCGTAAAAATAATAAATTACATAGATGGCATCCGTTTTTTTATTATTGTTGAGTCATAGATTTAATATTACCCAAAAACCGTTCCCCCTAAATTTATTTAGTGAATTACATTTTTTTACACCATGTTTTTGCTTTTATGATTTGATTTTATGCAATTCATTGCACCAAAGAATGACAACTACCGCGTGAAAAGCATTGATGATGATTAATCATTAAGTGACAGCTACGCCGCAGTCAAAGTATTATATAGTTGATATTTGGTGGCGTGCGTCGTGTGCAAGTGAAAAACCGTGTCGAGCATTATACAACAGCAGTCTCTTCAGTAACATTAATTTAATAATCCCACCGGAAGTAGCCGGAAATGTAGTATTTCCCGCCTTTCCATTTGAATTTTCATTTTGGGGACAGGTTTCCAAGGAGAGTACTAACTTGTTTGCGATTTTCAAAAGTCAGACAAGAACAAAAAGGATAGAAATCTCTCATTTCCGGCTAATTCCGGAGGGATTATAAAATTAATTTGACTATATGAGCTAGCGGGGTTGCTGAAAGCTCAAAGGAGGCTAGCAGGCTGCGACGATCGATCGGGTTCGAGCCCCGGCCACTCTCAGCTCCTCGTGCATATAAGGATTATATTATTATACCCTACCACCCTATTAGCCCCGCCCCTTTATATTACCAAGGCTAAATATATGTAGAGTGACCTTATTTTAAAAGTCTATTATTAGACTTCTTTGTCTCTTATTATCAAAATGACAGTTCACAGCTGTGACATTTTTTTTTAATAATATAATTTTATGGAATATAATTAAAAAACTTTTTTAATTGAAAAGCATTACTACTTTTTTATTATGTTGAAAGATTTTTTTTACAGTGAAAATATGCTCAAAATCCTTACTTTTGTTATAAAATCTATATATCATATAATTTTTATATTTTTGAACGAAAGAGAGAGAAAAAAAAACACATTTATAATATTTAAATTTCTGAGATCTAGATGATAAAAAAATCTTAAATTCCTAACATTTTTACTATACATTCCTTTTTTTTTTTTTTTTTAATCTTTCAAAGGCCATGATATTGGCTCACTTTTTGTTGTAATTTAAAACACAGTTTTATATTTTATTTTAATATAGATTAGATACATATTTTTTACAAAATACTATTATTTATTATATGATAATTGATAATACATTCTAAAATAATATTAAATATTTTACAAAAAAAAAAAAAAAAAACTAAAGCTGAGCTCCATATATATTTTTATATATTAAAGTTCTTCTTGAGAAGTCCATCGTTTCCTTTCTTATATATTTTGTTAGTAAAGTACAGTCAAATTTATTAAATAATCCCTTCGGAAGTAGCCGGAAGTGACCATATATTCTGGCTTTCCTGTTTTTATCTGGGTTTTTAAATTTTATAAACACGTCTTTACAAAATCTGTCTGTAAATTAAAGTTTAAATAAGGATTAAAAGGACAGAAACCTCTTACTTCCGGTTACTTCCGGGGGGATATAAAATTAATTTGTCTGTATCTGTAGATCTCTTGAGGAGAAGTCTTGCAGACGAAACTACTTGGGAGTGACTGCTAACCACATCTTCTCTTGACGACTTTGTCGGTGGTTGGTGCTGCAGGGAGATGCTACTGGCGTTGTATATACAAGGAGATGAGAAGAGGGCTCAAAACTCCTCAAGATGCACAACACACTCTGTCTTTGCAACGGAGCAAATTACTCACAACAACGCCTGAGGAAACTCAAAATTTACGCTACTGGTTTTTGTTATATAGGAAAAGAGAGACAGTGCGGGATTTTCTACACCCCTGACCTTTGAGGGGGTGAACTTTTAACCCCCCTCACCCCACTTCCTACTAGCCCTGGAGGCAAGCTCGGCAATCAACTCAACAGCAGCACTTCAACCCTCAACTTGAGGGCAAAACCAAGTTTACATCACTATAAAGGTGTGGGATACTACTGTATCATAATATAAATGTATACCTTTATACTTTATACGTACTGGCTTTTGATGCCTCTAGGCGATCTCGCGTAGTTGTGTGTGAATGCTACAGTATTGTTATACGTAAGGGTGTGTTATATTTATACAGTTCTGAAGTGATTATCGAATTCCTATAACAAGATTCTTTTCGATTGAGAATATTTTATTGAAATCATTATTTATATATGAGGGGTATAGCAATAAAAACAAAGGGGGAAGTTGGGCATAAAAATGAGGTGTGAGAAAGATGGGCCCACCCACAGCCCATGTATTACTACTTTTACTGTAACCAATTTAGAAGGTGTGGCGCAGTGCGCTTTAACGAGTCGCATCAGATCACCGAAGTCAAGCAACGCCGAGCGGGGTTAGTAGTTAGATGGGTGATCATTTTCAACAAAAATCACGTTTCCCACTCAGGGGTAAATCGTTGCGCTTTTCCACTATGGCTTTGGGCCATTACCCATTATATACACTTTCGGTTCACTGACAAAAGCTGTCATCATGGCCGAGGTTTCCACGTTTCCCTCAGTTACAGGCAAATACCGGGATGGATTGTAAGGCCCGTGGCCGCCCTCGTTCTGGAAGAGCCTGCGAAGCGTTTAATTAAGTTAGGGTTTCTTAATGTTCTGGGTTTAGTACAGTTAATAAAAAAAAAAGGATCGAGGTTTATACCCCTATAACCTCCTCCCCTGATGACCTTGGTTATGCCTTGGTCCATGACGTGTTCCATAAAATGATTTGAAAAAGTTTGAAATCATCAATGAATTTTAAGAAATGAAAAGGAATTAAATTTTAATGGTATGATATCAAGTCTTAAATGGAAAATACATAAATTTTACATACAAAAAAATAATGTTTTTGTGAAAGTGGAAGATTTAATACAAAATTTATAAGTTTAGGAATTAATGTTTATAAAATTCTGTATATACATCAGCTAAGAGTACATCAGAGTAAATGAAAATTTTGTTCATCAGAGAGTTTTAAAACTTTGTGTGGCGTAATGACTTAGTTATTTCGCTTTTGACCTAGCTCTCTTTCTCTGCTAGCGTCAAAGCGAAAAGCCGTGCTTGGGTTGAGACTGGGGTGGGTGGGAGGCCGTCAGCTTTGGTTTTGCGCCCCGCTAGACTGCGGCCACTGCGAGCTCGAGGCTCACTTCCCCGGGGAACGAGGCTTTGCAGAGCATATACCAACATGCTCTCTCTCTGAACCACCAGAATATATCCTCCTTCAAGGGAATACAGACAACACACATGCTAAATACTACATGAGACAACAACAAGGCAGACTAGTCTCTGCACTGATTTACACCTTTAAAATATAAAGGTATACATCCGGTTGTAGTTTATTAATTTTACTGTAGTTGTCTGCTCTGAAAGTCAGAGATCAAGTTGTTACACAGAAAGCAAGGAACATTCACAATGACGTCATAATAAGAAGACTGAATTATTTTTTACTTCGGTGTCATATTTGTAATTTCTGAGATTTTTATAATCACTGTTAATGAGTTGCACATTCCTTCACTGTTTATTCAGCTCGCCGCTGCAATCTTTTGATAACACTGCGCTGCATAAATGGAGGATGCTGCGCCTTCTGTCACTATCACGTTACTCCCTCCCTCTCTGCATTGTCACTTGCACTCATTCTGCAAGCATGCAGTTTTGTATTTTAATAAAGAGGCTTCAAATCAGCTGATTTTGCAGTGTTATTCCCACCGTCCTATCACTCTTTTAACTAAATTATCTAAAACCAGCTGCTGTAAAATATTATGAAAAAACAAACAAATAAAATTGCTGTTTTCAAAGAAACTGGAGAACAAAATCAGGAAAATAATAACCTTTGTTATAAACCTTTGTTAATGAATAGCTCCAATTACTTGAAATCTTGAAATCGTCACCCATTGAGTTGTTGTACTGTTTTTTTTTTCTGTACTGATACTTAATAAACAACTATTATTATTACTATTAATTATTACTGACAGATAATAGGTCTGTTCGTAAGTTCATTATCAGATCGATGATAATCACTTATCATCAGCAATCTTTTTCATTTGTCCCATGATGGGCTTTTTTGCTTTTATCTTACCGTTTGACTTTATATATTTATTCATCTAATATATTGTCTATATACTATATTGCCTTGAAAGAGATAATATACATAAATAAATTAATATTTTTTTCTTATGTTTACATATAGTACAATATCTTAATCCTATAGATTAATGAATCGATTTTGCATTTACGAGCAGACCTAATACGTGTATGTGTTCACTGTGTCGTGGTATGTGTGTGTAAATCTGTATAAATTCAAAATTTGCAACATACATGGTGGCTTATCAGGCTTATAAGGGAGAAAAGACAAATGTGAGGGAATTTTTCCTCCGTTAAACACTTGGTCCATTGATAAAAAGTAGAGGTGTCAATCCTGACTGAGATTTTCCACAGTTCCCTCAATCTCACCTCAGCGAATGCTTGGACGCGTAACAGGCCGTGACTACCTTTGTTTCCCTCCCTTATCCCTAATTATTACCCCGCCTCGAGCTCCAAGCTAATATATAATATAGGAGTGTATCCTTGTAAAAAGAAAAAAAAAAAGGCGCAAATTACTGAAAATAAAAATCACAAGCATATATTAATCCAACAACTTTGTTGCTTATAAATATAATATAAACCATTATCATATAATTATCATTATACTTTATTACTTTCATATGGAAGTTAATAAGTTATTACTCACGAGAGGTGTCGATAAATTGCTGAAGGCTATATAATACACCTCAATACATGATAATTATATTTAATTTTTATATCAACTAGTTATTTCCATATAAAGAACACCGCTTTTGAAATGTAAATATATACATATGTTTTTATTAAAGTAATTACATTTAATTTGCAGTAGTTGACGCCATCTTAAATTGAGTCTGATTATTCACAAAAGGATATAACAAGCTCTATTCAGTACCAAGTATAATGAAGCAAGCACTCTCAGGCTGTAATTATATATTTTCCCAGACACATAATGTATACATATAGTTCAGATTACGATTTCTCTTGTAACACAAGATAGTGATTCAAAATTATATATGCGTTAGTGCGTACATGCGTCATATTGTGGTGTACCACAAAATATTATTTTTGGATGTGAACAATAATGATTAATATTTTGTTGTAGACATATCGTCACAATTTTTCTTCTTTACTTTGATGATTTAAAATTAAAAGATTTCTCAGAAAAAAATTGATCATTTTCTATTATTTTCTTATCACAAGTCAACATCCGGATGACGAGCAAATTGTTTCCTTATTTAATGCATGCTCGTCAATGAGCTGTATGATGAAATATAATGAAATTTTATAGGACTTGTGTGGAAAACAAATACATATAGGAACTGTTATAATCATGAATCCGAAAGTATGAATTGTGATACAATCTCATCATTAATCCTAGCATTACTAAGGGGGATGGGAAGGGGTTTGGGGGGGGGGGGGGGGGGATCGAGACGACCCGTAACTCTTTTAAATAAAAAAAGGTGTAAAATACTGCTCCAAAAAATCTAAAAAAAAAAAGGGTGACTAGAAAGTGACTGTAGTAGTTTTACTTAGAAAATAAAGTTAAAAATTTTACAGAAAATTCAACGTATACACAAAAAATGTATGAGATTTTTGTTTTCAGTTCAAACCAAGCAAGAAGCTAAGAAGAGTCACGTGCGATTGATGAGGGTAAAGCTTTGGTGGGCGCGTTATTTTTTCTCTTATCAAGTTAAGCCGGTGGTGCTTCTCTCCTGCATGGCATAAAACACGTGTTGGCATGGCCATTCGTCTCTGGGAGGAAGAGGATTTCACTGAGAGCTGTTTAAAAAAAAAATTGAGAATTTTTATTTTGGATTTCAATGTAGAAATATCAAGAAGGTTGAAGGGAGAGAATCAGCGCATAAATTGATTTATTTATATAAAAGTGCCATGCACTCTCATGATAACCAACCTAAAGCTATATCATGTATAATATATTAGAGAAATAACTATTTTTGTATATTTATTCATGCATGCATGTATGATACCACGATATCATGAGAAATGATTCTTTCATGTAGTGTGTAGTGGGTATACGAAGTTATGTTATTCTGTATTGAAAGGATAGAACTTTGCCGCATAGGTTAATAGTGTCTTTCCGTAATAATTTTTGAAATTTTTATATTAATCTAATTTTATTTTTTTTAAATATTTTATTTTCAAAATTAGAAAAAAAAAAGCATCGAGTAAAAATCACCATTCAATAAACTTAAAGATATCATATATGTTATGCACCTTGCTTTTTTTTATTATTACACAGAAAGCATGGCACCGCTCAATTGTGTACACCAATTGTTGTCACTTGTAACTGTAAAATTCGTCTCCAGGGTATATTGTGAGTCTTTCATTGAAATTTAATAACACGTAGAATATATTTCAACAGCATTGATCATTCCTGGATGTACTATTGTGAAAAAAAAAAAAGACTTGTCCTTAGGGGTTTACTTTGAGGGTATATAGTTGCGCCTCTACAGTAAAGGAAATTAAATGGGAGGTCAGTAGGGGGCAGTCATGAGCAATAAATGTGGCATTGCAACCACGTACATGAATAGAGAGGAGAACGTACAGTTACTATTGTGATTTTAAAGGTTGTAATAAAAAAGATGTCTAACAAAACACATTTTATCAAACTAACCATAAAGTTACTACAATTGTGTGATGAAAAGAGCGCAGACAATTTGAGTTTATAGTGGAGAACAACAGAGACCATGCGAGAACAAGCAAGCATGGATCGTGACAACTTGTTTAACTAACAAACAATGTCCATTTTGTATATTTTATGTTGCTTTTTGTTAGTGCTATAGTGAAAAAAGATCTGACCAATTTGTAGCTATCATATTTTTTGGTACTGTCAAATAAAATTGAAATTCAAAAAGAAAATAAATTAAATTGTCGGTTGACAGGAAATATGTGATGTTTTTCAACAGTAAAAAGGTCATGTATCGTATATCATATACATTAAGAATAATTGGGCACCAATTCTATTACCTTTGATGTATTTAGGGCAAGAGGAACGGTATCCAAATACAAATAAGTGCGTTGACCGCTCACTTTATTTTTCTCTCTGTATCAGATCACCGAAGGTAATCAAACGCTGTGCAAGTTAGTACTTGGAGGGGTGACCTTAATAGGGGAAATAACGTCACTGACACCCATGCAGGGGTAAAACCGTCTCACATTCGCCTTCGTGCAGACAGTGCTTGATAGTGTAGGCAGAAAATCAGCAAGAGAGGAGTTTTGCCATAATTACCGTAGTTGGTGGAGGACCCCCTTATATATTCCATTTGCTGAAATAAGGGTTCAAAGTATATATTGCTCCGAAAAACATACATCCCTTAGTGCCCTTGAGTGCCTTGCACTTTTGTGGCGTTCCTCTGGCTTGGGACATCATATTGTATATTATACAATATATGTCTATATCAAAAAAGTAGAGGAGTAGGTGTTGAAAAATCCG
Organism: Siphlonurus alternatus; assembly: GCA_949825025.1. Taxonomy (NCBI): domain Eukaryota; kingdom Metazoa; phylum Arthropoda; class Insecta; order Ephemeroptera; family Siphlonuridae; genus Siphlonurus; species Siphlonurus alternatus. The sequence goes on from OX463779.1 coordinate 40,989,624, forward strand.
TAGAAACTACAGAAACTACACACAGTGCCCTGAGTCCCTAAGCAAATTTCAGACGCGAACAAGCCGTCTCAGAATATTATCTTTATTCCTCTATATTTATTATATCTTATACCCAATCCCCTAGCGCCCCCCCCCCCTTAAAGCTGCTCTTACAGAAACTATTTGGGGGCAACAGACAGTATTTTTTTCAATACCTTTTGCAAAGAGATGCAAAAAAAAAGGGTTTTGTTTGCGATTTGGCTATATATATCATTTTTCATACATATATTTTTGCCACAGTGATAATATATAATTATAATGTAGTCATAAGCAATTAATCTAAAGTAATGTAATATTAACATAAATATAATACGTATCAGAGTCTTCTGCGCGCAATGTTTCTAACAAAACATTGTTCAATGTCTGTCGCGTGGCCCGATTTTTGCGTGACGCTTTAGTTCCATTTTGCGCCCGCCAGAGTGACCAGAGGCGCCACTAGCGAGCGGTTTTTGTTGACTATGCGCCATTGTTTAACATAGGAAATTCGCGAGTTGACGCCTAAATGTAACGATAACTTCCAAAATATCACACCAAAAGTATAAAAAAATATCATTATTTCGTACTACATTGATCCAGGTAATGTAAAAAATTAATTATTAGTAAATATAACGGTACTTTATCTTATTTTTAGCACATAGAAAAGACGACGCAGACTGAGGTTGGAGTTTCATTGCCTTTAATGTGATTCTGTGCAATCATATAGATGTTGGACGGGACTCCAGTCACTCCAGTATTAAGGTCTAACAGCATAGAAACTTGTAGATTATCGAATTACTGCTATATCTTCAGGATATAAGAAATTCAAAGGTACAATTTTAAAACCCTATTATATTGCTTGTTATTTTTAAATAAATCAACAAATGGACACTGTTGCGGCTGGTAAGGGCAGCCAAGTTCTGCCAGAACTGCTAGCTAAAAGATTTTAGAGCTTACAAGCCCTTGGGAACACAGAAATGATATACATTACTTACACCATGGTTATCGCTCCACATTTCTTCGACCGTTTCAATGATAAAAAACCGTTAAAAATTCTTAATTTTTTCTATGAAATTTCCGCGCATGTTTTTTTCCATTTCACTTGATTTTTGAAAACATGTCCTCAATTTTCTAATTATTTCTATTATAGTTTTTCATGTTATTCATAATGCTTCCCTTGATAATTACCGCTCGCTGGTGGCGCCGCCAGCGGCAAAAAATTGTAAACAGCGGAGTTTGTTTACTTTTTTCCTTTCTCGCGTTCAACAATCGAAAATTACACCACGCGACAGACATTGAACAATGTTTTGTTAGAAACATTGCGCGCAGAAGACTCTGATACGTATTAATATTCATTTTAATGAATACGTTTTATCCTATAATCTATATAATTTATTCTAAAACACGTAATATATTATCGCAATTTGTTTTAAAAAGAAGTTACATTTTTTTATATCATTATTAATATACATTCAATTTTCTGTAAGCTTTAATATCGATTTATACTTATTCATTTTTCTCCCACATAAAATATAACAGGGGTAAAACAAATGATAACATGTTCATTTATTATCGTTCTATTATCAAAACCAATCAATAAAAAAAGAAGCGAAAAAAAAAGAGTAATGAAATTTATTACAGTGTCTGGTTTTAGTCTGGCGAACATTTATTTAGAAGCTGTCACCAATAATGTACTCAAGGGCAAGTTTTGGATTTATTAAATGCCAAACTCAATTGAGTGCTTGCATGTAATTGGAAAATAGGGTGGGTGGCTATGTTTATTCATGGCGAGGAAAACCCCGCGGCAACGGCGGCGGCAAATTAAGCGATGTGCAACGCCGTTGGGGGAAACTGCATGCAGTAGCTAATTTAGTGCACACTTCGTAATCTGTGAAGTGGAGGGAGGGGGTAAGAGAAATATGTCATACTTGTAATGAGAGATTTTTTATATATACGAATGGTGTTATGCTTTTATGGAAATTTATTTTTAGAGTGTTTACGGGCTTATTTCTATCATAATTTTCACGACCCCTTCATTTTCCCCAAGTATATATATACAAATTAGCTCTTTCAAAACCTGTCTCTTGTAATAATCATGTTGCTATATTTTATTTTGTGATAAAGTAAAGAGCTTTATATAATAAAAAGACATTTATTTTATTTTATGTGACTCTTCATGGATGAAGAAATGTTATTAATTAAAAGTATAAATAAAATGAATGAAAATGCATGACATCTAATTAAGCGTGTAATTTTTATGCGCAATAAAATTAATAATAGATTGTATTTTTTGAAAAGATTAGTTAATTCAAGTCAATGACTGTGTTACTTCAATGTGGTATAGTTGGAAATATTACCGTGATGTCATATCATATCAGCGATTGGTTAGACTGGTTAGAGGAAATGTCACTATTTCAGTCATACAGTTGCAATATCTCACTGACCGTCACATTTAATTTAAGTTCTCCCGAGCGTTTCCGATGAAAACCTATTAGAGAATAAGACGGTGAGTGTAAATTATAATCTCAGCACGTATGTGTCAAATATGTGAAATATGCGGTCGAATGACGTGACGTTATTTCATGCGCTATTCCATGCATGACTCTCTCTAAATAGCCAGAGATTTCTCTGGTCTAGCCAAGTGAATCATCAAAAATACCTCAGGTCCGGAAATACGCAACCTATAATAAATAATACACGAACTCTTCTATTTTTTAATTATCATGGGCCGGCATTATTTTTTATTTTAAAATTACATACAACATAATTCTATATACTCCATTTTTTTTTTAATTATTGGAGGTATACTGAACACACCCGTTGATAAGGCCTAAACGCCTCCCGAGGGCGTGGCTGGACATTTAATAATTTTATTCCTGGACAAGGAAAAATCAAATTCAAATTCAAATTCAAATTCAAATTCAAATATTTATTCATCTCACTTACAAGACAAGTCAACAAAGTACACATTGCATAAAAAATAATAATATAATTATATTATTCACGTTTGTAAAAATCGTCAATACTGTACACATTCTTATCAAATAAATGTTTTTTCACTCTCTTCTTAAAAACACTTAGATTAAGGAGCACAATTTTTTTACTATACCGTCTATTAATTTATACATATGCAATTATATAATGAATAAAATCTCATGTAATAGATTGTCCAAAGAAAAAACATTATTAGTCATAATAAATATTAATATACAGTATATGCAACACTACTGGACGATAGTTCTTACCTGGTTGTAAAAAAAATACCTGTAATATAAAATATCAAGCACAAAAAAAGAGCCTGTCGTTGCCCAACTGGAAACAGAAATTTACATTTTCTCATTTCATTTTCACCAACAAAGAACTTTGTTACATATTTTAATAATTTTATTGATAAATCAAATCATAACCAAAATTTATTTTCTTATATACAAATTTCGCTGAAAACATTAAACTATATATATTATACCAAATAATATTTTTAGTACATGAAGCAATGAAGCTTTAATAGTATTTCCCATTATATGATACCCTCATCTAATAATCTCAATTATAATTATTATAAAAGCTAATTATCAAACTTGGTAATAAATTTTAATTAATATATTCATGAGAGCAATCGTTAATCGTAAGGAGATGGTACGACTTCGAGAACAGAGAGAGAGAGAGAGAGAGAGAGAGAGAGAGAGAGAGAGAGAGAGAGAGAGAGAGAGAGAGAGAGAGAGAGAGAGAGAGAGAGAGAGAGAGAGAGAGAGAGAGAGAGAGAGAGAGAGAGAGAGAGCGGCGCCTAGACTTCTTCAGACACAGTGCCTCCAATGTGTGCGACTTTTTTGCTCGTGCTGAGCTGCTTTATCCTGACCCGTCCTCGCTGCTAGACGTGGTAAATGGCCCACGACTAACCTCCCCTGCCGCTACGATATATTTCTCTCCTCTTATTTACTTATCGCTCCACCCCCGCAAGCTCACCCCTCTAATGACCTACCCGGGATTCCCACCCCCTTTCATATATATAATATCTTTAGACAGGGCATCCATCATACAAGAAAAACACCGCAAAAAGAGAGAAAAAAATACACTTTCTCTTACACCCGCTTTTGTAAAAAGAGACATGAAATTGTAAATAAAAACTTGAATGTTATTTGAACACACCCAGTAGACCAATTAACCTATTCTGATAACACGCAAGATAGGAAACAACAACGGATGTTTATTGTCACGAACAAATTACTTTTAACTCAACAAATTATACTGTATTAAAGCTTTTGTCATTATGCAAAGAATAGACGTGGGATATTAAAGAATAGGTTTTGTTTTTGAGGCACAAAGAATCACATTGCGATTCTAGTCACGTGTTCAGGGGTGAAGTATAAAGAGCGGAGGGGGTGAGAATGATGTGCTGAAAGACACGTAAATCAGGGAGAGGGGGGCACAAATTGCGCAAAAAAAAAAAATAAGGTGTAGCAAAAAAAAAATGGAAGATGAGAATTCATATTTTATTTCATGCATGACTGTTAATTCATGCGAACACACACGCACTGTTCAGTGAGGGAATAATGGCTTCTGAATTATTTCACTCGCATAACTTTCTGCTATATTTTTTCGTTGAATTTTATAACAGGAAAAAAAAAAAAAAAAAAAAAAAAAAAATAAGCAAAATTATTTAACAGTTGGTTATAATATTTTACAGTAGAATGCGATAAATAGCTAGGAACCCTTTATTTTTCGTTTTATATTCAGTTTGCATGTTTAAATTTTTAAAATATGTTAAACTATATAAATAATATAATACATTTATGTATAATTTTATTATATCCTGCATGTTCTTTATACATAAGTAAACGTCCATATAAAATTAATATACAAATAAATTAATATTTCTGCATGATTCAATAAATTAACATACAAATTTCATGCGCAAAATTGCACGCATGACTTAAATTATGACATTAAAGGAGGTATTCGCATATATATTTATTTTAAAAGTCTTGAATTTTTAAGTCTATATTGCAGTTACTATTTTAGTAATATAATAATGGACAACATACATGAAAAAATTTTATTGTAGAAATGAATAGAGGGTACCAAATTATGCTACTCTGAATTTTTTCAGATATTTTCGAAACCCAGAACTATTTTTAAATAATTATTGAAAGTGCGGCCACGCCCCCTGGAGGCGTCCAGTCTCTATCCTTTTTATTAAGGATTCAGAGGTGCCAACTGAAATCACAGGACTTTCAATAATTATTTAAAAGTAGTTCCGGGTCTCAAAAAAATCTGAAAAAATTCAGAGTAGCATAATTTGGTATACCCTCTATTCATTTCTGTTGCTTCTGCAATAAAATTTTTTCATGTATGTTGTCCATTTTTCAAGAATTGAATATTCCAGATGTGGTCTTAAAGTTTCATGATTGCCTCCCTTAAATTTACAATAAGAATTAGCTTCTCTTTCTACCGCATATATTTTTTAATGAAATTAATTAAAGAGCCCAATCAAATCACCTTGCAGAAGACGAGCTCCTAATATTAAATCGAACATCAGAGAAAAGCACATCTGCTACTCAGAAAAGATATCAAATTTAATTACGGTCTATCTGCAGCGCCAAATCCTGTAGAGAAATTTTCCCAATAGAATTCCCTTGTGGTGCCAAGTATATGTAGTTTTGCCCAGTCCTTTTGTATTTCTTACTATTTCTACATCTCTCTCTTGGCCAACGTAATTGTTTTACACTAGCAAGGAGGGTGGACGCGACAATTGAATTACAAAAGAGAATAAAGAGAAAAGAGCTTTTAATGCAACAGGAGATACGTACGTGTTTATACGAAGAGAGAGTGAGAGTAAAAAAAAAAAAATAAAATAAAGAGAAAAAAGTTTTCAATGTAAAGTGTTAGTTTTGTTGTTATACCAGGAGATACATTATTTGTATATATAAGGTCCAAAAGGGAGCAAGGAAAAGATATACGTTTTCACATATAACGTCCAAGGGAGCAACTGTCTTCTTCTTACTGAAATGGTAGCGTATAATTCGCGAGTTTGAGCGGGGGAGTGTCACAGCTGCGTGCCTTAATATTGCAGAATTTTGTCTCACGTTAACTTGGTAGACAGTATGGAGAACAAGTACTTGGGCCAACGTTGTGTCAACGCCAAGTTAACATGATCCGGAGGCGGGAACGAGGACGATTCATCGTGTCCCCTAGTAAATCAGCAGGCTTTAGTCTGACTTGCTTGCTCTTTCCTCTCTTCGCCTTCCTTTTCCGTCGCAGAAACATGGCATTGTTATCCCCGACTATAGAGGCAAGTAGACAGACGGCATCAAAAAGTTTGGTAGAGACTCCCTTATATAAAAAATAAGTTTCCGTTGTCGCAACAACGCACGTACGTGATTTTTTTTAAAAAAAATAATAATGAAAAATATTCTTTACCTGTATTTTAATGAAAAATAAAGAGACATATATAATATCTTGAAATTTATACAAAATGTAAGGAAGAATGAAATTTTAGTTATAATAAATACAATCTTTTCTTTCAACGTTTTTAAAAGCTCTGAAATAAAGTCTACATTTTATTTTTGTTAATTATAAAAAATAAACCATTTTGTACGTATTTTCTTCATTAAAATTACATCTTTTTCTACCTTTGATTCTACAACAGAAAATAACATAATGAATACCATTCACTTTTTTAAAGGAAATTTAATAAATGTACATTTCTATAACATTTCTCTTTATCCTGTAAACTTTTCTCTCTTCATTTAATTTAATGTCATTAGATTCGTTAACGTTATTTTTCCACATTATGAAAAGTTTTTCTTATAATTAACGAAGTTCTTCTCACTTCAGATTGAAATAGTTAATGAGACATGAATAATGTACCAGCATTTACGAGTTTTCTCTGATGGAACTCCTCTTTAAGTCCATTAAGGGCATTGGGTGTAGCACCGGTAGTTGGCAACACTGACGTATCTTCACCATGTTAATTTTTGATCATTGCTCCTCGGAGTAATTTTTATGCTAGAGCTAAGCTGATTGCTGTAGTATCAAAATAATTAGTAGCCCAAGTGCACAATTTGACTAAATAAAGCCTGATTTAAAGAAAAGTATTTTTTTTATATTTTAGAAAAATGCATGTAAATTTAAAAAAATACTAAAAAATACTTTTCTCTAAATCAGGCTTTATTTAGCCAAATTGTGCACTTGGGCTACTAATTATCTTGATACTACAGCAATCAGCTTAGCTCTAGCATAAAAATTACTCCTAGGAGCAATGATCAAAAATTAACATGGTGAAGATACGTCAGTGTTGCCAACTACCGGTGATACACCCAATGCCCTTAAGAGCTTGGCCACCGCCGGCACGTGAAGCGCCTTAAATTGACTGACGCAACCCGCAACACTTCCAAGCTCAAAGAGAAGTATAAGCTTAAGGCGGACTGGAATCTCTCAATTTTTGACATTCGTCGTCTTATAACATGTCGTATAAACCACGAGATTTTAGCGCAACTATAGACCTTTTATACATGAAACATAAAGTCTATAATGTAACAAAAATGCATGGTGTTAAAAATGACTCTTTTGTCTTTATCTTTAAATAACACGTAATTTTATATAGCGTTTGCTTGGCTTTGTTGTTGTTTACATTCAGCAGTAGGTACTGAGAGGGAACTGGAATCACTTGATTTATTCCTCCTAATTTAACATATTTTAATTTTTTTTAACAATAATATATACGTAAGAAATAAATGTACATAACTTGAACATATACATTTTTTTTATTTTACCTAGTTTCTTTATCATTACTTTTTGTTGTTCCGTTTCCCCCTCGTATTCAAAAGTCCGCGGGGAAAGCAATGGCCGGTGATTGGCTGAATTTTTTTAAGAATCTTAGGGTCAATATCAGTGCATAAGTGTCGTAAAATGGTCATTATTGACGTGAAATTTGGAGTCGATTTACATTTTATTTAATGGTTTATTGTATTTTTCACAGATATCATTGGCAAATATTGTATTTTTTTCCATTTACTTGACATCTCAATCTATCAAATAACATAATTGTCAAATGTACCACGATTGTCATATCGCAGAAAATAAATAGTTTTTGGTATGCTACTACCATGTTAAATAGGTGCTTTTTGCCTACATTCACGTGACGTCATATTTTTGTGACGTATGGTGAAAGACCCGTATACGTAAAAAAGAAGATAAATGAGAAAATAATATTAAAAAGAGAAGAAAGTTATGGGAAGTAATTTGGAGAATTGTATTCATAGAAAGATCAAAAAAACTTTTTTTGTCACATCATCACACAGTGGCAAAGTTTTTGGCTAAGTTATTCAAGGGAAACTACAGCGACTTAGTGACAGCAGGCACCCAACTTTGTCTGTTGCTGGTCGGTTTATACGATCGAGACCCGATAGGCGGAAGAACGACGCCTGATCACCGGGGCAATGTCGCGCCGTCTTGTCGCCTCTCTCTTTAGTCAGCACTAGCTCAAGATTAGATCACGTAATTGAATAACATGGTCCAGACCAATAATGTACAAAATTTATATGTACTTTCATTTACTATGTATAGCGATGACTTCAAATAATTAGATTACATTGATAGTTTGAAAATTATAAAATTTCATTAGATATGAAAGTGTTCCATTTATAGAGTTGAAGAGTTCCACTTATTTAAATTAACATAGTGTATGTTAATCGTTTAAATACAAATTTTACAATTATTTTATTCAATTTACATTTAAAAAGATAAGTCTACATAGCTGAGCTATGTAACGATAGCTGCATAAAAATCAATATTCCAGGTTATCAGTCTTTCAAATAATCGAACACACTTCTTTAATAAACAAGTTTTTTTCTTGATCACATTAAAGGTGCTTTTCTATATATGCAGTGATGTCAGACGGGGCTTGGCGGGGCGGGAAAGGCGCTCTAGCTTTAATATCGCATGGTCCGTATTGGCGATAAAATCGCTTCTTGCACCTCCATGATGAAAAACCACCTCTACACTTTTTGTTTTATTTTTTTGTACAATTAGGTAGCTTATTATACATCGACTGGTTAGAATATAAAAAACCCTCTTCATGTGCTGCCATATATTCTATGGTGCTCAAGTACAGTTATGGTTAAAAAGGTTGAGACACTTGGCTATGAGAGCAACCAATAGTTCACTCACCGTGCTGAGTAGCAACGCTGCCTATTATTTTGACCAGGAGGTTCCTTTGAGTTCACCTCAACTGAGCTCCAACATTGTTGTCACATAAGCCAGGTGAGTGGACTGATGGTGCTCACTTCAACAATGTATAGCATGCGAAGTGTCCCATTCTTAGTGATCATAACTGTACACTACACGTGTGACAAGTAGTATAAATGATTAAATTTACTGGTGAGACAGGACGTTTATACAAATATTAAAACTTGTGAGACACACAATGAAGGAAATGGTAATTATTTAAAATATTAAATAAAAGCTCTTGAATTATACTAAAAAAGCAATGAAAAATATGTTGCAATCTTTTTCCATTTTTTAAATGATCAAGCTTTTTAAAACAAACTAAATACTTCATGTTTAAAAAAAATAATTATAATGTTTTGACGCTGTTTATTTTAGTCTGCCATAGTAAAAGTCAAATAAAAAGGCTTAAAACCACAAAGCTTATTAAAAAAATATACACTAAATAAATATATTTTCATGGTATTTTACATTTTGTATATTAACAAAAGAGATAACATGTAATTAAAAATTGACATTTTTTTTCATATTATAAATTCTCTTGATAAATATAAATGTTGAATAAAATAAAATATTATAAATTTATTATTATATAAAACAAAAGAAATTGTAAACAAAGCTATGTTATACATGTTGTTATAATACGAAAAATGAATAAACAATTAAAATCTCTTGACGTCTGAAATTCATGGAATGTTTATATGGATTTTACTCTCTCTCTCTCTCTCTCTCTCTCTCTCTCTCTCTCTCTCTCTCTCTCTCTCTCTCTCTCTGATGCTCAGCTCGTGTTGCTGGAGCCTGGCGCTTGCTGGAGTCTGCCTGTTCCTCCTCCAGCAGCAGCAAGCACAACCATCACACAGGGGCACCAATCGATGGGAGGGTTGGTTGCGAGCCACACCCAGCATCCCTCCCAACTACCCCCCCCCCCCATCTAGACACCCCACTCCTACCACAAAAACCCACACACGAGTCAAGATCGTCGTCACTTTGTAAGCTTCTTAAATGGTGACGACTTCTTCAGGACCAGAAATATTTTATAATTTTTTTTTTTTTCCTTTTAACAAAATCTTTAACATAAAATTCAGTACATTAAATTCTTGTGTGGTTCGATAGATTCTGGAATATACTTTGTATCTTATTAAATATTGGAAGGGGATTTTATATCGGAGATTGAGTTAACATTTTTGTCACGTTCTTTTCAGCACAACAGCCAGCAGGTGGTGCAACTTACAGTTAATTCGCAAACTGAGCTCCAACCATTTTAACATCAAGTCCTTGGGTATTTCTAAACTCCACTCTTTCTTTTAGTCCCTTTTCTCTTTTGCAAGGAACTGAAGGCTTTATTGTATAAAATAACATACAATTAATCCATCCACATAATAATTAAAAACAATAGCAAGTCTCTTATCGTTATTAAAATATTATTTTTTTCATTTTTAATTAATTCATATAGTTATTATTTAATTAAAAATAATATTATGTTATAAAAATAAAGATAAACAGTGTTTTTTTTAATTAGTGTAATGTTATATTGTAATTTAAATTTATATTAACAACTTATATTATAACTACTATAAAATTCTGTAATTTGTATTATTTGTTGTGTTTTTGTGGTGCAGTACTATTCCTATGAATATAAAATTGCAATAAATTTATTCACGATTTTTTGTTTGATAAAAGAATTAAAAATTTATCATAACTTTTTTAACCTCTTGAATACTGCAATAAAGAACTGTATATATTTATTTATGTGCTTTAATTAACAAGACCATAATTATAAAATCATCATTATAAAAACAAACAAATAATATTAAGTTCTCTAGAAATGAGACAGTAAAAAATATTCCAAACTCATTAAATTTGTTTCATTGGTCTCTCCAACTTTCAAAACATTTCTCCCCCTTTTTCTTTACGATTATTGTATCTCATTGCAATCTCATTTGCATGCATGGCTTAAATGTTTCATTTTTCAGCAATCTTCATAAAGATGTAAAACTTTCTTCTTCTTGTAAAATAAAATGCAATAACTGTAATCCTACAAAGTATATTCTTTAATAATTATCTTCTGCTTTAAATTAAAATTCTCAATCAATTTTTATTAGATAATCTTCTTTGAAAACAAGCGTAAGATAAATTTTCTCAAAGTAAAAATTTTAAACTCTTTTCAAACTTCTTAACTTCTTCACACCACATTACTTCAAGAGATTAAAGCTTGGTAAAAACTTTATATATTTTTTATCCCTCATTATTATTCTCTCACACAATTTTATTACGATAAAAACATTGGCGTGAGTTGCTCTCTACACCTGGGGGAGGATGCTCCTTTGAACCCTCTGGTGCATGTGAGCAGAATGACGTCATGACTGGAAAATGTACGCCGCCTCCGGATCAAGCGATATTTTATCTCTAGGAATGTGAAACGGCACGATTTTTGTTCTATACAGCCAATGAAAAAAATTATGATTTATAGATGAAGTTTTTTCTTTTATAATACTTTAACAATTTAAATATATATGTATCGAAAATCAATTGAAAAAATATATATATAAAAAAAGGGCTGAAATAAATTCAAGGAGATATATGTCTTAAAAAGTTTTAAACTTTTACTTCAAATAATATATAATGCGCCGTGTATACTTGAATAATCATATAATCATTAGTATTAAAAATTCATCATTGTGAGTTCTATATAATCATTTTGTAATTAGGAAAAACTTAAAAAAATATCGATTTTAATATCAGAATTATAGTAATAAATTTTCAATGTCATAATAGTTTTTTTAAAAAAAAGCAAACAAGCAATCCTCAGTATAAAGCTAACTTAAAATTAATTTATTCTCTTCTTTTATATTATACATAAATTATACGTAACATGTTTACAATGGAAAAAGTTTATAATTCTTTCAATGGAAAACAGAAACTATACAACACGTTTTTGTTTAACGTCAGCTGTATTCACACTGCACGTGAACAGCGACGAGAGGGTTTTGCTCCTGATGTTTGCTAGCGATGGGATCTGATCTCCGCCCTCGGTAACTATGGCAACCATAGTGACGCGGCGGCCACTAAAAGCGATACGATCCTAGCTTCAATTCACTTCCAATATCTAAAGAACTCTTTGAGGTCAATTTTACCTTTAAATTTTATATTGAAATAGTTTGATTTTTTAGTTTAACATGATCCAAGTCGGAGTATAAGCTTGTTAGTCCAGTGGTCTGTGAACTTAGATCGTCTATATTAAGTCACGGTGTGCTACGTGATGTCTGTTTCGACCTCGCTGGTGGAGCTCAAGGGATCACAAAGGAAACCGGGTCAATCTTATATTGGTGTGTGTCAAAAGAACCTTTTCATTCACACTTGAGAAAATATCAAAATAAATCAACACAAAAGTTTTGATATCTAACTGAAAATTTTGGTTATTTATCAATTACGCGCGAGTAATACAACAGTACATGTAAATTAAATGTCAATATTTAGTTTTCAAAATTATTTTATCATAACATTATAAAAAGTAGAAATAAATATGCAGAAATAATTAAATATATACCATATATATATTTTTTTTTTAAATAGAGGACCTTAATAATTATAAAACATGTACTGTTATTTTTGTTTCAGATTTTTTTTTAACCCTCTAACACCCTTAAATTCGTGATGGAAAATGCTGTGATATCATATTATAGATGTAACGCCTTAATTTCTTAAATTTTCTATACAGTATATACATGCGAGTTACCAAACGCGTTAAAAAAAAAAAAAAAACTATTTGTTACATAGTCATTATTGGAACTTATAATTTCAATCGAAATGATCATCAGTTGCATGATAATAGTTTGAGAACTTTTTTGCAGTAAATATTCAAGCGTTGCCTACCACCGTAAAATTCGTCGCGCCTGCATAGTTTTGTTTCAGGCAACTTTTCAAGCGTGTATGAATTGTGTGGAACAGTCGATGCATGAAATGCAAACTCGGAATCTCCCGAACTTCCTACAAATTTATTGCTGTTTAGTATAAAAAATGTATATTTTTATATATTTTACAGTAGTACAACTAATATATCTGTTAAAGAACATCCTGCTGAATAATTTTGTCAGTCGATCATGTTTATACCGCTGTGGTTGTGGTCGGCTTAGTAAAAGAGAGGAATTACGGAAATGAGCGTTCGATATAATTTATTTTTAGAGATTAAAAAAAAAATAATGAACATTGCATAACGTTGTTTACAGAAACTATATAATATAATATCAATGACAATGCCCATGGCATGCATCACTTCGTATATCATGTACAAATTACATTATATAATTATATTGTACATGCTCTATATTGTATAAGCCAGTATCACAAATATACATAACTAAACAATAAAGTATATAATAAATAGACATTGCAACTATATAATACATTGTTGATGTGAATTCTTCTATTACATATTAAATGAATGGTAATTATTCTTGAATACTCATAGAAATCTGAAAATTAAATCAGAATTTAAGTATATATCAGATTACATAAATTCCTTTTATAACTTTTATTTACATTAAAATTTTAATTAAGCTCCATTAATTATATTATATGTTTTAATTACAGTTATATACAGCGCATAACATAATTTCATGTAAGAAATCTTTTGCTAACAAGTTTAAGTATACACTAAAACCTGTATTACACAATGCAATTTTACTTTGCATATTATACAATTTTTCCACACAAGAAAATTTTATCTTCATGGAAACAAATCGAGTTAAAATTTTCTAGTAAGGATAAATTATATTAAAAAAATTGTATCGTTTTGTTGCATAAAAATGTCCTCCACATCTTTGAAGTCTCATGTGGCTGAACAGGCTGTATGAAATTTAACATGGCAGAAGAGTGATGTTACATTGCATTTGTAAAATATTACTTTCACCTCTGATGTTAAATTACCCCTGTAATGCCGGCAACACCTCGAGCAGGTTAAATTATGAATGGAGAGAACTTGAATGAATGAAAGCCCTCGACGAGCATGCATCGATGAGCTTTGCGAATGTAAAAAAAAAAAACGGGAATTATAAACGATTCTGACTGAAATTGAACAAGTACGTAAATGAGTATTCATAAAATTATAAAATTGTTTATTTTCACATCAAGTCTGATGAATGATGACATATATTATATTGATGGATGATAAATGTCTTGTCATAATAATGTCATTTGATTATAATAAATACATTTCTATTTCCATTTAAAATATAATTTATATTCATCATGTCACATCACATTTTATATCATAATTTAAATAAAAAAGTTCATCATTCAAAATGAATTTGTTTTCATTGTATTTATTAATATTTGTATAGTTTTGCCCACGTTTAAAAGAATTAGTTTCATGAAAATTAATGTATACTCGTCACCTTGGAAAATTTTCCTTTTGCAGCCTTGTTAATCACCATGCCCTGTGTTATTTTTACGGGGTATGGTGATTAAAAAGCCTATACAAAGGGAAATTTTCCGAGGCGAACAACTATGCAATAGTGCGTACGTGAAACAGTTTGGAATGAAACAATAATATCTTTCCCTTTCATTTTGGCACATCAACAACGACTAGTTCAACTTTACCCCTTAAAATGTTTCATACTTCCATCGACACGATCAATATACACAGTTATAATATTATTGTACAAAATGTATGTTTTTATAGAACGAACTTTTCTCTCTTTCTGAACGAACTCGCGATCAAATTAGAGATAGCAGCTTGGTGGTACATCCGACACCATCCCAGCCTCGTTGTTTTCATTTCACCTCCTCCCCTCACGGATGTTGACTTTACAGTACCACACCCCGTCTGGGACAACAAGGGGGATGAAAGGCGGCAAGAGAGGGGTGTCGCCGCGATCAAAAACTTTCTTTCTTATATCGACTGTCGTTTGTAACATAACCGCGTCTCTTTCGTGGTCGAACAGATGACAATTATTACCCCTTGGCTATCGTAAGTACGAAGAAACTTCTCTACTTTTTTTTAAAAACTTTTCTTAAGTTTTATATATATGATCGACCTCAATATGTCACAAACATATGTTGTCTATGTTTTTTATTTCTATTATTTTTCTGTATATATCAAGCAATATATAACAGAGAGGCGCTCCATCAACAAGAAGTCAGCAATGCAAACATTTAATGCATATTAAATTTTCAGGAGAAAAAAATAAACAATTTAAAAATAAAAAAGAAGTGATGGGTTTTCTGCTATATAGCAATACATTTTACGTACAGTATATTATATTTTGAAAGTGATGACTGATGATGAAATTATTGGATATATAATATATATAATGTAGTATTATTATGTAAGGAGCAAAGTCTTCTGCTTGTTAATTGTTAGTATGTAAACAAAGTATTGTTGTGTAAAATAAATGTCTGTCGCGTGAAAGGAAAAACATGGGACAGTTGTTGATTTACATGTTAACTTATGGAAAATGACCATTGACTTTGAAGTTGTGAAGTTGAAACGGTTACCTAGCGCCAACAATGCCATTACGTTCTCTGCTCTGGTGGCAAAATTAGGCATTACGTCGTCCCATGTTTAACGATGAAAAAGGCTTCATGCGACAGACATTATAAACAATGGTTCGTTACAACCATTGCGAGTAGAAGACATTGATAAGGAGATTATCAATTTTGTCACCTTGTCAGATAACTACACATCCAAATGAAAAATATATATTATATAATATTATTTTATAATTATTTTTAATGACTCATGATATTTATCTCTATAATAAATATAAAGCTAATTTTTGATCTTATAAAGTACATTGACAATATATATTATTTCATTCGATATATTAAAAATAATACAATATTATTTATTGATGGAAGCAAGAAACATAATGACATATATAATATAATATAAAAAACAATAAATATTTATACATCAGCAGAGATTTCTGACTTTAATATTCAATCATATTTTATCTGGCGAACGTCAACGATGAAGTCATGAGCGTTGTCCTACACACCACACGTTCTGATGATGTCGAGGAACCATCCATCCCCCTACACAGGCGACAATTGCACGAGCCATATGGTGTGATCGTAACATTATGGTGAATGATGACAGCTGCTTCTAAATATCGTCGCTCTACTTTGTTCCACAGCTCAATATTGGTACAGTCTCCTCTTTCACCGATAGAAAACTATAACGTTGTTTGACGATCACGTACTATGACTCACATGGAATATATTACACATGCATTACAGTATATTTATATTCTTCCAAAAGTCTTAGAATTACAACCGAAAATTGCGTATTTTTTATAATTTCTTCTCCCGTTTATAAGGTGTTAAAAAATTGTACAAGAAATAAAAGCGGGCAGAAGAGCGTAATATCCATCAGGCATAGTCTAAGATTTGATAAACTAGCTGTAGCTAAATATTCATCAGATTAAAGCTGTTTTGTACCAATAAAGGCTCGAGACTGATCAAATTTCAGATTTAAGAGAGATTTTCATGGTCGTTAAATGTGTAATTTAATAATATGTGGAGAAGAAAGTGATATTAAATTGATTAATTAATGTAATATTCATTAGTATCTCCCCCTGCATGCTCTTAAAACTGTCCGCAGGTTATGTTACGCAATAAATACGTTATATTGTTATACATTGTATATCAAGCGCACCCTATCTTCTTTCTCCCAAAAATAATATATAAAATCTATTATAAAAAAATGAAGCTTATTTTTTTCGTCACATTATCCTTTATCTGCTCCATAAGCAATGCTTATGGAGCAGATAAAGGATAATGTGACGATAAGCAATCTCTGTATATTATAATATTTTTTCTCCTGTCTTAGTTTTTATAACACATGTCGTTTTAATTTATCTTCATGAATGATAATTTGTTTATATTACAACAGAAGGATTCATAAAAGTTAAGACCATGACGTGTATATAACTAAATGTTTAAGTTTCAATTGAAGTCATTATTTTAATTTTTTGAGACTTCAAAAATCTAAATTTAAATGTGGACTTAGCACGTTCTTTACCCCCTGAAACTTATAATTTTAAAATTGTATGTACCGTACATAATATCAAACTATAGCTATTTACTCATCTTGCTCTTTTACATTTCATAAGACACTTTTAGACTTTTAATTTTGGAAGTAATGCTTATGTAGTAATTTTTCTTTGTTCTCCCTTTGCCAATGCCATGTCGTGTACGTTGCGTGGAACCACTACGTTTCATTCTCGTCTATTGGAGGGCGCGTGAGTAATTAAAAATTGGTTCCCATTTCTCGGACCTTTGACGCTTGGGAGGACGATTAACAATAAACGTACGTGCCACAGCATGGTTTAGAATCGCCAAAATCTGCCTCCAAAGGGGTGGTAGAGATACTTCAATTATAAGCTCTGTGGAGTTTCGGACTTGCATGAATTGCACTTAAAATAGTTAACCACCAACCCAGTGGAGTAGAGAGAGATATATCGACAGCTGTGCATGGGTTTTAGGGGTTTAAACTTTCCTTAACCCTAGCATTACCAAGGAAGGAGGGGGGGGGGTCAAGATGACCCACAACTCTTTTAAAGCGGGTAACGTATTTCCGGGAAAAAGAAGTAAGGAAAACACTTTTTTTTAACACATATAGTACGTATATACGTGATTCGTTTCGACCCCCCCCCCCACTTCTTGGTATAGCGGTGGAACAAAAGAAATCCAATTGGTAATGCTAGGATAATTGAGCAAAAAAAAAAAAAAAAATATTAAATAACAAAATATATATATAAAATAAAATAACATAATAATAAAATATACGTAAATTTAGAAGGCTCAAAATTAGCGCCGCGATCATAATCGCTGTCTCTTTATATGACTATAAATAATTAACTCTGTGTCTACATCATAGCCTAAAACTCCACATCTTTAATTATAATTGATTTGATATACAAATCAACTCGCCCTAAGGTTAGGCAAGTTTTCCAACTATTTAGTGTCATGTAGAAAGTCTCCTTCGCCCCTGCAGATATGCAACTTGCTTTGTTTTGGTGCTGAGCAAATTGCCTAACCTCAGGGTGAAATCAGTTTCTTTTGACTATACTTATTTTGAATACTGTGAGGAATATTTGAGACATTTAAATTTATATTTCTTAAGCAAATATATATATATATATATATATATATATATATAAATCCAATTAAATTGTAAAAACCCGCAGGTAGAGATGATATATAATATAATTAAATATGACTTAATTGTTTTGAACCCTAACTTTGTAATAGGTGAATTTGAATAAAACCTATTCTGAATCTACTCTGTATTTCAAGTTTAAATTATAATTTATAAGGTAATTAATAATATTATAAAGATTAAAATAAAATAATAACTTTAAATATAACAGCACCACTTTAATTAACAATATTTTTATACATATTATACAAAATATGAAAATAAATTATTATTATTATTTGAGGAACAACTCGATCTGCATTTTTCAATATTATAATACTATAATATGGTCAGTACTTAATTTTGATCAATTCAATGTGTCTATTGGATGAAAATATAATATATTGAAATGATCCTTTATAATATAATTATATTGTCGCAGCTTTTTCTCTCAACAGCAAAAATTTCAGCCGGTACAATCTTGTCAACTCACAATTTGAGAAATATGTAACGTGATTCAACTAAGTTTCTGTGCATGGACAACGAAATGAAATGTGTTGTATGCCGTGTTCCGAAATCACAATTGAAATCGCCATCATGTTATAGCTAATATATTATAACACAATTGTTAACAAACAGTGGAGACATTGATAGAAGTAGGTAATTACACAATAGGCATGATGTATGATTTTACATGAATTTCCTAACAACAGATTAATTTCTTAATTAAAAAACTTATACTGTATACTAAAACAGTAACTGCTTGATGAATTCATAGCTAAAATCCGTGCAATGCAATGGCAACCAATCAACCAATCAATTCTAGTGTGTTAACGTATTTAGATTTTTTTTGCTCTACGATTAAAAATTAAAAGCCGCAGGTGACTTCAAAATACAAACTTGATATTAAATATAACAATTATTATAGACATAACTATAGAAGTATAGACCGAATTTCCACATGCCTTAGAATGCATTTTTAAGAACTACAAGATAATTGAAAGTAGTTTTACCCATGATGCTTTTTTTTTTGTCTTACTGTATTTCATTTTAATATAAAATTTAAATGCCCTTTAATTTTTTATGAAGTCATTTTAAGTATATTTTAAGGCAACAATATGATCTCCATTTAAATTGGTTGTCAAAAAATTGTAGTTCCTGATGAGAACCAGTTGTTATTAGTATTGAGTTAGGGAGGGACGGATTAGGTCATGAAAATTACTGAACCTAAAATAATGATAAAAAGGGGTCACATATAATAACAATTACACATTTAAGAACATGATACAAAGCTTCACTAATGGTCATTTGAATTACAAGGGGCACTGATATATCATCACCCTTGAATGTAAATCACAAAAATACAGCAAAGTATTATTAGCATTAGGTTAGAGTTTTATAAATTTTTTTTTGTCTGCATTCATGATTTACATTCTGAGGTGATGTAAGCAAGGTTGGAATTAAATATACTGGTACCTCGTGAGCAGTTACAATAGAATATCAATCTTAAAACTTTTTAATGCAGAAATGGATGGAGGATTGTTGCTGTTTTTTTTTTTCAGATTTTTTAGAGCCAGGAAATTATTTTTAAAAAATTATTGAAAGTATAGAGAGAGGCAAAATTGATAGGTATAAAGGGGTGTTTAAACCTGAATTTTGAATAACTTTTTAGCAATACTTCCTGACTTTTAAAAAATCAGAGTGGCATAACTTTGCATCATTCGTTTCTGCAATAAAAAAATTTGAGGGCAATACTTTATGCCCTCCTTTATCACACAGGGAAATAAGACTCATGGCTATGCTCACCCAAGACAGTGATTTTTAAAGTGAGCTTTATTTACCTGGACAATAAAGGTGCAAATTGCAGGTTTCACCACTACCACCCCCGAGTTACCCCGATGGTCCTCTGAACACGTTACTCTGTGGAGAGCAGGCGGATGATAGCGGAGATGACGTGCTGACCTCGAGGGTCCGACTGAAGGTCGAGGCCAGGGTCCCTGATCTTCTGGTCTAGCAGCAGCATCAGTTCGTCTCGGATGGTCTTGAGCATCTCCGCGATGGGGTGGGAGTCAACACCAAGGCAGATCCAACCCCCCTCGAGCGCCACCACTGAGGTGCCTTGGTGTAGCTCGACGTGCAGAGAGCTGCCCGTGAGGAGCACCAACGCCAGCGCAGGCACCATCGAACATTCACGGATGAACACACGACTCGTCTTGATCTTCTCGTGGAATACCAAGTACGGGCTGGAGTAGAGGCCAACCTGTGAGACAAAGAGAGTCATTTGTCAGTGGGAAAGCTGTAATTCCTGTGGCAATGCTTTATAATTTGATAATATGCAATAGTAAATTATGACTTATTAATGCATCTAATTTTAATCTAAAAACTTAGTTATAGAATTTAAATATTTCCAATAAAAACTATAATGCAGTGGTATTTAGAAGTGTAAATAATATTCAATGAAAGAATAAATACAAAAATAAATAAATGAATGAATAAATAAATAAAATGCAACTTCATGTCTTAAATAGTAAGAACATAATATGCATTCTTGTTGTGATTGTGAGAACTTGATAGCTACAACCTAATTTCAATGCAACTAACATGTAGGTTGTACTGTGAAGCTTTCTCTCACCTGGTAGTTGATTGAGGAGGGGTGGATGGCAACGTAACCGTCCTCCTTGGTCTTGAACCTCAACTCGTCTGGCTTGGGGATTCTTGGCACGGCACCCCCGGCCTTCAGTGCAAACGACTTCTGAGGTGAGAGCACCTTGACAACGTTGGGGAAGAGGGCAGCACACAAGATGGAAGCCAGCAGCTTGGTGTTGTCGTTGTTTGTGTTGAGCAGCGGGCCCGTGGCCATCATGGTCTGGTCGCGACCGGACCTAGCCATCCGACGAAGCCTCCCAGCATCAAAGTCCGCTCCAGGGACAAACCCAATGGACGCAAGAAGCTCTAGTAACTGCTGCTTAGTTTCAACAATAGTATGCAGAGTCTTTGAAGAAAGAAAATTCTCTTGAGCAAATGCTTGCCCTGCTAAATTACTATGTTCTTTAGCTTTTAACCAAGCTTTATATGCTTTAAGTGCAGTTAACTGATCACTATTACCAGAAGCAAATTGTTGTCTCATATTATCAGCTTCTTCTCTTTTTGCAAAAGGACTTACGAACGGAGACTTGTAGCTGAGACATGCTGCTATTGTGAGGGCGGAGTCTATACAACAGAAGATAGCCCCCATCAACATGAGCTTGCCGATACGGACGTCGACAGGCAGGGCGGCCAGGTGGTGTCCTAGAGGGGTCAGGACGGTGTCCTCGTCCAGGGCTCCTACGTCTTGCAGTCGAGAGATTGCCGTGGAGACAGACTCGTCTGAGGGGGGCTCGAGGGTACAGGAGAGTACCTCCTGGGGCTCACGACCCTCAAACAGTTTCAGTACCTTGATCCTCAGCACCAGCTGCTCCAGAGGTACTCTCTGTAGCTCAGGGATTGGCTGCTTCATGAACTGCCACTCAAACCGATGCTTGGTGAACAGATGAATACAAACACCAGGCATGACACGGCCAGCTCGACCTCTCCGTTGAAGAGCATTAGCTTGAGATACCCAACATAACTCTAAACTCTCCATGTTCTTATTAGGATCATAACGTTTTTCTTTCATTTTACCAGCATCAACTACAAATACACAATCATCAATGGTAATAGAAGTTTCAGCAATATTTGTTGATATTACAATTTTTCGTACTCCTTGTTTTGGACGTTTGAAAACCATTGCTTGTTCTTCGCTAGACAGAGCGGAATGTAGAGGGACAAGAAGGAAGTTTCCTCTGCGTGTGCCCAGCACTTGGTGGTCCTTCAGCAGGTCATGCAGGGTGGTGATCTCAGCCATGCCCGGCAGGAAGACCAGGATGGACCCTGAGCGAGGGTAGTCATGATCACCATTGACAATCCACATCAAAACTGTTTCAATAAGATCATAGTTAATTTTTTCAGGGTCCATGAAGGTTAATGCTTTACAAGTTTGTTTACTGTAACCATCATACCTATGAAACAGCTGAGCTATGTTAAGTTTCTCATCAGGAACTTTGCCGTGAGCAGGTGTGAAATTGTCACCAGTTAGAGCAATTTGCAAATCAAGATCATCTGCTGCATCATCAACTGAATCAAACACTCCTCTCCTCATCCCGAGATTGTTCTGAGATTTCATGTGACGAGCGTAAGGAGAGTTTTCTTCCATTGCATACTCTGTAGCTTCCAATGCATCTTCCAAGAAGAGTTGTTCCACAGGAAAGGTACGTCCGGGAATTTCAAGCACTGGTACATCCCCAAAGTACTCTGAAAACAGTTCAGCGTTCAGGGTGGCACTCATGAGGATAATTTTGAGGTCAGGTCTGGAAGGGAGGAGATCTCTCAGGATCATGATGAGAAAGTCTGACTCCTCACTCCGTTCATGTACCTCATCCACTATAACATGGGACACTGATGATAAGTCACTATCACCTTCCAAGCGACGTAACAGAATTCCTGTGGTACAAAACAGAAGTCGTGTACTACTTGACGTCTTAGACTCCAGTCTGATTTGGTAACCTACAGTTTGGCCAATCTTTTCGGCTCTCTCATCTGCCACTCGCTCCGCCACTCCAATTGCTGAGAGCCTCCTGGGTTGAGTACAGATGATCTCGCGGTGTGTCGAGCTGTCAAATTTGTCGCTCCCCAGCCACTCGTCCAGCAAGTACTGAGGCACCTGAGTGCTCTTGCCACATCCCGTCGCACCACTCACGACAACTACTTGGTGATCAGCCAGAGCTTTCAAAATCTTATCTCGTTCATTCCACGCTGGTAAATTTTGTCTTGTTTTCTGCATACGTTGATAATCATTTGAATGAACTTTATCTTTAAATCTTTTTCTTATTCGTTCGTTTTCTTTATGAATCTCAGCACTTGAGTATTGTCTTGATTGTCGTTTCATAGGTGCAGATGATTTCCTTTCTTCAGGTACCTCCTCCCCCTCCACAGGTACAACGTCCTCCTCAGGTCCATCCACGGGAATGAGGGGTTCTGTGGAACGAGGTCCCGGTCTGTTATTCTGTATCACAGCTCGGATCTCTTCTTCCTGCTCTAATACTCCAACTAATGAAAACACAGCAGGAAAACCATCTTTAGCTAACATTTCAGCTTCTGCCAATAATTTTTGAGTTATTTTAAGGCATAATTCTGTATGAAACTTTGGATTAACAGCTGATACACAAATTAAAGCACGTTCAGATGGGTATTTATTACCATCTGGAAATCTAATTTCAAGCTCAAACGTTCTACTATCTTCATCAGGTAATTTTAAATGATCATCATTTGCTTTTTTTGTTTGTGTAGGATCATCATGAGAGTATTTACACTTTCCGTAAGTAAATTTGCACTTTCCTCTAAGATAGTACTTGCAGATTTCTTTCTGCGAAACCTTCTGCACTACTTTGCTCACTGGTTTATCACAGACTGAGGCGAGGTAGGCTAGTTCCAGACGCACCACCCACACTTTGTTGGGGATTCTCTCCACAAAACCCTCGTCGTAGATGGCCTTGAGTGTGTCCCTCTCTTCGAGACGAGCCTCCAGCAGCTCGTCAGAGAGGGGTTCCGCGGGGGTGGCCGAGGGAGGGGGAAGATCCAGTGAGAAGTACTTGGACATGAGAAGCTCGAGAGCAAACCCGGTGTCTCCGTCAAGCAGCGTCAGTGCCTCCAGGCAGTGGCTCGTGTGGAAACCGTAGCTGCGGACAGAAATACAGTCTCTTAGTTTAAAGTGTATGATGTAGCATACATAATTATGATTTATGGGGACTGAATGCAACGATAGGGATTAGCATTCCACACAAAGTCTTCTGCTCACTGTTTGTAAACAAAGTATTGTTGGTGTAATGTCTCTTCGGTAAAGGGAAAAAACGTTGGACAGTTGTTGATTTAAATATTAACTTATGGGAAATTATCCTTAATTTTAAAATTGGAACGGATAGCTAGCGCCAACAATACCATTACATTCTGTGCTCTGGTGGTGAAATCAGGCACTAGATCTGCTCACGTTTAACATGACAAAGGCTTTAAAGGACAGTAAAAACCATAATATACATATGCATTTTTTAACGTAGAAATAAATATTTATGATACTGTAGCATGAAATTTTGATGATGAAATTACCAAATACATCCAACCTCAACAAAAGTATAAATATTGTAATGTTTTGATTGTAGGAGAGAATTTAAGAATTATCAATTTAAATAAATAGCAAACACATCCTTAAAATAAATTCCTTGTATAATTTTTTAAGATACGTAATTTTTTTATTGATAGTTAAAAATATAGAATTATTTTGGTTGCAGATTATTGCATGCATAAAAGATCTTATAAGACAGAGGTGGGGCCCTGAAAAGGGCCAAATGGTGCTGGGCAAATTTAATTGCTTGTTATCTTATTAGCACTTATCACCAGAGGTGTACTGTGCCATTCTTTGTCTTGCATATTTGATGGAACATGAGGCGAGCTCTCCAGGAAGCAGCAGCTTCACGGCAGACTCAATATCCTCTGCCATGAGGGTCGATCTCTTTTTCAACTTCTTGAGATGGCCAGCCTCTGTTGCGAGGCGATCCATCATGTCCAGACACATATTGTTTAACACGTGCACGGCACGTATGTCGAGAGCAAGATCTGGATTTTCTGCTTTTTGAACTTTACGTATATATTGAATAAAATTGGAGTGACTTCCTCTCCAGGAGGGTTGACGAGGGATCTCAAATTTGTCCTTTCTTATCCTCTGTTTTGGTTTATAAAGAGACTTATGACAGTGTGAACACATTTCTTTTCTCCTCTTCTTTGACTCCTTTCTCCTGTCTTTCCTACATTCTTCTTGTACTTTCCTTCTTGCTTTTAAATTCCGCACGGCAGGAAGGCAAGTATTACATCTCACTGGATCCATTTCTTGAGCAGCCTTTTTCTATCGACTTCTTTGAAACTTCAGTAAAAATTCTTATTGTTGTATAAAATAAAAATACTTCAATAAGAGGCAGTTATGGATTGTTTGTTGACAGTACTTAACAATAAAATGCAAACTGTTCTAAAAATTATTTTTAAATTTAAACAAAACTGTTTCAGTGAATTCATAAGAGGGGGGGGGGGAATAAGAAAATAAATAAACAAATAAATAATGATAATAAAAAAATTAATGAAGGACAGCAAGGAATGAAACATAAAACTACTAAAATTAAATTAAATAAATAAATAAAATAAAATTACTGTAATTTAAAAATACCGGTACTATTTTATAAAAAAATCATACAGTCTTTCAAACGTTAGAATACCCATGGAAAATAGTTCATGGATGACCTGTCAATCAACTGCAACAGCTGTAAAAAATGGCAGCCAACACTAAAAAATTTTCAATAGAGCTAGTGGACAGAAATATATGTTCATATTTTACGAAGATTTTCACATAAGTCGAGACAGATAATATTGCAAAGAAGTTTCAATAATTTAGCAATTATTATGCAACAGGTATCGAGTGTCTTTGATTTTTTTTCAGCTACTTTATTTTTCTAGTGAAAGAACTATTTTTTTGTATTTTGTTGGCAACATGGGTCGGAAGAATACAAATCACTACGCCGAAGATGATTGACAGGGGTATTCTAACGTTTGAAAGACTGTAGTAGACAGAAAATTGTATTGTGCAAGCAGTTTGCCCCACAAAGCCTCCTGAACCACGAGACATAGCAGTCCAAGAAAAACAGAGACAGTTCTAAAAGTGCCTTATATTACATTCAATTCTTGAATAAAGTCTTCTTCCTCTTTTTTCATGTTTTTGTATTTAAATCATTTTACTGGTAAAAAAAAAAAAAAAAAAAAAAAAAAAAAAGAAAAAAAAAAGTAATTAAATATCTGCTGATGCATTTGAACAGACGACCTCTGTCTTCAGGTTATTTTTGTACTAACAAGTAAGCTACATATAACTATTGTCGCTTGAAGCCTCAAGATTGTCATGGCTTGCATCTTATCTGAATTTATGAGTAAAGTATTTTAATTAGATTGCTAAGGAGAAAAGTAAATTGAACTTCTTTGGTAATAAAAACTGTTTTCTTGTGTGCATCTTTATCAAATAGATACAAACTACCAAACCAACTACACTAAAAGAGCTTTAGATATGAACATACCTCTCTAACTTCTTAAGCGCAAAGGCACTAATCTGACATTTTCCCTCTAGGGCTGCCCTTGCCCTGTTGGAGTAGTCAATACCGCCCTGCACGACCAGCGTGCCGCGCGACACCCAGTAGTGCTTGCTCAGGTTGGCCCCCTTGTCTCGGTACGTTGACTTGTCCTGCAGTTGGAAGTCCTGCACAAACAAAAAGGATCACCACCTGAGGTGAAGATCACTCTTGTGGGATACTTACATCACCGTGAATCTTTTTCAAAGTTTCCATCACAATTTTCTCATTTTCTTTGGTCATATAAAGTCGTTGTAATTCAACTTTAAGAACTTGCTTAGAGTCTCTCATACTGCAATAAAGAAAATAATACATTTAATTACTGTATTAATGACAGTCCTTTAATTATACAGTAACCCAATTATTTCATGTATAATATGTAGTGACTATCAGAGACCTCTATATTTTTACCTTGTGTCCGAAAAATTACTTAAATAGAACATTATTCTCGCTCATAAATCCTTCAGAAATTTTGGTCAATTTTCTAGCCATAAGCCACATAAGTCTCTGATCTATACGTTGATACAATTAATATTATATTTTACAGAATTATGCAGTCAAAACATTGATGTAAATATCAATAATTGATTCCTACGTCATGTTGTGTATTATTGTACCTTGGGTGCTCCTGCGTTGCTTTTGGTGTGAGGACCACGTCCCCAATTGATCCATCACGAGCAGACTCGAGATCTCCTTTCCGACTTCCCCCACCTCCACCCGCATTGCTGCTGCCCCCGCCCCCGCGACTGCTGGAGCCGCCTCTGTTTGAAGCCCCCCCACGCTTGTTGGGGCGAGTGGAGTTTTTCTTCTTCACGTTATTGTCCATTATTAAGTCACGCTCCTGAAATTATGTTAAAATAAATTATCTCCATATGTTACAAACCACTGTGTCACAGATCTTCTTTATTTTAGTTGGATGGAACAATAAGTACTATTAATTATTATGAATACTGGAAATTGCAATAAAAAAGGATAACATTCCCATGCAATGGAATTTGGACATCAATGTTAAAAGTTATTTGACCCAGTCAAGTATTCAAGCCAACAGGGTGCATGCATACATTATCTACAGTAGATCGTAGTAGATGACACATGCAGATGCATATCATACTACATAAATGATATCGGATCATACCGGAATATTAATAATTAATTTGCAAAGCAATTTATAGAAATTGCACCACTTTAATTGTGTCACTTCTGGACCGAATTTAACCTCAGAGTTTGGGGTTTGGGCAAAAATATTGTGCTGTGTAATTTTGTAGTTACATGGCAATTAAGATTCATCACAAAATTACTAACTTACCTATTTTCCATAGCTTTATTAACATTTATAATCATAAGTTATGTAATAAAAGCAGCAAATTTAATAGCAGCCCCACGTTGAAAATTATTGCAAAACGTTTTGCATTTGATAAGTCAGCTGTTTTTGGGTTCGGGGTGAAACAGCTGATCTATTCCACCCGCCAAATTAAAAGTCCAGTTTCGGTATGTTGACAGAAAATTTTCCTGAATTTCCCGATTAAAATAGTGATTAAAATGACAGAAAACAGTAGTGAATTGGTTGAAGACTATCCAGGTGAATCTTCAAAAGACTTGACGGAACCTATTGGGTCAATTGCATACTATAAACTGCTCGTTAAGGATCTACAAGCATGTAAAGAGTGTGATGGAGGCAAGAGCTGGTCTCTTGACATTGGAAACAACCGAACATTGAGTGTGAAACTCGTCTGGATGCAAGGTGATATTGTAGATGTGCAGGATGACTTCATTAAGCTTAAAGACTCTTCTGGTTTATGTCGTGTGATGACCAGCAATGCAATACCAGGTTTTAACTCTTGGCTATTACCAGGTGTGTATATATTATACTTACTGTATTGAAGAATAAGATAAGCAGTGTGTATGCATACACATTACATGCATACACCCCTGCTTGCGGCTATTGTGGGTATTCCACCACGGTGGCTCGCTTGCTTGCGGCTGACTCTCTCAGCCCCTCCCTGAACTCACCAACACTCCGAACTCCGAACCCAGCTAGAGTCCAGCAATTAAATTCCACTCCCTCACCGTTCTTCTCAAGAAAGAATACTTGCCCACATCATTTTTGCTTCCCTCATACTCCAACTTCCAATCATGGTCTCTCCTACCCTTATAACACCCTTTCTCAGTATACGATTGCTAAGCTCCTCCCAGCCGTAAAATTTGCTCATCCTCTTTACTACTTATTGTCCTGTAGATTACGCTGTCGTCAGCAAAAAGCCTCATCTCCGACTCCAGATTCTGTACAATATCATCAATAAAAATAATGAAAAGTAGCGGTCCTAGCAAACTACCCTGAGGAACTCCGGAAGTAACCTTCATTTTCTCAGACAGCGTTTGCCCTAGCTTGACTCTCTGTACTCTAGCTGTCATTTAGAAATCCCCTATAAAATTAAACAAGCCTACTTCCCCTACTTTGTTCACTAGTATTTTGTGTGGCACCTTATCAAATGCTTTCTCAAAATCCAAAAATATTGCATGTACAGTATTTCCTCTCCTTTATCAATGCCTTCCTCAATGTCCTGCACTAGCCCCAGAAGCTGGCATAACTTTGCACCCTCTATCCATTTTTGCAAAAAAAAAAAAAAAAAAAAAAAAAAAAAAAAAAAAAAAAAAAATGAGGTTCATTGATTATTGAAAGAGTCTTATAATTCTGTTTGATACAACAATACATATGTCTTCAAAACAATTTCATAAGTAATATATTGCTAGTACTGTCTGTCCAGTAAAGCAAAAAATATGGGACAGTTGTTGATTTATGGGTTAACTTATGAATGAAAAATTATTGTGGAAGTAAAATTATCGGGTGTTGACTATTGCTAACAATGCCATTATGCGTTCTTTGCTCTGGAGCCGAAATCAGGTACTATATCATCCCATGGTTAACAATGAAAAAGGCGTCATCGACAGAAATAAAAAATATGCCTTGTTACAACCATTGCGAGTAGAAGACTTGGATGATGATATATGCATATGCCTGAAACAAAATGTTTCAATTCTGCTATAAAATTAGACTTTTAAACCCTCTCTCTAATTTATCATATCATGAAAGGGTAAAAAATAATAACAATAAAAATACATTGATATTATTATATAGAGACTTAATATATATTATGTATGTTACATAATATCCTCATGGTATCATAGCATGTAAATACCTGATCTCAGTTTGGTAGATTGTGGTTAAATATCTGATTGTATAACTAATTTTGTTTTAAATTAATTTAAAGCCAACTATCGCCTATCTATTCTGATCTTCTTGTGTTTTGCTTGCAGGGATGTATTGCTCCGTGCTTGGCCAGCTGCAAGGGACAGGATCCGAGCCAACAATCGATGGCTTGAGATTGAACAATGCCTCTGACAACTCTGTACTACGAGAAATGTGGCCACTTGAAGTTGACGAGCTGAAAGAAGTTCTTAACAATAGAATCTTCCCGTCTTTGGATGTGACAGATAAGTCAACAGTTGACGAGGCTGCTGCCTGAGCATAACTCAACGCCAACTGAGATGTTAACAATATCTTCCATAAACTTCTCACCACTCTGCTCTTTAATTAGTATCCCAATTAATCTTCCAATTTGTTGATATAAATTAAGTATGTAATAAATTGTAGAAGAATTTGTTGACAAGTTAAAATTCTAAGTTAATTGTATGCATATATGTAAATTAATTATTATACACATTGACAAGTAATTAATAGAGGCAGCTCATGATAAAAAACAAATCAACAACTTAGGGGGTCATAGAAAAAGAAAGCCAAAAATCCATCAAGTTTGCTGTTGATCGGCCACATCAAATTGTGTAACTTTTGGCTATCGTTTTCTAAGACTCCTCTGAATCATCTCTTGATAATTTGTGTTTTTATGTGTTGTCTATCTTTTTCTTAACTAAAATAATTATCGTATAGACGATTTTTCATAATAAATAAATCAGACAAGTAATTTATTCATTTTCGTTTAAAGCAAATTGCATTTTTTTTTTAAATGAAAGAATTAGTTGTACCTATTCTATCTATGTTTCATTCCATAAAAGAATAAACTAAAACATATAGCACAATTAAGTCACAAAAGTTGTCTGATTAATTTTATAGCTCACTAATTTTTACTGTCCGTTTGTAATCGGGTCACCGTAATATATATATAGAAATAAGGTTAGGTGATGTTCATGTAAGTTTTTACACGATTTCATTTCAAAAGTTAAAAGGGTGATCCTGCCACATTTTCTTAATTAGAGGAATTACCTATTTTTTTTATTATTTTGATACGTTATTTGGTGTACCTATTGACAGAACTGTAGCTACTTATAATACATGTACTAATTTCTATAAGTGGAACAAAAGAAATAAAAGACAATAAAATATTCACATAATATGTGTATTTGTAAAAATGATTTTTTGCATTATAATTTTTCAATCATATGTATACTGTAATCTAGAAAATAGAGGAATGGGATTCCTTTCGGTCTATAATGTATATCTAAAACACAACAATATATTATAAAAAAGTACTTTTTTTATACCACCTCAATTATATTCAAAAGTAATTCATGCTTTAACAAATGAATTAATATTTAAATTTTTATAATACAATACTTAATAATATCTTAATAACCACACACAATTTGCCAGGCACAGGTACTGGGAACTTTAAGTACTAAAGTGCACGGTATTTATAGGGGTTTGGTCACAGTATTTTTTAAATACGCCACAAAATATTCAATACACATCTGCAGTTACAAGAATCCAAACTTCGGCATAAGTAACGGCAGGACTTTGACCAAGAAACATTCATATCTCTATATTGATCGCGGTCACTCAAAAGGCATGTCCGAAGTCAATACAACAATATATTCAAATAATTTTGCCTTGAGGCAAGTGGACTCAAAAATCTATGCAGATAACTGATAGTTACTAGATTCTGCACATACTGGTATTTTTCATGCAATAATGTGGAATAGTCTCCATGGTATCGGAATTAGACAAATTTTAGAAGAAAGAGCTGAAGATTATAGAGGTTCAACCAAGCACCTGCTGACATTTTTTAGCCAATGGTTAACCATTAATTCTTCAACAAAAGCTTGTAGAGAAAAACAGATAGCAGATGTGAAATTAGGAATTTTTTCTAAAACAATTATGACCAGACCCCTATGAGAATGTAATAGCAGTTATACTCCTACTGCACTAGCTGCCAAATGACACAGTAAAAATGCTTATAATATATTTCTAATAATTAATTAATGCTATACACAGTAAGCAGTGATGTGAACTAAGTGCTGCCTATATGAAGATTTTTTTTTTATATAATATATATTATTTATAGTCTTAGCTCTAGAAAAATCATATGCTAATATGTAATGAATGAAAAAAAACATAACATAAAAATGGCGATGTATAAGTTTGGTGAATACATGATGACTTGAGTAGTTAATTTTAAATGCAAATAAAAAATAAAAGATAAAACAAATTCATAAAAATACTAAAAAGAATGTTACTTTAGAAGTTTAAATTAAAATGACAATAGAGTCACAGTCACGTTAATACAGTAAAAAGTTTTTAAAGAAACAAAAACAATATGGACAGTACTAGAATGGACTTAATATGAATGCAGGCTGCCACAGTCTATACAATATGGAGTGAGGGTTTGTAGCTTGAGAGCCACGTCAAAGGCTTCACCAGAAAATTCAAACAGGGGGGGAGAGACCCACTCACTTCCAACACGGACCAATCAGGAGGTGCTACCTCTTCTATCAAGAGGGACGTCAGCAGGGGACTGCGATGAACGGTAGTCTATTCAATAATGACGGCTAACAGCCGGTTAGCCGAGCACCCCTCATGAGGGGTACCAACAGGGCTGGGGAGCCGGCTTGACGTAAGAAGGGGTGGGTGAGAAGCTCCGCTGCGGTGGCCCTCTGAGCAGGGTCACGTACCAGCATGCGGTCCAAGAAGCTCTGGAGACGAGCAGACACCTGGCGACACAACACAGGGTTCAGTACGGGCACTGCCTAAATAATGTCTGTTTGGCTTATCGCTTGTCTGATGTCACGCAAGTCTCGCATAAAGTTTGTGGAGGGTAAATAATTAATTAATAATTAAATTATACACTAAATGTAAAGCACTTCGTCGTTGTAGCGCTCTTTTGACCAATCTAGCTTTATAAGTTATGACTTTTTGACCAATCTAAAATTATAAGTTTTGACCTTTTGACCAATCTTTAAAAATTTTGGCAGGGACAAATGTCCAAAATCTCAAAAGTTACAACTTTTTTTTTTATTGCGCCATTCGAAAGAGCGTAAAATTTGCCACAAGATGGCACCACTCGTACAAGAAATTAAGAAAATAATTGATTGGACAAAAGGTCATAACTTATAAAAATAGATTGGTCAGAAGGTCAAAACTTATAATTTTAGATTGGTCAAAAAGTCAAAACTTATAAAGCTAGATTGGTCAAAAGAGCGCTACAACGACGACTTGTTGGATAAACAAATAAAACATTGAACCAAGTTTTCATGACTATCGTCCAGAAGTTAATTTATTTCCAACACCATGCTAGAGAAATTCATGTTAACTCAGTATCTGACAGACACTGCACACAGACTTCAAGTTTACCTTGTGGGTGTTCTTCAGCTTGGGCGGAGGCATGTCCCTGATGCGTCGCATGGCCTGCAGGGGCGGCTCGTTGAAGAACGGTGGCTCTCCGTCCACCATCTCGATCACCATGATGCCTGCAAAACATTGCAACACAAGTCAAGCTCCAGTCGTGACACAGTACACCACAAAAATTACATTTCAAGTACCAGGTCAGCGTATACCCCATGTTATGAGATTATCAAGTGCAATCCAATATAAAGTTTTGATTAAAACTGACAGATGAAACTCAGTAGAAAATAAATTAAGTTAACTGTAATAATTTTTGTGAGAGGTAAAAGGAACATTTTTTTCCAAAGAAGTTCAAGTTCATAGACTGTTGACAATGTTTACAAACAGAGCAAGGGTTCTCGGGGTCTTAAGGTGTGCATATTTCATAAAATTTAAATAATACTATGTAGTAATGAAAACTAAACACAACATAAACAAAATATTTTAACTAGAATGCCAAGGATCGCAGACAGTGTTTACTCACCGAGAGACCAGATGTCCACCTCTGGACCGTATGGCAGGCGAGAAATGACTTCGGGTGACATCCAGTAGGGGGTGCCGACGAGTGACTTGCGTTTAGGAAGCTCTTGAGACACCTGGGCACAGAAGCCGAAGTCCGACAGCTTTACCTGTAGAAACATGGATCGTTTTGTCAAGACTCAGAACAAATCAATAGACTAAAATAAAAATAAATAGGTATGCCATTCAAATACACTTGTTATGACAGCACAATTTTCTTCTACTTTTCAATTTTATGGAAAAGTTATTACAACAGTAAAAATGCTCATTGTTAAATGACCTCCTTGACATCATTATGGCAGATGCTATAACACTGACATAGTCACATATTGGTTGCTAGCAGTTGAGTTTAGGTACAAGTTCATTCTAATAAACAAATGATAATATTGAGGACATGGAATATCTTAATGGAGTATTGTGCCTCCTGAGGGCCTCTTACCCTTCCGTCTGCAGCCAGCAGGATGGAGTCTGACTTGATGTCTCGGTGGATGACTCCCTGGGTGTGTAGGTAGGCGAGGGCTCGCAGACACTGCTGGCACACGGTGGCGATCTGCGCCTCGTCCATGCGGGCGTGGGTCACCATGTCCGTGAGAGCACCCCCCTCTAGATACTCCATCACTACCCACAGCTCGTCCTGGACCAGGAAGCTGTCGAACATCTCCACAATGTGGGGGTGGTGGTAGTCCCGCATTATCACCACCTGCGACATTAACTAAGTCTCAATACACAGATCAAGGTAGAGTAGAAATGTTATTAAATAATGAAACTATGCTATCGTTTTTTGCTATTATCTTATATCACTATTTTTTTTTTAACCATGAAAAACATCCTTATAAACTTTTTGGTACCTAAGTGATACATGTAATTTAAAGGGCATACAGTACTACTTTTGACTTTATAGCTGCGTTATATTTATGAACGCAATAATTAAATTTTGTTTAAGTATAAAAATACATTTACAGTTTTATGAGATTTAAAGCAACAGATTTTTTTTGAAAATCAACACCCATATTCTTAATGTGTCTTTTTCTTTGGCAGCAGGACTAACTCACTAAATGAATATTTTAGGGAAAACTTCATTATTGTACTTTTTATTCATACCTTACAATTATCGCATATATAACAGCAATATTTTCTGCCTCATACAATGACACAAGGCTACTCACCTCGTTGAAGAGCAGCTCCCTTCGCTGCTGCCTCCGGAGATCCATTTTCTTGACGGCAACTTGCCGGCCCGTGCTGCGCTCCAGGGCGATACAAACAGTTCCCGTGGAACCCTCCCCGATCTTCACCAGCTGCTCCAGGTTCTCGCGAGGGTCACCAGGGCTCACCACCATCTGCAGAGCTGCTCGGAACTGAAAGAAAGTGGTACGTTAGTGTTGAGAATAGTTACAGCAGGCAGGCGAGATGATGCATAATTTTGTTACTACATTTACATAATACATAAGTCAATACTCAACTGTAGAGTCGCACAGGATTGAACGTTCAACCTCGTCAGACTATTTTTATGACAGAAAATGAAAAGATTAAAAGTCTCACAAATCGAGAAAGTTGTTATTTTTTTATTTTAGTTTGGAATTGTTTTGATAGAAAACCACTATTTCTATTAGCAGAATGCTACATTCACGTGGTAAAGGATTTATTTATGGGTAGGTAGTAATAATGGTTGAAAAGCAAAGTATCACCTGTTCATGAGTAAGCCGCTGTTGTTCGTAATGTTGTTTGCTGCCAGGAGTGGGGGGTTTATTTGGCTGCTGGCTGCTACCTGGTAGGGGCGATGGTCCTGAGGTTTGGGGAGGGGAAGGTTTCAGGTTTTGGTTTTGATCTGGCACTGCGGGACTTCCCTGTAAGCAAGTAAGCAAGCGAGCGTGGTTAAACATGTTCTAGCTTGATACAAAGTTGCGACTTACTCTGTGAGCAGGATGTTGTTGTTGTTGAGGTTGCTGAGGCTGCTGCTGCTGTTGTTGTTGTTGCTGCATGTGAGGAGGGAGATTCTCAACTCGAGGAGGCTGCATGGGTCCACGAGGAATGGCACCATAGCTGTTAGGTCCATAAGGGTGCTCATTGCCATGTGAAACCTAAAATAATAACAAAATAAACGGAGTGATCATGCAAAATGGATGCACAAACTCTTATATACTGTATGAGGAGCAATAAATTCATTGTTTTTAAAAGACAAAAAAATTTAATAATTTATACCTGATGATGGTTTGCTCCGTTTTGATGTAACGACCAACTATCAGGGGTATCCTGACCATATTCACTTCCATCAGGACCTCCAATTTTAGATCCCTGTTAAATTTTTACAAGGATAAAAATTAGTTTAAAATTTAGTTTTAATTTTTACAGGATTGAAAGGATTTTTTTTAAATATTAATTTTCATATACCTGTGAAGAGTTATGCATTGAATGTTGTTCATGCCGATAGTGATCTGATCTCTGTGGTAAGTTACGAGGAATCCCAGCAGATGGCATCACTTCTCCCTCAGGAACTGCTGGTGGCACATTTGGTCTCACAGACGAAGCAAGATGTCTCATCCGTGTCGGGCTTGATGAGCGTAGAGAGTTAGAACGAGCAACGTGAGACGTCCGCGGAATTCCATTCTCACGATTTGATCGTGTCTCCCCTCTAACTATTGTCTGGAAAATTATAATAACAGTAAGAACAAGGTAATAAAACTTTAAAGTGTAACGTTATTACCTTCAGATCTAATATCTCTGTTGGTGTAATTTCTGACGGATCAACCAATGGTAATGGTCGATTCGTACTCTTAAGTATCTGGTTATTTCCAACGATGCTTGCCCATTGTAATGGTAGTCCAACATATCTACCTTCTCTTCGATCATAGCCAGTATGAACTCTATGTTGAAAGTTTGTAGGCGTTGAAATGAGAGGTTTCTTTTTCTTTTTGCTGAACATGGTGGTCCTAACACAAAAAGACATTGAAATATTTTATCTACCGAAAACGATCAAATATTGCTTCATGCATGCTTTTGTTATCGACTCTGTTTGTTTACATAGCGACCTGTTGTCATGGTAAATAATACAAAAAAAAAAAAGTAGCAGGAGCAAAAAGGCCCACAGAGACGCCCAAATTATTGACAATTGTTTTCTAACTTTATATTTATATGTACTGTTCAAAGGAGGTATTCAATTAGTTATATTGATTATAGTAACATTAACTATTAATAATCATGTTATTTGAGCAATATGTCAAAGACTTACCTGATTAAATATTAAATCAAAAGTTTACACGCAATCTAACCACCATCCTGAATTTTTTTACACCAATTAACTCGACGCCATCTAGTGACAAAAATGTGAATCTGAAACGTCAATGATCTCAATACCAACTGTATAAAACTTTACATTAGCTTTAGGAAAACATATATTTGTCTCCAGAAAAACCCAAAATTATAAATTAATTTTATTTCATTTTTTTATTATAATTTTCACATTTTTACAATAAGATTACATAAAGGAATGATACACAAATTTAATAAAGGAATTGTGAATAATTTAACAAATCTGTTAGAAAAATGTTAATATTTTTAAAATTTTACTAGAGAACACTAAAATATAAAAGGGCTTGCAGTATCGAGTGTCCCCCTTTAACCCCACCCCCCTTATTTGAATTTATCATACTAAGCAATGACGAAGACGAAGAAAAATACTCAGCGAAGGTTGTGTTGCCATAAAAGCTGCGGGTGAAAAAGAAAAAAAAAAACCCTTCAGATTTTAACGGACTATATTGGGATCACTTTGGTCCTTTGGGGAAGGGGTGGAGTGGGGGTAATATCTCCGTACCTCTGCATAGACAGTTTGGCAGAAAAGAATATTACAACATATGATTGTATTACTAATCTTTTTGTTTTGTTTTACAGCTATTTCAAATTTAATTAATGTTTATTAGTTTGTAGTCACAATGTATCAACTGATATTTAATGTGAAATAAATAAAATATATAGGTCTTAACTTCATTGGATTGCTGTTTAATTGAAAGTATTTGCTTCTTGAGATTTTTTATAAAAAAAAGCAGTTTCTCATGTCAATATATATAATACAAGGGGAACAGAACAGAATACATAGTAAGGGGGGGGGGGGTTAACACGAGTTATAATGGACTTACCCCCCACTCCTTTTATTTTAAAATTGGTTTTGTGAGCCCAATTAAGCCCCACTTTCTTTTTTTTTTTTTCAATGAAAAACTTAAATTTTTCAACAAAATTTTGTTAAAAAATGGAAGAGATTTATGATCAAATTTGGAGAACAAATGAAATTTAAAAGAAAAATAAATTTAGTATACAACATTTTACCCAGAGAACGGAGTGAAAAGCTCCGTCATAATCATTCACATTATGTACAAACAAATAATAATTCTCGCTACATAATTAACACAGGCTCTATATTCTAATTTTACAATTGATATTACATTATGATGCATACGCTACAAATATGCATTTTTACCTTTTACAGGTTCTGTGGATTAATTTAAGTCTATCTTTAAAGCTGCCTTTATATTCCTGCGAGATTCTCTAAACATATCTATCATCTCATAACTAGAGACTATAGCGACGATACATAATAATAAATAAGTAATAATTAGAGAGCGGAAAAAGTCACATCTTTTTCAAAAATAGGCGCCTAAAAAGTCAAATTTTTTTGGAAAATAGTCTAAAAAAAATTCGTCTTTTTTTTTTTTGGAATAGTCTAGAAAAGTCACTTTTTTTTAGAAAAGGCAGCAAATAGGCTTTTAAAAGAATTATCGATAAAAAAAATATTTTAGTTAGTTTTAAAAGATGTACATCCATAGATGGTATGCATTGTCAAAAACAATTTTTTTCTTTGTTTAAAATTCTGATGTGTCGAGTTTTATTTTTTTTATTATATTTCTTTAGTAGTTTCTATTGACGATTTGAAGAAAATAGCTGAAATGCACTATAAGAAGTGTCAAAAAGTCACATTTTGCCAAAATAGTCGCAAAAATAAAAATTATTCTAAATGGTCATTTTTTTTATAGGCTTTTATGACAACAAAATAGTCCTCATATGCACAAAAAGTCGAAATGACTTTTTTCCGCTCTCTATTATAGTAATAATAATAAAAAAAAATTTTCAATGAAACTTTTTTTTTAGCTATTCAAATCATAAATCTTATCCCACAGAATTCATTTAACATTTGGATCAATAAAAAGTGACTTTTTTTATTGCTAAAATGTGAAGTTTAATCATGAGGGTCTCTCAAATACTGTGTAATCATATAATCATATAATCATTAACGGCTCTAATAATTGTACATACTAATTGCATACATTAATGCACTGTGCAAGTAATAGTTTAATATAGATATAACAAAATGATAATTTGTGCGTTGCTTTGGGTAACACATTATTAATAACAAGTACACTATATTTATAAATTTTATATACATTTCTTTAAGTTACCCTGTCTATTTTAAAAGGCAGAAGCATAACTGCATTTAAAATATTACTTCTAAAAATCATAACAATTTTAGTTATATTTTATGTTGTAACATATTTTAAGTGAGTTCCATGTATTATTATTATCTATTAAGCTGCCAAAGATTACACCAAAGTCTACTAGAATATTGTATACAAGTATGTAAGATAATACAATATATATTGAATGAACTTAATCAAATTACAATAAAGATAGCTGCAAACTTGTGAATTTACTTACTGAAATGAAACATAGTATCAGTACATTTTTGTGAGTAAAAACATCAACCTTATTTCGTACAATCCAGATCATTCTGACTGTATTCATAATAAGTGCTGGATGGATATGTTACATATTATCAATCGGAGAAAAGATCAGCAGCAACTTCACTCAGATGGAAGTAAGAATGGTGGTGACCTATACTACAAATTAATGTATCCAAATAACATCTCACCTTAGTAAGCAAGTCTTTAACTAAAGTCACTTGACCAAAAGTTTCCCACTTCTCACTCTTTTTAACAATCCCAATGGGAGATTTAGGGAAGTAACCTCAAACAACTTTGGTGTACACTTGTAAACAACAATGCTTGTTTGATGTTGCTGATGATTAATATATCAAATCATCCCTGGTAATAATGAGCCATCTGCTTTCACAGTCAAATACAAAAAGAAGACAGCTCATTCTTGCGTATGATCATGGAGTCAGACAGCTCATTACTTTGGAAGAAGAACAAAATCTCAGTATTTTACGACCATTAAAATTAATGGAAATAAATAGTTTGGTGAAAATATTACATTCACCCAAATATTATATTGGGTGAATGTACGCATTTTGTGTATGGACTTTCGTCTTTTACATTCACCAATTGGGTTATGGGTATTTATTTATTATTATTTTTCCCTCCAAATTATGTATTTTTAACCCAATAAACAATTATTATTATTATTATTACGCCAATGCACAAAATTGACAAATTTCTGCCAGTTACCAGGTTAACATACTTCAATTTAGTATGGATAATTTATTTTGTTCAGCTATGTATTTATGTTTTCTTTTTAACGTATAAATTTATTAAATGGTGAAGGTAAGAAGAAAAAAAAAAGAGTAATAATACAGTATGTATAATAAATTTAACAATTGAATTTTTAAAATTGAAATGCCAATCCTTCATGAAAAAATTGGACTAAAATTTATGAGAGGTTACCCACTATAACAACAATTAACATACAACAATACAACTATTGTAAATGAAGTTAAAAGTTAAAAGATTTAAAACATAAATTATTGAACATATTGCAAGTGCTACTTTATAGATTTTATTTCAGACCCTTCCTTTGTAAACAACTGTCTGTTTTAAGTAGAGATTATACAATAATATTTTGTTGTTATAAACATAAGAGATTAACAGAATTGATGCAAAAACAAATACATAATGTAGTTGTATTTTCTGAAAACACGTAGTTTTCATAACTCTAATACAAATATCACCCGCCTGGTTTTACACATCCAATCAGACAAGGGTGCTCACTGGCTCTTGGACTCTGCTGGCTCTGTGGCTGGTAAGCTGCGAGCAGGTTCGAGGGGGGAGGGCCTGCTTGTGGAGGCTAGGGTGAGGAGTGGAGGAGGGCACCTACGCCTGCGCTTGTAGTCGCTCAGGGAGTGGCCGCGACTGGCGTGTGGTCCACCAGGCATCACACGCATTGTGTGTCTGTTAAATGAATGAAACGGTGAGTTACTGGTGATGATTTACCTTTTAATTGTTTTACGAAATGCCCACATTGCATGATGAAAGAGTCCGCTTTAAAATTTTCTTGTGTTAAATGAAATTATCATTGCAAAGATTTACTCTAATATAAAAGTAAATAATAAAGTAAAACAAGTCAGTAGTTGACCTATTTTTACATGTGTGTACCAATAATTTTAAAAAGTAAAAGTTTTATCATGAAGCATCACAAAAAATAAAAAATCACCTTGTCACTTGTGAAACAAAAACCACCAATATTTACAATTCTTTTTATTGTTTCAGAAATTGTGTCAAAGCACAAAAGGGCATTGTCTTGTATCTATATACAGTGCTGACTTCTACTTTTTATTTAAGTAATTCTCCACTAAGATAATACAGTAGTCCAGCTTCTTTGTTTTGCCTTTGCAACAATGCAATTTCTTCAGCAACAAAATACATACACAAAGGGTGTATTTGTTGATTTTAAAAAAATCAGCTCATTCTTTTGACAATAAAATTGTTTGTCAATTTCCCAAATAAATACTCTCATGAACTTTTTCCTCGAGGACATTGGCGAGTCTCACCTGGTCTTGGTGAGCACCGGGCAGCGACACTCGGGACCGTTGTGCCCCTGGTGCACGTTCAGAGAGTACAGTCTCGCCAGCTGGTGCAGCTGCTCACGCTCCCCACTCCTCATCGGGTGCAGCCTGTCACAAACACAACTGTCAGTGAGGATTGGGACAAACTCTGTAGACCAACTTCAAACAGGGACGAGTTACAAGAATAACAGGAATAAAGCAGTAATATAGCATTTACCACCTTTCAAGAGTTTATGTTTTTATGGGTTGTCTATCCATTTCTTTAATCAAAAAATAAAGCAGTGACATTAAAGAAAAACATCAATAGTAAAAAGAATTAAAACTTTTGAGACACTATAATTAAACTATGATTGAAGATTGATTGATATGAAGTAATCAACACCTGCTGGTCATGTATGCCCCATTCTTAAACCCTATTTTACTATTTACATTCATAACTTTTATAAACCATTATCAGTAAAAAGATTCAATGAAGTTTAAAGTCTAGTTAGCTTAAAGGTTAAACAAATTCGTTTCTCTCCAGTAATGGTACAGCAGAATTTTACAAGCATGATGATACAATTAAGATACCTCAGTTGTGTTTGTCCGGGATCTTGCAGGAACTTGGACAGTCTCTCGTTTGCCGAAGTGCTGATACTGAACCCTGGACGTCCTTTCTCCAGCCTCCTTCGTCCTGCTCTGATCTCTCGACCACTCTGTAACATTGGCCAATGTGTAGTGTGTGGACTTATGAATACATGCATTACAGTGAACTATATCAAGAAACTAAATTTTAAAAAAGTTAAAAAAAACTAATTTAAAGAGCAAATATTTATGTTAAAATTTTTTGTCATTAATTTTATGTTTCTTATAAAAAAGTAGCAAAAGTAAAAATGGTAGCATGGCAAAAAAAAGTCAACCTGTCTTCACTGGCAACAAGTGACAGTATCTGGGACTCACCACTGAGCCTCCCAGCCAGCGCACTCTGCCGTTGTAAGCTTGTTCATCCTCGGACATTGCCGACT
The DNA here is from genome assembly GCA_949825025.1 of Siphlonurus alternatus. NCBI lineage: Eukaryota > Metazoa > Arthropoda > Insecta > Ephemeroptera > Siphlonuridae > Siphlonurus > Siphlonurus alternatus. Next base: position 41,032,216 of record OX463779.1, read on the forward strand.
CTGGATGGTTGCTCTGTGCCCCGCTGCCCCCGGCCTCTCCTTCCGCGGCCCACCACGACTCCCCCGCTGGTCCTAGGGCCATGCCTGCGCCCGAACAGTCACCCACCCAGTCGCTCTGTTCGTCGTCCCCCTCTCGCCCCTCGTCGTTGGTGTAGATGCCAGGGTCGCTCTCCGAGCTGCTCAGACTGCTGTCGTGGTCACTGCAAAAACAAGCAGGCATTAGGGAGGAGGAACATAGTCCTGGGGAAATGAAAGAAAGTGAAGTTATTGTTTTTAATAGGAATTTTATGAATCATATGTACCATTCCTGCTGTTAAAATTTTTTTGAACAAAACCTTGCCATAATCATAATTATTCTATTCTAAACCAGTTGTAACAATTGTTATAAAAAATAAAATGCTCTATGATGTATTAAGAATACCTCTAAACTTCAGTGTTGAGACCAAAAAGACTCACCTGTTGGCAGCACTGTCAGGCCCACACTCCATGCTGCTGCAGTCCGTCGAGCTGTTGAGACTGAGCTTGTGGAAGGCGAGGAGGCGTGACGACTTGCACTGCGATGCGTCGGTGCTCTCCACAGTCGTCATGCTACGCTCCCGCACACTTCGCTTGCGCTTACCACACAGAAGCAGGCTGCTGTGTAAAGAAAGTCTGTTAAACACCATTCTGGCAGACATAGTCAGAATTTAAAGGGAGGGTATAAGAATTGGGCCAACCTAACAAAAGTGAATTGAGCCTTAAATAAAGTCCGGAAATCTGGAAAATAATGAAAATCACATATTTTCCAATTCTTTTTCTACAGCCGATAATCGAAAGCAGAAATTAATAGAATTTACAGTACCGGTACTTCATTTTTTGAAATTTCCAGGCTTAATGATGGCTTGAAAGACTGTCCAGTAGTTATATTTTCCTTCGAGACTGTTATATATGTCCTTTATTAAAAACAATTCATTGAGAGGATCTCTCTCTCTACCCCTCCTAAAAAATAAACACAATTCTACAAACACTGCAATCTAAGTACGGAATCACTCCTAGCTTGAAGGGTAAATTTATTGATTATTGAAGGTTACTTACCTCGTTGGGTCACCACGTGAACAGCTGAGAGAAGAGTGGTGGTGCCGGCTGTGCGTGGGCAGCCAGGACGGCAGGGGAGGGGGAGGGGGGCGAAGAGCTGGCCCGTCAGACCCCAATTCTGGGTCCACGGCCATCCGTTTGAACTTTCGCTTCCTGCAACAAGCCAGAGAAATGTAAGAAAGAAGTAACATTTTGTTATAATATATTGTATTGTACACTATTCTTGTTTGATTTTCACTGACTAAATTAAAAGCCGTTACTACTGTAATTTAATTTGGTGTGTAGGTGTGTATCAGAATTTCACTGTCTAGTTTCAAGCTGTACAAATAAAGCACACGTAACAATTACTTTATTGCCTCAAAACTAGCAAGGAGTTCAACATTATGACAATATAAAAACAAAGAAGCTCAAATAGCTGAATTTCATTTTTTTTAATGATTTTTATGAGTAAATTGTTCACAAAAATATTTTATTTAATGATTTTTCATAAAATTTATAATGATCAGATTATAATTAATTAAACCCCAGAAGGTACATGATACATTATGTTTTAGACTTAATAAATCAAACATTAAATACAAAAGAAAAGCTGAGAAGCCAAAAGTTACCTTCAAGTAATTTTTGAGAAAAGAGTTCATGAAAGAAAGAAAAAGCATGAACAGGAAGAAAAATAATGTCCAAACATTAAAGATTAGAAGGAATGTTAGCTTACATGTCCTGGAAATATTTAGAAGCTGTAAAATTAGTTACAATTCACAGAAAATATATTAAAACTACAGTACTATAAAAGCACTTATTTCTGAGTGCTTTTGCTGCACTAAGTAGACCTCTAAGCAAGCAGTTATCTAAACTATCTTATTTTATTATTTATAAAATTACCTCAGAACTGGTGGTGCCAAGAAAATGTTAAATTTTCTTCTTGCATGCGAATAAAAAGAGGAAATCAAATTATATGCATGAATCAAAACAACAAACAATTTATATACAAAAAACATCACCACTAAATATATATATAAAAATATCAAGTATATTTGTTATAAAATAAGTTAATTGTAACTATGGGTGGACCTTAAATACCGTCTCGTAGTGGGTCTTATTGGTGAGAAATTCTCGTTGACAGAATCTGACTCGATACAGTTGCCATGGCGACTTGGCCCTCCAAGCGTCCTGCGAGTCTTGAGGACGAGAGCAGGCAGCGGCAGACGACTCTTGCGTCCTGGGCAGGGCGTAGGACTTCCGTCATCAGAGTCACTCTGGAACAAAACAACAAGTCAAGGTCTGTCCTAGAAAGGTCATAACATGTCCTTACCTGATGTAGACTTGACATTCCCTTGTCACGAGATCTGAACGTTTCTTCAAGACTGCTGCTGGACTGTTCACTTTGGTCCCCCATACAAGCAAGAGCTAAAACAATAATTATTATGTATTATTAAAGGTCAGAAAAACATATTAATAATTGATTGTCTCACTGAATAGAGTCTATCAGACTTATAATCTTATGGCTAGAAAATTTACCAAGATTTCAGAATTTTTCCAGGGACGTTAGCTCCATTGTCTCTCATAAGCGATACATGCCTGACGTTAGTGCTAATACTGTCTCACGAAATATTGCACTTTCTCAAATCTTGGTCAATTTTCTGAACATAAGACATTGAAGTCTCTGGTAGTCTCTGATCATCAGGTCATCACTTCCATATTGTTGTCAGTCGTCATGTGTCAAAACTTGACATTTGTCTTTCAATTACCTGGACAATTCATCTGACATATATTATATATATAAGCAAATAATATTGTTTACTGTGTTCCAGGAAAGTGATGAGATGTCCAGTTTTGCCAGGTTAGTAAATAGTGACAGATATATTTCCCAAAGGGCATGCAGGGAGTGTCAGTAACCTACGCAGGTTTCCTGTTGATCGAGCTCTACGACGACCCAAGGTGCGTTGTCTGCGGCCAGATGCAGTTTCCTCCAGCGCTATTGACAGATCTTGTACTAACGCATCCATTTTCTGGCTTAGCTCGCCTAAGGCCATTTCACATGACAAATAATACCTGAAATAAAAAAAAATCAAATAAGTTCAGTGGTTCATTATAATACTGTATATGTATACTGTATGCATATGTAGAAGGCAGGATGCAGGATTGCTTTCTTCTATATCAAAATGTCTTTATATGCATATGCATAAAAATGTATAATATATTAATTTAACTGTATGCATCATGGCGTTGAGTATGTATATTGTTTGCAAAAATATGCATACTGTAGAAATGTGGAGTGTCTACACTACACTGTCTACAGAGAATCAGAGATACTACAGAAAGTATGTACATACAGAAAGAGATGAACAAATCATTCGCCAAAACAATAGAGCCCACAACTTACTGAGTGTACAGTTGTTAAGTTGCAAGGCACAATCTTCTTGCTTGTATGTTTTAACTAGTTGACACGGTTGTGTATATTATTGTTGTAGAGATGATATGAGTAAATTTCAACACAAAATTACAACACAATACAAAATATGGGTCAAAATCTTCAGCACAAAGGCGTCAAATGCTGCACCATTTTCAGCGTAAATAAAATATTTTAATGTTGCTGATTCCTGTAGATGGCAGCACAGTGCAGAGAAAAAAAAATTAATTCCGGAAATATTCATGCATCAGCTGTTAGTCCACTCAGTCCACTGTCCACTGAGCTGTGAGCTGTCAAAAAAAGTTTTGTTTTCCTCAAGATCCTTGGTTTTCCTTTAATTAAAAAGCTTTTGTACTTTAAACTAAAATGCACCGATTAGACCCTAGAGAAACTCTAGGTCTCTATACAGACGTTACAAGACAGGAAATTGTAAATCAAAGTTTGCAACTTCAAAGCTTAATACAGGTAAGAATGGAGCGTTCTGTGTTCATGCATGCAGCACTTTTTCTATTTTTCAGTGCCATCAAGGTGAAGGACAGAAGGAGGTTCAATTTGCATATTAAGCATAATTATATATTATGCATACAAGCGTTTAAACCTGTACTGCAGGCATAGATTCAGGGGTATATTCTGTGAGAAAGAAGGGGAACGGGGGCAATTATTAAAATATGCTACAATGTACATAATTATGTATCATAATATATGCTTCAAATATACAGCGAGGCAGAGACATCAGTATTATTTAATATTTCTTGTTCTTTTCTCTCACAGGAGATTCATACATGCACTGGACCTCAAGAAATCCTCGATGATCTTAACGCAGAAGTTCGAGCTAAAATTTCAGCCCTTCGTAAACACTTAGAGGACTTGGAGAACATGGCCAAAGAGCAGGACCTGGAGAAAGACAAGCAGCAGCTGCAGGAAGAGGCCAAGAGTCACCGGCACATGCTCACCAGGTGACTGCTTGGAATGTACCCTCCTAGCCAAGCCAGGGGGTGGGGGAGGCCAATGGGATGGAAGCAATCCTTCCCCACAATGGTCCTAAACTACAGGGAGGGTGGGGGGGTTACCACACCTTCCTCCCCCTATTATAACACCCCAAATTTACAAATTTAATATTCGAGATAGATAGGGCATCACCCCCACTTAGAGCTAAGCGCTGGATCTGCCGTTCTCTTTTAGCTTAGAAAATTGCCATCTTTTAGACAAGGACATTTTACAGCTGTACCATCAGGAACCATCAGATAAAGGCCTATCAAAAAAGTGAAGCATCTTTAAAAAAAAAAGGGACTGTACTTTAATTGGGGCCTTTATTGATGTGTAGCATGTAACCCCATACAGTACTGTACATAAAAATGTCTGTATTGAAGAAGTTTGTATTGGTTAGCTGTGATAACTCAGGGTCATCTTTGAAACTGCCAATATGATTCTAAATTTAATTATTTTGTTATTTTTCAGCACACTCACGGCCTTCCGTAATGCCAGTGTGGCCTGCCAGCAAACAATAGACCGCAGCAACAAACAGCAGCTGTTTGAGGAGGACAAGGAGACGGTCACCAAGAGAAGGTAAGTCAGCACAGCAATGAGATGATAATAAAATAGTGAAATCAGACCTGTTGGTCTGTTGATAACTTATATACAGTGCTGTCTATATATTATAAAAAACAATGAATTACATTTTCATTTCCTTTCACAATAATATAATGTGACTTATATTTTACAAAAACTCTGCTTAAAAAATGTATATCATTACATGACCTCATTTAATTAGTACAGTATTGTCTGAAATTTTAAATGCCAGTAGTACATCACCCCAGAATGTAAGTTTTGTATAAACCACGAGATTTTGATTCAACTTTGAACCTATGTGCATGTACAGTAGTATAAGGTTTATTTTTTACAATAACAACAAATTTGTGGTGTTTATGTGACTTACATTTTGAAGCAATAATATGTCGACTAGAGTACATAAAATAACATACTGTACTGAAAAAAGAAGTTCATTAAGTTTCAATTTTATTAAAGATACCAGTCTTATTGACTTGTTGTTTATTTCTCCAGGCGCCACAAGGACAAGCAGAGTCTGGCCTCGACGTCTGCTGGAGTGACGGACCACCTGCTCTCGATCAGCCGTCACCTCGCGGAAACCTCCCAGAGGAGTGCAGATACCCTGGACACTCTCGGTGAGTCCAAGTTTGTACTTGTTTTCTTGTGTCTTCCGTTTGCTATTTTCATGGACTTTTCACCGCTACAGTATTAGATGAAATCAGAGAGGTTCAACCGATATATATGTATATAGACTACAAGAATTTTCTGGTGTTCCCATTATCCTATCTAAACACATGAAAAAGAACAGTGCTCTTTAAGATTCTTAAATGAAGGAGATAGAAAATAATATGGAGAAAAATTCAACAAAATTAAATGGTGGCTTTTAGAAAATAGTTTGCCACCAAGGAACAATTAAAGCCTCTAGTGTTATTTTGCAAGAATATTTCTTGAGACTTCTAGTTAGCCAGCACATCAATTATCCCATTGCATTGTTTGTATTACAACTTAGACTTTCAACCTAGATGACAATACTGAAATGTCGCGTCCACTAGCCTGTAATGAACGTGAAATTCCCCCAAGCAATGCTCTAATACAGTAGGATGCTAGTTGCCTGCGTTGAACTAACATACCATGCCTTGTGTTGCAGCCAACTCGTCATCTACCTTGCATGGCACTCAGGAAGAATTCAAGAGCATGGGAGGAGTGATCAACCAGTCAGGAAAATTGCTTGGGAAATATGGCCGACGGGAATTAACGGATAAAGTGTTGGTGTTCTTTGCTTTTGCTTTCTTTATGGCATGTGTTCTATACATTATGAAAAAAAGGCTATTTTAATTTAATTTGTTTGCAAGCAAATTATGAAATGTTAATTTTTTTTCTGTTAATTAATTATATAGTTACAAAATTAAATATGTTTAAATACAGAAATTAAAATGTTAAAAAAAATTGCTTGACATTAAAACTAGGCTGTGATATTTTCTTGTAACTCATATTGAAGCATAAAATAAATGCGCTGTTTTTATAACACTATATTCAACTTCTTTATTTTTTCATAATTTTAAAGTTTTTGTTCATAAACATATTTTATAGCAAAGAACTATTTGCATTTTCTTTCAAATTACATCAGGGTAGCCGTCACTCAATGAACAAAAATTTTGTGTTTAGTTGTTGACGTTTAATTCATTTTTTTTTTTTATTTTTTTAGTTTATTCAGTCCTTTATTAATCATTAATTAATTTTTGTTAATATTTGATCATATAATATTAATAAAAAAGTAACACATATTATAATATAAGAAAAAAAATTGGTTAAATCAAATTAGAAATTATGCTGTACATGTTCACTACAGATTTGTGAATGAACAAAGAAAAGATAGCTGATAAAGATTTGTTTGACATAAAAGTGAGTAGATATGAGTAGATATTTTCCTGTAAATGACATCTCATAATTATATTTAAATTTAAAAATTTTGAACTCAATACAGGTTGTAATGTCTATTTTTCAAAATAAAAACAAATAGTGTATGTATTTTGCAAGAAGTCAAAACTGAACATTTTTTCTACTGTACACCATATCATTCTGCACTGTTTTTGTGGGTGAAGAGTTTCCTGCGCTTCCTGACAGCATTGCTTTGCTGGGGTGCCGACTCTGGCTGGTCATCTGTGCCGGGGGAGTTCTCCGCTCCCTGCTGTCCTTGCTCCGTGGGCAGGAAGGTCAGTGGTGGCAGGGACTTGGCACTTTTGCTGGGGGCAGGCGTTGGCAGTGGGGCGGTACGAAGGGCAGGGTGCAATGACGAGCGACGTTCAAGCTCTTGGATTTTCTGTAAACCACAAAATAGATCAGACTTGAAACATCAGATTGAACTTCAAATATGTTCATATTCAATTCGGTTTTTGTCGTGTATACTTTGCTATACTCCATCGTGTACTTCAGCACACGTTCGGCTACTGAGGTTTTACAAAATGTCTCCCAATGACTATAAAAGACATTACAATTACCAAGTTGAATATTACGTGCATGTAATTGTTATACCTTTTGATATGTGACGGCGTGGAGTTGCATTCTGTCTCTTATATTACGATTCTCAGCCTGTGTTGCTGATAAGGCTGACTGCAGTTTGTTTATCTTCTCCTGAAACTGCATAAAAAAATGAGAGGTTACATGCAGGTTTACATGAAGTGTAAAATCAAGAATTAACCAGTGAAAGGTTTAGAACTTCAAATTTAGGAATTTATCTTCTTGACTATTTTTGTTAATCTTCACAACAACAGTTAGCCACGAGAACGTTTTAGAGCAGCTGGTCAATTAAATATACTCCTAAACCACAAACACATTGATATCACTGGCAGATATGGCTTGTGTGATATCACAGCAACCGACTTCATAATTAATTAAGGTTAGGTGTAAGAATGGCTTGCCTAAACCTCGCCGCAATAAAGCAAATTTCTATTCTATTCTATTCTATTCTATTCTATTCTATTCTATTCTATTCTATTCTATTCTATTCTATTCTATTCTATTCTATTCTATTCTATTCTATTCTATTCTATTCTATTCTATTCTATTCTATTCTATTCTATTCTATTCTATTCTATTCTATTCTATTCTATCCTCTGCATCATCCTTGGTGCAATTAAGTTTTGACTCACGTCATAAGTCAGGTTCCTGATCTCATTGTTCTTGCTGTTCTCCACGTTCCGCAACTTGGACTGCAGCTCAGCTGTTCTGCTCCCCATCTGCTCCTGCGTTGACATGAGCTGCTCTCGCAGACTCTCCGCTGAAATATTGACACAATATCAACATATAAAAATATGTTGATCGCTGGAATCATCTACAGTTAAGCATACCTTCTGCTTCAGCATATGACAGATTTTTTGCTGCTTGATCTTCAAATTCCTGGCGACTCTTTTGCATTAGTTGATGGCAAGATAGACGTTCTTTCTCCAAATTCTGAAAACAAAAAACAAATAAAACACATAATTGACTACCGGCACTTTATTTAATAAATTTTCAAATGAGTCTACAGCTATACTAAAATTAACATATTTTCATTAGTGTACATGAAGGTTTAAATTGGCTTGCTTAATTTGTCAGTAAAATATTTATAAATAAAAATGGAAGAATTAAAAAAGCCAATTATATAATTGAATAATTTAATTATAAAATGTTTTATTGAATTTGATACTTACACTGTTTAGCTCCCAAATTTTTGTTTCATATTCTTTAACTCTTGATCTTAGAGTAGTATTTTCCTCTGAAAATATAACAATTCAGCAATTTATTAAAATACAATTTAAATATATCTAATGTCTCTTTGAAATACCTACGTTTGACGTCGACTAAGTCTGTAAGAGAAGTTTGCAGCTTTGCCAGCTGTTGTGTGACCGTCTCGACAGTTGCTCTCTCTCTCTCCTCGCTCTCTTGACTTCGCTCAATCTCTCGCTGAAGGAGCTTTGTTGTGTCTTCCAGTTCTCGTTGAGCCTGTTTAGCTTTGATGCAGTTCTGTAATATACATTTTTTTTTTTTTACAAGGATACACCCCTAAGAGCTTACAGCTCGTGGCGGGGTAATGGGTAGGGATAAGGTAGGGAACGGATGCCACGGCCTGTTACGCGTCCCAGCATTCGCTGAGGTGAGACTGAGGAAACCGTGGAAAACCTCAGTCAGGACGGACACCTCTACTTTTTCTCAATGGATCAAAGTGATGTCCAAAGCCTGGGGAACCACACATATATAAGTGCATCACTGCACTGGGTGGAAAGCGAGACGAATTTACCCCAGGGAGGGAGCAGCGTATTTTTTAATTGAAACGGTCACCCATCCAAGTACTATAACCACGCTCGATGTGGTCTGACATTATATATATACCAATTTAAGCTACCTAAGGATAATTGTCTCAATTTTACTAATACAACAGGGGCGGATCCAGAGGAGAGCGAGGGGAAGGCGCAGATAGCTTCTACACTGCATTAATTAATTGATATGTGTTTCAACTTAACTCAAATTCTCATATTTATTTTTGTAAATATTGAGTGAACAGATTTGTCGAGCTATATATTCTGTAAAGAGTATATCGGACAGAGAAATATATATATTACCTCTATAATATATAGTGCAGTTTTGTTTAATTATGATATAATTAAACATCATGCTGTATGTACGTACTGTACGTGTTCCCACTAAATTTGACTGCGGCACTGCTATAATACATAACCTGGATTTTTTTTTATGCAAATAAAATTATACAATAGATATATTAAGTACAAGATGGAAGGGATCACAAAAAGAAAATAATGAATTTGTAAATTCTCTAAAGAAAATTTTCAGAAGAGCTTTTCAGAGACTCGATCGAGCGATTAATTGTATAATATTTTATTATTATATATATGTTCCGGCCAGATCGATGAATGCCTTTGGGAATTACTGCATGGATCGAGTTAATTATATAGTATGTCCGTAATTTATAAAATATATATATACTGTAATCACCTGTTTTATAAGAGCTGCGTCTCGTAGCACGTTTCTTATATCATCTGGTAATATTCCATCTGCTTCCATTTTGCTGTAAATTTTACCTAATATGCTATAATATGCTTTAAATATTACAGGATCAAAAAATCTTACAAATAACATGAAAACATAACAAATTGGAATTTTTTCCGCTGTATTAAGAGCCAGCTGTTAATTTTTTCGAATCGCAACTAAAAAGTCGTGTGGTGATTGGCTCATTGGTTGATTGGTCAATTTGAAGATATAACGCGCGAACATTTCTGCACGCACGCGACGGACGGCAGTATCGACCCAAAGACAAAATGTCATGTTGCTAGATGTCCGGGCTACCGGGCTCCTATTTATTGCAAAAAATTGCAGTTAGCACTTCCAGTACTTCCACTGATAATAGCGTAAGCGTAATATATGACCCATTTTTTTACTGCAATTTTTCACAGGGATGCTATTCACTTTATGTGTCAGGTTCATCACGGACTGTTTGGTGTGTCTCCTGCCTCTGATTTGTTCTTCTTGTCGTTTTTTATTGTATTCATGAGAAAAATATAATAAATAAATAAATAAATAAATAAATAAATAAATAAATAAATAAATAAATAAATAAATAAATAAATAAATAAATAAATAAAAAAGTAAATAAATAAATAAATAAATAAATAAATAAATAAATAATATATTTGTCAATACTATAATGCATAATATATGTACTCTATATTACTCTATTTGTACTAATATACTCCTGCAGTTCCTCTGCAGTATATCGGGAAAAGTGGATGAGCTTATAATAGGTATATAGTTTTTTTTTCTCGACAATTCGGTTAGGCGCGGATCCAGGAGGGGGATATATATATATATATATATATATATATATATATATATATATTACAGCATACATTTACAAATACATACTTATATATTTATATTAATAGTTGAACATGATAATAGCTTTAACTGATGCCATGGCCTTTAATTATTTAAGTCTCAAAAATTGGAATAAAATTTTATGATTACTAAAAAACGAATTGATTGTAATTGTTTGAGAGAACTTGAAGGAGTGGCTAATTCAATTAATTGTCTCAAATCATCACTTATCTTCTTTTGATTCCTTTCCAATTTACGTCCATAAGCAGCAGGCTCTATATAAAAATTCTGTCTCCTTTTGCTTAAAAAATAAAAAAAAAATATTGAAAATACATTTTTTTTTTTACAAGGATACACCCCTAAGAGCCTACAGCTCGCGGCGGGGTACTGGGTAGGGATAAGGTAGGGAACGGATAGTGGCCACGGCCTGTATGCTTACGCGTCCCAGCATTCGCTGAGGTGAGACTGAGGGAACCGTGGAAAACCTCAGTCAGGACGGACTGCACCTCTACTTTTTCTCAATGGACCGAAGCGATGTCCAAAGCCTGTTATTGCATATCAAAAAAGCTATAAGTCTCCTGCAATTTTAAGTTAGCGAGTTCCAAGATCTCAAGTTTGATTGACACTAAAAATATAAAACGCGAATATATATTATAATATTATATATAATATATTATATACTATGCAATATATTTATAATATATAATGGTTAATTAATTTGAATTATAAAAATTGCAAAGTTTTTCATTTTAAAAATGTTCTTGTTATTATTTTATCATTATTTGATGTATATACTTTATATAATATTATATTAACATAAAATGCAATAATTAAATAATTAATCTATAATCTGTGGTGCCACAGTGGTAAAATTATAATTAAGATTTTAAGGTGCAAAAATTGCAGCTTGCTCATGAGGAAAATATGTTATATATTTGCATAACTTAATTAATCTAATTATATGATATCCAAATTACTATAATATAAACTTAAAACTATAAATAAAACACTTGGTGTATACATCAGTTCCATTTACTAAGAATACACAACAGAAATATACAATATTAAGTAGAACCAAAAAGAGGGAAATATTCCCACACAAGATGGTTCACTCTGATTTATATAAACAGTCATTGTTAGTATTTAACTATTTACACAGTCAAGTCAAAATACATTCTCTTGTACAAGCTTTTTTTCTTCTTGGTACTAATTTTGAGCAGGTTTCTTTATTTATTTAAAAATCTTTTTTTATTATTTAAAATCATTACCCTTTTTATCTTTAATATTTTATTAAAATTTAATAATAATAATTATAACAGTATATTTTCTTTGAATGAAATCTATAATTAATAAAATTAATGTAAGAATAATAATAGTATAATTATAATAATATATAATATAGCTAAAATAATTTGCTAGACACCTCTGTTTGCAACAACCAAGGGGAACACAATGGAGAGGTGCTGGGCTAGCGGGTGGTGGGGGGAGGTTCTCCCCCCTGGGGTATAGCTGCCCTGCGAACGCAACTCGCCTAGCATGCTGTACTGACTTTCTGTGGACTGCAGATTTAGTCAATACCGGAGGGAATAATAATCAATCATTGAACTGGATTGAACAACCAGGCGCATCTAAGGAATTTCTCTTGCCATTCTAACCGTTTTTAGTTTATCAACATTTGGAAATGAATTATAACAATGAAGCATAAAGAAAAAAAAAAAATTGTCGGAATGATGAATATTAATTTTATTGTAAGACGATCTCACAGATTTGAAAATGTCTTTATTCTCATTTAAATTGTGTAGCACTATTTAACAATAATGTTTGTCTAATAACATTTAAAAGATTCTACAAATCAATTGCACCAATTTTTATAATTATAAAACAAAATATACAACATTATAAAACAAACCAAAATATTCTAAATTACCAAAAAATGGATAATGGTTTATATTTTTATTTTAAGCCAGAGGGATCAAGAATTAATTATATAGAAGGATAATCAACATTCACTTTATTTAGCTACTTAAAAATTGACACGATAGGGAATAGTTAAATGTTTTGTTTTAATTTATTTTTATTTTTTTTTTCTCTCAACAATTTGCTACCCGTCAAAAAGATTTTTTTTTAACTTTGTTTATCTCTATATTATTTTTATTTTTTTGGCAGATCATGTTTATTTATTTTTTTTAACATTCATTACTCACATCTACCAAATCGAAAAAAGAAAACAATAAAATATTAAATAAAAATTATACGGGAGGAATTGTAATATATAACAAAAAAATTATTTAAGTAAAAAAGAGTTTAATATATTTTTTATAATATACCTCCAAGAGAACCAGACAGAAAATTGCTCTTCATTTTTTTTTTTTTTTTTTTTGCATGTTATTACATGATAAGAAGTGGGTGTCGGCTTGTACCGAGGAAGAAGTTTGGCGTTTTACATGACAGTCCAATCACGTGATTGTGAAAACTGCAGCTCAGCTGATATCGGCGGTGGCAGTTCTGCTTTTGTTTTGATAACAACAATAGTCCAGGGTCCACTGAAGTGATTTAGCTCCTTGCTTATATATTTGAGGAACATAAAGGTTATACCCTGACTCAGTATTTAGTACCTTCAGATCAGGGTCAGCCTATTTATCATGTCATCGAATCAGAATGCATTTCAGATAATTATAAAAAAAAAAAAAAATTACATGAATATGATTAAATTTTCTTTTCATTGGTTTGATTATTTGATAAAATTAAAACAAATATGTATCGTTTTTTTAATATAGTAATGAATATATTATATCTCCAGCATGAAAATATCTTTCCCTTAATTTTTGCTATATTTTTCACGTGTTCCTTATATTATTTACCTATTTAAAGAGATTAAAATTTGACTGTAGTGTCATTGCACGATGACGTACAGTGCGTCACCAAGTCAATATTTACCTGACATCGCCGCCAAATTTTGATCTCTTTATTGATACAAATATGGATAAATAATTAACATATTATATGTGAAAATGATTTTATCAGGTGATTAAAAAAATATAATAATAATTTAAATTATTTGTTGCTCCTACTTAATAAAAATATGTTTAATTTTTTTATGTAGTTATCTAAAATACACTCCGAAATGACAATTCATATCACTCATAAATAAAAAACAAAAATCAAATATTTTGTTGAGAGGTTTTGATTATGTCATTATTTTTTAAAATATTGTGCTAAATATACTACAAAGATTTAATAATCATTTGTAGCCAAAAGTTATTTTTATATAAAAAATCTTTTGTGTTTTTTTAGAATTATTAAGATGCATGATGTAGACACATTTAATACATTTACAATATTTCAATTTTTTTTATTAACCAGACGAGCTTAAAAAATTAATTTCTTATCAATAGAATTAAATACAAATTTGTTGTCATTATAAAGTAAAACATAAAAGTGTATAGATTTTAAATTTGGCCACAATTTTATTATTTAAAAGAAGTGTTATATATATTTTCCATGAACCCTTTGCTTTTTAGTTTTCAAATTATTTTAGGCGCAACCAAATCCAAACTCAATAATATATTCGGTCCCAGCTATCTTCTCTTTCAAACAAATAGTTCTGTTGTATTTTTTTTTTAAACATAGACTTTTTCAACTATATTTCTAAATTGCACCATGTTTGGGAGGCAAATAATATATCATATATTTTTGTTATAATTATTTATAATATATTTTTTTTTTTTTGCTTGCCTTTATAGTGTATAAAGAGTCTTTGACAGACCCTTTGCTTGAACACAGAGGGTTGTGTGTATGTGGCTCAAAAAATGATTAGCCAGTGTTATTTTAATAATATTCCTCAACTAAGAGGTTGTAAAACGATAATTATTATTTATAATATATTTTTTTAAATTATTTATGGACCATTGTGGATATAAGTCTATGGTATATCCAACCAATATATATTTTTTATTTTTTTTTATATATTATTTTTTTTTCAAAGAAATTATCTTTGAATTAATAATTAATAATAAAATGATGTTATGTTCAATAATATCACAACATTCACTAAAACACACACACTCATAATAAAAATTGTCACTCTCATTGTTTTTAAACTGGTATGAGTTCACCATTATATTAGAGTCATTAACGCTCTGGTGCCTTCACTCAGACGGCCTTGACCCAGGTTGCGGGGACCCACTGGGGCTCTCTCTCCAACCCGTTGATCTCGCCCAGCAGCTGCTGGTAGGCACGTTCTGTGTCGTTGTTGATGATGACCATGTCGAAGAAGTGGCCGTAACGATCCTCCATCTCACGAGCTTTCTCAATGATATCCTTTAACTCCTCCTCCTGTAAGGAAAGTAACGTTTAGATACAAGAAAATGGAAAATAAAATGCCTTAAAAACAAACAAACAAATATTTTTTTTATTGTTTATTTGGTTAAAGGGCCGGTTTTGAGTTTTATACTGTCAGTTTTTGTCACATTTTTTTAAACCTCTAACACCCTAACCCTTAAAATCTAGTTGTTAAATGCGATGACGATGACGTCATGGTCATGCAAATATTTAACATGTAAGCATAAGGAAAAATGAGCAACGAAAGTTAGTATAAATATAAATACACATGCGCTAGATATACAGAAATGTATTTTTTTTTTTTGTAAAGATGATCGATAATGTAAAAAAATTGCGAAGTTTTTCTTGAAAATAATTGATTTCATATTAAAAAAAAAAAAAAAAAAACTTAAAACATTACGTTATAAAAATTAAGTCTAGCTCCCTTTTATTTAGAAGATTTGCATATAAAATGTTTATGAAATAATTTTACCATAAGAGTCATATTTTTAATTTATTACAATTATCGCAAAATATCAGTACTTAAATTATCGTTTTTACGGTTCGATTTTTTTAAAAAAAATTATACTCTTATTTTTTGGGGAAAAAAATTGTGAATATTTTTAGACGTATGTGTTTAATTAATTACCTTGAAAGTCTCTCCATTTCTTAATTTCTTCTGCCGCAACTTCTCAAGAGACGGAGGAGCCACGAATACCACGTACGGCTTGAGGTCTGAAGTTCGGAGGATCTTGAGGGACTGGGGGTGGAGGTTCAGGACGCAGATCTTGCCCGAGTTGACGACGCTTCGTATCGCGTCCAGACTCGTGCCGTAATACGCTCGCTCGTACTCCCCGTGCTCCACGAACTTCCGGGCCACGATGTCCGACTCGAACTGCGCTCTGCTGATGAAGTGGTAGTCCTGGCCATCAACCTCGCCGTCCTTCTTTGGCCGGCTCGTGTCTAAAAATAAGTAAAATTTAGAAATATTCACCAAAAATTTGTATGGATTTAAACCAGAAACGTTCGTGACAGTTAATTCCCGCAAGTGACTTAAATTACGTAGTTCCGCTTTTATTTAGCTTGCAATCGGAAGCGGAAGTCAGTAGAAAATGCGTCACTTCCGGAAATTTTCAGGCGTAAACTCTTGCTTGTTAGACTGTAGACTTTCGATGATTGATTGATTGATATTTTGGGGCAATTGACACATGTGGTAGATTTTCGTTTCTTAAAATAATTACATGACCAGAAATTTGAAATATAAAAAATAATAGTAATAGATTACGAGGTCTCTGCATGGGAAATTTAGTGTCACTCTGACAATATGAAGATTTGAAATTTTTCTCAAATTTTTGGCCATGTGACTCGAAGAGATCTCTAAAGTTAAAACTTACGAGGAATAGCAGCTGCAAAACGTTCTGAATCTTCCATCAACCTCTGTCTTAACTCATGTCTACCAATATTAGGTGGACCAATCAATACAATAGGCCTCTTGTGATTAGCTCGAGGATAGTAGAGTGCTACTTCTTCGTAAGTCAAAATTTCTTCTGCATCGTAATCTGTTAAATTAAAACAAAACATTAATAATATAAAATTTACAAAATAAGAGACAAGCATACATTTATACAGGTGGGAGCATGCCAGTAAGGTTTGCCTAGCCCGATTGTTAGTAAGCCAAGGGTCGGGGTTAATAATGATAACTCAGCGGAGGAGGGAGGTACGCACCGTCAGTGACGTGGGTAGTGTACAATAAGTACCCACCGTCATTGTACGTTGCATTGTATGGCATTTTCTTCTTCTTCTTCTTGGTGTTCTTTTTGGCACACAATAAAGTCCCACCTTTCTTAGACTTTTCCCTTGAGCTTTTATCTTCAATTATATTTTGTTTCATTGCTTCTCGTCTGCAACAATAAATGTTAATTACCATCTATTGTTAAATGCAATTAAGAGTTTGAGTGCGTGTGAATAACTCGTCATTAATGTGCAACATTTTTAATATTTGAAAATTCTTCAGGCAACAATACTTATTAATACTTAGTCTTATCTTTTATATAAATAAAAAAAACAACAGACATCGATGACATTACACGGCTATATCTTCTGGAATAAATGAACTCTCTGCCTACCATGATCTTGTTTTGCAATAATGAGCTATCTGCTATTTCAGGTGAGCGCAATTATGAGCTTTATTTTATACCGAATTACAGCTCATAATTGCGCATACCTATATAATAAAATAACAGATAACTCATTATTGTAACGAAATCGTGGTAAGCAGAAAGCTCATTATTCCGAACTAGGGGCGATATATCGAACTTAATTATTTATAATAAAAAATCAGAAATATTTTAAATTCTATTTGTACAATATATTTCCTCTCATGAACTTGTGACCTAATTGCACGGGTACTCACTGGTGCTGGAAGGCGCGGCTGGGCACCAGTCCCGCCAGGGTCTGGTCCTCCTCGCCCTCGCGGTACGCCTGCCACCAGTTGGGGTCGTCCTGGCTGATGACGTGCAGCACGTCGCCCTTCTGGAAGCTGATGCCCAGCTCGCGGCACGGAATGTACGCGTCGTCCTCGGGGTCGTAGTCGAAGTGCGCCTTCATGTGGAGCTGGGGGAGAGGGGGGCGGTCAGAAGGGTAACAGACCTCATGATTTTTTTACTATATATTTGTAGAGGACCTGAGTTATGGTAAATTTTCCGTTTTTTTTTTTTTTTTTAATTCTACAACTCTTAAAATCGTGATGAAAAACGCCGCGTGACGTAATATTCATATAACGTCTTCCCTATGATGCTTGCGAGTATAGTTTATTTTAATGACTATGACTTTACGTTAAAGGTTTTAAATGCAATATTGTTTATTTACATAAAATTTTATAGATGTATAAAAATAAAAACATATATTTAATTGGGAGTTTCAAAATAATTTTATATATATGAAACTTTATAAATTAATAATAAAAAAATTGTAATATTGATAGAAAGAAGAGTGATGTATATGAAATTACAAATTTTAGCGTCGTTTGGTGTACGTATTGTATATGTACATCACGCGTATATTTATACCTCAGAATTTTTAATAGAACGAAATGTTATCGCAGACATTATATGTATAAACAACTGCAATATGAACTAATTGTATACTGTACATAAAAGATTATATAGGTATTTATATATATTATAGTCTTACACAAAGCCATGACGTATTAACTGGTACTATAATGTAATGTTGGAATTTTAATTGTGTTCAACAATTGTTAACGCCCATCATTCTTTAAAATAATAAAAATAAGCAAGTTGTTGTTGAAATACTTCATCCACGTCTAAACCTATAATTCTTTAACGTCGTTAATCCTCAAAAACACAAATTAAATCCCCTATAAAATAATGTTTAATGGAGAAGAAATTTCTTTAATATTTATTTTCCGATATTACGTAATTCGTCTTTTTTTCTGAAATGGTGCACCATAAGATAAATTTAATCCTCAAAGAAACAAAGAAAGATGAAATTTATTTTAACTCGAGAACAATAATTTTGACCCAGCTGATAAAGGTACTCACAAGGGTCTCCCTGGCGGGGGGAGGCGGAGGTCGCGGCTCGGTGTTGGGCACCACCAGGAAGGTCAACGTGCCGGTCATCCCCGCCAGCAGGTCGCACACCTCGTTCACCGACTTGCAGCGCATCTCCACGCCGTTCACCTCTAGCACCTCATCACCCTCGCGAAGAAGGCCGCTCTTCTCCGCAGCACCGCCCTTGACGATGCGGCCGATCACAACCGCGTCGCCCTCGTTTCGCACTGTCGCACCCTGTAACATTTAGCGTGAGAAAATTGCCGGACAGTATTACATATCGTGACCTTCAGAAAGAAGGGTATTTGGTGCAGTCATTGCAGTCTCTTTAGACTATAAGGAGGGGGAGGGGGGACGCTCGTAAGGTAAAAAATATGTCTCTAAGAAATGACATTGTTATTGCACTATACTGGGGGAGCACTGCTTACCTTATCCCCAAACATGAGGGCTAGAGTTACCTTTGAGAATATTAATGCTGCAGAATATACGCTTGATGATCTTGAAACATAAGTCATCGACCTGTCTCACAGTCTCACACTTTAAGATTGCATGATTTTGCAGCGTATGGTTTAAAAATTAAGAACCCATGCGATTATATAGGTGTAGCCCATAGACATATTAAGAATCCTATTATGTCTATGGTGTAGCCATACCATATAATATATGATGTAGCCGCGCACAGAGCCTCGTATCGTATGCCTTCGCATGATGATAAATTTAAAAAAGGTTCTATTATACATGAAAAACGTACGATCGCATATTTATGCGAAGCTGTATGTGTGACCCGCCTTCAGTACATATAATACCAGAATCGATAATCTTATAAAGTGACATATGCAAGCATTAAATCCTCAGTATACTCACCAGTGGTTCGTTGGTCTTCTCGATCTTGACGATGCGGATGTTGTCATCCACGTACTGACTGCCAGGCACGGGCGTAGGGGGCGCCTCCTCCACCGCCAGGGGTGAAGGTTCGGCCGGGGGGGTCGGGCCGGGCAGCCGCTTGGCCAGCGCGTCGTGCGCACTCAGAAGCCCCTCCAGCTCGTACCGGGTCAGAAGGTCGGCAAGCTCGTCCGCACCGGCCGCGGGACACGGCTGTAGCGCGTCCAGGCACTGTGGGAACCACCAAAGGTTAATTTATCATCTAGCGTGTCATATTTTATACACGCTTTAATAATTAAATTCACATCGTATTTTTTAACATCAATAAAAATGAAGTTAAAAATGTGTATTTTATTTTCCTGTCAATATAACTCACTCTTAAAATGAAATTCAATCAATGTCAAGGAAAAAAATCATAGTAGAAAATGTAGAAATGTTAAGATAAGCTAAAACTCAAAAAAAAATATTATAACGAAGTTTTCTCAGTAAAAGTCAGAGGTGAAGCAGCCATACAACAAACAGTTCAAGAGCAATAATTTATAGGATGATATTTTCTCATATTTTATAGAATATATTCAATACACAAATATCGAGAATGGGCAATGGTCCTTCAATATGAAATTTTAACCTGAAAAGAGATATATGGAACAATTATGACGTCACATATAATTTAATATTATATAAAAATTTTACAGACACCATCAGTGTGTCTTATAAGCACAAAGAACAAATTTTTAAAGGTTCACATTTTTCCAGGGGTTTGAAATGAAATTGAAACCCCAAGCACTTGAAATGAGAAGCACATGTGGACTAATTTATAATTATGTAAGACAGCGGCGCTGCCGTCTCGATAACCCTCGTAAACATCTGAAATTTGGACTTTTGTTTTAGCCATACACCTCGGGACAGCACGAATTTTATTTCTGCCTCACTTTTCCTAGAGCTGTAGCTCCAATATAGACATATGATTTGCAATTTTGGGAGACGTAAAAAGAGCAACCAGTCTACCCATTTCAAAAGAGTTTTGATCCATATCTATAGACTGCGTGGTAACGCCTGCAAGTTCGTGGTGTCCAGAGGTGTACATCTCTGATGGTCTCTGACTGGTGATGATACTCACGTCCCGGACGATGGTCTGCGAGTCTCCACACACGGGTGCTGGCAGTGCAGCTGGGGACTTGCGAGTGGCACACAGCTTGTTGTGCGTGGCGAGCGCTCGTCCGAACTCCGCACTCAGGAGCAATGTCTGCACGGCCGCGAGCTGTGCCTCCAAACCGCGCCCGTGCTTACGGAGAACGGCCCCCAGTCGCTGCAGAGCCGCGGCCAGCTCACCAAAACCTAAGAGACATCGGGGAGATGATGAGTAATCGGGACACGCGTTTCCGGCCGCGTACTGAAGTCGCGACCAGCATCCCAGTAGCTTGATATCTCCTCTCTCTCTCTCTCTATCGTAAAATAGTGACGTGGTCACCACAATAGAAGAGAGTTATTGGTGTGTATAATAAACTAACTGACACAAACGTTTAACAATTCAATGATTTAATGAGAATGAGATGAAATTTCAATTTGTGAGTTCATATGTTGATCAGAACCTACCACGTTTTGTAAATATAAATAAAATAAAAAATACGAGGTTTTGAAACCCATGCATGGTTATTTAGCTATCATGCATGATATAGCCTCAAATTTACGTATTAAAATGTAAAAAATTTCAAGGATTGTTTCATTGAAAATATCACGTATCATGTTGAAAATCTATCATATAATATAATATATTATGTATTGTTATTAAATTTATTAAAAAAAATTACATAAAATAAATACGAAATCAAAATATGTATAATAATTAATCTGGATTACAATATTTTTGTTCTTTGTTTGTTAAGGGACTACTTTTATAATTATTTTATCATGCACGTGTGAATATCGTTACCGGTTCTCCATGCAAAATTTCAGCCAAACAAAACATAAAAAATATCACGAGTCATGGTATTTTGAAGGCCATGGCCTTTGGTAATATTAAAAAATTTAATATAAAATACATTAGGGTCCATTAGGGGAAATTTGAAAACTTTTTAACCAATAAGTCTCGATTTTTAAGTATTAAAAAAAAATTGGAGCTTAAAATCGAAACTGCGAAAATATGGTCCTCAATGCAATCTGAACACTTTTATTTACTATTTTTTATGTTGATGAAAAAAATAATTTAAAAAATCTTCATAGTAAAGCATTAGAACAAACTTCCCCTCCATAATCGATTTTCAATTTCAATCCAAGTTTTCAATATTAAAGACAGAGTTGTAAATCACTTCGAGACCATATAAAAGTGCTGTCATAAAAAAGGGTACTCACTGACGATCCTGTGGATGGCCTCGGGCACGGGGGGCGCTGCAGACGTGGAGCCCTCGCCGTCCTCGGTGGACGAGTAGCCGTCATTGACGAGTCCGGATGGTGGACGAGGCGGGGGCCTGCTCTCCAGGGCCTGCAACTTGCGAGAGTCGCGGAGAGATGACCGTAGGAACTCTTTTTCTTGTGCGGCGCGCTCTTCCTCTTCCTTGCGCTTCCGTAGAGCCTCCTGGAACATAACATTGCAGGGATTAGTGTCTTGTAATCTTTTAGCCATTTGATTGAGTGGTATATAACCCTTCCAACAATATTGCTTTTCACTTCATAGGCATTATAAAAAATTAAAAATCAATCAAAATTTTTAAAGATTCGTTATAAGATGCAATTATTTCCTTATACTCTGACGAGAATTGTTGTCATTTTTTTTTACATAGATGCGTATGTAGAAGAGAAGGGAATTTTTTCAAACCTTTTTTGACCTTCTTATACTATCTATAATAACATTAATAACACATTATTGGCACTATAATGCAATCATTATGGACAGATTTAACATGAGATCATTATAAATATGCATTAAGAATATTGTGCATATATAATTTTTACACAATTTTTCAACTCGACTTTAAAAAAAATATATACATTAAGTCGTGGCAGTGACAGAGGGTACCAAGGGAACCTGAGTAGGGTAAAAATGGCAGCATTTTACCCTACTGACCTAATCACCGTGCCCATGCATGGACTTATGCAGTCAAAGGGAAAATCCATAGCCACAAGTTGGTCCCCTATCCCCCACTGATACCAGTCTACAGCCCAAGCCTGCAGGGGGCCCACAATTTGAGGTTAATACGCCTCTTGCTCGACATCCTCGTGCAGATTATCCACTTTATACATTGCAGCGTACTCTTGCCTAAGTGCAATCGACGTAATAAAACAACACGTCTTACTGCAGCGAGATTCTTGAGACTGGCCGAGGGAAACTCCTGGAGCCTGATCCACTGTGCCATGATGCTGTGGTCCAGCGGAACTGAAGCTCCATCACCTGTCTATGTGGGCTACACTTCCGGCCGGAATTGGACGAGGGGCGGGGAGGAGAAACGACATAACTATCGTATGTTAAATAATACGCCCATCATCAACAGTTGAAATCATCCCAGCTTTATAACAAATCATTGCCATATGATTTCAAGGACTGAAATAAATTTAGAAACTAGGTGGTTGTGTATGGGTCTTTTTCAGCCATGGCAAAAATTGGATTTTTTCCCCTCCAAAGCATGCAATCTTTATTTAATCCAATGCAATTATTATTACTGAATAAATTTTGCGATATATATGAGACAGTCAGAGTAAAAAAAAAAAAAAAAAAAAAAAAAAAAAAAAAAAAAAAAAAAAAAAAAAGGAAAGGAAAGGAAAAAGATAAATGATGCATTTGCGATAATAATATTTCAAGTGCGTTTGAAGTGCTATATGATAAGAGGTAATTATAACCCTTTTTGTTAATGTAAATAACCGGTTTTGAAGAACCATAAATATATATTATATATAATACATAATATGTAGTTTTTATTATTATATTTAATTTATTTAATAAATAATATTATAATGTTTGTAAAATACTTATTTCCGTTAAATTAAAAAATCACGACTAAACAGCCCGTGCAGACAGTTATATACAGTATATACAGTTTTTTTTTTAAACTTATGAGAACAATATCAGTTGTCGAGTATGACACAGTACGTATAGGGCGTATAATACAGACGTAACATTGTGCGCATAATGTTATCTCTATATAACACGAACAAATAGCGAAGTGTGAGATTCTATAGAATACTAACGTGATAATTATATTTCCACAGCCACGCTAACAACATGCAGGAATGCAGTTTGTGTCACCATTCCCGTATGTCGTTCAGTACGTTGCTCACATATAACGTTATAATATTATATTAAGTTTTAATTGTACACCTCGGGACAGCACGAACGTAGGTCTGTTCGTAAACTCTGCTCGGAGTACTCTAAGCAGGGTCTCCTTGGGTTTACGAACAAAATCTGTGACGTCATTGGCACTGCCAACTCCCCAACCCCACCCTCTGAGCTGGTGTAGGAAAGGTGTACTCCGAGCAAGGTTTACGAACAGACGTATTTTAAAAGGCCTGTTCGTAAACCCTGCTCGGTCTACACTTTCTGCACCCAATCGACCTTATGTACATAGGATATAAGGTCAATTGGGTATAGAAAGTGTACACCGAGCAGGGTTTACGAACAGGCCTATTGTTTACTGCAGCTCTAAAGAGGCAAATTTGATTTTTTTTTTTTTTTTTTTTTTTTGAGGCAAAAAGAGCACGCCGTCTAGACATTCCAAAATCGTTATATTTTTTTCACATTTCCATTGACTGTGTGACAACGCTTACAGAGTAGCCCAAAAGGCGCAGATTCAGAGGGGGGGGGGGAACGAGGGGGCGCTTTCTGATTTTATAACATGGGCAATATATAGTATAGGCATTTACTAGCTCCATTTTTTTATTAACATTGAACCTCTCTAAAATTTTGCTCTCAAATTCTAATCTAATCTAAAATTCGAGCATGCAGGGATAACGTTCATAGTGTCCCTAGGTGTACATCGATTCTACACTTTATAAAATTTTAATTTAAATTTTTTCCTGCAAACGCCGCAAATTAATAACACTAACAATTAATCCAAGTTACGCCACCGAGAACGTTATCTCCCGGATGATAAGGTTTCTATATGACCCACGGCCTTGTCGCTACTCTGGGATTGCTACAATCCCCTGCTCGCTTCCATGGGCACTGCTGAATTATAACTTGACGCAGCCAAGCATAAGGACACAAAAAATTGTCGCGCAATCACCTCCCTTGCAGCATATATACGAGAATTAAATCCCCATGAAGAATTTGCAGGCAGTCATAAATCTTGCAGAACTGTTTATTGCGGTGTATTAGTTACACCTCTCACAGTAGCGTAACTAACACTGAAAAACAACCCTTTTGATTTAGGTTTATGTAGCTTCATGAGGATTTCATGGATTATATTTATGTATTATTATTAATTATTATTATTACTACTATTATTTATAATATACGATACAATTTTGAGAGAGGTAAGAACTAAGAAGAACACGTTAGCGTATATAGTCATTCTAAAATTGTTCAAGTTTACCAAGACTGCCTGAAAACCCCCACAAATATAAGAGCAGCTAGGGATAAATAAGTTCGTGGTGTCCAGAGGTGTACGAGGAAAATTCAATGAAAGGTTATTTAAGAAATAAGATAACACATTAGAGTGCATGTAGATGACTCATGTTTCTATATCTTCACTGTTTTTCTTTAAGTATTTAACACAGCATCATTATTAAATAATTAAATTAGGGTGGGGTTAACGGTGCCCCAGACTTAATGGGTGCAATTCACGAAGCAGTTAGCCAGGTTTCTAACCACGTTTATAGCTTATAACCACGTTTAACTGCATAGTTAAACGTGGTTAAGCTAAACGTGGTTAGAAACCTGGCTAACGGCTAACTGCTTCGTGAATCGCACCCAATATATATCCTGAATTCCTAATATAATTAATAAGTCAAAAATGCATCGAAAGTTTCATTTTTACGGCATTCTGTCAATAACTTTGCAATAGGAATAGATAGATGCGATGGCTACGAAAAAGAATTAAAAAAAAAAACTGTTATTTCCTTGTAATGTGTTTTTCCTATATAAGAACAAACTGTACAAGGTATTTTTATTTTATGTGATAAAATTTTCATAAAAAGCTTTCTTCGTAATTCCAAGACACCAACGAGAGATCTGTATTGGCGTGATAGCAGCCACGGGTCGCTTTTAATTACCATCAGGCATCACAATGATACTGATAAGGAAGATAAGCCATCGAAAACTAATAAATATTATTTGTTGAAATTTTGAAATTAATATATATATATATATATATATATATATATATATATATATATATTATATATATATATATATATAATAATATATATATATATATATTATATATATATTATATATATAATATAAAACTTATTATTATATGCCATTTATATCTTTATGAATGCTTTCTTTACACAAAATAATTATAATGAAATTCCGAGTGAATAGCAAAGTTAGCTTTAAACAAAACAAAAAGTCACCCTCATGTCCCAAGTAGCGAGAGATGCACTAAAAACCGTGTTACTTCAGAACATTTAATTGATGCCATTCTGTAAATTCATTTGGGTAGTTTTAAAACCAAATTAAAAACTATATCTTTTTTTTTAGGAGCAAGTCTATTCAACTGTGGAGAAAATTTTATTCTTTATAGGATTTTGAACTTGGGAGTTCTTGCTGTTCTTGATTTAAAATTTTTAATAAAGTATCTTCTTAATTTTGTCAAATTTAGTATTCAAAATACATTTAGGCTCACTGTAAAATTAGATTACATCATAAAAGGGGATTATTTTTAGTATAATGTATGGTATTTTCCACTCGAAAACATTGGTATTGATTATGGAACGCCCCGTGAGAGCATACTTCCAGCAATGTAAGAAATTGTTTCTTGGCCAAGAACGTTCAACTAGCACACTACTTTCTGTAACAGCTGGCTCGAATTGCTAGGGCTTCCAGCTGGCACGTCGCTGCTGCTGCTGAAAATGTCATGCATGGGCGTTCTTGTCAACCTCTTCATACACTCACATTTACTTAATATGAATCTCAGCTTACAGTGAAAAAGTAGCAAAGCTTATACATTGTAAGATATCTGGAAGTAGTATGCGGAATTTGAAAACATCGGGAAGAGAAGCAAAAATAAGGAGGAGTTAGGGCAGAGAGCTTTTTACGGTTCATGTCCTAATATTTACGCCCTAAAAGTCCTGCCTTAACAAATATTATTTACGTATAAAAAATAGCGTACTTCTAAAATAAATACTCAGCTGAGGATACTGTCAAGATTTTTTATCTGAATAAAAGTAATAAATAGCCTTAAAATAAGCATTGTCCTCCCCCTCCCACCAAGAAAAACTAAGGGTTGATTTCTTGACGAAAAATGTGGCAGAGTTGAACATTATGCCTGGGCCACTGCAGTTGCCACCCAGCAATATCAGGAATATTTTAATTTACAACGCCATGCATCTTTATAGTGATCGATTGAGCCGCAAAATGATTATTCAAAGGATCAGGAAAAGTTTTAAAATAAAAACAGGAATAAATTATTATATAGGGAAATAGAAAACGCTAGCTGAGGGGACGGGGATGGGTGCTGATACTGCTGATGCTTCCCCGGAAGATGCGGCCCATTAGCTAGAGATCCCTGCTCTGCAAGGCGCGGCGGCAAGCTAACCCTGCAGTGGTAGCATACACGAATATATCGCTTCTACAATAATCAAAATTGACTGATAAAATCAAGAAAGCGCACTTGATGCGACTTCTAAAACTGCCATGACTATCAAACTTTGATATTACTTTGTTGACGTCTCGATCATGACTATGACTGGGGACTTTTATGTTGAATTTCCAACTACATTATACTGCAGTAAAAAAACTGCAATTCCCCTGATGATAATAGTCACATAAATTTATAAAGTTGGTAAAGCACTTACGCCATCATCAGGAAAAACTATAAACTACAACTTTTTTTATTTAAAACTTGCCATTGACTTATATAGACTTAGAATCGTATTATACATATCTTTCCACGTCTGTATTTGGATTCGATTTCATAATTAAATATTTTCATATTTAATTGATTTTGAGTATATTATTTTCAACTAAGCGGCTGATTCGAATATGTGATTCACATCGTGCCTGCTGTCGCTCGATGTGAGTCGGGAGGGAGGTGACAGCCTTGCAGCGATCTGGACCTCGGTCTGCATGTGGCTGCAATGCTTGAGTGTACAAACAAACCATGCATATATTGTATCTTCCGTAATCGAGCATCGGGCTATCATAACATGCATCTTAACAATAGTCTGAGGATATATACATTAAAAAAAAACTAGTTTCCAGTAAAAATTTAAATCCTAATACTTGAGAATTAATTATCCAGGTGTATTTATGGACTGACAAAAATTTATTGAGAAATCGATCAAAATTAAGCTATACTGTATTCAAATCTTCCCCATCTCTATAATATACCTAATAATACAGGTTATATAGTGGTGTTTGGTATTAGGAATTATCATCAGCAATCTCTGTTATTATTTATTATTCATCAATGCAGATTATTAGGGTCTCTTGCAATTTTTTATACTTACTGACACTAAAGCCGGTATTACACGACGATACAATTTTTCTAATTATTGCATACAATATATTGTATGCAATATATCTCCATACAAACAAATGGAGTTCAAATTTTCTTGTAAGGAAAAATTGTATCATGCAATAATTAGAAAAATTGTATCGTGTAATACCGGCTTTAGCTAAAACATTGTATAATAAAACATTTAAATTGTAAACACATTAAAGGATGACCTCTTCCACAATAGCTTTGTATATTAACCCCGGGGATGGATCAAACGGACTCTTGTTGGTGCACCCTAAGTCGTGTCTAATCAGTGCGAGCTCAGGTGAGACTAATTAAGCCGCTGGAAATTGAAAGTCGAAACTCGCTGACTTGCGTTCCTCCCCCGACTAATTAGACTGCAACATCCCCGACACGTTTTCATCAAACTTAAGGCGAACGTGATGAAAATTTGATACAATTATTTTTTAATATTCATTTTTTTTTTTTTAAAGTGAGGAAATAATCTCTGCGCGATTAATATTTCGTTGAAATTATTGATTAATGATTATGAAACATATTGTTAATCAAGAAATTGATGTAAATTATTTATGTTAAATATTAATTTAGCACGTTTCATACATCAGTATTGACAAATTAAATTTATTCGCTATAATATAATTATATATATTGCAGTATACAATGTTATAACAATTTCATGAAATAACTTTATTATATTAATCACCAATGTACATTTAATTGATTATATATACAGTATTTAAAATTGAAATGTAATTATTTCTTCACTATACATGACAACGGTGTTAACGTGATGACACAGAAATCTAGCACGTTTGTAGCCTCTGCATTGCATCACACTGAAGCATCTGAGTAGTCGATACTGTGCATGGTGGCTGCTGGCTGGTCGGCTTCGGTTTCGCAAGAGAGCGAGAGAATGATATTGTTGTTGTGGGCGGGTCCGGCGTAACGCGAGAGTCGCGAGATTGAGCCTTGGGCATTACATCCTTACACGGAGAAAACGAGGTGCCAATAGCATTGCATGTTTCGAGTACATTATTTAGAGGTAAGTTGGATTTACGTGCGAACGATGGTCATAATTTTGAAGCACTTGCTGTGAGATGCCGTGCTTCAAGCGAAATCGTCGCGTTGGTTCCTATATATAGTATATTTTGCAACCCCTCAGTCTCAAGAGCAACGGGCATTACCCGAGGTAGTACGACTACAGATTAAGAACCACAAGCACGAGACCTCCGTTTTTCTTCAGGGTTGGAGCAGAATTTTGAGGGAAAGTACGCGATTTTTTTTTTTTTCAATTTAATCCGAATTTAAATTTAATAACTTATTGTTCAAAATTCAAACAAAGGGGCATGCTTGTCCACGACATATAATTTTTAGTACCTCACCGCTGCAAGAATTAACAATAAGCATGAAGAGTTATTGCAAAAAAGTGCCAAATTTTCTCTGTGTACTTGCGCTCTCTCCAGCACGCAACATCAGACACCTCAATGCCAAGAAGTTTCTTCGCTTTTCTCAGAGATTTCTCTAAACTGTCGAACATGCATATTTCAAATTGTTTGTGGCTAACATGCAAACTTGCGGCAGTTATATTTGTGTATTCAGAATTAATTGAAAGTTAAAATTGAACAAAAATAGTGGTTTTTGAAAGGTTTTAATTTGTAATTTATATTATAACGTTGGTCCATATTGCATGGATTTCAGATGCGAGCTCCTATAAAATTAAAACTAAGCTATTGACTTTTTTTAAAATAAATTTTAAAAATATTTATTTTTAGTAAATTATGTTACTATCCTAACGAGCGTTTAATTGCTCCTAGATTGTGGTTATCTTTTTCTTACTATATAAAAGTATTATACCACCAGCTGCCGCCACTGAGCAATGCAACAACAACAATATCGAGCAGGAATGTCACACCACACCTGCATGGCACAGATCCGTCGTTGATATCAATATAATGATTCATTGACAGTAATTAATTAATAACTTTAATTACGAAATGGAATTACTTATACGATATCAAATAAATTTTATAGCTCTAAAGGTCATTTTAAAATATCTCGAGCATGAAATAGTTTATATTTTGAAGGTTACAATTTTTACAACATACAATAAAAATCTATTTATGAAAATTATGAGATAAAATAACTCACCTGAAATTTTCGGATGCTCTCTAACTGGTCCCTTGTTGGGGTTCTATTGGGGTCAGTAATCGGAGGCACAGGGACGGCAACTGGGGTCGCGGCTGCTCTAGCCGGTAACTGTGGTGCTGGTGCTCTGTTCACCAGTCGTCCATCCTTCTCTATACGGAGGTGATCTCGAGGAGGTGGTACCGGCTTCGAGGAGGTACCGTTAGTACCCGGAGCTGCGAGATGTCGCGGGGGAGGGTACCGTGGCGGGGTCTTGGTCCGAGCCACGAAGGACTCGGGCACATCCACCGCCATCTCGCGGTGAGGACCCCCGTGCTGCTGCAGCTCCAGCTCGTACTCCGCCACCATGTTCATCATGATGGTCTGCGCCTGGGCCTGCTGCCGGGCAGCCACCGACTGTATTTCCTCGGATTGCTGATCTGCCGCGCTTTTCCGCCTGCACAAAAGCATAGAAAATTAGACACATTTAATTAAGTCTATGAGGAGCACTTTAAATTAATACTATCGGATTCCAAAAAGTGTACCTCTAAATAGCATACAAGTCCCATAAGGAGAGGGGCACAATTCGTTTAGTTCTGATATAGTTATAGTGATGTAAAATGTAAATATCACATTAGGAAGATGGATATTGTAATTTTATAATTTATTGGCATAATATTTCAATGCATAAAAGCTCAACGTTATAATATTAATATTCGAATAATTTTGGCAATTTTCTAATTATATTTCAGAAGCTGTATCATGAGATTCCTCATGAGAACTCTCGATGCCAATAAGTTACATGGCACGTATTTTTTAAGAGTACAACGACGGTGATATAATATTTCTTATATAACATGCATAATATGATATAATATTAAATGGTACTGTACATTATTATATTATTTATTACATCTTACAATAGTAATTTTTTTACTAAAACTGATAATGGCTAAGGTATACACAGAAGTGCATAAAAAGGACAACTTTCTATGTATGTTTTATGAATTATTAAAAAAAATATGTTCTATACAATAAAATGTTCCAAAATGACCAGACAGTCTCGACACGGAGGTAATATAGAGCTCAAAAGTTACGACCATGGCATATGCAGAGGCGCCACTTGAGCTTGAGGTCTGCTGCACGATCTGCTCGCTTGTAAAACGTAGCTAGAAATAAGCTAAAACCTTCTTACCTTCAAGACCATGGCCTCCCTCTATGTAGTCATATAGTCGGATATTATTATATCTATATAATAATATAATAAATATATTAATAAACCTCATTTATTAATTTTCTATTTAATTATTAAAATATTTTAAAAATATTTTAAAAATATATAAAAAAATATATACAAAATTGTAAAGGTAATTTTACTTCTAAATGTAATTCGCATGTTTGTAGGGTTAACAAATTTTCGAATAAAAGATGCGTCATAAGGGAAATATGTTGCGCCCACCTCTTTCAGGAAATACCACCGTATAAAATATTTTCCCTTGACTCCCCCTACCCACTGTAAAACCACACGAGTAACTATACCTTAAAATTTTAATAAAGGAGTTTTTAAATTTATTTTATTCTCAGGTAAATCAGCGACCCAGAAATAAGACGGAGAGATCGTTTCCAAACGACACCTGGCCTTAGGGAATTTGCCTGGGGACGAAAGAAGATTAAGAAAATAAAAGAGAAAGAGAAGTTTGCAGAAAAAGCTTAGAGGCTGCAGTCGTATTATTTGAATTGAGAAAAAGAAGGGACAAAAAGATTGAGTGGAAGGGACGAAGGAAGGAGAGCAAAAAGTAAACTGGATCAGGCGACCTTTTTCGTCTGTCCAAATCCAACCCACCCCTAGCTGCATATTTGAAAGCGATAGCACACCAGAACCCTAACAATATCCCCTCTTTTCTAACCACCCTCATCTTATACATGAAACACAACACGCTCACATAAAAAAATTCACTTTTTAAAGTTACTTTTATTTAGAAATATAATCTTTATTCTTCCCTTTTCTTTATTTTCGTGTGAACGATTGTATAATATCATCGCTAACAAACAATTAACTCTTAAAAGGCCAAAGGGAAGAAGTATATTATTCATAATATGAACTCCATGTGAATTTCATACAGTGATAATGTCAATGAACTTTTGGAGAGTAATTAAACAAGTTTTTAATATTCAAGTAAAGTTTATGTACACATTAACTGGCTTGTACAGGAAGTTATGCTAAATTATATTTTATATGGTGGAAGCTAAAACGTGAGCAAGTGAAAAATACCGGAAAGACAGTGAGCAGAGAGAGAGAGAGAGAGAGAGAGAGAGAGAGAGAGAGAGAGAGAGAGAGAGAGAGAGAGAATATTTAAAAAAAGAGATCGAGACAGAAAAAAGACAGAAAGAAAAAATGGAGAGACAGTGGAAAGACATAGAGAATAGAGACAGAGAGACAGTCAGAGAGACGAGAGAGCGAGCGACAGGTATAATAAAACGCTCATGACGCTTTCCTCTTCAGAGACGTCACTCCTCCATTCCAGAGATTTCATTGCTCTCACAGCAATGACACAAAATGACTGGAAATAAATGTTGCGTGAGACAATGAGTAACTCGACGCAATAACCTCCAGCCGTATGAAATATAGTCTGCAGCCTAATTCAGATTCGAGCTAGGGAGTCAATTTAAATCATAATATTAAAATTAGTATACGCAAAAGCACGTACTTAAAATTGGATCTGTTTTTGGCATGTAATTTACACAAATTTATTGTTTTATTTTTGAAATAATAAAATTCAATTTTGTTAAAACATTTTTTTTTATGATGAAATTTGTAGAATATAGAATAACAAAATATAGCGCGTATAATAAAAAAGGTTATACGCAAAAAAATAAAATTTTATAGCATTTTTATTTATATAAAATAAAAAATAATAATTTACATATTTTTCAGTACGTTAACATCGAAGAAAATAAAATTCAATAAGAAATTTTTTATTTACAAATAAAAAACTTCTTTTCCACAAATTATTTTCTTAAAAATGACGGTTAAAAAACAGGTGTATAAAAAAAAATCATCTATACATACCCTGGTACAGCTCTTCGTTTACATCTAGCAAATAATGTTGAAACAGTACACGTTGCCATTATTAATATTAAATCAAGTAATTAACACAATATTAAAGTACACTGCACATTGTTTAGTATATCCAAGGGACTGTAGCCCAACTAAAACTTGAATGCGTCTACAAGAGCTGATGATGAAAAACTACTGGCGCCTGGCCAGTAGACTTCTCTGCGTTACTACCTCCCCTTCTCCTCCTCCTCTTCCCCTACCTTCTGGCGAGTTTTCTCTCGGCTGGCTTTGCACCTGACAAACCCACGTGCCTGGAGGGGGAGAGAGAGTGGAGGTGGCAACGTCGCAAATACCTGGCCGGCTTTATCTTATCTTTACTGGGGAGTAGAACTGGGGGGGAATTAAACATTGGTAACAATCAAACATATGGAACAGGTGGCACTGGGGGGATGTTGCACAATAGGTCACAGCCCTTATACTGCAGGGTAAGCCAATTGTATAATATTAAATAAGGGTGCTTTCAACGAGAGGGTTTATGCCAGAAGAGTAATTTTCTAGAACGAGCAAGAAGTACGCAGAACAATTATAATTTGTTATTTTTTACAAAACAAATTCTCGAGATGTAGCTATGCTTTCATAAAAATTTAATTTTATTTCGATTATACGCTATATGCAACATATATACATATCACGTCAATTTGTTACATAAAATAATTAAACTTAAGAACCAAATTTTACGTTTAATTATCCTACCGATGAAAATTATCAAATCATCAGTGTAGAATTAATTTATGAATACATTAAATTGAGAAAATCAAGCATTTTTTATTTAATTTTTACGAGCTTTTATATATAAAAAGTGTATTTTATTATATTGCACATTTTCATTCATAACAAAATTTAATCCCCTAATAATTCAACTTGTTGCGTACCCACACTGCAATATACCCAAAATACACAAATGACTTGATAAACGGCACTGATGTAATAATCTTTTGATCAAATACCAAATTCGCCGATCGTATATACAATACAACGAGGTCAATACAGCGTGGTGGTAAATGTAGATATTAGGGATGATGGTGCTGCGATTTATGCCCCTATTAATAAGCTAGTTGCTGAGCCAGGGATTTACGAGGGGTCGTCGAGTCTGAGAGCTCTGCAAACCGACGAGCAAACTCTTAGAAAATTGCAGCCCTGGCTTTTCTGATGGTCCCTCCAGATTTAGCCAATGGTAGGAACAAATTTAAATATTGCCTTGTAACGAGATTTGCGTTATTCGCATAGGCTCCATATGTTATAATATGCAATGTAACAAATCTGACGTGATCTATGCTGTAAAGCCAACGATCGAAATAAAATTATTATTATTATTATTATTATTAATAATGGTTAGTTTTGTTTATCATATATAGGCTTTAAAAAATATAATTTTTTTTATTTTTTTTATTTATACATTATAAAAAAAAACTCACTAAAATCACTAGTTGAGTTGCGATGAAATGTTCAATTTATTATTTTTTTTTTATATACATATAATTGAATTGCTGTAAATTTTGTTACATCTTAAGTTCTAAGAGTTCCTCATGCTTAATAGCTAATTATATTTGCGTATAATATATATTTGTGAAACTATTTATAAGTACAGTTAATATTTGATTGATAATTAATTATTATATTTAGACTATAATTAATATCCAATATTAATTTTTTTATTATTTTTATTTATTTAATCCTCTGCTGTGTAACTTCTTTATAAATATTTTTTTTAGCAATGCTCACTAATAGAAGGCAAGTTAATTATTCAAATGAAATTCATTTCTGCTTCTCCATTTCCGAAATAAAGAAAACTGCAGCAGAATTCTCAGCCGGATATGTCACCACAAAGATTGTAGGAAAACTCGGTGCAGGAAAACTCGGTGCAGGAAAACTCGGAGCAATTTCAACAAGCTAGGAAAACTCGGTGCACGGTAAACTCGGAGCACGGAAAACTGGGAGCACCGCTAGGAAAACTCGGAGCATCGCATATATTATAAAATATCGTATAATTATATTATATATAACCAGCTATATTGTCGCCTCCAAACACAAAAGTTACAGGGGACTTAATTAAATATTATGAGGAGCATCACTATATCGTAATTTATCCTTAATAATTGTTCTCTAGGGCTTATAAATATTTATAAATTGTGTATTTGCCATGATAAT
This sequence comes from Siphlonurus alternatus, assembly GCA_949825025.1. NCBI lineage: Eukaryota > Metazoa > Arthropoda > Insecta > Ephemeroptera > Siphlonuridae > Siphlonurus > Siphlonurus alternatus. The sequence goes on from OX463779.1 coordinate 41,067,895, forward strand.
TTTTTAAGAATTGTAATTATTTGTGTAATTATTTTTTGATGGTAAAAAATTATAAAATTTAGATCAGAACATAGATAACAAAATGACTGTTCACTTTCTGAAGTAAAGAAAGTAATTATTTAGTCCAGTTTTTGAGATGGTTTTTAGTTGAAAAAGATGCTGATTTGACTTGATTTGAAAATGGCCGCGAGATTTCCAATGATATTCTCATTATTTATATCCAGATATATCTCAAAAACTAGATTGACTTTTGCTTCATTTTTTTTTTCTTTTTGCTGAATATTTATGTTATAATGTAAGGAAGGTTTACTATACAGTAATATTTTCAGAGTGATTCACCATCTCCTAAAATTAGTGACAATAACCCTTTTAAAACAACATACAGTTGAAATTTTTTGCTATATATTATATATATGTAATGTATCTCTTGAAACTTTACTTGATATCTTTCTATTTTTTATTTATTTATATATATAATATGTATATTATATATATATTTTTATTTAAATTTTTTTTTTAAATTTTTTTATATATAAAGCTGTGCATGCAATGAAGTAGGTTAGTTGCATCTGTGATTATACAATTCTTATTCTTACCAATTCTTATTTAACTTTAACATAATATTTTGCTGCCTTGAGCCGTAATTCATCTATATAGATATTTTATTCTTTTATCTAATTTTTAATTAAAATAAATTTGCATTGCATATAAATTTATATGTAAATATATTAGGTTCAACAAAATGCATTTTCACATAAATTAAATACTTTTTTAAAAATGTTTACATATGATGTGCTGCTATAAATTTACTTTTAAATTCTTAACTAAATTAAATTCATGCATACTTTTCTAAATAATAAATTTTAAAACTGGTATAGGTATTGACTATTGTATTATATACTAATTAACTCAATAATACGGAAAAAAATCACAATAAAAGTGTTTTATTTTATATAAACATACTGTTATTTACATTGATCACATAAGCTAAAATATCACATAGGAAATAATGTTCGTCTACTTAAAAATTGATGCTTAAATTGTACAAAAAAATACATAATTATCTTATTGGAATCTATATAATTAAATGCAAATTTAAGCTATAAATAGAAACAAAATCCACACCATAGCCGGAAATGAGGGGAGAGGGGAGGGGTCAGTACTAGGTGCCTAGTAGGAGATGTTGTGGGCCACATCCTCCACATAGTCATAGGCTGGGTGACCCTTAGCCCATGAAAGTTATTGGGCTGCGCCTCGCCCCATTGTTCAAGTGCACGTGCACTAATTACCTCTTACCTGCTACCTGTTTTTTTCAATCCAGGTAGTAAAGTAACTTGTTGACAACGTTTGAACGCCATAAAATAATGTTCGGTTGAAATTATTTCAATATTATTACAATTTATTACCATTCCCTATTTTTCAGCATTGCATGTATATTATATAAAATATATATAATGATTAATCGTCATCATGTATAAAACATGATTAAGAGGCATTCACAAAGTCCTAAGGCCACATTTAGGGCTCGATAATTTAAAGCCCGATTTTATGCATGCTTTTTAGACCCAAAATTTCTGGTCTTAAATTATCGAGCCCTAAATGTGGTCTTAAGACTTTGTGAATGCCCCGTATTTATTTTCCTTTCCCTTTAATTAAATAAAAATATATTTCTTCACATTTATGCAATATGTAATATTAGATTTTTTTTCAATGTGTTAATGATATATATAATGTCATATAACAAATAAAAATAAAAATTGATATAAGAATGTAATTGTTCTCATAAAGTTATATGGACATTATGGACAAAAAATTGCTGTACCGCTGTTCCTTCTATGAAAGCACTTAAATTTTTCCTTTATTTACAATAAATATTAATTAAATAATGAAATTATTTGAATCATTTATAAATAGTAATTATATAATTTAATATAGAATTAGTGATATTCATAGTATTTAAGCCCTCCAATAATTTTTTTGTATGAAGGCAACAAGAAAATTACATGTGTTCGATTTTTGTTATATATTTTATTATTTTTATGCTAATATACATATTCCAAAATCCATATACTAGTATAGGGATCTTGCAATATATGCGATGCTCCGAGTTTTCCTAGCGGTGCTCCCAGTTTTCCGTGCTCCGAGTTTACCGTGCACCGAGTTTTCCTAGCTTGTTGAAATTGCACCGAGTTTTCCTGCACCGAGTTTTCCTGCACCGAGTTTTCCGGATACCCACCACAAATATTCTCCTCTAATAATCTCTGAAAACAATTTCTATTGTTGGCAGACGGAAGAGATTATAATGCCATAAACATGTCATTCTCAACAAAGCTTTTCTTCTTTTTCTTTTCTTTTACAACAATGCTTATGCATCCTAATTGTTACTCCCCTTAGGGTTAGCTTTACCTGCCACCCCCAGACTGGAGGCGGTAGGTAAGGAGTCTGATGATACTACTACTACCCCCTCAGGGTATATTACTTGAGGCAACGGCAGCAGGTAGGTATAAAGAGGCGGGAGTCTGATGTTATAAAGCGATGTTGCCAGATTGTCCAGGTAAGCCGCGGCGACGACGGTGAACGAGGAGAGGTACGGAGGAATTCCTCCAACAAGGTCACTCACGGCCCGGCATGGCTTCACCTCTCCACTAGTGACGTCATCAACGCTAGTTCGTTCTTACCAGACATCAGACAAAACTCGCGAGAGAAAATAATATAACCATCCTCCTCCAGCAGAATAAATTTTGATATCAAAATAATGCCAAAATGAAATGATATACGTGATGATTTGAATGACTTTCATTTTTTTTTTAAATCACAATCATAATATTTAAATCTATAAATTTTATAAACAGGTTATTGAAGTCTGATTTTTACGATTTTTTATATTAAATTTTATTTCAGTATTTTTTAAAAAATAATATTATAGTTGGAAAATATCAAAATCACTGACTTCTCAAAAGAAACACGAAGCAAAATTGTTTTAATTTATGCATTTATTTTAAGAACACGCACCCTCACGCTAGACATAGTGGTAGAGGTTGGGGTGGATTATTAGCCACACTAAACCACCATGCCGACAGAATGCAAGGTAAGAGGTCCATGTAAGAGGTAAGATGACACCAGATGCAAGCCAGCTTAGATATAATCCCACCACATTGTCAAGGATAAAACGTTTCTTTATTTAATGATACCTGACAAAAATGATAACCACTGTGACGCATATACGTTTGAGATTTCGATTGTTTACTAGAATTTTTATCATCAAATGATATATTTTAGACTTTTTGTCAATGAATTTTTTATATTTTTTTATAATAATACTTTATTGTTTATAATTTATGCTTAGATAGAACATTCTTAACGCAATAATATACCTTCAATCTTCAATGGCGACGTAAATGAAGGATCTTCACAGGAAGAACATTATTATGCTAATTTATGCGACACTCATACGTACAGTGAGTTGCAAAGAAAACGGACACTCTTTTTCTGTAAAATTCTAAAATGACTTGAAAAGACGCATTTTAGTACACAAAGGGGGGCATTCACAATTTAAAGCACTTTCACCCCAACTTTAGCCCCAAGTTTTATCCCTGGTACTATTAAACATGGTGCTAAACCAGGGGCTAACCATATCTAGCTCCTAGTTAACACCATGTTTAGTACCAGGGATAAAACTTGGGGCTAAAGTTGGGGTTAAAGTGCTTTGTGAATGTCCCCCAAAATTAACTGTTTAATTACCTGAGAGTATCTGGAGGTACAGGTGATCTTGATCCTCCTCCACTTGTAGTCTCCACGATGGCTGTGGTTCTCACTTTGTTACTTGTGACGTCAGAGACGGAGGGGGTGGTACCGGGGGACACATCTTGAGGACCTATCAACTTCTCGGTACGCCCGTTGTGGAAGGGACTGCGGGGTCTCGCCAAAGGTACCGGGGTTCGCGTCACTCCCCCAAGCTCCTGCTTCAGTTCGATCTCCTCGGCCCTCGAGTCCTCGGAGGCACTGGCGGACAGCTGATGACCGTTGAGACGAGCGTGACTGGTGGTGCTTCCTCCACCCTCACCGTCAGATGCCGTGGAGGTGACCTGCTGCTGTTGGGGCAGGGAGGTCACGTAGATAGGACTGCTCTCGATGAAACCGTTCAGTTCTTGTTGACTAGAAGTGGTCGGAATCTGGTTCAGCTGGAGAACAAATAGTCAAATTAGATTACATCAGAGACATTGGGAAGGATTTGGGAACAGTATGCACATAATTATAATCGACAACTTACTTGTATATTTTTTTTATTGCATATTTTTTTGAACCCTCTAGAACTTTTAAAATCGAGAGAAAGACGCTGTGGTGTCATATTCATGCAATTTTATATATGGAATATTCATATTCCCTATGCTTGCTTGTTAAATATTTGCATGACATTAAATTAAATATTACAGCGTTTTGCAGCACAATTTTAAGGGTGTTATGGGGTTAAAAAATCTTAAAAAAATGAACAGTATAACAACAAGAGCCTATCCTAATTTGCAATAAAAAATTCAGGCAAGTTTTCCATTATAGTCTATTTAGCAATATTTAACAACTACAAATTTAATAGTGTTTTTGGAAAATTTTATGAAAACAGCTCTATTATATATATTATATAGTTGGATATTGTAAAAATATTGATGCGTCAGAAAAATAGCAGTATATATTTAGTATATTGACTTGACTAACAGTTTTTTTTTTATATATAAAATAGTTATGCGGTTTTGATATGTCATGATGATATGCGTATATTTTTTTAATATGTTACTAGTATCAAAATAGAATGTATAAATATAGAAAATTATCAGACTGTTAATATTTATTATCTTCCAATCATTATAAATTCGTATAAATATAATTTTCAATTTTCTAAAAACAAACCAAAGCTTGAGGTTGTACTGAAATATATCGAGAGAGATATCAAAGATTTTAACATCTTAATATGTTAATAAAATTTCTCTTGAGATACCCTAATATATTATCCCCTTGAAATTAATCCCCTAATGACATTGTTGTTTATAGTAGAAATGTGCAGAGGACAATATAATTAATTGATAATCTTTGCAATGTAATTAAGTAATTAACATGTCCAGCTCCCTAAGGTTGTGTCTTAATTGCAATGTACGTGTCTGTACATGTGTGTACTTGTAATTTCCTCCCTCGAGAATGACCGTCATATATGTTATGTGCCGAGCCAAGAAGGGCAATAACGCCAGCAAAAGCAATAAAGACAATTTACCGCAGCGAAAATGTGAACCAACACAGCATGTCTTAGAAATATTGCTATGTTTATACCAGCTATATTAAAAAATTTGTGTTTATACAAAAAAATTGGTATAATAGAATTCTGAGAACTTATATTTCTAAGTGATTTTTTTACGACCTACGAAAAAAACAACATGAGACTACGAGAGAGGTGGTTTCTGCAAGGAGAGTGGTTGAAAGGTGTGAAAGGTGATCTGGTTCACTTGGAGCTGCAGCAGTGACGCATGCCAGACCACCCCCTTGTAGTGCCGCCTGCAGACGTTGTCCCGAGCATCTCTCTAAGAGTCGAGCGTCTTCAAATTACCGAGGCGATTTACCAGAGACTCAAGTGATCGAGTTACTCTCGGGATTTTGGTACTTTTACCGAAATTCGTAGCGAAAAAAAATCACAAGGGAGTTCTTCGTTATATTTGTGGGGGTGAGGAGTTGAAAGACGAACCCACCCAACTAGTGGTGTAGACTGACCGTGTAGTCCAGGGTGGTAGAGGTGGGTCATAATACCATCTTGTGCAATTTGTATCAATGAACGACCCACCACCTAAATATTCTGATATTAAACAATTATATAGATTGATATAACATTATCAGGCGAAGTAAACATATACACAAAAATGGTATGTAAAACCTATCTAGTTAATTATAATAATCATATAGATGACCAGTGAAAAAATTGTCAGAACAACCCAGCTTGTAAAATTTTAGCACTACCTATGCACCACTACTGACTCAACGCCAATGAACAATTATATTAGGGGAGTTGTCCATAACAAGCCACTGTCTGCACTCTGCAGAATTATAATAGAAATTATTTTTGTGCAAGCTATAAGATTATAAGAAGTATCTTAAATTAATTTAATAAATTTTAATTTTTGAAATAATTAACTGAAAAAAAATCAGGTTAAAAAATATATATAATATAAGTTTGTATCTTTATTGAAAAATAAAATTATATTAATCGGATATAAAATTTACAATATTTTATAAAAAGTATAAAATTTAATATTTCAAGGAAAATACATGCTCGTATGACGTCAAGAATTCTGTAAAGTTCCCTGCAAGGTTTCATGCACGTTACTATATTAAGTAACAACTTGTACATTATCTTTAATACTTTTTTATACTTTCCTGTTGAGATTAAAATCATAATATACAATTACCATTTATAAATGGATATAATGTTTTTTACATACAGGCTTATTTATATAATTATTAAAGTGAGTTTATTTATTATTTATAAACGCAGTAGTAAGCTAATAATAAATATAAAGACAAATATAGTCAAATTTATTTAATATTCCATCCGGAATTAGCCATTCAGAAGTGAGAGGTTTCTGGTCGTCCTGTTCATGTTCAAGTCTTTAAAGTTTGTAAACTTTTCTTGCAAATCTGTAGTCAAAATTTCAAAATACAAATAAAAAGGCCTCCCAATTCTGGTTACTTCCAGCGGGAATCTCAACTTAATTTGACTGTATATGATATTACACCATTCTCTCGTATATCATGCGTGCAGGAACATGTTTGATCCTCCACAGAGAGGAGACGTTAGAACAACTCAAGGTTCTGGAGGTAACGTCACGCAGCTCGCGGGCCGGAAGGAGCGTGGGAACATCCCCCTCTCTTACCACCAAGTAAATTAACCCACCTTGCCAGGTAACAAATACAAGGTGGTGGTGGTTGGAGCATTATAAAGTCTGCCCAAGTATTTTGTAGCTGGCGTGGTGTTATGTTTAATGTAGGTCAGGGTATATGCACCTGCTTGTACCTCATGATATTAATATATGAGAAGATAAGGAGATATGAGTAAGTGTAAGTACACTCCATTCGAATAAAAATCCGGTCATGTTAAAGTATAAACGGATTGGAAATCAATTGGATTTAATGGAATGTACACTTGTACACATGCAGGATATTTTCGTGAAAAATTTTCAGTATTTTTTAACGATCTGATATGCATCAGTTCTGTGACACCCTTGAAATCATGCTGCGTTCTGACGTTATATTATTCAAATATAAAACCTTTCTCATATGCTTACGTGTTATAGTATTTACATGACTATGACATCACAGCGTTTTGCAACACAATTTTTAAGGGGGTAGAAGATTAACAAAAAAAAAAAAAAAAAAAAAAAATATGTACATAATTCGAGATACTATAAAAGAAATGCGAGATATCTGCAACTTAAAAGGTACTTAAGTAATAAAAATAATATATAAAAAAACTCTAATTTTCAAAATGAATTGGAATCAGATATTATACTGTTCTAGGAAATTGTTTGAATATCGTGCATATTATATAATATATTTTATTATAGTTTTTAGTAAATATTAAACATGACCTATTGATATAAAATCTACTATCTCTTTTATTGAATGAAACTTTATATGTATGGTTCTTGAATGATAACCCACTTAATATAAAGAATTGAGCATCATATTTCAAATATATATAGGTAATATTGTATATTGTAAATAAATTCAAATAAAGAGAAAAACTTTTATACTGACAAAAGTTGAGTTACGTTAAACCTCCTATATATGCCATGCGACATGACGTGTTTTGAAACGACAATTTAAGATATGAGTTTGTAGAGAACATTATAAAATTATGAAATAATGTTGTGAAATTTTACTTGTGCGGTTACAATGAGATGAATTACACATGCACTTATGTGCTATATGGTAAATATTACAATGGGCTGTTTTTTCGTGGCAAAGTGGTGTATATTTATTTTTATATAAATTTATATACAGTACTCTGTACTCTATATTAGAAAATCTGCAAAGCTGCATGACAATATTTATTGCAAATAAGATCATGATTTATATGACATTGCTTTTTTTCTAGATTTTTGCAGTCCTTTAAATCGTGCTGCTAAACGCTATAACGTCATAATAGTCATTACATGTAAAGTCACGCAAACATAAGAGGAAACTAGGGAAACACATTACACGACTATTACGTAACTGAAAGAAATTAATATACATTAGTATAGCTCGAGGACCTCTATGTGTCTATAGGGCTTGTCTTAACCTCGCCACATATAAATAAAAGCAAATTTCTATTCTATTTATACATATTTGCAGTAAAAAATTACAGATTGTCTTTAGAGTTTTACTTTTATTACATATGCCGCAGCACTAATTTTTTCTAATATTCCATAAAGGTGGATTTTCATGGGCGGCAACGACGACGCGGCGCGATTTGACGTAAAAGCTGGGAAATCGTATGCGGCGGCGAATTCGCCAGTAATCGCGTTAATTACGATGCTCTTTTTCATTTAATCGCCCAATATGGCCGTCAATGGTTGTTACAGCAAGTGCGCATTATTCGCGTCGCGTCGCATGGTAAAAATCGCCATGTGACTCCACCTTTATATGAGCCACTTGCAAAAATCCTTCAATTGAATAATAAAACAAAGGAACGTTGTGTCATAAACGTATAATAAATATAGTTTACGTGATGCAGTTTTACTCGCAAAAAAACTACTTGCTGCGAAAAAGGTGCTTACAATAGTTCAGGAAGAAAATGATCAACTTGCTTGTCTAATATACATCCTCATACTATTGCAATGTATCCAACAACTAGAACTTCTGTTTTGGATCCAATAAACAAATCAAATCAAATTAAATTATGAAATTTTATTGCAAAAAGAACAAATTATTTTTAGCAAAATTTATGTTGCATGGGAAGCCAGTTTTATATAGGTCCTAAATGCCCTAATAATGAAATTTGTACTACATATTTGATATAGAGGACCTCGAATTATGCTGTATTTTGTCACTGAAATTGTTTTCAGAATAACAAATTCAAGCTTGTACATATAGAGAAAGGTGTCTATGTCTGTGACATTACAACATTTTGTAGCACGATTTTAAGGGTGTTAGTGGGTTTAAAATTAAATTGAAAATAGTGAATTCATATATTTTTGTATTTAATATTTAAATATGCATTAAAAAAAAGGTCATGCATGCAGGTTGTCCTAAGATAGCTTGGCGCCTACAAGGGGCGTGGCAGGAAGAGAGAATGGTCCAGGAAATGCTGGGATGAAGATAAGGCGGGAATGTGAACACACCTCGCTCTGTGAGGCTTGTGTATTAAGCTCGGCTCTAATATTAGCCGCAATGACAGCAACAATAAGTTTGGCACCAGCACAGAAAGCAGCACCGTCGATGTTGGAAAGTACGTAAATACGAAGGAACGTTTCTCTAACTTTGACAATCCTCATTGGTTCAAGCAAGAAGATAACCCGATGTGATGTTTACTTAAAAACTTAAAAAATTCTTACTAAAATTTTAAACAAACATATTTTGAATTATCTTCGTAGTATTTTTTTCATTTTTAATCACCCGTAAATATAGATGTTATGATGTTAAATATGATGTTATATAAATTTTTTAAGAGTCAAGGCAGTTTCGATTTGTGATGCAATCTAATTTTAGGACCAAAACATGTGATTCTTACTATTGAGTCTTTCAATAAGACACCATTGTATTTAATAAATTTTATTCAAATCGTAAACTCTCACGATGGTGACATTTTTGTCCCCATTAATTACTCAATCAATACTTCATTCGTAAAAAAATTATTTTTTTCCCATTCTGCCATGTTTTAAAAAATAATTATTTTTTTCCCATTCTGCCATGGTTTAAAAAATGTATCCAAATAAACTTGTATCAAATTAATTAAACACTTTTTTTTTTTTTTTTTTTTTTTTTTTTTTTTTTTTTTTTTAAAGAGACTTATGGCAGTTTCTTGTGTGATATATTAATTAACGTGAATATGCAGAATTATTTTAACTCCAGTCAGCTCCAGTGCAGTAAAACAAAAATACACTATCTCCAAAGGCTGCATGAAGGTCTATAAGTCACTTTCTATCGTGCTAAATTGAGATCGGTTATGAATGTTATTATGATATATATTTCCAAAGTTATAATACACGTACGAAAATATCCGTTGAACAAGTCGATAGAGAGCAGATCTCTCGGCTCCACTTGACTATATCAATAACAGCACTTTGAATTTAAAAATAGAGATATCAAAAATAGAATGATGAAATGACAACATGTTCTCGTAAAACAGATTTCAAAATAACAAGACCTGCTGGCGTAAACATTACATAGGTCAAATGAAGGATAGAAGAATAGGTCTACACTGTGGGTATTTAATTTTACTGTAATTTAATTATTGACGAAGCATGCAATAGCTAATAGAAAATCCAAATTTTACAAATATTTAATTTCAAATATGATAAAATTGATAAAATCTTATATGATTACAAGCAGTATTCGACGACAGATTTTTGGGTAGTAATTATATTCAATATAATGAATATAAGAAGATAATTTAATTTCAGTTAGTAATTTATGTAAATTAAATTAAATGGTAGCATTTTATTTTCTCCTATAACAATTCAACATATTATAATATGCAAATTATTATTGAAAATATATCGCCCCTCGTCCGCAATAATGAGCTATCTGCTATATATCAGGTGAGTGCAATTAAGAGCTGTATAAAGTATAAAATAAAGCTTATTGTTGCAAATAGCAGATAGCTTATCTGGCTTATCCTTGCGGATGATCATTCAACTGTGATGGTAGATAGCTCGTTATTGTGGATGAGGGACGCTATATCAGCGATTATCATTTATATATATTTATATATGTATATATACTATCGTACATGTCATGGATTATTCGCAGAGGAATTAGCAATGTCATCAAATTTTACCACAGATTTAGTAATGTATTAAATTTTATTGCTAAAATTTTCTGATAGACTAAAATCTATGCTAATTTATTTGCGAACATTCCCTGCCAAATTTGTTTGTACAAAAGTACGGTGCTCACCTGCTGCGAGAGCTTGGTCATATCCACGGGTTTGATCCTCTTGAGTGCGGAGAGCCTCTCAAGCCTCTCCCTGGCCTGCTGCTCCACGGCAATGACGAAAGCATCTTGGACGTTGCTGTTCTGCGCGAGGTCGAGCGCTGTAACACGTCGAACACCGATAAGTTTATTTGTCTCGATACCGGGCAGAAAGCTCGCTGTCGCCGGGAACTTGTATCGTGATGGTCGGACATCACTCGGTGGAGAGTCTTGTTCTGGTAAAGCAGGACTAACTCCTGCTGGGAACTTGCGACGTACACGAGGACTAGATATAGGGGCCCACTGACGTCGAGGGACTGGTTCGGGACTTGGGGTACTTGGTTCACTAGAGGGTTCTGTGGCTCTGCTACCTCCACCACAGGCACACAGAAGCCGGCTCATGGCCTACTGAGGCGTATAAGCGCAGCAGCTGGACCGCTATAAATACACCCGCTATAACGGTGGCGTGTGCGCTCATCCCGCCGTGTGAGCTGACCACACACAAGTTGCCACACGTCAAGACGTATAATAAGACGTCCTAGTGGTGCTAATTTGTTGTACACTTTGCTCAACATAAAAATTAACATCATAAGGATTACACAGACCGTTCATGTTAACTTTTATTTTAAGGAAAGTGTATAAAACTGTCAGATATACTAACAGTAAGTATATTCATGAAGTGATGTAGTTTAATTTTTTTTAGTAGGGGTACGTTTTTACCAATGACCTTTTATATCTAAATATATATTATATAAATAATTTTTTTAAGATGGTATGCGCTATGAATCAGAAGGTATTTAAAAATGTATTATATATTTTCAATAGATTAATTGGGTGAATGAACACCGGGATGGACTGCTTAGCATTTTTTTATTTGCACCATGGGCAATTATTTGAGAATTTGGACTGTAATATATTTATTATATAATGTTATAATATATTACTTATTTATTGCCCATGAAAGAAACGATAAAATAAATACATCGTACACTCTCGAATACATCACTGATATACTCACTTTCTGTGTTTTATCATTCAATCCGTGCTGAACTCAACGTCTTTGGAATAAGCTATTCTACACTAAAATTATACATCAAAACGTATTTTTATGTAGTTAAGCACCAGAAAATCAGGCAACTGTAATTAACATTTGTGAGATTAATACGTAATCTCTGAATTAGCTTATAATGTAATATAATATTAACATCCTAAATTAGATAATAAGATTACCATTCTTGTTTGTGGATATTATATCATAACAATTTAATCCATTTACAAAGACAAAGTAGCTTGTCTAATTATATTTCACAGTTTAACAAAGTTATAATTATCAAATATTATATTATAATAAACTTATTTACTATATTATTTATAATTTCCCATTACTTAATTTAATTTATAACAACTTTTAGTACTGTTAAGATTCATTTTTAATAAATTATAAGTAAATTTTCACTTGTGTTCAATTAACACACTATTAAATAGCCAAAGATGACACTGAGGCATGTGTGTAACGAGCAGCATTATCTCCGGCTCGTGCACTTCCTCGTGTCTTTGCTGAGCTCGGGTTTCCTAATTACCGCAACTCGAGCCGCCTGTCGTTTACGCCACGTGCGCGAAAAACGCAACCCGCAATGCTTATGCGCACGAACAGTTGCCTAACAAGTAAGGCGCGAGAAAAAAAATCACCGCTGTCAATCTTTCTGCCATCTAGTGGTGATTAAAACAACTTTCAACGACACTCCCATTTCTCACCCACCTGTATGAAGCCCGCGTTAGTTTTAATTAGAATAAAAGCTCTTCTTTATATATATAAATATCTATAGGGATGGGTACTTTTGATCGTTCAATTTAAATATACATAATTATAAAAAAGAGAATAAAGAGAATTTTTAATTTGTATTATACGCTTTGACTATAACAAGTCCGTGGTACTGCAGCTTTTTATGTATATATGTAATACATTAAACAAATATTAAATATCATGATATGGGGTATATAATGCTATTTTGTAATCATAATTACATCTTATTATAATTGTTTCTCTGTAATTCTATCAGTTTTATTAATAAAGTACTGTACTTGATGAAGTGAATCGTTTTAAAACCTCTAGCTCGGCGGTATGCCACTATAATGTCACTTTATTTTATATATTAATAGTATCATTTAAATCTTCACGAGACAACTGGGATGCATGTAATTACATCATTAGTTGTTTACCTATACTTTGACTGAGGAAACTCAAGACACATTTTGATTATTATTTTTGTTTTTTCAAACTAGCTAGACCAAATAATTTAAGTTTGAATCACTCATAGGAACGTACAAGTACCAATTAATAAAATCACAGTAAATATCGATTTGCTATCGATGGTTTTCAATACAATTTATTCTACGGACATTAAAAACGATTGCATATATATATATATATATATATATATATATATATATATATATATATATATATAAATTATTTACATTTCGATCACAATTCTGTGATTGGTACAATATAACATACAAATATACATGACATTGTGGTTAATTTTTTATTGCTATACTTTAACAAAAAACAAACAAACAAAATGTAGTTGGTTAAAGAAAATTGTACGTGAGTTTTGTGACAACACGTCATTTTTTAGAGCGCAAATCTTTGTGGCACGTTCTCTTTGATTTGTCTCTCAAGACAGATACTTGCATACACATCAGCTGATGTTTATGATTCACCAGCAAGATAGCAGACGTAATTCTGAAGATAAGCGGGCTGTAAAATCAGCAACTTGACTTGACACGTCATAAAGAAATAGATTAATAAATCTCGCTCACTGAGTAAATAAATTCAATAATAAAAATTCTTAAGCTAGCATAATAAAATAACTCTCGACAAGTTCTCAAATTCAAACATACTGCGCAGCATGCTGCATGAAAAAATTATGGTAAAAAATAGTATGGATTTATTAAAATTTTATTCTTACTTCCAAATTTTTATTATTTAAAACGTCAATGTCAAAATATCAGTTGCATTGAAGTTTGAGTTCATTTAGTGAATGTCTATTACAAAATTGAAAAATAAAACTATTTGTAAAATTCATAAAACAAAATTATGGTATTTATTTTCCAATCTCAATTTGATTAAAATTAAGATTTTTTAACTTATATGTACTGTATATTTGTCACTTGTCACAGTTTTAATAAGGCTTGTAATTCACATCATATTTTTTTAATCGATAGAACATTCAAATTATGTATTGAAAAATGTACAGGGAAATTAAAAACAATATACATTTTAATGCATCAATTTATGAAAAGCTTTTTTTTACGAACTCCTGTTAGCTGCTGCAATATTACACAACCATAATTGCTTCTAGTTTGGTCAATAATTACATATTTGTCGAGTACCGAGAGTCATAAAGATAGTGATGACGTGTGAATACAAGCCTTCTCTTGTGTATGACAACTTGTACAAGATACATATACAGACAAACCGGGGAAGCTGCAGGGAATCGAAAGAAGTCATACGTTGACGTTCTAAAACTTTACTAAGAAACTCCAATTTTTATGAAAATCTCTGCAAGGCCTCACTCAGAATTGAAAAATGGATCACATTACTTTCTCTGAAAAATATAAAATAGTATTCTCCCTAATCATATAATATGTATAACAAATGCTATTGGTGTGTTTAAAAAGAAGATAAAAATATATACAATAGGGATAAAGAGGGGGAAAGAAATGGAGAAGAATTTAACCTGGAGGAATCTCGTATTTCTGAAAGCAACGTAAAATTTGTGGAACTGTGGCTTGCGCAAGGTAATTATGCAGTATTGCAACGACTGCAGAAAGGTATTAAATGACGCAGTGCGCGAGGTTATGGCAACAACTATTATTATTCGTGAGGCAGCATCAGTGTGGGCGCGAGCAAATACTGTAGTACGGTAGACTAAAGTTAGCGACGTGCCGGCAATGCGCTCACGACGTACGTGACGTGAAGTGACGATGGAAAAACGCCCTCTTAATTCTCTCGCCTGCAGTAACTTTCACCGCGGAGAAAATTGTATTGAGGCTTCTCCTTGCACAGTGTAAATATAACCTGCAGCATCACACGTCTAGACGTCGTCACCAGCTGATTAGTGAAAAATAGTCAAATGTACATTATATTCCCTTCGGAAGTAGCCGGAAGTGTAAGATTTCTGGTCCTCTTACTCGTATTTCAGCGCTAAAATTTCACACATAGGTATACTTCAAAGTCTTCAAACCACTCTGGAAAGTTTCAAAACTGAATTAAAAACAGAAGAGCAACAAATTTCACAACTTCCGGCTACTTCCGGGATGAATTTTAAATTGATTTCTCTCATGTCTTCAACCTTAGCATTATTATTTATGTCTCCAGACAATTGTGATATTACATACACGCCATTTCATGTCTTGTCTATATATTTATATTAGTATCATAAGAAATCTTATATACTTCTTTTGTCTTCTTTTATAAGGGACCACGTTCTTTGAAAAACCGAACCTTCTGAAATGTTGGCTACTTTTCTGACCTCTGTAACACCCCATTTCATGTCTCCAAACTTATAGCATTTATTTTTATGTCTTCAGACATTTTGGTATATACATCATTCTATTTTATGTTATGGAGTTTATGGGCCTTTCTTCTGCTCCAATACCATCGGGCACTTTTGGACAGTAGTTTGTGCATCCAAATCGTAATTCGAGTTCGATCCCATCAGCATCATTCGATTTTTATCTAAAGACGGTTTTGCCAAGGAAAACCTACTCGTGCATCCTGGAGGTGATTGATGGCATCCTCCATCAATTGACAAACATCCTGACTGAAGTTTTCATGGTTCCCTCAGTAAAGGCAAATTAATTGCAAATTAATGGTAGCCTTAGATCAAAAGGGAAATACATAATATTATATAAGCAACGCTAGGTCGGGTCCACGAGGAATCAGTCAAAAAATGTAATGTCACTAGTGACATGAACTATATAATTAGTGACTAACAGTAAGTTCAAATAATGAATATCATATTTTATATATAGCCATTATATTTATATACGATGCGACTTATATAGCGGTTATTTTATATAGGGGACAAAATATCATAAATTGGAATGCAAATATTTCTGCTACAGCAGATAGTTAAGTCTACGCTGGGGTATTAATGACATGCTGCAGTACATGTATAGATGATAATGTCAATGACTACAATATTATATACCAAGAACTTATAATATAAACAGTAAAAAATCTTTACTCAAGAAGGTTCATTATAGAAACTATGTCAAGAGTTTCTGGTGCTCATAACACTTGTTGACTTAAGTCCTACTATAATTATTCAAATGTCGCATATATATTATGTATCTGGTGCATGTAACAAATTTGAAACAATTAAGAAAACATATTGTAGTTTTATTACACACATACATTATGCACGAGTTAGAAATGATATAATTATTTCAATTCAATGCAAGCATCGTTAAATAATGTGTTTATGATTATTGTATACTGACTTCTATTATGGTTATATGGAGAGAGAAAGAGAGACACATAAAATAAATTTAGCATTTTTATTTTATTTTTTTAATACAGTATTTCACTTTATAATATTTAATAAAAGTTTTACGTAATTAATTTATTCGAATTTTATTCGAATAATAAAGAAAAAATTAAAACATTTTTTTTTACAAGGGATACACCCCCTATGAGCTTGGAGCTCGAGACGTGGTAATGGGATAAGAGAGGGAAAGGATGATGGCCAGCCACGGCCTGTTAAAAATCCCAGCATTCGCTGAGGTGAGACTGAGGAAACCGTGGAAAACCTCAATGTCAGGACGGACACCTCTACTTTTTATCAATGGACCAAACTTAAGCCATGCATTATCCGATGTCAGAAGCCTGGGAAACCACACACAAATGTATCACTGCACTGGGTGGAAAGGAAAGTCAAGTGAATTTACCCCAAGAAGCAAGAAGGGAGCAGCGTAATTTTTACTTGAAACGGTCACCCATCCTATCCTAGTACTAACCACGCACTACGTATCTTCGGTGATCTAACGATGCAGCTACGCTCAGCCTCACTTCTGTGATAGAGCAAAGGAGCACTCTTGCAGTTGACCCGAGGTCCAACCTCTGTTGTGGCTAACACCTCAGTGATAGTTGGTGCCACAAGTTTGGACGAACGAATTCTGGTCCCGGATCTCTGCCCTCGGTACTCCAGTCGGAGACGTTGGCTACCGTAAGGACTGTGCTAGCGGCGAAAAGAAACGCCACTCCAGTACAAGATTTAAATGAGATTGGGGGGGGGGGGAAGGGGGGAATTTTAAATATTAATGCACATATTTTATGTATATTTTTATATCAAATTTGATGTGCTTGCAGTTTTAGTATTAAATATAAAGAACCATAATATATATATATATATACTATAATAATTAGTATGATGATGAACACGTACAATAGTAAAAAATTGAAGATGAAACGGTTTATGATGACGATCCAACATTATTGCAACAATACAATGACGCTACTCGACTCCTCTGGTGAGGGGCGTGTCCTCCTCGGCCGTGAGCGTGTCTCAGACGGCGGTCCTCGAGTAGCCCGCAGCATCCGCAGGTAAATCTGCGACGTCACCGCGCGGCGTTGCCATGTCTCCGTCAGGTAAATAACAAAGAAACTCGATGACTTTTGCACTTGACTTGATCACGTCTTACGTTTCCAGTTAAAAATATAGCTCTAAAATGACGTTCCAAAAGCAGGTAAATCTAGGGCGTTGCCATGTCTTCATCCATTTTAGGCTAATTTCAAAGAAACTCGATGACTCTGATATTGTATTATAATTAATTATAATTGTATAATATTTAATCCCGCCTCTTTTCCAGCTTATGGCTTATGGCTCTATAATAATAAAAACTTTACGTTCCAGAACAAGTTTAAAATATTGAATTCTATTTCAAACTCCATATATGGAACAGAAGTGATACAAATTTAGTAAAGGGTTTTCTAATAATAATAATATACACTGTAAAAAAGGAAAACCTAAAACGGGTAATTACAGATACCCAAGAGGTTGTCTTCAGATTAGGTCAACTTATTAAACTAAAACGGGTAGCATTCCTGCTTACCTATTTTAGATGAGCATATAATTTTAATGTACCTAATTCGGGTAACTTTATTTAGCTAAATATTAACCTAGGAATTCAAAAATACTGAAAATAGGTATTAATATCAGCCTATTTTAAGTTACATTTTTAACTCAAAATTAGGTAGTATAATTTCCTAAATATATTTTTTATAAATAATACACACATAATTATAAAACAAAACAATTTTTATTCAATGAAAATCATTTTCATACATATATCAATGGAATATTTGTAGTTTTGGCGTTGGGGCAGAACAGAAATAAAAACTTAAAACACTTCATAAACATAATTTTTATCACAATTTTTTTGTTAACTATAGCACTTAAATTTTTTTGTAGGTGTTGAAAAAAAATAAATAATAATCGTCTTTGTAGTTAATGAGTCAGTCAGGATTATTTATATAAAAACTCACGGATATTATTTGCATGGGGTTGGGGATTTTGTGGGTCCACTGCTTTTTGGCTGCATGGACTTGAAGGCTAGAAGACAATGTTGAGAGTATGATCTTTCCTGGTGAAGCAAAGTCTGCAATGAAAAAAGAAAGAAATGTTATAGAACAAATAAAACGTTTAATTTTAATTAGCATCGATGACAATTTTGTTATTATAGTGAAATTAAAAACGTTTAAATAAAAAGATACAAATTAAAAAAAAAGTGAACCACAAGAATTACTTAATATACTGTCATATAATATAATTATATAATTATGATACTGTGTTTACAATTAGAAAAACATAAAAAATCCAGCAAATTTTTAATGTTAACAAAGTGAACTTTTGTATAATAATTATCTTGATTTTTTTAATACTCCTTGTACTATAAGGAACATAAAAAATAAAATATATTAATATTTTAGTAAAATTATCCCATGTTATTATAGTGTAAAAAAGTCATAACAATCGTCTTGGTTATATGTTAATACACGCTCACATTACAAGAAAGGGGTCTTTTGAATATCCAGGACTATATCATAATTCATATAGCGCATATGAGATAAGAAATTAAGAATCTCGAGGATGCTGCATGCATTAACTTCTATTTTATTTCTTTCATGTCATGCATTTACATTTTTTTTTAATTTTTTTTTATTATTATTATTATTATTATTTTTTATTTTCAAGTTTTGTTTTGCACCCATACAGAATAGATACTGTGTACTATGTACAACATTATAGTAATACTTAAATTAAGTTATAAAAAAAATACTGCATTAAGATCAGTAAAAAAATGTAAAAATAATAATATTAAATATTAAATCTACTATTATAATTTATTATTGCTATTTTATTTAAGCATAGCATAATATATGTTTGATCTACCATATTTGACTTTGTACTAGTAGAACTATAGGTAACAATGTACTTCAGAATAAAAATACTTTTAATATAAAAAAAAAAAAATCATTATGTTTTGTGATGTTTAAGACAAAAGAACGAGAGATTCTTATTTCTTATCCAGCAAAACTTCTACATATAAAAGGTCGCAGTAAATGTTCACTTTTTAATTACTATACCTGTGGTAGCAGAGCATCATTATGGGCTGTGGGTGGGTGGTAATGTGGACAATGTAGACGGGCGGGCGACTCGGCAGATCGCAGTAGCTCACAGCTCGGGCCACACGGCAAGCTCCAAACTCCCTCTTTGCATTCGTGCCGGCCTCTATGATGCATTCGATTTCTACAGAGCAATTGCACACAAGTGTTAGAAATTTTCATATCAACGTGTACACTATAACTTCATGATTATAATTATGTCTTTATATTTCCTTAATCTTACCTTGGTTTGACGAAATTATCCAGTAAATGAGGATGTTTCTGTATCAAACTGCACTCCAGCTGCAGACCGACGCTAACACGTCATGATGATGTCATGTGGTGGGAGTCATCTCTCGCCGTAAAAATTTGATTGGCTTAGTCTTTTTTTATGGTCTTTTATTTAAAATTTTAACGGACAAAAAATCAGGCTAATATAAAGACCTATTCTGGGCACATATAGAATGTAGGTAGGCTAAAATTTAGGTAATAAAGTAACCCTTATTGGGTACATCTAAGTTTCAGGTAGTTTCGTTTCCAAATTAGGCAACTAAATACCCGTTTCACGTTATTGCATACCTAAATATGTAATATCATATTACATATTTAGGTAAATTAATGAAAATAGGTCCATTTAAACCTGAAATGGGTAAAGCACCCCTATTTTAGGCTGCAAATCTTTGTTATTTGATACCTACAATAGGTATAGCTTTTTTACAGTGTACGTCATTGTGGAGTCATAGATCGTGATCAAAAGCTCATGATTCATCGCTGCTTTTGCCTTTCCTTAGAATATTCTGAGTTTTTATTGATGGACAGTTTGCCCCTGTGATTTCTAATACAATATGATAAATTTTTCACTTACATAAATAATGGCCCAGGACCTTTAAGTTTTGACCCGAATTTTTTTAACGCACATGGACAGAAAATCGAGTATTCATTACATCGTGGTCTATTTTTTAGCTTCCCCGATTTTTTTCCACGGGTCAGCATATGGTTTTGAGATAAAAGTTTTGGGCTATAAACTTATATAGTAAGGTGATAATTATTATAACTATCAATTACTTGAGACAATTTTAACTTCCAAGTTACTTAAAGTTAAAGATCTATATATGAGCACTTACTTGTCATTGTTTTAATTGTACTTACAAGCCTCGGTAGGCAGCTCCATAACGGTAATTACTTCAACGACACACGCCGCGGGTGTTCTATAGCTGCTGGTGTATATGCGGGCTTGTAGTGTGAGCACCATTTGCCACGCGACATAGAAATGTATAATTATACTGATCTTCAGAAATTGTTAGTGTACGATTGTTATGTAAGAATTTAGGTGCAATATTGTTGTTTAATGTAGCACAAGAGTTGAGTAGCCACAGTTATAATACAACTTATATAAAACAAGAATAGCCTGTTTGTAAAAAAAAGCGATGTTAGACAACATAAAAAATAAATTCACCGTTATTTTCATAGTATTTCTATCATTTCCAGGAAGTATTTACTAACTTGATGAGACTTTTTGGTGACGAGCCTAATTTTTATTTAATATCCTTTTACTCTTAAAATAATTAATTGTCATTAATATTTTTTTTTAGCCTTTGAGCTCTTTTTTTTTTTAACTTCTATTGTTAAGAGAATATTTTGTTTATAAATATAACTTTCTTCAGGTATTATTTGCTGTTGTCACCGCTCGGTCCGAGGCGCTAAGGGTCATCGACCTCTTCTAGCGGCTCACCGAACGACGGGAGAGACCTCCGCGGGCATCCCCCCCAGTCATGCCTCAGTGACCGGACACTCCAACTTGGTGCGGCCAGACGAGACGCTCGGGCCAATCGATTAACAATTACAGAGGCGAGAAGTATCTTGGAGAACACAATAATGCATTACACACATTTTTGTATCAGCTCCGCATTCTGAATTAAATTCATGTTGTTGAACTGCAGAAATGAAAGTAAAAGTTTCTTTAAACTTAAAAATATATTGTTATATTATTAAAAAGTATTTTTGAATTGAATTTATCGATTTATTGATTTTATTGATTGTGGAACAAGCATGCAGTCATTGTCCATATGTGGAGGCATTTTGAAATTATACAGATATCTGTAAAAATAATCAATAAAATTTCAACTTATGATGGTTGAAAATTCTCTCCATGCATTGATAATAGCAAAAATACAAACAACGTTACTGTTAAAATTATTTGAGTGATTGGATAACAACAAACAAATATTATTGTTGATAAGTCTGTTTCAATAATTCTTGAGACAATAATTCATCAAGAGATGATGATTGTTTTGCTTCAGGAAATAAAATGATAACTGCATGTTACAAGTTCTCTCTGAAAGTAACGAGATAATTGAGTGTATTGAGTTCATTAGTCGCTGCAGAGAAAGTGTGCAAGTGCAATGTACAATTTATTAAGTACAATCTGTCACAGTGCCAGAAGTAAATGAATTCCAGTACACTGAAGAAATAAAACAATTTGATGATGAAAAGAATTTTCAGTACTATAATTTTTAATGCCTACTAAATTAACTTATGACTCATATTTTTCCATTGATCAACACAGAAATTAACTTTATTTTACTTTGGAATATTAAGTCCTTTAAAATAACATTGGAATTAATATTAAATTCTTTTCAATATAAAAAAAAAAATACAACAGTAAAAAACTAATGGATGGTCTGAGGTAGTGAAGTATCAAATTATTAACTCCGTGATGTGATTTTTGTTGTTCACTCCTGCAGTCAGTTGGCCCTCGGGAATCAAAATTGGTCTCCTCGCAGCGGCAACATAACGATCGAGTATCGGTACTTTTAATAACAAAACCAATTATAGAAAGAACACTTCGCATTAATGACGTCATCATGGAGGTAATTATGAGCTCAAATTGGTTTTAGCTTCATCTACAGAATTATTCTTTAATACGAAATTCTGAGTAGCTATTAATATTAAACAATATTTAGTTAAGTTTTTTCATCGTAATCCACAAAAGTTCAACAATGAATGGATTAATTATTAAAAGTTAATATTTTGAAATTAACCCTGCTTTAATATTATTAGTCGGAGTATTTTCAAGTGAGAAAAAAATGATAACATTAAAAACTTCTATAGAACTTTACTCTATGATAAAGTTTAAGCATAAAGTTAGTGATAAAACAATAAGACAATAGAAATTTGCATTAAATTTATAATAATTGTGTTTTATTTCTATTTAATTGTAAATTTATTTCGATATTTATTTTACTTTTTTTTTGTCCTATTGCCTGTGTATGAAATTTAAGTTTAAGGCAACCTTTAATTATTGATTTTGATAATTGCAACAGTCAAAATCAACAAAATTAAGATTTAAGTTGAGCTTAAAGTTAGACTCCATCTAAGAAATTGTGTAGATAATGAGTATATAGTTAATATATTTCACTTTGCGTCTATAAAAATAGAAGATACACAATAATTATCAACACATATAATTAAGTGTCTTAAATTTCTAACATCTTTCAATTTATCACGTCATCATAATAAGACGTGACGATATTGACGCCACGTGGCAGCACCAGCTGTAAGGGTTGATGCTCATAAATCAAGTGCACCCTCTCTTCCTGATCCACCTAATTACATCTTCTCTTGGTGGAAGATAAGACCCTCTCTAAATTCTCCGGAGGAACCGGAAGAAAGTGAAGAATTGCATTTCCGGTTATCTATAATAAGACTTAAGAGTGGGGGTATATGATGGCCGGATATTCAACTTTACAATACCTCACCAAGTCATCTGTGTATAGTCAAGTATTAATTTGTATGTAAATCAAGCTGTTGTAAAAATAATGAGCGAACAGGGGATGTGTATAAAAGATAAAATAAATTTATATTCAAAAGTTATATAAAAAAAAAGTGCATTATAATCCCGGCTGCTTATTTCATATTCATGAATGCTTGTTTTATATTATTCATTCTGATGATATAATAGTATTTTTTATCAGTACATAGCAACAAAAAATAAACAAATGTAAAAAAATAAGATATGATGACATGTTGAGATTGAAGTGACATTAAATGTGTAAATTTGCCCAGAGCTCTTAAATTTATTTCCCCTATCTTGACACGTGTTTTACATATTTATGTGCACTGGTGCGAATCTAGAGTCTTTGCTTGAAGTACAGTCAAATTAATTTAAGATTCCCGCCGGAAGTACTCGGAAAAGAGAGATTTTTGTATTTCCTATTCGTATTTAAATTTTGAAATCTTGAAGAGAGGCTTAGAATGAGAGTATAATGACTTGCCTCCAAAATTTTAAAACTTACATAAATAGGAAGGCCAATAATCACTACCTTCCGGCGGATAAAATTACTGTATATCATAATTCATAAATTGTTGATGAGCTATAGGGGCGCGGGAGTGTGACGTCACGTTGATCAGCTGATTGTATACGTCACGTGGTTACAGGGGGCGTGACTCGTCACGTGTGTATAAATAAAGTTCTGGGGTGAAGCACAAAAGAAAAAAAAGCTATCATAGTCGTCTCTTTCATAAGTGTGTATCTGAATGGGCGCAAGATATATGTTTTGTTTAATATTTAATTTGGACCACGTCGTTTTGAATGGTACTTTATAATGACTAGTGGTGTTTTATAAACTCCCCTCATCACATATTCATATTGTTCAAAGCTATATACCCCCCTCATATGTATTATAAGAAGCTCTCTTATACTCAGTGCTGGATGTCAATGTAAACATATAATACTTTCCATGAACGCTTTCACTAACGTTTTTTAAGAAATATTTTTAAGTTTTTTTAAAGACAATATTTGTCGTGTTCTTTGTAGAGGGCTACTAAAATTTCCATGAATTTTAGAGCTTGGAGTTATTCTCTATATAAATAAATGCATGCTGTACGTACGACAAGGATATTATATGTCATGTCTTCTACGGCTCGTGCAATTTGTGAATTTATGACTCGTATGTTGCCTAAAATAAGTCTGTCCCAAATAATATGTTTGCAAATTACACAAGCTTTTACGCTTTTAAAAAACTTTAAAAGTCGTTAATGTAAAAGTTTTGCAAGAAAATGCGAATTATTTTTACACAAAATACAAAATTTTAATCAAAAATTTATTTTTTTATTCAACGAAAAAAATATACCATACCATTTACTATGATACTATTTTAGTGCAATCTGGAGAAAATTATGACAGATGGATTCAAGATACTTTAGATGTGAGACGTGTTATAGTCAAAATGGAAGAGAATTAAATTGTATGTATCAAGAACAAAGTTATTCAAAAAAAGTAAAGCGCTGACGAGTTCAATTCACCCCCCCCCCCATTGCTAAAAGTTTGACAAAGTTTTTGGCCATATCAAAGTAAATCCAGAATAGAACTGCTATGTGTACCCATACAATCAGAACTGTATCAATATAATACTAAGTTATTAACACATGAGATAGCAAACAGTAGTTGACACATTCTCATGTATTACGACTTATTATTATTGGCACGTAAATGACAAATAAGTGTTTGAGTTGTAAATTTAGCCTTCCTCGATATAGTTGAGCCAGTGACGTGAGAATGAGGGTGCTAATGCGCACCGCAAGCACCACGGGGACCAATGCTCCTGCCGCCATCTTGATGGACCTGGCGAGGACCTCACCGCCCACAGTTCAGGCACCAGTCAAGGCCAGCCTGTATACTAAGAACTGACCATTACTCTGCATGGAGTTCTTACCGTTTAGTCACACACTGGCAAGAAGAAAGGAAATGACATAAAGATTGAAGATGCCTTAGTTACAAAGGAATAAGACTGATTGATTGAGTCAAGATTAAAAAGAAAAGTTAATAAAATGAATGCAACGCTGATGAGTAGAATTCTCACCTCCACAGCATTACGCACTTTAGTTTAGACACAATTAAGGTTTTGGGTATATTGAAGCGGGCTGTACAACAGAACAATTTATTAAGCTCTATCACCGAAATTAAGTAAAACACGTCTTTTTTATCATAACAATTAATATATATATATTAACATGAATAAAATACGTATTTTTTATCACAACAATTAAACAATATAAATATATTAAGATGAAAATAAGCATTCTATATATATTCTATTATTTATTACAAATTTATTACATTAAGGACTGTCGCTACGTAGCCGGCCACCAGAGGCGCAACGTTTGCGTTTCGAAAAATACTGATTGGAAGAATTTTGTTCCAACATTTTTACAAAACTTTAAAGGATATTTAATTTTTAATTGTATAATATTAATTATATATATATTCTCTGATGAACAAGTTAATATGGATACTGTACAGCAATGTTTTAAGGACTTTACAAGTAAGAAATTTACACACTATATTTCCCCACTTTGTCACAAGCCCTCTTGCTGAATTTTTTTCTCCTCGGATGTACTGTGCATTGTCCCATTGTTCGGGACTGCACCTAGCTTGCTCGCCAGCAAGCAGCGAGGCAAGTGAGGATGGTCAGCTTGAGCTTTACCAGCAGCAGGGAGGGCGCCGAGACGGCTTAGGTTCTGCGGGCTTGGGCACGGATCTGCACGGGCGGGCCCGTGGGCCGTGCAGACCCATGGGCCGTGCTCATGCAGCTCAGCATTGGTAGTCTGCACACGGAAATTGATGGCTCCTACAAGGCCTGGCTCTAGCTATTAAATTCCTCCAATAAAAAAAAATACATAATATATATATATATATATATATATATCGATTTTTTTTATTGAGAGAAAAATTAATTAATTATTATAATTATTATTAATTATTGGACCGTAATTATATAAAATTATAATATTTATTATAACATTTATAATATAGTTATAATATTATATAACTATATATATATATATATATATATATATATATATATATATATATATATATTATTATATCTATAGTTATATATGTATTTATATAATACATATCTACAAAAATATAAAATATATATAAATATAAATAAATAAATAAATATTTATATTTATTATTATTTTTTTTTATAATAATATTATTGGCGCAGTGCATTGACCGGTTCTCGTTAGATCACCGAAGTCAAGCTACGTCGAGCGTGGTTAGTACTTGGATGGGTGACCGTTTCAAGTAAAAAATACGCTGCTCCCTCCCTGGGGTAAATTCGTCTCGCTTTCCACCCAGTGCAGTGATGCACTTGTGTGTGGTTCTCCAGGCTTTGGACATCGCTTTGGTCCATTGAGAAAAAGTAAAGGTGTCCGTCCTGACTGAGGTTTTCCACGGTTCCCTCAGTCTCACCTCAGCGAATGCTGGGACGCGTAAGCATGCAGGCCGTGGCCACTATCCGTTCCCTACCTTATATCCCTTACCCCCTACCCAGTACCCCGCCGCGAGCTGTAAGCTCTTAGGGGTGTATCCTTGTAAAAAAAAAAAAAAATATTAATATATATAATATATATAAATATAATCAGGCGCGGATCCAGAAACAAATTATTATCAAATTATTTTTATTTCAAGCATATGATTAGATATGATGAGCCACATAAAGCGAAACAGCATTATGAATGATAGTAATTAAATTTTAATATATAAAATATATTACGTAATTATTAGGATTATTACTTAGATTCGAGTTAGATTCATTATATATAACAAAAGGAATTAAAAAATACAATAATATATTTTATTTTTTTATCGAAAAAAAAAAGTTTCGATGCTTACTATCCTAAAAATCATAATATTAGTTCTTTCAAAATAATACATCTTTGTTTATTTACCGTTACTCTCCCTTCTATTCAATTTAAAATACAATGGAATGTTGAGGCGCACTCGCAACGGTAGAGCAGGAGCATTCATCACGGCACGGCTGCCCTTCATATTTCTTTCTTTGCCTTGAGCTTTTGCTCTCTGAGTTATAGGGGCATTTTTTTAACTGCAATAACTTATCATATAATTATTGTATTCACAAATTAATCAGACTAGGAAATAGATAAACATAATTATAATGACTGTTGCTCATTTAAAAACGGTTAATCTTATTATTTCCTTTGAAATGTTGGAATTAAAATCACCCAATCTCGGACATCATTTCCTAAAGACTGGTAGTGACATCTCTTTTCATTCCACTTGCATATTTTCATAGCGACAGACCTTAAGGTTTATTTTTTTTTTCATTTTATGATTTTGTATTGAAGCTACGCGTGTATATATATATATATATATATATATATATATATATATATATATATATATATATATATATATATATATATATATATATATAGTGATGTATAGAATGTATATAGTTTTGTATACTGTAATAATAAATATGCTATTATACGTATATATATCTAATTAAATCAACAATAAAAGCGAAGTACATTCCAGGGAATCAAATTATAATAATAACATTAATTAACTCATTATAAAAAGACTATTGTATATTATACGTATATAGAAAATGAGAATGCCGCGCGTAAAATAATTAAGTTTCGGCAACGTATGCGTGGAGTAAATTTGATTTTACGTGTCACATTGTTGCACTTTACAAATCAGCTGTTTTTTAGTATTTCCACCTTCCTTATTTCTACTTTGAACCTATTTTTGGATCAAATTGACAGCTTTAATTGCTGATAAAAAAATAACATTGTGTTTTATGGAGAATATATTTTCAACTGGGGTAAACTGTAATATAAATTACAGCTTAAACGTCAGGTGACGACATGCAAACTGCACTTGGAGGTGTTCTGCTGCTGTTGTCTTTACTGCAAGCAGAAGACCCTGCTGTGACGTCTGTATACGCTTGAACAAACGCATCTTCAAACTAGGACTGTTAGAATATTCAGCAAAAACAGTTTGTTTTTTTCACCAACATATTTACAAGTTGAAACAGGCGCGGATCCAGGGGGAGGGCCGGGGAGGCCACGCTCCCCTCCCCCAAATTTCGGATTTAACATGGGCAATATAGTCATTTCCCCAACTCCAATTTTTTTTCTTTCAACATTGGCCTTATGAAGAGGGCACCCCCCGAAATTTTTTTCTGTATCCGCGCCTGAGTTGAAATAAGTTGTTTAAATTATAAGTACAAGAATTAAAATAAAAAGAAAAAGGGAAATGAAAATTTTTACAGAACACTATACTGAGCACTACAAATAGGATATCATTTTACCAAATAATAACATGTGAAAATTTAAAAACAATTGTTACAAAAATAGTCTCATGAATTCACATTCAGGTGTGTCAAAAATTGTATGATATAAAGCAAGTATAAGTATAATTATAGTGTTTTTTTTTATATTACACTAATGTTATATTATACTAATAAGTAATATAAATAATCGGATACAACCGTGCAAGTCGTGCATCAGAAGCCTTACTTAAATGAAAATAATAATAATAAAGCACGTTAGTTTAGAACATGATCAATCATTATCATATTATACTATTAAAATTAAAGGAAAAGCATTGAATTTATAAAAGGAATAACGTTTTGTTTAATGATATATTACATCCCACAATAGCAACAAATTTAAGCTTTTTTAATAAATATACTGTATTATATTATTTACAACTATCACCTGATTCATATTAAAAAAAAAAAATCATAATTCAATACATTTATTTTGACTGGGCACTTTTAAGAATGAAATATAATTTTTCACGACTCCTATTGAGTTGTACTATTATATATGTTTTATTTTGTACAGATATTAAAAATGTCCGATAACATAGCCGGAAAGCCGAATCGGATTGGACTTGAGTCCTTTCCATGACGTCACGATGGCCTCTTTGAGGTCCTCCAGATGTGTGGCTGGAGCCTCCACCTAGCGCACGCACGGTCAAGAAAGAGGTGCTGTTACATCAGGTATCATAGAAGTAGAACGCCTAGCTGATGGAATTTCCGGCTACCCAAGTTCAACATTTCCACGTGTTTTTTGTCTTTATGAGATGTAAACGAGGAGGAAAAAAATAAATAAATCTGTATTTGCATAATATAATCATCATACTTCACTCAAAGAGATGTAAATTTAGCCTTTTTTTCTGTGTAAAATATATTAATTTTAAAATGCAATGTTTGAATATGATGAATTATGCTTAAATATTTTCAAAATTTGTTCAAAATTTAAATTTCAGTTTAAATCCAATTTTAGCTAAATTCATAATATATAAAAAAAATGTGGTTATAAATGATTATGTTTTAAAGGCAAAAAGGCGATAAATGTATACGATACAGGTGCCTATGTACAATTCTCATCTTGGAAAATTTTTCTTAAAAAAAAGAAGACAATAATATATCTAGCATTGATGCATTTTTCGTCAAAGCAATACATTGATGCCCTCATCTTCTCTCTCTCCGGCGAGGGACATTTTCTGGGGCAAAGACTGTACAGGTAATTTAAAGAAATTACATATTCAAATCCACATTAGAGTTTAAATGGCATTATTATTTAGAAGACACGCGTTTAAAATAAATGCAACAGCTAGGATATATTATGTAAAGAAGGTCCTACAGTCTGCAGCCAATGGTATACAATCAATTCCCATTGATTCATTGATCCTTTCTCATTGATTGTTAATAATTTACGTGAGAAAGAGGTTGCACCACTATGCGCATCATCAGAAACTATCGGCGATGTCATGTGAAAGAAAGCCTAACTGCTTGCGGTTAACTTGGGAGATATATTCAGAGGTCCCCCGACCCATCGCCCATCGCTGCACTGCTGCTGTTTGCTTCCAAACGCTGCAACACTCCGCATACTTCAAGCCACGGGGGTTTTATTGCTATCATATCCCAATGGAATTATTTGTTTTGAAGTAACAGTTCTGCAGTGATCTTATATAACAACAATGCTCTGATAGGTCTGAAATATTTATTTGCACGATAAAATTGAAGTACTCTATGGGGTTATAACGCATTGCTTTCGTATATAGTATTTAATTCTGGTGTTTATTTGTAAATTTTTAGTATCTAAGATACTGAAGAAAAAATCAAATCAACACATCAATTAATGAAGAAGTTAAATAACAAATACTAAAAAAAATATTATATATATAAAAATAATGCCATGCAGTTTACCATGCAAGCAGGTATATAAGCTGTTAAAAAACACAAATCTGTCACATCAGGTATGTACGAAATGAATTGTGTGGGAAGGAACTTATATGTTGAATGTTTACTTCGCTTGGATATTGAGCCTCATGTAAACAATGCAACCAAAGAACGTTCCGCCAGGTACATTTGTTTATCACGTGGCGGCGTGAGAAAATCGCAGTCAGCATGTTTGCTGCAAATTGACAGAGGAACGCCGCCGCTGCACAGTTTCTCGTGAGGATTGACAATATAGCTCACAGGTTACACAAATCTGTGAATTAATTACCATTGAAACTTGCAAGCCATAAAAGTTATATAGTCTAAATTCTAAATATTATAGGTGCAAAGTTGTTATCATCATAATCATAAGCATATTTATGAAGCACTTGCATATAGATTTTCAAATTTTTAGAACCATTAGGCTATTTAATTATGAAATTATTGATATTAGAGTTCAGCTAAAACCTCTATAATTAATTTACAATTAAAATTCAGAGTAAACGGTGGAGAATTAGGAAAAGGATACGAAAATTTTCATTAATATCCAACAAACTCTATAAAACCACTCAGCAACATTTTTATTTTGACACCTTTTTGACACGAAAAAGCAATAAAAATAAAATATTTAATAAAATATGAAATAATAATCAAGATTTTTTAATCAGGTTTCTCGCCATTAATCAGTTGTAGAGATTAGTGATAGAAAGTAGGCCGTGACCGCCATACGTCTCATAATATCTTCTCGCCTGCCTATCTATACACATGCAACAATCAGGTACAGCAGCGGTCCCAGCATGTATATAACGGGATTAATACACGAGGCCGTATATAAGATCGACGGCGCGCGGGACCCGCGAGGCTGTGAACTAACAAGTATCCCTCCTCATTATTTTCAAACAGAACAAATGAAGAGCTTATGTGAGACCGGATGTTATATATTGTTTATTGTATCAGGTAATTTATAAAGCAATTCTTACTTTTGAAATAATCGAATAGCAATATTGAAAATCAATTTTTGTTTTCACCTATTTCAATATTAGGTATAAATAGGGAACATTTACAACGATTTAGACTATACATTGAAGGCTCGATTTTAGACTTGATTTCTGCATGTAAGAAAATTTGCGATTAGTTTTTAAAAATTTGTACCCTATTAAATGTGAACCTAATTTTTTGTCAATGCTTCATGATATTGCCACATCATGTGTAGTCTTTGTGTCTTTGTATGTATGTAAGTTTGTGTACAATTTACAATCAGAATACGAGTGAGTGGGTGCCAAAAGAGAGAGAGAGAGAGAGATATTAACACTGTAATATGTATTTAATGAGGTGTTGAATTCTGATGGATGTGCTTTTAAAAAAATTAATACAAATAAAAAATAATTCTAGTACCGTACATTCTATTATATTTTGCGCAACATTCAGTAAGTATTTTAGACTTTACATACTTTTAAAGAAAGTTGTATTGTTTGTAAAAATAAAAGTAGTTCTTTTACAATAAGCTCTTTTATGTTGTCATATATGTTGACCTTTATTTTGAAGTATTTGTACTTAGGTCACTTGCTGGGTGTTGAGTTTCTTCTGTTGTCTTGACTTCACTTTAGTAGCGAGAGTTTAGCGTGGGAAGCAGTATAGTTAGTCATGTCTGCTGCGATCATTCAGTCCCCGGGAACCGGTCTCTGGTCACGTGACCTCAGCACTCCAGACCGACTACAAACCTCCTCCTTGCTGTGTAGCAAATAACACAAGTCCGACCAGTAGAGAAAAATCTTTAGGCCATTAAAAATTGTCATTTTACGTCTTTTACGTGACTTTTTGTCAATAACGGTGGCTACAAAAAGTTGAAGCGAATTATTGGATGTTGGTGTACACTTGAGGAGATCATGAACTTTACACCTGCTCTGTTTATGGGCATTGTCATGATAGAGGCGTAGTGAATTTAAAGTTTTTTTTTGTATGGCTAGACAGGGTGGGTCATGCTATTCTTAGCCCTCTTATAATTGCAAATCTGCATCTCTTTGAGTAGCAGCGCCAACAAATGAGGCAGGGGTTAAGTTTCTAATGTCCCGAAGTGTACATTTTCTTTGATGCTAAATTTATTGAGAGGTTCGGTAAAGATTTTGCATGATCATCATTAGAAATATCACAATCTACATCAGGTTTAGAACCTGTTTAGGATAATCTTTAAGTTACTGATGAACGAGCTATGGACTATCAAAGACACTTGACTGATGCTAGCTTTTTTTTTTTTTTGTTCTCTACCAACTGGCTGAGTGTCTTTAAGTTTCTTTGACGGTTCGTTTAGTAAATCGTATTCTAAAATACCAGTTAGGGTTAGGCTTTTCTACAGTATATTTTAGAAAGTAATATTATATTTATATTATCCATTGTGTTTATTATTTACTGAATACGTATGACATTCTATATGTAGTTTTCTTTCAATTTTCCTTTCTTTTTCTCTTAGCTTTTGTCCAATGTTATTATTATCGATATCTAGAGAAATCTTTCGAAGTTCACTAACCTGACACATCTCAGAATACGTCATTAATATAGACGACAAAAGTGGACATTTAGTGACATATACTCACTTTTCCTATAATATGATACTCAAGTTTCTACGACGTAAAAAAAAGGTTCTATCATAAAGTACAAATTTTCCATTAGCTTGTCACATGAGATAGTAAGTCAAGGCGGTGATGAATTTTCAGATGCAATATCAAAGTGTATATCCCTAGCGAGTATAATACGAGTATAACCCTATTGATATTAACAAAGTCGCGTGGGGATGTGAAGTGATGGGACCACACGTCATTTCAAAAATAAGAAAAAGTACCAATACAGAAAGTCTTATTTATAACCTTTTTCACCTAAAGGTTCGCCCTTAAGGTGGATTCACAAGAGCGACGTCGGGAATGTGATTTGAATTTGATGTGAAATCCCATAGGATGAATCTCATGCAGTTAATTGAGTTCTCGTAAACAACTCCCTTGATTTTAATGAGATTTGAAGGGGACTCGAAGCTCGCCACATATAGGACGACAAGCGGAAACTTGGAGCTGCTGTAAGAAAGTTTCCTTGAAAACCATCTCAAACCTACGCGATTAAGTTTTATAAATTTTAAAAAAAATTATTTCATTCGATTCTGTCTAACAGAAATTTTCGATATAACTTATAAATGAGTCTAAATGTAACTTACACGTGAGATAAATCGTTAAAGCAAATTGCAAGAGCAATATTAATTTAATCATTGAATTTTGAATTTTTTTTTTTAATTAACAAATATGGCCGCCAATGGAATTTACAGCAAGTGCGCATTATTCACATCACGTGCTGCAACTCACCCATAATGTAAATCCACTTTGACAAAAGGCTCATGCGGTGTACCACACGTCAAATTAATAACGTTTTGACTGACGACTTGCAGAAATTAATAAATAAAAACATTAAGAGATCTGCACTTTCTATACCATCTCATCCGTAACGTTATACATTGATTTTGTTATGCATGATGAAATAATGTCAGTACGATCGGTCACACTTGAATCAGTTGAATCTGCAGTACTTTACTACTTTTTGCATGGAGCAATGAGCTCGAATAAAAAACTAGAGACTGAAGTTGTATATATATGGAGAGAGACATTATTATGTACATAGTAAACAGCAGAACCCTTCAAAGTGACGATGAAAGAGAAAGACAATTTTAACATTCAAATATTCAACTTCTTGTTTTTCAACTTGTTGAAATGCTCTGCTGTTATTATGTAGACTTTTCAGTGAGAGTGATGAGGAGAAAGAGAGAGAGAGAGAGAGAGAGAGAGAGAGAGAGAGAGAGAGAGAGAGAGAGAGAGAGAGAGAGAGAGAGAGAGAGAGAGAGAGAGAGAGAGAGAGAGGTACTTTGAAGTAGAGAGAAAACAAGAATAGTGTACGAAGCAAGGACAAATCACAAGCCCAATGTAATATAACAGACGTCTATTGGACACACAAATATATATATAAAAAAATACAAACAAGCAAAAGTATAAAAATATTTTTCATGATATTTGTCATCTCTAAGAACTGAGAGGAAAATTTATGTTTAAAATATGAATCATCTTTATATGTATCAGTGTAAAGTTGTGTTAATGTTCAAAATGTATTCCGTTTTAAAATATTATTTTTTGGACTTAGGCCAACCATGGCAACAGCTCAATTTTCTTTAAGAAATATATCCATTTGTCTGTTCTTTTAATATACAGTATAAAATATAATATTTTGAAGAAAATTATTATAAACAATATAAAAATAAACAATCGTAGAAAACTAGAACAGTAAAAAAAAGTAATAACTATGATATTAGGGGGAGAACTTTTAGCAGAGAAATTTGTAGTATTAAAATTTAATATCAAATTCCAGTTCTAAAAAGAATTCTAAATCTGGTACTAAAAAGCTATGGACTAAAGCTATTATATTCTAAGTTTTGGGAACAGCTCCTAATAGTAACCGTAGAATGAAACAAATGAAATAAAAAAAATATTATTTGCTATAAAAATAAAGTGTAAAATTATTCTTTACTAAAATCAATATAATGAGTTCGTTATTTTATTCAAGAATTAGATTAATATGCTCAATTAGTCTGAATGAACGAGCCTTAATCTCATCTAGCAAAGATAGACTGTGTAATCTTCTGAAGCTCGTTATCATCATGGCTTATCAGCAAACGCTGGCAATCTTTGAGAGGGGGAAAGACTCGGACCCCCCCCCCCCCCCACACTAATTTGCACTCGGTTGTAAACACAGGTTAATTAGCCGTGCATGAAGACGTTTAACGTGGTCGATGTAGAAGCGTTAGACTTGCTCATTATTTCCATGGAAACTTGCAGAGAAAGAGGTCCAATGACGTAAATTGAAAACAGGGGACAGAAAAATCGAACCAAATTGGTCAAAATAAGTGGAGTGTTCAAGTATTTAGAATTATTGCTCTGTGGACAGCACGAACTTTAACCCTATACCTGATTTGCTGAAGTTGTAGCTCCAAGAAACAAAGAAATGCAAATTTGCAGTTTTGGGGATGCTAAAAAAAGAAGTTTTCTCCAAAAAAGTTCAAGACCAAGCCTACATTTTGTCGCCTCAGAATATAAGTGTCGTATAAACCACGACGTTTTGATGCTATTGTGGACTTCATGCTTCATGTACACAAGGTCCACAATAGCATCAAAGCCTCGTGGTTTATACAACACTTATGTACTTATATTCTGAGGCGACGATTTAGACGTTCATAAACAGAGCAAGAGTAACGTTTGTGTTGTCCCGAGGTGTACATATTACTTGGAACAATCAAAACGATACATGAGCTATATCTGTTCTGTGTCTCATTGCATAAATATAAAAAGCTTAATAATAAAAGACATGGATATTGTAAAATCTTAAAATTGCCGATCTATATATCTCTTTATATTGAAGCTATTTCGTTATGCTATATATATATATATATATATATATATATATATATATATATATATATATATTATATAGTAATTCGGATATATAGAAGAACGTTGTTTCTTCTGATGATTGTCTCTGAATAGCACGAGCTTTTACCCCTGCATGATTTGCTACAGTTTCAAAATACAAACATTTATTATATTTCTAGTTTTGGGGGAGATAAGAAGAAAAAAACATTCTGACCATACTAAAAAGTTTAAGATCTCTATATTTACGTGATATCGCTACCAAACAAAAAGCAGGGGTAAATTTTGTGTACTGTCCTGAGAGGGGCACACTTTGAAAAAGCACGAATTTTACCCCTTCAAAGGATGAAAGAACATTACTAAATTTTGGTAAACGTTATATATTGTAGCCATCCCTTAAAAAAATTCAAGTTCACCGCATATTTATATAAACAGCGAGGCAAAGCCCACAAACAATAGAGGTATACTGTCCCGACGTGTGCGTTAGAGTTGCGATCTTTTAACATTTGGATTTGCACCATTTCAGAAATCCTCAATATGGATCACGTTATTTATTTAACACGCTTATCACTAAGGCAAATACACGGCGTATTCCTATAGTTATACGTGGAGTATATATAGCTACCAAGATGTATTACAAGCACTAAGACAATAAAATTTATCTTTTATATTATATGTGCCACACTCTTGTGAGCAAATAAATTGTCTCTGTCTGATAACATTTTATTATATTTGCATAATGTATATATTATGGAGCATGGCATATTATTTAATAGGATCTTCAAATTTGGGAAATGAATTAAAAATTTATTTGCAGATATTTTTTTAAATATTTTTAAGATCATTGCATGAAATTTAAAATACTTTTTAAATTTATTAATATTATAGTTGATATAGATTAGCTTTTAACGTTTCAAATAATATTTAAATTTATGTAAATAAATTAAAATTCTCCGTTTAAGTCTTTTGACATTTGATACAGTATATTATATTTTTTGTAACAAAAATTCAAAACCAGTTCGTATGTATAAAAAAAATATATATCTAACAAAAATCCAAGACTTTAAATTTATGCGTTTATTATAAAATTGTATAGACGCAAGTTTTTTTGTTGATATAAACACCCAAAGTATATATTTGATTCAGTAGCTGTATAGAACCGTTATATATAGCCAAATTGCTATGAGTATCACGTACAAAACGCGAAATAGTCCATTAAATTCAGTACGTATATTTTTCACTCACTATATCGTTTAGAGAAGTCAAGATATAACTTGATATTTATTCTGATTTATTATATTATTTTTGTATCATGTGTCTTTATTACTGTTTCATCTTACGACTGTTACGATTACTTCTTTTATTATCAAAAAACGTAATAAAAACAACAATTTATATCGTAAATATCATAAATTACAGTACTAACACTATATACTAACGTGATAAAATTGGAAGCAAATAATATATATACACATTTTTAATGAAATGTCTCTTGCTATTATATACGCACATAAAAATCTACCTCTTTTTTATTATAGCTCTGTAATCACAATCAATTATAAGAATCAGATTTTTTTTTTGTATATTCCCTGTATAGATATTATGGTTCATTTGATTTATGAATCGATTATGCATTTACGAACATACCTATAATGCACTTATTTCAAATGTTTTTATTAGGTGTATTATTGATGACATATTATTTTTGAAAGTGCAATATTTGCAAATAAATCGGTATATAGGTTAATAATAACAAATAACATCGATAGTACGCACATATTTTCATATACTATAATTACGACATATATTTTTTAATGCCTACAATGACATTCTTAACAGAGTTATGTAATAACAATAATGACTTGGATTAGGTCATTGTAACTATAAAACACAGCAGGCGGGGTTATACGCGCGCAACAATGAGTGAATGTCATGATATCAAAATCTCGCTACGTTGCACATTTCTCATAATTGCAATTAATTTTAAAAGTGAAAGTATAATTTCTCACATGTACAATATTTATACCTGAAATCAGCTGTTTAATAAAAATATTGATTTTTTTTTTATATACATCAATACTGAAAATTTCTATTTTGATATAATATTATTATGTTTAAAATTAAACTTAACAATGCTCACCTCGTGTTTTATAAGTTAGTATCCAATTGGGGTGATAATAATCCCTCACTACATCCCTGGGGTCGCACTGTCACACAAGGGTGTCGCACATGGCACTGATATCACAAGTATAGCTTGTATCACACGGAGACTACCACCACACGACTTGTCCTCGCTACGTAATGCCGAAGTGGTGGTGCCGCGCTCCGCTGTCTCGAACTATCCGAATGTGAACCACGCAATCCCGAACTTACACGAATTTTAACGATTGTAAAACTATATACCCATCAGGGTTGCCATGCTATTGTTTTCTTTTTTGTATGATAAGTGGTTTTGTATATAAAGTTACATTATTATTGTTTTGGATTAATTTTTATAAATAGAAAACACGTTTGTTATAATGTTTAAATTAATTAATATCTGTATGCAATCATGTGTGTATTTCATTATTAAATTATGAACGCAAAAAGTAAATGGGGATATGTTAATTGCAAGTTTAATTTTATAAATTATATTAAAATTTAATGAGATGTAAATTTTGTGGTTGTTAACAAAGATCCGGTTGTTAAGCTTTTGCATAAAAAATGCATTTTTTTTTTTCACCAGTTTTAGTTGACTAGATGTTTGAATTAACCATTATTTTTTGCAGATCGTGTTCATCATGCAAAGAAATCAAACCCCCACTTCCTCATTCATTCATAAAAATTCAACTGATTTTTTTTAATGTTATTATACTTCAAAATAAGAAGTCATGCCTCAATAATTTAATTATATAAAAACGAATTTTAAAAATCAGGCGTGATGACATTACAAATCTTGCATGGGAAAAGTAATTTAAATTTGCAAAAATTAAAAATTAATCATTAAATTTCTAGATTGTTTGTCTGCAAATTCCAAACTCATGACTTTTATACAATGGCTTATTTGTATGTATTGAAACTTTAACCTTGGTTTTGTGTGTTATAAGTAATTAGCGGTCGGAGTACGTTGGCGTAGCGGCTCGCCCAAGCGTGCATGCAGGCACTAAACAGCATGCAGTAGAAAGTGAACTGTAGAATACGCAGGGAGCTCCGTTTTGAACGACACCACTTTATGGGTAAACATGAAGTTTCCCCCCTCTCTGCATTACATTGACAAGATTCTGTCTCTTTGCTGTCATTTTTGTTCTTGGACGAAGCAATTTGCTAAAATAACGTTCGTCTTCACGATAATCTCCCAGGTGTATTAGAAAGAGAAGAAACACACCTCTAGAGTCTCGCTTTTACCGCGCTTTTACTGCAAGTTCCGCATTCCGGTCAAGTCCGGAGACCCCGCTCTACCGCAATATAAAGTCACCGATAGATGGCAGTAGTTGAGAATAAGATGAAAAATTGCCGGGAATATTTTAAATTATTATCAATTTTAAGAGACAAAGATTTTTTCCATAATTAAATTATTAATTTTCTTTGTTGACATAAAGAAAACAATAGAATTTGGTATTGTTTTGGGCTTCTTAGCGTGTATATTGATTAATCACAAGCTACATATTTCTTACAACTTAATGATCTTTCTATTATAATTTATAATATTAAACCAGTTTAATCATTTTAATATTAAATTAAATAAAATTAACTTGGATAACTTGACAATAAAGTTCTCTGATGCATATAACAGTAACTGATGGTTTCATACAGTTTGATTGTCTTACATTTTTAAGCAGAACTCACAAAATTAACCACTAATATACTAAAATAAAGGTAAAGGGCCCAGCTTCCAGCGTTAATGTCCCCTGATATATTCGAAGTTTTAAAAAACGATGTTCTTGGCTCTTGATTTTTGACGGTTGCGTATCCTTATACCCTTTATATTTATTAGTATCGAGGAGATATTGAATTAAATATTAAATATGGGGGGAGAGGGGAGAATTACTCAATAATACATTTTGGGGCGTTTAAAATTTTTAGTTTATATTATATTACTTACCCAGTCGATTGCCGCTTCTCCGCTTGACCCGCAAACAGATGGTGCGCGAGCGAATGCACTGAAATCAGAAAACAAAAATACATCAAAACCAGCTTTCTGCACTGAACACTACATGCACAGCAGCATAATTAAATGATTTGTTGAAAAAAAAAAAAAAAATACTATGGTGCAATGGTAATGTGTCCGAATCAGATATCGGAGGTGCTGAGTTTGAGTTCCATCTCAGATTGTAACCTATTTTAAGTTATCACATGCACTCAGAAGTATTACGACCTTGTATTGTATTTAGTTTCCACTATTTCTCTTAGCTAAAATATGGAAAAAGCTGAGATGTGATGCATGCTGCTGAGCTAACTATTCATTAATAATTTTTATTGTTTCTCATTATGCTAGATGTAATGATATTAATTTAATATGATTTTATGATTCGTTACACTTACTTAAATAATAAATATATGTAATATAATATGTAATTATTATGGTTTTATGATTGCATGTTATTGTTTTATATTAATGTATAAATTTTATGTGAAATTTATTTTAAATTCTTTTATGGTCCCACTAATTTGAACTGCAACTGTAGCATAAATTATATAATATACCATGCGCATGTATTAAAAAATTGATTTTTTTCTATCAAAATTCAAAATTGTTTTATTATCAATTTTCTCCTACAGTCAAAACATCACAGTAGACTTTTGTTGAGGTTAATATGATACGTCATTAATTAGCAATAGTTTGAAATGGGACTATTAACATGCAGAAAAATCATGGTCCATATTGCTCTTGACGCTATAAAAACACTTATCCAACAACAGATCTTTAACACTTAAATGAAAGTTCTTGAGGTTGTCGACACTTTTTATGTCACTTTTGGTAGCTGGTAGCTTATTATATAGACTTAAACATTCAGACATAAACATATCAAATATATCACAACCAATAAACAAATCAAACATGTAAACATAAATATTAACAATATATATTTTCGGAAACAGTGACACAATAATGTAAATAGAAAAAAATAATACGTGAACTTTACCCCTGCTCAGTTTGTAGACACATTATCACGCAGTCTACGGAGGCGTGATTTACTTGACCTTTATAAAAGAATGGCTCTATAGAGTGCCTGATCTTATCTCTTCCAAAATTACAAACTTGCATCTCTTTAGCTTATGAAATTGGGGTGGTGGGATTTTTTTTTTTTTTGCGTGGTGTAGGCAACCCGCTCTGCATTGACGCTGAATAAGTTGCCTACCATCGCGGCGCTGTGATCGCTAGACGGGCGTTTGAGTGTACACTGTGTACAGTCAGTTACATAAAATATAAACTCTTGTTAAAATTTGTTCCGCATTTTTATGTAACTTTTGATGCTTCAGATTATTAAAAATGCTACATGCAGTAATTTACCAACGTAATTATTTTATAGTAGAAGAGAACTCGATCTATCGAAAGTTTTTTATTTTTACGATATATTTTATTTTAAACATTGATAGTTAAGCATCTCAATTAGTTTTAAGCCCATGGCATATAGCAATACAATTTTGATAATTATATAATTTAGGGTCTGGGAAAAGGTTTCTGCCTTTTTGTGTGCGTCCCATGCTGCGTTTAATTGATAAATTCGGACTGAGGACACCGTGGAAAAAATACAATGAGAACGGAAACCTCTCTAACACATATTATATCTGATTGGATCGACCGATAATAATAATAAGCAATTATCAATTAATGTCCGCAATTAAGTCTGAGGGAAACCGGAAACCATGGCATGCACACATTTAAGTCCTGTGCATATAGGTGGAAAATGAAATGAGTTTATCGAGGGAGGGAGCGACGTATATTTTTGTTTACTTCAATTGGTCACCCATTTCAAGCATTAGTCCCCGAAGATATACAGGATTGATTTTTTTAATGATCGATGCTGCATCAGCCCTGCAGCAGACAATTTAATTTATAAAAGCTATACTGGTCAATAAACGTATACTTCGCTAGGCACACTTCACATAATAAAAAAAATAATTTTCATAAGACCTATCATTTATATTTTAGTAAAAGTAATACAAATAAACAAAGAATTAAAATAGTTTTTTATCTTCATAACATTCAACAAGAAAACTGTTGAATTCATAAAAAAAATAATAAAAAAAAATATTTTATATAAAACATATAAGCTAGTGCCATCTATTAGAGAGAAATTGAACTTTCAGTGGTGATGGCGGGAGTTGCAGGGCGCGCACATGCTCGACCCGGCACGATCAAAATCCCCAGCAGAAAGAGCTGCTGGTGAAATCAATGGCGCGAACTCTCTGAGGAGGAAAGATAAGCGTGAGACGAATAATTTTACTCGGGAGAGCGAACAGCAGCAACTGTAAGTAATCAGCAGGCTGCAAGAAGAGGCGCACGCACTACCGAGCATCGTCATCACGGGGGGGCCTCGGGCGAGCACGGCTCCGAGTTCGATACTTTTACATCGAACAAAAGACACTGCATGCTCACTGGGGCACGAGATTACCAGCTAAAAAAATAATAATAATGGCAAATAAAAAAATTATATAGCCTTCTGAGTGAAACTTTTTATTAAATTAGATATCAGCAGATTGAGGTACATAAAATAATATTTGATGTAATTATTGTTATAAAAATATTATGATCTTTGCAAAAATAGTGACCAAAATAATAAGCTATATTACTGACATTTCATACCACATACCATAAATTAACCAAAATGTTTTTCAAAAATTGGAAAAAAATAAAATAAAAGGAGAAAAGACTGATGTCTTTTCTCTCTTATATACGAGCAACGAGAAAAACTTGAGAATTGAACCCATTGTTGCTGCTATATGATTAACAAATAAAAAGGTAAAACTAAATAGATTATAAATCAATTTTATGACAATGCAAGAAAATATACCAAAATAAATCCAATATAATGTGTTATCCAATGCTAC
This sequence comes from Siphlonurus alternatus, assembly GCA_949825025.1. Lineage (NCBI taxonomy): Eukaryota > Metazoa > Arthropoda > Insecta > Ephemeroptera > Siphlonuridae > Siphlonurus > Siphlonurus alternatus. The sequence continues at coordinate 41,111,253 of OX463779.1, forward strand.
CTAAAGCTGAATATTTCTCACTTATTGTTCTGCAAAATTTTACCAAAATGGAAACTCAAGTAGTGAAATTATAAATAGTATGGATATAACATACCAGTTCTTCAATTTGTGCTTTAATCATGTCATCATGTAACTGTTTTTTTCTAAATTACTAATAAGTTATAGCTAAGGGTAATTCCAGCATTTCCAGCCTTCTGCAGTTTGGAGGGGAGGGGGGTGGCAGTATGCCCTGGGGAGATTTTTTTTCTTGGAGGGGGTATATTATAAGCATGTGTAATGAGTATTTAAATACCTTTCTTAGGGGTGAGGGCTTTTACCCGTGGATATGTCACTGCAGTATTAAATTCATTGTTAAAGTTAACTAGGCTCAATTTATTAAAAGAACCGTCATGAAATTGATGCGCCTGCAGTTCCTTGTTTTAGGCAACTTCTTAACAGTGCCTGCTAGACGCTTTCTGTGGAGGGTGCTCAAAATTTTACGTGTTTAGCAGTTAGTCGCTATATTTGTCGCATGCAGCACAGTTAACTAAAAGGCTTCAGTTTGTTGAGTTTAGTATAATTTTGTGTTACACAATGCCACTGTACACTCAAAGTATTAAAAATTGGCCTGCTTGCTTTGTTCAATATGAACATGAACACAATTATGTAATAGGAGTAGGACTGTGGTTTTCAAACCCTGATATTTATAATTAATTATGCTATCAAAATTTACCTCCTAGCATGTTATGGTGTAGAACAAGTTGCCTAATTTTAAGCTTAGAAATTTTTAGTTAAATTATGGACAACTACATGACAATTTTATTTTTCATTGCATATTTGGATAGATTACCTCGAGTTATGCACTGTCATTTTTTTTTCAGATTTTTGTGAACCATATAACATAAATAACACCCTCAAAAATCGAGGGGAAAGACGCTGTCACGTCATAGTATAAATCATACGTCTTTCCCTATATTTTTGTGTCAAATATCTGCATGATTCGATTACATCAAAGCGTTTTGCAACCGAGATGTTAAGAGTGTTAGCCTGTTAGGCTAGTCGCAGACAGAATCGCATGATTTCGCACCGTATGGTAAAAAAATTAAGAAACTATGCGATCAGGTATGAGCGCGCACACAGCTTCGCCAAGGTATCGTATGGTATGACATCGTATTAAGTTTCTCATTTAGAACCGGTTCTAAATTTTTATCATACGAAGTCATACGATACCATACCATGCGATGCGAAGTCTGTCTGTGACGCCCCTTATAGAGTTAAAAAAAAAATTGAAGTAAATTGAAAATTATACATAACTCGTGGTCCTTTAAAAAAAACTGCATGGAGGTTGCCTACTACGCAAAGTTCATTCATAACTCAATAGTGCACTAAAAGTTAAGCTGCAAAGTTTACTATCCATTACTACATAATAATCAATGGTTGCATCTCCGGACAGTCATAATGTTAAATCTCCGTCTTTTTTGTCGCTGATGATACTCAAAGAACAAAAAACTTATTTATAATAGCAATTCGGAGAAGGTGAAAACTTGAAAAGACAAGCTTGTCCATATAATTACCAGATACATACAACACTGCGTTAACCGGTTCTTATAGCGATCACCAAAGCTGATCACCTTTGAATTAGTACTTAGAGGATGACCAGAGGTAATTATTTTCAATTAAATTGTTCCCTCGTAGCGAGCGGTGAAGTAAGAAAACTGCTTTATCACATAAGGTAGGTATTTATCAGGTAAGGAACTCGGTAAAAACCATGACGGTGACTAACCAAAAATCTGGAGAAGTAGCATGGGCTGATAAAGTCTATCGAAAAGATCAAGAATTAAAGAAATACCCCCCCCCCAACCCCATCACCCTGAATTTAAGTTGTTGGAAGTGAATGAACTTACCAGTATGAATTTAAACATCACTTTGATCTGTTGATAAATATATAAATGTCCGTTCTGACTGAAGTTTTTCAGGACTCTCACAGTCACACATAAGCAAATGGCTGAGACTTTCATGCCACGAATGAAATTCTTCCCAAATTTCCATATACCCTTACCCAATCCTCTCTCGATGTTGCTCTTTTTAAAAATGCATTATTATAGGTTTTCAAGCACATATAACAACACGTAGGAAATGCAGGCTGAGGAAAAAAATTAACATATTAATCCATAGAACGAAAATTCGATAAAATTTCGCAGTATTTTGCACGTGAAAGGTCAGTTACTGCAATGCATAAAAACACTTGCAGAAGCATGTCTATAATTAACTATAAATGCAAATTCTTTATACAATAATTATGGTTCTACATATATAGACAATCTTAAATAATAATAAAAAAAAAATCATGCAAGCCAATAAAAAAAATCACAGTACACGAAAAAAACACATAACTAAATGTAATATTACTATGATATTTACAACAAAATATATCACGTATGCATTTATTAACAATAATAATAAAAATCGATATAATCCTATTTTTCTATTTTTTTTATTCATTTGTTCACTATAATAATAGTAATTATATGCAAATATTTGTTTGTAAATTTTGAAGTCAGAATCTGTATAATAGCACTGTCAAATAAAGCAAAGGGAAGCAAACAGTACATATAACATTATAAAAACGAAACATTTATTTATTGTCACCTGATTAAATATCATGCATCCTCCAAGAAAAATATCTAGGACTGAATAACAGCTAATGATTGCAAAAATACGAGTTTTTGAGAAGGAATTATATTATTATATAATATCTGACTGGATTTTGAATAACAATTTTATTGTTTTTTTCCTTTTTTTACATAAATTTATTTTTATGGCAAAATTCCAAAAATATATGTTGAAATAGCTCGCAATTTATACTTGCCTTTCAAAGCAATATAAGTTAAAACATGTTCATATTTATATAAAAATATACCCAGTGTATTAACTAGCTAGCACTGTTTTACACAATCATCCATTCTTTTTAATGACAAAATGATTGAATTTGACGGAGTTCGTAAACTCAAAACCACTCTTTTCCCACTTTCAAGAAGGTTTATTTTTGGCAAGCTTATTTAGTGAATATAAACCTTATCGCTTATCACTTATCTTATTTGTATGTAAAAAGAGGCTGTTCGGAACTTAATATATGAACTCGGGAGTTGTAAAACCAGACAACTATATTATACTTTCTGTAAAGAGCTTATACTTTCTTATCTTTTAAAGTTGAACTTAACGTTGAATATCTATTTGATTTCTACAGTTATTTCTACAGGTCCTTATTTAAACTTTCTTTCATTCATAAATCTGAATTACTAGATTTACAAAATTAAATATTACAAATCACAAATGGATGTAAATATGTATTATGTAAATAAAAAGGTATGTGAACTGGCTTAAAAGCCATATTTACCATATACAAGTTTTATCACTGTATTGAGATAAAAAAGTAAGCTTTACTTGTAATGGTTTATAAACCTTTTTGATCACCAGACCCCTATATTTATTTCAATTAACGTCAAAACAATCAATACTTCTATTGATTGAATACTTCTCATTGATTCATTGCCTGACTTGAGGGTATAAGTTCTTGAGATAAAAAAACACCCCCCCGAATGACGCTCAGAGCACATGGAGTTTCTTACGCAACTCCCGCCTGCCTCAATGATCCCTTCCGAATTTTCCTTTTCCACTTCGCTTATCTTCCCCACACATTCTTGACCCGCTTTGCGAATTTGGATCGTAAAAGACTCACCCTCTTGCAACAGATCAGTGTTTTTCTGTGTCAGATGGGTCTCTTAGAAATATAGTAAATCAGGTATTGACTCTTTTGATACTTTCGTAACCTACCCAAATTGTGAAAAAATTTAATATGTATTATACTATTTTGATAATAAAACCATTTAAATAAACTGTCTTTAATATGTGTAATCAGATTTTTTTGATTAATATAAGCATTTTTTTTAATCTTTTATTAAAGATAACTTTTAATTTTTATAGCAGATCAAGATGTAAAGAGAACATATGTTATTGTATTAATTCCTCATGGTCTTTTTTGTTGCATTTTTATTTTTATCACTCTTATAATCAACGTTTCCAAAATGTATGAATGACCAATGTTTTGCCCAATAGCTAATTTCCATTCTCCTATAGTCTGTGCAAAATTTCCCTTCTCCTCGTGTCTTTGTATCGTTCAATATTCTCGTCCCACCATGAAGAGTTGTTGCTTGAAGTGAATGTTGTGAATCGCTACGTCTTGTGAGAATGCAACCAACATATGGGTGAATATAAATCTACGGAGTCACCTTCAAAAATTTAATTTAACTGTTATGATTTCTTCTTGTCTAAAATGGTGATTGATTGACCATCCTGATTGAGGTTTTCAAGGTTCTTTCAGTCACAAGTAGGTAAATGATAGGATAGATTGATAAGGTTTGGAAGGGATTTACAAAATCTTAATAAGAAACACTATAGGTCGGGTCTGTTAAGGAAGTACAGTCAGTAGGCCTACTAACCTAATAAAAATATAATTGGATTTACCCTTTAACATTGGTTGTATAATAAGAAAATTACCTATATAGAACTATTTGTTTTTTTAGTTCATACTGTTCTTCCCCCCTCCCCAACTTTGTTTTTTTCTGCATCCATATCTAACTTCTATGGGGCAGCACATGGAGATCTCCATTGAAGTGACCCTTCATAATTTGAAGAGTCGACATAATGCTAGCAGTAATACATAAAACTCTGCATGATGTAAATAACTTTATTGTTTTTTTTCAATCATCAATCACAGATAATACATAAATGTAAAAGATATGATGGTTCATCAATTTCATAACTCTAAAAAAAAAAGCGGGGGATCTCATTCATTATCAGCTCAACGTGTTTTCACGGTGACGACGGCAGCAGTCAATTCGATTTTAACTTGGTTTCTTGTATTAACTGCGAAAAACATCGATCGTAATAATATTATTTTTTCACTTCTATCTACTCTCTATCGGTGAATTTATTGGAGGTTGTGCAGGCTCAGCGATAAAAAGACGCGCGAGTAGCACCAGAGAGCGAGAGAGCGAGTGAACAGGAGAGAGAGGATACGAGAAAACGGCGAAACAAGCTCTACAAGCTTAGAAAAAGGGGGGTGTCCGCCTAGCCTGGCGGTGTTTTTGTCTCTCATCAGTATAAAACGCCCCCCGGTAATAGTTTTGCTACTCAATCAACAGCCAAGCTACCACCTCGCCCGTTTTGCTCATCGCAAGATCCTCCTGAGCAGAGAGCAGCAGCGCCCGCCCGACTATTGATTCAGTCGCCGTGCCAGCAGTGGCGGCTCTGCTCAAAGCAGCAGCACCGGGCCGCCGCCGCGCCGATGCACGCGGTGCTAGCCACAATTATTCTCTTCAGATGTGCTGCTGACCCCAGCAAGTAAGCAGCCACCGCTAATCTGCCCTCCTAATACCCGTGGTGGTGGAGAGACCAAAACCACCCTTTGCTTTTACCGCTACAAGCAAGTGACCACCGCCCCTTCAAAAATCATACGATAAATAATAATATCACCGCTTGACCATTGTTCTTTAAAACAGGGGTCAAAATTTAAATGTCGTATAATTAATATAACATTTGTAACAATATGGTTAAAATGGAGAACATCAAATATTCATGTTTTAACTTTTATCAAATTAAAGATAGATTTATATTAATTTAAAATACTTTTTAATTCATTTTGTTAAATAAGTTAATTAAGTTAAACCATTATATAACAGATTAAATTACATTACTGACGTATGTATTAGCACATTAATTTTAACTTTATTTTTTTATATATATAAATTATGTAATATAGAATTACAATCCATTAAGAAAGTCGCTGTAAATAATCTGACTCTGAAGGGGAAGTAGACGAGAGGGAAAGGAGGCAATAAAACAATGAATTTTCAATGATATCATAAAGACGATTTTATCTTAAACAAAAAGAGGAAACGCAAAATATTTTAATTTTAATATGCACTTTTACAACTTTAAAATGTCTGAATTTAAGATATGAAATATATAAGAACTAAGGTCTTATAAAAGTTAAATGTACTTTAAAAATTGATATAATTTTCTGATTATGAGAGATACTGATTTTAGATAAGGGGAAATAAATATTTTACATTCGGTAATAATTATACTTTTAATGAATGAGGGCACGTGGAAACCTCAAATTGCATGGTCACCTGCGCCTCCCAAACACATTGCATGAGTATAATATAATAATGTCATATTGTAATGCACTCTCGAATCACTCGATAACGCCAAATAAAAATGCTTGTTATAAAATTGGTACTGGAAAATAAAAGTACAAAGCACGAAACTTGAAAATAAAACCAAAATAAACAAGCTATTTTCTTTTCTCAAGAGCTTATAAAACACTAAAAGTTTGCAATATTTATAGATCTGTTAACCGCAGCACGAAATTTTGTATTTGCAATGTGGACCTACAAATTATTCACGAGATTTTTTTTTGTTCAATTCTACCTATCTACTTGAAAAATTGGTGGCATTTTTTTTTTATATTTTTTTAGTGTTCATCAATTTGTATTGAAATCTTTTGCCCATTCAAACATCTACGATATATATAATACGCATACATGTATATTAGATTATTTCATGTTTTGCTCATTTCGAGATGCGTAAAATTAGTTTTGCCCATTTCTTTCGGCTTTTACCCGATTTCGGCTTTTGTTGGTAACACACAAAAAAAAATTAAAATTTTCGTATCATCCAAAAAATGTGCTTATTTAGGGTTGCACGATGTAAGACGCGAGAGCGAATAAAGAGCAGATGGTGCAAATACATTTTTGAGCGGCTGAGACTACACATAAATAAAATGGAAGAAAAAGATTCGTCGCTTCTATAAAACAGAAGAGAAGGCAAACCTCCCTCCCTCCTCTCTTACAATCTCCAGATATGTTCCAATGAAACAACCCCTATCAACATAATGTTGTTGTTTTACAACCTTATGTGAACGCTCAACACATAGCACATGGAAATAGATAATGAATATGAATTTTATTTCCATCAAATCCTATTGCTCTGCTGCTATATATGTAATTTTAAAATTGTGATTTTTACAAAAGTGTGATTTACTGTATTATTTTATTGTATAACCTACAGACTTCATTAATTTTATTATAAAGACGAAAATCTTTATGCTAAAATTATTACCTTTACTTCCAAAGAAATAACAAAAAGAAACAGCCTTTCTTCCATTTTCAAGAAGGTTCATTTCTGGATAACTTATAAGTAAATATATATTATAATCCTTACAAGACGAAAAAAAGAGCCATTTTCCAATATGAGAGTTTCTGCTGCAAAATTACTCTTTACAGCCAACTTTTTTAAAAAATAAAAGAACTTTAAAAAACTTTTATAATGGATAATTTTCTAATCTTACAATAAACACAATTCCAGCGAAGCAGGGAGCAAATATCGATATATGGAAATACAGCACAAGTTCTCCACTTTCAGCAGTGTTCCTTGCAGGAGGAAATAACCAATATTAGATCTTATTCAGTTTCCGCTGTCTCAAACGAGCTTGCAGTCAAAGATCCTCCACTCTTAATACTGATAGTAACGCGAAATATCCTCCTTAGTCTGGGAGATTCTTATCGGGAGGATTTAACATTCATCTTAGGTTATTTAATTTGAGGCAGTAGGAGGTCTATCTATGGCTATATAATATACGAAACTTCCAGTGTTCAGATTTTTAAAATATATTTCAAAAACAGCTAAAATTCCTCAAAATTACATGACAATTAATTCATCTGCAGAGAGCATCGGCAAAGATCCGGCTCTTCAACGTAAAGGTGTACCAACGCGAGCTCAAGAAATTTCTATACATAGAAATTACAAGTATAAAAAAACGCTAAGTCGGATTCAAAAAGAGGCGGGAAGTTGAATTTAGTAAGTTATGACCAGTAGCCTATAACATGGTTCAGTTGAAGCAAAAAAAAAAAAAAAAAAAAAAAAAAATCTTGAGCCTCCGTCGGCTATATCATCTCACCGTGAAGTTAGGCAACCTGTCTAGCAGTTAAACGAAGCGGGTTGCATAACGTGACAGGGGCAATAGCAAGGTGCAATTGGCAATTAACTTTATTTTACCCATGCTACATACTTGATGATATATTTAACCTACATGTTATGATACTGAAAAATTTGCCTAAGCGTAGCGATATGGAAAGAGGCGGAAAAAGGACAGACATTACATTAATTAAATGTTATAAACATATATATTTAAAATAAAAACATTATTTGTTTTGGAAAGAGTATTTTCTTGCTCACACGACCGGATCTAAGGTTCAAATTGAGCTGTCTTAACCCTGATATTGAGCCTTCCACGTACCTGGTGTATGTGTGAGATGACCTCGGTGTGCGACGCGTCTTCCAGCGACCTGCCGTTGACCTCGAGGATCTCATCGCCGACCTCCAAGTCCGCCTTGTCCGCCGGTGAGCCTGCAACAACAAACACAAACTTAATAGAGGTCGTCTATATGATTTGTACAGTTATGGTAAAAAATACTGGAACAATTTATTTCAGTAAATATCGTATAGCATTTACTCGTCGTACCAAGCGGCAACATGACTGTTAATTATAATAGGTAGACCCATAAAAGGCGAGTGGAAAAGATGACATGAGTCATCTACGACGTTTTCACATAAACTGAACTCCTACAATGAAAATTTGGTTGCAAAACAAAATATTTCATCCCCAATGTGTCCTATACCCGCCTTTGTCCCCTATATACAAAATAGAGGAGACCGTAAGATCCATCGTGAGGTATAATAAATGGAAAACTAGTTACGTTTTTTGAACATCCCTTTGATAACGTCATGATAGAAATAATGTAAAAATGTCATGAAAATAACATCATGGGATTGCTCTATAATGACGTCACGAAAAGGTCACGTGACTCTGATGCACCCTAACTATATAGCGGCGGAGGGGAGGGCACGAGGACGGTCCCTAGAGAAAACATGAAGTGTACGGGGATGCACTATGGTACTCACTCACGCAGTACAAGTGTTCCATTCTTTTTGGCTATAACTATGTAGTAATTGAAGAAACTGCGGAAACCTAAAAGCAAAATGTTGTACTATTTTTCACAAGCAATGTTTTGTTATATGACCGCGTTTAGGATGTGACGAAATACAACCCTTTTCTTTCATGTTCCACCCCCTGTAGTGTCCATTTCAAAGGATTTTTCAAACGCAGCTCCCTCTCCCTTTTGTGGTTACGTCAATGAGTACTACACCCGCTTGCAGCCACATCTTACTTTAATTAAGAGCTGTGGTAAAAAGAGAAACTGCTCAGCCGCATCGTTGTTCTTTTCACCATGAAAAGCACACATTTTTATTTTTCTGATAAGAGCTATATTTGTATCTCGAAACGTTAAAAATGATCTCTATATATACCTCAAATTGTTGGATTTTGTCTGTTTGGTGGTTTTATGTACTCTCGCGTAATACCGCATATCAAGCATCCTAAACTTACATATTCTTTAAATATTATTAAATTAAATTAAATTTGATTTTTTTATTTATTTTTTTAGTCCCATTAATTTCAGATAACTATGTAAGTTTGTAATAATAGCTCTCTTATAGCTTTTTTTTTTAAAAAATCTTTTGCATATAAATTTACAAATTTAAGTAATTGACTTCATAATGCACACATAGCTTATGGAGACTATGGAGACTGGAAACATCGGCAGCAATTGGGCTGTTTATCACGGGCACTGATAACATTATTGAGCTAAAGCTGTCAGGTTAAGTCATTTGTTGAATTTTTCATGCAGTATTCTGCAGTTACATCTGCGTAAAATACGAAATTGCATTGACATAATTATGCGTAATCGCTATTGATAAAAATAGCAAGCTGTGGACTAAAGTCCAATAACTCTAATCAACGCTTGGTCAAGAATTCTAAGGAAGATGTGGATGACAGATTCCTCTACTGATAAAAGTTTAGGGTTTTAAAATTTGGACTTCGGAAATTTAAAAAAAAAATTATCTAAGGGTTTATTAAAAAATGAGTGTTTTCGAATTATGTGGACTTATTTGTTCCTGTTGAATTTCCAATTTATTTCGTACATATACCTAATTAAGTCAAACCCTATTATTATATTATGAATATTTGTGTTGATTTATGAGTTTTTTTTTGTTTGTCCGCAAGGGGCGTTGCGGACGCTGCTAATCAGTGAACTGTCGTGTTTTTGCAAAATTATAAACACGAAAAAACCTTTAAAATGTTAAAATAAAATGTAAATACGTGCCTTTGCTGCTGTAAGCCAGCTTATTAAAAACATGCTTTTCCCATTCTAGAGCATTAAAAATTGTCTAATGTATATAAAAATAACAATAAAGTCTAATTTACAAGATTTTTGTATAAAAAGAAACATTATTTTAATGCCATAAAGAAATGAATTTTTGCAGTACTATGCTCTTTCGACTTGTAATGATTGTTATATTTCGATCCCAGGTTGCACCACCAAACTTTTTCACATGGTGGTTGCTAAGAAACACCTATGTGTAAGTAAAAAATGGCACTGTTCAATAATTGTTGACCATTCTGACTGAGGGCGACTGAAGTTTCCATTTTTCCCTCAGTCAAAACTTGGCAAATTGTTAGGATGATCTTCTATGGACCAACAAAATCCAATAATCAATTATTTATAGATTTGGTCCACGCGAAGAGCCGAGTGACGTCACTTTTTGAATACTAGCCTAGATCTGAGTTCGGGAAGAAGAGGGAAAAAGATTAATACAACACATAAAATACGGTTGATTTGTTTGAGACTAAATGGAGAACTAAAACTATAATGTAGACATTGTATTTAACATTGTTCTGACGTTACGTTACATTTGACCTTTATTAATTGTAAATTTAATGTCAGTTTCGTCTTCTGTAAGTTTGTTTGCAGTTGGCGGTCTCATTGATGTGTTAATTGTAATTATGTACCAACTTATACGACATTTGATGCCAAGTTTATATGACGTATCATATAATTATACATATGTGCATGATGTATATTATAGTCGTATAAATGAATGAATAAATAAATAAATAATTCAAATTTTTGTAACAATTTGTAACACATTTATATCTAAAGCTGTCCCCTCTCTTATTTTTTTATGTAACATGGGTAGGATAAGTACTCCCATTCCCACACACCAATTTTTGTATTAACTTTGAGCTAATGAGGCCCCCCCCCCTAGTTACAAATTCTTTATAACTAAACTGAAAATTTTATTATATACCCGGCCCCTGCATGCGTAATCAAATACGTTAATATTAAAGAATAATTAAGAAAGAGTAATTAAAAATTATTTCTTCATTATTAAAAAATGAAGTATCAATTTCACTGCTTTAAGCTAAAGTAATAATTAATTGAATTTAATTTTTTTTTGTCATAATATTATACTGCACCAGCTGCATGTAGAATTATGTCAACATTTCATCTTGATTTTTTTGGGTTTCTTTTCCTGCTCTTTAATTTATTAAAATTTAGTTTTTAAAGAAAATACGTTTTTATTTAACAATTCTACAGTTTGAATTTTATATACTTCTGAAAAATATTGACAATACATAATTCGAGGTCCTATTTTCAAATAATATGCAATAAAAAAATCATAAAGGTTGTCCATTCACTAAATTCCCATGAGTGACGGACCCGATTATTTTAAATAAATTCTCTACCTTGCAATGACGATTTTGCACGTTGAGATGACGAAATCACGGTGTCAACAAATATGGCTACCATGTATGACAGCAAGTGCGCAGTATTCACGTCATTGTTAATACTATGCAAAACCACCTTAATTTAATTTAAGATGTGAGAGTGTATTAATTTATATATGTATTACAGAGTTTTATACGTATGAAGAATATATATACGCGTAGTAAATTATATTGTAATACATATATTTAAGAGCTCAAATAGTATAAAACTACTTTTCTGTGTTATAAAATAATATACGCGTGATATATGATGCGTTAATTTTATAGCCTATATATATACATTTTTTTTTCTGTTGCCGTTAATTGCACTTGTTGAAATATCAGTACTCAGCAGTATGTTTAAAAAAGTGTATATTATATATACATTAAAACAAAATGTAATAAATACCACAAGTCTGAAATGAAAAATCTATAAACGCATTTTTGTATCATATGTGCGTCTCACAGCAATAAATTTTTATCACTTTCATTAATTCAATTTCCATGACAATAAATAACAATTTTGTACTAACACAGTAAGCTTATTATTTTTGCTTAACTGTGTGTTCATTTTAATACAAAGAAATAAAATATAAATCATACAACTATTTACAGTTCAGTCACCATCATATATTTTTTTATATAGTCGTAATATTTTTTTGTTTTGTTTGTTCGTTGGTCCACCATATGTGTAATATCAATTTGATATATCAAACTTGATCATATATAGCAATTTTTTTTATTTGAGAAATATACTGCATTGTTCAGCGTGTTCATAAAAATGCCCAAGTGACTTAGAGAGTACAATAGAATCGTTGACCACAGGGTATTTGATTCGTTATCATTTTTTTTTCTTTTCACCAATTTCTTTCTTGAGAAATTGTATTAAAGAACTGGTGGTATATAAAGGAAATTTATCTCTATGCTTTAGTTGAATCCGATGGGGGATAAGCTTGAAAACTCAAATAAAACTCTTGATTATTACAACAGTTATATCTTATTTGAAATAGTTTGATCTTATTTTTATTATTTTTTGTGACAAGTTATTCAGAGAAAAAAAATTGTTTAATTTTATTGTGAGTTTTTAAATGTTACTTAATATATATAATATACATAGTATACATACGTCATATTTCCTGTTGAATGATTAAAATTAACTTTTTTGGACTTAACAATTAATCTCACTTGTCAGTTACTGCTGGAGTCAAAGAATATTTCCCTGCAAACGAATCGATTGAAATAAATTTAAAAAAATCGATGATGTTCTAAAACTTCATCGCTTATGGTTTGAGCAAATTCAGTCTTGCAGTTTTCTTACAACAGCTCCATTTCCGGTTTTCATCCATAAGGCTAATGTTAAACTTCTACCTCAGTTTTCACAAAACTGATAAAACAGATTCGCTTCAAAATTTGTATGTCACCTATTGATGGTGAGTTCTAAGTCCCCTGCAAGTCTTGCTGCACTCAGGCGGTACTTTTACGAGATATCAATCTACTGAGATTCATCCTTAAACCTTTACCGGTGTTCGATGTAATCCTCACTGTAAAAGTTAGAAAAAAGCTAATTTTATTAATTTAACATGAACACCATTTGCATGCAAAAACTTATTTACTAATATTTTATCCTGCGATATGTATATTTTTAAAGCTTTAAGATATACATGAGCGATGGCTACGATGTGATTTGCTGTGAATTCTCACATGCTTCAAGTAAATTCGCTGAGTTGCAAAATAGCTAATTTAATTTCAATTATCTTTTTATTTAATCAGCAAATATGGCCGCTAAAGGAAGTTTCAGCAAGTGCGCATTGTTTACGTCACGTACTGAAAATTACCCATTATGTAAATCCACCTTTATTCTTGTGATTAATTTTGAATATCTTTCCTGAAATTTCCATGTTAATATTCCAATTTAGGATTCCATTGATCAATAGTTTTTAATTAAATTAATTAAAACAATAATTAAGAGAGAGAGAGGTAGGGATACTATTCTAAATAACTGTATGTTTGCTAAATTATTGTTATTATATATATAAAGAAGCATTTTAAAAAGAAGCATTCCACTTCTTGCTACGGAGCATTCCAAGCAGTTAGTCGAGACAGCTGACTGGCTCAGTTTCGGGGCGAGTGTTGCACGAGAAATATTGTCCGAGATCTCCGCTCCACGATGCGAGGAGACAGACGCCGGCTCGTGGAGACCTCCACCCCCCCCCCCTCCCCACTGCATCCATAATGCATGGTTTCAGCGGCGGCATCTTGAAGCTTCCTTCCTTTCTAAAGAAGCTCTGTAATTGCTCCGGACCTAACTGGTATCACAGCTGGCTGCTGTCATCTGGCTTCTTATATTATAACAAAATAAAATGAAAGGGGAAATAAAAAATTAAGGTAGACGGAATGCTAGAATTTATGTATCTTCATTCTTTATCTTTGCCAGGAGTCCAAGAAAACAAATGCTTTTTCATTAAAATTGTACATGAAATTACACTGAAAGACTCCAAATTGGATATATTAAAAATATAGTTTCATACATCAGACCCCCCTCCCCCCTCCCCCCCCCCCCCAAAAAAAAAATAAGTGACTAAATATTGCATAATTTCAAAAATATTTTCCACAACATAATAAGTTTTCTAAACATCGTGAAATAAATCACAAGCATTTTTTCTAGACATTATAATAAGTAATTTAAGTTTTAAAGTATCTTAAAAAACATGAAATGAGCATTAAATATTTTTTATTTAATTCTTCTTTAGTAGAAATCATTAAAAGATTTAAAAATTCTCATGACAGAGACATACTGCAAGAAAGTTTAAAGTGCATAATGCCAGTGGCATTTAAACTTAATGGACGCCAGCAACGCCAGCGGTGGCACTCACTATAACTAACATCTTTCATTAAGATTTCCTTGGCAACAATTGACTTCCCATTATTACGTCATCATCACTTCAGAGCGAATTTGTATTGATGATGATTACCTAGTCTTGACTCTGCTGCAATATTGTTGAATATGTTCTAAAATATACACCCCGGGACAGCTTGAAAGTTATTCATACTAGTCACCCAATTGCATAGATGAGGTTTAAGGTAGCCCCGGGCTAAATTTTCCCCGGGCTAACCTTAAACCTCATCTATGCAATTCGGTGAGTCAATTGGCTGTTTTTCAACATTTTCATGTAGTTTATGGATTCTATTTTGTTGATATGGCTATACTACGTTAATATTCACAAAATTAATATTTTTCATAATTTTAATTTTCTGGAGCTGCAGTAAATCAGGTATAAAGTTTATGCTATCTTGAGGTATTATAGAGTACGTATATTTTACACTGCAAAGATGAAATGTAAAAATAGTATACCAGGCTCAATAAAAAATCTTTACTTAATTATAACAATGAATTTAATAAAAAGAAGTTTCATGTCTTGATGAAGTTTTCATATATAAAAGTATGACGAATTTCATAAGTGCACACATGAAAGCACCAACATTTAAAAATAAATAAAAATAAATAAATGTCCATTGTAAGAGTAAATTAAGTTGATTGACAATAGAGTATCGACCTCCAAAAATTTTGTTGCAAAAATGGATAGAGGGTGCAAAGTTACACCACTCTGACTTTTTTCAGATTTTTTAGAGCCCGGGAAGTATTGCTAAAAAGATTTACCGAGGTGGGGTTTGAACCCACGCCCCTTTTTATCCTTTCTTTAAGAGAGACGTTCAGAGGCGTCACTTTCTCTGTACTTTTAATAATTTTTTTAAAATAGTTACCGGAATCTAAACAAATCTGCAAAAAAATCAGAGTAGCATAACTTTGCACCCTCTATTCATTTCAGCAATAACATTTTTTGAGGTCATTACTCCATTGTCCTATATGCATAAATGTATCCAGTTATTTACAATAAATTACCATCAATATCTTTAAAAAATGTAAATAAAAAGCAAGATTTCAGAAAACTGGTTAAATTGTTTTTCCTTAGTAATGATTTTTACTCTGTTAAAGCATTTTGTCAGTGAAATCTGTAGTTATTGTGTATTATCATGTATCTTGTCTTTTCGACGTGTCTTACCCATGCATAATCTTTATTTGTACTTTTTATTAATATAGATGCATAAATGTACTTGGAATTGGTCTAATAAATATAATTTGAAGTAAGAAAATGTTAAAATGTCAGCCTTTCCTAAAACTACTTAAAAAATCGTCCAAAGTTAACTATTGTACAGATAAACAAAAGTGTGGGACCGTTCCTCCCATTTGAGATGAATCCTTGCTGGATGTTCTGCAAACACCCTTCAAGCTCTTCCAGCCCGCATCTCCGCTCAGCATGTAGCGTACAAACAAAGTACCTGGTACATACAGTGCAGGTACTGTTTTAACTTCAATCAACAAAACCTTTACAACTTGTTTGCGAGGGTAAATACATGCTAAAATTCTAATTTAAATTTGTGCCTGTTTTTAATCTCTCTCTCTTTCTCAGAACCTACTCTTTCCAGACCCAGGCGAGAATTTAAAATTTAGAAAATGATATAAAATATAATTTCAGAGTTTAATTTGATTTTGAACGTAAAAATTTAGGGTAGGATTCACGAAGAGTTAAGGAGCGTTTTAGGGAGAGATATTTTAAGAAGCGTTTTTTATACCAGGTAACAGGTAAGAAAAACGCTTCTTAAAATATCTCTCCCTAAAATGCTCCTTAACTCTTCGCGAATCCCACCCATAGTATATATACAAAAATAAAATTTAATACTCCATAAAGTTTTGTAATTTGTTCTTGTTAAAAAATAATAAAAAAAATTTATAACATCATAAGCTATAATGACAAATGCAGGTGTCGCTTGCTGAACCATTGTGATATATTTGCATGTAAATTCCCCATGTTTTCATGAAGCGGGGTCTCGTGTGGCTACTCCCTTTTAACGATTTGTCACCTGCCTTAATTTTATTATTAAATGTTCACAAGGTAGACCATTATTGCATTGTTATATTATATCTCCCGGCCCGTAAGCGTCAGCTGTAAATCTGGCTTGCTTCTTCATATGATGTATATTGTCATCAGTGGATGTAGTACCGGGAAAAAATAGTTTTAATATTAATAAGCCTTTTTTTTTAAATCCTCTTAACTTTTGAGGTTTTCATTCCTTTGCTTATTGATCTTTTTATTTGTGAAATAAAAATTAAATCACTAGGTTTTCATGATGGTCTTTTTTAATTATGTATATATCTGCTGATAGCATCTCATAAGAACAACATGTGATACATTTAAATGACAGTGTTTAATACGGATCCGTTGACGATACCTCAAAAAATAGCATTATCCGTCGACAACGAATCCATTTTCAACGCGGTCATGTGTAAACTTAGTGATTATTTCTGTTACTGAAGTGCATTGATAATTATTCTATTTCTCAAAATTCAAGAAATATATTTATATTAAAAAAATATCATGTATAAAATAATATAATAAATAATAAAGGTGAAGGTTGAATAAAAATTTGGTAAAATTTATTTGGTTTAACAATGGAGTATCGACCTCAAAAATTTTTATAGCAGAAATGGATAGAGGATGAAAAAATATGTTATTCTGATTTTTTTCAGATTTTTTAGGGACCGTGAAGTATTGCTAAAAAGTTTGGGCGAGGTCGGGTTCGAATCCACGTCCCTTTTGGGTCCTATCTTTTATTAAGAGAGGCTGCACTTTCAATAATTTTTAAAAAATTGTTGCCGGGTTCTAAAAAATCTGAAAAAATCAGAGTAGCATAACTTTGCACCCTCTATTCATTTCTGCAATAAAAAAAAAAATTGAGGTCGGTACTCCATTAAATAGGCATGCTATCATAAAAAAATTACAATGTGTTACTTACTTAAAATAGTTTGTAGCTGTAGTATTCTTATAATGCAAATTGATGTGAAAGTAGTAAAAGTTACATAGCCACATTATACGAAACTCTTATTGGTAGGTGAACAAGTTAAATTGTCAGAAACGAACGAACGATCGACTCGTAAGGTAGAACCAGACATACAAAAAACAACATTAGGGAGTTGCCAGATGTCTCGTAAAAGTTGCATACTTAAAGCACTGATGTAGTGAACCTAAAAACTCTGTAAATCAGCAATAATGGCTGCTGAAATTCGGGTTCATTCAATGTATTATATAGGGAGTCATTTAATTTTAAGTACACTCATATAAAATGTTAAAATGTATTATAAAGAAATGTAATCTTTTACACTTCAATCAAGTATTCATGAGTGACAGGTAATTTGAGTGAAAATTGAAACCTTGGGAAATTATTTAATAATTTAATTATTTTGGTCATATTTAAGGACTTGTAGTTACTATCCCACACCCACACTCCTATTTGACACTCTCCCCCCTAAACTGAACCCTATTCCCTATTGTATATAGGGTCATAAATACTGAATCAGTCAATACCATTTAAATGTTTGTGTTGCTAGAACCAAATCTATCAATGACTATACCAAGGGAGATGTTGTTTGACTCACAGTATCTAATACGATAATATGTATCTTTTAATGGAGTATCGACCTCAATTTTTTTATTGCAGAAATGGATAGAGGGTGCAAAGTTATGCTACCCTGATTTTTTTCAGATATTTTAGAGCCGGGGAACTATTTTTAAAAAATTATTGAAATTTCTTTTTGTGACGTCACGAGACGCCGCTCCTTAAGAAAAAGATAGGACTTGCCGCCGCGTGACGTCACAAAAAGCACTTTCAATAATTTTTTAAAAATACTTCCCGGGCTTTAAAAAATCTGAAAAAAATCAGGGTAGCATAAGTTTTCACCCTCTATCCATTTTTGCAATAAAAAATTTTGAGGTCAATACTCCATTATATATTCATCAAACTGAATTGTGATGCTTAATATTCCTTGTTCTATAAATCTTTTAGTGTTTTTGTATCTATAATTCTATGTCGGTGTTATCTACATTTAATTTCTATATACGTGTAATTATGTCTAATTGTATCTGTACACTATTTGTGTTTCATAAAATCAAATTAATAAATACTGAATTTTTAACTTCCCTGCATGCTCATCGTGGACCCGAGCTAGCATATAGCTTAGAATTTTGTTGGTCCCCTCTAAAACAGGGCAGTCATGGCCTATCAGTCAATCCCAGCATTTGCCTGGTTGTGATTGAGGGAAACATGGAAACCACAGTCAGGATACATGAGATGTTGTTCTTTTAGATACCACCATGTGGAAAAGTCCGGTGGTGCCCGACGCACGACTTTCCTAATATTACGAATCGGATGTATACCATTAGACATACCATTTATACCATTTTTTATTTAGAACTTAAGAATCAAACAATTCTGTATAGGGGGAAAAAAAATTTTTTTTTGAGAATATATTATATTTTTTTTTTTGAAATTTTTGGTGTAAATTTATGTAAAGTGCACATAATCTTGTCTTTTATGAATAAAAATTATAAAAAAAAATTAGGTCAATTACCTCAGGTTGATATTTTTGCATAGTATACTATTAAATGTATACTATTAAATTAAATCAATAGGGTCCTGATACTTTAATTTTTATGGAATGGACAACCTGCATGAAATTTTTTTATTGCATGCAGAAATGAATAGAGGGTATCAAATTACGCTACTCTGAATTTTTTCATATTTTTTTTAGACCCAGAACTATTTTTAAATAATTATTGAAAGTGAGGCCACGCCCCTTGGAGGCGTCAATAGGCGTCTAGTCCCTATTCTTTTTAAGGATTCAGGGGTGCCAACTTAATTTACAGAACTTTCAATGATTATTTAAAAATAGTTCCGGGTCTTAAAAAAATCTGAAAAATTCAGAGTATCATAATTTGGTACCCTCTATTCATTTCTGCAATAAAAAATTTACATGTAAGTTGTTCATTCAAGAGATTTGTTACATGAATGTTATAAGCAACCAAGTTGTTGATTAATCAATTTCATTTTCAATTACAATTTATTTTTATGGGGGTGAGAAATATAAAAAGATGTTAAAATCTAAAAATGAAGTTAAAACGTGCAAGAGAGCAAATAAAAATTGTTTGATTTTTGTTTGCTGAATCAGTACATAATTTTTAACAAGAGACTGGCTGAATACAGACTTGAGATGAGTCAGTTATATAAGGCGAATAAGCGAGACCAAGGGAGGCGTTCGAGAGAGAGAGAGAGAGAGAGAGAGAGAGAGAGAGAGAGAGAGAGAGAGAGAGAGAGAGAGAGAGAGAGAGAGAGAGAGAGCGAGCGTGGTAGATGCGGAGAACGTATACTGTTCTTACACAAGCTCCCCCCACCTTCTTCCTTTCACCGCGAGTCGTGCTGCAAGCATCACCTGATGGAGAGACGTTGAATTAAGTGCACCCAAATTAATCTCTTATATGGAGCAAGCATATAGCGGCATCTCTCTCTCTCTCTCTGTGAAGAGGCGCTTGAGTGTATAATTACCGTAGAGCAGGGTATAAGGGGGGGAGGTAGCTGCCTGCTGATGGGGGTGGTTGAAGGGTAAGAGAGGTGACATGGTGTCCCGTTTCACCCCCTTCTTCTTCTCTTACTCCTATATACCACCCCTGTAATCAATACCCTACAGTACGTGACGACAACCAACCCTACAAACGTTAGCCGAGCGTCTCTCTCTCTCTCTCTCTCTCTCTCTCTCTCTCTCTCTCTCTCTCTCTCTCTCTCTCTCTCTCTCTCTCTCTCTCTCTCTCTCTATTTAAAACTTAATGCTATGTACAACCTGCGGCTAATTTTTACCGTTAACAACTTTTCATTGAGTTATAAATTTATATAATTGGCAAGTGAAAAGAACAGAGTAATGATAATATTATATAAGAAAATTGATTAAAAGATGGTGTTGTTGTTAATTAATTTTAAGGTTTAATGTTGTTTGATGAAGGTTATATTATGTTAGTATAAACCCCATACAGTGTTTTTATCACTTCATTAACTGAATAGCTTTATTATAATGATCTGCATGACTTTTACTTAATAGTTATAGTTACTGCTTCTAAAACTTTATTATAAACAGATAATATTAAGCACTCTGTACTTAAAACAAAGCCAAATTGAAAGAATCTACAAATTTAAGTTTATTGGAAATGACGTTCAAACACTGATCAACATTATTATAATTTGTTGCATTCGTTTTAATACTTTTATTGTTAAGTTTATATTGTATTTTTTATGCTTCTGATTTTCCTTTGATTTATTTCTTTATTTTTATTAATAATGAATGCTCGAACTTTGTAATAAAGGCCCCCTCGCAATGTGTATTAGGTTGTATAATAAATTATTATATGTGTCAAGCAAATTTCAAATTAAAGCAATTTCAAAAAAATCTGTGAGAATGATACTATATAATTGTTGTTTTTACCGTGTTGATGTTTATTTGCAATTTAAGTTCTAATAATATAATCTATATTTAATTGATATGTCTAACTTTTTCAATAAAAGTGCTTGTATTTAATGTTTGGAAATTGACGAATAAAAAAAATTGAAATTGAATTAATTATACGTTTACACGAGTATAGTTTGCTTTATAATATTATAGGCAAACAAGTATTAAAGGATCGTTAGTAATATAGTATTGGTATTTGTTTTGATCCACATTCATCCACGTATTTGTTGCAAGTAAATCTAACATACAGTACAGATCTCAACCTATATCACGAACTCGATGAAAATGTGGTTAACGTGAAAATGCGGTCAATGTGGTTAAAACACAGCTGTATAATACGGATCAAAGAACATTATGTAACTGTTTAAATTGTTGAAGTAATTGTCTATAATATAAATCTGGATCTACATGTGATGGATATGTTGATGCAGTTGCTTTATTTATTTTATTTATTTATTTATTTATTTATTTATTTATTTATTTATTTATTTATTTATTTATTTATTTATTTATTTATTTATTTATTTATTTATTTATTTATTTATTTATTTATTTATTTATTTATTTATTTATTTAATGTATATTAAATAACATCGTGTACCTGGATGCAAAGACAAAATCCCTATCGATTTCTATGCTAGAATGGTTATTTACATGTTGGCATTGTCCTGCTTGTTCATGCAAAAGAAAGATAATGAGTAGTGAGTATTTATTTTTATTCACACCTGACTGAAAATTAACGTTGCAATATTGCAGAGTTAAAGGACACTTTTTCTTTGCGTCTAGTTACAGTCGTCGCCACTGAAAAGTCCCTTTTGCAGTCTTGTTAATCTCCATGCTTTGTGAGTGTATAATTTTGGACTGGTTGTATAACAGGAATAAAATATAAGAAAGTAAGATTTATTTCATAAATTTTCGAGTTTCAGAACTTTAATAGAAATAATATAAAGTTAAAACCTATCAGAGTTTTGATGACGTCATAGTCAATAAATAGTTGATAATATTTATTAAAAACAGAAAATATTCAGTATGTAGAATTTGGTTATATGTGCTGAAGCATCTTGGATTTTATCATCATATTTGATACGACTCTAAATAGTGCATAACACAATCGATATGCTGTTTTATTGAATAAAATTTGCATGCATATTGACAATTTCTCACGTCAACGTATGATATGACTTGTCTATTGCTGTCCATAGATATTTTACTGCAAGTTGCAATTGGTTAAAATTACTTTTTTTTTTGCTACAATGTTTTCTTGATTATATTTTACCTGATAACTGATAATATAATATACACTAAATGGCAATGGACCTGTCATGAAGTAATTAAAGGTGAAAATATGAGCTTTCTTAAGTCGCAAGTTACAAGTCGTAAAATGTCGGCTCACGCCGAATTAAAGTTTTAGATTCCGCAATCCAGGCAATGCATTATTTTTTCAGCTTGCGCTGAGTTTTCTTAAACCTGGCAAAACCAGGGCATGCATAGCCTCTTTGTGACTTTGCAACTGAGTGAGCGCAAGCCGAGTTTTAGCCAATCAGAGCACTGTCTACAATTGTGTAAACCGAAAATGAAGAGCTCGTATGTTAGGGTTAAGAGTGCGGTGCATCAGTAGTTCAGTAGTGCAAAAGGGCTTATTTATTGATAATGCCGCCATTTTTGTTTCAGTATCCTGTAAAGTATGCAATTCTCTGAGCTCTTGAGTGTTGAGGGTTATCGTGCTGCAGGATGAAGATTTTTTTTTATTTTTACATTGCTGAACATTGCGATAAAGGTCACTTTCAGCGTTTAGAGATAGGAAAATAGCACTTATCGGAATGTTAAACTGTCTTGTTTTGCAACTGGTTATTGTCATTATAAAGACGACAACGCAACGTTGGTTTTATCTATCATATCAGTGTTCTCTCTTTCGAGACGCAACTGTATGTCGTATCGAATCATAATTTCCACCTCTTGAGTTGCCAATGTCTCCCAGGATTCAACTACCCATTCAAAAGCACCAATATCTCTAAGGTAGTATTCTCATACTCTTTCAGGTAACTTAAACTTTGCTTGAAATCTCCTGATATTTTTACATTTATAACATTAAAATATTTCTTTCGTTTTGTATATACTTTATACTTTCGTATACTACTACAATTATATA
This sequence comes from Siphlonurus alternatus, assembly GCA_949825025.1. NCBI lineage: Eukaryota > Metazoa > Arthropoda > Insecta > Ephemeroptera > Siphlonuridae > Siphlonurus > Siphlonurus alternatus. Next base: position 41,134,503 of record OX463779.1, read on the forward strand.
TAAAAGATCACAGAAAAAGAATTTAATATGGAGATTATGGGGTCGTAGATTTACGAATGTTGTCATTCGAATAACAACTTCATTTAATTGAATATCATTACATATATAAATAAATAAAAACATTAAAAAAATAAAATTGGCTATAAATGCAAAAAGTTTACTGCATTACGAAAACGAGTTTAAAAAATATTATTCCTTTACTTGCTATTTGAGTACGAGTATAAAATTTTAACAATAGTATCTTGTTTTTTTTTTGCCTTCTCTTTAACAGCACTATAAAGGAAGGAAGCTGTTTAAAATAAAATGAGCACTGAAGTGAGTGGTCCTCTTAGTTGTGGAGAATCGAGTCGGAACCACGGACAGAATCTCGTGACGTCACATTGCAAATTGCAGTCTAAGTACGGAGAGAACCACGTGACGTCACACTGCAAACTATAGTCAACTTATGGAGAGAACCGTGTGATGTCACACCCACAGAGAGAATCTTGTGACGTCACCCACAGAGAGAATCTTGTGACGTCACACTGCAAAATGCAGTCAACGTACGGACAGAATCGTGTGATGTCACACTGAAAACTAAAGTCAAAGTACGGACATAACCTCGTGACGTCATACTGTAAAGTAAACATTATTATACGAGAAAATTCCACTGTCAACGGTGTATATATTTTTTTCTTTTCTATTTTACGGGCCCTCGCCTCTGTCTGCATTCCTATGATGAACCTTTGTAGTTAAATGCAAGAATGATAAAGATTCTTGCCTTATAAATCTCTCCACTAAAAGAAGTATTTTTCTATTTTCTATTCAATTTTATATTTCTCAGCCATTTTGTTGGGCTTAAGACGGATAATAAGCGAGAAAATATAGTGTTTTGTGATGCACTTCAAGTATTCAAATACATCTATCATGCATATGCCCTTATAAAACATTTTCACTATTTATGTAATTTATAATCAGTTATCAATGAAGTAAGCAATTGACTTATTTTGTTAATTTTGTTATAGTTATTTCCAGTAGAACTTAGACTATAGTAAGTAAAATATTTAGTTCCTTCATACAAATTTTGACGATTTGAATCCAATGTTAAGCAGCGTAGACAATCATATTCAAGCATTTAGGCCACAAATCACAATGTACCACGAGATTTTTAAATGCACACACCCTGCAATGTTATATATTTTTGAATTTCGCAGCTCAATGGTGCCCAGAAAAGTGACGAAAAAATTCACTCGAAACTGAACCTGACATTTAAGAAACATTTATAGCCAGCCCATTTATTTATAGAGTTCCTGATCAATGCAAGACCTTATATTATTTATAAGTAGTATATATAAAGTGTATAATTCGCCCCTCGTCTGGAATAGTGAGCTATACTGCCTACTACGATTTCATTGCAATAATGAGCTATCTGCATGCTATTTTAAGTTTTTAGGTGAGCACAAAAATAAGGTTTGTCATGTCATACTGCGCTCACCTTAGATAGATTGCACACGAGATCTTGGTAGTAGACAGCTCATTATTGTGAACGAGAGACAATAAATTATGATGAATAAATTACGAGATTACTGTAGGTGGTTTCATTTTATGTACCAATGTATTGCAAATAAGTAAAGGTCTCAAATTTACTAAAATATTTGTGAAATCAGTGGAAACATAAATAGTATCCAGTGTACACTTCCACCACACATGTAACAAGGTATTTGTGACGTCACTGAGGACACATATGATATCCAGTGTATGCCAGGGCTAAACGTTGCTGACTGAGCAAGCGTAGCCGCGGGGTTGTCGTATTTACTCGCGCGTTATACTACCGCGCTGTGGGCTTGCTTGCAGACTCCTCTCATGGTACTCCTCTATATACCGAGGCTGGTACACACTCAGGTCCTCCCCCTCAAGATAAGAGCTCCCATCATCAAGCTTTATACTACCATACATAACTCCTACCCGCCGTCGTCGTCGCTTCTTTTCAATTTTCTTTACCCACACCTTCCTCGTTTTACCGTCGCACTTTACTTTTTTTTTACGTACAAAAAATGTGAACTTAAAAAAAAAATCGTGTTATTAGCTATTCATAAAAAAAAAGTGAGATGAAATTTAACAATCTTAATATAAATTAATATTAAAGTGTTTTTTTTATATATAGTTGTTCTGATGTTGTAACTATTTTAAGATCTAATAAAAAAAAACTTATGGACGGAGAAAAGAAATCTAAACTCCCCTCTTAACATGCTTTTGACAGTTATTTGACACTTAATATAAATAAATTATTTCTGTCGTTTTTTGAAGGTGCCATATATAGATTTTTTTTCTGCAATCTTTATGACGTCAGTAATAGTGTCTAATATGAAAGCTAATATAAAATTATTTAATAATATATATATATTTTTTTTTCCATTTTCCACGTTAACAGTTGTTGCTTAATAATTCAATGTATCAAATAAATCAATGGTAATTTAATGCGCTTTTTTGACTGCTTTTGTCCGAAACAAAAGTGAAAAAAATAACCATCTTTATAGGACTAGTAATCTCAAATTTCTCGAACTTATTTTCTTGATTCCAAAATATTTGTGTTTTTAATTGCCTTGATCATATTTACAAAATAACATTATCAGTTATCCATTGTACTACTTTAATACCAGACTTATGACCAGTTCGTAGTAAAAAAAGTCTTCTGCACGGCAGCGCCACTGTCGAAAACACCCTGGGTAAAAGTTTGCCAACTTGGTTATTTGCACCTTGTATTCATGCCATGACAGTGACGATACCGATAAGTCCCGAGAAACTTTTTGACTATAAGTCTCTGCTATTTAATTTTAATGCAAGAAAATGTTCATAATTGAAGAAAGTGATGTAGTTAATTTTTAATTTTTATATAACCACACCCAGGGCTAACCAGGGCTAAGGGTAAAATGGTATCAAGGGTATTATTATTTTATATATCAAATATTAAGTTTTGAAGTAAATTATATTCATTAGGTTTTTTCAATCTTATTTAATAAATATCATGTGAAAAATATTGTTTAAATTATATGGTGTATGACAAATATTCATACTATTAACTATTACAGCATTACAACCCTTACATTTCTTTTGAGTTTTGTATTTATTCTTACATATACATACTATAGTAGATTCACCTTACAACTGACAGAAAAGAAGCAAGAAAAAAGTTGACTTCTTTTTCATGGTTTACTCGGTATGTTGACATTGTTAAAATGATCGTAAAAGCTTCTATTGTAAACTCTTTTGTAATATTAAGCTGGGTAGTAGGAAAAAACCCAAGTTTGCTACTGATACTGAATATTTGAGGCGTGTCTCTTTTTGATTATCCGACACATTCGGACCGTGATGATCAGAATGTCTCTCCAGCCATGGGAGACCTGTGTGTGTCGGGTAAATTCATCTCACTTTCCACCCAGTGGTGCACTTATGTGTGGTTTCCCAAGATTTGAAAATCAATTTGGTTCATTGATAAAAAGTAGAGGTGTCCGTCCTGACTGAGGTTTTCACGGTTTCTTTAGTCTCAATCCAGCGAAATCTGGGACAAGTTAACAGGCTGTTATCCTTGCCTTCCCTTTCCCTTATCCCTATCCATTAGTCCCATTACCCCGCCTTGAACTCTAAACTCATAAGAGTGGAGAGTGTCAGTCTTATCACTCATATAATATACGTAGGTAACGTACAAAGTTCTTGATATTAGCTTTTCTTTTTTTATAACCCGGAAAGTTTAATCAGAGATGAATGTTCTGAAATTAACCTGTAGTATAATGTTTATTTTTCTTTTCAGTCTAATCATGGTGTGTTACATTCATTACGTTATACAGTATAGATGATAGGAGAAAATACTAAGGGAAAAAAAACAAAAACAGCATGGATGGTAAGGAGAAAAAAAAACAATTAATTGGTTTGTTTTTTAATAATTAACACGCTGGTGCTGTTTTTTAATGTAATTGTGGTGTCTTTGTTGATTTTAGGTAATTTTTGTGAGATAATTTTTGTGAACGTTAGTTTAATTTTCATGTTATGGTTGGAATACAGCAAAGAATTAAATAGAAAACTCGTTGAATTGACTGCTAGAAGTAAATTCAAATTCAGTACCATGCTGCAAGCTCAAATTGTCAATTCAAATTTGCAAACCATTAAAATTACATTTTGTTCAGCTTACTTGTTAGATATATGTTATTAAATATTATGTAGCTTTTATCAGCACAAAATATATTATAACATTCTGAATATTACCATAGTTTCTGAATAAATTATTCTTGTCTCATGAAATATAACTAATTACGAGCATGGAAGATTTTTATAATATGGAAAAGTATGGACCGAGAGAAAATGTCCTCACACAGACGTTATAATTTACCCTGCTTTGCCACACAGGAAAAGTTGATAAGAACGATAACAAATTTGAATGAAAAGAAACGTTGCCACTTCATAATTCTTGGGAACATTTTCAACTTGTTTCTCGGTGCAGCTGATTAGAAAACCCGCAAATAATGGCTGCAAATGGTAAGCTGTGACCTTGACGTCACTAACCTTTGTCCTACCATTTACTACCAAGAAAAGATTGGGAGCACGTAAGATCCTATACGGAGCAATTTTTCGATCGTGAATTGTAAATTCTTTACAAGTTCTGTTTCCGAATTTAAAATCACGTGTTGTCACTAACCTTTTACATTTGCTAGTATATTATTTGCAACCGCAGCTCAATTTAAGTAAAGAGACTCTAAAAAAAATCACGTTACTTGTGTTCTGATTTTTTGGAGCGGGAAATCTGCGCAGAAACGTTGCGCGATGGTGTCAAAATCAACTGATCTTCAGCATACGAATATCCTCCAGTTAGAATATGGCGACCGAATCGGTAGGTCAAAGTTTACCATTGATACTTAATAATTAATTGTTTGATTGTACAGACAGACAAAAAAAAAATATATGCATAACTGCAAACGAAACATGACAATGTTATATCATAAATCATAATACTTTATTATTTTCCGATTGTAATATAAGCACGTCAAACCATGTATTGTATAAAAAAACCTCAGGGTGTCTATCATAAAAAAATACAAAGACAGAAACAAAACTTAAAAATATTTATATACCGCAGTATAGGATCAAAAATTATGATGCTAAAGTGTGAAAGCTTGATCATGCATAATTTATAGTTTAAAAAAAATATTCCATGTTCAAATATATTAGAAAATAAACTTAAAAGTTTCCAAATAACACATACATACATATTATTCTATCATATACAGAGAAGTAGGCTGGTCATTTAACAATTAATGAACATTTTTGCCACTATCACATTTCCATAAAACCTGCAGTGTGTGGAACCTGATAAATTTTGCTACACATTGAACATGTTTAGTAAACAAAAATTCTAATTTGATGACATGCTTGACTTATTTTGTAAAAAAAATGGATCTGGACTGAAATAAAAAAGTTAAATTCTATGCAGTAAGTATGGATGTTGCGCACCTATACAAATCACAAGCACGGACGGCAGGGTTGGCGCAGGCAATCAGGACTATGTCAATATAGAGGCATACAATAGTGCTGCATCGCCCAACAGTGTTACCGAAGTTAGCTACCGTCAGCCCTTCGGCAATAATTTACCCAATGGGCTAACGTGCATTATTTATTAAACACTTATGAACATTGTAACTATGAAACTATTGATAAAGTGTTTTTGTTGAAAGTTATATTTACATATAAGTTTCTAAAACATTTCATAATAAATTGTATTATATTGTTTTAACTAATACAATGATAAAATGGGGTTTGATTTAAAATATCTATAAAAAAAATAAAAAAGGTATTTATATACGGCGTTACTTAAAATTGAAGAAAGACTAGAAAGATACATATAGCAATCCAAAACATTTTAAAGAGCTTCAACTTTCATAAAATTCACTGAAAACACCCAACCTATATTTTGTGTATTTAAATATTATAATACCTTAATTATTTGTGAGACAAATTTATTTTCTATACACATAAAGAAATTCTATCAATCGAGATTACCTATTTTTTTTTTATAAATATTAATTTAACTGATTTTTAATATTTCAATTTATTTTTATTATACAATAGGTCTAATTTTACTTATCATATTATCATCTAACAATTTTAAACCACAGAAAGTTTTAACACAAATAATTATATTACATTGCACGTATTCCATGTGTAACTCCTTACTTTATATATATGATGTATGGAAACACCAAGTAAAAGCTAACAAGAGTGCAGGGCCTACAGTGTGCGAGAGAATATGCAAGATCTAGTTGCTGGGAATTTAATTATTTCTTCTAACAAGGTTATCGCCAGAGTCGCTACGCAACAGTGGCACGGGTGATACCATGACAACCCTCCCCCCCCCATCATCATCATCATCAGGTTGCTTAGGTGAGTAGTAACATGCCTTGACACGTCGCTCCATCCCCCTCCCCTGACCTCCTTATTAACAAAGCTCAACTATTTTGCTCCATAGACATGATTACAAAAGATAAATTTACGATTACTTTGTGCTGTTTTTGATTATATTAATTAAATATTGTATAGTGATCAATGAAATATAATTTGTAATTATGATAATATTATATAATTATTAATCTAGTTTGGAATTTATACACTGTTCAGAGCTTGTTAGAATGTTTCCGATCTGAGCAAATTTATAAACATATTTAAAAAAAAAAAAAAAATGCATATTTTTAATACACGATCAAGCTCCAAATTATGACTTTATACCTTTATACACACAATATTTATACTATCATTAAAAATGAATTTCAGTTACTTGAGATCTTGGAACCGGCAACATTGATTTTAATAAGACAACGTTGGACGGCAATATAATAGATGTCATATTATACAAAGTTTAATGTGGATCTGTCTGCGTTTTGTAAAAAATGGAGTTAGAAGTTTAACACGGAGTCTTATGGACAGAAACCGTAAATGAAGCTGTTGTGAGGAACTTCTCACTTGAATTTTTTCAAACTATAAGGAAATTTCTCGAAATTTAATATCTATTTCATTCGATTCCTTCTGACAGAAATATTTTACGAGGGGGCTTACTTTCATCACCAAAACATGCCAATTTTTCTAAAATACAAAGTCAAATAATTGACTCCGTAAATAATGTTATATAAACTGACTGCTATAATCCTAATCACTGTGAACAATTAATTTGAATCATCATAATGAAATACCCACATTTGTATCATCTTAAAAAAGTAACTATCTCCAACATACATTCCATACCATATGTTACTTTCTTATAATATTATTTTTTTGTTAGAGCAATGATTTGTCGGTGGTTAGGTTTCGTTCTCAAGTGTCATAGGAGGTTTGCTGGCCAACAGGTCCTCGCTTAGATGTATGGTTATGGAATATACGCAGTAGGATGAGGCTTTGTACAGGCGAAGGGCACGGAGCCAGCAACCACTTGTTTCTACGTCTCGAGGCGGCGAGTGGCGCCTCCCCCTTCTCTAGATATAACCTGATGGTGGTCGGAGGTATCCTTCTTAGTGGAGGATGACATTGGAAATTACCATCATACTGTGAGAATATTATTTAGTGTAAATTAATGTTAATTGAAAGAAAGTCTTATGTAAGGCTCAGAACATAAAGTCCACTCTTATTACCGAGAAATGGGTAAAGAAAATGTTTGTAGCTACGATATATTTTATCAATCCAAGAATTTGCCTATTTTAAATAAGGAAACGTGAAAACCTCATTCACTATGGTTTGTAATGGCAGCAATGACTGAATGCATCATGGGTGGATCAATTTCTCAGTGCGATGACTTATAGTCACTTGACCGGAATTTGAACTCAAGAGCACTATAGTAAGTCACTTAATTACTATAAAGAACACCTGCTAGCGTGGTTTCCACGTTTCACTCAGTCAAAAAATGCTAGTTTGTACTGCTAGGACCACTGATTGTTTTTGAAAGGGACCTACAAGATTCTAAGTAAAGTTAGAATCAAGCTTCCCTTTTTAAAAATCAGAATTTTCAAGATTTTTATTTTGTAACCTATGATGAGTGACGATTAAAAAAAAATTGTCAATATTCCAGCATGCAGTATAATTTTAGCATTTTGTTTAATATGACTAGTTAGTTAATAAATAAACTATAAAATGAGTCGTAATAATTAAAAAAAAAATTAATTAAAATATATTTAATACAAGAATAAAAACGAAACTTTATAAGTACTTTGCACTCCTTTTAAAGAAAAAAAAAATAGTAAAAGTTGAATATATCATTGTGATATATAGACAATACGTAGTATCTAATGCAGTGGTTATACGACTTGATTCTGAGGGGTTGAAAAACTGATCTGTTGCCAGTTAGAAGAAGGAAAGGACGTCTTATATTTATGAGTTGGATTTAGTCCATTCATTTCTACACCAAAGTTAAAGGAGAAGGTGGGAGACAATATTTTAAAGCATACTTTACTTGGTCAATCTGATTTTTTTTTAAAATCACTGTTTCAGCTATAATAATTTTATATATATTAGCGTATTATTTTTGAAAGCATAAAAATAAAAATATATAAAAAAAAAGTTATAAAAATTTTAAACTATAAAATATGCTTTTAGATAGAATATTGTTAGCTGCATTTTGCTCTAAAAAACTTCCATCTAAGAAGTTTCATGGGAAAGAGAAGTTCATAGTCATGTATCTCCACCTGTCTTATCAGAAGGGGAGGGTAGCAGCAGACGCTGTTCACGCCGCCCCTTCCAGCATATTGTTTATGCAACCCGCTTGACTCGCAGGTAGAAAAAGTTGCCTACTAAGCAGGCGCTTCAGCAGCTGTGTGAACTCGTAAATATGCCAAGTGCAGTGACATTTCGTGACAATACAAGTATATACCCATTGTTATATACGTAACAATAGTAAATTATAGTCTTTGTTATTTATTTTGTTATCATGTTCAGTGATTTTAAATGTTAATTTATTTCACAAGATAATATATAGAATGTAATAGACGTGATTTAACAAAAAATATATTCAGATTTCTCACTAACAACGGTTAGCTTCAGCTTAACTCAATTACATTAACCGTGGTTACTGAGAAAACTAGTCAGAATTATTTCTTTCTATTCTTTCTGGGTTACTTGTTCGTAAGTCATGCTCAATATAATTATGCATTAAGTATTATAAAGATATAATATAACATATATACATACATAACATGACGCCATATCCCTTTACGGGGTAAGCCAGCAGCATTATTACCTCGGCCGTCTACAAATTGCCCTCCAAAGCACTCTATTCTTGCATACTACTCTTGCTTCAGAAATACTCATAACACTATATATATATATATATATATATATATATAATATATATATAGAATAAAAAGTGCATGTCGTATACTTTGATCTTATGAATTTCTTCGTATGAGCCTACAAAATTTCCTACATTTTAACTTTAAATCATATCACATATAAATTACATAATTAAAAAAAAAAAAATCGTTGTTTCCTACTACGTTTCAAGAAAATAAATTCTTCGAAAAAGAATTAAATTGAGCAAATATTTTAATTTTTTTCAATTTCGTAGCTGTCCAAGAAAAGAGAGTCATGCAATATTTTAGAAAACCGCTGCATGCATTTAACTGGTTTCCGAAATCAATGTTTTTTTTAGAATATTCCAAAACAAAGTGCTCATTTTCTCTGTACCCTAAAATTAAAAATTTGTCTTTTCCAGCTCCAGAAAATCAGACAAAAGTATAACATCTACCCCTCGGAATGCACTTATTGTCTATAAAACAATATAAGCTACTCAGCTTTGTATATGAAATTAGAAATGTATTTGTGCATTGTTTTAGTTAATATATACCTCGAGATACACCACGAACTTTACCCCTGTCTAATTTGGTGCAGCTCCAAGTTATGCAGATTTGTAATTTTGGGAAAGTTAAGAAGCTGAAAAAAGTTTAAGTTCACCACGTCTCCATAGACTGCGTTATAAAGCTCAAAATAGAGCAGGGTAACTTTCGTAGTGTCCCGAGTTGTATCTCATTAAGTACTGTATCGTTCAAAAACAGTTGGCCCCACATTCCATTCTAAGCCCGTACCTTTCCTAATTACTGCAGAGCTGTTGTAACCTTACCGCAGCTCATATATTATAACTTTTCACAGTAGCTTTAATAACACAGAAGAAGTAGCTAAGTCTCTTAAGTGTGGTCAACTGGTTTACTTATTAATTTGTGTGAGATAGTAATTAATATAAATTATTATTAAAACAATCTCTAAAATTTCATAATTAGTATTTAAGTGTTGTAATATTTTAATGTATTTTAAGGGTTAATTTTCTCTTAAATTTTAATACTGTTAGTCATTAAGAAACTTCTGAAAAGACTCTTCTCTGTAAATTGGGATTTAAGTGCATGGGGACAAACTCCACCCTTGCATGGAAACATGAGATTATAAAGGCGTATGTTGAGATTAAGGATGAATCTCAGTAGATTGATATCTCGTAATCATAGCGCCTGAATGCAACAAGACTTGCAGGGGACTTAGAACTCACCATCAATAGGTGGCATACAAATTTTGAAGAGAATATATTTTATCAGTTTTGTGAAAACTGAGGTAGAAGTTTAACATTGACCTTATGGACGGAAACTGGAAATAGAGAAAACTTCCAGACTGAATTTGCTCAAACCATAAGCGATTAAGTTTTAGAAAATTCTCGAATTTTTAAAATGTATTTCATTTGATTCCTTTACAGGGAAATATTCTTTGACTCTAGCAGTAACTGAGATTAATCTTTAAGCAGTTGTGGAGTACAGTGAAAAATCTCTAACTTTTTAACTGGTCTGTATGAAACGTAAACGTTAATCATCTTATATGTGGCCTAGTGCGTTTGCCGAGTCTCGTCAGATCACCGAAGTCAAGCAACGTCAAGAGTGGTTAGAGTATTGGGATGGGTGACTATCTTGAACAAAAATCATGATGTTTCCCACCCAGGGGCTACACCTTGCGCTTTTCCACCATGTGATTCCCCCATGGCTTTGACATATTGTAATTCCGGTCCATAGACAAAAGCTGTAGCGTCTATCCTGGCTGAGGTTTCCACGTTTCCCTCAGTCACAGGCATTAATGTCAGGATAGATTGCAGCTCCCATTCTGGAAGAGCACGTTACCGCTATTACCGCTAAGTTAGGTGTACTCAATTAGGAGTTGATAAAAAATGTAGTACCATTAAAAAAATTTAGTTGCCCCTAAAATCATCAGCACGGTATTGAATTGTATAAAATATACGTCATAATTTTAAGTACTCGGCTAAAGTTTGTTGGTTCCTATTTTTGTAATAACAGAATAAAAAACAAGTTAGGCTTAAAATTAGACCGTTATACATTGCAGAGCATATTTTCTGCATTAAACTTGTAGATACAATTGGTTGATACTGTTTACTAAAATCCTGCCCTTATAGTTGTAGGACTTAAAAGTGTAAAATTTTTACACGTTTTTGTTAAGAGTAAGCTCATAATAAACCCATATAATGGTAAAGATATTTGTTTCAATATTAAGAAGAAAAAAAAAAAATCTGCGTTCAATTCTCTCTCTCTCTCAACATTCTTAATTAATAATATTCTGTGTTTGAATTTAATTAAGATTTTAGTTCTTTTTTACATTTACATTCATTTTATTTGAAGAGCTGTCTGCTTGCTTGGCGGTAGAACTCCCGAAGCTGGACGAGCAAGTATATATATCCCACTTAGTAAATGCAATCACCTCTAAAACAATTTCCCCTTCAACTTAGCCTTTGGACTCATCAAGTAAAATTACAGGAATTTTCTAAAGTATATATAAAAAAAGGCTTTTAACTTTTAGTTTTAGAAAATTAATTATGTTAAAAAAAATAAAAGCAAAAAATGTATATCTTTCATCTCTTTCAGTAAAAAGAATATTAAAGTAGAAAGCATTTTCATTCATAAATGTTTTTTTTTCCATATTATAGGCCTAGTTGATTTTTTTTTGTATATTATAATTGAATCTAATCAACTCTAACACTTACAATTTTATTACACTCAGACTCTCTCTCTCTCTCTCTCTCTCTCTCTCTCTCTCTCTCTCTCTCTCTCTCTCTCTCTCTCTCTCTCTCTCTCTCTCTCTCCCTCTCTCTCGTATATAATGCATATATTTGCAAGTCCATCTATACCACACTAAAAACTAAAAACTTCATCAGAAGGCCCTATAAGAGTTGGTTTCTAGCTTCGGGTTGATGGAGAAAAGAGAATAGGGTTGAGGGGGGGGGGGGCTAGCTACGTCTGGGCACGCCAACGAGGGTTAATGGCCCGGAAAAAAGCAAATTCTACTCTGAAAGCCTTGCGTCCGCCGTTCTCAATTTTTTATTTTATTTTTATTTTACATCTAAATTTTTCTCTTTAGTAGTCCATAACTGAAGAACGGATTAACAGTGAAATATAAGTGATATAAAAGAAAACTATGTAATCTCTTACATATAAAAAGAATGAATATTATATATACAAAAAAGCAATGACTTTTTGCCCTCAAAGGAGTTATCTTATTTAGCTGTCTCGATTTTTTTTTCTACCCCATCATCTCTCTCTATCTCTCTTTTTTTTTCCTTCTATTTTTTTTTTCTTCACACTGAATCGCATGGTAAAGGCAAAGTATAATAGAACCCCATTGTTCAAATCCCTTTAATATTTCCTCAAATATGTAAACTCTTCTCTCTATATAATATAGTGCCTCCAAGGGAGTAATAGAAAATACGTAATCGCCTTTTGTTCTCTCTGAATATATGCGGCCTGCATTATGTTCTCATCACCGCGCCGCGCTGATCAAATGATTGCTGCATTTTTTATCACGTAATTATTTCGAAATGTACAGTCTCAATCAAAAGTAATGGAACAGAGGAATGAACTATTTGAAATTTTGAGTTTTGATGATTATGAGTGCAATGGATAATCTGTATATAAGTTTTTTTATTGCATATTTGGATAGAGCATCTCGATTTAAGTATTGTATTTTTTTTTTTTTAGATTTTATGGAATCCTCTAATACCCTTATATAAAATTGAGGGGATAGACACTGTGACGTCATACTCATAAAACATATTTTCCTATGCTTGCGTGCAAAAAATATTTGCATGACTATGACGTCACAACGTTTTGCAGCATGATTTTAAGGGTGTTACAGGGTTAAAAAAATTCTTTAACAAAATTGTTTAAAACATAAATCGAGGTCCTCTATTCAAATATGATAATTATATGCAATTACGCTGTAAGAGCTGCAGTTTCAAGAAACTAGATGCAGATTTTCAATTTAACGGGAGTTAACATTGTAGCCATTCCCCAAAAAGTGAAATTTCACTTCGATTCCATAAGCTGCGTGGCAAAGTCTATAATAATCAAAATGTTTGTATTGTCCAGAGGTGTACATCCAATTCTAGTTCAATGCATGTGGTTTATTTGTTATTACTGCCTTTAAATGGAACAAAATTTAACAAAATATTTTTGCATATTTACTTTGCTTTAATTTTATTTTAATTTCCTTCGTTGAAAATCTAAATCCAGGACTTTCTGTACAATGTTTAAAAGCCATGTTGAAACAGTCTTATATAAGCTCATGCTACTGAAAGAGCAGTGGGGGAGAACTACCCAGCACAAAAGGGTGGGTCCAATCTTCTCCCATCCCCTCTTGCCACTTACTACCCCCCGAAACTTTTTCCTACGTTGCCGATAAGACTTTTTAACAAAGCGCGATGCCGTACAATGTGCAGGCTCTCTGAGACATGCAGATAGTCTAATGCTGACACTTAGTGACTTCTTTTACTATATTTAAGTAAATCTTAAAGATATACAAATGACTCAATACATTTGCTACTTTGTACATCGTTAGTATTTTTTCTTCACGTATTTATATATTTTTTTTAGGTATTTATACATTAAGATATTTTTTACGTAAGATTCTTGCGTGTGATATTCCCTTTTTTTGTTTATTTTGAAACAACTTAAGATATAATATGTTATTTGAGACTTGATTAACAATTTATAGTGAAAAAATACCTAAATCGTAAGCAAATTATAATTAAATGAACAACCATTTCATGAATTAAGAATCGGATTAACCATTTATACAGGGAATGTAAAGGAAATCTGATTGTTGATTGTCATTTCTTTGGATTTTTTTTTACTTAGAACAATATTTTTTTTTCTCTGTCTAGCTGTACAGATGGTTCATCTGACTTATAAAACTTGATCGCTTATAGTTTGAGAAAATTCAAGGGTCGGTTTTCTCAAAACAGCTCCAAATCCGTTCATAAGACTCCATAGTAAACTTCTACCTTAAATTTCAAAAAATCTGATGAGACAGATCCACTTCAAAATTTATATACCACCTATATTGATGGCGATTTCAAAGCCCTCTGCAAGTTTTATTGAATTCAAGGAGGTCGATTCCGCGAGATCTCAATAAATTGAGATTCATCTTTACTGTAAAACGTTTGTATGTAATTTTGATATCAAGAATTCCTGCTTGTATGAATGTTGCGTCACTGGTTTTCTATATAAGGTTTTTGGTGAGGAGGGAGCGCTAAGAGGCTGCATGCCGGCGGGCTGGAGGGATGACACTTCACACTGCGGGAGGGGGCGGCACCTCAACGCTCGTGGCGGCGATCAATAGGAACCAGCAGGTTAGCTCGGACAAAAGATTGCGGCTACAGCACGCTCTATATTCGAGATGATCGTAGTAGCAGCAACCTATACTACCAGATAATAAATGATTATTGCTCCTTATTGAAAACATAATCACATCCTTATACTACACTATGTTCCTCTCTCCCTTCTATATATATACGGTGATAAATTAAATCTAACAAGTTAGTTCCTTAGCTATACAAAATTCTCTCTTTCTTTCTATACTCTCTTTATCTCTCTCTCCCTTCATTTTTACAACTCATTATTGTGCCCCTTTAATTTAGAAAAAGTTTTCGATATTTTTAACATCGTTCATTGACCATAAATAAGTTTATACACGAAGCTTCTGAGTCCGTTGAGAATATATAGCTCATTAGGCATCATCAAACGATTCATGCATCATGTAACCATGATAGCTTTACCAGAAGATTACTTTCAGGTAATAAGATTATAATGCAAAGTGTTATAATATTGATTTTTTACGTGTTGCATTTTGTCGTTAAAATTAATGTTAATGATTATGTATGTAATGAATTACTTTGATATTTTGCAATACAAAATATAATATAAACATATATATTCCCATTTCTCTAATTAACTTGTCTACTCTAGGATTAGAACCTATTGCCATTTTGTCACCATGTTCAATTAGGTTAATTTTCTTCGGTACCGCTCGGGAGAACTTCGGCTTCTGTCGGCCATTGATGTTCATCGTTACAAACCGGCTACCAATGAATGAATGAAGGGCATTACAAACACGATGAAATCTAAATGAATATACGACGGTAAGCTCCTTGCGTGCCTGACAACCCTTAATATGAAAGATGAATGTATCACGAGTTTATTTGTCAGGTAAGGAGGCTATATCATACTGTTGCGTTACACATTCTGCCCCTTTAGTGTAAATAGGAAACCATAAGGGGGAAATTATGAAGGTATTGTAAGTATATGATATCAAAGGGAACTAAAGCACCAGAATTATTTCATACCCCCACGTGTCTTTCACTTATAAATTAATTTAGTAGTAGGTAAAAAACACTTAATCGTGAATCTTCTATCAATTGCTGACCATCCTGATTGAGGTTTCCATAGTTCCCTCAGTCACAACTTTGCAAATGTGCTGTAATGGATTGCTAGGCCATCACACTAGTTTGGGATGGATGACCAACTGCACAAAATCTTAAATAATGCTAGGTCGGGTCCACGAAGAGCCGAGAAGTTAAAGTATATATACTTTGACCAGTACTCTATTATATAGAACTTGGTTAGTTTTGATTAAAAAATATGTTTTACAAATATATAAATTCTAGCAACGAAATATCTAAATAAATAAAATATTATACAATAAATATTCTGTTCCTCATGCGCATGTCAATACATGACTCGACGCAGGGAACTAAATATATATGTAGGCCACAACAAAGAAACACAAAATTGCTTGAATGCTGGAAATGCTGAGTTAAAGAAGAAAATAAATGTTATAGAAAGAAGTGACGTTAGCTAGGGGAGAGAAAAGGCTTTTTTTGTTTTGGCAGCAGACCGAATAAGTCAATTCTAACAAAAAACAAACAAAATTCCCAGCGAGAAAAATAATCAGAAGAAAATATTTTCACCATGTAGACAAACAGAATAATTCATTACATAAATTTGGTATGTTGGTAAGCGCGGGTAATTTAAATATAAAAAAAGGTCATTCCAAGTCCTCATCAAGTATTTAGAGATTTAGCCGGTGAAATTAGAGCGTAACGTGGCCACAGATCTCCCTTGGGCACCGCGCTGTGCGACAATTGGTGAACAGAATTCCATGAGCACCGAGACGGGTCACCAACTAAATTATTACTTTCCGCATTTGATGGGCAGCTGATGTGTTTCCTTTTTTATATACCTTAAGCCGGTATTACACGATACAATTAAAAAAATTACTCCATTTGTTTTTGTATGGAGATGAAATTTTCTTGTAATGAAAAATTGTATGCAAAATTTATCGTGCAGGCTTAACTCAGCACATAATACTTTTAAATTTGTTTTGGAGATAGGCAGTATATTTTAGAATTTAATTAAAATCAAGCCATAATTAACATCAAGATTCATATTTTATTTCATAACATTATATAGCTAATCGTGGAACAAAGATTTTTTTATGTGAAAGCTATCCCCCCATACAAATGATCCAAATATTCTCACTAATTTGGAAAAAAACAACCCTCAGCAGTGAAGGCCAATAGCGTCGTGAGCAATACATCGACGCTACGCCAACTTCTTGGGTAGTAAAATTTTTATGTCTCAGAATTTTCTAACATATTTTTGTAGTATAAATAATTGCATTCTGTCAGTTGCATGTAAATGAATTGACAAGGAGGAAACAGCTAGAATCGGAGGAGGGGGAGGGGGGGCAACGATTGTAGACTGACAATGAGAGGTATAGACTGAGAGGAAGGCATAGGACGTCGATTTTAGGAACCTCGACACTCAGGCTCGGACTGGCCATATTTTAAGACAGGAGCATAGGAAAAGTGGCCTCAGACCCCCTGAAAAGTGGCCCCTGCTGCCTGTAATGCATATATGATCCTGACTGGCCCCTAGCTTCCCAGTCCGAGCCTGTCGACACTTGACAATTTTCGTCATCCTTCGATAAAGTCCGCCAATAAGCCAAGAACTTTGATGACGTCTATGGGGTCCGACATGGCATTATAGCACTGGCGGCTAAAAAAGGTGGATTTACATGAGCGATTTCCAGCTCGCGACGTGGCGCGAATTATGCACACTTGCAGTGAAGTCCACTGGCGGCTATGTTTGGCGAATAAATAAAAAAAACAACGTGATTTCGCTGCAGCAACCCGCCGAATTCCCTTGCCACATAACACATAAAATCGCAATCGCTCCGTCACTCAATCCGCCTTAAAGTGGCCGGTTTGAGAGTTAATGCCATCCTCCAGTAAAGATCATTGTGTGTGGGGAGAGGAAGGAGAGGGGGGGATCAATCAGTTAGTTCTCTGTAAATACTACCGGAATAAATAAAATATATAATCTGTCACCTGTCAAAAATTGTGCACCAATTTAAAAATGACATCTCGCATGACGTTATGCCGCTTGCTTATAGCACGGAGCTCGCTACAAAATATGCGGAAAGGGAAATGGTCCCATCTTGTCACTGTAGCATAAATAATATTTTATGTAACCCTCCGGACAAGGTTGACACTTTTAAAATTGTGAAATGATAATGGTGCATCGAAATTTCGTTCAAGCTGCATAGCATGTGAAAATAAAAAATATTAACTATTTCAGGAGAATAAAATATAAAAATATAATATGTTTTCTGCTAATTAATTATGTTTTAAACTTAAATCAAAATAGTTTTAAGTGTTCCATGGTTGAAAAAAAAAATCTGCATAAGCCTCTATAGTAAAATATACGGGTTTTCTAATTTTGAATAAAATAGTTATTTTTTTCTAAAAATCGATTGATTTTTTTTTACTTAGCTTCAGATACTGTAGAACAAGTGGAAACACCGCAAAATCAGCTGACTTGAAACCTCTGTTTGATTTTGTTAAAATTACTTAGGCTTTTGTTATTGTAAGTATTAAAGTAAAAATTACCTTTTTTATTATCATTTATACAAAGTAAATTTAGTAGCCTAATTAGTCTAATTACTTCTTAGTTATCAATTACATTATTACATACCTTGATATTGATTAATTACTTTTTAAAAACTAAAACCAATTGGGTTTTGGGTATTTATTTATTATTATTTTTCTCTCTAAACTATGCATTTTTAACCCAATAAACAATTATTATTATTATAATTTTGTTACCATTCAAGTACAATTATAATTAAATTACTCTCGTATGTATTAGTTTCACCTTCATCACATTTTCATAAAGAACACGACACGTGCCTTCACCTAATTTCACTGCAGCAATAGTGCGGTAATACGCGGGGTGTTCACATGCCATGAATATTGTAGTTTCTGACTGCAGTATAGTAATTACAGTACCTTCTAGTAGCAAAGGAGACGACCCCATCTTGCTAGGACGAACCCTCACACTTGCTACCAAGGATGATAGAAGTAGGGAGGATGGCTTAGAACGGACAATTAATATGATTTTTTATTGCATTTGTGTCGTCATTTTTTTCATTATTTGTAACCTAATAATTAAGGTGGATTTTAATTAGCGACAACGGCGATGCGGCTCGATTTGACGTAAAAGCTGCGAAATCCTATGCGGCAGCGAATTCGCCGGTAATCGCGTTAATTACGATGCTCTTTTTTTTTTTAATCGACCAATATGGCCGTCAATGGATGTTACAGCAAGTGCGCTTTGTTCGCGTCGCGTCGCAGGCTGGAAGTCGCCCATGAAAATCCACCTTTCATCGTAATTAATGCGATTACCGGCGAATTCGCCATTGCATATTATTTCGCAGCTTTTACGTCAAATCGCGCCGCATCGCCGTTGTCGCTCATGAAAATCCATACCTTAACACCTTCAAAATCGAGGGGAAAGACGCTGTGACGTCATTTTCATGTAACTTCTTTCCATATAATAAGTAATACCTGGTATTTCCCTATGTTTGAGTGCTAAATATTTGCATGACTTTGACGTCACATCGTTTTGCAGCATGATTTTAAGAGATTAAAATGTGAAAAAAATTATACATCATGTCTTCTATCCAAAATATGTAATAAAAAAAATATGCTGGTTGAAGAAGTCCTCGAATATTTTCGCCAACCTTCAGAACAGTTTCCAATTAAGCTAGCAATCTACAACGATAACCTGCTTAGAGCAGCTGGCCAATCAAATGCGCTCCTAAAACACGACTTGATGACGTCACTGGAAGACGACACGGTGACTTCAAAGTAAGCCATCCTTCCTTTTTCTTATCCTTGAGTTGCTCCTAGCAATGTAGTGAGTAGCGGTAGTGGTAGCATGAATAATGAATTAACGTTCCATGCTACTAAGAGAGACACTAAATGTATGTAAGCAGAATCTCTTGTAAAATATGTTTTTGTGGCATGGTTTTTGTTGTTGTCATATATGTATACCGCATTTTATCTTTTATGTAAAAAAAAAAAGTATTATAAAAAAAAAACTTTTTGTTTTTAAATGGGAGTTTGATATACTGTTTTTATAATTACTTAATGAATTTTAAAATGTTATCTTTATACCATTGTTTGCTTATATTTGTATATAATATGTATGTGGTGATGTAATTAAATATATAATGTTATAGAATTTGCAAGGAAATATATTTATTTAATATTCTGATAATATGCTTTATTTAGATGAAATTATATTGTTTGTTTGTTTTTTCCCACATACTCTTTTATATTTCGTTTGTAATTAATTTTATCTTAATGTATTTTATTAAACATTACAATATACAGTATTTTGTAAGTTTGCGTATAATACACTATACTATATAATGGCTTTCATAATTTAAGATTTGTCAATACAATACATTGTTGATATTAACTGGTATAAATTTAATTTAGAATTTCAATTCCTTTAAAATTAATAATTTATCTAAGAGAAATGCATTCATTGGAGGGGGTAAGCAAGCAGAAACTCAAATCTCTCGTGCTTGGTCGAGCATACTCGCTAAGACTGTATCATTTTAATTCGTTCTCTTCTAATACGGTACGGAAATTTTTGATCATCGCCTTGTTGAAACGAAGAAAATTAACCTTTTATGACGCATTTTCATTCATATTTATAACAAATTATAAATAAATTTACTTTTGTATTTTGCATTTAAAACATGATAGCAAAAGATATATATGTTCTGACATGGAACTTCAATTAAAATTTGTATTATATTTCAGCAATTTTTGTTATTCAAAAATAAATAATTCACTAAACTAAAATAATTCTGTGTTGCAAAATTGTGCATACTTGGTAAATAAAAAATAGACAAAAAAAAAACACACACACACGATGATTACAGCTGACCAATAATTATTCACAAATAAAAATATGAGTTAATTTATGAATAATATAAATACCAGACTTCTCAGTAATAATTCTAATGAATAAAAAGAAGATGTATATTTTTAATTATATATAGTCAAAAGCATTGAAAAACTTAAAATCTATAATTTAATTTCATATTCTTATAAAATACAAAAGGATACACACGATTTGTAATTTTTATAAATATAACGCATAATCTTTCTCTAAAAAATTGTATTTTATTTCAAGTTCATTTATGTAAACTATTAACATTCACATAAGCTCTGTTCGTAAAAGTTCTACACTCGATCAGCCTTATATATATACATAAGAAAGTAGTGCAGAAAACCTACACAGTTCAAAGTTTATATACCAAAAGATCATTCAAGATCATTCATGTTTTTACTACTGGGACTTTGAGGCTGCTCAAAGAGGCAGTTCTAACGAACTTCACTCAACTCAACTGCTACTGAAATGTGGCAATAGTGGCCTGCTCTATCGTTTTTATAGTGAGTGTTTAACAATATTGCCGTTATCATTACTTTTCCATACAACTCCTATTTGGAAAAATATTTTGGAACAGTCTCAGTACTGAATTTCTTTAAAAGCACAAGTTTCTATTGAAATTCTAAAAAAATCATGTTTATTATATACTTAAATGCAAATGAAATATTAAAAAAATACGAATATAATTTGAAATATCACATCCCTATTAACCATTTACTCTAACATATTTAATAAAATATTTTAATTTTATATCTGTCATTAACATGTCTTTTATATGTGTATAAAGATTTTTTTATCAGAATTTAAACAACCTACATCAATTTTTTTTGTTGAAGAAATTAATAGAGAGAATTAAATTGTGTTATTTTGAATTTTTCATATTTTTCTGAGTCAGAAAACTATTTTTTTAAAAAAAATATTGAAAGTGCGTCAACGCTCCCTGGAGTTATCAATTAATTAAGCGTTTTTAGTCCCCATCCTTTTATGAAGGGCTAAACATATCGAACTTTCAATATTTTTCTTTAGTTCCTGGACTCTGAAAAATTATAGTACCATAATTTGGTTTGATACCCTCTATATTATATACATAATAGTGTTATCTTCAATAAAAAAAAATCATCTACTGTTCATTTAAAATTTAATATGCAAGCTCTATAAAATATTTTCTGAAGTTGTTTGATCATTGCACTGGGTGAAAAGCGAGACGAATTTATCCCAGGAAGGGAATTATGTAATTTTTACTTGAAACGGTCACCCATCCAAGTACTAACCACGCTCGACATAACTTGACTGCGGTGATCTAACGAGAATCGATCATTCGGGTGAATGACCACTTATAGAATGAATGCCAATCCACGAAAATGCACACTAAACACATTATCGATTGTCAATTTTTTGAAGTGTTGACGCCATATTGACACTAACTGTTGTCTCAATTAGCGCAAGTGTTCAAGTATTTGAAGGGTTTGAAGGGTCTAGTATTTAGTGTTTGAAATAGCAACTTCAAACACTAACACAGACACTAAATTTTTTAACATTGATCAGCTGATGCAAATGTTTCCAACTTTTGACACTACGAAGTGTTGGCGCTAGTTTACAGTTAAGTTGTCTCATTTAAAATAAGTATTTATACTAAATTAGTGTTTGAAGTGTATACACTTTTAGTTCGCATTCTTTAAATGAGACGCGGCCATAGTGAATGGACTGCTCAGCAATCTTTTTCATTTGCCCCATGGGCTGTTTTTCATTATTTTGACTTGTACTGTATATTGCATGTGATATATGCCATGTATGTGTGTGCCCATGAAAGAGATAATAAAATAAAAAATAAATGCACTGTGCCCTTAAAAACTGTTGACAATTTCATTTCTTACCAATTGTAATAAATTATTACCAAATACGTAAAACTAACAATAATAATAATAAATAAGTACCTTTCAATATTATATAATAACTTCTATAGATATCTTTTAAAAAATAAAAATGCCATCATCCATCACTGAAGTTAACGAAATGACTTAATACCCCCCCCCCCCAAATCAAAACAAACAGATGACAACATTGGTCACGCAAGAACAATTTTTTAATATTGATTGGTAGTCCCATGTAACCTGAAAAACACGAACATATTCCCAATATGTCGTAAATCCATGATTGCGGGATATGAGAACACAATATATATTTTTTGTTTCCAATAAATCAATAATTATATTTGATGGTACTAAAATTTAATTTTGATGAATGTATTCCCCAGCAGAGTATATTGTTATCAACCGTCGGAGTGTCAGGCATCACTCAGTTGATTTACTGACAGGAGTGACGCTATATAAACCAGGAGAGAAGCTGTTGCACTGCTTACGACTGGATTATAGGCTTGGATTATCACACCATGCAATGTATAGGGGGGGGGGGGGGAAATGTTTTCGGGTAGCAAATTATTTATTAATAAATTTTTTATCAATCCTATCATATAAAAATTGTAGTTCAAAATTCACCTAAGATATCAACAATTGAGTAAATCAGTCAATCCATTAAAGATTGCATGTATACAGATGTGGGGCCAAATTTAGGCCAATTAAAGCCAAATACGTCACGTCTAGACAATTATTGCCGGGATGCTGACTCGGTTTGTAAGGGACCAACAAAATCCTAATAAGCAACGCTATAGGTCAGGTCCGCGATAAGTATAAAATCGCTTGTGACCATGCAGTATAGGTTTCAGTTGAAAAAAATGTATATATATATATATATATATATATATATATATATATATATATATATATATATTATTATTTGTCTTTTGATTCTAATATTCAAAAGAAGGGGTACAGTTCATACTGTCGCGTTGTTCTACTATGATTATATTGCTTTATGAAATATGTTCGTTATGTATATCAACTCTGAATCTGTGACGTCACGTTGCTGAGTATGCTTTTATGTTATTATATTCGAGAATGCATGTTTATGACTTACTAAAGTTGGATTTACACGGCTCAAAATTTATTGTTCAGAAGTCATATGGCTCTAACTTTTAGTGTAGATTTTTTGCACATGAATATTTTATATGACTTCTTTTTGAACGCATCGTATTTTTTTATGTCATGGTTCAATTTTTGTAGCATAAAATTCAACTTACGAGATTTTTTTTTTAGCTGAAACTTTTTCTAACTCAAATGTTGTATCTGATATTCTGAGTTTAAAAGTAATGAGCCGAAAAAAAAAAAAAAAAAAAAAAAAAAAAAAAAAAAAAAAAAAAAAAAAAAAACTGTGCTGCTAACTCAACGTGTAGCTTATTTTCTATCTGTTATTTTGAGACATTTATTTCGTCAGAATGGATATATATCAGATAGCTAAAAAACCTTTGATATAGGAATATAAATCTTAAATACTATAGATGTATAATATAGGAGTCATTAACCTATGATACATCTTTTTAGTTACCTGAAATGCATTCAGAGGCGACAATTCCCTGATTGAAACATGATTCTGATTTGTAAATCAGATTACAGAATGTCACTATATACACTTTGATGCAGTTGGAACGTTATGGATGATTTTTTGGCATTTCAGCTTGATAGGTGTGTAATTTTGGAACATGTTATCATTCTAGCTAGCAACCAAAAACGATTTTTGTAAATTCGGGTCATCTCCTATAGAGCAAAGCGCGCTGACGTCATGTCCCTGCAAGTTGACTAGAATGGTGGACCTAAAGGCACAGACTAGCATGTAAACAAAATTATTCTTCTCTTCCTCTACTTTATTGTACAATAAATTTTATACATTCTCTGCGCCAAAAAATTGAGAAAATAAGGATCAATACATGATAGATTTTATGGGAAAAAATCATATTGCTAAAGAATAATTAAAGCTCTGTTTTTACCATGATTCACCCTCCTCTTCAAAATTTCTCCAAAAATACAGTTATGGTAAATAAAACTGGAACACATTGAATGCTGAAGTGTTGAAATGAGCACCATCAGCTCACTCACTTGGTTTATCTGACAACACCGTCAGAGTTCAGGTGTGGTGACTCACAGTCGCCTCCTCCGAGTCTACAAGCCACAATAATTTAAGCCTGCACTGTGAGTGAACCAATGGTGCTTATTTAAAGACTCCCTCCATCACACGACTTGTTCCAGTTTTATTTTCCATGTCTGTACACCAGAGTCTTCTGCGCGCAATGTTTCTAACAAAACATTGTTCAATGTCTGTCGCGTGGTGTAATTTTCGATTGTTGAACGCGAGAAAAGAAAATTGTAAACAAACTCCGTTGTTTACAATTTTTTGCCGCTGGCGGCGCCACCAGCGAGCGGTAATTATCAAGGGAAGCATTATGAATAACATGAAAAACTAATGGAAATAATTAAAAAATTGAGGATATGTTTTCAAAAATCAAGTGAAATGAAAAGAAACATGCGCGCAAATTTTATAGAAAAAATTAAGAATTTTTAACGGTTTTTTATCATTGAAACGGTCGAAGAAATGTGGAGCGATAGCCATGGTGTAGGTAATGTATATCATTTCTGTGTTTCCAAGGGCTTGTAAGCACTAAAATCTTTTAGCTAGCAAGTTCTGGCAGGACTTGGCTGCCCTTACCAGCCGTACCAGTGTCCATTTGTTGATTTATTTAAAAATAAAAAGCAATATAATAGGGTTTTAAAACTTTACCTTTGAATTTCTATACATACTGAAGATATAGCAGTAACTCGATAATCTACAAGTTTCTATGCTGTTAGACCTTAATACTGGAGTGACTGGAGTCCCGTCCAACATCTATGATTGCATAGAATCACATAAAAGGCAATGAAACGCCAACCTCAGTCTGCGTCGTCTCTTCTATGTGCTTAAAATAAGATAAAATACCGTAATATTTGCTAATAATTATTTTTTACATTACCTGGATCAATGTAGTACAAATTATGATATTTTTTTATATTTTGGTGTGGTATTTTAGAAGTTATCGTTGCATTTAGGCGTCAACTCGCAAATTTCCTATGTTAAACAATGGCACATAGTCAACAAAAACCGCTCGCTGGTGGCGCCTCTGGTCACTCTGGCGGGCGCAAAATGGAACTAAAGCGTCACGCAATAATCGGACCACGCGACAGACATTGAACAATGTTTTGTTAGAAACATTGCGCGCAGAAGACTCTGCTGTACACCCTCTATATAATATTACATAAACTTCATCGCAGTATTCACAAAGAAGAAAATTCAAACATTCAAATATTATATAAAACGACGCAACGTTTGTGTTGTCTCGATTTGTACATGAGAAAATTAAATTGGCAGCCACCAATATGTTTTTTACACCAACACATTTTATTTAAACCTCTCAAGCCAGCATGAAATTTAACCCTAAAATATGATTTGCTGGTACTGTGCAACGCTGAGAGATAAAGACTTGCAATTTTGATTGCATAAGGTTTAAGTAATTCTAAAATTATTCTACTTTGCCAAAACCTTAGGCTGCATGACAACGCAAATAAACAAAGCAGAAGTAACGGTCTTTCTGTACATACAGAGGTACCTGTGGCTGGTGAGCACCAATAAAGCAAGAGATTTCACAAAAATCAGCCTATATTTCAATTTCAGTCGGTTCGACTTTTTATGAAAATCAACACTTCGCGCCTATAGTTTTTTTTTAGCTTTTTAACTGAACCCTAGTACAGGGTACTGGCCACAATTAAGTGACTGAATTTAACCTCCCGGCTCTTCGTAGACCTTATACTTTTGTGGGTCCCTTCCAAACCGGGGCGGCCATGGCCTATATAAGCAATCCATCCCAGCATTCGCCTGTTTGTAACTGAGGAAACCATGGAAACCTCAGTCAGGATGGTCGGCAATTGATGGTGGATGCCATCAATTACCTCCCGGATGCATGCACGAGTGGATGTCTTTAGCAACCGCCACTTGTGAAAAGTTTGGCGTTGCATGGCTGGGTATTGGGCTGCGCTGTAGAAGCACGTGTGTGGAAGCAGCACGCTCCTACCGGGCGACCTTGCTCTCCTCCTCGGACTTGCCCGCCCCCGGGGGGCTGCTCAAGTGGAGGCCTCAAGTTGTAATAATTTATAATACATGGAGATATGTGGGTCAATGCTCTGCAGCCGTCGTAATGTTTAAATTATGTGAGTTATTATTTAATACAATAAATTCGTAACCTCACAGAAGAATATTTCATAATTAGAATTTGACCTTTAGTGTCCTTCAAAATTATTTTTTTAAAGTTTTCTTATGTAGATTTTAATTATATGGCAATGACACTTACATAAAATTTGCATATTTTAATGTTAACGCTTTTTCAAGCAACATAAGAATGTGTGTTGATTCATTTAAAGCATTAAATTATAATATTCTGATTTTTGTTATTACATCCACAGTCAGTATTTTCTCGGCGGGATGTTGAAAAAAATTATTAAAAAAAAAATAAAAAAAAAAAATTGTTAGCTTGTGTTTTTGCCATGTTCATTGCTATAGTATATATATATATTCTAAAACTATGATATTATGATATGTATGTTAATTTAAGTATATAATATTAAGTAGAAATAAGTAAATTTATATATAACAAAACAGGACCTCGCGGTCTGTGTCTGCTAAATAGAAAAAAATATATTTATAAAAATTGACGTGATTTATATGCACTGTAAAGCCAAGAATCGTTGTGAATTTTAAAAACAAAAAATACTCGTAATTCAAACTTTCTAATTATTAAGGTAGAGATAACGTCGAACAGCTGTTCGACGTAATCCCCTTTGATTAACATGTAAACCTTAGCAAATTGACAAAAATTCTGAAATTTTTTTGAGAGGCAGATATTAGTGCCTAAAAGCCATAGCAAAAGTTTCAAAAACATTTAACGAGCCAATTTTTTTAAATTAATTTTTTAGTTTGGCTCTCTATGGGAAAGCCCTATGCTGAAAATTAAAAAAATTAATTATAAAAAATCGGCTCGTTAAATCGTTTTGAAATTTTTTCTATAGTTTTTAGGCACTAATATCTGCTTCTCAAAAAAATTTCAGAATTTTTGTCAATTTGCTAAGGTTTACATGTTAATCAAAGGGCATTACGTCGATCAGCTGTTCGGCGTTATCTCTACCTTAACCTATCAAGTATGAATTTTAAACACAAGTATATTTTATCAATTGGTATAATTAATATCAAAAGAAGGTAAAGGAAAATGAAGCACCAGCTGAAACTTCATTACAAAATCATGTCGTCATATATCGCTCGGGACTAGCAAAACAGCAATAACTCGAGATAAAAAAATCCAAAGAAGTTTTATTAGTTTCTTAAAGACGATCATCAGACTGAGTGTGGTTCAGAACCAGGTAAGAAGTCAATTCGTGTTTACTTTAGATCAAAGTTCAGACTGATATCAGATCAACAAGCCAGACACAAACATTCCATAAGTCCCCATAAAACATAAAGTAATTTAGACTGATGACAATGAAAAACAACTCGCAAGCGTATATACGCATCGATTGATATGTATTTTTGACTATTATTTTTGTGTTTTCAATTTTGATTGTTTTAAAGAAAAATAGGTATTACGCAGGGTCGTCTGGATACTGCCCTGTATTTCGAATTAAAAATATAAAAAAAAAAATATCGCTAGTATTTTTTTTTATAAAATATAATTGAAAGAACGAGAAAGTTTCAAAATAATTCAAGTTTTCACGTTTCCCCCAGTCTAATAATTCAGCGTAAAATTTTTATAATATTTTAAAATCTATAATGTTTTCAAAGAAACGGTATTATATGATGCACATTATTTGTGATCTTTTTTTTTTTTAACTAAAATTTATATTTTGATTGTGGTTCCTCAAGAACATCAGTTGTTACGTCACGTCAAGGCCGCCTTTCATCTGCTGCCAACAATGGACTTGAGAGAGAGAAAGAGAGAGAGAGAGAGAGAGAGAGAGAGAGAGAGAGAGAGAGAGAGAGAGAGAGAGAGAGAGAGAGAGAGAGAGAGAGAGAGAGAGAGAGAGAGAGGGAGAGGGAGAGAGAGAGAGAGAACCGCCCTGAAGCACCGAGCACCAAGATTACTCATCCAGAGGATGGAATATTAAATGGAGAAAATTTTATGTGTCTTCTTTCTCTCGGACGTGATTTAGTATTTTTTTTTTAACGAACAAAATTTTTAACGAACAAAAATTGCGAGTTATATTACGTTTGTTTTAAACATTTATAAATTACGACGTTAATTTTTTTTATAAGAAATATAAAAATTACATTAATTGCTACTTAAATATATTTCATTTCAACTTGACATTGGGAAGTTTAATTTACTTTTTTTTTTAATTCGTTTTAAAATTCAAAGCTATTTCCAGAGAAGATTCAAATGAATAAAAAATTATTCACTATTTCGTATATTATTAATATGACTAATATGAACCTTAAATAGTAGAGGCACTAACAATAAGTGAGTAACCTATTTTTTGGTATATTCATGCGCATTGAGTCTTTTTTAGAAGTTATACATTTTTTTTTTCAACTATCTATGTGTAATGTTTTACAGCTACAATATATTAATCTAATTAAAGACAATGATCCTTATTACCTTGCATATTGCAGAGATCAAGTCTTCTCAGATCACCTTTTTGCTGAATGGTAGATAGCCCAAGTTAAAATCAAATCAATCTCGTCGAAGGTAAAAAAAATGTAATCAAGTGTAGACACGCAAACAACAGAGCTGTGATTTAAATACAATGTGTGTATGTGTCAATCTCCACGGTTCCCTCAGTCACTACTGCACAGAGTCTCCTCTCGTGGCTTCTAGTCAATTACTGAGAACAGAGTTTACTCATAATGGCATTGCTGTCAATACCAACCATTCTGAATGAAGTTTCCACGTTTCTCTAGTTCAATTAGGAAAATAGTGTGATGAAAAATTTATAACTAAAAAATCCAAATCTCCTTATTTATCCTCTCCCAGTGTAAGAGTGGACTTTAAGTTCTAAATCTGGCCACCATATATATAAGTAAGAGCTCGCTCCATTACCTTCATTTTTACCTTCTGCTTGAATTTTTTATTGCATGCATATTTGGATAGAGTACCTCTTGTCACTTTTTTTCTTTTTAAAAAATAAATAAAATAAAACCCTTAAAATCGGGCTGCAAAATGCTGTGACATTAAATTCATGCACACATTTAACACACAAGCATATCTAGAGAAACACGGTACATGACTATGACGTCAGAACGTTTTTTGCCCCGATTTTGAGGTTAAAAAAAAACTAAAATTTTTGATAATAATAAATTCGAGGTGCTTTATCCAAAAGTATGCAACACAAAATTTCATGCAGGTTGTTCATTTAAAATATAATTACAAAGAGGTTGCCGAGTCAAAAAAGAGAGATATACCGATGGTCATGATGAATTTAAATGCTTATCGTCTGGGATTCGAAAATTATGCAACAATGGCGAGCTCTTTTATTTTGTCGTCAAGCTATCATTGTGATCTACAGTGAAAAATGTTGTTGCTTATGTTATCTGTTTTAGGTAGTCTCTGGCCATGCATGAGTCTTATTTACAGTTGAGAACATAATGTAAAACTCAAAAAGGAGAACTTCACATTTTTTGTTTTTATTTTTTTTACATCCAATATCAGCTAATTCTCATCTTGTGTAACTTCATTTTGAAATAATTGGAAAACAAAAATATTACATTGCAGTGAGTAAATACAAAAAGTTCTATAACATGAACAGATCAAAAGACGTTTGAAAAAATGTCTTATATACAGATTACGATCAAGAAGAGAACATCACAAAGTAATTAAAAAAATAAAAGAAAGAGAAAATTACTAAGGATATTCATCACTTGAATCTTCTTTAGTAGTGGCAAGTAAATAAAAAAAGCTGCTACCACATTGTCTTTGGGTGACACTGTTACCACATAAGTAACAAAAACTCAGACGAGGAGGATTCATTAAAGGGACATTTCTTCTTAAAGGTCTATGAGCGGCGTCGTTTTCATTATTACACTTGACAGCTGTTCTTGCTGTCTTATTATTATTTTTTTGGGTGAACATTTCAAAATTTTTTTTGTGAAGTTTACAGCATTTTGTTCTACTTTTATGATTATTAGACAATCAGTCAGCTTTCACAGTACATAGAAAGAGATGAACAGAGTGGGTGATCTAAAACTATATATCCTTTGACAAAATTAAACATATAGAACTGTCACCCCAATATGCCTTGAGGGAGGGGCGTGGCTCTACCCACCCATGGTTTTGAGGACAGTCTCTTCTGAACTGAAGTTTGAAAACCCTTCTTGATGCAGCAGGGCCCACTTTGTACCGGCTTTGTTCACTTGCTCAAAGTTCACTTGGAAATAACTTTTGCTTCGAGCATTCTATTTCTGTTCTATTTTATTTTTTGGAAGGAATGAATGACAATACGTGGGAAACATATTCATATTCATGAAATGTTGAGATAGGAGATAGTATAATACTAATAATATAGTATACTGATAGAAATAAAATTTTATTTAATAAAAAATAATTCTAAATACAATAAATTGGTGAATATTTTTATATTTTTACTGTTTCTGTGTGGATACATAAAAACGAAAGGTGAATCGTCTCTCGTCTGGAATAATGAGCTATCTGCTTACCATAATCTGTGCAACGATGAGCTGTCTGTTATATCAGGCGAGTGCAATAATGAGCTGTAAATTGGTAAAGCAGACAGCTCATGACTGCACTTACCTAATATAATAGACAGTTCATTGTTGAACACAATCATGGTAAGCAGATACCTTATTATTTTAGACGAGGGACGAATAAAATTATATTATCATTATTATTAACTATTACACAGAATAGTGTGAAATATGTGAGCCTGCATGCAAGAATGTCATCTTCTTATTTAAGGGCATTGGGTGTAGCACCGGTAGTTGGCAACACTGACGTATCTTCACCATGTTAATTTTTCAATCCCGCTCCTCTGAGTAATTTTTATGCTAGAGCTAAGCTGATTGCAGTAGTATCAAGATAATTAGTAGCCCAAGTGCACAATTTGGCTAAATAAAGCCTAATGTAAAGAAAAGTATTTTTTTTATATTTTAAAAAAAATGCATGTAAATTTAAAAAATTACTAAAAATACTTTTCTCTAAATCAGGTTTTACTAAGCCAAATTGTGCACTTGGGCTACTAATTACCTTGATACTACTGCAATCAGCTTAACTCTAGCATAAAAATTACTCCGAGGAGCGGGGATGAAAAATTAACATGGTGAAGATACGTCAGTGTTGCTAACTACCGGTGCTACACCCGCCCTTTTAAATCAATTTTAAAGTTTTGGAGAGAAAAATAATTTTAATGAATGAAATACTGACTTCATGGAGTTTTAATAGGAAAATCATAGAACCATGGTCCAGTATTTATGCTTAATTCTCCTTGTCAGATATGTTAGTAATTTTGTCATGTGCCAAGTAGATTACATCAGGGATGATCAGGGATTTAGAACGAGTTTGTGAACGCCTACTGCAAATTACTTTCTTTGACTAAGGGCGTAAAAATTATATTTTTTATGCAAAGGACTGTAAAACCAACTAGGGACTTAATCTCTCTCTCATTCGACCTCTCAGCTCGAAAATGAATTTGTACGAAATCGATTTTAAGAGAGAAACTTTGAAGAAGCAAATGCTGCTAAAATAACGAATGTGAATCCCTAAAAAAAATTCCTTCACCAAGAGATG
Source organism: Siphlonurus alternatus (assembly GCA_949825025.1). NCBI lineage: Eukaryota > Metazoa > Arthropoda > Insecta > Ephemeroptera > Siphlonuridae > Siphlonurus > Siphlonurus alternatus. The sequence continues at coordinate 41,166,840 of OX463779.1, forward strand.
GCGTCAGTGTATTATCGAATAATACATCTAGGTTATTGCCAGGGAATAAAATATTTTATATTTTCTCTGTTATTGTCATTTCTCTTGCCATGGGGAGGGAGGGGTCTTGGAGGGGACATGAAATATGCCACGCCCACTTTTTGATCATGTTAATTGTAAACATTTAAAGAACACAATATCATTTTATGCTGACAAGCATTTCTGAGACAACCCTAGCTGAGTTCTGCTTAATTCATAGTAAATTTGTGTTTGAATATTGAATAAAATAGAGCTGATGATGATGAACACATTCCAATGTGTTAAAGTTAGGAAATTAGTACAAGAATTAATGAACCACTATGTTATAACATAGTGGTTCATTAATTCTTGTACATTCTGGGTGGTGCATTCTGAGGAAGGACACCCGAGATTTAGCATGAGAAATATATCCTAAAAACACGTGTCATCTTGCAATGGTGTATCCAGGGGGGAGGGGGTTCTTCGTCTTTTGAGGATGCAGTTATAATAAGTATATGTGGTAGGAGTTTAAACTTTTATCCCCGTTGTCTACACCACAAGCACGCTATTCGCCACAATATTTCCAACATGTAAGGTGCCATAACAATTTCAACACAACACGTGTCAGACACGCGAGACTATTATATTTTTAGGTGTCTGCCAGTCATGACCTTCACACATAAAACGTGATGATGTACAGCTCCAGACAAAACTTTCGTTACCCCTGTACCATTTCTGGACGGTCACAATTCTTGGGTAGTAAATAGCAATCACTTCTCTCACCTTAATTCATTTTCAAATTATTAACATCTATACCGTACTAAATTTACAGCTTCCATAAATCAGTTAGGGTTTTGTCTTGAAATATGTATCCCATGTATGTTATATTGTTTTAGTTTTAGAACATAAAATATCTCATTTCAGGTGCATACTAATTTTCCTGCCTAATACACGTTAGAATTTAGTATGATGATAATCCTATAAACCAGACGCGGATCCAGGGGGGGCTGGGGGGGGGAAGGCTGCGCCCCCCCCCCCCCCGAAATTTTGGATTTAATATGGGCAATATAGGCACTTCCCCCACTCCAAATTTGTTGTTAACATTGGCCTTATGGAGGCAGCCCCGCCCCCCCCCCCCTCATTTTTTTAGCCCCCCTCCCCCCTGAAATTTTCCCGGATCCGCGCCTGCTATAACCTACATAATTAGATAATTACTAATATTAATGCAACATATATTACACCTCGAGACTTCCAGAACGTTACCTCTCCTCTTTTTTTTATATAATAGGTATGATCGAGTCTTGGTGAACTTTTGGTGCTTTTTGATGGTATATATTTATTACATGTATGGTCTTACTTTCCTGCAAATCTGCAAACTCTTCATCTTTCTCTCTTTTTTAGATCTGTTCGTAAACCTTGAAGTTTACTGACTTTTTTTTTTTTTTTTTTTACACTTGATTTCCTTATAATTAAGTATTTGGACATAAAGTTGATTGAATACAGAAATTTTACAGTAGACAGGATTTACGAACAAACCGAATCTCTTTTTTTTTCTCTCTCTCTTAATGAATTTGAGCTACCAGTTGCAGTGATGCCTCGAGGTATTTAAAATAACGTACTCCCAATTAAAAAAGATTGAAATTGAATTAAAATTACAAGTGCAGGTTAAACACGTGTGCTGTCTACAACACGTGTCGGCTAGGAGCTTTGTTCTTGGCACGCGGTGGTGCGGTAGCTGTCAGACTCCACGCCCTGTATGAGCCCAGAAATGAGCACCAATCCTGCAGCCGGGCACCAAGTAATTCCATTCTAACTTAATATACATCGATATATTATAGCATGCAAAAGAATATTATAGTTTACTTACCATATAGTTTTATCTTCTTATCTTTAGTTTCAACTAATATAATAACATAACCTCCCAAGTCCACCATATTGTTTATAATAATATTATTTTTAATAATTATAATAATAATTTTTTAGTAATAATAATGATTTTTTTGATATTTTACTCAAAAATATTTTGAATAACAACGAAGAATATTTTTTATATATATATTATATATTCGATGGTATCTTCATTTAATATTTTCAGCTTTTAAAAAGCATTTTTTTTTAAATTACTAATTTTTTTTTATTAGAACACTCAGTAAAAGTTAATAATATATATAATTTTTTTATTATAAAACACACTTATAAAAATTATTGTTTTTTTTTTCCGTTTATTAATATTCCGTATGTTTTTTTTTAAGATTGTTTTGAGAAAAGATCGGTCAGCAGTTCACCATGCTACCAAGAAGGTGCAACAATGATGATGACTTATTATTGAAAGAAGCAGAAGGTGCAGTAGAACAACAATGGTCCGGCGGATGGAGGTGATTATATAAGGGGGGTGTTGAAACGTCTAGGGTGGTGGTGTCGGCCATAAAGGTGCTGCAAGTGGAGGAGGTGTATTTAAAGGCTTTAACATTATAGCCGCCACCTCCACCACCTAGGCCACCCTCCCTACCACCCCCTGCAACCCTTCTCGTCACAAGGCCACGGTAGCGACAAACACTATTAGTATTAACACCTCCTCCGCCAAACGTAGCCATGATTTTTTTTTATTTATTAATTTAAAAAAATAAATGACAATAATTATTTAAAAAAAAATACACCACAAACACACGCAATCACTCTTTAATATATATATTTTTTTACAAACTACTACATTATAATTATTTTAACACTTATCTTCTTGTTTATATTTCTTTTTTAATTTTATCACTACATCACCAATACACATTTATTATTTGTAAATATCTTCTCATTTTTGTAATAATTATGATATGATATATTTAAAAAAAAATTATCAGGTGCGCTTTTTTTTTAACTAAAGAAAAAGAACTTAAAAAGTGTTGGGTCACTGCGAGGTGTGTGTTGTTTCCAGAGCTAGTGCCCTGGATCTGCGAGCTGCGAGCGAGCGAGCGGGAGCCTGGCAGCTGGAGCGTGGGGGGAGGGAGAGAGAGACTTTGGTGGTGGGTTGGCTTGTTCCAAAACGAGGGAGGAGAGAGAGAGAGAGAGAGAGCAAGATCAATAATACTCCCGACTCCCTCTCTCAACGTACTCCTCACTCTCTCTTCTCTCTTCTCTCTCTCTCTTTCTCTCTCTAGGCAGCCTCACTGTGTAGATACTGATGCTTCTGTGAGAAAGAAGCTTCTCCTCAAACTCTCTATACACGTTTTTTATTTATTTATTTATTTATTTTTTTTTATTTCTAGATTTTTAAGCACAAATCTTGGCACTGACTAAAGGTTCTACCTACTTTTCTTGTGTACTGTTATAGTGTACAATAGCTAGAGTTTTGGTGGACTCTCTTTCTGTGATGGTGTGCACTAGCAAGCATCTCTCTCTCTCTCGTTTTCTATCCCGCAGCCTCCCGTCGTTGTCAAGGCAACCGGTGTACCTCGCCGCCGCCGCCGTGCTGCTCTCTTCCCCTCGTGCCGGCAACCTCCTCTCTCTCTCTCTCTCTCTCTCTCTCTCTCTCTCTCTCTCTCTCTCTCTCTCTCTCTCTCTCTCTCTCTCTCTCTCTCTCTCTCTCTCTCTCTCTCTCTCTCTCTCTCTCTCTCTCTCTCTCGCACCTCGCGCCGTCGCCGCCACCGTCGCTGCTGCTGCCACGGCCGCTTGAATGCTGCTTGCTGCTGAGGGTCAACTGTACACCAAACGACCTATACACTGTTTTTATAGCATACGTTTCGTTACAATAAAATAAAAAAAAATTATGTATTTTCAATATGATGTACTAAAAATTTTCTTACATATAAGTCTGAATTTGACTGTTAATGACGTATATTATTTTGAAGTGTATAACATAAATTTTATATATAATATTATATATATTATATAACAACGTTCAAGAAACAACATCAAAACATTTTAACGCAGTAGCGATTCTTTTGAAAACAGAAAAGTCTTTGTAGTTTCATCCAAGCATAAAACGGCTTAAGAAGAAGAAGAAGAAAACGTCTTTGATTAACTATTTTCTGTTTTTCCATCTTTAAACGTCATGTATTAAATAATAATATATTCTTACGATTCGAAAGATTTTTTGATTTCTTTGAGTGAAAATGATTGTAAATTTTCATTAATATTCACCTCTCCCCTTTCTTTAAATGTGTGAAATTATGTGAGAAACAATCAATTGAAATTTATTTACGTAAGTGATAAGAGAGAGAGAGAGAGAGAGAGAGAGAGAGAGAGAGAGAGAGAGAGAGAGAGAGAGAATGAGAGAGGAGGCAGGCAGTTACACTTAATAAATAAATTTAATGTAATTTATTTACTAATGTATAATACACTTGGCTAAGATAAAGTCTCCCCCTAATACATCACCTTGCAGATAAGGTTCATCATTAAACCGAAATTGGTTTCCCCCTGCGAAGTATGCAACCTGTTATGTTTCAGTGCTGGACAATTGCCTAAGTTCAGGGTGAAATTAAATGGTTAATTAAGTAAACACTTAACTTCTGCTCAAGTGTACTACAACAATGGAAAATGCTGAGTAGAAAATTTCTTTACCATTTTTGTAAATAAAAACATTAAATTTTCAAATAAAAAAAAATAGGACTTGTAGATTTAATGGATAGAGGATTTCGAGTTATGTTATATTAAATATTTATATATATTTCATATAATATATGAAATACAGAGTGAGTCACAATTCGTGTGTCATTTCTGTCCTCTAATTTGGAATTGCAAAAGTGCTTGTAGAAACTTCAAATTTCGTACAAAGGTAGCTGAGGGTTGTTTGTTTGATGTTCTGGTGGTGAAAATTTTTCCCACCCTTATTTCATCCCTTCTGGGGGGTGGGTTCCCGTTTTTTACAAAATCCTTATGGGCTTAATATATGTATATATTTCATTTTTTTTCAGATTCTCTTTCAACTCTCTACTATCGGAACTAAAAAGGTGTACCCCTCTCTTTATGGAACTTGTATGCTATTTAGAGGCACACCTTTTTGGTTCTAATATCCATAAAATCGTGCTTCAAAACGCTGCAACGCCATTATAGTCCTGCCACGCTGATTCCCATATTTCCCATGTTAAATATTTGAAAGGCTATGCTGACGCCATATAGCGTTTTGCAATACGATTTTAAGAGTGTTATAAGGTTCAAATAATCTGGAAAAATTAAAATACATAACTCAAGGTTTTCTATCCAAGTATACAATAAAAAAAATTAAGGTTGTCCATTTTAAATGCTCTATTAACAAAATTTCTCTAAAAAAATGTGATTTTTTTTTTAATTTTATTGACCAAAAACATTTAAAAATTATCAAATTTAAATAAAAATTATATAACTTCACTTTTCCGGGTTAAATTGCAATTTAAATTATGTTAAAGTTATTTACAGACACTTTTATAACAATAACACCTTGGGACAGCATGAATTTTTCGTCTAACTTTGCTAGAGCTCTATTAATAGACAGAGAGATGCAGATTTGCAAGTTTGGGCGAGAGAGCACTCAGTTTAGCTATCTCAAAAAGAATTTAGGTTTACCACGTCTTCATAGATTATGTGATAGTCTCCATAACAAAGCAGTTTTTCCGAGTAAGTATACTTCTGAACATCATGAACTTTACTCCTGCTCCGTTTGGGGGCGTTGCCACGCAGTCCATAGAGGCGTTTGTTTGAATTGTTACTATTCTTACCTCCTCTAAAATTGAAAACCTTCATTTCTCTTGGAGCTGCAGAAAATGAGACATTCGTGTTTTCCCGAGGTGTATGTACAGTTTTAAGCGGACAAACTATGAAAGCCTAGTTTAGGCTGACTGTTGGTTTGATTAAACATAGCGAGACTGACTTGCATTATGACTATGACTGAAGCCCGCAGGCCGCCGTCTGTCCTGACATCGTCCAGTCGCCGCCGCTAAGTGTGATTAAAATACTTTGTTTTATGTCGCGGATAAGATAAATTTTATTTCAAAGTCATTTCTTTTATACGAGGGGACCTTTTTCCGTCACCAGAAATAGCAAATTACTTTCATGGTGGTGAAGAAAAGGGAGGGGCAAAATAGAGGAGATCAAAAGAAACAAAAAATATTTGTATGATTAAATTTATTTTTAGATTTTCATCAAGAATAAAATGAAAATATATCTTAAGAAATATTTTGATAAAATATTCTTTTAATGTAATTAAAATTCCCTTTTTCATTAGATTTTATTAAAAATTCAAGACGATAAAAAATAATAAGTTGTTCAATTCAGGTAGAATATACTGTATACGAGTTTTATATTTAATTACACATTTAGCATTTAAATAAAAAATAATTGAAGGCATTAATTAAAAATACCAAAATGCTGAGATATATAATATATTTGGATTATATTTTAACATTATAAAATAATGAAAATAAAGCATATAATATATAATTTTTGCAGTTTTTAACAAAAAAGTCTATTTGATAATTTTTTTTTCAATATATTTTTATGCACTTTGCCACTTCATATAAAATAATAATTATCCATCCTGCCATGCAAAAATGCCTATATGCTGCAGTCCATGTTAAACTAAATTATTTAGAGGAGATATCCACGTCCTTACTTTGACACAAATGGAATTGAAGTTTTCTTGTAAGGAAAAATCGTTTGCAATAATTAGACAAATTGTAACTTATAATATTTACTGTCTAGAAGCATTTATTTTCTTACAAAATTTTCCAGCTAACAAATAGTGGCCTAAATCTAAATGCAACATTAATTCCTTATTGCACCCTTAAAAATAACTCTACTTTTTTATCCAAATTTTATTCATTATACGATTAATTAAAATTTTGTAGTAGAACTCAGCAAATGAATTTCTCTCTGGTTAGCTTACACGTGCAGTAGCGTACACGATCGCGACGAAGGCGAACATGCAGTGACCTGTATGGCAACAGCGTACAATGTGACCTGCCAGCCACCCTCCTCGCCGGGCTGCACAGAACTGGGTCACACCAGCCGGCCGCTACCGCAAATTAGCGCCAGTGCATATACAAACCTGCAGCTGCAAGTATGGACCAACAACTTAATAATTACTTGAAATTCGAGATGAATGTTTCATTATAAAACGATTATCTAGTAAAGTTTATCAACATAATGAAATATTTCTCGTTGTGTGTAATACATAAATCATGTTGTTTGTTTTATGGTTGGGTATTAAAAATAAATTCTAATTACTGAAATTAAAATGAATGCACTTTTAAAAAAAGGTTTTGTTTTAAAATAACACACTGACAGAATTATTTTTATAGAAATGAATAATCAAATGCATTTAAAAATTATCTTCATTACAAATTCATTAAAAAAAAATGTTGATTCCAAATCCATGTTAAAAAAGTAAATTGAGATCAATTAAATCATAAATAAAATATATTAAGCGGAAAGAAACTCTCCCTCTGCTTTCAATCATTTTGCAATTAAGATTCATTACAAAAATTGTATGTTACTATCTATATTGATATATGTTATGTCAAGTAAAAATATTGTACTAAAAAGAGGTAAATATTTTGTAATCAAATTCTTCTTATTGGGAACCAAGATCTGTTATAATTAAAATGATTTATTATTATATCAATTATGTTTAAATATTTTTCAGTTTTAGTACCTTATTGCGTGCTATTCCCATCCTAATTGATGTTTTTGTAATTATGTACACTCGTCGCCATGGAAAATTTCCCTTTGCAGCATTGTTAATCACCATGCCTGGTAAGAATAACACAGAGCATGGTGATCAACAAGGCTGCAATTGGGAAATTTTCCGAGGCGACGAGTGTACATGTATTTATGGGTGAAATAATAAATAAAATACATGTTGTTAAATAATACCTACTATTTATTTTTCATCTCTTCATTTAGTAAACATAAACAGAGATTTTAAATAAACAAATAAAAAAACTTGAGAGCAAAATTAATGTTCATTGCGGCTAGTATGAGTGCAGCTTATTTGGCCTCGGGCGTTATACACCATCGCTATGTTGGTCCCGCCCCCACAACTTGGTGCCTGGGGGCAGTGAGGGGTGGGGTACTCCCCTGGGTAGCATTGCATCAGCAACAGCAGCAAAATATAAATAAAAACGTACGCTACGAGTGACAACATACAAAAGTTGGAGGGAGAAACGATGCGTTATGTTTTATGTTATAACGCTCGCTGTTATAGTTGCTCATCACTCAGAGAGAGAGAGAGAGAGAGAGAGAGAGAGAGAGAGAGAGAGAGAGAGAGAGAGAGAGAGAGAGAGAGAGAGAGGGAGAGAAATTTCGGTGCTGTGACTAACAGCAACTTTGCATGTAATTTTACAGAGCTGGTTTACACAGTAACAAAATTTTTGACTGTTTATTTAAAATTTGACGTAACATCTGTTTCATTATATTATACTGATCATATTTAGTTTTAAATTCATAGAAATTATTTATAAAGTATTTATGAAGTAATTTCTAAAAATAATTTATAGACATATTATACGTACTAATTTATGTTGGGTATACCAAATTTATTGACTGTGTACTCTCTCTGTACTTAAAAGTTAATGTGTTTGTCTAACACGACCATAGCAAGTGTGATGTACATTAATATTTTATCATACGTACATTACTTTTTATTTAAAAAATTTCGATCACATTTTTTTTTTTTTTTTTTTTTGAAATCATATATCAGGTAATTAATTAGCAATAATTTTTGATACGAAATAGGGTTATTTAATGTATGAAAATTTATTACATAGGAATAAAATAATATTATCCTGAGTCCACGAATTTCTGAAGTGGAGGAGGGGGGACTTATCGTGACAATTTTTTTTTTTATTTGTAATTCTTTAAGTACCTTTTTAAAGATGGTAAACTATAATTACTAATATTTTTAATTCATAAAAATGTATGCTAAGATTTTATTATAATTTAATTGAACAGATAAATTTTTAGCCGGATTTTCAACAATGACTGACATATAGGCAACTTTTTGAGCACATGTGCAGCGCGGGTTGTATAAATTTGATCTTTGCAGGCGCTCCTCCCCGCCCGAGTAGGTTCGTCCGTATATAACGTGCATGCAGCAGCAGCAGCAGCAGCAGCAGCAGGAGGAGCTTAGCAGATCCGGGCACGTGCGTGAAACGTGAGGCACGAAGCATGTCCCTACCAGCTCGCACTTGTTCAATCCATTATGTGTCATATTTTATGCATGACATCTCTGCCTCAACTTACTTACTAAATCATCCTCAATTTGAGTTCTAATAAATATTAATATATCGATAGAAATCTTTAAGAAAGTGCTTAAAATGAAGTATGTGCAAGTTAACAGTGTTATTTTTTTCTTCAATGTACAATCTGCATGAAAATGTTAAATACCAATTTGGATAGAGGACCTCGCGCAGGGTCGGACTGGGTTCAAAGGGCCTACTGAGCAAACAGGAGTACGGATCCATATCAAGGGCCTACTTGACCCTGTAGGGGCCAATTCTTAACGTTTTAGGGGTCTCCCAGCCGAGGGAGCCTACTGAACAATCGCTCATCAACTCTTATGGCTAGTCTTCGCGCGCACTAAATGTATTATAATTTTTTTATTCTTTTTTAAAGCCTCTATTACATTCTCAAAACTGCGGGAAAAGCGCTGTGATGTCAGTGTCATGCAACATGCAACGTCTTTTCTTATGCTTGTATATTAAATATTTTCATGACTATGACGTCAGAGTGTTTTGCAGCATGATTTATAAGGGTATTAGAGAGTTCCAAACAAATTGACAAAATGTAACTTGAGATCTATAATATATTTGAAAGATTGGTTTCTATGTTATAGACAATAACAATTGGAAAAAAAATCAATATTTTTAGGATCGTATTGTTGTTTCGATGTTGTAGCTTTTTTTTCCTTATTAATGGAGTTTAGTTGGGGGGGAATGTTGTCAAAATCACGAGGTTAATTTCCGGATAGAAGCCACGTGATTCGTCATATGCTTTTACCGTCTTGATGAAACGTCCTCTCAAAATGTTAGTGATGGATGGTCTTCCCCTCTCGATCTGATGTCGTAGCTAAAATGTTTACATTGATGTCTCCAATTCCTTCCCTATAAGCTGCGTTATAGTTTCACTTCCCAGCAACCTCATCAAATTCCAAAGAAAAAAAATATATAAAACTTAATTAAATCACATTAATTTTTAGAAGCTTGTTATTTTATCTAGAAAAACGTCTATAGTTGAAATTAAGTTTTGCTTTTGAAGGAGCTATGCGACTCACGCTGTGAGTGTATTTTACGCACTATATGTATATGCTTTCTCTCCGACAATATTAGGAAAAGCCAAGAGAACTTTATACATGTTACTGCATATATATACAGCAGGCGTAGGAAAGGGATGAAAAGGAGAAGGGGTGTTGAGAGTTGGTCTGGCTTTAATTAAAGTTGAAAGCCAAGAGGTGAAACTCCACCGTGTGAGCCCGCAAGTTTTCTTATTACAGCAATAAAAACGATAAGTTTATTTATCCACGTTACCTCTAGAACTAGGTTATAGACTGGGCCTATAGACCTTCACACTAGCTAGTGCTGCCAGCTATAAAGCACAAACTTGTCTGAAGCATGATTGGATGACCCTCCCCCCATATGGTCAACATGCTTCTCACTACAAATTTCTAATCTAAATTTCATCAAAATTATTATTACCACCATATCTGTACGTGGTAAAATCAAAATTTTATAATACAAGTGGAATTAAATTTAGAATCAGTTTTAATTTATAATATTTTAATTAAGTTATAATTGGTAGTTTTCTAATTTTCATATCTTGTCATACATTTGCAAGAGTTATACATACAGTACTTGTCTGCATGCAGTTCTAGCGTTATTTTGCTGTAAAAAATATTTTAAGGCTTAACCTGAGAAATTTGGACGAAAAATTCGCTACAACAGATTTACTTCAAATTAATTTGGTGGACTCACAACAATCGTCAAATTAGCTCTGAATTTTTTCGGAATTTTTTAACCGTTGGTTTAATTATAATTAATTTATTTAAATGAGAATTTTGTATCCTTCGATCCAATGTTAAATTTGTTAATTAGCATTGCAAAAAAACTATACAACAGATTCTTTTACTTTTTTTTTTACTAAAGCCTAATTTTTTAGACTATTTTTCTGAATTGTTTTCATATATTTTGAACCGTGGCGATGATCGTTTCCTATATGTGATGAGAAATGTGGCAACGTTCTCAAGGACTGTTGTCACCACCCCCTCCTAAAAATTTAAGCTCATTCCAATGCAAACAGTGTTGCCACTATAGCCACGCCTCTTGACCTTGACAGACAAATTCTCAGGTTATACCTTAAGCAATATTCTAAATAATTTAAATAACTTTTGCTAAATTTCACTTTTTCAAACCTACTTTAGTTTTTTTACCGATTATTATTATTAAATTATTATTATTTTTTCCAATTAATTAAAAGTTTAAATTCCAAACTTAATAAAAATCATTATATAAGTTAAGCTTTAAAGCAATTTCTCGGAACTTAATTTAATGTATATGTACACAATATATAATATATTATGTATTTTTCTTGGATAGGAAAATAATAAATAAAAAGTCTTCTTATATATTTACATAAATTATATATTTAAAGCTGTTTACATGAATAAAATAAATTTCTTAAAATAAAACAAATTAAACAGAACAAGGTGTGAAGTCACCTCAAAATACAAATGTCTAAAACGTCACAAAGATTTGCCATAACTACAGACCTTATGACATATGTGCATAAAGCCTATAATTGCATCAAAACCTCGTGGTTTAAACAATACTTATATTCTAAGGCAATCAAATTATAATGCTCTCAAAGTAGATCTACATAATATAAAACAATTTATACATTACGGTAGAGGCTAGTATGCAGCAGGGAGACGCCAACAAGGAACCACCTCTTGGCTTCCAGCGAAGTTACATTTAATAAACCATTTAATTGATTAAACTGTTGACATCAATCCAGAAAAACATTAACAGCTTTTTTTTTTAAATAACATGAGATCTTTTACACTTTTTTTCTTTCACTATTAAATGAGCCGTGAAGAGCTTGCATGTATTAATCAATACTTTTAGGAAAATACACGAGGGAAGAAGTTGGTAGACAAATTTTTATATTATATATATATTTTTTTTTAAAAATGAAAACTAAACTCATCTATCAAACCCAAATAAAGTTTGATTTTTTTGATGACTACTTAATAACATAAAGCATCATATTATATAATTTAAAAACAAGTATGTGCATATTAAATTTTTCAATTTCAACTGGTAACTAAAATATTTGATGAAGTAAAAATAAACACAAAATATACTCCTTGCTTTAAAAAATGTCCTTTCCCCAATAGATGGCAATAGTGTCAGTATTTTATTAGAACAAAACATTACTGCCATTTTTGGTGAAGATTTTCCGGGGTAACAAAATCATTAATTACTGTAAAATTAATTTGATATTCCCTTCAAAAGTAGCTGGAAGTTTAAAGTTTGTTGCTATTTTGCTTTTAATTCGTTTTAAAAAATTGAATTTTTTATTAAAATTTAAGGTAAAAGTACTGACCTATATGTGAGAAATTGCAATTCTGAAATAACTTAGGAAGACCAAGTTATTTTGGAGGGAATATAAAATAAAATTGTCAAAATTTCACTAACAATCTGATATACACAGATTTATTTTCAAAAACAAAATTATCTTTATTCATTATTTTTCACTTGGAAGTACAAAATACAGAAACACCTTCCCTTCTCTGCCACACCAATTCTTAACTACAAGTTACTCTGACCGTAGTTTTGTGTTCTCTGACTTCACCGTAAAATAAAAACCATACTCTCATCATTTCAAATGTATAATCAACAAGTTTAAATTACCAGGCTAGAAATAGGCTGCTCAATATTACGATGATCAAGAGAATTCTGGGAAACTTAAGCCAATGAAATTTGACAAAGCACAATGCCGTAATGAAGTATCAACCTCAATTTTTTTTATTGCAGAAATGGATAGAGGGTGCAAAGTTATGCTACCCTGATTTTTTTCAGATTTTTTACAGCCCTGGAAGTATTTTTAAAAAATTATTGAAAGTCCTTTTAGTGACGCCACGCGGCGGCAAGTCCTATCCTTTTCTTAAGGAGCGGCGTCTCGTGAAGTCATAAAAAGAACTTTCAATATTTTTTTAAAAATAGTTCCAGGGCTATAAAAAATCTGAAAAAAATCAGGGTAGCATAACTTTGCACTCTCTATCCATTTCTGCAATAAAAAAAATTGAGGTCGATACTTCATTCTTTTTGTATTTTGTGATCCTGTCAACCATTGACAACCATAGACAACCATTGGGGTGGGATAAGGTTGCTCTAATCAGCACTAAGTCATTACCATTAACAAGCAATTACATATCATAAAAAATCAATGTAATGTATAATTTAGTCAGTGTCTCATTGATAAGATATAAGTTTAATGCTGAAATAAAACATTGCAAAGTAAACTAATTGTTATGGAGATATTGAGGTTTGAAACAACATGGGAACAGCTAATTTAGTACCATCTTTGCCCTCAGTTATTTTTGAAATTATTTATTAAAATTTTATGAGACAAACTGCAATTCTGGTGTCAGTAGAATCATTTTGTTTTTAAAGCTTGCATTACCCAAACAATCAGTTAATATAAGTACAGTATGTTAATTTCAAAGAATTCTCTTGTATATCTGAGACAGAACTTACTTGCGTCTCATCTTTCCCAGCCTTGTGTTAACTTTAATACATCAGAACAATAGGGGCAAACAAAGTTACATTTGTCCAACTGCTCTAAGTTTTAATCAAATCTTACTACATAACATTGAAGTATTTCTCTTTTTTTTTTATATGATATATTTCTTAAAACTATACAAAATTATTGTTAAATAAAATATAACTTTCACACATTTTTAAAACAATTTCTTTGCAATGCTTTAACAGTGAATTAATTAAGATAATTAAGTAATTTTTTTAGCAACTGTTGTATGAAAAAAATGCAAAATCTGGTTTTACTTTTAAGATAATGGATAGTTGCACATTTTTATCCTTAAGGGTAAGGTAACACCACCAATGTTAAAAAAAATCCCTCTCACAAAAATTCTGAAAAAAATTTAAAATGTTCTCCTCTATACCCCCTATCAGTACCTAAAATATCAGGTATACAAATACGATCTAGTTTTTGAGTTATAAATTTTTAAAGTTGACTACTTTAACATGGAGAAATGAAACTCCCATGTTAAATTGGTCAACTTTAAAAATTCATAACTCAAAAACTAGATCGTATTTGTATACCTGATATTTTAGCTACTGATAGGGGGTGTAGAGGAGAACATTTTAAATTTTTTTCAGAATTTTTGTGAGAGGGATTTTTTTTAACATTGGTGGCGTTACCTTACCCTTAATTGTGAATTAAAACAAGAAATGACTAAAGCATAAACAAAGATAATCAATAACTATAAAATAAATTAGGCAACCTTGACAGCTTTCTCTCATCACCTTGTGTAGTATACTCGGTAGTAGAGAGTTTTCGAGCGCCACAGACTGTATGAGTTGTCAAACTTGAGCAGGTAGACGCCGTGGCCCGGATAGGCGTGACTCCCGGCATAAACTTCCTCCTGGCAGTCACGGCGGTACACCGGCACCACGATGGACATGGGTGGATGGCTTGCACTGCGACCTGCAGCAGTCACGGAGCCCGCCAGATTGGTGCCTCGTTCAGGGTCATCACCAAGGGTCGCTGAAACAAAAAGAGAGACACTTTAGTGGGAGGTGGAGGGTTATAAGGTGAAAGAAATTAGGGATTGTGATGAAAATATTGAAGCATTCATTCCATTAAAAATTAAATAATAGTTATGCCTTGAAAGTAAAAGCGGTAGGATCCTAGGATTCAAGGAGAGAATGTACGTAATACGCTTATATTTTTTTTATATCTCGGATGCTATCAGAAGGTATTTAAAATCCAAGATAGTGACATTTGTTAATTATGTAATAAGGAACCTCAAGATAGAGGGCATCTATTCAGGTGCTCTGCATTATCAATAGAATTTCAAGAATTTTACACGTTGCTGGTAACATGAAGAGAGAAGAGAAATAATCTTGTCTCTATTGGCTTACTAGAAGTAAATGGTTTTAACTTCAGAACCATACAAAAAGAAGAAGACTGATTGATAAAACTTGAAGCCAAATAAACCAAATTCATTAACGCTTAATTTTATAGACTCTCAACTATACACACTGTTTATGAATCTGTTTTACATAAAATATTATAATTAGGGGCAAGGAAGAAATAGCATAGGGATCACATTTTATTTTTCTCTTTGAAAACTCTATCTCAGTAAGAAGAAAATAAAGCTGACTGTGCTGTCCGCTAAAAGAACAATAGCTACAGCGTACATTTGCATTATATATCAACACTATCAATCCAACAATAGTAAGTACAAGAGATTATTTCTCTTCATAATATTGTCACTTTAAATCACTTAACATCTAAAGCTTCGAGATAGTTGATACCTATGAGTTTGTGCCTAATTTTATTTTTAATTATTTGCAATAATTGGAGTGGTTAGATAAATAAGTATCCAGGCTTGAGTTTAATTTCATAACGCCTTCATAGATTGCAAATGTGCCAAAACATGGCAGGGTAGAATTCCGATGGTATGTCTTAGACAAGTTGTTCTAATTTCTCCCAAAAGAGGCCAGTACCTTCCGTGTCTTCATCTTCATCATCCTCCTCTTCCTCCTCCTCCTCGCTCTCCGAGATGTGCACCGACACCTGACTGCTCTCCGGCTTGCTCCACTCAAAGAACACGCCAAAGCCGATGTCGTAGCTGTCCGTCGCAAACTCCCAGAAGAGGCACGTCCCGTCCTCGTGGGTCGGCACTCGCACCTGCGGGGAACAGGAACTTCAGATATCAAGGAACACTCGCTGAACAGTACCGTGAGGGCTAAATGGGAGTGTTTCAAAAATGTTAGCAAAAAACTTTCTTAGTATTTTTTAATACTCATTGCATACTATATTGTATAAAAATAGGATAGGAACACATACGATAGAGAAAGATATGCTGGAAAACGAGACAGTCCGAGATTTTAACTAGCAAAAAAGAGAAATAAAATTCTCTTTTCTCTCTTTTCGCTGTGTCAATGATGGCTAAAAGCTTGAACAAATATTTTTTCTATTTTATGTATTCCTATTCTCTTTTTAAACAAATATCACTTATAAGTTAGTTCAATTTTTCACAAATTAACTATTAATACCAATTATAATTTCATCTAAAGACAGTTATTTAAAACTGCAAAACAAAAAGTTATATTTTAATATTTTAAGCTAACAGATTTTCACTTTCTGACAGTACCTCTAAAGATCCTATCTAACACTCTTCAGCAGTGACTTCTCCAATAGGAGAATAGGTTTCATGAGGGGTTTTTCTATGACCGAATTTATATGTTAGGGTAATTATAATATTAACTATAACACAGTAGTGTAATTTTTGTTTTCTGTTACATAAAATTTAAAATTGTAAACACTTCAACATCCAAGATAAGCAAAATTGGTCAATTAAGTAGGCAGCCCCCAATAAAAAGTTAAATGCATCTGAACAACACACTCAACTTTTCTTTATTTATCTGTGAAATAAAGGTGATCATTTTGGGCTACCTACTTCACCACACGCTTCTGGATACAGGGGTATATTTGATATTTACCCATGTGGTGTCAAATTACCCTACAGATCAACACTTACCGTGACCGTCTCGCCATGGCCCACTTTGATGATCGAGTCCCCGCCTTCCTTGCGAATGGCGTCCTTGAACTCTCGGATGTCTTTGCGAGTCCACATGGAGGCAGGCGTGATGGACGAGTAGTCCCCTGCAAGGACAAACAATGAAAGTGCTGCCTTTAGTACTTAGCTGAATGGTGAATTGGTGAATGGACTGCTCAGCAATTTGTTTCATATGTTTGCTACTTTTTAAGCTTTTTTTTTTTTTTTTTTTACTTGTATTGTAAAATACTGTACGTATATGATTGTATCTATGAAAGAGATAATAAATTAAATTACAATAAAATATCTCACATTTAACAATGAAAAAGGCTTCTTCAGACAGACATCTTCAGACAGACATCTTCAGACAGACATTATAAACAATATTTGTTACAACCATTGCAAGTAGAAGACTTTGGACATCTAACAGGGACTTCCACTTTGATAGGGACTAACTATAAGACTCTATTCTTTCCTCACACACACCTTGGGAGGTGTCGTCTTCACTCTCCTCGACTCCATCTTCAGATAAGCGAGGGAAGCCACCGTTGGTCAGCAACAGGGCTTCTTCGGGGGCCATGCCGGGGGAGAGGTGGCGCGGGCGTGGCATGTCTGGAGGGGCAGGGGAGGCGACGGCAGCGACGGTGGTGGCAGTAGAGCCTGGCGCGGCGGCAGGGCTCTGCAGCAACTGCTGCATGTACTGGTGGTAGTGCTGCTCCTGCAGTTGGCGTACCAGCACCGCTTGCTGCAACGTCAACAATGTCAGTGAGAGACTGGAGTACGATGACTATTTTTTAAAAAAAAAATATTGTAAGTACAATGAGAGACGTCAATAACTCTCAATACTTCTCAATAAAAAGATAAAGAGGCGTAGGTTCAAACCTTAACTTGGAATAACTTTTTAGCAATATTTACTGGCCTCTAAAATCTGCAAAAATTCAGGGTAGCATAATTTGGTGCCTTCTATTCAATTCTGCATTGAAAAAAAAAAAACAAAAAAAACACATGAAGGTTGTTCATTATACTGTTTATATTTGTGACTGACTAAATTGTGCAACCATTGTCCAAGGTAGAAGCGGAGGAAGGTAGAGAGCATGTACATTATGTAATTAAGAAACTTTGACCTTCATATAAGTTCTATGAAAACAAAGTTTAGAGTTACATAACAAAATGTTGATCAACGATCTTGGGCAATGATGTAAGATATAAATAATCCCTCTATGCAAATATTAGCTGTCTACAAATTTAAAATAAACAACACTATTATATTCTCTTCCTTCTGCTATTGAGGTTGAAAAGCAAAAATTATGCATTGAAAGTGTATAATAAGACTTGCTGAATCAATGAAAATACGTACTTACTATAATATATCTTTTTTTTTTTTTTTTTTTTTTTTTTGTTGGACATATTATTTTTGTTTAAAGTAGAGATAATAGGGATCAGCTGGCCCAATGCTAAAAAAAAAAACCATTCATAAAAATTATGAAACAAATTTAAAATGTTCTCCTCTACATCCCCTATCAGTAGGTAAAATATCAGGTATACAAAAATGAGCTAGTTTTCGAGTAATTAATTTTTAAAGTTCTCTAATTTAACATGGAGAAATGGAGCTTCCATGTTAAATTAGTCACCTTTAAAAATTAATAACTCGAAAACTAGCTCGTTTTTGTACACCTGATATTTTACCTACTGATAGGGGATGTAGAGGAGAACATTTTATTTTTGTTTTCATAATTTTTATGAATGGGATTTTTTTTTTAGCATTGGGCCAGCTGATCCGTGTTATCTCTACCTTAAAAACTGTAAAGATATGCTAATTTTTAGGATATTTTGAAAATTAAATAGTGCATGGCAACAATAAAATACAATAATTTACTATACAGTTTTTCGTGTAAATAAAAGTAATAATATCAAAGTTACTCCACTACTAAAAAAAAATATTATCCATCCCCACTTAATATGTTTGTAGAAGTGGTAATTTCCTCATTTCTCATTAATGTAAATTTTATTTTTTGTTCCACATATTTGCGATTTTTAAAGTTCGCAGTATAAATAAAACACACACACACGCTCAAAGTTATTATATATTATGCCTCTTCTCTTTTTCTACCTCTATCACTCCACTTACCTGATCTGGGTTACCAGGGAACTGCTGCTCCGCGTATGCCTTGAACTGTGGGAACGTCTGCGAGTTGAGAGCGTCCTGAATATTACGCCTGCAAAACAAGCCAAGCAAAGCCGAAGCATCAACACCCGTATATAACAAGGTTTATCTTTTGTATACAGTTTGCTATGTAAATGCCCCCTCGTGTGAGCAGCGATAAGGAAGAGTGCAGGTGTGGGGGACTGATGGTGATCCGATGTCTCTCGCAGCGGTGGCTGGCGGTGACACGCGCGCGGGAGGAAGTCGGACGCACGTGAGAGCACGCGGAGACACCCCCGCCACAAACAAGGATACTTTAAAAGTGAAGGAGGGCCTAGGACCTCGACAATTTTCGTCAACCTTCGGAATAGTCCGCAAAATTAGCCGCACGCTTGAGCAGTTGCCGGCCAAGGTACTTACAATATATTAGCAAGGATGCCAAGGATAGTTTACTGGGAGGATGGCCTAAGACGTCGAATTCAGGAACCTCGACAACTTTCGTCAATCTTCGGGAAAGTGCGCAAAATTTCAGGCGCGGATCCAGATAAAAATTTCGGGTGGGTGGGGGTAGGGGGGCTCCCCCAGCATCCCCCCCTTTCCCCCTTGATCCACGCCTGCATGGTCACAGATCCGATAGCGTAGCGCTGGCGGCTACAGCGACATCTTTGATAGTTAGGCTAGCCGATCAAATAATGCGCTTATCAAAGTCAGCGTCGTGACGTACCCCAGAGATCCGACAAAGCGTAGCGTTTGCGGCAAAAGCGGTCGGTTTGAAAGTTAGATCATTTTCCTCGCGATGTATAATTGTGAGGATGGCTTAAGAATGGCAAATTTTCGGTAATCTTCGCAACAGTTTCCTAACTAAGCCAGCAGCCGAAGTCGCCTCAGAATGCCAATCACGTAACACACAAAATTTTGATGCAACTTTAAAACTTATCTCAATATATTTTTTAATAAGGTTAAAGTTCCATTATTGTGCTTGTAGTTAAGTGAATTGCATTCTGAGGCGATGCGGGAGGGGCGCCCCGATGACAGCAGTTGGCCAATGAAATGTGATCCTAAAATACGACGTGATGACGTTACTAGGATACGACATGACGTCTGACTTCAAAGTAAGCCATCCTTTCCAATCTATTATCGTTGCGCCATAGAGACATGCTAACTGATGTTAATAATTTTTATAGCAAGTAGCCAATAGATAGGGCGTTTTCACGATGTGTAAGTATCAATTAGAAAACACTTAATGGTTTTATAGTTTCATTAATTTAATCTTCATTTCGGAAGTCAAATTTTTAAATATTAAAACTCTTCATATAATAATCAATATACGTACTCATGTATTTCTCGATATGAAATCATATACCTAAATTAAACAAAAGAAAGTGAGGAAAGATCGCATTTCCGGCTACTTCCGGTGGGAATCTACATTTAAAAAGACCGCGGTGTGACGTGTCTACCTGCACGACCTTGACGGCGCGGTGAACACGCGGTGCTCATGACCCCCGACTGAAACTGGAGAACATCACAAGTACTCGCGCCGGCTAAAAAGTCGGAACTTGAAAATTGAAAAGGTACATTTGAAATAATTAAAATGTTTCGTTATTACTTAGGAAATCGAGTGTAAAATATTTTCAACGTAATACTAACACCATGAACGTTTCCGATTGAATATTTAAAATTATACTGACGTGAGTTTAAAAACTGTTTAGAATGTTCAACCGGTTCAGACGACAGGTCAAATACACAGTACCATAATTGGTTGACGTATATATTATAATAATGAGCGTGATGAATCAAAGCCTTGGCATGGACGTCATATATTATATTATGTAGTTAGTATTACTTATTACGTATTCTGTATAGTGCATACCGTAAAAATAGTATTATGTCCAATTAAGAACATATAACGACACTTAAGTCACTTGTAATTATGTTTATTACGAGCATAACCAATATATATATTATAATTATATAGTGTACTGTATGTACACATAATATATATTATACAGCATTAATATTGTCTATCTATACTATAAATTGATGTCAGTAATTTATGGCAATTTTAAAAAAAAATATATATATATAATATATATTATATATATATATATATATATATATATATATATATATATATATATATATATATATATATATATATATCAAAATTTTAATTTACTGATGTTTATTAAAATTTGCTTAAAATAATTTCATTGAGGCATTGAATTGAATTACTTAAAATTCATAAAGTTACGGAATTGTTTAGATTTTTGCGATCGATCACGATTTTTTTTTTCTTTTTAAAATAAAAAATACATGTATTAACAGTGTTTTTTTTTTTTTTTTTTTTACGTCAGCTCCGTTTTAACTAATTATTACTAGCTCCTAACTATACCTCTATGCATGCCAATATTTGGGCTAGACTGACAGCTACTGTAACTTATTAAAATGTTGTGCTCCAGGATATGTAAAACTTATACATATATCCTGGCTAGGAAAACACGCACGGAAAATTCGCAACTCTCCGACCGCACCGTTTACGGCGCGTTTAAATGCCGCCGCTTACGATCGTATCTCTTCATTTCAAGGCCACTTCGCGGCCAACATTATAACCAAACACGAGCCATCTGGCTTAAATGGAGGGGTAGGAATCAAAGATAGTCTATCTATAGGAGTCGTTAATGAATGAAGTAGTCCGAAAACTAATTGCTTTCATAAATCGCGCAATAGCACAATTTTATGCAACTTACTTCAAAGAAATCGGGAGACGCAATGTTATTTAGCAACATATTTTATAAGATTTTTAAATTGAGGCCCCGCAGATCAAAAGGGGTTATATCCTAGCCAAACTGGGAATGAATTTTTGAGCCTCAGCTGCTTCAACAATTATTTTTTCTCATCACTTTTGAACCTACATTTGGAAAGAAAAGTATAGTTAGCTTTCCAAATCCAGGTTCAAAAATGGCATAAAAAAATTATTTCAACCCCTTTTGATCGAAGGCGACTCCTTTTTTTGCATTCGTTTTCTCTTTGTCTTCAGAAAAATGTAGATTTTATTGACTTGTATGGTAATTAATTTTAATTATTTCATTTTCAATCTTAAAGGCACAGAGAGAGAGAGAGAGAGAGAGAGAGTAGTTTGTTTTTAAAACTGGGGTAACATCAAAAACCTTTCTCTCAATATAATAATTTTTCTTTATTAAAAAAATATATATAATTCGAGATCGCAAAAATATGAACAATCAAGAAACTTTGTATGCGTTATATCTTGCAAAATAGAATTTCAAGCATAATTCTGATCAAATTGTAAAATATTAGAAACTTGAAAGTTGGGGCATCACTCATAATAATCTGCTGCCACAACTGCTGCATTTTAATTTATTGTTTACGACGATGAAGTGTCACCAAAGAGCGGTACTAATTTTTTTCCTACATTTGTAATAATAATAGCATAAATTATTTTATTTTTACTCACATTTTTTCTACGGACGATACATTTTCTCTACAGTAAAAAATATATATTTTACAAAATAATTAGCACTAAACACACATTTGGATAATGTCAGGTAACAGTTTGAATACCACTTTAGCCAATTTTCTTTTAGTACATTTGAGTTGCTTAATTAAAAGACTAAAAATCTTGAAAATCAACGTTTTCTATATATATATATTTTTTTTTCAAGTTTGCTGAAAAAATAACTACAGTACATATCTGCCAATTACATACAAATATAATTTTATTGCATTTTTCTCCTTACTGCATTAGCAACGTCCCTTAAGGCTTAACCTGAGAAATTTGGACGAAAAATTCGCTACAACAGATTTTCTTCAAATTAATTTGGTGGACTCACAACAATCGTCAAATTAGCTCGGAATTTTTTCGGAATTTTTTAACCGTTGGTTTAATTATAATTAATTTATTTAAATGAGAATTTTGTATCCTTCCAATGTTAAATTTGTTAATTAGCATTGCAAAAAAACTATACAACAGATTCTTTTACTTTTTTTTTTACTAAAACCTAATTTTTTAGACTATTTTTCTGAATTGTTTTCATATATTTTGAACCGTGGCGATGATCGTTTCCTATATTTGATGAGAAATGTGGCAACGTTCTCAAGGACTGATGTCACCACCCCCTCCTAAAAATTTATGCGTATTCCAATGCAAACAGTGTTGCCACTATAGCCACGCCTCTTGACCTTGACAGACAAATTCTCAGGTTATACCTTAAGAGACTTCTATAAAATCAAAGATGTTAATTAATAGTCTCTATTTTGCCTTAATAATTAAATTTAATAAATTACATCAATCTAAAGGACTAATATTCTTCCTCTCTATCCATTTCCTTCACAAACTTATGAAGAGGAGTCAGGGGGGAGGGAGTGATGAGGAATGAAGTGGACCCACCCATCACTGCCCATGTATTATTTTGCTCCTGAACTAAAATTTCTCCCTCCCAATGTCATTGCTTGCTCTTCTAATCTAGTCATGCCAACATCAAGATCTGTACTCACCGCTGGGTTTCCTGACGAGCCTGCTCCTCCTGCTGTAGCCGGAGAGCCTCTTGCTGCAGCGCCATCTGCTCAGCCTCCACGCTACGGCGAGCTTCCTCCTCCCTCCTGCAATCATACAACCTTTGTCTCAGGACAGTCGTCTCATATATATTGTACTCTCCTATTTTATTCACATCATTCACATTTTCAGTTGGGAAATCACGCAGTACAGTCCTCATAATGAAATGGAATGATTTATTTGCACGGGTACTTTTTCAGAGCAGTTAATATTGATAATTATCATTGTTAGTTACATGATTTTGACACTGTGATGTGGTAATATAACCAGGAAAGTAGAGGAACCTACTGTAAGATTGTAACAAGTACGTCCAAATAGAAATGCATCACAAAATAAATAAATAATTTCCCATATATTTAAATTACAAAAGCAGTTGAAATGATACAAAACAGGGGGCTTCTCAAAAAAAGGCTGTATGTTATATTTTTTTACTGGTTAGAATCAACAAGGTTAGAATTTAGAATCATTATGTAACATGAGGAAAATATAATAAATAAATAATAAATAAAAACAAGGAATTCAAAATTTAATCTCCATGTAGTGTCTACATGTAGCTTTAGGTAGAAAACAGCTTGGGTGCTGGTACTGATCTTTGCTGTGTTAACTAATGACAACTCAAGGTACACCAAAGAAAGATAAATAAAAAGTCAACTCACATTAGACGATCTTTCTCCGCCAAGTCTCTTTTGTTGGCCTCAACATATGACGAGAACAGCGGACACAGCTGGTCCAGAAGTTTTGCAAAGCCCAACATTGCTTCTGTCTGCGGCAGTTGGCCCAGTGCTTGCCATGCCAGTCTGTAACACAATTCAGTATCTAGTTATAGCATTGTAATGTACAACAATTCAGTACAGTGATAGTTGTAATTTTTAAGGTCGGAGTAGAGTTATTCTTTGACTCCAGAGTTTGAGGGGAGTGAACTTGAAACACTTCGCTTATAATGGTTACATTTGTAAGTATGTACTTGATTCTGTATGTACTTGATTCTGCATGTACCTTCCATGCAACAACAATCAACATGAGGACTTGGTGATCATAAAACATTCTCACTAGAAGTCAGTTTCTTATTTTTGGTCAACAAATATCAACCTTAATACAACGTGGCTATGTCCATTTTACATTGCTAAGCTCTCACATGTAATTTACATTGCAGGTAAAGCTAAACATTGCACTTAAGAGCCAATCAAAAAGGTGTAATGTTGCACAGGCATATGTAAATGAAGCAGAGTAATAGCTGCACTATTTGGCAACAGAGCTCATTGGACAACCTTCATGATTTTTTTATTATAGATTTGGATAGAGGACCTCGATTTATGTATTGTTAAGTTTCTTCCGATTTTTTTTTTAATCCTCTAACACTTTTAAAATCATGCTGTAAAATGCTGTGACATCACAGTCATGCAAATATTTAACACACAAGCATAGGAAAAGACGTTGCATGACTGTGACATCACAGTGTCTTTCTTCTTGATTTTGAGTGTGCTAGAAAATTAAAAAAAAAAAAAAAAATACAATATATAACTTGAGGTCCTCAATCTAAATATGCAACAATATAAAAAATTTCTTGAAACTTGTCCATAATTTTGCTTTATTTCATAGACTGGCGACTTTTGTATTTAATTCAACATTTAGCTTACTTAGCCCCCAGTGAAACAAATGCAACGTTTTAGTTAGTATACTGTAGTTAGTACGTAGTTAAACTTACCTCCTATCCTTTCCAATCACATCTAATACCCCAAGAGGTGGAAGCGAGTCTGCATTGAATGGACCGTGATTGACTTGCTGTGTGAACGCAACAAGCCGCAGTTTATCTTGGTATGATAAATGGACTGCTTTGCCTTCTTTCTCTGTGAAACGAAATTATGTTTAGTAAAAAAAATATATATAAACCAATTATATATTATGTTATACTTGTCTAGTTCAAACAAAGATAAAATTAATCACATGCAGCCTTATTATCTCAGTAGCATGCTATCTAAAACCATAAGTTTAAGTTTTTAATTAGCAAGAAGTAATAACCAGAATTTATTACCAGTTATAATTTTCTAATGGCAAAAGAAATAAAATATGTTGTCCTCATTAGCTCACACATATATTACGCATACTGTATATTGTACACTGTATGCTGCATACATGCCGTACATCACTGTAGGCATATAATACAGTAGGTACTATGCTAATAGCTATTAAGAATGTTCCAAAATAACTCTCAGCAATAATCAATTCAGTATAATAATAGATACAGTATGCATAGTTATTTCAAAGGAATGTATTGTCAGTTGGTATCCGGAGAACTCGGAGCGGGGGCAACTGGGAGCCGGACGGCTCGGAGCCAAACGTGTTTGCTAGGACAACTCGGAGCGCGGAAAACTCGGAGCGCGGACAACTCGGAGCGCGGACAACTTGGAGCGCGGACAACTCGGAGCGCGGACATCCTGGAGCCATGGCAGGACAACTCGGAGCGCGGACAACTCGGAGCACGGACAACTCGGAGCCATGGCAGGACAACTCGGAGCGCGGACAACTCGGAGCGCGGACAACTCGGAGCAACGTATAATATACATATTCGGATCAATTTCAGCTATTTTCATCATAATGTCATTATCAATATTTCTCTGCATTCTTATATGCACATGAAGTTTCATATATTCTATAGCAACCATTTATAATTTATTATTATTATTATTATATTATTTATATTATGCTTATAATGTGGATTGATAAGATGTTCAATCAGATAGGTGTCGTTTCCTTACCTGCCGGCCAACGTGTCGTATGATTCATAACAACAACGAAAGGTGGAGCTTGACCTTTGCCTGCCCAACCTTTAACCCGCTACCACATTTTTGCTCTCTTACCAACGTAGACTACAAGTTGCTGGCCGTCTTAGCAGCCTGTCTTTAGTCTGTCGTTGGTAGCAACGCAGTAGCGCCGTGTGTTTTTCCTGTGTGTTTAGCATTTGTAATAGATTTATATCATAATGCAAAAAGTGGAATTTGTGCAAGGCCAGAGAGGCAAACAAGCCGTAATCAACAACTTCACGTATGTAAAGGAAAGACAACGCGGAGATTTGGTAAGTTTTATCAATTTCAAAATATGTAAAGTTATGTGCAGGAACAGAATGGCGTGATCGCCAGCAAAAAGAAGATCTACAAATCCCTGCGACAGCGCTTGCACACCATTGCCCGTCACTTTGATCCCAATGATCTCCTCCAATATGTGCAGGGTGTGGCCCACAACATCTCCTATTAGGATGCAATCCCCCCCCCCTTTCCCCCGCATTTCTGAATATCATTCTAGCTTCATTTTTGTACATGTAGTATTTGTTGCGAATTTTGTTTTCACTGTTTGATACTTTACTAGTAAGATATAACTTTAAATTTACTAATCATCGCACTCTCAGAGTACAAGTCGCGCGCGGAAGTACACAACTCATGCAAGTCTGAACCATATCTCACTCAAAGGTGAAAGTCGTATAAATTTTGTTGTAATTCCGCGACTTGCTTTCTGAGACGACGTCATGCAGATTATGTTATGTTAAATGAAGACTGACTAATGATTAAATGTACATTATTACGTTAAAGCAGCACATACTGCAACACCTTCATCATGATGACCATTGTTTATAAACTTTGTGATTTTTTATGTTTTTATTACATGACTTCTGAATCATTGATGATTTCTTCATTAACTAACTTAATTAACTGTAATTTTGTATTATTGTTAATATTGGGCTAATGAACTGAAATATTTTTTTTGTATAAAGTTATTGTATTCAATATTATTTTTAGAAATAAATAAAGCCCTTAGTCTTCAATGAATGTTTTGTATTATTTAATTTCAAATATTAGATACACAAGGAACTTTAAAACGACAAATGAGGTGTATAATTAAGTGGATAAATTAAGTAGAAAAATATAATTATAAATGGTTGCTATAGAATATTTTATGTGCATATAAGAACGCAGAGAAATATTGATAATGACATTATGATGAAAATGATTCCCGGACAACTCGGAGCGGAAGTTCACCGGATACCGATGAAAATACCTGAAAATGATCCGAATATGTATATTATACGTTGCTCCGAGTTGTCCGCGCTCCGAGTTGTCCGCGCTCCGAGTTGTCCGCGCTCCGAGTTGTCCGCGCTCCGAGTTGTCCGCGCTCCGAGTTGTCCTGCCATGGCTCCGAGTTGTCCGTGCTCCGAGTTGTCCGTGCTCCGAGTTGTCCGCGCTCCGAGTTGTCCTGCCATGGCTCCAGGATGTCCGCGCTCCGAGTTGTCCGCGCTCCAAGTTGTCCGCGCTCCTAGTTGTCCGCGCTCCGAGTTGTCCGCGCTCCGAGTTGTCCTAGCAAACACGTTTGGCTCCGAGCCGTCCGGCTCCCAGTTGCCCCCGCTCCGAGTTGTCCGGGAATCTTGTCAGTTAGATTCAAAACAAGACTTTGTTTTTATTATACATACAGTACTGTATCATAGATATGTACTGCATTTTGCATATATGTAATGTATATACATATTATTATATCAGTACAATGTGCAGTACACCACATAGCCTGGTAACAGACCCCCTTAAGACATTTCGCACTTTTAACAATTTTTATCTGCCATATTTAGGGTTCTTAAAATTTTGAAAAAATTATTTACATGTTCAATAGAATGTAGCAATTGAGTTTATCATAATTTCAGTTCCATATCAGAGCATCTCTTTGAGTAAAAAAATATATTTTGTGTGGAGGGACATGAAAAAAAAAATGTTCCGGTTTTGTTCCAGGTCCGCTTTTGGACTCCTTATAGCCAAAAAAAAAGTAAAAAAATAAAATTGTAACCCATTTACCAAATCAGCCTTTTTATAAAAATAACAACTGCAATACCGTGACATTATTTTTTTTACTAGCTAAGAAAAAATAAAAACGAATTATTTGTTAAAAACCCTGTTTTTATTCGTTTTTTATTTTTTTTTAACCAGTAAAAAAATTATCAAGGTATTGCAGTTGTTATTTTCATGGAAGGGAGGATTTGGTTAATCATCTACAATTTTATTTTTTTACTTTTTTTGCCAATAAGGGGCCTAAAAGCAGGTCGGAACCAAAACAGGGCTAAAATCCCAAACTGGGCTGTGCATACAGAGCTATTATAGTGAAAGTAATCTTAATTGCAAACGTTAGTTGCCTTGCTTTACATTTACCGCTATCAAGTACTTAACATGCACAGACTACACACTGTATGTGTGATACCGGCATGTATGCATAAATGCATATGCAGTGCATAAATATGCATACCATCATATGCATACTCCATAATCCCATAATTGGCAAAATGAGTCTCTGAAATGCACACTTATTTCGCTTATTAAATGACAGTAAGATGTGTATTTATAGTTGTTAAATGAAGAGCCAGGCTCATTAGTATTGAAACGTAGCATCATCAATTATGATGCAATATTATATTCAAGTTGTTGCGTTAATGCCAAGGCTATGAATACACGTAGCACAGGTAACAAGGAAGTTCCAACTCACCCTTGTAGAACTTCAGTGCTAATCGGTACAAATCCTTCACGTAGAATCCCCATTTTTCCAGACATTCTTTATCTTCGTTACTAGAAACTATTTCAGGTTTAATTTTGAGATTTGGTTCATCACATTTAATTTTAAGATGATTTATTTGCTGGTCAAGGAGAGCCGACTCACCATTCGCAGCCATGACACTAGACAGCTGATGGAGGGGCGGGCCAATAGAGCGATAACAAAATAACTAATTTCTTCGTCTTTATGAAACAATTGTTGTAAATATAAATTAGCAGATAATGAGGACAATTTTTAATTTTTATTGAAAGCTGTAAATGTTTGTGTATTAGTTTGGGTTGAAATATAAACGTAAAATAACATTCTTTGTTTTTTTTTACCTAAAATTTCATTTCTGCTTTGTGCTGCTCTCTTGCGTCTTTTTACAATACTTTTCACAATGTGAATACTGGGAAATATTTAAAAGCAAAATTGTCCTGCTGGACTCGATCATCCTGCAGCATGCAGGGTCTCGAATCTGATCCTGCAGGGCACGGATAAATTAATTTCTCCATGCTGCAGGGACCTATGGATTATTTAGAGAAAGGCCGGGGAAAGGGGTTGAAGCCCTATATATATAGCTCGAGATCACATCGCCGAATATATTTAATTGAGATTGAAATTGAAATATTCTTTATTATTTTATAGCCTGCGCTAATAATACAAGATTATAAAACAGATTACGTATTTTACAAATTGACATAACTTTAAAATAACCTTGACATATTAATATAATTGTTGACATAAATAATACATAATTTATAATTAATTTGTTATTATTGATTTTCCATTATTAATCAATCAATAATTTTCTAATTAATCTTTAATAAATAATAAGATTATACAGTATATATATAAGTAGCAAGGTAGATTAATTAAGGACCTTGATGACTACAATCTCTCTAATATAGTTATAAGCCTATTAATCCTATTATAATGGGGTACTGACCAAAAAAAAGTTGCAAGTTTTTGTCAATATTTCAAAAGGCACGAAAATTTCATGAAGAACAAGCCCTATTGTAGCATTCTACGACAATTTCCTGATTTTATATGAATTTTTAAAACCTCTCAAAAATGACGTCATAGCATTGAATCTTAAATGGGAAAATAGATCAGTTTTAACATTGCCAAATCCCATACTTTTAATATTGAAATGTAACCAAAACTTCATTTGCAAGGTTTTCAGGTGCTAGAATCACCATAATGAAGGTTTGAAATTCGTACTTCAATAACTTTTCATTTTAGTAATGTTAACTGATGCATTTCCCCATTTAAGATTCAATGGTATGACGTCACCAAAAAAAGTTTTAAAAATTCATATGAAATCAGCAAATTGTCGTAGAATGCTCTAATAGGGCTCGTTCTTCATAGAATTCACAGTACTTTTTATTAGTATTGCTAACTCAAATACCGGTCAGTACCCCATTTATAGCCACTCCAGATTTTTTTTTTTCTGGATTTAATCACACACCTATATGAGGTGACGTCTTTTATCTTTTAACATGTATAACTTGAGAACTAGATTGATGTATAATACAGTATGAGAAACCTCCCTTTCATATATATAAATTTATATATAATATAATATGGGTACACAATACTATATTTATAGTAATTTTTATAATTATGCTTTTTTATAATCAATATAATAGAGAATTGACCGGTTATCGTTAGATCACCGAAGTCAGGCTACGTCGAGCGAGGTTAGTACTTGGATGGGTGACCGTTTCAAGAATAAATTACGCTGCTTCCTCCCTGGAGTAAATTCGTCTCGCTTTCCACCCGGCCAGTGCAGTGATGCACTTGTGTGTGGTTCCCCAGGCTTTGGACATCACTTTGGTCCATTGATAAAAAGTAGAGGTGTCCGTCCTGACTGAGGTTTTCCACGGTCTCCTCAGTCTCACCTCAGTAGATGCTGGGATGCGTAACAGGCCGTGGCCACCAGCCACCATCCGTTCCCTACCTTATCCCTACCCATTACCCCGCCGCGAGCTGTAAGCTCTTAGGGGTGTATCCTTGTAAAATATATATATATATATAATTATAATAAAAAATTTATTAAGCATGTTTATAGTGTGACTCATATGACTTTATTTGGTATTTTGTCAAAGTGGCCATATTTATTTTGGGAGGTACATTTTCTTATTACAATTGTTATACTAAAAATACAAATAAGAGATTAACATGGTTAAGGCGATTCCAATCAATCGGGCGATGAGCATGAGTCATTCTAACATAAGCGTAAATACAACATTATTATTATGCATTAATATTACATTTGATTACTGAGAAAAGACTTTAAATTTACTGTAAAATCTTTTGTTTGTGCATTTAAAAACATCTTTAAATAAATTTGAATGTTATTTACTGTTAAAATTAAATATAGTAATTAAAGTTTTTAAAAAATTTATTTTTTTATACTCTACAATAAATTTAAAATATCAAAGCAAAAATTTTCTTTGGTTGTGCTTTTTTAAATAAATGCCCATGCTACAACTTTATGACTAGTTATTAAAAATAAAAGTTGCAATAAGTCTTATTATTATTTTTTTAAAATAATAAAATTCTACTATTAATTTTGAATTAATACTTAGTATTATATTAAATTATAACATAAATTATCGTTTTGATTAAATAAAAATTACTTTAAATCTAATTATAATTATATAATATCATAATTTAGTGATATATAACATTAGTTTTACAAAGTCCGCAGTGCCATACAAGTCCGTTCACTGCACCAAATAATGTCCACTAGTTAGTAACATCGCCGCGAGGATTCAGGGTAGCGCTCACGTAGTTCCGTCTTGAACTGCCGGAACAGCAGACGATTGCGTTCCTGATCCTCGTCCTTCTCGGCGTGGAACGACTCGGGAGTCTTGAAGCCGCGGTGCACGAGGAACGCGTTGTCCAGAACGGAGAACTTGTAGCCTGACACGTGCAGCTCGCACACCTGTAGAACCAAGAACCAAGAACTTTTTGTTAGAGAGGCTCGAGGAATTTGACACCCTTAAATTTTGACGTGGATGTTTACCGCTCCACAACTTTTATTATACAAAGCGCTCAGGTGTCAAATGACTATAAAACTTCTTTCATCTTTTCTTATGTCCTATAGTGTTAGTATAGCTGTGACGATTAAGTCAAGATCAAGCTACACTCACTTGTCAGTGGCGGATCTACAAGGGAGGGGGAGGAGGGCGATCCTTCCCCCCAATGAAGTTTCCAAAATACATTAAAGATTTTACCACCTCGAACCTATCGCTTCCCTTCCCCTCCCAGTTCAAATTTAACATTGCGGGATAGGACACTTCATGATAGGCTGGCATATAAATACGCACTTCTCACCTGGGTGATAAAATATATTTTTAAAAAATTTACAATATTTATAATAGACAGAGCAAATTTAATAAAGTAATGCTTCTTCAAAAAAATCTGACAAGCGCTGCGACGTTTTTTCTTTTCTTCTTTTTTTTTTTTAAATATTTAATTCGAGTTGAATTTTAAGTCCGTCACAGGGTCACAGGCATGAAATTTCACATGTAATGAGCTAGAGTCAAAGCTTTAATTGAAATAATAACCATAAAAAATATCCTGACTTTTTTTTGACAAAAATCACAGTACATAAAATATACAGCCCTTTACTATTATTGCAATAAAAAAGCTGGTGCAAATTACTCATTCTGTTGTTAATTAAATAAGGTAACATCATTTTATAATGTAATAAAAAATACTATGTTATACTTTTAATCTTGTGGAATTGTATATTTTTTTTTACGACGTGAGATTCGAAATTTATTTAACGTGATGGCGATATGCATTAATGTATTGCAGGTACGGAAATTTCAGGCTGCCCCCCCCCCCCTTCCGAAATTTTGGATTTTACATGGGCATTTTCCTGATGATTTTTCATGATTTTCTTTTACCCACTCGATTTGTTTTAACATTGGCCTTATGGATAATCCCCCATTCCCCCCCCCCCCCCCCCCACGTCCGAAATATTTGGTCCTGGATCCGCGCCTGATGTATTGCGTATATGTTTGATTTTACATGATATTACGTGATAAAATTTCGTCATTTTATGGCTTTTCCTGTATAGTAGATTTAGATAAAATTGTAATCAATTAATGTGTGTCAATTTGTAAAAATTAACTTCAGGGTTGTTATTTTTAACTTATAAGAGGAGCATTTTTCTTTTCATTTCATTCCTCGAGTTTCATTCTCCTATATAAAAACAAAACTAGTAGACTCCATGCAGAACATTTAATTGATATAAATAACAATTAACTTCTTCCGAAATCACCAACCTAACGCGATAAAAAATACGATTACGTCATTTTTACTTCTAAATTTTTATTGCGGAAGTAAGTACTTTGCGGTCTAAGCCACAATTTTTCGTATTTTTCACTACAAAAAAATCTTTTTGTTTTTGTTTATCGTTATATATTATTATTATATTATTAGAATTCTTATATATATTAATGGACATCTTATATGGATTTTTTTTATTGCATACTTGGATCGAGGACTGTGAGTTATGTATAATCAATTGTTTCACTTTTTTTAACCCTCTAACATCCTTAAATCTTGCTATGACATCATGGTTATTCCCTATGCTTATTTGTAGTACTATATGACGTCACAACATTTACATGCAGTACTTACATTGCTAAAAAAAAATATATACATAAAAAAATGGCAATAAACATGCAATAAAAAACGATTGCGTTTCATAAATAATTAAATAATAATAAAAAGAGTCTCTCGATGATCAATTAACATAGGTGGTATTGTTTAGCTTGCTTACCTGACTAATTCGGTTGAAGCCGTACTGCTTGAACCTCTCGTCGTACATTGGTGCCGAGTTGCGGGCGATGTAGAACGGCTCCCAGGGGTCCTTCCACAGCACCTCGAACAAAGGTGCCAAACCCGGGCCGGGGGGTTCTCGCTGCCACGCCTCGTAGTCCGTGTGCACCTGAGGAAGACCACGTTATAGGAGGAAAGAGCGACTAATTCTACCATAGAATTGACTATTTTCAATAACAATGCATGCATGATTACAAACCCGATGTCAACCTGTCTGAGAGTACAAGTTCTAATAATTATATAAATTTAATGATGATATTGATGACTAATTAAGTCTTTGATATTGCATGTTATTATTTAGGTATATATATAAAAAAAAAACATGACTCTATGGAGATTAAAAGATGTATTTGTAAATAGGTAAATTCAAAATCAAAAGAGATACAAAAATCAGGTTTTCAGATTTTTCTAATAGTGCCTGTATACTGTACAGATGACCTATCTGATTCATGATGCCCATGTGCATCTATGACGAGACCTACTTATTTCCTCTTTCGTGTAACTATTGATAATACTTTTATGGCTACAAACTGCAGACACCTGTACTATTATTATTACTAACCTGACATTTCCAGCACAGCTCGAAGTAGAACGGCCGCACCTGGCCATTCTCGGAAAGTGCTAATAGTTCTGCTTTATCCCGGGGGATGACAGCACCTTGACGTGCCTCAAACGCGGGGATGACGTACACCGTCTTATCCTCACGTTGAGAATCTCTGAAGAGACGATTTCGAGTGGCAAATCGGTGGAAGCGCTCTCTGAGACGTGACGAGGGCAACATGTCTGCATCAGCAAGCAGCACGAACTCGGCCTGGACGGCTCGTCGCGCCACGTTCCGGAGCAGATTCACGGGGTACGGAGCACGAGTATGTGCGTAGTTTGGCGGAGGTGACGAGGCCTCCTGAGGAAGGACTGCCTCGCAGGACGAGAGGGCACCTGGAGGGGGTAACATGGGGGCTCGGTCCCCCGCGGCGGCTAGCGGGGTCACCAGCTGGAAGGAAACGTTGTGGCGAACGGCGATGTAGCACGCTCGCAGTCTGGCGATTCCCCACAGAGCAGCGCTCAACTCACGAGTCTCGGCGAACACGGCTACGGACACGGCGCCCTGCCATCGCACAGCCAGCTCGGCCAGCAGTTGAAGGTGACGTACGGAGCACTGAGTGGCTAGGGCCACGTCTGGAAGGCCGGGAGTGGAGCTGGGGACGGAGACCGGGGGTGGCAATCGTGCGGCGGGGGCCAGGCCGGACACAAGACGGTACTCGCCGCTACTGTCCAGGACGCCACCGCGAGCAAGTGCTCGAACTAAAGATGTGAAGTGAGCCTCCACCTAAAGAGAGAGAAAAAATACGTCATTTCAACATTGTGTGAATCTTAACAATAATTGTAATCCTAAGAAAAAGTTCCCTTATATAATATACATAGTTAAATTAATTTGATATTTTCGCTTCGGAAGTATCCAAATGTGTGTTTTTTTTTTTGTTTTTTTATTCTATTTTCAATTCAGTTTTGAAACTTTACAGAGGGGTTTGCAGTAAAGATATTGATGTACGTGTGAAATTGCAACGCTAAAATACGAAAAATTCTACATTTCCGGTTACTTCCGGAGGAAATGTTATAAAAATTGACATTTACACATCGGCAGCATCAACTGCACCCCTAAATTGCCTGCATGATTTGCTGGAACTTGAGTACTATTGGAACTGTAGCTCCAAAAGATAAATAGAGATTGACAATTTTACAGGAAGAACAAAAAAAGTCTAGTCATCCTAAAATCTTTCTGGTACACGGAGTACACCACACCTTTATATAAAGTACCTGAAAACGGCAATTTAATACAGATAGGTAAAATTCGTGATGTTGCAAGGTGTATTGTACATTATTAAAGAAATATATGGTGAAATATGAAAATATTCTGCAATGCAGTTGAAGGTCTACACGAATATTAAATCTACATAAAAATAAATTACATCAGCTATGTAATATTCTTGGAAGGTATATAAAATATATTCGATAAACATAAAAGTTTTATGTTACACCAGAATCTACTACATGATGTAAAGCCTGTTGTCTTTTGTTTGATCAGGTGAGGGGAGGGGGGGGGGTACTCGTCTGTCCGCAACAGTTTTTTTCCGAGTCCGCGCCTGCTCTATTCTAGTACCAAGCTGTACAGATACAGTCAACAAGCGAGAGTTGATGACAGAAAATTTCCGGAAGTAAAGTAAATTACGTAGTTCTGCTTTTATTTAGCTCGCAATCGGAAGTCGAAATAAGTAGAAAATGCGTCAATTTCCGAATTTTTCAGGCGTTAACTCTCACATAGGCACCTATGCGATAGTGAGATATTTTGCATTATATAATTTAAGCTCCTCTGGTGTAAATACTATGCAGAATTTCACCCTCTCTTATAATAAACTTATAGAATTTATTATATAGTAGGAAGTACAATAATTTGGGTCCGGAAATTTCATATATGAAATCATATAAATGTACTAATATAAAGCATAAATTACAAAGAAGCCTAGATTAAAGATATGACAAAATTATTGTTAAATGATGCTTCAATTACATAATTCAAATCATATGAATCCTTATTATTATAAAGCTCTTAAGTTGAAACATTTCTTATAGCACGATCTCCCTTTTTATTTGTTCTCCAAAATGAAATTAATTAAAATTAATATAAAAAGAAAAATATAATGATAAAACTTTATTATATAAGTTTAATTGTTCTCCAAACCCCTATTGTCTTTTCATACAAGAGAGCATTTCAAGATTAATACTCTCTCTATTTCATTTATATAAAGGTCCCTTGAATTCTTCGATCGTATATATTGGGTATAGAAAGTACTAAAAAGAGAATGGAGTGGGAGGTTTTCTTAACAAATAACATAAGATTCTATATATATATAAGGCAACGTATAGGAGCTTTGAAATAATGGATGTTGCTTTTCTTAGAAGAATGAAGAAAGTGAAGGAGTAGAAAGAGGAGGGAGGGAGGACGGGAGGGGGAGCAATTGTGCCTGAGGAAAGTGGTTTGCTGGCTCTAATGGTATCAGAGGCAACAGCCTTTGCAAAGCACTGATTTATCAATCAATGTGCTGCCGTAATTAGAGACACGGGACCCTTGAGAGAGAAAAGAGGATTTGCCTGGAGCATTTGTTAATTGTACCGCCTTGAGCTACAAGACGGAGAATAAGGTGACGAAGGCAACAGGCAGTATAGTAGTAAAAAGAACCACCACTCAAGTTGTGTGATGATTACGTATGCTAAGCACGGAGAACTTCCACAACTTCCTTCTTCAAGACATGTCACGACGGACTTAGCAAATAGCAACACCTTGCAAGGAACAACTTCTTATTATCGCCTCTATATCACTTAAGTATTCTTTTAGTGTATAGTTCCGATACAGAATTTTATAGTTAAGAGTTATATTATTATAATTTTTAAAATTATAAAAGTTATAGCTTAATAAAATTAATGTTTTATGTATTGTATACACTCACAATCATTAAAGTTGAATCTGTAACCAGCTTTTTTTTAAACGCGAGTAGGCCATAGGTCAGTGGCGTGTATTAACTGCAATTGTTTATTGAGTTAAAAAATACTTTAATATATAAAAATAAATGAGCTGTAGGTGGACCCACTTTTCCTCCATCCATTTCTTTTATGCCTCCTTCCTCCCCTCTGTTTTTTTTGTTTTTACGCCACTGGGACACCACCTAGTATACTTCATTACTCCGAGGTAATGGCTGGTCTGAGCGGCGAGGTATATTATAAATTTTGTTAATGAGCACACCAGGAATGTAGACAAAGACTTGGACAGAAATTAGTCTACATTTGAATCAGCAGGCGAACGCCAATTTAATTTTAATGATCACGAATGTATTATACAACTTTGAACGGCACGAACTTTACTTCTGCATTACATGCTATAGAGCTGCAGCTCCAATAGAGAGATGTAGATTTGCAATTTGGGGGGAGGTAAGAAGAGCACCCAGTCTATAATTTTAAAAAAATAGTTTTTGTTCACCACGCCTCCATAGATTGCGTGGTAACCAAGCGTGGATCCAGCAGAACCAAATAATTTCAAAGGAGGATGTCTTCATAAGGCCAATAAAATAATAATAATAATAGAATGAGGAAAATGCCTGAATTGCCAATGTTAAATTCAAAATTTTTTGCGGGGGGGGGGGGGGATGCAGTCTCCCAATAAGTCACCCTCCTGGATCCGCGCCTGATGGTAACGCCTAAACAAAGCAGGAGTCCAGAAGTGTATTATATTAAGGTAAATAAAACGCCGAACAGCTGTTCGACGTACTTCCCTTTGATTAACATGTAAACCTTAACAAATTCACAAAAATTCTGAAATTTCAAAACAATTTAACGAACCGATTTTTTTTTTTTTTAATTATTATTATTTTTTTAATTTTCAACATAGGGCTTTCCCATGGATTCAAACTAAGAACTTAATTAAAAAAAATCAGCTCGTTAAATTGTTTTGAAACTTTTTCTATGGCTTTTAGGCACTATAAATATCTGCCTCTCAAAAAATTTCAGATTTTTTGTGAATTTGCTATATAAGGTTTACATGTTAATCAAATAAGGGACCTAAGTCGAACAGCTGTTCGCCGTTATCTCTACCTTATAACAACTATTAGTGGGAGAAATTTTCCAAGGTGAGAAATGTACAATAGGAATATTTTATCAGCATGTAACCTTGCACTCTTGACTACTTCCGGTGAACTGTCCCATTCATTTTTCATTAACGTTTTATAAAACGTATATAATTATATCTGAATAAATTCAGTTGAAATCAGTTCCGACAGTTGAAATGAATTTTATTTACCTCTCACATAATATAAATAATAATATTCTTTTGTTTTTTTAATATACAACAGTAAACAATATGAAAATATAATATAATGTTGTTTAAAGAGCTTCTATATTAAAAAATAATAATAAAAAGAGAAACATAAAAAACAAACAGACCTTTTTGTTTTTAGTCTTGTTTAACTGTTGGATTCACAGAGTAAATAAAATGTTAAAAATATAATACAAAATATAAAATACAGTACATCAAATATTAGTGTACGCCTGGAAATTGCGCTTTTCTGACTATAATATGCTTTTGCTTCACACGGAAGCGGAAATGAGTGAAAATGCATAATTTTCAGGCATAATCTAGGAATTGAAAGACTTTATTTTAGTAAAACAATTTAAATAAATTCTACTTTTAAATTTGACTTTCATTTTGTAATGATAAATTTAATTAGGTTCAAATCAATGTCTACATTTTTAAGCAAATAATTTTTATTTGCTTGTCTCATTAAATACGAAAAAAATTCCTTTGGCTGCCAAGTGCGGTCTGTCTAATCGCATATAGAGTGACGTGTAGGCTAATACATGCCATTCTCTGCATCGCTCGTGGAATGTCGCCTGCAAATTCCATCGTGACCACTACAATGTGTATATACTTCATCCCGTGTAAATGTGGAGCCAAAGGGTACATTTCTGCAGTCATAGAAAGGTCCAATTTTTTTTATATACAATAGAAAATGGAGTCGTAAGGAATTTCGTCAATATGAATAATTTCTCATAAGACGCCGAATTTAACGTAGAGCTAAGAATGAACTAAATCGATATAAAGGCCAATATATTTATAATGAAATAGTGCTTCAATTTAACGATTAATATCACTTACTACTAGAGTCATAGATATAATTTATGTCAAAAGGAATCGAATAAAATATATTTTAAAACTTCGAAAAGCTCCTTAAAAATACTTAATTATCGTTTGAGGAAACTAAATGGGAAGTTTTTTCCGATGAACCTTATTTTTTTACTAAACCGGACAGACAGATAAGTTCATCTTAAGTCTTAATAAATTAAAGGGTTCCGTTACGAGATCTCAAAAAAGTAACTGAGATTCATTTGTATAATATATAACTATAATTTAAAAGAAATTTTCATTTTTTTACGTGATTACTGCATTGAAATATAACGAAAAAAGATGAAAGACAGATTGAAAGGTTTTAAGACGATCAACAAGTCAATTTGAATGAAGATAAATTATATAAAACTGTCAGTCACATCAATCGAAGTTCTCTTAATGATAATTAGATTTGGTTATATTTGATGTATATATCTTATTTTTAAAAAAGTAAAAGTTCAAAGCAAGTCTTTGCAATAAAGCTAAACAAGTTTAATTATAAAAAGTAATTAATACCGTACAATTTGGATGAGGTTTACTATACATGTTTTGTGCTATAATACTTCCAAGATCCCCTTGAGAATATTCTCACTTCAGTATATTTATATAAATGAGAAATACCAAACGCCGACCTTTCTGGTGCGTGTTAAAATTTATGGAATTTGTACTACGAAATATTTCCCATTAAAGGACAGTGTCTGATGATGTAGCTGCAGTATGAAATTTCTCACCCTCGCTCAGACAAATGACTAAAAGTAAAGGACTGATTGCTTCCGTGTGCCTCGTCGTGGCTGGATTATCTCACACATTATCGCACTTTTTATCGATTTTTTTTTATTATACTAACGAGAGATCCAAATGCTAAAAAGGAGAGAAAATATAGAAATGATGACGCAATATATTTTTATTCCTCCCATATCGTGGTAGTTATCAAAAAATACATTAATTTGTACAATAAAAAAATTAAAATTTATGGTAATCTCGCCGTGAGGTTAGGCAAATTGTTAAGCGGCAAAACAAGGCGGGTTGCATAACAGCAGGGGCAACTATTGGCAGTGTGATCCCACAAAATTGGTCTTAAATTTTTGTATACTAATTTCCCATAATTGTTGCTGAACATATTGCCTAACATCAAGGCGTCAGATTCGCCAGAATGACCTCTCTAATTCGGAGCTTAGAGGTGCTGTTCCACATGGAACGACATCGAGAGGGGATTGGCGGAGCGAGAAAGGCGCACTTGGTTTATTATCATATCGCGGCCATATTGGCGTGAAAAAAATCGCAGTGGGACTACATTACTGCGGGAAAGATTTTTTTCGCCTCAATATGGCCACCATATGATTATAAAGCAAGTGCGCTTTTCTCGCCCAGCCAAGCCCCGCTCGACATCGTTGCATGAAATAGCACCTTAACTGTTAAAAAAAAAAAAAAAAAAAAGGACTTCTCATCCTCAGACTCCACGCTAGCTGCTATTTGCAGCAAGGTGAGCAGTTTAAAATGGTTTGAGTGTACTCTGGAGTATAGTATATATAATTATGCATCATGAATTTTTAATATTGAATATTCCACCGGAAGCTACTTTGAATATCCTGCAAGTTATAAACTTTACTTTTCCGAGAATTAGTCTGTTATAAGTGAGTATTGGGTTCATGCAATACATAAATTACGGTACATAAAAATTCACTGTATCGGTACCAAAATATGTACCGAAGGGGGTTTAGAAAGTGTCTATACACAGGCTTTATGGGTGAAGTCATAAACGACGTTTGGCATAAAAGTACGAGTAATGAGAGAAACAGCATCGACTGACCAACTCCAGAAAGACAATACACATTGTCGATACGATGTAAGCAACAAAACAATTTGTACAACAACATGAAAATTTGGATTCTTACCAGATTTAGGATACCGATGGCTAATATTAGATGAGACAATAGATGAGATGACCACGTGTTCATGCGTATGAGCGTTATATTATATGTCAATAAGGGTCACATTCGTTTGCTCTGCGGAATCAGTAGGCACCACTTATTAATCGTCTATCACAAAGACCATTACTATTTATTTCTGTTACAAGCTGTCATGCCGCTATACAATTATTACAGCAATTAATTATCATTTATATACTGCTGTAATCAACTTTACCAGCGCCACGCATCAAACAATTTATTATTAGTTAACATAACGATATATTGTGCTGATATACTGCGGTATATCACGATATATTGACTCTGCAGTGTTATTGAATCGATTGAGTAAATACTACAGAGCTATATAAATATATGCTAAAAATATTATTAGACCGAATCCCATGCAGATTTTGTTTATCCTTAATAAAAGGATATTGCTTGGATTAATTAACTTCAGGGGGCGTGGTCGAATATTTAATTAACATTTGAAAAATAATTCACTGACTTTGAAAAACAAAAACAAATTGGTATATAATTTTATATTATACCCTTGCTATTAATTTATATACAAAATTAATTAGAGGTTGTCGATTTATTTGTAATTTTTTTATTATATTCAACCATTTTGCTTTATAATTATATTTCTGGATATCTCATAATTATAAAGATTATCATACTTAATTAATCAAATAAAACATAGAAACATGACAAAAAGTTCTAAAGGTTTTGGCAAAAGAAAGTTAAAGCTTTAATTTCATTTTCAACTTTATGTAAAAGTTTATTAAATACATTTTTTTTTTTATGAAAGTTCATTATTTATTCAAAACGTTATGATACAATTAACTGGAAATTTTCTTATAGAAGAGTTGATGGATCTAACAAGCCGAATTATCGCATTGGGAGTTGACAAGGTGCTGCCCATTCGCTCGTAGCAACTATAGGGGAAGAAAATAGGGGACGGGGTGCTAAAAACGAGGAGAAAGCTTTTAATTTACGAGAGCACTTAATGCCCTGTACGTGATCAGAATCGCAAAAGTGATTTTTAGATAATTCTTTATTCTGAGAGTCTGGAATTACCTCTGCAGCTAGGTGCTCTAACTATATATAATACAAGACTCTCTACTGTATATAAAAGTTATATCTATATAATACGTACCACCATGGAATAAAATGCTTAGGATATTGATTAAAAAGAAAAGTATGAGAACCAAAACAGAAGAGAGTTTTTAAAACTTTTAAAACCATCTGGATCAGAAAAATTTTATCGTCATTTTTTTTTTCTTTTTTTTTTTTACTGCAAGACGCATTAATTTTCTGATATAGACGTTAATGCTAATTTTTTATATAAAAAAAGTTGAACTTTTAAAATTAGAAGATCCTTATATAATTTATTCTTTATATTATACGGTACAGGTTATGATGTTTTCTTTAAAAAAAATAATTAATTAATTATTCTTAAAAAACAACACAAAGTATATACACCCACTCTATTTTTTTTCTCCTTTCAAAAGGAACACAATATTCTAAAAAAAAAAAGCTTATGTCAGGTAGCAGCCACTCCGTCTATTAGTCTTATTAAAAGTTTTGCCCCTGACACCTGTCGTAAGAAAATTGTGAGAGAGAGAGAGAGAGAGAGAGAGAGAGAGAGAGAGAGAGAGAGAGAGAGAGAGAGAGAGAGAGAGAGAGAGAGAGAGAGAGAGAGAGAGAGAGAGAGAGAGAGAGAGAGAGAGAGAGAGAGAGAGAGAGAGAGAAGATGCAAGGTAATTCGTCATAAGGGGTGACAAAATATATTCAAGAATTCATCCTCATAACTTGTTTATTACAATGACAAATTATCGTAAACATTTAAACGTAATATTAATAACACTCGTTGACATTTATGAAAGATCTTGATGGTATATTATTTTATCTCATGCAAGCCTACCTGTTGCCTTTTACACCCCAGAAAATGTCAGTCCAGTTTATGACATTTGTTGCAACTGACAGTGCGTCTTTGGATTATTTGTGTGTCGTAGAGTGACGAGTCATTAAGCTAAGTGTTTCGACTGTTGTGAGACATCATTCAGGATTTTACAGCATCCAAACGACAGGAGTTGCTAGAGCGTAGAGCACCTAGAAGCTTACGCTAATGTGCGCTGCG
Source organism: Siphlonurus alternatus (assembly GCA_949825025.1). Lineage (NCBI taxonomy): Eukaryota > Metazoa > Arthropoda > Insecta > Ephemeroptera > Siphlonuridae > Siphlonurus > Siphlonurus alternatus. Next base: position 41,210,503 of record OX463779.1, read on the forward strand.
AGCGTATACTGTATTATATACACAGAGGTTACAAAAAATATACATATATTTGTTTTATAGTAATAGGGGCTATTTACAAAGAACTTAAAAGCATATATAGATTTTAGCTTAAAATATTTAATACCAGATTTAGTATACTCGATGAAGTAGAGTACAGAATTTGCTATCAAAATGGGGGGCATTCATAAAGCATTTTATACCCATTTTAATCTGATTTTTATCCCAGGTTAAATTAAGTATATTTTTTTAACTAAATATAATAAATAGGGACTAAACATGATACAAAGATTTGCGTTGAATTGGTATGTGTTTAACATTGCTTAGTACCATCTTTATCCGGGTTAAATCACGTCTTTATTAACTATATATAGGGGCTAAAGTGACTTTAGCCCCTTATATATAGTTAATAAGGACTCGATTTAACCCGGTATAAAAAGAGGATAACGTGCTTTGTGAATGTCCCCTTATATTTTAAGATAAAATCCATAGTATAATAATGCAGTAATAATAGGATACCTGCCACTTTCGTGATATATTGTCTTTGCGCTCTGTCTTTGTATCTATATGTTATCCTCACTCAGTTTTAGTCTTTCTTGTATTGGGTGAAATAAATATAAATAAAATAAAAAGTAAATAGTAAAATTCTTTGTTAATGACTTCGTCGTAAATTCTTTTTGCTTTTTTTTTTATTTAAGTTTCAAGTAAGTAATCAAATTGTATAAATAGATGATGAAATGAGACAGTGAGAGATGTAGTGGATTAGCTTTTAACTCGTCAGAAATCAATACAATTTAATTGTATAACGTAAATAATAGAGTACATGTGAAGGATGTGCGATCCAATTAACTTCAATGTATTGACGGCACAACAACTTGCAATAAATTTACTAGCGTTTTATATCAAAGTTTATACGTATTGATATTATAATAAATAAATATAGTCACGAAAAATATATCCTATATAAACATTGAAAATTTAGCCAAGTATTGCTTTCTTTTGTAAACTTTTTCTATAAATAAATAATAAATTTCATCCATTTTTCATTTCATACATTTTTTTTTTTTTTTAAAACTTTTCCCAAACTTGTTCTCTTAGGACTAAACGCTTTAAGATATGTATTTTTTATAGTAAGTCCTTTTTATTGTTATTATTATTAAAACTTAAAATAAAAATATACAACTGCTTGGAAGTATTAATATAAATTCTGTGGTGAACGTCCGTAATAATATGCTCAAAGCTTTTGACAACTCAAAAGTCAGTTTTAATAGCAATATAAAAAAAAAAAATATATATATATATATATATTGAAAAATAAATATATAAATATATAAATATATTATTTTCTATCTTAACATTCTTAACTGAACCCTTTTGTAGGGTACTGATCAAAAGTGACTGCGTCTAACCAAAGAGCGTACAATATAAAATCTCTGGTCTAAGTTCCCACAGCTCTTCGTGGACCCGACCTAAAAGTGCTTGAGAATTTGTGAGTCCCTTCCAAACCGAGGTTGTCATGGCCTATAGCAATTCATCCCAGCATCCACCTGGTTATGACTGAAGGAACCATGAAAACCTCACACAGGATGGTCGGCAATTAATGGAGGGTGCTATCAATAACCTCTCGGATGCACAAGCGGATGTTAATAAAATTTGTTTATTGCATGGGTTATGTAATACATTGTTGTGAAGAGAATTTAAAAAAAAGAAGAAACGAACAAACAAAAACAACAGCATATATTATGTAAGATATGAATAATAATAATGTTCTTTAGCAACCACGTGAAAAAGTTTGGGATCGAACTCACGACCATCCGATTATGAATCAGATGCGCATAACATGACATGATATATTTATTCAGAGGCTATTTTTACGTTTCATTGATATTTTATACTGATTCTAAAAGTGTCTCTTGCGTTGTCGGGAACATATTACAGTATTTTATATGCCATCATATTGAATATAATGGTAATATTAATCACACAGGCATTCATTCGAGTGATTTTTAATTCTATGAAAAATTTCGTATGTAAAAGAAATTTTACATTCAATATTAGCTTGTAGTATTCTCTATGGAACTTATTATATAAAATAAAATCAATACTATATAATATTTAAAACAAAAAGTTACAATACTGTATTTATTTTTTTGAGGAAGGATAAAAAAAATTAATTAAATTCAATGTATGATCGAACACGATTTTGAATTGAATTTATATAGATGTATTACTATACAGACCAGCCCGTATAGGTTGAAATATTTCCATATTTTGTGAACACAATATAACAATTTAATTAGCAGAATATGTATTTAATAATCTACCTCTCTCTGCTACTATGTATTTTATAATTATATATATTTTTTTTTCATTATTATGTATTGTATTGTGTATATTTTTGTATTTTATAGTATTATTATTTAATATTTGAGTTAATTCAATAGGTAAATGAACACTTATATCGTGAATGGACTGCGCGATCAGCATTTTTTTCATTTGGCCCATGTATTTTTATTTTTTTTCAATATTATATTTTTACTGCATGGTATTGTAATACATTGTATTCTTTTATGTCCATGGAGTAGACGATAATTAAAATAAAATAAATCATGTAACAATTTACTTATAGTCATGTAAAAATAATTAATAAATTATTTCAATTTATTGGTGTATATATATTGGACAATAGATAAAAAAAAATAAACAAAAAGTACATGCAGGTTATAATATTGATTTGTTTGTTGTAATGCTGATGAAGCAAATTTATAGACCAAGTATATCATGAAGCTCTGCACTATTTATTATATCACAGGAAAAGAGCTCTTAAATTTCTTTTTAGCTGACGAGTATACGTGTACATTTTTATTGGTGCTAGCCATATATATTGCCGTGAAAACTTTACGGTAAATTCTTTATAGCTCGATAAAGTGTACACTGTTACAATTATCAAATATATATATGACGTAAAAACAATAATTAAATTTTAAAAAAAAAGTACAAAATCAGCATTTTTCAATTTCCGAAATTTCAATCGAATCCCATATTCGTTTGAAGTTCTCGAGTCTTTTTTAATTCATTAAACCAAAAACATTTATTTAATTATAAAACAAGATTCACTGGAAAGGGTTCAAAAAAAAATTATTAAAAGTATGTATCAAAAAGACAGGATCAACTATAATCGACAAAATGGACAAGTAGCATAAATGTTTTTTACTAGCTCAATCGAAAGAGGAGGTCGAAAAATACACCTGTGAATTTTATAAGATTTTTATTCGTACTGCATCATGCCTAAAATAGAGATGTTAAGAGGTCAAGTGACCTGGAGGCGGCGCCCGTGACGCCTGTGACGTCATTGAACTGTCCGGTCAAACCAACGATCGACTTTATAGCGCTTCCAAACAACCACGTTGCTATGGAAACAAGCAACAATTAATTTATTGTTTACAAGTGTTATATAGACGGTCGTTTGTTTGACCGGACAGTTCAATGACGTCATAGGCGTCACGGGCGCCGCCTCCAGGTCAAGTGACCTCTTTACATCTCTCTTTTAGGCATGATACAGTACAGATAAAAATCAAAAAAAATCACAGGTGTATTTTTCGACCTCCTCTTTCGATTGAGCCAATAAAAAAAATTGATGCTACTTGTCCATTTAACTAAATTGTGCAAAAAACATGCAATAACAACATTTAAATACAGACGCGATATGAGTGATATCTTTTTTCTTAAGAAGTTAATCGATGGAAAATTAGACTGCCCTGAAATTCTGGCAGAGCTCAATCTAAATGTACCAGCGAGACAAAACAGATCATCTCCCCCTTTCTATATATATACCAAACCCAAGAATTAATATTGATAAATATGCTTTTATTTCCAGAGTTCAATCATTTTGCAATGACCTGTACAGTAAATCCGAGCTTGACATTTTCCATCAATCTTCGCAAGAAATTGCAAGGATATGTAAATATTTAAATAACTCAAATGCATGCTTAATTATTTAATAAAAATATAATGTATTATATGTTACCAAGATTTTAGTTGTATAATAATTTTTGTACGTGTGTATTTTAATTTTAACTAAGAATTTGTTTGTATGAACTATTGTATTCCTTATAATCGGATTACCTAACCTGTTGTCTGTTTTTTGAATAAATAATATAATAAATAAATATTATATGGCATTTAAATATAATTATTCGATAAAAAAACTGCGGTATATAAAAAAAATTAATTGATCTGTGGGTAATTCCACCTTTTCCCACACACTTATGCCGCCTCCCCCTTTTTCTCGGATAAAAAAAGACAAAAAGAGCTCCCCCCACCCCGATTTTGTCCCTAATTACGTCACTGTAATATAGCCCCTAACATGAACTAGCTATTTTAAGCACTACTATAACCCATTATAGGGTCACATGGATGGATGACATAAACCTTTTATAATTAATTATATCGTAATATTATATTACCTTATTTGATAGTCTCTATAACAACTCTCTGTTATTACCTAGCTATAGCTTATATTATATCTTCAAGAATTCATAATTATCTATAAATTTAAATATATTTTTTATGTTTTTATGATGTAACTGACACACACATATATATATATATATATTATATATATATATATATATATATATATATATATATATATATATATATATACATATATATATATATAATATATATAGCTGTCATATGTAATATACTAATATACTGTACTCTATGTTAAGAAAGATGGAAGTGTACTAACCGTTTGCGGTGCATCGTCGCCTGCGGTAGACGCTGAATGTACGGGTGCTCGTTCGGCCGCGGCAACCACGTCAACAGAATCCTCGTCCTCGTCATCTTGCTGCTGCAGCGCGTGGTGGTGTCTCTGGTGTCGCGCCTCTAGCCGGCTCAGTAGGATCAGATGCAGCACCTGCAGCACCGCAACGGCCGCTACCAGCAGCAGCACCACGCGGCCCCAGGCGGACGAGCTCTGCATCGCTCTGGTGCCGCTGCCTCAGCAGCACACCGCGCGACGTCGACTTCTCATACCCGTCTGCTCTGCGCCGCCGCTCTGAAACACCAAAGATTTTTTTTTAAATAATTAGCGCCTCAATACAACTAGTGACATCTGGTGGACAAAATTTGTAATAAAAAACAAAGGTTGTCGGAAGAAAGTTTGTTTATGCATACGTCGGAGTCATGGTCGGAGTGAAAACGTAAATTTTTGTTTGTGTTTTTAGTTGATTTTACGTAATTAATGCAATTAGTATTGTGTTAATAATCATTCTGTAATATATATTCAAGTAAAATATAAAGTCAAGTTTAGCTTTTCGATCGTTGTGCAGCCATGGCGAATCGAACAGTGAAGGATGCCAAATCCATCCGTGGAACAAACCCACAACATTTAGTCGAGAAAATTATAAGATCACGAATTTACGATAGTAGATACTGGAAAGAAGAATGCTTTGCATTAACAGGTAAATATTTTCTTTACAATATCACGAAAATTTACAAAATTTCAACGACCTCCGAGCTCCTGGGAGCCCTGGGGAATACAACGGATACACGACCATATCCAATCCCATTCTATCATACTATCATATGTACAGTAAATCCATGTTTTTTTACTCCGTATGCGACAGCCAGCATGCATACGTACAGAATCGTATTGTACAATAACGCTATAGTATGCATACATACATATTTAATATGACTGTATATACTACTTGCAATGAAATGATGCATACACATTTCAGGACACAAGTGACACAACAAACGTTACTCCTGCCTGATTTGCTGGAGCTGCAGGCGCAGCTCCATGAGATTAATATTTGCAATTTTGCAAGAAATAATAATAAAATCCAGTCTATTCATGTAAAAAAAAAGTAATCATAATTTCCTGAATTTCACATGGAGGCAAGGCTAAAAAAATTAGATACAGTGCAATAAAGTTCGTGCTATCCCCAGTGCACCTCATATACATATTTGAAATTATAAATTATGCATATGCTGCACACATAAGTTACTGTTATATTTACTTATTGTTTGATTGTTACAGCTGAGTTGTTGGTGGACAAGGCGATTGAGCTGCGCTTTATCGGTGGAGTGTTTGGCGGCAACATCCAACCCACGCCCTTCCTGTGCCTCATCCTCAAGATGCTGCAGATTCAGCCCGAGAAGGACATCATCATTGAGTTCATCAAGAACGAGGAATTCAAGTGCGTACCTCACTTTGTTAGCAATCTTACTTTTTTAGCTTTACCGGTATCTTTTTATGAAGATTAAATGTGATTCCAACAATTTTTCTGATTTAATTTACTTTAAATAATTTCATATGATATAACAGTTTACCTATTTAGCATACTAATAAAAATAGCAAGTACCTTAAACTTCAGTTTAATACAAATAATCACAATTTTAAATGTAATGTATTTTGTATTAATGATATTTTTTCCGTTTTATTTTAGATATGTACGAGCTCTCGGTGCATACTACATGAGATTGACTGGAGCGTCACTGGATTGTTACAAATATATGGAACCGCTGCTCAATGATTATCGTAAACTCCGCTACCAGAATCGTAATGGGCGTAAGTATATTATTATGTTCAAGCAAGCTTATTGATCTTTGTGTCGCTATGGCATTTCATACAGATGCCAAATCAATCGAGACCAACAACATAAGATAAACCCACACAACATAGGGAGCTGGTGTAACTGAAATTTGTTTCTGTTTTCAGAGTTTGTCCTGATAACGATGGATGACTTCATTGATCAGCTGCTACGAGAGGAGCGCTTTCTGGACGTGATCCTGCCTAGGATTCAAGTGAGTACTACAACGACTAGGGCCTTGACGCTGCCACAAGATTAATGAAGAAACGGAGCAGTTACTACTTGATAGGAGAAAGGATAGTTCTGCATGGACTCCAAAGTCATTGAACATTGTCATATACTGCAAGTATATACATAGAAATCTTACAAATATTATACAGAGTTTATTGTTAATATTCCTTAAAAAATGTCAATCTACATTTTCTACTTATCTACTCTTCTAATCTTTTTATCTAAATCACCAAAGAACAATACAAACTATTTTCTTCTATTATTTGCTTTGAGATGTGTGTGTGGGGGTCATTTCTCCTATCTAGCCAACACTATTTGGACCACTGCACTTCTCCTCTCATCTTCTCATGGTTGAGACCCCCTCTCCCGTATCTCAGGTAAACAGCAAATTTGTGTTTGTAGAAGCGGACGGTGCTGGAGGAGGGTAACGAGTTGGAACCACGACTGTGCGTGCTGGACGAGGACCTAGAGGATGGCGCGGAGTCCTCGGAGGATGAGGAGGAGGGAGTCCCCACCCCTACCAAGGCTCGCAACGTTGAGTCTGGCGGCCGAGGCACCGAGGCTGAACGAGGGGGCAGGCGACGCTCGCCATCCCCTGAGAGACACCGTCGGGGCATGGAGCACCCCACACGCAACCGAGAGCCAGAGAGACCGTAAGTGTTGGTGATAATTTCCCTACAGATGAACTAAAGAAACTTTCTTTTAAAGTATATTTTAAAGGTTATAAATTTAGTAAATTTACATTATCTATCAATCTATTTTTATGGTAATTCATATTTCATAAATGTCTATTTTATTTTTGCATCATTAGTGTTTAAAAAAGTATGTTTTGATGTAGATAACAGATAATGTAAAGTGTAATAATTGTGATCTATTTGTTTCAGGCACCGTGGAGGTCACGAGGAAAGGGGGCGAGATCGCACAGAGAGAGGCAGCAGGAGACATCGTAGCCGCAGTGCCGAGCGGAGAAAGAGATCGCGGTCCAGGTCCATCTCTCCCTCTGGTACGTTGGACCAAGTGTCATAGACTTCTAAGAAAATGCTTCATCAGCTAGTACAGCATTTCAAAATATAATTATAATATTATGCATTTTTAACTTAAACAATATACAATGAAAGCATGAGAGGTGTTGATTTTAATAGAAGAGAGTAAATGTACTTTACCGTTATTAGTATGGTTGAAATAATTATTTTTAAATTTTAATTTCATCATCTTTATTAAAGGTGCTCAAAATTGTACCTTGGACCATTGTTTCAACGTTCAAGCTTGTTACAGGTCGACACCGAAACCAGCGTGAGATGGAACATCGCCGCAACACCAAGGGTGGAGGGGAGGGTCGCTCGCACCACCGGGGAGGGGACCGAGAGCGGGAGCGTAGCGGACGTCACCGAGACAAGAGGGACAGGGACCGCAAAGACTCCTCGAATGCAGACCATGAGGTGGCCGAGGCTAACGCCTTACGAGCACGACTTGGCCTACCACCCCTCCGAAACTGATCATATGTACTGTGTGCCCTGTCGTAATTGTATCTGTCATTTATTGTATGCAACTGAATCTGACGTTGCCAGTCTATGTGTAATAAATATTCATTAAAACCATATACCTTGTATGTGTCATTCCAACAATCATCCCCTATTTATTTAATTAAGTTTTGACTACTTATTATTTTAGCTATATTAGTATAAAATTTAAAAGCAATTAAATGGAGAAAGAAATATAATATGATGCATTATTTTACATCGATAATTTGAGTGAACTGAATAATATGTAATTAATAATTAAAAATATTAAATAGGTAATGAAAGTACAATGGTTAAGAACTCAAACATACAAAAACGTGTGTTATTAAAAAATTTCTTTTCATTTTATACAAATAATACAGCAAAAAGGAAAAAAATATAAAACAAAATAAAAATTTGATCTAAAAATTCCATTGCAGCAGTGAGGGATAAATGCTAGACTAAATTTGATCAAAAATGTAATAGGGGCTAAAATTCCAAACACGTGGATGGTTTGGTTGGTTTGGATGGTTGCTCCTTTGGCTGTCATTCAGTAGGGCTAGTGGTGTGAGGTAGGCGCGGCCAGGCGTATAGAAGCAGGCCCGTATATATCGCGCTGCCTGTCCCGGGAATTCGATTTCAACCCTCTAGCACATTTACCAAACCATGTAGCCTTGTCACTGCAGATAGATATAGAGTATAAAACTAGATCACTGTAATGATTCAAATCTAATTTTGTATATATCTGTCACACACATCACCCACTAAATGCTATTTACGTCAAAACGTCTGGATAGATATGCATCAGTAGTCAGCACACGGGGAACATACGAAGAGAGAATAAATACATTACACAGCACATATAATATATATAGCTGCTGGTATATTTAATTATATTAAAACACCGTAAATAGCTCAACATTAATGTAATATTTAACTATATCAAAAGTAAAAAATTTAACAAAAAGTTGTTTTTAATTAGACAGAAGAGGAGACAAAAAAAACAAACAAGAGTTTACATTTTAATCTGTAAAAATATGCATGTTGTGATGACAGTGATAGCTCTGGCAACGATAATGACTTTCCTAATTAAACCACAGTATGTGAGCTTAGATTAAAAGCGACGTCTGCTATAAATAAGACTACATATTAAAATATTTTTACCGTGAGATGTTTCATTTTTATATAAGTTATTGATTCAGACATTCATGTCCTCTCTGCATAACAATTTCACCGTGACAGTAAAAAAAAAGTTTAAATATTATTGTAACATTACGTGTCCTTTTTGATAAGTTCAAGTTTATTAAATTGAAGCGAATTAATTAATTGAATAGAACATCAATTTTAGCACGAAAATGTCATGAGAATAATTTACTATAGATAATAGATATAATTTATAATATCCTAGCTATTATTATGTTAAATTAAGTAAATTAATAATTATACAGTGTTTAATATTATTGCTAGAGGAATGAAAAAAATGTAATTTGCATCTTATCACACTTAAATAATACTAGAGAATAAAAAAAGTACTTAAAATTTATATTCTTTAATAATATATTTACGTTAATAATTTTTAATATTACTGTAGTTTATGTTTTACATTAATTATTCAAAAGATTTTATAAAGTTAAAATATTTACCATAAATTTATAATTATTTATTGCAAAATAAGGGACGTATATGAAATATTTGTTTTAATACTATGCAATTATGCATGCATATTTATGTAAAATATAATTATAAATATTTATGGGGTTTACATTTTATCAAGTCATATAAAATTGTCACTTTAATTGTGTATCTATTGCATGCATATTATAATTATAATTATGTACGATGAATAAGGTGGTTTTACGTAAGGACGATTTTTTATAACGACGCGACTGCTTTGAAATCCTATATGGTGTTTATCATTGGGGACGCCGCCGACGCCGCGATTTTGTCGCCTCAAAACGCAGCGAATTCGCTTGGAAAGCATAAATGAAATTTTTGGTCAAGCGCATCAAAATCGCAGCTGCCACTCATGTGACTCTGTTAAGCATTGTTTTATATTAAAAGGTTAAGTTCCATGAAGGACTCAGGATGGGATAGCTGATCTACACCTTGCACCATGCATGCGTTTACAGCTCGCATCATGACCTGGCTACCCTTCATTGCAGTCAGTGGTGGGTATTATTTTTTTTTTTTTCCAAAAATGCATTTGAGCCCCCTTAAAGTCCGAAACGAATTTAAATTTACATTGCGATATAGCTAGGGCACCGACTTCCAAAAACTGAAGGCTGAGTCTGCCCTTGATCTCAGTGTATTATATCATGTAAAAGTCTGCTCTCATTTGAGAGAGTATATGCGGGGAATGTCATGACGAGCGTACCAGCAGCTCGTAGCTCGAGAATGGCAATCGCCGCAGGATTTATCATTAAACTCTTTGATGTTTAATCATCGCCGTTTTTAGCTTTAATTTCGATCGTCTCTTTGCCTTGAGGAAAATTATATATCTCATATTCATATGTTGTAATATGGTTTTCAAAAAGGGTAGGTTTAATCCAATAATATACATACCGTATAGCTTTGGAGGATAGATTGGAGGATAGATTATAGGTTTGTAATTTCAAAAGTAAAATATGCAAGAAATTAAGTTTTAAAATAAATGTGAAAGCTAGATGATTATTCAGCGCACCATCGTATAGTATATTATTAATGTGTGAAATTAATTATTTTTCAAAGATAATTTCATATTATACTGCTTCTTTGTATATAACCTTTTCTCAACACAAAATTAAATACTTAATAAAATCAGTAATATAATGAAATATAATTTTTCATAAAAATATAACCAAATTTTAGGCCACATTTTTATCAATATATGAGTAATGTTATCATGTCATACTATTTTATTATTAATATTATTTGATAAAATGTGACATCAAAATTTATGAACATAATATGGTAATGGAATATAATAAAAAAATAAATTGATATCAGCATGAACATGACGATTTTTTTTTTAAGAAAATCAATAATATCGAAGACAATTTTCTTCTCACTCTCTTTTGAAAGAAGGTATTTTCTGGAGCGTGTTAATAAAAAAGCAGCAGCAGTAGGCTTCCCGCAGCAGACAGTGTATATAGTGAGTTATTTCTCAATGCGCTCGCGGTGGCACCAACCCATCCATCTCACAGGAGAGGGTGGGAATGGTTAACAGAAAGACCGGCTGCTCAGACAGACGGTCAATGAGAGCTATAGCTACTACAATTCATCACGTTTACATGCAAATGTGTCTGAATTTAACATCACCAAGAAATTTACACTGGATATATTCAGAGTATGCAAATAATAGCCCGCATGTTTATATTTGTGATTTTATAAATTTACATATTTTTTTATTACAGTGAACATGTTTTAATTAAAATAAATGAAAATTTCATTTAAAAAGAAAAATGTTGTTTACTGTTATCATCATTAAAGCTACATATTACTTTGGATGTAGTGGAAAGAGGTTGAATTTTTGCTGTTGCTAATATACACAAGTGCACATTATTATATGCATATTATTCTTAATGGGATTATAGAAAAATACATAAGCAGAATATAGATACTCAACGCGATAGGGAATTCATATATCCGAGATTGTGTAAAGGCTGCAGATTCCATTGTTAAGCTGGTATACAGAGTGTATATAGGGATATGATAATTTTTAATTTTAGTACGATTATAGGGAGGAGTTCACCCACTTTGCCATCCCCTCCATTTTTGGCACAATTCCTCCTCTAGCCCCAGCTTTTTTTATGGCTATAATAAATATAACATCATCACTGTACAAAATATATAGATGTACGCATTTTTAATTGCTATTAATTAAAATTAAATTGTTTTTTTGTTTAATAAAAATTATTGACAATAAACAAAACACAATTATTTACACTTTGATCTTTTGTAATCTTTGTAATCATCCGTGCAAAGAGAGAGAGAGAGAGGGAGAGAGGGAGAGAGGGAGAGAGGGAGAGAGAGAGAGAGAGAGAGAGAGAGAGAGAGAGAGAGAGAGAGAGAGAGAGAGCAAAATTTGCTGACCCTGGCGTTAATTTCCCGATCTGTGTCGTGCACACATAGCTTGGTCTCACGTGACCAGTCAGCAGATTTGGTTACCATGCACCCATCCTGAAGTAATCATACACTTACTATGCGAGTACAGTGTAAGGAAGTTATCATGTAAAACCTCTTCGTGAAAACTACATCTCATCATGGTTCTCACTCATCACTAAAATAATGAGGTTCATACATTTTTTTTTTTTTTTTTACTGGCAGCAAAAAAGAAGCTTAATATACGTTCATGAGACCGTGGGATATCTTGAAGCCAATACAACCAGGTTAAAATAATACAGCCTTTGCTGGGTGCAACAAACCATCCAAGCATGCTGTGAGTTCTCAGCTTTGAAGTAGCAGGTGAGACTACAACAACACGTACCACCTGACACATTATACTTAGCAATATTATTTATACTCACACTATAATGTGTGTTAAGTTAAATTAAGCATAAACGTTCATAAGCACTAACGTTGTACTAAAAATACAAAGATATAGTATTATACTTAAGTGCATATTAATAAATTCTAAAAATTTAAGTTATTTTTCTAATTTTTCTGATAAATAAGCAGCATGATACCGAATATACTCTACTACAGTCAAATTTACATGATATTCTCTTCGGAAGTAGCCGAAAGTTTAAGGTTTCTTAATTATCTTCCTATTCGTATTTGAATTTTGAAATGTTAGCTACAGGTTCGTAAGAAGAGTACTAACATGTTTGCAAATTTTTAAGACTCATACATGAACAAGACGACCAAAAACCTCTCACTTCCGGCTACTTCCGGCAGGAATATTAAAAAAAATTGACTGTACTTCTATACACTGCAAAACCCTCTGTAGCATAGTTTCAAATTGAATTACAAACAGAATAACCACAAACTTCACACTTCCGGCTTTTTCAGTAAAGAATATAAAATAAATTTTACAGTATGTTTTTTATTAAAAATAAATTCTGTAGGTTATATTTATTAAATCTAATTTTTTGGTAACACACTCAAAATATAAAAACAATATAGAAGCTTTGCATCAGCTTACTGTAATAATATAAAATTTATGTTGTATACAATGTATTACATTTTTAACTTTATAATCCTGACGTTAAGTGTGAAATTCTATACCATATATAACAGCATGTAATTATAATTTATATTTATTTTAGCACAATATAAATAAAGAGCTTGTTAACCCTATGATTCATATATTAAAACTCATGTTTAAAATATCACCACGTTCATGTTAGCGACGATATTTCAATGATGAAGTACATAAAAAAGTAGTGTGGGTGGACGTTAATGACTTAAACACTGAAGATGAGCAGTTGAAGACCTCACTTGACGAGTGAAGAACCACGTCACTAAAATATCGTGTAGGGGTGTATAATATCTTTATTGCTATTCGATTGTATACACAATAATTAAGCTTGTCATAAACATACATGGAGGATGTATACAGTAGAGATGCAATCTGAATATCCTGACTCTGGTTAACAGATGCACCGGGGTCAGCGGGTGGGATAATATTGCATGTATTATAGTAAAGGCGGATTCAGATGGCGACAACGGCGATGCGACGCGATTTTGACGTAAAAGCTGTGAAATCCTATGCAGCGGCGAATTCGCCGGGAATCGTGCTAATTACGATGCTCTTTTTCTTTTAATCGCCAAATATGGCCGCCAATGGATGCTACAGCAAGTGCGCATTATTCGCGTCGCGTCGCAGGCTGGAAATCGCCATGTAAATCCGCCTTTTAAAACTATAATTCCCATATCTACACTGCGAGTTACATTTAATTAAGGTTTTCGCCGTGTTTTTAATGTTCTCAGTCATTGGTTGACAGTTTGCAACGAAGAATCTAACTGGTACAATTAACACGAATTACACGAGCCGAATACATTCGAGCATCTCTCTAACCCATAACCTAAATTAATATTACGGCCAGTGTAACCGTACTAACGTACTGTATCAACATAGCTGTCCATCTTTTCTACTGTCTTATTTCTTTACTTGGACTCTACTTCCCCTATATAGTATACATTGCATCCATACCCCTTTTAGATAATATTTATGTCATTACTCCTTTCTTTGTATATCATTGGACAACTTGCATGAAATTTGTTCGAATTGCATTTTTAGATAGAGCACATCGAGTTGTCAATAATTTTCAGTCCATATACTGTATATATATATATATATATATATATAATATATACCTTTAGAATCGTGCTACAAAACGCTGTGACGTCATGGCATGGCTATATACAAATATTATTACAAATATTAAATTAATTAAATATGATGCAAGCATAGGAAAAAGCGTTGCATGACAATGATGTCACAGCGTTTTGTAGCCAAATTTAAGGTGTTCGAGTTTTGAAATTAAAGAATTGACAATAAAGACATGTAGGTCACATAGGTCGAGCAAGCAAAAGGTTTTTTATCCATTATGCAATAAAATCAATCATGCATTGCAAGGTTGATCCTTGTATTAAATGATTTTTATTACGATACACTTGTACAATATCCAATATGCCATTATATTACCGAACAATAACATTTTCCTTTGAAGTTTTCTCTTTGTGAATTATAAAGCAGTTCGCCTATGACGTCACTATCGATTGATTTTGAATTGGCTGTCAGATGAGTTGATGATAATTTCATTTAGCCGCCGTCGTTGAATCATTGATATTGTGACATCGGCTGTTTAATTAATGTTTTTTATTGTTTTCCAGACTTTATTATAATTAATTCACGTCTTATTATTTTAGTCCCGTACCTCTTAAAAACATACTTTCCATTCTTATAATTTTAAACAAAACAATCGCCTAGCTGCCAGCATTCCTGAAGTTAAAAGAAAAATAAAATTTAAACAACAACAAAAACTTAATATTCGTATATGGTTAACTATATTTTGGATTTGTTGCAAATCTTTCTGCATGACACGAAATATATATGTATATAATAACTTCATATTATATACAATACATAATATTATATTGTATATTTTTAAATCTGTCTAATTTTTAAGATTGTTGGCGTTGAAGAATAGCGTTATATTTTAAATGGGAACTGCTGTATGTGACTATCTTAGCCAAATTAGCAACTTTTTTACATCAACAGATTAACAGTTCACATGTTAAATTGCTACATAATAATTATACATTACACATATTTGCATAAAATCATTTAGCGTTAATTTTACCATCGGAAAATAAATCAATGGCCTACAGCTACGGAGATATTAATTCATGCACAGCTTTAGTCACAAATACCAGAACGATGCTCCATGCACTCACTTAGGTAATATATTATAAATAAATAATGACTCTGGGAAGTGATAAATTTACATCCTACTATATTTAGACAGCTAAAAACCTTGTGATGAGGACACCAGCACACTCTACACTTTGTTACTATCCAGCATGCTGTATTGCATGTGACACGTTTTGTAACAAACTCTTTCTGGGCCTCTGTGAAAATCGCTAGCACATTACCGAGATTTCAATTCTGAAACTTCCTGTCAGGGAAATGAAAAAAAGGGAGGAAAAAAAAGTTATATTATATTTTTTTCTCATCAAGTTTCTTGAATCTCTCTTTGAATAAAATTGATAAAAAAAAAAGTACTACTTTTATATCATGTTTAAAAAAGAAACACAACAAAATGAACGATATTTAATCTTGTTAGACATAAAACCAATTAAGTATATTTAATTAATGAAAGAATCTATCTCTTCTTATATATAATTTTAAATTAAGAACAAGGCATACAAAATCCAATAATGTAAAATTCGTTAGGTGGTGTGACTATATCCTCTCCTCTTTCACATTTTGTTTCACCCGACACTGTACGCCAATTAATCAAGTTAGGCTTCCTTTCATCTACTTATTACATCACCCAGACCTGCTGCTGCTCTATGTACAATTAAAGACATACGAAACGTTATTCTTACGAGCGGTGCAAATCTATCGTGAAGAGAGAAATAAGTCAATTTTCGGAGACAATACGAAAGAGCCTCAAATCATTCTCAAATTCACGAGATCTACGTAGAAACTTTGTGAGAATTCTCAGAAAGTTATTAAATATAACGTTATAATAGTCCCGAAGTGTACGATGGTAACGTCAGCAGAAAATTCTTCAATACCTTTGTCGTTGTAATGAAAACTTTCTGAATAAATTAATTTTCACTAAATAAAATCAATATGTCTTTATTAAAAATATTGGATTTTCGCACGTTTTAAATAACTCCTGTCTCAACCAATGTGGCCTCTATTCAAGGAATTTTTGCTGAAGTTCCGAAACAAATATCACAGTTGAAATCGACTTACATGAAACTCAATCTTCTTTTCAAGCATGCGGTCAACAAGATACCGTATAGATACAGAAATATTTACATAGCCCAGTCAATGTCCTTGCAGCCTCTCTTCTTTATTCATCTGCAGATACTAAACTATATACTATAAAAACTTGGTGCTGAGTTGTAAACTGTAAATAGAGAAGGAGAGAGAGAGAGAGACACTAGCTGCTTTAGAAAAAAAAATCTGTGTTAAACAATTATTAATGAAAATAAGAAATTTATTGATCTTTCTGAAAGACAATTCATATACCAAGATTCTTATTAACGGCTATATAATCATACATAATTTAGATTTTAAATACTGGTCATCATGATGCATCACGTACATATAAGTTAAATTAATAGAAGACTTGCAAAACCCTATTTTAGCAGAAAGTAAACAAACAAAACTTGACCCCATGCAGTTCATTGTTATTGTTGATTATGTGTATAAATTTTGCTTATACATTAGACCTTATGGGAAATTTACGATTTTCACACACAGATTTCAATATCTTGCAAACCTACGATTCTAAATATAAAAATATCATCAGAATCTGCAATTTTTGGCCATTTATAATCCTGAAATGCGTATCAGAAGAAGTTTTCTTTATTTCACAATATGGTAAATTTCATATGATACCAAATCAGCCAATTGCATGGGGGAAGATATACGTATTATAACTAGGTTAAACTAGGCAAACTCCAGTTTGTTGATTTTAACTGTTGCAATAATCAACAAACTGGAGCTTCCTTAGTTACGCATCTTCCCCCATGCAATTGGCTGATTAGGTATTATATGAAATTTACCATATTGAAATAAGGAAAACTTCTTTTGATACGCATTTCAGGATTATAAATGGCCAAAAACTGCAGATTCTGATGATATTTTCATATTTAGAATCGTAGGTTTGCAAGATATTGAAATCTGAGTGTGAAAATAGTATATATATTTTTATTTCCCATAAGGTCCGATAATGTTTAAGCAAAATTTATACACATAATCAACAACAACACAACAATAAACTGGGGTCAAGTTTTGTTTGTTTACTTTCTGATGAAATAGGGTTTTGCAAGTCGTGTATTAGGTACAGTTGACTTTTTTTTTGGTCCCAGTAATATGATTATAATTGTATACTGCATTGGTCCCATGGTTACACAATATATCTTACATCAGTATACATTATTTATATAATTTATATATATATTTTTTTTTTTTGAAAAATTTTTTTCGTAAACCATACGTATTAAGTTTTTACCTTTCGCATGATATTGGAAATTTATTGTCAGCTTATTGAAGTTATTATTTTGAAAATATCTCCCCTTATTTAGTGCAGGTATTTGTATTTTGCACCAGAACTATAATTTCTCTCTAAAAATCTATTTCTCGTTTTCTTTTACATATTTACAAGTTTAAGATTTGAGGAAAAAAGCTCAATTGAAGCCTCTATTGATCCCATACAGATAATATTCCAGACAACTTTTGTTTTGAAAAAAATTCCTATATATAATACCCTCAGGGCGAGATCACAGCATTCAATCCAAATTAAATAGTTTTTGTGGGAAGTTCTATTCGTTAATTAAGCTAAATGGATTTTTTTATACAACTCTAAATAAAAAAGCAATATTTATCCCTATACAGTGTACATATAAAAAGAAACTGAAAACTAAATAAATGATTCAATGTCTGAAAAAATATGAATAAAAAAAAGTTAAGAGGCTGGAATTTTTCATTACGTAAAAATACTCTTTAATTTGCTTAATTATATGATATAAACTAAGTATTTAACATAAATTTCAATACAGGTTCTTGAGAGTATATGAGTGTTGTTTGTTTTGTGACTGCAAATTATATACTTTTTATACAAGGCAAATTAATTAGAATATTTCTACCGGAAGTAGATAGAAGTTCGAGGTGATTCCTGTACTTCAGGGTTACAATTTCATGACAAATGAGTTAAGTACAAAGAACATAATAATATACTCTTTTATCTATTTATATGTTACCACTAAAAACCGAATACATTTAAATTGGGCAAAAAACACCGTATTTTGCCATCTGTGAATTCATAATTTAAATTCACTGCAAAAACTCTACAATTTTTCGAAACGAATTACAACCATATATCTTCTCACTCTCGGCTACTTCCGGAGGGAATTTCAAATAAATTTGACTGTAGTGGTGGTTCTTGAACTTTCAAGCTGAAAACTGTCTTGGTCATTCAAACGAACACTTCAATCACCCCGAGAGAATTTGTAACTTCTCGGCACTCTATTTACATTGAAACAGCTTGTATTGACTGTTTACCACCAGGAAAATAAACGAAGCAACTTCATCCACATCAAAGAACATATAAGATACCATTTTATCTACATTTTTAAATTGCATGCATGGAAAAAAAAACTTTCGTAGTATTTTTCCTTTTGCTAATTTATCATTTAAATTCTAAAACTAAAACTCGCAACAGTCCACCAAAACAACACATAAAATTGCCCATAATGGACTTGACATGGCAGCAGAAAATAGAAATACGTATTTGTATTTTCTGCTGCCATGTTGTGTGACCACAAACCATACAATTGGTTTTACTTCTTGCTTTGAAGAGATCCATTCCTTTTATTCTATCTATAATTTTATTGGTGACATGCAAATTTAAGGTTCAATTATGAAAACATAACACCTTAAACTTATTTTGCTTCAAAAACACATAAAATCACATCAATGGGGAATTCTCTTACAACTAAATTTTAATTTAACTACTATATGTATTATGATATAGGGTACATGTTAAATTAACAATAAGTTTGACATAAGTTTAAAGTTTTTTAACTCAAATTTGGGGACTCTGAAGGGATTATTAGAATAGAGGCAAAGTATATGCAACCCGCGCGCAAACCTGTAAAAATGTGACGTAGAAACTCCCTAGTTTACACACAACAACTGCCTGATATCATATATAGTTTGAGCGTCAAGGATAGTGATTGGCTATAAATTTTAGTAGCACGATCGAAATCAGCGGGTATTTCTACCCTAGTATCAATAGTTTTGTCCCTAATATCAGTTTACTTTAAGAGTGATAATCGAAAATATAAATTTATTGCAGGAAAAATTCGCCTGCTAGGCAGTTTCTACGTCACGTTTTGGCGCTAAATTCAAAAGAAGGAAGATTTTTTAAAAATTCCCATGTCTCCAATTTTGAAAATTGAAACTTTTTTGTTTTCGGACATTTAGTTTCAAGGCATAGAGCATCTGAAAAAAAAATTGAAAAAAACGTAGGAGAATTCCCCGTTGTTATTATAGTTTGGACTACGTACAGTTAAGACCAATAAGATTAGGACACTTGGAGTGCATGAGAGTAGCTACCAATAGTGCTGACACGGCAACGCAGTCTATTATAATGGTCAAGTGGACTCGGAGGAGGTGGAGGAAGTGACCTTATCTGAGCTCCAGCAGCGTTGCCATATAAGCCAGGCGAGCGGACTGATGGTGCTCACTTCAACAATGCAGCATGCGAAGTGTCCATTTTTTAATGTCCATAACTGTACATATAGCAATAAGCATTGACTGTGCAGAAAATGCATACGTCTTCACCTCAACATTTCCCAACAAATTTCAATCGATAGCAACAACCAACTCAACCTATAGCGTGCGAAGGAACGAAATAAAATCCACCTTTCAAGTTGTAATGTTGCACAATAACTCAACAAGTATATAAACTAGGACTTCTTTTGAAAAAAAAAAATAATAATAATAATAATAATATAAAACAACGTAATTTTCCTTCATATACAAGTTTTAAACTTTTATTATTACATCAAAAATTGAAATAATAAGAATTTTAAGAAGTATAAAAGCTTGACGAGTTACATGAAAAACGTTTTAGTTTTCTTTTTTTTTTTTTTTTTTTTTTTTTTTTTTTGTTGCAATTTTTGTTTTTAAAAAGTTACTAACTCTATCTAACATAAACAATTTAAAATAACGTAGAAAAACAA
Organism: Siphlonurus alternatus; assembly: GCA_949825025.1. Classification (NCBI taxonomy): domain Eukaryota; kingdom Metazoa; phylum Arthropoda; class Insecta; order Ephemeroptera; family Siphlonuridae; genus Siphlonurus; species Siphlonurus alternatus. The sequence goes on from OX463779.1 coordinate 41,231,243, forward strand.
AGATCTTTCCGTAAACAAATAATAATAAGTTCTTTTGACTCGAAAGTTAACTTGGCCTGTGGCTCGACACCGTATGCCAGCCTGCTTAGTCAAGCATGTCTCCTATTTATAGTCCCTTTTTGGCGGCGGTAGCAAGTGACACACGGGCATAAAACCACAATGGAAATAAAATAATCACATGTAAAAAAAAAAGTAGACAATAGAATATTATTTAAGCAGGACAAAAAAATACTTTCAACTTCAGGATAACGAAGTGGAATATTTTTTAATGATGAAAACTTAAAGTAAATCAATACTTTGTTTTACTGTTATGTATTATACACATCACAAGACAAAGCTTTCGTTAACCTTGACTGATTTATAGACGCTGTAAATCCAGTATATAGGGGTTAATGATTTAAAATTTTGGGGGAGGAGAGACCAAATTTCGCTACGCATGCACAGTACGAGTAACACACAGAGAAACGCGCAGGTAACGAAAGTTTTTCTGAAGCTTACGTCAACAGGACGAACTGACTTAAATTGATCATCAATGTGATATTTATTTACCACAAAAAAAGTGTCACATTGCATACAATTTGTTGGTAAACCACATGTTAGTAGATTGAGTCTGTTATAATAGACAACCTTTTATGAACAATGGGGAATTCTCTTACAACTCAAATTTTAATTTAACTAATACTATATCATGATAGGGTACATATTAACAATAAGTTTGACTTAAGTTTCAACTTTTTTAACTCAAATTTGGGGACTCTGAAGGGATTATTAGAATAGGGGCAAAGTATGCAACCCGCGCGCAAACCTGAAAATTGTGACGTAGAAACTCCCTAGTTAACACACAACAACTGCCTGATATCATAGTTTGAACGTCAAGTAGTGATTGGCTATAAATTTTATTAACACGATCGAAATCAGTGGGTTTTTCTGCCCTAGTATCAATAGTTTTGTCTCTAATATCAGTTTACTTTAATAGTGATAATCGAAAATATAAATTTATTGCAAGAAAAATTCGCCTGCTAGGCAGTTTCTACGTCACGTTTTGGCGCTAAATTCAAAAGAAGGAAGATTTTTAAAAAATTCCCCCGTCTCCAATTTTGAAAATTGAAACTTTTTTGTTTTGAGACATTTAGTTTCAAGGCATAGAGCATCTGAAAAAAAATTAAAATAAATGTAGGAGAATTCCCCATTGTATTGTATATTTGGATAGAGAACCTCGAGTTATGTATAATCAATATTTTTTAAGTTTTTTTAACCCTCTAACCCTTTAAATCGTGCTACAAAACGCTGTGACTTCATAGTCATGCAAATAATTATGACACGCAAATATAGGAAAAGATGCATGGCTATATAATTATGATTATGACGTCACAGCGTCTTTCTCTTTGATTTTGAGGGTGTTAAAGGGTTCAAAAAATTAAAAAATATATATATATATAAGGTAGAGATAATACGGATCAACTGACCCAATTCTAAAAAAAATCCCATTCATGAAAATTATGAAAAAATTTAAAATGTTCTCCTCTACATCCCTTATCAGTAGCTAAAATATCAGGTATACAAAAACGAGCGAGTTATCGAGTTATATATGAATTAGTCAACCTTAAAGAGTTAAAAAATAATAACTCGAAAACTAGCTCGTTTTTGTATACCTGATTTTTTAGCTACTGATAGGGGATGTAGAGGAGAACATTTTATTATTTTTTTTTTTATAATTTTCATGAATGGGATTTTTTAGCATTGGATCAGCTGATCCGTGTTATCTCTACCTGAAATACAATATATAATTTAATATTTCCAAATATATATAATAATAAAATTTCATGGAGGTTGTTCATTGGAGAAGGGATGCCAAATCTTCAGTATTTGGAGACCTTTTAAAGGATGCAATCCTCCTATCCCTCCAGTTTAACAATTATAAAATAAATGTTTTACTTTTAATTATTATTATATTATTACGCAGGAGACTGCTATATATGCAATAAGCGTTATTTTTTATCTTTAGACATTGAAAATAACCTTTATCACAGTCAAAGTTGTCTCTTTTTGCATCTAGCTGTCTCAAATGCAAAGTATGCACATATTAAATGTGACATTATTGTATTCTCTTATAATAATAAGTAGAAGATTGACAGGATACAATAACAAAGGACCTGTTCTATATTACTGCTGCTGTGATATCATGAAACATGGGTTAATAAAACTCCTTTATTTCTCCCCTTCAAGGAAATGCTCATTAAGTAAATGTGAGAACCGTGAGACCAATATTAAACCTTCAGGAAAATACCCTTGCATGGTGAACCAGCATATAATAATCTCATATAGAGGATGTATATTGATGGCGATGCATATTCACTTTGGTTGATAATAATAATATTAGTTTAATAACATAAACCTCTTTGCTACCCCCCTCCCCCTGCACCCACACCATCCATCCATCCATCTCTCTCTCTGCATGACATTTTAGTTTTATTTATTCCCTCACTTGCGAACATATTTTAAGCGGATAAGAGAGTGAAACTTTGACAGATGAAATGTATGTATTGTACGAGCTGTATAAGCCGTGCATATATAGATATAAGCGTATATAAAACTATTTTACTTTATTCCATAGGGATCTGACAACCATTTTTGCAGCTTTATATTTTACTGTGAAGCTAATCACTTCAAAAATCCTTTTTGTTTGTGAAATCGTTAAATTGAAAACGTTAAAATATATAATATCAAATATCTCATCATTATTTTTTTATTAATATAAATAAAATAATATTTGATTTAAAAATTTATTGTTTGTATATAATATACTTCTACTGTAGGTACAATATGTGTATATAGCTATGTAAATATAAAGTTGTATTTATGATATTTCTTATATAAATAAACAATAAATCAAGCTTTTAAAATCGATTTTTGGCGCTTTTTTCATGCAGGTGAAGTCCCCCTTGCTACACACCGCTACATTTTTATCAGAAAAAATATGAGTCATATTGACACTTTTCTAGCAATTTACATTGCGCTTTTGGGAATAGCTTCAATGAACACATTTGGCGCGATTCACGAAGTAGTTAGCCAGGTTTCTAACCACGTTTAACTTAACCACGTTTAAATAGATGGTTTTAACACGTAAAACAGGTATAGTTAAACGTGGTTAAGCTAAACGTGGTTAGAAACCTGGCTAACTGCTTCGTGAATCGCACCCATTATTTCCCACGGACAGCGCACTTGCATATTGAATTTTTATGTTTTAAACTAAAACCTTTTCTTTTTGTTAATATTAGCCGTGACAATAATAAAATACTGCAGTATTGGTTACTGTCACTTTATTTTCCTTACTATAAATTTTAATGATGTTTATAATATTTTACAACAGAAATATAATGAGTATTCAGTTTGTTACAGAATATCATATTTTGATGAGTTATGTGCCATAATATGAACATGATGAAAATCAATATTTTCTTTTAACGACGCTGTGACATATTTTGCCATCTTCTACTCCATACACCCCTTTTTTATGGCTTACCTAAGGCTACCCAACGATAATTGAGTGTAGAGGATAGCTTTTACTTTGAAGTCAGTCACTATTGCTACCATGTTGTCTCCCAGTGACGTCATCACATCTCATTTCATGGGTCAGCTATATTCTACCGATTATTGATATAGGCTGCTGGCATAATTGGCGAAATGTTCCGAAGATTAACGAAAGTAGTCGAGGAGCGCACTTCTTCAATTTGCCATCCTCCACTTGTATTATCCTTGAAGTCTCTCCTGTTGTAAGATCTTTCACAAAGACTTCCCTTAGACACGACATAAAAATTTCTCCTAACTAACTTTACAACCCCCGAGTGAAGAACGGAGCGGCCGGAAATGGTTGCGGTTACGGGGTGGGTAGGCGGTGGGGGATGACGTCAAGGGTAGGGAAAGTTTAGGGTAGCAACAGGCACGTCCAGCAGTACGAGCTTGACTTTAAAACAGAATACAAGTGATTTTCTTGTGCGCTGGAAATATCTCGTGTATAAAATATAATTGAAATATTGATGTGAATTCTATAACTACAACTGAAAATGGTGCGAAATTGTGTTGCTTATAAATGCAATAACTTGTACACGAAAGAATTTACTGCACAAGGATTAACATTTCACAAGTAAGTTAATACGAAAACATTGTCTATATTAGTTATGAACATATATTTTACTATTATCTGTAATTATGTTATAATAATTTTACAAACAAATAATTACTTTTTTGTAATATTATATAATACTAGTTAATGTTTTAATCGAAGTCTTTGGTTTTGTATAATCATATATATATTATAGTAGTATATAATAAGCAACTCCCACTTGCAGATTCCCAACAAATACTGAGACCCGAGACAAGTGGGGACACAAGCGATCCGAAGGCTTAATTTTAAACCAACAGCGCAAAGTCTAGTGTGCTGAGCATTTTGAGCGTGATTGTTTTGAACAATCAGGATGGTCCAGTTTGCGTACCATCAAACCAAGATCAATACCTACAATTTTTAAATTTCCTGAACACCTGCAAAAGACAAAGAAAGCAGAGCGAAAGCCTCCTAAAGCAAGACAGGAACCAACAAAAAAAAAGGTAATTAATTTTTTTTTCTTGATAAAAAAATGGCTACAAATAAAATTACTATTATTATTTATAGAATATACTATGTTCATCATATAGCTATAATGTTTAAAAGCTACATTATCTTATCCAAATAATCACTCCTTTAGATCACGGAAGGAGATTGCAACAGAAGAGGTGATTGATAGCAGCACACCCTCTCTTGGAATACCACTAGACCTCAGTATTAAAACGACTGGTATCGCACCTGAGCAGCCAACCTCAGAGACCAGAGATGATGCCGCTGGCCGTTCCGCGGCAATCAGCTCACCTCCTACGGTGGATGGCGCCTCGGTGATCGCCACCCCTGTATCACCATCTGATCTCACCCTTATCGCAGTGAACACAGAGTCTTGCTTGGAACGAGAAGCCCTTGCTATCATGACGGCAGCGACCACAACACCTTCTGTATCATAAAATCTCGCACTTTATATTGAAAGGTAAACAAAATTTCATTAGAGCTAAAAATTTATATGAATGAAATCATTTTAAATTTTATGTGATAAAACTGATAAACGATTAATATAAATTTTGCATTTCATTAATGCGCCAATAATAAACATAAATTGTTTTATACAACAATTTTGCTTTTTTCAGAAATGTTTATTATTGTGCGTGCAATAACCTTTAAAAAATTAGATTATGATGTTATGGTTATATTTTATATTTGTGGTCAAATTATAAAATTATCTATCTCGTTAATTAGCTAGTAAGTAGTAAGATTTATATAAATTCACACCAACTCCCTGTATAATATACTGCATACATAATTTTATACGAAGAGTAATTAATAGATAATATATTCAGGATTTGTTTGTTTACTAACAACAATTTTATTGCACATTTGTTACAGTGAGACACTTCCTACACTAGCTCTTGATCCTCCTCTGCGTTTGCAACCCGAAGCTATTGACCTTTCCCAAAACCGATCTAAAAATTTGGAAAGGTAAACTAGTAATAAATTATTAATACTATAATTGAACAACTTGCAATACGTGTGATGATACCCTCGTTAAGAAGACCTGTAATAAAGTAAAATAAATGATAAATTAATAGAAATTAATTTTTGATTAATCATACTTTATTACAGGACTTTTTTACAAGGGTAGACGATATCTCGGCTAATTATTGCCTCTGTTTAATTTTTCTTATCTATTTAGCTACAAAACAGTACAATATGTTACAAAATTATGATTTTTCTGTTACAGAACTCCCCCTGCTGCACAGAAATCAAAATCTGCAAGGAAGAGATATTACGGAGATTATACCATGCAAGATATGCATTCACCCAAGAAAGCGCGATCGGCCTTGCGAGCGGGGATAAAACTTTTCGCATTCTTCTTTATTAAAATTTTATTGCTTGTTTGTAGAATATTATATTTCTTTATAATTATATATATATTATATTGTATATATATATATATATATATATATATATATATATATATATATTCACAAAACTTATAGCATTTGTAGAGTAAAACTTGGCATTTTGTAAACTTGTAATGTGTGCTATTTCTGTTGTATATACTGCCATATAATATACTGCATAATATGTCAGTATAAATTAAATATATTTTATTTATATTTACCAATAATAATAGTTATAATTTATTATAAAATGTATTGTAAAAAAATGTAATAAACTTTAGTATATTCATTTAAAGAAATGTTGTTCTATAATATAATTCTTTATATTGCTGCACAGGGCAATATAACTCGTAAACAACTCTCTCCTACCCTTGACGTCAAGCGGGTGGACTCCCCGCTGCGACCCTCTGCTCCTTAGTGCCTCACTCTCAGTTCACATGTGTCCTGTCTAGGAGGGAAGTCTTTGATCTTTCATCTATATACGAGAAAGCCACACAACTGCACGACGACAAATTAAACCGCACTTTGTGGGGACGGGTGAGTGTCCAAAATGATGGACAAAAGTGACATTTTCAACCAACTTTCTTCCGACAAGCACGTGTTACGCACTGAATAGATATACGAACAGAAACTGGAGCTATTTTAATATAATGAAACTAGATAATAAATATTTATACATGTAATTCATGTTATATTATGTGTTTGAAAGTATAAAATGTAAAAAAAAGTATTGTTTAAATTAATATACATTTCGTTTTTAATTAAAAGGATTTAGAGTTATATATTTTAGTTAATTAACTATTCGTTTATTATTGATATCTTTTTGCAAACAACAAAAGTTCAAAATAAACCAATAAATAAAAATAATATACTATATATTATACATATTATCAATTACAGTAATCAAAGTGTTTTTGTCTTCTGTTAGCTCTTTTACCCAGGGGTGGATCAAGCTCGCGGCTCCGGGGGGGAGGGGGGGGGGGGGAGCGGTGCCCTGTCCCACAATGTTAAAATTTAGAGTGGGTGGGGGGCGACGGGTGGGGGGTGGTAACACCTTCAATGTGTTTTGGGACCTTTGGGGGGCGATCGCCTTCCCCCCCCCCCCTTCCCCCTTGGATCCGCGCCTGCTTTTGCCGCGCTTTATTTCGACTTATTGTCTTCTGCACTGAATATCTAATTATTAGCTAGTCAATGCATTCTAATAAGTTTTGGGGAAGAAAAAGGACGGTTATCCCTTAATCTACGCCTATATCATATTATGCCATGATCGACATTGTAATTTTAATATTACTATACATTGGTACAACTTAAATTTTGTTACAATATGATAATAAATCAAAGAATATAAATTTATAATGTACCATGCATGCAGTAAGGATATCCGTATTATAATTATATACTTTGCATAAATGAATAATGCAGGCTACAAAACGTTAACTGTAATCTACATAACCTCCATATTTTTATAATTATTTTTTTTAGAGCTTCAAGAATGTTTATTGAAAATTTCAAGTTTTAATTTGAAAAAATATCAAAATCTTATTCAGACTTTACCACTTTTTACTTTGATAGACGCCTATGACGTCACTATTATAAATTTTAAGATATTTGAAAAAAAAAAGGATCAGCTGTAACTATTATATTGATACATTTCATTATGCAACTATAATTATTATCAGTGGCGTAGCCACGGGGGGGGGGGGGTTCGGGGTTTAACCCCCCCTCCCATGAAGATCGAGTAGTGACTGGATATAAGAAAAAAAAAGGAAAAATTATAGAAATTTGAAAAAAAAAAAAAATTAAATAAAAAATTGAAATTTAGGGGTATCAAGTAGTCTTTTCTTTAAAATAAACAAATTATAAGTTAGTTTCTAATTTTAACAGGAAAAAGTGCGACTCATAAATAAATGTTTTATTTCCCTTACAAACTGCATGTGCATATAACTACTATTGTATAAATTAAAACGCTCTCACGTGTGCCGCACTTTCATTTAATTGGTTGCTCCACGCGCCCGGTGCAGACAAAATTTAACAAAAATAAGAGAAGCAATTCCCTTTTTATTTTTTATTTATTTATATTTTACAATATCTTAATGATGTGAACTTGGATTATTAAATAAATTTTAAAAATCAAATTCAATTAAATGACACGTACACTGATTCTATAAAAATAATATAAATAAGTGGTTACATGAATTACTTGATTTAATTAAAATGATTTACTCAAAGCTTTATTTATTATACGCACGTATTCAAAAGAAATTGAAAAATGGGGTGAAAAAAAAAATATAAACTGTTAAAAAAATTGCATCAGGCCACATATTTTACCCTCTAATATAATAGTATTTTTCCATTATTTTACCCTAAAAAAGGGGCGTGTCCTTAAAAAAAATCGCGCCTGCGGCGGGCTATTGGGGGGCTTCGCCCCCCAAACCCCCCAGTGGGCTCTTCTCAATCTTTGTCCTGAAGAACCCCCCCCCCCTTGGGTAAATCCTGGCTACGCCACTGATTATTATATATGTATAAAAATATAATTATAACATTCAGCTTTATAGTTTCTATCTTCTTTTGTGACAACAGCTCAGAAATCAACATTGTTAGTTACTGCATGATATGTTTTGAACTCATACTACCAGGGTTATATAAGATACATGCCTGGAATTATTTACAGATTTTACTTATTAATAACATCTCATACGTGCATGCTGTGGTCATACTTGTGGTTTCTAGTACGACCAGACTGGATCGATCGAAATATGATATTACAATATTCACATACAGTATGAGGCAGCTTTTACTACACGTGGAATTTTTAATGTTTTTACTTATAATACATACGAAACTTTTTATTATTACAGATAGGAATCTGTAATTATGTATTTCGAGGTATTTATTGTAATTTATAATATTATAGTAATCTGACATGATAAATTTTTTTGAGAGCATTATATAATTAATATTAATTCCAATTACTGCTTGTAAGTTTAGATGGTCATGTAAAATAATTATGTAGTATATATGACTATATTATTATAGTAATGTATGTTATTAATTATATATATATATATAGGTATAGCGTTATGATGTACGTAGTATTTATGCCATATTTCTTCTGATTTATTTCTTCGTATTTTTTTTTACGAAACCTTTAATTAAGTAGATAAATATATTAAATTAAACGTACTGCATGCACGAGAAATAATGTTTACAATTATTTGTTCATTATTACACACAATACATACAACTATTGTATAAATAGTAGCATATAATTATGTAGGTACACTCTATAAATTATTAACATAAAGTAAAATTTAAATTGTATTAATATAAAAGTGCAAAAAACGTTTATAAATAATATAGCTTCCAAAGTATCAAATAAACGAGACCACCAAAATACAAAAACCGACAAAGATTTGCGATAAGCTGCATGGCTAGGGTATACTGTATATAGCTAGAGTTTAGAATATAATATTATAAATCTAGGAGACTTGAACGTTTGAAGATAGACACATTTACTAATAATTATGTTGGTGTATTCAACAGATACATAATGGATATATAATATATTGTGGATATATTACAAAATAAATAAACTAAATAATTAAAAACTACATTAGCCTTCAGCAATATAAATATCAGAATATAAACATAATATAACCTAGCTGCTTCTAAATAAATATTGTATATTTATTTCATTTATTTGATAAACAAAAATCAATGCGGTATGTAAACAAAGTTGTTAAAATTTAAAGAGAAAAGCACGAAATATTACATGAGCGAATATAGCTTGTTTTTTCCTTTTTTTTTTTTTTTACTATTATCTTTCTTCCGTTGAATAAATAAACAGCAAGAGACGCAGTGTGGTGACAGGGTAGCGTGCATGCTTGCTGCTTTAGCGTTGTTAATTATGCAGCCCCTCTTCATGCAATGCTGCATGCTTGACAGATGAGAAGATTGTATAATAAGTTAGAAACATACTCACTTTTAGTATAGCAGCCAGAAATTTCTCAAGTAGATCGAATCAGTGATTTTCTTCCTTTGTAATTTATATTTGATTTAGTGGAAATCCAATTTGAAAAACTAATCGTTTAATTCTAAACACCGAGAATCAATCTTCTGTTTGACTTATTTCCACTGATCTCTCTCTGATCAGCTGTGATGCTTTAGTACTGCGGGTTGCGGGGAATAGGAGTTTTTTAACCGACGGCAGCACAACTGCCATCTATTGAGAAATATATAAACTAAACTTTTTAAGTTTAAAACCTTTTTTTTAGTAGAACCAAACTGGTAAATAGCTAAATTTGTGAGAATAAGATAGAAATTATGTGTAGAATAGTGTAGAAATAAGATTGTGATGAAAAATGAGTATAATCGATGAAAAATCAATGGTTTTGAGAAAAATTCTTGAAAGTATGCAACTTGTTCTGCGTTAAGTAAGGAAGGGTTGCCTATTGTCACGGGGCAAAAGTATTAAATTTTTACTCTTGCACTCTTTTTAAAACTGAATTGTCAAGTTAATTAATTTAATAGAATTAATAGTAATAGTTTTCACAAACTGTATTATTTGTAGCTTGATTTACAATTTTGCTTTTTTATTGCTTTTTATTTATGCCCACCATGGCAGAATCAAATTTATTCAAAATTAAAGTGAAAATAATTTATCCATAAATTCAAGAAGAATGTATATATATATATATATATATATATATATATATATATATATATATATATATATATATATATATATATATATATATATATAATATATATTCAAAAGGAGATCCACAGAAATAGACGATTTTTTTTAAAGAATAATCATAATTATGAATGTATATTATAACTTATTTCTTTTGGAACATTAATAAATTTCTTATTTCTATCTCACATTTGTATGCAATTTTTACCATAAATCAGTTTCATTTCTAAAAAAAAAAATAATAAATAATTTTCAGAATATGTAATAATTTATTCGTATATAAAAAAAAAATATTGCTAATTTAACTTCAACACGTTTGATGGCTTGCTGACTTCAATCAATACTAAAAATTGATGCTTCATATTTTAAGTGTTTCCCTTCCCTTGTTCAGAATTTCAAGTACGCTGCTGCCTATAGCTCTAAAGCCACGTCAATCACAACTTGAAGCACCCCCCTATTCTCCTTCGGCTTTGTTTAAACAGCTCTCTTCTGCCAGACAGTGTTCACTGTTCAATATATTTTTTTTTATTTTTAGTTTTATGCATTCAATACAGACGAAAGTATAAAATACACCCGTGTTTTCAAGTATTATCAATAAAAAAAAAACTTATTTTAGACCAACAGCTAGTAGAGAATTGACATTTTGTGGTAAAAATTTACGTTTAGAGAAGACAAAATTTAAATAACTCCTATTGGTCTCATGTCGATCAGTTCAATATTATATGTGTTCTGCCGTGTACAATGTGTAATGTGTGTTAAAAATTATTATTATTTTATTTTTATATTTCAATTTATTTAAATCAATATAATAATTTATATCAAATATGAAACACATTTATTTATTTACTTTTTTAATTAGATATAATTTTGAGTTGAATGGAATGCAACGGAAAGTTATATGCTATATGTAATGCGTATAATAGAAAGCAACAGAGCACGTAATGCAGATTAATAATAATAATAATTAAGTCGATCTGTTCGTATTTTAAGTGCATAATTAATCGATTCATAAATCATTAATCACAGGTAAACAATCTGTAAGCTCTAGTTACAGCATTAACATAAGGAAAATAAAATAATCGAATATCTTATGACGGTGTATTTACAAACGGATATAATAAAATTACATTAATCAAAAAATTAATATTTATATAATTAAAAATCAAACTGTAAAAGTCTGCTAAATTAATATATTATTATATTACCACCAAAAGCGAAATTCAAACAATATAATTATATAAAAAAAAGTAAGCAGAACTTATATATAATTTTGGTTTATGCGTTTTTGAAAAAAACCTCGAAATGGACAAATATTTTGGTTTTTGTTAATTTAAATTTGATTAAAACTCAAACCCATGGCATATTGCATGGTCAAATCGTAAATGAACAAAATGAACAAAAATAGTTTTGGTTAAATCAGAAAAAAAAAATAATAAATAAATAATAATAATAATAATTTTATTTCGATCGTTGGCTTTACAGCATAGATCACGTCAGATTTGTTACATAAATCATACATAACAGGTATTTAAATCTAATTAAAATTACCTAAAATTAACATACATAGGTTTACACAAATGATTTTAAATAAATTTACACTATTAACATAATATATGTATTGTATTATTCATTATTATCAGGTTCTTTAATCTTGATGTTTTTTTTTTAATATTTAAAAATAGTTTAAGTTTTCAATATCACTTTCACTCTTTTTAATATAATTGTTTTACTATCTCCACATATGATTTCTTGATGTACTATTAAATAGATCACATAACACTTTGCACTATAGTTCACATAACACTTTGATGGTCAGATATTAAATTTGTTTACTATCTTTATTTCGGAGCCATAGATAAAGATAACATTTTTTGTTTGTGTTGATCCGTAAGAGCAACGTTCCAGTTTGCAACATCCTCCTGCGTTATTTTTGATTTTTCATCATAACAATCTTTTATGTTATAATATTCTTTTTTGATTAATATAGTTTTTAATTTATTTTTAAATACATTATCACTAATTTCATCCCTCAATGACTCGGGTAAAAAATCATAGATTTTATGAGTTTGGTAATATGGATTATTTTTATAAAAAGCAGATTGATGCTTTTTTATTACAACTTTGGATTTGTTTCTGGTATCATAAGGAGAGATGTCGGAAACTTGAGCGTATGACTCTGGGTGTAATCTTTTATACATTGCACAATTCAAGATGTAAATACTGGGTAGAGTTAACACTTTCAAATCATAAAAATGTGTTCTACAGGTATCCATCTTTTTAAAACCTTTTATTGTTTTCACAGATCTTTTTTGTAGTATAAATAAACGATTTAGTACAGCATTATCACTTCCCCAGATTATGATAGAGTAGCTTAAATGGGAATATACATTTGCGTAGTAAACTGAGAGCAGTGTATCGTCTGAGACTAATCCTCTCAATGAATAGAGTAAAAAGTTTCCACGATTAATTTGTTTTGAAAGTTCATGAAGATGAACATCCCAGTTTAATGTATTACTAATATTAAGCCCTAAGAATTTTGTGTCAGTGGCTTCTTTAATTGACTTGCCATCTAATTTAATATTAATATTTACATTTTCTTTATTAGTAGGCAAATGGAATCTGAGAAAAATAGTTTTATCAATATTTAATAATAAACGATTGTCATTACACCAATTTTCTAGTTGTTGTACAGTATTATTTGCTTTTCTCTCTAATTCGACCACTGACTTTGCTGATATCCTGGCATTGGTATCGTCAGCATATTGCTCTACACTATCAGCATCTTTTAGATGAGATGCCAGATCATTAGTCGTAAAATTGTATTGTATGAATGAATGAATGAATGAATGAATGAATGAATGAATGAATGAATGAATGAATGAATGAATGAATGAATGAATGAATGAATGAATGAATGAATGAATGAATGAATGAATGAATGAATGAATGAATGAATGAATGAATGAATGAATGAATGAATGAATGAATGAATGAATGAATGAATGAATGAATGAATGAATGAATGAATGAATGAAAACAAAAACACGGCTTTTGGTTACTTTTATTCTTCATATTTTATGTTTAACCAAAACACGATTTGGTCATATGAACGTGGGCCATGAACAATAATATTTGCGTTTTAATTATCCTATAATAATACTTATTAATTTATTTTAATGCTTAAATTAATTTAAATAATATTTATTACATAGAAAAATACTTCATTTTTTTTTTTTTTTTTTACTGCTTGCAAGTGAACAGTGGACCGTTTTTTTTTCAGGATTAAAAGGGGGGAGGGAATCATAAACTTAGATTATATTTTTTTAATATAAGAGTGTAAATATCTATGGTCTATGTATACCACAATATTCCCGTTTATGATTCCAAAATAGGCAGTTTGTTGCAAAATTTTGCGTCTTATGTCACGATTAAAAAAAAATAAGTATTTTTTGTCATGATTTTGTCACGAATAAGTGATAAAAGCGTAAGTTATTATTATTTAATTTCTTAGAAATTTATTGGAATACAAAACTATAAATAAGTTTAGTATTATATTATTGCATATATGCAACACAGTATAAGGTTGCTTCATTATACCCTGCAGGTCGATCTGCACTGCAGTACTATAATATGTAAATATCTGAAAACTAAATATGCAACTTATTAAAAGTAACTGTAAAAGTTCTTTAAGGGTAAGGTAACGCCACCAATGTTAAAAAAAATCCCTCTCACAAAAATTCTGAAAAAAATTTAAAATGTTCTCCTCTATACCCCCTATCAGTACCTAAAATATCAGGTATACAAATACGATCTAGTTTTTTAGTTATAAAATTTTAAAGTTGACTACTTTAACATGGAGAAATGAAACTCCCATGTTAAATTAGTCAACTTTAAAAATTCATAACTCAAAAACTAGATCGTATTTGTATACCTGATATTTTAGCTACTGATAGGGGGTGTAGAGGAGAACATTTTAAATTTTTTTCAGAATTTTTGTGAGAGGGATTTTTTTTAACATTGGTGGCGTTACCTTACCCTTAATATAAAATAATTTTACTTTTCGCAAATTAATTCTTCATCATAATTTATGATAAATAAATAAAACAATGGGCTTAAAATAATAAATATTTATTTAAAATAAACAATTACAAATCCATCAAAATTCACAACACATTAAAGTCTTGAGAAATGTAAATTATGGCAATTTACAATAATAATATTTTTTAGGGTACGAAAATTAAATTCGTAATTTCTTTTTCAGACAATCGCCACAACACTCTTACAATATTCAGATCTGACAAAAATAAATACTTGTTATTTACGTCCGACTAAATTGTCCTTATTTTAAAAATATATTGCCGGATTATTGCGTTATATTTGACAAATTTACAACAAAATACATTTTACACACCACTAATAGTCTTTTTCTGGTAGAAGTCAGTTGTTTGGGAATGCACGTACTTCTGTTGAACAGATTTATATCGTTGCCTCAGGTGTTTGCCTGATAAGAACTTGCTGGCTTAATTAATGTAATTAGTGTATTCAACATGAAAAAATAGTCCCGAAATATTTTAGAAATCCACGTACTGGATTTTACAAGAAACATTTATTTTGTCTTCAAATTTTTTATATACTTTTAGAATATATTATAGCTTTGTTTTTATAAAAAAAAAAAATACTTTTATATGTTTTATAACTGGATTTACCAATGTTAATACTTTGGCTAACATTGCATTAATATTAATTGCTTATGTCTTTTTTTTCTTACTTTTTTATAAAGGTATTATCAAAATAGAAAATTACAATAAAAAGACATTTTGTCTAATATAGGTACAATATTGTAGAGAAAATACAATTTCAACAATTATTATATAATTATGATATGAAGGTTCTATACGGCTCTTCTTCCATTTCCAATAAGGTCCATAATTTAATGATAAGCAAGTCAAAAATGAACTTTCTTGATAATGGATGTAGAGTTGTTTTTATATCTACATAATCACAAGGGTATTGGAATGCAATTACTATACTATACAAAATAAACAACTGTTCTGTCTCAGATAACTAATAATATAGTAACAGGTGCGGATCCAGGACTAAATTTCATCAAGAGGGGCTGTCTCCATAAGGCCGATATTAAAATTTCCCCAATGATTAGGGGAAATGCCTATATATTGCCCAAATGTTAAAAATTTCGGAGGGGGCTGCAGCCTCCTCAGCCACCTCCCTGGATCCGCGCCTGTATAATAATAAGAGCCTGGCAATCCAAGAGGGATAAAAGCCATTGCGGGTAAAGCTAGGTTATTTTCTGATCTTATTTGTTTCACTGATAAATATGGCTTTTATCATTATTTGTTTTGCTGGCTCTCAGTTATACTTACTTTTCTTTTGAATAAAACTGTCCACAAGATAAAAAAAAAGTAAAAATTATATGAAATTACTGCATTTATATGAAACTATGATGAACAAACAACAAACATTTAACAAGAACACAAATTAAGTATTATTTTTACAATCACAATTAACATAATTATGTCATGATCATACCATTTAGTAAAATTACATATTATACTGTATGTAGTTAATACACAAAGAAAATATGTTCAAAAGAATAAAAAAATTAAGTATACTGTAGTAAAATACAACAGATTATTAGAGAGCCCTAGGTCTTATGGCAAGAAAATTGCTCAAAAGTTTCAGACATTTCCCACTGTGACTGATGTGTAGTTCCACTCAGTGATGTGAAATTCGCGCGCAGATTGGTCCGCGAATATGCGCATGCGAATATGCGCGAATATGCGCGCAAATGCGCGCATATGCGCGAAAGATACTTTCAAGATGGCGGCCGCGCGCAATAAAATCACGAGAGCACCTCGGTAGCCTAAAAGGCCGATTGCTTTAATTCCATGATTAATTAACTCTAATTTAATTCAAACACTAATTAGGCAAGGGATTATACCAAGAAAAATAAGAAAATACTCTCTGTAGCATTTACTGTAGCTTTAACCAGTCTAAAATTGCTATTTTTGTGGCGGGAAAGTCAAATTTCAATATTCGCGAATATGCGCGCATATGCGGCCGCAGATTGCCCGCGAATATGCGCGAATATGCGAATATGCGCGCATATTCGCCGCGAATATGCGAGGACTAACATCACTGGTTCCACTGTCATAATTTACGTAGCTTTCATGCCACAGTGGTTATGTGGGACGGTGATTTTGGGCAATTTTCTGGAGCGCCTTAAGCGACATGTAGATCTCTGCTAATCACTGAAACAACAACATAAGATCAATGTGGGTTGGTAACACTTATAAAAACATGATATAATTGGTACAGTATTATGTTAAAGGCAAAAATATAGTATATATACTGACGAAAAATATATTTCTTATATAAAATAAATTCATCAACATTCATACAAAAATTGTAAATATTTATAAATAAACTCTGCAATCTTATATAATTAATTATATTGTATAAAATATATTTATTATAATTATCAGAACAATAATATATAAAGAATAATTAATTTATCACTTTTGGTTGTCTTGGTATAAAAAAGTTCATTTACAGCTTTTATATCTTCTGGCTGACAGCACACCTAACACACTCTCAGATTCAGGCATGGTTATAATATACTGTACATTTATAAGTCATGGTCAAAATACATTAAGTCTTTATGATAAAAACACGTCACATACAATTATCATTTTCAAATACTCTTTTTTTAAAAAAATATAGTAATAAGTCTATATGGACAGAGGAAGGATCATTTTCATTTATAATTATTATTTAAGTCAAGGACTTCTTGCTTAAGACTCGTACAAAAACTACGAGATAAGGACAGAGTCTGGAGTGCTGGCACGAATTGCTTGTCCTTGTTCAAGCAGAGCGTCAATGGCCGCCAGAATATTCTCCGGCAGATGGTCGAGGATCATTCGCGGCATCACCCGCAGTTGTGTGAAGTGCTCCTTGTGAGCCCACCGTATCTCAAACTGACGTCGCTCCTCTCGTTCTGCAAATATCACCAACGTCAGTTATGTACTTCTAAATTAAATTAGCAATAACAAATTTAGAATTTAATATATTGAACATGATCATAGCTACAATACTATATAACCAACCATCCTATATGAAGTTTCCACAGTTCCCTCAGTTACAACTAGGTAAAAACCGAAATGGATTGCTAGCAACACTAGAATGGGTCCAGAAAATTTAGAAAGTTCAAATCAAAGTTGCCTGCATCTTATAGTACTTTTCAACTGAAATAATTTATTGAAAAACTAAAACGAAAGAGCAAAAATAAATCATAATATCGAGGTTTTCGCGGCAAAATGCTCACTTTGCAAATCAAGAAGGTATATTATTACTTTTCCAGGTATTTATTTTACAACCTTCTTAAAATGCAAAGTGAACATTTTGCCGCAGGAGCCTCGATATAACTTTAAACATCATTGCACATCAAAATTTAATGCAGAAGTTGTTAAAAAAAAATATCTTCACCTGAATATATATCTATTTTTTTCTAGCATTTAAAATCTTCCTCATCTCCGAGTTAAAACAATACAGTATATTTTTCTTCCGTAAGCACTCACCCTCGCTCTTGCAACGTGTGATGTGCAGGATGCGTCCTGGTGAGAAGAGGCGCTGGTCTGAGAACCTCCGGCGTGCCACGTTGCACGCCAGGCGAGAGGCCTCACTTGAGGGGGCTGGTCCCATCACCAGCTTGTGGATGGCACAGTAGGGCTTGGCCAGACGCTCATTCTTATCGTCGTGCTGCTCCCACGCTTGTTCCAGGACACTGTCCGGGACACCAAACAGGGCGTACATGAACCCGCTCAGCAGCACCCGGTACTGGAACATCACAACATCAGATCAGTTATCTTGAGTTCTCGTATTGATGCTATTACATGCTGGAAATAAAACTACACACTGTACCAATAGTATGCTGAAAAAGTGTTTTGGAAAACAAATCAGCTGAGATACAAGTCGTTAATATTTATTTACAAGGACAATTAAAGTATATATAAATATAAATAAATAAATGAATGAATGAATTGAACAAATGAACAAATAAGCAAACAAACAAACAAACAAACATTAAATACCCCCACACAAGTAAAATCAGTTGTTACCTTGGGCAGGGTGCAGCATCTAATGGCACTCAGTAAGTCAGTCCTTAGGTTCTCGATGCTGTCCACTCCGAGCCTCATCACGAGGTCGTCCCCCAGACCCACCGTGAAGGTGAAATGCTCGCTGGCCGCTGCAGCTTCCGGACACAGCAGCCCGCCTGAAATACAACAATTAAACACCATCACCAAATTGCTACATCATGGTATATTATATCTCTTAGTAGTTTGCATTCTTCAAAATTTCCACTCTCTTATTAAGCTAGCTACGAGTATTAACTGAATTAAAATTACTAGACACTAATCAAAATGGTGTATATTTAATATTATGTTGTTTTATTTATTTATTTTTTAATTTGAAATTCTGATCAAAAATGCCAGTAAAATAATTTATATTTTTAAGGTCTTTTTGATTATTTGTAGGCCCTGACTAGTTATTACTCTTTATTTATTTCTGTACCAAGATAAATGTTTGATAAGTGTTTAGTATTTTAGTGGTTTTAACATTAATTTAATGCTCTCTAAGCTCAGTGCCTACCTTTTGCATTCAATAATGGCAAGCATGATTACAAAAATTTTGATAGCCTCTCTCTGAGAAGAATAAAAATGTTACTCTCATGACATACCTGGGGCAGCGAAGGCAAAGCAGCGCAGGTCAGGGTACGTTGGTTTGAGCATCAGCCCCAGCAGCACAGCTACGCCCGCACCCAGACTGTGACCTGCACACGACAAAGGTCACATACATGTTCGGACAAGAGGTGCGGCTGGGACATACCTGTGATGACAAGTCGATAGGTGGGGAAGTCTTCAAATGCAGAAGTGAGCACCGACTCCTGCTCCAGGGTACGGAACACATACTGGGCCACGATGATCATACCCTTGTGGCCCTGCAACAGAGGATCATAATATTAATAAAGAAAGCAAGAGCTGTGTTTTAAAATTGAATACGTTTATCCAAAAAGTTCTTCAGTAATCACAATTACTAATAAACTGTGTGAAAAATGCAATATAAATTATGTTTTTTGACAGAGAGTAAGATAAATAAATCAAATAATTAATAAATAAATATATATAATACACTATATAATAATAAATTTAATTAATTATTACTGTCGTCGCCAAAAGTCGGGACACCTGGACTTTGCAATTTTACTGTGCACTACAGAAAAATCGCAAAAAATAGAAAAAAATACTGCATTAAACCGGCAAGCCTCCTCTATAACTTAAAAAATATAACGGGCCGATTAATTGCAAAGCTAATTTGTTATAATTAAGGAAGTGACGCAACCTACCCAAAAAAATGACTTTTTCACGAGATGCCCGTCTTTGCGCTCTTGTATAAAATAGAGTTATGCAGGTAGCGCTTTCATTTATTTTTTTCCTAATAGCCAAATACTTCAAGATGTGAAATCAATTTTTAATTTAAAAAAATTAATTATTCCCTAATTACAATTAAACCAAACGCAAAATTAAACTCTAGTTTTGCAATTTTGAAGCTACACGCTCGAAAAAAATATCATTATACACAGAAAAAAAATCAAAAATTTTTGGTGGTTGCCGATTTTTTATAATTTGTATATTAATCAATGTTTACATTTTAATTAAGAGCAGCGTTGCCAGGTTTCAGCTGCTGAATACGGAAATATAATGCCCGGCCGTGACAGTAGCTTTGCTGTGTACAAAAATCTTTTTATATGAGGGTGTCTTTGCCCGAGGCTGATCACTATTGTTTCAGCTAAGCCAGTTATATATCATTAAGATGGAGAAACACGCAACTAAAGTTGACATGATTGTGTTTAAAATGAATTCAGCATCTATTTGAGTGTTTTAATCATATTTCTAGCTTAATTATTAGTGATTATAATGAACTTTTAATTACTTACAAAAATCTCTTAATAAGCTCAAAAATGCAGCTAGAATTTTGATTAAAAAAGATATATTATTCATATTTAATTTTAAATTCAACCACTTCATCATCGTGCACATTAAAGAAAGTTTCAATAAACAATCGAGATCATCGAACCATGATGCAATTTCAGTTCTACCTGGAATGTTAAAATAACAACCCTTCCTTCCTGCTGCTTGCTGCAAGACACAATACAGTAGAACACCGCCTTTGAAGAGAGAACGACCCTCATTGTTATTATCTTTTATGGCCTGTCAATCAACTTTGCTATTTTTCTACTGAATAAGGCCACTCCAAGCAAAAGTTAGGATATGGCAACCCAGCAGATTCCTGAAAGATGGTAATTTCATCATTAATTTATGTAAAAAAAAATTAAAAATTTATAAAAAATCGACGACCACCAAAAATTTTTGATTTTTTTTCTGTGTATAATGATATTTTTTTCGAGCGTGTAGCTTCAAAATTGCAAAACTAGAGTTTAATTTTGCGTTTGGTTTAATTGTAATTAGGGAATAATTAATTTTTTTAAATTAAAAATTGATTTCACATCTTGAAGTATTTGGCTATTAGGAAAAAAATAAATGAAAGCGCTACCTGCATAACTCTATTTTATACAAGAGCGCAAAGACGGGCATCTCGTGAAAAAGTCATTTTTTTGGGTAGGTTGCGTCACTTCCTTAATTATAACAAATTAGCTTTGCAATTAATCGGCCCGTTATATTTTTTAAGTTATAGAGGAGGCTTGCCGGTTTAATGCAATATTTTTTTCTAATTTTTGCGATTTTTCTGTAGTGCACAGTAAAATTGCAAAGTCCAGGTGTCCCGACTTTTGGCGACGACAGTAGTATATAACATAATATATATTATATACAGTATACAATTTAGAGACCACGAGACTTTAATTCTCTCCATTTAATTTTTCATTTTATTTAAATCATCACTATCCAAAAGCAACACCACTGTTTCTTAAACTCTAAATCTGACTGAAACTGGCCTCAACTTATGTAGTTAACATTATTTAGTTCTGACCTTGCTGTTAGGTGGCAGTTCCGGAGCCTCGAGCTCGTACGACTCTGCGGTGAAGTCCGTGAATATGTCCCTCAGCGAGATGGAGCCTCTCATGACCAGCACGACGCTCTGAGTGTCATGGTCTGCCACCACCATGAACGGCACCTCGAACAGACGGTTCCGGAACGACGCGTACAGGATGTCGTGGGGGGGCACGCCAGAGAGCGAGCGAGCACCGGCCAGGTTGCAAAAGCAGCAGTTGTCCTCGACCACACGAGGACGCTTGGAGCTGTAGGACATTTCAGCATCGTTCATGGCGGACCAAGTATTGGATTGGGTGAATGAACACTTTTAGACCTCTTAGAGAATGGACTGCTCAGCAATCTATTTCATTTGCCCCACGGGAGCTATTGTTTAAAAATTTTTACTATAATATTATATATTATGTTATATTATTGTAAAGTACACATGAAACAGATAATAAAATAAATAAACTAAACAGTGTACGTGTTTCTCATAGACCCAAGAATTTTAAGTTAAGAAAAAGAGAAAAAAGTGCAGATGCTACAAATATTGTATCACAATTTACTTTCATATAAAAAGAATGTGATAGTTAAAAAATAGAGCTGTGCACAGTAACCTTTCTGCACTACGTAAATAGTAAAGAAATTTGTGCTCATTAAAGACTAGATTGGTATAATAAATATTGTCAGTAAAATTTTGATATTGCATAAAAATCAATTGTTCAGTTTTAAAGATTAAGACCTCAGTAAATATGAAATAAAAGATGCTACAACAAGTGACAAAATTAAGGTCTCACCGCAAGCAGCCGCAGCAGGACATGTAGGGCAGCATGCGGAAGAAGCCGGTGAAGCAGTGCAGGTACATGACGAGGGGCCAGCCGTACGCCGCCATGGAGAGACGAAGGTAGTGTCTTGCCGTGGTGAGCTTCATCCAGTCCTTACCCCCGGGCACGAGACCCTCCTCCCCCAGCAGCAGGGGTGGAGAGAGACCCTGGGCGTGAGTCGGGAAGTGGGGGGTCCATTCTGTGGATGATGAGACCCTTTATAAACACCAATTGGTTCAAGCCGTTCAAGGGCATAAATAATAATACGTGTGTAAAAAAAATAAATTATTGTACTTTTTAAAAAGAATGTATTGTTTGTTTTCTAGCCTATATATCCAATATATTTCTTGAATAAAACAAATACATAAAAAAACATTGATTGATGGGGTTGATCAAATGAAACTTTTAGTTGGCAAAATGAGACTTTGAGATGATGATGAAAATTCTGCGCCTCCTTATCCATCACTCCCATCAGTATTTCTATATCCACATTTTGTACAACAGTAATTTAAAGTGGAGTGTATATATATATTTTTTTTTTTATTGGTCTATTAAAAAAGTTTAAAAAATATGAAATATCTAATTTTGTAATATTGTATTTCCCCTATGGTCACAACGATGTAAATGGAGAGTGAGACTCACCGCTGCTGCCGCGACTCTTGGACAACTTCTCCCTCTGCAGACGGACCTCTCGCTTCTGCTTGACTCTCAGTAACACAAAAGCCGCCGCCACGTCTGAAGGAACCAAGTCCGTGCTGCGGAACAGAGCGCTGAATAGACCTGGCAACAACGTGAAACATGAGAATTAAATTTAAGTAC
The DNA here is from genome assembly GCA_949825025.1 of Siphlonurus alternatus. Classification (NCBI taxonomy): domain Eukaryota; kingdom Metazoa; phylum Arthropoda; class Insecta; order Ephemeroptera; family Siphlonuridae; genus Siphlonurus; species Siphlonurus alternatus. Next base: position 41,254,651 of record OX463779.1, read on the forward strand.
GGAGGTCAAAGATTGAATTGAAAATAGAAAAATGAATTATATTAATTATAAATATAAAAATGTATTTAAAATTCATACTCTTAAAAATGCATAATATATATATCGACACAAAACAATAGAGCCCTATGCAACATGAGATTGAATTGCAATTATAATCCTTACTTTTTACTTTACATGCAAGTACTTATTTACTTGAATTAAAAACCATAATTATGGTATTTACAATACATATCAAGGTGACGCTATCAAAATGATAACATAAAACTTCATAAATTATGTAATTAATAAGTAATTCGTTATTGTGTGACTAATTTTGTTTCAAGCCGTTTTAAAGAAAATTGTTTTCAACAATAAAATAGTCTCATCTTGCCACAGTCTGCATTCTCAACTCACTTGCGACATCATGGAAGGCGGTGCGACTGTGCTCGTCTGGTCTGATCCAGCAGAAGGCCCAGGCGAAGCGACGCTGCCAGAGAGCGCGGCTACGCTGCACCTGCTGTTCATGGTCTTCCTCTTCGCAGTTGGGCCCTCCGTCACAGGGGGCCCAGTGACGCGCGGAGCCTAGAGGGTCGAACAGCAGCGCCAGTCCCAGGATGGTGGCGACCAGAGACACCCAGTTGAAGATCAGCACCCCTGCAACAAGCGGGCGACATAAGATTTAGAAACGAGCAAAGGGCATCAAACGAATTTACAAATATTATAATCAAATGCAAGGTAAACGAGACGATTTTTTGTAACGCATTATAAATAGCATAAAAATATTATCTTTTCCAGATTTGTCTCAAAACAGACAAAATATATTATATAATATATCAAATAAATTGTATTATAATCATTTTTTTTTTTCAATTATTCAGAACTGGCGATCATGAATGTCATGTATTTTTCCCATTTTTTTTTTAAAGAGCATTAGAGCAATGACCGTCACGCTTAAAGAGACACCAAAACAACGATTTTTTTTTTTTTACAAAAATTGGTTACTCAAATCCTGACAAATTTGAAAAAAACAAACAAAACAAAATCAAAATTACACCATAATTTCTTTATTCATACGTTATGTTATATTCTTTTATATTCTTTAATTCTTTACATATCCTGTTAAATCTTTTTATTTTTCATAATTAATTCTCATTGTATTCTTTTGGGTTTTTCACCTTTGTACATTTTTTTTTATCTTGCTGTATCTTGTTCGAAGGAAAATTTAGTCAACAATTACAATAAATAAATAAATAGATAAATAAATAAATAAATAAATAAATAAATAAATAAATAAATAAATAAATAAATAAATAAATAAATAAATAAATAAATAAATAAATAAATAAACAAACAAATAAAACAATATGTAATTTTCACAGACACGTATTACTATAAAGCCGGTATTACACGATACAATTTTTCTTATTATTGCATACAATTTTTCCTTTCAAGAAAACTTTAACTCCATTTGTTTCTATGAAGATGAATTTTTCTTGCAAGGAAAAATTGTATGCAAAATTGTATCGTGTAATACCGGCTTAAGACAGATGTCACAGACTCCGACGGTGGATGATGACTCACCCTTGATGACGGTGGTGGAGAATGCCTCCCCCGAGCAGCGCGGTGCCACGGTGCCCAGCTCGTAGGCCCACAGCGTGCCCAGGACGTTCCACGCGAGCTCCGGGAACATGAGCATCAGCCTGCAACAACATACGTCAGTCGGGAGCTACAATTGTCACGTGTTGCAGTGAGAAGTGGAGGAAAAAGTAACCACAACATCGGAAAAAAAGAAAAGCAATGTCTAAATCTAACATTCATGGACCATGCAGTGAATCCGGAATAAAATGCAAAAAATGTTGAAAAAAGCTAGAATATGCGTAATCTCTTTATCGAAGGAAATAGCGCCAGAATTAAAATAATTATTTTAAACTTTTGCGAGCGTTGAAGTCACTTAAATTTACAAGAAAAAAAAAAAGGATTAACCTAACTTTACACTGTTAAATTTATTATAAGAGCTAGGAACAAAAAAGCGAGAATATATATTATAATGACGAATACACGCCTTAATAATGTACTTGTAAACCTTGAAAAAATTGTTAAAAAATTTTTGAGTCGCAATAAAATAATTATATATCCTTCCACCACGAATCATAAAATTCTATTTATTACAAGACAAGTGGGTATACGTGCTTGATTAGAAGTACATTTTCAAGTAATGATCCGTATCGATTATGAAATTGATTTGATCAAGATGATATTGAATTTTTAATTGCTACGTAACATAATAAAAATAATCAATCAACCCTCGAACAAGGCCGCCTAGAGAAAGCGTGCAGACAGCTGCTGTGACCACAATGGTCACGTGACTTGTGACATCACGTGGAGACTCGGTGAAGGGCATGTTACTTTGGCATTGGAGAACAAGAAACCAGTTTAAAAGATGCTCAAACTTGATGTCATTGTGCTTCAATGTTAATTAGCATTCTATATTTATTTATTTTGTCACCTCGAAATGTGTTTTACTATATATACTTTGTTTTATAATAAACTATTATTTGATTTCTTCATATTTGAGAGTTTCTTAAAAAAATTCTAAATTAATAAATGAACCTGGTATTACATATTTATAAAATAAGCATTACATGCAATATTTGTAAAAGAAATTTAAGTAATATATATTATTACGAAAGCATTAAGTTAAAGAAGAGGTGTCAGTTTTTTGGTGTAGGCAAAGAAAATACAGTACAGACGTTATAAACGTTAAAGGCATACAGGCCTCAAATTACAAATTAGATAGTCACCAAGTGGGTTTAGAGTATATAATCAACATTCGCATCATTTTTTTCCACGCGTGATGCATCCGTGCGAAGTCGCAGTTCAAAGTAAGAAATTTAGTCCTTGATGACGTCACGAAGTCCTTGATGACGTCACAACTCAATGTTAATCGGTGCTAGCTGTGAGTTGTGACGTCAGCAAGGACTTTCTTTACAGCGCGACTTCGCACAGACGCACCGCGCGCAGGTAAAAATAATACGAATGTTGATTATAAACTCGAGCAACACTTAATGTCTGTCTAATTTGTAATTTGAGGCCTGTATACCTTTAACGTTGAATGCCGTTAAAAAAAAATAAATCCAAGTTGACACTTCCTAAAATTTTTTAACATTTTGTTATATAAATTATGAAGTTGACCATGAATTTAAAAAACTGCAACCAGGAAGTGGACTGTACACTTTTTTATTGCCACAAAATTTTAAAAGAGATATACGATAAATAAACTGTTGTGTCAGCCTTAATCATATAAATTTGTCTACACTTAATATAGTCCAATTTATTTCCTAATTCCTCAAAAATAAGTTAGAAGTAATAAAGTTTCTGTCGGCTGTATTCGTACTTTTCAGAATGGTCCGCAATAAATGTATTGATCGTTTAATAAAAAATTGTACAGTTCAAAGGGCAGTTTTTTTATTTTTTTCGTCATCGCCGTCACTGCATTTTGCATTTGTCTGGAATTTCGATATCAGCCCACTCAATGACTAGTAGGCATGAACCTCTGACTGCATGTTAACTACGATAGATCGATGGACAATCTGTATATGAAATTATTGTAGGAATGAAGAGAGAGTGCAAAGTTATGCTTATACTCTGATATTTTTTCAGATTTTTATAAAGCCCGGAAACTATTCTTAAAAATAAATGAAAATACAGAGAAGTGTCAATATATTACAGGAGTTGCTTCTTAATAAAAGGATATAAGACGTAACAGGGCCGTGGGTTCAAACCCGACCTCGGCAAAAATTGTTAGCAAATATAAAATATCTGAAAAAATTCAAGGTAATATAATTTGAAGTTTGAAGATTTCTGCAATAAAAATATATCATGCAGGTTGTCCATTTTTTATGTAATTCTTTTATTAATAAAACGTATGTGAAATACAAACAAAGGCTACTTTCGGAGGGAAAATCAAACTAATATAACTGTTTGATGACTAACGAGGAATATTGCAGACCGATTTCTCCGAGAGACTACACAACCATGTTTTGAAATACCAATATTTCAGGCTCTCGTAACAACGGAAGTCCTATATACGAACTAAATTTATTCAGATCCGCGTCCGTATGCACTCTGCAGTCCAGTTTAATACAGGATGCAATGTGCACTGATGTGACATCCTGATTGTTATCGTGGAGCAAAGTTCGACTAATTTCATTGAATGTTATCTCTGACTCACTGCTAACACGATTACACGTGATAATTCGCTAACAATATAAACCAACTTGACCGTTTATGTTCTTGATATGTAGTTTGATAATCATAAATTATGAAATTTACTATGAATCAAGAGCATTATGCACTACAAACTGCATTTATTTTTTTAAATATAATAAGTATATATAATAACTCATTCAAACACTATTATATATCTAAACAAGTCAATTAAATTATAACAGAGAAAAGACAGACCATGGTTTTCTCTGATTATAATATGCGTATATATATATATGTAAATAATTAAATACAGTACGAAATTTAATAATTAATAAAAGGGCCAAAAATGTTAAAAATATAAAATATTGAAAATATAATAATGATTATAGATGATATTAAAGGAAATGAAATGGGATTGTTTTCCAACATTTATTTTCTTACTGTTAATTGAACCAACAGCAAACATACATAACAAACAAAAATGTCGAAACTGTCGATATTAAATATTATTGAAGGAAGTGGTATTTCATTATTTATTTAAAAGAGTATAAATATTGAAATATCTTACGCAAAAACATCCTTTCAATCAGGGTGAACGCCACTACTGTACAGTGCACTGACCGTCATATTTCACATATATATGGCTTGTATTTTTAACGAAGTAATGTTCTCAGTCAACTAGGTATGTAACAGGCGTAACAGCCAATCACGAGCCGAAGTTCTCCCGAAAATACGCGACAAAATCAGGTGTTGGTGTATCTGCTTGTTAATTTTTAGGTTTTCTGCTTTGGGATATCCGGAAGCGTGATTATTTGTATATATTTAGATTTGGAACGTAGCCGACAAGCAGCGACTGTGTGATTAAATGATTAAATCTAACATCTCAAATGAGATTTTAGTCAGGACGTGATGTTCTGTGTCATATACTATTTCATATTCGTTAATTTAATTAAAGAGCATCATTTAGGTGCATTCAGTGTGTGTGTATATATTTAAAATTAGAGATAAGGGGGGGGGGGGGAAGAACGTTGTAATATCTTTGCCGACAGTTACTGCATGTTATTGAAACGTATTTCACGTGATGTGCTTATTTAGCAATGGTCTTAGTTAGTGAAAAATCTTAATTTTAACTACGTCTTAAGACATCAATAATTTCATTCTATTTTTTTTTTAATTGAAGAGCCTTTTTCAGATGTCTACTAAAAAAAGGTACCGAATTATATATTGCTCTAAAATCGTTTGAATATAAAATTACATTGCATTGCAGAATATGGCATCGTTCTCCACCCGTAACTCAGAAAGCAATAACAGGCTAGTACCTGCGATGTGATTATCATTTAATGGAATTAACTATGACATTTTTCTGCATTACAACAATGCCCATTAATTACGTGTTTTCCAATCAAGTCTCGCTGCGTACTCACTTGAACTTGAGGATGGCAGGCACGTTCTTGCGGGCCTCCACCTCGATGGGCGCGCCCCTGGCACTGTGGGCCACCAGCAGCGCCACGGTACACGTACTTAGAGCCAGTACGCATGCGCTGCCAGCAACGTATGTGCGCAGACGCGAAGCCAGCTGCGCGCGCACCTCAGCCATCGCAGGGTCCAGGGGTGGCGCGTCGTCGCCGCATCCATCGTCCGGTAAGGTCCACTGTCGCACCATCACCACGCTCAGCAACGACAGCCTATGCAGAACATGACAATGTCAATAAGCGATTAAAGTTTGGAGTTCATGAGCAGCCCCTGAAGTAATGTCTACCCTGAGAAAGCTCCAAGGGACACACTGAGGGCAATCTATTTACCAAAAAACCTAAAAAATCAAGCAATGGACAACCTTTATCATAAATTAAATTCTTACCGCAAATTTGAGATAAATATAACCTTGAGTTATGTATTGCCATTTTTTTCAAACCCTCTAACACACTCAATATCAAGGGCACAGACGCTGCGTGACGTCATAGTAATGCAATTTTTTTCCTATGCTTATTACGTATTGAATATTTGCATAAATAATGTTATTAGAGGGTTAAAAAAATCTGAAAAAATATTGAAATTAAATAACTCGAGGTCCTCTATCCAACTATGCAATGAAATAATCATGAAGGTGGTCCATATTATTACATTTTGATGTTGTTTTGTGATATGTAACTTTAATGTTTATATTACATTATATAGGAATCCATGTTAAACCTGTACAGCCAGTTGATTGAATAAACTAATTGAATTGAATTACATTTGCATTTAAAACTTAATACATTAGCATTGATGCCAATCCTCTCAATTAGCATGTAGCTAGTTAAGAAGTTATGGTCCTAATAAATATATAATTATATAGAGGTCCTCGTTTTGAGGCAACAACCCTACGGATCAGGACGCAGATTCATAACAACTGTACTGTTCATATACACCTCATGCACGAGCACGAACTTTACTTCTGCCTGTCCAAGAGATGAATGCAGATTTGCAAATTTGCGATTACCTAAATGTTCCCCGCATTTTCATTGGACTGCATGGCACCGCCCACAAACAGAACAGAGGTCAAGTTCGCGATGTCCTGAGGTGTATACTTACAGGTCATCAAGATCTTTACGAGGAAGAAACATGGAAAATTCCCAATGAGCACACAAAGATCAGTTTGCAAAGAAAGATGACAAGATGACGTTCGCACATGCATGCAATTATTTGCAATGCATTTCCTTCCATTGAATTTTATGTACGTGATATGCATTTTAACTTTCATGACATAAAAGTAAAGATTGATTTTTAACACTAAAATCAAGCTATCATTAATAAACTGAAGTTCTCTCGTTTTTGCTTGAAAAGGCTACAAACGCTTCCTTTTCTAATTGAATTTCTTCCCTTTGATAGCTTCATGTTTAATTAAAAGGAGCGATATCTCGCTAACAATTTCTTAATTAAATTTAAATATATTTCACAAATATATCCCTTGTGAAACTATACAACTGGGTCATATTGGAGTGGCAGTAAAATCATAAAGTTATTGTTTATTAATTATTTTTTTATGAGTACGCAAAAAATAAGCTATTTATTTTCATTTCAAATATATATAATTAATTTTTGATAGTATATTTTAAATCTACATACATTTATTGTTTCTTTATTATTACAATATAATATTACTTTGTATCAAAGGTAAATTGTCAAAGCCAATGATATCGATTGAAAAAAAGCATTTTTCTCCCTCGCTCTTTTGAATTCAAAGGAAGAATTGAAAGCCAATGAACTGAAGAATTAAAAAAAAAAAAAAAAAAAAAAGTAGGCCAATGTTAAACTTTCATAAACTTTTCGACTGTCATATAAAATGTCATAACAATAACGAAAACGAGTTTAATTGATAATGTTAATATTGGAACGTCTTTAAGTGCACGATGTCACACAGTATAGAGCGTGTCTGATTTGTAATTGGATGGTCACGAGTTCAAATAACGATGCAGTGACCTTAGCTTTTTGTTTTCGTGATGCATTTTGGAGGAAATTGAATGGAAAGTGTCAGTACCGACCATACATACTGATTAAGGTTTCCACGTTTCCTCATTCAAATTAAGCAAATACCTGGATGCGAATTTGGGTTCCAGTACCCGTTACAGCACCTCGCGCTGAAATTTGAATTATATCGCATTCCGACTGTCAATTTTTTTTTCTATTTTCACCGCTAATCAATTGAAATAAAAAAATATCATTTCCTATGACTTTTAATTAAATGTATTCTCTCACAGTTTCTACTAACGATTGGATGTTTAATGTTTCAATTAAATGTTGATATTTATAAAAAATAAAGCTTAATAATTGACATACGAATTTTCAAAAATTTAAAATGCAAAACGAGTTTTTACTCTTCATTATTTTGTTGGAATTATATTATAAACTCTAAAGGTTGAAAAATAACATATATTTCAGTGACTTCAGTGCAAAATTAAGTTAGATGCAAAAAAAGAAAATAAATAAATAAATAAAATAATTATAATAAATAAATAAAATAAATAACACGAATTAATAAAATATGATTCTGATATAAAGATACTGAAATAAAATTTTCAACGCTTCAGGATTCAAAGCAAAAACATGCATGCCGATAAATGCAAAATCGCAATATATATCACTTCATTATTTGCTTTGACGCTAAAATCTTTTAAGACCCAACGTATGATGATTTTTAGAAATACATCAATAATATGATAGTAATATTAAATACTGCAATTTTACACGTGGCATATTATATTATATTTGAACTGAAGGTTAAATCAAATTATGCAATATTAGCAGCAATTATTTTTTCCTAGGTTGCATTTAAATATTTTATATCTTAAAATAATTATTGAGCAATACATACTTGACGGTAAAAAATATATAGTTAACTTACAGATACAATCTTTTGTTTGTGTTAAAAAATGAAACATAAATTTACACTGCACAAACTGCGATATTTTTTTTATGCATACTTTTTAATACAACCTTAATTGAGTCATATAACAGTTACTATCATATTTTAATATTATTGTCCATTTTTTTTTTATTTTTTATACCCCATACAACCTCAAAATTGAATGAAATACGTCATTTTCATGCAACGATCCTTAATTTGTTCCGTGCTAAGTATTCGCAAGACTCTATAATATGACGTCACAGCGTTTTACAGCACGATATTAGGGAAGAAAGAGAGTTCAAACAAATCTGGAAAAAATTGGCAGTTCATAACTTGAGGTCCTCTACTCAAATATGCACTTCAAAAATTCATTGGGTTTTTTGCTTTTTCAATTGTCTTCAGTTGATTTTTGTGTCAATATTTAGTGCTATATTTAGTACTTTTTGTGTCAATATTTTATAAAACAATTTTAGCCTCAATAATTTGTTTTCTCTACGCTCACATAGGTGATATATGATATAATGTGAGGAAGACTTGCTGAATTCATCAGTGAGGATAACCCTCGATCATCTCTTTCCTCATTGCAGACCTTATTTCCATTGAAATGAAATATGAGCTAATTAAATAAACATGTATATCTAGTGCACAGATTTTAAAACTACAGTTTATTTTATTTAATCAACGAAAAAAATAATTCTGTAGCAAATTCATATTTTCTCTGAATGATGTTAGCTTGAATTTTTCAAACTGTAGGGATTAGTAATATTATATATTTATTAATATAGAATTGTTGGAATTTATATCATTTGTCTCACAGAAATTGAATATTTTGTCTATCGTTCAATTTTCTTGAACTTAAAACAAATTTAAATAATAATTTTAAAATTTTTAAGCACAATTTTATAATAAATAAACTGTAACAAAAAGAATTGTACAGAAAATATTACAATTTTCAGACTGAAGAGAGGCTTGTGGCCATAACATAATTATATAAACTAATAACATAATATGATACGCTTTTTTCTAATCAGAAAAATTGAAGAATCATCGGAGCAAGATTTTTATTTTATTGAGATAGTAAATAAATAATAACTTTACTTTTAAATTTTATTAAATCCATTACATATAATTATATATGTGTTATGTAAATTCTGTGCACTAGATTTAAATGTTTATTAATTAGCTCATATTTCTCATTTCCATGGAAATAAGATCTGCAATAAGAAAAGAGAGGGTTAACCTCATTGAGGAATTCAGCAAGTCTTCCTCACATTATATCACCTATGTGAGCAAATAGAAAACAAATTATTGAGGCTAAAATTGTTTTATAAAATATTGACACAAAAAGTACTAAATATAGCACTAAATATTGACACAAAAATCAACTGAAGACAATTGAAAAAGCAAAAAACCCAATGAATTTTTGAAGTGCATATTTGAGTAGAGGACCTCAAGTTATGAACTGCCAATTTTTTCCAGATTTGTTTGAACTCTCTTTCTTCCCTAATATCGTGCTGTAAAACGCTGTGACGTCATATTATAGAGTCTTGCGAATACTTAGCACGGAACAAATTAAGGATCGTTGCATGAAAATGACGTATTTCATTCAATTTTGAGGTTGTATGGGGTATAAAAAATAAAAAAAAAATGGACAATAATATTAAAATATGATAGTAACTGTTATATGACTCAATTAAGGTTGTATTAAAAAGTATGCATAAAAAAATATCGCAGTTTGTGCAGTGTAAATTTATGTTTCATTTTTTAACACAAACAAAAGATTGTATCTGTAAGTTAACTATATATTTTTTACCGTCAAGTATGTATTGCTCAATAATTATTTTAAGATATAAAATATTTAAATGCAACCTAGGAAAAAATAATTGCTGCTAATATTGCATAATTTGATTTAACCTTCAGTTCAAATATAATATATTATGCCACGTGTAAAACTGCAGTATTTAATATTACTATCATATTATTGATGTATTTCTAAAAATCATCATACGTTGGGTCTTAAAAGATTTGAGCGTCAAAGCAAATAATGAAGTGATATTGCGATTTTGCATTTATCGGCATGCATGTTTTTGCTTTGAATCCTGAAGCGTTGAAAATTTTATTTCAGTATCTTTATATCAGAATCATATTTTTATTAATTCGTGTTATTTATTTTATTTATTTTAATTTTGCACTGAAGTCACTGAAATATGTTATTTTTCAACCTTTTGAGTTTATAATATAATTCCAACAAAATAATGAAGAGTAAAAACTCGTTTAGCATTTTAAATTTTTGAAAATTCGTATGTCAATTATTAAGCTTTAATTTTTATAAATATCAACATTTAATTGAAACATTAAACATCCAATCGTTAGTAGAAACTGTGAGAGAATACATTTAAAAGTCATAAGAAATGATATTTTTTTATTTGAATTGATTAGCGGTGAAAATAGAAAAAAAATTGACAGTCGGAATGCGATATAATTCAAATTTCAGCGCGAGGTGCTGTAACGGGTACTGGAACCCAAATTCGCTACCTGGATGGATGACAGCCATGTCATGAAAAAAAAAACTCTCCTAACCCTTACGCACCTCTACTTTAATACCCTCTACCCGGTGGTTATAGGTGTGAACCGAAAGGTCTAAACCAAAATTTGTTAATTGGTCTAAACTACCATATATAATATCTCCTTTACGTATAACACGGCCCACCCACCACACTTGTATTGACAGTGACGACATACGGGTTATGTATGTCACGCATTTAGCAGTCTCGTCAAGTGACCGCGTGAGGCCGTGCGTGCAAAAACAAACCTCCTTCTTCTCATGCAGCTCAAGTACCAAGAATTTTTATCATAGGAAAACGATGCCTACCTAGCACGATTTTATTACCAAGAGAGATTATGACGACCATTGAATGTAATAGTTTTGACTAATTTTAGTATTATTGTTACGTTGAGTATTTAAATTTGAAAATAAAATATGGTGTAAATTTATCCAGCACGGTCAATTTAAATTTTAAAAATATATTATAAATATTATATAACAAATAATAAAATATTATTAATAAATATATAAGTCACACTAAAAAAAAAATTGAACATTTGTCATGCAACTTATTTTACATTATTATATATATCTGTTTTTTTAATAACAAAAAGATACAGCTCTATGGACAAATTTGGTGACAAATCGTTATCTAAGAAGAGTAAATTTTAACGACAGTTGAATATATAAATATACGTACTTCAATGTTCCTCACTGTTCATTGCAGTCAAATGTTTTGTTTTGAAAAACTATCAAATTGAACTTGGGCGTCGTTTCACATTTTCAGTTTCAAATTTAGTTCTTAAGGGGTACGTATCAGGCCTCAAATTAAAAGTTAGGGAGCCACAGAGAGTTGACAATCAACATTCGCATTATTTTTCCGTGCACGATGCAGCTGCATGAGCGGTCGGTTGCAAGTACAGATAAGGATGCATTTCCTTGTAGACGTCAAAATGACGTCACAACGCACAGTTGGCTGCAAGCAGTCACGGTTTTTAATATGGGACTGTAATTTCATGTTCACTTATTTCACTAGAATTATTATCAAACATTAAATTACACGTAATAGTAATTAAAGTTTTCAAAGCAATACTATAATCTCATATTATATACGTCATACACGGTAACATTAAGTTTTAATTCTTGATGACGTCATAAGTAAAAGTTTTCCATCTTTGGTATCTAACATTTTTAATCACCCAAACCACCTTGCACATGTCACAAGGAATTCAATTTAGACTGCATTGTTAAATTAAAGCACACAGAGATGGCGAATTTGAATTAAACTTTTTCATTGAGCTCTAACTCTTTTTAATTAAATGGCACAGATCTGAATAGACATAACATGAATGAAACCTGTCCCTTTGTATCATTCAACAAACAGAGACCATCACAGACCTCAATGTCTTGTGGCTATGAAACGTATACACTCCTCGCCTCTGAAAAGTTCCTTTCGTGTCCTGTATTATCCTTACGGGGCAAATCAAATCAAATCAAATTTTTTTATTAGTCAATTTCCACACATACAAATACAAACATTAAAAAAATGCAAGCACTTTGAATGAGAAGGTTTGACACGTCGACGAAACAAAATATTATTATTAGAATTTACATTGTAAGTAAGCCTCCACACTGTAGAAACAACAATCAGTTTACAACAATCTCACAGATTTTTTAAAATTACTATAATTTGAAACTTGTTTGATACATATAGGTAGCTTATTATACAATCTAATGCACATTGCATAGTGATTAACAAAGGCTGCAGAAGGCAGAAGGGAACTTTTCAGAGGCGACGAGATGACAGTGGTGCCATCATCCCGGGAAACGTGGAACCTTCTGAAATGTTCGATTTTCTGACGGAGGTCTCTAATAGTCTCTGCGATTAACACATCTGTAATTAAGCTGTTTATTTATCGCGGTGTATTATTACTGCGATAACAGAAAGCGAGTTATTAAACTTTTAATTGTTCAAAACTTTTATCATTTATAATAAAGTTTGGGAAGTTTGCAAATGATGGCAAAGATATCTTGGTGATCCGAATTTCTGTAACATGAAGTATCAAAACAAATACAACGGAGTGTTTTTATACTGTGTTATTTATTTTTAGAACGAAAAATATTGGAAATTTTAATTAATATAAATATAGAAAATATTTTTTTCTATAGAAGTAAATTTTTCTCAATAAGCCACCATGCATTAAGAATAAGGTAACACGTCCCAATGTTAAAAATATTAATTTCCACAGATAAAAATTATAAAACATTCCTTAACATCCACTATGCATCAGTAGCTTAAATTTGACTAATTTAACTTGGAGAAATGGAACTTCCATGTTAAATTATTCAACTTATTATAATAAAAATTAATAACTCAAAAACTGGATCGAATTTGTACATCTATGATATTTTAGCTACTGCCATGATAGGGGATGAAGAGGAGAACATTTTGTGTATATTTTATAATTTTAATGTGTGGGCGTTTTTTTAACTTTGGGCATGTTACCTTACTCTTAAAAAAAATGAAATTGAATTGACGTCTCTTTTGAGATCTATATCTTATTTCTGATGATTTAGAATCAATAACTTATTTCCCCTAAAACTTTGCTTTTTTGCTATTTATTTATTTATTTATTTATTTATTTATTTATTTATTTATTTATTTATTTATTTATTCATTCATTGATTTATTTATTTATTTATTTATTTATTTATTTATTTATTTATTTATTTATTTATTTATTTATTTATTTATTTATTTAAATTTTTTTTTTCATGAGGTTAGATATAGGACGGTGGGAACACTGCATGCATGGAAATCCGCTGACTTGAAGCCTCTATCTACTCGTGTATATTATATATTGTTCTTTTTTTCTTCTAGCATTAATATACATAATACAAACGATATAATAACATTACAGTACAGCAGAAAGTACCGACAGATAGACACAACGAATATATTATTTTAAAGTTACATAATTTACTTTCCGCAGAGTCAGCGTTACGTCGTATTGTTTATAAGTGTCTGGTAAGCCATTTAATTTAGTTGCAAGTCCATCAAACCTGTGAGAAATAAACTGACAGCAGGTGGCGCTGTAATTTCACTGTCGTAAAATATATAATATTAGTTTTGATATTTAAATTGAACAATTAAATTAATTAAATTCATTCGGTTGGCCTTCCCAAAATTAAAATATTTCTTGTAATCAGCGATTAAATTGCATGAGTGCCCATGCGTTAATTGCAATTACAATATTTACAAGGATTTATTAATTAATTTTTAATAAGATGGCAGAGACATTTTCATTTTTTCGCAATTGCTATAATATCAATTAAATTTTCTCTTTTATTTATTTATTTTTAACGCATTGTCAATAATCTATATCCTTAATTTCTCTCAAATTTTAAATTTAAATATATTACCTAATTAATATGACATGTAACAGTTATAATTATTTTTGTTTCTTGGCATGCTAACACTTTCATAATGTAAGACACATTTTTATAATAAATTGACTTATTTTCATCATTTTTGTTTGTGAAATCAATAAAGCAGCTTAAAGATTTAATACTTGAGCTAGTACCGTCATGGTGGAAAAACCAAAATATCAGAATAGAAACAATCAATATATAAATTTACTAATATTTACACAAAACAGTTTCCATTGTAGTAAAGGGAATATATAATATTAAAAATTAGTTTACCTTGAACACGTGCATGATTATGTGATACTACTTGAAAATACTTGAACCTAATAATATTATTAGGTTCAAGTACTTTTTTTGTGTAAATTGTAATATACCGCGAAAGTACAGTCGCTGTCAGAAAGAATTTAAATAAACATTTATGCGCTGCCATGATCGCTTTTTGAGGTCTGCACGGGCCTGATTTTCGAGGCCCGGCCCGTTTGGGTGGCTGCTAAGCCCAACCCATGCCCGTGAAACCTGCTTCACAATGAGGCCCGGACCATGGCCCGCCCGTTTTTCAACCTCAACTCGCTTTAATGCTTTACAACCGTTATAAAACTGCATGACAACAAAGTCGTTTTATAAGCTTTTTTGCTTACTTTTTCCCTTTCTTCCTCTTTCCCTAGCAAAAATAACCAATTACATCACCTTTGAAAATTAAAGAAATAGCTCGGCCCGAGCCTGGCCCGTTGTCAGACTATCGATACCCGGCCCGAGCCCGGCCCGCGGGGGCCAGGCCCTTGCTGACGACGTATATATATATATATATATATATATATATATATATATATATATATATATATATATATATATATATATATATATATATATATATATATATATATATATATATATAATCTGTGCAGATTTTGAGTAAATAATTTTTTTGTGTGAAAAGAATGCTGTATGATTTGACTAAAAGTCACAGCAGTCCCCATTTAAAACAATGCTAATTTAAATGCTGAATATGATCTTAAAAATTTCATCCCATTTAGTCTTTATTTTTTGAATGAAAAAATAATTCCATGGTCTCAAGAAGGGTTGCTACAATTTTCATAGAGGTGTACGTACCATCTACTAAGCCTATTTTTCTTTACTGACATTAAACACAATACCTAATGTCCTTTTTATTTAAACGTTCTCCATAAGAATAATCCTCATCACTAACGCATGGCAGTATTAACAGCACAAGTCCTTTTATCGCAAGGTGGACCACCCTGACCTGAGCACCCTGACCCAGAGTACTCACCAGGTGATCTTGAGGACGAACTCGAGCATGCCAGGTAGCACGAGATCGTCGCTACCAAGCAGCCACCGCCGACCCAGCAGTTTCAGCGCCGGCATCCTCGCCGCAACTGAGGAGGACGCCGAGGACGGGCCACCGCTGCTGCCGCGCCGTCACCGCCCTGCGCACAACAACACAAATCATTACTTGCGCACTCTGACGTCACACATATGTTACAACGTTTGCACTGTACTGATTTTTCATAGAATTTTCTACTTGAAAGGTTTAACTCATTTTTTAAAGTATATATAAATATTTTTTTAAAGGGAATGGGTAACATATTACATGTTATTTATATACATGATGAAATTAATTATATAGAAACTATAGCTGGCCCTTTAATTAAATTCAATATTGAGCACGCAGAACCTTATATTTATCTGTTATAAACATTGCAGCAATATATTATTAAATTATCAATCTTTAAAATACTTCATATAGACACTTAAAATTAGAATAAAGCTGTGACGTCATCATCAATTAACACTGACACGTAATATAAGTAAATATATATTATAAATATATATATAATATAAGTAATATAATGTGTACATAGAACGTACAGTTCCGTCACAGAGTATATACTTTATTTATGAAACTAATTTATTATATATACTATATATATAATATTGAGGACATAAAGGACTAACAGATGGCTCTGTGCGCAGAAATTTTGGCTGTTTTTCCCAAGGATACTGCAATATAATCTACAGTATTGGGAGAGTGACAAATCAACAAAATTTATATAAAAGGCATCACTTTGTTTTTTATATTTGTAATAACTTGTCTGAAGGCATGTGATGACTAATTATGATGTTGTCATTTCTGTAAAATATTATGCTGTGGCTTAATTTTAGAGTATTTTCATGATTTTAAAATATTATCCTCTTTTGACCAGCACGCTATAGTTCATCAATTTTTTATCACTCCACCAAGCTTTATATGATCTCAATAGAAGCACACAAAAAACAAAATTCTATCTACCTTTAGATATTAAAATATTGAACTGTATTTTTATATTGACCTGGAAAATAAATACAACATTTCCTACATCATATACTCATAATATAGAAAGTGGCTTATAGTGCGGAGGTGCTTGCATGTTAAGGAGGTTAGCATGGGGAAGAAAGGTGATGCACCACCGTATAGGTGACTGCACTTTTAACTGCATCAGGTTTAACCTTGAAGGATGCATCGAGATAAAAACTATGTTACCAAGTTCTAATTAAATAGATCTTATATCAAGGCTACTACTAGAAGTATAAAACAAGGAAAAAATTAATACATATTACTCAAGTCATTACTGTAACAATGTAAATAGTAATGATATTTAGTGACGTTGCAATAATTCAGTAAGGCCATTTATATAATAATGTATTATATATGACGTAAAGAAAACAACATGTGTATTTATATGTAAAAAAAAAGTTATTTACGCTAGAAATATCGTTATAGTCTAACTATTTTCTTATAGTAAAGGAGTTAAAAGTGAAACTCATTAAGGTATACGGAAAAGCAAAGGCATGCACAGCCTTGGCCCCTGACAGACGTACTGCATCATGTAAATGCATGTTATGTAATGAGAAAGTTATGTCACTCGCCCCGGGCTCCTAATCGTGGTCCAGCAGCTTAGATCTTTCCTCATACCAACTCCAAGATTAAAACAGCTAGTCTTCACTATTAATGTGGGTTTCTTCGTCAATGTTCGGAGGCGTTCGGCTCGAGTTCCGACAATGACTTCTTCCAATTACTAAAGATATTAATTACTATAAAGAGTATCCATATTACTTATATTGCTCCATAGTATTACGTACAGTCATGACGAAAAACATATTAAACCTACATGGCAGGCAGTTCTAACTTTAATCGATGCATTTTACATACGGAAATTTCACTCAAATTTGGCAAATTAAAGTTTAATTAAATTGAAAAAGGGGGATTCCAATTATTTAAAGTATAAAAATAAAAACAAACATAATTTTTTAATATGTTCCCTTAATCATTTCCTCAGAAGATTTATAAAAAATTAATGTAATTAGTTAATTATTAAACACGCAAAACAAAACTGTCACTTTCTTATCTCAACTTTAATTGAAAGTAATATTTACAACAGTTACTTGTTTTCCACAACACGCGATCCCCCCATAATCAACACTTAAGCAGCAAAATGAAATAATTACAGAAGTGTGCAGGTTATAGTTTAGCCCCTTGCCACTACAGAAAGTATGCAACCGTCATGACCGCCAGCACTTTCTCTGTACGTGAAGAGATCGCCAGGCTTTCTCTACACGGACCGATAAGCTCGCCGATTTCTTCGTCTACAACTGGCTATAAGCTGTTGCTATCGAGATGCTGAAATTGCTTCATTGTCAACCACAGAAATATTTCTTGTCCTATAAGATTTAACAAGGAAAAAAATGTCGACTAAAAAAAACCCACGAAATCTAATGTTCGTCATTGGTTTTCTAAATTATTTATACTTTGGCATTTATAACCAAAATAAATTAGCAATTGATCTAATATTTATAATTTAAATTCTAAATTAATGATTACTTTATTTTTGTAAAGTATAAGTCATATTTTAAATGGAGGAAAAAATAGAAAAAAAAAAATAAACGAAGAGATAAATATAATACATAAATGGGCGCGATTCATGAAGAAGAATATCACATGCAGGTATCTTACTAATTATACAGTATATATAACTAATATACTAATAGCAATACTTGGTGCCCAATAATAATAATACGTCTGATCGTAAATTAATGCCATGGGCAGAGTTTTTTTTTCACAATGACAATGTTAAAATTATGAAAAAAATATTAATTTCAGTACTATATATATTTAGGGTCTAACAACATGCAGACCTTTTGGTAATTAAAGAAACTTATAAATTCTTCTTATATAGCTGTGATTTAAATGACACGCTCCCTTTGCAACAGCATCATTTTTACTGTAAACTATAAATAGGAAGTTAAACTAGTGTCATTTCACTCATTTCGGTCAACAGCTACATGAAAACATTAATAATATGAATACAATACCTTGATGTTAACCATGCATGCAATATGAATTGAATGTTTGCAATCTTCATGTGTTTTTTATTCATTTAATTAACCAGCATGAAACGCAATTTTTATACATCCTGGAGTGTGAACTATTGATATTTGTTAGCACGCATTGTTGTATAATAATAAGATTGTTCATGACACCGCGCTGATGCTATTGTTATTAAAGACATAAAACGTCAATGAATTGTATACCTGTGGGTAATTCACCTGCCATGGAATATTACATGAAAAATACACCTCATCTATACGGCAAGGAATATAGACTTAATTTAAGTCATCTAGGTGCTTTTAAGTATCAAGGAAATGCAAGAAGGAAATAGTTAGCTGCATGCAATGAGGGTATAGTACGTGCACCTGTTATTCGTATAAATGTATATGCGGTCTTCTATCATGATGTCAACGTCAAGTGCGTGTGTTCGAAGAATATCTATATGCACTGAATATCTATATTATATAATACATTTACTTTGCCTAATGCCCCATCTATACTGCATTTTTTTTTTTTACAAGATACACCCCTAAGAGCTTACAGCTCGCGGCGGGGTAATGGGTAGGGATAATTAAGGTAGGGAAAGGATGGCGGCCACGGCCTGTAACGCGTCTCAGCATTTGCTGAGGTGAGACTGAGGGAACCGTGGAAAACCTCAGTCAGAACGGACACCTCTATTTTTATCAATGGACCAAAGTGATGTCCAAAGCCTGAGGAACCACACACAAGTGCATCACTACACTGGGTGGAAAGCAAGACGAATTTACCCCAGGGAGGGAGCAGCGTAATTTTTACTTAAAACGGTCACCCATCCAAGTACTAACAACGCTCGCGCGACGTAGCCTGACTTCGGTGATCTAACTGGAACCGGTCGTAAGTAAGTACAGTGACATCTACTTACGCATGTTTTTTTAAGTATAACAAAACATAAAAATTGTTTATGTTCTCCCGATTAAAGAGCTAGACCTTGTTTAAAGTAAAGATAAATAAAGTAAAGAAAATAAGTAAAGTTACTGTAACTTTACCCCGTCTTGGTTTAAAGTTAAAGTGCCGGTTAACCTATGATGATAACATGGTTACCCATTCACGTTCTAAAGTTAAACAACATCTCTGCCATCGTGTGATTATTTTCATATTTCATGTACACCCCTCTATAAGATCTGATAATAATTATAATGATGAAACTTCACTTTCACACCTATATCTTACAAAATAATCTACGAAAATATTAAAGAGTCAACAAAAGAAGCTGGTGCTCTGATCGAAAACCACATGGACTTTAAAGTCACGAATGCATACTTAAGTATGTGCAGTTAAGTCACAGTATAGACGAGACAAACATACACGTTACCAGGTAAATTAAGTGTCATGGCAAAGTCGGCGTCCTCACTGCATGGTGCCGAGACACGGGGGGAGTCTAACACGTGATAAGTGATAATTAATTTACAGTATGTACTGCTGTTCGTTGGAGGAGTGTTGTAATAAAGTATGTAATTTTGATTGTTCTCTTCAGTCTGCGAATAAGAATAAATAAAGAGATTAAAATTTTTAATTTTTGAAAACAATAATATGTAATTAGCAAATTTCATATTGTTAATAATATTTATATTTATAAACACATTTACACACAATAATAAAGTACACGATACGTTGTGCAATGTTTGAATTCATACGAGAGTTAATTTAATTCACTAAAAAATATAAATAAAATGTACATAATTATATGAAAACCTTGAAAAACGACGATATCATACAATTATTTCAACGAGTAAATTTAATCAATAAACGATGAAAGCAATTACTGTTTAATTGAATTAACTTTTATGACAAATATTTACGCTGCAGTTCAGCTTCTTATGCGGCAGAACATACTAAGAATCCTGTTTTTTTTTTTTTTTTTTTTTCTTAATGACTATTATATATTCAACAGGACACAATGACGTGCGAACGGAGAAAAATAAAAAAAAAAGTCCGAGGTTTGATGACTAGCAGAAAGAGAGGTGCGCCACCTGTGAGTACACCTTCGGACAATCATAATGTATCTTTTGTATTAGTCTATAGAGATGGTAAAAAAACGGGCACTTGACGCAGTGATATGCGCATAAAATTCGTAATCGGAGAGTCGTGAGTTCGATCCCAGGCACCGCCGCGGACTTTCCATATGATGGTAGCTATCTAGCTAAAAAAAAACACCCACTTGTGCATCCGTGAAGCGATTGATGGCAATTGCATATACCATCCTTAAGCCAGTATTACACGATATGCCACGATACAATTTTCCTGATTATTGCATACAATTTTTCCTTACAAGAAAGCTTCAACTCCATTTGTTTGTATGGAGATGAAATTTTCTTGCAAGGAAAAATTATATGCAAAATTGTATCGTGTAATACCGGCCTTACTGAGGTTTCCATGGATCCCTTAGTCACATCTCAAGGCCACGCTTAATATAGGTTGGGTCTATGAATAAGTTAAAATATAAATTGTCACTTATGACCAGTACCTTACAACAGAGTACAGTTGAGGAGGGGGGGGGGGATGATAAAACGGTTTAAAAAATAACTAAATTTTATACTGACAACTGTGAATGATCTTCGTATCATAAATCCTTTTCTCTAGTTATTGCTAGAGCTTCAGTAAATCATTTAGGGGTAAAATTCATGTGTCTCGAGGTGTACATAGTTACATACATCATGAAAATCACTATTATATACTTACGATGCATGTAATATGTAAATAATGATGTAGAAAAAAAGCACGTATCCTTGGATTATTATTATTTTTTTTTTGCGTGTTCCATGGTCACAGGAAACTTCTGATCATCATCAAAGACAACAATACTTTATAAGTAAATTCAGTTTCATGATATTGCAACAATGAGGTATTCAGGTCAATGTACCGCTCCATGCAGCATTACACATGTAATGCAGCAGCTCCGAGGCCGGGTAATTATATACTCCATAATATTATAACGTTTTCTATATAATAATAGAACTTGTTCAATAATTGTTGTATTGTAAAATGCATGTGATAACTTGTTAAGTTGCATTAAACGCATTTAAGTATTATTACATAATGCATACACGTGAATGAAAATAATTAAACTTAATTAATATTATACTTGCATAGTGTTGATAATATAGTGAACTTGCATGTTTATCATTTTATTGATCAATCTCTTTATCTAATGAATGATTTATGAAATAAAGGAAGAAGTTTAAAATTGAGTTACTATATATTTATGTTAATTATAGAACACAATAACGCGTTTGTTCGCAAATTATATACACAATCAGATAAGAATCAGTTATTAGATTTTCCTTGTTTTTCTGTACAAATGGTTTATCTGATTATTGATTCATGAATCGATTGCGCATTTACGAACAGACCTATTATATTTATCAATAAAAAACACATTAGGTGTTATTAACAAACAAAACAAAAAAGTCTTTATTATTTGTGTAGATTCTTTCATGCTTTTTTTATATTATACCAATCTATTAGTACGAGAATTCAAATAATTTTAGCAGACAAAGTTTACAGGTTAAACTACATGCCAAGTTATAATATATTATTTTATATTAATGTATAGTATACCATGCACCTATTATGTACAGACCATCACAAACATTACGTCTCTAATTGCTCTAATTGTGGGCGTTGTCATGTAGGCGTGGTGAAATTTAAAACTTTTTTTGGATGACAAAGTTATAGTTATTATATACCTTCTTACTTCTACTAAAAATTCAAATCTGCATCTCTCTTGGAGTTTTACCTCCAGAAAATAAGGGACCACGTTTGTGCTTTCTTGAGGTGTAGACTTCCAGATGCTTGGTGATGATTTTTCTTTGAGAAAATCCTGGTTATATACCATCAGAGTCAGTGGTATATTGAATTAAGTGTATATTGTGTACTTGCCTGACAACACTGCGCTTATAAAGCACGCGGGGAAAACCAGCATGCATGGTGTAGTCGGGCTTACTGTGTAAGCTGTGTATGCATGGGGAAGTGATAATTAATTAATTAAATTAGCATATCAGTAAATTAACTCTCCTTGCCAGTTGACGTAAAATTATCTCTCTTGAGACTGAAATCTAAATAACTTTTTGTCTTTTTTTTTTTTTTTTTTTTTTAATAATTTTCATTAGTAACAATACTAACAATTTCAATAAAAAGCATTATATATTATAATATAATTCAGCTTTACCGACCTTGTAATGTCATGGTATACGTATTTTTTTGTATCCATGTGCCATAAAAGCATAAAATCTTGGTTTGTGAAGTAAAACTTTGACTCACTTTTTATTTTAAATACAATAAACATTAAACATGCGTGATGTTCAAATAATATTAATAATAATTGCAGCTGTAAATTTTTTATAAAGAAATTTAAAGGTTAAAATTATTCCTTGCTTGCCTTGTACATTATACATTATTACACTGCAATTGCTGCATTTCTTGTATGAATGCACCAATGCAGTTATGTGCACAACTGCAACTTTATGCGAAGAGTTGAAGCTCGATTAACCTCAATAAATAATACCCTACAGGCACAAGGGGGAGGGAGGGGGAAGGTACTTTTGCAAAAGCTTGTAGCTCTAAACGATTGTGTCGTTGACAATGTTTGCAGACAGCTGACGATCGCATCGCGACACAAGATTGATGGCCATACAAAAAAACAATCAATATACAAGTCGTTTGGGAAATACTTTTAGTATTTTATATTAATAAAATTATTATTTTGCAGACTGTCTTAATTCTCATTTGCTCAAGTGTGTTTAAGAACAAACCTACTATATAGCTGCCAAAACAATTAACTCAATAATAATATATATATATTATCTTCTATTCTCTACGGTGCTAAACTTCACGTTTTGGCTGCAGTCAGTAGAAGTAGAATACACCAAATTCATCGTGACTTTGGGCATTTTCGTTTGACAAACTCATTACTCTCATATGCATGCGTATGTACTAGAATACAAGTACTCCTTCATATACTGTATGATATACTTTATTCAGTATTATGCATGTTCGATACTTGGCGAATATTAAAAAAATTGGACTTACAGTTAGAGACCATTCATGAAATTGATACTACAATCTCTTTTAAATAAATGCTGGAAAATTAAGAGATTTGCAAATATAATTAATTATATTATACAATGATCTATAATACAATATATATTATATACTGCAAATAACTTAATTTATTGTTAATAGAATACAATATTAACGAGAGTTATTATTATGGAATGAGTTATTTTTGTCTTATTTTCTAATTAGAGACATTGCAATGAATATTAAATATAAAAAATTATCACGTGACTTTTAGACATCAATCTTTAACAAAAATATTTATAGCCTTTGTCTAAAAGTGACGCCCGTGACGTCACAATTAAAATTTCAACATTTTTATTATAATAAGTTCGCAAATGTCAGATTAGCAATTTGTTACGTACTCCGATATTCATTTGTCATTTGTCACGCTGCATTCACACGTCAGATCGACCGAGCCTGCTCAGGTGAGTCCTGTCTTCAACATCTACAGGTAAGGTCACACATTCACCTGAAGTGATAGCACAAGGCTCCGGAGCAAATATTATTACGTCAGCATCTTGAGTGATTTACTTCAACCAGACTGCAGTAATTACCAAGTGTAAATTATTCATTATATCGACGTTCGCATATTTCTATGATATTACATAAAAAAAAAATGCTTCAATGATTATTATTATATTACATAATTTTGATAATAACAGTTTTTTTATTATTATAGCAGCAAGGATTTCAAAGTTAATGTTATAAAGAGTTATGACTATTTTTTTATACGTTATAGTATAAAATACACAATTATATTTATATTAATATACATATTTATTTACTGTTAAATAAATAGTATTTTTCATAGGCAATATGAATAATTACGGTAAAAATTCCTTAAAATGTAGCATGCATTTGAATACAACGACTGACATAAAATTTAAAAAAAAAAATAATAATAAATAAGTTGGAGGGGGGGGGGGCTTTCGCTAAAAAACTTAATTTCAATATATTATACCGTCGGTTAAAATAATATTCTGATCCTAGAGTTAGACGCTTAACGAATCGACTTTATATATATAGTTCTTGTATTTATGTTCTTGCATATATAATGTAATAATAATGCACACCTCTGGACACCACGAACTTTTTTAAATTGCAAAACTGCATCGTTTTGTCCTGAAAGCTGCAGCGCTAGAGCAAATGAGGCAGGAGTGAAGTTCGTGCTGTCCATAGGGGTACATACATCAGATCAAGTTCGGGTGTGACAGTATTTTTTATTGTGTACTATTTATCCTATTCTGCAAAAGTGAGGGAAGGAGCATCGGGTAAGTTGTTGTAATACCTTCAATGCATTTCGGAACCTTTGAGGAACCCAACGTATCTGCCACTGTTATACTGGTTTTATACACTGCCGAGTGTATTATAACTCTAAACTATCAACCATGCATGAACTTGAATTTTCTATGTCCAGTACAGTCTCGGATTTAAATGTAATTTAAATTTCAAATATAATAAAGTATTTTTATAAGTGTTCTTAATTAATTTCTTATATTTGTTGAATTGTATAGATTATCCAGCTGAAACTGGTAGCATTTTTGATATCATTTTAATATTCTTAAATACAGTACAAAATAAAATGTTAATTTACACGCGCGTTATTGCATTATGTAATATTGTTGTCATTTTCTCCTTATTTTTTAAATTTTAATCCTTAGAAATTTTGAAAATTCGTTAATGTTATTAATTTTGTTATGGAGGTAAATATTTGTTTGCCACGGGGAGATGACAAGGTAATTTGCGAGTTGGTCGACCAAGTGATCCGGAAAACTCGGCGGCCGTGAAGGTCGATTAGAGGACGCAAAAGGAGCAACCAAGCGGACGCCTCGCGAGCCACCGCCCACGTAAAAAGGGGCGCTCATGCATCATGTTTCATTCATTTCACCGCTCTTCTGATAAATTTGAAAATATATCTTAGTATCTCTCTGAAACTGGATCACTTATAAATAACTCAGAATATGTTATAAAATAATATCTTGATATAAAATTGATAAATTTGTGGAAAACCAGCACTCACTTGAAGAATAAAACTCAGATATACAGTATAAAAATTTATTATTATATAAATTCTGGAAAATAATGTTGTTATATCCAAATCTGTTCAGTTTCATTCATTCTTCAATGTGTATAATACAGTATATATAAGGCAGTCAAAGCTGTCAAAGGCGCTATAAATATAAGCTATAACTCATTTTAAATCGATCGTTCCGTACCTTGGTACCAGCTACCGATAAAAAGCGTGTTACGTACGCCAAAGCTTGTATCTTAAAAATAAACAGGATTTATACAATAAATTTTTTTGCCGTATCGGAAGAAAAATTTTGTCACTCTTTAATTTATAAACATAAAATCCTGACATTGATTTTTCGGGCTCAAAGTGGGCATATTTATTATATATATGAAATGTATGCAATGAGTCCTTCTTATGAACGCTCCTTTTAACAACAAATTACTAATTAAATTTAAAAAAATGTTACCAAAGTGGTTCTAATATAAATACACTGTGATAAATTTTAGTGAAAAGAATTGTTTTATGTACTGGATATTTACGGTATATAATTAATTTATGAAGATGGGCGCATTCACGTAAACAATATGACGTTTTATGAGATACAGTGTACTGCAGTATTCCATACAGTCAGAAACAAAAATCGGAGGGGGGGGGGGGTTCTTCGTCATTTACGGGGAAGGGTGGCAGGAGGCAGCAAGCCCAAGAATTAAGTGTATGGGGGGGGGGGGGGGGAAGGACGGTGCATTTATGCTCAATATAATTATATTACACCATATGTATTTTGTCCCAATATTGTGACCAAATCAGGGAGAGTGTACAAATTGCAGAGCTGAACACTACATAGATCCGCCTTTGCAAGGCCGGGGAGCGGACCCAAGATCTCTCCGGGTCGGAGGCAGTCTTGGCCAGTGGTATTTAAATTTACGCACTATATATATATGCACTATAAACATGAATCAATAATTAATTGCAGAATTTGCGGTATAAGGAATATCAAATTTTAAAATGGGCTGTGAGTGCAGTAAGTGGGTGGGTCCAGCACTTCTCCCTTTTTTTTTTTTTTTTTTTTTGGGGGGGGGGGGGATTGGGAAGGAAGGTGGGCATTGGAGTAATGATTTAGTAATTTATTTTTATAGTGCTCTATCCCATAAATTAAAAAAACTGTCATATATAATATGCATGATATACCATAAATATCACGATACAAAATTAATTAATACTGTTCGAAGGTTCATATGCTATGAAACTGTATGGTATGTGTACATGTACAGCTAGAGGCGAATACGCTATGTATTTTAGGCGCGGATCCAGAGGAGAGGGGGAGGTTGGTGGGGCTGCAGCGCTGCAGCTCCCCCCCCCCCACCGAAATTTTGGATTTAACATCGGTAATATGGGCATTGCCCCCACTCCATTTTTTTTTAACATTGGCCATGCTTATATGGAGGCACCTTCCCCCGAATTTTTTTTCTGGGTCGATCAGCGCGCCTGCTGCATGCATGAGATGTAGATTTTGTAGATCATCACATACAGATACGTAGATCATCACTGGCGCGGATTCAGGGGGGGGGGGGGAAGGGGCTGCAGCCCTCCTCCGAAATTTTAGACTTAACATGGGCATAAATATATATATATAAATATATTATACATATATTAATTAATATATATATATATATATATAGGCACTTCCCCCACTCCAAATATTTTTTTAACAGCCTTACATATAAGAGGGCGTGTACATAATTATGGTGCGTGGCGCAGTGCATTGACCGGTTCTCGTTAGATCACCGAAGTCAGGCTACGTCGAGCGTGGTTAGTAGTTGGATGGGTGACCATTTCAAGTAAAAAATACGCTGCTCCCTCCCTGGGGTATAAATTCATCTCGCTTTCCACCCAGTGCAGTGATGCACTTGTGTGTGCATGGTTCCCCAGGCTTTGGACATCGCTTTGGTCCATTGAGAAAAAGTAGAGGTGTCCGTCCTGACTGAGGTTTTCCACGGTTCCCTCAGTCTCACCTCAGCGAATGCTGGGACGCGTAGCATGCAGGCCGTGGCCACTATCCGTTCATATCCCTATACCTTATCCCTACCCAGTACCCCGCCGCGAGCTGTAAGCTCTTAGGGGTGTATCCTTGTAAAAAAAAAAATATATGGCATATGCATACTTAATAATTATATTAATTATATCAAAAATCATGTCAATACCGAACAGTCGATCTGAACCTCCAGCATGAACAGCAGCATGAGAACTCTCTGAACACCTAGATATGTAAGTTATACTGCTACATACATATAGGTGTTCAGAGAGTGAACTTTCTGAATACCTACTTGTTCAGAGCGTTATTCACTCTACAGTCTCTATAACACTCTGTGTACAATGTAGTTTATATTTTCTCATTCTTACCTGCTGCAGCTCACAGAATTAAGATAACGTTCGAGGGATCACAAGTATCACAACGTTGCTAGCATGACTCTTAAAACCCAGCAGTCCTCTTCTCCTCTTCAAAATACACTTCTTGGCAGTTTGCCTATAAACTTTCAGCACTGCATTTCATGCACACGTTTTCGCGTCTGCTCGTGCTTCGGTCTTAGTAAAAGAAATTCACTACGTCAACAAACGATCTGTCAATTTGTATTTCCATTTCCATTAATTCCATTCATCAGCCACGCGGGCGTTGCAGGAAGTAAATAAAGCAATTATTCAAAAATGACTTTGTACGCCATCTACTGCTGTAAAATGTAACTTTTATTTTGTGCGCGATCATAAAATAATTTTTAAACACATAATATAACAGGGTCTCTGTACGTTATAATAATAAAAATAGTAAAAATACGTTTGTAAAACTTCTCTCAGAGAAACCACAATATTTAGACACTATAGTCTACTTACAATTATATATTGGGGCAGCCTGCACAGTCTATATATTATTTTTATAATTTAAGTAAAATCCGTCACAGAGCAGGTCGAGATATTATATTAGGCCGGCATTCACAAAGCGATAAAAGGTCTAGAACTCAGTATTTTTAGGCCAGAAAATTGTGCATATTTGCTGATAAGAAAATCAAGCCTAAAATCAAGCCTTAAAATATTGAGCTCTAAATCCAGCCTTATGGCTTTGTGAATACCCCCTAATATGACGATTGTGACGTACTATTAAATTAATGGTTTTAATATTTATTTTCAAAGATGCAAACAAAGCAAGTAGCAAATTATCAAGTAAAACCTGTAAACTCTGATAGTAATATATAGTAATAAATTCTAGATTAATTTCTCTTAGCTATTATATATAGCTAGGATAAACCTCAAAAATATTATATATTAACAAAAATAGGTCGAGTGGAAAAGTTTGGCATTTAATATATATATATATATATATATATAATGGGTATATATATATATACCCATTGCATGCATATGGCCTAGCTATAAAAAGACGAGTGCTGATTTTTTAAACAAAACTTTCATTACAGGCACACTAATTATATAAGTTGTCATTGTAATGCCTAGCTAACATACATTATGCATAATGCATATCTTATATATATAAAATACAGGCCCATGATTTTAATTGAATACCTGTTTATCATTAACTTTATCATCTTATACTGTACAAAAACACAAATCAAACCTTCCAGGTAATTCAATAATAATAAATTTCAATGTTTTAAATAATAATAAAAATCAGAATTTCTTAAACTAGGGTTAAAAAGACATAACAAGACAATTATTATTGGATATAATTATATATTATTTATTTAAAATTACGACTCAACATAAACACATAGAAAAAATAAATAGTGATTACAATTTAAAGAAGAAGGAAAAAAAATACAAAAAAACATCATCCATCACTACAAGTTGACGGAGGAGAAATATAGAAAGATATGCTCTGACAAAAACAAAACAACGTAAACACAATTAAAAATTAAGGAGATTGAATGCATGGCTTTTAAATGCTGCACAAAAATCCAACCCCTATTATACTTTGATCAAAAACCTAAATTTAAAACCTTGTTATTAATAATAATCTACTGTAATAAAACTATATCTACAATATTTTTCTGTACACTCAATAGGCTAAATGAAGGCAGCAAATTGCCCGATATATTGACAAGAATGAACCTACTAGATGTTGGAATGTACGTTAGCTCTTTCAGAGACCAAAGGATATACTGCAGTCATAAAACTGCAGGCAAAGGCAGGCATGAAATCTATTGCAGTTCAAAGCGTGGTGACTTCACTACCACAATAAGAATCCAAAGACAATGTAAAGCTCGTCCGGTCTTACAATAATTTTCTAGCAAACAAAATGCAGTTCTCCATTTGTTATACTAACATATCATCACCTCGGAATATGAGAGTCTTGAGCACCACAATGTTTTGTAAAAACAGGCCTTCCGCTACATCAAGTACACTTGTCGCCTTGGAAAATTTACCTCTTGCAACCTTTTTAATCACTATGCCCTGTGCTATGGAGTATCGACCGCAATTTTTTTTATTTCAGAAATGTATAGAGCGTGCAAAGTTATGGTACCCTGAATTTTTTCAGATTTTTTTGAGACCGGAAATTATTTTTTTTAAATTATTGAAAGTCCTTTTCGTGACGTCACGAGGCGGCAAGTGCTATCTTTTTCTTAAGGAGCGGCGTCTCGTGACGTCACGAAAAGGACTTTCAATATTTTTTTAAAAATAGTTTCCGGTCTCAAAAAAATCTGAAAAAATTCATGGTAGCATAACTTTGCACCCTCTATCCATTTCTGCAATAAAAAAAAATGAGGTCGATCCCCATTCTTACAGGGCATGGCAATTAATTAACAGGGCTACAAAAGGAAATTTTCTGAGGCGATGACTGTACTTATACTTTAGTTCGTATTTATATCAAAACCTTATGGTGCTTAAACGAGTAGAGCCAAGATAATTATTGTAAGTTACACAAGGCCAAATTTTACTTATGCTAAATTTGCAATCATTTTCCCTCTATTGTATTTACAATTTTCAGCGTTTTTTTTTTTTTTTTTGGTTCAGACTAAAAACGTCAATTCATACTTCCACTGGACTGATCTGTAGCAAGCGCTACAACTCCTCACAACTTTCTACCGCCAATCTTTAACCATGGCTCATGTTTTTACTCTGACCCAAAAGCATTGAAAATACTTTTGAAAATAGTAACCTGCTGATGGAAGATTGCAGAGAAAAACGAATTGCTAATTTACAACCAAGAAATTTGGTCTTGGTATAAATAATAGTTTCTCGACTATTTATGATGCTTATACTACGAGGTAATGATATGCAATCATGGGAGAAAGCAAATATATATTGGTATATTTTTTTTTGTTTACTGGAAACTCATGATAAGAGCTGAAGGTCTATTCCATTGTCTTAGGAAAGCATCAATACATCTTCAACAGATACCACAAACAAGACAGCAGCAATCAAACGCAATTTTTTGTATCAATAAAATCAACTTTATAACTGTTCTCACGGTAATAACTCTTAAGTAATTTTACTGCATTACAAAATAATGCAAAATTTACAAGGAAGATTTGGCAAAATCTTAGGTTTTCAGCAAATTGTTTAAAACATTTAATCTTCACACATCAAATAAGGGGTCTGATATTTTTTTTTTTTTTTTTCTTTTCAGCTTAAAGCATTATTAATTAATAAGAGGTTTTAACTAGAATCTATTGAATATTTTTCAGGATTTAAACTTTGTGTTAATTTAAGATAACAGTATACTTAAAATGATAATAATTATATTTTATAAATATGATATTATTATCATCATTTGGAAACCATTGTTGCAATTATTGTTTATTATTATTTTTTTTTTAATTAATCACGTTCCTTATAGGCTTTAATTTCCTTACATTTAAAAAATAAGTTTACATTTCTTCTTTTACAAATACAGTAACACAAACAGCAAACCTATTTTATAATTAGAAAATATAAAAATGCAATAATACATTAGTTTTTTATTATTATTATGCTGTTTGTGTTTACATAAGTGATGATGATGAGAACCTGTACATTATCTAATACTAACAATATAATATTTATATTATGGTTTCCCATATCTCTAAAAACTAATATTATTTTTCCCAGGAAGATTCAGTTCTCATTATTTGTTTCTCTCATCAATTCATTCATTGGTCGATTCTTAAAGAATCCGTCCTGTGTTTTGCACTCTCTGATTGTTACCGTCATCAGATTGACCGTTACGTCTGTTATGAAAATGTGGTCTGCCAGGGGGTTGCGACTCAGCCAGTATTCCGCACTAGCGGGACTGTGAGGACCCTCAGCCTTGCCCGGGGGAAGGTGGGGGGACCCCGGGGCAAGGGGGCTGCCCGCAGACGACACTCTCCTGCCAGACACGTCAACGGCAAGCTGTGAGCTTCCGTTGACCATTGACGAAGCACTGCTGGAAGGGACGAGCCCTTCACAGGGTGAAGACTTGTGTAGGGACGTTACCTCTCCCTCGAGTGATTTATTAGAGTCTACGTGAGGTCGCTCCATGGATTGTGTTGACGCTGGGACGTTATCCGAGGAAGCTCTACGGACACTGCTGGTAGGACCAGACGCCTGAAAATAAAGAGCATGTAAGTAAGGCAAGTTAACAAAAGTTAGTTGTTAGAATGGGTTAGTAGTGGGGAGAAGGCCACACCGTTGAAAGAGTTATTGATGTTTTCATGCATGTTTATTTATTTTAATAGTGTTAGTACCAGTAGTTAGTTTTCAATGATTTATCTTTTTAGGGTTATTATTGCAGAAGTGATTTATCAATGTCATAAAAAATTGTGTTATCTCAAAACACCTCTTTAGCTCAGCAAAGGTATTGTAATATTTATTAAAAAGGATTGTTATTTTAGTTTTGTTTTTGTTATAGAAAAGTGTACCAGTACCAAATTGTTATTTAAATATTTATTTTTTTATAAACATTCAATGGTAAAGCAGATATAAGATTTTATTTCTTATGAATTACATCTTTGTCCATTACATTTTATTTTCTCCTACAAAATGTGTTTAGTTATAAATTTATTCCTACTACAATTCAAAAAGTGTAAGAGCACTCCCAGTAGTAGCAGGAAAAACTAGATTTCTGGCCCCATAATTCATACATCAAAATTTTTTATTGCACTCTTTTCAAAGCTTTCAAATCTCTAATATTGTTTGTATAGTTAAAACAGTTTTTGGATACCGGTAATTCACTTTTTTTCTGTTAATATTCATTCATAATCCATTCCAGAATATTTCTAAATTATTTCTTGATTGTTCTTGTTGTGTTATAATTAAAATCCCCATAATAAATACATAAATATATTTGTTAAAGTTTAAATAGAAGGGCCATAAATCTTGCTCTTTCTTAAATTGACTATCTTGATTTTAAAACCTCATTTCTGCTCTAGCATTAATTTAGTTAAACCTGCTTCTTCCACCGAGAGTATCATATAAGAAAGACTCACTGCTGGTGGCAGGTGGGGGGGTTCAGAGCCGGCTCCGGAGGGAGGGGGGGAAGACATGAGGCGCGGCACCTTGTTGTGTGGGTGGTGGCTGTGGTGGTGGTGTGAGTAATGATGCCCGGGGGTGTTGGATGTGGTGATGGTTACCCCGATCTTGCCAGATTCTTTAGACAGTACTTCTGCCTTGCGCTTCGTGCCTAAAGGACCTCCTGCTAACACATCTTTGCTCGCAGTCGCTGCTGTTGATGATGTTGGTGTTGCTGCTGCTGTTGCTGCAGGGACTGGAGACGTAGGCGGTGCTGCCGGTCTGGGAGATGGTGGCTCTGCGCTTGATGTTGGCCTCGACAGAGGCTCCGAGTCGAGAGTCGGTGTTGACTTGGCCTCTGCGGCGGAGTCTGTGACGTCGTCTTCCTCCTCCTCATCTTCCAGGTCCTCCTCGCCAGCCGTTGTGTCTCCTGAGCAAATTAACGTTAGAATGGTGCCTTCAGCTAGATTGAGGGATAATGAGGGTTGTGCTTGCAGAGAGGTCTGCCAGGTCTGCCAGGCCAACCAAGCTTATTCTTTGATTAGAAAAAAAAATACAAAGAGAGAAAGGGAGAAAAAAAATAGGCTAGAAAGAATACAAATAGAAAGAATTTTCTTAGTTTGTTATCAGTTTTATGTTTTATAACAGGTTGTTAAACACTAATAAAATTAAAAACGTTTAAAAAAATAATACCGTACGAACTGTAGAGCAAGGCAATATACTGGTAGCTGTAATATGAATTGAAAAATCTCTATGAAATTTTTATTGTAAATATGAATGGAGATCCCGTATATACTATGTACAGTATTTTTTTTTAATGAAATTTCTGATGTGTTTAAAATTAAACACTTAAGTAAAAATTACAATGAAAGACACTGTGATGCCAGTCTTATGTTAGCATGCACCATTTTTAAATCCCACTTTATTTTACTTTGATTTAGAAGCATACAAAAATAATGCAATACTTAACTCCCCAGGTCCTGTATCTAAAAGTGTAATGAAAAAACATGGTTCATTAATTTTAATTTATTTACCTTTGGGAAGGGGGGAAGGAACGAGAATTAAGAATAGGGTGGGGGAAAGTTAAACCCACCAACACAACCCATTTATTTTTTACTACATACTGTGGCCGATGTGGGAGGTTTAAAGTGTATAAAAAAGGCCTCGTCTTTGTCACTGCTCTGATAACAAACACCAGTGACCGCTCACCTGTCTCGAGACGAGAGCTTCCCTCTTCCACTGCCGAGTCTGCTCCTCCCTCTGCTGCGGAAGTTCCAGCGTCATCGTCATCGTCTGTGGCTGCACCCAGAGACACTGGCGTCTGCGAGCATACGTCAATATGTCAATTATGTCTACAAACAATGAGCGATGTCATCGCCTCATAATGTA
This sequence comes from Siphlonurus alternatus, assembly GCA_949825025.1. NCBI lineage: Eukaryota > Metazoa > Arthropoda > Insecta > Ephemeroptera > Siphlonuridae > Siphlonurus > Siphlonurus alternatus. The sequence continues at coordinate 41,289,560 of OX463779.1, forward strand.
AGTGCACCAAGCATCATGAGGTTGTATAGATATAGACTTTATGCTTTATGTTGCATAAGACCCATAATCGTAACAAATCTTCATTGTGCTTAGGCACCCTCATTTTGAGGTGACGGTATATAAATTATAGAGGAAAATTTATTGGGATCAAAAAGTGAATTAATGTATGTAAATGAGGTTTATGCTATATTCACAGGCAGCTTGTTTTTGTACATAAATGTGTACATTATTCCGGACGAAGTACACAGAAGTAACACACAAGAGAGAAAAAAAAACAAAACAAAAAAAATCCTCAAATTTTTACATACACAATTATTATATATATTTTTTCCTGTAAAAGTCACTAGAAATAATTTGAGGGCAGTTAAGAAAGCTAGCCTACATTATTGTTTGCAAATTTGTTGTTATTGTTTAATGCAGCGGAATTTGTTTTTCAACATTGTTTAGAGTGCAAATCTGAATTTAAATAGCAGAAACTATATGCAATACAGCACCATTTCCAAACTGTATGCTTGAGAACTTACATGGTATCTCGTTTCTTTTCTTTTGGGTCCTCGTTTGTGAGCCGAGGGGTCTCGTTCTCGTTGCCTGCGAGAAAACCAAAAATTAAAATCCAATTCTCTATCATCCAGTACACAAAAAAGCAGTCAATTTGTCAATATCCGTACTGACAATTTTACTGCTGTTTTGTGTACAATAACAATCATATGTAACAACATCAAGTCATCAGACCTGTGCCTTGAGTAGTATGAACTCCAGCTGCTTGAAACAAGAGAACAAACCAATGCTAAAACTGGTAACAAGAGCTCTCACGTAGTTTCAGCTTTGATTGACTTCAGTCAATTCAGTTTACATTACAATAAAAAAAAGCATTGTAAATTGTCTTTAATTACTGTAGATACCTACCCTTGTTCGAAAATTTCAATTAAACGGCCATCCAGTATATTTTCTTCAGGTTCCCACGTGCTGTGTCTGAAAATTGTGAATGAAATTAGATGCTGGCGCTCAATGTACAGGATTAGTCAGAAAGAGTTAGGACAACTCGTAAGCAAGTGTCATTTCTTTTGACTGTGACTGTATATACAATAGAGACTGGTTCAGCTAGACAATTAGTAGACTGTGTTTCAATCGCCATTGTTCAAGAGGTACAGTATACATAGAGTTTGACCTTATTTTTTTACTGATAATTATCGTTTATAACATAACTGGATTCATATTGTAACGTTTGTGTAACAACGATAGATACCAATATGCATCACAAAGGCTCAGTCAGAACTCAAGTAGCTTACCGGTATGTTTAAGATTAATTACAGACCTCAAGTGACTTTATTCTGACCAGACTCAAGCACACGCATGCTTTTCGGGGACATGAAGAAACAAAAACAAACTTCATTTATATATTGCGCAGTGTCAAAATGATCTTATATTTCATTATACTGCAACGTAAGGTAAAAATAGTTGCAGGAAGTTTAAAACAAGCCTTTGCAAAATTTGTATTTGGGAAAGTATTAAAATTTGAAATCACTTAATTACAAATAGAAAACAATAAAATAAACTAAAAATATCTTGTTAATAAGATTACTTACTTTTGACTCCATCCTTTCCATTTAACGAAATATTCAACCGTTCCCTGAAAATAAGGATAAATGGGTCAGCAGTGGCACCAAAAATTGTGAACATAAGTCAAACTAGGAGATGCCAAGCTTTATGTGATGGCCAAAGTGGAGTGCATCTTACCCGTCTCACACGTTTCTTCATTATCCTTTCAGCGGCATACACCCTATCACCCATTAGTTCCATTATGATAGATGTCTTCCAACTGCTGTCAATATGATGTCCTCAATGTCTTGATAAGGCACTACAAAACAAACTTTTCCCTCATTCAAAATGGCCTTGGATCATTAAAAAACAAATATACGTTATTTAATTATAATTTATTTGATTCTTTAAACACTAATATATGTAAATTACCAAGTAATGTTTACATCTAAATGCAAGCAACGCAAAAATAATCCACAAAACACAAGCTCCTTGTCCTTGTTTTTTGTTATTCTAGAAAGAGTAGCGATGATTCAACGACACGATCGCAAGGTAACGGGTCAAGCCGAACTTAGTTAGCTCCTCCCACTTGTGCGGTTCTCACAATATGGCGGGCGTTTACCAACATTCCCATGCTACTTAATTGATTTAGTAAACTTATATTTATTTGTCAATTGTGAGAAATAATTAATTTTTCATGTATAATTAAGTGTACTTATTATTAAAGTTGTTTGCATCACTGTATCACTTCACACTTCAAATTTTCGTAATAGCCGTTATTTTTTCATATTCAGATTTCTGTTGGTACCTTAGTCAGCCATGATCTTTTTACGAAGAAAGTAAGAGAAACGTAAAGACTTTGGCAAAAATTTGCATTTTTTCGACATTACAAGAATTAAAAGTACAGTTAAAACTCAAGTGCTATATATTTACTGTATAGTTGTTGTTGGTATAAGAGTAATAAACAAAATTACACTTGTTGAAGTTGTTGAGAACCATGGGTCGCACGTTTTGTCCACAGTGGATGGATCAACATCGTGTGGAAACTCTTTTTCATCGTTTTCCAAGGGATCCTGTATTAACGTAAGTACTAAGTATGCCAGTTAAGTGCATGATATATGCATACTGCATTACACCTCTGGATTTTGGTGCTAATAACAGTAATAACTATATTGTTTTCGTGTTTGTTTTAGTGTTTTGCATATGATATGCATACATAATGTGCATACTGCAGCTCAGCTTGCCCCAGGCTGGCCAGGCTGCTACTAGTGATATTAGGTAAGATAGACCCCCCAGCTGTTTGTTGTCAGCAGCGACAGTAACGTACGTGTCTCTTTTTCAGACTTTACGGAGGCCGGTCGTTGTGCTGCCGAAGGCAGGTCGTTGTGCTGCCGAAGGCAGGTCGTTGTGCTGCCAAAGACCGGAGGCAGCTCAGCTTGTCCTCAGGCTGCTACTAGTGATGTAAGGTAAGATTGAACCCCCAGCTGTTTGTTGTCATCAGCGACAGTAACGCGTCTCTTTTTCAGACTTTTACGGAGGCCGGTCGTTGTGCTGCTAAAGACCGGTCGTTGTGCTGCCAAAGACCGGAGGCAGCTCAGCTTGTCCTCAGGCTGCTACTAGTGATGTAAGGTAAGATTGAACCCCCAGCTGTTTGTTGTCAGCAGCGAAAATAACTTTTGTCTCTTTTTTCAGACTTGGACGGCGGCCAGTCGTGGTCCTGCCGCAGGTCGGAGGGAGCTCAGCTGGTCCACAGGTTGCTTCTAGTGATGCAAGGTAATAAGTTATTTCATTAATAAAATATGAACCTATCTCATAAAGGGATCAGTTGAGTGTCTGTCCACATGCAATGTCTCCATTACCTGTGTGTTTTGCATTATACCAAAATTTAAAGATTTTCTGCTGTGGGAAATATATATTTTATAATGTATTAAATAAAACACACTGTGAAGCAAAAGGGTCTAAAATTTTAACTCGAATATTGAAATTCTTCTTGCATATTCCTCTGTTCCCCTCCTTTACATAAAGTGTTATACAGACATAAAACAGACACAGGCCCCATTTTTCCATTTTTTTACTCGGGCCGCCCGGTTTGGCTGTTCTGTTTAGCGAGGATGGGGGGGAAAGCGGGCGGAATAGTCCATCTTTTACCTGCTCCCAGAGCGCCCATTTCCCCTCCATTCCTTCTCAGTGACCGGGCCGCCCGGGCCGCCCGGGCGGCCCGAGTAAAAAAACAGGGCCAATATCATACTTTGAAATTTCTTCAACATTATTTAAAAATTACATGCCAGTAACAAAATAGATAAATGTTTTAATTCGCCTAATGTGACTTTCTGTGCAGATGTTAAGCCACCAGCTGCCCATATGAGCCCCCCCTAGGAGTACCAAGCCAAGCTTCTGGATGCTGTTGGATGTTGACGTCAAGACCAATTAAGCCCCTTTTTGCCAGAATGAACCTAAGAATACTACCCTTTCAGTAAATCTTTTGGTATTTTTTTTGGGTTTGTTTTAATAATAATAATACTGTATTTGTTTATTTGGGATAAATTACATTGTAGGTAATAGGAGGGGGGGGGGAATAAAAAAAGTTGTATAAATAAATAATACCAACATAACAACCCAAATTGGTGAATGTAAAAATGAATACAAATTTCAGCTTTGGCTCAAACAACGATGCTCCAAACTAATTCTGGTCAAATCAAAATGCACCAAAGATGACTTAAAAGTCCTTATCACATTTGGAGCATTTCGCTTCGAAGAGAACTAGTCCGAAGCATCGTTGTTCACGGCCGATCATCTTCTGTATGTAACGAAATATGTACAATTCGCATGAAAATGTTATCGGAAACAACCACCAGGTGGCACGTCGGTCAAACTTTGTCAAGTTGCGCTTTGCGTTATTCATTTTCTTACACTAAATAAAAATGGCTTCCACTTCCGGTTTATTTTTTAATTAATTTGCTTACTATTTTATGATTATTTACAAAAGAACACAGAGAAAATGGTTTTTATAACTTGTATTTAAGAAATTTTACATCATAATAGATTTGACAGTTGTCACAAAATGGTCCCAGGCTCGAGTTTTTCACTCCGCGGGCGAGATTTTCCTCCTCCTTGGCATGCAAATCCAATGGGTGGGTCCAGGCCTGGCCAGCTGCAGGCTTGTTTCTGCTGTAACACGAAACAAAATAGCTATAAACATGCATATATCGGTAATTACTATATTAATAGGTTACACAGAATAGCCACAAGAGAACGAAAAATTACATCCTGCAACAAAACTGATGAAAACGGGACATAAACAACGCCTAATGTCCCGATCTTTTGGTCATGTACTAACCTTTACTTCGTTCGTTCATATCAGGATGAATCCATCTCTTGTCTTCATTATATAGTGGTGATACAGTTCTTGCAGTCACAATAAAGGCTTACAAAAGTTACACACACATTTATAACTCTTCAATAAATAAAATATAAGAAATAATAATCGAGACGACGATAAGCGCCATTCCGCTGCCGTATTGAAGTCGCCATGTTTTTCCTAAGAAGCTGATATTATAAAAAAACTGAGAAAAAAATTGAAACTTCCTGAAACAACCGCTTGAGGGCCAAGAAAATACAAATATTTGGGCCGCTCGGGAAGTCGCATCGCCATGATGAAGCACGAATATGTACGAACATTGCCGATTACGAAGTCTTACTGATTTTAGAGAAATTAGGAAAATTACACAGAGTTTGCAGGTTCAAAACATGAATTTATAAAAAATTATTCTTTTCAATGCTTCGTAGAGCATAATAACAACTTTATTTCACTCGATATCTCTCAGAAATCGAATCTGAGGAAGAAAAATTCTGCACGGACATTAGTCACGCCCACTAGCAGCATCGCCACGATCGCCATTTTTTTTTCTGCAGTTTGCAGTAGTGGCGCCAACTGAGCCAACTCTTTAAAAAATTATAATTTGCAAAGAAATGTCCCAGAGATGCGAGAGAGAGACTATATGCATAATATGGAAAGATCCGCGTACTATACATATATACGGATCCGAAAAGAAGGGATATAAAAATGGCAAAACAATTAACATTACTAATAATAGTAATAATTCAGTACGTGTTCTCGGCGAACTACAACTTAATCAACGAGTGGAAATAGCCCGATAAGTATATATACTATATAAAACTTATTACCAATGTTAAAAAAAATCCCTAGGCTCACACAAAAATTCTGAAAAAAATTTAAAATGTTCTCCTCTACACCACCTATCAGTAGCTAAAATATCAGGTATAAAAATTCGATCTAGTTTTTGAGTTATGAATTTTTAAAGTTGACTCATTTAACATGGAAGTTCCATTTCTCCATGTTAAAGTAGTCAACTTTAAAAAAAATTCATAACTCAAAAACTAGATCGTATTTGTATACCTGATATTTTAGCTACTGATAGGGGGTGTAGAGGAGAACATTTTAAATTTTTTTCAGAATTTTTGTGTGAGGGATTTTTTTTTAACATTGGTGGCGTTATCTCACCCTTAAATCTAAGGTAGTAAATTAATAAAATGCATGCATGCATGGCTTTATAAATACAAAGTGTAATCAATCTTGTAGTCTCCCAGTATAAAAACATTAGAATAAAAATATGGAAGCAATTTATATATATATATATATATATATATATATATATATATATATATATATATAATATATATATATATATTATATATAATTATATATCTTTAGCAAAATGACATTTTGATACCAAATTTTATGATGACTTAAAATATTTTAAAATATACCATTACAAAAATAGACCTAATATTAACTGTCCTAAAAAAGTAGATTAAAATTAAGCTGCAGGAAAATCAACATGAAGAAAAGGACAAAGAGATTTAAAAAAAAACACGATAAAATATAAATAAAAATAAAATTAATTTATTACATTTAAATTACACATTACATGGAACTCGATCGTCATTATTAGCTTCACTGCAACTTTGTTTTCTTTGTTGACGGTTCTTCTTCCTCCTCTTCTTCTTGTGCCTGGAAGATTGGCAATGGCTGAGTTCTGAAAAATTAGTTTAAGTTTTGTGTTACCAATACCATACTGGGAAGTAGTTTGGAAATGGATAACTTCGAAAGAACATTTAAAATTTCATGTTTGGCTACTTAGATAATTTGTATTCTATTATTCAAAATATTTTAAACCAATAGAATACAAGATGAAATAAAGAAATTAGACTTATAGAAGGATTTTTTTAACATAAGGTTAAAAAATGATTTTGTAATACAACAGTTTGTTTGAAAAATTTCACTGGTTGATTGCTGAAGCTATTTTAATGGTAAACTGCATTAAACTCAAACAATCTTGACTTATTAATTACATTAATTACGTAGCAATTAGGAGAGAGTCTATCCTTTACTTTTTAATTAAAAAATATGCAGAGAAAAGAGGGGAAAAAAATGTTACCGTAGCTCTAAACTAACCCCTAATATTCAAGACATTTGATCACACAAAATAAATAACTAAATAAATAAATAAATCAATAAGTAAATAAATAAATAAATAAATAAATAAATAAATAAATAAATAAATAAATAAATAAATAAATAAATAAATAAATAAATAAATAAAAATAAAAAAAAATAAAAAGAATGGGAATTTTGTCCATGCCCAATGTAATTTAAATAGACTCTCACTTGTTGTACGCCGGTGAGATCCAGTAGGGGTTCTCCTCAGCATCCTTGGCAAAGCGCAGGATGGCCTCTCGAGGGTCCTGGTCGTCCTCAATCTTCTTGCTGAGCCCCAGGTTGCGGATCACGTATGAGCTCAGGGTGCCTCCTGACTGTGCAACACGACCACCCTGACCTGGAAACAAAGAAGGGAAGTTCAGGGTGAGAAAAAAGGTCAGACTCTGTTTCATCTCACTGAGATAATCAGTTTATAGCTCTACCACTGAAAACATTTTTATAAATACAATACTTTATGAATAAACAGAATGCAAGTAAGATAACTCAATAAAAATTTCATACTTTAATCGCTCTTATGCTCATGATATTTTAGGTTCATATTCCTAAAAAAATGTGTAGTTATCTGACTTGCATTCTGAGGCGACAATGTGAGTAAAAAGTAAAAGAAATAAATTAAGGGGAAAAAATTGATAAAACAAATTACATAATCTGGTGAATCATGATTAATATTAAATTTTTGAAAGAATTTGTAAAATGTCCAACACTTATTATTTCAAGTAAATCCTGCAAGTTTTTCATATAAAAAAAGAGACACCCAAATTTGTAGATGTTCTGGAGAGTTTACCTTTAGCCGTGATGGGTAGCTCTGGTCTGTGAGATTTGACGGGGTCGAGACGATCTTTCTCGAGTTGTTTCTTGACTGACTTTGGCTTGTCTTGTCTGAACAAGGGCAGAGCATGAGGAGTGATGATCTGTTGGGTCTGCACGGACTCAATCTGAAATATAAACCAACATATTGTTAACTTGTTTGCAATGATAGTTGTCTGGATTTATTGCTGAAATGTGGGGAATATTTCACCTGTTTGATCTTCTTCCTGTTCTTGCTCGCACAAAGTTTGGCTCCTCGTAAACTACGCTTCTCGTCGTAGTACGCCTTGACGATGCCGTTACCACAGCCAACAAATATTTGATTCAGCTTCTGGTGCCACAAGGTGCGGATCACGTGCTGTAACAATTAAGAAAAGAAATGAAGTTATGGTCTTGAAATTCTTAGTCAAATTTTATAATAAATGGTTTACGAAATTTTGTATTTAGGTTCCTTTAAAAGTCTCAAATATTTATCAACTACTGTACTGTCGTAGTGTAGAGCTTATACAAATCATATTATATAAGAACAAAAAGTCTTCATATTATAAGAACCTCTTGAGTTACTATAAATCAAGTACTAAAACTCGAATAAAAAACTATGGTACTAAAAATTTAGGATATAATTATCTGTGCTAAGCCATGTTACAGATATGTATATGTTAACACAGATTAAGTTCAAATATTTTAGTACCATGTTCAATTTAACCCAGGATAAAAATCTAAGATATTAATGAAGCATTTCAAATTTCTTCCCAATTAAAACATAAAAGTAACATTAAATATAAAATTGTTTTAAACTCACAGAGTTGGTGACGGATATTTCATGCACTTTGTTGAAGGTGTTTCTGTCAAAGAAGAGCATTTTTCCTTCCGTTTCTCCTTTTTTCATGGACGTTCCAGTGATGACCATGGAGTCATCTGGGCTGAACATGCACTCCGTCCTGCCAAACAGAAAAAAATAGTTAAGTCCGGCATAAGAAAAAGTTAAAATGAAAAAATTGTATATATTTTCTGTTACAAATTTTTCAAATCTTGAAGAAACTATAAGTTTTTAATTTACAAATTAGGACACAAACCAGTTTAACTAGTCTTTATCCAATAGCTCATACTAGTAATTAAAAAGGATAAAATGTGCTGTCCAAACTTTATAAAACATTTAGTATTTGAATACCAGAAAGCATACAAATATTGAATTAACTCAATTTTTGCCATCCTCTCAGAAATTACACAGCTCTTCCTTACCACGCATATCTGGAGAAGAGATCCTCAGCCACGTTGACTGGCTTCTTGAAGACCCGCAGGTCCCACAGTTTGAGTGTGTCGTCTCCCCCTCTCGTCGCCAGGTAGTGCTCCATGTACGAGAACACGATGCTCGATGTGTCGGTCTGGTTGGCGTGGGCTTTGCGGAGGAGCATGCACGTGTTCACCTGAAGACACAAAGTTAATGAGTGAGTTACTGCTTTCTTTTGTAAATATAGGCTTCAAGTTAGCTGATTTTGCAAAAGTTACCTTGGTTTATCAAAACCCATGCTTAAAAAAAAACTATGTTAGCATTAAAATAGGTTTTAGAGAAAAATAAGTCATTGATTCAGAATCAGAAGACTCCTTAAAGTAGAGTTCTTATCAGCTGATGTCAAAAAATGAAAACCGAGTTAGTATTTTTTTTAAAATAGTTCCAGTGCCCCTACAAACGGAACCGAAATCAAAAAGATTCCATCTCACATAGGTTCTCCAGAAAAAAATTCCAAAGTCAGAGTGAACGCGTCGCTTAACATGGGGCCTTACCTCAAAAAGACCCTCGAAAAAATACACCGTTAGGTGGTATAAAAAAAATATGACGATGTTCTATGACCCGAGCTTTAACAGAAAAACGATTTAAAAAAAAATTCGCTTGAATCCATTTTTCCGTAAATAAATCAAGAAAATTTCCTATGTTAATTCCCATAAGAGTTTTTCTTGATTTTATGACGGGAAAACGGACTCGAGAACGTATGTTTTTTAAACAACTTTTGGTTAAAGCTCGAGCCGTAGAACATGGCTATATTTCTTTCATACCACTTAACGGTGTATTTTTTCGAGATATTCGAGGTTGTTTTTTCAGGTAAGGCCCCATGTTAAATGACGAGTTCTCTCTGACTTTGGAAATTTTTTTTGGAGAGCCTATGTGAGATGGAATCTTTTTGATTTCGGTTCCATTTGTAGGAGCACTGGAACTATTTTTAAAAAATACTAACTCGTTTTTTTGCTGTCTTTTTTGTAGTAGACCCTTTACTTTAACTATGGAACTTGACTTGTTGCCTAGCAACATGGAGACAGAAGAGAAGGAATCCTTTCTCTATTGACTTACTAGAAATAAAATGGTTTAATAACCAATATGTGGGCATAAGAAAAGAAGAATCAGGATACTCCTAAATGGAAGGAAGGGGGGTGTCAAACACTTGAAGCCTCTATTACAATATTTTTTTCCACCTGTCTAACTGTCATACAATTTTTATACATTGAATACTTCAAACAACTTTCTTAATGTAATCAGGAAGGGTCCAATTAACATACTCCAACAAGAACGGTACTTACAAACTGCTTCCTGTGGTCCCACATCTGAATGGAGCCGTCATTGCACGCACAGGCTACGAGGTTGCCGTCCTTGCTGTACGTGCAAGCGGTCGGAACCGTTTTGAGGCCATTCTGAGCTCTACACTTGACGATGTTCTTGTGTGAGTGAGGACGCCACATGTTCCACATGCGACATGTGCTGTCAAACAATTATAAATTATATTTTAGCAGCTATAGAAAGTAAAATAGGAAATGAGAAATTATTAATGTTATGTAAGAATAGTGACAATCCATGTCATTTAAATGGCAGTTCTACTGTAAATGGCTACAATCACAGAACAAATCAAATAAAAAATTATGAGAAAATCTTAAAAAAAAAAAAAAAAAAAAATGTATATTTTATGAATTTAATTTAATTAATTTGAAATATAATAGCTACAATAATATAATAGACAACATACTGCATGATATACATGTCATGTATTTACTGTATAATGCATAGTTTTTTGGTTAGAGAACATCAAGTATGTACTACTGTACCAATTTTTTTTTTTTTTTTTCAGATTAGATTGGAGGTGTTCAAACAACTTTGCACAAAACTGAAAATAATTGACAAAACATATTTTCAAGTCTTTCTATCCAAATTTGCAATACAACAAATTTCATGCAGATTTATTTTTGTAAATTGTTGTCCACCCTATTGATTTCTACTTAGATCAGTATGGTCACTCACCAGTCCTCCGAGGAGGTGAGGAACTCCTCCCTGACACGAGGGTGCCAGCAGCCACTGGTGAGTGCAGCCACGTGTCCCTTGGTGCGTGCCATGTCCGTGATGTACTGGTCTCCCTTCACACACTCTGCCTTCTCAAAACCGTCGCGGTCCATCACTTTAGCCTGCAGATGACAAAGTTATGAGCAGAAGAAATTTTGGGGAGACGAAGGAATGGAATAATTACCTGAGCATTGCCAGACACAACCAAGATCAAGTCACCGGTCATGGAATATTGAAGAGCTTTGATTGGATGACTGTGGAAAAAATAGAAATATTTATAATTTATACAAAATAGACAACATTAAAAACAAAATTGCTGTATTTATATTTCTAACATATTTTTATCTCATATATACTAAATTTCACAATTTCAGTTAAAATAAAATGGTAAATTAGTAAGAGAACTAAATTTTTTTTGAAATTTGTAAGTCAATTTTCCCAGTTCTTGGTAATTGTCAAGTATAGTAAATTAAATTTTAAACATGTGACACTTCTCACCACATCACAAGTCAAGTGGCAATGATGGACTTACTTCTCGCAGGGTGTGAGAGTTCGGAAGCTCTGGCAGGAGGAGTCCATGCCTGCGAAGTCCCAGAACCGCACCTCGTAGTCCACAGAACCAGTGGCGAGACGAGCACCTGCCGGGTCTACTGCCACCGCCAACACCGCTCGGCTGCCGTGCACCATGCTTACCTCGTGGGAGGCGGGAATCTTGCTCACTGCACTTTGCTGTAATACAAACAATGGTCAGAGCACTGGAAGTCAACAATACTTTGACAACATTAAAAGTAGTATAGTATTATATAATAATAAATTTTAGTATAATTAATTGATATGACTAAAGAGTTAATTAATTGATTAGTAGCTATTATTATGATTATAATTTGAGTTGTATTAGTTTATGTGTGTGGATATCTGTACTGTATGTATTGTATAATGATTTTATTTATGCTTGGGTTGTATCCAAAACCATGATTTGTCTGTATTGGACAAACAAATTGAATAAAAAACAAGCAGAAGATTTTATATACCTCCTCTGTGTCACTGTCGTCGCTGTCGGCATCACTGTCCACGGACTTGACTGGTGGAGGAGGCATGGGGCCGATCACCTCAGAGTCACTCTCAGAGTCGGATGCTGCAGCTGCTGCTATTGAGGCTGGGATGGGAGGACCAATTAGATCATCCTCCTCACTGCTGCTCCTGTCAGCTGTCTTGGACGACTCTCCTAGCGACAATGGTGCCAACTTTTCCGCTGAAAAAAAAGAGGTATTACATTAGGCATATAGTACAGCTTGTATATTCTCTGAATTGATGTGTGCAATATAGCATATACTCTGTAAGTAGCATTTTAGCAGTGTAAGCATAGCAGGTGAATCTTTGGATGGTAAACTTACCAACTGAAACACTTTTTTCTTGTGCAGTCTTCTTTGCCTTTTCAAGCATCTCATCAATATTAAATTGCTTAGCTTTCTTTCCGAAGCCCGCAAAACCCATCAATTCTTTCATATCTTCAGTTTCCTGGTCTGTAGAGCTGGTGGCATGCTGACCTGAGGTTTGGTCAAATGTGCCGAAACCACCTTCAGCCACCTCATTTTCAATTTCTGATCCCGCAGCTGTAGCGGCTGATGCTAAGTTTAATTTTATTTTACCGAAACTTATAGCTTTTCCTCGTTTATTCATGTTTTAATTAGACGACAGAACTTACTTTTCTAAAATACGTTTGTTGTGGACGTTGTGGTGTTTTGGTCTACAGCTGTTCCAAATTCCAAATTTTTGCTGTTCGGTGCTGCTAAAAACTGACGTGGAGAACCAAAGAACTAAAAATTTACTAAGTTGACAAGCGAAAAGCGTAAAAATTTCAAGCGCGGATGAAAATGATGCTGTAGAAAAACCGGTGTTTTTTCTCTATATTTTCCATTTAGCTGAATTAATCAGGTAAATTATACAAATTTAACATTTGACGCATAAACTAGCGTATTTCTTGTACGTAAAAACTCATCATTTAAAACAGAATAATATAGATTTTTGGCTTAATTTCAGAATGGATCTAGGGGATTACAAGGCCAGTTTTGGGTCAAGCCCGATCAACAATCCAAGAGGACCAGTTTCTGCAATGCAGAGTTTTCAGGAAGATGATACAGTAATGCTCCTACGAGGACCTTCAAATGCATATGGACAACGTCAATCTCTTGCTTTAGGTTCAGTAATTTCTGAAGCAAACGAATCTCGCTTTCTAAATGACAGTGACTTCACAGTTCTGCCAGGAGAAATATCCAGATATGCTGAAGATGGTACTATTGCCAAGTATGGAAATAGTGAACCTTTGGAAGCAATACATGAGCAATTTCATGAGATTTTAGAACTTCATAAAGGCAAACGTTCTTCTTTTGAGTTAGTAAAAGATTTCACTAGCATTTGCGTCAGTTTCATGCAATCACAACCCCATGGCTCTGATATAGAACAATGGCTATGTGATGAAAATAACACGTGGCGTCTATTACATATTCTAATGGAAGATCGTCTTAATTATGAGTATATTGAAGATGATACAGCTATGGCCGAATATGATATCCCAGTCAGTGAAAAGGAAATTATGTTAGAAGTATTCCGCAAAGATCCTGTAACACGACAGTCACAACTTGTTGTTGATTGGCTTGAAGCGTGCGAGTCAAGCAAACAAGCACACCATCAAACTCTGAGAGCAGAACATTTCACTGATAAAACCGTTAGCTGGGAGAACACAATTCTGCAAATAAGACAGAAGGAAGACATTGCCTACTCAAGTAACACTCAACTTGTGACAGAAATCGACCCCGACGCTCCTGTAAGACAAGGACGTCACATCCATAAACTGGACGCTGAAGATGAAGTCCTTCTCCTCAGCCAGATCTTGTCTCACATACGTTGTGGTCAGCTGGAGCAAGCACAGAAGTTGTGTATCCACTGCGGCCAGCCGTGGCGAGCTGCAACTCTGGAAGGCTGGCGTCTTTACCACAACCCCAACATTGCAAAGGGTGGAGATGAAAACAAGAAAGAAGGATTTATTCTCCCGACAGAAGGAAATCCTAACCGTGACGTCTGGAAGCTTGCTGCTTGGCGTTTAGCGGAAGACAAGAGGATGCCTTCGTGTGCTAGAACAACGTACGCAGCTCTGTGTGGTCATCTGGAGGCAATGTTACTGAATATGAACACCTGGCATGATTGGCTGTGGGCGTACTTGCGAACAATGATCGATGTTCGCATCGAAGAAGAAATTAGAGACAAAACTACTCGTAACTACGTAGATATGCCAAGCAAATACTGGAGTAACAAAATGAATCTGGCACAAATATTTGCAGCTCTTGCATCTAGCCCTGTAGCACAAGTTAGATCAGAACATGCAAAAGAACTTACTTGTGTTCAAAGATTCTTAATATTAGATGATATGAATTCTCTTTATGCAACTTTATCATCATGGTCAAGACAAATTACTGATTTTAGAAATCCATTATCAGCTTTACTAATAAGATTTTCAGCTCATCTTGTTTTGGTACTTCGTTCAATGGGAAAAGAAGTAACAGAAAGTTGCAACAATCATGGTAATGAGGTACTTAGAGTGTACTCAAGGTTCATTATTTCTCTCGGAAGTCCTAACATCATCATGTCTTACGTGGCTAAGTTGCCGAAGGAGGATCAAGTTGCTGCTCTAGCTCAGTACTTGGAGAGCGTCACGGACGTTGAGAAGAAAGCTCACTGCCTGGAGTTGGCTGGTAGGGAAGGCCTTGACGCCGAGGCCGCGGCCCAGACCGTGGTAGAGAGCATCAGAGCTCGGGAACTCAAACGCAACGGAGATCTGCTGCGTGGAGAAGCAACTGAGGAAGATCTAGCCAAGATTGAGGCTCTTGATTGGCTCGTCGTGTATCCATCACAATACTCTGAAGCTTTATGGCAGGCCAACGCTCTGGTCAGACAGTTTATTGCTAGTGGTAAACTGGACGCAGCAAGATCAGCATACGGAAAGCTACCTCCTCAGACGGTCAACATTATTTTGCAAGACCAGCTCAAGGAATACCCAGATATCGACGATCTTGATGCAAGCATGTCGCCGCGTCATCGGTCAGCTGTGAGGGAATATCTTTCTCTGAAACTCTACTTGGTGAGTTGTCAGCCAGAGTTAAAATGACGTGTGTGTCTTTTCATTAGATACAGTTGTAGCAGTTGATGCCGTATCAGCGACTGCTGCGGGCGCGCACCGACTTGAATCAACCAACGGCTTTTGAACTCACTTTTCAAACTAAATAATTAATTTTAAAATAACTAGGCATCATACGAAAATATTGAGACACAGGGATATCAGAATAATTCTTAGCTGCCCGAATATGTAAAAAAAGTATTCACTTTGGTACCCCTTTAATTAGTTACAGATATGATGGAGAAGAGTTAATAATTACAGTACCCAGTAAATTTTATTGAAATCAATGAATTTAATTTTTGTATAAGCCTCTTCGTAAAACCACAATTAAATGAGAATCAATAATCAAATTCCCTATGTCCCCTTTACAGATGGTTCATTTTATTCTTGATTCATGAATTTATTGTGTCAGATTTATTGTATCTTCATCTCAATTCCATGCATAATTTTAAATGTACTAATTTCAAGTCTAACTTGACCGATTTCATTTTTCTAGGATGCACATCAAGACTTCTCCAAGTGGTTCAAGTTCTTCCACCAGCAGCGCCCGAGTGAGCCGGACTCGTTGCCCAAGGACGCCACCTTCCAGCAGAAGTTGGTGCATGAGGAGCGTGTCAAGCAGTACCAGGCCAGCCTTGGACAGTGGCGCAAGAACCTCAGCTGTCTGTCCACGGTATGACTATCATGGCACTGTGACCTATTATTTTTATTCTGGTAGCAGTCTGCAATTTCTAGTGAAAGATTGTGAGGTTTCATTGTAGTTTTTGACCCGTTTCCTGGAAAAACAACAACAAACTTTGGCCCTAGAATCAACGTTGAATAACTTTAAAAAAAAAGATGGACTGGGTCTTATCAAATAATGATAAAGTGGGAATTGATAACATTTTCTTGCAGTTAAGTAAATTTAAATCAAAATAAATATTATAGGCAATGTCTAGTGAAGCTTCCATGAAATACTCGGTATGGTAATAACTAATGGTAATATGAAATCAGAATATTAATCATATTCATTCCTCCCCCTTGGTAACTTCTTAGTAAGACACAAATTGTTACAGTATTAATTTGTAAACTCTCATTACTGCACAGTAGATTAATATCTGGCCATTGTTCTCCAGGACACCAAGTCTCGTTTGTTCAACATTCTGACGTTCCCTGACGGAGGCTGGCTGGGATGTGGCGAGGACTTGGATGACGACAGTGCAGAGACGCTGGGACGTCAACGAGAGCTTGAGGGACTGTGCAAGTTGTGTATCCCCGAGGCAGCACTGCTCATCCACGAAGTGTCTGTGCTGTCCGGTGAGCCCCAGGGTAGCATGCAGCTGGCCGATGTGCTAGCCTCGGAGCGCTACGCCCTCTACCGAGTCTTCTCGAAGGAGAAACTACGAGAGCTGCTCGCCAAGATCTCTGAGGCGTGCATCGAACTTCTCAAGTTGTCCAAGGACCCGTGGGGACACACCGTCACCTCATAACTTCTCTACACAAAACTTTTGTTTTTTAAACACTAAAATGTATTTATGTTCTTTTAAAAAAGACATTCAAAATATTCTTACTGTCAGTCAATGCTGCAATATAATATAATCACGAGAAATTAATATTTTTGTAATTATTAATTAAGTTAGCTAAATTTTAAGTTAAACTATAGGAGTAATTGTCAGACCTAAACCAATATTTTAACAAAAGCTATCAAATGTCAACAATATGAGCTGCCTAGTTATTTTAACTCTTAAAAGAGTTTGAGACAGTCTCTTTCTAACTATTGGTTAGATGTCTATTAATAATTTAAGTTTTTTTCAATTGAATAATTGTCATAATTATTAAAGTACTGTATCTCTCTTTGATTTTTCCATAAAATGTAAAATTAATGTAATTTTCTAATTTTAAGTTAAACTAGGGTTATGTAAAGCAACTTAATGAAATTTTGCAATTTAAAGAGACAAGCTATTATAAATAGTTTAAAAAGGACAGGAGCGCACTTTGAAATAAGTCTTGCTGACTTTATTTGAGATGCTCATCAGTCAAGGCCATGTTTCAAGTTCTTTCCATGATTTTGTGTCTTTTTATTAATTTGCAATATGACGTGATTGGCAGGGAGGGAATTAACACAATTAACTTCTTACAGTTAGTTCAATATTCAATATTTAAATATCCCAGTTTAGTGAAATAGGAGGGTTACTTAGATTGCTTTGTTTTTGTTTTAAAGTTAGCAAAACTACTGTTTGTTTTTTTGTTGTTTTTTTGACATGTCTTTTCATAAGAGGTAAATAAATTGAAAATAAAAATGTAGATTGATTTATTATTTCTTCTTATATCATTATCAATCATTTGCTACATATTAGGATACGAAATAATTATTAAGGGTAAGGTAACACCATCAAAGTTAAAAAAAAAAAAAAAAAAAATCCTTCACACAAAAATTATGAAAAAAATTTAAAATGTTCTCCTCTACACCCCCTATCAGTAGCTAAAATATCAGGTATACAAATACGATCTAGTTTTTGAGTTATGAATTTTTAAAGTTGACTACCTTAACATGGAGAAATGGAAATCCCATGTTAAATTAGTCAACTTTAAAAATTCATAACTCAAAAACTAGATCGTATTTGCATACCTGATATTTTAGCTACTGATAGGGGGTGTAGAGGAGAACATTTTAAATTTTTTTCAGAATTTTTGTGTGAGGGATTTTTTTTAACATTGGTGGCGTTATCTTACCCTTAAATTATTGTAGTCCATGTTGCAAGCTGATATAATTTTTTTATTGCTGTGCTGCATAAAGAATGATTATTTGCAATGCTAGTTCACAGTAAGTGACTAACGGGGTTGTTGTCTGCACTTTCCAAGCACAGCTAATGCCCCGCCTTTGAGTTTTTTAAAATAGGTTGTGTAATAAACATCGTTAATGTAAAATGTGAAGGTTAGTTTCCAATTTGCTTTCAAACTCAACTTTTTCTTCTTCAGCTTTTCATAAATTAGTGCTTTAGTCGTGGAAAAGAATGTCTGTCCTCTGTAGTTTATATGTCAAAGATTAAGTATAGTCTATTTCCCAACTTAAAACCAATATTTCAGAACTGCTCGAGGTCTGGGGAAATTAGTGGGCCATGCACTGTCGCGCATGTGTTACTTTTGTGCGACAGTGACCTCATGAAGCTCTGAAAATGTTGGTCAGATTTCTGCATGCCTGTAAGATATGTAGGTCTGTAGTAATATTGATATTATCATTGTTTTTTTCTAGTTTTTTAAACTGCATTTGTCAAAAAGAGCATAATATATCGTCATGCTAAGGCGACTATGCTGCATAGTAAATTCAGTAGCGTATAGCCAGGAAACAAATCAGGAATGATTTTTTTACCTTCAGGGTACTGAAGTGGGTAGGGATAAGTCACTCACAGCCTAATAAATATCTACACTATTTTTGTGTTCAATAAAGAAGCCAGAAACAAAAAGTTTACGTTCCATATATATTATGTTCCAAGTAATTTCCCTATATTGCTTCGAATTTTCAGCGCCAACTAACCGGAAACGATAATTGATTCAATACACCAATTTCAATGGATGATACAAAAAAATTACAGAATAATTGAAAATAATTATGGTTTAATTTACTCTTTTTTAATCTTTAATAAATTTATTTTTGTAATTTTTGCTTATTATAAATAGTAATTTGTGGTTTTTCTCCTATCAAAGCAGTTAGCTTGATTCAACATCATTCAATCATCATCATCAGCTGTTGAAGGTGTGTACAAAATAAAGTTGAACGTGTCGAATCTTCTTGAATTATGTATTTTGTTTAAGGTAATTTAAAGGATTTTGTTGATTTTTTCAAACTATTATATAAGATATTAAATATTATGCAATGGAAGTTACCAAGTATGGTGTATCTCCGAACATTAAACGAGAAAAGTTGCCTCAAGAAGAGACAAACAACAAGAAACTTAAACTTGACCCACAGCCATTTGCATCGGCTTCCAACAAGAAAGAAAATACTACTGATTCTCTAGAGATTATTCAGAAGCAGAGGCGTGCGTTGCCAGTTTACAAATCAAGGAACAGGTAAATACTTTTTCAATTTTTGAAAAGCGTGGGAGACAAAGGAGTGAGGCGAAAAACAACATAAATGTGGATTGTCAGTTTCATATAGGGATTGCTTGACAACAGACATATAAAGGAACAAATTTGGAGGGGTATGTTTGTTTTTTTAGGGGATACAATAGATTACAGGTGGCTAGTATGGTCAAGAGCAACTAAACGGCATGCGACGACGCTGTAGAAATGCCAAAAGTTGCGTATGCATACAGTACATTATGTAGTAATTTTAGAGGATGTAGAAACACCTAAAGAATTTTTGTGGGAGAAAGAAGTGGAGTCTCTATGTATAATATACACCGTGTTATGCCCGGTATATTAAGCTAAAGTCTGAGAGATTTTAAACCCCACTATGCATATGCATACCTCCCTATGCTTGTTCTATAATTGTTCGGTGCATTCCTTTTACTATAGTATGAATGAAATGAATCTGATATGTCTCCCTGTGGATCTCACGTCAAAATAGTGTGGTGCAATACAACAATGTTTTACAACATGTCACGTGTTTCAGGATTATCAATGTCATCAAAGAGCATCCGTCAGTCATTCTTATTGGTGAGACTGCGAGTGGTAAAACGACTCAAGTCCCGCAGTTTCTATTGGAAACAAACCTAGCACGAGGCAAGATGATTGCCATTACTCAGGTAAATAGCGACATTCTTGTGAGTGGAGAAAGGATGCATGTTGAAGTTTTATTTTGATACTGTAACTAGGGGGAGGGGGAAACTTGAAGCAGTTAATTGATGGTGATTTTTGTTTAGCCGAGAAGAGTGGCAGCCATAACCGTAGCTCAGCGAGTTGCTGCTGAGAGGGATTGTCTTCTCGGGGATGTAGTTGGCTACGCGGTTCGCTTTGAAGAAGCTTGTACCCATAAAACGAAACTGAAGTTCCTTACCGACGGTCTACTCCTGCGTGAAGCTATGTTAGGTAATGTTTGCTTTGTTTACAAGTTGATCAGCTGTTCTAAAATGTTGTTTTGTCTCCAGACCCCCTCCTCTCGGCCTACAACGTGATAATTCTTGATGAGGCTCACGAGCGTACACTGGCTACTGATATTCTCTTTGGAGTTGTGAAAGCAGCACAGCAGAAACGCTCCCAGCAGGCAGCTCCTCTCAAGGTATAAGCTTAAAGCAAGTCCACATGCTGAAAATTTAGAATTTTATGTTTTTGTTGGTTACTATCGCTATTGGTACTTTGTTTGCAGTTTTGCAACTTTCATACCAAGTTTCATTTTCTAATTTTTATTTTTTAAACTTCACACAAGTCAGTCTTACTCGTCATTTCCATTTTTTATCATTAGACGTGCCAGAAACAGCTGTTAACAGCAGTACTGCCATCAAAAACTAAAGGAGTGTGTATAAAAGACAAATCCTCATAGCAGTTGAGGTTACAACAGTGCTCGCTGTGTGTGCAGGTAGTGGTGATGTCTGCTACGATGGATGTGGACCCGATGCGAGCGTACTTCTCCCCCCGCCCCTCCAAGTCCTCTCCGGGCAAGACGCTGGTGCCCGTGGTGTGGGTGGAGGGTCGCACTCACCAGGTGGAGCTACGGCAAACCGTCAGGAGCCAGCAGGACTACCTGATGGCCTGCCTCACCACCCTCTTCATGGTGCACAGAGACACACCAGCCAGGTCAGTTCTCTTCTCCTTTTTATACCTAGAGTAGATGTGTCAGACGTACAAAAAAAAAAAAAATAGACATGATTCTTTCTCATCGTAAGACAAAATTACCATACTTATTACTTATGCAGTAAAAACTTGTTATTACTCAACTTGTTGTTAGGAAAAACTCAATTTTGAGTAAAGGAGATCCCGGTCTCATCAAAAATAATTAGCATTGCATGGATAGGAAAAACTTGATATAAGGTAATATGTACTCAATATAAGGTAAACCTATTTTCCTGGGTCCCTTTACTCTACGTAATAACAAATTTTTACTGTATAGGTTTTAAAACTACTGTATGTCCAAGTGCAGTAACTGATGAGACATTTTTTTGTTTTCCAGTGAAGGAGTGTTAATATTCCTAACTGGTCAGGAGGAGATCGAAGCAATGGCTGCCAACATTCCCAACATAGCTCGGGTAAGCTGTAAGATCGTCAGCGATAAGCCCCAGATTCTAACTGTTTGTGTGCAGGAGGTGGGTGGTGCCAACGTTCGTGTGCTGCCGCTGTACTCCGCGCTACCCCAGGAGCAGCAAGCCCTCGCCTTCCGTCCTGCACCCCCCGGCTGCCGCAAGATCGTCCTGGCCACCAACATAGCGGAGACCTCCGTCACCATCTCGGGCATCAGACACGTCATAGACTCGGGCATGGTCAAAGCAAGGTCAGTTGGTGTGGAGGCTCTTTCTATATATAATTACAGTGCTCTGCAGGTAGTTCTGAATTTGTATGAATTAGGAAACTACTGAATGCAAAAGTTTGGGATTTACATTCATAAGTATTTTTTTTAATGAAAGTTAAGATCTGGATAAAAAGTGCTTCCTAATGAACAAATATTTACTTCAATTATGATAAATTTTTAAACTGATTGCTTACCAGAAATTATTAGAATAAATCATACAGTAACTTTCATAAGTGAATATTTAAAAAAAAAAAATAGTGTTAAACAAATAGTTAAGATGTAATGTACGTAATGATTGTTTATGAGCGTTACAACTCCATCGGTGGATCGTTGTCTTCACCGGATGTTGGTTTCAGGACACACTTCCCGGACACTGGTCTGGACGTCCTGAAAGTCCAGAGGATCTCGCAGGCCCAGGCGTGGCAACGCACCGGTCGAGCTGGTAGGGAGGCTCCGGGCACCTGCTACCGCTGCTACACCAAACAGGTACGAACTTGTATCAACCTTCCACTGCTTATTTTGTAGTACTTTGTGTCACCAAAGGTCTTAAGATCTTTATGGGCAACATACTGTAACTCTCATCTAATATTTTCCATGAAAATGTTAAGCTTTAAAAATTAAATAAAAAGAAAAGTCAAACATTTTGATGCCTGTTCATCAATTTATTAAACTTTGTTACTCTTTTCATAGTGTATTGTTTTGTAGCATATTATATTTTTAACTTTTTTGAACAGAACTCCAAATTAATCTTTTGTGTTTTTTCAGGAATTCAACAGTATGTTTAAAGCAAGTGAACCAGAAATTCGCAGAGTCAATCTAACGACAGTGGTTCTTCAACTATTAGCAATGGGAATATCAAAAGTGACTGAGTTTGATTTCATGGATAAACCTAAGGAAACGGTTAGTAAACCATGTTTAGCATTAAAAACTATCACCCCTCCTCAGAAATAATGAGCTGTCTACCAACCATGATGTGAAAGAATAATCTCTCTGCAGAAATATCATCATGGCGGCAAACAGCTCATTATTACGGACGAGGGACAATAATTAACTAATTTTTATATTATATTTCCACAGGGATTGGATGATGCTGTCAACCAATTGAAGACATTAGGGGCTGTTGTGAATGCCACTTCCCTTTCTCTTAGCAAGCTAAAACCTGATCTCAAGCTAACAGACTTAGGAGTTCAGATGGCTCGTTTTCCATTAGATGCTCGATTTTCAAAAGTATTGATGGCTTCTTCACAGATGGGATGCATGTAAGTACTCCACGAGGCTTGACCCAGACAATTTGTGACATGTTGGTTCTGTTTCAGGGAGGAAATTTTGTCGTTGGTGGCTTTGCTATCTGGCGAGGGAGTCATGCTGTCTTCGTCAAGTCACAGAGCCGAAGCTCAGGCTGCTCAACTCAAGTTCCACTCAGAAAACGGAGACCACGAGACCCTTCTCAATATTTACAGATCTTATTGTTCAGCTAAGCAAAAAAAGGTATGTGAATTTGTTTAAATTGTTATGTTACTAAATTACATCAATTTACCCCCCCCCCCCCCCCCACCCATCCCAAAATAGGCTATACAGTCTACAGTAGACTGGAATACATGGCTAAATTCTCTTCAAATATGCACAAACTTATTGTTAGTCTCAAAAACAGAAATAGAGTACTGGTAAACTTGATTTTTTAACTCTGGTTTAAATTCGTCCAGATACAATATTTTCATTTTTAGGAATGATTTTGCTCAAAACTACGATCTTACCAAATTTTTATGCCAAAACCTATAATTGACTTATAACTGATAAAAAATATTTGCTCTGATGTTAAAGTCATTCTGCCACGAGAACCTACTGAGTCTGCGAGCGCTGCAGCAGGCGTCCCAAGTGCGTGCCCAGCTGGCCGAGCTTTGTAGGCGAGCGATGCTGGAGTTCAAGTCATGTGGTTCGGACTTGTCCGTGATGAGGCGCTGCCTGCTCACGGGCCTCTTCAGCAACCTGGCCACCCACATGCGAGACAAGATCTACGTCACTGTAAGTACCTGTTAGTTGTGAGACTGTAGGAATGTAATGTAAAATAGCTGGCAGGGTGATTGCGGCTTGATAAGTTGTAAGGTGCCTCATTTAAAAATAAATAACATCTAGTAGATTGTTTCTTTTCAAAACGTGAGAAGCTAAAATATTTATTTGTTTAAAAGTTTATTTTGGAACAGTACAGCAAGCAGTGGCACATAATAATATAATATCAGCAGGTAAAATAAGCCAATTTGGACTTTTAGTACAGAAAAATGAAGTCATCTGGTGTGCTTACATGGTTTTAGAAAGGTCAATTTAATGTATTTAAAGGAACATTGGACAGTGAAATCATTTATGCATAAAAAGGTTCTGTAAGATATATTATGTTAATGCGAGAAAAGAGTAAATTTTCGTTTTTGGACCATCCCCCGAATTTATAAAAATTAAATAAATATAGACAGCCGCAGGGTAATTGCACAGGCAACATCGCAATGAGTACGGCTGGGCAGGAGGAGGGGGGAGCGAGTTACATGGAGAAGAGGCAGCTGTGTTGCCAATCGTGATTCGTGACATCAGCAATCCACACTTTAGTTACACGCGACCGGCTTACCCTCAGCAATCCACACTTTAGTTACACGCGACCGGCTTACCCTGGGGCACTTGCCACCGTGCGGCATGTATTCATACTCAGCTGATGGGTAACGTTTGATTAAAAAATACTTATTTTTAAGGTCCCCTGTCCCTTTAAGTGTTAATTGTCATGGATCTGTTTTTGTTTGCAACTGTTTCTTCATGGTGAATTAATAGCTGATGAGTTTAATAGTTAATGTTCTTTTTTTCCCTCTTTTATTTATGGATTTGACTCGGCTTTGTCTCAATTAAATTTGTTAATTTATGCTCTGCTTTGTTTTGAAATGATACTGCAGAAACTTCCATTTTTCATTTTTATAAACAAAGTGAATGAAATAACGACAAACCGAAATTATAGTGTATGTGTATAGAAATAAAATTCAGATCATGATAAAAGCAGTAGTAGCCAGGAAAAATTATTATTGCGAAAGTTCTTTGTCAAAAGGGAGGAAAGGGGGGGGGGGGGGGAAGGCAAAAACAAAAAAATTAAAAAAAAGTATTAGTTTTATTTGAAATAATGTTAATTTCATATAATAAAACATTGAAATATCAAAATATTAGTAGATAATTCAATATTTCGACTCAAAAGTTGTGAAAGTCGAGGTGGCGTGTCGAGCGCGCCAGTGAAGTATATATAACGAATGTGTTGCGGGTTGCGTTATGGCAGAAGTGGGTGCACCGCTGTCCAAGCCACGCTCGAGACCTCGTGTCTCTCTGGCTTGGAGGAAAGTCCCCGGACCTCGGGCAGAAAGTGCCGTGACGTGAGCGTCATCAGCCCGCGGCGTCACCGCCCTTGGAAGGGACGAGGAAACTCGGATCTGGGGTGGTGGCTGCGTGGTGTTCGTCACAGCATAGTCATGCGATGGGCCACGGAGCTTACAGAATGGGGCTTATCTCCCGGCTTCTGCCATACCTTTTTCGTTCTTTAGAATAAACTTATTTTTTATTAATAAAGTTAAAACTATACATTTAATTTATTAATTGAAAAAATAATTAACGAAATCTCCTACATAATCAAGGGAAATTATTTTAAATAATACTGACGTGAGTGTTTATTAATAAAAGTAAAAAGATAATTATATTAAATTAACTTTATAAATTGAATGAAATTTATAAATGTTTCATTACGAGCGTTATCTACTTTAATTATCATATTATCAGAACAGTTATAAATTAATAATATATTAAAAAAAGGAGAAACAATTAAGCTTTAAAAATAAGAACTTTTCATAATAATATATTATAGATTTTATCCAACAAATTTTCAGTACTCGATCTAGATTGACTTCAAATTTGATATTAAATTTGCATGGTAATAGTACTTAATTTTTTATGATAAAATCTATGCGAAAAGTTATTGCGTGAAAAGTCTCCTATATTATTGTATACGTGTTTTACACGTTTTGACTATTTACGATTCAACGTAACACGTGTCAAATCAAATACTATACGATCATATTTCATACTTACATGCTTTTTTTTTTTTTTTTTTTTTTTTTTTTTTTACGCACATGAAAAATTTTATTATTTCGCCGAATAGTTATAATAACCCCATGACATGTGATTATAACTTCTGGCAGGTGCACTTGCGAGCAACTCTCCCCCAGACATTGAACAGGATCCTGCTGCAAATGTAGGACTATCATTTCCATAATTATTTGACACGTCTCGTAAATTACCACGCAATTTCTAAACATTTGCGTTGACATTCTTCGTATTATGTACCGGTATTGACCTTGCAGCATAATGATATAGTGATATAGAGAGTTGTGATGTTAGTGAAATTTCATTATCGGAAGTATAAACAAAAGGTTTTTATGATGCTTTTGAATTTATATTCATTTTAAAATTATTTATATCCACTTTTACGTAACATAATATCTGTACGTTAATTTTATCGTTTTTTTTTTTTTTTTTTTTTTTACATGAAATTCCAAAAGCATAAAATCCTTTTATAACTTAATTGGTTAGCAGTTGAACTCGTGTCCTTTCGTCTGTTACGACGCTATGATGGATTCAGTGGTGAACTCACCCTCTCCCTAAATGTTCTCGAAATACATTGGATTTACTGTACCACCATCCCACCCCCTTCCCCTCTTTCTTCTCAACCCAAAGAGCTGGATGATGTCATATTCATTCAACTATTCAACTATGGCGCGCGTGTGCGTGCGTGCTTGCAGGTGACGCGACAGCACGTAGGTAGACGTATGCCTTGTTATGACTCTTACCAATACACTTGCCTTTTGTTCCTCGAATCACGAAACCAGACGGTGACCTCAACTCTATTCACACGTGTTACAGGTTCTTATAAATATATGTAGACTTATGTCACTTATGCCTTTTTATGACTGTGTCACTAAGAGACTTAAGTCCTTTCCTTTTCCCTCAACATCAACACCAAACGGTGCATGACCTCAACTCTGCACACATGTTGCAGGTGACGCTATCTAGAACTTATGTATGTATGGACTTATGCCTTTTTACGACTGTTTTACTATATAAGACCTTTTTCGCCCCGAATTATGACACCACACGATGGTGATCTTAACTGTACATTGCAAGTAACGTGGCATACAACATGTATGTTTACGACCCTGTCACCAAGATGAGCCCTTTTCCCGGCCTCCGAACTACGATGGTCGCGACCTTTGAGTGACCTCGTACACGTGTTACAGGTGACTCGGCAACATGTGGTGTCGCTGCACCCATCCAGCGTGCTATTCTCGGCCACGCCCCCCGCGCCCTGCGTGCTGTACACGGAGCTGGTCCAGACCGGGCGCAGCTACATGCGTCAGGTGTCCCTGGTTGAGGCGCAGTGGCTCGCTGAGATCAACCCGGAGTTTGCTCGCAAGCACAGACTTGACTCCTCTGCAGCCGCCGCAGCCTGCTCGGCCGCATCCTAGCCTTTGTAACCTCACAAACAAAATAAACGTGATTTTTATATCGTAATTTTTTATTGAGGTTTTATTTTATATAAAGAACCATTATAATGAATGAAGGTGGAATTATCTATAAGGAATTTTATTAGTTAATAATTAATTTGACCTCTATTTTAATAATTATTATGTTTAATAAATAATTTATTTATATATACATACATAAACTCAAATGATTTTATAGTACGTGTGTTTTTATATACAAAAAAAAAAACATAAATATTGAAAACTGTATTATATACATAATAACACATAATATGTAATATATTATATTAGAGGTATTTAAATTTGATTATGGCATTTTAGGAAAAAATTCAGTCGAAAAGTTTATACAAAATATATATTACATATTTTTTACGCAATAAAAAAATAATTATATAGAAAGGACTAACTAACTAATTTTAACTTAATTAATAGAGGTGAACTATAATGAGATATTGAATGTAAAAATTTTAGTGGCTTAATCGAAAGAAGGGGTAACAATATGGTACTGTGAATTTTTTCAGATTTTTCTGAGACCGGGAACTATTTTTAAAAAATTATTGAAAGTCTATTTTATGACGTCACGTGCGGCACTGCCCTATCGTTTTACTTAGAGAGTGCCGCCCGTGACGTCATCAAAACAGACTTTCAATAATTTTTTAAAAATAGTCCCCGGTCTCAGAAAAATCTGAAAAAATTCACAGTACCATATTTTTACCCCTTCTTTCGATTAAGCCACTAAAATTTTTACATTCTAATATCTCATTAAGAGTCTATATTTAATCAGCGTACTTATAACAGCTCCAGAGGCAAAACTTTCGTTACCCTTGCACCTTTTTTGGATGGTGTCACAGGAGGCGTGGTGAACCTCAATTCTTCGTCAGTAATGGATTTAGCAATCGTTTCTTTTACCTCCCTTAAAATTTGAAATAATAAACTTTTACCATATTGATTTTAAAACGTCCATAAACCAGTTGGCCCCCGGTAACGAAAGCTTTGTCTTGAGGTTATTTACTTACAAAATATTTAAAGGTTTTTTCCTCATGGCACAAGGCAAACTTGTACAGTACGAATGCAAAACACTTGAAGGAGTTGAAAGTTGTTTTTTTTTTTAAATCAAACCCTATTGGGTAATTCTATATATACTTGCTAATTACTATTTAATTACAGTAAATCCACCTGTAAATATTTTTCTTTATTAAAATTTGTTTATTGAATCTAATACATACAGCATATTATATAAGTTCAGTATCATAAACGTTTACGTACAGTATATTTCCATAAGTTTGGACACATGATATATAGTACATCTTCAGCCTATATAACTTAAAATAATTTTCACAGATATGATTTAAATAAACATATAATTAAATTATACTCACACACATACACACATTTATACATCGATAATAGTGATAATATACACATGAATTGTTATGATTTTTAACGCATTAAATTATTCTATTATTTTCAAATTATTCAATATGTTTCAAATTGCTCTTTTTAAAAACAAATAAAATTCTTATGATATTGCAGTTTTCAATCTTATGCTAAAAGTGTTAAGTCCAAAAAATAAAGACAGTCCTGAGTGTATGATATAACTGGACTGATTTGAGGCTTTCATGAATTTTGTTTTTGCCATTGTAATATATTATAATTATGGTTTTTACCAATGTTGATTTGGGCTTTATAGGCTTATATAATTTCCCTCCAGGTCCTGCTAGATATATACCACGTCAATATATATATATATATATATATATATATATATATATATATATATATATATATATATATATATATATATATATATATATATATATATATATATATATATATATATATATATATATAAATAAAGCATTTTGTTGTGCACAATATATGCCATCGATCCATATAACTTAAATAATTTAATTATCATAATAATAATATACTTATGACTAAATTAACTTGCACTGCTGAGTAGTCAATGAGATATGTTTTAAAAATTAAGTCGATTTAGAATAGCTTTTAAAAAAATCACTTTGTCCGGACAAAAAAATATTACGTACTTGAGATAATTATGTTAATATGTTAATTAATTTTATCTTTATATACCAAAATGTAGTACCTCAACTTCCTTACCTTTTAATTACTGACACAGATTGATTATAAAAATTATTTATCTCATTATAATAATATTAATTATAAAGCTAAAAATACAAATTTAATTAATACTTTGTAATTGTTAAACATCATAAAAAAAAAACTATTTTTACTTTAGGAAACAGATGTTATGATAAAATATCATAAAATAATAACAGACAAGAAGAAAACATAATTAAAATTAACGAATTCAATTGTTTTTATTATAATTTTTATGTTTTCTCAAGGTGAATTTACTAAATTTAGACTAAAAAATATATTACATGATATAATATATACAATTCTTCCGTGCAAGAAATTTCATCTCCATTACGAACAAATTCAAATTCATGTTGTGTAATGTCTGTCGCGTGAAAGGAAAAACATGGGACGGTTGTTGATTTACATGTTAACTTATGGAAAATGACCGTTAATTATGAAGTTGACACCGTTGCCTATTATAGCGCCAA
This sequence comes from Siphlonurus alternatus, assembly GCA_949825025.1. NCBI lineage: Eukaryota > Metazoa > Arthropoda > Insecta > Ephemeroptera > Siphlonuridae > Siphlonurus > Siphlonurus alternatus. The sequence goes on from OX463779.1 coordinate 41,319,493, forward strand.
CAATGCCATTACGTTCTCTGCTCTGGTGGCAAAATTAGGCACTACGTCGTCCCATGTTTAACAATGAAAAAGGCTTCATGCGACAGACATTATAAACAATGGTTTGTTACAACCATTGTGCGAGTAGAAGACTTTGATTAAAAACATAACAATATTTTACAACAATTAAAATTTGGCATTAATAATAATATATTCATTTACACTATTAAAACAAAAATGCTGAATAAGAAACAATTACAGCAAATTTTAAATTCTCACATTTATACTTTATAGACATCTTTTAGTGATACTGGCAACTCTTATTATTAATACAATTTGATACTATACAAGAGCTAGAGCACATTGGTCCCTTATCCATTTTAAGTTTAAGTCTACCTTTTGGAGGAAGTAATTCTTTGTTTAAATTTCTATTATGCATATATAATTAATTAACATATTATACATGTACCTTCTCCTTATTGAAAATATAATGCAAAATGACGTTTTATAAGCCTGCCGGTATTACACGACACAATTTTATATTTAATTTTTCCTTATAAGAAAATTTGATCTCGATACAATCAAATGGAGTTGACGTTTTCTTGTAAGGAAAAATTGTGTTCGAAAAGTGTCGTGTAATCAAAGCATTAAAATCTTAGATTTTAATTCTTTGTTGTAATACACCGGCTTGTTTTTTCTTGTACAAAAAAATTGTGCACGATAATATAGAAAAATTGTACCGTGTAATACTAACTTTATAGTAATTTTTATTCTTTAATTGTTTGAGATATAAAAGCGAAATCAAGAAAAAAATATTCAATTGAAATTGCGGTAGAAAGTAGAAGGCGGTGGGAATCTTCCTCCACAAGGAGAGGCAGATGAAAGAGGATGGCCATTGCCTGGTTGTGGGTTTGTATGTTAATAGGAAACGTTGCAGCCTGCGGTGCTTATGGTAGAGTAAGGAGAGATGTCGCTTTCAAATATATACATCCGACCATGCACTCTTACCGTGGGAATTGTAAATATGATTATTATTAAGGGGGGATCGACTGACTCTATCATACATCAAAATGAAAGAAAAATCGTGAAGTTAAAATTTAATTTTTAGGCACTTCCATTTTCAGAGTTATATGTTATCGTGATTTGTTGATTGTTTTATTATAGGTCATACAATACATTTTTGAAAACACAAGTAAAAAATATATAATATACTGACTGATGATAATATATATCCGGATTGTAAATATATTATCCATTAAGTAGTAAAAGTAAAGAATCGTCAATATGATTGGCAAAAAAAAAAAAAAAAAAAAAAAAAAGAATGTTAAATTCTTTTAATAGCTTACAACTAAATTGTTATTAGCTTTATTGAATTTTTATGGTCCCGGATATTTGATATTAAGATTATTATTTTATATACTTTTTTTTTAACTTAAAAACAGAAAATGGAGAGAAAGTAAAATAAATTTAATATGTTGGGAGTTTTAACTTTTATTTAAAGTCTTTAAATCATAATTATATAGCCTTAAAAGTTTTAAATGATTTTCATATGAATTAAAATTTTAAACGATCGAAATAAGATATAAATATTATATAGAAAATGCATGGTAAAAAAATAGTACATATAATTTTTTCTCTCTTGGGTCTCAATACAAGTTATACTGCATGTTGTATAAATAAATTCAGTAGGAGTGTAATAATTTCAATTAATAAATAAATAATCAATCGTTAATTAAAGGGATGGGGAGGGAAATCTCTATACCTGCACCCACCTTAAATAAATAAAAACAAAAACAGGAAAGGGAAGGCCGGAAGGGGGTCCTCAAACCTCCCAGCCCTTTCATTATCCTAAATTCGTGCCGGGTCACGGGAGTTCGGGGAGTCCTATTTTAGTCAAAGCGTCTTCTAATAAGAATGGACGCTATGGTTTAGTGGTAAATCAAATGGCAGGCTACCGCCATGGGTTGAAATAGTGGAGTACACTCAAGCTGGCCTGTAGCTGTATCGGCAACTTATTCAGCACAAAAATGGAGTTGGCTGACTCGTAGTTTATTTGCAATGAAACTCGCGCTCTTTTGGTGCTCAACAAGTTGCCTAGTCTCAGGGCGCTTTAGGGTGAAATGATAATATCTGGGCGAACCTCGTCATTATATTGTATATACACCTCGAGATAGCACGAACTTCTATGTTTATTAGGCGTGGTGAACTTGAAATTTTTGTTAGATAGACTATACTGTGTGCTTTTCTTACTTGCTGGTTCCAAAATTAAAAATTTGCATCATCTCTTTGTCTCTCGGATTCGAGCTGCAGAGATAGCGTGTCAGGTAGGGGTATAATTAAGTTGAATGCTATCTTCAGGTGTGTGTGTATATTATATATATATATATATATATATATATATATATATATATATATATATATATATATATATATATATATATATATATATTATATATATATATATATATATATATATATATATATATATATATATATATATATATATATATATTTACTTTGACGCAGTGGTTCGTAATCGGATGGTCGTGAGTTCGATCCTAGGCACCGCCAAACTTTTCCACATGGTGTTTAGCTAAAGAAATAATATTGCATCTGGGAAGTTAATGATGTCAACCTGCATCAATTGTTGATCATCTTGACTGAGGTTTCCATGGTTGCTTCAGTCTCAACCAGGCGAATGCTGCGGGATGGATTGCTATATTATATAGGCCACGGCCGCCCCGGTTCGGAAGGGACCAACAAAATTCTAAGCAACAAGAGCCAGAAAGTTAAATTCAATCATTTATGACCATGACTATGACCAGTACTTTACAACAGGGATCAGTAGAGAAAAATAAATATACATAAAACATTAAGCAGTATCGCAGTATAATACAGTATATAATTATTGTACTGTATAAATGACTGGTTACTAATTGCTTTATTCAAATTTAAGTGTCCTTTTTTATAGTATAGAAAGGAATTAAAACCTTTCATATTTAATTGTTGATTATAATTTTTATGATCTTCTGGTGATTGTAACATTAAATGTCACAGCTGACGTCCTCGATCCTGAGTAACCTGATGGATGAGTCGCGAGGGCAAGTTGTGTAACCATGGAAACAAAAATAACAACAAAACTTTAAATTAATACTGAGTAATGCATTAAAATTGATTTAATTTTCATAAATAAATTTTATACTAAAAAAAATCATAAAAAATAATGACCTTACATTATAATATTTAAGTATAACATATAAGCGTCTAAGAATTTTAGTTGAAGCTAACCTTGTATATAACAACGTAATGTTTATTTTATAAATAAGAATATACTTGTTAGAGAAATTGATTTTGGCAGTAAGGCTTTCTCACTACGATGGCGGCGTCTTTTATGGCTGATGATGATTCAAGGTGATCTACAGAGGTGACCCACATTACACAGCTCTACTGACTATGATAAGATGCTGCAGATGATGCTACTGTGGAGGCTGCGAAGTCATTCTGTAGCGAGTGAGAGGGCGAAAAAAAAAAAAACATAAAAAAAAACATCACGGCAACGATGGCATGCACTTTCATTTACCCCGGCCAAGGCTTTTTAAACATCTTCGTCCCACACTGTGGTACTCTTACGTGGGCCTACATACATGTAATGAATCTTATTATAACACCAACTATGTAATACTATTGAAAGGATATTAAACTATATGAGATAATAATAATAATTATTTTGACAACCTCTAATTTTTCTTTATGGTATGTGAAAATTATTTTTTATATTAAATAGCCTTTGAAATATGTAAATAATGTTTGTTTTTATATGATTACAATTTTATATCTAATTATATATTGTAAAGTATATGAGAATTTTAAAATCATGATCTTAAGATTATTTACATAAAATTATAATATTGCATGATAGTATAAAATTATGATACTATATAATTTATTAAATAATGATATAACTTTTAAACATATTGTCAATATTGTGCTATTACAATATGTATGGTTAAATTTACGGTTAAATATGTTTTAAAAGTGATATAATTAATTATAAATGTGACAATTAAGTGTCTTACTAGTGTAATTTTATTTACTGTTTGAATCATAGAACATCTTATAATTATCTGCCAATAGAAAATAAAATTGAAATCGAGAGTAATTAAAAATATTCACGTTATATTATGAGAATTAAAATTAACAAATTAAACATATTAAGCTATACCATAAATTATTGTAATTGTGGTTTTTGGTTTTTCATTTTCATTATTTCTACTCTACCAGAAAATTTTTACAGTTTCTATAGACATGATTAGGACTTCCCTAAAAATTTGGAACTGGCCCAGTCCAGTACACACACATCAAAAGAAATTTGGTTCACCTCGCCCCCATAGACTGCCTGGTATAACACGTAAAAACATGCAAAGCAGGAATCCAGATGTGTATATTAGGCACGGATCCAGGGGTATGGGACTGCCTCCCCCCCCCCCCCCCCGAAATTTTGGATTTAACATGGGCCTTATGGAGGCAGCCCTCTCTGAATTTTTTTTCTGGATCCGCGCCTGGTATATTACACGCATTGAGGATTGTAACATTTGCTTTCAATTTTTTTTATTTCAATTATTGTTTTTTTAAAGCATGCAATACAATCCTCAATGTGTTATTGTATTACATAGTAAACTTGTGGCTTAATTGGATTACAACCATTATTTTTTATTTTTTCAGCATTATATAATTTACTTTAAAATCAGAGTTTCTCCGAGTTTGTTTTTTTGTAATAATATATGCCTGACCATGTAATTTTTGGCTCCAAAGAAATGGAAGCTAATGTTTTACATAAATGCTCGACATTTTATTAAATTACTATCGTTAAATTTTACTCTTTTGGTAATTTATGACCGTGCATAGTGTGTGCATCATCGCCATGATGTAATAAGTTGAAAAGAATTTTTAAATTTTAAATTCAAACTTTTATAAAACGAAAGAAAACAAAACCAGGAAAAAAAAAAAGACGTACGTAGGTCAGCCAGGTCAAAGTTGGAAGTTCATGGTTCCTCATGTATGTACCGGCCTTGAGTGGTTAACATGAGCCTTCATGGTTAGTTTTTGTAGGTAAAAGGACGCTCAGTAATGTAAACATGATTTGGTGGATGACCGATAAAAAAAATAGCATGATTATTTTTTTTTATTTATTTATATAAAAAAAAAAAACATATATACGTAAGCGTATTTATAGTTATTACGAAATATACTTTGCAATTTTACATAATTATTTTCTCGCTACTGCATGAAATAAAAAAATGAAGAAATATTTTCACACGTGCTTGCGTGTTTTTTTATTATTGTTATTTTATGCAGATTACCTTGCACTTTTCCGTTGCACAGATGAAGATTAAAAAAGTGCATTTTTCCATTTTTTTAAAAAGTGAAAATACCTATACGTGAAAATGTTTATTTTTAAAAATGTAATCAATTGACTTAAATTTTACAACGTTTTTTTTTTTTTAAAATTGTGTGATTGTAAAAAAAAAAATTGTATTTTAATTGATTTTATTTTGTTTGTCTATATAATAGTACTATCATATAGTAAGGTACTATAAATAGCTTTTGTATCCGGTATTTTGTATTTTTGTGTGTTTATTTTTTGCGATATTTTGATATAATTTTAGTCAAATTTAATTAATTGTAGTAATATTATAACAAGCTCCATGCTGTAAAACTTATGATCGATTACAGATGTTAATTAAATCAAGAGATAGATAGAGTCTTGACGTCAGCGTTGCAAAAATTCCATTTAATTAAATTTAAACAATAGCGGAATATTTTGTTCACGATTTTTGGTGCAATCTGTTGCTAATAAATTACTGCTATAATAATATAATACATAGTCAATATTGCAAGCGTGCTATCTGTAATAAACTTCTGTTTTTTTAACACACGAATGAGCATGGCATGAGCATGCAGACCACAACTTTGTTTTGTTCTATCCCTTTGGATCGTATAATATTGACGTGTTCCATGCTGTAAAGCCAACTAGATGAAAATATTCATCGTAGCACATCGAAATATAATATTATTGCATTTCTTTTCTTAAAAAAACACATAACTTCTTTCTCGCTCAAAGTGAGGATGGAATGGAGACAATATTTTCAATGTATCATGTTCAATAACACTAATAACAGGAAAGATGACGTATCTCGTATTTACCCCTTCGGAAATGGTGCTAAATTGGAGAGAAAAAAGACAGGAGAGATATGTATATGAAGTTATACTGTATAAAATGTGAAATTAATTTCAATTCTGGTATTGATATAATAAAAATTTGCATTAAATTATGCATATAAATTAATTCAGATTATACGTGCAAAGGTGTCATTTAATCAATTATTATAAAAAATTACATTCATAATTTTATATGCAATATAATATAAAAATCTATAATGCAATAATATTGCAACTTGCTAATTTATCCTGCTTCTGTTTTAACACACGACTGAGTTCACGAACATGCAGAAGTTGAGTTTGCGTACACGCTATTCTCTTACAGTACACAATAAAATTATTTGTTACATAGTTTCATCAAATGAAAGATTACCACCGGAAGTAGCCGGAAGTGCGAGGCTTCTGGACTTCCTAGTTCAGTCATGAACTTGAACCATTACAGAGAGATTTTTATTAGGGATTTCAACCTATCTGCAAAGTCGTAGAGTTTTCATGTTCATAGCCACAATTTTTCTATTTCCTGTGTTTTATTTGTTTTACTATACGAAGTGTTTTTTCCAAAGACTGATCCGTGAATCGTGGCACGCTCACGTGGCCTCGTCAGACTGACGTGACACTAATTGGATTCATTTGCAGCAGCTCTTAAATTAAAGACGATAGTTTTGTAAATAAAGAATTGTTAAGCTAACCTGTTTATCTTCACATGTACTCTCCGAAATTTCAACTTTCTCTCCTTCTTTATTATATATGTGAGTACCACATGTTAATTATTAAGATAAAAATAACAAGTACATTCGTGTACATGTTTCTAAACACTTGGAAGACAATAAATATTACTAAAAAATACTTAGGATTTTTTTTTATAAAAAGTAGGTCTACTTCATTTATATCTTATAAATAATAAAAAAAAAAAAAATTGATTTTGTAAGAACATTAAATTGGAAGACTTTGCTAAAATATTAATCTGATGATCATAAAATATTTTTTTAATATACGTTCCTAGCACGAACTCATCTTTTAACTTTTGCTTCACTCTTTTTTTTAAATACAAAAAGCATGCAAAAAGAAATTTAGTCCAATGTTCACAACAGATTTTTATGACACTTTGTTGTTGTTGTTGTTTTTCTTTTGTTGTCAACTAAAAAACACTTGACTGCTGTGGCTTAAAGAATATGTACATAGAAAGTTATAGTATGAAAGTGGCCATCTACAATGACCCATAACGCATTCATAGCTCACGCACATAATTATTGTATGCAGCCCTAGGGTTAGTTAAGTTTCCCCTTCGCCCTACTCCGTGCTTTGAGATGCTGATGGATTGTTTAAACGTGCTTACATTCCTAGGTAGGCACAAGGTAGGATAGCTCACTATGGAATATTATATAGAAGTAGGACAATGAGAGACCCACTAAAAAAAATACCCATTCATTATAAAGAATTCATTGATCAAAATAGAATAATAATTATTTTGTTCTGAATATTCAGCAAATATGTATTTGTTATTTTAATAGTTTGCAATCAATCCTAAAGATAATGAGTTTTAATAATAATATCATCATTTTTTTTTGCAACTTTAAAATGACCTGATTTGATGAACCATGAAAATCATTTTAAACCACAAAATTCAATTTATTTACAATTTTCCCTTTGATTTCTATAAAGCGATAAATGGAACGTGTTGGAGAGAAAACATTTTGTTTTTGTAATAAAATATCTTTAGAATTCTGCAATCTCATAGTAGAGTACATCGTCCATCGAGAGAACAACTTGCAGCAATTGTATATAATATATTTTATTCTTAATCATCGTTATTAACATGTAGTTTTATTATTATCGTAGGTTATGGCTGATGAATGGAAGATACGATAAAGGACAACGAACTCGATTGTTATATACCTTACCATATAATGACAACTTACTGGTGTGACATAGCGGTTTACATTTCGTGCTGGGAATGTTAAATCGCGGCGAGACTGTTCGATCTGTAGACGTTCACCTGCCTGTGGTTTAGCAGGCTCAAGAACTTACCGTTCACAAGCTACTGCCGTGTCGTGGGATACCTTTGCAGTTCTCAGACTGTTCTTTTATATGGCAAATTCATCATACTTAATTGAATTTATATTGTATCATTATTTGTGTTTTAAATAGAGATGAACTGGAAAAAAAAACGTCATAAAAGAATGTTTAAAGTTGAAATAATTTTAGCATAATTATTTTATAGTGTTATTTTCACTTAGGTTAAAAAATATGTCATATTTTAGTGAATAGACGCGATTCAAGAATAAGATAACCAGTTTCTTCACTAATATATAATATATATATATATATATTATATATATAACCATGGTTAGCGTCAGCCTTACTTATTGATATATTGACACTGAACGAGGATTGTGAGAAAAAGCCTGGATATAATCTTTCTGAACAACTTGTACGAAAATCACGCTGTAAATATAATCAGATGGATTTTTTTGTTTGTTGTTTTGTTTTTCGAAGGAGGGTGGGGAGATAAAATTAATCACACAGATCTCATACAATTTTAATGTATGATTGCTTTATATTGTGAGGGCTTTAAACGGTAAGAGTAGATACCCTTATGGGAAGCTCATATATGAGGATAAACGCCTCAGAAAATTTGGATTTAACTGCATGAAATGTTTTCTAGTAATCTTTCCAATTATTTTTAACATTGACCTTATGGGCCCCTCCTTATTTTTTTTTCTGGATCTACGCCTGCCCTCAAGCCTACTTTACTGAATACATTATAATATTTTATGTCAATGTGTTTGCTATTCATACACAGTACATTTCCTTGTTCATTTGCAAGATCTGAAGTGTATTTAGATGACATTACAAAATTTTGTAGGAAATAAAATGAAACGAGTTGTAAACATTTTAAGTAATTAATTTTATTATACTTTAAAATTATAAGCAATTTCTGATTCGAAGGCTAGGGATTTAATTTGAATATTTTTCCAAAGGCTAATTAAGATCTACAATAATGAGGAAGTACTTATTGATAATTTTAAAACTTGGCATTCAAGCTAAATTCTTCATATTTTAACAGCACGCTTCTCCCAAAAGAACAATTGGATGGATTAATTAAAAATAATGGATATACTTTTGTTTAGTTAATATTAATTAAGGTCGAACTGAGAGCGTGTATTTTCTTTGTTTAAATAAAATTATGACTAGAAACCTTATTATTGTTGTATTATTTGCTTTTACTCTGCCGCTGTATGCAGCCACGCTTGAAATATCTTCACGTTTGCACTCAAGCTGTGTAAGAAGACATGCAGGAGACCAAATTTAGTAACTATTAGGGCATGTCATTTTTACAACAATGAGAATTTAACTTTTTAATTTTTTGTTAAAGTGATATGTATACAAAGTTAAATAAATATTTTTTATTGAAATATTATAATGTAAAATTAAAAATTGTCAATTTTTTTATTATTATTTTTTTTTAAATTCATTATTTGTTTTGTATTTCAAATGAGAAATCAATATAATATATGATATATCCAGGTTTTGCAATATTCTCATTTAGTGACATTTAGTCGAGTTTGACTGGTGCTAATCGCTGTTCGTGAGAAACTTAGAGATGATCCTTCTGGGTAACCCCTTTGTGAATCGCATGACCCTCTGTATGTGCCATGTCTATATTAAAAAAGTATACCCATTATATATTTTAGCCTATTATTAGTTCCAACTTGTCTTTACATTTTTAATAAAAAATTGTATTTATTTATAAATAAGAAGTAAATAATTATAAATAACCGCATTGAAATAGAAATGAAGTTGGATTTAGTATATACTCACTCGATTCACGAATGAAGATAATTACCAACTTACCACGTTTCGTGTCAGCCTACTGAAAGACACTAAACGCGATTAGTGAGAAACCTGCTTATCTTTCTGGATAAATCCTTTTTGAATCAATATTTTATTATCTATCTGAAACAAGTCTTGTGATTTATTCCTTGATCTAAATAAATATTTATACAAAACATTGAAATGAAGTGCGCACCTCGGGACAGCATGAACGTTATCCCACGCTTCCTACGCAGTCTACGTGTTATTTTTATTTTTTTTTTTTTTACTGCAGGTATTAGGGATTTTTACGTTGTCTATTATAATTACATTTGCATCTCTTTTTCCCTTCTATAGAGCTGCAGCCAGAGCAAATCAAGTTAATTTCGTGCTACCCCGAGATGTACATAAATGCAATTTTTCTAAAGTGCAGGCATATATACAGCTTCGTATTTATGCAATCGAGCGTTTCTCATTTATAACTGGTTATAAATTTATACGAAGGCATACGATACGATTCGATACGAAGCTGTGCAATGTGTGCGGCTACACCTGATTGCAGATTCTTACCTTTTAAAGTAGAGTGAGCAATTTCATTTTTTTGAATGTTTTATTTTCTAAAAATAGTTTAACTCACCCTCTATTGAGAAATGAAAACCAAAAAATTCCATCTCAACTAGCTTCACCACAAAAAAATTCCCAAAGTTGGTGTTTCGGAGGCCTTTAACATGCATCTTTATGGAACAGAAAACAGCTTTTTACTCCAACTTCGTCTGGACTATGGTACCAATTAAAAAATACGTACGTAATCTATGATGAATTCTTTAATGGATTTTCAAATAATAAAAAAAAAAATTGTGGAGCCGTTTTTCCGGAAAAAAATCTTGAAAATCCTTATAGGAATTAACCCGCAAAAATTTCAATATTTTTTTTTTTCGGAAAAACGGCTCCGTAATTTTTTTTTATTTGAAAATCCATTAAAGAATTCATCATAGATTACCTACATATTTTTTAATTGGTACCATAGTTCAGACGAAGTTGGAGTAAAAAGCTGTTTTCTGTTCCATAAGGATGCATGTAAAAGGCCTCCGAAACACTAACTTTGGGAATTTTTTGTGGTGAAACTATTTGAGATGAATTTTTTTGGTTTTCATTTTTCAATAGAAGGTAGGCTAAACTATTTTTAGAAAATAAAATATTCCAAAAAATGAAATCGCTCACTCTACTTTAAATCATACGCTGCGAAATTACACAATCTAGTGTTAACAGCCGTAATAGTGTGATATTACATATTACCATCCAAATTCTACGTCAAATAAGCCAGGAAAGTGACAAAAAAGTTTCTAATCTTCATCAATAAAACTGAACATTCTGTTTTATGTAAAATTCACATTGCGCTAGGATTATGTATGTTCATGTTTTGCGTGAGCATGGTAATTATTATTTATAATATCCTTGGGGGATCAAGGTGACTCGTGCTTTTATTTTAATTACATAATTCATTCATAAAAATTAATATACCTGAGTAAATGAACAAAATTTACATAAATATAATTTGTAACACATAATAAAAACAACAGGACGAACCAACAAAATAATTTAACTGCCCTTGTATGTCATTAAATGTTTGTGTAAAAATTATATATCTGTCTAATAAGAAAAATAAATACAGATGGCTTTGTTTTAACTTTCTAAAAAAAGAACATTTTTTGTATACACATATAAATAGTTGTAGTTCTAGTAAGTTAGAATTAACAGAAAAAAAATATATATTATGATAGCTCATAATATATTATCTTCTTTGATATATGATGATATAAATAATAATAAAATTAAAAACTTAAAACAAAACATTCTATATTTTTTCTATTTTCTGTATAATTATGTGAAACATATAGCCCAAAATTGGTATGTTACGAGTTAAAAAAAAATCATGAAATGACAGACTTTATAATAGTAATAAATTGTTTTTAATCATTTCACAAGTACACAAAATATTGTTCAGCATTTAATTAAGTAAAATTAAATGATAAACAATTTAAATAATAAAAAATAGAAAATAAAATGATTAATTATGAATCTACATTTCTATTATACTAACAATGCGTTTTATAAAACAATATGATTTAAAAAAAAGTAAAAAGAGTGAAAAAAGAAACCATTGAAAAATCTCCCAACACAGAGCCATACTCCCACGTCAAACTCGCACCCCCCGCCCCAGCTGTCACAGACTCCGCCAAGTCTGCACATCTGGGACGGTCTCGGACGATCTGCACGCGTCCTTTGCAGTCACATGACTCACGTCGGTCGACTAACCTCCCGGACACTCGCTAAGCAGCGGCCGCAAACCTTAGCTCGCATCCTTCGTTCGTACTGGCACTGATGCCGTGGGGAGGAACCAGATTGTGGCAAGTACCACCTCAGTCAGAGGACCGTACCCACGATCCTATACCACGGGGGCCACTTTAACTAGTACAGCAACCCCTCCAGTTCTTCCTAATCCACCCGCACATGAGACAACACAGTCAAGGGAGATGCAGGAGGTTTAAAGTATTTAATTTGCACCAACTTCATAAAATGAATACTTCAAACATCCTACTTGTCCCTTGACTGTGTTGTCTCGTGTGCGGGTGGATTAGGAGGAACTAAAGGGGTCACTGTACTAGTTAAAGTGGTCCCCGTGGTGAAGGATCATAGTACGGTCCTCTGACTGAGGTGGTACTTGCCACAACCTGGGGGGTCTTCAAATAACACCACTTAACCTAAACTTAGCCTAAGACAGTCTTAGCGCAACAATAAAGAATACGCTAAGACTGTCTTAATTTTAGGATTGTTGTAATTTGTGTTATCTGAAGACCCCCCTGGTTCCTCCCCACGGCAGCGCTAGTACGAACGAAGGTTTGCGGCCGCTGCTTAGCGAGTGTCCGGGAGGTTAGTCGACCGACGAGGGTCCATGTGACTGCGGAGGACGCGTGCAGACCGTCCCAGATGTGCAGACTTGGTGGGGTCTGTGACAGTTCGGGCGGGAGGTGCGAGTTTGACGTGGGAGTATGGCTCTGTGTTGGGAGATTTTTTTAACAGTTTTATTAAGCATATTGTTTCATAAAACACATTGTTTATATAAGAGAAATGTAAATTCATAATTAATCATTTTAATTTCATTTATTGGAGATTTTTTTAACACTTTTAAATTCTTCCATCAATCAATAAAGTAGTAAATTATAATAAATGACAGATAATAAAATAAGTCTTTTTAAATGCAAATGAGGTGTCTGCAAGTAATTGTCATCGCCATTGTAACAATGAAGTGACCTTTAGTCAAATTACATACAACTCAGCAGTTTGATCTTCGAGCACTTTGTATAGCGTATATGAGATGAAATAAATTTACTTTTAAAATATATGATCTTGAAATTTTAAAATAAACGCAGCCTCCATCCAATCCATGCAGTTATGATATAATGTCAACTAAAAGTAGCAGAGATTTATTATAATGTTATCGGAGGAGAATATCGTTTGTCACACCATGATAATATACACCTCGGGACAGCGCGAGCGTTATCACTCATGCCTAACGAACCTAATAATAGGCTCTTTCGTTACCCCTGCCTAGTTTGCTGGAGCTTATGAAGCTCTAAAAAATAGGCAAAAATATGTTGCTATTTTGTGAAAGTATTAAACACCTTGGATTTTCATATATCATGCCACCATGTACTATATATATATATATATATATATATATATATATATATATATATATATATATATATATATATATATATATATATATATATATATATATATATATATATAATACTGGGGACGTGACAACGCCAAAAAATGGTAAAAATAAAGAACAGAACAGAGGAAGGAAGAAGGGAGATATCATAAGAAGTGGGAAATGGAGGATTCATGTAAACACAGCACAAATATTTTCTCTATATTGCGATTTATTGCGAAAGGGGGAGGGGGTGGGGTGAGACTCAAAACTCGACTCCCTTCATACGTTATAATAATTGGTTAGGCAATGTTCATACTCTCCTAGCTGAACCTCTATCCTTGAATATTATTTTACATGTGCAATGGCAGATCAGACACTCAGGCACGTCAAATTATCTATATTCAATGGGTGCGATTCACGAAGCAGTTAGGTTTCTAACCACTTTTAACTTAACCACGTTTAACTATACCTGTTTTTGCGTGTTAAACCACCTAGTTAAACGTGGTCAAGCTGAACGTGGTTAGAAACCTGGCCAACTGCTTCGTGAATCGCGCCCAATATCCAATATGCTCAATTTATCAAGCGAATCTCATAAAACATGCTCATAATTCGCCCTCCATTTTAAAACAAAATGTACGAGAGTTGATGTTCTTGATATAGTATCTTGCAAATGTGTTGCCAATATTTCCTTGCAATAAACCCATGACGCATACAACACCTTGTGAGTGCCAGCCACGGTACCTTGACTTGTGTGCCCTCACCTTGGCAACCAAATCAGGTGGCAAACTAAACAACCACCCTTATTTATCAATCAACAAGATCGTTTACAACGTTTATGAAGCAATACATTTTTATGTACTACTATATATATTTATTAGTTTATTATTTATTTATTTAGGTCAAGATTATTTAATAATCTTCTTTTAATGTAGTCACTTAAAAAGTAGCAATAAATATATCAATAAAAAAATATATAATATTATAATCTAATAAAGTAATTATATAGTTTTTTTTTTAATAAATTACATGTTTTAAATTTAAAATAATTTCTATTTTTATATAAACAAAAATTATTAATTTGAAAAATATATTATTATAAATCGTGACTTTTAATATTTAGTTCTTTTAATAGGATGATACAAATCTACGGAGAAAGATGGACCATTCATTGCTCATTAACGTGAATGTCTGGAGTGCCTTTGGCATTTCGTGATGAGGTTCACGCACTGGACCAGCTTGTATTGAGAGTACTGCTGCAAAGTGAAGGGATAATATACCGGAGTGCATGACAGTTTGTGATGACGTCAGCGGCGAACGCCATGAAAATATTTTCAACTTCAAAATCTAGAGTATATATAAGTATTATAAGTGGACAACTTGTATGATAGAGAGTTAGGTACTGTCAATTTCTTCAGATTTTTGGCCCTATAGCATCCTCAAAAGCATGTTAGTGACGTTATAGTCATGCAAATAATTGAAATGCAAGCATAAGGAAAGATGTTACATGACTATGACGTCACGACGTTTTGAAGTACTATTTTGTATAAGGTGTTAGAGGGTTCGTTAAGTTTTTTTTTAATAAAAATCTGCATCAATATTTTTATTGTATATTTCGATACAGGTCTTTGAATATTTGTCATTTTTTTTTTCCTCATTATTTGTAACCGCTCTAACACTTATAATAATTATGCTGAAAAACGTTGTGTCATGCAAATATTTTGTAATTTTATGGACGTTATATGGTTAAAAAAATTCACAATAATTAATTTCAGATCCATTACAAAATATTCAATAAAAATCATAAATAAATTCATTGAATTTATATTTAAAACGTGATAAATACGATGGTAATTTGACATTGAATTATATTCGTGAAATCACACTAAACGTTCATGAATCTCATTATTAATGCAAGTTAGAGAGATGAATTACCTTGGAAAGGACATGTCTTATAATATATTTATATGATCTTTCATGATTCGTGATGTGCTTATGAATAAATATCTAGCATGGATGATGTACTTCGCTTAAATCACCATGATTAAAAGAAATAATAAAAGCAATTCACTTATGCATTGTATAATGCGTGGGATAGAAAGTAGTGCACATAATATACTTTTATTTATGTCTACAAATTATTTTTATTTTCTTAAATAGGTCAAATATGTGCATTAATTTGTACTGTACTTCTGTATTCTTATGAAATATTTGGTTAAATTTTCAGTGTACATTTTTTAAAATCGTGCATGATGAATTCATAATTTATATTTTATTTGAGACCTACAAATTAATTAAAGCTATTTGAGTAATTTATGAATACTCAATATAAAACTTAATTAATTTAAATTTTTTACACATTATTCATTTTTTTATTAAAAAAATTATTAAAATCATTATTAAAAAAATGATTTATTAATGTTTTGATTGTAAATTATAAATAGACACTTTTGAGTGAAATTTATTTAGTGTTATAAGTACTTATAAATAGAAGATTCTCTATAAATATATTATGCGATTAAATACTGTATATATATTATATATAATAAATTATTATATACAAAAGATAAAACAAAAATTTGAAATTTATTAGTATTAGGACGCTATCAAATTTACGATAACTTGGGTTAACAGGTGCATATTTAGCGGAATTAATTTAATTTGAAGCTCTCCCCCCCCCCCTTTCAAAATTTTGGATTTAACATCTATAGGTGGTATTCCTACTCCTTTTAATTTTTTTAGCATTGGTTTTAGCAGTCCGGAAAATTTTCAGTTCCAAATTTTTCTTCTGGGTCGAAGCAGACTTTAGATTTACTAAAAATTGAAGATGTTAATACTGTGTGAGGCATGCTGATTTTTTTTAAAAAACTTTATGACCACAGCTGCTATAATTTACATCAAAAAGCTACAAATTCTACTTTGCTCGCAATCTTTCATCTAAACTCAAATAAAACAACAGAAGATCATTTTCCTGCCCTGAGATGTTCCACTCCCTGGGGGTGATCTAAAATAATGAAACAATGCTCTATTTTATCTTCAAGTTTTAAGATCGAAACAATTCTCTTTTTGATTTTGAAGTATCATAGCTGGAAATTGCAACGTAGTAGCAGAGGAAAGGTAAATTTACCTTTTCTCTGGTAGTATAAGCCTGTTATAATTTGACGTTTGTTCTGTTTTCTGACAGTGATGTGACTTGAGGCGAATTACACTATTACGTTTTTTAATTGCACTGTTTATTTTTAGATTTTTTTAATTTTAATTTGGTGCACATGCTAAAATTAAACTTCAACATTTTTGGCAACTACATTTTTAATGACTTTTTTATGTGAAGTATATATACGTCCTAGAACTTTGAAATTATTACAGTGTTTAAATTTTAATAAACGGTACAGATCATAATGTGAATATTATAGAAGATTTAATATGCACGTTGTGTTACGTGGAGGTAAGTATATGGTCATAAAGCCTAGGTGTTAGAGCATTATTGGACAAAATTTGCTGTTTTAGTCCTAAAATCCCATACCACCTTTATATAGAAGTTTAATAATTTATAATTACTTTTATCAATCAATAAATAAAATAATATCTTTGAATAGATTTAGAGATTAAAATAAATGTCTATATATTGTGTTAAAAAAGGTGTAAAATATGTATTGAACAATTTTCATGATATTTTTATTGCATATTTGGATAGAGGACCTTGAGTTATGAAATGAAATATTTTTTCAGATTTTTTTGAACCCTCTCTAACACTCAAAATTGAGAGGAAAGACGATGTGCTTCTCTAAGTGCTTCTCTAATCTTCAATTTACTAAAATTTGTCTTTTTGTTACAGATATTGGACATCGAAATGTTTTTTGTCCCTGTTTTATTTCAATGTAAATATATTGTAAAAACAATATGTAAAAAAAAAAAAAAATGTATTAGAGAATTAGGGAATTAAACTAAATTTTTGTAATTATTATATTTTTGTTGATCAATCTTATATATACATAAATATTGTTTTTTGTATTTCACTTCAGTTAAAATTTAATGGTGGTGTTTTAGTTTAAAAAATAATAATAATATTTTATTTTTGTTTCAATTTTTTCTGCACATTTAACTTAACTTTTGCTTATCCTCTGTTTATGGTTTTTGTTCAACTATTTTAAGTTTTTCATAATTTTTGAAATCTTGAAGTGAATTTTACTACTTGTATTTTGCACCGGTAACATAAGATTATTAAATTAATCTTTGCCGGACAATAATTTGTATCTTATGAAATTATAATAAAAAAAAAAAAAAATGTGACTTTGAAAATATGAAAAAGATTGTCCATGTATTATATATACGGGAGGTGTACGCTTGACCGGGTTTCGTCAGATCACCGAAGTCAACAACGTCGAGCGTGGCTATAAGTAGTTGGATGGGTGACCATTTTCAACAAAAAACTCGTTTCCCACCCAGGAGTAAATCGTTGCGCTTTTCCACTATGTGGTTCCCCTAGCTTTGGACCATTGCATTTCCGGTTCATTGACAAAAGCTGCATGTAGCGTCCATCCTGCATGGCTGAGGTTTCCACGTTTCCCTCAGTCGCAAATGCCGGGATGGATTGCAAGGCCGTGGCCGCCCCCGTTCCAGAAGAGCCCGCGAAACGCTCAAGTTAGGGTTTCTGAAGGTTCGGGGTTTCAAAGTAGTATATAATTAGCAATTAGAAGTACCCAATAGGGTAATTTGATTAAATATATATATATATATATATATATATATATATATATATAATCGGTAAAAATATGTATCCTAACAATTAAGCGTTTAATTTTTCAAACCAGCATTTTAAATTTCGTAACAAAATTTTAATTCCGTTAATGATAGTATTGATCAATATAATTTAAAATTATATATCGAGTAACAACGGTGTAGTCTTACAACAAAAAAGTGGTCTGTAGAAACACCAGCTTCGCCGGGTAGCACGGTGAGTTAATAATTATAAATTACCTGTCAACTTACTAAGAGCTCAGTTAGTACCTTTTACCTTTGTAATAATTAGTGATGAAAATACATGCAACAATGTTAATTCTTACCACCAATAGAGTGATGAGAATTTTATACTTTAATTTATTATTTCGTAATATAAAAGCAACTGTACAATATCATGATTCATTACAACAGAATTCGATATAATTTCCTTTTGCAATAATACATGTCACACATATTATAGTGACGTTACTTATATATTAATGAGTGTATAAGGTAAGAAACGAGTCACCATTGAAAGTTACTCATCAATGCCATTTTCAATACACACTTTGCTTATTAACACAAAGTGAGAGAGAAAAGAGACTTGAACGCACGATGACATAATCATTTTGATGCTCTAGTTTTTTTTTTTTTTTTTTTTTAACTGATGATCAATTTGTTTCTGATGTAACTTTACTATTACAGCCACGGGTTTCTAGTGAGAGAGGCATCTATCAGAGAATCTTGTCTTCCCCCCTCTCTCTCATCATCTTCACGGTGGTATTAGCTCAGGTAAGCCCCCTCACCATGGGTAACGGATTACTTTTTTTTTTATTATTTGTATGGCGCGGCGGTGGTGGACGAACGAAACATCACCAGGAGGATTGTAAGTAGGCCGCTTTATAAAGAGCCCTCGCATCAACACACAGAACATCACTCGTGGATTGTGCTTGCTAGGGAACACTTCTTTTTTATTAATATTTATATAGGTAAGTACGAAATATTATTTATTTTACAGGTGGATTTTTTTTGTTTAAATCTAGTGTTATCTCATAGTTTTATATTAAACGTTAAATACTGATATTTTGTTCTTTTTAAGTAATTATATATACATAAAATTAGTAATTTAATAAGAATTATTCTTCCGATAAATATATTGCATTTATATTTTTATCTAATGATATCTCATCATAGTGTTGATTTCTTGTAACTTGTAACAATTAAGTAAATTGATATATGAAATAAATATGTAGCATGTTATAAATTGTTCCGATATTACATTGCATTTGCGGTCATGTTTCTCATATGTTTAATTTCCCTTTCATTCATTATTATTATTACTATCAGATTGCAAACAATAAGAAATTAAATATACTTATATATATAAGTTCTCTAACTGCAAAAATGTTAAGATAAGATCTAATTAATATTTCAGTAGCGATAATTCGTTTTGTAATTAAGGACTCGCTCGTTTATTTGAATTTTCACATTACATTTAAATTGATATAGAATTAATTAATTAACTTAAAAATTACTATATAATTTATTTGCGGCCATCAATTTCAATCAAAAAGGCTCTTTTTTTTCACTTTCAGTAAGACTTCTTATCTCATAGATTTAATGATAAGAATGACCTTTATTGAATTCATCAAAAGTGGATTTTTAATTAGTTGGACACACTTATCGTTTTTTTTTACTATTTTTTTTTACCAAATTCTGAGACTTCCTTATTGATAAATTATTTCATTTTTTTTTTATATATATATTATATTAACTGTACATGTGGTATAATGTCAATGTCCTCTGATACATATAAGATTGGTTTTAGAAAGGTTACGGAACACTAAATAAAAAATATAATATATATTGTACGTACAATGGCGTTAAGTTATTATTTACAATTTTGTATATAAAAAATAGATTGTATGCACTTCCATTGCCTGCAGTAATTTGCCGGCAAACATTTTTCCCTTCTCTTGGTTCTAACGGGGACGTCCCGTTCAAGGATAATGTAAGTGAGGATGGCTTAGAACGTTCCTCGACTATATTCGTCAATCTTCGGGACAGTTCGTCAATTAAGCCAGCAGACTATAAACGTTTTAGAGTAGACCAATAAAATGCGCACGACGTGCTGACGTCACTAGGAGACTGACTTCAAAGTGAACCATCCTCTCCACTGCATTATCCTTGAATCTCATGACACCTGCACAACTGCACGCGCGTCTTGCTAAGATCAACCCCGCGGTGTGAAAGTACAATTAAGTGTAATTAGGAATTACACCTGGCTGCAATGATATCATCACGAACTTATATACTTTCAAAACACTGTCGCCACTTTTTTAACTTTATAATTTATATTTTTTATCATTTATTTTAAATGTATAGAGCTTTCACTTCAATTATTTTTAATATAATGGACTATAGAAATAAAAATTTAATTCAAAATCTTTTATATTTATATCGGTCACACGGGTAATTTTCAAAATTTTCAAATTATATGTTGAAATATACATAGTTACTTAAATTACATTTATTTGTAATGTCATATCCCGGTCTTTATTTACCATGTTGAATGGTAATCATTTCCTATAAGTAAATTAAAATATACTAACAAAAGAGAAAACGATATCACGATTAAAATATTTTATTTTCACTGCGGTAAACTATAAGGAAATGCATTAACATTTTTTTTTATGTATATAAACATTTTAAGATGAGTTCCGTGTTAAAGAAGTCCGAAGAATCCCGTTGTCTAGTTGTCGGCGTTTGACCCCGTACTGGGCCGGCACGATTGTTCCACTAACCCCGCAGGACGCTGTAGTCACCGTCACATTGCTGTACTGTAGCGGCAAAGAAGGAGGCTGCTGCTGGCTTTAATAACGGTGTATATAAAATAGAAGAAGAAACACCACCAAGTTCAAGGTTGTGAGGCGTTGCCTAAACGCTAAGGGGCAGCTTCATCGCACACAAATCTTGGAGTGCTGTCAAAAAAAAAAAAACATCTCTATACGTCATTCTTACCTTTCCCAAGAAAAAAAATTATACCGACACTGGGATTGGTTATATAGGAGAAGGAATTTATTATAAAAGTAACGTTACTTAAATTTAGAATTTACATTATTTAAAAAGCACAGTATGGTGTAATATGATACTCAAGACATTATGAGGTTTTTAAAATTCCACATTTTTACTCACCTACTTTGTTTGACGGCATTTTTTTCCGGCAAATATGTCATAGAGTGATAATTATACATTTGTTGTATAATTTACAATAAATGTTTACTGGTATTTTAAATAGCATGCAGGTTAAATTTTGCGAAAAGATAATAATTCTGGATTAAAAAATATATAATATGATATTCACGCATTGGAATTAACTGGTAAAAAAAACATACAAATAAAACAGGCTTATAACCCACCTGTAAATATTTAAAAAGTTAGCTCATTTTGCAATAACGACTTATACCCTGCGCCGTTACATTTAACTCGGTTTTTGTAACGTCTCCAGTCATTGGTAGATAGTTTGTATCGAAGAACCTCATTGGCTGAACATGAGTCGAAGACACCCGAGCAAACACGATTAAAATCTAATTAAATACGAACCATAATGCAAGAAGGTTTATGATTCAAAAAATATGAACGTATAGCACTAATTTTTAACTTAATTTCTTTTATATAACTGCAAAAACAAAATTGACTTAATGAACTATTTCATAATTGAACATTTTAAATGCGTGAGAGTACTTTGTAACAGAGACAATTAAGAAACTAAAATATAATGAGAATTAAAACCACATGTGTCATTATATGATACACATACCATATAGTTCGTGATAAGTGTATTAATTATACGATATAATTATTACGCGACATTTTGCGGCCGCATTACGAGTCTACCATGCAACAATGGGAACTTATGTCGCGTGTAGCTCATTGACATGCAAGCAGGCCTCACAGATTCCAGTGAGAAAACACCACGTGACGTTCCATTGTTGTGCCAATAATACTTCTAAGGAGAACAGTACGACACTCCTACACTTGACTTAACAGTTTTAAAATACAACAAAGCTTCCGTATATCCTCAACAATGAGGACAAAGGTGACATCACTAGCTTTTGTTTCTCGTAATTACATCAGCAAACATTTACATATTTTTTATTATCTTTTTGTATATATACTAAAATATATTTCATTTTATGGAAATTTTTTTGAAACAAAAGGTTTTACTTTCATGAGAATTGAGAAGTAAAAAGAATAATATATATAATTATATCACGTATTAGTACTTTTGATTATATAATTTCGAAATTATTTTAAAATTTCGTAGAATATATTATATTATATAATATCTGATGAAAATTTTTCTATGACAAAAGCCAAACCTTTATTTATTTTATAACTGTATACAGAATTTAAATTAGTGACATTATGTTAAAATACGTTTTCGTAATCGGTTAATAGCTTTTACTGAAAACCACAAAATATTTTATAATTCGTCGTCTCAGAATGTATTACAAATAACTACGACATTTTTTTTTATAAGAATATGATCCTTTATTACTATGGAATAATGCTACAATTTTAAGAAGAGTTTATACAAGCATTTATTAAAGTAAACAATTTGTTGTAAGGGACGAGGACAGTTCTTTTTCCAAACACAATATTAAAAAATAATACACATATTCATGAGATTGAATAAGGTTTAAGGATACAGTCGTCGCGTTGGAAAATTTTCAGAGGCAACGACTGTACGATAAAAGTAGCTGGAGCAAAATGCGCCTGCAACGTGAAGACGCAACTTTTCGAGCGGCACTGCACTGAGGGTTGCATAACTAAAAGGCGTCCGTGCAATCGGGATAATATTTTACTGTTTGCAATTTGAATAATCTGAATAGTATAATATAGTATATTGATATCATTATAACTTTAAACATTAATTAAAATAACGTGCCTTTTTTATATATAAATACGAACGGTTTATTATTTATTAAATATTTATGATTGCTATATAATATATTTATTCCAATTCTCATATTTATAATAGAAAATGTTGTGTTCATTTACTTACACGTGAAAATTAATTTGATAATTGCCGAAAAAAAATGCTAATGACCGTAGAAAATTAAAGTTATAAGTATTAAGTTGAGAATTTTCCACGCCTGTTTGTTTAAGCATGCAGTTGAGAATTTTCCGCGCTTGTTTCAGACCGCCGCTCTCACCATGTTCCGAGAGTTCGCTCTGTTGCTGATGCTGGTGGCCATCAGCATGGCCCAGAGAAGACTGGCTCTGCCCGACCCAAGCTCCTGCGCCAGCCGTAAGTATACTTTTACCGACCGTTTAACTGAAGTTTCCACGGTCCCTTACTGATTAACAATGACAAAAAATTTCTATATTTCTTTTCATTATTTTTCTATTTTTCAAAGTGGAGATATAGTTATAAAAATGAACGCTGAAAATCAAAAGTAAAAGCGGAAAAGTATTTAGAAATGCAATAATCGCATCCATTGGAAATAAATAAATTGTGAAATCTATAATGAGTTTCTATAACGTTAATTTCTTGCAGTGCATAGTCATATAAGAATGGTTCTTGAAGACTAAAAATTTGTCAGAAAAAAAAATCCTTTTTTAGAACATATAATTTTTACTCTATACTGTCTATACATTAACAAAACTCCGATATATATTAGAAAAACTTTTGTCCCACCTGTTTGCCGTGACCAATCAGAGCGCTACATTTTGACTGACGTGGTGATTTTGTTTCAGGTGTGCGCCACACGACATTCCGCGACTCCCGCGGAACATCTCACGCGTACTTCTTCAGTTGGGAGCACGGACCCACCCGCAGTCTTGAGGTAGACTGGCTGGACGCACGTAACATCTGCCGTCGTCACTGCATGGACGCCGTGTCCCTCGAGACTCCCCAGGAGAACGAGTTCATCAAGCAGCGTCTTTCTCGCGGAGGAGTCAAGTAAGTGTTAACGTGGATTTACATGAGGCGGAAAAAAAAAAAATAAAAATAAAATCGCGGTGGGAAAGTGTTTTTTTTTTTTCACGCCAACAAGGCCTTTACCATTTAATTTTACTGCAAGTGCGGTTTTTGCAGCCGCTAAGCCACACTCAAATCCATGAAAAACCATCTTTACTCTCTCGAGTCCATGGTTTACTGCTGTTGATGTAAAAGTCCACCCGTAAACCACCACGAAAATTTACTTCACTATATCTTATCAAAGCAAAAAATATTGGAATTAAAGATAACCCTTAATGAAGAATATAGACATTAATTCATTGTTGGACAAATTCTTTCACCATAAGGCATTCAGCCAAAGAATTTTTCAAAAACAGGCATTTTAAAGGCGAAGACTGGGTACAATCACTTTTTTTGTCTTTAAATTTAATTCTTGTTGCCAGTGTCATTGATATTTTCAATTAGTATAAATTCTACAATTGCTAATAGAAAAATGTGTCCCTCTCAGGTACATCTGGACCTCAGGCCGCAAGTGTAACTTCAACGGCTGTGACCGCGCCGACCTTCTGCCCACCAACGTGAACGGCTGGTTCTGGTCAGGCTCCGGCAGCAAGATCGGCCCCACCAACAAGCGCAACTCTGGAGATTGGTCCAGCACTGGAGGCTTCAACCAGCCCCAGCCCGACAACAGGGAGTCTGCTCAGGTGAGTCAATTTATAGAGAATATTTATTAAAGTTAATTTGATCGGCATCAAAAAGATGTGCATGCGGCATACGAATACAGAAATTAATAAAAAAAAACTCACATGCAAGGATAAGTTTTTTTTTTTTTTTTTTTTTTTTTTAAATATACAATATTTTGACATAAAACCAATTTCTACTTCAGTAAAATTAAGATAAAGCCCAGAAAATTCTGAGGCTTCAGTTAACATTGGAAATTGCGTTTTTCCCACCGCTTTTGTTTATTTTTTTACTTTTTTTTTTCTTCCCATTTTCCACCCTTCAATCCGTAACTCGAAGTGGAAATGAGCCGAAATGACGTCATTTTTTCGGGCATGAAAGACTGCACAGGCAATAAAATATCAAGTATAATAGAAAAGACATGCCGAAAATCTTCAGCCAATAAAATTGTTAAATTTTTTGTCGCAGGGTAACGACGAATCTTGCCTGTCCATCCTGAACAACTTCTACAACGACGGACTCAAGTGGCACGATGTGGCTTGCCACCACCTCAAGCCCTTCGTGTGCGAGGACTCAGACGAGCTCCTCAACTTCGTGGCTTCCCGCAACCCTGGCATCCGTCTCTAGACGTTGCCCGCCCGCTCGCCCTCCGTACCTTCGGCAAAGTCGCCAAAATTGCGACGTTGCCGCTCATAAGATCCGTGGACTCATGTAGGCTGACTTTGAGTCCTCAAACAAACATTCTATTATTTATTATAAATAATTTTAGAAAGTCCTTTAATTTTTTTTTTACAATATTTGTTTTTTTGTATGTATTTAAAAAGAAATATTTAATTCAAATTTTAAAATTACATATTTATGGCTAATGATACTTAAAAAAAGATGCTCAATTTCAATTATTTTTTTAATTATGTTCTTATGTTAGGCCCTTTTGAATTAGTATTTTTTTCTTTATTAATAACAAATGTATACTTTTGTAAAATGATTTTTTAAAGAAAGGACTATATAAGTTTTATAAATATTGTAACTTAAATAAAAAACTAAAAAGTGAAAACTGCATACCAAATTTTTCCTTTATTATGAAAACATATGATGTAACAGATGAAAAAAAAAGATACTTTATTTTACTTATAAATAATTTTTAGATACATTATTAGATATATTAATTATTTAAAAAATAAAAAAATAATTATGAAAAATAAGTTCAAATTAATTAATGCATAGATTTTTTTCGCGACAAAGTTTCTCCTAAGCTTGCATGGCAGTGTTATGGCACATATATGTTAAATTTACATACTATTAAAGTAGAAAGAAATTAAATTTTTACACTACAACTATAAAACAGATGACATTAATAGAAATTATATATGATCCTCCAATATATTTCTTAAAAATAAATTTATCCCTTGAAGAATATTATATATTTTTTTTTATTTAGTTTAAAGAATTTTGTCATATTTCCAATATTCATTTACAAATCTCGTAACAGATGAAGACTCATACATAGTCCTAATTGGCAGATAATTGCTTTTTGCATTGAAATAAAAAAAGTTAATCTTTGCTGTGAATATTTTTTAAAGATTGTAACTTCATGAAATAAAATTTCAAAATATATTTTTAGAAATTGCAGTAAGAAAAATATCACAGCTAAACAAAAAATAAAAAATATATAATACAATAAAAAATTACTCATTTGCCATTAATTTTATAAATTGAAATTGTTGATATAATTAAATTGAAATGGGTTAAGAAATTCGTAAAGTAACTGAAGTATAAATTTGAAAGTAATATTAAATATTACAAAGTGACAACTACTCCTATCATAATATTAATTAATTTTGAAAATTTAAAATTTCAAGGGAAGATTATAGCTATTTTTATATTATTAAATATATTATTTTTAAATATAATTCTATATAATAGTGTTTATTAATTACAAAAATAACACAATTATTTAGGAAAATGCACAGGTTTAATCTTTGATCAAAGCTGTATTGACTCAACGTTGATTTTTGTTGTCACTGTGTCTCTGAATCAGCTGCTAGTTTCACGAGTTTGAATGTTCTTAGCCAAAACGCCGTGAGTTGCTGTTCTGGGGCGGTGGGAACTGGGACAGCTGATTGGGTGCAGAGTTCGAGGGCCGTTTCTTCAGGCACACTACGCATCGACTGACTCTCGTCTTCAGGTCTGCAGCCTTCAGGGTTTGAGGTCGAGGTCTGCAAAAAAATGTCAGTTTAAGGATTAGTCGCAAGTTGCTGCTCATAGTATAATGCAAATATATGATATTATTTTTTTATTTCTTATTTTTTCTTAGATACTGATATGCTTTTCCTGCTATTTTTTTTTTTAGAAACAACCAGATGAAGAATGACTTAATTAATTGAATTTATTGATGTATCGACTTCGGGTCTATTAACCAAATAACTTACCGTCTGAACATATCCATGTCATCCAGAGTGGCAAGCCAGTAAGAGTAAGCTGTTGTGAAGTAGTTGCATCGTCCGATGCCGTGACATTCGATGAAAGGAGCCGCTCTGAAATCTTCCAGGCAGGAGCCGGGAGAGACGAGAGACTGGCCGCTTCCCTCCGCACCGGAGTCAGTGTGCTAGAAAAACAAAGTGAACTTGTACGTTTTGTATTTGTTTTTTAGGAGTTTGAAAATGAAGAGACATGCGCATTGTTATATTTTTGAATAAGTTGCAATATGGATTCTTTACTGTCTTAATTCTTAATATGTAAAAAAAGTGTACTAGAATGAAAAGCCGCTTTTCTATTTTTGCAGCAAGGCTACTTATCTCATAATTTTACTTATAAGAATGACCTTTATTGGAAATGGGGAAAAGTGACATTTGAAACTAATAGTGGACAGCATTATAATCATCATTTTGCTATTGAAAATTGAATTATATATTTTTTCAAAAATTTAAATACTGTCGTAAGCCAGGGCATTATATTCACTTATAAATTAATTGCAATTCTTCGGTTTTATGCGTATCATGATTTCAAGAATGAGAGGATATTTTAATGTAAAAACAACAAATACGTACCATAAGGAAGCTGTAACCAGTCCATAACTCATCCCATCCACTAGGACAGCTGGGCAATACCATGGATTGAGAATGGACTGCTAGGACTCTTGTTGCGGACTCGCACACCGAACATCTGAAATTACACGTAAACCATATTTAGTATTTATCACTCTTTTTTAGTGTCAGTGCACTTACTTTGAGATGTATTTCTGCACATCAGTCGCTGGAATTGGCGCCATTGACATTGGCATTGGCTCTGTTGTACTGAGCCAATATGAGTAGTCACTTCGACTAGCGTAGTCACAAACGTTGTTTAGGTTACAGAACAGGAAGGGCATGGTGGTGAATCGACGCAAACAACTGCCCGGCGCACCTGAAAATTTACATGCCATGAGTTAAAAGTCCGAAATTGCACTTCGGAAAAAAATTTCTTTTGTGGTTACAATTTTGTAAATTCGTTCATAACGAAATAAATATGATTTGTCAAGATAACGGCATCTTTATAGCTATATAATTCTACCCTGAAGTTATAGGCAACTTGTTCAGCACTAAAACAGAGCGAGTTTAATGCGCACTTGCTGTAACATCCATTGGTGGCCATATTTGGCGATTAAAAAAAAAAGAGCATCGTAATTAAACGCGATATTCGCCGCCGCAACCGCGAATTTAAATAGGATTTCACAGATTTTGCCTTAAAATCGCGTCGCATCGCCGTTGTCGCCATCTGAATCCGCATTTACGCCGTGGCAGATGTTGCACTTCTGTCTTGCGACGTTTTAATTCACTCTTTTGAGGTATCTTTGAGCAAGGTGCAATGACTACTTACTTTATTATCATAACCGTTTTCTCTGCTGAACATTTTGCCTAACCTTTAAGGCGAGAAGGCATAGCATATTTTATAAAAGCTTTAGTACACTCGTCGCCTTGGAAAATTTTCCACTTGCAACCTTGTTAATCACCATGGCCTGTGTTATTCTTGCGGGTAATGGTGATTAACAAGGCCGCAATTGACAATTTTCCAAGGCGACGAGGGTATTATTTATATTAACGTTGCATGGTATTTTTTTTTTAAATGATAAAATACTTCGTCGTTTTACTTAATTTTTTTTAGCGAAATATTTTAAGGGTCAGCTGGGGGACTTTAAATAACACAAATATATAACAACAATCCTAAAACTAAGATGTTACGCTAAAAGACAGTTTTATATATGATAAGTTTAGGTTAAGTGGTGTTATTTGAAGACTCCTGTGTTTTAATTTCATAATAAGATTAACATTTCTTTTACCGAGGTCTTGTCCGTGAGCTCTTGAATTTCCTGTGATGTGGAGGAGAGAGTATCCGTCCCACATGCGCACCGTTCCTAGCGGGCATGCCGGGACCAGCACGGACTGCGAATGACGAGTGAAGAAGAACCCTCGACTCTTTGGTGGAGGACCTCTCTCTGCGGGCACTCCCTGACGACCGGCAGGACCTGAAATCACACACGTGCGTCACTTTGTTGATAATTTTATTTCAATTTATTTTAGTCAACATTTCAAATGTTTCTTCAATGTCACTTTCTAGACTTCTGTTACATACACTACTTGATGGTCTATTTTATTTATTTCTCCCAAATTATAGAAAAGAAATCTATAATATAAAATGGTTCGGATATCAGGCACTATTTCACAGTGCATAGTTGATTAGATCTTTGAATTGATATAAAATTTAAAATATACTGTACACGATGCTAAAAAATTATTCACTGACAATTTAATGTTCATAATTGTAAGGATATTTCTTTTTTAAAAAAATCTGTCTTAAAATCTTAATTAACGTAGTTGATGCATTCAAAATATCAAAACAGATGCACCGGGATTTGAACTCGGGACCATTTAGTTACAAGTCGGGCTCGCTACCACTGCACCATCGTGCTGTATTCTCACCTGGTTGACCCCGCGGGCCCGGAACTCCGTCTCTTCCTCGCAGACCAGGGTCTCCCTTTCTTCCCGGGAACCCAGCCAGACCCGGCCGTCCGCTTGGCCCCTCATCTCCTCGCATCCCCTTGGCGACAGCATCTCGGCCAGGCGTACCCATAAATCCGTCACGACCGTTCAAACCTGAAATTCAGCATTATTATAAAAGTTGAATGAAGATTTTGCATTTAATATTATGTTTGTGTTTTTTTCACTTTATATGAAGGGCATGATTAGAATAAATTTTAAATAAATTTTTAAATAGATAAACATGAAAAATATATCTTCATTTTTTTATATTACGCATTTAAAATTATTATGTTTGAAATATTACTGTAATTAGCAAAATAACAATTATAAAAATTCATGCATATTTGAATCTTGAAGAGATCATGGTTTTTTGTATAAAATACATAAAATATTTTCTTGGATTCATATTTTCTTCCCCCCCCCCCCTACGACGTCCCAGCATTAGGTTTCTATATTCACATACTTTTATTATACTTTTAACTTATTTCAACTGTCTTACCTGGCAGTCCTGGGTAACCTTCATCCCCTCTCGCTCCCTTTTGTAACAATGGAAAAGCAAAGTCTCCGACTTCTCCTTTAATTCCCTGCAATCAACATTAATTTCACGTTTAATACAAATTGTTGGCTTAGAATGTGCATAATATTAGGACATATTTGCATTAAGGATAAAGTGTGGATAATAGAAATTAAAACATTTAAAAAAATTTTATATTAAGTTTAAGTAATGTAAAGAACTCAGGGTTCCTAAGTTCCAATGTTTTGGGTGCATAGCTAATTACGGCTTATTCTTAAAAACTGATCAAAAACAAGTTCAACAGTTCCAAACTGCAATGGACAACCTGCATTGTACATGAAACTTGTTTATTGTATAAATAAATAAAGCGTACAAAATTATACTACTTTTTTGTTTTTAGATTTTTATGCGTCTTTCAAAAATGTTTAAAAAATTATTGAATTTCATCAACACTTCTTGGAGGCGTTTAATTATTATGAAAAGAAAAATAGAGCCTAAACGCCTTCAGGGGATGTGGCTGAACTTTCAAGAACTTTTAAAAATTTTAAGAAATTTTAAAAATATTTAAAGGACTCTGAAGAATACAAAATAATAATCAGAGTATAGCAAAATGTAGTAACGTTTATCCATTTATGCAGTAAAGAAGTTTATGTAGGTTGTGCATTTCTTCATTTTCAAGAATTTTGACTATCGATTTGATTTTTTTTTTAATATCATAATCAATATTCAATGTTTGAATTCAAAATAATTTTCAGCATGATTTTAAGGGTGTTAGAGGGTTAAAAAAATGAACATGCATAACTAGAAATTCTTTATCTAAATATACAAATTAAAAAATTCATGCATGTTATCAAATTGCTTCGTACGCTCCTCATACGTAAGCGTCTAGCTGCTACGTTTTATAGAGTTGATTGCACTGACGTCATGCCCTTGTAAGTTAAGCTGATCTATGGAGGACCAGAATGCACAGACTAGAAACAAATATAATTATTACATATTGATTTTTTTTCACTTTATTTAACAAAATAAATCAGTTTTAAAAAATTGTAAAAATACACCAATATACAGTATATACTGTATATAGCATAAAAAAATCGCATCATTAAAGAACAATCAAAACTTTTTTTTTCATTTTTTTTTTTTTTTTTTTTTTGTAATTTCTCCTATCTAATGCCATAGTAGTTGGACCTCCACTTTCTCTTTTCTACCCTCCTGAACGTCCGTATACCTGCTATGCTATTTTCTCTCGTAAACAAAAACAGCAAACAACTCTATAGTCCTACTATAGTCATCTCGGCTTATCTTAAGTTTGACGTCACGCGACTCTCCCACTAGTATTGGAAGACAAAGTTTTGTGACGTTAGACCGAAGATAAATCGATACGACTATACTTATTATTATTACTCACCGTTAGTCCTGGAGCCCCCGTCATTCCCGGGAGACCTGCTGGACCGTCCAGGCCCCTCCCGCCCTTCAGTCCATTGGCAGCTCGCCTCCCGGGAAAACCAGGATCGCCCTGCTGACCCTTGAAACCCGGAGCACCGTCTCGTCCATCTTGACCTATGTCTCCTCTCTCTCCCTTCGAGCTGAAACAAAATAGTAAAATATAATGATCTGCGAAACCATGTAAAATTACCGATGCATTTTCTACCTGCAACCTAATGTCAGGACTATTTTCTTTGTATTTTCTATATTATAATAATCTCGCGTAATTTGAAAAAAAAAAAAAAAAAAAAAAAAAAAAAAAAAAAAATCCAAAATATAACGAAAGAGTTTAAAAATTAATTTTTCCTACTTTTAATTTAGAAAATTACAATTATTAGGTTGTCGGTAAATATGGTCAATATTGCGATTTTTTTATAATTATTTTTTAAATAACTATAATATATGCAGCATTTTCTCCTATAAGTATTATATAACGGCTCCAAGCTAAGTTATGATTCAGATTCAATTGTAAAAATTGTAAAGCCAACCTTGTAAAAAATGCTGTAAATAATTTTCTTTCAATTAATATCTACCATATATGGTGCACACAATAACAGAAAATTAGGTAATCTCAATCTCAATGTATAAGAATTATAGAAACGTAGATAAGTGCTTAAATATTTTCTAAATTAAATATTGTTTATCATTAAGGTGATTGGGTGTGTAGCGCCGGTAGGTGGTAACTGTTTTGTTTTTTGTTTTTTTAATGACGTAACCCATGTTGTACTTGTATAACCATTGGTTAAATAAAGAATTGAATTGAATTGAACACTGCTGTATCTTTCTCATGTTAATATTTCAACATTGCTTATCAGAGTAATTTTTATCCTATATATCTAAGCTGTTTGCAGTAGTATAAAGATAATTAGTAGTAACCCTAGTGCACAACTTAACTCAATAAAGTCTGATTTAAAGAGAAGTATTTTTAACATTTTTTTAAACTTTTGTCAACTTTAAAAAAAAAATTACAAAATAATAATAAAAAAATATTAAAGAAAATATTAAAAAATTTAAAAATACATCAATTTACAACAGGCTTTATTAAATTGTGCAATAGGGCTACTAATTATCTTGATACTACTGTAATAGTTAGCTCTATATATAGGATAAAAATTACTCTGCGGAGCCGTGTTGAAATATTAACATGGAGAAGATAAGTCAGTGTTGCCACCTATCATTTCTGCACTCAATTGCGGTGGGTGTTGCATATAATATAATACAGAATAACTAGTATAACTGTATAACAGTATATACTGTGTGTAATTGTATTGTCAGTTTACATACCTTGGTGGCGGGGTTCCCTCGTCTCCTGTTGGCCCCTTGGGACCTGAGCGCCCACTCAGGCCGGGCAGGCCGGGCAGACCCTGAGCCCCAGGTATTCCGGGCTGACCCGGGAATCCCAAGTCACCAACTTCACCCTTCCTTCCCTGAAATAAAACGTGTACACGTGAAAATATTTGCATATTTGATATAATTTTACATCGTATGAAATAGAGACAAAATTTTGCACATTTTCTTTTCTGAATAAGAGGAAAGAATACGTAATCACATCTTTTTCCCTCTCTTTTTTTCCTAAAAAATGGTGCAAAATAGGAGAAAATTAGACGAGGCGAGAAAATAAAAGATGAAATTTATTTCAACTCGGATAATAACATTATTCCTACAGCAAAGTCCTTAATACAGTCAAACAGTGCACTCACCGCGAGAGATAGACCCCTAGGTCCCGGGTAACCGTGAGGACCGTCCTGACCGTACTCTCCCGGTGCCCCCTTCTGTCCCAACCGTCCCGGTCCTCCAGGCAGTCCGTCGTACCCATCCCGACCTTGATCACCTCGTTCAGAGTCCTTGCTGTCCATGCCTGCAGGAGAAACCACAATCAAGTGCTAGAAATTCAGTGACGGTAGGTCGGGTGATTATAAATCGTCTCGGATTATTTTTGATTTGACGTCACGTGACCCTCCCATTAGTGCTTTATTGGAGAACAAAGGAAAAGGTTCATGACGTTAAACCAAAGATAACCCGAGATGATAATATGATCGTTTAAGTTGAGATTCATAGGCCAGTAAAATAAAAATCTGACGACAAGCTGGTTCTATCTTCTATTGAACTGGCTACTGAACCTTCTATATGAAGAATAAAATATCATGAATTGTGATAGATATTAGATATATATTATATACAATAGGCATGATTCACGAAGAGAGTTATCCAGGTTTCGCACTAACCGCGTTCAGTGTCAATAAATTAACCACGGTTAATGAGAAAGGTGGATAAATTTCTAGACAACTCTTTAGTGAATCGCCCCCAATAATAATTATATTGAAATTATTTTATCTTTAATACATTAAATTTTATTTACATATTATTTCTTAATGCTTTTATTACTTTATTAGTACTTACCACAATAAAATTGCAAAAAGTAATAATTTGAGATTTTTTAATAAATTGATTAAACTTTTTTTTAAAAAACAACAATAAATGAAATAAAAATAATTTTTTTAAAAAAGCTTTGTGACGAACTCTGGAGCACTTCACACTTCGATTAATCGATTATAAAGCAATTAACCATCTCTGTCATCTGCATACCTGGTAGGCCCGGCGCTCCGCGATCTCCCAGCTGACCCTTGATCCCGAAGTACCCTGGAAGACCTGGAATACCAGCAGTGCCTGGATCACCCTGGAAACCCTGAAATAACAAAGTTAAAATTAGCCCCCAGTTCAAGTGATGTACGTTTTTTTAGGTGTATTGTAAACAGTGGTGGTTGGCAGGGTGCATGTTTTGAGGACCTTATGAATTGTTGTGGGAATATGTCATCGTAGAAAGTTTCATAATAGACTCCTGATGACAAGTCGATTCCATTGGACTATATACTGAACCTTCCACGATGGACCTTTCAATGCTAAATAATAAGAAACTACCCCGTGACCAGGTACCTCTGATCGAGCTAATCCTGGATTATACAGTATACAGTGTTGCTAGAGGTGGTTATAATCCAAAATTGCATTTTTTTTTCTCCACGCGCGGTGAAGTTGAGGTGCAAAGTAAGAAATTTGGTCCTTGCTGACGTCACAATTTAATGCTAATCGGTGCTGGCTGTGAGTTGTGAACGTCAGTAAGGATCTTCTTTGCAGCGCAACTTAGCACGGCTGCACCGCGCGTGGATAAAAATAATACGAATGTTGATTATGAACTCGAGCAACACTTAGTGTCTGCCTAATTTGTAAATTGAGGCTTTTAATATCGATTGTTTCAACTCATGCTATCTTACTCTCTGTCCGATCACTCCCGATAGTCCTCGGTCTCCGGCCACCCCCTTGTAGCCCTCCAGTCCGTACAATCCGGTCTCTCCTGACTCGCCCTTGGACGCAGGACTGGGACGGGACTCCCCTGGTTCACCAACAAGACCCTTCGGACCAATCGGACCTCCAATTCCCCGGTCTCCCGTGAAGCCGCTGTCACCGGGGAATCCTGAAAATAGAACACTCGGGGAGATGAGTTAAGGAAAGTTAACACATTTGCTTTAAGTAATGTTTGTAAGACTGCAGCTTTAAATGTAAAATACATCTTTCTACTATTAACAGTGAGCATTATAATTATATACAGATAAAACAACATTTCTAATAATCTATAATATATTCTTCATTTTACGAAAGCATAATTATGTATTTTTTTATAATAATAAAAATATGTATATTACAAAAAAATTACGACTGAAAAAGGTGCAAATAATTTTTTATATAATTTTATTTCAAATTTGTAACTAAACACTTAACTTACCAAAGTACTTGTATTGAAAATCTGAAGGAAAATAATTTTTTCCTGCCACTAAATAAAAAAAAAAGTCCGATTCTAATTCAAAATCCTTTTTTGCCAATGACATTTAATGTGTACAGTTGTCGCCTTGGAAAATTTCCATTTGCGGCCTTGTTAATCACCATCATGCCCCGTAAAAATAACACAGGACATGGGTATTAAAAAAAAAACTATTGTATAGTGAAGATAAAACATAAATGGATCGTGTAAAAGGATTAATTATGCTTCATTATATTATGGCAAAACACAGCTGCACTTATTTAAAATATCAGAGAGACAGAGTATAAAAAACAAAGTTTATTCTTCTTAACTTGGCTATGTTACCTGTTCTTCCGAATCTCCCTGGTTCTCCCTCTTCTCCCGGCGGCCCCTTCACGCCCGGCAGTCCCGGTGGTCCTTCATCGCCGTACTCTCCCTTGAGACCCGGCAGGCCGTGGCGCCCGTCGAATCCCTTCACGCCGTACGGTCCGATGTCTCCCCGTTCTCCCTTATCACCGTCGTAGCCAACGTTGCCCATCGATCCCTGATGATAGAAAGTCATTGTCAGAAAGTTATTGGTCTATCAAGTCAATTTTAACATTATACAATAATCAGAAATCTTAATATATTGTGTATTTTTTAATAAAATCGTACACTTTATATATTCTTGAGAAATTGATACTCTTTATTATTTTTTTTAAACAAAAACAATTTTTTCATTCCTAATATTGTCTATATAGGAGATGATTATAAAACACTTGGGAAGTATACATCAATCCATCTTCATATGCAAATGTTCTATAGTGACGTTCTAATTCATACTGGTCTCTATGACGAGTACAATATTGGTATCTGAATTTACGTGAGAAATATGTGATCGGGACACTTGCGACATCATGCTCTGATTAGGGGTATTGTCACGTGAATTATGGAGACGAACTTTTTGTGATTGCTAGAATGGATGCTCTCTCGATATTAGAAAATCTGTATATTTTTATATACCCTCTAGGAGAAGATTAGAGAGGGTTCACGTTCATTCGGTCTAAATTTCGAGAGCTGCAGCTCCAAGAAACAAAAATATAGATATTTCTACGTTTGGAGAGGATGGGGTGAGGAAACCCAGTTTATAGCCGTCCTAAAAACGTGTTAACTTCTGTATTATAGGAAAATAATTTTACTAAAAAAATTATGAAAAACTTGATGTCTTGATGATTACTAAATAGTTGACTTGGAAACTAAAATTACGTTTCTATAGTTATTTATATTTGCATATCGTCAAGCCTTGAAAATAAAAATACTCTTTTTTTAAGAAATAAGAAAATTATTGGTCTATCATAATAGACAAGTCAACATTATACAGTACATATATAACATAATCAGAAATATTAATTACTTTTTCTCAAAATCTCAAATGGTTTACATATTTCGCAAAAAAAATATATTTTTTATTGTAAATAATCTTGACTTATCTTAATAAAAGTGTAATTTTCTGTATATACCAATTATATAATTTATATCAATTTACTAAATCTTTGCATTAAATGAGAATTTAATTTACTTTTACACTTCTATTTCTAGATAAACCATAGAAACATGAAGTTGACTTGAACTTACCCTACTTCCCGGAAAACCGTCCCGTCCATCGTCTCCCAGGTCACCCCTCTCTCCGTTGACTCCGGAGGGTGCATCGTAGATCTCTCCCGCATCCCCCGACTCTCCCGGACGACCGTCGAGTCCCGGACCTCCCGGGTATCCGGGCTCACCAGTCAGACCTAGCAACAGACGCAAGCACCAACGTGAGTCATACACTATGATTATATACGAAGAAGCGTGTACAAAACATTAAAAATTTATTGCAGAAATGGATAGAGGGTGCAAAGTTGAAAATTTTCAGATTTTTTAAGAGTACAGGAAGTATTTAAAAAAAAATAATAATAAATACGGGAAGACGATATTCTGAAGTCGCGAGGCAGCACTCCTTAATAAAAGGATAGGACTCTTGTCCACCGCAAAAAGGGACGTGGTCGTTAAACTGAACTTCAATAATTTGTTAAAAATTCCTCCTGCGTGACTCCTGGTAAAAAATCAGAATAGCGTAACTTAACATCCATTTCTGCAGTATAGTTCGATACTCTGCAGACATACCTGGGTCTCCTTCCATCCCCTGAGGACCACTTCGTGCAGCGTCTCCTGGAAGACCTGGGGGTCCATCGTAGCCTGGGTCACCCCTCAAACCCTGCAAGTAAGCGATATTGTTAAATTTTATCTTTGAAAAAAACATAATATTTATATATTTATTTATTATGGAGGACATTCACAAAGCACTTTAACCCCAACTTAAGCCCCAAGCTTTATCCCTGGTACTAAATATGGTGCTAAACTAGGAGCTATATAGACGTGGTTAGCCCCTGGTTTAGCACCATATTTAGTACCAGGGATAAAACTTGGGGCTAAAGTTGGGGTTAAAGTGCTTTGTGAATGCCCCCTATATTTATTCAAAAAAACAGACTACAGGTTAAGTAATCCGATTATAAAGAACCTAATATAACCTAAATTTGGCATAAACAATAGTGAGGTCGAAATAATATCAGAAATAATTTGTATATGAAATAAAAAACACTTGGTTAGAGTATCTGGAGTCATGCGTCAAATTTTTTTTTATCCCTGTATACCAACACCTATAAAATCGAAGGGAAAAACGCTGTGACGTCATTGTCATGCAACGTCTTTTCCTATGCTTGCATGTTAAATATTTGCATGACTATGACGTCACAACATTTTGCAGCACGATTTTAAAGGTATTAGAGGATTAAAGAAACTAAAATATTATAAATATAACTCCAGGTGCTCTATGCAATAACAAATTTCATGCAGTTTGTCCGTTCTCAATAAAGGATTTTTTTACAATCAAAGACTGTTTGAAATATTATTTATAAATATTTTTATAAATATAAAAAATTTAAAAGTACCAGAGGAACAATGAACTACTCGCCTGAAATTTGTGTACTACATATTTATAGATTACCTCGAGTTATGTACTGACAATTTTTTACATTATTTTTTTAATTAACACCTGCAAAATGCTGTGACGTCATAGTCATGCAAATATTTAATACGCAAGACTATAGGAAAAGACGTTACGTGACTATAACGTCACAGCCTTGATTTTGAGGGTGTGACAAAAATCTGAATAAATTAACATGACATAAGTCGAGGAGCTCCATCCAAATATAATATAAAAATATGCAATAAAAAGTCGATCTTTATGATTTATATTTGTTTAGACAAATTTAGTCACATGTTCTCACCTTTTGTCCATCAGCACCCGGCCAGCCATTTCGTCCAGGTCGCCCTAATCCTCCGACCATCCCCTTGAGTCCATTGATACCTGGAGGACCCGGACGTCCGGCTATCCCTGGTAAACCTGTCGCAAACAATTAAAATTAAGCGACTATAATGTTTTCAATCTTAGAAAATAAGTAATATTTAAAAAATAATGCGAAAGAAAATGGGGGCCGTCTTCAAATAACACCACTTATTATTAACTTAAACTGAGTTCAACTTATCGTAAAACTTAACGCAACAATGAGAACTTCACAAAGACTGTCTTAGTTTGTTGTTATATTATTTGTGTTATTTGAAGAACTCCCCTGGCATTTTTGTTTAACTTCAGTGAATTAATAAACAATTGTAATGAATGCAAGCAATATTCAAAGACTTCCCTTAGCAATATTGAATTAATGGAACAAAATTTTATATGTATACATAAAATTGATTTTGTTACAAATAATACATTCACGAAAATAATTTTTTTTCTTCAGGTGAATTGAGAATTTATTATAGTCTCAATTTACCTGAGGAATTTTAAGATTGAATTCTGAAACATAGTAAAATGAAAATTAACATAAACTTAAGTTTTACGTTATACTGACAAGACTGTTATATTATACATAGAGTACAGTACACACAACTCTTATGGCTGTATGTTGTAGCCATGCACGTATTTGGGAATCATCAGAAGATATTCCACCGTATTTTATGGTCATTATTAGGGTATTAAATTTGAGCATAATTATATTTGCATGAATAATTAGCAAATTTTAAAAAAATATAGAATCGTTTTAATAACACGACATGAATGTTTTACCTTGTGCAACCAACAAAAGTTCAAAATAAATTATAATTATTAATTATATTTCAGGTGCAAATATACCTGGCCTTCCGTCGAATCCGCGATCTCCCTCTAGCCCCGGTGGTCCTGGGGGTCCCGCTCGAGGGCCCTGCCCTCTAGCCCCGGTGGTCCTGGGGGTCCCGCTCGAGGGCCCTGAATTTGTCCTGGCAGTCCTTGCTCTCCCCTGTCACCGTCCTCTCCCCGTCGTCCGAACCATCCGATTTCACCCTTCAGGCCCTTCAGACCATTCAGACCCGGGACACCATCCGGTCCTGCACAAGAAATATTATTACTGTCAGTAGAAAATTATGACGAAACGAGTATTAAATTAAGGTGGAACGATGTCGAGCAGGAAGGGGATATTATCTCGCCAACATGGCTGTCATACGAAATTGAAGCAAATGCGCTTTTTTCGCGCTGCCAAAAGCCCCGCTCGACATCGCTTCATGAAATACCACCTATTTATTTGACTTTGCAGTACGTATCATATCATTTTCGAGGAAAAATGAGGGGGGAAATTTTTAATTAAGTATTTTTTCCTCTTATTGAGCGTGAAATGTTAGAAAAATTGCCTCCATTTCATCCTCACTTTAAGCGAGAAAGAAATAAGATTTAGTTTTGAGGTAAAAACTAAAAAAAGTAATAATATTAGACACAGAGTTCCACATACTAAGTATGTGGAACTCTGTGTTATTAGATTTAGACGTGTATGAGTTGAAGACGTATTTTTTTCAACTACAGGTTTAGTGTTATTTTTATGTATTTTAAGGTTTTCAAGTGTTTACATAAGTAAGCAGTATGCTCACCTGGCAGTCCCGGTGACCCGAATTCTCCATAAAGCCCCGGAAGACCTGGAGGACCCTCGCGACCTGTGGCCCCAGGTTGGCCATCCCCTCTGTATCCTTTAGGACCCTGAAATCAGCACAAAATAGTACAGTAGTCGGCGAAGTTACTATGTTTATAGAAATGACTCGCAGGCTCGGACTGGGAAGCTAGGGGCCAGTCAGGGCCATATATGCATTACAGGCAGCAGAGGCCACCTAGAAGGGGGCCTGAGGCCACTTTTTGTATACTCTCTGTGTTAAAAATCAGAGGGACCAGACAGCGATCTCTGACCCAGCCTTATGGCCAGTCTGAGCCTGAAAATGAGCATGATAATGATAGTAAATTAAATCCTGTGTGAAGAAAGATAAATAACATAAAAATAACATTATATTAAATAACATTAATTATACTAGCTACATTCAAATTAATTTGATATTCTTTCCGGATGTAGCCGGAAGTGTGTAAAGTTTGCAGCTCTAACTATCATAAATTTTATGAACCAACTGTTTTATATTGTTTAATTATGTGGAATATTTTTTCAAGCTGAAAAAAAAAGTTGCCTACGGCACGTGGTATTCCCAGGCGGTCACCCATCCAAGTACTAACCACGCTCAACGCTGCTTAACTTCGGTGATCGGACGAGAACCGGTGTTTTCAACGTGATATGACTGTAGACAAGAATACTTGGCTCTCGCTCTCTGTTTTGTACCACACAGCGCGGTGTTATATTTAGATCTGAAGCTCCTCCCCGCGAAGCGCCTGACAGTGTAGGCAACTTGTCTTACTCTTGGGCTGAAAATACACCCTCCATGTGGTACAAACTAGAGAGTGAGAGCCAAGTGTTCTTGTCTACAGTCATA
Organism: Siphlonurus alternatus; assembly: GCA_949825025.1. NCBI lineage: Eukaryota > Metazoa > Arthropoda > Insecta > Ephemeroptera > Siphlonuridae > Siphlonurus > Siphlonurus alternatus. Next base: position 41,361,250 of record OX463779.1, read on the forward strand.
TCACGTTGAAAACACCGGTTCTCGTCCGATCACCGAAGTTAAGCAGCGTTGAGCGTGGTTAGTACTTGGATGGGTGACCGCCTGGGAATACCACGTGCCGTAGGCAACTTTTTTTTCAGCTTGAAAAAACATTCCACTATATAAACTATATTTGTACTGAGTAGCGAAAGTATATAAAGAATATTTCATTTCTTCTGTTTTTAATTCAGTTTTAAAACTTAACAGAGTGGTTTGAAGTAGAAATACTGACCTATGTGTGAAATATAACGCTGAAATACGAATAGGAAATCCTCTACATTTCCAGCTACTTCCGGGGGTAATATCATGTAAATTTGACTGTATAATATAATATATCATAAAATAAAACATATCATGATGATACTTCGAATGTTGACATCATAATTACAACACCATACGTTAGTTCTATCGTTCTATACTCTCTGGTTCACATATAACTTGGTTTTCGTCGAGTTTGTAACGTCTTCAGTCATTGGTATAATATATGTTGTTTGTAACTAAGAATTTCACTGGCTGAGCCGAGCCAAAGGAACTCGAGCATTTCTGACAAATTCTGACGAAAACTAAGTTAAATATGAATCTTAAAGTATTAGCGATCTCTTCTTGTATCGTCCTCGAGTTGTACATACCTCCAGTCCAGGTCTCCCCAACTGTCCTGGCGCACCCTTGGAGCCCTTGTCTCCAGGGCGTCCCGGGGCTCCCGATCGACCGAAAGTCCCTGGAAGTCCGCTATCTCCGTGCTCGCCCTTCCGTCCGAAGTACCCGGGCGTACCGATGTCACCGAACAAGATCGAGGTACCCACGTCTCCGCGATCTCCCTTTTGACCAAATTGACCCTGAAACAACGAGGTCAATGAACTGTCAGAAAGAAGATTCGTTTGTATTAGAGGTACACAGAACTGCAGCTTTAATATTGTAGTCTAATGTAATCTGCACAAGTGTTGTCTATAACCTATAATTCCTTGAGAGGTATATAAAAAGTAGAGAAAATAGAAATAAAAGTGCGTTAAAACGAAGTTAAAGTGTTTCTTGTTTATATAAAGTTAAAAAAAGTAAATATATATATTATTTAATTAGGGATTTCAAAATTAGGAATAGGTAGATCGAAATTGCGTATATCTCTGTTGTCTATTAATATTAATTATGAGAATAAAACGTCTTGAATACAGTACATGATAATATACTGTTTCATCCTTTAATAGAATGACAATTATAGCAAAAAATTTAAATAATTTAATTATACTTTGCAGTAATTTGAATCTCTCTCTCTTATTATGAAAACTGGGAAATAAACTTAAAGATTATTTTCATGAAGTTTTATTGATTATTTTTGTTACAGACAATCTTGTGAAATAAAGTTTAAAACCACGAGAGTATTTTAAAACATTAGAAGTGAATCGCTCTGGGTTTGAGCAAAATTAAGTACACAGTTTTCTGTTTTCTCACAACAGCTCCATTTATAGTTTCCGCCCATAAGGCTCCATGTTAAACTTCTACCTGAATTTTCAATTTTGTCACAAAACTGGTCAGACAGCTTCACTTAAAAAATAATTAAGCCACCTATTGATAGCTAGTTTAAAGTCACCTGTATCATTAAAATCAAGTTCACTAGTTCTCAAATCAAATGAGATTATTCCTTAAAACTTTCTGTATACGTGCAAAATGACGGTAATACCTTATTCGTTGATGACGGATAATGTGTCTTATGAGGTGTAGTCAACGAATTCGTATTAAACACCGTCATGTGAACGTAGTGATAGTTACTTGGTTCACTTTTTGTATGAAGCACCAACGTACCGTAATTCCTGGTAGCCCATCTCGTCCCGGCAGGCCCGGGTTTCCTCGCGGCCCCGGTTCCCCAGGAATTCCCGTGTATCTTTAACAAACGAGATGATTATCAAGTGGCGCGTCGATAAAGTTAACAAAATATAATCCAGTAAGAGCGTACACACTATAAAGTTTTAGATGCTGAATTGGTTTCAGTGCTTTATATATGTCAGTACATAATTTTATTTTTCTAATTTTATCTTAAATCCAGCACTTTTGACCAAATAAAGTACTTTCTAAGAACAAATTTGGCACTGAAAAGAAAGAGTACCAAAAATTGATTCGCCTTTTTTCAATAACAAATTTATACTTGGATTAAGTAGCGTATTGGTCAAAAGTGCTGGATGTAAGATGAAATTAAAACAATTATGTATTAATTAGTGATAGTCAGCAGATTTATATATTTGACACTTTAGGTTTGGATGCAGATTGATTGTTTCCCATATCTTATATAAACACACTAGCTGCTGGTAGCAACCCCTAGAATCCCTAGATATAAAGATATGCTGAGAAGCGTAGGGATGATTCTCTACTCTCATACCACCAGGCTCGGACTGGGAAGTTAGGGGCCAGTCAGGGCCATATAGGCATTACAGGCAGCAGGGGCCACTTTTCAGGGGGTCTGAGGCCACTTTTCCTATGCTCCTGTGTTAAAAATCTGAGGGGCCATTTAGGGATCCCTGACCCAGCCTTATGGCCAGTCCGAGCCTGCATACCACCGAGCGGACTCTCGCCGCTTTCGATGCGATGCAACACACTATACTTCATGTGACTCCAAATTCTACAAGTCTTGCCTCGGAGCGAGCGATAAGATTATATGATATTGCAATAATAATGAACATATGAATAAATAAAAATATCTACACTACATGTTTGTATGATTCCAAATCACATCTAGGTCATCCTCATATACTGATATACATAGCCTAATATACTAGAATACAGAAATTCGACTCGTTATACATACCCCTTAAAGCCATGAGGACCTGGAGTCTGTGTCCCTGTTACTCCTGGGAAACCCTGAAGGCCCGTCAGACCCTGTTCACCGGGAGGACCCGGAGCTCCAAATCGACCAACCGCTCCTGCAGGAAGAAAAATTAACATCTATTATACTCTTGATAACAGCAAGGTCCCGCCTTCATACAGGTTATGTCACGGATTTAAATTAATGTTAAATGGATAAAAAAAAATTAAGCTAAATTAATAATTCAATACTTTATAATAGCAAATAATTATATTTGTTCATATTTCCAGTACTTTTCACAAAGAAAATGCCTAATTCAAGTACAAAATTTGCAGCACGAAAACGACGCGTTCATTTGAATTTTTTTCTGGAGAAATTATGTGAGATATTTTGGACTTCGATCTGAAATGTAGGACCACTTGACCTATTTTTAGAAAATACTAACTCTTCTTTTTTGTGCTGCTATAATACCTTTACTTTAAGCTTTATGCGTGACAGTCGTCGCCGTGGGAAAATGAAATTATCAAATTTGTCAAATTTCTACTATAAAATATGGAGGTCTCTGATACTTTTTGCCTACCCAATAACCTGTATAAAGACACCTTGTTAATTAACGCACCTGGTTCCCCGGGTGGTCCTATGTCGCCGTCTTCACCTCTGGCTGGGTCGTTGCTGATCCAATCATAGGGGTCGCCGGGAATCCCAGGGAAACCCGGTTCGCCCTCATCACCCTGTTCACCGCTGGAAAAACACGTTTTTTTTTTTTATAATTATTGTAACTAACAAGTTTACATTACTAATGGACAGTTGGCATGATTCTTTTTAAATAAATAAAATAAATAAATGAATAAATAAATAAATAAATAAATAAATAAATAAATAAATAAATAAATAAATAAATAAATAAATAAATAAATAAATAAATAAATAAATAAATAAATAAATAAATAAATAAATAAATAAATAAATTGAAAAATCAGAGTAGCATGATTTAGTACAGTTATGGTAAATAAGATTCGGACACTTCACATGCTGGGAGCACCATCAGTTCACTCCCCGTGCAAAACGGCAACGTTGTGTACATTCGCAAGAGGTGGAGGAGCGACTGTGAGTCACCTCACCTGAGTTCCGACAGTGTTATCACATAAACCAGGACTGATGGTGCTCATTTCAATACTTCAAGATGTGACGTGTTCCAGCTTTATTTACCATAAGTGTACCTTCTATTCATAAAGTTATGTTGACCAAATTACTTGTATCCATCCAGTCCTGAATCTCCTCTGAGTTCTTCTTTAGTTCTTAGATCAGGTTCGCCTTTCCTCCCATCGAGACCAGGTCTTCCAGGCTGTCCATTTCGTCCCGGAATTCCGAGGTCACCGAATTCACCCTAATAATTTGATGTAAGTAAATAATATATGCATAGTTTTAGTTTTTTCCCACTTAATAATATAGAAATAAAGCAAAAGGCTTATATAATTACTTTTAATGTAATTTACGTTCCATAGATGTATAAAAACTTTGCATAATTATATAATAATTATGAAAATATACAATATACATGTATACTATATTATATATTATACATAATTTAATAAATAAATAAACATGATATTGTATATATATAATAATATTTACAAATAAAAACCTTTCTTATTTTATTTATATGTGTAATATTCAAAAATTAGAAAAATTTTATCGTGTAATACTGACAAGGAGGGCTCAAACAATCTATGAAAGAAAAAAATAAAATAAAATTTAAATAGTTCAGTAATAATAAAAAAATAAAAGCATCATAATATTAAATAAATATGTTTATAATCACCTTAGGTCCTGGGAAGCCTTTAGGACCACGTTCACCGTTTGGCCCGAAGTCACCTTGCGGACCCGGGTCCCCCCGTTCCCCTTGATCACCTCTCAGACCCGGCGGCCCTTTAATGTCGAGGATTTGTTCACCTGATTCCATAACGAGTTTTCCTCTTTCTCCCTTTTCACCGGGAATTCCAGCAAGACCTGCACAGTTACACATTATTAATACATGAAACAAATCTGCATGCACGCGTATATTGATTATATATTACATAAAAAAAGAAATGAAAAGGTTTAATATATTTATATACTTATACTGTATATATTATATAACCCTTATATTTATGACGTTCAGTTTTGTTTGAAGCCCAGTCCACAGAGCATTTTCGGAATCGGAACAAAAAAGCTCTCGACCAATTAGAAAATTTAAATATTTCTGTTTACTTGGAAAATTCAAGTAATCGAATATAATTTCAGTTCCCGAATTTAGATTTTTTAATCCGGCCAGTCTTGTTATACTTAAATCACGACTGTACTTAAGTCAAGCTGCAGTGTATAGATGGTACTCACCTGGTCGTCCCGGTGTTCCGTCAAGACCTCTTTGTCCATCAGCTCCATCCGGTCCCCTGGCGCCCTTGAACCCTCGCGGCCCGGGAAGACCCGCTGGACCAGGGAACCCTGGCCGTCCGTTCCTCCCGTTATCACCCGCGTCACCCTTCAGGCCAAACAGACCTGACCCTGAAACGAAAATAACATGATTTTATATTTATTTTCTTTTTAAATAAAAACACTATTTTGAAATCCACTGTAAAACAAACTATCTTTAATGAGAATTCGGCAACAGTTATGTAAGAAGTATTATATATAAAGGTACGGTGGCTATGAGCAAACTAAAAGAGGATATCTATATTTGAGCTCGCTACTGTATAATAAACTTCCAGATTATATTAAAAAAATTGAAAGCATATCACTTTTTAAGAAACAATTGTTTAATTATCTTCTAAAAAAAATTATTATTCTATTAACAAAAAGATGATTAACAATGAATTTGTCAATTCTTATTTGTAATTCTACATTTTTTGTCTTTTTATTTATGTTTATGTAAATTGTATAATGTATGTTTTAATTATATTAATGTATGTATTGTATTTTTTCTTTATTTTTTTTCAGTTAAATTAATTATGTAGTCACAATGTACCAACTGGTATTTAATGTGAATAAATAAAAATATTAAAAAAAATGTTGCATATGTATTGTGTTTACTATTGTGTACATTTTACTAAAGTTGGCTGCGTATTGCATGAAGCAATGGCTACAATTATAATTCTTTAATCTTTACTAGAACGTTGTGCGTTACATGTCTACGTATCAGAAAACACAAATCGAAACCAACGAAAAGATGAACTCAGGGAGGAGATCCCCTAGCCGTGGAGTCACGCGGCACAAGGTCACCCCGTGTCCACGATGTCCACATTTGTGATTCAAAGTGCATGATAGAGGGCCGTAACACATCAAAGTGACAAGTAATACGTCGCAATAGCATGACGTCCTCACTACACGGCCACGACAACACACCACGCACCAACACTCGAACACACGGTGATTCGAAACACAGACCACACGACACCGAAGAGCCCAAATTTCCAAACGTAACCTCACGGGCGGCGTGCGCTGCCGAAAGGGTGTCCGGTGTCCGGAACCGAACACGACTCGGCAGCAACAAAAGTTCACCGGGCAAAGACCTCCACCGGCCAAGGCCAGCGCAGGGCACCGGAAGAGCTCGGAGGCCGAAAAACCCCAAAAATCTAGATAAAAAAATTCACCCCCAGTCCCCCCCCGGACGTGGATTTTTTATTATTTTCCCGGTTACGGCGGCCACCCCCGGGAACCCCCAGGAAAAGTTTCGTCAGGTTCCGACGAACCCAGACGCTCGCCCAAAGGAAGTGCGTCCCAGCATAGGAAAACGCTGGTTAATTTTGGGGTCCCGAAAGTGATGTTTAATAATAAGGATTAATGCTGACCAATACTCTTTCTCTTTCATATCTTAATACTTGGGAATTTTGCATTATTAAAATCATTCTAATTGGGTTTCGTTGCAAGCTTTTAACATTGCTCACAACGCGTTGTAATAATTTTCAAATATGTTCCGAACGCTTATATAAATTGTTTCGATCCCAACTTCGGTATAATGTAGTATTTCTCACCCAAGAACTGTTTACTGAGAGGACAGATTAACTTTCAATCTAGCTGCTTTTGCCGCCAACGCGATGCCATGTCGGAAACCTGATACGTCACACCGCTGACTTTTTTTAAATTAAAAGCACATTTTTGGCTATATAGCGTAACTACAATAAATATATTTTCTATTCTATTTTACAAAGGTGTCGTTTTAAAAAATACATTAGCGCTAATCTGTCAAATCTTGGACGTCCCCAAACAGACTGCTCTAGGCCCGTAGTACGTGGCGTAATTTCCCGAAGGCTGACGAATATTGTCGAGTATCGACTAGTATCGAGGTTCCTCAATTCGACGTCCTTCCAGCGGGCTCCCATGCGGTATAAAGTCTTAATGGTCAGCATCCATGATGACATCACCAATCCTTTGTCCTCCCATTTACTTACAAAAAAAGATTGGGCGCACGTAAGATCCTATATGGAGCAATTTTTCGATCGCTTATTGTTAACCCTCTAAATAAGTTATGTTTGCAAATTTAAAATTATTTATTGGCACTAACCTTTTACGTTTGCTGCTATAAAAATTTTATTATTTGCCTCGGTTCAGTTTAATTAAAGAGCATCTAAAGAATTTCGCGGTAGTAGTGTTTTGACTTCGAGCCGAAAAAACGTGCGCAGAAGGGTTGCGCGCCAATGCGCGGTGGTTGTAGCAGGAGTCAAAATCAGCAAACGAACATGGCGACTATATAATTTTTCTGATGGATACTTACCATTAATCCTGCGTCCTAAATCACTTTCTCGTCCCCTGTAGGGGCCCTAAATGAAATTTCTCCTCCCCTCCAATATGGCCGCTATATAAGTAGGGCGCATATGATGCGCCCTAAATTTCGCCGCCATTGTAGGGAAGGGTAGGGTAATAGACGAGAATGGACATTTGGGACGCAGGGGTCTCTTACCAGCGCACACGCCGCAGTCGTCTCCCCTGATTCCCTTCAGTCCATGAAGTCCAGGCAGCCCCGCGACGCCAGGAAGACCCGCGTCTCCCGGGAACCCGGGTAGACCGATGTCACCTCGAGGACCCGGCGGCCTGGCCCCACCCGAGCCGGGGAACCCCTTAGGACCTGGAATCAATATTAAATGTCATTTATTAAACAAAATAAGTGTGTAAAAATGAATTAGTAATATACAGACATATAAGAACATGCATAGACGAAGTCTAATTCTAATCCAGGCTTATAACTTTGTTGATTTTAATTTTTGCAATAATCGAAATCAACAAACTTTTTAGGCCTGGATTAAAGTTATACCTCATCTATGCAACTGGATGATAGGCATCAGAAATAGAAAAAGATAATAAAATAATAATATTATTTATATATAGTTGTAAACATAAACTGTATTAAATATCAAGTAGATAGTACACATGCAACTTTAGAATATAGTTAAGTAGCTATTATGTAATAATAGTTTATAGAACTATAAAATATATTATAACTAGGCAACTAGTATGTATAAGCATTTGGTGGAGGGAAGCCTTTTTTTGTTTTAATTGAATAAAATAATATAAATCATGGACTTCACCGTTGTGTAATTAACAAGTTTTTTTTAAAATTAAATATAACCTTCACTCGTCAAATTATTTTTATATATTGTTAAAATAGTTGATAATATGTTGTTTGAACAAAAATATTTTTAGAAAACTAAAAAATATTACAATAATTGTTAATCTCTCTGTCTCTCTTTTTCCATTTAGTGGTTTCTTTAGGTATTGGAACAGCATATTTTTGATGAGCACCAATTTAAACTATAAAGTCAGGGTATTGTCGACTTACCCGCCGGTCCGGAATCTCCTCGATCACCCTTATCTCCCGGAAAACCACTGACCCCCGGAATCCCGTCCAATCCTGGGGGGCCCACGACTGTCTCTCCTGCGAAACCTTTCTCCCCCATCTGGCCCACGTCTCCGGGGGGTCCCGGCAGTCCAGGAGTACCCCCAAACCCGGTGTTTCCTGCAAAAAAAAAAAGTTAAAGTAAATTTTATCACAGAGTTGTACGTACAGTAAAAAAAATGTGCATAATGGATATTGGAGGGATTAGCGTTAGATTATAAACTGAATGAGATTAAACGCGAATAGTAAGAAATTTGGATTAGAGTTTTGGAAAAATGCTTTGTAAATTACGACCAATAATATACTGGTGACAGTTTTTTATATTTAAAAAAAGAAAGGACAATATATTTGATTTCTAGGATACTATGGTATATATATATATATATGTGTTAAAAATTTATATAATACCAATTAATCTACACAACTCTTTGAAAATAATTTAATTAAAATAAGTGAAAGTGATGTTGTGCATTTTAGGTTTTCGTCGTTCTCGATCATTGGGTGATAGTTTGCAACGAAGGATTTCACTGGTCCGACACGAGCCGAATACTTCCGAGCATCTCCGGCCATAAATGAATATGGCGGCCTGTGTACGTACCGTCATCTCCTCGCTCTCCCTTCATGGAGGAACCTCTTGGGCCTCTTGACCCCGGGACACCCTGAGGACCTGGCTCGCCCGGCGGCCCTATCGTACCCGTGTACCCAGTTCGACCCTTTAGCCCTGGGGCCCCCCTATCGCCTTCTGGTCCTGTAAAAATAAAATGGTTTTAATATTCATATAGGTCTGTTGGTAAATACACATAAGTCATATGAGAGTAAATAATCAGCTTTTCCTCACTACACCACCTGTAAAGTATAACATTATATTCACCTGATTCTTGATTCAGATTAAAAAAATATGTTATAGACTTAAGGATTACTAAAATAGTTTTGCCATATAAACAGTGTAAGAAGACCATGAAGAATTAAGCTAAGACAACACACAGTATAGAATAAAATATAATACTGACGTCAAATTTTTTTATTGCAGAAATGAATGGAGAATGCAAAAAGTTATTCACTCTGATTTTTTTAAAGATTTTTCAAGATCCAAAAACTTTAATTAAGAAGTGCCACCTCGTGACGTCATAAAATGGACTTTCAATCATTTTTAAAAAAATATTTCTTTGTTTGTGAAAAATTTGAAAAAAATCGGCGTAGCATAATTTTTGCACTCTCTTTCCAAATCAATAAAAAAAATTAGATCGATTCTCACTTTAATGGACATGCCATGTACTTATTTAGCATATTTATTCCGTAAATAAATTGAGCATAAAATGTTATACTCTGACTTTTCTGAAATTCTTTTTTGAAGCAGAGAATAAATTTTTAAATATTTAAGATTACAGCAGGAATTTAAATCCTATATATCGTATAAAGAGTAAAATGCCGAGAGAGCATAATTTTGTACTCACTATTCATTTATATATTAACAAAAAATCCATTTGATTTGTAATTTTCAAACATAAATTGAGCCCTTGGAAGCTTATTAACTTTTTTTACAGTAAACTAACTATTTATAACTTAATAACTTATTTTTAACTTAGATTATAATAATTACTCGTATTTCCTGAACTGAATATAGTTTTAATTTTGCCTCTTTTAATATCCAGGGATTTATAGTTTTGTATGATATTCGTATTATTTTAGGTCATTTTTTTCTTGAAATACTAGTTTTTTTATATTATTTTAAGACAAAAGTTTTTAGAATAAAATCTGCACTGCATTTCTTGTGAATGCCCATGCTATCTATGTATGTAAATTATATTAGGAGTGAAAAAATATTTATACCCAGTTGCATATCATAGTTGAATTCTTAAGCCATGCATCATGGCTTAAAGTTAAAATTGAACTGATGCATAGGGTGAATTATTGCACATTTTAAATACAATATTATGTATAGAGATATGTTGATATTTTTTGGTTGGCTATTTTGTCTTGACAGTTTACCTATCGGTCCCTGAGGTCCAATCACTCCATCCTGTCCCTCTTCTCCGAGGTTCGGGTCGAATTTTCCGGGAGGACCCTCACGACCCTGCGGCCCAGGCGTACCGGCTCTCCCAAAGTCTCCCACATCTCCCTGTTGACAAACATCAAACTCGCATCGTGATTGGCTGATAGTGACGTCATTGGTGTCAAATCAGATGTTCCAGATGATTTCGATATTTATATAAAAGAAGTTATTATATTATATTATTTTGAATATAAAAAAAATACTGCAAATAACAATTTCATGCATAAAACAAAATTAGCTGAAGATTTATTTTTTTTTTGTAATAAATAAAAGTTCTGATAATATAAATTAAAAAAAATATGAAAAAATATTTTATTCCATGTTTAGATTTCATTAACATATATATTATTTTGTTAATTGTTTTTATTTTTTCATAAATCCATATTAACAATTTATAATGAATGCATTTAACATACATAACATACATAGTTTGTTGATTGCTAATACTATACCTTTATTATGATCAATTTATTTTTCAAACTGGAGCTTCTTATTTAATTTAACATCATTTTTAGTAAAAAGTGAGACAATTCTATTATCAAACTTTCTAACTATGTCTTAAATACATAGTGTCCCAAGTGGGTCTTAATTGTAGGTCTCGTACCTTGAATCCATCTGCACCGTCGCGACCCGCAATTCCAGGAGACCCCTTGAAGCCCTTCAGCCCACTTGGACCCGGGGGTCCATCACGACCCTGCTTTCCTGGTGGACCATCGTAACCCAAACCTCCCTTGAAACCCTTCATTCCGGGGCTTCCCTTGTAGCCCTGGTAAATAATAAAAATATATTAGTGTTATTATTAATTAACAGAACAGGTATGATTTAATTTAGAGTAGGTGACAATATATGTTATTATAATGAAATTAAAAATATAATAATCTTGCGGATAAAAATGTCATAATTTAACACGTTAATTTTGAATGATATTAACTATAATGATTTTTTCATTAATTTTAAATTGATTTTGAATTTCCGTTCATTTGATCCCTCAAAAGTTCTTTCATTGAACCTGATCTGTAATGAACAAACATGCTAAAATGTTAAAATTGTAATATTCATTCTTATAACACAAGAAATAAAGATAACGTGTGTGTAGATGTACACTCCTTGCCTTTGAAAAGTTCCCTTTTACAGCCTTGTTAATCACCATGCTCCGTAAGTATAACACAGGGTATGGTGATTAACAAAGCTGCAGAATTAAGGGGATTTTCAGAGGCGAGACGACAGTGTTCATAAGTCAAGTTTGGTTGAAAAGGTTCTTTTACCAGACTGCAAAATTGTATACCAAACTGGCTGAGAAATATCGATGGTAAATTAATGTTTTAAAGAAAATATTTAAAATTTTCTAATAAAAAAGTTATATTTTATTAAAGAATTTGAAAGAAATAAAATACAATAAATACACTCTTCAAAAAATTTGGCTGAATTTTTGACATCTTAAGGGGCATTCACAAAGTCTTAAGACCACATTTAAGGCTCAATAATTTAAAGCTTGATTTTAGACGTTTTTTTTTAGACCCAAAATTTCTGGTCTTAAATTATTGAGCCTTAAATGTGGCCTTAAGGCTTTGTGAATGCCCCTTCTTATAATCAGTGGATTTTTAACGCCTTAAATCATGATTTTTCAGGTGTTTTTTTGCGTATTTTTAGTAGTCAGTATAAACTATTATATACTGACAGTATATATGCTGACTATTGAATACTGACTACGAAACACCTGAAAAATCATGATTTAAGGCGTTAAAAATATACTGATTATAAGATGTCAAAACTTCAGCCAATTTTTTTAAAGGGTGTACATATCGTATAACATTATGTTGTAATTCTGTTTTGTAAATATTCTGTTTGTTCTGTTATTATTTTTTGTGTTGTTTTCTTTTTATTTTTATATGGTTTTGACGTGATCCATGCTGTCTTTTACAACCACAGTCGTTTAGAATAAAATAGAACATTTCTTTACTAATAATAATATGCAGTGAGCAGACTGTACACAACACCGCAGCTCCACCTACAGGTAAAATTACTAAAATTACGTAACTTCATAGTGATCAATAATTAAAAGTCTTTCTTTCAAATAAAGAACATATTAGGGGATGAGAGGGAAGAAGGGGCATTAGTTCTTACCTGAAAACCTTTCTCTCCAGGTGGACCCTTGAGACCAGGTGGTCCTTTAAACCCAGGTTCTCCCTGGAAGCCTTTTGGGCCGATGGACGTGTTGAAAAACGGTGGGGTGATGACTTCTCCTGGATTGTACGATCCTCCCGGTGGCCCTTGCTCTCCCTGTTCTCCCTGATCTCCTCGATCTCCCTGTTTCCCCATCTTTTCTTCTCCTGGGTCACCGGGTGGACCCTGGAATCCCGGGTCTCCAAAATAACCCTGAAACAAGAACAAAAATGTATAAGGACAGATGGATATATTTTTTCCACAAAAGCCACCATGTTAAATATTTTATTGTTTCCCTCAAATATTATTGAAGCAATTTATTTTTATTAACCCTCAGGCTTACATCTAACTTTATATTAATAATTGTTTTTTTTGGGGGGGGGGGGGTTAAAAATACATAATGTGGGAGGAAAAAAATAAAAGGCAATTACCCAAATGGTAGATTGAAAAAAGACAAATGCCTATACACAATTTGAATTTATTTGATCAAACACCAATTCGTTAGAAATAGCTACGTCGCCATTATAAATAGTAAATACACATTAAAAAGACAATTTTAATTTAAAGTATTACACAAAACTTCGCAGAAAAATTTACACCTCATTATATTTGATTTGGGAATTTTAAACAAAATATCTAAATTGCACGATCGACGATGCAGTTAACTTTCGAGCGTCTTACCGGGTCTCCGGAATCACCCCTTCGACCAAATGGCCCTCGAAGGCCTGGTAATCCAATGCCACCCTAGAAAAAGAGACATTATTAATTATTTCAATCTTATTAAAATAACTATAACATTGTAAACACGAAATTAATACTTTGAAATCTCTTTCAGAGAATTAATAAAATTATACTAACGAACCATGCAAAACTTCTTAATTATAGAAAGTTCTACAGTGTAAAAATAAGATTTTTTTTTTTTTTTTTTTTACTTTGCCCGATGAAGGCAAAATGAAACAAACTGTCCATTTAAATTACATTGAAAATGTGAATCTTCTTCTGGAAGAGAGTATAAATATTTAAAGCCAGTATTACAAGATACAATTTTTCTATAGTTATTGCATATAATTTTTCCTTACAAGAAAACTTAAATTCAACTCCATGTGTTTGAATGGAGATAGAATTTTCTCGTAAAGCCTATATTACACGATATAATTTTGCATACAATTTTTTTTACAAGAAAAACTGGAACTTCATTTGTTTGTATGGGGATGGAATTTTCTTGTAAGGAAAAATTGCATGTATGCAAAATTGCATCGTATAATTAAAAATTACTGACTTCTTGTATATATTATATTAAATGAATTCAATGAGCAAATCACATGATACGCTTTGAGAATCCATTGTTTAATGTTTTTTCAGGAATAAAATAAACTTGCAAGATTTCATAAAAAACAAAAATCGTGACCTAATATTTAAATTTGTAAATATATCAATGGCAAGTACCTGACTTGTTAGTATAATATTATTTCTAAAACGGTTCTGATGTATCGCAGAGAGAGTGATCATTTTTTAATGAAAATTGTTGATATTACAGCATTTCCTGTCAAAATTTGTTATATAGTACAGCACTAAAGTTAAATATAGCTGTTACATTTTTAAACTTAAAATATACATACAGTCAAGGCTAACATGCAGAGCATATGACTAATCTTTTTACAGAGTTTTAGTTTATGTCAAATTAATCTATAGACTACTTCTCACAGAGTGTAATGTATAACAATATAGTCAATGTACAAATCCTATATATAATTGTTTTTATATGATTTGCTTTAAACTTTAATTTAAATATATGAATAAAAATGTGTATGATGAATTTAAACTTTTAAGTCCTTTTCTTATTATATTAGTAAATTTTTCTCCAACTTTTTTTTTTTTTTTTTTTTTTTTTTTTGAGATTTCTAGAGAATTTTTTCCCATTATTTAAATATATTATAATTTAATCGAAAATGGTTCTCAATTAGAATCCCTCGAAGAAGTATGTTTTAGCTTATGTTAATTACAGTAAACTGGCAATCTTTACTACCATTTTATTTTAGTGAATTTATCATTATATACAGTTTGTTTCTACAGCCAATATAATTACACATTATACAATTTTATTTTTCCAATTCATTGCATAATTATATTTTTTTTTAACAGAAATTATCTAGTCCATTCTAGTTTAACTAATGGAAATATTGTTTTTTTCCAAAGGAAAACATATTTAAGTATGCAAAAAATGGGAAAATTATTTAAAACTGCGGCTTCATTAAAAAAAATCTAATTTTATATCACATTTTTAATATGGGTCAATATTTTTTTTTCTATAACGTATCTCATACATATAATAATTATAATATCATACAATATGAAAAAAAAAAAATGAACCGTAAAAAGTAGGTCGAGTGTCATGCAGTGCAGCTCATAATAAGTGTCTTATTGTAACAGAATCATTACTGACAGTGGCTGATATTTTCTGTTTATTACTATATATTTTAGAGCATTTCGTTTGTCTCACCACTTCCCCGTCGATTCCGTGGTCTCCATGATCACCCTTGGTGCCGTAAGAGTTGGTTCCTCCGTCCCCCGAATCTCCTCGCGGTCCCTGAAGTCCTGCACCCCCCGCTAACCCTCTCGGACCCGGAGCTCCCTTAAACCCCGGCAGGCCGTCTGCTCCATCGGTCCCGTTACATCCTCGGCGACCTGGCCGGCCCGCGGGTCCCACTTCTCCAAGCAAGCCCTGAGAAACAAGAAAATGATTAAAAATAATGTTGTAGTCGTCCGATGGAATATTGACACACAAAATATTATAACAAGTCCTAAAAAGTTTTTTTTTATTCAATATGAATACCCTTTACACCCAAAAGTTATTTACTAGTAACAAATTGTATTGTATAAATTTATAGAGGGTGAAAAGTTAAGCTACTTTGTTTTTGTTTTTCAAATTTTTTAGAGGCTATGATTTTTTTTTTAAAATATTGAAAGTTAAAATTCTGACGGCACCAGGCAATAATAAAAGGATGATAAAACTTTGTCACTACCAATAAAGGGTCTTGATTTTTAAGAATTGAAATTAAAATATATGGAATAAAATGGAATAGTACAATTTTGTATACTCTATGCCAATTATACATTAATGCAATAAAAAAGTTTATGTTTATCTCTATAAATATATCGAGATTATTTTCTTATGCCACCAAAAGCTTGTATTGATATTTTAAATGTTCTTTTTATCAGTCTATTGTTAAATGGAATTTGTAAGCTTCTATACACGGTAAAAACATCTGCAGTGACACAAATTACAAATTTAGGTAAGGATTTATATACTGTAAAAATTACATTAATTTGACATTATTATGCATTTTGATATGTCAGGGTATCACCACTTTCTAACATCATTTATAAATTGTATTATTAGTGAAGTAAATAACCATTAATTTAACATGAGGACATATTATTTAATAAAAAACAAATACGTACCCCTTGTCCAGCTGTACCAGGAAATCCAGGAACACCATTTTCACCCTAAAAATAAGAAAAATATTTAACAATTTAAAAATAAATACTAAAAAAAAATATATATCAGAGATATTTTTACTTTTTTTTTTTTAGTTTAAGTGTTTACATAGTTTTAACATGTTTGATGGCGGAGTACTTTGAGAAGAGCTAGGCGTGGGCAAACACAGATGTCGCATGCAAGGGAGCTGTTAGTGTGTAAAAAAAGGCATGAAGTCGATGACTTCATCCTAGCAGCATCAATGACTGACTTCATTTGTGATGCAGCCGATGTAACAGGATCGTCGTCAGATATGTATCGCCTCCGTCTTGAGAATTTAACTTTTATGATGCAAGTGCAGCGTACTCCCTTTTTTATATGGTAATATTAATATCAACTTTTAAAAAAAAAAAAAATAAAAAAAAAACATTTAACTTGTATAAAATTCTGTATTATGTATAGTTGAAATTAACACGATGAAAGCATTATAAAAAAACTCATTTAATATACAAATTTAATATCTAATATTGATTGAACAAAGTAGTATTAATTTCTTATTTCATGTCGATAAATGAAATTTTTAAAGAAATCAACGGATTGATTTTGTTTATGGTAAAAAGAATAAAAAAAATTGAATGATGATGACCAGAGACCTCCGTGTCTTATGACCAGAAAATTTACCAATATTTCAAAAGGTCATATCAGGGCTAATCCTTCTATTGAACCAGGTATGAGGACTCCTTTCCGATTATGTTGGCCAATTCTGATTTCTGATTGGCTTAAATAAAGGAAAAATTTTATTGAAGCGCCCCTCTATTAGCTAAAAAGTTTTTTTACAAATGTTAACAATTAACAATTATAAAATTTTGTTTTAAGCCTATCAAAATTCAGCATTGGTCGCCATAAGCCGGATGCCCAAAGACTTCAAGTCTTTGGGAATGCCCATACTCCATACCCAGCGCAATAGAAGATTAGCTCTGGGTCCCATTGCGTGTTCCCCGAGACAGTAGCGCTCGCCACAGTAGCGAAAATATGGAACCTATATAATTAAATCGTTGTCAAATTTCTGGCCATAAGACACAGAGGATATGGATGATGATGATTTATCTTCTTATATATTAATTAAGAGGCACTTTGAAAACCCCAAATCTCCAATGCTTTTCTTATGGCGGACGCCAGATCGGCTTGACAGACCCCTTCCCCCCTTCGGAACTCGACGAGACCTTCTGGGGGGGTCGTCGGTAGGGGCCGCCGGGGGAGGGTGACGTGCACTAAGGTCCACGTTTGGGGGCGGGGGACGGGGGCGCATTTTCCCCGGGTGGTGTGCCTCCGCGGGAAAGCTGATCAATCTCCGAGTTCGTGTGTTCGCGTCTCCTCATCTGGGTTTTTCGATACGTTAAGATGCGAGGCAAAAAGTTACGAGACGTTTTGGACGGTGGCTGCCCGCAAATGGAATCACGTGACCACAGAAATTATTAACTTTCTTCGTGTGACTGCTGCCATCCCATTGGCTGCTTCTGTTTAGAGGCAACGTTGCGAAAGGGGATCCGACTGCTCGGTGCAGTGATGTGGAATTCGCGCGAAGATTGGTCCGCGAAAATGCGCATGCGAATATCTGCGCAAGTGCGCGCATATGTGCGTAAGATCGTTTCAAGATGGTGGCCGCCCGCAAATGGAATCACGTGAGCACAGATATTGTAGACATTCAGCAGTTCGATCTTCTTCCCATAGATGGAGATGCCACGGTAGCACGTTCCAAGCAAACTACTTTCAGGTGTGACTTAATTATTATACTAGGGGTGGGGTGTAAACTCGCCTACGCTCGTTTGGTTTCAAGTCTTTTAATTAATTTTGTCAATCATATGTTGCCATCTATATAAGTATTCAGTACGAGATATCATAACGGTATTTTAATGCAAAATGGACAACCTACATGAAAATTTTTTATTACAGAAATGAATTGAAGGTACCAAATTATGCTACTCTGATTTTTTCCAGATTTTTTTGAAACCCAGAACTATTTTTAAATAATTATTAAATATGCTGCCACGCCCTCTGGAGGTGTCAACAGGCGTCTCTGTCCTATCCTTTTTATTAACGATTCAGGGGTGCCAACTTAAATTACAGAACGTTCAATAATTATTTAGAAATAGTTGCAGGACTCATAAAAATCTAAAAAAATTCAGAGTAATTCAGAGTAGAGGTGGAGCGTGGCGTTATGCATTGACCGGTTCTCGTTAGATCACTGAAGTCAGGCTACGTCAAGCGTGGTTAATACTTGGATGGGTGACCATTTCAAGTATAAAAATACGCCGCTCCCTCCCTGGGATAAATTCGTCTTGCTTTCCACCCAGTGCAGTGATGCACTTCCAAAAATCTCTCAGCCATATGTTGACAGATATTATAGTGTTCTAAATTAGCGAAGATGAACAGGCCGGCTCAGATAACGACTCAGACGCAGTTGTTAGACCCCTACTATTTTATTATTATTTATTTTATTTTATTTAATAATTTTTTAAGGAGTCAGACGCAGTTGTTAGGCCCCTACTATTTTATTATTATTTATTTTATTTTATTTAATAATTTTTTTAAGGAGTTTGGGGAGATTCGAGTTAATTATTTTCTTAGCGTCCGGTCGTGTTCGAGCGAGCAAGGCAATGGGCTTACTCCGGACACTGCCCATCTTCAACACAAAGAGGTGGCCAGTTGTAATTAAACCTCGTAATGCTATGATGTACCGAACGCAAATTGCCCCTGAAAGTAGGCAACCACAACCTACATGCCCCTGAAAGTATGCAACCCGCATTAATTACACCTTAATTTGATAACCCCCCCTAGACCTAATTGGGAGATGATCCGAGCATTATTTACGAAAATATTCGTTTTTATATAAAGTTATCATAAGTTACCCCTAAAGGTAGGCAACCTTCACTTACATGCCCCTGAAAGTATGCAACCCAACCAAACTTCCCCTGAAAGTATGCAACCACAACCTACATGCCCCTGAAGGTATGCAACCCGCATTACTTGCACCTTAATTTTATAACCCCCCCTAGACCTAATTGGGAGTAAATCCGAGCATTATTTACGAAAATAATCAATTTTATTTAAAGTTATATTAATTAAGTCACACCTGAAAGTAGTTTGCTTGGAATGTGCTACCATGGCATCTCCATCTATGGGAAAAATATTGAACTTCTGAATGTCTAAAATATCTGTGCTCACGTGATTCCATTTGCGGGCGGCCACCATCTTGAGACTATCTTACGCGCATATGCGCGCACTTGCGCGGATATTCGCATGCGCATTTTCGCGGACCAATCTTCGCGCGAATTTCACATCACTGCACTGAGCAGTCAGATCCCCTTTTGCAATGTTGCCTCTAAACAGAAGCAGCCAATGGGATGGCAGCAGTCACACAAAGAAAGTTAATAAATTATAATAATTTCAAAGCATTGACGATATGCAAAAGCTTCAGCCAATCCCAGTTAGCAGAACTCTTTCTACCAATGGTAGACTTGCCTTTTTCCACCAACATTCAAAGTTGGACTACAAAGAAGCTGTTGAAGTTGGTAACCATAAACTTTCCAATGGCAGGAAACACTGTATGTATAAAAAATGGAAAAAGTAGCACTAGTACGTTGTGTGTTGCATGTTTACGTATCAGAAAACACAAATCGAAACCAACGAAAAGATGAACTCAGGGAGGAGATCCCCTAGCCGTGGAGTCACGCGGCACAAGGTCACCCCGTGTCCACGATGTCCACATTTGTGATTCAAAGTGCATGATAGAGGGCCGTAACACATCAAAGTGACACGTAATACGTCGCAATAGCATGACGTCCTCACTACACGGCCACGACAACACACCACGCACCAACACTCGAACACACGGTGATTCGAAACACAGACCACACGACACCGAAGAGCCCAAATTTCCAAACGTAACCTCACGGGCGGCGTGCGCTGCTGAAACGGTGTCCGGTGTCCGGAACCGAACACGACTCGGCAGCAACAAAAGTTCACCGGGCAAAGACCTCCACCGGCCGAGGCCAGTGCAGGGCACCGGAAGAGCTCGGAGGCCGAAAAACCCCAAAAATCTAGATAAAAAAATTCACCCCCAGTCCCCCCCCCGGACGTGGATTTTTTATTATTTTCCTGGTTACGGCGGCCACCCCCGGGAACCCCCAGGAAAAGTTTCGTTGGGTTCCGACGAACCCAGACGCTCGCCCAAAGGAAGTGCGTCCCAGCATAGGAAAACGCTGGTTAATTTTGGGGTCCCGAAAGTGATGTTTAATAATAAGGATAACTTTATATAAAATTGATTATTTTCGTAAATAATGCTCGGATTTACTCCCAATTAGGTCTAGGGGGGGTTATAAAATTCAGGTGCAAGTAATGCGGGTTGCATAATTTCAGGGGCATGTAAGTTGTGGTTGCATACTTTCAGGGGCATGTAAGTGAAGGTTGCCTACCTTTAGGGGTAACTTATGATAACTTTATATAAAAACGAATATTTTCGTAAATAATGCTCGGATCATCTCCCAATTAGGTCTAGGGGGGTTATCAAATTAAGGTGTAATTAATGCGGGTTGCATACTTTCAGGGGCATGTAGGTTGTGGTTGCCTACTTTCAGGGGCATTTCACGTTCGGTACATCATAGCATTACGAGGTTTAATCACAACTGGCCACCTCTTTGTGTTGAAGATGGGCAGTGTCCGGAGTAAGCCCATTGCCTTGCTCGCTCGATCACAACCGGACGCTAAGAAAATAATTAACTCGAATCTGCCGAAACTCCTTAAAAAAATTATTAAAATAAAATAAAATTAATATTATAATAATAATAAAATAGTAGGGGCCTAACAACTGCGTCAACACGAATTTCTCCCAGGGAGGGAGCGGCGTATTTTTATACTTGAAATGGTCACTCATCCAACTATTAACCACGCTTGACGTAGCCTGACTTCGGTGATCTAACGAAAACCGGTCAATGCACAACGCTACGCGGCGCTCCACCTCTACTCTGAATTTTTTTTTATTCTTATGATTCCTGCAACTATTTTTAAATAATTATTGAAAGTTCTGTAATTTAAGTTGGCACCCCTGAATCGTTATTAAAAAGGATAGGACAGAGACGCCTGTTGACGCCTCCAGGGGGCGTGGCAGCACATTTAATAATTATTTAATTATTTAAAAATAGTTGTGTGTTTCAAAAAAAAAAAAAAAAAAAAAAAGGAGAAAATCAGAGTAGCATAATTTGGTACCTTCAATTCATTTCTGCAATAAAAAATTTTCATGTAGGTTGTCCATTTTGCATTAAAACACCGTTATGATATCACGTACTGAATACTTATATAGATGGCAACGTATGATTGACAAAATTATTTAAAAGACTTGAAAGCAAACGAGCGTAAGCGCGAGTTTACACCCCACCCCTAGTTTAAATTAAAAAGTATGATGTAATCTTTTTCTTTTTTTGTCACTGTCTTGTGGCACACCCTCTTTTGGTACCCACCAGTATGACCGCGTTGTTGCATGTGAGGAGTCTTATAAAACGTATTGTTTACAACAAGATTCACCACACACATAGCAGCCATCAAGTTGCTTTGCGGTGGGCAAGACACAACGAGACCACAAAATATACACACTACTTGATCTAAAGTAACGAGTCAAAAAAATGACATCATGTGCGAGAAGAAGCTTTTATTACCAACCATCGTAAATTATGATTGCCGTACATTATTATTATTATTATAAACTGTGTAGTCGCCGCTTTTATAATACGAGTATATGTTTGCTGCTATACTCATATGCTGACCGTCATAATATGACATCATACATGCTTGAGAAACAGAGGGAATGATCTTTATATGTACTTTCATTATATAGAAAAGGTCAGAAGTATGTCATACCAAACATGGTTAGCATATATGTATGATGTTATATTGTTTATAATATGATTATGTCAATTTATATATGTAAGGGGAAATATATGCGCAATTAAATTAATAATTATGTCTAAGATTTCAATTAATTGTACAGTAAATCTGCAATTGTATTTTTTTGTAATTGTTTACATAATCACTAGACTTGCTAACAGATGGTTACTGGACAATTTTTTTAATTAAAATAATAATTTAGACGCGATTCACGAAAGAAGATATCCTGATTTTGCACTAACCTTTTGTACCAGAGGCTACATCGAAGATGCTAGACTATAATTGCGGTTATTTAGTAAGAAAGCTGGATAAATTTCTGGATAACCTTTATGAATCGCACCCATTATTCTTTCTTTTATTTTTTATCTTACAAAATGTCACGATTTTCACATTATATTTTTTTAACAGGAAAATAACTAAAATATTTTATTAAAATTTCCCAGAATTTTGTCTGCAATGAATGAATATTTAAGCAGTAGACAAGTTCATATATTTTATCGTACAGTTAAGAACATAGAATTTATCCTTGCAATTTTATTATTATTAGGGTACGGAAAAAATAAATAATGCAGGTGTTCCATAAGTCTCACTTGATAAATATTTTCAATTGCAGGATATGTCACTGATGGTCATATCTTAAGATAATTAAACTAGGGTCATGGTGATCATATCGGTCAGTGTGAGGACTGACAGGACCACTTGTGTTTACATATGAAGAAGGTCACAATGTATCTACTTGGGCAAGTCACTCCTGCTAGATAGGGCTTGGTTAGGTCAGGAATTGAAGGTACCGAATGGAACGTATAAAGTGTCTGCATATATAACAGGTCTTATGGGTGACTTTATTAATTAAGATCTTTGGCATCAAGGTATGAGGCACATAGATTCACCTTCATTCCACAAATTCAATACACATCGTTTGTCGATGCAATGCCAACATTTAAAACATTTTATACATTCCTTTCGGTACGTCTCCTAGAAGTATATGGAATATTAATTTTGTGCTTTACTCTTGATATACGTACGACATTTTTTTTTTTTTTTTTTTTTAATCTTCAAACAAAATGCTATACAAAATGATAAATAGAATATAAGTAATTTTAAGTGCGTTAGTAAGCATGCAGCAATTTATGAAAAGTGTTTTATTTAATTTTCACTTTTGCTTAAATCTTACCATATAACCATATGATTAAAAAATTTATACACCTACTACGTGATTAAACTATATAAGAATAATTTTACCTGGGCCAATTTTTAGCTCTCCCAGTGTTGTGTAACTTACCCGGTAGCCTTTTTCTCCCGTTCCTCCAAGTTCTCCATACGTCCCCTTCTCGCCGTGCACCCCGAACGGTCCCTCAGGTCCTACATCTCCCGGAATTCCCTCGCTACCCGGCACTCCCGGGATTCCGACCTCACCGGGGGCCCCCTTGATGCCCTTGCAGTCACACCTCGTGTTGGGGGCACATCCCTTGCACGCCTGGAACATACAAAGAGAAAGGTTCAATAACAAATAAATAATTGATTTTGTATATACATTGATATTTTATATTTCCGTGTCTAAAATTATTGTGATGCATTATGTCAGAAAAACAAGCAGTAGAAGTTACAAAACTATGCATGTAGAATCAATCATATAAAACTATCATACAGTATTACAGATCTTAGTTTACGTGTAGATTACTGCACGCGGCAGCCATGTTGGAAATTTTAATAAGGCCAGACATAGACTGGCGACAGTCAGCTGGTCAGGCGTTGTCTAGTCTATAACACAGGTAATCTAAGATCTGTTGCTTTTTCGATTTATTTGTTCGAAATCTCTGGAACTTATGAAAATATAAACGAATTTATTTCATGCACCCACATATAAATATTATTGTAATGAAAGTTGTTAAAATTACAAGTCAAAGTGGTTGCATTAGTTGCATACCAACAAGGCATAAAGTCTACTGGAGAGAGTTTGCAAATGGAAAGAGTTTTATTGAGTTGCATTGAGTTTTATATTCTTTTTTTTTTTTAAATACATCATTTTTTTAATAATAGCATTTACACTCTAAATTGAAATAAAATATTACTTTATTATGACATTTATAGTGTGCAATGAAGATTTTTATTGATACATTTAGATAAAACATAAATCTTATTATTATAAATTTAAAGAGTTCGATATGATTTATGAATTTTATGATGAATAAATATCACATAAATATACAATACAATCACTTAAATATTGCGTTCAATCAACATGCAGACCATGTAGAAAAATAATAATGATGCCAATGCTATATACTCCCTGCCTCCGTATAAAATGTTTTGGTTTCGATTTTAGTCGTCAATTTAGCATTTAACCATTTAGTTAAACCGTCAGTTTAAGAGTGAAAGGCAGGCTCCAATTTGGAATTTTACATTTTTTTTTTTTTTTTGAGGCATTGACTTGAAAATTTTGATGTGTATAATATATGTGTGATACCTAGACACCTAGAGATGTCATGTCCAGGTATTTTTGTTTTGAATCCAGTTCCATTGGTTTAAAAAAAATCACTGCAGAAACCCAATTTTACAAAAGATTAGTGATTTTTTGGAATCAGTGGAACTACATTTAAAACAAAAATATTTGAACATACCTATAGGTATCACGTATATGCATACATACCTCAAGAAAGTTTCAAGTCAGTGCCATAAACTTAGCCGCAACAAATAATTTGTAAATTCCAAATTAAAGCCGGTCTTTCAACCCTTAAAAAAAAAAAGAAATGTCCATGTTCTCTGGTTTTACGCGGTGCAAAGGAAAGTTCAAAATTCAAATTCAAAAGACTGTATATTCAGACACTATATGTCTGTCTATCACTTTATCAACTTAATTATTATTAGAGTGATATCGGTACAACTTAATGTAATGTTGTTGGTTTCTCAGCTGCTCTCAAACAATTCTTTATATTTATATACACGATCCGACGGTGTTTAATATACGTATCCGTTGCTGACGGATAATGTTATTATTAATTGAGGCATCGTCAACGAATAAACACCGACATTTGAACGTATAATTAAAAGTTTTAAACCAGTATATAGCAATTATATATAATATTTTATAATTTTGGTTCGTTTTTATGACTGTTTTAACTTAATTAAGAAAAAAAATAATGTGTTAACATTATAATTATAATACATCAAATTACTTAAAACTGACATATCATTAATAAATTTTCACCCTCCTTGTCTTTAAGAACAATTAAATTAATATATTACCATTTTAATCATATTAGATCATTTCCTTTTTAAGAAAAAAAAAACATACTATTTTTTTTATATATATACATAAATTTTAATGATATGCTTCATTGAGTTAAACATGATATACGTCATGTCTAGGTCTACCACATATATGGCTATGACTGGCTGCCTCCACATGTGATATATAAGAAGTTTACACGAGTCTGCTAACACTAACAATCCCCTTAACAGTTTGGACCACGTGGTTTCCTCTTGGCCAAATAAACCATTGCTTGTTCCGTTGCATCTTGTAGGATGTTCCCCTAACATACACAAACCAGAAGAAGTTTTCCTTCTCCCTTTTTCTGTTGAAGAGAAAAAACTGGCGACAAGCTAAATCTTGACACTGAATGCAAATTGTCACATAATAATTTGCATCCTCACGTCTTTAACCAGATGGTATATACAAGGAAAAGTTGTCGTGTTAATTTAAGAAGAGTTTATTTTACTACTGTGGCTGTATTTTTAATGAACAATACTTAAACTGTATGTATGTAAATTTTTAGTTAATTTAAATAAGTTCTAAGAAAATGCTATTTTATTTTTTTGAATAATTAAAAATTGTTTATTGTAAATCAATATTTTTTATGGACGTTGTACTAATTAACAACTTATATCTACAGAGAGAGAGAGAGAGAGAGAGAGAGAGAGAGAGAGAGAGAGAGAGAGAGAGAGAGAGAGAGAGAGAGAGAGAGAGAGAGAGAGAGAGAGAGAGAGAGAGAGAGAGAGAGAGAGAGAGAGAGAGAGAGAGAGAGAGAGAGAGAGAGAGAGAGAGAAGAGAAAACAGATCCAATCTATTTTGGCCTGCGTAAATTGACCTGAACTAAATATTAAAATTTCTTTAAAAAAACAGCAGGACAACAAAGGTCACATATTGTTGACCTCTCCACGCTTTGTGTCTCTTAATTATGTCATGACGATGATTTAAAAACTCCCGAATTTGAAATTTAAGTTGAGGTCGAAGCAATGATATGATCTTTGCTACTCAAATATTCTTCAGATTGTCAAATGTTATTTTTATTTCATGGCACGTGTTTCATTAAATAAAATAGATGAAACTCTCAATGAATGATAATAATGACACTAAACTTGGATAATGAGAAGCCAGGACATTTTTATGCAAATAAATTATATATATGAATCACCCCCTATATGTTATTTTGTAAGATCAAAAATACAGAAATCACATGAGAAGCATAGAAATTTTTTATTAAATATTTCGGTCTTTGATTCTTTGCCTTCACAAAATTTATCTCCATAATATTCATTATAATTTTAAATTATTGTTTTTAAATTTCAGTAGCTTCGTGTAATAAAAAATTGCGTTGGTGGTGGTAATTGTAAGTTTGTAGTCTCTCCATATCTGTTCAGTCCAATTATTCCCTATACTCCCTATAGGGTGTAAAATAGTACTTGTACACTACTCGCTCACCAAATCATGCACCAAATACTTGTTGTATGAAAGAAACATTCGTCATTTTTCCTGCATACATTGCATATCATGGCTATAATATATAATACTCCACCACTGGCTATGTGCAGTTTTAATTAATAATGAAAAATGGTGCAGAGTGATTTGATTTGAATAGTCCTACTTATTTTGACTAAAACGTATACATGCACGTTTTTCCTTAATGACTTTAATGAGCCTAGAAAATATTTTAAATTAAGGTATTATTTATAAAACTGATAATTATATATAAACGTATAACATTTATTTTTCCAATTTTGTTTGTTGGTTTTCTCGAATGTTTATAGTAATTATTTATAAATAAAAAAAATGTTTGGTCCTTTGATCTATAAAGGATGTTGCAATATACATGGCTAGCTCTAACCATCTCCCAATATATTTTTAAACAGTCTATAAAGGGGTTCAGCCCCTAATTCTTCGTAACTAGACTTTTTTAATTTGAATTCTTTTTCCATAGACAAACTTGGATTATTCGTAATTGACATGTCTCTTGAATAGACAAGTTAGACAAACGGGAAAGTAATTTTAAAAAATGGTACTTGGGGCCTTATTGCCAACACACCCTGCCCCGTTTGGTTCATCGTTGAAACAACTCACCTCTGCCTGCCCCGCACAGGTCCATGGGGGAAGAGCCAAGTACCAGGCGGGCACGTTAAGGCTCGGGCCGACCGCCGCCAGGCCGGACCTCAGGAGGACTCGACCCCCAGAGCCTTGGCTAAGGATTTTTCAACGACGGGTCTGACACAGCTCATCGCACGGGCAAGAAGGAAAGTGGCCCTTCACGCATTTAACTGTCACCTTCACAGATTTGAAACGACATTTAAATACGTAGATGAACATGTTCTCTCTTGCCCTTGCGATGAGCTGTGTCAGACCCGTCGTTGAAAAACCCTTAGCCAAGGCTCTAGGGGTCGAGGCCTCCTGAGGTCCGGCCTGGCGGCGGTCGGCCCGAGCCTTAACGTGCCCGCCTGGTACTTGGCTCTTCCTCCATGGACCTGTGCGGGACAGGCGGAGGTGAATTGTTGTCAACGATGAACCAAAC
This sequence comes from Siphlonurus alternatus, assembly GCA_949825025.1. Lineage (NCBI taxonomy): Eukaryota > Metazoa > Arthropoda > Insecta > Ephemeroptera > Siphlonuridae > Siphlonurus > Siphlonurus alternatus. The sequence continues at coordinate 41,389,345 of OX463779.1, forward strand.
GGGGCAGGGTGTGTTGGCGAGAGGGCCCCCTGTAGCACATTTTTTTTTATAAAATTACTTTCCCGTATATGTAACCTGTCTTCTCAAGAGTATAGACAGAAACGGAGGGCTGGAGGGTGCCTGACAACCCTTAGGATGAGAGGAGTAAGGAGACTGAATGACGAGGTTGATTGATTTTTATCTATTATATGGCCTATTTTAGATGCCATGTGGTAAATCCTAAGAACATGCTCTAGCTCTTTGAGCAGATTGTACGCTTCCCTCGCACTCTCTCCTTATACGCTTAAATAACTTATGTAAATGTGTTTAAGTTTGATGTTTTTATGTTGTATTTTGTCCAATTTTGACTTGAACATATGTTTGTCTTGTACAACCAAAAAGAAGTTCCAAAATAAAAATAAATAAATAAATAAATAAATATAGTCAGGGAATTAACGGGCAAAAATCATTAAAAACGGGCTATTAGTGACAAAGAGCTGAAATTTTCAGGGATGCAAGATATGACCATAAAAGTAATTTTTTTCGGCGGTACCAAAAAAAAAGTTCCATAGGTTGACCTTGGGTGACCTTTGAACTTTGACCTCGGATTAAATTACCTTTATTTTTTTTACTCAGAATCTAAGGCAGTTACGAAAAAATTTGTCATTACCAAATGTGTTGACAACAACTTGAAGATTCATGGCGAATTTTTGTAAAGACCTAAGTCCATAAAAAACAAAATGGCGGCCGACGAAACTTTAATTTACGTTTTTTTACGACACTCTTTAGCTTATTTAAACTAAACTAGCAAAGTTGTTGTTATATAATAGCAATTTTCAATTGCCCACTATCATTACCATGAAAAAAAGTCATACTGCTTGTTGATAAGACAACAATGACGTAAGATATTATAATTATTATTGTTTACTCCATATGCCTCCCACATAGTACGGCTATATGATAAACAAAATTATTTTGTGATAAAAGCATGTAACCTTCAGGAATAATTAATTTAGTCATAAAAACTATAAAAAAATTGTTTCCCAAAAATTTGGGAACCTCTTTGACCCCTGGTGACCTTTGAATATGGTGCTTGTGGAGAACTGAAAAGATTTTTTTCTGGGGAACAGAAGCTCGGGACGAAAATGTTTGTGGACAAAATTTGCTTGCAATAGCTGCAAGAGTGTCCCTGATTTTTTTCAAAATGCAGTTGGCCATATAGAGTACCCATTTTGCCAAATCTGACCATAACCTGTATGTATATTACGGTCATTTATTGCTTACAATTAATTCATGCTTTGTACAATTTAGGCTTGAAAGATTAAGAATCATATCTGGGTTGTAGGTAACATAGAAAATATGCATGGTGTTAAAATTGTAAAACCATTTTTTTTGGGGGGGGGGGGGGGGGGGGGAGGGTGAATCTTTTTAAAAGGGCAGCTTTTTGTAATTTGAATAATATTTTTAGGTCCATCTTTGTATATCTCATTTCACCATTGTTATATAATGTACTGTTTACTTAGTATGTTTTAGTAAAAAATGAACATGCTTGAAATTATTTTAAGAGCACCTACCTATTTTTCTCCCAAAACTTCATTTTTTTTTTAAATTTCAAGCAATTTTTTACCAGCCCGGTGTATATTTTATCGTCCCTCGTCTATAATAATGGCCGGGCTCTGCCTATCACGATCTCGTTGCAATAATAAGCCGGCTGCTATTTCGGGTGAGCTTAACAATGAACTTAATTTCATACCAATTTACAGTTCATTATTCCGCTTACCTGAAATAGCAGATAGCTCTTTATTGCAACGAAATCTTGGTTAGCAGATAGCTCGATCGTTAATTACGGACGAGGGACGATCGACGATATACATTAAATATATGGTTTTAGCAACTTTTAACCACGATGATTCACGACAGCTGTTAATACTTGACACCACCGCTGATTTAATTATAATATTTATAATAAAATACCATGCATAATCCTTATAAATCGCAGGCAAATCAATGGTGAAAAAGTGGGTATTGGGGGGGGGGGGGGCAGGGGAAGAAATGATACAGTAGTCGAATTGTCTCTATGGTCCATGAAAGCTGTGCAAGGCAGGATATATGAATAATAATAATGTCGTATTTTAATAGCATATGAAATGCATGTTTAATAATATAAACTATAATATTACATAAATAGGCTTTACACTTAGGACAATCTTATTCGACGTGTTTCAGTAAGACATGCATGCAAATTACTATATTATATATACTATAATTAAATTAATTAATTTACTATAATTACGATACAGTATATTTACTATATTTTATGTTGAATATAATTATGCGTAATCCGCAAACCTGTAATAAATCATTACTCCAAATCTTATTTAATAAATATTTTATAATTTATAATATAAATATTATACTGTAATATAAAATAGCACATCATATACTTTTTTAATTTTATTATACTCCTCTTATTACTAAATAAAAATTTTATTGTTATTATATTTATTGAAATTTTACGATGCATTTAAGGGTAAGGTAACGCCACCAATGTAAAAAAAAATCCCTCATACAAAAATTCTGAAAAAATTGAAAATGTTCTCCTCTACACCCCCTATCAGTAGCTAAAATATCAGGTATACAAATACGATCTAGTTTTTGAGTTATGAATTTTTAAAGTTGACATGGAGAAATGGAAATCCCATGTTAAATTAGTCAACTTTAAACATTCATAACTCAAAAACTAGATCGTATTTGTATACCTGATATTTTAGCTACTGATAGGGGGTGTAGAGGCCGGAGAATATTTTAAATTTTTTTCAGAATTTTTGTGTGAGGTTTTTTTTTTTAACATTGGTGGCGTTATCTTACCCTTAAAGTGTTGTATCCATTGAGAACATCGAATAGTACAGCTTAGTGGCAATAACGTACCTTAATTATAAAGGTAGGTATAACTAAGGTACAATAGCCAAACACTCAATCATCTATTTTGTGAGATTTTAGCTGACATAATACATAAAAACAAGAAATGAATGTACTTTTTACCTCAGATCAGATTACTAGTCTGTATTCAAAATAAATACGCCGGGCCACCAGCAACCCTTTTACTGAACGAAATAGGATATAGAAACAAGTAAAAAAAAAAAAAACAAAAAAAAAAACAATTACATAATATCAACTAATAAACTATAACGCACTTCGTACACAAATTTAATATTAAAAATACGGCATTATTATAGTTGTTATTCATGCAGTATAGACACAAAAGGGTGAATCCAGTATAGAACTCTGTTGATCCTGCCCACGTATTATGTATTGCAGTGGTATGGTGCTCAATGTAAAGTTTAGGGTGCTATGAAGGATGATCGATTGCTGGGACCCTGGCTTGTATTTAAGCACAGCTTCCATGGACCATAGATATAACATTACTATTGGCTCCCTCCCCCCCCCCCCCCTAAAACCCAGTTTTCCGCCCGTGATTTGTCCGTAGTATAAGGCTTGTAAGGTACATTTATAACACAGCAATAGTGTTGTCAAACATTTAGAGCTGTCGTGAATTATCATGGCTCTAAATTTCATATTTATCATGTAAACTCAATACAGGTAAAAATTGCTGGAAATTTCAAAAAACTTGAAGTTTTGAGAGAAAAATAGGAAGGTGCTCTTAAAATAATTTCAAGCATGTTCATTTTTTACTAAAACATACTAAGTAAACAGTACATTATAATATAACAATGGTGAAATGAGATATACAAAGATGGACCTAAAAATATTATTCAAATTACAAAAAGCTGCCCTTTTAAAAAGATCCCCCCCCCCCCCAAAAAAAAAAATGGTTTTACAATTTTAACACCATGCATATTTTCTATGTTACCTACAACCCAGATATGATTCTTAATCTTTCAAGCCTAAATTGTACAAAGCACGAATTAATTGTAAGCAATAAATGGCCGTAATATACATACAGGTTATGGTCAGATTTGGCAAAATGGGTACTCTATATGGCCAACTGCATTTTGAAAAAAATCAGGGACACTCTTGCAGCTATTGCAAGCAAATTTTGTTCCACAAACATTTTCGTCCCGAGCTTCTGTTCCCCAGAAAAAATCTTTTCAGTTCTCCACAAGCACCATATTCAAAGGTCACCAAGGGTCAAAGAGGTTCCCAAATTTTTGGGAAACAATTTTTTTATAGTTTTTATGACTAAATTAATTATTCCTGAAGGTTACATGCTTTTATCACAAAATAATTTTGTTTATCATATAGCCGTACTATGTGGGAGGCATATGGAGTAAACAATAATAATTATAATATCTTACGTCATTGTTGTCTTATCAACAAGCTGTATGACTTTTTTTCATGGTAATGATAGTGGGCAATTGAAAATTGCTATTATATAACAACAACTTTGCTAGTTTAGTTTAAATAAGCTAAAGAGTGTCGTAAAAAAACGTAAATTAAAGTTTCGTCGGCCGCCATTTTGTTTTTTTATGGACTTAGGTCTTTACAAAAATTCGCCATGAATCTTCAAGTTGTTGTCAACACATTTGGTAATGACAAATTTTTTCGTAACTGCCTTAGATTCTGAGTAAAAAAAATAAAGGTAATTTAATCCGAGGTCAAAGTTCAAAGGTCACCCAAGGTCAACCTATGGAACTTTTTTTTTGGTACCGCCGAAAAAAATTACTTTTATGGTCATATCTTGCATCCCTGAAAATTTCAGCTCTTTGTCACTAATAGCCCGTTTTTTTCCGTTAATTCCCTAACTATATAGAGATGTGTGAAGCTAAGCAATATTAACTGACCCCGATATTGCTGACAGATTTTTTACACTATCAAATACATGAAGATGTTGACATGTTTTTCAATCTTCTTATAAACGTCATAGCAACATTGTAATATAAGTATCAACCAATATAAAGTTATCAATTGTTTTTTCGATCAGAGAGGGTAAGTTCTATTTAAATTGAAAAGGTTACAAGTTCAATTTTACAGTTACATTGTAAAACAAAAAATATTTGCCAACTTAATATGGAGTTATTTAACTTCATGCAGTAAAGCTAACTCTTTTCGATAGTAATTTCATAAAGGGTGTTTCAAAATGTATATTATAACGCATTATTAATTCATTATCTTGAAATATTTAATTTTGTAAATATTATACTATAGAATTCCATTACATCATTGCAGAGTATAAGAAAAAGGAGGTACTTCGAATAAGAAAATCTCACAAATTAATTCTTAAAACATTGAGGCATCTAATTTAATCATTAAATAATCAAAATTCTGGGAAATGATTTTTGGTTGGGTTTCCTAATTCATCGCATTCCCCACTTGGCAGGCCCCCTCCCCCTATCAACTAACAGGGTACACTGACCCTGAAATTGCCATCTTGGATACTTCTTGATAACATTGCAAAATTGTGCACCTCCAATGATAAACGAGAGAGAACCACCATAGAGCTTTAATTAATTAATTAATTAATTAATAGCTGTCTGAAACTATAATATCTTACGCGAGTATCAAAACAATAAGATCAGGATTTATGATATGATTTTTAATAGTCTAAAGTATTATTAATAATTGTGAAATCAAAACTTTGTTTACCGTAACAGTTTATAGTAATATATATATATATATATATATATATATATATATATATATATATATATATATATATATATATATATATATAATTCAGGGGCGGCTCGTGCCCCTTTTCCGTGGGGGTGCTGCCTGACATGGGACCCGCAGAACACCATGGGGGGGGTTGGGGGGCGGAGCCCCCCAATGGCCCGCCGCAGGCGCGATTTTTTTTAAGGACACGCCCCTTTTTTAGGGTAAAATTATGACAAAATCATATAATAATGCTCTCAACAACGAAGCAGAAATTATCTAAAATCAAAAAATGCATGCATTTTATTTATAATTTGTTATGACATGCACTTATGCGAGCCCTTTTGAAATCGTGATTGAATGTTTCAAACTTAATATAATATCCAATTTTTAATTATTTTTTTTAATTCATAAGTCCTTTCACGTGGTAAGAAACATATATTTATATAAAAATAAATATTGTTTTAAGCCCTTTTTTTTAAATAATAGTGTCAATCAAACTGCATTCAAACTGCATTGTTAATATGAAACCTGAATGTCTGGTATAATTTTTACGCAATGTATATAATGAACATCAAATAAATCGATCATGGTATATACAATATGTACAAAATTAGGCAACAACCAGAATCTAATATAAATTTTTAAAGACAAAATTTAATAAAAAAATAAAAAATGAAATTTATATAAGAAAAAATTGCATTATTAAACATTATTTCAATATTATTAGTATTTATTTAATTGAGAAAAAAATAATCGTAAACCTGTTAAGGTAGAGATAACACGGATCAGCTGACCTAATGCTAAAAAAATCTCAGTCATGAAAATTACGAAAAAAAAAAAATAATAAAATGTTCTCCTCTACATCGCATATCAGGTATCCGGCATTTTCGGTGTAAGACATTTCGGTGTAAGGAATGTTCGGTGTAAGCGTTCGGTGTACGGAACTTTCGGTGTAAAGAGATCTTGGTGAAGGGAAGATTCGGTGCAAGGAATTTTCAGCGTAAGGAAAATTTGGTGCAACGTTAATAAAACTGTTAAATATAAAATAATGTAATTGTTTTTCAATTTATTAATACTTTTTCTATTTGAGGTCAGAATTAGAAGAACTAGAAGAACTTACGCTATATATATCAATAGTCAGTACATGTTGTCAATATACACCGAACGCTTACACCGAACATTCCTTACACCGAAATGTCTTACACCGAAAATTCCTAGAATCCCTCTCGAGCGGTATAACAGATCAAAGATCCCAATTTTTTTATTATTGTTTTATTTTTTTTTAGCCATGCAATATTTCTTTGATTACTATCGCATATTTGCTGCTAAATAATGTACTGCCGGTACACGCAAACCCGGGAAAATAAGCTATATATTTTTCTCATCCTGGAGCAGTGTATATAGTTAACGACGTTTTCTTATATTTTGTATACTCGTACACTTTTACAACTTGTTTTTGTTTTATTGTTTTATTTTTATGTTTGAATTTTCACATTAATGGTATAAAATGCTGTAGTGAATAATTAATAAATAAATAGCTCCCATGTATAATATATCGACTTGTTCCTGGTAAACTTATAATTTATAATAAAATACATGGGCGCGATTCACGAACGAATTAAGTTATCCAGATTTCTCACTTAATTAATTCGATCGACGTTTAGTGCCATCGAGTTAGACTGGCGCTAACTGCGTGGTTAGTAAGAAACCTGTTGTTGTCGTTGTTCGAACGTGAGATCTCACGATTGTCTACATGCATGCACCACTTAATTTTCAAAAGACAAAAGTGTTGGTTCTTTTGGGACAGTCATATTTTTATTAAAGTAAAATAAAAGTGCTAGTCTTCATTCCTCAGATGCTTCAATATATTTAGTCAATCTTTGTTAGTATATTCACTGATGAATGTAATTAAAATTTTGTTAATCTGCTGTTCTGCTCAATGAAACCATATTACAGGAAAGGTCTTCGAAGTGTTGTTCAAAATTATTCCCGCATGTCAAATACCACAAGCTCATTGGTTCTGTTGAACCAATGAGCTTGCGGGTACTGCCGATCGCACAGTCCCCGATCGCTCCAAAATCACACGGCTTGAGTGGGAGTTGAAGAGGAGGAGAATGAGGGTGGGAACACTGCTTTGGGCTACTGCTAGTAGTGGCAGTACCTTCCGCTGGGCAGCGCTGAGGGAATAAATTTACGCGGCAGCGGCAAAAATTTCATGATTTTAAATGTTAGAACTGATAAAAATTTGCTGGAAAGTTCAGAAAAATTATAGGATTATTTGATATTTCTAATTGTGTGTTTGTTCCCAAAATTTCTGGGGGGGCTGCAGTACCGCAGTACTATAGTACGAGCCGCCCCTGAATTATATATATATATATTATATATATATATATAAAATATATATATATATATATATATATATATATATATATATATATATATATATATATATATATATATATATTAGTCCCTCATCCGCAATAATGAGCTATCTGTCTACCGTGATTTCGTTGCAATAATGATATATCAGCTATGTCAGGCGAGTGAAATTATGAGCTGTAAATCGAAATATAAAATAAAGCTCATTGTTACGCTTTCCTGAAATAGCAGATAGCTTATTATTGCAACGATATCTTGGTGGGCAGAATGCTCATTATTGCGGACGAGGGACGATATAATATATATACTTATAAGTATAAGCACCCACTCATGGTTATCATTTGTTCCACCTGTTACTGACTGACCTGCCTCAACATTCCTACACGCGTGGATATTTTGTGTAGCACGACTGCATTCATTATCCATGGAGAACAAAGGAAGAGGGAGGTCGTGACTGTCTACCATGTACATCTTCTACTCTTCAATTAATTCAAAATGTTCCCGCCTCCACTTGCATAAAGTTCAAATAATGAAAAAAAAAAAATGACTTAATGCTCCGTTTTCATTACACCTAACTTTTATTGTTGTAGGAGACGTTAAAAACCGGTTTTACGTGCTTACTTACAGCGTTGATTCATGTACCAGGATACGAACTAAGAACCTCATTCTTTAAACATAAATATGTGCACATGTGGAAAGCATAAAAGAAAAAGAAAATTACGAGCCCTACTTTTTTGTATTGAAAATTTCGTCACATATTAACTTTTTAAGAGGCATTCAATTTTGTATAAATTTGAAAGTGGCTATATATTTTTCATTCCACGTATATGTATTAAAAAATGTATTTTCCATTTAAAATAATTGCTTATTTTATTAATTAAAAATAATAAAAGGCATTCACAAAGCACTTTATCCCAGATTTTTAACTTAGGTTAAATCGAGTAATAAACATGGTACTAACTAAATCGGTGCAAGAGTAACTGTTTAACATAGGTTTGCAGTGTTTGCACCAATTTAGCCTACATTTAAAGTACCATTTTTAACCCCTATTTTAGTACCATGTTTAGTACTCGCCTGGGTAAAATATAGGATAAAGTGAAACCAAAGTACCTTGTGAATGTCCCCAAGTCGCCACTTAACTGCATAATAAAAATAAAATTTCTTGGAATCCAAGTTCCAAGTTTGATGATTCATGTTACCTTCGGAGTCAAAAAGATATGCAGTCCAACTTTGGAGTGTCGGATCTCAAATTTCAACTGACTTGGTAATTCTACTATATATATATATAATATGCTGTGTTGTATATTAATTAGTATATAATTATATATAAAGTGATATGAAGATGTCTGTATGGAATTCCAAATAAGTGCTCTGAAATTATTAATATATTTAACTTCTTTCTATTACATTGATTTGTAATGAACTCTTATAAAGCATTACCTTAAAATAATAGAAATTAAATTTAACTTGTATATAATAATTAATGTTATTAAATCTCGGCATAATTATTAAAAGGGATCGTGTTTAATAATTTATTAACAACATTAAAATTATAGCATTAAATTTATACATTAACTATAATTCCTTATATAGAGAATATAAAATACAAGAATATATCATAAATCATTTACATTTTATAGTTCTAGGTAATTGGTTTGAAATGAAAGCCAGCCTGACACCTGGGGGACTCGATTACATATGCACAGACGTGCGGTTACGCTGAATTAAGTGCGGCTACACCAAGTATAATATACCATCAGACTATGTTGTCGTCAATTGACTTGATGCTTGCCGAGTGTTGCTGTGCAGCCTACAGACAAGATGTTAGAAACAACCGGAAATTCTTATCTCGTCGCAGAGTTCAAACTGCTCTCTCTCTCTCTCTCTCTCTCTCTCTCTCTCTCTCTCTCTCTCTCTCTCTCTCTCTCTCTCTCTCTCTCTCTCTCTCTCTCTCTCTCTCTCTCTCTCTCTCTCTCTCTCTCTCTCTCTCTCATTTAATCTCATATTCATGAAGAGCATTCACTAACTGCTTATAAAAAAACTATAATAGTTAAAATGTATAATTAGAGGCAATGTAGTAAAAAATAAACTGTATCTTTTTTAAAAAACATATTTTTTATGAAATGTATTTAAAAAGTCATATACATGAGAATTAATTAATAAATTAGTTGGTTATTTAAATTCTAATTGAAATTTAATTCTATAATATATTATATTTATATACCTCAATTCATGCAGTATATGTACTGTAGCAGATGTTATATACCTGCAATTAAGTCAACAATAATTTTTTAGAGGAGAAAGGATGAAAAAACATGACCAATTTTTTTTTAACAGAGCAATGATTTTTTATTAAAAAATGAATTTCGTGAGTTTGAGATTAATAATTTCTTTAAGTCATAACTTTAAATCATATAAATTTCGAGTAATTTGTGATGGGTTCTCTAACTATGTATTTTTATTCTTCAAAATTTGTGGAACACCGCACACCACCGTTACTTATATAATTTTTTCTATCAGGTCTGTACAAAAAGGTCAAAAAGTGATTGTAAAAAGGGTCAGAAAAAAAAAGTGAGTATAGTTTATTTCGCACACTCCTTTTAGTAATAAAAGCAATTGGCTACGGTGCTGTAAGTAGTGATCTAACCATATTAGTATGTCTACTTGCTTAGGATAATATGCTGTCTGCATTCACATCCATATAGGGCTTGTTAAAAATTGACAATAATTTTAACTACAGAAGTTCAGAGGTTGCCTTTTTTTTTCATTTTTTTTTTTTTTCAAATTAATAAACTAATTGATTAGCATGAGATAATTGGAAAAATGTGTTATTCAAATAATATCATTGGATATAATGACAATCAGTGACGCTCTTAAATTGGGTCATAGGTCACACTTCCTGGAGTAGCCATCAGTTTCAAATAAAAAAATTCTTCATTTGCTATCATTTTTATATTTTAATTGAAAATGATTGTAAAATTTATTTCCTGTATCATACAACAGGTCAATTCCAATGAAAAACATGTGTGGTTTAAATAGATATGAATGATTTTGTTTTAAATATGACTTCATGAATCGTACATTTTTTATATCATGCTGCGAAGTTCTTTGCATTTTTTTTTTTTTTTTTTCATCAAGACCACCAGCCACGATGTCTGCAGTGTAGTGTCAGTGTGGCAACACTGTCGTACCCTCTCAATGTTTAAACTTTGAACATCAATGCGACTTTACCGAGTTTTTTTTATCCTAGATTGAAGGCGAGTATCAAGATAATTAATAGTAGCCCTTGGCTCTTGTGCAAAATTGATTTCAATAAATCCTGAATTAGAAAAAAAAAAAAAAAAAAAAAAAAAACTGTGTTGTACATTTTTTAAAAAAGTTATTAATAAATACTTCCCAGGCCTTTCACTAAACTCCTATGTAATATAATATAATTATGTTGATACGTATATACTATTCCAATTTAGATAAAATTAAAGTACCCTAAAGCCTCAGCCATGAATGCTCAAAGATTAACAGGAGATAAATCAGTGTAGCCAACCACAACGCACTAAATTCCCTTAGTTCTTATTACTCAAACATTGCTAAAAAAAAACTAGGCATTATATATACATTATAAGATCATCAAGTCGTAAAGACTCGTTACGAGTCAATCCTGTTTCTCATTTCTTTTCTCTATCTAATCTATGCCATGATTATTATTCAACAATTAAATCTTCACTGTAAGAAAATACAAAAACATTATTTCTCATCGCACTAAAGATTATTTATACTTGTATGAAGGTACATTAACATAACACCGATGTTGTCTCGGGGAGACCGCATCTTTTTTTTTTATTTTCGCTCCCCAGTGTCAAAATAAGCAGCCGCTGGTGAGGGGGTCGTGTGAAGATTTAAGCAAACGGTTTTAGATAATCGTGCAGGGGGTGTTGAGACCGTTCGAGATTGCACGAGGTGATAGACTGCTGCAGCCTCTCTCAGAGCACATGTACACTCGTTACCTTGGAAAATTTCACACTTGCAGTCTTCTTAATCACCATGCCCTGTGTTATTCTTACGGGGCATGGTGATTAACAAGGTTGAATAAAGGGAAATTTTCCGAGGCGACGACTGTAGCAAAAAGCTTAATACAAGAGAGATTACAAAAACAAATTCAATTGCATATTATATTTAATGCTTTTTAATTTAATTTAATTAATTAATTAATACACAGGTGCTCATAGGTTTGCAATTAGTAATTATATGATCTGTGTTCATGTACACCCTTTGTCTTGGAAATTTTCTCTCACTAAAAGCTGGTAAAATTCCTGGATGACGACTATACAACTCGGGACCGCACGAACTTTACCAGTGCTCTTTTTGTGGGCATTATACCGCAGTCTATCGAGGTGTGCTGAAGTTGAACTTTTTGTGGTTGGATGGTTATCCTTCTTATCTTGAAATTCTGCATCTCTTTGTGTCTTGCTATGTATTATAGCAAAAGAGGTAGCGGTAAAGTTCATGTTGTCCCGAGTTTTATAAATATTTTGAAGTGCATTAAAAATGCAATTTATCAAAATTTTATTTCTCTGATATAAAAAAAAAACTCTGAAATTGTAAAAAAGCCTTGAAAAATATTTTTATAACACACTTCAGTGTGCAAATTGCTATATAATTTATGATCATTATGTAAGTAAAATTGTGATAGTATAATTTTTGTAACGATGACGATGCATGCCATGCGCATAAAATACTATTTTTTCAATGTATTAACACATTTTGTTAAGTAATAAAACAATTTTGAGAATTACATTGTACTCGCTAGAATTAAGTGATTCATTTTGTAGTTACAAAGTATTATTTAACTCGACAATGATCTCATCTAGTACATTTACTACATGAGATCCATCACTAAGAAGTCTCAACCAACATAAAAACATTCAACATGTATGCACATGCAAGCCACATGCGTGTGTGTTTATGTCACTTTGTGGGTTTATGAATCAAACGTTTCGTATTAAGAGAGGGAGAGAGAGAGAGATCATATTGAACTGCAGTCCACCCACTCAAATGCATATATATCTATATCTAGTGGGATGCTGGAAGTACCATTTACAGAGACGTGTTATTAAATTTCATTGACGATATATGAAAGAGAAGGCTTTTGAAAATTTAACTAAATCCCACAACAAACACATATTTTTATATTATAAATTATAGATTTACATCTGCATTACAATATTGAAAAGGAAATAAATAATTGGACTGTATTATTATAAATAAATTGGCGGTACGATACTAAAGAATTATTAAATCATAGTGATCTCAATCTTTCAATCTTCATTGTATATAAAAGAGTGTGTACGTGTGTGTATATTTTTTTGTCCTCTATATCTCTACACTAAATGATTTTATAGGCTTAATAAATTTATGACGCAATGATCTGTCAAGTCTTAAAATATTTGCAATGATATACTTCCTTCACTTTATAAGGATTTAAAAAAAATCATATCTTTTATGAGTTATAAATTTTTTAGTTTGATTTCTTTTTTCAGGAGGGTTGAAGACAATCTTGACTTAATACAACAATGGCAAATCTAAAGGAAGTTAACACCTGCAACAGCTATAGCACGCGCGATATTATAAAGTATATCATACATTCTCGGCTTATACCTCCAAGAAATAGCAGGCAGCGGCGGCGGGCGACAACTCTAAGCAAGATAAATACTAGTTCAAACACAATAAAATTATAAAATCTATGACGTCACACAAGAATATCATGTGTGGTATATATATTATTATGTAGAGTCCCTTCGTAACCTTTTCTACCTGAATGTTTGCATGGTCATAACCTTTTTTTTTCTTAATATTCGGAAAAATGCAGCATTTTTTTATAAAACTGCATTTTTTTTAAATACTTGATTATATTAATTTACATGGTGGTATTTTAACATTGTAAATTGTTATCTTGTACTTTTAATTACATTCTACATAGTGAGAGTACTTGGTAAATGTACAGACACGCATGGTCGCCCACAATGCTACCATAAGGTATGCAACTTCTTCGACGCCTGAGAGAAAATTGCTGCCTATCGCTCGTTTCATGGAGGCGAAATGGGATGCTGATTTTATAAAAAAGTCGTGTACACTCGTCTCCTTGGAAATTTTTCCTGTTTACAGCCTTGTTAATCACCATGCTCTGTATTATTCTTACGGGACATGGTGATTAACAAGGCCGGAAAGAGAAATTTTCTGAGGTGACAAAACTGGTACTTCAGGTTAATATCACCGCACGGCTATAAATTTTCCGATGAAAATCTTTTTAGTCCTTAAATTAAAACACATGATGTGAATAAAAAAATCGGTGTAGATTTTGAGTTAATTACTTTTTTATGTAAAAAAAATATGCCGATTTTACTAAATTAATGCGAATATATTGAAAACTTCACCGATTTTTCCTACACAATTATTAATTTCGTGGTGTCAGGAAAATTTACTACAAATTTTAGAGTGGTTCATTATCTACTAACAATAAGTCTATTATTTTTTACCACTGACATTAATCCTTAAACTCAAACTTGTAATGTAATATATTCAGAAAACACATCTATGTGAATAAAAAATAAATATCAATATAGTATTATTTCATTATAATTTATGTTGTAGGCTTATTGGGTGCGATTCACGAAGCAGTTAACCAGGTTTCTAACCACGTTTAGCTTAACCATGTTTAACTATACCTGTTTTACGTGTTAAACCACCTAGTTAAACGTGGTTAAGCTAAACGTGGTTAGAAACCTGACTAACTGCTTCATGAATCACACCCATTAATGCTAATATATTATTTATAAGCATATTAAACGACAGTTCATAAAAATATTGATTAATATTTCTATCAAGTTTCCATTTTAGTAAAGATTTTTTTTTTAGGGTGTGGCTATACTGACTATTAGGTTATCTAGCCTTTTCACTTCTCTTTCACACTTCAACCAATATATTTTACTAATATACTAATAATTATAAGTCTCAAGCAAACAGTAGCTCTGCTGGTTTTAAAATTGACGTAATTTTATTAAATTATAATACATTTTATAATCATAATAAAATATACTACAGACTACACCATCTCTTAATTAAATTTATAGTTATTTTATCCCATGACAAATGCATCTTGATTATAATAAAAAAACTTAAATGTAGTTTATTAATATATTAAAAGTGACATTACAATGCAGGTATTATAAACTACACAATTTGAAAGTCGCTGCAAGGAGACGACAGTAGCTTCCTGGATGTTGCAGTGAGAAGAAAGAGCTCCTTTACTTTGTTGTACATGTTTTTTTTTTTCTCTCATTTCTTTTTTAGGTACAAATATGGGCAGACAAGAGACAGAGAAAAATTCCCCACCATCATCCCCTCCCTGCTCTTTATTTCCCCTCATTTGCTCATTCCCCTCCATTCCTCATAAATCCCCCACTATAATTTTTTATACCACCCCTACCTCCTCTTTTTTACCTCCCCTCATTTGAGCACCAAAAATATTTTTGATAAAACAGTTCTGATTTTTTAAAAAATAATTCATAAAATTCACTTATATTAAATAAAATAAGTACTTACAGCAGCGTCTGTATTTGGTAGAACTAGAAGGATGATGGCACTGCTACCCACCAATGTTGCTATTGTCCTGAGGAGCATGGTGTGCACCCGATGGCTGGCTCACAGGCTCACCTTTTGACACTTTAGATCATTACGCTCATGGTAACGTGAGTGTCACTTGGTGATTCTTGCAGTGAAATAATTTAGTTTAAGAGTAGCGTCTGATTGTTACGGCTGCTGCAAGAACACGCTCTCCGCAGCCTCTTGCTTGCTGCGTCAATGCGGCAGCTGAGGCGAGCTCACAGCCACCAGAGCTTTGCCGCACCACCGCACCGCTCTGCCGTTTCCCCTCCCTACTTGCTCCCATCGTCTCTGTACGCCCACCGTCTCGTCTCTGTCTCGAGAACACCAGCAGAACTTTTTGGTCTCAATTTTTTACCTTCACATAAATTCCATTATTAACGTTTAATTAAAGGAATGTAAAAAAAATTATATCGTAAATGTCTCCAAGAATAATAATGACATTATCTTTATCAACCCTTTAAAAAAAACTAAATTTTTATATTTTATATTTAAATTGTTAAAAATAAAACCCTTTTATTTAATTAAATTAATGAAAATTTTTATTTAATATTTTGATATAATATTATTTTTTTATACAATTTAAGGCATTGAAATCTCTTGACTTTAAAGTATTCCAAGAAAGATTATTTTGAGCCAGTGAAGAAGATAAAAAAAAAGGTATTTCTTTTTTAGCTAATAGACTAATTTGTTAGTCTAATGAGGGAAAGGAGATACAAAGGTATATAGTGTTTTACTCTCGCTTTTTTTCAAAGTAGAGATTCCTGTGGAGACGACAAGAGAGAGAGAGAGAGAGACTAGAGAGAATGAAAAGAGAGAATGAAGAGAGAGGGAGAAATAGAGACAGAAGACGACCGAGAAAAGTGAGAGACGAGGAACGAGAGACGAACGAGAGAGCACCGCCGACGAAGCCCCCCGCAGGCCCCGCCCCCTGCTCTCCAGAAGCAAGTCTGCTCTCCTCCGGTGCCTCCGCTCTCAGCTGCCTCAGCTTTGCTAGCAGTCGCGCCACAGCCGCTCGCTCGTGGTCTGCGGCACGAAGAAGCACGCTCAAGAGAAGGAAACAAATCACCACCTCAGTCGGTCAGCCAGGGGCTGAAGTGAGCACCATCTAAGTGAGCACCCGTATGTTGTATGTTATAACAAAAAGTTTTGTGGTGCCCAAAAACGTGTGACAAGTGCTACCAACATGTGGTGACTTATACTAAATATCAGTGCCAATTATAAACCAAATAATTAATATATTTTTTAATTAATTTATAGAATTTAATAATGATGAACTTACAAAAAATATCATTCATTCACAAACATTCTATGTAAGTATTAATTATAATTTTTGTGTATATATTTTATGTGACGTCATTTATGTATGAAATGTGGTTGGTTTACTTGAAGAGCCAATCAGAAATATGGATGAAAGGGGTAAGGGAAGTGGTGGGGGGTTTGATAAGAAGGGTGGGGGGAGCATAAGGGGAGATTTTTATGAATGAATATTATATTTTTTCAATTTATTATTGCAAAGATTTAAAAAATATGTGGGAGTATTGTTAAAAAATCATTTATTTAATTTTATAAATTATATTATTATTATTTTAGACAAAGTAATTTTGCATACATGACCCCTGCTAAATAAGATAGGCATACCACTTTTGCAGCACGCATGTACGGAGTGTTGCATACTCTCGCCAACATTTGCCTGCCGGGGCACAAGCATCTTGGAGCTGTCCGAAACCTCCGAGCGCCCATCAATTGATTGATTAATCCGTATGAAATAACTGTCACAATTATAAATCGTGTATCTATTGTACTGTGTTTTTTTATTTTTAATACAATAAAAACCCTGTAAACTTTTAAACTGAAATTGGTGGATAACACGTTCTTAAGACAAAATTAAATGTTTTGATACACGATTGAATGATTTATAAAGCTTTTTTGATGAGCGTATTTATTAATATTTACTCTGCAAATTGGAGAACTGACTGTGAGATTTGAGTTAATCGATTTTCATTTTCTTTATTTCATCTATATAACTTAATATTAAAACATTTCTTGAGACTATATTGGGACTTAAAATAAATTTCTTTCTTAAATTACCCTGTACGTAATTTTTTTCTTCGATTTGAAGAAAAAAAAATGTAAATAAGAAATCATATTAAATATAAAATAATTCAGATTTCAGTGCATCATCTGCAAGTCTAATTTTTTGGATGGAGTATTAAATATAAAATCATGGATCAAAATAATAAAGATAGATATGCAGAACAAGATATTGTACTTTAGAGCTTATATTTCTACCTTTAAACATTAAATTTAACCCTTACTGCAAAATTTAACTTGATTTGCTTTCGTCCAATCTCGATACCAGAACCATGCAGATATTCATAAAAAAACAAACAAAAAAAAAAAAAAAAAATCTTGTTTAGGAGAGATTTTTTTTTTTTTTTTTTTTTTTTCAAATTCTGAATTGAGTACTAATATTATGTATCATTTTTTAGACTAAAATATTATTCCAATTACGTTCTTTAGTCCCCCTGATATTTTTAATTATTGTTTTGTTCGCTATAAAGTGAAAATATGATGTTAAATTCCAACTTGCTAAAATTATCATACACTATGCAAAAACTTGTTTTTTTAATACGTTTAAGTTAATTAATATTCCATGGATGAAACACAAGAGGAAAGAAACTTACTCCTGACAAATTACTGTAATCATGGGTCATTTTAAAAGGCATTCTTTTCTACGAACACAACCGCAAGTATATTTATATTCCGTTTATTGTTTCAATTTTTATAGAACGGGTTGTATAATGTCAGCTATTAAACATTCCATCTGTTTTGGAGGTTATTTAAAATAATATAATTTATAAAAAAAATACAATATTGAAGAAATTTTAACAAAATTTGTTGAATTTTTTTAAGGGATAGAAATTAACATATTTTAAAGATAAAATTGAATCCATTTTGCAGCATATGGTATAAATAATATAATTAATTAAATCCAAATTATTAAATATATTTATTAATGTAAAAATTGTATATTATTTTTGAAAATTTACGAATGTATGGTATTAACTTCCGTATTATAACACCAAAATTCAATTCTATCTGCATGCGGTATTTTGAGGATATACGATATCATGATCAAAATGAATACCGTTTTCTGCTTAACAGATATTTAGTTTTAATTTTATAAAAGTGCAAATAGATTACGACTTTTTATATATCATTAATGAATAATCATGTATTGTATAGTATATAATATAACATAAAGAATAATCTTAAGAATTAAGTAATAAATTTTTTATTCGTATATTTTTTTTTTTTAGATCGTGAAGTATTTTATTGATTTTTTTAATTACAATTTTAACTGCATGAAGTTAAATTTTATGAACTTCTATTTCTTTATTTTTAAAAGCACGCCTTTAGGCTCAGTAAAATGTACAAAATAAATGTGGCATGACCGGGATATTAATGTCCAAGATATTTTATGACTATGTAGTACTCTATAATACAAGTCTTATACAGCTGGGTTCAGTTTAAAAAAAAAAAATAAAAAAAAAAATGAAAAAAAGCAAAGACAGTAGAAGCTTCAAGTGTTCCACGGTGAGAAAATTTTCCCCATAAGCCACCTCCATGTTATAGAAAATTTGATTTTTTTTTCCCAGTAAATATTAAAGCTATTAATTTGAAACCAACACCTACCCACCGTTTAGGGGTTGTCTGATAATGAATCAGGAACTTATTTTCAACTAAAAAATTTCTTTAGTGCCAAAAAAGTATTTTTGAGATTTTTTTACGCAGGTTTAGATGGGACGGTGGGAACACCACAAAATCAGCTGACTTGAAGCCTCTGTTGCAATAATAACATAACTCGATCATTACGCTCACTTCATCAATATAATGCAGTTGACCCTTGTTTCCAGAAATCTACAATAACTTTCAATTTAATTAACTTGTAACTATATATACTGTACATATAGTATAATACTGCATTTTAAAAATTTAAATATCTTTCTCTAAAATAATAATTATAGGAGCATTCTTATCGGACGTTCGTAAAAGCAATACGAATACATTTCCAAATTAACACGAATTTTGTAAAAAAAATAAATAAATAAGTCACACATAACGTAGTAACCCAACTTAACTATAAAACTTATGTTCAATCACGAGAAGTGTGTAGAGTCCTAATATTATAATATGTTTTATGTTTTATTAAGTGCATCTTAATTATAAAGTGACTACGTGCATTATATTATTGAAATCTTATTAACTCAAATTAAATAATAGGTTTATAGTTGAAAAGAAACATGATATTTATAGAATATTATATAAATTTATTGATGTTCTACATAATTAAGTGATTATCTGGATATAATAAATAAAAGGTTAAAAAATCAGTCAGGTATATGAAAACTATACGATCATATGAAAATGCAGTCCAATTTGTGACTATACAATGCAAGGGAATTGCCTGAAGAAATTTTATTGTTAAGACGAGATAAATAAAGTTGTCAGTACGATAAAGAAAAAATCCTTTGATTTAAAATTTTTTCAACAGTAAAAATATTTTTATTTATTTCTTTTTTCTTTCAGGATCCTTGTGGTCCTCCTGTTTGCGGCAGCAGGAGTCGGCATTACATCAAGTTTTGAGGTAAGTTGTTAACAATAATAGATGCTGCTGCCCAGGGGTGTCGGTTCTTTTGTGTGCTCGAGTACACCTCTTGTTGTTGAGATAAAAAAAAAAACAAAAAAAAACGAAGGTATAAAAAAGGGGGAGGAGAGCGACGGCTGCTGACCGCCAAGAAAATACAAAAATATTTTCTCTGTCTGCTGCTCTCACCTTTTACCACCGCCGCACGTTTGGGAGTGACGAAAGACCATCCTGCGTGTGTTACCAGGTGTACACCACTCTTTGAGGGAGAGAGAGAGAGAGAGAGAGAGAGAGAGAGAGAGAGAGAGAGAGAGAGAGATTCGAACGATTGAAAAATAACTAAAAAATTACTGTACACCTCTGGACACCACAAACCCACATAACAATCTCACTTGCTATCTTGCTATAGCTGCATCTCCAAAGAACGGTAGAGAGAAAAAGATTTGTAATTTTGGAAGATGTAAGAAGAGCACCTAGTCCACGCATATTAAAAGTATTTTTCTTCACCATATAGACTGCGTGGTAACGCCTACAAACAAAGTAGTTCGTGCTGTCCAGAGAAGTGCATATATTTTTAAATGCTATTATGATATTGGCAATCATTATCAGTCAATATTTATGATCCAAACTTCTACGAAAAACGAATGCCATGATGCACATGATACTGATAAAAATATTAAAGAGACCCATTCATCGCGATCTCCCATTTGATATCATATAGACTCTTGTTGATGTCTACGGTTATAAATGCACTTTGCGAGGTGCAGAGTCAATATTTTAAATTATATTGACAAAAATTCTTATCGTTTTAAAAAATTACTTGGGAGCATACATCATCAAATATGTCAATAGACCCCAAAATACAAATCAATCAAATATATATATTATTATATAATAAGATACGCTAAAAAAGTTATCTTCTATATTTTTGAGTTCCTTTTGGGCATACAATTTCAACTCTAATTTTTTTAATGAAACGTCAACGGCCTCTAAAAGCATTAAATTTTCTGCCTCTTTTGTTAGTAGATTTGATATAGCATGCTTTAAAGAGTGACTGACACAAGTGAAATGAACTCCACTTGACGAGCTATACAAAGACCACACGCTCAGTACCTCAGGAGTAAAAAGTAATTAAATCTCAATCGTCAGGTACATTTACCAACAGAAAAAAATTAATCGACTTCGTAGACTATAATCTGAGACTGGTCTTATGTCCAAAAAGTTGACTAAAAATTTCAGAAGTTTACTGTTTCCACGGATGGTAGCAAACCACTGTCGCACATATAAGTCACGTGACATTCGTGTGACGTCACAGTAAACCTAAAGTTCTAATCAATATCAGGAACCCTAGTTGAAAAATTACATCTTCAACTCATCCTTTACACGTCTAGACCTAATCTTATTACGTCTTTTCCCTCAAAACACATCCTATTTCTTCCTCGTTCAAAGTTATAGGATGATTTGAAGACAATATTTTTAAATTTTTATGCTAAATACAAAGAAAGAAGATGTAATTTTGTATTTACCCCTCAATTTTCCTCGAAAATGGTGCAAAAGAGGAGGAAAACAATACGAGAAGAGACGTTTAAAGTGAATATTATAAAAGATGAAAATTATTTTAACTCGTCTTCCATTAGTCTCTGTTGCCTTGCGTTTCAGCAGGTGTAACCTAATATATTTTTTGTGCAGTTCAACATCATATTATTTATTTATTTATTTTTTAAAACGAAATACAGTATTATTATAGAAGTACACGATAATGTAGCGGTTGAATTGAGTTATTATATTTTTTCTTCATCTCAATGACAATGCATTAATTTCAAACCATGTAAAACACGTGTACATTTTACAACCTGTATGAACTTTTTTATTACACATTTGGTTAGAAGCCTCGAGTGAGTATCAATGTCATTTTTTTAAGCATCCTCAAAATCGAGTTGAAAGACACTGTGACGTCATATTCATCATGCCTTCACGTGTTAAACATTTACATGACTATGACGTCACAGCGTTTTACAGTATAACTTAAAGGGTTGGAAAAATATGAAAAATAATTGCATACTTAACTATATAGAATATATTATATTCCACTCAAATATACAATAAAAAATCATGCAGGTTGTTCATTCGACAAGTTTTTAATAAAAAAATATACAAATGTGATTTATTTCCAGCAATAAAATTTTTAATGTATATTTAAAATCAACCACTTTGTGAGGTTTAATTGAGTAATACAAATAAAAATTGATATTATATAGTATATAGGTCACCAACATGATATTAAATTATTTAATTTTTTTTAATAAATCCATTTTAATCCATTATAATATCTTCGTTTTATTGTAAGAGCTCGAGAAAGTTGAATCTATATAACAAAGTGAGCTCAACGTTTCATTTTATCTTGATCAATTAAAGCAGCTGGTTCTAAAAAATGACGTCATCCCCACAATGATGTTACATATTATATAAACTTGTGTTCCATTCCCATGTAACCAGACATATAACGATGTATAGGCTAATTTATATTATATTCCCTCTGGAAGTAGTCGGAAGTTTAAGTTTTCTGGACTTCTAATTCAAATTTCAACGTTATAATTTCACACAAAAGTCTGCACTTCTACTGCAAACCTCCAAGTTTTAAAACAGATTGATCACAAACTTCAAACTTCCGGCGGGAATTTCAAATTAATTAAACTGTAGGATGTATTTTGCCTGCAGCACCACGACACCACATGCAGTTTGTTACAGAGAGAATGTTGAACTCAAAGTACATTGTTACAGAATGGATATTTAAAACTGGCTTGAATATCATCTATAGTAAATATTATACAACAGAAGTTGCTTAAGAGAAAAATGATGATAATCTGATTGTTAATCAATGTATTAAATCTCGGACAGTTTCGATTTTTTTTTGTCATTGCTCTATCTTAAATCTATTATACTGCATTGCATTTAATTTATATTTTTGTATTATTATTTATATATTTTTTTTTTACAAACAATTTAATTATGCATGCAAATATTATAGATTCAATTCTTGTAATCTGCATGCATTTAACATTCTTAATTCTTTGTAAAAAAAGTGGAATTATTAAAAAAAAAATTATATAAAAATATTTATTATTGCGTATTTATTTTATTAGTGTAATAATAAAATTATATGATCAATTTAACGCAAAAATAAGTTATAAATGATCAGACCACTCTAAATTGATGGAGAGAGAGAGAGAGCTCATGCGTCACTATTAGGATGCAAAAAAGGGGGCGTACTTCTTATCTTATCAGCCTGTCATGCTATTTGCATGTACACCTCTTTGTAAATTTCTGTGTTTTTTCTTGACTGTGACGTCACGAGAAAGTGACGCGGCCTCCAGACCCAGCCAGTTCTGCGGTACAAGCTGATGTAATTTTTTTTAAAAAATAAATTTAAAATGAGCACTTCCACTCACTAATTACTGACTAAAGGCGGATTCACATGGCGATTTCTAGCCTGCGACGCGAAACGAATAATGCGCACTTGCTGTAACATCCATTGGCGGCCATGTTTGGAGATTAGAAAAAAGAGCATCGTAATTTAACGCGATATTCGCCGCCGCAATGGCGAATTCGCTTCCGCATAGGATTCCACACCTTGTGTGACAAAATCGCGTCGCATCGCCGTTGTCGCCATCTGAATCCGCCTTAAGTCTGAAACCCCGAAACTTCCGAAACCCTAACTTGAGCGTTTGCGGGCTAATGCGGAACGGGGCCAATCATGGCCTTACAATCCATTCTGTCATTTGCCTGTGACTGAGGGTAACGTGGAAAACTCAGTCAGGATGGACGCTACAGCTTTTGCACCGGAAGTGCAATGATCTTATAGTCAGGGGTAGCACATAGTGGAACGATTTATCCCTGGGTGGGAAACGTGATTTTTGTTGAAAATGGTCACCCATCCAACTACTAACCACGCTCGGCGTTGTTTGATTTCGGTGATTTGACGAGACCACGTCAAATGCACTTCGTCGCACCTCCCATGCATTGTAATATGTCCACACTCCAGTGTGACGTCACTAGAAAGTGTCGTGGTCTCCGGTCTAGTACGTCTGCAATGCGATGTAATGTGGTGATCCACAGCTCTAGTACAAGATGGTGACGTCACAAGAAAGTGACGCGGACTCTGGTTTATAAGTCAGTTCTGTGGTACAAGCCGATGTAGTGGCAATGCCGGCGGCTAAGAGTATCGCCACTCGTTCGTTTGCACGCTTTGTCAGTTGACAGCACAAGTGAACGCAATTATTTATAGATGCAAAGCCAGCTACTCGTAATTAACCCGCGCATGCACACGGACAAAAAAATAATAAAGCAACATTGCGTTCTCATGTAATGTTCTGACAGGTCTTAATTAAAAAAATTAAACGAGTAATTTTTTATTTGAGATAATGTAAATTGCATACAGAAGAATCAATTCATTGTAAATGTATTTAAATTATTATTGAATGTTTAATTTTAAATTATATTATGAAATAATCGTTTGCAACATTACATTTTTTACACTATTTAATTTACAAAATAACATAATAACATATTTTTAAATACTATTTTAGTACGTATAGACAAGATGTTATCTCCATAGATGACGTTTTATTAATTAATTCCAATGTGCTTTTTCCGTCATCGGTGCGTATCATATAATTAATAATTATCATATTATGTCTTATATTTGGACTTGTATATATGATACGCACCGACGACGTAAAAAGCACATTGGAATTAATTACATAATAATATACTGTTATTTAAATATTTTTTGTTGTATTTCTTATTATACATTTTATTTTATTTAACATTAACTTTTTTTCGTAACATAATATCTTATGTAGAGCTTATTTTACATTTCATTTTAAAAATATTTAATATTATAATATTCTTATTTATGCTTGAATATATATAGCATCTGTTACACATATTTTGGTGCATGGTGTTATTTAGACATTCAGTAATATAACATAAACTAAGCAGGGTTATGATAACATTATGGCAGACTTTCCTAATATATATATATTTTTTTTAAATTGGTCCAAACAAAAATTATTATAAACGAATTTTGGTTAACATCTCTATATTTCTTAACAGGCCACCTATTTTCAGAATTTTCTTCTAAATCGAGGGTCTTTGTCAGGTTAGACTATAACGCTTTCACTCTGACTTAATTTGGATTTTTTTCTGGAGCATTTATGTAAAATAGATTTTTTTTTTTTTAATATAGAGGACCACTTAAACTATTCAAAACAAAATTCTGCCTTAATTTTTGTTTCTAGTGTTGACTAATAATTTCTAGTACAAAACTGCATGCAGTTCTAATTCTTATGTATTCCGATGATGGCGCGGTAACCACTCGGCACAGCGTGCATGTATCATTGGCATGAGAGCATGAGAACTGTTGCTATTTTTTTCTACAATTAAGTTCACGATAAGACATTTATACGTCTCGTCTGGTCTCTGGTTCGAGCGTATACAGTCGTAGTCACAAGTAATGAGACAGCTTGCCGTACGTGGGCGCGGTACTGTCCCAATTAATCGCTTTCGTTCAACTCTTTATGACCAACTCCGTATATCGCGGCATACAAGAGGAGAATGAAATATAATAATCATTTTTATTGAAATATTTGGGTTGTACACTCGGAAAATTTTCATTTGCGCCTTATTAATCATCATGCTCCATAACCCGTAAGTATAACACACGATATGGTGAGTGGCGCAGTGCATTGACCGGTTCTCGTTAGATCGCCGAAGTCAGGCTACGTCGAGCGTGGTTAGTACTTGGATGGGTGACCGTTTCAAGTAAAAAATACGCTGCTCCCTCCCTGGGGTAAATTCGTCTCGCTTTCCACCCAGTGCAGTGATGCACTTGTGTGTGGTTCCCCAGGCTTTGGACATCGCTTTGGTCCATTGAGAAAAAGTAGACGTATCCGTCCTGACTGAGGTTGTCCACGGTTCCCCCAGTCTCACCTCAGCGAATGCTGGGACGCGTAACATGCCGTGGCATCCGTTCCCCACCTTATCCTTTATACCCATTACCCCGCCGCGAGCTGGAAACTCTTAGGGGTGTATCCTTGTAAAAAAAAATAAATAAATAAATAAATAAATAAAAATAAAAAAACAAGACTTCCGAGGCATCAAAGAGCACACATGATATGGATCAAGTCAAAATATTTATTTTGTCCTATAGTTAAACTCAATAAATACATATAATCAAAATATACATAATATATACTTTTTATCAATTAAGCAAACATCAATAATCAAAGATAAGATATTATTTTTATGAATAATAACCAGATATTTATATTCAAAGACCTCCGTGTCATACGTCCAGAAATTTGATCAAAAATGGACAACCTATACTTGAAAATTTTTTATTGCAGAAATTGATGGAAGGTGCAAAGTTATCTGATTTGTTTTTAGGTTTTTTAAAGCCCGGGAACTATGTATTTTTAAAAAAGTTATCTAAAGTACAGAGAGAGGAGACGTCAAGAGATGTCACTTTTTAATAAAAAGGATAGGGACGCGGGTTCAAATCCAAACTTTGCCCAACTTTTTAGCAATACTTTCCGGGCTCAGAAAAAAAAAAGTAGCATAACTTGCACCCTCTAAACAGTTCCTGCAATAAAAAAAATCATTAAGGTCCATATTGCAGTAATTTTACGTTTCCAGAGATATTGGGCGCGATTCACGAAGTAGTTAGCCAGGTTTCTAACCACGTTTAGCTTAACCACGTTTAACTAAGGTGGTTCAACACGTAAAACAGGTACAGTTAGACGTGGTTAAGCTAAACGTGGTTAGAAACCTGGCTAACTGCTTCGTGAATCGCACCCATTAGCGCCACTATCGAGCACATGTTGAGCATTAAGTTTATTCGTGACAACGTCAGCCAACCGCCAACGTCCCTATAGCAACATGGAACCCCTAAATTTTTTCTCATCAAAGTTCTGTCTGATGGTTGGCAACACTGCTTTGCTTGGCCACACAAAGGATAATTTGATAAGAATGATAAGACATCTGAATGAAAAGAAACGTTGCAACATCATACAATTTGAATGTGGTGCCAATGGAGCATGAATAACTTTTTAAGGTTATAGTACGCGTTTTTGCACACATGGTTTGCAAAGGAGAAATGTCTGTAATGTTTAAGAGAGATAAAGTAGGTGGTCCTGATATATCGAGTGTTTAGTCTATATAATATACGAGAGACCATTGCAGCATGTTATATCATAGCATGTGGTCGTCACTTTCTCCCAGTCAGCAAGAGATACATACACTAGCTTATAAGCATGCATGCACGTTCAACAATAGTTTTTTTTAATGCAGTATAAAAAAAATAAACATGAAGTACTGAAAGAGATGACATCATCTTTGCGTTGCATATGTGAAGTCGTATAATCTAAATCTCTCTGTGGAGTGCAATAAACTTTAACACTTTTTATAATTTTAATTGTTTTAACTTGTTTGTTAGACTTATCAGTACTTATAATATATTTATCAAAATGTTTTAAAAGAAATAATTACCACCCCTCACAAATTATTCATTTATTGATCATTCTATAATAAAGTACAAAGTCTCACAATTATATTAGACATGGGTGTGATTCACGAAGCAGTTAGCCAGGTTTCTAACCACGTTTAGCTTAACCACGTTTAACTAGGTGGTTTAACACGTAAAACAAGTATAGTTAAACGTGATTAAGCTAAACGTGGTTACAAACCTGGCTAACTTCTTCGTGAATCGCATCCTGTACATCAATAACTTTAATATTTTTGTTCTTATTGAGAAGGAAAAAATAATAATAATTTTATACAAGTTTAGAGATTTTTCATACAATGACATTATTACTTTCTTTTTAAACATCGATTTCTTTGCTTTGTATATATGTAATTCTAATACAAATTAATCTTTGTCGTTGTCGTGTATTTAATCTTATATAATATGTTATGTAAAAGAGCATTAAAATTATTTCCTCGAGGATTATTTAATATCGCTTTTTCTAAAATGCAAATTCATATCTTTTTACAAAAAATGTTCTAAACAAAGCAATAATAAATCTGATTGAGTTAATAATATGCACTGTTTCAATTCCTGGTTCTTTATCTTCAATTGAAAAAAAACTTGCTCCATTTATCAAGTAGAGGTATATAGATCATGTGTGTTTTTTTTTTTTTTTTGTCTCGAACAAATTCCAAATTCTTGCTCATTACTATAGTAAAACCAGTTTCGCTTTTTATACATTTATAAAAAAATTATATTGAGTTCCTGGCTTTTAAAATTTATACTAGATGCTAGGTTTTTAACCTATTGTGTGCAAATAAAATGAAATAATTTGATATTTCTTGTACTGTTTAATTCTGTATTAGATTTAGGTCAAATTTAGCATTCTCAATCGAGTTTTTTTTTTTTTTTCTTTTTGCTTATAAATTTTTGCTTTTTATGTTGAATTTCTGCATTAAAAAGTTGCATATGTCGGTATTATATAGGTTACAATTTTTGCTTTATTGTATATATACGATTTTTCCTTACAAGGAAATTTTATCTCCACACAAACAAGTGAATTTGTCTTAAAAGGAAAAATGTGTGCAAAAAAAAAAAAAAAATGCAATAGCGGCTTTATCGTGAATTCACATTACGAAAAATCTCTGTACTTGAAACCATTTCATATAATACACAAAGGTTTATTTTGCATATTATATATGAACATTATGATATTGAATGGCTGTAGCTGAAAGGCTTGCCTGACAACGAGAAGTACTCAAGGGTTTCCGGGGCCTCTCTAATCTCGTTTCTCGTATCGCGGCGGCTGTGGCGCGAATTCTCTTCTTGGTGGTGCACCCACTCACCCCGCCAACCTCGAGCTGGTGCGCTCAGCAACGTCGCTGACCGAAGTCGATCGCGTGGGTGCACCAACCAACCGGGACCTACATTTGCGGACACACAATCACATGTGTTATAACGACCTCGTAGTTGTCTTGCTGTCCTTGTTTAATTTTCTAGTCTAGGGAAGTTTGGTCACTTCGGTTCACTGAAGTAATTTTGTACCTTTGTCCTGCATGTTTCTGTCTCTCTCTCTCCCTCCTCTCTCGATTGGTCTGTCTCTCTCTTCACTTTCTCTCCTTTGCACTAAATCTTTAGATACTTATAAAGGATAATTATTGTACTTTTTATTGACTCTTTTTTCAGTATCAGATTTTATACTTAGATGAAGTACTTATGTGCGAAAAGTACTTGTAAGGTTCAATAAGTACGTGTTATCTTATCTTTCACTATAAGATCTGCCGTCTTTCTCTCTCGCTCTCGTATATACACACTCTCTCTAACCCTTTTCTCTCTCTCGCTCTCTGATTTTCTCTCTTTCTATCTCTCTCTCTCTCTCTCTCTCTCTCTCTCTCTCTCTCTCTCTCTCTCTCTCTCTCTCTCTCTCTCTCTCTCTCTTTCTGTTTCACACACACTCAATGTTCATACTGGGCATCAGTAATTGAGTTAGAATTGAATAATAAGCTCGAGCTCAATCATAACGTGGTGCTCAATGCAATTACATCTCCTCACGCTGCAACAACTTGGAGATGCGTTTTCACAGTCTTGGTCAAAGGTTACAGACATCGTCATAAATTATCAGACACGTGCTCAAGCAACATACCACCGTATGGTAAATTTATATTCGTGGACCCAAAAAAAAAATCATTCTATTTTTATGGTAATCTGAAAACGTTCCCTATTGTGTTGTTAAAGAATGCATGGAGAACATAATATTAACTTTTTATTACTATTGCCATATATTCATCTTTGTCCAGATATATAAAAGTTTTAACTGTTACAAGTCTGATATATACACTCGTTGGTTCAACCTCTCATACATTTCAATCATTTTCAATCAAAATTTTAAATTAAAATGACATTTGCTCTTCCATTCAATTGAAATATATATAAAGATATTTTTGTTAGTCTTTATTCTAGGTCTATAATAAACTATAATTAAAGTTAAATAAAAAAAAATCAGATATAATTTTGTGCAAATCTTGCTATCATGATACGTTTATGATTGTATAATAGAGCTGTAAAAAGTTTTTTCTTTCTTTAGAGTATTAAATATAAAAAAATGATGAAAATCAAAATCTCTAAAATATAGTTATGTCAAAAGTTTTACTTATTGGAAAATCTGAGTGATTTTTTATCGCATATTTCGATAGAGAACATTGAGTTTTGTACTCTAATATTTTTTAGATTTGTTTTGAACCCTCTTACACCCTTAAAATTGGTGTACAACATGTTGTGACGTCATAATCATGTAAAACACTTCTCTATATATGTTTACATGTCATGTTAAATATTTGCATGATTATGACGTCATAGCATTAATTTTGCAGCATGATTTTAAGAATTTTAGAGGGTTAAAAAAATGTTGAAAAAATCTTCTATCCAAATATGCAATACATTTTTTTCAATATAGGTTGTCCATTTATATATAATTTAATAAGTAAATGAAAAAATCATATATAATGTTTATTGTTTAAATTTAAGTACTGGCCCTTTTTGTACAATCATACCTCACTATTTATCATCATTCAACCATACTTGACATAGAGTCATAAACCCTTTTTTTTATGTTAATTATAGTTTCACTCATTTGCAGCGTAAAAAGAAATCCACAATTTGTCAGTGAATAATAATTAATTGAGATCCGTAATTAATTCAGATTAATTGTCAATAATTAGAGTGACTAGATGTCAGTTTGATTTTCTCCATGCCAAGTATTCGTGATTCTTAGACTCGAGGAGGCCTTGGCTTGCCTACACACACATAGTTTTGCCGCTCTCTTATAAGCCGTCTGCACGACGACAATGTATGCTTGTATATATAACCACGGTGACATGAGCTTGCAAATTATCTGATTGCGAATATAATTTAGGATCTCCTCTTTATTTTATTACGGTATGTGGTTGAAGATGAAAATAAATCAATTGAAAATGTCACTGACTAAAAAAAAAAAAAAAAAAGTATGTGTTGAGCTCAATCTCTTCTAATCATTCTTAATAATTATGCGAATGAAGCTCTCAACATTATTTTAAACAGCTGCAAATCATTGCATGAGATTCAGAGAGCGAGAGAGAAGTTAAAAAAAAAGTATTACTTTTTATCAATGTTTTAATTATGAAAGGAAAACATTATACAAATATAAATTAGAACGGAAACATTATATTTAATTTTTTTTTTCCATTCATCTCCATGAAGATTATGCCACATGACGACTGATTGACTCTTTTTTTTATATATCAAAATTAAATTGGCTCATGTTAAAATTTTAATTTGATATACAGATGGACTCAGTCAAAATATCAGAGCTTATATACACATCTTCCACTTTTTTCTAATATTTACCTTTTTTATAAATTCCACGTAAAAAGTTTAAAAATATAAGTTTGTACATAAATAATAAAAGTGATCTGTCAAAACATAATATTTGCACAAGCTATAAAAAAAAGATGAAGGAAGTATCATTCTGCAATTCTTTCGATAACGAAAGTGATCTGTTAAATTTCTTTTCAACTTTCCTTATTTTCTGTCTTTTCTCTCTGAAATATATACAAGGAAAGAGGAAGGGGTTGAAAGGCACGCTGTTTGTAATGCTAACACGAAGCCTCGTCGTTTTAAATATAGAAGAAGACTCTGTTAGTGCATCTGTGGGTGTTGAAGAAGCGTTTGAACTGCAGCAGCGTGAGAGAGATGCTCTTTTCTATGCATTTCAGCCCCGGGCTGTGCACATGTAACCCAAGAATGTGACGCCTCACATGCATGCACACTCCTTCTATATAGCTACTGATGCCAACGTCATCATAGATTATTTCTATTAGATTTTTATAAACAATTAAAAAATAATGTGTGAAAATATTGTTTTTTTATTTTCAATATTAAAATTCTGAAGGAATTGGTCCATTTTTGGTCCATTTTTTTTTATCTAATAATATATTTTTACACCTAAAAATAAAAAGGATGAAAAATTGGCTTACCTTGTTTAAGGAAGGAGTATAATAATATTATATTTTTATTTTTTATTATCATTTTTTTATATTTTATTAATTTTATATTTATATAATATATAAATTTAGCTTTTGAATTCTTAATTTTTAAGTGTCAAAATATGCTTTAATCCTTTAATCAGATTTGAACAAATTGTCTCTGTACAATATTGCTTATTTTTTCCCAAAATAATAATTATAAATGATATTACTATTAGTATTTTACTATTATGTATAAAGTAGGTTTACTATAAATTTGCAAAGTGATTTCATCTACTAATGACATTAACCCTGAAATTGAACATACAAATAATAAATAAAATGTAATTTCATAATGAAGTTACATTGTCAGGCCGTGATTCACAACACAGTACACAATTCGTGACGGTGTCTGCGATCGTAAAAACAAAGACTTGTCACACTCGAAGTTCTTACTTTGCTTTATAATGGTGATTGGATATTTAATGGTTTAATTTTAAAAATAAAAAAACTTTCACAAACTATAAAAGTTTAATGTTTGAAGCAAAGTGCAGTAAGTAGGGTGTGTTAGAGTTATGGAGATTAACTTAAATATAAAATATACCGGCCCTATTAAACATTTCTTACAATGTATTGCAGTTGCAGCATTGATTCAGTGAAATAACTTTGAATGGTAAAAAATTGTATTTATGCTGCGTGAACTCATTGGCTTATTAAATACATCTCTTAATTAATAATTCAGCCGAAATCTGTGTACGTGATCTTGAAAAAGTTATAATTCGTGGCATGCATAAATTTTTGCCATGGGGGTATTTTTTTTTTTTAAGTTATTCAGTCTGAAAAATCGTTTTCTGCATGGTCCCTTGAACCTGCTTACTCTGGTCTTCTGGAACGTATATGCAATGAGATATTAGAATGTGAAAATTTTAGTGGCTTAATCGAAAGAAGGGTATCGTACTGTGAATTTTTTCAGATTTTTCTGAGACCGGGAACTATTTTTAAAAAATTATTGAAAGTCTATTTTGATGACGTCATGGGCGGCACTCCTTAAGAAAAAGGATAGGACAGTGCCGCCCGTGACGTCATCAAAATAGACTTTCAATAATTTTTTAAAAATAGTTCCCGGTCTCAGAAAAATCTGAAAAAATTCACAGTTCATTATTTATACCCCTTCTTTCGATTAAGCCACTAAAATTTTCGCATTCTAATATCTCATTTTCAATTTTCTTACCCTTCCCCATACGCCGCATTACGCTTTTTTTTTTTTTTTTTTTTTTTTTTTAAGCGTTTCATTTTAAATTCATTTGCAGATTGTAATTTCATACCTTCCATATTTATTATATGTATCCAAATAAAGAGGGACAATTTTTACCTCCAATTGTGATGCAAACTAATACGAAAAAGGTTTATTTAAATCAACAAACTTTACATGTTGTAGTTTACGTGCGTCTAATTACTTCTATGTCTACTTTTACGTGTGTTAGTGATTGACAGCCTAGATCACCGAAATATGATCGGCAAGTTTAAAAATGTGGCGTGAGTTGTTCAAAAAAATTGTGTATATTTAAAATCTACGTAAGAAAAAAAAGTAAAAAGCGAACCTCTTGCAATTTACAAAGAATTTTTCTCACTAAATACTCAAATGAACCTGCAAATCATTTTTTTTTAATGTAAATTTTCCTAACTATTTTGTTGTCCTTTTATTTTAACGTACGCTTTTGTATACACAAGTTCAGGTAAAATATAAACTAAGGTGTAACAAAGTGTTTATTGTATATTCAGTTAAAGTAAATATAATGGAAGTCTTGTGAGTGGGTGTGATGTGGGTGATGACAAGCTGCAGTCCGCCATTCATTAGCAGAGGGGGAGGAAACTGTGCTGGAAAGGAGCTGTTTGATTAGATAGTGCCCTGCCGAGGATGTGACGTCACAGAGCCTTCCTGCTGCTGCTGCCGAGAGCACCAACTTTGCAGACGTCTCAGCATCCATTTATTTACTTCAAACATTAAAACAGCCTGTGACGTCATTCGTAGTTTATGTTAAAAAATTATTTTATAAATTTAAGTATCCGGTATATTGATGGAATTAATACTTTATGGAGGGGCTAGTCAAAAATGACTTAATACCTTAGATTTTAACTTAGAAAGGTAATTACAAAGCGCTTAAGTTTTTGAAGAACAAATTTTTTAACCCTCGATTTTATATCATTATTTTAGGTCACGTTTTTTTAAAAAATCAAGACTTAAGTGTGATCTTAACGCTTTGTGCATGTCCCCTATTAATTACTAAACATGGAATACTAAGTGTGAGCTAAATCAGCGTTTACAATGTTAAACAGATACTTAAATTTAGCACCAATTTAGCTCACATTTTTATAACCATTTTTAGCCCCTGATTGAGTATCATTTTTAGTACTAGCGATTTAAACTGGGATAAAAAATCAAAGATAAAGTAAAGCTGAAGATGTGAAATGCCCTCATTTTAGTGCAAAATTTAATGTTAAATTTCACAGTTAGTTGTAAATTGAGTACTCAATCTGATGCAATTTCTATAATATAGGCTAAAATCTATACTAAGTTCTTTGTGAATGTATAAATTGTTTGTTTGTTTTAGGAGTCATTGGAATCATTTAGATAATAAGTATTATGTGTATAGGCTATTCTTAGTACAAACTAATTGTAGAATGTTTATGTTTGTTGAAACACGAGAAAATTATACATTCTCTTGATTGAATGCATGCATATTTCTAAAAATACATTACTTGTATACAAATTGAAACTAATTTTGAGAAATGTTCAATTTTTCCATTTAAAAAAAATATATATATTTTTTATTAGCAAAAGGTCAAAACAACAACACATTTTTTTAACAACGTCTTTTGCCATTTCTGACATGTGTCAGTTTCCTATAACTTTCTGCAAAAATATATTCTAGATTTTAGGAATGACCTTCAATAAAAAATGAACTTTGAATCTTTTTAATCTAAAAAATACAATAAAAAAATACCAAGGATGGTTGTGAAATTTCATCAGAAACGAGCAGGTCCTGACTTTGACTCCCATTATGGAAATGTTGGTGACATCACACAAGTCAGGTGGAACCTTTCTCAGCAGGTGGTGCCTTGCTTGGTACACGAGATCTTAATTGAGCTTGATATTGCACACCAAAAAGAGCAATCTAACGATTTTATAAATATATGGAAGTTCATGTAGGAGATCTTGTATTTTAGCATATAAAGATACTTTTAATGTCCAATAAACAAGATATCGCGTCACTTAAATGAAGATTTTTTATAACAAATTACATCTGCAGGATAACTTAACTCATATTTTTTTAATATAACTTTTGCACATTTATGGAAACTCATCTCTCTCTCTTCTTACGTGAACTCTGTGTATGCTTTATGCAACCAACAAAATTCAAAGTAAAAAAATAAATAAAATAAAAATTTCAATATTTATAATATTATATGGTTATATTTTAATAAAAAATAAATATTTTTCTCACAAAATATCATTGCGGCAAGTCACTAAATCACTCTTTAATTTCTCTACACATCATGGCAAGAGATGAACCGTCTGATAGTTGCTGTGAACTCGCTTTGAACCCACAGCATGGGGCGGATAGATGATTGATCTTCCCCTAAACGCCGGGGTAGATGGCTCCCTCGATAAACATCTTAAAAACTCGATGCTTGTGGGCTGCGTGGTATCGGAAGAACCTCAAATCGTTTTCATCTTCAAAACTAAAATACAGTACGATTATTGCATAGTTATACGCACTTATGTATACTGTACCTTTTTCTTCTTGCATGCAATCATTATATTGGAATTCACAATTATGTAATTAGTTCTTTATATTTTTGTCAAATTGTTAATGAAAACAAGAGAAAATGTGCACGATTTTAGAAGGGAATATTGGGGGACATTCACAAAGCACTTTAACTCCCACTTTAGCCCCGATTTTTAACCCTGGTGCTAAACATGGTACTAAACCAGGGGCTAACCATGTTAAGCTCATAGTTTGGCACCATGTTTAGCACCAGGGTTAAAAATCGGGGCTAAAGTGGGGGTTAAAGTGCTTTGTGAATGTCCCCCATTATATCCAGGTTTCTCAATAACCACGGTTAAGTGTTATGGAGTTAGGCTGGCAATAATAGTGGTTAGTGAGTCTTTAAGTGAGAAAGCTGGATATGTTTCTGGATAACTCTGTCGTCAATCGCCACCTTTGATTATTATTTTTTTAAATATCATTGAAAACTTTATACTCGTCTTTTTCATAGAAAGAAATCATGTTTTAAAACCCAGGTGCACGCTAATTAATACATTAAATAAGAAGTAAAAAAAAAAATATGCTAATTTTTATGAAAAAGAAATACTTCAATGTAAATTCATTGAAAGGTACTCGCAAATGTTAAATGAATTTAATTAATGTCCATGTTCATATTATACGTGCTGTGAAATCCTTGATGCTTTAAAAGTAATTTCAGTAATTTTATCAAGCTAAATGTTATACGCATATTTTTATAGTCATCATAGTGGAATCATTTTTTCGTAGAATTAAATTTTACCGCTCTCTAAATAATCTTATGTGCTCGACGACAAAATTATGTTTACGAGACTAAAAATCTCGACCATGACTATAAAATTTGATTTTTTTTTTTTTTTTTTTTTTTAATTTAATGTTACCATTTTGATCGTACGCGTATCAGCTCGGTTGACAAACACCCCAGTTATTTCCCTGCCGTGTGCTGGCGATTTTAAAGGGTTTACCTGACGAGTCCTGACGTGTTACGTTGTTTCAGGTGGACGATGGCCCGCAACCTCACAACGACTCCTCGACGGCGACGGGACGGGCAGACGTCTCAGGATTGTTTCGGCGGCGGCGGAGGTACGACTCGGGGGACTGTGGAGGCTCCACCAGGTGCTACGCAGAAAAAGGATCCAGGGTGAGTAGTGCTGCTGGACCCCCCCCCCCTTCCTCCTCCAAATGGGTTGTGGAATTACATGGTCTGTGGATGGTGTGTCCCCTCTCTCCTTTTTCCCTCCGGATCGCGAAAAAACTCGTCCGAATTTATATCCTGGTTAAGTCATGATGACCAATGGGGTTTATTTATTTCACCCATATATGATTATAATTTACAATATTAACAACAAAAATAATAAAGTTTTAATGGCGGGATATTTTACAAGGCAATATTAAGCACCAGTTTCAGAGCAGGGTTTCGGAAATACACTAAATTAACATGCTACTGTTTATTAATAATACCTAATAAAAAAAAATGGCGCATAGATCAAAATTATTGAAAAGCATAATTTATCAGGCTTATCACTTAAAACTAAAATACAACATTGTTATATGCAGAAAGGTTGCCTTGCTTGACAAAATGACAATTCTTCCAAATTTGCTCTTTCCCAACAGTTACAAGACACAATTTAGAGCTGCTCTATAATTCTATAATATATCATTAATACCATAATACCAGTTCTTACATCTAGAAACCTCGAGGGGTAGATGTTATAAATTTAAATAAACTTGCATTGTTTACAATAAATCAGATCAACGATCAATAATAAAATGAACTATTGCGCGCGATACAATTTTTTTTTTACATAATGCTGATGTAATACTGTTTTTTGCAACGCTTGCACTTGATGCAAGAAGTTCCCTTCTTATAAAGCACTTAAGATTGTAAAATCATCATCTCTCCGGGTAATTACCCGTCTGTGAGGACTTTCTGTACCAAAACGATACAAAAACGCCAACTGGGGTCATTATTATGCCACAGGCGAGGGGTGATTGGCCTCTCGTCTGCTGCAAGCAAGTACAGATATGGTCGCGACGTACTGCTCGCCTTTAGCCTCTTTAGATAGACGTGTGTGTGTGACCCGAGGCATGGAGTACACACAAAAACTAAAAACATATGACATACGCCGAGCAATGACTGCTTGGTCCAGGGAAAATTTAAGTCAATATATTAGTAATAATAAATTTACTTTAAAAACTTAGAAGAAGCCGTATTTTTTATTTTTACAATTTTCAAAAAAAAAAATAATTCGGAATTTTTGGTATTGTCATGAAGGGAATTATCCAGTTTTTTCACTAACCACGTTTAGTGAATTAGACTGGTGATAAACGTTTTAGTGAGAAACTTGGATAATTTTCTGGAAAACTTTTGAATCGCCCCCGTTGTGGATAAACAGCCTGAATTGTTTTTCTTATATAAATATGGAGTAATCCTCAAAATATTGTCAAGAAATTAAAAAAAAAAAAAAAAAAAAATGACTCCTTTGAGGTGACGTCATAGTCATGTCATTGTCTCTCCATATTTGTCATGTAAATTCTTAATTTTAAATGACTACATGACATCACAGCATTTAATGGCAACTTAACATTTTTAAGATGTTGGAGACTAAAAAAAAAGATAGTAAAATCCTCACTTGCATCCTATATTTTATAATTATTATATATGATATTATATTTTGTTGATATTTACCACAAAAAAGGTGAGCAACTTGCAATGAGCTTTCAAAATACTTTTATTAATAAATCATATAAAATTACATTCATAGAATTGTATGTTCTTCTTTTGAAGCTTCTGAAATGAATTAAACTTTATTGATACATGATATAGCTTTCGCTAATTACATCATGAGTATTTGTATTGCATTCAGATCATACACAATTATCTAATTATCACATACTAATTCTAAATTTTTAAACTCCACGAGGGGAGAGCAATCGTTAAACTAAAATTCAGAGTTGTGAATTTTCAGAAATTCATACATGTGTTCCAATTGTAAAAAAAATGAAATAAAAGAGGAAACTTCAGAAAACTCTTTAGCAATAATTTAGCATACATTTTCTAGAACCATGTTCACCATATTTGGTTGCCAATTTTAAAGCACTGATATTATTGGTACAACTAGATCAGTGCCTAAGTCTAGAGCTTTGTGAATAACCTCTTGTAGAGCAATTTAAATCATTTGCTTAAACTGTATAGTGATAGAGAAAACAATTAGTCTCCCTTTCCAATGACATTCATTCGAGGGATGGGATCGTTTAATTTAATTAATAAAATTCATTCAATCGAGATTATTATTAAACTTGAAATAAGCACTTTTGTGAAAATGTTGTAAAATTATTGTGTTGTTTTCATTTTTTAAATTGACGCAAATTTATAAAAATCTGCTTATTGTGCAAGATAAGAAAGAGTAAATATTTTTTCCGCAAAAAACACACACATGATATTTTCACAAATGTGATACATCACTGTCATAATCTAGCGCTGATAAGACCTCGGTTCTTGGAAACGACAATCTACCCGCAAAGGTCGCTAGGGTTGGGGTCACTGGGGCATTACTACGTACTTAATTGGACTTTAGATGTATCACTCTTAAGCTATTTTTAATGAAACATAAGACTGAATTTGAAAATTATGCAAGATTTTTTCAACTGCATGTCTTTTTTTACTCATGTATATAGGTTTGATTTTTCTAAAGAAAACTATTAAATTTTTATTGTAAGCAAAAAGGAACACATTATATGTATACATATACATATATGTATACATATAATGTGTACATCCTTCTCGGTTGTGAGATTAAGTATCAGTACAGAAAACATTAGAATATATTTTTTCAGTTTTTTCACTCTGATATATCAGTGACTATTAGTGAAGTGAATGTCGTATGGCTAAAACGATAACCAATAGATGATAGATAAATTCGTAAGCCCCTGTAAAATTTCTGCACACGATTTCCTTATGTACTTGGACATAAGGTCGATCGAGTGGAGAAATTTTAGTTTACGAGTAGACCTCATGTTTCCAGCGGTAGCGAGGGTGTCGTTTAGGCGCGACATTGGCGCTACCGTCTCGGAAAACATGAACTTCTGAACATTTTCTTCTGAACATTTTTTTCTGAAAATTTTCTGAACTTCCTGGCCATAAAGACAATAAAGAGACGTCGTCGCCTCAGAATGTAAGTGTCGTATAATCGCCTCAAAACTTCGTGGATTATACTTTTACGACACTTATATTCTGAGGCCACGACGTCTCTTATGGTCTCTGGTATTAGCTCTATCTGGTCAGGCTATATACGCACCATACATCCCCGTCAATGAAAATCACATATAGTTTTATATTGCCCTCACGACATGCTAATTTATCGACACACGTGGACCGTTTTTCAATATTTTGCAACCTCTTTCCATTTTTTTTTATGGTTACCATCTGCGCCATTAATCTTCTCGAATGGACTTATGATTTTATAAAAAAAAATGTACTTATTTACTTCTTGCTATAGTATATGAATCACTAAGTGGGGAAGTGGGGGGTATCAAGAAAAGACAGAGAGTTCAAAATAATATCTATATCCATAATGTAATATAAGTACAAGAATATACACTATCATATTGCTTATAAAATTTCCCAGAATCTGCATGGCGTTTATAATATAAGCACGTCAGCAAGTGCATCTTTTTGCTTGCACTTCTCCTAAGCGGCGCTATCCCACAGTCATATGATGCACATCATCTTAAGTTCATGCAAGCTAAGCTTCTTCATTTAATACGGAAATTCATGTGAACGTCATCCGCTTGCATTTCTACGTAGTGATGCAGAGTTTATAAACTAAACTTATGAATGAAACAAAAATTAATTTAAATAAAAAAATAATAATATACGTTCTTTAAATATTATGTCATGCAAACTAACAAATTATTTAGTATATGATCTGAATAGAAATTATTCGCAAAGAATTAGTCATAATTTTTTTTCATCAAACCCTAACTGGGTACTGCTACTTACTAATTACTTACTAAGTTTGAAACCCCGAACCTTCCGAAACCCTAACTGAGCGTTTTGCGGGCTCTTCCGGAACGGGGGTGACCACGGCCTTGCAATCCATCCCGGCATTTACCTGCGACTGAGGGAAGCGTGGAAACCTCATCCAGGATGAACGCTACAGCTTTTGTCAATGAATCGGAAGTGCAATGGTTCAAAGCCAGGGGAACCACATTTTAACCTATAGAAATATTTAATACTAAATTTGATGTCAAAATCCAGTACTAATTAAGGTACTGGCATGTGGTGTAATAAAAGTCTAAAACCTCTGTAAAATTCTTTGTTAAAGGATAATTTCTTGAGGATTAATCGTTTACGTAGTATGATGATTTCAATGACTGCAGAAATTGTACGAAGAATTATAAGGCAACAATAAATGATGCATACAGTTTAGGACTCGTACAACATATAGAAAACAGATGCAAATTAAAATTACATCTTTCTTTATAAGAAGATTATTTAAAGACTTTATCCAATCACCAAGTACCCATATCCAAACAACACCCCCAATGAAATATAGCGTAATTTAATATTGTAATTCCAAAAGTTATAAATTTTTAAATAATTAAATTCTTTTGGGTTTCCCATCGTCGGTCTCGTATATAAACATATTTTGCCCCCCTTCCCCCTCTCCCCCATATCAAGCGGGAGACGAAAACTACTTAATAGTACTCACTTAAACTCCCTATGTCATGCATTTACATTCATGCTGGTAGCATGCATTAGTCATGTTGTAATAACTAATAAAAAGTGGCATAAAGTAGCCGGAAAAAAATTAAGGTGTTTCTTAGGGGTAGGGGTGGGGTGGCCATAAGAATTGTGTAGGAGACAAGGTATAGACCAACCCACAGCCCATGTATT
Source organism: Siphlonurus alternatus (assembly GCA_949825025.1). Taxonomy (NCBI): domain Eukaryota; kingdom Metazoa; phylum Arthropoda; class Insecta; order Ephemeroptera; family Siphlonuridae; genus Siphlonurus; species Siphlonurus alternatus. The sequence goes on from OX463779.1 coordinate 41,431,355, forward strand.
TCCCTATATCACGACCAATTCAGGGGGAGAGGTGTAAATCCCCAACCTTACGCCACTGGCTGATATTAACAGTGTTTTTTTTTTAATGATTATTTTGAGTTATTAATAATATTGTGTATTTTTCCAGGGTGTTCCCGGTCTACCGGGTACTTCAGGGTTCAAGGGCCAGCAAGGTTATCCAGGGATGGAGGGTCTTCCTGGACCAAAGGGAGATAAAGGAGACCCGGGTCCTCAGGGACCAAGAGGGCCTAAAGGTGATCGGGTAAGTGAGACAAAAATATATACACATATTTTTTCAATATAATAGTTTGACTCTCTTTTTAAATGTACCGCTAAAGGAATCTAGTAGGGAGTGATTTGTTTTTACTGAAATGTTAGATGTTATTTGCACTGTCATTGCTTTTAGGAGATTCATCTGTGAGGCTATAACTTTTTAAAAAAAAAGTGTCAACATTTGTTAAGGAAATGAAAAAAATTGTTTTTTTTTTTTTTTTCTTTCGTGTGTTAAGATGTAATACCTAAAGTCCTATCTATATAACATGTATAATGTATTATATCCTTTATCATTTACAATTGAGAATTGATATTGATACATCACTATGTCGTTAGATTAGTATGGTTGAAGATTAAGATTGCTTTATTGTTTAGATCTAAAATTATAAATCAATTAAAAAAAATTGTTGAAAAAGTTATCTGAACAGGGATGATTTTTTTAAAGAAAACTTCTTAAGCAAGTTCAAACTCAAACCAGGTATTTAAATGAAATGGGTGGAGATGTGTCTAAACATAGATTCATAAAACCATATTGCTAAAAATGTCATCATTCTCTCTTAAATAAGATATAAGCACTGCTGGAACTTTTAAATCAATTTTCATCTGATCATCAGCACTCTCATTAAATTTATAATGGATAATCCACATGATTTTTTTTTCTTTGCATATTTGGACTTTTGAGTTATATAATATATTGACAATTTTGTTAGATTTTTTTCAACCATTAAAATCATGCTGCAATGTAAAACTCTGTGATGTCATAGTCATGCAATGCTTTTTTCGATGCTTTTTTTTTTTTTAAATATTTACATGATTATGACGTCACAGTATTTTGCAGCATGATTTTAAGGTTGCTAAAGGGTTCAAAAATAATCTGATATTTTTTTACCAATACGCATAACTCGAGGTCCTGTATCCAAATATGTAATAAAAGAAATTCAGGCATGTTATCCATTCTATGAATCAGACTGCATACTCTTATAACTTCGATATTAGTCATGCTAAAACATACAATGTATTTCATAAATTTAATTCATAATTTATGTATTTTCCTAGGGTAAAATGGGAATGCCCGGATTTCCGGGAATCAACGGGATACCTGGTCTGCAGGGCCCACCGGGGCCCGAGGGTCACCCTGGATTGGACGGCTGCAACGGGACTGATGTAAGTGATTAATAGAAAGCTCACTTTATATATAGTTAGAACAAGTATCTCGGTATGGCTATGTATAACTTTGCGGTGTGAAGAAAGTGTCGTGGACACGTCATCATTCACTCGTCTGTCAAAGTAGACTCACAACTTCATCAACTATTATAGACACAGATTTACAGACCACCATATATGCAGTCAATATTCCCAGTCTTTATAAACAGCTGTTCACTTAAAATCGAGTCACATGCTTTTAGAAATTATAAATTTTAACCTAGAAATTACTATACGTATCTACTATCAGAAACAAAAAGGTGTACTTCTCTTCTTATATGGGACTTGTATGCTCAGGGGTACGCTTTTTTGAATCCGATAGTAGATAGTAGTATATATAGAATGTATAAAATAAGGTTATATTAATATTATGATGATTCCTAGATTTTTTTGAACTTCCCCTTTCCCTAATAAACGACTCAAAATTCATTATGAGCTATTAAGGGGCATTCACAAAGCCTTAAAGCCACATTTAAGGCTCGATAATTTAAGACCAGAAATTTTGGGTCTTAAATACACGCCTAAAATCAAGCTTTAAAAAATGTGGTCTTAAGTTAATTATGCTGGAATTAAAGCCACATTTATTAAAAACAACTTTGAAACACGCCTTCATTCAAACTCTTATTAATTTACAGGATAAATCCTCCCCCCCCCCTCTCCTCCTTCCAAACTGCGGTTCATATTTAATTTTGTTTTCATCGTATGTTCCGATTTACTTCGGATCATTCTCGGCCAATGAGGGCCTTCGTTATATATAAATATAAACCATCTACCAATGACCGAAAACGTTACAAACACGACGAAAACCAAATTAAATATACAGCTAGTGCAGTGTAGAACAGAGCAACTCTTTGATTTTAATCTAAATTGCTTTCATAATCTGGTATGTTTAATTAAGTGTCATATATATTGAAATAAAACTTCAATAAGAAAGATGGACAGTTTCGAAACAGGTTACTTGTTTATAACCAGTCCCAAGTTTAAAAGTCGCAGCTACTAAACCACGAGATGTGAGTTAGGAGAGATCTGCGGTGAGGTATTGTGTCTGTGTTAAACCGCAGCTCTTGCCCTGCCACCGTGCAGGTCGTGACGTTCAGAGGTCTTGCAAGACGTCAGACTGATACTTATTCATTGTTTGAGTGAGACCAGATTACTCAGTGTTTCTGCAGAACATACAAAGGTGCTTTTTTTTTATCATAAATACATTCATAATTAAATAACAAGTCAAGAGGCCAAAAGATTCACAAACAGTCCAATAAGAACATTTCACTTCTTGTATGTTAGCTATAAGATAACTCATATGCAGGTTATTCAACTTTCAAAGAAGTTAAATTTCAATTTATAATTAAATTAGAGAACGTACAATAAATAAAAGTATTTAAATAGCATTTCAAAAGTATCATTTTTATGCATGAAATATAATTTCATAAAAAAAAAAAAAATACAAAATACAATTTAGTTCTCTCAAAAAAATATTCGAATTATATTATAATTCCATATAAATATATTGAAAGTCAAGTTATTTTAAAAAATAACATAGCTTCAATATAAAAAGCACATGTATAATTGTGTTGAGAGAAAATAGTAATAAAAAGTAGTTGTCGTCACTTCAAGACGGCGCACAGTGTATAATCTGTTCTTCCGTTTATTTCTTGTGCCTCATGCAAAGACTTGAGAATTCACTTCTTTATCTCGTTGGTGCCGCGAGAACACGTGCGGTTGTTCACTGGTGCATCTCAGGTCACCACCGGGTCACCAAGTGTCACCAAGAGAGGTCAACAATCGTTTTGCAGACTTGTGTGTGCTTTAATAAGAAAAACGTTTTAGATTAATTCGAGTGCCTTTGAATTCATATTATACTATTTTTTTTTTATATTATTTCCATATATTTTTTCGTTTAAAAATAAATAAAATTTCAATAACTGCAACCTTTAAAACTATGAATAGTATAACATATTTCACATACTGTCAAAAACAGTTTTCATTTTTAATACCAAAATAGTTAAAAAATATAAAATTATGAGTTTTCTTGATTCACACTTGACAGAATGAGTAGACAGAAAATATTTTAAAAATAAATATACAGTCATATATATATATAGTCACAGAATATTCATGCTATTTTGTTGTCACTTAAAAACAGATTTTAATTTTACAATAAAATAAAATTATAAAACAACACCTGCAAAATATTTGCATGAGCAAATATTAGCAAATATTAGTTCAATATTATATAGTGAAACATCGCGTACGTATTATACGGCACCATAAATTCACTCTTTTAGATACGTTCAACAACGCAGTATAATAAAATAAATATCAATATAAGCATAATAAGCAGTATTATAAGAGACAAATTAAACTGTAAAGCACATCCACTAGTTTTAATAGCCACTTGTGATAATTTTCAATAAAGGTAATTCTTATCAGTAAAAAAAAAAAAAAAAAAAAAAATGGGATAAAAAAACTTACTGAAAAGTGAAAAAGAGTTTTTTTTAATTCTATGACTGGTATTGAATAAAAAAAAACTTTTTTTTATTTTATTAATCAAAATAGCTTTACGAACATCATATTTTATAAATTAAGTCATCTAGAACTAAGATTGATATAAAAATTAATGTTTATCAAAGCCTGCACGAGGAGGGATGAGACGGTTTTTGCGCGGACCTCACTCATGATGCAGAGGAGTCACTCATGATGTTCACCATGCAGAGGAGCTGTTCTCTCTCAAGAGTGTTCCCACACCCACCAGCCTTCTGCTGGAGAACAAAAAATATCAAGCGACCCAGTTTCAACAATGACGTCACTGTTACCATCAACAATCAAAACGTCTTCCTTCTTGCCTGATAAGAGATTATATTAATAGTCAACAAAATACATTAAAAAAAATTACGGTGTGAAATTATTTATGCATAAATAATTTTTTAAATTGTTTATTATAAAATAAATGTTTAATTTTAAATTTATTATAAATTTATATTTTTTTAACCAATATCATGGTTACCGTTTTCCTACAGAAATTGAAATGTAAAAATTAATAAAAAGAAATAAATAAAAATAGAATATTAAGCAATCGCTTTTAACTTTTTTTTTTATTTTTTTTCCTTTGTTGATTTTTTCCTTCCTTCCTTCCTTCTTTCTTTTTTTTTTTTTTTTGTTCACCTCGGGACACTACGAACACGTCACCCCTGCAGATATTAACGTGGTACAATGTCACAGAGTCTACAGTATAACAGATCTTACAAGTTAGTTTACCTCTATAGACAGTTCAATAGACTAGACGGCGCCAGATATATCAGCCAATGAAAAGGTGGCCAGCAGTCATTCTAGCCTTTTCATTGGCTGATATCTGGCGCCATTTAGTCTAGACTGAACTGTCTAGAGGTAAACTAAGATCTGTTTCACTGTATAATCGAAGAGTGATGAATTTGAGTGTTTTGGGGTTGGCTAGATTATTATAATTGCTTTTAATTTTTAACTCTCAAAATTACAAATACATCGATCGATCTATTTACGCAATGAAGCTGCAGCTCCAGTAAATAAGTGGTAAAGGTCGTGCTGTCCCAAGGTGTACATCACATACATAAGTACATAATATTGTGTTATATATGTACTTCAAATGAAAGCATAATTAATATATACAGATAATTCAACTGTTAGAGACCATCACGCGAAGACGTCAATTATATATATAAGTACCAGAAAAAGTATATAGAAATTTCAGAAGGTTCACTGTTCCCTCGACGGTAGCACCACTGTCGCTTCACACATGCACTCTAAAGTCAGTGTAGTATATAATTATGTATTAACTCTTCAGTGTACACCTCTGAACATGCCCATATTCTCGCCGTAAGACGCGGAAGTCTCTAATTGTCTCTGTACTATAGCTGTACCAAATTAATGCACAATTTTTTTATTCAAATCTATATCGCTTAATTAAACTCACAGTCTATTTAATACGTAATTTTAGTTGCAACTGGTTGATACTTTTGAATTAAAAGTAATTACCGTTTTGTAAGTATTAATTCACTGCAAAGGTGTGTCCTTTGTTTTTTCTGCGACTTTGAATCGAGATTTAGCCGCAAACGATACAAAACTTTGACAATTTGCTACTACGTGGCAGCACAAACAAATGAAACATTTTCGGTTTCGAGTTTTAATTTTACAAAATATTTGCATTATTAAAAGCCACATTTATATATTAACTTTTTATGAATATATATCCGTATACATAAATTTATTATTATGAAAATGCACATCAAAATTATAATTTTTGTAAATGAGATTCATATGAAAAATTTCATGAACTTTTTGAGCTTTTAATTGCCTCGGTCGAGTGCTCGAGTGTATATTATAACAGCATAACATAACAGCTAGTGTAATATTAATAATTTACTCTTACAAATAATTTTATATTGCTTTAATTTAACATTCGATCTTACATTGCTGAAGTTTAATCGTTATAATCATATACATATATATATTATATAGAATAATATTATGAACATAATTATATACGTAAATATATATATTAACATAATAATTAAATAAATGTAAAAAAATTACGATTCGATATTTTTAATTCTTTTTTCATGTTAACGATGAAACTAATTGTGCAAATTTTCAGGGTCGACCTGGCCTGCCCGGTGTAGCGGGGGACCCCGGTCCCAGGGGAGTACCTGGGTACGCGGGTTTAAAAGGTGATAAGGGAGAACCAGCATACGCTAGACCGTTCGATCACAAAGGCCAGAAAGGAGAGCCGGGTTTGAATGGTGTCAGAGGACTTTCCGGGCCGCCTGGGCCTCAGGGTCCACCTGGATTCGATGGTCCTAAGGGTGATCCTGGACTTCCAGTAAGTAAATATTTATTCAAATGTTTTTTATTGTAGAAAGAAGGTGAGAATTCACAATAATTTTTATGGGGGCATTTAACTATATTATTTAGGACTTAAAATGTTAACCTTGCTTAAACTTTTGATTTATGTATATGTTACCAAGACAAACCCAATTTGGGCAAAAGCCGAAAAAATAATAGCAAAGCTAGTTTTGCGCATTGGTTAATGAGCAAAACCCGATGTAAATGTAAATGATAACAAAATTGAATATTTTAAAATCACTTATTTATATACAGCTCAACAAACTTGAAACTTTGCAAAGAGATTTATATTGTGAATTTCAATCTCCCTGCAAAGTCTTCATGTTCATAGTTCAGTCGGAATCCTTCTATTTCGGGTGACGATAATTTGAAATTATTTATGTAATTTTCTTTCTTGCAGGGCTCTTACGGTCCGCCAGGTGTGAAGGGTGAGAAGGGCAGCATGGGGGTGGGTTACGAGGGTCCAAAAGGAGAACGCGGCTTCAGGGGAGAAGTGGGACCCAAGGGAAACGACTGCAACAACGAAAGATTTTCTCAAAACGATACTATAGGACCGAGAGGCTTCAAGGGTGAGCCAGGACTTCTAGTAAGTTTTATTTTATTTATCATGATTTATTTATATTTAATTGTAAGTATTTATTTCTATCTAAATAAATATACTTATTGTAAAAAAAAATATTAACAACTTATAATAAACTTCACTCGATATTTCTTTATCATCACCTGGGATATTGTATTTATCTTAATAAAAGTAAGCTGAATTTTATATATACTCAATTCAGGGGATTTATAGAGCTTTTAGCACCTTAAAACATGATTTTCAAGTGTTCTGTTACTCCATACATATATGTATGGAGTAACATAATGTAACATATGTATACATAATACATATTGTCAGTGTATAGTTTCTACTAAATACTGAAAATACGTAACGAAACGCCTAAAAAATCATGATTTAAAGAAGGGGAACCGCTTCAGCTTTTGTAGTTTTATCGTTTTATAAATAATATCAAAATTACTTGTGCACCAAAAAAATAGTCACCACCCTCAGCCTCCCACCAGTTCAGCAGTTGACATTCAAAAAGCGCACCAAAAAAATTGGGGCTTATGACGTCAAGCGCCATGAAAGATCAAGCGCAACCAATCTTGACGTGATCATAAGCTCCAATTTTCTTTGGCGCACTTTTTTAATTTCAACTGCTGAACTAGTTGAAGGCGGAGGGTGGTGACTATTTTTTTTTTAGAATACAATTAAGTAAGTTTGACATTATTTATAAAATGTTAAAAATATAAAAGCTAAAGCGGTTTCCCTCCTTTAAGGTGTTAAAAATTACCTGAATTTAAGTTGTCGAAAATTCCGCAATTTTTTTTAATAGGTGTGCCATGTGTGAAGGAAATTAACCACCTTAATCTCTATATATTATACAGTATAACCACGCGGTTAACATCAGTCAAACTCAATGATACTACAGTATAAACACAGCTTCTTTTTCACCCTTAAAAAAAGTGCTGAAATTATTTTAAGTAATCACTATGTTATTTTCAACTGCATGACTTCCAGTAAAAAAAACTGAATCAGTTATCTTGGCTATTCAGGTGTATTTAATGTATCTATGCACTGGAAAGATCAATGTATTGAAAATTAATTAATAAATTGAAAAAATTTCAGCTGCTATAGGTTTGATAATACGAGTATTGACATTATTATTCATCATGCAGGATCTTTATTACTGTCTGTTGTAACTTGTTGATAATTTTGTTCGACTTAGAAAATATACTGCCAACGAAAGGCCTGAAAAACATTTAAAGGGTTAAAAAATTGCTGAATATAAGATGTCAATTCATGCTCAAATTGAACAATTTTAGCCCCTTCAAAGTTTTTCAGGTGTTTCGTTACCTGGCAGTATATTTTCATCAGTTATCTCAAAAAGTTAAAACATACAATAATAAACCATATCCTGATGAATTATAGAAAGATCAATATTACTAAACCTATATATACAGGATTTTATCAGCTGAAATTTGATTGATTTCTCACAATTAAATGCCATGTACAATAATATTTTTAGTGGCATATAATATAAGATAAATATATCTCAATAGCCAAGTTACTATTTAAAGTGGTAAGAATTGGATTCTTACTGAAATTCAGGTAAAAATAACATACTTAAAAGAAATTCAGCATTTTTTTTTTTCATATTATTGAATTGTGAACGATGTACGTATTAATCAAACTTTTTAGCTGTAATTTAATATAAATATGAATTTAAAAATGTATGATTATAAGAGGATAATATAATTCACAACTTCACGTTTTATACATAACATTAAACTTATGTATTTTTAATTTAATTAAAGCTTATACTTGTGATTTTTTTTCTCATCGTAGGGCATGCAAGGGAACAACGGTGAAAGGGGCGAACGTGGGTTGCCAGGGGACCAGGGAATGAAGGGAGAAACCGGGATGACGGGAGAAAAAGGACTGTATGGTGCGCCGGGTCCCAGGGTAAGTTGTACTTTTAGACCTACTTATAATTAATTGTTGATTATGATTCAGGTGACACCCCTGAATTCTTAATAAAAAGGATAGTGCCTGGACGCCTATTGACGCCTCCAGGGGGCGTGGCCGCACTTTCAATAATTATTTAAAAATAGTTCTGGGTCTCAATAAAATCTGAAAAATTCAGAGTAGCATAATTTGGTACCCTCTATTAATTTCTGTAATAAACATTTTTCATACATGTATGTTGTCCATTAAAAATTCATAAATTCAACTGATATTGTTGTGTTACTCAGGGTCGAGATGGCTTCGCTGGTCCTCCGGGTCCCTCTGGGCTGAAGGGTGATCGAGGGTTCGATGGACTAGACGGTCTGCCAGGTCGACCCGGCCTGAAGGGAGAGCCAGGAAGGGATGGGCCTTCGGGACTGACGGGACTTACTGGGCCTCCGGGTCCTCCTGGGGTAAGCTATATATATATATATATATATATATATATAAAATAACCTTTAGTCTAATTTAGAAGAATTTCTCTTCAAAAGTAGTCGAAATTGTAGAGTTTCTGGCATTCCTTTTCGTATTTCAACATTTTTTTTTTTTTTATTATTATTGGAACATTTGGTTGTACATAGACAAACATTGATCAAGTCAATATAATATATAGTTTTTTTTCCTATAACTAATAAACGAAACACAAGAACATAATATAAACACCAAGATACATATATACATAATTTGCAATTATTATTGTCAATAAACATATTAAAATCAATTCAACATTGAAACAATACTTTCTGACAATTTATTGCTAAGAAATGATTTCACATTATATTGGAGCCACACACACGTCAATTTTTATTATTTTTTATTATCAAATATATATATATATATATATATATATATATATATATATATATATATATATATATATATAATATATATATATATAATATATATATATATATATTATTAGTCTTTTATTAAACACAAAAAGTGTACATACAACATAATATTAGAAATATATATACATTATAAAATAACACTGTAATAGAACACATAAAACACACATACAAACTATATATAATAGTTACAGAATAATAGAAAATGATGATAAAAGAATATAAAATAAAATAACAGATGATATTAACAGCCTGTTACATCATAATATATCATACATATAAGCACATATATAAAACAAAATATGACATAGAAAATAAATAGAATGAAAAACTTATTGCTTGATTGCTATTCAAAATATAGACTATATGAAGTCTCCCTTGGCATAATCGCTGATAGGTTTAATTCTAGATTTACAGATATTTAAATGATATTGGCTACAATATTCATTACATAATTTACATACACAGCATTGTTCAGCTTTATGATAACCAGAGGATTTACAGATTAGATGATGGAAGCCGTGAACAGCTTGGCGAGTTAAGACATTTCTAACATTGGGCAGACACCAATGTTTACATGTCATAGCATCAGTGCTGTAAAACTCAGGATTAATATATATATATATATATATATATATATATATATACAACACATGGTATCATGCATGGGCAAGACACGTCATTAAAGAAACAAAACATAAATTCAAATTAATATAACAATAATGTAAGCAACAACAATTAAAATTTTGCATTAATATATTCATTTAAATTATAAAAAAAAATAATGCTTCATTTAAAAAAAAAATATATATATATATATCAGGTTTAAATTCTTTACATTTATGGATATGTTTTTCTACTTTCTTACAAATCCTTCTGCAAAGTTTCAAGAATGAACAGAATATCAACAAAATTCACAATTCCGGTTACTTCCAGATATTTTTTTTTTTAATTTGACCATATTATGAGACCTTTGCATGTGACGTCAAATCTCGAGTTGACGACATCCTGATTGGTGGAGCTACAGCCGTGTATTAGCATAAAACGAAACATTAAACAAATATTATTAAAAAATGTATAAAGAGGAAATTCAAAATTCTAAGGTGAGCGAAATTTTTAAATTTAAAAATTAATATTTTTCTACCTCACATTTCTTAATTTTTTTTAAATAATTTATTATAAACAATTTATTATTGTCAACAAATCAGAATGTTGTACTATACCACCGACATTGCGGCCTATTTGCACTCATCCCCCGTAAAGAAGGCTGATTGTGCTGCTCATGCAAGCACCAAACAATCAGTTTTATCTCCACACAGGGTGGCAGTGGACGACCTGGACCTCCGGGAGTTCAGGGACCAAGAGGTTACCCGGGACCGACTGGACCGAAGGGACTGGACGGTTTCCCCGGTGACCCGGGACTGAGGGGCCCAGTTGGACCGCAGGGAGGACGAGGCGAGCCAGGTTCTCCGGGAGCAGAGGGTTTCCCCGGCGAGAAAGGCCACAAGGGAGAACCAGGACAGCAAGGTGAGCTAAAACAAAAAGTGGTTTGTATCGGGTAAAGTTCTCAGAGATCATTAAAGACCTAAATGTCATCATGAAAACTTTTTTCTTTTATTTTTTTAAAATGAAATACCATATGAGCTTTGAGTAAGGATAAGGGAGGGAAAGAAAGGTGGACATGCATGGCCTGTTACGCGTTCCAGCATTCGCTGCAATGAGGTGAGACTGAGGAAACCGTGGAAAATCTCAGTCAGAACGGACATCTCTACTTTTTATCAATGGATCAAAGTGATGTCCAAAGCTTGGGACACATAAGTGCATCATTGCATTTGCATGCGAAATTAAATATTATATACTGAACTTGAATTCAGTACAATAAATAATAATTTACATAGACCATTGCTTTTATTACAACAAAAGTATATATTTATATATCGACAACTTATAAGTATAGCAAATCTCATGCAGGCTAGAAAATAATATTTTAAATTCTACCTCCAATGTTTGGTAAAGGTCATTATCAAAAGCTCGTAAATGTAATTAAATTATTTCTTACATAATTTAGTGTATATTATGTTATGTAATTATAAATTATATAGATGAAATTTAAACTGTTGGAAGAAAAAGCGATTGCATGATATTTTTTATAACGTATGTAGAAATTTAGACATGTGTTAATATATAATAAAATTATATAATATACTGTCATTTTACTTATTTTTATTTATATACAATACAATGTTTTTTTTCTTGCTTTATTTTTATTTTGTTTACATGTAAAATTATATAATTATAACTGTATTAATGGCATGCGTAAAATAAATGAACATAAATAAAATAGACGCAATTATAAAAAAGGCATATTTTCTATGAGAGTAAACATATAAAGCATGAGAGACTGTAATATTAAATTTGTTCTATACATACACAATGACATAAACCATAAAAGTAATTTTTGTTTGTTTGTTTGTTTTACAATAAGGGTTCCCTGGAGAAGCTGGTCTTCGAGGTTTCCAGGGTCCTATTGGTCCTCCTGGTCCGCGGGGTTTCCCCGGAGAAAAGGGACGTTCAATTGAAGGACCGAGGGGCAAGGACGGGTTCCCAGGTCGTGACGGCGAGAAAGGACTGAAGGGCGAGCAAGGTTTCCCGGGGGTGCGAGGTACGCCGGGTGACTCAGTCGAGGGGATTCCTGGAATTCCAGGGTCGATTGGGCCAAAGGGAGAACCGGGACGGGACGGAAGACCAGGTGCCGATGGACGACCAGGTGAGTTCACTGAAATTACTAACTGAATCAAATTTGTTTATCTGAAAATTTTACATGTAATACATTCATGGATTTTTATACTATATAGTCAACAATTTGAAGTTCCAAATATAATAAGTTACAGCCTGATGCGCAAGGCCTATTTGAGTGGGGGATATCAGAAATCAATGCACTGAAGAGGAGAAAACTGCCGGCGCTTAGCTCATAAAATCGCCTATAAATCATTTTTTTTATAGAATAAAGATATTTCACCACCGAAAAAATAAAATAAAAAAATAAAAAGAGTTATATGTTGCGATGACTTTAAAATATTATATATATATTTTTTTATTTCTTTCAGATAAATTTCTGGTATATTATTTATTTTTGTTTATAATTTTATTTTAAGGTATAACCTGAGAATTTGTCTGCCAAGGTCAAGAGGCGTGGCTATAGTGGCAACACTGTTTGCATTGGAATGCGCATAAATTTTTAGGAGGGGGTGGTGACAACAGTCCTTGAGAACGTTGCCACATTTCTCATCACATATAGGAAACGATCATCGCCACGGTTCAAAATATATGAAAACAATTCAGAAAAATAGTCTAAAAAATTAGGTTTTAGTAAAAAAAAAGTAAAAGAATCTGTTGTATAGTTTTTTTGCAATGCTAATTAACAAATTTAACATTGGAAGGATACAAAATTCTCATTTAAATAAATTAATTATAATTAAACCAACGGTTAAAAAATTCCGAAAAATTTCAGAGCTAATTTGACGATTGTTGTGAGTCCACCAAATTAATTTGAAGAAAATCTGTTGTAGCGAATTTTTCGTCCAAATTTCTCAGGTTAAGCCTTAAAGGGTTAAATTTTTTTATTGCAGAAACGGATAGAAGATGCAAAGTTATGCTAATCTGATTTTTTTCAGCTTTTTTTAGAGCCCAGGAAGGATTTTTAAAAAATTATTGAAAGTACGACTTTTCAGCGTCAACTGCTGCCTCTCTCTAATAAGAGGATAGCCGAAAAAGGAGCATGGTCTACAAACCTGATCTCGCTAAAACTTTTTAAGCATATTTTCTGAACTCAGAAAAATCTGAAAAAAAATCAGAGTGGCATAACTTTGCACGCTGAATCAATTTCTGCAATAAAATTTTTTGAGGTCGATATTCCATTTGTGCATGTGTGTTTGTGTGGTGCTCCTCGATTTTCGATTCGATTAATAATCCTTTATTTAATTAATAAATAGTTTTACAATAAATTTGGAGGATTTTTCCCAATTTGAGTAATTTTTTTGTAAATACTGTTGAGTACAATATAATATATTAAAAATTGAATATAAAATTTTCAAACAAAAAAGCTGTAATTCATTTATTTCCTCCCTCGTGAATGCCAGACTTACGACGGTTGTGATGTGATGTGCAGGTTTCCCCGGTGAAAAGGGAGACATGGGAGGACGATGCAGCGACTGCCGGCCGGGCTCCAAGGGTGAAAAGGGCGAAGGAGGACTGCCGGGTCTGATGGGGACGCCGGGTTTGAGAGGACCTTCGGGAGAAAGAGGCTGGCCGGGTGAAATTGGAGACGCGGGAGTACCGGGCCTTCCGGGGCCACCTGGCCTCAGCGTAAGTGTGCATTGTGACATAAGCTACTTTATTACATCTTACAGGCTTACAGGCCTCGAATTACAAATTAGAACAAGTGTTGTTAGAGTATATAATAATTTAAATTCGCATAATTTTTCTCCACGCGCGGTGTAGGCATGCGAAGTTGCAAAGTAAAAAATTTAATTCTTGCTGACGGTTGCACCGCGCGCGGAGAAAATAATGCGAATTTTGATTATAAACTCGAGCAACACTTGGTGTCTGTCTAATTTATAATTTGAGACCAGTATCCCTTTAATGTCTTCCTTGTCCTGACTTCATCACTTTGTCCTTTCCTTCCACTTCCGTTTGAATATTCTGAGGAAATTGAACAGGTCTATACCATATAGTTGAAGAACTTAATAAACATACAAAATCACAATTAATTTATATATATATATATATATATATATATATATATATATATATATATATATATATATATATATATATATATATAGGATGAGATATATGGATGACCTGCTATTATTTTTTTAACATATTTGTGGAAGACTGACGATATTGCGAGATTATAAATTAAACTTTTAATTTTTTAAAAACTAAAATTTCACATGCATGTTTATGATAAGATAACTGTGTTTCACTTCGATTCGAGACTATAAAATTTTTACTAAAAAAATAGTTTAATAACAGCATGTTTCACAAATTTCTATAGGTTTTCTATACAGATTAAACGAACTGCATGACAACGTCATTAATTTTTTTTGCCCCATGAAATGGAATAAATCCAGCTTTAATATCTTTAATCTTAATAAATATTGGAATTATTGAGAAATCATATATAATAAATTTTTACACTAGAAAAAAAGTAAATTATCCACTACAGCGTATATATGAGCTTTGCGTTTTTATTTCAAAGACTTTAATAAAAATTTGTTTCTTATTCAAAAATTTTAACTGAATCAAACTATCTATAATTGAACTAATAATCGATATAGTTATACATTTAACTTTCTATACTGCCATAGAAATTATTTTAAGAATTATTTAAGTGACCATTGTTGATAAATTTCTTGTAATAACTGAGACATTCACAAAGCCTTTTTATGGAACCACTTTAATTTAATTCTCGGTTTTAACTTTTAGCAACTACTGTATTTTAGCTTATAAGATTAAAAATTTCAATCTTTTTGTAAGGTAAGGTCGCATGTTAAAAACGTTCAATCTGACCTCGGATTTTTTTTCTGTAGAACCTATATATGAGATCTAATTTTGCGCACTTTAATTTTAAGGGAGGTCGCATACTGCCTTCGTATAGCATCGTATATGATCGTATGATATCGTATGACTTCGTATGATAAAAAATTACAACCGGTTCTAAATGAGAAACGTACGATTGCATACGATATACGTGATGTGTAAGCGCGTACATCTGATTGCATAGGTTCTTAATTTTTTTTATCATACGCTGCGAAATCATGCAATTCTATGTGAGATAGCGCATTGTGAGTACCCCTTGACCCTTGAACAACTTAAAGAAAAAAAAAACAGGATAGGAAAGAACAGAAACATGGGATGTGGTTGGGTCTACCTTTCCCCTACAATCTCCCCTTCCCCTCGTAGACAAAGAACCCTCTTCTGTGCACCACTAACCCTATGTTGCACTTTATATTTCAGGGTAAGGACGGTCTGCCAGGAATGAACGGCGAGCAGGGTCAGCGAGGAGAGCCCGCCTACGTCCCAGAAAACCTTCTGAGACCTCCGCCTGGTCCCCCGGGAGAGAGAGGACCTCTGGGAGTGAAGGGCGAGCAAGGATTCAGGGGACCACCTGGATCTGCAGGATCGAAGGGAGATATAGGATTCACAGGAAGTAGGGGAGAAAAGGTGAGATAATTTCAAGGTGATCGTATAACGTTATAATTTTCAGTTTTTACTTTTAGTACATGCAAATATTCATTAATTTATATAATATTCATCAAAATTACTCTGTTCATAAATACAGAATCAGATGATAATAATCGTTTATTTGATTTTCCTTATGTTACCTTATACAGATGAATCATTGAATCTGATAATTGACGATTCATGAACTGATTATGCATTTACGAACCAGACCTAACATATGCATATTAATCTTACATTTTTGTCCTTTTAATGAATTATCAATCGATTCACGAAGGGAGTTTTCCACGATTTTCATGTACAATATCCACGTTCAGTGTCAGTTCAATTAAGCTTGCGTTAACCACTGTTAGTGAGGAACCTGGATAAAATTCTGGATAACTCTTTCGTGAATCGCCTCCAAATTATATTAAATTCATTCACAAGGGAGTTAAGGTTATTCTCATACACTAACCGAGGATTTTGTCATTAGGCTAATGAGAAACCTTTCTGTTTTCCTTCGTGCATTGTGTCCATTCTATCTCTTTATATTTATGTTTTTAGCATATTTTCATTAAGTCTGTCAGTTATTTAAGTTGACAAAATAAATGTTAATGCACATACAAATCATGCAGTTGATAATGCTCTTACATAATTATTGTATGAACTTTCAACATTAACTATACACGTACATACAACACGAATTTTACAGTCCCCCCTTCTCATTTTTTAAGCACTCAGAGGTGACACCATGCAAGCATCATGCACTCCTTTACAAAAAGATTAGTTTTGTTGTCATTCAGCCATATGGAAATTTTCTTAATTTTTATTATTTAATTTAATTAATTCTTGAACTCACAGAAAAATAAACAATGATAAAAAAATTAGCTTCACTTTTTAATTAAGTTCTTCAATTTTGCAATATATAATAATATTTTGAATGATTAATATATTTATATTTTCAGACTTTTACCTTTGCCGGTTTTCGATGTAAATCCTTCTGTAATTATGCTCTGTTATGCTGTGATAATCACTATTACTTATACAACATTTCACAACATTTCGAGATTCGACTGTTCTCTTCCTCAGGTGATCTGAGACTGATCATCATAATTATAATGATTATCACAGCATACAGGAGGCACCGGCAAAGGTAAAAGTCCGAAAAAGCTAATTATAATCATTCCTTTGCACGCATAAGATATTTACAAATAACCTTTTGAGTTCGATTTTTACGTAATCCCACACATAATAGAATCATAATGTCTGGGTGTAGGGAGACCAAGGTTTCAACGGCTTGGACGGCGCAGAGGGGCAACCAGGACTTCCGGGGCTGCCTGGAGCCAAAGGTTACAGCATCAAGGGCGAGCCAGGGTTCGGTGGACGGCCCGGTGTCAAGGGTGACAAGGGAAATCCGGGACGTTCTGGAGTCAAGGGAAATCCTGGTGAGTGATTTAAAAATACTTGACGATTGAGATAATATATAATTCAAAAAGAATTGTATGAAAAAATTAACATCAGTAAAAGTGTCATCAGGTAGTGTTTGAAAAAGGTTTACATAACTCAACAAGTTAATAATATTTTAACATGCTTTGTTTATCAACAAACTACGATTATTTCTGATGTGTACGTTGATTTTTGTTTTATTTTCGAGCTCCAAGGTTATTGAAGATAAAACTCAACTTGTTTATTACTTAAAGCTTGTAATATGTTCAATTATGACGGGAAAAAACGCAAAAACGAATAAAAATAATAAATAAAAAAAATGTGGTTTTAGAAAATTCCCTCCTTTTTTTTAACTTCTATTTTTCGTCTACAAGACTCATGTTAAACTTCTGCCTCAATGAACAACCTGAATGGATTTTTTATTACATGTTAGCATAGAGGATCTCGAGTTACATATTGTCAATTTTTTCAGATTTTTGTAGCACCCTCTATTTAAATTTAATTGATTATTTTTAATTTAATTATTAAAGACCCTTTAAATCCTGCCAAAAAACACTGTGAAGTCATAGTTTTTAACATGCAATGCAAACATAGGAAAAGATATTGCACGTCTATGACGTAACAGTGTTTTTCTCTTCGATTTAAAAGCTCAAAAAATTAAAAAAAAAATAAAACTCGAGCTGCTGATTTAAATTTAATATGCAATACAATATATTTCATGCAGGTTGCTGATTTTTATAAAATTAAAACAATAAAAACTATTATAATAATATAAGGACAAGACGAATACAATATCATTTAAATTTTAGCAAGTAAGAGACTATTTGATATTATCAATGATTTATTGAATGATTAATTAATCATTTCATTAGGTTTAGGTTGAATTCAAATTAATTAATATTTATTATTTTTTTCATAAAAAGTATCAAATAAAAAAACTTTCAGAAATATGACGATGAATGTTGTTAAGAAAGGTTGTTATTTTTCTCAGGTCACTGCCTTCATCAACCTGAGGATCCACCTGAGTCCAAGGGAGAGAAAGGTTACCAGGGCGAGAGGGGCGTGGCAGGGCCACCTGGACGCGATGGCACGCCTGGTGAAAGAGGGCGTATTGGACCAACGGTGAGTTTGTATTTCTCTCAATTAGGTTCCTGTGTGTCATTTTTTCACTACCATCGAGAGAGGAGGTCAAAAATATACACCTTTAAACTGTATGCTTTTTAATACCGAGTCATATACCTATTCAAGTCTGAAATGAAGAATTAAAAGAGGTCACGTGACCTGTATAGGTGTCATCCAAATCGCCGATGACGTCATTAATTTTGTTAATAATATTAATTAATAACTATATAATTAAAGAATATTAATTAATATTAATTTTATTAATAATTATGAATCATGAATTAAATTATTTTGTCAAACAAGCGATTCCTAATTAATTTCTTAATTTAGACATTTTTAACTCGTATATAAAATGTAAATATTATGGAATTCAAATTAACTGGTGTGAATACCCGCTTCCCTAAATATTGCAAACAACATCAACTACATTATCCATTATTTACTTCTAGAGCTGCAACGAGTGCCAGCCCGTCAGTGATTTTTTTAGGACCAAATATAGTATTTGTATTTTCCAACTCAGTTTTTATCTTAATTAAGTCACCATTACTGTGTAGTTTTTAATGTATATTTGGATAGAGAACTTCGAATTATGTATTGTACAGTCCTCGCCTCTGAAAAAATTCCTTTCTGCGTAGCCTTGTTAATCACCATTGCATGCTCCGTAAGGATAACACAGGGCACGGTGATTAACAAGGCTGCAGAAAGAAACTTTTCAGAAGCGAAGAGTGTACATTTTTTTCAGATTTTTTTGTGTATTTGTTTTTCTGAATAAACAAATTAAAAAAAAACTTTAACATTCTCAAAATCCAGAGGAAAGACGCTGTAACGTCATATCCATGCAACATCTTTCCTCTTTACCTATATGAGCGTGTCTGAATTAATTACATGAATATGACGTCACAGCGTTTTGTAGCACGATTTTCAAGGTGTTAAAAAAATACTGAAAAAATATCGAGTTTCTCTATACAAATATTATCAAATATAACAATAACAAAAATGATGAATGTTTTTCACTGTTATAACTTCTGAAAATTAAAATTATAGTTACCATCAAATTTTATTTTCTTCGTCAGATTCATAATGGTTTTATTTTTATCTCTTTACATAAAAATAATAAGAAAATCTTATTCAGCTATTTCCTAATGAATCAACGACCTCTTTTGTTGTCCTGTTCAATTCAAAGTTGGAAAAAAAGAAAAAATAACAGATTTTTTAGGCTATTGAGTTTGTTAGCACTGTATCAAATTCCATTACAAAATTTGTTACAAAAATTTTCCAAGCCAAAATGTAAACAGCTTCTAAATTATTTCGCGCGCCGCCTAATTAACTTGCTCCAGTTAGATGTTAAACAAGTTGCTTATACCCCCTTATATAAGGCGGATTCACATGGCGATTTCCAGCCTGCGACGCGAAGCAATCGAATAATGCGCACTTGCTGTAACATCCATTGGCGGCCATATTTGGCGTTTAAAAAAAATAGCATCGTAATTTAACGCAATATTCGCCACCGCAATAGCGAATACGCTTCCGCATAGGATTTCACAGCTTGTGTGCATGAAAAATCGTGTCGCATCGCCGTTGTCGCCATCTGAATCCGCCTTTAGGCGAAATATTCAGCTTGTTTGGAAAATCTACATTTTATTAGTTTTTAAAAACCACATATTACTCGTATATAATATTATAATATATATATACAATATATTTTACAATATAATTTCTATAACCTAACCTCATCATATTTATTTTATTTGGAGTACTTGCAACGAATTTTAGAAATAAAATATTTTGATAATTTTTATAATAATTATTATGAAACTCCCATTATATATAGATATATATAGATATATAGTTTATCATAAAATGAATTATATTAATAAAATTACTGTAAATAAGTATATTATATAATAAATTATAGTAATTTATCGTATAATATATCATATACTTGTAGTAATTATAACTGATTTTAAAGATATAGTGATAGAATTACTATGTAATGCAATGTATAGACAATAATTATTAAAAAAGTAATTGGGCTTTAAACCTATAAATATATCTATGTAATATAAAGCATATTTCAACACAGAAAAGAAACTTAACATTATTGAACTTAAAAGATATTATATTTCCCGACATTCAATAACGTAATATAATTGTATTTAGGGAGACACTGGCCCGCCTGGTCTTCCAGGGGCCCCAGGTCCCGTGGGCCCTCGGGGCCTACCCGGACCGCGTGGTGACAAGGGAGAAACGGGACCGATGGGATTCCCTGGAGAAAATGGCAAGGACGGACGACCGGGTCCTCCAGGACTGTTTGGCGAAAAAGGTGAGTGAACCTTATCCAACTTTATTAACCTGACAGTCTTCTCTTGCTGTGAATTTACATTAAAGTCAGCTTATAACTAAATATTAATAGGTGACCGAAATTGGTAGTTGTGCGTAAAGTAGGGAAACAGCTTCAGCTTTTAAATATTAAGACTCTGCATCACCTTTTCGTATTTCCTATGCTTCCCCATGTTATTTTTGATGCCGCTTTTTTTCAGAAACTAATAATCGTGCAACTTTGCTTGATACCTTAAAATAAACGCTAGTTCATAAGCTATATGCACCAATGCTTTTATTTTTTTAAATTCTAATGAAATTGAATTTTAATTGTAATTGTATTTTAATTTTTAATTCTCAAAATTAAAACTGTAATTAAAATTCAATTTGATTAGAAATTTAAAAATAATAAAAGCATTGGTGCATATAGCTAATGAACTATAGCGTTTATTTTAAGGTATCAAGCAAAGTTATTAGTTTCTGAAAAAAAGCGACACCAAAAATAAAATGGGGAAGCATAGGAAATACGAAAAGGTGATGCAGAGTCTTAACGTTTTATAAATAATGTTAAACTTATTTGTGAACTAAAAAAGGAAAAAAAAAAAAAATACCACCTCCAACTTCTCTATGAGTGCCACAGCAGTTAACATTAACATTAAAAAATATCCACTTTGCTCGGCGCGCTTTTTGGGTGTTACCTGCTAGAACTCTAGAAGAGAGAGAATGGTGATTTTTTTAGGGGGTGGGGAAGGGGCACAAATTCAGTAAACACAGGGTGTCAAAAATGTGCTGAACTGGTACTATAAAGTGTTTTGGCACAGTACTCTGGCTCAACAGTCTTAGCATTGGACCAACACTGGGCAGAGAGAGAGAGAGAGAGAGAGAGAGAGAGAGAGAGAGAGAGAGAGAGAGAGAGAGAGAGAGAGAGAGAGAGAGAGAGAGAGAGAGAGAGAGTTAATTGTGTTTATTGGAAATAATTTTTTACATTATTTATAAAAATATAAAAGCTGAAGCCGCGTTCCCCTCCTTTAAAGGTTAAAATTTAGATGAGAAATGCTTTTTCTAGCTACACCGTTTCTACATATCCAGCACAATGGACAACTTACCTGATTTTTTTTATAAATATTTGGATAAACAACTTCGAGTTATGTATTGCCATTTTATTTAAGATTATTTTTAAACCTCTAATATCCTCAAAATCGTACTGCAAAATGCTGTGACGTCAAAGTCATACAATTATGTTGCAAAACTATGACGTTACAGCATATTTCTTTTCAATTTTGAGGATGTTAATATGATGATATATTAAGTCCTTTATCCAAATTTGTGTTAAAAATTCTCATGCAGTTTGTTTATCCATATTACTTTTAATTGAATTTTGAATGATTGAATAAAAATTTGAATTTGAATCACATAATCATAAATTTTGATTCTTGGACCAACAGTGATGGGATTTCAATGTTTCAGGTTACAAGGGAGAGGCTGGCATTCCAAGCGTTGGTCCCCCCGGTCCTCCAGGAATTCCGGGCCCTCAGGGCGAGAAGGGCCTTCCGGGACTTCACGGGAAAAACGGACAGCCGGGAAATGACGGTGAGTAGCTCTTCTGTAACTCGAGAATAATTACAAACTTTTTAGGACACTTGTTGGTTAAAATTGATGATAAAGATCAAGGGTCATACGAATTTCATTAATTAAAAAAAGATTCAAACAAATTAAAAAACTTTGGCAAATATTTTATATCGGTCCCCACATGTAAAACATTTGCCAATTTTTTTAAATTTGTTTGAATCTTTTTTAAAAAAATACATTTATAAACAAATCTAATCATACTGTTTTACTTGGAGGAGATTTTAATATCGATATAAATTCTCCGTCTTCAAATGTAACTCACTATAATAATCTGTTGCAATCATATAATTTGCAAATTATAAATACAGAAAATACAAGAGTATCTACACATTCTGCTACATTAAATGTACATATATGTGCATATGTACGTGCATATGTACATATATGTACATATTATATGTAAAGTAAGTTTGAGCATAATTATTTTTATTTCAACAAAATTTCTAAAACACTTTTTTGTTTTAATTTATTAAAAATAACATGTTCGTGACGTGTATTTAAAGCAATTTTTTACGTTAGTGGAGTACCGACCTCAAAATTTTTTATAGCAGAAATGGATAGAGGATGAAAAGTTATGTTACTCTGATTTTTTTCAGATTTTTTAGGGACCGGGAAGTATTGCTAAAAAGTTTTGGCGAGGTGGGGTTCGAATCCACATCCCTTTTGGGTCCTATCTTTTAAAAAATCAGAGTAGCACAACTTTGCACCCTCTATCCATTTCTGCAATAAAAAATAATTGAGGTCGGTACTCCATTTAAATCAATAATTAAAAAACGTCATAGCTGAGTTGTCAATGATTTTATGAAAATATTTCTAGAGTCTTTGTAAGACATTTAGAAATCAGATTAATGTTACTAATCAGTACTCACATGTATTATTCATGCATGTTATGATTGATTGATTGATTGATTGATTGATTGATTGATTGATTGATTGATTGATTGATTGATTGATTGATTGATTGATTGATTGATTGATTGATTAAGGTTACATTATATATTTTACAAACTAAGGAAAACGTAATAATCGCAAGTGTTTAAACACCATGTTAATTTACCATACAGGACTACCTGGGTTCCCGGGCGAGAAGGGAGACATTGGTGTGCCAGGTTTGAACGGACTAGACGGTGCTAGGGGATCGAAGGGAGACTTTGGGCCCGTGGGACCCGCGGGCCTGCCGGGACCTCCTGGTCGGCCGGGCGTCAGTGGACCGAAAGGTGAGTAAACAGCATTGAAAACAAGCGTTAAATAATCGAAATGCATAATAGTTTTGCTGTAGCTCAATCAAGATCATGGAGAAATGATATAATATAGCAACGACGTGTTTTACTCTTTTATATAGACTAAGATTGCTAGTATTATTGTTATAGCAGGCATGATATATAATCAATGCAAAATTTCAAACAACCTTATATTGTTTTAAATTATATTTTGTATTTTTTATCGTCAGAAAATTAAACTGTCTGGCTGCAGAAATATAGTTCTAAGCTCTTTCAAATCTTTGAAAATGTCACAATTTTTATCAACTTTTAAAATTTAGAGGCAGTCAGTTTAACGTTCTGACGATGAAATAAACTATATACATAATTATATATAATATGTCATTATGTATATATTACATAACCATTGTAGACTATGATAATACGTAAATAATAATAAATGATTAAATCAGGCTCTTAATATCAATGGTACAAGCAAGGCCTCATGGACAGTCATGAATATAAAACCATTCTTTAGTATTCTTTATTATCTGATAAAACTAAAAATAGTCTCATTTTATACAAAACATAACGATTATAAGGTTAAGATATCACGAACAATCGATTGTTCGTAGTCCCATTTGATTAACATGTAAACCTTAGCAACCTCATAATAATTCTGAATTTTTTTTTAGAGACAGTTCTTAGCACCAAAAAAATGTGGAAAAATTTTCAAAACAATCGGACGATTCAATTTTTTTAAATTAATTTTTTAAATTTTCAGTATAGGGCTTTCCCATGGAGACCTAAACTAAAGAAATTAATTTAAAAAAATTGGATCGTCCGATTGTTTTGAAATTTTTTCCACATTTTTTTGGTGCTAAAAACTGTCTCTAAAAAAAAAAAGCAGAATTATTATGAGGTTGCTAAGGTTTACATGTTAATCAAATGGGACTACAACAATCGATTGTTCGTGTTATCTTACCCTTAAACGTTTTATAAAATATAATGCTTGTGTGCGTTTTATTTTGAAAAATAATAACAATAAAACAAAAATTGTTATTACTTTTAAAAATAAAATGCAGTTGCACCAACAAGTATATAATTGATAAATTGATATATTCATTGCTTTTTTTCTTCAAGAAGAGTTTGAACAGGAAGTTTTTACAAAACAATATTACATTTAGGCATTTAGGTATCGAAAAATTTTCTCAATGTAAGACATATATTTATTATTTTAGGTCCCAAATTTCCTTTCAATCACGCTTTGTGCCATGAAATTTTTTGAATACCCTCTGTTGACAAGACGTTCACCACGGCTCATATGTGTTATACCGAGTGCTACTAATACTGTTTTAATACTGATAGTGTTTTTTGAACGCAGGCGAGCCGGGATTGGGGGGAGAGGCCGGGCGACAAGGGCTTGCCGGTTTTCCGGGACAGAAGGGAGACATCGGCGTGCCGGGACCGGATGGACCAAAGGGATTCACAGGACCTCGAGGATTCCCAGGTGAGTCATTTCAGCTTCAACTCCACGATTTTTTTAATTACAAAAGTAACCATTGCAATGTTTCTTTATTAACTCCATAACTTTTTCCAGTAATATAATATGAATATTTACTCATTCAACACTTTAAGACTCCATTTATGGTCTCTGTTCACAGCTTTTGTGGGATATCAAAAAAGAAATGTTTTAAATAAAGTGTATTGTATATTTTGGCATCAAAGCTCGGAAAATATGCGCACACGCTGCGCACCTAGATATGCCACTAGCAATTTAAGCAAAGGCCGAAATTAAAAAAATATTTCGGACTTTGCTCACTTAAATTTGATCATTTCTAGATGTGATCAAATCAAAAATAGCAAAGCCCGACGAAAAGATTTAAATTGGGCTTTGCTCATTTAAATATGACCATTTTTTAACGTGATTAAATCAAGAACGTCGAAGCCCAACGATGCTTTTTATTTTTGGCTGTGCTTGTAAAAAAAATAGGAGTTCTTTGATTGGCGCAGCTAGTTAATTTATAATAATATATATTTTAAACTACAATTAAAAACAAATTTATTTGTAAATTAATTTATCAATATGTTTGTTAAACACAATCTGATGCGGCGATGGTAGTGATGTTTTGGATTAAATACTGCAATTTAAACTGATTATTTTACGACTGTTTTTGTACTAAACTATATTCTACACAGTATACCCACTGATTGACGTTGTGCTTTGATGCTGTCCCTATAATTATTACAAAATATTTAAAAGGATTGATTCTAACTTGTTTTCCTGTATTTCTCAGGTATTTCCGGAATTCCCGGTCCTGCTGGGCCTCAGGGGTTGAAGGGAGACAGTGGGCCACCGGGATTGAACGGTTTAGATGGGTTCAACGGTGACAATGGACTGCCAGGAGCCCCAGGACTAACGGGGCCGAAGGGAGACGACGGACCAGAAGGTCCCCCAGGACGAGATGGTAGTCCAGGAATTCCGGGGGTAAAGGGAGATCAAGGATACCCGGGACAACCTGTAAGTATTTTTGATATTTCTGCATGAAAATATTAATATTGGTTGATTTAGTAAATACCAAAACTTGCATATTTATATTTTTAAATAATAAAAAAAAAATGCTAGTAATATAATGTTATTGAAATTTTATTAACTTTTTTTATAGTCGTAGAGCCTTTTGTAGAGCGTTAAGGGGGCATTCACAAATCACTTTAGCTCCACTATTATTTTATTGTATGTATTTAAATTGGGATAAATCGGATACTAAATATGGGATGAAACTATAGGGGCCAAGCATGGTACAAAATAATGTGGGTTAATTTGGAGTTAATGTTAATCAGTTTGAATATTTTTTTTAGTGATAGCTCTGTACAATAAAGTGCATTTTAGATTGTTTTAAAACTTAAAATAAGCAATCACAAAATTAACTATTTAAAAAAATGGAAATGCTCCTAACTAAACATACACAGGCATTGCATTGCTGTGCATTTGCTAGATATATTATAAAAATTGTTCCCACAATCACAATCTTAAACCCGAAAAAAGATATATTTCATTTTGCTCTGGCTTAAACCGCGAGAACTAGTTTTGCTCAAATCGAAATGAGCAAAAGCCAAAATAATAGTCTTCATTGGCTTTGGCGCATTTCGATTTGACCAGAACTAGTTTGGAGCATTGTGGTTTGACCCAAAACCCGACATTTGAATTTATTTCGGGTTTGGCTCATACCGCGAATACCGCGATGATGCTCCAAACTAGTTCTACGGATTTTTTCGGCCCCGAAATCGGCTTTGGGTGCCAACATAAAATATATGTTATATTACGTTACTCAATCATTACGGTAATTTATTGTTTGCGCGTAGGGACTCAAAGGATCTACAGGTGAAGTATCAGCAAAGGGACAGAAGGGTGAGCCCGGACCATCGGGGCTTCGAGGTCGTGATGGAAATCCGGGGCTCGAGGGTCGACCTGGCCCCAAGGGAGTCGCTGGACTGCCGGGAATTGGAAGTCCAGGGTTCCCTGGAGCGAAGGGAGAAAAGGGATTCCCAGGGAAGGACGGCCTACCGGGGACGCCGGGGCCTTCCGGACTTGCAGGGCTTCCAGGATTCCCGGGAATGAAGGGGAATGTGGTGAGTAATCTACTTTTACGTTTATAATTTGTTTTAAATTAATTGGAATTCATAAAATGTAAATTCAATTAAATTGTTTCAAAATTCAAAGTTAAAATCCTTCAAATTTCAGTCTCACTATCATTAATGTATTATATATATTACATGGAAATGTTACAGAAATATTACTACATCTTCAATTCAACATATTAAACATACATTTTCAATATATATTTATAAATGTTTACTTTAATGGGAAACCATTTTTTTTTATTACTATTGCAATTAGAAATTTTTTTTTTTTTAAATTTTATTTCCTGCATGACTAAGACGGGATTTTTTTTGGGGGCTAAAAAATATATGAAATTTTCTAACTCACATAATTTTGCAACCTCTATAATTGTATATATTATATATTCACAAAATTTTACACACATTAATTATCAGCCAAGATTATAAACGCAATCTTATAATTAACGATCGACTAGTGGCATTTTCTTTAATTTCTAAATCAAACATTTATGAAAATTTTGAGAATTAACATTAAACATTAACATTTTAAAAATAATATGGGTTAAAAATTGCATGATAAAAAAAATGTTGAATATCATTTTGCGATTATAATTGCGTTTTAAAAAAATTAAACATAATTGAAGCTAATGTGAAACATGAGAAATGATAGATTAATTAAATTGATTGACTTTTCACAAAAAAAAAGTCATCTGGCTACAATTTATTTTCTTTGCAAAAGAAAAGATTTTAGTACAAGATGACTTTAATATCATAACTTAAACATTATTTTAATTTTATTGTTGTGTTGGCAATTAAGAAAATTATAACTTCACTTTGATTTAATTTCATATGTATAATATGTATAAAATACGATCTATACATTTAAACAGAAAATCAGAAAATACTACTTATTCTAAGTTTCAACATTGTCGTATACACTTTTTTTTATAATAATTTACAAAAACTCATATATGTGAACTATATTTATTTTTCACTTTTTAATTTAATTATGGAAAGATAATTGATAGTGTTGGAACAAAAACATATCAGAAATCTACATTTATGCAATAAAAAAATCATGCTAACTCTCCGTTATAATGAACGTCACAAAGGGCATCATAACGTCTTGTAGATTTGAAGGTTTGCTTTTTACAGGGAGATCGAGGATCCCCCGGAGAACCAGGGCGACCTGGGCTTGACGGAATTCCGGGCGTGAAGGGAGAAGTTGGACCCAGGGGACTGCCAGGGGTCAACGGACCACCGGGAGATCGAGGATTTGAGGGACGACCGGGTCTGGATGGAATGAAGGGCGACAGGGGCCTGCCAGGTAAGAATCTGAACATTTTCTACATTCACAATGGACAATTTGCATGACATTTTTTATTACAGAAATGGATAGAGGGTACCAAATTATGCTATTCTGAATTTTTTCAGATTTTTTTGAGAGCGGGAACTATTTTTAAAAATTTATTGAATGTCAGTTTTATGACGTCACGGGCGTTTAGCGTCTATCCTTTTCTTAAGGACAGACTCCTCGTGACGTCATAAAATCGACTTTCAATAATTTTTTAAAAATAGTTTCCGGTCTGTAAAAAATCTGAAAAAATTCAGAGTAGCATAACTTTGCACCCTCTATCCATTTCTGCAATAAAAAATGTCATGCAAATTGTCCATTATGATGATGGTGATTTTAATTAAATGTAAAATAATAACATACAATGTACATGTATTATTATTTATACAGTATATATTATGATATTAATATTTATTATATTATTCCTAAGTTGGGAATTTATTATGATTTCCTTGTATTATAGCAAATGATTAGAGTTAAAAATACTATAAAAAAATAATGCATGCATATATAAATTATGCAGGGTTTCTTTAAATAAAGTTTTATATTTTTATATACGTCAGTATAAACGTTGTTTTCATTATCTTTGACACTTTGCACGGTGGCTGATTCAAATAAATTTATCCGAGAAATGCGCAGAACTATTTTTGCTCAATTTTGCTCAAAAGCCGAAATAAAAAATCTAATTTCTGGTTTTGGTCAAACTGCGATACGCAGAACTATTTTTGTTCCAATGGAAATGAGCAAGCAGAAGTTAAAGTCTTCGTCGGATTTTGTTCGTTTCATTTTGAGCAAAACTACTTTTAAGCACCGAGCTTTGAGCAAAACCCAAAATAGTAGTTTATTTCGGATTTTGCTCATTAACCGATACTAAAATTAGATTTTCTCATTTTTCTCAAATTTTGCCCGAATTCTGCTTTTGGTGGTAACACATACATAATAAGACGCCTTTTCGCTTACGGGGTAAGCCAGCAGCATCATTACCTCTGCCCATCCACAAATATACCTCCACTATACCCTCGATTCTTACATGCTCCACTTCGTCTCTCTTCCGGAATGATGAGCTATCTGCTTACCATGATTCAGTTACAATAATGAGCTGTCTGCTATTTCAGGTGAGCGCAATTCAGCTGTAAATTGGTATAAAATAGAGCTCATAATTGCCTCATCTGAAATAGCAGACAGCTCATTATTGCAACGAGATCATGGTAGGCAGATTCCGAACGAGGAACGATTTGCTTCAGAATGACAATCTTTTGCCTTCTACACTCTATGTCATATAATATTGCAAAAAAAAAATTAAATGAACAAAGATACAACGTGTTCTCGGTGTATATGTGCAGGCTTACCGGGTCCAGTTGGGTTCGTGGGTCTGAGAGGAGATAAGGGTGACAAGGGTACTCCGGGTCTCACCGTCGACACCAAGGGACAGAAGGGAGAGCCCGGCCAGCCGGGTCCTCTAGGAAGAATGGGAGAGAAGGGAGAACCTGGCTTGGACGGACTCGCAGGACTTCGGGGAGAAAAGGGCCTGTATGGACCACCGGGGCCGCAAGGGTTCCCGGGACCTGCTGGGGTAAGTCCACATTTTGATGCTAGAAAAATTTGTAAATTTGTTAAATTAATTAAAATATTACAAGTTTTTTTTTTTAAATTCTTATAATTAAAAAAAAATACAGGACAGTGACATAGCACTCTCGTCTGGTTTATGCTGGTGTAACTTATTTTAGAATTGTTGGCATATTACTAAGATTATAATACAGAAAGAAAGGCATTTAGAGGTGATATTCTTTAATTTATATGACAAAAGTTTTTATTTTATTTTATTTTTTTATTAAAAAAAAACGCAGGCATATTATATTATAACAACAGAAATATAAGATAGACAGGATAGACTCCAAAAGTTTAGAACTCGTAAGCGGGAAACGTTAAATTTTTATTTATGAATTTCAGACAAAATGGTAGAATTGAGCAAATGAGTAATTAATACATTTCTATACATTAATAATTACTACATAAATGAAATATAATTAAAATAGCGTTATATCAACATTTTCAGACCTTTTCATATAACATGTAATGTTGCAGCTACCTGGTCCGAAGGGTGACAGTGGGCCAGTGGGAGCTCCCGGACTTCCGGGAGTTGGAGGAAGGGGAGAAAAGGGTCTACCTGGCTTGAGTGGGAAGCACGGGAGAGAGGGTCCGCCGGGGGCACCAGGAATAAAAGGTGAGATATCATTCCTCAGCGGGGCTTATATCAAAAGGACGATAGCATCACTTTTTAACGTAGCAAGGGTCAGTATCTCATTAATGGTTGTTTTTATCATGTTTTCAATAACACCATTAAATTCAGCATGCTCTAAAACCCTTGAAAAAAAATTTGGTGCAGATTGGGGAAAAAGTTAATACTGCTCCATATTAGAATACAATGGCAAAATAAAAATAATTTTGAGCTTTTATATAATTATATATAAAGCTTGGGTATATATACATTTTTGCAGATGACAACAAAAATGTACAACGTATCAAAACCCCAGAAAAACATGAAACCATTAGTGCCCAGTTTAATTTTTTACTAAAATTTGTGCCTTTGAAAATTTCTTGTGCTTCTATTTTTAACCTAAAGTATATAAATTCTATAAAATTTTGGCAGATCTTCTTTGAATTGTTTAATATTGTGTTTTCTTTTTATATTTATACAAAAATCATTCCCAGGGTCATTAACTGTTTTTCTTGCTCTGTTTCTGTAGGAGAACAGGGCTTCCCCGGTCTTCCGGGAGTGCAGGGTTCGCCTGGACTACCGGGGCCAGTGGGACCACCAGGAGAAAAGGGTGACAGGGGGCTGCCGGGTACTGCCGGGCGACCGGGCGTGGACGGTTATCCGGGCGTGAAGGGAGATGACGGAAGAGACGGAGCCCCGGGACTTAAGGGAGACAAAGGAATGCCAGGACTGTTTGGAGGAGTCGGAGAAAAGGGTGACCGAGGATTCTCAGGTACGTCAATTGTTCACCAGAATTTGTTCAAGGAGGAGGGCTCCTAAGGAAAAATATTGACAACACTCCATATTGGGGGATTTTGGTGGCGTAGCATCCCAATAGCCCGCCACATGCATGTGTGATTCTTTTAAGGTCACGTGTCTATTAATTAATAAAATTTAGAAAAACTTATTTTAAGTAGAATTAAGTATTTTACATATTTTATGTAATAATTGACGTGATCCATATATAATCCTCCCTCTTTGAGAGCTCAAACTTTAAATATCTAAAGGGGGAAAAAATTATGACCGCTTATAAATTATCAGCTTATGATCGAAATAAAAATTTGAATTTGAATTTCTATTTTGATGATAAAATTATCATGAAAAATTATTATAAAAAATTAAAAGTCTCATAAAAACTTTACTTACAAACCCACTTTTTTAATTTGTTTTTTTCAATACGTCCAACGTCATTTATGAGTTGTGACGTCAGCATCAGCAAGGACTAAAATTCTTACTTTGCACTGCAATTTCGCACACCTGCACCGCGCGTGGAGAAAAATCTGAAAAATAATGCGAATGTTGATTATGTACTCTAACAGCATTGTCTGATTTGAGGCCTGTATCTCCCTTTAAATATTGAATTAATGATGTGAATTATTCAGATCAAATGTAGTTTGATTAGATAATATTATTGTATACTTAATCATAATACTGTATACGCATTTTAATTGAGTTGTTATTTTGGAGACATTTTTTTTTAATTGGCATGTATAAAAGAAGTGTAATAATCCGCGCGACTGTAGCGTTATCATAATTTTTTCCCCCTTTAGATATTTAAAGGTTGAGCTCTCAAAGAGGGAGGATTATAATAGAATACGTCATCATGACGTCATACCGAACCAGATCAGGAGTCATCCGCATTTTTTTTATATTATTTTTCGTTTTTATATAATATATAACACAATTTAGTAAACTTGTCACATATTGTACATTTCGGCCTCTGTGAGCTAAAAGTTTGTGAGAAGAAAATAAAAATTTGTTTGTTATTATTAAAGTTATTTTTTCATTTTTTTTTTTTTTTTTTTCAAATAATATTTTATCCAAAATATTTTGACACCTAAAATTTAAAGACAAGTAAGAAGTAAAAAATAAAGAAAAAAATTTTAATTACATACTTTTTGAAGTTTTATTTTTTCAATGTAAAATATACGCTGATTTTATTACTGTCATCGCCACCGCAGTCTCAATGCTATATATAATACTGCAATGTGTTATATAATTGTGATTATTTTAATTATATCTGTTATTAAAAAAATATATAAATTATTTATTCATTTTTTTTACTAATTGCGATTTTTCATCTCCTAACAATAAGAACATGCATTTGGACCGACAGTGACATAAAAAAAAAAAAAAAAATTACATGCTCATTTTTAAAATACTTAAAAATACGCTTATTTACCAATAATAAATTCTTTCAGTTATATCACCCTTATAATATGTTTCCTGTACATAAGATTCATCTGATCATTGATAATTTAATAAATATGTATTTACGAACAGACCTATTACAGTATATAAACTATATTTATATAACATATTTTTTACTATTTCAAATATGATCTAAAATATTTTGTTTACTTTGTAACGTGTATTTAATGTTTAATTACATGATTTCAGGTCAGCCGGGTCTTCCTGGGCTGATGGGGATGAAGGGTGAGCCTGGGAGCCCCGGTCTTCCGGGAGTCAACGGCCTGCCGGGGGCGCGGGGTGACATTGGTTTCCCCGGAAATGACGGTCTGCCGGGCCTGCCGGGTCTTCGAGGGCTACAGGGACAGAAGGGAGAGCCAGGGAGGGTGCCGCTAGAAGAACTTGCCAACATCAAGGGTGACCGAGGACCACCGGGTTAGTACAGTTATAATGTTTTGTTATGTAATTCTGATGCAGATACTGAAATAAGACCTTTAAAAACTTTCAACAAGTGACATTATATTTGTAGTCAAGCATCTTCTGATGGACATACAGCAGCTCACAATACAAACATACAACAATAGTTCTGATGTAAAATTATGAAATGAACAAACTACAACGAGCAAATGTTAACAGACGCGTGTGGCTTGCAGGTCCGGCTGGTAAACATGGAGAGCCGGGACAGAATGGCCTGCCGGGTAGTGACGGACGTCCGGGAGCTAAGGGAGACCAAGGATGGCCGGGCAAGGACGGGCCAACTGGTCCTCCGGGTCTCACAGGGCTGCGAGGAGATCCGGGTCTGGACGGAATACCTGGGCTGCAGGTAAGATCGAAACCTTTGTTAAGGACCAATTCTGAAACCCTGATACCATCGTGTGAAGCCAAAGTTCAAGTGGAACCTAACCATTTCGCAATGTCGTTTCTGAGACTTAAAATGTGAAATATCCTATCAACCTTGGGGGGAAGAGGGTGGAAATCCTTCACTGCACCCCAAAAACTGTAATAATAATGCAATAACTGTGCTAGCAATTTATCATGAATTTATGACGAATTTGTAGAAAGTAAACATGAAGTTTGTACTATAATTGGAAAGTTAAGTATATTAGTTAGTTGTCTTGTCAAATTTACCTGTGCAAAAAATTAAAAATATATCCGAAATTTTTATATCGTATTGTGTCTCTAGGTAAAATTCAGATTAGGTCAAAACTATAATACCGTGAGTGTAAATTTTAATATATGTATTATAAAAATTATGTCAAGTTATTATATTATACATGACCTTTTTTGGCTTTATTACTGAACCCAGATCTAGGGTACTGGTTACAGAAGTGCGTGTTCAGCATGGTCTGCAATTGACGTAGTGTGATATCAATCACCTCTTATACAGCCTTATACTTGTCAGTTATATACCAACACGTGGATTATGTTGAGAATTTAAAGTCTTTTGATAAAAAAAAAGACAATGTTGCCCCTTCAAATTTTCTATCCAACTACATATAATTTACGTTATGGTCGCTTTTTTCCCAGGGTCCTGAAGGCCCAAGTGGACCCTCGGGACTTCCAGGACAGTCCTGCACTGCCCAGCCCGACTACCTCACTGGAATCTTGCTGGTGAAGCACAGTCAGAGCTCCGAAGTTCCTCAGTGCGAGCCGGGACACGTGAAGTTGTGGGACGGATACAGTTTGCTGTACATTGAAGGAAACGAGAAGGCTCACCATCAAGACCTTGGTACGATATTTGTTTGTTATCGCATAGCAAGTTTTTTTTTTTAATATTATTAATTTCAAAAACATACTTATAACTTATATAAATATCAGATATTTTGAAAATTTGTATAAGGAAATCATATTTTTTTTAAATTATCAAATTCATTATTTTGTTCTTTTATAATTATTCTTTAGTTGTTTAGATTTCCTATGAACCCTCGTAAAAATAATATTATAATTAAATCTATATATGAAATATGAATATTACATTATTTCTAAAAATAGTAGTTTTCAAATGCAGAAAATAATCTATTTTAATGAATAAAATAAAATAATATGAATACATATTGAAATCTTAAACTTGACAATCAAACCATTTTAAATTTTTACCTGAAGGAATATCATATTTTTATAATCAATTATAACTTATTATGTTGAATTAAACAAATTAACCATATATATAGGAATTATACTTATTATTATTAATTTTTACGATAGAATGCACCACGTTATGTGAAAAAAAAATCTTTTTCAATTTTGTATTATTTAAATTACAATATTTGTACTTGCAGGTTTTGCGGGATCTTGCGTAAGAAAGTTCTCGACAATGCCGTTCCTATTCTGCGATTTCAATAACGTTTGCAACTACGCCAGTCGAAACGACAAGTCTTACTGGCTAAGTACGACAGCGCCGATCCCCATGATGCCGGTAATGGAAAGCAGTATCCGACAGTACATCTCAAGGTTGGTTCGAAAAAATTACATTAATTTATATATATATATATATATATATATATATATATGGTGGCCACGACCTTTTACGTGTCCCAACATTCGCTGAGGTGAAACTGAGGGAACCGTGGGAAACCGACAGTCAGGACGAACACATTGCATCTACTTTTTATCAATGACTGATGTCATGCACAGCATAATTTAAAAATGATGGAGCATTAAAAAAAAAGGCAACAATTAATATATAATAATAACTAAAAAAAAAATCATGAGATGCAGATTGTATATTTTATGAAAAAATAGTTTCCAAATCAGAATGTGTTAAAGAAATTCAGGGTTTATGTTATTTTCATGGCTAATTGTATTTCAGAAAGTTTTTTTATACCAGGCTCCTTGGTGACTACACATCAAAAATTACATTGTATTTAAAAACATAATACGTTTGTCGCTTGCTTGCAGGTGTTCGGTATGTGAGGCCCCCGCTAACGTGATGGCAATCCACTCTCAATCTCTCAACATACCAGACTGTCCGGGAGGCTGGACGGGACTTTGGATCGGCTACAGCTTCGTCATGGTAAATATTTAATATTATAAGGCCCATCGAGAGCAGCTGCGAGAAATTAATGCAAAGTCAACAATTGTCGGGGACGGGGGAAAAATAACTCACAGTCAGCCAAGCGAATCAGAAATTTCATTTTTTATTTTTATTTATTTATTTATTTATTTATTTATTTATTTATTTATTTATTTATTTATTTATTTATTTATTTATTTATTTATTTATTTATTTATTTATTTATTTATTTATTTATTTATTTATTTACTTATTTTTTTTATTCCGAAGAACTTTGAATACAGTCTAATTAGTTCTGTATTCCCGCTGCAAGTATCCGGAAGTGAGAGATTTATGTCCTTTATTGTCATATTTGAAGTTTGAAATTTTGCAGATAAGTTTGCAATAAGAGTATATTATTTCTGTACAAAATTTCAGAACTCTAACATGAACAAGGAAGGCCAGAAAGCACGAACTTTCGGGTACTTCTATAGAGCGAGAATATATAAATAAATTTGACTTTAATGATTAGGATGTCAGTTGATTGAGATATCGGTTAATTGATTGAGGCCGCCTTGATTTTAATATGACTTGCATGGGACTCGCCATCAATGGGTGACTTACAAATTTTAAATTAATCAGAACAATTTTGTGAAAATTGAGGTAGAAACTAGAAATGGAGCTGTTGTGAGAAAATCTTTTCTTGCATTTTTTCAAAACATAAGCGATTAAGTTTTAGAAATATTCTTAATTTTTTATTTCATTCTATTTCCTGTTAAAGAAATATTCCATGATTACGAAGTACCTGAGATCAATCGTTAATATTAACCATTCCTCCGATTTTTCTTACAGCACACAGCAGCTGGAGCAGAAGGTGGTGGACAGTCTTTAGCCAGTCCAGGCTCTTGCCTAGAGGACTTCCGAGCAACTCCGTTCATCGAGTGCAACGGAGCGCGTGGTTCATGTCACTACTTTGCCAACAAGTTCAGTTTCTGGTTGGCTACCGTTGAGGAGCGCGATCAGTTCGTTGCACCACGGCCACAGACCTTGAAGGCCGGTCAGTTAAGAACCAGGGTCAGCAGGTGCCAGGTCTGCATTAAGAACACGTAGACGACGATATAACAATTTTTACTGCTTGCAATAATTTGATTTTACTTTTCATTTTTATTTTTTTTTATATATATAAATTTTAAAATAATGAAAAAACGTCAGTGTAGAAATGTAGATATATATTTTTTAAAAGAAAAGAGCATAAAATGCTTTCTTTTGCACCTAATTATATATATAAATAATAATAAAAAAAAATCTCTTTTCTATTAATCTCTCCTTATTATATAATGCGGGGCCCACAATGTGTTTCAAGTGTTCATCAAGCAGATAATAAAAGAACTAGTTTGTTTTAAGTCTCTTATAGTGATGAGACTGACCTATGTGTTCCTAACACTGTAGTTTCATCGCAAAATATTTTTTTTGTCATCTATTTTTGGCCCAAAGGGTAAGCTAAAATTTACTTTATAAAAAAGTCCATAATTTTAAGATTTTAACATTAAAAAATAATAAATAATAATAATAAAAATATATATGTATTGTGATAACTCAAATTTTATTTCAACTTTGGTGCTATGTGTGCATTTTATGGCAATTATTTTGTATAGAAAAACAACAACTGTCTTTCGCATGTATTTGTATTCTAAAGCTATTTAGGTGTAATGAAAAAAAATAAAAAATAATAAACATATTAACTAAATATTTAATGCAATTTATAATATCTTTTTAGGTCAAGATTTTTGTAAGTGGAACTGAATTTCAGTGCATTTCATATTAAATATTTATATATAGCATTTATTTAAAGTATAACCAAATCGTGCCAATTCCACAGTGCCTTTTAAATATTGCAAATTTATAATTCCTCATATTATATATTTAATTTAATTTTTTTTTTTTGCTTCATTAGGTTTTAAGTTTGTTTTTTTCAATTGTTAATCCATGTATGATTATATAAGATTTTTCTGTAATAAATAAATATTTTATTAAAATTGACAAATTGAGCCTTCAATATACGAAACAGACAATAATGCAGCTGCATTTAATAATTATATCAAAACAGTTTTAACTTAATTTTATACAAATATAAGAGAGGGGAGACCCCTGTGTTGGATTTTTGTACTAATTTATAAAGATGCAGTGCCGCGCTCCGCTGCAAATCAAACTAAATGACAATCATATTTTTCATTGTTGAAAAGTTTAATTTGAGGCGGATAGATCTGTTACCATCATCAGTCTAGTACGTGTTTCCTTTTCCTCTATAAAATTTATAAGGTGACTGCAGTAGCTATTATTATTATTATTATTATAAAAATACGCATAACAAATTCCTTATTTCCAATTAAAATTACTTAAATATAATTACTTGAAAATTTACAGCTATTGTAAACTTTTTAAATATTTAAAATTAATTCCCCAACTAGCCATGAGACAATAAGAAGGAATGTTAAATGTAAATAACTCCTTTTCATTTAATTACACCCATCAATGATCATGTGGCTCAGTACTAGCAAAATTTATTAATTATTTTATTGGCCGGATGAGTTTTATTTTCCTTTACTCGTATAGAAAATAAGAGAGCTCGTACATTTCAAATTACTGCAGTTTTTTTTTTCTTTTAAAATGTGCCATATTATATTGTTCTATTTACAAAAAGATACTACCTACTATCAGCTGCTTGTGTTAATATTCTGTCAGCTATAACGTTTACCTTTCTAATAATAACAATATATTTTTTTTTTCCTATTTTGTACTCTGCTAATTAAGTCAGAAAACTTTCACTGCCAAAACATTTTATATATTGTAACATAAATTATAAAATGTAATGTTCAAAATTTATTTGTTTATTTTTATTACCATAATCTGATCCTGAAAAAAATAGATATGATAAATTATCAGAATTTAATATTATTTATAGAATCTCCAGTACGTAATTCAAGGGTTATTTACTCCAGAAATAGCTAAAAATACAATATTTCTGAACTGGGGGAGGGGGGGGGGGCAAAACTACAAGGGTCCTTATAATGGAGTAGTGACCTAAATTTTTTTTATTGCAGAAATGGATAGAGGGTGCAAAGTTATGCTACCCTGATTTTTTTCAGATTTTTTAGAGCCCGGGAAGTATTTTTAAAAAATTATTGAAAGTTATTTTTGTGACGTCACGAGACGCCGCTCCTTAAGAAAAAGATAGGACTTGTCGCCGCGTGACGTCACAAAAAGGACTTTCAATAATTTTTTAAAAATACTTCCCGGGCTCTAAAAAATCTGAAAAAATTCAGGGTAGCATAACTTTGCACGCTCTATCCATTTCTGCAATAAAAAAAATTGAGGACAATACTCCACTAACCACGCCACCAAAAAACGCATTAAATAAATAAATAAATAAATAAATAAATAAATAAATAAATAAATAAATAAATAAATAAATAAATAAATAAATAAATAAATAAATAAATAAATAAATAAAACAGTAGACAGTTTGACTCCCTCTTAGTAATGTGTGTGGGAAAAAAAGAAAAAAACTTTGGTATATTATATAGTAATTTTAGGGTCATTATTAATTTTAGGGGATGGTATTGTACAAAATCGACAGTAAATAAAATAAAATCTTAAATATCAATTAAATTTAAATAATTTCAAATCTGAAACTTTGCATTTTTGCATGCAGTGTGATATATATACCTATAATATTAAATATTCAGGATAATTATTTCTTTTAATTTTAATATTTGAGTGATGTATGGTCGCTATAAAAATAAAAGGTCAGAAAATAAATCCTATATTGTTGAACTGTATATATATATATATATATATATATATGAATTATATCGGTCCAAAGCCGCAAAAAATGATCAAAAATGAGTTTGCGCATCAAGAGTTGAGCAAAACGCGAAATAATCTAAAATTTCAGGTTTTGCTCAAACCATGTTGTGCAATGCGCAAAAAACTTATAGGTTTGCTCAAATCAAGATAAGCTACAAAAAAGTTGACATTTATTTATGGAGAATCAACTTTCAGTGAATTTTTATTTATAATATATGAAATATATAATTGTATGTATTCTCGATTTCACATTTTAACTAATTAACCCTTGTAATAAAGTTCTATAATAAAGTATAATTAATTTATATTTAATTTATAATTTATTAATTTTATCATACTTTATTACAGGTATAACGTAGTTTTTTTTTACGAGGATATATTATATTATATCTCAATTGCCAAATATAATATATCTGAAAAAACAAGAATTTTTTTGTAGCTATTCATTATAATGCCTATGCAAAAAAATGTTTTAATTTTTTAATCATTTAATTATAATGAATTAATTAATTAATAATTAACTATAGTCAGTTAATTGAAACATATTAGCATTTAAAATTAATTATACATGAATATAATTTATTGATTCGGTGTTGAATTTTTTTAAGCATTAATTGTTTAGTGTAAAAATGAATTAATATTGGGAATGATAATAATTCTAAAGTTCATGAAGACAAATCAACTGCAGTCACAAAAAAGTTACTCTATCAGTCCTTCACCAATGACGAGAGGAGATGATCGAGGTATGATCCGAAAATTCTATGTTTATATATTTTTCCTTTTATTTAATTACCGCTACCTGTAAAATTTGTCTTAAATTAAAAAAAAAAAAAATAATAAATAAAAAAATTAAAAAAAAATCAACATGCACATTTCTCCTATAAAATAATGGAGAAATTATGCAAAAATATAGAAAACTCAATAATAAAATTGAATTAATTGAAAGGTGAGAGGGATATAACCGAAGAGTAATAAATAAAGGGAGCGGCATATGAAAAATACTGTAACAGCGGTTCCAGCACGTCGTAATTGTGATTTGTTTATAATATATATATTTATTCATAAAAACAACAACACAGTCCTACCAAGGCCCGAATAAGCCTTATATAGGTGCTGTTTTACAATCATCTTACATTTTAGATGAGCTCAGCAAAACAAAATTACAAAAATCAGCTAGAAAAAAAGTATGCAATGTACAATTTACAAAGTGCACATATTATTACATAAGACATAACTTTATAACTTTAATTATAATTTACATCGATCATATTGTTAAATAACGATGCCAAAAAATGGTCGATGCTTTGAAAAAGGCAAACATGCAGAATATATATTATGGCAATGCGCGCCAATGAAGACATACATAATCTGCTGCATGTTTTTATTTTTCCTTTATCATTTTATTTATTTTACAAGGATACACCCCTATGAGCTTGGAGCTCGAGGCGGGATATTATATATAGCATATAGGGATAAAAAGGTAGGGAAAGGATGAAAGGATGTTGACCATATATGCACGGACTGTTACGCGTCACAGCATATAATTCACTGAAGTGAGACTGAGGGAACCATGGGAAAAAAATTCGATCAGTCAGGACGGACACCTCTAATTTTATCAATGGACAATGGACCAAAGTGATGTCGTGATGTCCAAAGCTCCAAGTGCATCCCATATATGTGCACACTGCACTGGCCACTGGGTGCATGGAAATTTAAGCGAGATGAATTTATACTCCAGGGAGCAACGTAATTTTTATTAATTGAAACGGTAATCCATCCAAATATTAATCTTCACGCTCAACGTTGCTTGATTTCGCTGATCAAACCAGAACCGTGCATGGGTACATGTACTGCGTCCCGCTC
Source organism: Siphlonurus alternatus (assembly GCA_949825025.1). Lineage (NCBI taxonomy): Eukaryota > Metazoa > Arthropoda > Insecta > Ephemeroptera > Siphlonuridae > Siphlonurus > Siphlonurus alternatus. Next base: position 41,473,186 of record OX463779.1, read on the forward strand.
ACCTATAATACTACCTTTTTTTATACTATATATAATTATGATCGTGATAAGAGTGGGGAAAAGTTTCAATTTGTGGACAAAGCATCAATATTATGCATAAGTATCAATTATGAAATTATATAAAATTACGTATTCTGTCTGTATATACGGCGTATATTCATATGTCAGAGTCTGCCATGCAGGGATATTATTACATAATTATCCTAATTGCTGAATTCGAGTGAATATCGGAAATAAAATTCAGCTGTAATATATATTATTGATATTATTATTCGCAGTATAATTATAATTAATATAGAAATATGATGTTACATATTATTCATTCATAAATATATTTTTATATCACATTTTTGTTCGCGGATGATATTCTGATCTCAAATTTTTTTTTTTTTTTCAAATTTCATAATTCTTTATTAATTCCTTCATCCTACAATCATAAAATCAATTACATGATGTATGTTGAGGTTTTAGGACAAGTCAAAGTTGTAATTGTTAAATTGGTAACAATTACGCTAGAGTTAAAAAATATACAGTAATTTATTTAACTTTTAGTAGCATTTTTTTCAGCAAAATCACATTCCAGATATTTCTTCACACTGTTAAAACACTTGTCTATAAGCAACTTTCTTACACTTGTTTGAAACAACTTCACATTATCAATGCACTTAATTTCACTTGGTAACTTATTATATAGACTTAGACAATTAAGAAATGGGCCATTTTTATACATATTAAGTCTACACCATTTAGGGGCTATCACAAGTTTCATATTTCTTGTATTGTGTGTATGATTTACTTCATGCTTTTTAAACTCTGACATATTTTTTTTAACAAAACTTACACTTTCAAATACAAATATGCATGGAAGTGTTAAAATATCATTTTTTTTAAATAAATGGACACATGAGTTTCTGCTTTTTACAAAATACATCAGTCTTATAACCTTCTTCTGTAGTATAAATAGTCTATGGAAGTCAGGAGAATGTCCCCAACATATTATCCCATATTTCAAAATTGAGTAAAAATTTGAGTAGTATAAAGTTTTTAGACACTCAACTTCACATTCATGCCTCAGCTCACCTATGGCAAATATTACTGAGGAGAGTTTTTTACAAGCATAATCTATGTGATCAGTCCATCTTAAATGTTCATCTATAATTATACCCAAAAATTTGGTGTTGTGTTTTACTTCAATATTTTGATTAGCTGCTGAGACTGACTCTAATGTTGGGTTTTTGCTTATAATATTTTGAAAATGTAAAATCTCTGTCTTATTGACATTTAGCATTAAACCAAGACTATTAAAATGACACTTCACTGTTTCAATTGAATTAATAATGTTCTTTAAAAGCATTTCATTATTTTCCCCAATTACTTTTAAATTTGAGTCATCAGCATATTCTACAGGTATACAATTGTTTTCATCAATAATTAATGGTAGGTCATTTATATACAGAATGAAAAGTATCGGAGCCAGACAGGTACCCTGCGGAAGGCCATATACAAGAGTTTTTTTCTCCGAGTAATATTTACCCATATTCTCATTTAAATTACATGTTATTTCTACTGTCTGAGTCCTATTTTCCAAAAAAGATGATATCCAATTAAGGCATTGTCCCCTGATTCCATTTTTATAAAGCTTAATATGCAGTAATATTTTATGTTCAACCATGTCAAAAGCTTTGGACAGATCCAAGAAAACTCCAGCAGTTTTATTTTTAGTATCAATACTTTCAATTATGCTGTCAATTAATTGAAACATTGCTGTTTCCGTAGACTTGTTTTTACGGAACCCATGTTGGAACTTGGACAGAATTTGATTTTCTTCTAAAAAAGGCAAGAGTTTTAATAGAAATGCTTGTTCAAATAATTTAGAGAATACAGAGAGTAAACTAATGGGTCTGTAATTGGCTATATCAGTTTTAGATCCTTTTTTATAAACTGGTTTTATAATTGCATGCTTTAGTACTGTGGGGAATTTACCATCAATAAATGATTGATTAATTATTTCAGTGATAACCAAACTTATCTCTTCTGAGCAAGACTTAAGTACAAAGTTTGACACATTATCAAAGCCATGTGACTTTTTATTTTTTAAGTGTTTAATAATTTTTTGCAATTGGATATTAGTTAAGGGTGATAAAAACATAGAATTGGGGGTTACTTTTATAGAATTATTTTGGTTTTGATTTGAAGGATTAATTTTATTTTTACAGTCTGAGATGCAATTTTGAAAATAGTCACTAAAAGTTTGAGCTATTACTTGAGGGTCACTGACACTTTCTTGATTTACAACTATATTTGAAATATTACCCTTTTTTGTAATTTTCCCATGTTTTTTTTTAATAATGTCCCACATGGCTTTTGATTTATTATCAGAATTATTAATGAAGATGGTATTTTTTCTTTTACTGGCTACTCTAATTAGTTTATTATAAATGTACTTATATTTTTTAACATAATCATCAGTCCACATGGTAGGATACAATTTATGTAACTTTTTTAGGTTTCTTAATTTTTCTCTTGATATTTTTAAACCAGTAGTCATGAAATTAACCTTATTTTTATTAATTTTTGCTTGTATTTCTTCTTTTACTTGAATTAAAGGGAAGGCTTTTTCAAAATAATTTAAAAATATTTTATGAAATTCATTAAACATTTCTTCACTATCTTTTTTTTTTCATAAACAGTGTACCATGATTCATGTTTAAGATAATTTTTGAATATTTTAATATTTTTCTTAGAGAAAAACCTTTTCTGTTTATTTATCTTATTATTGCTCTCACTTAACTTATTATCACAAAATGACATTAGCTGACCCTCATGATCAGACAAATAAAAAGGTACAACTTTTTTTTCAATGATATCAAAAGAAAAAGTTTTAGGGATAAATATATTATCAATGAGAGTTTCAGTTGTTGTACATATTCTAGTAGGTGAGGTAATTATAGGACTAAGATTACATAAATTTAAAATTGAATTAAATTCCTGAATAACAGAATTATTATTTAATAAATTAATGTTAACATCCCCACATATAACAGGAACTCTATTTTCAGAGTATAATATAACTTTGTAATTCTTTCCAATTTATTAAAAAACACATTAACATTACTCTTTGGTGATCTATATACACAAATAAAAGTAAAAGGAGTATCAAAAATAGAGATATCTACACAACAACATTCAAAATTAAACTCTTCAGCAAGTTTATTTAGGTCAGTCCTTTCTTTAAATTCTAGAGATTCATGTACAAATATACATGAACCTCCACGTATTTTTACTTGCCTGCAAAAAATGCTGGCTAATTGAAACTTATTAATTTTAAGACTAGAATGACCACCATATTTTAAAAAATGTTCAGTTATACATATTATTTTAAGATGTGGAAATTGGTAAAGAAATTTTTCAAGCAAAAGAACTTTCCCTCCTAAGCCCTGAACATTAACATGAAACATAGAAATGGATTCAGTTATGACACATACCTTATGTTTGTTCTGAAAAGGGCTTTTTTGCAGGATTGGGTCTCAGGAATTTAAAACGGTCAATAATAGCGTTTTCAGGCCAAATGGAGGTATCTTGAATTTTATCTAACATTTTAAAATCTGCAACAATTTTAAAAGATGCATATAATATCAATATCTGGTAAAGAATTCAAAATTTTATGTGATGATTTGAACAAAGATTTAGTTAAATTGTCTTTTTGGTTTAATTTGAATAAGTTAAAACGTTGAAACTGAATGTTAAAAAAACTACTTGCTTGCTACTTGCAAGTTCTAATCGTAAGATAAATAATATTGTAAATAGTAATCCCAACTCAACGATCAACCTTGATGGAGAGTTACTGAAGTTTGAAAAAAATGTTAAATATCTTGGTGTAGTTCTTGATAGTACTTTGAATTTTAATGATCATATTGAGTCCATGTAAAAAAAAAAAATGGTAAAAAAATTGGGTATTTAAGTAGAATCTCGGGATTCCTGAGCGTTTGGTGTAAAAATTTGGTATATAAAACTATAATTGCTCCTCATTTTGAATACTGTGCATCTTTGTTTTTTAATACGAGCAAAAGAAATATCAAATTATTACAAAGACTTCAAAACAGAGCGACGAAAATTATATTGGGTTGTAATAAAAGAACTCATACTATATATATTGTTGTTGGAAATTCTGCAATGGTTGAGTGTAAAACAAAGATATATGCATTAAAAGTACTGTTATTTTTTTATGATATATATATTATTCATGATAAATTTCCTAAGCATTTTAAAAGTGAAATTGTTAAAAATAGTGAGATGCATACTTATAATACAAGAGGATGTAACAATTTTTTCCGAAAATGTGTCAATAAACAAAGATCAGATGGATCAATTTATAACTGTGGGAAAAAATTGTTCAATGAACTATATACCAGATAATATAAAAATATGTCATAATAAAAAAATGTTTAAAAGGCTATGTATTATATATGTGAAGGAAAGATTTCCCTATAGCAGTTAATTATATATTCATTGTGTAAGTAATTATTTGTAAAACTATAATCTTATAATTCTTATATGTTAATTGGTTTTTTGCTATTTCTGTTTTAATATATTTTGGTTCGTGTTCTGTGATAGGCATAAAAAATTATGAAACAAATTTTTATGTGATATTGTAAAATCAATTAATTAATATGTAACCAACTATTATGAATTTAAATAGCGAAAGCTAAAATAAAGATTATTTCATTTCATTTCATTTCATTTCATTTCATTTCATTTTATGATATTGATTTATTTCTTTCAAAATTATCAGATGAAATTTCATTTTATTTTTTTAAAAAAATGTTCAAAGATAATGCCGCCATTAAATTTCGATTGTCACTTTACACATCTGCAACATTTTAGAACTATTTTTTGCTCAACCATTTTGTATTCCATCACGTAAAATAGTTTCTGAAAATATTATACTTTCACTCATATTTAAGATCATTAAAATCATAAAAAGAATACAAAAAAAATAATTTAATGTATTTAAAATTTAATTAGGTCATAAACGAAGTAAAAACCTTCTCAATCATTGAGCACGTTGCCGCATATCGAAAGACTGATCGGCGGAAGCCTATATCCTTTTCAGCGCTACTCAGTAAAGGAACATGTCTTACGGCAGTGACAGACGGTAAGTTGGATTAATTTCATGTTTTTAAGCATCTATCATGACCCAAAGTCATTTAATTACTCTACTAAATTTTCAGTTTTCAAATATTCATTCACATTTTTCATTTGAATGATCTACTTGCATAGTTTGAAGTAAAAATTTGGGCACGCGAACACGCGAGGTTTCTGCCAACATGGCGAGGCCGAAAGCTAGACTTGTCAATGCTTCTTCCGAGGAATTTTTTAGATTTTATTAAAATATTGAAACTTTTTTATATGTTCTATCAGCGTATTTAATAAACTTTTTAAGTATTACAGACTATTCAAGTTGAATAAGCATGGAATATTGCATGTAAAACTTCCTAACATGTTCTCAAGAATCTAATAATTTGTCCCATGCTTGTAGCTCGGGTAATGAGCCTATGTTGGCCTAGTTTTGACGATATTGAAAGTTTTAACCTTCTTATTACACCTTTCTTTATGTTCTGTTGTAAATATTTAACAATTCATAGACTTGTGTTGGGTCTATGATTGACAAATAGAAATCCCCCCAAAATTTTGCTGCCAGACTTTGGTCATGCAATTTTTCTGCATCTGCATGAAAGAAATTCTATTTTGACAAAATTATTAACACTGTTGTAGCAAAGAATGTATTGAAAAATGCGGAAATTATAATAAACAGTAAAGTGTCATTTAAATAATAAGGGTTGAGTATGTATGCATATGTACATATTCTGTTCATAAGTACAGTATGCCTATGCATCTAGCATATTATGATATTCATAATATAAAAGTGCATAGGAGATAGGAGGATTATTCCTGTTAAATTGTTTAAAGTATGCATATGCATAACTAAATACAGTCACATAGTGTGAATTGTGTAAATGTGAATTACCAAATTAAATGCATTAGTTTTCCTGGAGATTAAACATCTGTTTGTTGATGAATCATAAAGACTGCTGAGTCATATATTTGACCTTTTCAACAAGAGAAATTACTAAATAAATTATATGTATGCATAGACCTTGTGTGTGCATATTATTGTGTTGTTTGTAATAAACAACTATACAATAAACAAATCCCTATGTCAAGTTATGCAAATAATTTTAATGTGTTTATTTTAATTTTTTACTTTTTCGTCCGATTATGCAAGAGATGCCCAAAAACAATGTATTTATGTTTTTATTTCAGAAATGAAGACTATGACAGGGACCCAAAGAACGGACCTCCCTCACAGGGAGGAGAAGTGCACGAAGCATATGATGGGCCAGCTGGCATGGACCCTGATGGTATCATCCAATCTAACTGGGACGAGGTAAAACATCTTTGTGATTATAGCAGATCAAATGTGATTTAATAGGTGCCCTAAGACAATTAATGATATGTAAGTCATATCATATACTGTAAACACTTTTGTGATTATCAGATCAAATGTTGCACCTGCTGTCTTTGAGAAAAGTCATTTGTTTAGTTTGTGAATTATACATAAATGTGTTCAGTATTTTAAACTTTATTTAAAATTACGAGTAATTAACCTGACATCATAATTTCCTGCTAATATACAAATTTTTAGCTTTCAAACTTAATCGTTGATTATTGCAATTCTCCCTATATAATGGTAAATTTGGTGATTAAAAAATACTTTTGTGTTGGTAGGTGGTAGACAATTTTGACCACATGAAGTTGAAGGAAGAGCTCCTACGAGGAATCTATGCCTATGGTTTTGAGAAGCCTTCAGCCATTCAGCAGCGAGCAATCATGCCCTGTGTCAAGGGACATGACGTCATTGCTCAGGCTCAGTCTGGTGAGTTGTGAGTTGTTACAAAACCAACAAAGTCCTGCAAAGTCTGCATGGGCCTGGCTGGGCATATTGTTTGAGTTTTGGAAATTTTTATTGTCTTTACTAGTGGATAAAAACGAGAGAGGGAGGGGGGGAGCAGGAAAGAATATAAAATGACTCAGTTTTATAATGGGTTATAAAGAACTAAAATAAAAAATAAGGCTCACATCGAACAGTGAACTACGCACAGGGTGACACAAGCAGATTTCATAGGCCTATACACACTAGTATAAATATAAAGCCCAATTCATATCACGAAATGATCCTAACACCAAGATGATGTTTCAGGTACTGGAAAGACAGCTACGTTTTCCATTTCCATCTTGCAGCAGATAGACACAGCTCTGAATGAGTGCCAAGCGTTGATCTTGGCCCCAACCCGAGAGTTGGCTCAGCAGGTAATTATTTCCCCCACCCCCTCTGTTGTCCTCTTGTTAAGGGGCATCTTATCAACTTCATTATTATTTGCAGATCCAAAAGGTAGTGATTGCTCTGGGAGACTTCATGAAGGCCAACTGCCACGCATGTATTGGGGGCACCAATGTGCGTGAGGACATTCGTCGTCTGGAGGCTGGCGCTCACGTGGTGGTCGGAACACCTGGCCGAGTCTACGATATGATCAGCCGCGGAGCACTCAGTGAGAAAATATTTCATTTTTACTACATGTCATACTCTGGCACGCACTGTGGCCATATATACATTTTTTAAGTAGTTGATTTTGGAGTAGGAAAGTTCAATGATTACTTTTGAAGTATGTTTTTTAATATATTGCGATAAGTAGGTTCCTCCTGTAATCTTTCTTCTTCGCTTAAGTTACAGAAAATCTTGTTAATTATTTTTTTGCAACATTGAGTTACCACAGTTTACTACCAGAAGTTGTAGAAATATCCTCACCTTTTTTTTTATTTTTAGGCTAATCCCAAGCTTCAGTATTTTAATGTCAGGCATAATATAGCTTAAAGACTAAGTTGTGGAAGGATCTGACTGATGATGTTTGTGTTAGGAACGACCCACATCAAGATCTTCGTGCTAGATGAGGCCGACGAGATGTTGTCTCGAGGTTTCACTGACCAGATCCACGACGTCTTCAAGACACTGCGGTGTGAGGACGTGCAGGTGTGTTAAATAACCTCTAGATGAAACACAATGTTAAAAAAAAAGTTAATAAAATTTGTTTTGCATAAGTGCTTGAATAAAAAATAGGTTAACCACTTCTGTTTTTTGGAATTAGGTATTTAATCTGTTACTTTACATTTAATTTCCTATATTTCTATTTTTCAATCTAACCTAGCTTTTCAACCTTTTGTTTTAAAAAAACAATATTTTACTTTCATCGAGTCTTACTATTTATTTATCCCAGTAATCTCTTTTTAAAACTATTGGTTTTAAATCAATTACAATGTTGTGTGGACTGGTGGTTTGACCGTTGTTGTGTCTGTAGGTGATCCTGCTGTCGGCCACGATGCCCCAGGATGTGTTGGAGGTGAGCACGTGCTTCATGCGCAACCCCATCCGCATCCTTGTCAAGAAGGAGGAGCTGACTCTGGAAGGTGAGATACCAAACTGTGGAAATGCCATTGATAATGATAGGTGTTGCATTCATGTGATTGGATTTCTGATTTAGGCCATTTAATATCCAAAAACTGGAGCCCGTCATAAACATTATTGCTGCTCATGTCACAAATTCATTTTCAGGTTAAATTTAGTTAATGTCTGAAACCTTCGAATCTATTCTTGCCTATTATGCTTATCGTGAACCTTTAATTTTCTGGTTGAATAAGATAGGAACTTATTGCAGGTTTAGTGGGCTGGAAGTTCTATGAAGTTTTGTACTTTAAAGACGTTAAGAGTCACATGTAATTGTTGTATAGCCACTTTTCCCGCTTAGAGTTTTCTAATCTTGACACTGTTCTCTCGTTTGCAGGTATCAAGCAGTTCTTCGTGAACGTGGAGCGCGAGGACTGGAAGTTGGACACACTGTGTGACCTGTACGACACTCTCTCCATCACTCAGGCAGTAATTTTCTGCAACACTCGTCGCAAGGTCGACTGGCTGACTGAGAACATGCACCACCGAGACTTCACAGTGTCGGCCATGGTAAGCTAGTTCAGCAAAGCACAACATTTGTGTAATGCTAGAGCACACCCATATCATTATAATTACAGAAGAACTGTTTTACTCATTACATTCCCAGATTAATTGCAAGTCGCTAATTAATTGCCTACATTAATGTAGTAAAATTGAAGGTCTTTTATCAGTACTTAAGTTGATAGAAAAAAATAATAGTTGAATATTGTCTGGGCAGAAATAAAAATGAAACTTGAGCTTTAATTACAAGAATTTACATCTAACCTTGAATTATTTACCCTGATATTTAAGTTTTTATCGCCGTTAAATAAGTGAGTTTTTGTATCTTCAAGTAAAGACAAATTTTTTATTTATTATTGCACATAATAATTCTTATTAATTGCTTAGTATAGGGTATATATATTTTGTTGTAGACCTGGCCTGACTTTGTCTCTTTTCTTTTCAGCATGGAGATATGGACCAGAAGGAGCGAGACGTTATTATGCGACAGTTCCGTACTGGCTCGTCTCGAGTTCTTATCACCACGGATCTGTTGGCTCGTGGTATTGACGTACAGCAAGTTTCGCTGGTCATCAACTATGACCTGCCCTCCAACCGAGAGAACTACATCCACAGGTAAACAGAAATAAGCTGCTGTTTAAACTAGAACTGTACTGACACATCTGTTGGGTTACAGGATCGGTCGTGGAGGTCGGTTTGGACGTAAAGGTGTAGCCATTAACTTTGTTACATCAGAAGACAAGCGTACATTGAAAGACATCGAGCAGTTCTACAATACTGTAATTGAAGAAATGCCCAAGAATGTGGCTGACTTGATCTAAAGAAGGTGAGATATTATTGTACAATTTTATGGTACCAATTATACCCTGTATCATTGACATCATTGTATATTGTGGAAATTTAACTATGCAAAACTGCAGTTTCATACTGTCATATTTACTGTGTAATGCCTGCTGTGAGGTGGTGAGATGGCCTTGGTTCCCCTCTATAATTGACTTCCTCAATTAAGCCCAGTGGAGAGGATTAAATGCCTTGTGTTAACAAAAATGTGCAGTTATTTGTCATGTATGAATTAGGTGCCTTTGTATTGCTGATATAAATTATTCCACATTATGTTTAAAGTTAAATATAATTTAGAAATTGTTGTTAAAAGATGGAGGGCGAGGGGGAATCTAAAAGGGGGCGTAGTAAATTGTTGTTTTAGCTTTTCTCTGTAAATTTTTACTCCAATTTTCTTCCTTTTATGTCGCACCCAAGTCAACAAAAATTTAATTTGTGTTTTTTTTTTTTTTTTTTTTTTTTTCATTAATTTCAGTTACATAATTTGTCATTTAGGAAGATTTTTATATTTTTATTCCATGTATTTCTTGTAAGCTTGAATTAAATGTCTGATATAATTTTTTTATTTACATATTTGCTTCCTTACTAAAAAACTTTACTTCACTATTCTATTTATGCAAGTGATATTGAAATTTTCTTGTGAGGGAAAAATGTTGCGCAAAAAATAAACAAAATTTGTATTATTGTACGAGCTTTAGCAAATATGGCTTCTTTTTTTTAACACAGTCTCAAACTTGCTAAATTCTTTCTGCCGAAAGAATGCAATATTAATTTTTGTCTAATTTATTTTCCAGAACTCCGTTTTGCTGGGGGCTGTCTTTGGTTATCTGAAGACAAGAAGAAAATTTTAATTCGGTGCATTTCAAAAAAAAAAATAAATAAATAAATAATAAATCTTCAGATGAGCCATGAACTCTTGGCATTCCCAAGCCAGTGATCAGAGTTTTTATTATAATGAAAATTTTTTAGTGTTGGGAAAACCATATATATATATATTTTTTTTTTTTTTTTGGCGTCTACAAACTACACCTAATAATTTTTATTTGTTTGTGGGTGAAGTTTGTTTATGACTTTAAATTTTATTGTGGTATTTTCTAGCACTAAGTAAAAAAAAGGAAAGAAAAAAATTCTGCTTTGTGGCAAACAATATGTCATTTTGTTTTTATCATTGTACTGTCAAAAGATGACTCCCCTTGATGTAGCTCTTCTATTGGATGCATGAGACCAAACGAGAAATTGTGCTTGGTTCATTTTTAATTTTATTATTATTTTGTGTACGAGGAAAATGTTGGGATGCGGGTCGCACGATCACTCCCACTGCTCCTCAAGGATCTTTTGGTCCGATCGTGCAACTCATCTATACTAAGCACTGTCCTCACCAACCCTCCTAGCAGTGGCTATCTTTATTACCTACCTAATCTACCCAATCCTTCTATATATATTGATGTTATATTCTCTATTATTCCCAGAACCTTTTTGAGTAACTTTTTATTTGGAATTGTAATTTAAGATAAAAAAAAGTTGTAATTTTGATTAATTTCAATAAAAAATGCTAGGAGCTCTATAAGATGGTTGTTGTAACTTATTATTCTATTTCTTACTTTGTAACCAATAAAATTTTAATTCATATTTATGTTAATTTATGCTATTGAAAGTTAAAACATTTTTTGACTATTATTATTAGTTATGCTTGACAATTCTGTTGATGTGAAATTTGAAGCTAAGGAGGCCCGAAGACAAATATCAAATGTAACACTGTATTTGTATTTTCATAGGGAGCCAAGGTATTTAAGGGTAAGATAACGCCACCAATGTTAAAAAAAAATCTCTAACACGAAAATTATGTAAAATATTCTCCTCTACACCCCCTATCAGTAGCTGAAATATCAGGTATACAAATACGATTTAGTTTTTGAGTTATGAATTTTTAAAGTTGACTACTTTAACATGGAGAAATGGAACTTCCATCTTAAGTTAGTCAACTTTGAATAATTTATAACTCAAAAACTAGATCATATTTGTACACAGGATATTTTAGCTATGTACTAATAGGGGCTGTAGAGGAGAGCATTTTAAATTTTTTTCATAATTTTCGTGCAAGTTTTTTTTTTTTTTACATTGGTGGCTTTATCTTACCCTTAAATCAAAGCGGGCTTGTAATTATGTACTTACAAAATACAGTAAAAACTCGTTTTCTTTTTTGAATAAAGGAAGTCTCACTGTCAGTCCCATTAAAAATAATTAGCATTGTGTAGTATAGAAAAAACTGGATATAAGGTACACTTAATTTCCTGGGTCTCTTGACTTCTTTACTTTTTGCTTGCTCAGTTTCCCTCCTAATTAATTGGTAGGTTCTTAGTGACTATAATTGGCCTGGATTTCTAGTTCTTCAGAGTGTGATTTCCATGCAACACTAGATCTAGTAACACTTATATAAGGTTAAGGTAACGCCACCAATGTTAAAAAAAATCCCTCACAAAAATTCTGAAAAAAATTTAAAATGTTCTCCTCTACACTCCCTATCAGTAGCTAAAATATCAGGTATACAAATACGATCTAGTTTTTGAGTTATGAATTTTTAAAGTTGACTAATTTAACATGGGAGTTCCATTTCTCCATGTTAAAGTTATGCCTGATATTTTAGCTACTGATAGGGAGTGTAGAGGAGAACATTTTAAATTTTTTTCAGAATTTTTGTGAGAGTGATTTTTTTTAACATTGGTGGCGTTATCTTACCCTTAATCAGTTCCCATGCAAGTTTCTCAAAAAATGTTGAAACAGTTTGCTTCTAGTTCCATATAAAATCCAGTTATACTTAATATTTTGCCATTACCGGTCTCTTAATGTGATATATTATATAATATTAGGCCTCAAATCACAAATCAGACAACACGTCTGGTCCAAAAGTGTAGCTGGGGTGTCAGGAGTGTGTGATGAACATTTGCATTATTTTTTTATCCTCGTGCAGGGTGACAGCTAGTGTGAAGTTGTGCTTCAAAGAATGTCTTTGCTGACGTCTCAACTCGGTCAGCACCGATTGGCATTGAATTATTGTGACGTTGGAAAAGACTAAATTTCTGACTTTTAATTGCATGGCAACTTCGCACGCCAGCACCGCTCGTGGAGAAAAATTATGCGAATTTTTTATTATTTATGTAACTCAAATAGCAAAACATTTGCATGTTGATGAGACTTTCTAATTTGAGGCCTGTATCTCTTTATAGGCGAGGAAGCGCAGAGCTCTAGCTGCTAAATTAAGCGAGTAACTGGCAAGTGGCGTTCTACAGGCTGGATTGATTTTTAATCGATAATAGGTATATTTAGGAGTTCCCAAAAAAAAGTTGGCCAAAGTTGGCCCATGGCATCATCCCGGTTTTACGGGTTTTTTGAAAATAAGGAAAAAATTATTATCTCCAAAACCAACACACTTGCAAGAATTAAGACTACATTATTAAAATGTCCGTGCTTTAAGCTTTTTAAAAATGTAATTTTATTTTGAATCCAACCAAAATTTTGTCCCGAAAATCATGTTTTTTCAAATTTGGAATTTAATTTTCTTCTCATTTTGAGAATAACTAAAAAACTTTGGGTTTTTGAGAAAAATGGTTCATCTGAATCTTGTAGCCTACATCATCACCAACATTTTGATGTATCGTACGTCTTGATTGAAAAAACCAAACTCAAAATATCGGGACGAATGTACGCTCAGGTGATGTGTTTACATGCATGTTCCTATGCTATAATGTTATAGCCAACACCTTGTTTCAAAGCATTGAACGCTACAATATTGCACAGAATTATAATATTGATCAATTCAATAACAATTTTGGTTATGAAAATAAAAATTTCGAAAATCCAAAAATCCGGGACACTCAAAAAACCCGAAATTTTTTTGTTATTTTTTAAAAAAACAATAAATATGCACACTAGCTCAAATTTGTGACCATTAAAAATTATCTGCAAAAATTTCCTGAACATTAAATGCTGGTAATTTCAATTTTTTCCCTCATGGCATATTACAGTATATATTACTTATTTTATGTCACATTTTTCTTAAACAATCTTTATAATTATCATTTATAATTTTGTGCTATATATTATATATATGGTCCTCACAATATGCATAATATGCAGTACAGGTCTTTATGAATTCGATCTACACTAGTAGAATAATTAATTATATACATTGAACTTAATAATAATATATATAATATTTTCGTATAGAATTAAGCAAATAAACGTACACTCGAAATTTTATCATACAATATAATATATACTAACAAAATAGGGATAAATATATTATAAAATTATACTTCATCAGTCTTGTTAGATGTAATAATAATTATGTGCTTTATGTTTGAAATATCTTATGGTACTATATATTAAAGCGAATAATTTATTTGAATTTGTACCAACTGTGTCTTTAATTAGAATTATTTTATAATTCATCAGTTTCAAAATAATATTCGTTGAATTTGAATTCTTCATGATTTGATTTTTAACAAGAGTAAAAGTAATAACTATATAATACACGAACGCTGTATTTGTTGAACGTACCTGCCATGACAAATCTATAATACTATTAGTAAAGAAAATAACGCATTGTATACAGCATACATGATAATATTTAAATTAATTGTTTTTACGATGCAGATCTAATTCAATTGACGCATGAAAACCATTACACTTTCTTTTACAGATTGCGGATAAATAGTAAATGTTAACTCACAGTCAGTATCGTACGTTGTATGATATATAATATAGACCTGTGCCATCATGTTAAAAAAAATTCCAAACTATATGACATGTGTACGTGCTTCTGCTGATGAATACGAGGTATATTATATTTATTACGTATATTTTTTTCAAATACTAAAATTAGTTTGGACAATTAGATCTGGACACAGAATTTGAATTTTGAGGTCGAAATTAGTACACTAATAAAAATGAAAATATCCGACGGTATAACATGTGATAAGATCTAAATTACAAAAAAAAAAGGATATCAATTTAAAATTATATGTACTGTAGGCAAATAAATTGCAAGGTACAATTCAAATAAATTATTCGCTTTAATATAGTACCGTAAGATATTTCAAACATAAAGCACATAATTATTATTTATTTATTTATTTATTTATTTATTTATTTATTTATTTATTTATTTATTTATTTATTTCTCATGTGGCTGTACAGAATTTTAATTAAAATTAAAA
Source organism: Siphlonurus alternatus (assembly GCA_949825025.1). NCBI lineage: Eukaryota > Metazoa > Arthropoda > Insecta > Ephemeroptera > Siphlonuridae > Siphlonurus > Siphlonurus alternatus. The sequence continues at coordinate 41,488,303 of OX463779.1, forward strand.
TTAAAAATTACATCGAACAAGACTGATGAAGTATAATTTTATAATATATTTATCCCTATTTTGTTAGTATATATTATATTGTATGATAAAATTTCGAGTGTACGTTTATTTGCTTAACGAAAATATTATATATATTATTATTAAGTTCAATGTATATAATTAATTATTCTACTAGTGCAGATCGAATTCATAAAGACCTATACTGCATATTATGCATATTGTGAGGACCATATATATAATATATAGCACAAAATTATAAATGATAATTATAAAGATTGTTTAAGAAAAATGTGACATAAAATAAGTAATATATACTGTAATATGCCATGAGGGAAAAAATTGAAATTACCAGCATTTAATGTTCAGGAAATTTTTGCAGATAATTTTTAATGGTCACAAATTTGAGCTAGTGTGCATATTTATCGTTTTTTTAAAAAATAACAAAAAAAATTCGGGTTTTTTGAGTGTCCCGGATTTTTGGATTTTCGAAATTTTTATTTCCATAACCAAAATTGTTATTGAATTGATCAATATTATAATTCTGTGCAATATTGTAGCGTTCAATGCTTTGAAACAAGGTGTTGGCTATAACATTATAGCATAGGAACATGCATGTAAACACATCACCTGAGCGTACATTCGTCCCGATATTTTGAGTTTGGTTTTTTCAATCAAGACGTACGATACATCAAAATGTTGGTGATGATGTAGGCTACAAGATTCAGATGAACCATTTTTCTCAAAAACCCAAAGTTTTTTAGTTATTCTCAAAATGAGAAGAAAATTAAATTCCAAATTTGAAAAAACATGATTTTCGGGACAAAATTTTGGTTGGATTCAAAATAAAATTACATTTTTAAAAAGCTTAAAGCACGGACATTTTAATAATGTAGTCTTAATCTCTGCAAGTGTGTTGGTTTTGGAGATAATAATTTTTTCCTTATTTTCAAAAAACCCGTAAAACCGGGATGATGCCATGGGCCAACTTTGGCCAACTTTTTTTTGGGAACTCCTAAATATACTTATTATCGATTAAAAATCAATCCAGCCTGTAGAACGCCACTTGCCAGTTACTCTTAAAATTTCTCCATCGTTTCCTCGCCTATTAGTTTAAAGGTCCTTTTTCACATATATAGTCGACTATTTTGCTATATATACCATATAATTATACCATGCATGCAGAATCATATAATTATGCCATATATATATAGCAATTAAGTGTTGGTGATTGACGTCGTCACAGCACGTTTTCGGCAATTTATGGTGCTCCATAGAAAAAATCTAACTTATTGATTCTGCTACGACATTCACTTAATTTTCTGGGGCAATTTGACAAACCGCAGGCGAACAAGAGCATATGTGAAACAGCATGTGAATCTATATGGCATTTCTACGGACTAGCTCCCGCAGTGATTTTAATCAATGTAAAAGGACTTTAATTAAGCACTGAACTATATACTTATATATAATATATATATATATATGAACTTAATATAAAAGCCATTAAGGGTAAAAGGTAACACCACCAATGTTAAAAAAAAAATCCTCACAAAAATTCTGAAAAAAATTTAAAATGTTCTCCTCTATATACACCCCCTATCAGTAGCTAAAATATCAGGTATACAAATCCGATCTAGTTTTTGAGTTATGAATTTTTAAAATTGACTACTTTAACATGGAGAAAATGGAAATCCCATGTTAAATTAGTCAACTTTAAAAATTCATAACTCAAAAACTAGATCGAATTTGTATACCTGATATTTTATAGCTACTGATAGGGGGTGTAGAGGAGATCGAGAACATTTTAAATTTTTTTCATAATTTTTGTGTGAGGTATTTTTTTTAACATTGGTGGCGTTACCTTACCCTTAAGAAAGACCAAGATGTAATCGCTATTATAAGCTATAATATGTATTCAATAACAAAATCTGACACAATTAAAGTATTTCGATAAAAAATATAAAAATAATTCGTACGTTCTGCTATATATAAATATTTAATTTAATTTTTATCACAAAAAATATATATATATGTTGATGCATATGCATGTGTTCTGCATGCTCATGAGACAAATCTGCATGAGTTTAACACTTAATTAAGATAACACGTACGTACGAACAATCGATTGTTGTTATAATAGTCCCATTTGATTAACATGTAAACCTTAGCAACCTCATAATGATTCTGATTTTTTTTTGAGAGACAGTCTTGGCATTAAAAAAATATGGAGAAAATTTCAAAACAATCGGACGATCCAATTTTTTTAAATTAATTTTTTAGTTTCGGGCTCCATGGGAATAAAGCCATAAATTAAGCGGCCCGCTACTGAAAATTTAAAAAATTCATTTAAAAAAATTGGATCGTCCGATTGTTTTGAAATTTTTTCCACATTTTTTTGGTGCCAAGAACCGTCTCTAAAAAAAAATTCAGAATTATTATGAGCTATAGGTTGCTAAAAGGTTTACAGTACATGTTAATCAAAAAATGTGACTACAATCGATTGTTCGTCGTGTTATCTTATACCCTTAAGAAAATGAAACATTTATTAATATAAATTATGTAGTTATATGAATAATGTATTAAAAGTTAATGTCATATACAGTAAAACAAATATAAGTTTACGCCTGACATGGCTAGACTATACGTCTAGACCGACTGCCGACTGGCGCCCCCTATCTATTAGCCATATATGTTATGACTTCCAAGATGGCCGTCGCGCGTAATCGAATCCACACGTAAACTAAGATCTGTTATACTGTATTATACGTATAATATATGCACCTGAACCGCGCTGAAAACGGCTGATCGAACCTGATAAAATTTACTCAGAGACCCCTAGCTGTAGGGTCTCTGTAATTTACTAAATTAATCAAACATAATGCCGCCATTTAATTTCGATTGTCAATTCGTGTCAATTACACTTCCGAACGCTTCCGAACCGGTCCGAACACATCCGAAATATTTTGGAACTATTTTTAAATATTATATTTTCTCAACTTTCTGTATTCTGTACCTTCACTCCACGCATTTAAAATCACCAAAAATAGTATAAATCTAATACATTTGAAATTTAACTCTGTTTTTCGCAATCCCTTTGAGCATAATGATATTAATGATCATTTTGCCGCATATCGGAAGAAGACCGATTGACCGGATTGACCGCTCGACGGAATTTAAGGGGAACGAACCGAACGGAAGACATCAGCTGGTCAGTGTCTGTGGTCAGTGTGTCTGTCGAATATTCTTTTTTCAGATTTCAACACTGCTCAAAAAAGAACATGCCTAACCGCGGTGATGGAAAGAACGTAAAGTAAGCAGGCCCGGGTGTCACTATGTATATATACAAGACATACACACACTCATATGGCTCAAAGCCCAATGGGTGCATGGGAGTGGGGATCGAAGGGGCCGTGCTCTGGAAGATATATCAAATCAGAGGTAGTGGTGGATTCGATCCACATGTGGTTATGGGGGAGGAATAATCGCAATCCCTAAAAGTCCCAAAATACCAATATAAAGGTATGTTACCCGGGTTCCCCCCCCCCCCCCCGTCTGTCGTCCTGTTGCCCTAGCTGCCTCTCGATCACCACAAATTTAACATTACGAGATAGAGGTTACCCCCCCCCCCTCTCCAGAGCCTCACGCTGAATCCACCCCTGACAGGGATCCAGGTGAAGTCGGGGATTTCTGACCATATATATAAATGGCCAATCCGACCCTGGCATTGGGGTCTTCAGTAATTTTATTATAACTACGACTCACTATACAGTCAACTGGGGTAACATATATTGAAGGGTTTTTACTACCTTTCTGATCATAACTTTTAAAAAAAAATATATCATGGCAAATAAAAAATTACCAGTTGTGTAACTTAATTAGCTAGAGATGTCTAAAAGTGTTTGTAAAATTTTTTTGCCCCAATTATTAACTGTAAAAAAAAAAAAAAAAATTAAAACAAGCCCTTCAAAGTTATCCCGGCAATGGGGTTTAACATTGAAGGGCCTTGCGGACACTTATATTCAAGCAACTTGTGTAATTTTTTTATTAATATGTGTCCCACGTACCATGTTATTTACTGTTCTGGACATATTTTTCAGTAACTTAGTAGCATATTAAACCATTACTGTATTTGCAGTTAATTAAAGGTTAATTAGATAATTAATTACAGTAATTAATTAAAATCCTCCAAATATTTTAAACTCATTTTATTTATTTTTTTCTCTCTCTGAACATATTGGGGGGCATTCACAAAGCACTTTAACCCCAACTTTAGCCCCAAGTTTTATCCCTGGTACTAAACATGGTGCTAAGCCAGGGGCTAACCATGTCTAGCTCCTAGTTTAGTACCAGGGATAAAACTTGGGGCTAAAGTTTGGGGTTGCTTTGTGAATGTCTCCCATTGTGTCATATATGTTTACAAACATTAATAATTTTATAAGAATGCAGAAGAATTTAAAAAGTAAAGTTGAAACTTTTTAGAAATTTCTTCTCTTCATGTTCAGGCTTGAACTGGCATCATTTCCAGAATAGTATTCGGATGGTTAACAGAGAACTTGAAGTCCTTGGTTAGTTGGCTGTTCAATTATGAACATAGAGTTGAACCATTTTGAATATCACAATACATCTTCTTTAACTTGACAAGCAGATAAGTTCCAGAGGTGAAGCCTCAGTTCCGTCGCTAATAAGTCGCTAATCCCAGTGACGAGCTCACTTGTCAGTTGTAGACAGGGTCATGTTTTTTGTTTTGTTTTTGTTTTTTGTCACTATAATCTGTGTTATTCCCATTTGTAATTTTTTGTCATCATTGTTTGAGCTCTTTTTGTCATTCACACTCTGATTACTTACTTTTGACTTTGCAACAGACGAGGAATGTCAACACTCTTCACTCTTACCTAGTGCCATCTTTAGGCAAGGGAGGGGAGGGGTCAGGCATGATTGGGGTCATTCATGTTAACTAAATATACCACCCATTGCCCCTCCTTCTTCCATAACCCCACCAGACTCAGCTGACTCACTCTGACTTCAGACCTGGAGAAATGTGCTGGAGACACACTTTTACCTGATGCCACCTGTAGACAGGGGGGAAGGTTAGGGAGGGGGAGTCCATAGTTTAGGTCACCTCTAGAATAGTTCTTAAGTTCAAAAAACTCCCACCCACTGCTCCTTCTAGTCCCTGTACCCCTCCATCCCAAGACTTAGCGGACTCACTCTGACTTTCATACTCCGACGAGGAGCAATATAGCTTGAGGCAGTGGCTTGGTTGCCTGGTTCTACTTGAAGGCAAAAGGGGTTCCATGGGGGGTGGAAGAGGGGGGGGGGTGATGGCTAGGTGACCTACTGGTAGGTCTAAATTTTCATCAGTGCAGTCTTGATTGTATACACTCTTTGTATTTGTTGACCTCTTCTGTACTCGAATCAGGCCTACCGGTAGTCCGTAAGAGATTTCTTAATGAATCTGAAATTAAAATTTAATTAGTATGATTGTAGTTCTGTTCTAACCTTTATCATAAAATTAATAAATTAATTTAACAGTAACTGAGTCTTAAAAATGTTCAGGCACGAAATGAGACAAATATAGTTCTAATGTCAAACAATAGTACAGTACCGGTAATTACAGGTAATGGCATAGACAATCCCCCCCTCCCCCCCAATTGATGTTGTGGTACAGTGGTACATAGAGAAATACATGGGCAATGGGTGGGTTCACTTTCCCCTACTCACTTCTCATGGGGGAAACATTCTGAAACATTCTGACTTTTTTTGGAACTTTTTTCTGGCTCCTCCACGGAGTACCGGACCAGAATAAAGTGCTAAAAATCATTGCGGTGGACTTAAAAGAGAAAAAAGTAGTTCAAAATTAATTGAAATGTATGATGCAATGATATATAGTATGATTTGTGCACTAAATTTTATTTCAGATTCTTTTTAAAGCTTCATTCAAGTTAATAGTGATGTTCTCTAAAGCCCTTCAAAGTTACCCCGCCGAGCCCTTCAATGTTACCCCATTGAAAGTAAAAATTCATAAAAAAAAAAAGTTAGAGGAAAAATTTCAAATCCTTTGGTACATGTGTTAAGAAGGGTTGAAATATAACGCTGAATAGCATTACAAGTTCCAACTTGTATTTGCTTACCTTGTGGATGGCTTATTTCCAGACTTCTTATTTTGGTCACTTTTTTCATTCTTCAGCAAAAAAAATAATTATCTCCAATTTATCAGCTGCAACTCTTAAATTTATTTTTCTCTATTAGCTAATAACATGTTCCTACCATCTAGTGAGAAAAAACTTCAGTGTACACATTAGATTGGTCTATAAAAAATTACAAATCTTTATTTTCCTCATTATCAAAGTTACCCCGGGCTTTCAAAGTTACCCCGGTTGACTGTATATAACTAACTAATATATAAACACACACATATATAATTATGAGTATGCATATATGCAAGACGCGTGCTGCACAAAACAATTAAAATGTGTTGATGTTTTAATTTTCAGAAATGAAGACTATGACAGGGACCCAAAGAACAAACCTCCCTCACAGGGAGGAGAAGTGCACAAAGCATATGATGGGCCAGCTGGCATGGACCCTGATGTTATCCTCCAATCTAACTGGGACGAGGTAAAACATCTTTGTGATTATAGCAGATCAAATGTGACACCTGCTGTCTGTAATAGAGAGCTAGCTAGGTGCACTAGGACAATTAATTAACGATATAATTTGTAAGTTGTTCGGTTTGTGAATTCTATGAAATATATGTGACTACATATTTATAAATATAGTATATAAAAACTTTTATAAAATTAAAGAGTCATAATTTACTATTTTCAATATTTTCACTACATTTATAATACAGTGTATTATACTATACTGTATACGAGAAAATAAGGAATTCATGCTTCCTTAATTTAATTGTGTATTTTTACCTGCAAAGTTTAAATGTCATTGATTATTGCACTTCTTGCTTTATCTGTATGCTAATCTTCAAATTCAAATTATTTATTTAGCAACAGTTACATAACCAAGGCTCTAAATGCAATGGACAATTTGCATCAACTTTTTTTACTAGCTCAATCGAAAGAGGAGGTCGAAAAATACACCTGTGAATTTTATGCGATTTTTATTCGTACTGCATCATGGCTAAAAGAGAGGTCACGTGACCTCGAGCCGGCGCCCGTGACGTCACTTAACTGTTCCGTCAAACAAACGATTGACTTTATAACGCTTGCAAACAACCACGTTGCTATGGAAACAATTAAGCAACAATTAATTTATTGTTTACAAGCGTTATATAGACAATCGTTTGCTTGACCAGACAGTTCAATGATGTCACGGGCGACACGGGCGACGGCTCCAGGTCACGTGACCTCTCTTTTAGCCATTATGCAGTACGAATAAAAATCGCGTAAAATTCACAGGTGTATTTTTCGACCTCCTCTTTCAATTGAGCTACTAAAAAAAGTTGATGCAAATTGTCCATTTGTCAACAATACACTAAAGAAAGCAATTAATTAATCACAATCACTACGTTTACATGACGGTGTTTAATGCGTATTCGTTGACGACGGATAATGTTATTCTTATCAGGTGTTGTCAACAAATACGCATTAAACACCGTCATGTAAACGTAGTGAATGTAATACAAACTAAATACTAGCAAAGCAAAAAAGAAAAGGGAGAAAATATACATGCATACATTAATTGTATTAATACTGTATACTGTAAAATAATTCTTCCTTAACAACAACTAAAACAAAGCACTCATCACTTGGGACCTGAAATGACATCTTTACAGTATAGTAAACTTTTTATGATCATAAAACCTTTCCTTTTGTGTGTTAAGGTGGTAGACAAATTTGAAGACATGAAGTTGAAGGAAGAGCTAGAGCGAGGAATCTATGCCTATGGTTTTGAGAAGCCTTCAGCCATTCAGCAGCGAGCAACCATGCCCTGTGTCAAGGGACATGACGTCATTGCTCAGGCTCAGTCTGGTGAGTTGTTACAAAACCAACAAAGTCCTGTATGATCATGAAATTCAATCAATATGCTTCTAGTATTCCCCGTCAGGAAAATTTTCTCCATAATAAGCAACCATGTTAGAAAATTATTTTAAATTGATTTAAATAAGAATTGTCATTGGCTATATCTTATGTAACCAGCTCCCATACTCTCCAATTTAGGGGTCTTTTAATTTAGAAATGAGAACTTAATTTTCATCTAAAATTTTAATTTAATGCCAAAACAACAATTTTAGTTTGTTTTACATTGGACTGGAAACACACAGCAAAGTCATCAATTCATTTGCAGCCTCTATAGGAGAACTTTTATACAGACTTGTTCAGAATAACAAAGGACTGTACAATACTTCCTCAATGGTTCTATGTCCCCAACCTCTATATATGACTAACACACATTTTTTGGTGATACCATAATGTATGATAGCATGACCTCTAGCTTGCTCAAGTTTTTTTCAGTAAGAATAAATGCAAACTTTCTTTCATGCTGAAATTTTATTTTATTTATTTTATTTTCTTTATTCGAACTTTTTCGATTGTACAAGACAACATATGTTCATGTCAAAAAAACTTAATATTAACAAACATACATAACATCAAAACACAACAATTTATAAATATAACAAAGGAAAAAAATAAGTATAAAAAAATAAACCACAATATTAACAAAAAATATGAACCAGGTTTTAAATCATAAGGATACAATACTCTCAGGCAATTTATTGCTCTCAAAAGCTTTAACTGAATAGAACTCTTTACTTATAAGGACATTTTTTAGCTTCTTTCGGAACAATTTACAATCATTTATATCTTTTAGGCATTTTGTATATATATACAAAGTATATATTTGTGTCATTATTGATAATTAATTTAGCAATACAACATTCAAAAACCGACTCAGTAGATTTGACTTTAATATTATGTATATTAAAACCAATGCGTGCCAGAATGAGTACTCCACCACATTTTTGGACAGTTCTACAATAATATGAAACAATAAAATAATTTTTAAAAGTAACAGTAATAATTTGGTTTTCATCCAGCCCATGTTCACATAAAATAATTATATCACAATTTTCATTTTCCAAGAAATTTTCAAAATAGTGAAGTTTTATCTTTATCTGATTTATCTAATCTTAACTACATTCTAATGGAGTATTGACCTCAAATTTTTTTATTGCAGAAATGGATAGAGGGTGTAAAAATATGCTACTCTGAATTTTTTCAGATTTTTCTGAGACCAGGAAGTATTTTTAAAAAATTATTGAAAGTCCGTTTTATGACGTCATCAAAATGGACTTTTAATAATTTTTTAAAAATACTTCCCGGTCTCAGAAAAATCTGAAAAAATTCAGAGTAGCATAATTTTGCACCCTCTATCCATTTCTGCAATAAAAAAATTTGAGGTCGGTACTCCATTCTATTGTACAAGTGTACAGTATATTGATTCCTACAATATCATTAAAACTTAGTTTATTAATTAAACGCAGTGGAAATGTAATGCTGAAGTAGTGTCATATGTTGAAATAATCATAACACTATGATTATGTTTTAGGTACTGGAAAGACAGCTATGGTTTCCATTTCCATCTTGCAGCAAATAGACACAGCTCTGAATGAGTGCCAAGGGCTTATCTTGGTCATAACCCGAGAGTTGGCTCAGCAGGTAATTATTTCCCCCACCCCCTTTGTTGTCCTCTTGCTAGAGGGCATCTTATCAACTTCATTATTGTGTGTGTGCAGATTCAGAAGATGGTGATTGCTCTAGGAGACTTCATGGAGGTCAAATGCCATGCATGTATCGCGGGTACTAAAGTGCGTGAGGACAAACGTCATCTGGAGGCTGGCGCTCACGTGGTGGTTGGAACACCTGGCCGAGTCTATGACATGATCAAACGCGGAGCACTCAGTGAGAAAATATTTTATTTTACTGCATGCTTTTCACAGATCACACTAGACTACATTGTAGTCATTTGTGTGTGTGTGTGTGTATTGGAGTAAGAAATTTGACTTTCTTACTTGCATGATTTCTAAAAATTGTTTTTAAAATTATTTTGACAAGGACTAAATTGCAATTAAGTAGGTCCCCCACCCCTCTCCTCTTTCTTTCTTTGCTCTTTGCAAAAGTTACATTCAATTCAATTCAATTATTATTATTATTATTATTATTTTGCAGTTGTTTTATTATTACAGTATGAAAAATTGTCCCTGCCATATTTATTTTAATTAAAGAAAAAGAATATATAGACAATCTGTAAAATTGTAACACAACATTTTTGTAACATTGAGCTATTACCGTGTAACTTTAGGGGGCGTGGTTACCGTATCTGTATGACTTGCATTGTAGATTGATATAAAATTAATTAATTTAATTTAATTAATTAAGTTAATTTTAATATATTAACATCAAGTATTTAAGTATTTGCATACCATTAGCTCGAAGGCCAATTTTTACAAGGACCTGACTGATGATGCTTGTGTTAGAAATGAACCACATCAAGATCTTCGTGCTGGATGATGCCGACGAGATGTTGTCTCGAGGTTTCATGAACCAGATCAACGACATCTTCAAGACACTGCGGTGTGAGGATACGCAGGTGCGTGAAATAACCTCTAGATGAAATGCAATGAAAAGCAACTTAATATTTCCTTAGAAACTTATCATTATAATATAAGATAATTGTAAATGCTAAATTCAATTCAATTCAATTATTATTATTATTTTTTTTTTTGCAGTTGTTTTATTATTACAGTATGAAAAATTGTCCCTGCCATATTTATTTTAATTAAAGAAAAAGAATATATGGACAATCTGTAAAAACACAAATTTAATTATCAAAAGGTGATAAATGCTACATTCAGAGGGGTCGTAGAAAAGTCAAAATTACGTGGTTAAATGTGGCCTGTCCACAGCAAGCTTGATTGCTTAACTTATTAATAACAATCAAATAACAATCAAGCTTGCTAGGACACATTTAACCATGTAATTTTGGCTTAATTTTTTTAGTTGTAGAAGAGTATAATATATATATATATATATATATATATATATATATATATATATATATATATATATATATATATATATATATATATATATATATATATATATATATATATATATATATATATAATTATGCTGTATTTACTCTAATTATTATGTTATTTTTCTATTTTACAATCCAGCCTATCCCATTCAATGTAGTATCATTAATATCATCATTATGATTTTAAAATAAAAACTGGAAAACTTCATAACTTAATTGGCAATAAGTCCTCCAAGTATCTCATTATTATTTATATTTAATTCAAAGATCTCTTTTGTTGCATTTTTTTAATAAATCAATTAAAATGTTATGTGGGCTGGTAGTTGGACCGTCATTGTGTCTGCAGGTGATCCTGCTGTCGACCTTGATGTCCCAGGATGTGCTGGAGATGAGCACGAGCTTCATGCGCTACCCCATCCGAATCCTTGCTAAGAACGAGGAGCTGATTCTGGAAGGTGAGGTACCGAGCTGTTCCCACAGTTGTTAATGATGTAAAACAAAGTCTTCTGCTCGTTGTTAGCTAGTAAACAAAGTATTGTTGTGTAATACGTCTGTCACGTGAAAGGAAAAACATGGGACGCTTGCTGATTTACATGTTAACTTATGGAAAATGACCGTTAATTACGAAGTTGAAGCGGTTGCCTAGCGCCAACAATGCCATGACGTTCTCTGCTCTGGTGGCAAAATTAGGCACTACAACGTTCCACGTTTAACAATGAAAAAAGCTTCATGCAACAGACATTATAAACAATGGTTTGTTATAACCATTGCGAGTAGAAGACTTTGATGTAAAATAAAAATAATTGATTTAATTTAAGTTCAGGCATATGAATTTCTGAATCATGGATTTTGATGCTCTTTTACTAAGTATTCCAGAATTTAATCTCGATAATATTTTATGTTCAATTTAAAAAATACAGTAAATACTTGTTATATTACGTAAAGTCAATTAAGGGACCCAGGAAATTAGGTTTACTTTATACATATCGAGATTACCTTATATTGATTCGAGTTTTTCCTATACCATGCAATGCTATTTATTATTTATTTTTGAGGGAACCACGATCTCCTTTACTCAAAATCGAGTTACTTAACAACAAGTTGCGTAATAATGAGTATAACATACCGATATAACTATATACCAACGGTTGTAGACCAATATACATAAATGTTATTACTGCTGATGAGAAATCAATTAATTTTAAAATCAATAATGAAATTGTTTGAAAGCTAGCACATCAGTACAGTTAACAGTTTTCTTTAAAGAAATTGAAATTTAAGGGGTACACAATTAAAATAATGCCAGCAAGAAGTTACCATTGTGTGCAGTAGTTTTTTTTTTTTTTCTGGTTGTTTACTTTGTGTATGGGCATTTGCCTTTTTCAGTTACCAATTGAGTATATTTGTTTCCTCCCAAATATGTAATCTTTAACCCAATAAATAATTATTACTGTTACATATACTGTATTTATTTATTTATTTTATAATAAGCTTTAAGTTCAGTGTATAATTATATAAAAAGTTTAAAAGCTTGGTATTTATTTCATAACATACAATGCTAGCTGATGTGGGTAATGGAGTACCGACCTCAAATTTTTTTATTGCAGAAGTGGATAGAGGGTGCAAAAATATGCTACACTGAATTTTGTCAGATTTTTCTGAGACTGGGAAATATTTTTAAGAAATTATTGAAAGTCCATTTTGATGATGTCACAAGGCGCCTCTCCTTAAGAAAAGGATAGGATATTAACGCCTGTGACGTCATAAAACGGACTTTCAATAATTTTTTAAAATACTTCCTGGTCTCAGAAAAATCTGAAAAACTTCAGAGTAGCATATTTTTACACCCTCTATCCATTTCTGCAATAAAAAAATTTGAGGTCGGTACTCCATTGACACTGTTCTCGACTGCAGGTATCAAGCAGTTCTTCATGAACGTGGAGCGCGAGGACTTTAAGCTGGATGCACTGTGTGACCTGTACGACACTCTCTCCATCACTCAGGCAGTAGTATTCTGCAATACTCGCCGCAAGGTCGACTGGCTGATTAAGAAAATGCACCGCCGAGACTTAACAGTGTCGGGCATGGTAAGTTAGTCCAGCCAAGCGCGACTCTTCTGTGTGATGCTGGTCTCACAGCTAGAGCAAATTATACTTAATTAAAGCTATGAGAAGCATGCCTGTTTTATACTTAATGCATTCAGAGTAATTGCAAGTCATTAGTTATCATGAAATTGAAGCTATAATATTGAATAATGAATATTGTCTTGGCAGAAATAAAAATTAAACTTAAAAAAAAATTTACTTGTGATCTTAAATTAATTTACCTTAATTGCCTGCACATCGAGTAAAGATGAAATTTCCACTGATGTAGGTATAACCTGACTTAAATTTGTTTTTTCTCTTCAGCATAGAAACATGGACCAGAAGGAGTGTGACGTTATCATGCGACAGTTCCGTACTGGCTCGTCGCGAGTCCTCATCACTACGGATCTGTTGGCTCATGGTATTGACTTACAGCAAGTTTCGCTAGTCATCAACTATGACCTGCCCCCGAAACGAGAGAACTACATTCACAGGTAAACAAAAACAAGCTGCTGTTCTAACTAGAACTGTACTGACACATCTGTTGTGTTACAGGATCAGTCGTGGAGGTCGGTTTGGACGTAAAGGTGTAGCCATTAATTTTGTTACACCAGAAGACAAGTGTATGTTGAAAGACATCGAGCAGTTCTACAAAACTGTAATTGAAGAAATGCCCCAGAATGTGGCTGACTTGATCTAAAGAAGGTAAAATATATATACCAGTATAATTTACAGCTATATAAATATAGTGCCATCAATTATACTGACTGAGTACTATTGTTTGTGGAGATTTAACTATAATTTTAAATTCAAACATTCAAACTGCATTTTCATACATTGTCCTATTTACTGGTATACATACATTACTAAAGCTGTATAATGCATACTATGACAAGATAGCCTTCGCTCCCAACCCTCTGTAAATGACTTTCTCAATTATGCCTCGGTTTAAATATTCCTTAAAATTGTGTTAAGGGTAAGGTAACGCCACCAATGTTAAAAAAAATCCCTCTCACAAAAATTCTGAAAAAAATTTAAAATGTTCTCCTCTATACCCCCTATCAGTACCTAAAATATCAGGTATACAAATACGATCTAGTTTTTGAGTTATAAATTTTTAAAGTTGACTACTTTAACATGGAGAAATGAAACTCCCATGTTAAATTGGTCAACTTTAAAAATTCATAACTCAAAAACTAGATCGTATTTGTATACCTGATATTTTAGCTACTGATAGGGGGTGTAGAGGAGAACATTTTAAATTTTTTTCAGAATTTTTGTGAGAGGGATTTTTTTTAACATTGGTGGTGTTACCTTACCCTTAACAAAAATGTGCATGCAGGCCTCTGCTGAACAACAGGTGCTTTTGTTTTGCTGAAATATAACCTGAAATAAATTATGGTTCATTTTGTAAAGTTGAATGCATGTGTAATTTAGAAATTACTTTTCAATAAGGAAAAAAATAATTAATTCTCTGTATATACAGTAAAAACTTGTTATTACGTAAAGTCAAGGGACCCAGGAAATTGGGTTTACCTTCAATACGCATTAAACACCGTCATATAAACGTAGTGATTGTATCGAGTTTACCTTATATCAAGTTTTTCCTATACCTGCAATACTAATTAATTTTTACGGGACCTTAATTTACTCCGTTACTCAATATCGAGTTTTTACCTTTTAACAAGTTGCGTAATAACAAGTTTTTACTGTATATACTATAAGCTGCATATATTATGTTAATGAACTAAAAAAGTTATACCATATAGACAATGTTCATCCCCTCCACTCCAGCTGTTTTTCCGCCATTAGAGATGTAGTGGCAGGCAGCAAGCAGGTAAAGAAATTTCTAATAAAAGAAAAAAAGGAAAGAGGAGAAATTTGTGCCTTGCAGGGGGATTATTAAAAGTTTGTTGGCTCATCACACCAAAACTATCCATTTAGTCTTAAAAGAATTTTTAAGTCAGTTATTTAATGTTATATTCTCCATATAAATAACTCGTTGCACACATCTGCAGGCTGTACGTCTATGGCGGCGCGCATGGAGGCTGCCTGAACATTTTGTATATAGAATATATGGCATATTAATTACTATCTAATTTATTTTGCAGAACTCCATTTTGGTGGGGGCTGTCTTTGGTTATCTGAAGACGAGAAGAAAATTTGAATTCGGTGCAACTAAATTAAAGAAAAGAAGAAATAATAAATCTTCAGATATGAGCCATGAACTCTTAGCATTCCCAAGCCAGTGATCAGAGTTTTTATTATAATGAAAATTTGTTATAGTGTTGGGACCCCCCCCCCCCCCCTGCCCCTCATCTACAAACTACATTTGATCATTTTTATTTGTTTGTGGGGTGGGTGAACTTTAAGACTTTAACTTTATTGGGGTATTTTTCTAGCACTATAAAAGAAAAAGAAGAAAGAAAAAAACTTTTTTGAGGAAACAATCTCATTTTATTTTTATTATTGTAGTCAAAAGATGATTTCCCTGGCTTTATGTAGCTCAAGGTAGATCTGGCCATATAGTTCAAATGCTTAGCGGGCCCCCTCCCAAGCCCTATATAAAAAAATTGAAATTTTACTGAAGGTCAATCCTAACATATACATATAATATACTGTATATTCATTGCTTTTAAATAAAATAATTATCATGTGTATCAAAAGGGTTATTTATTCAGGATAAAAGACGCGTGACCTCGTGTGATAATTAATACTTAATTCATACCCTATTGGAAATTTACAATTGTAAAATTCACAATTGTATGCTCCATAAAAATACCATTGCGTTTTGGTCCTTTTACAATGGTAATTTTTACAATTGTAAAGGCCTTAATACAATTGTATTTAACTACAATGGCATTAATTACGATTGTAAAATTTACAAAAAGTGGTCACCAATCTAACTACTAACCCAAACCTGCGTTGCTGTACTTTGGTTACCACTGTTGATCATACTCTTACCATTGCGCTGCTACTGCTTTCTTAATAGGATGAAGAATATTGAGGTATATAAAATAAATAAAAGTTATGGGGAAATGACGAGGGGGCATTTCAATATAATGTCATATAAATTTCGATCCTAAGGTAAAATTTGATGGCGGTTCTAATGGTGACCCTTAAATTTGCGACCCTTGAACCCTTCAGGGTCAAAAGACCCTGAAATTTTTTTTTTCTTAAAAAATTGCAAAACTGAAATTAGCAATCAACTTAATATAACCTAGAGCTCTAATTCACTAATTTTAAGGGTCGACCCTTGGGGTTTAGCGGGGGTCTTTTTTAAAAGTATGCAAATTTTAATAAAAAAATTGACAAAATATGTGAGGACTACATACAGGTTCAACATTGAGTTTTTTTAATCTTAATGACCCTTTAAGGGTCGACCCCTAACTTTTGATTGAAAAATTAATTTTTTTTCTAACCATTTTTTCATAATATATATTATATAATTTAACATACATCTCTGAATTATATTTTTACCTTTTTCAATGTGACCCTTTTAGGGGTCGACCCTTGATTTTTTTCAAATTCATATTTAAAAAAAAAAGTGATATATACTACGAGACAGGTTCATGCAGCTATTATATAGTTAAGTGCTTTTGATGACATAATACAACCACAATGGCCTAGTAGGGGTTGACCCCTAATGCATTAAAATATAGCATAAATTCAAAAAAATTGTATTTTTTTATATTTTTTGTTACACTTTATATGTTAACATGCATCGATTTGATCTGACTTTTTTTTGTGACCCTATAAGGGGTCGATGGTCGATCCATGTTTTTTTTTCCAAAAATAATTATTTATTTTAAATATATAATATCAATTAAACCTTCATATATATAGTACGTCGTACCTTTGTATCTTAATTAGATATTACAGCCAAGTTACATACTTAGCATAAAAAAATATTAATTGAATGAAGTAATAAGAATTTGACAAAATGTACGTGTAATATAAATTAACAATGAAAATAGTACCATTTTTTTTTTAGTAATTATGTAATCCAAATACAATTGCAATCTAATTACAATTGTAAGCACAAAAATCAATTGTAATCTAAGAATTACAATTGTAATCTAAGAAATACAATTGTAATCTAACAAATACAATTGTATCAGAACCTGAAAGCAATTGTAATCTCAAATAATACAATTGTAATCATGAACATTACAATTGTAATCCAAATGTTACAATTGTAACCCAAGTTTTACAATTGCAATCTTAGTTTTACAATTGTAATCAGTCAAATTACAATTGTAATTTGGCTGAATACAATTGTAAATTTCCAATAGGGTATTTGGGAGGATCAATTGCATCGAGAAATTACAAAATAAAAAGACTAAATTAATGCATTTTTAGATTTAATACTGAGCACTGTCCTTATATGTACCAATCCTCCTAGCAGTGGTAATTATCTTTAATTCTTACTCATATATATCCTATTTCTGTATTATCCCCAGAACGTTTATTAGAAGCTTTTTATATATAATTATATATTTGTATATAAAAAAATATATATACTATGTATTTTTGTATTATTTCAATAAAAATACTAGAAGCTCTTATAAGATGGTTGTTGTATATATAGCCTATTCTATTTTTTACTTAAAATTATAACCAATAAAACTTGATTAATTATATTATATTTTAAAGATAAATTTATTTTTGTGCTATATATTGAATGTTTAAATATATTATTGTTATTAATTTTTTAGAGATTTATGTCATGATTTTATTGTGACATAATAATTGGTAACTATAAAATGTATAATTATTAAGATGGTTTTTGTATCCTAATAAATATTGTACTGTAGGCATAAAATTCTATGAACTATCATAAATTTTATGAACCACTTGTTTTATATTGTTTAATTAAAACAATATATAAACTATATTTGTACTGAATAGCGAAAGCTAAATAAAGATTATTTCATTTCATTTCATAAAGGGAGACATCATGTTGTTACACGGTACAAGATATTCAGTTTTTAAGGAAATTGAGTACTGAAAAGTTACAAAAAGATATAAAATGTTACATCATATGTTGGCATACGTTTGCATGGATATAATCTCATTTTCAGGCTAATTTATGGTGTTGCTTTGCGCTTTACTTAATTCCTGTAATATTTATAAAAACTATAATTTAATATTTAGAGTAATATAGGGGGCATTCACAAACAAAAACAATTCCAACTGCATACCATTATGGCATACTATTTTAAGCTGTTTTTTCGTGCATGAATTTTGCAGTCTTAAAAAGTGCCCTAAATGACATTTTATTTGTATTGAATGCCCTAATGCCCTCTAATGAAACTGTTCTGGTCTTCTCCTCTCCCCCTTCAAGTTCTTAATGACTTATTTTAATTTGCTTTAACCTAATATATTTTAAAATTTTAAACGGGAAAAACAAATAAGAAATGTTATTTGGAACAATTCATACATTTATTGGGAACAAACATAATATTTGTACAGAGTACATCGAGTGGAAGAGAGAACAAGGTAGCACAAACAGTGTCCCACTCCTTAAAACTCAGTATAACATGCTGCTGTTTTTACTACAATAATAATGTAATATGAATCACTAAAAGATCAAAAAGCATTGAATGCAAATTTGTTGACATCAGCAGAAAGATATCACCCTTAGTCAACAAACCTGCATGAAACGCAGTAATGGAGTATCAACCTCAATTTTTTTATTGCAGATATGGATAGAGGGTGAAAAGTTATGCTACCCTGATTTTTTTCAGATTTTTTTGAGCCCAGGAAGTATTTTTAAAAAAATTATTGAAAGTTCTTTTTGTGACGTCACGCAGCGGCAAGTCCTATCTTTTTCTTAAGGAGCGGCATCTCGTGATGTCACAAAAAGAACTATTAATAATTTTTTAAAAATAGTTTCCGGTCTCTAAAAAATCTGAAAAAAATCGGGGCAGCATAACTTTGCACCCTCTATCCATTTCTGCAACAAAAAAAAAACTGAGGTTGATACTCCATTATATGTGGTACTTAATTGTTACGGTTATATTAGTTGATGGAAGTAAGAGACTGGATAACATTCCTAGCTTTAAACAATTTTCAAATGCTGCATGCAAAAATTTTCTGTTTTTCTCATACCCCAAATTTGTACTTTTTTTTTTCTATTCGGAATAGCTTATCAATACATATTGAAATTATGCCCTTATGCCCAGTTAAAGTCAGTAGGTAAAGTATTTTATAATGTCTTTAACAGAAAACTTTGACGTCAGCAACTAAATGCTAGGTCAGGTCCATGAAGAGCCAGGAAGTTAAATTCAGTCATTTGTAACCAGTACCTTACAAATTTCAGAGTTTAGTTGAAGCACAAAAACAAAAATTGTGACAAAGGATTGATGCAACATCTCTCAATCCCAGAATATTGGCTTTATAGAACACACCAAATTCTTGAGGGAGTAGACAGCCCCTGCTATAGTAATTATTATCTGCTTACAGCTGGTATTAACATTTAAATTTTTCTAATAGAGCTTACGATTGAATGAAATCTCAGTATGTAATACCAACTTGACGATGATAATGAGATACAATTAAGTTTTGACAACTTGCTATATGACAGATGTTCAACTATTTGGACTTTGCGCTGGCTGAGCTGGAAGAGAGGTGCACGAGGATCGTGGCAGCTGCCACCCTTGTCTGAATGTCTTCCTGCGAGAGGTCATGTGACCATTCCACGCGACCCCACCGACCACTCTGCAAGGAGATGAATATTACCATCATCATACAGTTTTTGGGTGCAAGAGGAAGGGAAACTAAATATTGAAAAGATGCGATTCATTTTTTTTTTTTTTTTTTTTAATAAATTCATGCTACTCAAAAATGTTAAAATTATGTTTGAAGTTTGAACTAACGAAAATACAGTATTGAAGATTTGAAACCTTAACATTTTTTTTTGGAGTCTTTCAAAATGTATTGTGAAGTTTTGATATGTTTCTTTTTCTAATTTCTCTAAACCTTACTGGCAAGAACAAATAATTAACCAATTCATATCTTTCAACATATTATCTTCTGCAGTTTTTATTTCAATGAACAAAAATAATCCAACTTGATTTTTCCCAGTATTTTTATGCCTTCATTCAGAACCGAGATTAATGGCATAAAACTGACATTATTGTTACTCTGACAAGCTAAATATAGCACATAATTATGATCCTTAGATTAATTGTTCATTTTTAACTCTCCTAAAATTTGAAAATTTCTGGAGGAAAAATATTAATATCTTACCTGTGCTTAATTATTTTTATTAACGAAATAGCAAATTCCTGAAATTATCTTTATGATTCCCTGTTGTTGTTTTTTCCAGCTCACCGACGCAGCCAGGCTCTAATTTGCTCACCTGGAAGTCCTCTTCGAGCCTCGACAGAAGGACGGCCTTCTCCACAGTCAAGTGTCGCTGCATGCAGGCTACGCCGAGGATCACCGACTTGAGCGCTTCCACAGCAAATGTAAACCCTGAAGGTATCACACAATTGTAGCCAAAGTTTGCCTAAATTACCTTAATTTTGTATAATAGAAATATAACTGAATAGACCTACATGATTTTTTTTTATTATTGCATAGAGGGTACCAAATTATGCTATTTTGATTTTGATTTTTTTTTTTTTTTTTTTTTTTCCCCCTCTGATAGTCCAGAAGTTAACCTCCAGAATCGGACTGCACTTTCAATAAATACTGTATTTCAAAATAGTTAATGAAAAATGAAAACGAGTGGCATAACACTTCATTTCTGCAATAATAAAAATATATATTCTCTTTCCAGTACAATAATTGTGATTGTCATCAATGGATTACAATAATACATAAATTGGAATTAAACCCTGGAAAAAAAAAAATGCATAAATAGATGTAGAGCATAAGTTGTTTTGGGGAAATATTTCTAAGTTTATTGGGAACTATTTATATAATTATATATATTACATATGTATATATATATATACATATATATATATATTTGCTGTAATTAAGTACATAATTATGCTTTTTAACAGCAAACAACAGTGAGTTATCAAACCAAATACTTAACATCATTTATAAGTGTGGAAAAAATGTACTTAAAATAATCTTTCGAAAATACTTCCTCATTGTCAAAAAAAAATAATAATAATAATAAGCAAAATTACAAAAATCAGTCTAGCATAAATTTTTAAAAAGTTTTTAAATATGCATACACATTATTAAAACTTAATTATTGTAAAAATAAATGAACGAATGAAAATAAATCCATCTATGTAACACTTTTTTAGGTTGATTATCCCCGTTACATAGTAGTTATTTTTGAATTGAGATAATTGAGTATCAACCTCATTTTTTTTTTTATTGCAGAAATGGATAGTGCGTGCAAAGTTATGATACCCTGATTTTTCAGAATTTTTTGAGCCCGGGAACTATTTTTAAAAAATTATTGAAAGTTTTTTTTTGTGACGTCATGAGACGCTGCTCCTTAAGAAAAAGATAGGACTTGCCGCCTCGTGACGTCACAAAAAGGACTTTCAATAATTTTTTTAAAAATAGTTCCCGGGCTCTAAAAGATCTGAAAAAATCAGGGTAGCATAACTTAGCACGCACTATCCATTTCTGCAATAAAAAATTTTGAGGTTGATACTCCATTAATTGATAACCATATTCAACATACCATGCAAGGCCACAAAGCTGTGTGACATGAGGTATCTCATGACAACGTCCTTTGTTTCTGCCGGGACTAGGGGAAGACTGATGGAGTTGGTTGGCTGCACGGTGACTCCCATTGTGTTGCAGAACCACTCTATTGTCGGTAGCCACTCCTC
This sequence comes from Siphlonurus alternatus, assembly GCA_949825025.1. Lineage (NCBI taxonomy): Eukaryota > Metazoa > Arthropoda > Insecta > Ephemeroptera > Siphlonuridae > Siphlonurus > Siphlonurus alternatus. Next base: position 41,510,258 of record OX463779.1, read on the forward strand.
CGTCTGCAGCTTCACAAGGTCAGGAGGGTCCTGATAAAACAAGAGGACATTTTAGAGACCAGAAATTCCCTTCAGAGCACTGAATTCTCACCTCACTCAGGTATAAGACCGTATCAGTTTCCAGGTATTTCACAATGCTGTTCGCCAGGTCCAATTTAGTTAGCCTATTAGGGTTGTCCATGGCAGTGCAGCATAATCCATGCTGTAACAGTTTTTAAAACAAATTATCTCCCGGCCTGAACTATTATAGCTTGCCGCTGTCATGACAGAAACAGCATGACGTATGCATGTATTGCATATATGTATATGAGTATATGCAGCATGTATCATTACATAGATCGAGACGTCGTCCATATCTTTTGGCTTACTCATGGTCTAAAAGTTTCAGAGAGTGATGGTTTCCCGGGTAGCGCTTATAACTATTGCATACAGTATCACAAACCTTAGTTTACGCATGGAAGACATTTTGAATAGAAAATAATACCGTTTTCCGTTACAACCTTCATTTTTCAACGATAGGCGCTCAATTAGAAACAAACATCACATCCCTAGTTTAGTTTGCCGGTTTATGAGAACGCCACGGCCGTGGGCGCGGCAATCTGCTTGCCTAGCGGCCATCCGAAGTATCTAATAGACTTTTAACCTGTTATTAGTACTGACATCATGGATTAATGTTCATTAATTTAGCGAACTTTAAAACTAACACAGAAAAGGCACGCTGCCATGATTTTTGTTATTGTGACGTCACAGGAGCTCGAAATCGATTAATTAAGGGTGTAGTCCGTATTAGGTTCCGAACGTTCAGAACATATGAGTGATTGTGGACCGACTCTGAACAAAAACATTGACTTCAGAACATCAGATAACGGACCACTTTAAGAACATTCTTTTTCGCGGTAATACGCACCAGTTTAAAAAAAATACGAAAAAGAGAGAACTGTTCACTGGCTTCAGAAATTTTAACATAAAACTCACGTAACAGTTATTGATCACCAATTAAGCAAAGATTTACCTCAAATGAAACAGTTATCACGTAGGTTGCACAGGTTTGTTACGTAATTTTCAAATTTCCCCCAAAAAGTTGTGATCAGCTGACTCTAGTTCCGATGGTTCGGAGGAAAAGTTCGCAACACTCGGAACCTCTTTTTTGAAGTCAGCTGACTCACTTCGGGTAACCTCGGAAATGGTTCTGAACATTCAGAACATAATTACGGGACGCCAAATCGAATGTTCCGAACGTTCAGAACATAATACGGACTACACCCTATATCGAACCGAATCGAACTAAACCGATCAGCTGAGCTGAAAAAAGGCGTTCGTTTTAAAATAAAAGACAGATTGGAATATACGTCTATATACGCCTCCAGAAGCTATAATAAATCCAGAATGTTACTTTTAAATGCGTAAGGGTGCTTATTTTTTTTTATTTCACCACTTTTTTTTCAAGTTTTTAGCATTTTTGGTGTCAACGTTTTGTCACAACAGCGGCTCCATGCGGCCCCACTGGCCCCAGGCTTTCGTCTGGAAGAGGTGCAAAGTGGTCGAAGTGGTGGCGACGCGATTTTGAAATCAAATTAAACTTACTTTTTTATACTTTTTTCTGATAGTTATACATATTATAGAAGCATGTAATATTTTTAAAAAATTCCATAGTTTAAAATAACCTTAATTGTTGTGAGACATTTTTAAAAAATGAAGATTACTCTACGCCTTGGCGACGTCTAGCCTGTGATCTCAGGCGTAATCTAAGGCTTGTTTTACTGTATATAGAGTCATTTTGATGGCAAACTAATACCCGTTGCTCCGCAAGGCAGTTGCGGATTCAAGGGAGAGAGGGCGGGGGGGGTCTGGTTCTGATGGATTTGCAGCTTCCACAGGGTCCACGTCAGCACCAATGGTTTTGTGCAGCAGTGGTGCTACCCTCTAGAAAAATCGCCATCCTCTCAACCTTTTTGACGTGCTTACCACAATGACAATCACAGTTGTCTCTGTCATCGATCACACCGAGATACATATAAATTATAATTACCAAATGCATGGAGCTCATGTTGATAATTTCATGTTGGGCATCCCACTCGTGACTGAGGGCAAGAGCCAAAGTTTCATTTTCCACTCTTAGAACCTGTCCTGCTGGCGTCTTCACTCGTTTCTGGTCCAGAGTAACTTCCCAAAATCCTGAACCTGCCTCCAAGATGCTGCTCTTTCTGTAGAATCTTTTTCTGGCCACTGCAATGTTGACAAAATTAATCGATATAATCGGCTAATAAACATGAATCACTGATAGAAAAATCATGCATACTTCGAAACTAGATTAATTTATGTACCTGGATGATGGCGTGAAGGAATCACTATTGGTCTGAAACATCTATTTGAAATATTTTTAAGGCACGTGAATAATCCTTGATTTGTAGCAAGCGCCATTTTTATCTCGTAAGTACCAACTGTTGAAGATCGGTTAAATTTTTTTGCTGATTTTGCTTATTTATGAAGTTAGGTTGGCAGCCTTTGCGGCCGGCAAAATGGGAGAAGGATCGTTTGACAAATTACCTGACAATATTTTAGAGGTTATTTTCTCATTTTTAGATCTTCATGATCTACGAAATTGCTCTCTAGTCTGTAAAAGGTGGTACAAATATTTGAATGATGAAAACAATGATGTGTGGAGATTGCATTGTGTCAGAAAATTGGCAGAAGAAGCACTCAAATCGGATCTCCTATCATCTGTGCCAACATACAAGACAAAGTTAAGAGCATTCTATCATGCTTGGAACCCTAATGACTGTTCTCGAAATGTTTACATTAAACCAAATGGATTTACATTACATAGAAACCCTGTAGCTCAAAGTACAGATGCTTCACGAGGGAAGATAGGATTTCGTAGTGGCAGGCATGCATGGGAAGTGATATGGGAAGGGCCTCTTGGAACCGTGGCTGTTGTGGGGATAGCGACCAAAGACGCTCAATTACAGTGCCATGGATATGTGGCATTGCTGGGCTCAGACGACCAAAGTTGGGGGTGGAACTTGGTGGACAACCACTTGCTCCACAACGGAGATGCGCAGGGCAACTATCCCCTGTTAAATAACGCTCCTAAATATCAGGTATGCATACCCGCAGCCCTGCAGTGTGATTATAGTCAATAGCGAGTGGTAAAGAAGTCAACCTATAATTGTCACCTTTATCGCACATGTAAATAAAGCTCGCTGTGAATGCACGGTGATCTTGGCAACTCTTGAACCAAGAGCTATACCGGTATTTAATGACCTGTGCGATAATGGCAAACATTGCAGGTTGCCTACCTCACCAATTGCTTTTGATTACACTGCAGCAGTTTAATAACTATTGTAATCATTTTCTCAGGTTGGAGAAAGAATACGAGTAATTTTGGACTGTGAAGACAACACGCTTTCATTTGAAAAGAATTACGAATTTCTCGGAGTGGCCTTCAGAGGTTTGTATTTAATTCCATTATGTCTTTTGTTGTTATTAAAGCACATCATACATTAGCTCTCTTTGTAAACCCCTTGACAGTGTACATTTTTTGCGTTCAATACCATTGGAACATAAGATCGATTGATACAGTAAAAAGAGAGGATTCACTCGTTAGGGTTTATGAACACACCTTGTGTGTATGCTCTTAAATTCTCTCAAACACCTACACAATAACTTAAGTCAATTTGAAAGTTCCGCTATGTCAACATTCAACATTTTTAACAGTAGCTGGACAAATAAGGGCGGCCTTATGGAAAAAGGATGATGGAGATAAGTCTGGAAATACATTGAATTCCCCTCCTCTCAGTAAACATTGAGGGATAATAAATTATCTCCCCCTCCCTAAGAACCGAACTCTCAATCCTCCCTTGTCTGCAAACATGTACCAGAGCTCAAATCCTGCCTTATTCTTCATTCTTATGTACAGAATGCACACCGGTAATGTACAGAATTCATAACGTATTAAAGAACTGTACCTACAATAGAAAATAATTACACAGTATAATGTAGTATCAGTAACGAGCGGTTAGTAGGAAACCTGCAATGTTTCAAACAGGTAAATAAAGAACTCGTAGCTGTGACATTGCTCTTCTCCAGTTCAAAGATAAACAAACAAAAAATACAGGTTGCCTAGTGATTGTATGCTTGCTACTGGACTTTAAAAACTACAGTAAACTACAGTAAAGTACAGTACTTACTAATTTTTTGCACTTGAAATAATGAAAAAAAAAAAAAATAAATAAATAAAAATGCCGGTACTGTATATGAAAATGGCATCAATAACAATAATTTCATGTTATTTTTCTTGAGTTGCGTGTCCTCCTCAGACATTTTTTTAGTTTAATTTATTTATTCAGTAAAGCATAGCATAACATACTTCAGTACATTTTATAGTAAAGTTAATCAAGTACTGTTGTCTTTTTACTTGACTTGTAGGAAATATTACCACTTTACTTTTTACTTTCACTTTTTTGTTATTCAGAATAACATTCTGTATGTTGTGAATAGGGAATCCCTTGAGTTTGTGTATTTTAGTTAGTCTGTTGCAGTATGACCAAATATTATCTTGTTTTTGTTCCTCCAGGTTTGCCTGCCAAGCGACTGTTTCCCTCAGTGTCTGCCGTCTATGGCAACACAGAAGTGTCGATGGTGTACCTGGGCCCCCCGCTGGACGGCTAACCCGCACTGCCTGACCCCCCCCCCCCCCCCCCCCCTCATCTCTTGTAAGATACTCATCATCATCATCCACTCAGCAACAAAGGTCGTATGTCACTTTTTGTTTATTATTATTATTTACATTCAGGTACAAGTCCATGCTATGATCGTCCTTTTGCACTGCTAGGTATTTTAAATATTCTGGATATTATTATTATAAAAAAATTGTAACTGTATAAGTAAAATGCAAAAATACTCCATGTTAAGACAATGATTGCAATATACTTTTCTCGGTCTCTTTTGGAAGAAAAAAAAAAGGTGTATAGTAATTATTTAATTGAATTTATAATTCTGATATCCGTCTTTAGTCCTTGATTCATGTTGGAAGTATACTATTATTCATGTGTGGTATTTGCATTATATATAACAATTCCAAGATATAAAATTTATTAACAATCTTTTTATATAGCGAACTATCAATACTAGGGTATTTTTACTGGATTTGTTAGAAATTCGTTAGAAATAACAAGACTTTATATTGATGCAATACGTTGTTCAAAGTAGTTTTTCTATTGATTATTTTATCATGTTTTCTCTATTTTGCTTTTAACACAGTCAGGGCGCGCGGCTCTGGGGGGGGGGGGGGGATATCCCGCAATTTTAAATTTGGGGTGGGAGGGTGGGGGGTGGTAACACCTTCAATGTATTTTGGGATCTTTTGGAGGGGGCTCCCATCGTCCACCCCTTGGATCCGCGCCTGAAGACAGTACAGTTAAAGTTGAAAAAAATGGGACACTTCGATGGAGTGAGCATCGTAGAGAGCACATCACTTTGTTCCGCCACGCTGAGCTCAGTTTAATTAATGAAATATGACTCAATAATGTGCTCTCCAAAGAATATTTGTTTCTGGACTGAAAGGATATCAAAGTACATGTATTATGTTGGGTTTGATTATGAATTTAGGTAATTTTGAAACCTTTAAAATATAATTTTAAAAAAATTGTACAATGTTTCGAGCACATAAGAAGAGTACATTTTCTTTATTAATAAAATTTGTAACTTTGTGGAATTTCTGCTTATTTGAAATTTTACTACCTTAACTTATTTATTTTATTGCCTTACAAAACTCTTGCCCATAACATTCAATATTAGGAGGTTTCAAAATGTTATATGTTCGTACTCAAGTCGATGGGAAAAAATCCTTCCGTAAAAAGCAATGCAAAAAGTTAATTACTACTGTATAAATAAACAGTACTTTTTATGTTACGTGACTCCTATATAAATGAATATCTAAATCATATGTTTAATTAATTATGAATCAGTCAAAAAGAGACAGAGAGACCTTTTATTAAGTAAATAAAAATACCCTTATGAGTGCAGTAAATGTTGACTTCCCATCTAGTGCAAACAATCATCGGACATTGGATTGTGTATCAACATTTATTGTTTTTATAATGGTAAATGATAACTTGTAATTTTTGTACTTTTAGCCTTTAGATTTGTTGAGGTTAGTAAATTTAATTGTCTTCAAGTACCTACAGTTCTAGTAGGATAGACCTGATAATTAATATGGTATCAGTAGGCCTACTATTTTATCGTATGTAATATTATTGATTGATCTCTTTGTGATCACCTTGTTTCTGTCGCAAAGTTGTATTTTTGCCACATACATTTTTAATTATTCCAACATATCTGTTTTCTTTTTATTATTATGTTTGTTAAGTGTATTGTTTCTGTGATATTTAATTTATAATCTCCTATTTCTCAACTAGGTTTTTATTTTATTTTTTTACAAAATCCAAAAAATTTGGATTCAATTCAATAAGAACATAATTAAATAAAAAATATATTGTTTCAAATTGAAATCAGAAAGTGCCGGAAGTGATTTTGCAAATGATTAAGGAGCGAGCAATTAAACATTTTTCTTACATGCATATAAGTGAAACTTAAATAGAAAACCTACATGATTTTTTTTTATTTCATATTTGGATAGAGGACCTCAAGTTATGAATATATTGTCAATTTTTAAGTGTTTTTTTTTTTTTTTCTCTATAACACCCTCATTATTGGAAGAAAGACGCGATGACGTCATAGTTATGCAAATATTTAATACATTAACAGTTAACATAGGGAGTGACATTGCATGACTATAACGTCACAGCATTTTGAAGCTTGATTGTAAGGGTGTTATATGATAAAAAAAAAAAGTTCTTAAAAAATTAACAATTCATAACGCGAGGTCCTCTGTCCAAATAATTATGCAATAAAAAAAGTCATGCAAGTCGTCGATTGCTTATTATTTCTATGTGAATTGCTCCCACCTTTTTCTTTGAAGAGTTGGAAACTAATCTAGTTTTATGTGTCTTTCTTTTATGCAAGCAAATCAAACAATAAACTGCAATTTTTACTTAATTAAAAAAATATACAGTATATTTTCTATTATACATTTCATGTTGTCAGTACATCTAGTGTCCTTGTTTTTGGAAAGAAGTTTTAAGTAATACTTCGTTTAAAGAAATTACTGTAATGTGCTGTAATATTGTGTGGTGAAGTAGGCGTGCTATGTTCACCTGTGTCACACAGGTAAATAAGGAATTTGGTAAAAATACTGCCACATTTTTCCTGATTTACTGTACTTGTACGATAAAGGCAAACTTCACTGAAAACTACTGCAGTACAGTGGTGTTTAGTGAATTCCTGACAACAAAATATCCTTAGCAGGTACAAAGTTCAGTTCGTTCTACCATCTTATCTCATCGCTCGATTACCCTTGTTATGTGTAAAAAATAGACGCTCTCCTGTTTGCTGGGCCTGTACCTCCTTCAAAATGTTAGATTTTATTTTGATGCACAGAGAGAAGAAGGTAGGCTGAGCAAAGTTGGGAGTGCATCTTTGATATATTTAACAAATAATTTAATAACGGTGGCCGAGCGCTGGCACCGAAGGAAGGATTGAACTTCGTACCTTCTGTTACAATAAATTTTTCATTGTTATGTCTTCACTAAACACCACTGTACTACAATACTTGAAGTTGCACATTAGAAATCATTACAAGCGTTTATTATTTTTTTTATTATTATATCAACCGGCAGTTGAGATTTAGGGGGTTTATTTCATTGTTTTATTTTAAACAGCATTTTTTTTTTTTTTTTTTTTTTTTTGGAAATTATACTTCCAATGAACGTTTTGCTTCTAATTTGTAGAAGCTGCTTCTTCATGTTTGATTTCCATGTTAGTCATAATGACTGTAAATTTATTGTTACTCAAAATGTAAAGAACATTCTTTTTTTTGAAAATTCCTAAACCGACATGTGCAGTATATCTATTGATATTAGATATCTTTGAGCACTGGTCTGCTTAACATGTTTTACTGTATTGTGCCCAACATTGCAATGCCTTGCACGGCAAATAATTTTTTAAATAATAACTCATTTTTTTATCAAAAGTAATTAGAATCCCTTTGTTCCATAGTTTCAGAATAACGCAGATCTTTAGAATTTACTATTCTTAGGATTGATATTCAATTCCTTGTTTTTGTCTGTATGTGGGTATATGATTCGCTTATTGCATTTACTTAAGTCTTCTTAAATTCAAGCACATTCAAGCGTAAAAAAGAGGGACATTTTGAATCACGTTAATAGTTATCATTGCAAAAAATAATTTATAACATTTTCTCAGGATTTTAAATTTTATAAATTTTGTAGTACCCAGACATGACTATATTTCTAAAAAAACAAAAATGTAAAGGAAATATGTTGCACTAATTACAGGGTTTTGGTTCATTTGCTAATAATATATGTTTAAGCTACGAAAGTTCAATTTTAAAAATGGAACAGTGGCCATGTCTTTTGTCTGATAGTATCTCACATAATTTTCTTCACTCATATTTATTTTTTTAAATGCAGCTTCTCTCTCAAGTATGGAGCAAAGAGTCTTAAAATTTTGTATGGTCTTAAACTGTACTGTAATCTACTTTATTGTTACAATTGAAATTTAACTCTGAAACCTTTAAATAGAATACTGTCCTCAATATATATATTATATTTTCGAAAATGCATGAAGAGTGCCAAGTTATGTTACTCTGATTTTTTTCAGATTTTTTAGAGGTCAGAAACTATTTTAAAATATTACTAAAAGTTTATTTATGACGTCACGAGGCGGCACTTTTTAATACAAGGATAGGACTTTGCCGCCGCATAAAAGGGCGTGGCTGTTAAAACTGAACTATCAATAATTTTTTAAAAATAGTTATTGAGCAGTAAAAAAATCTGAAAAAAATCAGAGCAGCATAACTTTACACCCTCAATCCATATCTGTATTAAAATTTATTGAGGTTGGTACTCTATTGTGGAGTCCAATTTTTTTAACATTTCTCTTGCAATTTTACAATTTTTACAAAGAACTAAATTAACTATACACGCCTGTATTATTCTGAGATTTATCTCTTAGTAAAGGACTGCTATTTTGCTTGCTCTATACTTGCCGAACTGCAATCTACCATTATAAATCTAAAACAAAATAGTGGACTCTCATATGAATGGATTTCTTTACTTCGTTAATACACTGCATTATTCTGGTATGGATTTTAAACTTATAACTTTCGACCCTTCAGCAATTACATAACTTTACTGAAATGCTTGAATTTTATTGTCATCACTGCTGGTGTAAAAGAACAAAAAATATTCCCTGCTTATTTAATATTTATAAATTTACTCAGGGTGGCTCCGTATTGCTGCTTTTATATATCGCTAGGTGCCATTTGTTGCAATGTCATTTCAGATGAGCAGCCTCACTAAATAGCAATATCACCCTTTTACAACTTTTATACAAAACAATATGTAAACAAAAATGAAGTATCAACATCAAAATATTTTATCGTATAAATGGATGGAAGGTGCAAAGTTAAGCTACTTAAATTTTTCAGATATTTTATAGTGTGGGAACAATTTAAAAAATGTGTATTTACTGAATTTACAGGTACTCCTTAATTTAAGGATAGAGGGGCGTAGTCATCAAAACTTAACTTTCAATTCTTTTTTTTTTTTTTTTTTTTTTTAAAAAAATAATATCCTGCATTTGAAAAAATCTGGGGGAAAAAAATAAGAGTAATTGTGTGCTTAATTCATGTTGTATGTTTTGTTTGTTTTTGTTGATACTTCATTTGAAATTATCTTTATGTTTAACAAATGATATAAAAAAAAAAAAAAAAAAAAAAAAATGAAGGGTGTATCTCAGGTCAAATTCGTGTTTTTCCAATATTCTCTGTGAAGGGTCATGCTGTAAATGGCACTTTTGTGTATGTATGTGGGGTAATATTGACAGCATAAAAAAATATCCCTGCTAAAAACTGTATAAGCACACATGAAAAAGTAACTTATTACTGTCTATTATACATTTATTTTATTTATATCAATCTTCAAAAAATTATCATTTTGCACTCAATTGCATAAAAAAAATTTCATTACAGTATTTTATAGTTAAACTATTTTAACAACTAAAAATTTAGATTTTCCATTATTGGGTAACTTAATAAACTGAGAATTGGGACAAAAAAAAATCATCGAAATATCTTCTTCAAATTAACTAGGAAGACTTCAAACAACAAACTTCTCATAAGCCCTGATTTTTTTCACAATAGAGTATTGTCCTCATTTTTTTTTATTGCAGAAATGGATAGAGGGTGCAAAGTTATGCTACCCTGATTTTTTTCAGATTTTTTAGAGCCCGGGAACTATTTTTAAAAAATTATTGAAAGTCCTTTTCGTGACGTCACGAGACGCCGCTCCTTAAGAAAAAGATAGGACTTGCCGCCGCATGACGTCACAAAAAGGACTTTCAATAATTTTTTAAAAATAGTTCCAGATCTCAAAAAAATCTGAAAAAAATCAGGGTAGCATAACTTTGCACCCTCTATCCATTTCTGCAATAAAAAAAATTGAGGACAATACTCCATTGTTTAACCGCTGAATTATGATCATCAAATTTGGTTGAAGAATTGCAAGTCTTGGCGACCAAAGCTTCGATCGCCGGTACTTGGCATGTCCACGGCCAAATTTGATGAGCATTAATTTCATAACTCAACAGTTTAAAAATTCTGAAAAAAATCAAGGCTTATAACAGTCTTCATTTGAAGCAGATCCTTCAATGGCTTTTTCTCCCATGTTAAATTTTACGAACTCTCAGGTAAAGAGTGATCCTAAATATGATTATCTTCTTATTCATATGAAACATCTTTTACGAACAAATGTGGAAATATTTTTATTGTTTTTTATGGATATAAATATGCTGTTAATTTAAAACCATTGTCGATTGTGGCCTACACAACAATCATAACATGTAGCAGCAGCAGACTTATTGTACAAGTGGCTACTGTCGTCCTTCGAGAGGTGTTGCTTGCTAAAACGATCAAACAATGTGTTCCAAAATATTCAGTGTGTATTCCATCTCAACAATTTGCAGCTTTATGAAACTGAATTAAGAGATTTTGTTATGTGTTTCTGATTTAAATTTGTGAACAATGTAAATATTATAAAGTTATAAAAAAATAGTAATTACATATATGTAAAAGCAATGGTGAATGGAAAGATGTGTTTATTTTATTCTAACTGCTTTCTCATTATGCTACATTTTTTTTTTTTTTTTTTTTTTTTTTTTTTTTTTATAGACATGTGATTTCTTGGGGGGAAAAAAGCAACTAACCTCTTTTACAGCCCTACAAGAAGCTAAGAAATGCTGTGTTTAAAGTATTTGTTTTGTTTGTTTTTTTCCTTTTTTTATGTTAATAGGCCTGTTTGTAAACCCTGCCCAGTGTATGTTTTCTGCACTTGATCAACCATGTGTCTAAATACAAATACACTCTTCGCCCCTGAAAAGTTCTTTTTTGCAGCCTTGTTAATGGCCATTGTGATATATGTACTCACAGAGCATGGTGATTATAACAAGGTTGCAATCAGAAATTTTCAGAGGCGACAACTGTACTGACGAGGGACTTAAAAGTGTCTTGTGTTTATATCGTATCGGCAACGATGTGTATTGAATTTGTGGAATGAAGGTCAATCACTTAATTTCTTCTTATCACTTATACTTTGATGCCAAATGTCTTTTGTGACGTCACCCATAAGCCTGTGTATAGGCACTTTAAGTCCCCCGTCGATAAATAAGGAAACTGGATGCAAGAAAACCACAAAGTTCAGGGTTTAAAGCAGACTTATTGTTTTATTTAATGTTCCTTTATACAGGTTAAGCCATAACTGATTGGACCAATGTTAAAGGGCTTAGCCAATCATATTCAAGTATTTCAGGCCCTATTGTACCTCAAAACTTTCAAATGCGCCGACCCTGCAATGCTATTTTTTAATTTTGCGGTGCAGAAGGACCTAAAAAATTAAAGCATGAATTTCACACATGTATAAAAGAACTATTTTTTTTTTTTAATTGTTTGTAAGTTTGAGGTAAAAAGTGCTGCAATTAATGTGAGTTGTGATGGGACACTTTACCGAAGTTAATCGAGCTTGCACCTCCAAGCAACTGGACGACTCTAGTCAAATAGGTTATATTGAATGGCTAATGATGCATTGAGCTGTATATTTCTGAGAGTGTGTGCAAATAGTTGACTCTTATATTAAGATGAAAATATTTATTAAAAACATATTACAGATATATGAATTTTTATTTAAAAAAAAAATAAAAACCTACACATCTATGTTTCAACATAATAGGGATTTTTTTAAAACAAGTTAGTTTATTTAGAGAAGTACATTAACCAAAACAATATGAATATAATACTTACCGCAAATAACAGATCATAATTATTTATAAATTTGATTTTAGATCAGTAAAAGTTGGGTGAGCTTTTTTCCTTCATTGTTTCTTTCTCCCTTCTTAAATTAACTTATTATATTTTGTCCTATACAAATTTACATGAAATATTTGTTGACTTTGCTAATGAGAGTTGCAGCTTACTTTGTCAACACTATGAATCATAATAGACATCAAACAAAGCTTTCTTTTATTAACTTGTAATCTTAATTACTCCCAAATAAAATTATGCTGGACTTACTTACAATTTAATAATTGTAAGCTCAGGATTGAAGCTAGTTAAAGTCATTTCTATTTTATTTGGGGGGGGGGGGGATTTTAACTTTTCTACTGGTTTAGAATCGCTTGAAGAGGAGAATGGTCATGCATGACAAAGGGATGTTTTATGAAAGAATGGAAAAATGTGAATTTCAAAAATCTGTAACTTGTTGCAACTTGTTGTAAGATTTACAAGTCTAGAATAAAATACTTAAAGATAAAAAAAAGGTAGAGAAGAATAATTTTTAACAGTTTGAAGTAGTTTAATTTAGCATAATTAACCTCATTAAATAGTGACCTAAAAAAAATCTGTCATCGGTGCAATGCCTTTCTTACGGAGCAAAAGGGACGTCAAGTTGTATCATGACGTCCATGACGTCAAGTTCTCCCCCTCATTTTTTTTTTTTTTTACTATAGGGAAAAATAAATGTAGTGACAAAACATAAGTATTATAGCTGATGTTATACTGATTGACCAAAATTTGTTGCCTCAAAATAGAAATGTAATAGAACATGCAATTAAAATTTTTAAGCTACACCTTGGAACAACACAAACTTTCCTTCCTGCTGTTTCTTTAGTCATCTTCTCACCTTCAATTCTTTAGCAAGACAACACATATATATGAGTGGGTGCTTTTCTCATCTCCTCAAAAATTTCAAATCTGCATTTCTTAGAGCTGCAGCTACAGTAAATCAGGCAGGGGTAAAGTTTGTGATATACTGAGGTATAAAAATATTCATTAAAACCTCATTATATGTTTTTTTAAGCAACAAATTGACTGTACAAGCTGTGTACTCAACTAAGGCTATAATAGGCACGGATCCAAGGGGGAGAAGGGTGGGGGCTTTCCCCTCCAAAATATTTGGATTTAACATGGTCAATATAGTCATCTTCCCCCATTTCATTTTTTTTTACATTAACTTATGGGACCAACACCACCAAAATTTGGTCCTAGATCTGCGGCCGAATCTAATGCTAACGTACAACACGGAGTAGTGAAATTAAAATCCATTGGGATAAGAGTTGAAAATATTACAGATTTTATTGATACTTTAATAACTAGCAAATTTATTTTATATTTTACAATTTTATTATTTCATATTTTGGTACATTTAAAACAGAAATTATACATGATCACAAAGAGGAATCCTTTTATTTATTTATTTAAATTAAAAACAAAAAGTGCTAATAAAAAGCATTGTACAGGCAATTGTTAAATTACATTGCTGATTTCTATAAGAAACATAATGATAAAATAAAAGTGAAAATATTAATCATAACAGAACTATAATATTTTTTAATTTAATTATGATTTAAAATATAATTATATAAATATAATGAAGTGATTTTTTTTTTTTGTTCCCCTTTCATTCCCATTTATAAGGGATATAAACTTAACATAATAACATTTTTTTTTTCCGTTTTTTTTTTTTTTTTTTTTTTTTTACAGACTATGTGATGCAGCAGTAACATTTAGCGACTCGAACAATAATAAATTTTATAATATTATACTACATTATACATGTTAAAGCAAAATTCTTGATTAAATAGATGAGTGAAGTTATTTTTATATGATAAAATTATAATAAAAGATGTGGAAATGTATAATATTAAAAGTGCTTACAAGGTTAATACAGAAAAACAGATATTGGAATTTTTTTTATTTTAGATCAACGTTTTGCTGATTATGTCAAATTACGGATGTCAAATGTACTGAAAGTTTTTTTTTACAGAGCTTACCCCGGCAGAGTATAGACAGCCAAAGACTCCATCATCTAGTAGTCAGACACCCGTCTCAATTAAGTCACAAAAAGTGTGTCGTATTCATGATTTGAACTCTCAGACAAGAGTCGGGCACTCTAACCAGTCCACCATAGAGCTGGTAGGTTGGCGATGATTTTCCTTTAGAGCAATGAAAGTTTGAAAAAAAAGGTTGGAAGTGAATAGGTTAAAAAAAATTATGTGATAGATACTAACAACAAAATCCATTATCTGCTAATCTGTAACCCCCCTCCCCCATTCTTCTAATCATTAAAATTAACAATTTTTATTATTTTTTTTTTAAATTTGCACATACCTGATTAATATTCATACCGTATTATTAAAAACCATATATATACATTACACAAGTATCATATTATAAGAAGTGAACAGAATAAAAAAAAAAAAAAAAAAATTCTTTATTTTATTTAAAACAGTCGATCATTGTTTAGTATATCTGCACTCCTTTTATTTTTTAAATAGGATAAAAACAACAAAATACTAAGCATTGTCTGTATCTCTATTATAATAATAATAATTGTTTTGGCCAATTTATCACATCATTGGCTGTCCTGCAGGAGTGCCAGTTGGAAACTGCATACTTTGGGGAGGGGGGTACTGAAGGGGGGGAAGGGACACATAGTCCGACTGAAGCTGCTGAGGAGGTGGCTGGAAATTCGTCTGAGGAAGAGGGGGCTGCTGCTGCTGTTGTTGAGGCATGAAGTTCATCGGGAGCTGCTGAGGTTGGAACTGAGGGGGTGGACCCTGCATGTAAGGTTCAACTGGTTGGGGACCCTGGGGAGGGTACATTACCGGTGCAGGGTTGTACACTCCTCCACCGTTGTAGAGACCCTGTAAAAATACCTTCAATTAGCTAACAAATACATATAACTAGAGGACAGGACGGGATGGAAGTTTTAAATAAACTTTTTAAAATAATAATACCGTAAAATAATATCACGCCTTCTAAAAAAATTAGTACATAATAATGGGAGTAATTCAGCAAGCATTAAGGAGCAATTATCACAATTAACTGGTAAACGCTTGCTGAATCACTCCTAATATCTTCTTACGATTTATCCTTTATTTAAGAATCACTTCTTCATCCTGTATGCACATTGGAATTAAATGATTAAATATTCATAATGAATACTATTCTTGAACAAAAACAGTTAAAATGATAAGACATAAGGAATTACCCGATTAGTATTTTTAACAAGTCCTTACCTAATACCTCAAAATGAAATTTCAAATTATTCCTACTAAGAATAGTACCCGTAAAGAAAAGAGTAAAGACAAAAAATTGTTTTGAGTCCCACATACCTGCTGTTGCTGCTGTGGTGGCATGTAACCGTAGGGTTGGGGTGGACCTGCAGGCATCTTGGGCTGGTCCCTCATCAGGGAGTGGTACAAGTTGAAGGCACCTACCAGCTCCGCCGAGAGTTGGGTCAGCTGAGCGTGCCGCCGGTCGACTCTCTCCAGCTCTGCGTCTATCAGCGGTCCCATGCCGTGCACCTGTCGTTCCAAAGCAGGGTCAAGTCCGCAGGCACCCTCCTCAGTGGGGTCTGCTTCGTGCAGTGTGTGCAGTAGCCTGGAAAAACACCAGGGTGAGCCTCTGCAAGGTGCATGCAGGTGTTTGGGAGACATATAGGACAATGGTAATGGACAACCTGTATGAAATTTTTAGATAGAGGATCTCGAATTATGTACGTATCATATTTTCTTATTTCTTTCTTTATTTTTGTTGAACCCTATAACACCCTTAAAATCAAGAGAAAAGACACTGTGACATCATAGCCGTGCAAATATTTAACACGTAAGCATAGGGAAAGATACTCTGAAGTCGTAGTCATGCAACATCTTTCATAAAGAAAGACGTTGCATGACTATGACATTATAGCACTTTTATTCTCAATTTTGAAGGTGTTACAGGATAAAAAAATCTCAAAAAAATTGACTTGAGGTGTTCTATCCAAATATGCAATAATAATAATAATAAATAAATTATGCAGGATGTTCATTCTAGCTCATCTTTGAGAATGTATTTTACTAGTCACCTCAGAATTTAAATTTAAAAATTTAAAACATACAAAATTGATTCAACTCTAGGCCTTATATCAATAGAACTGAAAGGTCAAAATTCCATCAACAATGTCTAGACTTTTAAGCTTTATATTCTAGCAAATTTAATGAAGTCTGAATGATTAATAGATACTGTACAATAATCAATTTTTTTTTCTCATCTTGTATATGTAACGAAGTATAAGTTAATAAACACAATAAAAAGAAATAAGAAGTACAGTAACCAGTACCTAGCAATTATAGCAGAAAACAATTGTTTCCCAATAATTCTTGATCCAACACTACCTCACTAAAGGTGTCAGACTATGTCGATGTTGCTCACCTGTCGATCTTCTCCTCGTCAATCTCAGGGGTCTGCTCGACTGGTGACTCCTCCTCTTCCTCGTCGTAGTTGGGGAGGGTCTTGACCTGCACCGCCTCGTTGAACTGCACACTACGCTTGGGCTGATTCTCTGGAGACGAAAGGTCAGTCGTCACGAAGTTTGCAGGGAACAATCCCTCCCCTCTGTGTGTGCTGCCTTTCCACCAATTAGGGTCCGAACTGTCCGACACAATCACTGAAACAAAATATAAATAATTACCATCTGAAAATAATACCAGTTAAATCTGTAAAAAAAAATAATAATAATAATAATTTATTGAATTATAATTCAGTTCTGTGGTTATATCATGAAATAATTGCACATTAAATGCACAAGACTGTACAAATATGTCATGAATGCCACAGAATTAGCGTGTCTACTTTATCTACCAATACAACTGTTATCTGCCTCATTTAACCTACGGTGAAAGTTGGTGATAACAGGACATAAAATGTAGTTCAAAACACTAAAAATGATAGGTCATGAAATTAAAAAAAAAAAAAAAAAAAAAAAATGAATTCTTGAGGTCTTATTAATACTGGTAGATTGTACTGTATATCTATCAATGTACAGGAAACTGTGTGAATTTAAAAAGCTTGTAATAGTAAAATATAGCTAGTAAAGGTCAGTTTCTTATTTTGCTTTGCTGATAATGACCTGTAATGGAAATTATATTAAAAGCTTGTTTGACTATTTTACTTTCCTTCTTTCTTTTTCTTTTACAGACTGCTAATGAGCTTGAAGCTTAAGGCAGGGTATTGGGAAGGATAGGAAAAGGATAGTCGCCATGACCCATTTTATGTCTGCATTCATTGAGGTGTAACAAAGGGAATCTCAATTCTAAATTTTCACTCACATATTTCTCCGGTTCGGAAACTGAGTTCGTTGTCCTCTGCTGCCTCAAAATCGTAGAGGGCTCTGACCTTAACTTCGGTCGAGGGTGGCGATGAGGGTTGCACTGAGCCGGAGAATGATAACAAAGACGACGCTGAGGGGTACAAAGATGACGATCCTCCTGATGAGCCCCCGCCACCTCCGGCCTTGGCACTGGTTTCCCGCAGAGAGAGCTCAATCGCTGCAACATCGACAAACATATGAGTTTTAATTGACTTGATTTCACTAGTTATTTTATATGGTAAATACACGTAGTAAGTAAAATGATTACTGCATAAGTTTAGATAGAAGGTAGATATCTTAAAAAAGGCTTAAAAAAGAAAAAAACAAAAAACAAATATATTTCACAAAATAATATTTAAAAATATATATATATAGAGGGAAATGATTTTGAGAAAATTAGATTAAAAATTGTTACAATTCAATTTTAGAACCAGAAATAAGCTTCAGTTTAAATGGCTCATGTTTCAAGAAAAACACATCCTTACACACAAGCAGTGATTATAGTCCAGCAAGCGAGGGTTCAACCATGAAAATTGCCGGAAATTACGTACGGAAACTTCCGATTGCGGGTTATACCATGGCAACCGGAAGCAGAAACTACTGAAATTACGTCGTTTCCATGGTCCAACTCTTGCTTGCTGTACTATACTATCATTTAACTTAATTTACATAAAAAAAACATGCTCTCACCTTTGGCTATATCATCTTCTTCTTGTTGACTGGAGACGACATTAGGATCCTTGCTTAATTTAATTGGCTGAGGAGAGAGAAGAAATATTGTTACTATCTCTTCCTATAAAATTTTACTCTGTTGCCTACCTGTTCTGATGGCTGATGATTTGGGGTGAAGTCCACTCCCTCATCTCTCAGCTTCTTGTAGAGAGACGGGATGAGAGCCAGCTGGGGGTCGTTGATGAATTCAGACGACTCCGCCCACTTCCGCAGCAAACTCTTCAGTTTCTCCTGTACTCTTGCCTGGCTACGTATCATCAAACGTCGGTATTCTGTCTCAAAGTCTCGAGAAGCAACTTCCAAATGAAAGGTTTTACCACAGTTATTTACACAGGCATCCAGGAGCTTTTAAAAAAACAAAGGAAAATGACAATATAATTAACTGCAACAATGGACAATTTGCATGATTTTTTTTTTATTATTATTTCATATTTGGATAAAAGACCTTGAATTATATTGTAAATTTTTTTCATAATATTATTTTAAACCCTCTAGTAACCTTAAATTGAGGGGAAAGATGCTGTGATTTCCTAGTAATGCAGTTTTTTACCATGCTTGTGAGCCAAAAATTTGCATGATGCCGAAACAGTTTTCCTCTTCCATTTCGAGGGTGTTGGGTTAAAAAAAAATAATAAAAATAAAAATCTGATACAAATTGACACTTTATGACTCGAGTCCCTCTATCCAAATATGCAATAAAAAATTCTATGGAGGTTGTTAATTTAGTGTAATAACTATTTTCCAGTATTTCCTAGCTACAATTTTTAAGCTCCAAAGCTACATGAAGCTTCAAAATTACTGAGATTGCTGACTTAATTAATAAATAGTACAGTTTTTCATTGATTAATAGATTAATTGATTTTTTATCCTGTTTGTTGCAGTGTGACAATAGGTTAATTGACTGATTGATGATCTTTTTTTTTTTTTTTTTTTTTTTTTTTTTTTTATCCTGTTTGTTGCAGTATGTCAATAGGGTGATTTGGGAATCTATCAGATCAAATCTGTATCTAAAAAAGATAATATAAATATACAGAACCCCAAACTTACCACGAGGGCTTGTAGAGCTACGTGTGGGTCTGCATTTGCCACTCGTCTCATGACGGAGCGTAGGCAGTCCTTGGGTCCAGTGCTGGGCGAGGCAGCCACCTTGTCACAAATGTCCATGATCTGACCCCACTCCTCCGCAACATTCTTCTCATCTGTGGCTTTTTCTGCAACAAAAGTTTACTTGGTTAAAAATATTGCGATAGTCTAATTTTCATAGGAAATTTTGTTGGAGGGTTATTATGTAAAACCAATACATTCTTCAGGGCCAAAGAATAGTGAAGATTGAAGGGAATTGAGTGGTTGGATAAAGAGAGATGTTTATTATGGGAGGGGTAATTACAATTTGGAGTTTATTGGGAGTAGAAGATACGTGGGGAAATATTTTTTTCTTAAAGTAGAGTGAGCGAGTTCATTTTTTTTAATATTTTATTTTTTAAAAATAGTTTAAGCTGCCCTCTATTGAGAAATGAAAACCAAAAAATTCCATTACCACCACAAAAAATTCCCAAAGTTGGTGTTTCGGAGGCCTTTAACGTGTGCAGCCTTATGGAACATAAAACCGCGTTTTACTCCAACTTTTTCTCAACTATGGTATCATTTAAAAAATACTTACGTAATCTATGATGAATTCTTTAATGAATTTTCAAATAAAAAAAAAAAATTACGGGGTCGTTTTCTTGGAAAAAAAACATGAAAATCCTTATGGGAATTAACCCGCAAAAACTTAAAGATTTTTTTCCGGAAAAACGGCTCCGTAAATTTTTTTTTTTTTATTTAAAAATCCATTAAAGAATTCATCATAGATTACGTAGGTATTTTTTAAATGGTAGCATAGTTCAGAAAATGTTGGAGTAAAACGCGGTTTTATGTTCCATAAGGCTGCACGTCAAAGGCCTCCGAAACACCAACTTTGGGAATTTTTTGTGGTGAAACTATCTGAGATGGAATTTTTTGGTTTTCATTTCTCAATAGAAGGCAGCTTAAACTATTTTTAGAAAATAAAATATTAAAAAAAATGCAATCGCTCACTCTACTGTAATAAGACTGTGAGAGAGAAGCATTTCTTGAAAGCTGATGTAGTTGTGACTGAGAGAGATATGTTTTAAAAAAGATGAGAGGACAAGAGAGTCATATGCTAGCCACCGTGGCAAAGTCATATTTGCAGTGTCAATCGTTATACATAACTTTTGAAACAGTATTTATTTTGTTGTTTTTCTTAGGGACATTCAAGGAAGGCTCTGGAAACTTTTCCAGAAACTTCACTATTTATTGTATTTAGTTTCATCTCTTTGTATACTTTTGCTATAGGACTTTGCCTCACATTATAAATATATGGGTACTTATGTATTTAAAATGTTACTACGACAGATCTGCAATATGCTATCATTTCATTATTTCACTGATAAGACTGAAGCTTATTTGAAGAAAGAACCTTATTATTTGAGTTCAATATTTTGATCTCTTTATTCTTTATCAAGTTTAAGCTTCATGAACTACGAATGGGAAGCTTTGACCTGCCGATTCGGTCGCCATATTTTAACTAGAGAATATTCGTATGTTGAAGATCAGCGGATTTTGACACCATCATGCAACGTTTCTGCGCAGATTTCCTGCTCCAAAATCAGAACACAAGTATCGCGAAATTTTTTAGAGTCTTTTTACTTAAACTAAGCTGGGGTTGCAAATAATATTTTAATAGTGGCAAATGTAAAAGGTTACTGACAATATGTGATTTTAAATTCGGAAACATAACTTGTGTATATAATTAACAGTTCGTGATCGAAAAATTGCTCCGTATAGAATCTTACGTGCGCCCAATCTTTTCTTGTAAGTAAATGGTAGGACAAAGGTTGCATGACGTCAAGGTCACAGCTTCCCATTTATTTACATTTTATGTATACAGTATATTAATTTCTGAAGAAAATTCTGAAGATAAGATCAATGGTGAGTACATATCGATCTAGTACATAAGTCATCTATTGCTCTGTTTATTTTTACTGTATACTGTAGTTTTATAAAGTAAAAGTACTGTAAAGTAAGTAAGCAGGGTGTACATGTACAGTACATCCATAAATATGCAAGACATGCCTACACCTCTGCTTGTTGGTATATATTTCACCACAGTGGCTCGCTTGCTTGCACCTGACTCTCTCAGCCCCTCCCTGAACCTTCCAATACTCCGAGCCTCCATCAGCTCAGAATCCAGCAAGTTCCACAACCTCACTGTTCCTTCTCAGAGACGAATATTTGCCAAAAGTTACGGGCAATGACTGCTAGGTCCACAGACCAGAAGTCAATACATCAATCAATTCAATATTAAATTTGCCATATTATTATTAATATTTCTCATGATTTTGGTTGATTATGCATGATTATATATACAGGTAGAATCAATTTAGAATACATACATTTATGAAATATATATGATGCATATTATATGCATACATTCCTACTTCACATAGCTGTGATTGTGTGCATTTAAAAAAATGTTGCAATTTTTTTTTTTTTTGTATGAATTGAAATACATATATGCATACTGTACTGTATGCTACAGTATGCATATGACGGTTTGTTGTAGAATATTAAGTGTAGCTCCTAAATTGTGGATGCAGCTTAATTTAACACACAAGTATGCATATATGGACAAAGGCCTCTGATAAAAAGAAAAACAACATGCAAAACCAAGGGCCCAGCCTTAATTTTTCTATGTGCTGAGCAAAGACTTTTGGTGTTAGAATTTTGACTTCTGGTCGAGCCTTCACCTCGAATTAAGACATACTGTATGAAAACCATAAGAAAACCAAGCTTATTATTTAAATTGGGTTAATTTAAATAAGTCACGTAAGTTGTCCTCCAGTTAATTAATTAGATTTAGACCCATCAGCAAACTGGGAGTGAGCTTAACAATCCAACAAGGTCACTTACCGACATCTCCGTCGAAGGGAGATGATGTGGAAAACAATCCCATTGCTGGACTAAATTTTCACTTGACTACGACGACTTATAAACTGTTCCTGATTATTTAATTTACAAGAAATCATGCGATTATGACTCAAATACTCAAAATCTGAGGAACTGTCTGGGTCTACGCCGGTCGTAGACGCATTAAATCTACGCCGGAACTTTTTCAATGTTCAAAACATCCGTGACGTCACCCGACGTAGCTCTATTAAACCTACGTCGGTTGTATGAAACATATGATTAATGACGTCACTGATATAACAAATGCAATAAACGAGGCTGAAGTTCAAATTTTTTACTCGATCCAATGACTCGATCGTACGTGTAATTATATATTATTATAATTTATTGTAATAATTGTAATAAACGGTATTTTAATATGCAGAGTCTATAATATAATATAGTAATTTTTTTTTATATTTATTTACTGTAAATATAATATATATATATATAGTGTATATATATAATTAAACTAAATTTTAATATATATTATTAAAAATTATATGTAGCAATTATAATATATATAAAATATATACTAAAAAAAAAAAATAAATAATATATTACATAAGGCAGTGCAAATGAAATTAAGCGGAGAGGGGTATTTAAAGTAGCTAGATGAGTGAGCGATTGCATTTTTTTTAATATTTTATTTTCTAAAAATAGTTTAAGCTGCCCTTTATTGAGAAATGAAAACCAAAAAATTCCATCTCAAATAGTACGTTATTTCACCACAAAAAATTCCCAAAGTTGGTGTTTCGGAGGCCTTTGACGTGCAGCCTTATATGGAACATATATAAAACCGCGTTTTACTCCAACATTTTCTGAACTATATGCTACCATTTAAAAAATACCTACGTAATCTATATGATGAATTCTTTAATGGATTTTTAAATAAAAAAATATTTTACGGAGCCGTTTTTTCGGAAAAAAATCTTTAAGTTTTTGCGGGTATTAATTCCCATAAGGATTTTTATGAGTTTTTTCCAAGAAAACGACCCCGTAAAAAAATTTTTATTTGAAAATTCATTAAAGAATTCGTCATAGATTACGTAAGTATTTTTTAAATGGTACCATAGTTCAGAAAAAGTTGGAGTAAAACGCGGTTTTATGTTCCATAATGCCGCGCTGCACGTTAAAGGCCTCCGAGAAACACCAACTTTAGGAATTTTTTGTGGTGAAACTATTAGAGATGGAATTTTTTGGTTTTCATTTCTCAGTAGAGGGCAGCTTAAACTATAATTTTTAAAAAATAAAATATTAAAAAAAATGAACTCGCTAGCTCACTCTACTTTAAAAAAAACTTTCCGGCAAAAGAAATAAAAGCGTGAATGGACAACATACATGAAAAAATTTTATTGCAGAAATGGATAAAGGGTGCCAAATTATGCTACTCTGAATTTTTTCAGATTTTTTTGAGACCCGGGACTATTTTTAAATAGTTATTGAAAGTCCTGTGATTTCAGTTGGCACCTCTGAATTCTTAATAAAAAGGGGAACTGTCTGGGTCTACGCCGGTCGTAGACGCATTAAATCTACGCCGGAACTTTTTCAATGTTCAAAACATCCGTGACGTCACCCGACGTAGCTCTATTAAACCTACGTCGGTTGTATAAAACATATGATTCATGACGTCACTAATATAACAAATGCAATAAACGGAGCTAATTGTTCAAATTTTTTACTCCACTGACTTGTACGTGTAATTATATTATAATTGATTGTAATAAACGGTATTATGCAGAGTCTGTAGTAATTTTTATATTTATTAATTGTAAATATATTATATTTATATAGTGCATATATATATAATATCATAATTAAATTATTAAAATATATTATTAAAAATTCGCAACTGTAAAATATTAATTCTGTATATAAATAATTATATATATATATTATAATATATACTATATATAATTTAATATTATATATATAATATATATTATATTATATAATCATATACTAAATTAATTTAACTAAAAGGCAGATAGTGCAATTAAGTGACGACGAAGGTATAAAAAAAAAAAAAAACTTTCCGGCAAAACTGGCATAAGAAATAAAAGCGTACGTGAATTGAGTGAAATATATATAATTATTATATTAATGGGAAGCTGTGACCTTGACGTCATCGCGACCTTTGTCCTAACATTATACTTTTACAATTAAGAACAGATTGGGCGCACTACACGTAAGATCCTATTATATTTATACGCAGCAATTTTTCGATCGCGGTATTGTTAATTAATTCTTTACACAAGTTCTGTTTCCGAATTGAAAATCACGTATTGTCAATAACCTTTTACATTTGCCACTATTAAAATATTATTTGCAACCCCACAGACCCCAGCTCAGTTTAAGTAAAAAGAATTAACTCTAAAAAAAATCGCGGTACTTGTATTAATTCTGATTTTGGAGCGGGAAATTTGCGCAATATATGCCCATGGTGTCAAAATCTGCTGATCTTCAACATACGAATATCTTCCAGTAAAAATATGGCGACCAAATTGGCAGGTCAAAGATTCCCATTGAAATATTCCTTATGGGCAATTAAAACCCACAAAAATTCCAATTTTTTTTCCAGGAAAATGGTCCGTAAAAAAATATTTGAAAATGCATTGAAGAATTCATTATATATTATAGCTAGATAGGAACTTTTTGGACCAATTAATTAATAAGTTTCGAGTAAAAAGCTGTTTTCTGTTCCATGTAAGACTACATGTTAAAAATTTAAAAAACCTCCAAAACACCAACTTTGGGAATTTTTTTGGTGAAGAATTTTTTATCGGAAGAAAATAAAATGTTAAAAAAATGCAATCGCTCGATCGTCACTCTACTTTAATAAATATATAATAAACTGCATGGTCTGCATGACGTACATACGTACTTCATTACTTCGATTATTTGGTACGTCTATAAATTAATTCATGCATGTATTTTTCGAGTACTAAGCTTATAGCTCCAAAAATGTACTATATAGCTAACCTTCTAAAAGCAACATCGAATATTATATACCATTTCACGTCATAGTGGCCAGTACTACACCACCAAATATTAAAGTTCTTTGATTTTAATAAAATTAAATCACAGAGGACATGTTCGTATAATGAACCTAAAAAAATGGTTTTTGTATTTTTCAAAAATATTCAAAATTGAGGGACAATGGGCAAATATGAAATAGCGTCGGAATGCAAATGTAGCATACGGCGGCTCCAGTAACTCGGAAAATATTATGCATATATTAAATTTGATTTTTTCTATGGATGCGCGCACAACCATATTATATGTGTCTACAACATCCTGCTTTCAGATTTTCTCTATGGGTTTTAGTTTTTTTGTTATACCGGTTCCCGTAAGCCAAGTATGACGTTTTTGAAGCATTTGCTTTCCGCAGCCCAAATATAGGCTAAATTTTTTTTAAAATAAAAAATTGATTCTATATAGCTCCTAAACATCTCTTCTTACCATAAAACTCCTAAAAATATTTTTTTTTTCTCAACTATATAATGGCACAGTAAACGAGAAAGGGTACAATACTACAATTCGTTAAGGTACCTACTTTGCGGGCCAAAAAAGTCAATGTCATTCAAACTTTAGGAGAATTTTAATGACACAACTGGAATCCTCGATCGTATCTTAATTAGTAAGAATCAAAAATAATCTCGATGTACCTCTCGAGTATTTCCTTTTGCAAAAGCTACTGGGGGTTAATATCAGGTCAGTCCAATAAGGAGATGGGCTTGGGTCAATAGATTTCGATGAATTTCACATATATTATGTTACACATCTAACCTAGTTTGATGAGGTTTGGGCATTATTTTTCGAAATTTCGAAAAAAAAAACGAATTTCAGGAATTTTCAAAAAATCAATAAAGAGGGCAATCTCGAGAGATAAAAAAAAATGTATCTTAAATTCTGCTACACATAGAATTATAATTTAAATTTTTTCAAGTTTTTAGTCAGATTGCCAAACTTTTTTACATTGAAAATTTTGACCTTGAAAATTTATTAAGGTCAAAAGTCAGAGGTCAAACTACAAAAAGCGTATAACTTATTCATACCAAAGCACATTGTTAAAAAAATCAAGATATGGGTTTTAAACAATGGTTATCCTTCTATAAAAAAACTGGTTTCAAATTTATGGAGAAATTCAAAATTTTGAAATTACGATTTTTTTTACTAATTATTCCGAGGTTTTTTGGAAAAAAAAAATCGAGTTTTGTCATGAATTTTACACAGGTTACTCATCTGACCCAGGTTGATAAGATTAGGAAATAATTTTTTCAAATTAAAAAAAAAATTATTTTCAAACCTTATCAACCTAGGTCAGATGAGTAACCTGTGTAAAATTCATGACAAAACTTGAAAATATTTTTCAAAAAACCTCGGAATAATTAATAAAAAAAAACGCAATTTCAAAATTTTGAATTTCTCAAAACGGTTTTTTATAGAAGGATTTAAACCTATATATATCTTGATTTTTTTAACAATGTGCTTTGGTATGAAGTTATACGTTTTTGTAGTTTACCTCTGGCATTTGACCTTAATAAAATTTCAGGGTCAAAATTTTCGATGCAAAAAAAGTTTGGCAATCTGACTACAAACTTGAAAAAATTTAAATTATAAATCTATGTGGAGCAGAATTTAAGATACAAATTTTTTTATCTCTCGAGATTGTCCTCTTTATTGATTTTTTGAAAATTCCTGAAATTCGGGTTTTTTTGAAATTTCAAAAAATAATGCCCAAACCTCATCAAAACCTATAGGTTAGATGTGTAACATATGTGAAATTCATCGAAATCTATTGACCCAAGCCCATCTCCTTATTGGACTGACCTGATATTAATCTGGGGTAACTCCCTTTATATAGTACTACTCTATACGCACCGCGTGCGCACCTCGTCAGATCCGTGATAGCACGAAACGTCAGAGTGCTGTTGTGTTTATTGCAGGGACCGGATGCACGCATTTTTTTCGTGCATCCGAGATGCGCATCCGGATGCAAATTAATTTTTCGTGCATCCATGGATGCGCATCCGGATGCAAATTTATTTTTCATGCATCTGGATGCAAATTTATTTTCCATGCATCTGGGATGCGCATCCGGATGCATTAATTTTTTCCCGTGCATCTGGGATGCACGGATGCGGATGCAAGCCCATTTTTGCGCATCCGTGTGCATCTTGCATCTGCATCCGATCTTTGGTTTTTATAATACACTTTGTTTCTTGCAATTTTAAACGATAAGTGGCAAATAAATGTTAAAAAAATGACTCGTGTTTAAGATTTATTTAGAGGCCTTTAGCAAAAAACCTTATAAAAAAAAGAGGAAAAAAAGTGTTAAATGGATGCAAATTTATTTTTCGTGCATTCGTGGATGCGCATCCGGATGCAAATTAAGCAAATTTATTTTTCATGCATCTGGGATGCGCATCCGGATGCATTCATTTTTTCCCGTGCATCTGGGATGCGCATCCGGATGCATTCATTTTTCCCTGTGCATCTCTGGGATGCACGGATGCGGATGCAAGCCCATTTTTGCGCATCCGTGTGAATCTTGCATCTGCATCCGATCCCTGGTTTATTGACATGAAATTTATGCAAAAATAATATTTTATTGCATCTATGAAATAAACTTGCTTCTAAATTATGTCACTGAGATAATTTTCCTTCTATATATCGTCGCCTCAGAATGCAAATCACGTAACTATAAAAAAATTTGATGCAATTTTAAACCTTATTTTACTAGAACATAAGGGTCAAAGTCCCATCAATTTTTTTTGTAATTATGTGATTTGCATTCTGAAGCGACGATATTTGCTACCATTTTTACGCAAAATTCAATCCCACGTACCTATATAATATCTTAATTATAATAGCAAATGGAAAAGGAAAATTATCTCAGTGACGTAATTTAGTAGCAAGTTGCAAGGTTATTCCATATAGATACAATAAAATATTATTTTTGCGTAAGTTTCATGTCAATAAACACAACAGCACTCGGCCGCGGCGTGCTATCACTGGTCTGATGACAAGGTGCGCACGCGGTGCGTATAGAGGGAGTTACCCCAGTATAGCTTTTGCGAGGAAATACTCGAGAGGTACATCGAGATTATTTTTGATTCTTACTAATTAAGATACGAGGATTCCAGTCGTGTCATTAAAATTCTCCTAAAGTTTGAATGACATCGACTTTTTTGGCCCGCAAAGTAGGTACCTTAACGAATTGTACCCTTTTTCGTTTACTGTGCCATTAGTTGAGAAAATTTTTTTTTTTTATTTTTAGGAGTTATATGGTAAGAAGAGATGTTTAGGAGCTATATAGAATCAATTTTTTATTTAAAAAAAAATTAGCCTATATTTGGGCTGCGGAAAGCAAATGCTTCAAAAACGTCATACTTGGCTTACGGGGGAACCGGTATAACAAAAAAACTAAAACCTATAGAGAAAATCTGAAAGCAGGATGTTGTAGACACATATGGTTGTGCATCCATAGAAAAAATCAAATTTAATCTATATGCATAATATTTTCCGAGTTACTGGAGCCGCCGTTTGCTACATTTGCATTCTGACGCCATTTCATATTTGCCCATAGTCCCTCAATTTTGAATATTTTTGAAAAATACAAAATATAAATATCACAATGTCTTGTGATATTTATCAAAATCAAAGAACTTTAATATTTGGTGGTGTAAGTGGCCACTATAATATGACGTGAAATAGTTCTAATAATATATATATATATATATATATATATATATATATATATATATATATATATATATATATATATATATATATAAAAATTTATTTGAAAATCCATTAAAGAATTCATCATAGATTACGTACAAATTTTTTAATTGGTACCATAGTTCAGACGAAGTTGGAGTAAAAAGCTGTTTTCTGTTCCATAAGGATGCATGTTAAAGGCCTCCGAAACACCAACTTTGGGAATTTTTTGTGGTGAAACTATTTGAGATGGAATTTTTTGGCTTTCATTTCTCAATAGAGGGCGAGTTGAACTATTTTTAGAAAATAAAACATTCAAAAAAATTAAATCGCTCACTCTACTTTAAGTCATGATCTATGCAACAGCATGGTAGCATGCCAAAAATATTTCTAATATTTTTTATATATTTTTTTCCTATACTATATAAAGATAACCCAATGCTCAAGTAATCGTATTGATTTTGTAAAATAACACAATTATCAAAAGACAGTAATGGAATTATATGAGACGTATGTCCATATTTGTCATGGTTGCGCTTTTTTTTGATAATGTACAGACCTTAATAAAAAAATGCATGCTTGGCTAATTTTTGTTCCTTGCAATATGTACCACGGTTATAGCCTAGCAATTGTAATATTGGTCAGAAAAATTCACAATAAAAAATATTAAAAAATATATTTGCCAAACGGCAGCGACGCAAAGTTGGCTCCGAGCACTATATATATGATAGGTGCAAGAATATAATGGGCTTGCCTAAAAACCTCACCGCAAAAAAGATATTTTCTATTCTATATAATATACAACAGTGCGCCAGGGGACCATTTTATGCTTATTTCGTAATATCGCTTTAACTTTTTAGTTTATATATACGAAATTCAAAAATATTTATAATTCATCTTGGTACGTCCTTAATTCTTAGGCCTTCCTATAAAGTCTATAAACACATCAGATTTTTTTAAACAAAATCTGAGGGGGGTTTATATTTTTTTACGGGACTATTTTTTCCGGAAAGAAAAAATGAGATATTATTATGGAATGTGAAAATTTTAGTGGCTTAATAATCGAAAGAAGGGGTAAAAAAATATATTGTACTGTGAATTTTTGTCAGATTTTTCTGAGACCGGGAACTATTTTTAAAAAATTATTAAAAGTCTAATTTTATGACGTCACGGGCATAATTTTTTTAAAAAGTTTCCAGTCTCAGAAAAATCTGAAAAAATTCACAGTACCATATTTTTACCCCTTCGTTCTTTCGATCAAGGCAATCAAGCCACTAAATTTTTCATATTCTACTATCTCATTGTAATTTTTGTGGGTAAATTTCTCATAAGGAATTTCGATTAATATAATATTTCGCCTATAATGGACAACATGCATGAAAGATTTTTATTGCAGAAATGAATAGAGGGTACCAAATGCTACTCTGAAATTTTTCAGATTTTTTTGAAACCCAGAGCTATTTTTAAATAATTATTGAAAGTGCGGCCACGCCCTGGAGGCGTCAGTAGCGCGTATCCAGTCTCTATCCTTTTTATTAAGAATTCAGAGGTGCCAACTGAAATCACAGGACTTTCAATAACTATTTAAAAATAGTCCCGGGTCTCAAAAAAATCTGAAAAAATTCAGAGTAGCATAATTTGGCACCCTTTATCCATTTCTGCAATAAAATTTTTTCATGTATGTTGTCCATTCACGCTTTTATTTCTTTTGCCGGAAAGTTTTTTTTAAAGTAGAGTGAGCTAGCGAGTTCATTTTTTTTAATATTTTATTTTTTAAAAATTATAGTTTAAGCTGCCCTCTACTGAGAAATGAAAACCAAAAAATTCCATCTCTAATAGTTTCACCACAAAAAATTCCTAAAGTTGGTGTTTCTCGGAGGCCTTTAACGTGCAGCGCGGCATTATGGAACATAAAACCGCGTTTTACTCCAACTTTTTCTGAACTATGGTACCATTTAAAAAATACTTACGTAATCTATGACGAATTCTTTAATGAATTTTCAAATAAAAATTTTTTTACGGGGTCGTTTTCTTGGAAAAAACTCATAAAAATCCTTATGGGAATTAATACCCGCAAAAACTTAAAGATTTTTTTCCGAAAAAACGGCTCCGTAAAATATTTTTTTATTTAAAAATCCATTAAAGAATTCATCATATAGATTACGTAGGTATTTTTTAAATGGTAGCATATAGTTCAGAAAATGTTGGAGTAAAACGCGGTTTTATATATGTTCCATATAAGGCTGCACGTCAAAGGCCTCCGAAACACCAACTTTGGGAATTTTTTGTGGTGAAATAACGTACTATTTGAGATGGAATTTTTTGGTTTTCATTTCTCAATAAAGGGCAGCTTAAACTATTTTTAGAAAATAAAATATTAAAATTAATGCAATCGCTCACTCTAGCTATATACTTTAAATACCCCTCTCCGCTTAATTTCATTTGCACTGCCTTATGTAATTATTTTTTTTTTATTTTTTTTTTTTAGTATATATTTTATATATATATATTATAATTGCTACATATAATTTGATAATATATATTAATAATTTAGTTTAATTATATATATACACTATATATATATTATATATATATATATATATATATATATATATATATATATATTATATTTACAGTAAATAAATATAAAAAAAAATTACTATATTATATTATAGACTCTGCATATTAAAATACCGTTTATTACAATTATTACAATAAATTATAATAATATATAATTACACGTACGATCGAGTCATTGGATCGAGTAAAAAATTTGAACTTCAGCCTCGTTTATTGCATTTGTTATATCAGTGACGTCATTAATCATATGTTTCATACAACCGACGTAGGTTTAATAGAGCTACGTCGGGTGACGTCATGGATGTTTTGAACATTGAATAAGTTCCGGCGTAGATTTAATGCGTCTACGACCGGCGTAGACCCAGACAGTTCCTGTTGTCACAGTCTGAGCCGTTTCCAAAGATGTTTTACGAGCTGCGCAACGTAGAATTGCATATTGCATTTAAAGATGACGTCACGAAAATAGCGCAAATTTTTCAATTTAATTTTTAATGAGCTGACATTTTTAGGGTTACAAAAAATGTTAACAACATAAAAGTCATTGAAAATAATGGCTAATGTTCAAATTTTAATTATGTTGAACTGCATTAATTTTTTATCCCCGATTAATACAAATTAACCCCAAAAAATCAAATTTTAATGAAGTGGGTGTAACCTCCGTCTGGGCGCATCAGCTGATAATGACATTTTGTGCTCAATAAATGGTGCGGTGATGTATGTTTTCTTCATTTCTAATGACTTTAATTCGCTATTTTCTTCATAACTAATTTATTATCATGTGAATACGTGTTTCTTTAATAATATACTTTTAAAACCACGAGAAAATGAACAACGACCCTGGAATAATTTGTTTCACTCACTGCTCTTCAAATATATTTGCATTTGCTTTACCAGAACACTGTCCTTTATGCAATAAACTCCTTTCAACAAATCCAATTTTTCCCTTCAGGTAATACATTTTTTTTTTAAATCAAGTTTACTAACAATTAATAAACAGGCATTTCTATATGTTACCTTTCGGGACGGAGGTGGCTACAGTCCCTGTAACAGGGACCGCAATTCTAGAACTTAGGCTCCCTGTATTGAAACTGCGCATGCGCGACTGAATGCATTTCCGGTACGTCATTTGTTGCATTGCAGGGACCGTAATTTTTGAAACTAGGATCCCTGTAGTCAATTTTAATAATAGGCCAAGTATAATAAAAGTTACAGGGAGCCAAGTGTTCGATCAATGCGGTCCCTGTAGTGAACTTGTAAAACGTGTTGTCATGAAATAGATGCAGGGACTGTAATATCCCGAAGTTGCGGTCCCTGTAATCAAATTTTCTTAAAGAAACGCGGCAATACATAAACACAGGGAGCGTAACATTCAAGTATTGCGGTCCCTGTAGTAAAAATTTCGTACTCTTATCTGGCCAAGTGTTATACAGGGACTCTAACAACCAAAAGTTACGGTCCCTGCAGCAGTTATTTCTTTATGGACGCGGCAATAAAAACTACAGGGAGCGTAACATTCAAGTATTGCGGTCCCTGTAGTAAAAATTTCGTACTCTTATCTGGCCAAGTGTTATACAGGGACTCTAACAACCAAAAGTTACGGTCCCTGCAGCAGTTATTTCTTTATGGACGCGGCAATAAAAACTACAGGGAGCGTAACATTCAAGTATTGCGGTCCCTGCAGTGAAAATTTCGTACTCTTATCTGGCCAAGTGTTATACAGGGACTCTAACAACCAAAAGTTACGGTCCCCCCTGACTCCACGGCACAGTTGGGCACAGTTAGGTGCCAAGTTCAATCTTGTGTTCTATTAACATTGTAATTTGAACTTGGCAGCCCGGTTGTTAATCCCCTTGTGCTTCGGCGCAATTGTGAAATTCACAGAGGTACCTAGTCAAAGACACTTGGCTGAACTGTGATTCTCACAAAATGGCCGAACTGTGAAAATCACAGTTCGACCAATGGTTTAGACTTGGTAGCTCTCCCCCGCCCCTAGCTTCTCCTTATTAATTTTTTATTTTTTCATTTCATTAAAGCTAATTAAGTTAACGTATTACTAAAAAAATGTAGTTTTTTAAATATTTTTATTTTATCATGGTAATTAACAGAGTACTCTAGCATAAAAAATTAAAACATTGATGCTAGCAGCTGCAACTCTTTTGTCTCTATCCCGCATATTGGCGGCCATGATGTCTGGTGATAGAATCCACTAATCAGCATTTCATGCAGCAGAGTTGAATTCATTGCCTGTAAAATTATGAAAATGAGATTATAACACACATATGAAAAGATTTTGTAAATATTTAACTCACCACATAAGTAGCTAGCCTGGGCATAACTTCCTCAGTGTTGAAAGAAAAGAGAGAATTCAAGGGGGCGGGCTGGGCTGGAGAAAGAAAAGCTATGATAGGGCCTCTCATGATGTTAGAATTTGTAATAATCACTGTAAAAAAGAAGCAATTTATTAGAAAAAAAAGAACTTTGCTATTTCAATATACTTTTTAATATATTTCTTACCTTCTTTAAAGACTGCAAAGCAGACTTTTCCAATAAAAAAGAGACAGCATCTCTGTTTTTGTTGACAATGACACCCATATCATATGTTGTATGTTGCTTTTTTTTTTCTTACTTCAATTTTTTAGAAACAGATGGCGCTACCATCCGGGTATAAATTTTTTCAAAGTCCAAAATTAATAAATAAATTTGATAATAATTAGATATATTGCCAATGTAGTTTATTTAATGAAAAAAAATATCAGTTGGATATTATATATATCAATTAAAGCATCATTTAAGCCCCTTCTAGTTCATAGTCGATACAACTTCAAAGAGTGTATTCAATGTGCCAAGTTACGCCAAGTTTAGAAAGCTAGGATGCTCTGGGGTACCTAATATAAACACTGTGCCCTACTGGATACTCATGGGCATTACAGCTTACCTAACTGTGAACCTTAACTGTGCCCAATTGTGCCCTACTGTGCCGTGGAGTCAGGGCCTGCAGCAATTATTTCTTTATGGACGCGGCAATAGAAACTACAGGGAGCGTAACATTCAAGTATTGCGGTCCCTGCAGTGAAAATTTCGTACTCTTATCTGGCCAAGTGTTATACAGGGACTCGAACAACCAAAAGTTACGGTCCCTCTGCAGCAATTATTTCTTTATGGACGCGGCAATAGAAACTACAGGGAGCGTAACATTCAAGTATTGCGGTCCCTGCAGTGAAAATTTCGTACTCTTATCTGGCCAAGTGTTATACAGGGACTCTAGCAACCAAAAGTTACGGTCCCTGCAGCAATTATTTCTTTATGGACGCGGCAATAGAAACTACAGGGAGCGTAACATTCAAGTATTGCGGTCCCTGCAGTGAAAATTTCGTACTCTTATCTGGCCAAGTGTTATACAGGGACTCGAACAACCAAAAGTTACGGTCCCTGCAGCAATTATTTCTTTATGGACGCGGCAATAGAAACTACAGGGAGCGTAACATTTAAGTATTGCGGTCCCTGCAGTGAAAATTTCGTACTCTTATCTGGCCAAGTGCTATACAGGGACTCTTAACAACCAAAAGTTACGGTCCCTACAGCAATTATTTCTTTATGGACGTGGCAATAGAAACTACAGGGAGCGTAAAATTCAAGTATTGCGGTCCCTGCAGTGAAAATTTCGTACTCTTATCTGGCCAAGTGTTATACAGGGACTCTAACAACCAAAAGTTACGGTCCCTGCAGCAATTATTTCTTTATGGACGCGGCAATAGAAACTACAGGGAGCGTAACATTCAAGTATTGCGGTCCCTGCAGTGAAAATTTTATACTTTTTCTAGCAAAGTGCCATACAGGGGGACTCTAATTATACCCTTCATTATTATACCGTAACTTTTGGTTGTTAGAGTCCCTCTGTATAACACTTTGCTAGAAAAGTACAAAATTTTCACTGCAGGGACCGCAATACTTAATTGAATTTACGCTCCCTGTAGTTTCTATTGCCGCGTCCATTAAGAAATAATTGCTGCAGGGACCGTAACTTTTGGTTGTTAGAGTCCCTGTATAACACTTGGCCAGATAAGAGTACGAAATTTTTACTACAGGGACCGCAATACTTGAGTGTTACGCTCCCTGTAGTTTCTCTTGCCGCGTTCATAAAGAAATAATTGCTGCAGGGACCGCAACTTTAGGTTGTTAGAGTCCCTGTATAGCACTTTGCTAGATAAGAGTACGAAATTTTCACTGCAGGGACCGCAATACTTGAATGTTACGCTCCCTGTGGTTTCTATTGCCGCGTCCATAAAGAAATAATTGCTGCAGGGACCGTAACTTTTGGTTGCTAGAGTCCCTGTATAACACTTGGCCAGATAAGAGTACGAAATTTTCACTGCAGGGACCGCAATACTTGAATGTTACGCTCCCTGTAGTTTCTATTGCCGCGTCCATAAAGAAATAATTGCTGCAGGGACCGTAACTTTTGGTTGTTCGAGTCCCTGTATAACACTTGGCCAGATAAGAGTACGAAATTTTCACTGCAGGGACCGCAATACTTGAATGTTACGCTCCCTGTAGTTTCTATTGCCGCGTCCATAAAGAAATAATTGCTGCAGGGACCGTAACTTTTGGTTGTTAGAGTCCCTGTATAACACTTGGCCAGATAAGAGTACGAAATTTTCACTGCAGGGACCGCAATACTTGAATGTTACGCTCCCTGTAGTTTTTATTGCCGCGTCCATAAAGAAATAACTGCTGCAGGGACCGTAACTTTTGGTTGTTAGAGTCCCTGTATAACACTTGGCCAGATAAGAGTACGAAATTTTTACTACAGGGACCGCACCGCAATACTTGAATGTTACGCTCCCTGTGTTTATGTATTGCCGCGTTTCTTTAAGAAAATTTGATTACAGGGACCGCAACTTCGGGATATTACAGTCCCTGCATCTATTTCATGACAACACGTTTTACAAGTTCACTACAGGGACCGCATTGATCGAACACTTGGCTCCCTGTAACTTTTATTATACTTGGCCTATTATTAAAATTGACTACAGGGATCCTAGTTTCAAAAATTACGGTCCCTGCAATGCAACAAATGACGTACCGGAAATGCATTCAGTCGCGCATGCGCAGTTTTAATACAGGGAGCCTAAGTTCTAGAATTGCGGTCCCTGTTACAGGGACTGTAGCCACCTCCTTTCGGGACACCCCGAATGTAGCCATCTCGAAAAGTTCAAGTCCACAAAGTCTCTCTCGGAGAGTAATATAATACGGTTTCTCTAGAGTGTAGACTGCATGAGTGACAACACCTACTGTACATTCAGTACTGTATGTACAAACAAAGCAGCTAAAGTATATACAGTATGTATGAATATAAGGGGAAAAGTTCAAGGTGGATGTACATTCGGTGTTCCTATCTTCCCTAAAATTGCATCTCTGTCTCTTGTAGCTGCAGCACCAGCAAATAAGGCAGGACTGACAGTAGTAAAAGTTCATGGTTTTCTGAGGTGTATGCATATCGGTACATTTACAGTATGATACAATACATACTTCCCAGTAAATAACACAACTCTGTCGGTCCAGTATTGGTCCAGAACTAAGAACGTTGGACCAATACTGTGCCAATACTCTAAAGTGCCGGTCCAACACATTTTTGACACCCTACTGTGTTTACTGGGTTGAGATCATTTTTTTTTTCACTAGATAAAGATAGATAAAGATAAGCAGTGTGTACACATTACATGCATATACACCCCTGCTTGTGGCTATTGTGGGTATTCCACCACGGTGGCTCGCTTGCTTGCGGCTGAATCTCTCAGCCCCTCCCTGAACTCACCAACACTCTGAACCTCCACAAGCCCAGAGTCCAGCAAATTCAACTCCCTCACCGTTCTTCTCAAGAAAGAATACTTGCCCATATCATTTTTGCTTCCCTCATACTCCAACTTCCAATCATGGTCCCTCCTACCCTTATAACGCCCTTTCTCAGTACGATTGCTTAGCTCCTCCCAGCCCTTTTGGTTCCTAGTTGTTTTATACATTGTTACCAGTCTACTTTGCTTCTTCCTCTCCTCCAAGTCCTCCCATCTTAGTTTCTCTATCATTTTGGTCACACTCTCTCTTTCACTATAACTTTTGCTTTTATCACAGATAAAGCACCAGTTCCCCTTTTCTAGAACCCTTCTTCTCGTCTTTGGATCTTTTCCATCTCTTTCTTTCCTTTTGCTCTATATGGGTCCCACACATTACATCCATATTCCGTTATCGGTCTAATCAGAGACTTGTATGCTTTTTCTCTTACTATCCTACCTGCCCCCTTAAGATTCCTCATTACAAACTCAAGATTCCTTAATTCATGCCAGAGGGTATGGCAATATTCAGACTGTTTCCAAACTCCCCGTGTCTCTACTGGATGTCACATTAATTATCCAATACAGTGCTGTCACATTGTCCAAAAATTGTTGTGGAACTTCGCTGTAAAAAAATATAGCTCTTTCAAAAAATCATGCCAAGCTTATTTTTTTTTTTTTTTTTTTTTTTGTTGCGTCATGATTCCAATGAAGTATGTAAAGGAAAAGCCGTATACATCAAGTTTACAGTATACATAATTTTTCTATTGCACAGTATTTATGTGAATCATGTGTAGCATAATTATTACACACAAAGGCCCAACCTTCAGGTTCATCAGCTAGAGATTTTTTTTTTTTTTTTTTACAAGGATACACCCCTAAGAGCTTACAGCTCGCGGCGGGGTACTGGGTAGGGATAAGGCAGGGAACGGATAGTGGCCACGGCCTGCATGCTTACGCGTCCCAGCATTCGCTGAGGTGAGACTGAGGGAACCGTGGAAAACCTCAGTCAGGACGGACACCTCTACTTTTTCTCAATGGACCAAAGCGATGTCCAAAGCCTGGGGAACCACACACAAGTGCATTACTGCACTGGGTGGAAAGCAAGACGAATTTACCCCAGGGAGGGAGCAGCGTATTTTTTTAATTGAAACGGTCACCCATCCAAGTACTAACCACGCTCGACGTAGCCTGACTTCGGTGATCTAACGAGAACCTGTCAATGCACTGCGCCACGCTCGACCTGCAATATTATATTCTTCACTCTTCAGGGTTTTTGGGGAAGGGTGTGATAGGGTGGTAAAACCTAAAATATAAATGTATCCCAAAATCTTGCACTGGGGGGAAGGGGGTGGAGGGAGCAGTCATTTAATTTTATTCCCTCTTAAGGGTAAAATAACGTCACTAATGTTAAAAAAAAATCCCTCACACAAAAATTCTGAAAAAAAAAATTAAAATGTTCTCCTCTACACCCCCTATCAGTAGCTAAAATATCAAGTATACAAATACGATCTAGTTTTTGAGTTATTAATTTTTAAGTTGACTAATTTAACATGGGAGTTCCATTTCTCCATGTTAAAGTAGTCAACTTTAAAAATTAATAACTCAAAAACTAGATCGTAATTGTATACCTGATATTTTAGCTACTGATAGGGGGTGTAGAGGAGAACATTTTAATTTTTTTTTCAGAATTTTTGTGTGAGGGATTTTTTTTAACATTGGTGGCGTTATCTTACCCTTAAGTCTTGGATAAAAAAATAATGAGAACGATTCACGAAAGAGATACTCAGATTGATCTATATGTGCAGGTTTAATTCTCTCATTGAATTATGGGTTAATTAGCATTCGTATATCTCAATGACACTAACAGGGGCTAAAATGAGAAACCTGGAGACATTATCTTTTTTTTTTCCCATGAATCATACCCATCATGATTTTATTTATTTATATAAAATACATTACTGCCCGCACAATACTTTATTTGTTACTATATTAAATTTATTATTAATATAGATTATTTCATTATGATGTGCAGTAAAATTTGCAGTGCTAATTGATTCTCTCACATTCTTAATTTATATATTTACAGTATGATTAATTTGATTTCATTTGTTTTTTTTCTTGTTTTTTTTTCTTTTAGAATACCTTACCCATTTGTGAGAGCATCACAAAACCCGTGTGCTGTTGTGTTGAAGCCGACTCAAGGAGACTTCTTACGGTAATTACACTATCTTTACTCATGGTTTGTTGTTTAGCTAGTGACATAGCCAGAAAAAAAAATTGGAGGGGGTTCTTCTTGGGATGGAGGGGTGGGGGGGGGGCAATAAGAAGTGGGTGGCTGGAATCAAACACACATTTTTCCCTAATTTGTGACCAATTCAGGGAGGGGGGTACGTAACCCATTCTCCTTGTCTATGCCACTGCAGTATACTGAAGTTATAGACCACCCAAGATGTCATTAATCTATTTGTTACATTTTTTTTTTACACAACCATACATAGACTAGCTTATCATGTTGTTGTTTTTTTTGCTGATTAATAAAAGGATAATAGAGAGTACAAAAATTTGCTTCTTTTTTTTTTTTTTTTTTTTTTTTTGCTTTTTTTTTATTTATTTATTTATTTTTTGCCTTTTTTTATTTTATTTTTGTTTGTTTTTTGAGGCGTCTACCCTTAATTATTTGAGGATTTAAAGGCCTTAACACCTTCAACAATTAAAAAAATAGTAAATCCTGTAGTAAAAATAATTTTAGCAGCATAATTTCTCTATTCAAATATAAATGTAGTTATACAATTTCATGACAGAGGTGTTCATTTTCTTA
The DNA here is from genome assembly GCA_949825025.1 of Siphlonurus alternatus. Lineage (NCBI taxonomy): Eukaryota > Metazoa > Arthropoda > Insecta > Ephemeroptera > Siphlonuridae > Siphlonurus > Siphlonurus alternatus. Next base: position 41,550,778 of record OX463779.1, read on the forward strand.
GAAAAATTTTTGCTTGAAGATTGACAAATAAGCAAATTGATATATATAATTATATATATATATTTATAACTAAGGTAGAGATAATACAGATCAGCTGGCCCAATGCTAAAAAAATCCCATTCATAAAAATTATGAAAAAAATTTTAAGTGTTCTCCTCTACATCCCCTATCAGTAGGTAAAATATCAGGTATACAAAAACGAGCTAGTTTTCGAGTTATTAATTTTTAAAGTTGACCAATTTAACATGGAAGTTCCATTTCTCCATGTTAAATTAGTCAACTTTAAAAATTAATAACTCGAAAACTAGCTCGTTTTTGTATACCTGATATTTTACCTACTGATAGGGGATGTAGAGGAGAACATTTTAAATTTTTTTCATAATTTTTATGAATGGGATTTTTTTAGCATTGGGCCAGCTGATTCGTATTATCTCTACCTTAACTAATAATTCATCAATGCCATTGTCATTGCCATCTCTATTGATGTGGTAAATTTAATTAAAAAAAAAAGAAATTATTATGCTAAATTATACATTATATGTAACATTACATTTTAGAGGCTTCAAGTAAGCTAGCTGCTGTGTTCCGACAGTCCTATCCAAACTTTTGTAAAAAAAAAAAAAAAAAAAAAAAAAAAAAAAAAAAAAAAAAAGCTTTTTTGGCATGCATGCATTAAAAAAAAATAGAGGAAAATAAGCTCTTCATTATCAAAAGGCCCCTAAATGGAAAGGAAGCCGGGGTAGGAGATGATTTCAAATTAATAGCTTTAATAGTTGCTGAAAAAATTCAAATTTTTTAATATGATGGATTATGTAGAAAATTTTTCCGACAGAGAACACGAAGTCTCTATAGGAAATATGGAACATTCATGTCAATGCAAGTTAAAACTTATTTTCGTAACTGCATGCATTGTCAAAGGAAAATAATGCAACCTCTGATGTAACTTAGTTTCCTTGCAGTGAGTATACCAATGCTCAGGACCTCCACATCGGGATCACTGACTCGCGAGGAGTCGTCTACTCCTACGATGAGCGGGGACTCAACTCGGGGCAGGGTAACGAGTGGGAGCAGTGCTTAGCCGTACAAGGGCTGGAAACCTCGCAGCTGGGACCAATGGAGGATCGCTTTGAGTCCTGGGATGCAACCTTGTCTGAAGTGGCTGGGTGCACCTCATGGACACCAAAAAGGTAATGATCTCTCATTGTATTTTACTGTACTTCTTTAATTGTGCAGATATTACTAGGTATTAAATTTTCATCTGTTAGAATTTTATTGTTGTGAATTGGCCATAAATGAGCACATGCTTGCCCTGTAAAATACTTTTATCTTTTCTATCAAATTTATATCAAAACAACATTGCATTTAGCCAAACCACTTCATACATTGTAATTAAAATAAATTATATACTGTGTGTTTTCGTGTGTATATATTATATATGTCATCATTAATGGAGTATCGACCTCATTTTTTTTTTATTGCAGAAATGGATAGAGGGTGCAAAGTTATGCTATTCTGATTTGTTTCAGATTTTTTAGAGCTCGGTAACTAATTTTAAAAAATCATTGAAAGTCCTTTTTGTGACGTCATGAGTCACGAGGCGGTAAGTTCTATCTTTTTCTTAAGGAGCGGCGCTTCGTGACGTCACAAAAAGGACTTTCAATAATTTTTTAAAAATAGTTTCCGGACTCTAAAAAATCTGAAAAAAAGCAGGGTAGCATAATTCTGCACCCTCTATCCATTTCTGCAATTAAAAAAAAAAAAAAAAAAAAAAAAATGAGGTCGATACTCAATATACAGTAATAGTTACATATATAGTTCAGTGTTGATACTCCATTGTTGAAATTGTCAACATTTTTTTTTACTATAACCAAGGAAAATATATTTTGAATTTATTTTGAATATTTTTGTAAAGTCCTTGCAGTGGTATATAGCATTATTTTTTTCTTTAAGCCTTAAATCATTAATAGTTTGCTGAAACTATTTATATATGTGACTTCACATAATTGACATCCTATTTGACTAACTTGACGTTTCCAATGCATAATATATACAAAATGCCATCTACTGCCACGTTAGATTGACTCTGAAATGTAATACTGTATCATTGTTCTTATTTTTGTTACAGTTACGAAGAAGATGGTTTGAACTGCTACTCGTTTGTGCTTACTTGTCTCCAGAAACTACATCTTGGCTCCCTCAGTGAGAGTGCGAGAGACAAGGAGAGGTTCTGCCACAAAGTCTTGCTGCCACTCACAACAACGGCTGCTCAGTACATCTCGCTGTTCCGTCAAGTCTCCAGTCATGGGGTGCTTGTCAGAGCAATCGAGCAAAAATCAAACTAAAATTATCTCTAAATTGTATGGGGAGAATTTTTTTAGTCAGTCTGACACGTCGGCCAACTTTGTGAAGGGTAAAAATGGACATCAGCTACATGAAATTTTTTATTGCAAAAATAAATAGAGGGTGATGCAGAAGTTATACTAACTCTGATTTTTATTTTTTAAAGCCTCTAGGTATAATTATACTGTTTATAAAAAATTATTTAAAGTAATGAAAGGGAGAGTTAGGCATCAATAGAGTCGAGGCGTCATTTCTTAATAAAAAGTTAGAGACTAAAAGGGGCACGAGGGTTCAAACCTGAACTTTGATTACCTTTTTAGTACTATACTTCCTGATCTTAAAAAAAAAATCAGATTAGCATAAAATTTTGGTGCCTCTACGTACTATATTCATTTCTGCAATACATTTTTTCATTATTTTTTTTTTTATTATTTATGTTGTCGATTGTACAGAATATATGACAATATTAAACAATATTGACAATATTATAATATTGACAATATTATTCTATGTAAAAGCAAATTCGAATTCAAAAGAATTAAATAAAACATATTAGAGTAAATCAATCACTCAATAAATCAATCAATCAACGCCCTAGTTAAAGACAGAAATCCCCGTGACAATATAGTTCATTTGCTGCATCATAAATAAGTACAGTAATTGCTGTATGTATATTGTTCATTCCCCCTTCCTTAATTGTTGCTAAAAATAGTGAATCTCGTGGTCCGACCAGCTAGAGGCTAACTGACTAAAATACAGCTCTTAAAGTCTTATTTTTTCATAAATATTTTATAAAATTGTTGTAATTTTAGTGAATTAAATGAAAGAAAATTTTAAATATTTGTGTTATTGAAATATTTAATTATATATATAAGATATATATATATATAATATATATATTATTATATATATATATATATATATATATATATATATATATATATATATATATATATATATATAATTATATATATATATATATATATACAATATTAAATTTTTATTTAAAAATAAATATTTTGTACTTTTTATTTTTATTAATTGGTATCAAATTTTGGTATATATTATATTAATTTTATTGTTAAAATTATATAGCAGGCTTTTTTATTATTATTGGAAGATTAGAAGAATAGCTGAGATTTTAGTTGAGTTTGAGTCTATAATATTAAAATGAGACATATATAATTAAATTAATTTAATTAAGGTCTGTCGCTATGAAAATATGCAAGTGGAATGAAAAGAGATGTCACTACCAGTCTTTAGTAAATGATGTCCGAGATTGGGTGATTTTAATTCCAACATTTCAAAGGAAATAATAAGATTAACCGTTTTTAAATGAGCAACAGTCATTATAATTATGTTTATCTATTTCCTAGTCTGATTAATTTGTGAATACAATAATTATGTGATAAGTTATTGCAGTTAAAAAAATGCCCCTATAACTCAGAGAGCAAAAGCTCAAGGCAAAGAAAGAAATATGAAGGGCAGCCGTGCCGTGATGAATGCTCCTGCTCTACCGTTGCGAGTGCGCCTCAACATTCCATTGTATTTTAAATTGAATAGAAGGGAGAGTAACGGTAAATAAACAAAGATGTATTATTTTGAAAGAACTAATATTATGATTTTTAGGATAGTAAGCATCGAAACTTTTTTTTTTCGATAAAAAAATAAAATATATTATTGTATTTTTTTAATTCCTTTTGTTATATATAATGAATCTAACTCGAATCTCAGTAATAATCCTAATAATTACGTAATTTTATATATTAAAATTTACTATCATTCATAATGCTGTTTCGCTTTATGTGGCTCATCATATCTAATCATATGCTTGAAATAAAAATAATTTGATAATAATTTGTTTCTGGATCCGCGCCTGATTATATTTATATATATATATTAATAATTTTTTTTTTTTTTACAAGGATACACCCCTAAGAGCTTACAGCTCGCGGCGGGGTACTGGGTAGGGATAAGGTAGGGAACGGATAGTGGCCACGGCCTGCATGCTTACGCGTCCCAGCATTCGCTGAGGTGAGACTGAGGGAACCGTGGAAAACCTCAGTCAGGACGGACACCTTTACTTTTTCTCAATGGACCAAAGCGATGTCCAAAGCCTGGAGAACCACACACAAGTGCATCACTGCACTGGGTGGAAAGCGAGACGAATTTACCCCAGGGAGGGAGCAGCGTATTTTTTACTTGAAACGGTCACCCATCCAAGTACTAACCACGCTCGACGTAGCTTGACTTCGGTGATCTAACGAGAACCGGTCAATGCACTGCGCCAATAATATTATTATTAAAAAAAATAATAATAAATATAAATATTTATTTATTTATATTTATATATATTTTATATTTTTGTAGATATGTATTATATAAATACATATATAACTATAGATATAATATATATATATATATATATATATATATATATATATATATATATAGTTATATAATATTATAACTATATTATAAATGTTATAATAAATATTATAATTTTATATAATTACGGTCCAATAATTAATAATAATTATAATAATTAATTAATTTTTCTCTCAATAAAAAAAATCGATATATATATATATATATATATATATATATATATATATATATATATATATTATGCATTTTTTTTTTATTGGAGGAATTTAATAGCTAGAGCTAGGCCTTGTAGGAGCCATCAATTTCCGTGTGCAGACTACCAATGCTGAGCTGCATGAGCACGGCCCATGGGTCTGCACGGCCCACGGGCCCGCCCGTGCAGATCCGTGCCCGAGCCCGCAGAACCTAAGCCGCCTCGGCGCCCTCCCTGCTGCTGGTAAAGCTCAAGCTGACCATCCTCACTTGCCTCGCTGCTTGCTGGCGAGCAAGCTAGGTGCAGTCCCGAACAATGGGACAATGCACAGTACATCCGAGGAGAAAAAAATTCAGCAAGAGGGCTTGTGACAAAGTGGGGAAATATAGTGTGTAATTTTCTTACTTGTAAAGTCCTTAAAACATTGCTGTACAGTATCCATATTAACTTGTTCATCAGAGAATATATATATAATTATTATTATACAATTAAAAATTAAATATCCTTTAAAGTTTTGTAAAAATGTTGGAACAAAATTCTTCCAATCAGTATTTTTCGAAACGCAAACGTTGCGCCTCTGGTGGCCGGCTACGTAGCGACAGTCCTTAATTCATTATAATGGCAATATTTTGTTTTATATGTACCTTATATATGATATATAATATGCAGCTTGTTACATCATATTAATAATATGATATATATGTAACAATTAAGCTGTCAATATATTACCTGTTATTTTATTTTATATTAAAATTGCATGCTTATCATTTTCTATTATTCTGTAACTATTATATCTAATTTGTAGGTGTGTTTTATATGTTATATTACAATATTATTCTATAATGTGTAATGTGTATTTCTAATATTATTTTATATGTATACACTTGTTGTGTTTATATAATAAAAGACTTATATAAAATATATATGGCAATTTTGAGGACGCATATGGAAGATAATATATAATATTGTTTTCTATAAGATAATAGATGATAGTCTAGCTCAGAGTCTTCTGCGCGCAATGTTTCTAACAAAACATTGTTCAATGTCTGTCGCGTGGCCCGATTATTGCGTGACGCTTTAGTTCCATTTTGCGCCCGCCAGAGTGACCAGAGGCGCTACTAGCGAGCGGTTTTTGTTGACTATGCGCCATTGTTTAACATAGGAAATTCGAGAGTTGACGCCTAAATGTAACGATAACTTCCAAAATATCACACCAAAAGTATAAAAAAATATCATTATTTCGTACTACATTGATCCAGGTAATGTAAAAAATTAATTATTAGTAAATATAACGGTACTTTATCTTATTTTTAGCACATAGAAAAGACGACGCAGACTGAGGTTTGCGTTTCATTGCCTTTAATGTGATTCTATGCAATCATATATGTTAGATGGGACTCCAGTCACTCCAGCATTAAAGTTTAAAAGCATAGAAACTTGTAAATTATCGAATTACTGCTATATCTTCAGGATATAAGAAATTCAAAGGTACAATTTTAAAACCCTATTATATATTGCTTTTTATTTTTAAATAAATCAAGAAATGGACACTAGTGCACCTGGTAAGAGCAGCCAAGTCCTGCCAGAACTGCTAGCTAAAAGATTTTAGAGCTTACAAGCCCTTGGGAACATAGAAATGATATACATTACTTACACCATGGTTATCGCTCCACATTTCTTCGACCGTTTCAATGATAAAAAACCGTTAAAAATTCTTAATTTTTTCTATAAAATTTCCGCGCATGTTTCTTTCCATTTCACTTGATTTTTGAAAACATGTCCTCAATATTTTAATTATTTCTATTAGTTTTTCATGTTCAAAGCGAACTCAGATTATATTAAAGCGTGTCACATCCAATTAGTAGGCCCTATACCACGCTTTAGTTCAAAATATTGACGCTACGAGGTGACAGCGCTACTGACACGTACAAAACAGTTGAATTACGAAATTTAAGAAAATAATTGATTGATAAATAATTAAATACTGTTTTGATTTATTAATTAATTTTATTTACAATAATAATTAATTAATAAATATTTTGAAAATTTTTCTCTTTCGTTTCTTTTTCAAACCGGAAATGCTTCGCTTTCCGATGCTTTCATGAAAAGTACGTGTCAGCAGCGCCATTGTGGGCAAAATAGAAAACAACGAGCATTGAATTTTCACAACCCAGCAACTTTAATTATGCGATACGCTTTAATATAATCTAAGTACGCTTTGTTCATGTTATTCATAATGCTTCCCTTGATAATTACCGCTCGCTAGTGGCGCCGCCAGCGGCAAAAAATTGTAAACAGTGGAGTTTGTTTACTTTTTTCCTTTCTCGCGTTCAACAATCGAAAATTACACCACGCGACAGACATTGAACAATGTTTTGTTAGAAACATTGCGCGCAGAAGACTCTGCATGGTCTAGCTACAGGCTATAGTAAAAAATCGTCGAAACATAGACATCTCTCTGTCTGCTGCATTTTAATTCGTGCATCAATTATGTTATTTTTAATCAGCAATTCGGCATTCAGAGATAGAAATTTATCTGTGATCTGCATTTTAAATAAAGGTCCGCAGTTAAAAATATCTTGCTTTGCCGCTGTAAAATCGTCATTTCCGGTCGCGCAATACCTATTGCGCGGTCGCGCAATACCTATTGCGCTAGTCTGACTGCTAGCAGATATTTGTGACAAATTTTGCCCAATCAAAAGCGAGGGAGGAGCTACGTTTGTGGAACAGCTTATTCCCCTGTTCTCAAACTTCCTGCAGCACAGACCGCCTGGCACGAGTGAAATAATATAGAATAATATACTGCTGAAATGAGATAATTTTTAATTTCAAATGAATTAACAACTAATATATTTATTTTATGTTATAATAGTGTAAATAATTATGTTATAATTAAAATTAAAATATTGTACAATATCTAGTATTTAATTATTTATATATCATTAATAAATTTAATATATATAAATAATATATAAATCATTAAAATCATAAATAATTAAATATATATATATATATATACATATATATAATGCAAAATATATAGTAGCTTATTTATAATATATACTTAAATATATTACAATGTATTCTACAAATATATATATATGTTTTAATTACTATACCAAAAGCCAAATTGAGGCAGAGAAGCCGAGAAAAATGACCAAAACTAGTTTTGAGCATCTAACGACTGGTATATAAATATAATTAATATGCTAGTAAAAATTAAGTTCTTGTTTATCGAGCATCGGGTATCATGAGCAAAATAAAAATCGAAATAATATAATATTTCGGGTTTTGCTCAATACTATTATAGTTTTGCGCTCAAGTAGAAATGAGCAAAACCCAATGAAGACTTTCATTTCGGCTTTTGCTCATTTCCATCTAAACATAATTATTATTAAACTCTAGCTATTTCTGCGCATCGCGGTATTTCAAAAAATTATTAATTTGAGGTACATCGTGCCACAGACTTAATAATGTATATATATTTATATCGATAGTATACTTGGGGTGTACGTTAATTGTTTATTTATATAATAAATATGTTACATATATACCATAATTTTTTTACTTTATTACTTAAAGTAGAGTGAGCGAGTTCATTTTTTTTTAATATTTTATTTTTTAAAAATAGTTTAGGCTGCCCTCTATTGAGAAATGAAAACCAAAAAATTATTCCATCTCAAATAGTTTCACCACAAAAAATTCCCAAAGTTGGTGTTTCGGAGGCCTTTAACGTGCAATGCAGCCTTATGGAATATGGAACATAAAACCGCGTTTTACTCCAACATTTTCTGAACTATGGTACCATTTAAAAAATACTTACGTAATCTATGATGAATTCTTTAATGAATTTTCAAATAAAAAAAAATTTTTACGGGGTCATTTTCTTGGATAAAAATCATGAAAATCCTTAATTATGGGAATTAACCCGGCCGCAAAAACTTAAAGATTTTTTTCTGAAAAAATGGCTCCGTAATTTTTTTTTTATTTAAAAATCCATTAAAGAATTCATCATAGATTACGTAAGTATTTTTTAAATGGTACCATAGTTCAGAAAATGTTGGAGTAAAACGCGGTTTTATGTTCCATAAGGCTGCACGTTAAAGGCCTCCGAAACACCAATTTTGGGAATATTTGTGGTGAAACTATTTGAGATGGAATTTTTTGGTTTTCATTTCTCAATAGAGGGCAGCTTAAACTATTTTTAGAAAATAAAATATTAAAAAAAAATGCAATCGCTCACTCTACTTTAAATTCTCATTATTTTTGAGCAAAGATACCCTGAAATTATATAACTTATTGTGAATACATATATAATAATTTATGTTAACCTGCAGCAAAATTGATGACTGCAAAATAATCCTAACAATGTCCTAACTTAAAACCATTTTTAATTAAATAAAAAGTAAGATATGTATCTGTTCCCTGAAAAAACATTTCTTGGGGAAAACAAACATTCCATGCAAAGTAACAAAATATTTGTCAACTTTTGCTGGCAATATATTTTTTATTCAAAGCTTTATTGATTTTTAATTAATTTTTTTATCGTAACTGTTCAACGCCGGCTAAAACTATACACAATTATTTTAAAATTGATAAAGCTTTGAATAAAAAATATATTCCCAGCAAATATTTTTGTTTGCAAATATTATTTTACGTTGGATGCAATGATTGTTTTTCCAAAAAAAAAAAAATCTCTATGGAGGAGGTACACTTCTCACTTTTTATTTAATTCAAAATTATTTTTTCAAATTAGGACAATTAAACTATTTTCGGCTATTTTTATTGCAATGTAAATATTTCACTGTCATAACATGTTTTATTAATTTTATATAAATTTTTAAGTGCCATATATGTGCGCAAATCGGGAAAGTCATGAAAATCAATTGAAAGAACCCGAGGTTGTTCTGTCAAAAAAAATCACAGAAATTAAAATTTTTGCTTCAAAAAATATGAACTTACTACTAAAATTTAAGAAATAAATTTGCTATGTGTCAGCATGTTTTTTTTACAATATTCTGGGCTTATTGGAACCTGCAGAGAGTTACAACACTCCAAAGTTCAGGTGACTCAACTTGTGAATCCGAGAGTAGTAACCCTGATTGAAAATCAAATTTTTAAAGCTGAACCAAAATTAACACTTTTTTTTTTTTTTTTTTTTTTACACATTCGGGTACATTACTAGAATTATTTCGGTATATAATTATGTTCCACAATAATTTGATAAGATTATTTTCCTAATTGTGCATTTTTTGACCCAAAGTCACACAGAAAAATGTTCCAATAAGGTTTTAGTTGTTACATTGGGATTTTATACTTGCAAAACTCCTCGATTAAAAAAAAAAAAAATAGGTGAAAGAAAAAAATATATAGAAAATATGACTAGCATTATCACCAAAAAAAGTTTAAATTAATTTTTCCTTAGAATCTAAAATTCCATAATAAAAAATACATAAAATCTCGCGATATTTAGACATATTTGTATTAAAAAATATAGGCATGCCACGCCCCCTTTTTGAAAAAATCGCGCCTGCGGCGGGCTGCTTGGGGGGCTCCGCCTCCCAAACCCCCCGATGGTACGGAGGCCCCCGCCTTTCATTGCTCAGTAGGCCTTTTGACCCCAGTCCGACCCTGATTAATAGTATATTAATATTGTAATATTTGTCGGCTCAAGTTTCGTATTTTGATTTTGCGTATGTGAATATCTAACAGTAAGATTATAAATAATATAATATATACTCTCAGCTCTCATGCAGAGTTTTCTGAGGTTTTCTCTGTCTCTGTGAATAAATTAAAGATCTGAAAAGTTCAACTTCGATCTCACCTCATTTGATTGCAATAGAGCGTTTACCGCGTTTATCCGCGCATGCGCATATATCGGTGGAAAATTTTGTCACATTTGTCTGCTAGGGGCGTAACTCGAAAAAGATTGAGCAAAAGCAGACGACAAACCAGCCGGATGCAGAAAAAAAGAAACAAATGAAAATCGGGATTCGCATACTGAAAGCTGCCAAAGTCAGTAAAAGTGTGTGAATGCATTAAAGTGTGAATTATAATGCGTTTATATGGACTATTTACAGTTCTACAAGTATATTGAAATTGTAATATTTCAATTTATGTTTTAAACTTTTATAAATGGTCACATGTGAGTGTGTAAATCTATTTAATTGGTCTATTATTAAGCTTTTTCCTGCCGGTAATAGACCCTACATTTCCTGCTCTTTGTATTTCAGTAACGCAACACATAAAAGGAGCATTGCATACAGTATGCATACTTGACAAACTGGAATGATTTAGCGAGATTGACCATTCGTGCTTGTAACCTCATAGTTGTATTCATGATAACCATGTATCTTAATTAATTGAAAAAAATTCTTTGTAGCTTGGTTTCCTTGAAAAAATAAATGTATGCATATTATATTTGTTTATGTCTTTGTGTTTTGACTGTTGCAGACTAAAGTTATTTTTAAATATTTCTTTTTCTAAAACATTTAAATATTTTTTCCAGCAGGACATCACAATATGGACCTGATGACCAGCCTAGGAGAACGCTGGAAAAACTAAGAAATATACCAGTACCTGCAGGATGGTTATACTTCTGTGAAGTAGTCATCTTAGCATCGTCAATAATGGACCAATTCTGGTATGTCATTCAAAACATTAATATCTATGGTGTTCCGTCAAAATCGACTAACTCATTTTATCGCATGTTCTCAAAAACGACTACTGTAACTCGTTTTATCGCGAGCTGAGATAGCCACTTTTGCACTATGGGTTTCCAGGTACAAATTTTTTTTATATCTGGAAACCCATAGTGCAAAAGCAACCATCTCGGCTCGCGATGAAAACAAGCTACATAGTCGTTTTTGAGAGCACACAATAAAGTGAGTTAGTCGATTATGACGGAACACCATCAATATGCTTTTTTAAATTCTAATTAAGAACCAATATTTTTTATTTGTATTAGGAATTATGTTAAATAAAAGCTCATTTTGCATGAACATCAGATAATGAAATTTATGCATGCTATTTCTCAATCTCTAATATTGTATGTTATTGGTGAACAGCATATAACTGATAAACTTACAACTGTTTGGTGTGATCCCCAATATACACATTTCTAAATATAGATGGCATACATGCGGTTCAACCTTGAAGAAAAGGTATACACAACTATCAGCTTCCAATGTGTATACAGACAATGTTTATATTGACTTCTGGTATTACAAAATCCTGTATGGAACGCTGAAATGCCAGCCATTCAATATATAATAATATTTATTCTAAAAATTAACTTGTTCCTTTATACTATAGTATGTGTATACCCATGGGAGTCAGATTTTCATCCATCTTGAGTCTCTTTTTAGCATGTAAAATTATAGGATTAGAGAATAGAAAGCTGTGCTTAATTTTTGTATTTCATCAGAGATCTCCACGTCCTATGTCCAGAAAATTGACCAATATTTTCAGAAGATTCCAAGTCCCTGGTTGGTAGCGCCACCGTTGATTACCCAGAACTGCTCTGTGATAGTGTCTGGTGAAATACATTTTCTGCAGCTACAGTACATGTAATAATTTTGTTTTCAGTGGCAGCTGGCTGGTGTGCAGAATGGTACTAATCTGCAAGTGCATGCTGCGGACGGTGTTCGTGATTGTCAACAATGTCTACTGTATACCTACCTACGTCGTATGGATGATGACCTTTTTCCCGCTGAAAAGATGCACCCCTGACTTATACTGGCGAATAGAGGGACTATTTTTCCACTGGCTGCTTGCTATGGTTAGCATGTGGAGCTGGTCCGCAGGATATGATGGTAAATTTTTTATTAATTTAATTATCAACTCGTAGAAAGTAGAGCTAATGTTCTAACTTTTCTATAAAAATATTATTCAAATGAGATACATAATATGATGATTATCATTAACTAAGAATACAGAACAGAAGTTGTTTACATTTATTCATACTTCTGAGTGCTGTGAATATCATACAAGTTCATTATCCTCTATTTTTGTATAATAATTTAAAGAGATATTTCCAATAAAATTAATTTACCATGTAACATGTCAATATTTTAAGACATGACACATGAAATAATTTGGTGTTCATGTGTTCAGTGGTGGAGCTGGGAGACGACATTCGGGTGTGCATGGACGAGCGGACTCTGGTGATCGCGAACCACCAGTCGACGGCGGACGTGCCGCTGCTCATGGCATGCTTCAACGCCAAGAAGAACATCCTGCCCAACATCATGTGGATCATGGACCGAGTCTTCAAGTACACCAACTTTGGTGTTGTCTCCGTGCTGCATGAAGATTTCTTCATTGTCTCGGTAATAATCATCAAATGCCATTTACAAGTGTTTATTTAAACAATAAGTACATCAAATGCCATTTAAAAATTTAGTTTCTTTTTATTTAAATAGCAAGTAATGTAATTTCAAAAAATTGAATAAGCATTACAAAATTATTTTTAAAAGCCCACCATAGATTAATTTTAAACTAACATATTAAATTTTATAATTTAAATACTCTCAGTACATTCATAGAATTTAAATTACTGTTTTGTAAGTCTATAGTGAAACTTAAAAACCGCAATTTTGTACAGTATTTGCTCATTCACTTTGAACAAGGAGTAAGTAGGGTTGAAATAATCTTGATGTAGTTTGATTTTTAGATAATCTACACAAGGAGTAAAGAAGATATGTACAGGTTCTAAAATATTTGTTACGTTTTGCAGGGCAAGGACCATCGTGACGTGTCGCTGCAGGCCCTGATCTCTCATCTCGCAGACTCATATATCCCGAGGCAACGCAAGTGGATGGTGCTCTTCCCGGAGGGAGGGTTTCTCTACAAACGGCGGGAGACGAGTCAGAGGTGAGTCTCCATCAAATCTCTCTCTTATCAGTGAGAGGGATCAGAATATTTTAAAAACTTTACCTGCCAAGTGCTTTTTAATTGTTGCTTTGGATCACAAAAAGAGGCCATTACAGGGTCCAGTCTAGGAATTAGGATTTGTTATAAAGTAACAATTGAGATTTAGAATGTCATATTGTTTTTTGTTTTTGTTTTTTAACTGTATACAACTATTCACAAATAACTTTGTGTAGCTTTAGCATAAAAATTTCCAGTACTGTATCAGATTTAGTTCATACATAATATGACGCTATATCCCTATATCGTCTCTCGTCCGGAATAATGATCTATCTGCCTACCAAAATTCATGTGCAATAATGAGCTGTCTGCTTTACTTTTAACATTATAATTGCACTCACCGGATATAGCAGATAGATCATTATTGCACATGAATTCTGGTAGGCAGATAGCTCATTATTCCAGACGAGAGACGATATGGGGTAAGCCAGCAGCATTATTACCTCAGCCATCAACAAATAGACCTCCACTGCACTCACAAGTCAGTTTAGTACTTGAATTTAATATCAAATTTACTACTAAAAATTTCTAAGCTAAAATATACATATTTTGTATGAGCAGTCTCTATAGATTAACAGTATTTATCTTCATGTTTTACTAACTGCACTCTCGTCTACTGCAGATATGCAGTGAAGAACAATCTGCCAGTGCTGCAGCACGTGTCCTTGCCGAGAGTGGGAGCCATGCAGACCATCATAGACTGTGTGGGGCCAGCAGGGCCAGAGTCGAGTACCCTGGACAGTCCTTCAGATTCGGAGGAGAGAGGTGAGCAAGTCGAGGAGTTGAGGCCACAGATACTCTTCAAGGTTGCCAGTAGCGTAACAGTTGTTCACATTATTAAACTTTGGAATTTTTTGTGTTATATATATATGATTCATATTATTAGTTTTCATAATGCATTCATTGTTGACTGTTTGTGCCCACAGCGGAGGTCATCCCTTGCACCTCGGACCTCAAGTGGGTGCTGGACATCACCGTGGCATACCCCGAGGGCAAGCCGCTGGATCTGCTGACTATCGTGACTGGGTCCCGCGAGCCTTGCACCACCTTCCTCTTCTACAGGCTGTACCCCTGCACTCAGGTACATTTACCTGGCAGATCTGTTGAACTCAATAGGAAATTAAAGTGGTTATCATATTAATTTTACTGTTTTGAATCTGCATAGGATGCAGTATATTTTAATTTCAAATAAAGCTTGCCGTAACTTGCCTCAGCTCTATGATAGCACTTTCTTGTTACTTCAATTTCTGTGATATCAACACTAATTTACCCTTGTGTTTAGGTACCCAAGGATCATGAAGCCATGACAGCGTGGTTGTACGACCGTTTTTTGGAGAAGGAGAGAATGCTGGAGGCATACTATACTACAGGACAGTTTCCGTACCGTGAGTTCTGCGCTTCTCCGGAGCCCCCGCAGCTGGTGCGACAGGACTCCCTACGCTTTCTCATCCTGCACCTCTTCTTCCTGGCCTCAACGTACGTGCACTTTCAGCTGCTCTCTTACCTTCTGGCCTTGCTCTGGTAGCTGGTCGTGGTGGCCCTAACAAGACTTGTGAGCCACGTGCCTGTGATCCCAACCCTCCTCCCCTCCCCTAATCCTTTCCAACCTCCCTCAACTTTGACTTCGATAATAACAAAGCTACTTTTTATTTATATTTTTTAAAAGATCCTCATAATTAATATTTTAAAACGCTTTTCTTTATGTTCATATTTATCCGTAATTTTTACAATGTTTGTTATCAATGAAGATTTTAACAAAATAAACTCACACACACACAAAAATCTAATTAATTAACATAGGTACAAATTAACTGCTTTTTTTTCCGTATCTATTTTTCAATAATTTTTTTTAGTTTACAATTAATTATTATTGTATATATATATATCATGTAATCTTATGTATTGCTGTGCATGCAAATCTTTATAAATAACATTCCACTTCAATTTTAATTAGCCTAAATATTTTTTAACTTCATACAATATTCTGGCAAGCTTTATTTTAATTAGTATTGTCAATATAATATATAAAAAACATACATTAATTGATGTTAAATTTATTTTTATCGGAACTTAATGAATCATAAACCAATGTAATTGAAATGTTGATATTTTGTCGTCACTTTGTCTGTTGTGGTGACACAAATTGTTTGTGCTTGCAAGAACAAAGTGTGAAGAAAGCAAACATTAAAGAATTATTAATAATGTTCTCTGTATCAGAATTTATTAATGAAATTTTACATCATCAAATGTCTGTATTGAAGCTATGGGTAGCAGCCCAGAAGTATCAACTAACATGTTTTTTCATGTTAATATAATATTTAAGTCTTGCAATTTCTTTTTCTTTTTTTTTTTCTTTTTTTTTTTTATCTTCTCTCTCTTATTATTAATCAAAATATATAAATTCATTATGGTATTATTATTTTGTGCAATTTATTTTAGAAGTTTGCTATTTTTTTTTTTTTTTTTAGATTGTGTTTTTTATTTAATACTATTCATGGCTTCAATGCCCCCTTTAAATAAATAAAATAAAAAAATTTAAAATAAAAAAGAAAGCGTTTTTTGTAAGAGTAAACTAATTGACTACAAGCTAAAAGGATTGTCAAAAAAAGTGAGGACCGGGAACAGGAATATAACCCAAGTGTAATATAATATGTAGTAGAGGTCACATCACCGGCCAACAATTGTTGTGTTTTTTTATGGCCAAAGTCCAAAGTGATTAGCTGATATGTCGTCAGTAAGTAAATAATAAGACTTCATAGCAAAGAAAATGTGGTTTACAAGGTTGAACCCTACAAACTATATTGCTACTGTATTTATTATTATTATAATTGTCCAATGCATTTATTAAAGAAATCTAAAATGTAAATGCAGCATTTTACCTGAATTGTATGATTTCTTAAATATTTAAAAGCCTTGTGACAAAAAAAAAGGAAGAAGAAGAAGAAGAAAATAAAAAAATTAAATGTCCATAAATTTACCTTTTCAACTTTTTTGTCCTGACATGTTAATCGTTGTCTTTTTGCTGCTAATAATAATATATTGATGCCACCATACTACTGTGCAATGTGTTTGAAAAATATTTAAAAAAATTGCTTTTTTTTTCTGGGCAAGTGTGATTGTCAAAACTATGTAATAAGACTTCCTGCACAATATATTAGTGATTGCTTTGTTTCATTGCATAATTTAGTTTTAAATTATTTCCCGATTTTCTTATTTTACTGCCATTAAAATTTGGAAAAAATGTAACAAAAAAAAATGTAGACTTTTTATTTGCTTTACAGTTTACTAATACAGTGTATTGTGTTTATTATTATTTACAATTGACATTTTACAACAAGAATAATTACAGCACATGATTTGATTTTAAAATTAATTGATAAATTTTTATTTTAGTATTTATTGGGCCTTAATATAGGTTTATTAGTTCCCAATGGGGCTTTTTCAAAAGCTGATAATTTTTTTTTAATTATATTTATTAATTATTATTGTCGAGAGATAAACCAATTATTCAGTAAATTATTATACAACAATAATGATATGGTTAGCATTGCTATTTTGGTAAGATTGTGGGACTTAATTACAGTTAAACATAAAGTGCAATTTTAAAAATTATAAAACTTATTATTTGTAATATTTAAAGCAAAGCACAAATTACTGCACCCAAGAAATTGTCTTTAAAAATGTTGAAATTTTACCCAAATTCCCTCCAAACTTTGAAGTTAGCAGGGAGTTTGTGTAAGAAATAAAAATTCCAAAAACATTGGGGGGAAGGGGGGTTATTTTGCATATTATGTGAGCTTAATTTATTTAACAATTAAGGAAGCGACGAAGGAAAAAAAAAAAGTTTTCCTTTAGATTTTCAAGAAAATATTTAAATGAATTTCTGTGCAAAAATTCCCAAGCTGTTTCTTGAAAAATCGAAAGTAAAAGCAGAGAGCTTTGATTATAATCAAAGTTCTCTGGTAAAAGTCTGAAAAACCTGAGTGCCTGTAGCGTATTTATAGAAGTGCACATATATGATTTTATAAAACTTGCTGATGGACTAGCTTAATAATTAAAATGTTCAAAAATATAAGGAATATAGTTTAATTTCTTGTAAATTTGGCTTCTTTCTTAATTGGCAAAATTTACTCAGAGTATACACAAAAAAATAAAATTCAATGGTTATAACTAGTTAACTAGTTATACAACATACAGCGACAAGATAATTTATAGACTCTGCAGTATGTACATTAATAAGGATAATTAACACAATTAATTAATTAATGATGCAATAAAGTGTAAATTTTTACACTTTATTTCTATATTATAAGTATATATTTTAATAAAATTCAAATTTTATATGTATACTGCATCATTAATTAATTAATTGTGTTAATTATCCTTATTAATGTACATACTGCAGAGTCTATAAATTATCTTGTCGCTGTATGTTGTCGCATAACAATATGCGACAACATACAGCGACAAGATAATTTATAGACTCTGCAGTATGTACATTAATAAGGATAATTAACACAATTAATTAATTAATGATGCGGTATAGATATAAAATTTGAATTTTATTAAAATATATACTTATAATATAGAAATAAAGTGTAAAAATTAACAATTAATTTAATTAATTAAAACATGAACCATATATAATTAAATTTTATGCTTTGTATATAGTGAACTGATACTTTCTGAATAAACTAACAATAATCACAATCAGAAAAAAAAAAAACATAAAAAAGAGGTTGTTTTTTATATTGGAAGCCCACACTACAGCAAGATATGAACACCTAGAGGATTTAGAAGAGTGGTTAACATTGAGGTGTGCACGTTCACGTGTTGCACTGTGCACAGGTAGAGCTGGTGCCCGCGGTGATGCGCTGCGAGTGTTCGCGAACGTAGTCCTGCACGCTGAACGGCGCGTCATAGCCGGGACCCTCCGCCACTCCGTTACCCTCCTTGCCGACACTGCAGCTTCTTGCCAGGAGTTCCCTGTCACAAAAACGAGCCTTCAGTATTCATGCAAGGGGCTATTTCCATGAAATGGACTGCAATTAATAACCTGCGAGAAATATTCTGTTAAATACTATAATTTTTGCAGATTTTTTAGGAGGCCTGCAGGAAAATATTGCTAAAAAGTTTTCAAAGTTCTGCAGATTTAAACTCACGCTTCTTTTAGGTCGTATCCTCGGGCACTCTGCACTTTCATTTTTTTAAAAAATAAAACAAATTAATCTCTATAGATTAGAATAAAAAAATATACAAAATTATTTAACAAGCGGTAACTATATACTCCTGTACTTTTGAATCATGTGTATGCATTTTGTATATAATTAAAAATTAAAATTAAATAACAGTGAAAATTAACACATCGCAAACTAGTCCAATTAATTACATTTTAGTTAAAATTAAGATATATCATATAATTATATTTTAACGATCATCGTATTAAATAGAACACAAGATTGAACTTGGTACCTAACTTTGCCCTACTGTGCCGTGGAGTTAGGGAAGTGACGTATTTGTATATCATCATTATAATTATATGTTATGTTTATAGAAACAAATAAACGATCCAAGCCTTTAAGAAAATTATTTTAATATAAATAATGTTTTTATTCTATATAATTTATGTAAATATATATATATATATATATATATATATATATATATATATATATATATATATATATATATATATATATTGCAGGATATTGCACTTTACTTAATTTATTACAATAATTTTCTGATATAATAAATTTGAGAATTTTACAAATTTCTAACACTTGAAAGTGTAATGTAAAAGAGGAGGTGATCACCTGGCCACTGCAGAGAAGGCGAGCTCGACGTTGATGCCCGTCTTGGCGGAGGTCTCGAGGAAGATCACGTTGTACTCCCGCGCCAGCCGTTCTCCGTCCTCGCGCCGCACCTCGCGTTGTGTCCCGCAGTCCGACTTGTTGCCTGTTACGAGAAGTAATCACATTTAATTATAGCTACTACAATAATTACATCAGTCACATCACATTTAGTGAAACAACGTGTACCAATTAATAGCACCAATAGCTCTGTCGATCACTCTGTCTCTGTCCCATTCTTTATGAATAACCCGAGCTGCATATTTTAATTTTGGACACTTTGGTTGTAACGATCGACATTTAGTAAAATATATTATCGACAATATATATAGCGACGATTTATCATGAATTGTAATATTTTTAGAAATATTAATTTAATTTATTTCTTTTCTTGCTTTATCTTTGATTTATCTTATAAATTATAATAATTATTATTCATTTGCATAAGAAAAACACAAAGCCTTTAAATTATTAATTAATATCGTTTTTGCTTATAATCAAGTTTACAATTTTGTTAGTAAAATTGTACGTATGGCTATAATAAATAAAATGATAATTTGAAAACTATAATAAAATATTTTAATTAATTAATAATTATAGTAAAACAAAGAAAGCACAACAATATTAAACTAAAGCAATTTAAATTTGATATGAAATATTGAGAGATTGACTACCTAGCAGCATGATGACCACGTCGTCCTGCGCGTACTCCCGAATCTCGCCGAGCCACGCGCGAATGTTGTCGAAGCTCGTCTTGTTGGTCACGTCGTACAGCAGAAGCAGCGCTGCAAACAAACCGAATTTGAGACGTGTTGTATTCACACATCAATCTAGACTTCTAGCTTTTACGTAAAAACTATGAAAAAGTTTTCGGGGTCAACTAGATTCTGATAGAATTGTCAGTATCACGTAACGTGATTGGCAAGCAAGAGTGTAAAGGCGCGCATCATAGAGGCACCGTGGAACCATTTATTTTATGCAATTGTATGTTTTTTTCTCCCTGAATTTCTTAAAGTATGATTAGAATATTAAATTAATATGAAAATATATAAGGGTGAAGTGGGAGTATAGCCATGTAATCCATATACTAACGTACCATTATAAAAATTAATAATTATATATATATTGTATAAATTAAAGAGACACGTATTTGATTTTTATGTATACGGAAAATAGTTCAAATTAAAAGTTTTTATATTAAAGATTAGGTAAGTTAATATTTTTAGCTTAGTCTTAGTTCATATTTGATGTCAATGTGCGAATACAGCGTTCAACTCTGGGGAGGGACAATATTAAGATTACGGGGGCAACAGGGAGTAATATGGACTAGGTGGGACTATTCCCCCTGCAGTGGATCGCCCTTGAGATGAAGTGAATTCACGAACTCACCGTGTGCGTCGCGGTAGTAGGCGTGTGTGACACTGCGGAACCTCTCCTGTCCAGCCGTGTCCCAGATCTGCAGCTTCACTTTTGTCTGGTCCACCGTCACCACCTTGCTCTGTCCCGATACAAGACAACGTTAGGAGCGGCTTGTTTCCAGGCATGAGAGTATAGTAGAGTACCGTCCTCATTTTTTTGTTATTTTCAGAAATTGATTATATTATAGAGGGTGCAAAGTTATGCCACACTAATTTTTTAAATGTCCAGGACCTATTTTTAAAAAAGTATTGAAAGTTCGGTTTAAACGGCCTCGTCCATTTTTGCGGCAGCAAAGTCCTATTCTTTTTTTAACGTAAAGACTAAAGATCGAGTGATGAAGTCATAAAATGAACTTTCAATATTTAAAAAAATAATAATAATAATTCCTGGACTCTATTTAAAAGAATTTGGAAAAAAAGTCAGAGTTAGTATAACTTTGCACCCTCTATACTATCCATTTCTGCACAAATTCTGCAATAAAAAATTTTGAGGTCGGTACTTCATTAATTTAATTATAGATATATTAGAGTTAACCATAGAGCAATACTCTATTTCCCCCCCCCCCCCTTCTCTTTTTGTTGCGAGGAGTTGTATAACAATGTCGTTATTACATTCCATTACCAATGTACTCTGATGTATAAATTGTTGATCAATATTCTACTAATTAATTAATTTTGGAGTCAACAGTTTGTCCTCCATTTCACTGAACGCCTGCAATATAGGCAACTGTTTGAGCACATCACTAATGACTTTTGGAGTCAAGCGAATGATAAGAGTGTCAGTCATGTGTTAAAGTACTTGAAGTGTCAATTCTGTTGAAAGTAAGCGTTGTATATTTCAAACTAATATGTAACGTAAAATAAATTTACATATTTGCACTATAATACTCTGATTATTATATATCTGTTTGATTAAAATATATTCAAATTTGCATTAAAAATGAAAATTTTTAACTTTTAACGTCAATTAAAGTATAGTATATTAAGCATTTATTTTTTTATTAAAGTTTCGATCGGGTGTTATCCTTTTTTGCATGTATTCATTTATTAGAGTACACATCAAAGTACTTAGCATCAACTTTATAGCCTAGAAAGTATGAAGCATTGAAATTTTAAGTTCATTAATTTCCAGTTAGTTAAGTATATACTTAATAATTCTGGCATATATAATATATGATACTAAGAATTTTTTATAGGCTGAAATTTGTGTAAAGTTTATTGAGAAATATATGATTTTATAATTATATATCGTGTTCTACGTTATACGTCATAATGCCGAGCTTAAAAAGTGATCTTCTCTTTGCCGATCTCCTCGAATAAACCTCAAAATATTTTTAGTATTACATAGACTTAATAATATGTATTATAATGTTTATATATATACACTATATATGGTATACATTATATATAAATACTATTATAATAATTAAAGGGCCCTTAATTGACGGTTTGTCTTTATATGGGGTGTTTGATGTTACTTACCCACCATATTGACGTTAGCTTGGGACAGCCCTAGCATAGATCTGAGATACTATAATAATAATAGTTGTTTATTGAGCATCAGTACAAAAGAAAACACAGTACTATAGACCGAAATGGTGGTCATTGGACGGACGGTACTACCCTATGATGGCGGAAGTCCTCATGGCAATCGCAGCTGATATGAAGCCAATGACTAAACCGGTCAGGAGCAAGGGTGGACAAAAATAATTGTTAACATCACTTGAGTAGCAAGCGAGAGTGTATATAAACCACATCACAGAGGCACCGTGAAATTTTGTTTTCTGTTTTTTTATACCATTTGAGGTACAGGTCAGTTCCTTACCCCCAATATACCTTTTGTTTACAGAGAACATAATATTATCATGTAAGTGATATAATTATTTATGTTAAATTGTTGTTATTAAACTTATTAAGTCAGTCGGTAGTAAGAGTATTAATGCTGCAGATTAAAATACGTCGCAATGAAAATTATAAAATTATGTAAAGGCTGATTTATCTCTGTTTTACATATATTGCATTAAGACTTTTCTCGATGATGTTATATGATTATTATATTATGTAGTAACAAAAATTCTCGCTAAACCAGTCACTTTGCTCATTTTTACACACATTGAACGATATTTAAATTATTTATGGTATTATAAATATATTATATGTAATGTATACATTACGTATATTAAATTATATTACAAGGATGTCAAGGATATAATATATAAAATATAATAAACCCATATGATGAGCTTGTGGAGCTCAAAGCGGGGTACTGGGTAGGGATAAGGGAGGGAAAGGATGGTGGCCACGGCCTATTACGCGTATCCCAGCATTCGCTGAGGTGAGACTGCAAGGGAATCGTAGAAAACCTGTCAGTCAAGAGACGGACACTGCTATTTTTTTATCAATGGACCAAAGTGATGTCCAAAGCCTGGGGAACCACACGTTGCACCATTTTTTTTATATATATCTTCAAACGCTCATCTAATGACAAGGTATCTCACCCTGAAGTCGACTCCCACGGTGGATATGTAGCTACCGTAGAGGAACCGGCCGTCTCTAAAGCGCACGAGGAGGCACGTTTTGCCCACTCCGGAGTCTCCGAGAAGAAGGACCTGCAGCAACGCTCTCCGGTGACGTCATCAAAACCACGTGACGTCACGACAATCATGCAGCAGACCAACGATCATCTGGCTGGAGAACCTCTCGTCGTCATATCTCGAAATATCAATCATCTTTTTGACGACAGTGCTTGCATTATTCGTATCGGATTTGGGCATTTTTCTTCTTTTTTTTTTTTTTTTGTCTTTTTAGATCTTTACTTTTATTTGGCTCAGAAATAACTAAATTTAATATATATATATAGATATATAATTATATATATATATATATATATATATATATATATATATATATATATATATATATATATATATATATATACAGTTCAAAAGAAAGATGATAAACAGGTTTTCAACTTAATTAATCAATGGAAATAATTGTAAGCCACGGAGAAAAATAGATTAAGAAATATTTTTGGTAACATGGTAACTCCTCCGTGAATCGAACTTCTCCATAAATCGAGTCTAGTATTATTATTATTATTTGAAAAAGAAAAAATAAATAAACTATCTGCTTCAAAACCGTATAAGAATCATTCAGATTATAGTTAAGCGATCTGAAACAAAATTCTTACTTGGAATTGTATAATTATCCGAATTTGAAACTGAAAGTATTCAACCTGTATATTATATACACACAAATCGTCCGATACGAAAAAGACAGCTGATACAACGGACAACTTTCATGATTTTTTTTTTTTTTTTTTATTATTCCATATTTGGATAGAAGACTTCGATTTATGTATATTTTGACAATTTTTTTCAATTTTTTAACCCTCGTTTTGCCCTCAAAATCGAGGGAGAAGGCACTATGACGTCACAGTCTTTCCCTATATTTGTTTCTTAAATATTTACACGAATATGAAGTCACAGAGATTTGCAGCACGAGGGTGTTAGAGGGTTAAAAAAAATAGAAAAAATATTGACTCGAAGTCTCTGAATCTGAATTCGCAACAAAAAAAAATCAAGAAGGTTGTCCACTGTGTCAAAGGTCACTCGACTGCCGGAGCACAATAGAGTTATGGAGAACACACCTTGCCGGTGACTGCACACGGCGTGACGTCTTGCAGACTGCTCTGACTCGAGAGGGTGGAGCGACGACGGGGAGTACCCCGGCCAGCAGCCTCCTCCTCTTCCTCGCCCTCCGCGTCCTCGGGCACCATTGACCTGCGCGTGCACACCACCACATGGTGCACGGTGCTCATCGCTGAAGAACTCTCAAGATGGAGAACCGGTGAGATGTTCACCAATGACGTCACGAACAACCGCTAGCTAGAGAACCAATCGTCTCTTTGAATTTTGTGACATCATATTTAAAAATTCAAATTCAAACATTCAAATTCATTTATTCTTCCAATTTCAAATACTTATGCATCAGGTATAAATAAAGCATTATTCATGGGTAAGATGCAAAGAGCAAGATACAATACAGCAGAAACAATTTATTAAATGTCACTGGCAAAAAGGCTTTAGCAGAATGATAGCAGTTATTTACATTTCTAGTGCTTTATTTAATGTATTTACTTCATATGATGCATCACTGTTTTATTTAATTTACTAATTACAAGTGAAATACAATCTTCCCATTCAAGTGTCTGCTCTTAGCTTTTTAAACTTCCTCACTCAGGGGTGTGAAAGCATTTACATTCATTTTCTATAGCACTAGTTGTCATTATATAGTCTTAAAATCTAGTTCTGGACTTAAATAGTTGGCAATTCGACACTTTTAGAGTAAGACTGCATGTACTTTTTGTACATCTTACACTGCATGTCTTTTCCAATATCATGCAACATTATATTATTTAGACTTACGTACGTGTCAGTTTAAATAAGTAAAATTTCTATTAATGTTAAAATTTAAATTTTTATAATAAATAGTTATTATTAATCATGCCATGCAAACACCATTTCAAATGATCCAACAATGCAATTTTCAATTTCAATTATATACACGTAATTTGTTAAGAAAATTCAACCTTTATTCCTCAAATAGAACAACTTTATTTGGTATTTTATAGCTGTGTTTAGTAATATTCATATTTAGTTATATGGAGATGTTTTGAATTAATAAATATAATAATAATATCTTCTTCTTGAATATTATTAATCTTGAGTAAGATTTATATAGATAATTTTCTCATTAGGAGATCAAAGCTATGCTAAAGAAAGTGATTTAAAATAAATATGACGTCACTGCAAAAAGCGATGTCCTGGAAATTCATTAAAGTTTAGGTTTAATCTTTATCAAAATACTAGCACATTAATAATATATTATAATCAATAACCTATAGTCCCATGGCAGTATGAATTTTTTACCATTATATAATATTTGTATGATTGTAAATGTAAACCATTATAATAAATATGCATAAATAATAATTATATATGCTGAAAATGTATCACTGTTAGAAAATATTAAGCATATAATAATTCACTGACTGTGAATCGAAAACGAGAGAGAGAGAGAGAGAGAGAGAGAGAGAGAGAGAGAGAGAGAGAGAGAGAGAGAGATTTAATCAACAAATTCATATATATGAAAAGCATCCGACGCAACAACGTTTTATAAAATATAATCCTTTAATGCATGCATGGCTTTTAATAAAATAATACATATTTTCGTAAATACATTATTGATTCATGCATCAAGACTCGTAATATTATAACCAAGGAAAATATATCTTATTCTCATTAGATTTGGTTTAATATATAATAAACATGGCACAAATCAAACCACATATTTAAAAGAATGTTAAGGCTGATGTTTCATGCTAAAATACAAAACGAAACAATTGGTATTCGAGTATTTAACAAAAATTTTACGCCAATACTAAAAGCTGAATTCACAAACCGTGAGTAATATTTGCGTTTGTAATTAGTGACTCGCTTGTAAAATTAGCTTTACAGCAATTTTCTGAATGTTCACATTCCACATTTATAACTTACAAAAAATTTTTATAATAAACTTGAAATGTAAAAAAAGCAATTAAAATTATATAAAAAGTTTATAATTACTACAATTTCGATTGAAAGTTGAAATAAAATTACAATATTTTCCTTTATAAAAAAAATGTGCTGTGTGTAGTTTTGCGTCACTCCCACTTTTTCAACAAAACCCTTTGAACAATATATATTTGATTTGACAGTTCAATCAATTGTGCAGACTGCTATTGTCACAGATTGTTATCTTCTCTATCCTCCAGCAGTGACGTCATAAAGTTATTATTAGCTGTTGGGACTGCGCGGTCCCGTCAGCTCATCGAGGGCTTGTAGGCCAGCAGGGTACACATGATCGCGCGGGGGGAGAACGCAGCAAGTACGGAACTTGCTTTTGTACAGAATATCCTCTTCTCTCTCCTTCTTTCTCTCTCTGTCCCTTCACTCTCTCTGAATCTCTGTCTCACTTAATTTCTCTCACTCTCTCTTTCTCTCACTCTCTGTCTCACTCACTCTCTCACTCTCTCTCTCTCTTTCTCTCTCACTCTCTCTCTCTCTCTCTCTCACTTGATAAAGCACAACAAAATATTTTATGAGCCAAAAAATAAAATACACTGAAGAGAATATTCCTTTTAAAAAAGGATTAAAGAGAAATTTATTTTTGTACAGAAAGCTGTTAGCCGCTAAGTCTTTGAACTTTTTACTTTGTTATAAAAACTTCTATATATTTTTTTGCTTTGAAAAAAAAATAATGATAATATATGTATATTTGGCCAAATAAAATCTCCATTGCCAATGTTACGTACTATATGATGGTCATCCTTATAATTTACTTTATATATGAAGCATACTTAATATCGTACAAATATATATGTATTGTATTTTATCATATATTATTTATATATCCAGTATATTATATAAGCTTTTAGTTCTTCGGGTATACATTGAGGAGATTATTGGAACAAGAAATTTCGAGGAAAGAATATTTGTTATAGTTTGCAAGCATTAAATAAAGAAAAGCGAGAGGGAGAGAGTGTGTGTGTGTGTGTGAGAAAGAGAGAGAGAGAGAGAGAGAGAGAGAGAGAGAGAGAGAGAGAGAGAGAGAGAGAGAGAGAGAGAGAGAGAGAGAGAGAGACTTCTATAGTTTATAACATCAAATTTTAATGTTTCAACTTAAAATACACTATTTACTTTAAGACCCTGAATGTATAATAAATATAATATATATTTAATAAATATACATTGTCTTTAATAACATGAAACTTAATGAAGATTAATTTTAGTGGTATTATATAAATAAATATGACTTTTACTTTATTTCAATTGTTTCAGAAATTAGATCACCAAAGAAGAAATTAATCTTAAAATTTAAAATACATGTAAATTCGAATTCGTTTTCAATTTGTGTTTTGATGATCTTATAATATAAAAGTAACAAAAATGAATCATCCACTTGCACCAGTGCACAAGTGACGTTAAAAATCACGACACGTATACTTTGCAAATCATAAATTTGATTTTTTTTATCTCGTTTAACAGGAAATGAGACAATGTATTTCCTTGTCTAATTATGACGACTGTCAGCTTAAATTAAATATTTATCGCTCTTGGTTTTTGTGGTTATTAAAAAAAAAAAAAAAAAGGATTACATTTAGTTGATTACTATATCGGACGAGTAACAATATATACGGCATATTTATTACTTTGGAAGATATTATATATAAAATGATCAATTGGGTTTCAAACTAGACGTGCTATTGAAATACCATTCATTTTATTAAACACCAGCTATATTTTAAATACGCAGAAATATATTTGAAAGCAGAAGCAGCGAATCGGTCAATTCGGAAAGTATATATCCCATTTTAATATTTATAATAAATCAATATGACTGAAAATAAAAGAGGGCATTTACAAAGCTTTGAAGTCATTAGAGGGCTTAAAATTTAAAGTTTCTGAAAACTTTGTGAAAAAAAAAATAATAAATAAAAAATCAAGTCTTAAATAGAACCTGAAAATTGTGAGTCTTCAAATTAGTCTTAAAGCATTGTGAATGATCCTTAATTAATACTTAATATACTTATACTATATAATTGGTCAAAAGTGAACAAATTTTTATAGAGAGGCATCGTTTCACAAAGTGTTAAGACCACATGTTGAACTTTTACTTTATATTAAGTCTTGATTTTAGGTCCTGGGGGGTCTTCAAATAACACCACTTAACCAAAACTTAGCCTAAGACTGTCTTAGCGCAACAATAAAGAATACACTAAGACTGTCTTAAATCTTAATTTTAGGATTGTTGTAATTTGTGTTATTTGAAGACCTCCCTGGTTTTTCAAGAATTTAAAAAACTTGACTTTTTGTAAATGTCCTCTATATTTAAATTTGTATTAATAACTTTATTTTGAATTTAAGCCTTTGTACCTGAGTCCATTAAATTATTATCCAATCATTTTAATTTTACAGTAATGATGTTATAATATATATTCATATATTAAAATTTTCACACTCAAACACACACACTCAAGAAAAAAAAAAAAACATAAAATTTCGTTACGTACAACAATATAATCTTACATTGTAAAATCTTCTTTGTCTGCTCCAGGAGGTTGACTTTGACAGAATAAGAAGCACCTGTATGATGTATGTAACAGTTTTTACAGTAATAATGATGCTCAAACAAACAAACTCCGCCGCTCTCTCTTGCTAGAGCTCTGGGGGCAACGCTTGCGCAGTGTAAACAATTTCAGCGGTCGTCATAGCAACAGGTGAGTTGCCCCAATCCTCAGCTTTCACCGAATTTGTCCCCCCCCCCTTCCTATAGTAGCCTATATTTGCATACATATGCCAAATTTACAAGCAGTCTCCCGGAAAACCACACGTACATCAAGGGCTTGTAATATTATACCAAAACTATATCGAATTTTAACTAAATTATACATAATATAAAACATTAGTATAATTAGAGATGATTAAATTAATTTGATAATATATTGTATGAAATTCATGTTTGTAATATTATATACAGCATAACATATTATAATCAAATTAGTCTATTGATTATCTATTAAGTCTTCAATTAGTGTAACTGCTATGTTATTGTACAATATGTAGTATACATTAACGATCGAGCCTAAAGTGTACGTAGCCGAGCAAAAATTATTGATATTCTAAATTATTATAAGGTATTTACAACTCTGAACAGCATGCAGAACTTTACTCTAGATTGCCTTGATTACAGGATTACGCAGTCTATAATGGAGGCGTGGTAAACCAAAACACTTATGATATGTATATGAGTTATAAACTGGGTGCTCTTCTTACATCTCCTAAAATTGCAAATCTGCATGCATATCTTTGTCTATTGCAGCTGCAACTCCAGCAAGTAAGGCAGGAGAAAAGTTCATGCTGTCCAATT
Source organism: Siphlonurus alternatus (assembly GCA_949825025.1). Classification (NCBI taxonomy): domain Eukaryota; kingdom Metazoa; phylum Arthropoda; class Insecta; order Ephemeroptera; family Siphlonuridae; genus Siphlonurus; species Siphlonurus alternatus. The sequence continues at coordinate 41,580,867 of OX463779.1, forward strand.
AATTCAAATACGTAACATTTATAGCTTCAATTTCATTCCACAACCAGAAAAATGAAAAAAAAAAAAAAAAAAAACATGAAAATAGAAACTTTCGACGTATTCGTTTTTCGATTTTTAGGTTATAGTTTATATTTCTACATTACAAATAGAAATAATGATGGATATATGACCCCATATACCGCATATCATCATTCAACGTAGCCGCATGATGAAACTATATAGTTATAAATAATAGCGATGTTATAACATGTTCATTTTGTACCGCAATTAAATTTTAGATGAGCGTTTGAAGCCATACATATAGCGGCTGAATGACGCACCATTATTGACTTCACTAATTAAATTTACAAGCTAAGTGCGCACTTAAGAAGACGTCGTACGGCAAAAGGAATATCATATCACAGTTTTTCAGAAGTTGGGACATGATGCTATATTATTATGTTGTATGAATATGAAACATGTATATTACGTTTTTTTTTTATATATATATTTCTAAACATAATAAATTGGTAAAATTTAAATCATATTTTGTGTATGTTATAAATATATAAAAATAATTTTATAAAATATTGATTAATTAAAGATTGCGTCAGTGTTTCATTTTTTTCCCGATGGTAAGCCTATATTATTAAAAAAAAATACAGTGACTGTGTGTTAAAAAAAGCAACAACAAAACTATACAGTAATATAATTTTAAGTATGAAAAAGACACTGAGTTGCTTATTGGAGCCATCGCAGTATCCATATGATTCGCTGCTTTTTTCCCATGCTTCAAAAATTATATTAACATGAATATTGCTTTATATTTTTTATAACAAATTAATATTAAAAATTTCATGTAAAGAAATTCTTCTTACAATTTCAGACCTATACTACTATTTTTAGACCACAGCATGAAATTCATCACAACATGATTTTATTTTAATTTAAAATAACAAATTACTTTTTTTTATTCTTTTTACAATTTATGTTCCTATACTTTCTGCTTTTTAATTAAAAAAGTTACGAATTTGAAACATTTCAAATGTAATTTTATTTTCTATTATATCAATTGATTAAATTGATTATTTTGGTCTAAGTGATTGGTTTCTATACCCTTTGGTTCACACAAAGCGGATAGTCTGTCTTTCATCCGCACCCCGTCGTGCTCGAGTGCTAGGACGGGTTAATCAGAGCGGGTCAGATGGTGCCGCCGCCGGATATTAAGCACCAACTAAGCACCAACACAATGATTTCAAAGATAACACCAATTTAATTAGCTAATGCCGAGTCTTTGCTTTTATGTGATGTACATAGGTCAGGTAAGGATTCAGAAATTATTCATGGCAAAGTGGAAAAGAGGAATGGGGGTTGATGAGAACAATGTTTTAAAAAAAAGTAGGTTAAATCTAAAACTTTTCGGGGGTAAAATATGTCTGTTCTACCCACAATTCTTCAAGATCCGCCCGTACCTGACACTCGATATAATTGCAAATCAAATCAAGTCAACGAAATCAGAAAATAGATAATTAAATTAAAGGTTGAGTTCCATAGGTTTCAAAAGTGTTCAAGCGAAGAGATGCGAGAAAGGATCGTCATATCTGCATCGTATGGTGGCCAGCTATAAAATCGTTTACTGCGGTGCGGTGCATAAAAGAGACTATATATAAGAAAAATCTTTTGATTGGCTGCGACACTTTGTTTTCACGCTAGTCGCTCCATCATAGAAATCCACCTTGATTTATTATAAATATAGAGGTTTCAAGTCAGATGATTTTTGGTGTTATAACCACCGTCCTATATTATAGTAAAAAAAAAATAACTCAAATTTGCATTTTTTGGCATTAAAGAATTTTTCAAATGAAAATAATCTCTTGATTCAAAATCAGAAAATCCCTAAAGGGAGGGGGTATAGGAGAAGCTTTCAAATGGACAACATACATGAAATTTTTTTATTGCAGAAATGAATAGAGGGTACCAAATTATGCTACTCTGAATTTTTTCAGATTTTTTTGAGACCCAGAACTATTTTTAAATAATTATTGAAATTGCGGCCACGCCCCCTGGAGGCGTCAATAGGCGTCCAGTCTATATCCTTTTTATTAAGGCTGCAGGGGTGCCAACTGAAATCGCAGGACTTTCAATAATTATTTAAAAATAGTTCCGGGTCTAAAAAAAATCTGAAAAAATTCAGAGTAGCATAATTTTGTACCTTCTATTCATTTCTGCAATAAATTTTTTTCATGTATGTTGTCCATTTATGGCTAGCTTTAATGCAGTTCTGAAAAAAAAATTAAAATTAACATGGTGGCTTCAAGATGGAGAAAATTCTTCCGATGAAAGGCTCATATTCAAGTCAAGAGCAAATTTACCATATCTGCCTGTATAGCTTTGAAGTGAAAATCTATTTACGGATTAAGAGTAAGTTTGCTCGAGGGTTAATTTGCATCTCTCAATATATCGTTATACATATTGTTTGCATACTTTACTTATAAAGATTAATAAATTGTTTTAACTTTTTATGATTGCAACGGTTTTGCACTGTGGACAAAGATTTTAAAACGCAAAATTATTATATATTCTACAAGATAAAGAGAAAACTGAAGAGCAAGAAAAATCAAATCGTTGATGTATGAAAAATAAGTCGTATTTTTCTCATAAATTTAACATTTGAAACTTTTTATTTTTTTATTTATTTATTATTATTTTTTTTTTTTTTTCAGATTTTCATAAAGAAAGTCAATTGACTTCTTTCTTTTTCCTCGTTTTGTGTAGATCAACCATACAAAAAAAAAAAAAAAAAAAAAAAAAAAAAAAAAGTTACGTAACGTAAAAAAGAGACACCTGTTATAACTGTTCGCCAACTACAGAATAAATGAAATGAATCCAATCCCGAATTCAAACAATATCAGTTCTTAAATCATATTATTACATGCAATGTAAGTACATAACAAAATATATTATGTGCATGCATATTATATAATATTATATACGCTGTGTCGTATACATATTATCAGAGAGCTTATAATATATAAGAATAAAATATAAACTCTCTGATGTTATTTCCTATAGAGATCGCGCGATTATTATTTAAACTTCAATCCGCAGTCCACGAATACAAAATATTAAAATAAAAATATAATTACACAAAAATAGTAAAAATTGAACAATAAAGTTGATTTCGTCACTCAATTTTCCAGCTCGATTAATTGTTCAACCTCAGTAATAATTCACTGCAAAAAATTGGCATTCAGACCCTCCATGCTTTTAACATTTACTGAACGTTAAAAGTATTTAGAAAAATAGCTAAATGTCTTTGCTATTTAATCACTGTTTTTACCATTTAAAAACTAACGTTTTAAACATTAGATTTTTGTTAATAGAATTAGCATTCAGAAATTGCATGTTAATAGCATTTAGAAGTATTATATGCGGAATAGATCGTAATATATTTTAGGGGTCGACCCTTAGAGGGTCATTATTCTTACTGAATCAATTAAAGCCAATGCTAAATCCATAATCCTCACAGTTTTTGACAAATTTTGTTATAAATATTTGTATACTTTTAAAAATGACCCCTGTTAGACCCCAAGGGTCGACCCTTAAAATGCGTAAATAAGAGCTCTAAAGTTAATTAAGGACATTGCTAATGTCAATTTCGCAATTTTTTACGAAAAAAAAATTTAAGGGTCTTTTGACCCTTAAGGGTCAAAGGGTCGCAAATTTAAGGGTCACCATTGGAACCGCCATCAAATTTTACCCTAGGGTCGAAATTTGTATAACCGTGTATTAAAATGAACCCTTGTCATTTCACCATAGCTCTTATTTATTTTATATACCTCAATAATACTCTTCCTACTAAGAAAGCATTAGCAGTGCAGTGGTAAGGGTATGATCGAAAGTGATTACCGAAGTTAAGCTGGCGAGTAGTTAGATTGGTGATCACTTTTTAGCTTTTTACAACAGGTATGAAGACCGTAAACAATAAAAGCATTGAGAAGCTAAACACTTTTGGTGATGTAAAAGTGATTGTGGAGATTCTCAATACCTTTGGTATTTAGTTGTTTTTGCAGTGTTGATATTGCGTTTTTTTTTTTAATTGAAATATACAGTATAATTGATATTACGTTCATGGAATGTAATAAAATTTTATATCTCATCCTAATTAATTTGTTATTGATGTATACCTCTTGAATTAATGTTAAAAGTCTTGGGTTACATTCTTAAGGGGAAGGGGGGGGGAGGGGTCTATTTTTCGAGAAACATTGGGTGCGATTCACAAAGGAGATAGATAATTGCAATATAATCATATTTCTCAAGTTTTAAATGTATATATATATATATATATATATATATATATGTAAACTTGGTTAATGAGAGACCGGGTTAGATTCCGATTCCTTCATGAATCGTGCCCATTATTTCCATTATAGGTCTGTTCGTAAACCCTGCTCGGAGTACACCTTACTCCAGCTCAGATGGTGGGGTAGGAAGAACGGTGTAGATGACGTCACGTTTTTTGTTCGTAAACTTGCTCAGAGTCCACTGAGCAGGGTTTACGAACAAACCTTATGAACAAACCCCATGTTGGGGACTAACCGTGAAGCCGATGCCGACGGTGGCTGAGAAGGTGCCTGTCTGGAACATCCCCTGGTCGAACTGCACCAGGAGTGAGGTCTTGCCCACGCCGCTGTCACCAAGTAGGATCGTCTGCAAACAAACGAGCGACGAGCTGTAGTTACATGTCGCGGGAAATCGAGTACCAACCTCAATTTTTTTTATGCAAAAGTAAATAGAGGGTGCAGATTTATTTTTCAGATTTTTTAGAGACCAGGAACTATTTTTAAAAAATTATTGAAAGTCCATTTTATGATTTCACGAGGTGACACTATGTAATAAATTGACAGGACTTTTGCCGCAAAAAGAAAACGTGGTATCGTTAGAACCGAAATTTTAATAATTTTTTAAAAATAGTTACCGGGCTCTAAAAAAATCTGGAAAAAAAAATCAGAATGGCACCCTCTAATATCCTAATTCTGCAATAAAAAAATATGAGACCGGTACTCTACTAAAACAGTTGAGTCCGGACAATAAACAAATTTACAGCCTGCAGTGATGCACTCATGTCAGTTTACTTTAAGCATGCAGGGCCCAAACAGAATTACATGTTGCGATGATAGTAGAACTTAAAAATTGCATTAAAACTGAAAAATGAAAGGAAAACATACTTTAATGTTAAAAAATCCATCTAATTATTTTTAATTTCCAATGTTTTTAAATTCTTATTTCTTTGTCCTATACTCGAATCTACAACAGATTGCACCAACATTAATTGTAACTCACTAGTTGGATCTGACCAATCCCACGCCACATAGAAAGGGCCTAATAACAGTAATAACATTAAACGATTTTCCCTTTGATGTTAAGAGTATGTAATTTCATCCTTACAAGTTTAATTTGTGGTTTAATTAAAAGGGGTTACTACAGTTAATGAAATACAGAGTATATATACGTATATGCAGACTGTTCCAATATTCGTGTGTCACTTTCGATTTTGAAATTTTGACCCAATATTTTTTCATCTCATAGAGAGGGTGAAAAGTCGAAAGTGTTAATTTTCCTTATGAGAGTTCCATACTAAAATTCAATATATTTTAAATAAGTAACACTCGAATATTGGATATGTATGGGCCAGATGGAATAATAATATATTTTGTGTTAATTATATTTGCTATGAATAAATAAGTTTAAAAGGCAATTTTATTTTCAACGTTACACAAATTTCCCTCTCTAGCATTTCTTGGTGACACGATTCCACAGCTCATGTAAAAGCCCCTCTAACTCCTTCCATCAAGACTTTGCTGTCACAGCACTAGGACGTGTATAGAAAAGGTGACAATCGATCCAAATCTCTCAGCAAACATCGACCGATGTTTCAGAATTTATCGTGTTATTTGCTGCTCACAAGTTGTTCCAAAATCAAATTGAATTCTCACATTCTTTTGATACAAATTTAGCTCCCACCATATTAATTAATTTTCCTCAATATGCAGTTTTATTCTCAGCAGTGAAGTATGATTTGATGTTGATAGATGAATCCAGGCTACCGTAAATGTGCACCTCGGGACATGCAGTATGAACTTAATTAACCCTTGCTTTTTGTTTCTAGGCTTTGTTACGCAACTTTCGGAGGTGCTGTGAACTAGGACAATGGATGGGTATAGCTAGACTGGATATTTTTCGTATCTCCTCAAAATAATTCAAAATTTGCATCCCTTTGTCTTGTGGAGCTCCATCCCTAGCAAATCATGCAGGAGTTAAGTTCATGCTGTAGGTGTGCCTTCAAACAGGGTAGAGATAGAGCATAGTACGCAGTACGCGTGTAGTACGTTGACCGGTTAGATTGCCGCGTAAATAGGTTGCTGTTTCAAGTAAATGGAGTACCGACCTCAAAATTTTTTATTGCAGTCTAAATGGATAGAGGGTGCAAAAATATGCTACTCTGAATTTTTTCAGATTTTTCTGAGACCGGGAAGTGTTCTTGAAAAATTATTGAAAGTCCATTTTGATGACATCACGAGGCGCCTCTCCTTAAGAAAAGGATAGGACATTAACGCCCGTGACGTCATAAAACGGACTTTCAATAATTTTTTAAAAATACTTCCCGGTCTCAGAAAAATCTGAAAAAATTCAGAGTAGCATATTTTTGCACCCTCTATCCATTTCTGCAATAAAAAATTTTGAGGTCGGTACTCCATTGTTGCAGTTTCCCTATTATGGGGTAGATTCATCTAACTTTTCAGCCAGTGTAGTGCATTGTGTGTGGTTCCCCGTTCCCCATCAGGTTATATAAATATTTATAGAGGTGTTTGTCCATTGAGGTTTTCCAGGTTCCCTCAGTCTCCCCTCAGTGAAAGCTGAGAGGCGTAACAGGTTATGACTAATATCCTTCTTTGATCAATTCTCATGCAATCTCTGCATTGAGTTTTAAGCTCATAGGGTTTTATTCTAAAAAATTAACAAAAAATTCCAGTTTAATAAAACGCATATGAAAAATATTGCTATATTTAAATAACACGCATAAAAAAGAGGAAAAAAAACACTAAGCTCTCCAATAATAAATGATATTACCAAATAGGCAGAACGCAAAGTTTTTGCACATGTTGTAATCCGCTCCATTTTTTGTGCTGAACAAGTTGCCTAACCCAAAGGGGCGAGACATGGGGAAAGTTTTATTATTGATTTTTAAAATTATTTAAATTATTATTATTGCCAATGGTATAAAAATTACTTTGGACATCAACGACCAAAGTAATAATGCTGCTGGCTTACCCCGTGTGTGTATATCTAAAATTATTTATCGATTATATTAATATCATTATTTTTTCTTTACTTCATCTACATTCTTGAATTGAAAGACGATGGTTTTGGTGGCACAGCATTAATCACTGTTCAATTTACAAACGGTGTGATTTTATGTGTATATAATGTTATGTATCTAGTATCATGTATAAACCTTTAAATTAGTTAATTAATTACTTGGAAATTTCAATATGAAAAATTTGAGATATTTATCTCATTATATATTGATTATTTTAAATACAGGTAGTGTAGCATTACACAAACATCTCAAATTCTTTATAAATTTTATAAAACATTATAAAGTAGCGCATTTTTTTTTTTTAATTTTTGAGTATACAGGAAATGAGCCTTTCTATAAGAGGTTCTGTGTTAGCTGTGTCGTCTGGGGTACCGGTAAGTAAAGAGGGGGGGGGGGGGCGAAAATGGGTGAAGAAAATATAGTGGTTTTGGAGGTTAAGAAACCAATAAATATCATATATATCACAGCTAGTATAGAGAAATATACATGCATAGTGGGTTCTCCTTTTGCCCATATACTTTTTTAGTCCCAACCCTCAAATTTTTGTACTGAATATTATTATTCCTACATAAAATATTAAGGAAAGGTTGAAATCTACTCTTCTGCGTACGTTTTGGATTGTAATATTCATATAAGCTTCGTCGTGATATTCATGAGGAATAATATAATTTTATATAAAAATTTTATATACGTTTATAATGAACATCATTTCTTAACCAATTTGTCAATAAAACCAGTTGTATAGAAATGAGTAGCTCTCGTTACGTTGCTATGACAACGCACAGGTCTCTGATTTCAGAGCTGATATACAGTCCAGCCAGCGTAACATTCTTCCTTTTTAAAAAGATGAATGACGACATTCGCAGCCATTGCTCATTATTTTCCGATGGTAAACTTAAGATATTTTTAAATCTATAAAAATAAAGCACAAATTAAATATTAATCTGATGAAATAAAAAAGAAATTGTAAGAGTGGTTTTTGAATTATTAATTTTTTACTGTGTGTTTTAGATGCTGATTTGAATAATTTTGATTACAGTTGCCGCAATTCCAATGATAATCTCTCTTTATACATGCTATTATATATAATATATAATGTCAGAAATTTGTTCCTAATTTTATCTATTTGTTTTTTTTTTTTCAAATATTGTCTTATTTTTTTAAGAAGAAGATGCACTAAAAAGATGGAAACGGTGTACCATCTACTAAAGATGGCTCATTAACCCTTAAGCTGGATTTGCATAGAGCGATATCGAGCAGGGAAACGCCGCAGTCATTCAGAGAAGTCGGGATTCTCTCGTTTTGTTCTCCACGCCAGGCATCGTGGAGTGCTTTTTATCGTCTTTTCGGCCGTCATAATATAATACGCTATTAGTAAATAACTTTGCTTGGACATTGCTTTGGTCCATTGAGAAAAAGTAGAGGTGTCCGTCCTGACTGAGGTTTTCCACGGTTCCCTCAGTCTCATCTCAGCGAATGCTGGGACGCGTAAGCATGCAGGCCGTGGCCACTATCCGTTCCCTACCCAGTACCCCGCCGCGAGCTGTAAGCTCTTAGGGGTGTATCCTTGTAAAAAAAAAAAAAAAAATTTTTCGTGCAAAGGATATTCATATATTGAATTTTTATAATTTCACTTTTCGGACTTTTACCTTTGCCGGTGTTCGATGTAATCCTTCTGTGTGTAGTATGTTGCGATGGTCACTTATTAGTGTTCGTGCACGTCACTAACACTTGCATGTACGACACATATCACTACGTTTCGAGAGTCAACCGCTCTCTTCCTCAGGTGATCTCAGACCTCAGACTGTCTCAGATCACCTGAGGAAGAGAGCGGTTGACTCTCGAAACGTATAGTGATATGTGTAGTACATGCAAGTGTTAGTGACGTGCACGGTGCACGAACACTAAGTGACCATCGCAACATACTATACACACAGAAGGATTACATCGAACACTGGCAAAGGTAAAAGTCCGAAAAGTGAAATTAAAATTCAATGTAATACGCTATATTGAAACAAATTCGCCCTTTTAGACGCGTTTCTCTCTTCGACATATTGCTCAATAATTGATGATCCACTATTCATTCTAATATAATTATGTTTTTATTCTATATATAGGCACCATGCAAGTGGCACCTTGTTTTTATGTTTTTAGATATCAAAACAAAATTTTGACGAAAGGTATTAGGATGTTATTAATATTCTAACATGGACTAAAATACAATATCAAGAAAACCGCAATAATGAGGCCAATTAAATTTAAAATTTCTGTGAAGACGGCCACACTCCAGCCCACTCTTTGGATCCGCGCCTTCTACCAGGAAAATTCACGTAACATATATATATTTTTTAACAAAGACTTATAATTAAATTAGAAAGCTCTGAAACATTTTCGCAAACAAACAATAATATGAGCTTAATAGACAACCTTAATGAAAATTTTTACTGCATATTTGGATAGAAGACCTCGATTTTTGTATTGTCAATTTTTCTTATTTTTTTTTTTTACCTTCAACACCCTCAAAATCGAGGGGAAAGACGCTGTGACGTCATAATAGTCATGCAACTTTTTTCTATCCTTGCATGTTAAATATTTGCATGGCTATCATGACGTCACAGCGTTCTGAGGCATAATTTTAAGGGTACTAGAGGGTTCTAAAAGAATCTGAAAAAGTATGGAAAAGTTTTAGGTCCTCGATCTATCCAAATGTGCAATTTAAATCTTGAAGGTTGTGAATTCCCTGAAAATTTCCTCTTACCTTGTGCACAGGTCTAAGATCTGGTGTAGCCCTCGCTGAGGGTATGAAGGCGTCTGCAGGAGGTATATAGTCTCGGTAGCCGGTGGGAGAGGGGGCGTGAGGGGGTGGTTCTCCAGGAGGTTGCATGTAGTTGGAGGCGTTGTGCTCGGCCGGCGACTCGAACACATCGTCACTCACGTTGTCGTCAGTGTAGGCAGACATCCCCGTGGTCTCAGTCACCGCATCATCAGCAGGTCAACCCTGTCAGCATTAAAACACAAAGGTCATATATGACTCATAAAAAAGTAAAGAAGAACTTGGTGGGCATTCATTCACAAAGCAATTTAACCCCACTTTAACCTGGATTTTTATTGCAGGTTAAATTAAGTACTAAATATGGTGCTGAAAACCAGGGGTTGATTAAACATATATTATGGTACTAAAAAATTATATATAATTTTTTTCGTGACTAAAAGGCACAGTAGGGCGCAGTTGGGCACAGTTACCCTTCACAGTTGGACTAAATGGGATTCCCATTTAGTTACAGTTCACTCTCAAAATTCACATGTTAATTTAACTTGGTTCAACTGTATATACGTCCCATTTGAGACCAGCCACAAAGGGATTATGAACAAGGCTGCCAATTTCAATTAACATTGGAAAAAGACATGAATATTGAACTGGGTAGCTAACTGTGCCGAACTGTGCCTTTGAGTCAGGATAGTGCCGATTAAAACCACATTTTTAGTAACGTACATTTTTAACCCCTGTTTTAGCACCATGGTTATAGTACTCGATTTAACCCGCGGGATAAAAATCTTGGCTATAAAGTGGGGCTAAATGCCCCCTACCCCCCTTTGTTTATAGTAGCGAGCCTTGGACCTGAAAAGGTTCATTCTTACACCGAACAACGTTAATTAGGAAAGGTTTTTGCTGTCACATGCATGGCCAAGTTATTAATGCATCCCAGCATTTTCCTAATTTTACTGAGGAAACGTGAAACCTGTGTCAAGATGGTCGATAATGATAGCAATGGAACCTCCTGCAAGTGAGAACGCATCATGAGTGGACCCAGTTTTCAGGGTGATGACAAAAAATTAAAGTCACTTCACCGGGGTTTGAACTCACGAACCATCTGAATACAAATCAGACACATAAAACATAATATTTTAACCGAGTATTTTTTAAATAAAATTTAATTATATGCTCTCAATATATATATATATATATAAGTTTTTGTCAGAATGTCAGCAGGAGCTTCATGTAAGTTTGTTGTCGACTGTTGTAGAATTTTATATTAAAGCAACCATAGAAACTCATTTTGCTTTTCTTCAGAATATTCGTGAAGGTAATCCATCACGAAGCAAATTGCAATAGCAACAGGATCTGTCGATTTTATCCAAATATTATAAATTTTACTATATAAAGTTATATAAACCGTCTTCAAAAAATTTCATTACAAGTTCAAATTATAATAGGTTCCGATTACTCGATATTTTAATAAAGATAAGTCAGTTGTAATATATTTTATTATAATAAAACTAGATTATTATGAATGTTATCATCCAAAATTGAACAAAATTTTTAAAGGCCATCTTTGACAGATTTATAATATTTATTAATAAAAAAAGTTAATTAAAAATCAACATGTCTATATATGTGGACATTAAAAGTCACGATGAACAGTTTTATAATTTCCGTTGTTTTCACGGATGAAAGTTTGTTATATATGAGGTAAGTGAATTGACTGTGAAGATTATTTATTGTGTACACTATGTTGCATAAAAAATGTCCCTTTGTTTGTTTTCGCATAGCTCCTTTTGCTCGTACATGTGCGCATGGTAGAGAGCGAAGTATAGGACGATGATAAAAAGAGAGGCGAACATATTCTTTGTGCACGATCGGACTCACATACCTCTGTAGGTAGGAGGTGGAGATAGCTAATACAACGGGACATTTTTTGTGTAATTGACTGTACATAATAAGGTCTCTTCACGCCCCCTTGATAAATTCACGGCCTTTGTTATGTGTCATGAAAACGCACCTTGATCAAGAGGAAATATTCTTTAAAATTTGCTAATATTTTGGTCAGGGATATCTATCTATATTGTTATAATATATATGTGTGTAGATAAAGAATTATACAATAAAGTTTGGATTGTATGGAAAAACAATATGAAACATGAGGCTTTTGTTCAAGTTAATAAAACTGTTAAATGAATGACAGAAAATTGTATCATGGATGATCAAAGGCCTCGCCATAACAAAAGATTGGTATTGACATGACAACGTAAATTGACAATAATATTGCGAAGCGTTATATGTAGCAATTTTTTTAACGTGAAATTTTAATCTGTAATAATAATAAAAAAAAATCTTTTATATTAGGGATGCCATTTTTATGACATCACCAAGTACATTAGCAACATTTAGTATTGATATTCATAATAAAAGATTTTATCTGCATCCCAATGGACAATTTACATGATTTTTTTTAAATTGTAATAATTATTATTAAATGTGCATGATGTATAAGTATTATATTATACAAATTTACGCTATTTGATTTCTTTTTATTATATTTTTGAGTCCGGGAACTATAATATTTATTGAAAATTCAGCAATGCTCCCCCCTATGACTCATGATTAGGGAAACAAATATATTATGAAAAACAGGGTTAAGAAAATTTTGAAAAAAATCAGAATAGCATAACTTTGCACTCTCTATATAGTAATTTATGAGAGAAAAAAAATGTAGGTTGTCCATAATGAATGTTACATATCTATGAGTAAAACAGGCTACTCTTTTTGTATCTCCATATTACGCTGCAGCCTATGGAGATATGGTGAACTCATAACTCTGATTGAACGAATAAACTATATTTGAAATTTTGGGCATGTATTTTTCTAGTGGAGTTGCCTATGAATTTTAAAAATTATAAAGTATAATATAGTAAAAAGATGACTGAGAACGACAAATTTAGTAATTTCAATCCTTTAGTATTTTCGTAGAACTTCATGCAGAACAGCTAGTACACCTAATATAATCAGTTAGGAGGTAACTGAAGCTAGCCAATCAGAACTCTCGATTATAAATTATGAGGAGTTAACGCCTCCGGGCGACTTTAAATAGTAAACCATCCTCCACTGTATTTGAGTCAACCTGGCAGATTTCCTAGCTACCTGCACATGAATCGCTCGGACATCATATGGCTCGGACTAAAGACGGCCGCGCAGGGGCAAGATAGGCAACTGTTGCAGCGCCTCTGTCTAGAGGGTTGCTTGCCCGTCGCTCGCAGGCGCAAGGGGTTCAGTCTGCAGGCTTTCACTCTCTCAAGTTTGTGCTTTTCTCGTTATCGCAAAACTAGAACGTTTTCTTTCCATAAAAAACGAGCCCTAATATCAGTCTTTGATATAAAAAAATCTAAAACCTTTTTGCAACTTTTTAAATACTTTAAGAATTATAAGTCTGGGCTTTTTTAAAAAAATTATTGTAAATATTTGGAGCGCATGATATAAGTTCTATTTTTTGTTCTCTTTTCGTTTTTTTTTTTTTTTTTTTTTTTTTTGTTTTTTTTGTTTTTTAAAGTTATTTTACTAATTTTTCAAGACTGCTAAAAAATCAAGTTTGTAAATAAATTTATATTTTTATATTAAGGGAATTTTTATGTTATTAAATTTATTTGGAAACAGAAAAAAAAAGTTTTGAGTAGTGATTTAAAAAACGTAAAATAAATTTTGTTTTAAAGAACATTCTTTAAATTAAAAAATTGTGAAAGCTATCTTTTATAATTATAATATTGGATTTGTTTATAAATAAAAGGATGAGAAAAGGAAATGCTAGTTTTTCATTTTTAAATTAACCGGCTTAATTAAAACCAGACTGACGTCAATCATCTGAACATTACGTCATATCTGAACATTTTTATTTAACGATAGAATATCTTTGAAATCATATACAGCAAAGTGGGTGGTTTGCCTTTGATTATATTATCACTTTTCATACTTTAACCTTTAAAATTTTAAAACAAATTTCCTTCAATAATACACATTTTTTATCCAAGTTAAAATATTCTATTTCAATGAATGCACCCTCAAAATTGAACATTGGAATATATTATTATTTATTATAAAATAAAAATATAACGTAACCGCAACGATAGAAAAAAAAATACATAATTATAATGCTTAAATTTTTGTAATGTTTATAATAAACATAACCCAGTAGTAAACCATTATATTAATAAAAAAATTATAACTGATAAAAGTGATAAAGAGTACTTAAAGATAATAATATATTATATTGATTATTGAATTGAAAATATAAATTCTATTTTTGTTCAACAGATGTTCATGAGAAAAAAAAAAAAAAAAATTATAATATTTCTATAAAATATTTTTAACATACCAATAGACATGTAAATAATTGTATTCAAAATTTGTGCTATAAAGAGAGATACACAGAAACGAACACAATATACTACTTTATCACTGTTTCACATATCTATAATATAAAAATGTTTTCACTTCTCGTTTTACAAACGCCGTAGCTCTTTACTTGCTGTGTACTCTCGTCTCGTTGGTTACGAGATATTTCGAGACGCCGATCAATGGTACACCCACACCTTTTTTAACCCCCACCCCTTCTCAGTGGCGCCGCGTCATAGCAGCGAGCGTACTCGTGTCATATACGTAACAAGGAGCAGTTTCTCCACGTCTATTTATAACAAAACAAAGCCTCAAGTTAAGCCTTTAGATATACAACAAACAGATAAATAAAGAATTAAAGCTGTTTCTATTTCATTCATTAAATAAAAATAATATAAATTTAGAACTTATGTTATTTTATTATAGATGCGTGTTTATACTTTTAATTGGGATTCTAAATTAATATAATTCCTCTTCAGTAACTTAAACATAAATAATAAATGAGAATGAAATTTTCTCAGGCATGAGCATATATTTCTAAGGAGTATATTTTTAACGATTACTATATTTATATATAATTAACACTGTACGTTTCACTAGATAGAGAGATATATGACGAAAATTATTTATTTAAAAAATTGAAGTGTCGAATGAAATGATTTAAATTAACTTTTTTTTTTTCAAGGATACACGTACTCCTATAAGCTAGCTAGTTTGGAGCTCGAGGCGGGGTATATAATGGATAGGGGTAAGGTAGAGAAAGGATGTGTTGGCTACGTCCTAACATTCGCTGAGGTGAGGCTGAGGGAACCGTGGAAAACCTCAGTCAGGACGGATATATACCTCTACTTTTTATCAATGGACCAAAGTGATGTTCACAGCCTGGGGAACCACACACATTGCACTCGTTAGAAAGCGAGATGAATACGTAATTTTTTATGTGAAACGGTCACCCATCCAAATATTAACCACGCTCGACTTTGCTTGACTTCAGTAATCTATATAACAAGAACCACGCGAACAAGAGTATTATCAAAAAGCGTACATTTTAGATTGTTATAACTATAAGATCTCTGTATATAACGTTCTTGCCGTCTCTTATAGATGTGTAAACTGTCATGGAAATGTTAGCAGCAGACAGGATACTTGACCTATACCACTTGAGCAGCTAGGCATCAACATCGATCGCTTATCGTCTAGCAGTCTTTTTTGTTTATGATTGGAGTTTGTAGTATTGCGTTTTGCTGGTGTGGCAGTATATTTTGTAATATTTTTGTATAAAGTGTATAAACATAATATAAATAATGTTATAAATAATAAAGTAGATTATCTTAATAATATCCTAAATTCTCATTATCTATAATGGAGTATCGACCTCAATTTTTTTTTTTTTATTGCAGAAATGGATAAAGGGTGTAAAGTTTTGCTACCCTGACTTTTTCAGATTTTTTAGAGTCCAGGAACTATTTTTAAAAAATGGACAACATACATGAAAAATTTTTATTGCAGAAATGAATAGAGGGCACCAAATTATGCCACTCTGAGTTTTTTCAGATTTTTTTGAGACCCGGAACTATTTTTAAATAATTACTGAAAGTCCTGTGATTTCAGTAGGCACCTCTGAATTCTTTATAAAAAGGATAGAGACTGGACGCCTATTGACGCCTCCAGGGGGCGTGGCCGCACTTTCAATAATTATTTAAAAATAGTTCTGGGTTTCAAAAAAATCTGAAAAAATTCAGAGTAGCATAATTTGGTACCCTCTATTCATTTCTGCAATAAAAAATTTTCATGTATGTTGTCCATTGTTAAAAGTTCTTTTTGCGTGACGTCACGAGACGCCGCTCCTTAACAAAAAGATAGGACTTGCCGCCGCGTGACGTCACAAAAAGGACTTTCAATAATTTTTAAAAAATACTTCCCGGGCTCTAAAAAATATGAAAAAAATCAGGGTAGCATAACTTTTCACCCCTCTATACATTTTTGTAATAAAAAAAAAAATTAGGTCGATCCTCCATTTATATAAAATAATCTCAAGCTGCCGCATGCAGTGATTAAACAATACTTGTTTATTTATATTATTACAATAGCTTCCAGCCAAAATATAATACTGATTGTTATTAGTATATAGTTTGCCATACATAATTTATGTATTATAGTTGATGTGAAAATTAATATATATATTTTTACGGTATTGGAAATTATTGCTTTAATTATCATATTTTTTAACTTTAAATTTTAAAAATGTTGTTGCGTTATAAACATACACTCATACACAACAACAATTAATTTAATTATAAGGCTATTTAATATTATATATATACAGAGTGAACCACAATTCGCGTGCCAACTTTTTTCGTAAATTTGGTATTGCAAAAATTTTTGTACAAACTTCAAATTTGGTACACTTGTAGCTGAGGGTTGTAAAAATTAGTTCAGGGTGTTAAAATTTTTATTCGACACCAATAACACCCCTTTCAGGGGTGGTTTTTAAAAAAATTATTTTCGCCTTATGGAAATTCAATGTTAAATACAACTTTTTTTGAAATCATTGGAATTTTGCGGAAAAAGTTTCTAGCATAGGGTAATCGACCGTCCTGAACTCAGAAATAATTTTAGATTTTTTCCCCGACGCACCCCTGAGGGTGGAGACCTACCCCTAAAATCCATTTTCCTTAAAAATTGTGCTAAAATTATGAAATTAATTTTCAAGGGGTAATCGACCCTCTTGAACTCGGAAATAATTTTAGATTTTTTCCCCGACGCACCCCTGAGGGTGGAGACCTACCCCTAAAATCCATTTTCCTTAAAAATTGTGCTAAAATTATGAAATTAATATTCAAGGAGTAATCGACCCTCCTGAACTCGGAAATAATTTTAGATTTTTTCCCCGACGCACTCCTGAGGGTGGAGAACTACCCCTAAAATCCATTTTCCTTAAAAATTGTGATAAAATTATGAAATTAATTTTCAAGGTGTACTCTACCCTTCTGAACTCGGAAATAATTTTAGATTTTTTCCCTAACGCAACCCTGAGGGTCAACGGCTACCCACCATATCTTTTCTCCTTAATAATCGAGTAGAAATTGTGAATTAAATTTTTTTCGGAATTTATCAAAATCTTTCATAAAAAAAAAATCACAGACTCACCTCTTCACTTGCAGCATGACGATGGATGTGTTCACCGTTAATTGCATGGCGTGAAGGCACATGTTGGTCTGCACAACGAGGCTATGTGTGCCTTTAACAACTGAGATGTAACCAATTCCACATAACGTCTGTCACTTTTAGCTCGTCAATGGTCTCAAATCTCTTTCTGAAGAAAAATGTTCACAAGAAGAGATTTGAGACGAATTGACAAACAGAAAGTGGAGATCAGATGTTGCATGGAATTAGTCACACCGTCACACCTCAGATTTTAGAGGCTATGCACCTACACACATAGCCACGTTGAGCGGACCAACATGTGCCATCACGCCAATTAACGGTTGGCACATTGAGTGAAACCACTGTCATGCTGCAAGTGAAGGGGGGTCAGTCTGGGATATTTTTTCTCTGAGAAATTTCAATACGTCCTGAAAAAAAAATTAATTCGCAATTTCTACTCGATAATTAAAGGGGTATCAAAGTGAATACTTTTTTTACATATTCGGGCAGCTACGAATTATTCCGATATCCCTGTGTCTCAATATTTTCGTACGATGCCTAGTTATTTTACAATTAATTATTTAGTTTGAAAAGTGAGTTCAAAAGCCGTTGATTGATTCAAGTCGGTGCGCGCCCGATTTCCCCCGAATCATGGGAACCTCCTCCCGCTCCTTTCTTGTCGTATCACCGGCCGCTGCGGGAGCGCATCGGCTTGAATCAATCAACGGCCATAGAACTCACTTTTCAAACTAAATAATTAATTGTAAAATAACAAGGCACTGTACGAAAAAATTGAGCCACAGGGATATTGGAATAATTCTTAGCTGCCCGAATATGTATAAAAAGTATTCACTTTGGTACCCCTTTAAGAAAGAAGGATATGGTGGGTAGCAGCTAGTTTCCCCTCAGAGTTGCATCGGGGAAAAAAATCTAAAATTATTTCTGAGTTCAGGAGGGTCAATTACACCTAGGAAATTAATTTCACAATTTTTAAGGAAAATGGATTTTAGGGGTAGGTCTCCACCCTCAGGGGTGCGTCGGGGAAAAAATCTAAAATTATTTCCGAGTTTAGGAGGGTCGATTACCCCTTGAAAATTAATTTCATAATTTTAGCACAATTTTTAAGGAAAATGGATTTTAGGGGTAGGTCTCCACCCTCAGGGGTGCGTCGGGGAAAAATATAAAATTATTTCCGAGTTTAGGAGGGTCGATTACCCCTTGAAAATTAATTTCATAATTTTAGCACAATTTTTAAGGAAAATGGATTTTAGGGGTAGGTCTCCACCCTCAGGGGTGCGTCGGGAAAAAAATCTATAATTATTTCCGACTTCAGGAGGGTCGATTACCCCTTGAAAATTAAATTCATAATTTTAGCAAAATTTTTAAGGAAAATGGATTTTAGGGGTAGGTCTCCACCCTCAGGGGTGCGTCGGGAAAAAAATCTAAAATTATTTCCGAGTTCAGGAGGGTCGATAACCCCTTGAAAATTAAATTCATAATTTTAGCAAAATTTTTAAGGAAAATGGATTTTAGGGGTAGGTCTCCACCCTCAGGGGTGCATCGGGGAAAAAATCTAAAATTATTTCTGAGTTCAGGACGGTCGATTACCCTATGCTAGAAACTTTTTCCGCAAAATTCTAATGATTTCAAAAAAAGTTGTATTTAACATTGAATTCCCATAAGGCGAAAATAATTTTTTTGAAAACCACCCTTGAAAGGGGTGTTATTGGTGTCCAATAAAAATTTTAACACCCTGAACCAATTTTTACAACCCTCAGCTACAAGTGTACCAAGTTTGAAGTTTGTGCGAAAATTTTTGCAATACCAAATTTACGAAAAAAGTTGGCACGCGAATTGTGGTTCACTCTGTATAAAGGTTTTAGTTGTTATTATGCAGGTGATAAATTTAAAGTACTCTAAATTTAACATACAGATGTATATATTATATCAAATAATTATACTGTATTTAAATGCAGCGTGTTGTTACTTTGTAAGCGCATTTTAATCAGATATATAAATATCTAATATATTTATATATCATATAATTATTATATATTTATATATAATTAATATATATATCATTAAATAAATATTATGGGTTTCTTTCCTTTGAACTTTGGCTCCTCAATCTTGGATAAATAATATCTATAGGTATATTATTATCTATAAGGAGGTATCATCTGCTAATAAGCGACAGCAGCAGGCTTGCGGGCAGTTGCTCTCCACAAGGCTCACAAATTTATTTGGAGAGCGCGCAGCTTGCCCTTTCTGCTTCGCTCAAAGCTTTTTGTGATTGCAGACATAGCCGACCGCGCGAGGGAATAAAATATAACTGCTTGGTGTTCTCCTCAGAGAAATAAATGCGTGTTTAAAATTTAAATATTGTCGTATATGCCAATATTTACCTTTAATACCTTAAATTTATATATTATCATATTATATTATATTATGTTATATTATATTATATTATATTATATTATATTATATTATATTATATTATATTATATTATATTATATTATATTATATTATATTATATTATATTATATTATATTATATTATATTATATATTATATTATATATTATATTATATTATATTATATTATATTATATTATATTATATTATATTATATTATATTATATTATATTATATTATATTATATTATATTATATTATATTATATTATATTATATTATATATAATATTATATATTATTATACTTATTGCACTGTAGTGGCAGATCCAAAAGAGTGCTGGGGATTAAGGAGGTCCATTATTTAACCACGTGCCGATTAAAAACACCTTTATAGAAAAAAGTATCGTATATAAGTATAGTGAAAGTATACACTTATATTTTATTTAATAATCAATGTTTTGCAGAAGAAGATCTTTAAGAGCGCATGGGGGCAAACAATTTTAAGTAGTCAACTACTTGACTACTGCTCAAATTATCACTTTTAGCACTCTTATTTTTCGACTAGGGCCGGGAGGGGGATATACCCTTTAACCTTTAATACGTATACACATGAGGAGCTAGTACATTAATTATATTGTAAAGGGGCCGGGGCATTCACAATTAAAGCACACTATCATTGGGATAAAAATCGAGTCTAAAGTGAAAGTGCTTTATTGTGATGAATTAATGCCCGGCCCCCAATATGATATATATATATATATATATATATATAATTATATATATATATATATATATATATATATATATATATATATATATATATATATATATATATATATATATATATATAATATATATAAGTGATTCACTAATTTTGTTTTCTTCTTGGTTCGTGTGCAATGTGTTCGATTTAAACACTTTTCTGATAGATGATTTATTAAAAAAAAAAAAAATAAAATAACGCAAGCTAGCTAGAGACCGAAACGTCCGTGTCTTTCGCGCGCGTTCGCGTAAGAATTTTTTTACAACATAGCAAATTATTTTTCTCTGAATTCTCTGTAATCTGCTTTAGGATTCTGATCTTGTATTATTTGACAAAAAAAAAAAAATACAAAGCTTCAAGCCCTTCAAGGCCAGATAGTCTAGCCTATTATTTTTGAGTATGACAGCTGCGGCGGGTGTTTTCACGGCGGCTGCAAACTGCAAAGACGTCAGGTGGTTCTCGAAAAGCCGCGGGGACTGGAAAATGACGTCAGTGACGGCGTCGTTGTTTGAACCAAAGTTGAAATTTGAATTCATTTTGGGTTTCGATCTTTCCCGATGCTCCAATCTAGTTGTAAGCATTTTTTTTTTTACCTTGGGCCGAATTCGGTTTTGGGTGCTATCATAATGGAGTACCTGACCGACCTCAAATTTTTTTAAAAAAAAAGAGGGTGCAAAAATAGGCTACTCTGAATTTCTTCAGATTTTTCTGAGACCGAGAAGTATTTTAAAAAAAAAATATTGAAAGTCCGTTTTATGACGTCACGTGTGTTAATGTCCTATCTTTTTCTTAAAGAGAGGCGCCTTGTGACGTCATCAAAATGGACTTTCGATCATTTTTTAAAAATACTTCCCGGTCTCAGAAAAATCTGAAAAAATTCAGAGCATTAAAAAATTTAGAGGCCGGTACTCCCAGGCACGGATCCAGGGGGGGGGGCTGTCTGCAGCCCCCCCCCCTCCCCCCCGAAATTTTGGATTTAACATGGGCAATATATAGGCATTTCCCCCACTCAAATTTTTTTTTTTAACATTGGCCTTATGCAGGCAGCCCCACCCCGAAATTTTTTTCTGGATCTGCGCCTGGGTACTCCATTATGTATAATATATGGCCTGCACTCATCCGGACCGGTTGTCCGTAATAATGAGCTATCTGCCTACCAAAATTAATAAGTTTAATAAAAAAGCGGAACCATTTAGATCCGGATCCCCTCGATTTTTAGCGGTTCTCAAACGGATCCGGATCCACTCCCTGGTTTCAACATATATTATTTAAATAAGTAATAGCAATTGCAATTAATTTAATGATGTAATTATTAAGAGGTTAATCAATGGAAAATTAAACTGCCCTGAAATTCCGGCTGAGCTCAAACTAAATGTACCACGAGACAAAACAGATCATCTTTCCCTTCTACATACCAAACCCAGGAATTGATATTGATAAATGTGCTTATGTGCTTTTATTTCCAGAGTTCAATCATTTTGTAATGAATTGTACAGTAAATACGAGCTTAATTGACATTTTCCATCAATTTGCACAAGAAATTGCAAGGCCGGATATGTAAATAATAACTCAAATTTTATTGCATGCTGAAGCATATATTATAAACTATGATATTCTTTATAATCGGATTATACCTAAGCTGTAGTCTGTTTTTCTGAATAAATATAATAAATAAATAGTACGAATTTTTTTATTTATTTTTACCAGACCTAAATAAAATTTTAGGAACTAAAATATCTAGGATAATTTAGTTGTATATCACTAAAACTTCCTACAGTTAAAAGCCTGACTTACATGCATTTGTTTTAGAAAGTGCGAACGCTTAACCGGCACTATGGCAGGGATAGGCAGGTTACGCTCCTTTACTCCTTGCGATGATTTGTTTCCAGTTTTTCTCGCTGTAGCGCAGCAGCCGCCAGTGATGTGAAATTCGCGCGAAGATTGGTCCGCGAATATGCGCATGCGAATATGCGCGAATATGCGCGCAAATGCGCGCATATGCGCGAAAGATACTTTCAAGATGGCGGCCGCGCGCAATTAAAATCACGTGAGCACCTCGGCAGCCTGAAAGGCCGATTGCTTTAATTCCATGATTAATTAACTCTAATTTAATCCAAACACTAATTAAGCAAGGGATTATACCAAGAAAAATAAGAAAAGACTCTCTGTAGCATTTACTGTAGTTTTAACCATTTTTAAATTGCTATTTTTGTGGCGGGAAAGTCAATTTTCAATATGCGCGCATATGCGGCCGCAGATTGCCCGCGAATATGCGCGAATATGCGAATATGCGCGCATATTCGCCGCGAATATGCGCGGACTAACATCACTGGCAGCCGCTTTGAAGCGGAAGCTGGAGGGACGCGCGCGCAGCTGTCGTGACGTCACCATGGCGATGCGACTTCCCGAGCGGCCCAAATATTTGTATTTTCTTGGCCCTCAAGCGGTTGTTTCAGGAAGTTTCAATTTTTTTCTCAGTTTTTTTATAATATCAGCTTCTTAGGAAAAACATGGCGACTTCAATACGGCAGCGGAATGGCGCTTATCGTCGTCTCGATTATTATTTCTTATATTTTATTTATTGAAGAGTTATAAATGTGTGTGTAACTTTTGTAAGCCTTTATTGTGACTGCAAGAACTGTATCACCACTATATAATGAAGACAAGAGATGGATTCATCCTGATATGAACGAACGAAGTAAAGGTTAGTACATGACCAAAAGATCGGGACATTAGGCGTTGTTTATGTCCCGTTTTCATCAGTTTTGTTGCAGGATGTAATTTTTCGTTCTCTTGTGGCTATTCTGTGTAACCTATTAATATAGTAATTACCGATATATGCATGTTTATAGCTATTTTGTTTCGTGTTACAGCAGAAACAAGCCTGCAGCTGGCCAGGCCTGGACCCACCCATTGGATTTGCATGCCAAGGAGGAGGAAAATCTCGCCCGCGGAGTGAAAAACTCGAGCCTGGGACCATTTTGTGACAACTGTCAAATCTATTATGATGTAAAATTTCTTAAATACAAGTTATAAAAACCATTTTCTCTGTGTTCTTTTGTAAATAATCATAAAATAGTAAGCAAATTAATTAAAAAATAAACCGGAAGTGGAAGCCATTTTTATTTAGTGTAAGAAAATGAATAACGCAAAGCGCAACTTGACAAAGTTTGACCGACGTGCCACCTGGTGGTTGTTTCCGATAACATTTTCATGCGAATTGTACATATTTCGTTACATACAGAAGATGATCGGCCGTGTGCTTCATCGAAATTTTCTATAAAAAGCGGAACTTTTTAAAAAATATCGCATTTAAAAAATATACAAAAATAATATATATATATATAATAAATCATTATGCGGCCCCATATTCGAAGGGTTAAATGTATTCTTCGATTTTTTGCTATATCTGCTGGGAGCTTAGTTATACTGAGTATTATAGTTATGAAAGAAACATCAATAACGGAGCTCACGGAACTCGACACATGTCCTGCCTGCTACGGTGTGACATTTTGTCCTTCCATTCACAGTGGTAGATTACACCTTTATCCTTTTGCTTCGTGGTTTAACGCTAAAAATGTATATTTTGCACATTCTGCATCTGAAATGTTTACATTAAAAAAGCTGGGTCACAGCTGGGAACTTGCAGAATTAGATAAATATTTATGCAGTCTGATGGGCCATGGCCTTAGTAATTGTGTCGTTAGCGATATTATTTGGAGACTTCAGGACGTTAAAACAGCAATTTTCAAAGTGATAAAATCAGATAAGACCATACGGAGTGGATTTACATTTTGCCCAGCTGTAGATACAACGCAACTTGATGAAATTGTGGATCGAATGTACACAAAATCAAAGGGAATTGGATACAAAACTCTACTTATTAACATTTTAACAACTCTTGTTATAAATCCAGAGCCAATTATTCTTCAGGTATATTTTCTTTGCCTATTTCCTAAGGGTTAAAATCTTATTTAATTATAATCAATTTCAGGCATTCCCAGCGGAAGAAGGTTGGCCTTTTCCCCACCACCTCGGTGCTTGCGGCAGACTTACAGTTCAAGAATATGCAGGCTCCAGCGTAGTCAAGTTGTTGACATCTCCGTGGTTGACCAGAGCAAACGTAGCTCTTCAATTGCTGCTGGCGGCTCGTCAATTAACCTTCCAAGATCCTCGCTACGCCCTCTACCTCACTGATCTATCTCTTGATAATGTTGCTGTGGATGACAATGGAAAATTAAGCATCGTGGATTTAGGGAATATTGTTATTGTTGACAAGCAGCCTCCTCTCTCAGGTAAAATATCAAGTCAAGTTGCTTATTAATGTAAAACAGAGATAATAAAATACCAATAAGCCTGATGAGATATCTGTAGTTAATACAAAACTATCACAAATACTGTACTTTTTAATTTTCTTCTTCATAGATTGAAAAAGACCATATCATTATTATGTTAGTGAAACGTCTTATTTAATTTATTTGTAAATTTTTGTGTTATCACAAGATTTACCTAATACGGAGACATCTCATTGTGATAAGACTTGTTGGTATTTTCCTATCAAATGCAAACTTTCCTTGTAAGAAGAAATCAATTTTAATGTCAAATAGCTGAGATGATTTAAATTACAGCTCGTCTGCTTGGCTGGAGTGACATGCACACCAGCGATACAATTGAGGACTGTGACAACTGTTTTGCCTTCTCCACGGAGGATCTTTGCAGCCACCAAACCAGCGATCATAACTACTATGCTGTTTGCCACGTTGAGTAACAATTCGGAGTACTTCTAAAAATAGATGAAAGATACAGTATTATAGCACACAACTAATATAATATATGAGTGATGAGTTAATAACTGTATAATATTAGTCATGCAATGGCGTGCATATTTTAATAAAATAGCTATATCTTAATTGAAGGAATATATAAATTAAATTAATTTGAAAATTCAAAGAATTAAATTTTAATTTAAAAAATAAACATTGCAAATTCGTTATTCCATGGAAAAATTACCAGTAATGTCAAAGATAATACAACATTAAATATCCTTTTTATTTTTTGCCAATCATGCAATTGACTATATTTTATATAATATATATATATATATATATATATATTAAATTAATCAGCTTATAACCATGAATATTTACTATTTACACCTTATAGCTTTCAACACTAACATAAAAAGGTAAAGCAAACTTAAATTTATGTATAGATATTGTGATGAAAAGTTTATGTGACTAAAATTACAACAATTTTAAATAATGATTGTCAGTTTTGATTAATTTTAATAATCATCAATTTTCAGTTTTTTGCTGAACATTCATGGCTTGGTGACCCTCCTGGGAACGTTGTTCGATCATATCCACAAATGGAGGCCTTACTACGAGAATGCCACAGTCCAGAAATGACCAACGGCCGTTATGTGGCTGTGCGTCATTTAATTCCCATCCTGGCAAACCTAACTGCGTGGCAGACTTCAAGATGAGGCTTCTCTAAAGTGCGTCACCCTTAATACCCTCTCCATTCAACAGGCAAGTCAGTCAAGGACACCCCTCGTGGCTTCAATAAAATGATGCAAGGAACAGAAACTTGGTATCATTATATAATCAATACAGCTTTCCATATATTTTCCGTTACTTTAAGCTCTTTGTTTGTTTCGTCCTAATAAGATTAATAGTACAAGCCTTGTAAAAACTAAAATAACAGTAGCATGCAACAGAAAATAATAAATTAAAAATGAATTTATAAACTTTTTTTTTTAAAAAATTATGATTATTATATTTTATTTTTTTATTTAATTTTAGATATTGTGTTGTTTATTTAATAATAAATTATTGTTTCAGATATTTCTACTAACAAATATTTTCTTGGCATAGAATTTTATTTGTTCATGATTTTATTTAATCCAATTAGTAATGCTAATAGGATATTGAAGCCATACTAAAGACTTACACGTCCTCATTCAGAGGGTATATAAGGGAGTGAAGCATTTCTCCGCGTTATTCTTTCTCTTGGGACTAGTGACTTATAGTATATAAAAATGGTGTTCAACTTTAAAGTGTTCAAGAAATGTTCTCCTAATGGAAAGATTACAGTTTACTTGGGAAAGAGAGATTTTGTAGACCATATCAGTGGTGTGGAGCCAGTAGGCAAGTACATTTTTGTAAATTTATTCCTTTGGAAAGTTTTTTTACCATTCATAATTAAGAGAGAGGAAATGCATGATACATAATTGTGTTAATTACTTCATTAAATAAATTTAATACTGCATGGAATTTTTTTATTGCATATTTGGTTAGAAGGACCTTAAGTTTTGAACAGTAATTTTAGTATTTTTACTTATTTAATTTATTTATTTTTTATTTTTTTTTACCCCTCTAACATTGCTTAAACTCATGCTAACAAATTTTTAACACACAAGCATATAGAGAAAGTAAAAGGCGGCGTTACATGACGTACTATGTTGTCACAGCGTTTTGAAGCATGCATGATTTTGGAAATATTAGATGGTTCAAAAAAAAAAAAAAAAAAAAAAATGGGGGGAAAAAATGACAACACACATATACTGTATATTATATTATAAATTGAGGTTGATCTTCTATCCAAATATGTAATAAAAAAATTCATACATGTATGTTATAGACCGTTGTAGTTCATCATTAGAAAACTAAAATAAGTACAGTAAAAACTTGTTATTACGTAACTTGTTATAAAGTAAAAACTCGATATTGAGTAACGGAGTAAAGGTCCCGTAAAAATTAATTAGTATTGCAGGTATAGGAAAAACTTGATATAAGGTAAACTCGATATCAGGTAAACCCAATTTCCTGGGTCCCTTGACTTTACGTAATAACAAGTTTTTACTGTATATATAACATTTTATGACATTAAAATTTCACTTAATTAAATTATGTAAATCTTAAACTAAAAAAATATTTGCAAATTTTTAGATGGAGTAATTTTACTTGATTCCGACTACCTTCAAGATCGTAAAATATTTGGTCAAGTAGTTTGTTCCTTCCGTTATGGACGTGAAGAGGATGAAGTTATGGGACTTAACTTCCAAAAGGATTTATTCCTTGCATCTGAGCAACTGTACCCTCCTCAAAAGAAGGACCAAAACCTTACCAAGCTGCAGGTAAAATAACACATTTATGACTCATGTTATATAGTTTGTTATATTTCCTGATCAATTACAGGAGCGTCTGTTGAAGAAACTTGGCCCCAACGCCTTCCCCTTTACGTTTGAACTCCCGACCACCGCTCCTAGCTCAGTGACTCTGCAGCCTGGACCCGAGGATGAGGGTAAACCGTGCGGAGTTTCGTACTACGTCAAGGTGTTTGCGGGAGAAAGTGAGACAGATCGCGGTCACAAGAGGTAAGACAGATCAACCTGCATGCCATTTTTTTATTTCAGATTATTTTAAGCTCTCTAACACTCTTAAAATTATGCTGCAGACACTTTGAAATCTTACAAATTAGTCATAAATATTGAAACACAAGCATAGGGAAAGGTGATGTTGTGACTATAACATCACGGTGTGTTGCAGAACAATTTTGAAGGATATATATATATACACTGTATATATATAAAAAAAAAAGAAAAAAAATGGCAAGGTGCATGCAGTAAAATTTTTAATTCACATTATCCTTTCTTGACGCCGTTACCCTTTCGAGTGTGCAATGGCCAGGCCGATATTTTAGCCTTTCCAGTAGGAGTTATCTTGCGACCGAGCTGGAGCTTACCAGGCTCCCAGAACCCTTTTCTGCACTCTTCTGGGCTCCTACTACCAGATCTGTGCAGCCTGCAGTAGCAGTGCAAGACTGCAGGGCAGCGGAGTATAGACAGTCGTTATCCACTATAATAAAAATGTAAACTAACGAAATTGTTATTATTACAGGAGTGCCGTGGCTCTTGGGTTCCGTAAGATCCAGTATGCACCATCTAAGCAGGGTCGCCAACCTTGCACTGTTGTTCGAAAGGATTTCATGCTGAGTCCAGGAGAACTCGAACTGGAGGTTACGTTAGACAAGCAGGTAAGTTACCTATTTCTAAGTACCAGGAGTGAGCAGTAAGTAAACAACCTGCAATGTTTTTACTTCTACCACAACATCACTTTCTCAAGTTCTCTATTTACCTGTGTGATAAAGGTGAAAAATTATTATGCTCTCGCCACGACAAAAGTAAAATGATTTTACATTAATTTGTTTCTTTTTAGCTGTACCATCATAATGAAAAAATTGCAGTCAACATTTGCGTCCGTAACAACAGCAACAAGACCGTGAAGAAAATAAAGGCAATGGTACAACAAGGTGTTGACGTCTCGATCTTCCAGAATGGACAATATCGTTCTGCAGTAGCATCAATGGAGACTCAGTAAGAAAATTGTTGTAATGAAGAAACAGAGAATGGAAATTAATATATTTTTTTATACGCAGGGAAGGATGTCCGATTCAGCCTGGTTCTAGTCTGCAGAAAGTTGTTTATTTGCAGCCCACTTTGGAATCAAATAAGGATCGTCGAGGAATTGCACTTGATGGACAATTGAAAGTGGAGTCAACAAATCTGGCTTCTTCTACTTTGTAAGTACATAGTAATAAATAAACAACTGACGATTGATCTTGGTTACTGCCAGAGTCTTAATATTTCTGTACGGAATAAAATTAAATAAATTTTAAAAATTCAAGAACATTTTAAATTTCTATAGTTTACATTTTCACAAAACTGGCCAGACAGTTCAATTATAAATTTTAAAAGCCACCTTTTAAAGTAAGTTTTAAGGGTAAGATAACGCCACCAATGTTAAAAAAAAATCCCTCACACAAAAATTATGAACATAATTTAAAATGTTCTCCTCTACACCCCCTATATCAGTAGCTAAAATATCAGGTATACAAATACGATCTAGTTTTTGAGTTATGAATTTTTTAAGTTGACTAATTTAACATGGAAGTTCCATTTCTCCATGTTAAAGTAGTCAACTTTAAAAATTCATAACTCAAAAACTAGATTGTATACAAATACCTGATATTTTAGCTACTATAATAGGGGGTGTAGAGGAGAACATTTTAAATTTTTTTCATAATTTTTGTGAGGGATTTTTTTTAACATTGGTGGTGTTATCTTACCCTTAAGCCTTTTTCCACTCTTATAAAATATTTAAAAAAAGACCTGCAATTTTGAGATTTTGAGTTACTTAGATTAACCCCTAAAAACTAATGTTTTGAGAAAAATGGAAGGAACATAAAATATAAATATTTCCTTCAGACTGGCGAGTGCTGACAGCCGAGATGCATTTGGCATCGTTGTGTCCTACATGATCAAGGTGAAGCTGTACCTCGGAGCCCTGGGCGGAGAACTTACTGCGGAGCTGCCCTTCGTGCTGATGCACCCCAAAGTGAGTCGATCACTTTCGTTTCTCACAGAAAATTTCATATACATTCACATACATACATCATACATAACATCATATCCCTTTCCGGGGTAAGCCAGCAGCATTATTATTTTGTCCATGATATCCAAGGCAACTTTTTTTTTAATAAGATGTTATTTTAAGTAGTGAGGCTTACTATAGACCTCACATACCAAGGACATGATGCTAACGGCTTGCCCTGCCGACCAGACTTCAGCATTAATTTAGCCGCTGACCCACAGACACAATGTAAACATTCCCTTGAGCCAGCCAACTGCAAGAAATCCCTCAAGGGCAAAAAGGTCAGCTGGGCCAGTGTTCATCACTTGGAGGTAATAATTTTGTGCTACTGATTACATTTTGAACACTAATATACAGTATATCATATATATAATTTTTAATACATTTCACAACAATAAAACAAAGTTTCAAACACATACTGGTATAGAATTGTTTGCTGTTTTATGTGAACGTGAGACTCAGGAGAGGGGTACAATGTAGGGTCTCATCCGCAAGAGAGAAGTGCGGTGATCCAAATACTATAGCGTAGTAGAAATGATAAAAAAAGTTACATATTATATTTTTCTTTGGTGTTGTGATTTTTTTCTATGATATTTATCGTGTACTGGTGTATTTTTACAATTTTTTAATCCTGATTAATTATTTGTTTAATTAAGTAAAAAATTAATTCATAATTTATTTACATGCTAGTCTGTGCATTCTGGTTCACCTCAAGGCAGCCTACTTACATGGGCATGGCGTCAGTGCAGTCTACTCTAATAGTTCAAGTTTACAATTCTCTACACTGATAGTACAAAAAAGAACATGAAATTGTTATATGACTGCTGATGATGTTATTTAATTTTGCAGCCTATTCGTGAGTCAATGCTGCTGAAGGCTGACAGCCAGGCGGACGTGGAAAGTTTCCGTCAAGATACCGTTGACCAACCCGACGAATAAGAAACTCTCCCGAATAAATTTACCTCTGCTTCTTTTGGCTGCCTCAACCAACTGCTTTAGCTTGTACCCAATAAATTTAACCCTCAAACCTATGTATGAATGTAAATTAATTGAATATAATTACAGTCTTTGAAGCAAGAGTGTTTACGCCTGTGGAAATTCCCTAAATGTTAGTTTTTGCAACATAGCCCACAGTAGAAACTGAGTCATTTCAGGAAATTTACAGATGAAAAATCTCACTTGAAAGACTGTGCATGTCAAAATTTGGAGTTTATTTTAGGATAAAAAATAACTAAATAATTAAATATTAATAAGAGTTTAGAATAGGAGCAATTGCTTGGATCCAGTTCTTTATATTATTTTTAAGCTTTGCAAGTTTAAAGTTGTGAGTACATTTCTCTGCAAAATTACTTGGTAATTTTTGCTACTCAGCATTTTTATTTTATAAAAGCTTAGCTTAAAATTTTTTGTGCATATATTAAAAAATTATTTAAGCTTCACAAATTTAAAGTACTGTACATTTTTTTTTTTTTTTAATATTTGGTTGTGATTGTTGTGAAGAAGAATTATTAGATGCTTAGCTTTTAACTTTTTGTGTATAAATAAAAAAAATAATTTATGAAGAGCTGAATACACGACTTTAAAAAATTGACTAACAAAATTGTAATTAAATTGTAAATAATAAATAATGTTGCAAACAAATTTTCTCTTCAATTAAAAAAGTACCTTTCAAAGTAGTGAAAGAGTAGTGATATTTTTCTAGCATGGTAAAATTGAATTTCTGTGCATTCAATTAAGTTAAATTAAGCTGATCTCAACTTAAATTACTCCTATGATACATGAACAAATAAATTTCTATACTAACATATGTGTCCACTAGTCATCAAGCAAATAAAATTAATTAATTTTCCAATATAATATTTGCTGTAACTATTTTTTCCCATTAACATTAGTGCTAAAGGAAAGATTATTCTATGTTAGGGCTGGGAATGGGGGTAGGTGTGTTACATAATATTTTCTTGGGTTCTGTGAGAGGATAAAATTAGCAGGAGTAATATCTAATGTATATTACGTAGCCCTCACGATTCAGGACTCGACTCGTGATAAGAATAGTTAATTTTGGTATAATATTTTTCATTTTAGCCAACACAATAGGTCACACCGTAAATAGCTAAATCAGACGATAATCCAGAATCAGATTTTTCTATTCTTGTCTGTTGTGGTTATTTGATTATTGATTGATGAATCAACTGCATTTATGAACAAACCAAATGCCTAATGTGATATCTATATCAGATGTATAAAGACTCTAATTTTCTTTGCTTTAATAGTCAGAAAAACAATAGAACTGATCCATTTAAACAAAACTAGCTTAAACATATTAACGGATATATAGAAATAATAAATAATTTCAGTTTACAAGAGTATTTTATACATGAAAGCCAATAATTATAATAAAAAAACCTAGATTTTGGTATACATACATTCGAACACTCGCACGCAACATACATGATACATAAATGACATAAATGACTTAAAATTATTAAATATGTCAAGTGGGGGGGCGATGCAGGGCTCTAAATACAAATTAATTTTTTAAGTGCCATTTTTTTTATATATTTATATAAAGTTGGTGCAATCTTAACTAATAATACGTTATCCAAATATCTATACTTATAAGTGGCACTTAATTATTCACTACATCTTACCCTGTGATGAAATAGGAGGTAAAAAATTGGTATAAAACAGTATAATGATAGCAGCAGTTAATAACATTTCTTTTTATATATAATTATCATTTTATCAAGTTAATTCAACCATCTTGTCATTACCTCATTATAATAATAATTAATAATTATAATTGTACAATTTGAGATATTAAAATAAAGAAGAAGAGCTACAAAAACTTGTACATGTTAGAGGGTAAACAAAATTGCAAAGCCTTGCACCGCCAAAGTCTTGACATAAGACTTTTTCTTGCTACGATACAAAGCTGGGGAGGAGTTATTATTATTATTATTTTTTTTTTGTCTTGGCTAGAAGACTTTATATAACAAGCTGCTGCTGCTCTCTACATGGGAACTTAGTAAACTAACATCTGCAAGGCGCGAGTAGTAAAAAATATATATACGTCAATAAAAACTTTGTCTCTTTAAAAAAAAAAAATGTATTTTTTAAATACTATAAAACAGAGTTAATTAATTGTAAAAAATTAAACAAGTTATTCACAATTTAGAGACAAAGTGATATGACAATTTCAATATATTAAAAAATAAAATGCTGCACATGAATAAAGTTTTAAACTGCCTTATTATTATTTTTATACGAAGGAACTTTGAAGCAGTTCAAATAAAATAAAAATTATGATTTAAATGCTGAGATATGTTAAATTATTGCAGCAGAGTTTTCATTAAATGTATTTAAAAAAAAATTACACGTGTTAAAAAAATTAATTTTAATTAAAAAATGTAAGTTAAGGTATTATCTAGTCAGCTTGTATTTGAGATTACTGCCACAATATTTACTGTTGATTTAAGCTTTATTTACAAGTAATGCCAGGTATATCAGTGCAGGAATTATGTGTAGCAACAAAGACAATTACATACTGACAAAAAAGTGCATCTTACATAATTAAATGCAAGTTATTATTTTGTAAATATAAAACTCTAAAAAAATATTGTGTGCAAATATAAATGAAACTTGGGGAAGATTTTGTTGTTGAATTCTAAGTTTAAGATTTAGTAAATTGATCTGGTATTTACAATAGCTCATTCAAAAGAACAATTTACTTTAGTTTTTAATTTATACAGTAAAGATTTTCTTATCAACAATCAAAAGTGTTTATTTATGGTTTAATTCACATAAGTTCTAATTATTAATAGCTCTAATATTATTTGTTTTCTTTGAATTATCCACAGAGGAATGAAAGTTGGGTCTTAAAGACTTTTATGTTTAATTTTATCATAATAGTAACTTTACTGCCAATGAAAATTATTAAAAATTTATTTTCAAACAGTCTTGAAAATATGCTGCCAGACACATAATAAATTTATAAAATACATACCAGAAAGAGCCTTTGCAGATGCTAAATACCGTTCCTTAGACTAACTATTTAAATGTAGTTTGCAGTCACAATAATTGATATGGCAAGCATTATAAATAATGGTATTAGGTATTAAAATTTTAGGGAAATGGTCTTATAAAACAAAATGAAATGCTCAACCAAACAAAAAAATTGTGGTATAGGGAACAATAGGATATTATAATATTTTAGATCTGGATCTGCAAACTTACAAATAATGTGACGTTCTTTGTATGGGCTGGCTTATTAAGTAACTTTAGGTAACCCAATTCACTGTCCCGCTTGGAAACAAATCTTGTTTTTTTGTTTTCTTTTTCTTCATTTTGAGCAATATTTATAATGTTCATAAGCCTTTTTGAGGTTCCAAGTAACCCAAACAATGGCATCATAGAGCCACGGCCAGCCCAAACATTTTTTTTTTTTTTTTTTACCATCATGTGTGTGTGGACAAGTTCTGTGCCAAATAGATAGTAGTTTGGCATAATATTGGCATTTTAACTGCCAAATGTTTTCATCTTTACCTTTTAGCTATATCACGTCATTCGAGAATGAATGCCCTATTGAATTATACTATACAAGACCAAGAGAGCTTTTAAAATGTCATAATTTTTTTATACACGAGTTTTAAATTTCGTAATAGATTTCAAAGAAAAAAACATATTAAATGTTTTTTTTTCCTCTCTTTAAACAATTATAATGTCACCCTTCACAAATAACAAAAGTTTCTTTTTTAAAAAATATAAAAACAAATCAGAGAAACCTGACTGGACTAGAATATTTGTTAAAGGACTACAAAATATCATGTTTTTGTTTAAAGACATTAGATAAGAAGAGAGAAATAAACAAAACAAGAATCACCATAGGCCTATGGAAATGAAACAATTGACACAATACCACAGCTGATTAATTGGAAGCTCTCGAGGCCATGTTTTTAAGATGGACATCCACCTCAGCCAAAGAGTAGAGGGGAGGGGGGGAGAGAGAGTTAGCTAGGTAGCGAGCTGTTGGGAGATCGTGGTAGCGGCCTCACCAGGTAAAGCTTCTCTCCCTGCTTGTTGGTATATATGGGGGCTCGCTGGTAATGATCTACCAGCTGATCCAAGGTGTGGAACTTACGCTGACCGATGCAGTACAACGCTCCCTCCACGTGAACACGAAAATGCTTGTTACGACCAGGAGCTTTCAGAGAAACGGAGTAGTCACCAAGCTGAAACATAACAAATCATATTTTATTCATCAAAAGCAGGCTCGTAGTAAAAATACAATTGATGTAAATCTAACCCTTGTCTCAATAGTGACTGGACACTTTAGTGAATGGGATATCTTTTTTCACATCACCCATTGAGTTGTTGTACTGTTTTTTTTTCTGTACTGATACTCAATAAACAACTATTATTATTATTATTATTATTATTATTATTATTATTATTATTTATTTTTTTTTTTTTTTTCTCTTTGCCCTTTCGGAGTGCCAGACTTTCGGCCACGGTGAGACCCAGCCTCCACGGAATCACACCCGTAGGACCCGGGTCTATTACCCCGAGCATGACGTACGAATAGTGTCACCGCAATGACCATCAGCCCCACCGCGACCGAGCTTTGCACCCTCTCCCCCGACCCACAATCCCCGTCCGCGAGCGCCGTTCACTGTTGTGTTCGGGTATTAGCTTTGCTTCACCCACCCGTTTGGAAAGCCTCTCACCATTCAGACCACTGCCTCACCGAAAACATCCATGAGGAGCGTTCGTCATACGAGGGTCAGGCCAAGAGGACTACTTCCTGACTACACGGGCCACTACGATATATTGGCACCACATCTCCATGAGCCGGCCGGCTGGTCACCATACACGAAACATAGTTCCCCCCACACAGTGAATACGCCACATGGCGCTCGCGCCCACCCCCCACCCACATTTACCCATCCCCCGCCGACACAGCCACTCCTGACTTGCGTCAAGTAAGTCGCCGTTCCGTCGGCCCACCGCCGCCACTCAATGGGTTTCAGATGCACCGATGACCATCCCCCCAATGAGTGCAGCCTCCTCCTTCCTCCAAAACCACCCTGATGGTAAGGTGGCCGATCCCGCGGACCTCCCCGCCACTAAGTGCAGCCGGCAAACTGATCACGCCGGCTATCCGGGGACTCCTTCACGCAACCTCCGACAATTGCGCTAGGGACCGTTGCATTTATCCTCCCATAGTCTGCTGTTAAACTATGAGAGTCCCCAGCATTGCCGAGATTTTGCTGCTTAGGTACTCTGAGCTCCGCGGCAGCAGGGAGAGCTCAGGCTCCATAACCGGTTATTATTATTATTATTATTATGTCTTTTTCTTGCTTTCTTCTTCATAAACACTAACACCGGGCTCAATCAAGCCAAGGTGTAAGTGCCTGTACCAAACATTGAGAGGGGATTGCGGGTAAGCATGCAGGGGTGCTACAAGCTCAAAAACTTGCGCACAATGTTAGCCGTGCCAAGAATAGCAGCCTTCTGCATGACACGCACATGGTATTCTTTGAGAGCCAACTTCTCTCTGGCATCTGACCAGTCTTTGGTCACAAGACCGTTACTAGAGATTACAACTGGAACCACATCAACACTACGGAGCTGGTACATGTCTTTGAGCTCAACAGCAAGTGGCTGGTACTTGCGCTTTTTCTCCGCAACTGTGGTCACAAGATTCTCGTCCAGCGGGACAGCAATGTCGACAATCACCGCTGTTCGAGCTTTCTTGTCGAAGAGAACAAGATCAGGTCTGTTTGCTTCAACAGCTCTATCTGTGGTGATGGCAGAATCCCACAGGATTTTTGCATCCTGATTATGGAGAACTTGTTCCGGCTTGCACTTATAGTACTTTTAGTACTTATTATTATTATTATTATTATTATTTTTTTTTTTTTTTTTTTTTTTAGACACTACTAAGCCGTCTCATAGGTCATTACAAGACAAACCTAGCAGTGCCTCCTCGACCCCAGCGCTCCGCACTCTCGTGCAGTAAACTCCAGGGCTGCCTTTTATTTTATCGGTGCACCTCACCAACCTCCCCATGGGCCCGAAGTAGACGGAGGGAGCCCAGCAACACTGCCTTCTGCATGGCATCCGCCAGCCGCTCAGCGGATCCACGGCAACCTGGTATTTGCCGCAGCCCTGAAACCAACGAGTCGGGAACTCCACCCATCACCCCAACCAAAAGAACGACCAACACAACCGAATGTCCAGCATAGCTCTGCCGCAAGTCCATGACAAGATTGCGGTACTTATCGCGTTTTTCGGCATACTTTTCCGTGAGGTTCTGGTCCGAAGGAGCAGAAAACTCCACCACGGTCAACGCCTTCTTGTGCTTCTCAAGTACCACGATGTCCGGCTTGTTGGCATGGAGCTTGCGAGTGGTGGGAAACGAATAGTTCCAGAAGATCTTCACCTGGTCGTTTGCCACCACTGCCTCAACGTCCCCAGGAGCGTATGGTATGACAGGTGAATCGTCAATACCAAAATGGTGCCTCAGATGGAAATAAAGCACCCGCAGTGCAGCATTGTGCCTCTCGATGTAAAGAGTACGGGCGTAGAAAGGACATGCAGAGAGAAGATGCATGGTGGTCTCGGGAGAACGGAAGCACGCCCGACATCTGGTGTCCAGCTGACGACCAAAGATCAACTGCTGGTACACCAGGGATGTGAACACACCATCCTGCATCTTGATGATATTGCTCTCTGACACGGAAGTCAGCCCAGAGGAGCGAAGAAAGGCAAAAGTACGCTCTCTGCAAAGGCCCTGGCTCTCGATGTTCTTGTAGAACACGCTATGCATGCTCTTTGCCATGTGCCCTCGCAAAAGAAGACGCACCTCCGCCTCCCTCACCCTCTGCTTGGCGAGAGCCCGAGGCAAACCTGCAAGGTTTACTCCTGGCCTCGACTCCGGCTCCACCAAATCCAACTGTACTCCCAATGCCCATGCCGCCCTTTTTGCTGCACTGAACAAAAACGCTCCACTGCCCCACAACTCATGCCCATACACAAGTTGAAGATGGGGATCTGTGCTCGTTACCACACGACACGCCATACTGATAACCATTCGGTTGTAGATGTTCTCAACTCCGAGCAACCCTCTACCTCCCTGATCACGTGGAAGGTAGACCCTCTCAACAGAAGCCCGCTTATGGTGGCTCAAGTTTGAAGACATGACTTTCCTCGTGATGGTATCGAGGCCCTTCAGCTCTGCCACGTTCCATTTCATGGCACCAAAGGTGTAGAGCATGACAGGGATGGCTAGCATGTTGGTCGCTTGGATCTTATTGCGACCCGACAACCTGGAACTCCAGATCTTCTTCAGGCGTCGAACATACTCCCCACGAAGCACCTTCTGGCACAATCCTGTATCCTGAACGTGACTTTCACTCACGCCCAGGTACTTGTACCGTGCTTCGGCATCGAGATGTCTAATGATGCTCCCGTCTACCAGCTCCATGTCTTCTCGTTGGCCACACACCTTGCCAAGTCGAATGTGCAGGACCGCACACTTGTCCAAGCCCAACTCCATCCCCGTGTCTGCTGCAAAGCTACTAACAAGATCAAGCGACTCCCTGAGCTTGCGTTTGCTAGAACCATAGATTTTCAGGTCATCCATGAAGAATGCATGGGTGACCTTATGGCTCCGACACGAAGGTGGGCCAGCCATGTACCCATCTTGTTCCCGAAGTAAAGCAGAAAGGGGCAACTGGGAGATGCAGTAAAGTTTGGGGCTAAGGGAGTCACCCTGGAACACTCCCCGCTGATATGCCACGAACTCTGTGTACGACACTCTACCACCAGCCTTACACTGGAAGCGAGTCCTCCACAGCGGCATGAGGTCCCCAATGCATCTCACCAGATCGGGATGAACATTCAAGATCTCGAGACACCTCAAGATTAAGCCATGCGATGTCATGTCGAAAGCTTTCCTGAAGTCCACCCAGGCCACAGAGAGGTTCCGCTTATGCTGTATGGCATCTTGACAGACGCAGCGGTCCAGGAGAAGGTTCTCCTTACAGCCCTCGTGGCCCCTCCGTGCCCCCTTCTGCTCGTGCAACTCTACCCAAACTGGCTGAATAGAGTCCTCCAGTAGCTCATTCAAACAACCAGTAAAACCTTTATACTCGGTGTTGAGCGTGGTGATGGGTCTATCCCACACCGCTGTTCGAGCTTTCTTGTCGAAGAGAACAAGATCAGGTCTGTTTGCTTCAACAGCTCTATCTGTGGTGATGGCAGAATCCCACAGGATTTTTGCATCCTGATTATGGAGAACTTGTTCCGGCTTGCACTTATAGTACTTTTAGTACTTATTATTATTATTATTATTATTATTATTATTATTATTATTAATAGTACTTAAAAGGTAAAAGGTTCATAATTTTTTGAGGGGATTTAGGTATTTTACATTAAAAAATGACAAAATGTGAGTAAAAAAAAAAAAAAAAACTCTCATTGAATGGAGTTATGGACAATCTGCATGGGATTTTTTTTTATATAAATGAAGATTATGCTCTCTGATTTCCCCCTCCCCCCAAACTAAGCGTCAAGAAGCGTCACTTCTTAATAAAAGGATAGGGCCTAGAATAGAATTTTATTTCAGTCTTTCGATTACATTATTTGTAATATAGATCATGGGAAGAAACACATAATCAAAACATGCATTATCGTACATTCATCAACACAGCCAATAAAATAAAATCATGGTCATATAGGCTAGAGAGTATTGCTAACAAGTTATCCTAAGTTCAAGTTTGAGCCCATGTCTCTTTTTGATGATTTTAATAAAAGTCTTTTATTATAATTCATAATTCATAATCTTTATTGCTTTTCGATTGATTATACAACATAAGCAAGTCAATAATATTAAACTCAAGACATAACGTCGATCGTCCATAATTATACATAAATAACAACTTGTATCACTATGCACAACAAAGTATAAAATACATTAACAGATCACAAAATAGTTTGTAAATCCTGCCACTATTAAACACAAAAGTGTGCATAATATTATTCTATATGTACACTTTTGTGTTTAATAAAAGACTTATATTAAAATCATCAAAAAGAGACATGGGCTCAAAATTGAACTTAGGATAACTTCTTAGCAATACTCTCTAGCCTATAAAAAAATATACAGTAAACCCTTGATTTTACAAACTTCGATTTTACGAAATTCGCGATTTTACGAAGTGTTTTCTCGATCCCGACCAGTTAGATAGGGAAATGCATGTTAAATAACCTCGTATTTACGAAATCTCGATTTTACGAATTAACGAAGTGCTCTAATGGTCCCTACAGAGCATTAACCTCGAATTTACGAAGATATTTGTCACAAAATAAGAAATTTCGTACGTAATTTAAAACTTAAAACTCGCGCGCGTCATAAAATAAAGCATGCAGTAAAGCATGTTCGAACACGTGCGCAAACATCATAAAGCGAGATATTGCAAGGCAAATAGATGAAAATGTAGGTCAGTGTCTCTCTTTTTTTTTTTTTTTTTTAAAGTTCACACAAAATAAATTCTGATCGATCGTTATAAGTAGACTTTGTAAAATTATTATTCTTTGTAGTATATAATACATTAATGAAAATATGCAGTTAACTCGCCGCGATCCATCGCAATTTATTTTGCATGATAAGAAAAAAAATCGAACTTCGAAGCAGTGAATCATGTTCGAACACGCGCGCAAACATAGAAACGTAAGATATATTGCAAGACAAATAGATTAAGATCTAGGTCAGCGTTTTTTTTTTTTTTTTTTTTTAAATCACGAAAAATAAATTCCAATCAATCGCTACTGGTTAACTTTTTTATATTACATTAATATTTATCAATGTAGATGTTATTCTCAAAGCTCGAATACTATTTTGTTTGTAGGCAAAAATATTACATCGCTAGCTGAACTACCTCCATGGACTACTATATTCTGTTGCAGCATTGTAGTACAGTAATATACATTAT
Organism: Siphlonurus alternatus; assembly: GCA_949825025.1. Taxonomy (NCBI): domain Eukaryota; kingdom Metazoa; phylum Arthropoda; class Insecta; order Ephemeroptera; family Siphlonuridae; genus Siphlonurus; species Siphlonurus alternatus. The sequence continues at coordinate 41,622,144 of OX463779.1, forward strand.
CACAAAATAAAAAATGCATAATATAAATTATAAATTTGCAAACTGGTGTACAACATAAATCAAATGTTTATATTTTTATATTTTCTCCCATTCTCCCACCTCACCTCGCCTGAATCCGTTCATCATTAATTGACAATTACGCGTTTTTTCGTTTTCTTTTTTTTTTTTTTTTTTTTTTTTTTTTTTTTTTTTTTTTTTTTTGGTTGTACCTTGATTTTACGAACCTCGAATTTACGAAGTCCCGATTTTTCGGTCCCTTCAATTTTGTAAAATCAAGGTTTTACTGTTCTACTGTATATATAATTACAGTCATGTATAATAATGGTGCATGCTATTCATTTCTCTAATAAAAAAAAATCTTATCCAGGTTGTCTATTGCAATAAATCAATACTTAATATTTCAATGGAGAGAGAGTCAATTGCAAAACCATATACAGTCAACCGGGGTAACTTTGAAAATGAGGAAAATAAAGATTTGTGATTTTTTATAGACCAATCTAATGTGTACACTGAAGTTTTTTCTCACTATATGGTAGGAACATGTTATTAGCTAATAGAGAAAAATAGATTTAAGGGTTGCAGTTGATAAATTGGAGATAATTATTTTTTTTTACTGAAGAATGAAAAATGTGACCAAAATAAGAAGTCTGGAAATAAGCCATCCACAAGGTAAGCAAATACAAGTTTGAACTTGTAATGCTATTCAGTGTTATATTTCAACCCTTCTTAACACTTGTACCAAAGGATTTGAAATTTTTCCTGTAACTTTTTTTTTTATGAATTTTTACTTTCAATGGGGTAACATTGAAGGGCTCGGCGGGGTAACTTTGAAGGGCTTTAGAGAACATCACTATTTACTTGAATGAAGCTTTAAAAAGAATCTGATACAAAATTTAGTACACAAATCATACTATATATCATTACATCATACATTTCAATTAATTTTGAACTACTTTTTTCTCTTTTAAGTCCACCACAATGATTTTTAGCACTTTATTCTGGTCCGGTACTCCGTGGCGGAGCCAGAAAAAAGTTCCAAAAAAAGTCTTCCATCTTTCAGAATGTTTCTCCCATGAGAAGTGAGTAGGGGAAAGTGAATCCACCCATTGCCCATGTATTTCTCTATGTACCACAACATCAATTGGGGGGGGGGGGGATTGTCTATGCCATTACCTGTAATTACCAGTACTGTACTATTGTTTGACATTAAAACTATATCTGTCTCATTTCATGCCTGAACATTTTTAAGACTCTCTGTTAAATTAATTTATTAATTTTATGATAAAGGTTAGAACAGAACTACAATCATACTAATTAAATTTTAATTTCAGATTCATTAAGAAATCTCTTACGGACTACCGGTAGGCCTGATTCGAGTACAGAAGAGGTCAACAAATACAAAGAGTGTATACAATCAAGACTGCACTGATGAAAATTTAGACCTACCAGTAGGTCACCTAGCCATCACCTCCCCCCCTTCAACCCCCCATGGAAGCCCTTTTGCCTTCAAGTAGAACCAGGCAACCAAGCCACTGCCTCAAGTTATATTGCTCCTCGTCGGAGTATGAAAGTCAGAGTGAGTCCGCTAAGTCTTGGGATGGAGGGGTACAGGGACTTGAAGGAGCAGTGGGTGGGAGTTTTTTGAACTTAAGAACTATTCTAGAGGTGACCTAAACTATGGACTCCCCCTCCCTCCCCTTCCCCCCTGTCTACAGGTGGGATCAGGTAAAAGTGTGTCTCCAGCACATTTCTCCAGGTCTGAAGTCAGAGTGAGTCAGCTGAGTCTGGTGGGGTTATGGAAGATGGAGGGGCAATGGGTGGTATATTTAGTTAACACGAATGACCCCAACCATGCATGACCCCTCCCCTCCCTTGCCTAAAGATGGCACTAGGTAAGAGTGAAGAGTGTCGACATTCCTCGTCTGTTGCAAAGTCAAGAGTAAGTGATCAGAGTGTGAATGACAAAAAGAGCTCAAACAATGATGACAAAAAATTACAAATGGGAATAACACAGATTATAGTGACAAAAAAAAAAAAAAAAAAAAACATGACCCTGTCTACAACTGACAAGTGAGCTCGTCACTGGGATTAGCGACTTAGCGACGGAACTGAGGCTTCACCTCTGGAACTTATCTGCGTGTCAAGTTAAAGAAGATGTATTGTGATATTCAAAATGGTTCAACTATATGTTCATAATTGAACAGCCAACTGACCAAGGACTTCAAGTTCTCTGTTAACCATCCGAATACTATTCCGGAAATGATGCCAGTTCAAGCCTGAACATGAAGAGAAGATTTTTCTAAAAAGTTTCAACTTAACTTTTTAAATTCTTCTGCATTCTTATAAAGTTATTAATGTTTGTAAACATATATGACACAATATTGGGGGACATTCAAAAAGCACTTTAACCCCAACTTTAGCCCCAAGTTTTATCCCTGGTACTAAACTAGGAGCTAGACATGGTTAGCCCCTGGTTTAGCACCATGTTTAGTACCAGGGATAAAACTTGGGGCTAAAGTTGGGGTTAAAGTGCTTTGTGAATGCCCCCCAATATGTTCAGAGAGAAAAATAAATAAATAAAATGAATGTTTAAAATATTTGGAGGATTTTAATTAATTACTGTAATTAATTATCTAATTAACCTTAAATTAACTGCAAATAATGGTTTAATATGATACTAAGTTACTGAAAAATATGTCCAGAACAGTAAATTACATGGTAGGACACATTAACAAAAAAATTACACTTTTAAGTTGCTTGAATATAAGTGTCCGCAAGGCCCTTCAATGTTACCCCATTGCCGGGGTAACTTTGAAGGGCTTGTTTTAATTTTTTTTTACAGTTAATAATTGGGGCAAAAAAAAATTACAAACACTTTTAGACACCTCTAGCTAAGTTACACAACTGGTAATTTTTTTATTTGCCAGATATTTTTTTTTAAAAAGTTATGATCAGAAAGGTAGTAAAAACCCTTCAATGTTACCCCGGTTGACTGTATTATATTTTGTTTGTCTTCAAATAAGATCTTCTAATTTCTAATAATAAAATAAAGACAAATTTCAAGGCAAAGTTTAATTTTTACATAATATGTTTATGATTTATGATAATACGGTACTGTATACAAAATAAAAATAATAGTACTCTAGCAATTACTGAAGCTACAACCAGCATTAATATTTTTAAAAATAAAATCAATTTTAATTCTAAATCTTTTTGTACATGATTTTTAAAATCTGAAAATTGTTTGCCTGCCTTTGTTTTTTGTGGAAGTCTAATTGTGGACAGCCTAGGTAATAATGCTGCTGGCTTACCCCGTATAAGTTATGGTGTTATATTACAATGAATTCAGGGAACTCACGTTTGTCTCCGAGTCTCTGATGAGGAAGTCTCCGTCATGGCCTGCCTCGTTGAGAAGGTTGTCGCAGTGTGCTCGTGTGATGGGGCCGTAGTACCAGGGTTTTCCCACCAGGTGGGGTCTGTCCACCGAGGGGTTGCAGGGAGGGTGCTGGTGGTGCAGAGACGCGGTGCTGGGGTGGCCTCGCAGACTGCCCCCGGTCCCATTGCTGCGGTCCAGCGAATGACCTCGACCCCCTCGGTACGGCTCTGTCAGGTACTCGGACAACTCTTGAAGGTAGTTCCTCGGTACCAAGCCGATCTGCTGACAGGATGACAAATTAATAATAAGTCATTTATTAGCAGAAAGAGCTTAAGTACTATCAATCATTAATCAAATCTTAAAACTCTAAATACTATATCTAAAAATTTGCACGTCAATTCAATATTTAGATACCAAGAATATGTAAGGAGCTTCAGAAATAATTTTAATTTAATTTATGACTGATATCTCTTCCTTCCAAACAGCTGGTAAAAAGGAAAATTCTTGTAGATTACCGTAGTAAATGTTTCTTAACCACTTTCTTTTGGCAACACGTTTATCACATCATACGGTCAAGCAATTCATATTAAAATTGACATTTGTTCACAAACAACAATACCAATCATATTGTTGTACTTACTGAACAATTAACAATCATGTCATTATTTGAAACTCACTTTAATGATAATATTATACCCTAGTATAGAAATAATAGCATTAAGTTTTAATAGACATTTTTACACACCAATAAATCCCATTTTAATGTTTCTCAGATACCAGTAGTTGTATATGTACTGTACATACTTTTTCAAGAACTTCTCATTTACAACGTTAATATATACATTATATACTGTCTATTTTTTTATTACATATTTGAATAGGGGACCTCAAGTTACAGTATGTATTGCAATTTTTTCCCAACTTCAAAACTGCAAAACGCTGTGACATCATAGTCATGCAAAAATTTTAACACAAAAGCATCAGGCAAGAAGTTACATGACAATATCTTTCCCCAATTTTTTCAAATTTGAAGATGCTAGAGGGTTTAAAAAAAAATCTGAAAAAATTGACAAAACAAAAAACAAGGTCCTCTATCTAAATATGCAAAGGCAAAATTCATGAAGATTGTCCATTTAAGATAGCCTACTCTCTGAAAACCCACCTGTCCCGTAGCACTGCGAGCTCTGTACCACTCTGGGTCTGCCCGAGGTCTGTCAATGATCTCGAGTCTGTCTCCCTTCTCAAAGCTCAGTTCCTGGTCGTTCTGAGAGCTGAACGAGTACAGGGCCACCATGATGTCCAGCACGTTCTCGGCCATGGCGTATGTGTGCAGAGTGTCCGAGTCTCCGGTGCCCATCGGTCCCGGACGCTCCAGCGACAGGGAGGAGGAGCACTCGTCCGGCTGCGTGTAGTTGCTGGGGAACCAGCCCTGCTGGCCGTTGGCTGACTGTCCTCGCCACCACCTGGACATAAAGATAATGTTAGCTCTCCTGTTTGTTATTGTGGTTGTTACCAACGGCAGAACTTGTTTTTCAACATTATTTAGTACTCTCTGGTTCTCCCGAATATCCAATCTGAACACCAGACACTTGTTTTAATTTATAATTAACATTCAAAATAAAGGTGGGAGAAAATGTCAAGAACTAGCTGTAACTTCAACTTCTTTAATACAGTAGTATTAAGTTTACTAGGACTGTTTGTAAATAGTAAATACACCATTCATGAATCAAAAGTCAGATGAACAATCCGTAAAAGAAACACCAGGAATATCTACTTCTTGAATCTTATTTGATTGTGTATATAGACTAGTTGTTCCCAATTTATTGTATTAAATTATTAAACTACTAATCATTTAGGTACCGTCTAGTTTAAGATCTGTTTACGAAAGATAACTTGACCTTTATAACTTTTTTATTAAGGATGATTTATGTCATGTCCACTTCTAATCGCCAATCCCATGTTTCCAGTATTATGTTATATTGAAGACAATTTTATTAAAGATAAATAAAGCAGCTCCTCCCATTAGTTTACTAGTGAGGTACTGACCCGTCATTGCTTTTTTCTAAGACCAGCACACGGGAGCCTTTGGTGAGGGGTAGTTCGTCCTGCTGCTGAGCCTGGTAGTTGTAGCGCACCAGCGCCCACCCCAGGGCCTCGCCAGGGTCCACAGGCTGTGACACCTGAGCAGAGCGCCGGCCAACCAGCGGCGAGGCGCCGTTGTTCTGAGACGGTAGGGTGCGGTTACCCGTCGTCTGGTTGCCTGCAACCGGAGTCCTCTTCACCTTCTTCTTGATGCTGAAACATTAAACCGTTTGTAGTGAGCGGCTTCGTAGGTCTCCTGTGTTCGTGACACTTCGGGAAATTACTAATTTTATCCCTGCTGGAGCTCCAAGAGAAAGATAGATGCAGGTTTGAAATTTTGGGAGAGGTTAGAAGATACCTAGTCTAGTTTGGGAGTGTTTTCATGTAGCTTACGGAGGTGTTATGGGCTTAAATCTATAAAACTTTTATTATAGACTCACACATCTTCCAAAATTATAAATCTGTATCTCTTGAATCTGCAGCTCCAGTAAATCAGGTAGGGGTTCTAAAATACAAAGGATATGAATTTGCTTTGAACTCTAATGTTATACCATTAAGTATCTTAAATACAGTGGCGAGTGCAGTGAGTCATTTGCATATTTGTACTGTCTATGTACTGTATGTGCTATTATATGTGGTTTGGTTTGGTTGGTTTGGTTACCAATGGCGGAACTTGTTTTTCAACATTGTTCACAGTGCTCTCTGGGGCTCCTAATACCCAGTCTGCACGCCAGACAGTTAAGTACCGTTTCTTAGCGGGGCACGTATGTTGTTTGCACAACATTCCGCGGTCTTAATCACCCCAGCGGAGTATAGACAGCCGTAAGCTGCCTTCCTCCTACCAACTCTTTCATCTAGTAGCCAGTCACACCCATTCCAAGTCGCGAAAAGTCTGCCGTATTATATTATATATAAAAATTTATATGTAATAATCAAAATTAATGTACTGAAATTAATATCAGTTATCCATAAATAATCAGTTACTGTAGTTTAATTCTGAGACGACAGTTGTACTACAGAAATTTACCGTCACTTGCGTTATTTAAAAGTTTTCAAACTCACCTGTCAAATAATGAGGGCTTGTCTCGTTTGACGTAGTTTGAAGGTACGTAGCCTGAGAGGCCTCTTGTGTTTTGTACCCTCCACCAATGTTTGGAGTCATCGAGCAGCAAGTAGCGCTCGTTCTTGCGCAGGGGCAGCTCCTGGGCCCCCTGAGCGGAGTAATCGTACTTGGCCACGACGTAGAGCGCCATGTCATCCTGTTGTGCTGTCCAATAATGAGATAACGTTAGACGCTTTGCATTTGAAATAAAATTTTGTTAAGGAAAGTAAGACATGCAACTTTTTTTAAATTATATTGTTAGTATTTTTGTCACATACACCCCATGGTTAGATTATATACCGGTAAATAAAGGAAATCCTAATAGCAGTTTAAAAATTAATGTTTCACCCAAAAATTTTTCCATCCATTTGATAATGTAATTATATTTATGTATCCTGAAACAATGCTAGAAATTATTCAAGTTTACAATTTCTTGAATATTACAGCATTATACAAGCTTGTATAAAATTTAAATATGGTCAGTTATTTCTCACGCAGGTTTAAAAAAATATATTTTGAAAAAATCACCCATGACAATTATCTTTTTATCCCCCCCCCCCCACCTTCCAATTAAATTTTTGAATTAAATTAACAGTGTCAGAATAGAAGTTCTATCACCCTATTTTTTCACCAATATTGATCTAATAGACCCCTCCCCCTATTTTTTTGTTGTAGAACCATACCTAAATAATTTTTTTTGGGTGGGAGGAGGGGGGGGTATGCAAAAGCCTCCTAAAGTAAACTCTTAAATTTAAAATACAAAAAGCTAACATATTACAGTCCGGCTGCACGGATTCATAAAGCAAATAAAGAGAATCTCTCTGCAATTCAAATATACAGTAGAAAATAAATTTAAAAAATTTACAATTGCAATCAATGCAACTTATTTCACCATCAATGAATTTTTCTTCCTTAGGAAATATGAATTTAAAAAAAAGATTATTATACTGAATTTTCATAAAAGTACTCAGGCGCGGATCCAGAAAAAAATTTCGGGGGGGGGGGGGGGGGGCTGCCTCCATAAGGCCAATGTTAAAAAAAAATGGAGTGGGGGAAACACCTATATTGCCCATGTTAAATCCAAAATTTCTCTCCCCCCCCTGGATCCGCGCCTGAAAGTCGGGGGGGGGGGGGCTGCCTCCATAAGGCCAATGTTAAAAAAAATGGAGTGGGGGAAACACCTATATTGCCCATGTTAAATCCAAAATTTCTCTCCCCCCCCCCTGGATCCGCGCCTGAAAGTACTGTGAATAAAAGGATTTAAATAAACTATTTTATAGGATTGTAGAAAAAAATAAATGAGGTATTTAAATAAAAAGGAAAATTTATGAGAAAAAATATAGTATTTATAAATCTCTGCTTTATAGTTACCAACGTCAAAATATCTGATAAGGCATGATTGTAGTAGAGTACAGTTATTCTACAGTACAGCGATTCTCTGATTCTATTGATAGAGAAATACCCTAATAAAGATTTGAGAATTTCCTACTGATTGGGGAGGGGGGGGGGATGCAAAATTCAGCAATTTAAAATTATTTATACGTCATGCTTGATTACAGTACATACTGCAAGCATACTAATGACTGATGGTATACTGCATGACAAAGGTATCATATCTTTTTAAATATTGTGTTTGCTTTGAATATTATAGAAATACCTACTTATGAATACAGAAAACACAATATGCATAAATTTGGATTTTTGTTAGCATTAAAAAGTGCAAGCAACTTCTATGTTAAAAAGGTTTTCTATTATTATAATTTGCTTAAAATTACATCCACAGTGGACCACAGTATGATATTGTTCATAATATGTATGTATGCATACAGAATACAGCAGACCTACAAATTACCAAGAATTGTTTGCAGGAAACAGCAATGTTATAAATAAAGCTGTGATACCATTACCTCAGTGCAGTTTAATTAAGCAGAAGTGAAGAATTAAAGGAGTAATAAAGTAATAATATACATCATAATAATTACCTCGCATTATTTTAAAAACATGCTTGAGAACACAAGAGAAGGCTTAGCAAGCCTCTTGCACAGATCCACTGAAAAAAAAAAAAAAATCATAAAATGAAACAAAATAATACAGAAAAAGATAAATGTAAATAAAGATTCAAAATGTGACCAAATGAGTCATTATGATACACACAAACTTGATTCATTAAAAAAAAAATATGTGCATAATACTACGTAGACTCTCAGGTCTTTAAAGGCAGTTTATTGACCTACAGACCAAACAAAAAATTACAATGATTTATGTAATAAACTTAAAAAACAGGTGTATTAAATAAATTTAACTACCACTCATAAAAATAAATGCAGGAAACTTTCTAATAAAAAGGATGTCGGTCTCGTTGAGTAGGAGTGTCAATCGTAATGTCTGGTGTGAAAAATACGTCATATATAACTGGAGATAATCTATAAATATGTGTCAACTTACAGATTTTTTGGTTTGACATTTCTGGAGCAGCATCAAATAGCTAACATGACAAAAATAGTAGCTGTCTTCAAATAAGTTACGAACGGATCAGGGTGGAAACAATTATTGAAGCCATTTTGATTCGTCGTTGTCTGGAGCCGAAAGCCGAAAGCCGACGAAGGGAGGAGAAATAAATACAAATTTGTAAACTTACGTTCTCTAGTGAGCAACTTGCAAACTTCTTGAGAGAGATTTATGCGCGTAACTTTAAAAGAACCAATGAAAATGATGAAAAAAAAAAAATTGTGATCAACAGTGCCATCTAGTGATTAATATTAAATTTATTCTTAAACATCATTGAATTCATTGATTTCTGCTCATTTTCTTTGTGCAAGGATTGGAGTTTAGTTTACTGACAGTTCCTCAGCTGTGTGACGTCGTGACAAAATATAATCATGACCATCGTAACCAAACCTATTACTGAGAAAAAAGTGGATAAATTGGAGCAGCCTTTGGTTGCAAATGAAGTAAATGGAGTACTGGTAAGTTTTTTTTTTTGTTTTTGGCAAAGATCGCCATCACAGTTTGTGTAGCTTCTAATGACGACGGTCTACACCCTCCTTGATCCCGGTGGCCATGTTTACAAAAAAAGAAAAATATGCATAGAAATAAATAAATAGAAAATTAGAATAGGTGTCATGGAATTATGGAAATTCTGTTGATTGTCAAGTTCTTGGCTCTAATAAACTTCCTGTCTCTCAAGGTTTAATAGTGGTCACTGACCCTAGAATTTCAAAAAGTGTCCTTGAAGATCTTGACAACATATTTTTTTTGACATTATTATAGCAAAAAAGTTAGCCCGGCCTTCGTATACATAAATGTTATGCATGCCCTCGATGGATATGGTATATAGGGTGCGATGACACGGCTCTGCTGCATATATATATATATATACATATATATATATATATAAAATATATATATATATGATACACAGTATGCATATGATATATTATGATATTTATTATGCATATTATATGCATACATGTTCTCCGAATTGTTAATTTCATTTCCAGCCCACCAAGACGGACATTGAGGCAAATGATGCAAGCCTGCTTGCTCCACGTCCTCAGTACATAATCCGTGCTCGTCGTATTACCACTGCAACGACAGTATGTCTCTTCATGACGGCTCTGCTTGTGATGAGCGTTGGCATTATCGGCGGTGTCTATCTCTACCGTCAGTTTGCCCGTTCTCAGGTCAGCATCATTTACTTGCCAACTGTGAAGTCTCAATTGTTGTATTTATTTATGACGTTATGTTTATATTATTAGATGCATCGTTTCCGAGGCTGGTGCTCTATCCCATACGAGAGCAGCCTTTTGGTAGACGACAATCTTAAGGCAGGTCACCACGATAACTTGCTTTCTGATTCCCGCTTGTTTAAGGTAAACGTTTCATACCTTTTACTTCTTCTACTAAATAAACAACTGACAATTCTCTAGTGCACTATTTTTAAGTTATATGTTTTCAGTATGTTCTAGATTTTTCTTACAGATGTCTTCTGATTTACAAGTTAAGAAACATTTTCTGCTCAACATCAATAGTCTGAATCCTTCAAGGTTATTTATGGAAATTGTTAAAAAAATGGCATAAATTTCATAGTTTCCGCTTCTAGTTGGCTGGAATAAAAATAGTGGAAACTACGTACTATCATTTCCAAAGATTCCCAGACGTTCCCTAAAGATAAAAAACCATCACCTGATTGCATTAGGATGAGATCTAACTTTAGGCTTGGCTTAACTCTAGTTTATTTTAATTCCTAGACGGGTCCTAAAGTGAGACCTTTTTTCTGCAATCAAGTGTATATTTATTGAGAGATCTTGCAACTTTCTACTTAAATTTCCAATAATATTAGAACAATCTGGAATTCTGAAGTTGCCTAACTTTTTGATCCATGCACAAAGAGTTTTGTTGGTTCCAAGCGTTGCCTCTTTATCTTATACCGTCTCTTGTTTGAGCATGCATAACCGTGATTTTCATTTCTTCAGAGCGTGCTGCAAGAGACTGGGGGACGCCCACAGAGTGATACGTTCAAGGAAGAGTTTGAGATTGACCTCGAGTTTGAGAACTACGAGACCATCACGGTCCCGGACTTCCGTGCTGGCAGGACTGGACGCTTCATCCACGACTTCAACGCTGTAAGTTCACAAACATCAGATGTCATTCCCAGCAGATACTATCAGAGACCTATGGCCAGAAAATTTACCAATACATCAGAAGGTTTATGAAGACACTGTCGCTCACTGCACAACAGTGACGCAATCATCCTGGTAAATCTGATACCTTCTGAAAAACTGAAAACTTTGTAAATTTTCTGGCCATAAGACTTTGGGGTAGGAATTTTTAGGCCCAGCCTATGGTTCAACTTTGCCCCACTGTGCCTTTTTATTTTAGTGCTTTACAACCCACTTTAAAACTAACAATAAAGTCGTTTTATATTCTTTCTTGCTTAATTTTTCCCCCTCTTCCTCTTTCCCCCTTTGTTAAAAAAAAAAAAAAAAACGCATCACCAACTATGATGGCCTAATGGCCCGGCCCATACCCGTGCATACCTCTACTTTAATGTCTCTGATGGTGCCTTTATAGAGTCTTCCAATGTTCCCCCGACGAGGAAATTTTCTCCATAAGCCACCATGTTACATTTTTTAAATTTTTTTTTATTTTATCATTTTTATTATAAAAGTTACACATTAATTTTAAACATGTATTTTAAAATTATTTTTAAAATGCAACAACTTTTTTTTTTTTTTTTCATTTTCATTAGGAATGTCAGAAAATTAGCTTACTTGAACCTTCTATTTTACATTATTATTTACAAAGGACTATTACAAAAAATGTGAAATTCTCCTGTTATTACTTAATTAATCACTATTGCTTAATTCTTACTGTCCCTATAAAAAAAAAACATTCATTGTTTTGTCATAGAACAAGACTGGCATTGTGGACTTGGAGGGCAAACGCTGCTTTGTGATGCCACTGAACCGCGACCTAGTGCTGCCACCTCGCTCCCTCTTTGACCTCATCAGCAAGATCTGGGAAGGTACGTCTGTTGTTTGTAAACAAAGTATTGTTGTTTGTCTGTGACAGTTTTTGATTTACATGTTATCTTATGGAAAATTACCATTAATATAAAATTATTGAGTGTTAACTGTTAACTAGCACCAACAATGCCATTACGTTCTGTGCTCTGGTAGGTGAAATCAGACACTACGTCGTTGCATGGTTAACAATGAAAAAGGCTTCATCGGACAGACATTATAAACAATGGTTTGTTATAACCATTGTAAGTAATAGACTTTGGTCTTAGCAAGATAATCTTCTACGTATGTGTAGTCAAATTTATTTTACACTGAAAAAGGCAGATATATTTGTGAAGAGATTTGAATATTTGCAAAGAAGTCAGTAAATTTTCAAATAAGAATCAGGAGAGATACTTCCACTATCAAATTAATTTGACTGTAGCATCAAATTGACATGATCCTGGTTGGCTAATCCTAGTTGACTCAAATACTCTACTTCTGAAGAACTTATTTTTTATTAGTATTATTTCTTTTTTTACTAATCCAATTTACAAGTTATACCTTTTTCCTTGTTATTTAATTAAATTTAACAAAACAATTACAGTAGTATTGCTGATTAATGGTAAAAAAATTCTTACATTTCTTACTTTTATTGAAATATTTAAAATTTTACATGAAATAAAGCTTGGAAATAGCTAACATAATTAATATTAATAGTAAAAGCGTGTATTGTATTACCCATATTGCATTGTAAAAATAAATGAATATTTGTGTCGCAATGCTAAATTAGTTTAGTAAGATTTAAGGTAGAGATAATACGGATCAGCTGGTCCAATGCTAAAATAATCCCATTCATAAAAATTATGAAAAAAATTTAAAATGTTCTCCTCTACATCCCCTATCAGTTGGTAAAATATCAGGTATACAAAAACGAGCTAGTTTTCGAGTTATTAATTTTTAAAGTTGACTAATTTAACATGGAGAAATAGAACTTCCATGTTAAATTGGCCAACTTTAAAAATGAATAACTCGAAAACTAGCTCGTTTTTGTATACCTGATATTTTACCTACTGATAGGGATGTAGAGGAGAACACTTTAAATTTTTTTCATAATTTTTATGAATGGGATTTTTTTAGCATTGGGCCAGCTGATCCGTATTAACTCTACCTTAAGGAACTTTAAACTTGCCATCAATAGGTAGCATATAAATCTAAAATTAAAATGGAGTCTAGTGGACAGAAACAAGAAAATTGATCTTTTGTGAGAAAATTGCACCCTTAAAACCATAAGTGGTTAAATTTTAGATCATTCTCAACATTTTAAATTATTATGATGGAAGTAATTTATGACTCTGGTGTATGTGAGGTTAATTTTTAAATAGAAAGGAAAAAAATTGGTGCATAGCTTGAAAAGAAGGGCGGAGAAGAAACCTCTTTCAACACATTTTGCCTCAAACTGCGATCAATATTATTGTTACCTCAATACTTCAAAAAAAAAAAAAAAAAAAAAAAAACATTATTATGAAAAAGTGCTGATTTCAGCCAATTTACATAATTATGATTATATAGTGAAGAAATTAAGTTATTTTGTTTGAAACGGGTTCTGTAACTATCTTGTTACAATGACTGGTTTCACAATTCCTGTGTGATACATCCAGGATATATAATTAAAACTTCAAAAGCAGGACATTGTGTGATGTCAAGAAACAGGAAATGTCATAAACGTCATAAGCAGTAAGTCACACATCTGGGAAAAATTCCCTCGTGCAACTCACTATCATGTAGCCTATATTACAGTTGTTTGAGATGCTGTTTATTTATGAAAAATACATAGTTTTCAACAAAAATTGCAATTGTCTTTGTGATTGATTTAAAGTATAAAATTTGCTAAACAATTAAAATCATTTTACTAAACACAATAACTGTTAACTTAAAATTATATAGATCTAAAGGCATAATAAAAATACACAATACATACAGAAGGATTATATAACATATTGAACATTTATATTTATAGTACATGTATACATTTTCAGTCATTGTTTTGATTATCAAGTTAAGTTGATGAGTTAAAGATTAAATAAGAATGCAAAAATGAAATGTGTGAACCCTCATTTTGGTAATCATATAAATGTTTCTCATATCAAATTGCTGGAGCTAATGAGATAGATTCCTCCTCTACCATTTCCTATCCTATCTTTCCATGTGATCCAGTCACCTTACTTCTCTCATCCTAAGGGTTGTTAACTAACCGAGGGTGTATGGGCTGCGGCCTTTCCTGGCTGTGCTCCATCCGTGTATAGGTTCTACTTTTGAGTAGACAGGTTAGACATACAAGAAATTAATGGAAATAAAATTTAAAAAAAAAAAAAATGAAAACTAACTCCTGCACAAATACTATGGCAAATTTATAATTTTAATTAGTAAATAAATATTTTATATAAGTACTCCGTGGGAGAAAAGTTCTGAATCTTTACATATTTATTTTATTATGTAAATTATGTGTATTATGTACAATACTGTATTTTATAACATTCATCCTTCTGAAGCAGGAAGTAAAAATGTGGTTTACATTCTGTAAATGATTAAATCATATTTTACATAATCTTAGCAAAAAGTTAATGATATCATGGCAAACATTGAGAAAAACAGGAAACTTATAGAATTGAAGCGACTCATAAGATTATTTAATACACAGTCATAGCATGATTTTGATGACTGCAGTCGAACTGACGCTAATAATGCAGTCAGTTGACTTCAGGTATTCTTGGCAATGGGTATATTGAGACCATAAAGCTTGGTGGAGAACGAAATGATAAGAATTGGAACTACGTGCTCAAATGAAAAAGGTTGCATCTGATTAAAATTGTAAAATCATTTAAATGCTCCATCAGCTGCAGCCACAGTATAATTTTACAGAATTGACAACACCATAATTAGTTGTCACATGCTTTCAGACAAGTATTAAAAATTAAATTAACTTCAATTGCATTTTATATAACTTTTGTTGTTTTTGTGATTCGCACAATGCTATTTTGGTATTTACTGCAGTCTCCTTTAATAAAACGGCTTAATTTATGCCCACAGAGCCATCTATTGGTCCTTTATATCCTCAATATTACAGCAGCTGCTCAATTAAATTGAATCTATTGGCTTCAAGTCTGTAGACCAAGCAGTCATATTGCCCGTAAAATTACAGCTGCTCAAACCTTGCTGTGAAATCATCAGATATTGAATAAACCTACGAGCAGTTCTCTGCACATATGTTCTTGACATGTCATAAAGGAAACTTTACGACTAACAAATTTCCTCCTTTCATACTCTAGCACGATCTCCTACATAAATAATGAAGTTTAAAAATTCATGTGATAAATAAACTGCAATAAAGGAAGTTAAATAAACTGCAATAAAGGAAGTTCTTTTAAATCCTCAAATTAATCTGCTCACTTGTTTTTCCATAAACTTGGTTCCTACTCTTTTGCTTACTGAATAATGTACGATGACCTTGATTGTCCTTGACGTCAGTTTCACAATGTTGTGCAGGCTACTATGAGGTGAACACCGAGACGGTTCGCGAGACGATGCGAGTGGTGATCCCCAAAATCTCAGACTACCGCTCGGTGGGACATTACATCTCGCGCGAGTGTCGTCATCTACCAACCTACATGCTGGAGAAGTACAACACCCTAGGTGAGAATAAAGACACACCAGAACTACCCCCATGAAAATGTACTAAAAATTTCAGAGATGCAAGGTTTGATAGGACCACAATGCCACTGTCACATAATAGAGGCTTCAAGTTAGCTGATTTTGCGGTGTTCCCATCGTCCTATCTAAACCTATGTAAAAAAAAAAAAAAAAAACTCAAAATTGCTCTTTTGGTATAAAAGAAATTTTTAGAAGAAAATGAGTTCTTGATTCATTATCAGAAAAACCCTAAATGGTGGTGGAGGGGGGGGGGGTAAAAGATATTTTCAAATTGGTTGCTTTAATAGTTACCGAGAAAATTTTCAAATTTTCTAACATGAAGGCTGATAGAGAAAATTTTCCCGAACACTTGAAGCCTCCATTAATAAAATGAGAGACAATGATGCTACCTTTCTAGGTAACATGAAAATTAATCCAGGAATCTCACTCTTTTTACTGTAGCTCTGTTATTCTTATAAAAAAAAATCACACTGGAACTTTATTTCTAGATTATTTATTAATATTTCATACTGTAAGTTACAGTTAATGTAATTAAGAGTGGGACTTTTGGCGTGCATGAGTCAGAGGAGACCCCACTTGCCATGTTGTCCGACAATACTGCCTATTATCAGAGGAGGTGACTGTGAGTCACCTTATCTGAGCTCCAACTCATAAGCCAGATGTGTGGACTGATGGTGATCATTACAGCACTACGAAGTGTCCCTGTCTTATTGACTTTAAATTGAGTCTTTAGGAATTAAAAAAAAAAAAAAAACATTGCAAGGAAAGGTTGATTTCTTACTTTGGCTCACTGATAGTGATTGCAGACATTTATTTATTCATTAGTGAAAATGGTTTGTTAGGATATTTGATTTTCAACTTAACAGTTTTATTAAAATGCAAGACTGATGAACACTGAAACCTTAAAAGGAAACAAATAGGAAAATACCAACAAGCAGTGGTGAAAGTAGTTTTAATTTCTTACCAGTGCGCTTCAGATAGAGGCCTGAAGGGCCTAACCCCCGCCGGAGTCGCGATTTTTTGGGAAAAAGAGGCGTGGCTTATTTTTTTTTTTAATTGAAAAGTTGCACTAAAATTTATTTATCAGATTTAAAGTCAAGTGAGCGATTACATTTTTTTTAATAATTTATGTTCTAAAAATATTTTAACCTGCCCTCTCTATTAATTAAGAAATGAAAACCAAAAAATTCCCAAAGTTGGTGTTTCGGAGGCGTTTAACATATGCAAAATTATGGCACAAAAAACAGCTTTTTACTTATACTTCATTTGAACTATGGTACCAGTTAAAAAATACCTACGTAATCTATGATAAATTCATTAATAGATTTTTTATTTATAAATAAAATATTTTTTTACGGAAAAAATATTGAAAATCCTTGTGGGAATTAACCCACAAAATAAAAAGAGTAAAATTAAATACTTATTCAAACTTTTACCCAAGTAAGAAAAAAAAATATAGTGTCACATATTAAATTGATAAAAAAAAAAATATTCAAACATATCTGTGCTGGTTAATGAAAATTAAAACATAACTTTTGATGAAAATAATCGCAAGCAAGTTGTCTAGCAGCAGTGTTAAAACACAATAAAAATATTTTAATGCAGTTTCACAATTTAGAATGTTCTATAAAATTAATTTAATAAATGTTACATTTTTTTAAGTAATTAAATTATCGTTTTAAATGCCTCAAAAATTAATTTAAACAAAAAATTCCAAAAAGATGTATAGGCTACAACTTTAAAAAAGTGCTAACGATTACCACTTTATATGAAAATTGAAGATAAAATAGAAAACCCAGTAAACAGTAAACCTACAGATATTTAAAAAAATATAATATACAAAAATTTCTTTGATTTAAAAAATCTAAAAAAAAAATAAAATAATAAATAAATGTGTTCTCAGGCTCGCCATAAAAAAAGCTAGGTGTTTAATTGTGAGAAAAATATTAAAATTAATTTTTTCTATCGTAGTCTTTTAAAATAATGTTTACTGCAGCACTTAATATTTATTTACAATGCAACAATTTCGTATCACAATTTGCTAATTTATTTTTATTTTTTACCCAATGAAAAAAATAAATAAAAGTAAATACATTCAATACAGATTTCAATTATTTTTTTTAGTAAGGTAGAGATAACGCCAGTCAGCTGTTCGACGTAGGTCCCTTTGATTAACATGCAAACCTTAGAAAATTCACTTTTTTTTTTTTTTTTTTTTTTTTTTTTTTTGAGGCAGATCTGATATTAGTGCTTAAAAGCAAAAGCCATAGAAAAAGTTTCAAAATAATTTAACGAGCCGATTTTTTTAAATTAATTTTTTAGTTTTTCTCTCCATGGGAAAGCTGAAAATTAAAAAAATTAATAAAAAAAAATCGGCTCGTTAAATTGGTTTGAAATTTTTTCTATGGCTTTTAGGCACTAATATCTGCCTGTAAAAAAAATTCAGAATTCTTGAGAATTTGCTAAGGTTTACATGTTAATCAAAGGGACCTACGTCGAACAGCTGACCGGCGCGTTATCTTTAAAAGAAAGTGCAAGTTAAAACTTCGTGAGATAAATAAAATCAAAGTACAAGAACATGTATTGAGCATGATTATAATGGTTTATAATGTGATCTGTTCACACTTGCAAATATATTTTTTTTTTCATTAAAAATAATTGATTTTTTTAGTTAATTTCGATCAGTATCTTACCAGTGCGCCGCACTGGCGTCAAATGTCTTACCAGTGCGGCGCACTGGTGCGCACCGGCTTACTTTCACCACTGCCAACAAGCCTTACCACAATGAAATGTCCGCAGTGAGGAGTGTCTTGATGGCACAAATAAGACAAATATATTTACAAATACATCATTAAGTGTTGGTCAAAACGTCTCAATAATATATTTGTAAATATATTTGTGTTATCTGTGCCAGACTCTCCTCACTACGGACATTTCATCGTAGTAAGGCTTGTTGGTATTTTCCTATCTCTTTCCTTTTATCAATATATTCAACCGCAGTGGTTCACCTTTCCTTATAAGAATGTGAAACTATACAAGATTATTCTCAAGTTTCGTTCAAGTGTATAAAATGTATAAATGAAATGACTGCAAAAGATAGCAATCTTGGAGCATAATGCAGTCTGCGCTACAATCTAGTATCTGTGTTGCATAAAATATAAATTATTAAGCTACCTACACAGGCTTACTTTGGGTTTGCTTCGGGTGATCTACTTCTAGGGTAGTATCACCATACCGCTCAATGAATTGCTTGGTTTGGCCTAGGAAATAGAGCAATTTTATTTTAATTTTATTTATTTATATATTTTGGACCTTATGGTCCAAAATATATAAATAAATAAAATTGCTATCTTTATAGATAGTACACTCATCGCCTTGGAAAATTTCCCTCTTGTAGCCTTGTTAATCACCATGCCCCGTGTTATTCTTACGGGGTATGGTGATTAACAAGGCTGTAATGAAAAATTTTCCGAGGCGAGAACTGTACATGGAAAATTTTCCAAGCGAGAACTGTACAATAATAAAATTAATTAATTTCGCTTACATGAACAGCCACAGCCAATCTTAAAAATAAATTTTGGGAGTGACAACGTGTGACATTAGACTTTCCAGAAAACCTCCAATCTTGTAACTTTGTCCACAGTGTCCAAGCGCAGTGCTGGTGAGGAGGAAACATTCTTCGCAGAGTTTGCCGGCCACAACATCCAGGAGATTGACATCGTGAACCTTGCCGAACTCGAGGAGTATGAGAGGTCCAACCTTGCCCCCGTGGCCATGGCTCTCGATGCACCTCCTCAGCTCTGAACATCCCACCCTTCTCCCGAGTCTGGTCACCACGTAACTCTGTGCTGATCAGACTCGGGTGGCTCAATAATAAAAAGAGAGCTTGGATATTCTTAGTAGACAAAAATTGGTGATAAAATTGCAATATATTGGTTAGAAAATCTAAGAAAATTTAAGCACTTTTTTTTATATTTCTTTTTATTAAAGTTTTATAACTGCAAATTGTCTATATTACTTTAAAAAAAATTAGATTTGTTCCTAAAAGATTTAATAAAAAATAAACAAAAGTTATAAAAGTGTTTTGAAAATTTACACTTAAAAATTTGTGCAGTTTTTCATGTAGACTTAATATATAAATCTGTTATCAGAACAGGAGGCAATCAGTAATAATAATAATAATAATTAGATTACAGGTATAAAATTTTATGCATTCAATGGAGTAGAACCATAATTAGAAAATATATAATATAATACTGTGTAAGTTGATTTTTATTTGCAATATTTACATATACATTATTGTAACTTCTTCTATAATTCTTGATAGTTATTTCTTTAATTAAAGTCCATAAAATATAATGTATACACATTTGAAGTAATAGTGTGGTAATTTTTACTTGATAATGTTAACAGGATAGACCTGAAAAAACACATTAATTAAATAAAAACAAAGTTAATTCAAAGTATATGTGCCACGGATATGTCATGTGCTGTTAGTTACTGGTATGCATTTTCCTTCTTTATATAATTATGTATTCTTTTTTGGAGTTAATATGAAATGGGTGCATTATAAAATTTAGATTTTAAATTTAATTTTTTTTATAGGTAAAATTTTAAGTGTATTATATGCTGTGTACTAAAATTAAGTGACATTATTCTTTTAAGGATTAATCTCAGTTGATTGAGATCACGGAATCGGCCCCCTTGATTTAAATATGATACTTGCATGAGACTTTAAACTTGCCATCAATATGTGAAAAGTGAATGATCTGTCTTATCAGTTTTGTGAAAATTGAAGTAGAGTTTAACATGGAGCCTTATGGACAGACACCAGAAATGGAGCTATTGTTAAAAAACCTCCCTCTTAAATTTACTTAAACCATTTTTAAGCAATTGAGTTTTAGAACATTCTCAAACTTTTAATATGACGATGGTATTCCATCAAAAACGACTAACTCATTTTATTGCGTCCTCTCAAAAACGACTAACTCATTTTATCGCGAGCCGAGATGGTCGTTTTTGCACTATGGGTTTCCAGGTATAAAAAAAATGTATACCTGGAAACCCATAGTGCAAAAGCGACCATCTCGGCTCGCGATAAAACGAGTTAGTCGTTTTTGAGAGGATGCGATAAAATTAGATAGTCATTTTTGACGGAACACCATCGATGTATTTCATTGAATTCCTTCTTGCAAAAATATTCCATAACTCCGAAGTAACTGAGGTTAATCTTTAAGTGTAATTTTAATAATTATTAAGAGCTTGAAAATTTTGTGTTGTTAATTTCTTTGGGGACTAAATATTATTTTGTATTTTAGTTTAAAACTTCATACAAAAAATTATATATTTGGTACTACAAAATGCAGAAAATATTACTACTTTTACCGAGCCTATATGTTCAGAACAGGATTTATAATAAATCTCCTAATTAGATAGCATTCCGTACACTAGGAGAACATTTTTTTTAAGGTATGGGTAATTAACCTGAAATGTTGCCAAATTTTCCATTTTCTTCCTTTTATTTTTATACAAATGTTCATTATTTACTGAATGCAAAATAAACTTTATAATGATCTGCACTGGAAAGACAATAGTTGGCACAGTGCACAGTTGACACTTTGTAGTTAATTTTCTTGTTTTATAATGTTCCCATTCAACAAACAGAAACTTGATTGTGAGATGTTGTCAGAAGTTGTGTGGGCTGGTTATTTGTGTATTTTGTATGTGATTCCCTTTTTGAGATGGTGCCATTTTTTGATTGAATATTTGTAGAATTTGCATGATTTATAACATGATATAATTATTATAGTTATATATATATTTTTTTTTTTCAATAAATTGACTGGAAGGCTTTAATTCAATTTAAGATATATGATCTTTAGTTTCTTTTCTATATTATATTAAATTATAAAATAAATATGTTTTTAATTTTTTTCTCTCCTTTTTTGGGAATTTCATAATTATATGATATTCTGTAATGTTATTATATTTAAATAAAAAAAGTAATAAATGTTTTTATGTTGATGTGATACTATTATGTCAAGCACACTCATAATTAAAGGAATTATCCACATCTATTATTGTCCTATTTTTTTAAATCATTATAATTATTACACTGTAAAAATAAGTAGCAGTTTATTAAATTATGATAGTGAAGATGAGGTTAGGAAGCATTAACCTACAATGTTTCAATCACCTTTATTGCACAGGTAAACAATGATTTTGAGAAAAGTGCTCGCCACTGAAATTATATATAGTGTATAAATTACAGCGCCTTTCTTTATTTGCCTGTGCGGACTGGCAGGTGCGGATCCAGAAAAAAAAATCGTGGGGGGGGGGCTGCCTCCATAAGGCCAATGTTAAAAAAATTGGAGTGGGGGAAATGCCTATATATATTGCCCATGTTAAAACCAAAATTTCGGGGGAGGGGGGGCTGCAGACCCCCCCCCCCCCCCCGGAATCCACGCCTGCGGGCCGGTGTAACAAAATTATAATTTTTTGAGATCCTATTATTGGTGAAAGACAAAATAATTTTTTTCATACGAAATTTTTTAATCAAAAATTTTCAAAATCACAGGATTCAATTTTTAGAAAAATATGTAACATATTTAATTTAAATTATTTAAAAAAAGTGCCATCCCGGTATTCCCGGTTGCTCAGAAAAAAGAGCCGTTTTTATTGGTTGAAGTGTAGGAAATTTATAACGATTCTTCCTATTGGCTTAAAATCCCAGACATTGGAAAAATTGATTTTACGAAATATAGTTCTTCAAAATATGTAATATTTAAATAGAATATTGCACAAAATTAATTATTATTTCCTTCTAAAATATATAAAATTATTATTTTTAACTATTCATTAGTAACATTATTTTTTTTTATGCTTTTAAGATAAATAAATGTTGGCTGCTATCCTACAATGATTTGTACGCTGGTGCAGGAACTACTTTTCTCACTTCAGTTGTGACTGGCCGGGGCGAGCTGTCAGTCTTGTGTCGCTGGGCAAAATTGTATTTTTTAGCTGTAAATTCCTCTCTATATTTCCAATATGAGCTGGCAAGATTATGTAGACAAGCAACTGCTTGCCTCTCGGTGTGTAACCAAAGCTGCAATTGCAGGACACGATGGAAACGTTTGGGCTAAATCTGAAGGATTTGAGGTAAGCACATGTTCCTTGTCAAAGCTGTTAACACCCCCTACTGTTGCCAAGTGTCATTTACTTGCATGTATTGAGATATAAGTGTATACACTTATAAATTCTATAAATATTTAGGTTGTGTATTTTATTTTCCAGGTTTTCAAAACGATTGAATTTCCATTATATTTTCACAGAAAGGCATGGTTATCATAGGAAG
This sequence comes from Siphlonurus alternatus, assembly GCA_949825025.1. Taxonomy (NCBI): domain Eukaryota; kingdom Metazoa; phylum Arthropoda; class Insecta; order Ephemeroptera; family Siphlonuridae; genus Siphlonurus; species Siphlonurus alternatus. The sequence continues at coordinate 41,645,273 of OX463779.1, forward strand.
GGTGTGGACAAGGAATCTGTAAGCGTGATTGTAATCCTGTATAAAACGTTTTGGTATGTGAACAAAAAGCATTTGATATCACAGTAAGCTATAGTTCTTACTGTTATATACCTGTGAACATTAAATATAAATTAAATACAAGTAATAATTTTATAAAAGCCGGTTTTATGAACGATGGGGTGTAGTATCAAAATGGCCGCCATTAGATTTTCAGACGTGTGAAATCAGCTGAAATCCGCGCCCTCTTTTTACCTTCGATTCATTGATAATAAAATTAATTTTATCTATTAATTTACTAAATATTTAATATTAGTTTTATAATTATTAATAAAATATATCATAAGTAAGTGTACTTATGTAGAATCGAATCGTGAGTCACATGGAATGATGATTCATTGGAAATAGTCGAGATGTCATTCGATGCATAAAAAATGTATTTACTTCCTGTAAAGAAGATTTTATAATTTAATTATATGCTTGTCTTGATTATCAGTATCTGATAGTTAAACTTCTAAAATAAATTAGGTCTTCTTGGTTGTCTGTTAATCTCGTTGCCGGTAGAGCACTCACTATGGCCTATTATGGTCATCTGTGTCAGTAACTTTTCTACCATGATTAATCCGGGTTAATATCTTTATATTTTTAGTAATATTAAAGTGCATTTATTTACATTATGTTGCCATATTTGTTAAACAGTATATTAGTAATGTTCAGGGTCGGACTGGGCTCAAAGGGCCTACTGAGCAAACACTAGTACGGACCCATATCAAGGGCCTACTTGACCCTGTGGGGGCCTACTTTTAACGTTGTAGGGGTCTCCCAGCCGAGGGGGCCTACTGAGCGATCGCTCACCAACTCTTATGGCCAGTCCGAGCCTGGTAATGTTAATTAAATTATCTATTATGATTCATAGTTGCTACTTGTGTTTGGCCTCAGTATTGACTATATTTCCATTGTATTCTCTGATAAGGGTATGTCGTATGACTACGTGATTTTTCTCGTATGATGTTTGCTTGCAGCTGCCAAGATAGTCACCAACAACATACTTATTTTATTTCTAGCACAAGTCACAGCTGTTGTCATTTTTTCATATCGCCGCAAAGTTTATATTTTACGGTTATCTTTTTACGCAATTTTAAAATAAAACAATAGTCATCTGATATTCTCACTATCATATTATTGAAGTTGAAAACTTTATTTCCAATCGGTTTATAAATCTATAATATGTTTGTAAGTTGAGGAAAATTTTCAGGTAAGAACTAAAAAGCTATTAAAATTTCTATTACGAAAACATTAATTACTTTTCAGAACAACGTTTAAGAATTAATTATTTGTTCTTTATAACATAAAGCAAAACAACGTACTCTGGGAGGTGAAATTCTTTTAATATTACATTCGTAATTACGTTTATAGATTCGTCGGAAATCGAATGAGCCTTATATTTCTTATACATAAGGTCTACTTTATTTTCAATTTGAGTGTCCCCCATTGTCTATATATTATACGCCTGGGAATTGAATACAGAATCTTTGCGATTGCATTAGAATTGCCAACGCCCTAAGGCCACGGGGAAAAAATGCAATAATCGCTGTAACAAGGAAGGTAGTTATATATATATATATTTTTTTTTTAGGAGAGTCGGCTCTGCTGGGGTTTTGCTCTCGAAGAAGGAAGTATTATTGACTTAATCAGGAGTTAGTTAAAAGTGAAACGCACCATATATTTAACTTGAAATTTTCCGTAAGGAAACTCTGATACTGTATGATAATATCTTAATATATTAATATTAATAATTATGCCAGACGTTTTAATTTTTTATTTTACTATCGATTTTATATTATAATTATTTTTGACTAATAATTGAGACTATAGTAGGTGAAGATACATAACTTACTATGAGTGAAACGACTCTAACGCAACACATTTAATATTTTTAAAAATTCCCCGTAATGAAATTTTTTTAACGTATTTTTCTACTTGAAAATAAAAAATATCATGTGACGCTATATTTTTTAATTTTACTCACAACATACTTAATCTTGATTAATTCCTTGTATATCCCAGACGCTATATTTTTTTGTAACTTAATTAAGTTTTATTATTAAAATGCAGCAAACCTAAAAATTAAAGCTATTTTTTTTTAATAGAATCTTAACACAATCTTATAAAATGTATGCTGTTCATTATTCATTTACATCCATTATGGTTTTGATGTCGGGTCATGAAGTAGCCCGAGGGTATTACCATGGCAACGAACCGGTGATTGTTGAAACGCAAGGCCGCCGTCGTAGACGAAATTTTGCCTTCAGTGACGTAACAATGCAGTACACACACACGTGCCTCTAGGCGATACTGCAGATGCTCCTCCATAATAACAGTTAGCACAGCCTGTTCTTCTTCATCATCAGTTTTGTTTTATTTTAAAAATTGCTGTTTTACTTGCATATGTGAGTGAGTGGGCATATATCGGTAGGTTAAATACACCGTTACTTTGAATCAAGCCGCTGGCCCGTCCGGTTATATGTACTCACTCCTCCTTGGTAGGTACCATGCTGATACGGCGCCGAGATCAAGTTGCATGCAGTATTATATGGTTGTGTAATTCATATATGAGAAGAGGATTACTGAACTCTTTTTATAAAAAAACAAAGTCGTCGTATGATGATGCAATTGTAACCTGAACACACTTTAGTTATGGTATGTGGTGATGTGAAATGTTATAGTAACTTATTGTAATAAAAAGAAGTCAACCTGATCGTTTTAGCGATAAAAAAATATATAATAATATATTTTTTAACGTCACTCGGAAGCATATAAAAAAAATGTTATCATCGCATATTCGATGAAGAGTCGATAAATATTGACAAAATAGGCTTGGCTCCTCAGGAACCAACAAAATCAACTGTTATCTTAAATGACTGACGGTAGAGAAAGAGAGAAGGGGGAGGGACTTCAATTTAAAAAGATAATAAATTGTGAGGATCATGTGATGATCCTCTGTATATATTTTGCTAAAGAAAGGGAAATTTTTATTTTACTGTAAAGTTTTTTTTTTTAATGAATCTGTTACGCCTCAAGAGTAAATGCGTGTATAATCGATTTATTACTCTTGAATATTTTTACTGTCTTGCATTCCTTTTCTTACTTTTCCTCTCAAGTTATCAGTAAGTTGACAGCAATTACGATGTTTTTATTATTGACTCAGTGAATTATGTTATTATTGCCACAGCAAGTACAGGTAGTAGTTTACCCAAGGATAATAAATTGAAGAGAAGTACAGTCCTCGACTGTTTTCGTGAACCTTCGGAACAGTTCTCCAATTAAGCCACCGAATTGAATTTATTAATGTATTGACTTCTATGAATACCGATAAACTGTTTATGAAGCTTCTAATAAAATATGGTGACGTAAATGGTAGACTGCAAGTAAGCCATCCTCTCCTAAATGTATTATCCTTGAGTACGTTTGATTTTCCTGTGGTAGCTTCAATCCAGATTGGTTCGACTGCCACTGTGTGTGTGTCGGTGGCGACAACAGGACGGGACAAAACAGGATCCCGCGGTCCCGCCGGTTCACTCGCGGCTCTCACACACACACACACAAAAAAAAAAAGCTCCGGATGAGATCTTCCAGGAAAGCGCGCGGACGTTGATGACGAAATCATTCCATCTTACACGTGTGACATTTGTTAATATTATAGGGGCTACAAAATTGAATGTAACATCATATAGGGGATTGTTGAATTTATTTAATTGATAAAAATGTAATAATTTCAAGGGATTATGTATAGAGTTAAAAAAAAAAGAAGCCACTGACGTTTTTAATTAAAGCGCGGGATTTTACGTCAGCTTGTATCATATAAACCGCGTACTTGACGCAGTGCGCAGATGACTCGATAATCGGATGGTTGTGAGTACGATTCCAGACACATTCGTAATTTTTCAACGTTGCGGTAGTTAAAAACACCCTCTCGTGTAATCGGGATGTGATTGCATCTTCTATAAATTGTCGACTATCCTAACTGAAGTGTCCATGGTTTCTTCAGTCACAACTAGCCATGGCCGCCCCAGTTTCGATTTGTAAAATCATAAGCAATGCTAGATCAGGTCCACGAAAATCCGGGAAGTCCATTTCAGTCCAACGGGGTACAATTAAAAAATATATATACAATGTATTACAGTATATTATGCAATTTCAGGTATATTTTATTAGGCAAACCGAACATAATTATAATCTTTTACAGTTTTCTTTCGTCAATTTTTAAGTATAGTTTGTTTTGTTCGTAATCAAAAATCTTCTTAATGTATTAATGGATTTTTTTTTTTTTTTTTTTTTTTTTGTAGCATTTAGTGCACGACACACACGCACGCTCTCTTATCAGTCAATTTATTCAAACATTGAACGAAGACGGTAATCTTAGAAAGTGAAGTACACTGCTTTTATTTATATCTAATCTGCACTTTTTATCACCGACGGTAATTGCTTTATCACACGATGTTTTTGGAAATGATCTCATGCTTGTCCACCGTAACAAAATACAGTTCATTTTCTTTTAACTTCCAAAATTTATAATATTTCAATTTATAGACAACCTGAATAAAAAAATGTATTTCTCTATTTTGATGAAGAACCTAGAAATTTGACAGCAAAAAAACTAACATAATTTTTTGTTAATCCTCCAACACCAGTGCTTCAAAACGATGCGACGTCGTAGTCCTTTGCATGATTATGACGTCACAGCATTTTGTTGCAAGATTTTGTTGGAGGGTTAAAAAATGACAGTATAGATTCAATATAATTATGCAATAAAAAAAAACAGCCATTGCACATTCAGAAAGTTGGGCGTTCGATTTGTTAAAACAAGTCATGGAAAGAAGAAGGGGACAAAAAATTAACTTTCAAACAACGTATAATTTTATGCGTTGTAACTTTTGCATACGAAATTGCGTTTTTCTGATTACCGCGTTGTTGCAGGTGTAATGATTGATCGTGTATTGTTTTAAAGTCATTTGTTATATCATTCTTTTGAGTATTAATAATTTTATTTTTATTAATTAGTTAACAATTAAATTTGGTCAGCAAAAGTTATGGAATTTCTTTCCATTTAAAAAATGTAAGTTACGCCCCAAATTTTTGTTGTATAGTTGTGAAGTAGGGCCGAACGATATCCATCCATTGGGCCACGCCACATATGTGGTGGTAACAACGGCAGCAGGCTCACGTGATAACTAACCACTTATGGCCCCTTCCTCCTTGTCGGGAAATGTAGCGGCGGAAATACAGTAAATGATCGCTACCGAATAGTAATGAAAATCAATTTTGTCTTAAAATCTAGAGAATTTCTTATTATAATGATAAGAAACTTAATAAGGTCCCGTTGACTTTTCTGTAAAAAAGATAAGACATAATTAAACATAAAATGTAAGTAGCTCGCTTGTGGAATGACCTGATTTCAATATATATATATATGAAGCTACCTCATATCCACTTGCCGAAAATAGTTACGTGAACAAACTTAAAATAGCTCGCGCTCTATTAATATGTTACTCTTGTATTAATTTGGCGTTCAAGTGTTTCGTAAAATAAAATAATATTATACGTGACATGTTAATGATAATATAATTTTTGTTTAATTTAAAAATCTAATTTATTGTTACATTTTATGGTAATTGTCTTGAAAGTAATTATATATGTAATTAAAATAAATTCGTCACGTAAGACTATATTTATTACAATGACCAATTAACTTGCAGGACGACGACGTTTTGAGTAGGCGTAACCTTGCCAAGGTTACTACTGGCCTACATGTTAGAACACAACATAGTAATAAAACAAGTATTCAATTTGAACAAATATAATGAACATACCAATAATTATTATTTAATATATAGCTATAAACATTATATAATTATTATTGTACTTCAATTTTATGAATTATATTTACCACTAAATTGTTTTTAATACTTTAAGAACTAAACTACCTTGACCCATTAAAAGTAGACGGTAATATTGCAAAGAACAACACCTTTCTTCCTATGTGACATTTACTGTACATCTCGGGACAGAATAAATGTTAACCCTTACTTTTTTTTTACTGGCACTCCATATGTACTGTACAGATTTGTAACTTAAGAGGATAATTAAAGAGAATTTAGTCTAGCGAAACACAAAACGTTCAATTTCTCCACGCCCCCGTAAGCTACATGAGAATATCTACAAACAGTTGAAGTAATGTACCTTATAGCTTTTGTTACCCTCAACTAATTTTATGAAGGTAAGGGTTAAAGATTAGAATTTCGAGGGATGTAAGGGAAACGATTTCCAAATGCATTACCAAATATTTGAAGTTCATCACGCCTTCAGAGTGATGTGACGCCGTCAAGAATTAATGCAGGGGTACTGAAAATTTTGTCTAGAGCTGTACCGGTACATACAGGAGAAGCCTTACTTTCGTCTTCATTATAATAGGATGAGCTATTTAAATCTTAATACCGCCTGTTGAACTTCTACACCAAAGTTAAACTAACAACAATGTAAGAGTAGTCTCAAAAAGGACAAAGTGTACTGTATTCAAAAACCTCTTAAAAAAAAACTCTTGTATCTAATTGTCTCGTACCCTTTCTAAATTAAAAGGCAGTTTGGGGCGTATTTAATCCCAAGATCATCCCTCAAAACAATAATAATTTTTTTTTAAAAAAAAAGGGGCAAATAAACTTCTACCTAAAAATAAAAAGGTTTTGAAGTCAAATAAATGAGTGTATTTTATTTGTATGATCTAAAGCTAAAAAACTAACAGTAAAACACAAACTGCCTGTCTTGAGTTTCCATAGTACTGTAGTTTTAGTATAGTTTTTATTTTTAATTAACGTCTACCCTTGGGTCATATTCATGGAAAATTCCATTGATTTAGCATTCAAAACTTTTACAGTATCTTGATTCTTTTCCACTGAAATGTTTGCCTTTCAATTGAACTTTGGCCATCATAAATGTCTGTCTTTTGACTCAGCTACCGCAAGTACATTGTTTTACTTCACTGATATAGAATGCTTTAAATGCTATATCACAATTTTACAGTACACTTCTTATATTCTCAAAAAAAAAAAACTTCCGTTTATTACTATGCTCACATATTTACTATTTTAGTTAAAAAATACATAACGTGTAGCAATTTAGTGTATTATAAGAGAAGCACAACCAAGATTCCCATTAACATTAAATTTAAAGAAAAAAAATGCATAAATTAATCACCCCCTAAAAGAATGATGATCAACAGCTGAGAAAGACCCTAATATCAAGATCTAAACCCAATACGCTGGTTGATGTAAATGATATCAGTGATATGTCGTCACCTCGGAATATATTTATACATCAGAGTAAAGTAAACCATAAGATCTTTTTTTGCTGTGTAGACGATGCACTTTTAGCATAACGTCGTGGTAGCGTCTAGGTTACCAGTCTCAATTTGGTAGAATTTACATAGATTTAAATGCTTCAAAAAGGGCCCTATTGTTTCAACTGTTGTCTGTGATGAGAATGAATTACCGTTTGATATTCAATGAAACTAAACAAAGGCTGTAATTTTATTACCTGAGACATTTAAAACATCCCTTCAATTTGTATATTTCATAGTAGGAAGAAAACATCTTATAATATGTATGTCTATACTCCGCTGGGGGGGGGGGGGTATACCACATTCAACATATGTGCCCTACATAGGAATTAAACTAATGTTATGTCATAAGTACAACGTGATGCAAGTCATTCACAGTGAAAATTCAACCGACTGTTTTCAGGTTTCTAAAGAAGAGCTGGCCAAGCTGGTGGCGGGTTTCGACAACCAGGACCTGTTGACGACGGGGGGCCTCACGCTAGGGGGCATTCGCTACATCTACCTGTCCGGCACAGATAGGGTGGTGCGTGCAAAGCTCGGCAAAGTGGGCGTGCATTGCATGAAGACACAGCAAGGTGAGAATCTTATAACTGTAGATGATCAGCAAGTGTTTAGTGTGAGGTTAGCACCACTATGAACCGTTTTATCATGGGACATAGTTCTATGTAGGAAAACCAGTTTTTACTTTTCCAGTTTCAGTAAAAGAGCTTAAACCATAAAATTTTGTAGAAAGGAAAGAAACGGGAAACTTGTCTAAATTTTATTTGTTGTAGAAATTGTAGATTTCTTATCTATAGTGCTTATGGTTTGTCATAATCCAATATTATACCATCTGGAGTAATGAGAATAGAACTTCTTTATTAGGTGATGTTTGGCTCAAGGCCATACTTCAAGTCCAAATAAAGAGCTATTTGCATATCATGATCATGTGCAATAACGAGCTGTCTGCCATATCAGGTAAGTGCAATTATGAGCTGTAAATTGGTAAAAAAAAATAAAGCTTATTATTGCACTCACCTGATATGGCAAGTAGCTCATTATTCCAGACGGGGACAATATCTGTGTTTTAAAAAATGTTTAAAAAATCTTAAAGCTGCACATGATTGTAAATAAAGACGAGGAAAGTTAATATTTGTAATAATTTAGCTGGGTGTTTTTCTAGGTTTTATTATTAGTATTTAAATTGAGTGTGTTTTTTCAAGCTTCAAGAACTACCCTGTAGTACCAGTACAGTAGCTTTGTTTGAAAAAAGTAGAAATTACAATATTTAAAACGGTAGTTACAAACAGTTGACTGTTCGGTCTTTCTTTTGTGATTTAGTGTTTTTGATTATCTGTACAAAAACTTAGCCTTAAATTTCTACCATTGTGATGATAAATTTTGCTTCTTCAAATTATTTTATTTCATGTTGCTTACATTATTTTCTTTCATAAAAAAATATGAAATTGTATTTAATTTAGGGTAATTAAGTTCTATACCAAGTTACTTCATTTAATATCTGCAGTAGGTAATCAGATCATTGGAATTTTATAAAAACTATTGATGCAATTAGTCAAGATTGTTTCATATTATCAGCAATAACAATTCTCTGACATAAATTTTGACATGTTTCAGCCGTTGTGGTATCACTTTACGAGGACCCTATCCAGCCGCAGCAGGCTGCAAGTGTGGTTGAAAAGCTTGGAGAGTACTTGGTTGGCTGCGGCTACTAGCCTGCTGGTGAGTGCCACGCCCACCTCACGGGCAACACCCCCTGAAGTACTGACGTCTTGTTGTTGTGTTGCAGCTAGACGTGAGATCAGAGGCTGCGGCGGGGGGCAGGCAGGACAGGAAGGGGGATGCCTAAATTGTTCCCTCCCTTCCCCTCATCGAAACCATCTTCGCAGAGGTGGGGAGGGAGACCTTAGTGTCCAAATAATAATTATTATTATTAACAAACAAAGTCCCTTCTTGTCGATTGCCAATTTTTTGTGGGATGGGAGGGAGGGGGGTGGAGAGAAAGAGGGGGGGGGTACACAGGATTTACATCAAGACATGAAATCGAAAAAAAAAAATCTTTGTTCTTTTTATTTCTTTATATAAATATATATATATTTTTTTGTCTATTTCATGCTGTTCTGCTAAGAGCTTGGGATAAAGGAGATAAAAAAAAATCAGACATTGCTTGTGATTTAATATTTTATTAATTATTATTTTAAATCATGCCTTAAATCTTGGAATATATATATTTTTTTTTGCACGCTTGGAATAAATTTTGGTCCTAAATGAAGGGAAAATGCGCGTCGCAACTATAAGATACGAAGGTTGAACAAGCAGATGGCAGCCAGTGTTTTGACAGCTGGGCTTGCATGTTGAGAAGCTCTAGCAGGCAGCATGCAACATCATCATGCCTACCTGTGTTGTGACTCTCATTAATCATAAGTTATTATCAATAAATTTGTGACCATTTTTTTGAACCAAATTTCTGTTTATTTGATGCCTGAAAAAAAGAAAAGAAAAAACACCTTAGTTAAAAAATGGTATTATATTAATCTTTAAAAAAAATTGTTTATGTTATTTAGCATTCTATGATTTTTAATAAATATACCATAATTTATAATTATTATTTATTTTATATGCCACATTTTTTATTTTAAATGTGGATATTATCTTTTTTTGGCCTTTAATGTAATTTTTATTATTCTATGTATTTTACAATATTATAGATATTCTATATTTACCTTTTTTTAAAAAAAATATATATAATTATTACTATATAATTTTATATAGGTATTGTTGTATCATGACATTTTAAAGAAGAATGGTGTAGTGCCCAGTAAATATGATCCATCAAAACATCGCAAAGTGCTCCCCTGCCCTCTCCTGCTGAAAAGTTGATCTCGTTCGCACGCTCCCTGTGGGTTTCGCCCGCTGCCGCTGCCTTGCTGCTCGCCCGCGCTTGTTAAAAACTTATTATTTTTTTTTTTAAATACCTGCCCGTGACACCTTTGACCTGCCCACCTTTACAACTCTGCTCTTCATCATCTAGCAAAATCAGCCGCATCGTGATGCAGTGTCAAAAAAAAAAAAAAAAAAAAGGTTCAGTTATCGGCAAAACTTTTTTTAAAACAATTTTTTTAAAAAAACAATTGGCTGGGGTTTGTTGTGTTTTTTTGTCTTTTTTTTTATAAATATAGAATGAGATGCCTGTGGTGATAGTCTTAATAATATAACTATATAGAAGATAATTCCTATTCCTTTAATGTTATGCGGGACAAAAAAAAATATACAGTAATTAAAGTTACAAAATAGCATAACAAACCCTTTTTTTTAGCCTGTAATACATTGCCAAGTCAGTGATAATTTTTTGCTTGAAGCTTAAAAGCTATATTTAAAATAAAAAAGATTTGGGTTAAGATATCCTGAATTAATAATAAGATTAAAAAAAAAAAATGTAAAACCAAACTATTTGGTTCCTTGTATAAAAAATTTTAAAAAAAGAAACTGGGAGTCTTGTATGAAATGAAATTATGTGTAAAATATGAATTTTTTTACTCATTTCGCTGTGTTCCACAATTAGGTAGATCCCTTGAAATACAAACTTGCAGTACATAGTGTTGGCAAAAACAATTAAAGTATAATTATAAATTTAATAATAAAAATAAATGCTACTCTCAGAATCACAAGAAAGTTAAATGAGACATAACTTTTATATATTTTAAATTTTATTATAAGAAGAGAAAAAAAAATAAATTTCACTATGTCGTACATCCCATTATTTGGCTTTAAATTTTATAGTCAAGCACAAATTATTAAATTGTCATACAATTCATTTCTCATTAAATATTGGATTTTAAATAAAGAAACAAATTTTGCTTCATACTACATTTTCCAGTATCAGTGATGACATTTTTAAATCTTAATGTATAATTTTGTGTTTCTGGTGATAGCTTAAAATACAATATATATTTTTGGGTTTTATGGTACCTTAAAATTAAGATTAGGTAATAGTTTTTGCCAGCATACAATTGCATTTCATTAGAAATTTTTTAAAGAAATATTATAATTTAAATATTATTAAAAACATCGAAATAAAAACAAATTTGCTGGACAATTTTCTGTTGTGTGTACAAGGGGAAATGATTAATAATAAAAAATGTGCCAATTTGAGTCACAATTTTTGTCATATTCTTTTGCCTTCTAGATATATATATGGCGGTTGCCCACTCATGCATCCGGGAGGTGATTTATAGTATCATCAATCAATTGCCGACCATCCTGATGAGGTTTCCATGGTTCCCTCAATCACAGCAAATGCTAGGATTGTTAGACCATGACTGCCCCAGTTTGGAAGGGACCCACAAAATCAGAAACATTGCTAGGTCAGGTTAACGAAGGGCCGGGAAGGTCAGTCACTTTTTTTACCAGTGCAACCAGATTCAGTTGAGACAAAAAAAAAAATGATATGATTGTATAATATTCATTTGGAACGTAGTGAATGCGTGGCACAATGCTGAGTAGTTACAAGAGATTGAGAAAGACTCTTATAATTATTATCATGGTAGGAAATGGGTGGTACTTCCTTGCTAGCCTCCCAGTTTTCCCTTACCACAATGTCCGTGATGTAGCCTACATAATTTTCCTTCCGTCTACAATACCACTTCCCTATTCTTGATGAACTAAACAAACTTAATCTTGTTTATAAATTTAAAGTTCCCGTTTTATTGAACATTATTTAATTTCTTTAGGACATTTTGATAAGAAAATTATTGTAATAGTTAATTAGTCATCTCAGAGAATATAAGTGTCATATAAACCACAAAGTTTTGAAGCAATTGTAGACCTTATGCTTCAGTTACATAGGGTCTAAAATTGCATCAAAACTTCATGGTTATTTGATACTTGTATTCTGAGGCGACGAATTCCAAGGGTCAATTCTATTAAAAAGTAGGAACATCCATGGATGATGATAGCATTATTTGCTGCTATCAAACGTTAAATGATTTAGAATGTCTTCCAATACCTGCTATAGCTTTTTATTTATTTTAATTACATAATTATATATTTCTCAGGCAGGCACAAACTTTACGCCTACTTTGGTTTCCTATAGCTCCAATAAGAGATGAAGATTGCACCAAGTTGAGGCGTCCAAAAAGATCAAGTTCACCATAGACGTCCACAAACAGAACCAACGTTAAGTTCGTGGTACCTCAAGGTGCAAATGAAGACATCATGATTATAAAGAAACTTTCATAATTATGTATATTATAATTATATGAAAGGAATTTAATGAAAGTACAGTATTTATTCTATTGATTATCAGTGGCGAGTTGGTAAAAAGTATGCATTACTCACAAGTGAAACTTATTAAGTTTCACAGTGAAAAAAGGAAATTTTCTTTTAACTTAAGTTAATTGTCACATAAAATTTATATATTATTTAAGGGTAAGGTAACGCCACCAATGTTAAAAAAAATCCCTCTCACAAAAATTCTGAAAAAAATTTAAAATGTTCTCCTCTATACCCCCTATCAGTACCTAAAATATCAGGTATACAAATACGATCTAGTTTTTGAGTTATAAATTTTTAAAGTTGACAAATTTATAACATGGGATTTCCATTTCTCCATGTTAAAGTAGTCAACTTTAAAAATTCATAGCTCAAAAACTAGATCGAATTTGTATACCTGATATTTTAGCTACTGATAGAGGGTGTAGAGGAGAACATTTTAAATTTTTTTCAGAATTTTTGTGTGAGGGATTTTTTTTAACATTGGTGGTGTTACCTTACCCTTAAGGTAACAAAAGCCCAATGTTAAAAATATTTCCACACATGAAAAGTATGAAACATATATCTTGAGGGTAAGATAACGCCACCAAAGTTATGCATAAAAAAATCCCTCGCTCGAAAATTCTGAAAAAAAATTAAAATGTTCTCCTCTACACCCCCTATCAGTAGCTAAAATGTCAGGTATACACCGTATACAAATATGATCTATTATAGTCTCTAGTTTTTGAGTTATGAATTTTTAAAGTTGACTAATTCAACATGGAATTTCTAACATTGGTGGCGTTATGTTACTCTTAAAATGTTTTCCTCTACATCCCCTAGCTATCAGTATTATAGCTAAAAAATATTAGCGCAGGTATAAATTTTTGATCTAGTTTTTGAGTTAGTCTAAAATATTTTATAAATTACGCCTACTGTATTCCTATTATTCCATATATATATTATATATATATATATATATATATATATATATATATATAATATATATATATAAATATATATATATTTTTGAATAAAATAACAATAACTAGCTGACTTTAATTATACATTGCAGCTAGTTAGTGCGTGCATTCTAATTAATCAACTGTAGGAAAACCTATTTCAACATTTAATCAAGATACAGTTTAATAATTAGGTTTCCTGTTTTAAAAAATAATTTTGGCTTCCTTTCAGTTAATATATATATAAGAACAATTATTAAATTGAAATTATATGAGATGACTATATATGATAATATATGGTTCATATAAGTTTGTCAATTAAAAAATCTTGCATTTTTTATATTTTATTTATAATTTTATTTTAAATTAGTCACAGTTGGATTTTCTTTTCACTTGGACAAAAATCACACGACATACATTTTTTTTTAATAATAGCTGCTATTAATTAAAAGGGACAATACAGACACATATATATATATTATAGACTAAACTTGAGTTAATTTTACATGGCTTTTTTAATATTATTATTATTATTAATTAATATTTTTAATTCTAATTATTCATACCAATACTTATTTTTTTTTATTTTAATTCGATTGAATTAAATATTTTTTTTTTCTTATTATGATTATATAATAGGCTTACGGGGTGTAATATTTTTACTGGCTCAATCAAAAGAGGAGGTCGAAAAATATCCCTTAGATTTTTTTACGATTTTTTTAAGCACTGCATCATACCTAGAATGGAGATTAAAAATGTCTCTTGACCTAGAGGCTCCATCCGCAACGCCTATGACGTCATTACATTCTTTGAGTCAACTATATAATGTTTCTAAACAAACACGTTGCTATGGAAACAAATGATTATTTTTAATAAACAAGCAACAATGCAATATTTTTTTACTAGTGTTATATAGTTGTACCAAAGAATGTAATGACGTCATAGGCGTTGCGGATGGAGCCTCCAGGTCAAGATACATTTTTAATCTCCATTCTAGGTATGATGCAGTGCTTAAAAAAAAATCGCAAAAAAATCTAAGGGATATTTTTCGACCTCCTCTTTTGATTGAGCCAGTAAAAAAATGACACCCCGTAAGCCCATAATATATATATTATAATGGTCCTGATTTTTAATATTATAATCAGGACATTTTTTTTTTCGTTATTTGCACACATAATATTATTATTCAACTACTATTTAAGTGGGGGGAGTTTTTTTTTTTTTTTTTTCTACAGTCTTGAAATTCATGGAATACGTCATACACAGGACCCATACCATATTATATACTACCGTAATATATTGCTACAAAGTTCTGCCAAATTACAAAGGATTATAGAGCCTGAGAAAATATCTACTTTCCTACTGTGTTTATCTGGCATACTACTGTATTTTTTTATATAAGAGTATTAATAATTGTTAAAAGTGGTACCAAAAAGTTAGACACCTAGCTTGTATAAAAATTCCACCGATATTGTTCCATTTAAAAAAAGAAATTACGCTGCCTGTTTGATATGTTACAAAAAAATATAGGCTTATGTATTTTTACTACTACTGCTCCAAAGAGTAGTGTTTTGACTTTTTCCAGAAGTTTCTAAAGAAGCTGCGTTTTTGTCGTTGCGGAGTTTCACAATGTTGAGAACCTGTAACATTAAATTAGTTAGCATTAGAAAGTTTTTAGTTATGAGTTATGCACAATCAATTGAATCAAGAATTAGGGATTATCTATACCTATTATACAGGGAACTTATATCAGATTTAAAATTCATTCAAGAACATGGCCATCAAAATTTCAAGACATTTTTTTTTTTTTTTTTTTGTAATCAACAGACCAGATGAATGGATTAAAGGATCATAAAAGAATTAAAGGTTTGATCTGGAGTCACATAAACAAAACAAATTCAGTTCTCTACTCTAGCTTATTGCTTTGAAATTACATATAATTTTCACTTTTTTAAGGGTAAGATAACACGAACAATCGATTGTTGTAGTCCCATTTGATTAACATGTAAACCTTAGCAACCTCATAATGATTCTGAATTTTTTTTGAGGGACAGTTCTTGTCACCAAAAAAATATGGAAAAAAATTTAATTTCTTAGTTTAGGTCTCCATGGGAAAGCCCTATACTAAAAATTTAAAAAAGTCATTTAAAAAAATTGGATCGTCCGATTGTTTTGAAATTTTTTCCACATTTTTTTGGTGCTAAGAACCGTCTCTAAAAAAAAATCAGAATTATTATGAGGTTGCTAAAGTTTACATGTTAGTCAAATGGGACTATCAACAATCGATTGTTCGTGTTATCTTACCCTTAATATGCTATTTCAGGCTCAGACTGGGAAGCTAGGGGCCAGTCAGGTCCATAAAGGCATTACAGGCAGCAGGGGCCACTTTTCAGGGGGTCTGAGGCCACTTTTCCTATGCTCCTGTGTTAAAAATCTGAGGGGCCAGTCAGGGATCCCTGACCCAGCCTTATGGCCAGTCCGAGCCTGTGCTATTTTTACTACCTTTCAACCATAATTAATATAGTTAAGATATACAATAATTACTGCATGCCCAGCAGTAATCTTTAAGTGTTTTTACTACAAATTAGGGACAAGAAAAGGCACTTAAAAGTTAAGTTTATCAAAGTAAATTACCAATATTGCTTAATGTAAATTATGTAATGAGCTTTTACCAACTTGCTGTTATCTATAACAGCATATACTGCATATATTATACTATGTATAGCTCCAGGCATAGAACTTTTGTGTAATTTGCAAAACTAATTTTAAGTAACACAAGATTTTAATTTTAAGCTTCCTTCTTCAGTACAGAACTTTTTTTTTTTTTTTTTTTTTTTTTTTTAATTTTAGAATAAACCTTAATAAAAGATAACTGTGCATTTAATCTGTCCACACATCAAAGTTGGATTTAAAGACAGCTTATAAAGATTCAAAGTGGGCATATAAGTATGGTAGTCTGAAATCAATCAATCACAAGTGGTGTCTTATGTCTTTTTAAGATTAAACTAAAGGAATGGGTAGATTTCTTTTTCTTTCATTATGCCCACATTCTGGCGTTTAAACCATTTTACTTCTAGTAAGCCCATAGAGATAAGATTCTCTCTTAGTAGATCTTGAGATTGCAAGCAAGGGCAGGCTCATATTGGAAAAAATCAAGCTAACTACAATTATTACCTGATGCTCCATTCGGTGAAACAACCTCCTTGGCTGCTCGAGGTTCCTTGCTCGAACTCCCTGTCAAGAAAGCATTGAAATTTAGACTTCTGTACACACAAAATCTTATTAAGTGAGCTTACCTCTACGTATGAGTAGACTGGTGACTCTACGTAATGCCTCACGTGGAGAACGGTGGAAGAATTTGGGAGGATTTAAGTTTGGAGGCAAGGTTTGTGGCTTACGAGGTTCTCCCCATAAAGATGAGACTTGATCCAGATTTTCAGTAGACCGTGTTGGTTTATTGTGTCGTTGCTTGGGGTACCAGCCTCTTGCAGGCCCACACAAAACCAGACGATCTCCTTCCTCAGACAGAGAGCTCCGTAGAACTGGAATTCCCACTGCGGGAGGGCGGTACGGTGCCCGGGGAATGTCGCAACCTCGGGCGAACACCGGGGTCTCTGGTAGGGAGGCGTGTGGTGGCACGGTGGGGGCACGACCCTTCTTCTTTCCCTGGCGCAGACCGGTGTTGTACTGGGGACCAAGATGGCGGCGCGGAGTCGCTCCACTTAACTCAGTCGGTAAGGTTCTTCTGTCAGCACCAACCTGAAAATTAATTAAAAATTGTACTGAGTTTACTATGTAGTCTTTTATTGTACATCAAACTATTAATTAATTATTATCAATTTTAATATCCATTTTCTGTAACAGTTTTATTTCAAAGACACCCTCCATCAATCTCTCTTTCCTCAACTAGCTGTTATATAACTGATAAAGAATTAGTCTAAAAAAATCAAATTAACAAGTATAGACAGTCCAGCAATAAAAACTTTACTACTGGAGTTACCAATATTTTATGTATAAATATTTTTTCAATGTTTTTTTAAACCAAAAGAGAAAAGTAGCAGAGTAGGCTGTTATATAATTATATATTATGTATATTCACAATGTACCAACTGGTATTTAATATGAATAAATTATAAAATAAACAACTACAAAATATTACTCTTAAAAACTATTTCAATTTTGTACAATTAATACAATACATACATTTAATATTAAAACATCGAGTTGCAAAATCTGATAAACACATCTCATATTCCCTACAGTAAATTATATGTTTCAAAATACAGTTAAAAAAATACAACTTTTACTTGGTTATCTGGTTTATGCTCCTAGTTCTCATTTAATGGCACTTGTTTTCTCTTTTCAACTACTAACCTCTCGAGCTTGACTGATGCTTGTTTGAAGTTGCTCTCGAAGTCCTCTTCCCAGGCCAGCGTCCACAGATCTCGTCTTGAGACTGCCCAGCCCCGTGGTGCCCGGCTCTCTGGTGACGAAGCCGTAGTCGTCTGGTGGCGAGGGTAGCGGTCTGCGAGGGCCCGCCCTGCCAGCATCGGCCCCAAGCTCCAACGCCCGTAGCTGCATGGGAGAGGCAGGCACGGGGTGGGGGCGCGAACCTCGTGGTGGCGAGGGCGGCCTCGGGAGCAGCGGAGAGGGAGGAGTCAACCTCCTGCAACCAGTGTGTGGCGACGAAGAAACGTGTTGAGACTTTGAAATCTTGTGGAGCGAAGAAGGGGACGGAGGAACGGGAAAAGTAGCTGATGTCGGAAGTGGTCTTAATGGTTTTGGACTGTGAGGAGACGGAGGTAGAGGGTGTGCATCAAAGTCATCCAATATGCTCAGTTTTGTGTTTTGTACAGGAGTTAGTGGAGTTGGAGGGAGTGGTTTTTCAGCTTCAAACGGTCCCGTTTGATGAGGAGGTGGTGGCGGAGGTTGCTGTGAAGATTCTTTGTGTGTTACAAGATTTCTGGGCCGCGTGGGCCTGGCGCTGTGCTGGTGCTTCCTTGATGTACTGGGGAAGTCCGGGATGGCTCTCGGTTCTGCATATTCATCTTCAGGAGGTGATAAGTTCTGATGTGGGGGAGGTGGTGGGGGTTGAGCTTCTCGATGACGTTTAGCAACTCCGTTAGCTGTTGGCTTCTTCTTATTAACACTCTTGTAGGTAGGTTCCGTGCTCACAGGCACTGGAGGGGTCTCTACCGGCACCTCAATTGGTTTTTCAGGGTCAGTACTTGTGGCAGCATTGCATGTGTCTGCCACGACCTGGACCTGTTCCGTCACTCTACTGTCAACATTGGCAGCATGATGGTGGTTCCTGCCTGGAGGTTTGTTGGTAACGGCAAAACTCAGAGGTATTGTGTAATGGCCTTGTGGAAATAGAAAACTAGACTCCGGAGCTGAACGTCTATTTTCTGCAACGCGAGATGTCATTTCTAGAGTTGAACCATGAGATTTTCTTCTATTATTATCTCGAGATAATTTAGTTTCTAATGGTGTAGGTTTATTATTAGAAAATAAATCAGTTGGTCTTTTAATTGGTGAGAAATTATTTGAAATATCTTCTTTTTTTATAAGCTCATCATTTTTTGTTTCAATTGTAACTGTTGTTATTAAAACTGAATCTTCTTTATCTTTACATAATATTTTATCACCTACTACATGTATCTTATTACATACAGGCTCGGTATCATATTTTAACAGTCCAGGCTCCATCACTTTATTCTCTTCAAGACGGTTCTTCAAAATGGAAATTCCTCCGCTACTTGGAGGAACATCTTCCTCATCCAGCGTAATGCTCACGATGCTCTTATTGAGCGGAGGGTCATCAGGAGTCAGCAACATGTTTGTGCGGAACGACAAAGAGGGCACCACTTGCTCTTCACTTGGCGAATCAAAAGTCATCTTGTGTCTCTTACCAAGAACGGAGATGTCAGTTTGTACTAGAGAATTAACGGTGCCATAATTTGATAAAGGCACTTCAACTTTATCATCTAGTTCTGACAAAAACTCAGGTAAGTTCACATCAGTTTGTAACTCATTTGAGCTTGGAGGTGGAGGCATTTCCAAGTCCATAGAATTATAATTTTCTTCAGTATTTACTGGAAGGGGTGGAGATGATGATGATGGCGATGAACTAATTTGTGTACTGCTAGGAACTGAGGAAGGTTTCAAATCAATGCAAGGAGAATCAGGAACATCTGTTGAATCATAAGGCAATGGTTGGCTTTGTTTATCAGAATTTTGTACGTCAATAGAATCAACAGGTTGAGTGATCAATGGCAGTGGTGGTGGAGGTGCTGCATCATAAGAAGGTGGAGAGATTTTGTGTTCGCTGCCCGTGGAATTAAAATGTAAGTTGGAGCAAGATATTGGACGTGATTTGATTTCAACTTTATTTTCATCAGACTTGGCAATGTAGACAGATTGAGGCCGTGTCTTTCCTTGTGTGTTTACTTGTGTCGTCTCTTCAACGTTAAGATAATCAGGTTCAGGTTCCTTTACACAAGCTAACTCAGGTATATTGGTGTTAATACGAGTTTCACAAATAGGAAAAATAATTCTCTCTTCATCTTTAGGAGGCATCGAAAGTGGACGCATATTTTTATGTTTATTTTTATCAGAAGAATCCAATTGTACTGTGGATTTAAATACTATTATATTTCCTTCACTTGGTGGCATAGAATGTGGTCTATTTTTTTTAGGTCTCATAATTTTAAAACTCATTTCAGATATATCAGATTGTTTTTCAGATTCATTTAAAATAATATCAACATTTGAATCTTTATTTACAGAAATTGCTGCTGCTTCTATCAGCTCTTCACCAGTATTATTTGATGCAGTATGTGAAGTAGTTTCACATACTTCATATGGTTTTGATTCAATATTATTGCACATTGTTTTTATATCACCTTCTGTATTAATACTGCCGTGCTCCCGAGAACTATTTTCATTATCCGTATTGCACTTCTCTTCACTGTTCACAACACAAATTTGACTTTCAACCTCATTTTCCATGTGTTGTGGTGAGCTCTTATTGTTGTCTACATTTTCAATACCGTTTGAGACACAATTCTGGTTGTTGACGTTATTCATTTCATTTTGAGGAGAATCTATGATAGCCTCTTTCTTGTGATTTTCTTCACCGTTGGCTACAAGAGTTTGAGTTTCAACCTCTAATATTTCTTCTCGAGGTGAATTTCTTTTGTTTTCTAATACTTCATTTTCAGTAATACTTAAATCACCATTCCTCCGTCTATCGATATTATTTATCATATCGTTGGAAGATTCAGTTTGACATGGTTCTTTTTCATGTTTTTCAAACGTTGAGCCATCAATGTCGGTGGGTGATCCACTAACGTGATTCTCAACATCATCAGGTACATTTCGAGGTTTGGAATAATGGGACGGTTGTTTGAAGGTTTGAAGAATAGGTAGGGATGTTCCTTTTTTCATTTGTTCCTTTTGCTGCTGCTTATACTGCCAAGCCTGACTCAGACCGGAGCTGAAGGTTGCAGACGAAGGAATCACCGGACAGTACCGGAAAGTGTCCTCGAGGGCTGGTCGCTTCTTCTTGTCACGGATTACATACGTTCCTCCACCCCCTGATGAGATGGAGGAGGGGAGGGGAGGGGGCGGACACGAGGGCGTCTGAGGCTGGCTTCGACTCACACCTGCAAACAAGAGACGGTCAAATCCAAGCAAAAACAAAGAGCTACTCAGGGATTCTATGTGCATGATGATTGTACCATTGGGAAACTAAGAAGTGTCTTGATGTTTACATTGTATTGGCAACGATGTGTATTGAATTTGTGGAGTGAAGGTCAGTTGATATGCCTCCTTTTGTCATTAATACTTTGATGCCAAACGTCTTTTATGTCACCCATAAAGTCTGTGTATACACTTCTTAGTTTCTTGGCTTGCAACCAACTGGTGACCATTACATTAATTTACTACAGTATTTGGAAGCAAATCATGCAACTGTGTTGTTGATATTTACTTCATAGAACTTAAATATTATGTAAAATAGAAAAAGTGCAATTATACTTAATTTAGTAATTTCACTACACATCACCATATTCCATTAAAAAAAGAAGTGACAAATAAAATAGTAAAAATATTAAAATTAAGGTAATAATTAATGTACCTAATATTATATTACATACAGTAAAAGCTCAGTTTTGAAATGGAAAAAATATGAAAATATTATAAAGTATTGACCAACTTAAATAAAATAACAAAATACTGTATTATTTAGTATTTGATCCACAGTTGCATTTTAGTTTCTGATTATATTTTTTAAAATTTTGGGTACATACGTCTCACATGCCAATCATCTCTTCACCCAAACTCACAGCAGGCACACAATGGCGGTAACTTACCCTTGACAGGGTCGTCTTTGCGCCTCTTCTTGCTGGCAGAAGCCTCGCAGCTGGCGGCCTGGTCAAGGTCCCAGTCCAGCGGAATGTCCCACGCAATGCTGCCCCTCTGGCGGCTCTCCCCCTCTCCCTCCTCCGCACCGCACTGAAGAAAACAAGACCAGTTAGACACATGACAAAGTAGACATTACGAAACATACTGTGAAAATGTTATAACAAGTGATAGAAGGTAAAAGAAAAGGGTACCCTGAATCAGCAGGGATAGGGTACAAAAGAAAAAAAATAGGTTTTTGCAACCATGATCAAGTCTTCACAGTTTAACTGAGAAAACGTGGAAACTTCAGTAATGAGCATTATTTTACAATAAATTTAAATTTATATGAAATTATATATTATGTCGACGTGGTAGCGGAAAAATATCCTAACTCCATTGGTAAGCTAAAAAAAAAATCCTAACTCCATTTTGCTTACCAGTGGAGTTAGGTTTTTCTTTGCTACCACGTCGATATATATTTGATAATACAGTAAATCAATGATCAAGAGAAAGTGGAAGCATATCAATTTAAAATAAGTTGCTTGTAGTTGATACATTAAAAGAGATAAAATTAATTAACATTCTTCAGCTATTTAAAAAATAACTTTCTCATTAAAAAATATGTCAGCAAATTTTTAAATGCCTGACGCTTGTCACATAACTCCGTAAACACAGTAAATTCCTCCTCTGGAAGGCCCAGAGAAGACTTTCTTGAAGACTCGCCTCGTGGCTGGTGGAGGAGCCGACGTCCCTGAAGTCTGCCTCACGGTCTGAGGACGACACCTGGCCCTCTAGTGAGTCGTCTGAGAACTGCTGCTCTTCTTCGTCACCAATCTCAGAGCCAGACGAGCACTGCAACAAACAAATTCATCAGTTTTGCTGTTGCACAACTAACTGGTCAGGGGTAAGAATAGGCGTTATTACTTCACCTTTGCCATAAAGTCGAATAAATAAAAAAATAATAAAATTGGTTATATATATCAACACACAAGCAAAACACAATTAAGTAATTAAGTTAAATATACTTATTGAAGGTGCAAAATAAAATCTAAAATCCACCAACTCTACACTAGTAAATAAAGAAATTACTGCATGAACATTTTTATCTAATACGTAAGATAATCTTTATCTTTCATTGTTTAATTCAGCAACGTCTAATAGGTAAAACCCAATAAAAAACAAAAGAATCAAGATGAAGTTTTTTGTTTTTAGATTTTTACTATTTTAGATTTTTTAATACAAATTCAATAAAAATCATTCTCAATTATTTTAAATTTCAAATTGAATGTAAATTTAAAATTAATAATAATAATAATAAATTACATGTTTAAAAAAGCTTTTATAAAAATAACTATAAGAGGAAAAAAAAAACGAAAAAAAAAATATGCTGTAAAACAATAGTTTTTTTTAACACCGTAACCTTTTTTTTTTTTTCTTAACTCACCGAGTGTGGCTCGTGACTGAGGGAGGTGGTCAGGGGGTTATGAAGAGGGAGGTGCAGGAGGTTCTTCCTGTCGCCCACCGCACCACCTCCCGAGCCACCTTCCTTGGCACCCTCTTTCTGCGCTCGACCCTCGAGCACCACCAGCCAGGGGGGCGTCGGCTGGGGGGCTGCAAGTGGGAGAACAAGGTCAGTATCAAAAAGGTCAGAGGTCGGGCAAGAAGGGACTTACCAGCATGAGATGACAGGTCAAAGGGCAACGAGCCAAACCGCGAACTTAACTTCTTAGAGCCAATGTGTCTGGCCTTGGGCTGCAATAATAATAATAAAGTTATACCCTTGTTATTCAAACATGCACTTTGAATGTAAATGTAATCGACTTTGTTTTAAAAACATTTTTAGATACACAATATATATTACATTTATATACTAGTTTGATGGTTTATTAACATCATTAAATTATATATGGGATTAATTTTGCATAGAATAATAAAATAGAAAATTGCATATTAAATTTATCAGTAGACTCCTTTTACTAATTAACAAAATTGATACTATTATCAGCGTTTAAATTATAATTACAAGCAACTGGATTCTAAAAGAGTACAATTAATTAATTAAGTAAAAGCTACCAGTTAATAACATTTTAAAATAAATAAATAGGTATTTCGTCAATTTTTCATTTTGTAACATCAAAATATACAGTTATATTTACTAATCAGAACCAAAAAGGTAAAAGGTGTACCCCTCTCCTTGTATGGTACTTGCATGTTATTCAGGGGTACACCTTATTAAATTCGATAGCAGTTTATTATAAAAGGACACACAAAAGCACGTATATATTCTTCGAAAACGCGTCATAATTCTAAACCTCACTAATACTGACCAGGGTAGTCTGCGTGCCTGCGGTTGCTTGACTCGGGCTTGGGGAGGACCCCCCAGGTTCAGGAGGTGACCTCCGCAGACTGTGTCCCGGCGAGCCCCGCGGTGACCCCCTGCAATCAAGCACCACGTCAGTCGAACCTCGAGGACCATGGGAACACCAGAAGGAAATGGACGGAGAGTTCACCCAACGTCAAATCTTATGCGAAAATCTCGAGAAAGCAACCCTTTGTTTGTAAGATTCGAGCCAGGATCATCATGCATGATGTCACTCATGATGAGGGTTGAGGGCACGGTGACCTTTGTTACTGATAATTAGTTCATTTCACTTTTATTTGTCGCATTGTTCCTCAAAAAGGGCAGGAAAATCGGTAAAGTAGCACATAAACAACATCAAAGTTCGCAGAGCTGTCAACCCTCATTATGATCGAGTGAAAGGTAAATCATCATCACGATTGTCCTGGCTGTTACAAGCATAAGGTTGCTTCCCCGAGATTTTCACATTAGATTTGGAGTTGAGTGTACATTACGAGCATCCTGAGTCACGTGACTATTATCGTGACGTCATCACAAAGGAGCCCCATTTGTTATGACGTCATCAAAGGTCACCTGGTTATCCATTTACCTACTCGATTGCCATGCAGACACTTACCGCGGCATGAGGGCGGATATAAGACGTGCAGCCTCTTCAGGGGGTGGGGGTGGCTCAGCAGCTGCACCCTCATTGTCACGTGACGTCACAGAAGTAGAGTCCTCGAATTCTAACAATACTCGATCTAAAAGCTCCAGGGATTGTTGTACGTCATCCGTCCTAAGAAGAGAAATTGATTTTTTGTTATTTTCAACACTGTAATTATGTGAGTGCTCCGTTATAGCAAAGGAGTGGTGTATTTATATATCGTCGCGCATAAACCACAATATTTTTATATATCATCGCGTTCAAGCATAAAGGATTTTTTTTTAATTCATAAAAAAATATCAAGAGACTGTCTCGATGTGATTCAAAGTCAATACTCTTTATTTAAAGAGAGATTTTTTTTTTAAATTTTTTATGACTTTAAATTAAATCAATGTTTTGTTGACTTTTATTACATACATATTATACTGTATGAATTTAAATTTATTACTGTAATTTAAAGCTTAAATAATATAAAGCTTATTACCAATTTATAAAAAAATGTAATCTGATAATTCGTATGATAAGATAAAACAGTATATTATATTTATTACTCATTATGTCAACTAAGCTTCAACTATAACGTATTTAAAGAGCCTCGCTACGCTTTGTCGCTTACAAAGAATGAAAACATAAAAGTTTAAAATACACGCTCTAAAGACTTAAAAAAACTTTTTTTGTGGTTATAAAAATTCTTTTGTAAAAAAAAGTAAAAAAAATGTAATAGGTATGTCTAAATAAGAAAAATTGATAGCATGCAGCTATATAAAAGTTTGAATGTGACAAATTTGAAACTGATGTCGTAAATCGTAAAATTGACACATACGACAAACAAAAATAGCACACGGCGAGGTGAATCTCAATTTTGTCGCTCATTAATCAAGCAAGGCGTGATTTGAACCACGCCCACTTCTGTCACTCAATCAGCGAGGTCACGTCGCTATCTTATACTGATGACGCATCACGAGAGTTGGCATATCAGCCTCCAGCATCGCATGTATAATAAATACAGTCTCCTTTCATACCACGCTATACTACAACGTACCCCCCTGCTGCACAGTAGTGGTATACAGTCAGACTGATTCGAGATTACATCTTCGTACCGGAAGTAACTTTTTCAATTTAATTTATGTTCATTTGCCTAAGTTAATTAAGAGAATTGCATCGATCTATAGGTCTTATTGAATTTTATTTAATTGAATTTGAAATTTTATTTGCATCTACAATTTTTATCTAAATATTGCATACATGTCTTGCAAAAAAAACTCTGCCCCCGGGCCTCTCCACTTGTTTGTATGGAGATGAAATTTTCTTGCGTGAAAGGAAAAAATTGTATGCAAAATTGTATCACGTCAAGTGCAATACAGGCTTAAGGTTTGTTCGTAAATGATACAACTAAGTTTGCATTGTGAATCAATAATCAGATATACTACCTGTACAGCAAGGTAACATAAGAAAAATTAGATTTTTGATTTGATTGTGTAAATATTGTGTTATAAAGTCAATAGACTGTATACCGCAGTAAATTTATAAAATATAATATACTTCTATAAAAGAAACAGACCTTTGATGATAGTAAAAAGAGCGTTATTTATTTCGATTTTTTTAAATACGGAATCAAAATCTAAAAAACGGGGGGTCAAGGCCTGCATAATTACTTAATTGATCATAATTATAATTTATAAAAACGCATAATATTTAATTAACCTCATTTTTTTTATCAAATTGAACCAATTAACAATACACGATGGAGATCAGATTCTCATTAAATATAATTAAATATTTATTTACCATTATACTTGCTAAATTATACATATATATAGGTTATCGATTGATTGAGAACGTCCGACCGTGATTTTAAAGTGCTGCGAGTGTAATACCATCACCAACATTTCGTCATGATAGTAGCTGTAGCATGTTTGGCAAAGTGAGGTAGGTAGAGTGTATTTGCATGTCGCCTACACCGAAAGTCAACAAACGGGGACGACGTGATGTTTTTATTTTAGAGGTCAAACAGGTTAATTGAACATGCAGAAAAAAATCTGACTATACACATAAAGTTAATTACAATGCATTAAAATTATATGACGTATTAGATTATAATATTGTATAAAATTGTTTATTTGGCCTTAAGCTTAAATAAATATTTTTTAAATTATATAATTAAGTTTAAAAAATGTTTTAGTTTTGACACCTTTTTGACAGAACGTGTCATAATATTATCATATAATTAATTAAAATGCGGATGTTTTATTACCACGTGAGCGAAGACCATAATAATTATAAAAGATCATGTTCGGTTCGTACAATGGTTGAGCCTCTATTTTGTTTAAAATATTATGTAGTTTTAATATTATAATTTAATACTAATTAATGTTAATATACTTAAATGCCTTAAATATATTATACTTTAATATACTGTACTAATCCTGCCAAGGGTGGATCCAGAGCACTCTACTCGGGGCATCAAGGGAAAGGGCAGGCAAAACTAAATCCCTCAATGCTAATTTTGGGGGCGACGGTTTGTGAGTGGTAAAACACCTTCCTTAATTGTTAGATTTCGGGGATATGCCCCCTTCGGCTCCCCCCCCCCCTTCTTCCCTTCTTGAATCTACTCTTGTTTTATGGTGAGATGATAAGTGATAAGCTCTAGAATTGAATTTATATGACGCATTGACTCCAGGTCTGTGGGCCAAGCAGCAAGCAGTCAATACCCGTAAAGTGCAAGTAGACCAATGTCACTTAACTAACTGATATGTTGTTTAATTAAAACTCACGATAAGTCATGCACCTTACAGGGTCTTTGGTTCCACAGTACGTGAGTGTATGGTCGTTAAGATCAAGCCTTTCTTGCACGTTTTACATTGCTCTAATTAGCAGCTGATATTATACAGTGGTGCTTAATGTAAACGTTGTAGCCTATGTTGGTTTTAAATAACGTGGCTGCCTGCTGCTGCATAGTTTCAACAAAACTTGTTGGTGTGATGGTGAACATAATAAATTATGTAGACTTCCCTTTATATTTAGCACAGTCAATCTGGATGATGGATGGCGTAATCCTTTACAGAAGTAAGCACTAATAGCTTACGTACGTATACGTTACTGCTTGCAAGCTCACTAATAAACATTCTCATTGCAACAGTTAAGTTCTGAGAGAAAATTGTGAAATTGTAATAAGAAAAATGAATTTATTGATGTTTGAAAACATCATGATGTGAATGATTTTGAGAGTTTGATTATTTAATTAAAATTAATTAATGTTAATTTAAGAATAGGTATAATACACTTCCTTTCTCTCTCAAGCAATCAAAAATTAAAGAGAGAGGGGGAAGAGAGATAGGCGTACAGAGAGACAGAGATAAAGAGAGTGAAGGAGAGAGAGAGAGAAATACAGAGAGACAGAAGCAGAGAGAGATGGAGAAAGAGAGAGACAGTCAGAAAGACAGAGCGAGGAGAGAGACAGTGAGATAGTCTACTTAAATGAAGTCCCTCGACGATACCATCTATCGTTCTATGTACGTGCATATAGGGCACCGTCCCAGCATCGATGAACGGTACACGGACGGTTATACTCACTCTGTGGCGGCCGTGTGGGGCGTTTCCTTGGACCGGGCCATGCCGCGACGCCGCACCTATAACAACACAATAGAGAGCAGTCAGTGAGGGGGTCAGCTGGGCGTACAGAGAGGTCGATTGGAGCTTTATATTGGTGACACGTACGATCGTCAGGGACTATTCAATATGTCCATTGCAGTGGTAATTGTAGTTCAAGATCATACAATAAACAATTTTTGAAACAATAGGCCTGTTCGTAAATCCTGAACTGTGTATAGGTTTTCTGTCATACTCTACCTCCTCAAGTATACTCATCACCTTGGAAAATTTCCCACTTGCAGCCTTGTCAATCACCATGTCCTGTATTATATTCTTACGGGGAATGGTGATTAATAAGGCCGCAAAAGGAAATTTTCAGAGGCGACGACTGTACATTGGACACAAGGTAATTGGGTGAAGAAAGTGTACGCAGGGCAGGGTTTACGAACAGGCCTCATGTAAACAATTACACAAGATTTATGAAGAAAATATAACGAAAAAAAAGCTCTGTTTATTAATGTAATATTATAATATTTTAACATTAATTAATGCAACAAAACATTTCACTCTCGAATTCACTGAAATGCTAAAATTTATAAAGAAAAAGTATTTTTTCCTTTTTACCAACCTTTCTACATCTTGATGATTTTTTTTTAATTAATTTTTTATGATTTAACTTAAAAATCTCTCCCTCCTATTAGAGTTTTTTTTCTGATTTTGAACCAATAAGAAATTAATAAATAAGCCACCAAAACCTTGCTCCAAAACACAGCCCTTTCATTTTTGTTTTTTTTTTTGTATTACATGCATGGGTTTTGATATTTTTATATCGCACATCGGAAAAATAATTCACCTTATTCATATAAAATGTCTTAACTCTGCACGGCTGCACGAAATATATTAAATTTACGTACCATAATACTATTTGTAGAAAGAAAAACAAAGAAGAACATTGATTAATATATATATAAAAATCGTTTTTGTAAGTTTTAAACTTTTTAATCAAATTAATGGTAAAGTTAATCAATTAAAAACGTTTTAAGATATACTTCAAAATTACCTCATATAGAATTCCGTTAATTGAAACGTACCCGGGAGGTATTAATTATAATACCACGGCACTGAGGTTTGCGTTTTTGCTGCTTGATTAACCTTGCTAAGAATATCGTATATGATGTTTGTTGTTTATCTTGAGTAAGTTGAGAAGTTTGACTCTTTCAATGACATTTCAGACAGGAAAATTTACAATAAATTCCCTTCGGCACAACATGATTATGTTTTGATAACGTTAATTAGTAATTACATAAATTTATCATATTTAAATAACATGCATAAGAAGGTAAAATTAAGTGTAAATTAATTCCGCTAATACAAAATGATATTGTAATTATATAATATAAATATGTTATTGATATCATTCGAAAGATACGCATAATAATTATACAGATTAATTAATTAAAAGGCGAGTGGATTTCATGACATTCGTGATCTCGGTTTTAGTTCTTGCATGGGTGTATGGCTATATAATTACGGCCTATTCTCAAAAACGGACCAAGAAGAAGAATATAATATTATACTGATTTGTTGATTTCTGATTGCATATACGCACCGTGAGATAACACGAACTTTATTATACCACTGTCTGACCAGGGGCGGATCCAGTCCGCGGCTCGGGGGGGGGGGGGGGGGGGGGGGGGGGGGGGGCGGTGTCCTATCCCGCAATGTTAAAATTTGGGGTGGGAGGGGGGCGATGGGGGGGGTAACACCTTCAATGTATTTTGGGACCTTTTGGAAGGGGCGATCGCCCCCATCGCCCTCCCCCCCCCCCCCCCCCCCCCCCCCCCCCCGGATCCGCGCCTGTGTCTGACTTGCTAAAACTGTAGCTCCAGAAGAAAAAGAGATGCAGATTTGAATATTCAGGGCATAGTTTTCTATAATTCAGGAAGTAATATAAGTACGCTATATGTTTAGGGGAATTAAGAATAGACATCCCACGTCAATTTCAAGTTCACCACTTTGCGTGACATTGCTCCTAACATGCAGAAGTAAAATTCATGGTGTTTCAAGGTATACCTTTCATGCGTAAACGATCGATATATATAATTAAATTCAATTCTATATCGTGCGTGAGAAAGAAAAAGACAAGTATTGAACGGTATATATTAGCGAATAAAAAAAAAAAAAAGTTGAAAAAAGAACGATGCGAGAGTGTGACAAATAAATCGAACGTGAATTTCTCAGTCAGCAGTTCACTTGTCGGCTTGAATAGCCGCAATAACAAAATCGACCCACTCACACAATGTATGATGCGCAAACTGCCGTCCCATTGTAATGTGCACGTGAAATGATTTCACTTGCAGTACAAATCACGATGATTGGAAAGGTATTTTCATCTCGTGGAAGTTCAAATCAATAACAGTATATATATATATATATATAATATATATAAAACTTACCACGCCCTTTTTAACCTTAAAGGGGGTGTGACTTTTCAAAATTAAAAATTCACCAAAAAATCTTCTTTCCAAAAATGTAAATTTCACTTTCCTCCGACTCCCCGTTCCTTCCATACCGCCCGGTCAAAAGTCTACTATGACGTCACATTACTTAAGGTCGCGCGCAAGAAAGCAAGCAAGCAAGTGGCGGCGAGCGCTAAAATCCACGTTTTCGCGTCTTTAAGCCCGCCTAGCAGCCGACAGCAAAGAGATAAAAATTATCCGCCACGGGATAATTTTATCTAAAGAACATTCTGCGTTTGTATCCGCTTTCGGCATTTCTTCATTTTAATTAGGAAATTAAATATCACGATGCAAACTCAAATTTTTTACAGATTTCTTTTGTCAACTGACTTCAAACACATAAAATATTTTATCAAGCATCTAATAACTTTATTGTAGACACACGTATTGGATTGACATATTATATATGTACAGTACATACGATTTATATTATATAATGTATATGGTATTTCAACAGTATTTTAATTACCTATGATTTTAGCCGCAGCCTCACATTATATAATTATAAAATCACGGCAAACACGCAACTAAAACTTTTATCATTTTGTGCATGATCGCTATTTAATTACTTTCTTCGACGTTTGCATTTAAGTTATATAAATATGCAGCATATATAGTGATTATTCGATATTACCATTAATAATTATTAATACAATATATATTTTAAATTATTATATTTAGTCTAGCATACATATAAGGCACTTATAAGGCCTTATATATAAGGCATATATCTTTTATTGCACTCATTATACGCTTGCTATTATGCATATACGGAAATTTATAAATAATTATGTGATTCAATTAACTAAAGGTGCAGTGATAACAATCTGAGAGATAACGTGGAGGAGGCGAAGTTATTGAATGCTGATGCAAAACAAATTTTTACAAAACTGAACTGAAGAAATCTCCCTACATTCTTGCTCCCTTATGTGTGCGGCCGGAACTGTCCGCTGACACTGAAAGCCAGAGTAAGCCCACGTGTCTATAAAGAAACAAAACTTTGCAATTATAAATAATTATATATTTTTGCCTCAAAATCGAATTAAAAATTTGTTCATTATTTTTATTTATAATAATATGTAAAATCTAATATCATTGAACCGATTGAACGTACAGTACTATACTATATATTATATATTTATATAGTCTACGACTAAATAACAGTTAACATTATAATATAGTAATACTATACAAATACTATATTATTTAATATTAATTGTTATTTAGACGAAATATAATATAGTATAGTACTGTACGTTCAATCGGTTCAATGATGTTAGATTTTACATATTATTATAAATACAAAAAATGAACAAATTTTTAATTCGATTTTGAGGCAAAAATATATAATTATTCATAATTGCAAAGTTTTGTTTCTTTATAGACACGTGGGCTTACTCTGGCTTTCAGTGTCAGCGGACAGTTCCGGCCGCACACATAAGGGAGCAAGAATGTAGGGAGATTTTTTCAGTTCAGTGTTGTGAAAATTTGTTTCGCATCAGCATTCAATACCGTCGCCTCCAAGTACTTGGAGTTGCACGTTGTCTCTGAGATTGTTATCACTGCACTTTTAGTTAATTAAATCACATAATTTTTTTATAAATTTCCGTATATGCATAATAGCAAGCGTAATGAGTTCAAGAAAATATATAAAGCCTTATATGTTTGAACCAACTTGCAGCGCAGATGATCCCCGTCGATTGAATCGCGGTAAATATTCTGGTGCCTGAGTCTGCTCTGCTGTGCTAGAATTACGCTGGAATTACGTACTAGAATTAAATTACAGAAACCCTAATATTATTAGTATTCTTACTTTGAGCTCTGAATATAAATAAAGCTTTTATGTTATATTATTTTAACTCAAAGGGAAACAAAGTTTCCATCTATACATTTGGACCGGGAACACCTTTATATATTATATATAAATACATGTATATATATACATATATATATATATATATATATTACAATGACACTGACTATTAACAAAAAGAATTAAAAGCAGAACTGGTACGTGTGATAAATTATGCATGGGGCAGCCTCTAAGTTGAAGATTAATTATAATTATTAATAATTATTTCGTGATTATTATAAAAAATATAATAATTTAAAGTATATTGTATTAATAATTAATAATGGTAATATCGAATAATTACTATATGCTGCATATTTATATAACTTAAATGCAAACTTCGAAGAAAGTAATTAAATAGCGATAATGCACAAAATGATAACAGTTTTAGTTGCGTGTTTGCCGTGATTTTATAATTATATAATGTAAGATGTAAGGCTGCGGCTAAAATCATAGGTAATTAAAATACTGTTGAAATACCATATACATTATATAATATAAATCGTATGTACTGTACATATATAATATGTCAATCCAATACGTGTGTCTACAATAAAGTTATTAGATGCTTGATAAAATATTTTATGTGTTTGAAGTCAGTTGACAAAAGAAATCTGTAAAAAATTTGAGTTTGCATCGTGATATTTAATTTCCTAATTAAAATGAAGAAATGCCGAAAGCGGATACAAACGCAGAATGTTCTTTAGATAAAATTATCCCGTGGCGGATAATTTTTATCTCTTTGCTGTCGGCTGCTAGGCGGGCTTAAAGACGCGAAAACGTGGATTTTAGCGCTCGCCGCCACTCGCTTGCTTGCTTTCTTGCGCGCGACCTTAAGTAATGTGACGTCATAGTAGACTTTTGACCGGGCGGTATGGAAGGAACGGGGAGTCGGAGGAAAGTGAAATTTACATTTTTGGAAAGAAGATTTTTTTGTGAATTTTTAATTTTGAAAAGTCACACCCCCTTTAAAGGTGTTCACATGAAGTGGGCGGAGTAGGTTCTACTTTTTATTATACTCCATAGACGTTTTAGCAATATATTTTATAATAAATCATTAATATAATATTTTATGTACACGGATTTTGAACCCAGATCTAGGATACTGATGGACCCAAGCTACGTTACATTACACTAACCCGAACTAGCAAAGATGAAATTTCTGGGGCCTTTTTCTATATCGTCTCCGTCCGGAATAATGAGCTATCTGCTACGTACTTCAGGCATTTATGAATTGTAAATAGATAATATAACATAAAACATAAAACTCATCGTTATTATACGCTCACCTGAAATAGTAAAAAGCTCATTATTGCAATAAGATCGTAGTAGGCAGATAGCTCATTATTCCGGACGAGGGACGATATATAGCAATTCATCACAGAATTCGCCTAGTTGTGACTGAGGTAGTCATGTAAACCTTAGTCAGAAAGGTCGGCAATTCATGGAGGATACCATCAATCACCTTCAGATGTTCTTTTAGCAACCGCTACTTGTAAAAAGTTTGGTGGTGCCTGGGATCGAACTCACGACCATCCAATTAAAGAGTCGGAAACGCATACCACTGCGTCAAGTGTTTGTCATTTTATATGCTGAGAAATCACAAGTAATTAAATTAATAAAATCTCGTCGTGTAGATAGAACGCTTTATAAAATGTTCTTTAATAAATTGTTTCTACAAAAAATCTATACAGTGGATTCGAAAACCGGTTCCGTTATACAAGTGACATTTTAGACTTACGAAAGAAAAAGTTATACCACTGTATGTTGGATAGTTTTATATATAAAATGACATAAGCAGGCTTTAAACTAAACTATTAAACGGATATCAAACTTTTTGATGAAAAATAATAGTAAAAAGTTATTATGTCATTTATAAAGCTTTATTATAGACTAAAAAAGAAAAAGTATTAATGGACAACAAAAGATGGTTCTAAAAAAACCCAAACAGTTGCCACAATCAGTTGGACATCTACAGACTTTGCGCTACTCGCGCGAGGGCGAAGTTACAATCGATTCAAGAAAGGGATGACTTTTGTATAATGTTACAATTAAAAAAAAAAGTTTGGATATGCATGGGTGGGTCAGATTTTGCATTTATTTGGGGAACTCAAGGAAGGGAGTGGTCCAATTAAGTATATAACACGCCGCGTCATTGTTACGTCCTCAGTCATTGGTATACAGCTTGTAACAAAGAACCTCACTGGTTGAACACGAACCGAAGTACTCCCGAACATACACGACCAAAACCGAGTTGAATATGATAGCCAGCGTAGCTGTCATTGGCTTAACATGAAACTATAACGAGACAGTCACACTGCACGACACATTGCAGAACGTTTTTCCTCAACTGCAAGGTGCAGGGTCGGACTGGAACGAAATGACCAGGCGGTCAGGCGCATTGCAGAGGCATGGTAATGGACAAACTATTCATTAATGGAGCCTGATGGGGAAGGAATATATAGAAAGGGAGCCCGGTCCTTATTTTCAAATCAAATTTTTATTTTATTTTTTATTTTGTTTACATTATACCACTATTTTTCTTGGAGCTCGAGCCGGGATAATGGATAAAGTATAAGGGAGGGAAAGGATAGTGATCACGGCCTGTTACACATCCCATGTAGCAATCGTTGAGGTGAGACTGAGGGAATCGTGGAAAACCTCAGTCAGGTCGGACGCTTCTACTTTTTATCAAAGGACCAAAGTGTGATGTCTAAAGCCTGGAGAACCACACACAAATGCATCACTGCACTGGGTGGAAAGCGAGATGAATTTACTCCAGGAAGGG
Source organism: Siphlonurus alternatus (assembly GCA_949825025.1). Lineage (NCBI taxonomy): Eukaryota > Metazoa > Arthropoda > Insecta > Ephemeroptera > Siphlonuridae > Siphlonurus > Siphlonurus alternatus. Next base: position 41,681,030 of record OX463779.1, read on the forward strand.
AGCTTCGTGATTTTTATTTGAAACGGTCACTCATCCAAGTACTATAACCACGCTCAACGTAGCTTGACTACGGTGATCTAACGAGAATTGGTCAATGCACTACGCCACGCTCAACCTCAATTATATATAATACAATTGCCACCGCCGTCAAGAGTAATATGAAGCTTAATTAGAAGCCTCTTTGTACTGCGACGGTGCATGTAAATATAAACATTGTTCACACCGCTTCACTCTTACTGCACACATTGCGATGCAGCAAGCGATGAGTCAACGGTGTGTGAGCTCACACACTTACATTCATATAAATAGCTCACATAGTGTTAAGTTGATTGTCTACTGCAAGTAATGAGCCGTGGTAGCTGCTTGCTAAGCCAGAGAACGTATAATCCTGAAGGAAGAAATGCAGCTAGCTTGCCACTTGTCGAAACATCACAAATAGAATCCACTTCTTGTAGCTCTATCATTTTTAACTCGAGAAGACTTCACAACTCGAGAGGATGAGAAAGGGAAGAAGGATTACGGCGATTTAAAGAGCTTTCAAACTTTTTTTAAGGTTGACTTTTTTTTATTATCATTGAATATTAGTTTAAACTCTTTCATTGAATAATCAAAATTAAAGTCAATTCCATAGTTCTCTTTTTTAACTATCCTATATAAAGCTGTAGTATCTGTACCCGATCGATTTGAAATAAATGTCATATTTATAATGTTTCAAGAACTTATTTCTTCATCTCTTTGAGTTATATTGCTCATGTTAAATCTAATATTTTGGAAGGTGTTGCATCCCTCAGCCACCCCTCCCCTTCCTTTAATCCGCATCTGGATGCACTATTTCAGATGAAAAATATCGACATTATGTCTTATTAAGATGAAATATTAAAAATACGTCTCCAAAATACATCCTCATTTGAAGCGATGATGGAATTAGGAGGTAAGAGACGTCCAATTAAGCTGCCCAAAGTCCAAAGTAGCTTTGAAGGTGCCATGACCACGGCCTGTAGCGCGTCCCAGCATTTGCTGAGGTGAGACTGAGGGAACTGTGGAAAACCTCAGTCAGGACGAACACCTCTACTTTTATCACTGTACCAAAGCCTGGGGAACCACACACAAGTGCATCACTGAATTGCACTGCATGGGTGCATGGAAAGCGAGATGAATTTACCCCAGGAAGAAAACAACATAATTACTTGAAATTGGTCACCCATCCAAGTACCAACCACGCTCAAAGTTGCTTGACTTCGGTAATCTAACGAGAACCGGCAAAGGTTCAGGATGAAAATTTTCAACTGGGGTATATTATTACTAATTACACAGTTCCTTTAAACGTTGATACTAAATTTTGTAATTAAAGTCATGCTATGTAATTATAAAACGTAAAACATGGAATTAAACTCATTTAGTTTGGTTTAGTAAACTTTTTCTCCCCTACCCCACAAAAAAAAAAAGCAAATTAATTCGATAAAAAGGACGAGGGTAAAAACAGATTTTTTCGTTTTTATTTTATACTGAAGACATGCAACACTAAACTCGATAATCCCATTCTCTAATCAAGCAGTACGATACTAAAGAGGAATGGGAAATATTTTAAATAAAACAGATACTGCATTAAAAAATTTATATATATATAAAAATTCTAACCCTGTAATAGCTCACAAATATTTCACATAATGTATAACCATGAAATTAGTATCTCGAAGGTATAGATTTTTTTTTTTTTAATACGTTAAATATTTTGTATATACCCTTTAGCTACAAAAATATTATGACTGGGTGGTGGCATATGCCGCATGATGCAGTGGTGGTTTTGGTTGGTTCTAGTTATGTGCCCCGTAGCTCCAATTACCAGGTAATCTGGCGGGAAATGGAATCTCTTCGCGCGGAGGAGGATGCTGCGTTGCTTAGCAACCAAAAAAAAAAAAAAAACATATACCTTTTCTCCATCTCTCTCCCTTCTGTGGTGGGTTCTCCAACCACCTTCAGTTGGTCTCCCTCTCACGCGACTGCTGCTTGCCAAGTACCGTAAACTACACCGCGGCATATCCACTTCGGGGAGATCTTGTAGCGCGCTCCTTCTCCCTCGCAACGTCGCCGTGTAGCTCACAAGTTGCGACAACCCTTGCACCCCCACACCTCCCTTCGACCTCCACTACTTCCTCACTTTTAAATGACCTGCTAGCAATGTAAGCCGTGAGCTGCTGACGACGCTTGCGAAGTTATAAATAACTTTTAATGAAATAAAATACCAGAAAACATATTTTATATAAAATACCTAAGTGTTAGTTTTTTTTATAAACATTGCACAAGTTTTTTTTTCTATGTATAAAAATTTGTACTAAAACTTAAGTAATTTTTTAATAAAGAAATACCATACAGAAATATTATATGGAAGCATATGAAGATTATGAAGCATGCAGCAACTATATTGTATATAATAAACTTGATGGAAAATATAAAGTTTTGAAAAAGAATGAGTATAATTATTTTGAAAACTTAAATACAAGATATGAGATTTTTGTTTTGTTTTAGCCCATGCAGCTGGTATAATTAAAATGTTAAATCAAATGAATGGAGAATATTTATTTTTTGCGTATTTTGTTATTATATACATATACGCGTATTACAAAACCTGCAGCATAGTCTGTTGTTTCAGAAAACGATGTTTTGTAAAATTAAATGCAGCAGGTAATAATAGGTGTTGTTCCAGTTGTTCCAAGCATAAATAAATATTCATCATTTAGTACTGAGTCGTCTACTGATTTCGTTAACAAATTTAGGAACAGCTGTAACAGCACTAATTTTTACCACTGCCCCAATTTATGCTATATTTACTAGAAATGTCCGTAATTTATTGGTACATCACTGTGGTGTTAATATAAAGTAATGTCGTATGACTCGCATATATATAATTTTTACTTTCGTATACAACTGAGCCATGACGAAAAGATAATTATAATATCATGAACTGAACCTACACATATAATACAACGTCATATAGTTGTAACTGTTAGAAGTTGTAAGGCACGCCACTGGTCACAAAAGTAAAAGCTTTGACTTGTTTTCAATTTTTCTTATAAGATTTTTTAAAAACTTTTTCTCAGCATTTACCTAGTTGTGACTGAGGGAACCATGGAAACTTCAGTGAAAATGGTAATGGCATGCAATTATTCAATTATACAATCAATTATTGAAGGATGCCATCAATCAACTCCCGGATGCACCTTCCGGATATTTTTAGCTATAGCTAACATCATGTGAAAAAATTCGGCGGTGCCTGGGATCGAACTCTCGACCCGATTACGAGTTGGATGCAAAAACCAATGCGACAAGGGCTTGTTATAATATAATAATAGAGGCTTCAAGTGTTCCCCGGCGGGAAAATTTTCTTCATAAGCCTCCATTTACAAAATTTGATTTTTTTTTCTCAGTAACTGTTAAAGCTATTAATTTGAAACCATCTCCTACCCCCCTATTTAGAGGGCTTCTGATCATGAATCAAGAACTTATTTTCCTCTAAAGAATTTATTTAATGCCAAAAAAGCGATTTCAATTTTTTTTTTTTTTTTTTTTTTTTTTTTACATAGGTTTGGATGAGACGGTGAGAACACCGCAAAATCAGCTGACTTAATTGAAGCCTCTATTATATTAGAAGATAACAAGTCACTGAATGAGCAATTACACGTGCATATACCTGCAGGGCTGCAAGCTTAATCAACTGTAATTTTATTATAAGTGCAATATCCTGCATATAATATTCATATATAAAGATAATTTCATTTCTAGTGCACTGTCTATATAGCAAAGAACACAGTGAACACACCTAATAACCTAATAACATTTGTTTTATTATCTTCTCTTCATTCGCCATCATGTTTGTTGTTTTTTTGTTTTTGTTTTTTTTTTTTTTTCCTTTCTTTTGTTATAACTACACTTTAGTACAGATAAGTATAGTCTCAATAACCTAACATATTTATGGATATAATAAAACTCGCAATTTAATTAATGGTGGTATTTTTTTTTTCTTTTTGATAAAATAAAAGCATTAATTTCATTATTACTCAACTACATTGTTATATTGTTACATTATATTTAATGAATAAGTACTCAAAGAAACTATAATACAAAAGCCTGTAAAGCAATAAGTTCACATAGTCTGTAGCATATATACCATTTAGAGCTATATAGAGCAGGCTCGGCAAAGTATCACATACTTAGAGGATTTATCGATATAATATTAAACATAACGAGGATACGGGAGGTTGGTGTTTTAATTTGATAAAATAGGAAGCTGGCAATAAATCAAACGGCAGGAAAGTAATCTCCTAACGAGCTTTTGTACAGAAATATTACACCATTATCACGTTTAATTTTACCTGGTCTATATATATTGTACATCACATGCGTAGGTAATGCAATTTAAACCGCGCGGGGAGCTCATTTACATTAACATTATTGCAGTTACTATAACTCAATTACATTGTACTATAAACAGATTATATGTAATATTATTCATAAAATATATCACATAAGCGTCGTAAGTTGTGACAAGAGACATGTGGACAAAATCAGTGCTAAGCAATGTTAAACAGATAAGTTAGCAACAATTAAGTCAAATTTTTTATTACTTTGTTTAACCCCTAGTTTAGTGCCATGTTTAGTACTCGCTTTAATCCAGGATAAAAATCGAGGCTAGAGTGCTTTTTAAATGTCTCCTTTAAATAAAACAAAAGATCTCGCCTGGAAGTTAGGCAACTTGTTTAGCATCCAAATTGAGCGGCTAGCAGGTCACATACCCAGCAGGGGCAAAGGAAGATACAAGTCTAGCTTTTTGTTTCGGCTTACGACTTTTAATAAGGTGCTCTGATTGGTCAATAATTTGGGCCGATACCACTCCCACCTGCAGCCAGGATTAAAAATTTGCGACTCGTAGTTACGACTTGTGAATTGCGGCGCAAAACAAAAGCTTACCTTTATAATAATTATATTCAAGATTTTAAGAGTATATCTTAATCTTGAATCACACATGGCATCATTCAAATTTGATGGTAAGCAAGTTGTCTAATTATGTAAACTTCTGATCTTAGAAAATTTCCCTCGTCAAGAGATGTGAGATATATATAGCAATAGCGTCAATATATTTTTCCAATAATAAATCACTTGACAAGGGAGGGAAGTTTTCTAGGGTACATATTTACTATCAGAGAGCTCAGTTATATAGTACTTGAGGTATTCATCCATATATATAATTAGCGTTCTAGACTATATCACGGTGAGTGCATATTCCTCGCGGGTCCTCGGGTACTATACCGTCGTCGTGTCATCATATGGCGCTGCTGCTGCTGCTACTGGACTCGAGGCCAAAATCGATAGCATGGCGGCGCTCAGACAGGCAACCTCTTCAGTAAAAACCTTGGCAAGTAGCATCATCAGTAAAACTTTAGTCAGTAGCATGTCCTGTATGTACTTCGTCCTTTTTTTTTTTAGTTATATGTCTGCATGGGTGAGAAACTGGGAGCAAACACTAGTCGGGTCTTGCGTACTTAGAGTCCCTTTAAACTAATGTATAAACGTCAAGATATAATAACAAGATATATATAAAGGAAGTAAGAAGAAGAAGAAAAAGAAATGTCTTTGATGTATTATATACAAGCTACTTGTCTTATATATAAGGAAGGAAAAAGAAATACATTATATAAAAAAATTATCAGTATAATATGTCTTTAATACTAAGTACATTTTATGAAAGAAGTGTATTATAATAAAATAAAATTAACTGCAGAATAAAATTTTACATCTTATCTTATGTTTCAAGTCTAAATTTTGTTTGAGGCTACTTTAAATCTCTGGGGTAAATTTGAAAGCCAATCAAGAAACAGTTTTCAAATTTGTTCTTAACTAAACGAGATGGGGAAATTTTAAAGCTTACTTCTGATTCGTGTTTTAAAATAACCCCTGATATAATATTTTCAAATTAGGATGGAGAAAATCGATGATAAAAACATTAACGTAACCTGTTAGAGCTAGTTTGAAGGGGTTGCTCGTGCCAGACATATTATCAAATGAAATATTAAATCAATCCTTATACTTCTGCATGAATAATCTCATATTCTACAAAATTCAATAATAAAATGTTCATAGGCGGGAAAAAAACAACGTTAAATTTAACGCGATTTACCTTTTTTTTAACTATAAAAATGTGAACGAATAAAAATACTCTTAACTTCTTCAAACTCTATGGATTCATGAAAGTATACTAAGAAAAATATCAAAGTTTCTAGGTATAACTACGGTTAAAGTCAATGATTTAGGCTAACACTAACCGTGGTTAATAGTATGAAAGCTGAAAATATCTCCTTTCAGCTTTAAATCGCATCCATAATAATTTCAAACGTTCATAATAATTATACATAAATTTTTCTTTTTCGTAAAGCACGAACAAGCGTTCAATATTTTCAGGTACTGTGCGGGTAAAACTTTTCACACGAACGCAGTAATTTCAAGCTCATTAACACGGTAGAAAAAAAAGGTATACGTGAGGACTGCATGAGAGAGAAATATATATATATATATATATATTTTTTTTTTTTACATTTGCGGAGTTGGTTGTAAAAAAAAATCATTTGAGTTCATATAATTAAAACCATACTCAATGTTCGGAGAGACCAAAAGACAATAAGTCTGCAGCAATCATATATACTCATTAAAAACATTTCAAGTGTGTAATTAAAAAGTAACAAAATTTATGAAACATATACGTTAAAAAATATGAGGTAAAAAATGGATATCATATATTATAGATTTAGCTTGGTGTATAAATTAAATTCTATTTTTATTCTTGGTATAATTATATTAATTTACCTGTCATTTATATTCAAACTATACGAGAATAATAAGTACTTCAATGTAGCCAACCAAGAGTGTAATGAAAAAACCTACTTTTATCTCGTCTTTCACTTATGGAGCGTTGTTTTTAAAAACGTTTATTAAAACAATTGCAGCTGCACTCCGGTGCATACGTGATGCAAACTCTGTTATTTATATACGTGGTTGCCATAGTTACCAATCTGCACTGCTGGGTGAGTCACACAATCAGCGGTATTAGTTCGATTCTCTTTTTTCATTATTTGTGCATCACCGACTACGTGAAGTTGCCCTCATCGACTCAAGAGTTATCCTTTACGGATGACAACTTCACTCGCTTCAATGCACTGACTCATGCAAAAAAGAGGTGTTTAATCTACTAGAGTGGTATTGGCTCATGCTATTGTAGACATTGTAGTACCTGATGCATTGTCAAGTACCAATATATAGGTATTAAAATTAAAATGTTGAAGAACACAAGACTTATGAGTGATGATATTTTAAACATTTGACTGCAACGATGTAATTTATAATTTCGTAAAAAAAAAGCTGAGCTAGTCTGATATCCAAATAAAATAGTATTCAAATTTTTACCACATTTTTTATGTAAACAACTGTACATTATTGGCATAAGAGTACATTTTGGACAACATAAATTTTACCTTTGCATAATTTGCTGGAGTTGCAGAGACGAAGATTAGCAATTTTGAGGTAGAAAAGAAGAGCGAACACTCAGTCTAGCTATCCCACCATATTAAGTTCTCCGCGCTTTTATTAGACTGTGAGCAGGGGTAAAATTTGTGTTGTTTTGAGCTTGCATTTAGTTATGTATATTGTATCATCACTGTGCTTCAATCAAGATAAAAAAAAATCGCTTCACAATACCCAACATTAAATGCAATGATCGAGATTTTCCTTTGAAAGATCATTTATGCGTTCTCTTGGTATGGTCGAAACGTCTCTAGTAAACATTAAGAGCTCTTTCCTTAATGTCGCCGATCAGACGGACTGGTCACGTCGATGTCAACCAAGCATGATGAATAATGGTACTGCAAGAAGTTAATACTGTGGACATTGTGCATTCACATTTTCAACTTGACGTTACAGGTCAACGAACTTTAACATCTTTATTCTTGAATACAAATCACAAATAGAATAGATATATATATACATGCCTATTTCAGATATAGGATTATAAAATAAATAATGGCTATAGACACGAAAGTTTTCATTCATGTCATCCCTTGTGTTCGCATTTTCTTAACAAACAAATAATATATTTATTGATATTACATTATAAATAAAGCCGGTATTACACGATACAATTTTTCTAATAATTGCAGTATACAATTTTTCCTCGCAAGAAAACTTAATCTCCATTTGTTTGTATGGAGAGGAAATTTTCTTGCAAGGAAAAATTGTATCTAAAATTGTATCGTGTAATATGGGCTTAATAGTATACAAATTGGCATGATTTAGAAGACAAACCATGAAACTCAGTTATAGTGAGAAGCCTATGGATATTTTACTCATGTAAATCCTTCGTTAATCGCTCCCAATAATATGATTGCCCTTATAATCAATTTTCTATTATGATAAAAACACAATCACATATGTATAAACACTTTGACACAATATTTTAGTTTGGTTGCTATTAAAATGAAGTATTCTCTCAGTTTTTGGACACAATATGTCCCTTTCGAACCTATAATTATAAATAATACACTGAAACGTATTTTATAAATTCTGTTATTTCCATCTTGAAAATTTTCAGAACGTCCACTTCATTGCATTATATATTATAGTATAATATGATATATATTATACTGCTAAAATGTAAACACTAGATGACTTAGAGGTATCTTTAAAATATGAATGAGAAAATCAAACCTTTCGTGTGACTATACACCAGCCATGTACTCTAACCAGGTCATATTGTTACAACATGATCCATATTACAGCACTTTACGATACACTGTGATTAATATCCGTAAGCCCACTCAGACGGTGTGGGCGTGCCTCACAGCAGCAGACTCCTCGAGACGAACAAAATGAGAGATCAAAAGCTGCAGCATCTTCAACCTTAACATATTCATAAGAATACATCGTTAGACTACGCCTCTTCAATAAAACCTGGTGCTTGACAAAACAAACTACGTCGTCTGACCTCTAGCAGACACTTGTTTATAATTTTACCTTTTTATTCAAAGTCCAGAGTGTGTTTTACTACAGTGTGGGTCCTTTCACTAGTACTACTTTACATTATTTTACCCCCAACTACTCCTTCCCCTCAGTTTCATGGTAATTCTTAAACAAGTTCCTGCAATTAAGAGTAAAATCTCAAAATAAACTCGTTCCAATCATATGGAAAACCTGTAAGAATTTTTATTGTATATTTGGATAGAGGACTTCGAGTTATGTATTATCATTTTTTTCACATTTTGTTGAAACCATCAACAAACACCATCACATGCTACAGAACACTGTGACGTCATAGTCATGCCAATATTTAAGATGTAAACTTATATAAAGAAAGATGTTACATGACTATGACGTCATAGTGTCTTACAGCACGATTTTCAGGGGTTTGGAGGCTAAAAAATAAAAATGCAAAAAGTTGAAGATGCATAATTCGAGGTCTTCTATGTCTAAAAAAAGTCATGCAGGTTGTCCATGTATAAAAAATTGTATATATCCACCTTCCTCACCTCTAATTTTATACCCTCATCCCCCTTAAATGACAAAGAAATCCCCTGAACTTGTATCCTGAAAGATAACGACACCGGAAGAATAGCCAATAGTGGTAACTTTGATGTCTTCCTGTAACTTTGATGTCTTCCTTTACAGTCCAATATTGGAGAGTTTTAGAGAAATAACCCACCCTCTCCGCGTGTAAAATCCTGGCCGCGGGGCTAAGTAGGCAAATTGTCACACATGACTGCCCGACTGGTTGCCTATATTACCAGGCGGAAGGGTAGGTCAACGGGGGCTGAACTAGCAGCACTTGTTTACACTTGAGTTGAGCATTCGGCAACAGGCTAGACAAGTGCAGCAGCAAGTCGCACCCCTTGCACAGTCGAGAGTCAGGGTCAGAGTGCCGTGAAAATCAACATGATTTATGATGAATGATGACGCTTCCGTGAGCAATCAAAAATGTAACTCTTTGAGAACAGTCGTGTAGCTTAGTGGGTCGTTTAATTACTGAATTATTATTAAAGTTATATTACTAACCCAACTAAAAATCCTTGCAAGATATGTAAATAATTAAAATGTATGTTTAATTAAATATAATAATCTGCATGTGTATATTTTAAATAAACTTAATAGCTATATATGAATATGTTTTTATGATTTATTGTATTCTTGGCTGGGCAATGAACCAATGATGGGACTACCTAGCCAGTATATAGTATGTTCTTGTTCTGAATAATTATAAATAAATAAATGTGTGTTTCATCAGCTCATTGCGGTTGGGTGTATATATAAGAATGAGCTTACCAAAATCTCGCGGCAATAAAGCACATTTTTTCTATTCGATTTTTTTTTTTTCTATTCTCATTTAGAACGCAGGACCTAGAAAATTCATCCTAGCATTTCTCTCTGGCTGAGGGAACCATGGAAACCTCATTCAGGATGGACGCTACAGCTTTTCCAGTGAAATTAAAAAGTGCATTGGAAGTCCAAAGCCAACGCGCAATGATTTACCACTGAGAGAAGCGTAATTTTTGTCTAAAACGGCAATGGAAAATATTTGTTACAAACTTACTGTCTAGATGAGACAACGTCATGCTATAGAGTCATTACGAGAGTATTCCCTGATGGGTTAATAGATTTAGCACGGTCGTGTAATATAATTAAGCGTTATACATGCAATCAAGCATACATACAATCTAAAGTGCTGATTTTGTAAAACATTAAAATAATATTTAGTTTGCATGTATTAACAATGAAAAACACGCATTTTTTTTTTTATTTACATGTATTATTATAGGAAAAATAAATTATAAAATGAAACCTCACGTAAAAGTTTCCAAAAGTGTTCTGTAGGGTTAGTGTGTGGAATGTATAATAAAAACTAATAATTATATAACATGCCGTGCGTAGCTTATATTTAAAAATATAATTAAAAAAAAAAATAACAAAAACTAGATCCTTGTTTTAATGAAAATACCGTCTCAAATAGAAGTTACCGCGGCGAGGCAGCACACGACGATAGAGGGAACAAGAAAGGATCCATAAGACATTCTTGGGCGAGTTCTAATACTCGATTGAAAGGGTTTTCCACTCGCTCGCGTCTCTATAATCCTCTCTTTTCTAACATTCACCGCCTACAGTCAAATTTATATGATATTTCTTCCGGAAGTAGCCGGAAGTGTAGAGTTTCTGGCCTTCCTATTCGTATTTCAGGGTTGTAATTTTACACATAGGTCATGCAGTAATTATAATGCAAAGTTTCAATGTTTAATTACAAATAGAATAGCCCACAAACTTCACACTTCCGGCTACTTCCGGAGGGAATATCACATTAATTCGAATGTACACTTTTATTAGTTTAAAGAACTTTGACGATTGATTTCCCTGCCAGAGTCATTGTAAATTATTTTAATCATTTCCCTCAAAAGGAATCAAATGAAATATTTTTTTTTTAAAAATCGAGTTATACTAAAAGTTAATCAATAATCGCTTATGTTTATGGTGCAAGGGGGCGGTTTTCTCACAACATTTCCGGTTTGTGTTTAATATGGCTCCATATTAAATTTCTATACCAGATAGCTTCCATTTTTGTAAGATCTCAGCTTCTATCTCATCTTTTACACTGGTAAGACATAAAATAAATATTCAATTTATAAACCTTTTATACAACCTCTAGTAATGGCGAGTTTATTATAGAAGTTTTCTATACAAGTCTTATTTGAATCAAAGGAAGCCAGAGTATGAGATTCATCCTTAATCGTAAGTTATCTTGTATGCATTGCAGGGCTTTAAAACTGAACATCGTGGCTTTAACTTAAGTGCAAGGGAAGACAAAAAAGAAGAGGTACACTCGCTTTTTCGTCACTCTTTATAAAATGGTTACAAAAACCATACTTCCGGCGACTTCCGGTAGTAATGGTTGTTACAGGTGGAGTGTATATTGAAGTCAAGGAGCAGCCACTGTGTGAGTTCCATTTATATTAGCCAAGCCTCTCAATATGCAGCCATGGATTTAAACCTCCATATTTGGCAAGACCGCTGCAGACCTAACGAGATCTTTCTTTGTATGTAATACCGCCCAAGTAAGTACACTTTTCAGTGCTGCACTTCAACCAAGTTTGTTTGAACACTAACATAAACATGAACAGAACCAAGTTAAAACGAACGATAGTATTGTTTAGTATATATATACAAGTTATACGAGCAACAAATCTGTCTTGGCCAAAATTTTAGAAAGAAAAAAAAAAAAAAAAAAAAACTTAAACTACATGATGCGAAAAATCTTTTCACAAATTTGAAACATCGCAACAACTCACGAATTTAATATTTATTTAATTTATTAACGTAGTACTTGAGTCACAAGAGGTTATAGTTCTGAGAACTCTTTTAAAAATTTCAAATATATACGTGTATATATTTATAATTTTAATCTTTCTTCTGTCGGTACTAAAAGCGCTAGCAAATAATTTTCTAAAACCTGGTGCTAAGATCGATAAACATGGAACAGAATAATACAGAACGTTACACTATTTTTCGTTTTAATTATATAACAAATATTTTAAATTGTTATGCGCTACACTGTATAAAGATCGACGTCTTAAAATCACAATAATGCATCGTAATCTTGCTTTGTAATAGTAGTACCATATAATAAAATAATTATACTCAGTTGTCTGTTACTCAACATACTCTATAAGGTAAATAATGTAAACATGTGTACATTATATTGTACTGTAAACATAGTTACAATACACTATGACATCAGAACAACGTCATGTATATAAAAAAAATAGTTGCAAAACTTTTAAATTTCCAGGACAATTTTTCTCAAAAAATCTGATATTGTTCTTATAATAAGAACAATCTTATAAATAATATCAGTTTAATTAAATTTCTTCATAAAGTTAAACAATCTATGTTAAAGTTATATATTAAACCCAAAATATCAGTACAAAATATATTATAGTCCCAAAATATCAGTATAAAATCTTATAATCGATCCATGATATTATATAGAGAATGACGCATATATGTTAGGTATAGCTATCGTGGCACGATGTAAAGAAATAAAAAAAATTTTGAGGTGAAAATTTTATGTGTAAAAAAATAAAATAGTTTTTTATTCTCCAAAAGTCTCGTGGGAGTTAACAAAGCGAGTGTTATAACCTGGCTGCTTCTCCCATAAGGCCCCACAAGGTGAGATTTGCATGGAGTCAGGCTATAGTATAGGAGATTTCAAGGTAGCACGTGCATGCATGAGAACGACACGCACTTTTATACAAATGCATGCGACCACAGCCAATAAAGCTCCGTAAAAAATGACGTCATAATCGATCATGTGACGTCACAAAAGCTGCCGTAGTCTGCTGTATTATGTGTGCTCGTATATCGATCGACACGCCATCTGCAGTACCACCAAGAGTTTTCCTTTTACAACGAGGAATGTTCTTTGGGAAAGGGAAAGTTATGAGCCTTTCATCGGAGTAAAGCACATGCTCCTGCTTTTTTAGCCATTAATCTTTTATTATAAATAATATAATATGGTTCTTTAAGAAATAACAAAGAAAATAAAAAATATTTGTTAAGAAAGAAATCGGAAACCCTTAACTCTTCTCATATGCATGATAATTATTTTTTACGTATACTTATAAAATAATTTTGAGATCCGTAATGCACCGGTGCAGTCTGGCACAGAATGATTATAGAACACAATGAAAGCAAACAGCAGTAAAAAAATATCAACAACAATACGGAAGAAATAACAGAAAAGAATTTTATTTTATTCTTCGCGAGTAGAAAATATAGTTATTACAAAAAAAATTACCCTCTTTCTTTTCTACTCGAATTTTTGAACATAATTCAAGATAAAACGCTTCAAATTGTGATTGTAACATTTTCTACGTCTGCTACCTATATATATATCTGTCGTCTGTATTATATACTTAAAATAATAATATGTAAGCGATTAGAAAAATAGTTATTATACTTATTCAAAAAATATTTCTTTTCATTTTTTTTTTTTTTTTTCTCTCTTTTTTCTGATTTCTTAATTGAACTTATTCAATTAAAATTCTTCAAATTGTCGTTTCTATGTCTGTCACCTTTTTAAGAATATATTCCATGTCTATTTCTAACCATGTCTATTAAAATGAAGTAGGTTCATTTTGGAGCAGGTCATCAGATGGTAATCAGAAAATGGATCTACACTTCCCTGTAACGAGCAACATAAATATTAAGCTATCTTCCAGTAGCTACAGTTGAATTTATTTGAAATTCCCGCCGAAAGTACCCGGAAGTGAGTGCCGGTCAGGGCCATGCCGGCCATGCTCCATTGGGATGGGGGTATACGCAGTTCAAGAAAAGTGGACCTTTTAGGCCACGCCTCCTGGTAACCTTATGGGAACTCCACCAACTTTGGTGCCAATTTCCAGAGCTCCTGAGGAATTATGGTGGAAGATGAGACTGTCCGAGGGTAATTTGTGCTGAAAATTACGATTTTTGAAACGTTGAAGTCGACCACTTAACGATTACACCTACTTTTTGAGGTTGAAAACTTCCTGTCTTTTGATTGGTCAGTTCCATTTAATGGACTTAAATGCCCATTCGAAAAGTGGACTTTTTTCTGGCCTGTGATTGGTTCATCATGTTGCTTAGCAACCAATAAAGAGCCGTGAAAAAATCAATAAGCTCTTTGTGGCCAATCAGAAATTAGGAAAGTGGTCTCATATACCAGAACGGAGCGCGTATACCCGATTCTTATAAGTATAACCCTGGTGCCGGTCAGTGCTTTCTGTCTGAGATTCGAAAATCTCCTTCAGTACTCTCATTACAATCCTGTCTACAACATTCAAATACGAATAGAAAGACCGGAAATTTCTCACTTCCGGTGAGAATACAAATTAATTTAACTGTATCTCCATCAGTAAGGGGTTGCTACATTAAAAAAGTCTACTTTCTTTCTTGCCACGTGAAAACAATTTGCATGAAACTTTATGACAATAGTTTCTTCATCGCAAGACGACGAGGGTGGGAATTAAATTGTGTGAATATTTAAGTACAAAATCTCATGGCATACAGATTTCTGGCAAGACGATGGAAAAAAATTAAATTAAGAGCTACTTTATTAGATGAGTTTATGTTATATTATCATTATAAGTTACTTCACCACCTTTCCTGTATTTTTTTGGAAAACAATGCGACAAATAAAAGTAATTATAACTCATTATCACAAAGATCACCGTGCTGTCAATCCTCATCATATATGAGTGACAGCATCGTGATAGTCCTGGCTCTTACAAGCAAAGGGATGCTTCCCCGAGATTATCACATTAAATTTGGCATTGGGTGTACATTAAGAAATGTTGATTTTTAAATTAAATTACTCGATGCGTTTATAGTAATATTAACCTTGGTTTAAAAATAGAATTGCATTCCATACACGCCTGACTGTCATGGATGAAAAATTTCAACATTAACTTGATGACGAATGCTTTATTATGAAAATATATTATATATAGTCAAAGGTTGTTCGTAAACCCTGAATCATATTAGTTTTCCTTATAAGGTAATAAATAAATATCTGCATGGAGTTATGACATAAGGTCGATCGAGCGCATTGGAATTAACCATTAGCTTCTAACACACAGTTATAATTACACTTTCCGATTTATAAATTAGATATATTTCTTATCACAGTCCCGTTATCTCTTGCACCTGTGTTGCAGTTGTCAGTTATCCGGTTTTGAAGCTGATGATGTTATTCGAAATGAATAAGTATGTAATATCTTTTTAAAAATTGTAATTTATATTAATAGTAAATATCGTACGAAGAGACTGAAAAGCATTTTAAAATTTATTGCTGAAATATATTTTAAGATTCATAGAAATGTTACCTAATTCTGCATTTTTTTTGTTTTTTTTTTACAGTTATCGATTGATATACTGTCCCTGTATAAATAGTAAAAAACTAAACATTAAACAGTCCCAAAAACGATTGGTTCCCCAAGGAAACGCGAGGATTTTGGTCGGCCAGTCACTCAAAATCAACACACAAATAAAATTGTGCAAAAAAATATATTATATAATTATTTTCAAATAAAATTTTCAAACTTTTTGATTTTTTTATAGTCCGTATCCGTAGACTAGATCACATTGGAATTAATATATAATTATGTAAGAATTCTTTGCAAATTTACATTTACGAATACCAGAAACCAGAAACAATGTACTTCCTATGTGATGAGAATAATTAATTTGTGAAATTGTTGTCAGACAGAGATTTGCACATATAATAATTGTGTCACTATATACGCTAGACTTGAAATAATAAGAGCATTCACTTTTTGCACGATTTATTTTCTCATCCTGATTTCACCATTGGTGGGTTGTAATTCGACACAGTACGTACAGTTAATTGTATGACAATCGCACAATGATATCAAGATAATATAATGACTAACGGACCATTTCTCTATTGAAATTATAAGAAGTAGAAAACGGTACATCTTGACTATAGTAGTAATAAGATGTTTAGTGCCTAATTGAGAGTGTAATGTAAATATAAAACTTGAAATTCGGTGAAGTACCGTACGTATTATTGTTGGAGGTATATAGTATTATGTATTTATGTCACGCGGTCGACCGTATAATAAATGTTTACAATATAATAACCTCCATGCATGCAACAACATTTATTTGCAAGTTGTATTTCCTATATATATAAACAAACATGGTCATTTAGCATAAATTATACTTTCAACTTTTAAGTCTTCGTTTGCGCCTAAAAATGAAGTATTTTTTTCTCATTTCCTCTTTCGTTTACGTGTTAAAAAACAAAAGTATCAGAAAAACGTAATTTTTATTCATAATCGAAGATTATACGATTGTATGTACATATATACAGTACATCAAGCCTTGGATCAGAAAAGCACAATTCTCAAGGGTAATCTAATCTATCACTTGTAGTAGATTATGCCTGGGAAATTGGGCTTTTCTGACTGAATTTGTTTTCTTGTTCAATCTTTTTAACTCTTAAACAGAACGGAAATGAGAGAAATTATACTCAAATTAATTTGAAATTCCTTCCGGAAGTAGCCGGAAGTGTGAAGTTTGCAGCTCCTCTATTTGTAATTCAGTTTTAAAACTTTACAGAGTGGTTTTTGCAGTATAATAAAATTACTGACTTTAGTGTGAAGTTATAACGCTGAAATACGAATAGGAAGACCAGAAACCTCTCACTTCCGGGTACTTCCGGCGGGAATTTTAAATTAATTTGACTGTTCGTAACTTTCAAGTGTAAAAAGACCGTGCGTTCAAACGTTTTGTTTCAAAGAGAATACATAACTACAAGATTTCACGGTTCGGATGAGATATGTTTGCTGTGCTGCTGGCCGTTAGGCAACCACAAATCATGCCGACAGATCTGATAGCTCTTATCTTCCTCAATAGCCATAAAAAATAAAACCTCAATAGATTGATCACACGGAGAAAATTGGCAATTTATCAAAATTTATGACAAGCATATTAATTCAAAAAAACAAAACGTATATAGATTTTAAAAAAACATACAAAACTTTTTATTGATTACGAATTTTTTTTTTTTTTTTTAATACCTGTTGACTGCAGTAAAATAAAGAATGTTTTAAGCATCGTAACAAAGTTTAGCTTCATTGTGAAATACAACATGCATCAGAAGTTTATTTTATTAATGGTTCTCTAACATAATTATATACACCACCGGGATATAAAACATAAAACACCACAGTCTATCTGGTTTGTGTCAGCGCTGTAAGTATGCGGGGGCTATACCATCCATGCAATATAGTACACTCCATTCGAATAAAAATGTCCTGATGTGTTAAAGTATAGCCGGACATTTTTATTCGAATGGAGTGTACTGTAGAACAGTTAAATTAATTTCATATTCCCGCCAAAATTATTCGGAAACGAGAGGTCCTTTTTATTCGTAATTAACTCACATGAAATTCTTGTAATGCAGAAATGAATACAGGGCACCAAATTATGCTATTCTAATATTTTTATTTTATTTATATATTTATTTATTTTTTTAGAGCCCGGTAACTATACCGCACATTTTTAAATAAATTATTGAAAGTACAGAAAGAGGCGTCACTAAAAGGATAGGGACTAAAAAGGGGCGTGGGTTCAAATCCAAATTTTGCCCAATTTTTTAGCAATACATCCCGGTCTCTAAAAAATCATATAGTAACCATAGTAAATTTTATTTCCTCTATTTCTGCAATAAAATAATTCATGATGGGTTGTCCATTATTATAGCAATGACTTGTTTGCAAAATTTAAAAACATTACAGGAAAGTCTTCACAGAAATTCTTAATTCCGGGTGCTTCCGGTGGGAATATCACATAAGTTTGATTGTATAAGGAGCTTTACTTGCTAGCAAAGGTGTCGATTTTATGAAAAAAAAAAAATGGGAAGTCAATGTAAAAATTTTCAAAATGAGTGAAGGAAGGCACTATGTCATCCACGTTAAATTCAAATTTTCAGCCCTCCTGCTGGCCCTAAATCTACGCCTAAGAATATTAATTAGTCCACCTCAAAAAGCTTGATGGTTACCATGAAAGCATCAGTGCCAGATATACCACGATGATGAAGCGTGTAATTTAATTAGTTTTACGGACAGGGAGTTTCTTAACTAATTTCCAAAAATAACATAGCGGCCTCTTTTCCAATAAGACTCCAGCTATACTTTGAGGCTTCACCAATAATAGTTGGTTAATGTGGGATAAAATTGGATGGATTTTATCTCTTGAAAGTCGATACAACTGCTTTTATACTTATTGGACTGATCTTATTCGATTTCAGTGTTATATAACAAAGATATTTCTTTCTCTAAACTGAACCCTAGAGTGTAGGGTACTGGTCACAGTTTAACTTCCCGGCTCTTCGTAGACCAGACCTAGCAGTGCTTTGAATTTTGTGTCTCTTCCAAACCTGGGTGGCAATGAATCCATCCCAGCATTCACCTGGTTATGACTGAGGGAACCATGAAAACTTCAGTCAGGATGGTCGGCAACTGATGGAGAATGCCAGTCGATCAGTACGAGTACTACGAGTGGATATTCTTTAGCAACCACCATGTGAAAAAGTCCATTGATGCCTGGAATCGAACTCACGACTTCCCGATTACGAATCGGATGCGCATACCACTGCGTCAATAAGTATACATAAAAAAAAAGTTTAAAAAAAACAGACATAGCATGGACATATACTGCA
This sequence comes from Siphlonurus alternatus, assembly GCA_949825025.1. Classification (NCBI taxonomy): domain Eukaryota; kingdom Metazoa; phylum Arthropoda; class Insecta; order Ephemeroptera; family Siphlonuridae; genus Siphlonurus; species Siphlonurus alternatus. The sequence goes on from OX463779.1 coordinate 41,700,336, forward strand.
GCTTTTAAAGGTCTACAAAATTCATCTTCATTTATTCATTTACAACAAAATATTTTATTACTTTTAAAAATATTTTTATTTCCTCGATTGCTATAAGTGTATATCTACCGTTACTTAATATAATAAAAATTAACATATTAAAAAATATTTTTGTTGCTGTAATAAAATATTTATGATGTTCGCCGCCGGAAGGAGATTCAAAGCCGAGGGTCTCAATAATTTATCGTCCATCAACATAATTAGCAGGAGGGGTCATTCCACTCGATTGACTCCATCAGACATCAGACTTGCATCAAAATGTCAGAATCATTTTACCAACGTAACCATGTTGAAAAATAGTATTTTAGAGGAAACTCACTTGGATCGGACTGGATATATGGGACACGAAGGTTGATAACCAGTTTTTCACTAACCACGGTTAGCATTGATCAGCTCAATTCACCACGGTTATTGAGAAATCTGGCTATTTCTCCCCATGAACGAATAGATTCACCATTGTCAGTTCCCTATTTCTATAATATAAAAATAGTGTTTTTACTCCCAGTCCGACCCTGATAAAAACCCACGTGTCTTGCAAAATACTCGTTAAACTGGTGGAAATAAATACACAACGAGTTAAAGCTGTAAATATTCTGATGCAAGTCGACATCCTCAATCTTGTGGCGGAAGAAAACCGCAATTTTACGAACAATTTGCTGCTGTACGTCAATTATTTACTAACGAGGAAATATATAGTAAATGTTAATAGTTTTTGTTTATACTTCTATATTGAATACGTCGTTTATATTTTGGATTATTTTTTTATCGATTTTTATTTAAAATGGAAAATAAATTAAATAATTTGGCAATGGACATCCAAGATTCTATGGCTGTACTGTATCGTAAAAAGCTGTGCTCTGTACCGTTCTCCTTATGTTAGTCATGTTATTCGATGACACACATTTTTTTATTTTCATAGCTCGGTCCTTTAATTTTAGGACTGAAATTATTGCCTTTAGAGTAGACAAAAAATTACTTATTTTTTTCTCAATCTTTGCGCCCTGTAGCCCCTATATACAAATTTAGCGTCATGTATGCAAAACTACAGTATATATTTTACTTAATTCTTACATTGTTTTCGAGCAACAGTAATTTTACTATACGTTTGTAAATATCTCCGTCCTAAAACAGAGAAAACTTCTAGGCTTTAGGTTTTAACTTAAATCGTGATTTTAACTTAGTGATAAGAAAATGTATTTTATTAGACTCTGCCAAGCTAGAAGAAGAAGAAATATATCGTGCACGTATATTTATTTCTCCCTTGCAAACTTCGTCGTAGTACAATGAAACACTTGAGAGAGAGGAAGCCGGGAGGTTTATCTTTGGGGTTGCTGGCATTGGGTGGTACAATACATGTTTGTAGTCAACTTCTTCTCGTGTTTGCTACGAAACTTTCTATATATATCAAGGGGAGAAATAATAAGACTTTACAAAAGATCCATATCTAGATGAAATGTGATATTAATCTTTTCTTTGAATGAAAAAAAAAAAAATACAAGTCGATCCTCATACCATGTTGATGGACATGATGAGGAAATGTGAAGTACTTGTGGTGATGTGCGAATGGAGTATATGAGAGCATCATGCAAGTGAAACCCGTGGGAATTACTCAGGGAAATAAGATAGGGTGTTGTAGTAAGATGAAAAAAAGAAGAAAAAGGAACGAGATCGACGAACGCAGAGGTGAAATAAAAAATATAAATATAACTCTACGATCAAGTCATGAGCTCGACTGTATAACTGTGCCATGGTGGGAGAGGGGGGCGGTGTATTTTATATTATGAGGTGTACCACAAGTTCGTTAACCTTTCTTTCAATCGTGTATATGTACATTTACATTTCCGTAACATCGACAGGGGAGAAAGAGAAAGAAACAAAATGCATTGTCTTTACAACTCTTGAACCCTCTCTTGAGCTCGTTTTGCATAAAATAATTATGCAGTACGTAATTTTATACTGTGCCTGTGCTTGTGCCATGCATTAAATTTTTTTCATTATATTTTTTACACAGTAATACTAGCTAGATAATGTGGTATTATTACATGCTCATTTACAATAAGCATGTTATTTCAGGTGTAGTTTTATAAATAAAATAATATTGACAACGGGAGGTCCCTTTAAAAATGGAACTAAAAATCAGCTGTATAAAAAAGTATAAATTAAAAATTGAATATGAAAGATATAAAAAATATATAAAATTATTATAAAAAATTAATATCTTACCTTAAAATCTTAGTATCTATTGTTAATCTTGATACACATTATGTCTTTATTTAAACGCATTTCAGTCACAGTTGTTAAGACGATCAACAGAGCATGGTTAGAGATGTTTAAGTAACCATGGCATCCAAATTGTAATTTTCACACTATTTTACACATTGTTGTTATTTATTTATGTCTTAGTTAACAATAAAGATCAGAAGCGACGGCGAATCTTCTTACGAATCACTCTAAATATTGTGCTTGGGTATACACACACACGTCTTTACGAGAGTATCTCTCTCATCCGAACGCCGAGAGAATCTCTCTGCGTCCTTTGCTTCTGAAGTTCTTTTGCTGTAGCAGCGCCGTGCGCCGCGGCAAGCAAGCAAGGCAGCAGCAGCAGCGTTCCCTCAGTGGTGTGACGTCATCCATGACATCACGCAGGCGCCGAGATCCAAAATGCCTCTCTCTCTCTCTCTCTCTCTCTCTCTCTCTCTCTCCCACACATTTCTCTTTTCTCTCTCTCCTCTTCTATGCAAGAGGAGCACAGGTCGGCGACGTCGGCGTTGCCATATTTATTATTATTTTTTTTTTTCCTTTTATGCTATGAAGATCTGATCGAGACTTTTAAAAAGGTATTATTTAAATGAGTTTTTCTGAAAAAAATATGCTGTAATCTCGTGTCTCATAATAAGTTGACGCATCAATTCTGAGAAAAGAATCACACGAATTCTTTATTTACTCATATATGATGCAGCGAATCATTTTTAAAACATTATATAATTATGTTCGTACAAGAAGATATTTTTTTAATTGCTTATTTTTTTGTAGCTCGAATCACTAGGCGTCGAGGAAATAAGTGTAAAAAATAAAAGGTCAAAAGTCAATTAGCAAGATGAGAATTAAGTGAACACATATATTATAATTAAATGGCAAAATGAGCGCGCGCACAAATTCAGTCCAGCATAAAATTTAATTAATGCCATGTATATATCAATTTATTATAATTATAATATGCATTATATAGCTGATAAAAACTATTATGTTTATATTATCACATAATATATTATAATACATAATTATCATTTAATTAAATATATATATATATATATATATATATATATATATATTTAATTAAATGATAATTATGTATTATAATATATTATGTGATAATATAAACATAATAGTTTTTATCAGCTATATAATGCATATTATAATTATAATAAATTGATATATACATGGCATTAAAAATTTACCCCTAGCAATCCTCCCAATAAAAAAACTTTTTTACAGATCAAATTATTCAAACAAAATTGATATTAGAAATTATAATGACCAAATTTATACTTATGGTGATACCATAATTACTCATATCAATAATAAAGATGTAAATAGTCTAAATACTTTAATTACTAATGTCATTCTACATTCTACTATTGCAAAGAAAAATAATAAAAGAGTATCTAAACCCTGGTTTAATAGCGAATGTTATCTATCAAGGCAAGATCTTCTATCAAAATTTCATGCCAGCAAATTATATTTATTCAAAAACCCAAATTTGCATGAGCAATTTATTCAGGCAAGAAGCTGTTATAAGGCTTTATTGAAGCAGAAAGAATTAGAATTTAAAATTAAATCGGAAGATAAAATGATTAAAGACGCAGAGCTAGAACCATACATATATCTTAGGAAAGATAGACCACCAACTAAGTCATGCCCAATTAACATAGACAAATGGGAAAACCATTTTACAAATATCTTAAATACAAATAAATTACAATCCGACCAAACTCTCAATCTTTTATCATTAACAAGAGACTATAATTGTAACTCAAATTATATTCCTCTTAATGAATTTGAAGTCTATAATTGTATGCAAAGCCTAAAAAACAATAAAGCTTCGGGCCCAGATTTTATTACGAATGAACATTTGAAGCTAGTAAGCAAGTCGTTAACCCCAACAATCACCAATATGTTTAACCTCTGTATTGAAACGGCTACAATTCCGGAATTGTGGCGGATCGCCTACCTAATGGTATTATACAAAGGGAAGGGTAACATTATGTCACCCGACTCATACAGAGGTATTATCCATGGTGATACCATGTACAAACTCTTCTCGAGATTAATTGCAAACAGGCTTTTTGATTCCACCCACTATCTTATTCCAAAAGAGCAATACGGCTTTATGCCAGGACGTTCCACAATACAAGCTGTATCCACAGTATATAATCAAATTAAACTAGCATTGGAGAAGCCAAAGGGTCATTTGTATATTGCTTTTGTAGACTTCAGAAAAGCTTTTGATTCGGTCAATAGGAATTTGCTCATTGAAAAGCTGAAGTCACTTAAAGTAATTCCTTCTGAAATTTTGAATATCTTAGCTGTTATTCTAAATATCAATTATGTATGTGTTCAAGATCGTTTATCATGTTCTAGTAATATTATTCAATCTAACGGAGTTTTGCAAGGAGACCCGAGCAGCTCTCTTCTTTTCAATCTTTTTACTGCAGATATAACTGAGATTACAAAAGATATAAACTGTGAAAATGAAAATGATCAAGTCGTACTAAATTTATATGCAGATGATCTTGCTATTATTTCAAAGAGCAAAGTCAAGCTACAAAAAGCGCTAAATAATCTATCCATCTGGGCCAAAACAAATGGTCTAGAAATTAACACAGAGAAAACCAAGGTTGTTAAGTTTAGAAGAGGCGGACCGTTATGCAAAAACGATGAAATTTATTGTGACGGTCAAAAGATTGAATTTCTAAATTCATTTAAATATCTTGGCATAATACTTCAAATGACAGGGCATTCTTTTTCTAAACATATAACAGAAAGATGTAAGAACGCTATCACTGTTATGTACACTATCTCAGGGCTGTCTGGTCTATCCGTCAAAACAGGGCTCAAACTATTCAATTTAAAAGTCGCCCCTGTGGCTACTTATGGTATTGAAATTGTATGGCCTCATTTATCTGTATCCGATTTTGATAAATTAGAATCAGTAAAAGCCATGTTTGTTAAAAGATTACTGTGTCTGTCAAAATTTACCGAAACTAGACTGGCCTATAAACTGATAGATTCCAATTATTTTATTACAGAAATCAAAGAAATGTTTAAACTTCCAACGACAGATCAATATTCCAATTTTATAGCTGTCAGGAATCAAAAAGCTCAGGATATTAATCCTGAGTTTTACAGCACTGATGCTATGACATGTAAACATTGGTGTCTGCCCCAATTGGATAGATCCAATGTTAGAAATGTTTTAACTCGCCAGGCTGTTCACGGCTTCCACCATCTAATTTGTAAATCTTCTGGTTATCATAAAGCTGAACAATCTTGTGTATGTAAATTATGTAATGAATATTGTAGCCAATATCATTTAAATATCTGTAAATCTAGAATTAAGCCTATTAGCGATTATGCCAGGGGAGATTTCATATAGTCTATAGATTTTGAATAGCAATGAAGCAATAAGTTTTTTATTCTATCTATTTTCTATGTCATATTTTGTCTTATATATGTGATTATATATATGATATATTATTATTATGATGTAACAGGCTGTTAGTATCATCTGTTATTTTATTTTATATTGTTTTATTATCATTTTCTATTGTTCTATTATTCTGTAACTATTATATATGTTTTGTATGTATGTTTTATGTGTTCTATTGTAATGTTTTTCTATAATGTATGTTTCTAGTGCTGTTAATATGTACACTTTCTGTGTTTAATAAAAGACTAATAATAATTAATTAAATTTTATGCTGGACTGAATTTGTGCGCGCGCTCATTTTGCCATTTAATTATAATATATGTGTTCACTTAATTCTCATATATATATATATATATATATATATATATATATATATATATATATATATATATACTCTCATACATACATATCATATTATTATACTGAAATAAAAATTATAGCGTGTATAGTGTATATTATGTCATAAATATAATGTAGCACAAATTGTATAATAAATTAATTTATCTTAATGGCATTTGATTTTTTTTTTTTATTTGTTATATATAATATTATTAACTACATAAATTTATTAATTAATTTCATACATGCGCATGATCTTTTATATATTGTTTAATATATACAATTAATTAAATTCATAGAAAATAGAAAGGCACACATCACATATTGAAAAATAATACAATAATTTATAATTTTACTTTAGCTCCAGATATCCTCTCTGTATTTAAAATAATTACCCCTCCCCCCACTTAAAAGAGATATAAAATATCCCTCATGACATCATAATGAATGGGTGTGAATTTGCAACAACTAATCCAAAACTAGGAAATTTTATTTTGCGCTATAAATATAAAAAATAATGTTTATTGAGAACTACCCTCGTAAAAAAGTCCTATAATAAAGTATAATGAATCATAAATTAATACAACATAATTATATATACATTATTATATTTTATTATAGGACTTTTTTACAAGGGTAATCAATAAATTCTAAGAAAAAGGTGGATTCATCATAACCCCTGACTATCAATTTTAGTTTGTTAGCACCAATAGAGAGACCACAAAAAAATATGATAATCCAATATTTTTTTTTTTTTTTTTTTAATCCTATTTTATATTACGTCTAGTCTGTGTATGACAAGGGCAAAGCCTGCAGACCAGACAGCTAGGTGCGGAAGGTGGACAGGGAAAGACTAGAGCTCAAAACATATCTGTTCAGAAATTATTTTGAAAAAATTAATAATTATAAGTTTTTAGATCACATCATTGTAATTTCATCTAATGTTTTTTTTTTTTTTTTTTTTTTTTTTTGTTTTTTAATGACAGCTGGTATCATAACACTTCTCTTATATCATTCAGTATTTCAGCATTTTTTAGTGCTGGAAAACATAATTAATAAATTTTAAAATAAAAGAAAGACGGAGTTGATCATCTATATAATTATCATTCTATATGTATGCTAGGCTGTATGTGAGGGTAGACTATAAAATATGAAACTAGAAGTGTAAATTAGATAAATATGTTAATTTGATTTTCTCTCTTAACTGAAAAAACAATCCCAATTATTTGGCTAGACTAGCACACCGAACTCTTGAAAAAAAAAAATCCATGGAAGTATTTATCATAGAAAGTTAAGTACAACCTGCATGTACAATGTAAATATAAGCTTATCTCCAACAGTCAATTAAAGTGGCTACTGAATCTTCTATAACTTACTCAATGAAAAATAATAAGGATGCATATATCTGAAAACTGGGAATCACAACAAATTTCAAGTTCCATTTTCTTGAAACTTTGCTACATGAGGAGAACGAGATAACTATAAAATTAATTCCAATGTGCTTTTTCCGTCATCGGTACGTATCATACAAGTATAAGCGTTTGAAAGGAAAGAGTGAACTCGGCCGGGAATTGAACCCAGGACCTTTCCGTTATCCGGACGGATGCATAACGGAAAGGTCCCGGGTTCACTCTTTTCTTTCAAACGCTTATACTTGTACTTGTATGATACATACCGATGACGGAAAAAGCACATTGGAATTAATTAAACAAATGTCATCTGATAAAGATAACATCTTGTCTACGGACTTAAAATCTAAAAAAGTATTTGAAAATATCCATAAAATATTACACATGTAGTTCAATACTGGCTTGGAATATGCATTTTAATTTAAAACTACAACAAATTGGTAAGTAGAGTTGAATTGAAATACAAGAAATAAATCTCTAACATTACACCAGCTAGTACTACCATGTAGTGAGAATCATAAATATCTTCTTCAGTCAGGGTCACTGTGTAGCTTTAAATCTTATCACAAAAAAAAAAAGAGTAAGTAAATAACAGAGCATGAATATGAACAAATTCTGCTACCAGATACTGCAGACAGAATTTCAAATTTGATGTACTTTTATTATTTACTTAAAAATTCATAGAATAGCAGAAAAATTTATGGCTAAAAAAACTGTCTCCCATATTTCAGAAATTAAATTGACGAATAACATGCATAAAAAATCAATTACAGTAACTGTAAATAAATTAAGCAAAAGAATATGTTATAGAATTCAGTGAGTTATTTTTAAAATTATAATTACAAACTTAATACCGTATTAAAAGAATATTCTATTTGTTACAAGGAAGTTAACAAGACATGTCAACTACATTATGCAAAATACACAGTCAGCGTTTCTGACAACTTACTTTACCAAAAGATGATCACTAGCGTCAAATGATGATATTGCAATGTCATTTGGCTAAAGAAGTTTTTAGGGGCACCAACGAACAACCTTCAAGAAATTTTTTATTGCATATTTGAATAGAGGAAACTTGAGATGTATTGTCAACTCTTTTCAATTTTTTTGAACCCTATAACACCCTTAAAGTCGAGTGGAAAGATGCTGGGACGTTAGAGTCATGCAACATCTTTTCCTACGCTTGTGTGTTAAATATTTGCATGACTGTGACGTCACAGCGTTTTGCGGCATGATTTTAATGTTGACAATACATAAGTTGAGTTCTTCTATCCAAAAAAATGCAATAAAAATTATAATGAAGGTTATAAACTGTATTTGAATAATTTCATAAAAATTGTAGTTTTGTGTAACTTGTACAGTACTTGTACTTGGAAAAATCAAGACATCAGAGTCCACATCTTTATGTGATCCCGATATAAACCATATATGTTTTTTTCCATGCAAATTGTCCGATGCAATCTGACTTGGTGTTAACAAATTATAGAGGGGATTGCGCTGATGTCATGCCCCTGGCAAGTAGGCAGCACTCAGGTGGGTAAGAATGCGCAGACTAGCATATAAGCAAAGTGTATAATTATTATTTTTACTTAACTTAATAAAATAAATCAAGTTGAAATACTTTAAAAATACTTTAACAGTATATGATAGAACTTAAAACTCATAAAAAAAATCTCACTGCCAAAAAACTGTTATAAGTATTTTTTTATAATTTCTTTTCGTCATTATGCCTATGTTGCTAATACAATCTGGCCCTTCTACTTTCTCTTTTCCCTCCCTCTTTCGCAGCAAGCAGGGACTACCCCTCCCGAGCCTCACGTAAACATAAACAGCAATCAGCTCTATTTGCACAAAGACTGCCAGTGACAGTGCATTTTTCATCCTTTGTCAATTAGCTAATTAAATTATAACAGAAATATGATAGTAAGAGGGGTTTTGATTTTTTAAAGATTTATTGCTAAACAGTACATTTACACCAATTAAGTTTATATGTTGAAATATAGTTGGTAAGTATTTCAAAAATATTTTACAAATGTTGTAAATATCATTAATAAACAATTTTATGTTGTCTCATGTTATTCAATAACATTCCACACAATAACAACAAAAAAAAAAAAAAAAAAAAAAAAATTATAAAAAAAATTATAAAAATTTAAAGAAAAATAATAACAATTTATACAATAATTACTATGAAACATAAAATTAAGACGAATATGTACCATCCAGATTTGAATTTTTAATTGAATGAAGGGGAAGGGGGGGGTATCTATTAATTATTAATTACTTAGACTTATTAGGTCTGTTCGTAAATACACAATCAAATGGAAATCAAGAACTAGATTTTCCTTATGTTACCTGTACAAATGGTTCAATTAATTCTTGATTTATTTATCAATTATATATTTATGAACAGCTACTGTATTGTAAATATTCAGTACCATTATAAATTTTGAAGTCTCTGGTACCATTTGTATTAAATATACTTACTAAAAACTTTTTCTTCCTTTTAATTATATATATATATTTTTTGTAGCCACTGAAGTTTCATTACCACCGTCACACACTTTACCCACAGTTAAAATTCTTTGGCTATTAAATAAATCCTCTAGCGATCACTCAGTTTTGTTCACACTCACGCCTCTTGTAACAGCAGGTTGGTCGCTATGGTGAGGTCGTTGTTGGCGGCCTGGAGGGCGTTGAGGACGCTCGCACGGTCGAAGCCCATGTCCACCAGCAGCGCCACCTGCTCCTCGCTGCCCCCCGCAGCACCCCCGCCCCTCTGCAAGCCAGAGGGACCAGCCCCCCTCTCCCCAACATCCTCCTCGACGGGACCGTTGGGTTCTCCGACGTGACCTGCCAACAAACGAGAGTCAATGTTATCAAAGTGGTAGTGCAAACTGAGGGAGAAATACAGAGTCTTGTACGTCCTATCAGAATTTGTAGTCAGTATGCAAAAACATATACCAAGTATACAATAAATTCAGTATTATTGAAATTTTGAAAAATGCTATTGTTCGTTTCATAATTGTGAACTTGGAAAAATTATTAAAAAAAAAAGAAAGAAAAAAAAAAGTGAACAAATAAAATAACTGGAGAGGATTATTGGGTGGGGAAGAAAAAAGAGGTGCGGGGAAAGAGGGATACATTTTTTTTTATGTACTATAATACTGCTATATAATACTAGAAACTTTATTAATTTTCAATATTTTTATAACTTGACGGAAGCTACATTGGTAAGCTTGAACTAAAAATAAACAATCACAGTACATACACTCACTGTTAACTTTCTTATCATAACAGCTGCATGTTGTATTTATTTTGTAATGCAAGTTATCAGGTGTCAACTGACATACGGTATCAAATGACATTCTGGGCATTGAAAATAAAAACTCCCTCATCTGCCCCTTTTCACATTTAATTTCGTAATGCAGCAATGGCTCCAGTGCATATAATATTACGAACTGACTCTGATAATATTTCAGCTTTCTTTTTCTGAGAGAAATTGGAAGTTAATTTAATATATTGATCTTGACTCAACTTTGAAGGGGCTGCTCCAAAGACCCAACTTGACATCTTGTACATACCGAGGTGATTGTGAGGTCCTCCCAGGAATCCTGCCAGGAGAGGTTCGTTCTGATTGGCCTGCCAGAAGTTGTCTGGTCCCACCAGCGTCTCTGCGTATCCCTGACCCTGCAGCACAACGTCATATTGAAACAAACACGGAAGTTGCTTCTGGAGATGGTACTGGGAGCTCTTAATTTTACTGAGAAAATCAACAACATTGGCCTTGGATTAAACATGAAGTATTTAAAAATGTTATGGAAAGAAAATCCTATTTTAGTTAAAATTGCCAGTACCATATGATATGAGAAATATCTTTTTTTCTGTAAGAGTTGGTAAGGATAGCTTTATTAATAATTTGTACTAGCATCTTTCCTTTTTAAGAACCAAGTAAGGCCTTTGCCCAACAGTATTGTTATTGCTAAATTGGGTTTTTATGTCTAATGTTTTTTGGAAATCAATTTTAATTTCAGGAACTTCATCACTTCTAGACAGTTTTCGCCAGTACACAAATCAGTTACTGACCTAACTGTAATCATACTGCCATCCTACAGAGTTTATGTTGACAAGACAACCCACCTGGACGTGTCTCCGCTGGTCCCGCGCCCGCGCCATCAACATCTGCTGTTCGAGCTGCTCCATCTGCTGCTGCCGTTGGATCTCCAGCGTAGCCCCGATGTGACCCTGTGCGGGGGGCTGTGAGCGTAGCAGCCGGCCCAGTGTGGCGTCACAGGCCCGCGCCACCACCCGAGGTACCACTAGCCAGCGAGGAAGACCAGCTACCCCCCAGCGGTACACCAGTCCAGCAGCCTGAAAAGACGTCACTTTTTGTCACTGCATGGACATTGGATGATTGAAGTGTATAATGTGGATTAAAAAGAACTCAGATGTTAATGATAAAGCAAGTGAAAAGATAAATAAGTAAAGTAACTTACAATTAGTCAAAATCTAAAAGGCCAGGCTAAATAATAATCTTACTCTCATTTTTCATCACCTGAAACCACTTATTAAACTACACATTTAAAAATGCCTTAAATTACACTCAATGCATATTTCACTACAGTATATATTACAAAAGAAAGGAAAGCAAATTTTATCAAAGTACCGGTACTTTAAATATACATATACAGTAAACATTTCTGCTCGTTTATTTTACATACATAAAAAATTGACATCATGAGCTGCAGAATGCCTTGAATTCCTTGATAAAATTACTGTAGGATATTGAAGTTCTACTCTGTTTGGGCCAACAAGACTCAAGAAAGGTTATTCTCACCAGTCCGCAGAGCCCACTGAGGAAGCTGGCAGTGCTGGTGGAGCAAACTTGGAGGCCCAGCAGGTAAGTGAGGGTCTTTCCCGTGACGGGCACACCGAGAACGTGGGTCGTGGCAACCCGAGGAATGTCGAAGAAGAAGTTAACAAAGAGGGGGAAGATGAGACCGTACCTGAAACACAAAACATCACTCAGGAGAGGTTTCTTTTCAAAGTTTTTAATATTTAGATTATGTACAACTGATTCCAAATCTTTTGTGAAAATCTCAATTTCACCAATTTTTCTAGATGATCAAAAAAAAATGATTTTTCTAGAGTGACTTGTTTGGTTCTAATTGCCAGATGTGAGTGGCTGTTCCAGATTGGAGGCAGCCTTCCCGAGATTTTAGCGAAATATTTGAATGAGGTTGTATGTCACAGATAGGCTACAGATACTGTAGTAAATAGAAGTACATTATTTACTTTAAAACTGCTAAAACCTTAAAGGCCTTATGAACCTTTGCACAATATTAAGTACACAGTAAGCTTTGCTTCAGTATGATTCGGCTGCATAAAATTTTTTGTTTCAGCAGCACAAATATCAGAGATAATAGCCGATGAAAAGGAACCTGTGACGTCACTCACGCTCATTCAGCGGCGACAATATAAGGAAATCCCTGCAAAAGATAGATTCACTCCCGCCGCAACCACGGCCACAATTTGACTTCTGGAATTTTGAAACTTTACCAGGGCAGTCTTGATAGTATTTGTCAAATAGCCTGAAAGATTTTTTTTGATGACATTCATACAAACTGAGTTATTGCGGTAGAAAGAGGAGCAAAAATGTTGTATAGGAAAACAATGTTAAATTTTTGGCTAATCTTGCTGCCGCAATAACTCAATCTGTACACACGCCACCAAAAAAATTCCTACAGTCTATTTGAAAAATACCATCAAGACTGCCCTGGTAAAGTTTCAAAATTCCAGAAGTAAAATTGTGGCCGTGATTGCGGCGAGAGTGAACCTATCTTTTGCAGGGATTTCCCTATATTGTCGCCGCTGAATGAGTGTGAGTGACGTCACAGGTGCCTTTTCATCGGCTATTATCTCTGATATTTGTGCTACTGAAACAAAAAAAAAAAAAATATGCAGCTGAATCACACTGAAGCAAAGCTAACCGTGTACTTAATACTGTGAAAAGGTTCATAAGGCCTTTAAATTCTGTACAAGAATTAAAACAAAAAACAACAAGACATTTCTGTAATCATTTGAAAAAACTAACAATGAATGTGACTTGCCTAACATGTAAATAATTTACACATTTTTTTTATTATTATTATAATTAATGAAAAAGACAAAACCCATAAAAAACATAAATTATGGAAGATGATAAATGCTGTATTCGGAGGAGTTGTTATAGTAAATATTCCAGTTGAATTCAATTTGTAGTTTTAATTACTACTTGTTAGTATCTTATAGGAATATAAGATAAGAAAATCATAGAAATTAATGAAATATTAAATAATTTTTTGTAAAATAAGAATCTGTAGCCATTGTCTTGATTATTTTAGATTTTGAAGTCCCTCTTCTTTCTATAAGACACAAGTGCTGCTGGTAAACAGGAGAGACTCACGGTCCTGCAGGCAGCAGCCCCCCCTGGTGCCAGTCGAAGCCGAGTGACCTCAGCCCACACACGGCCGCGACCTCGATGAGCGTCGCCACCGAGCAAGTGGCAAGCAGGAACGACGAGAACTTGTGGGAGCCGAACCGACGCTCAAATATCCTGCGGGGTTAGACAATTTGTTAGCAAGTTTACATTAAGGAGAAATAAGATCATTATGTGGAAGCCTAGCCACATTTCTTTTTCACAATACACACAAACTTTAGTAGTTACTTTAATTACAATAAGGTATATATTTTAGTGATTAGCAAGTCAATAATAAACTTTCTTGATAATGGAAGTAGGGCCATTTGAAACTATGTAGAATACCCAAATAACTGAAATAACCTTTATAAGTTTGATCTTTAATACAGTAATATAATTATGGCTTATATAGACTGAAGAAATTCTGTGCAACATCAATTCATCAGGGATGCTGTGACGGTGCTAGCTCTCACCTGAAGTAATAAACTAACAGAGCCCCACACACAAGGTCCTTCGTGTCTAAGAAAGTTATCCGAGAAGTCAGCAATCGCCAAACCTGCACAGACAAAAAAAAAGTTATTAAAGTCATATATATATATATATATTTTCAACATGAAAAATTAAAAGAAAAAAAAACTTCAAAAATAAATAAGTAATGTAATAGGAGTATGGGATATTAGCATTTCATACTCTACACATACTGTACATAAATTTATTTGTGCTTCAATTTTTCAACAGTTTGTCCCCTTTTTAATTATAATAGTAAATACTGATAAGCTTATCTAACCTAGCTTACTTGTTAAAGTTTCTTTGTTAAAAAAAGAAAAGTAAATAAGAGAAACGTAATAAAATATAAAAAAAGTTAAGTATTTCTGCTAGCATTAGTCTAGGCACTAGTGGGGTTTCTTCAAGTTACAAATGACATTGGAAACACCAATGTAAACAGCAGACTATATTGGTGAATATTTCTTAACATGCTCAGTCAAAGAGAAATGAGATAAAATAATAACATGTTCTCATAAAAACTTAGAAGAGAAAATTCTACCTGCCTACGTATTTCTTATTAGTAAATTTGTCTGACAAAATGCAGCAAGATCAAAATAAATAACAAATTTGCAGGTGAAAATAATTTGTTTCAGCTGTTCTGAATTAAAATCAGGTTGAGACATGTTATTTTCCACTGGCAGATCAGGTGGAAATATGCCTGTAGTTTGATTTGAGCTTCTTGACTAACATATTCAAACACTTTCAAAAATATATTATATACAGCATACTAGATTGCTTATGCACATTGGAAAAAGAAACTACAGAAGTTACCGGTACATTCTGTATAACATTGTAAACAGTACAAAATTGAATCTGATGACGAGTCTGTATGTATCTAGCAATTTTATAATGCATATTTTTACAACCAGATAAGAACTATAATATCATATCCCATCCTGCAAGACTCTACATCATAGAGTATAATATATAATTATATTATGCAGTCTTTCAAGAAAGAGCTTACTTCTAAAAATTGCCAAAAATTACATTAATTACTGTATGTAGTTTTTACTTTCATTCGCAATGGTTCAGATTGCTCAAAATCAAATGCGGAAACAAGCAGAAACTGCGTCATTTCAGGACATTTTTGGGCTTTAACTCTCGCTCTAAAGGCTGTACTAAACGTATATTCATGATACAGTACATACAGTATACATATGGATGCAACAGTGTAGCAAGCGGTGAGACACCTGCTTGGACTGTTCACCTTCATCGCACAGGTAAATTATATTCCATGGTGCAAGGGTTACCAAGGTCATCGTGAGCTTTATTTTCCATAATATGTACCTGCATGTATTGTACAAATAAGGTGAACATTGCAAGTTGCCTGCGCCGCCTATTTTATGATACTCGTACCATTCACTATGCATAAGAGCATAAAGTTGATAATATATAATTACATGCATGCAAGTATGATATTTGCGTATGATACCCATACGTACTGAATAATCTTGTTCATGTATAAAATATGCATTGTGTTTACACTTATGATATCATACAGTAATACTACAGTAATACTGTAATACTGTACTGTGCATGTATGAATGCATACCGGTATGTTCACCGTATACACCGGTAAGCTTTAGCTGCAAAAGCCTGAAACCTGTATTGGAATTATACTAATTGATTTACAATTGCTGTGTATGGTCAAACGTTATTGGAAAAAAGTAAATACTGTAACTAATGATATCCTCAGAATGGAAGCAAGAATGAATGAAGTTACTGACCTCTCTATCAAGGAAGATGTCTGGAAGCCTGCATATCAAGTATCGCCTCAAGTGAGCGAAAACTGGCATATTTAGTGCGGTACATGTCAGGAACATGCATCCCATCAGTCCTTTGCTGACGGGAGCTTTATCTGCAAAATAAAGACACTGATTAGGAAACTGGGAACATTTTTGGTCACTGGATAGAAAACTTACAAAACCCTGTGGTGCTGTACTGTGACAAGATTGCAGCCATTCTCAGGCTTTTGGAGTTTGTTGACTAAGCTAAATATGAGTATAAGATATACTTAAATTACTAACGGTATCATTTGAAGTAATAAAGACATAAAAACTAATTTTTTTAGCAAATATTCATGAAATTCACCAGCTCCATTGTTGATATTTTTCAATGATGGATTATGATGGGTCAAATTTGTGATCTCCTGCCACCTAGTGAGGAAAATTATTAACGTCTTCTATCTGTTCACATTTTTACTCAATAGATGTCGCACAACTACGAATTTTTATACAAGGTGGCTGGATAGTAAGGTGGGGACACGAAGCTGCTGCCCCCTCGCGGCCAGTGAGGAACTACAAAAAACAGTTGAGGATCGCGTTTTTGGATCCAATTTCATCCGCGAAATATTCAAACGATGGAACTGGAAAAGCCATCAAAAGTCGTATTTACAGTATAACTGTGGGTAAAATTGTGATAGAAATAAACTCTATGTTAAATTCTGAAGAAGATAGACTCAATTTAAAAGAATTTTAATGGTTCATCGGCCCGATGTTCATGGATTTCTATTACACCGTTTGAATTTTTCGCGGATGAAATTGGATCCAAAAACGCGATCCTCAACTGTTTTTTTGTAGTTCCTCACTGGCCGCGAGGGGGCAGCAGCTCCGTGTCCCCACCTTACTATCCAGCCACCTTGTTTTTATAAAAAGGCGGAACTATTTTCAATGAACCATCCGTGTCTTTTATGCTCCATGCAGAGAGGGTCTCATATCTGTTTATGCTCTTATATATGAGCTTTTATGACCAGATTTTTAACATTTTAAACAGAGCGTCCCTAGTACTCATGAAGTTCTGGTTTCTGAGAGATTATCAGAGACCTCCATTTTCCATTTCTTAATTTATGGAAGCCACAGATCAAACGGATAAAAGCCACCCGTTCGATTTGCGGCTTAAAATTCTCCCCGATACTATAATATATATATAATTAATAATTATATACTATACGTATAAATATATAATATATACATATACTGTATATGGTACCATATATAATTATTGCATGCGTGCATGATCACGCGCTCAAAAGGCGTGGAGATCCGAGTGTCATGCTGGTCATGCATGCATGGAATTAAACATGAAACCTTAAAAAAAAAAAAATCTTTTCTGGACATAATTAATATACGAATATGGAGGTCTCTCATTATAGTCTCTCTATATGTGAGATATACCATAAGTAAAATAATTATAAAATATAATATATACATGCAAATAAAAATATTAGAGACATCATACATAATTATGTGTTTCGTAGCATATATTAATATTTGTATACGGTGTTTGCTTGGCTTTGTTGTTGTTTACATTCATCAGTAGGTACTTAGGGGGAACTGGAATCACTTGATTTATTGCTCCTAATTTAACATATTTTTAATTTTTTTTAACAATAATTTATACGTAAGAAATGAATATACATAACTTGAACAAATATATTTTTTTTATTTTACCTAGTTTCTTTATCATTATTCTTTGTTGTGCCGTTTCCCCCTCGTATTCAAAAGTCCGCGGGGAAAGCAATGGTCGGTGATTGGCTGATTTTTTTTCAGAATGTTAGGGTCAATATCAGTGCATAAGTGTCGTAAAATGGTCATTATTGACGTGAAATTTGGAGTCGATTTACATTTTATTTAATGATTTATTGTATTTTTCACAGATATCATTGGCAAATATTGCATTTTTTTCCATTTACTTGACATTTCAATCTATCAAATAAAATAATTGTCAAAGGTATCACAATCGTCATATCGCAGAAAATAAATAGTTTTTGGTATGCTACTACCATGTTAAATAGGTGCTTTTTGCCTACATTCACGTGACGTCATGTTTTTGTGACGTATGGTGAAAGACCCGTATTGCAAGCTATAAGATATTTAGAAAAAAAACATGAGGATCCGGATTCATGTATTTTATGAATTACGTTTTAGAAAAAAAAACTGCATGCAGCTATAATGCGCGTTTTTAATTAATGCTTTTTTTTTTTTTTTTTTTTTTAGTGTACAAAATTTTTACTAAAAGACCCGACAGCTAGACTGCGAAACTTGAATTATTGTGTGGTCTATATATTATAAATAAAGCTTTGCCTTAATTTTTTTATTGAAAATAATTGGGATTTTAGTGGTAATAAGTAATTAATATTACGCAATTTAGTTGCAATAATTTTTATGCATTCATTTATGCAATTACAAAATACATAGGTGCCATGCGTGATCGAAGATTTAATAAATTGTTGCTAATGATCGATCAAATAATATAATATATATTTGCCCCGCGTGTATACACGCGACCCAAAATAAATATAGACTTTTTTTTAATAAGCGCGCTGTGTAAAAATTAAAATTAAGTGGTTGATATAGTTAAATTAAATTTAAAAATTTATAAAATGTTTTTCTATTTATTTTTCCACAATATTGGTCATTTTGGGAATTCTGCATGAAATAGGAAAAAAAATTATATTAATATATATATATATATATATATATATATATATATATATATATATATATATATATATATATATATTCTTCAATTCCTGTTTGATTTTGTTTTTCATTCGAGGCCTTCGGAAATCAGAGAGCTATTATGTTATAAAATTATAATAATACAATTATAAATGTAGAAAATTCTTAGAATTAATTTACAATTTCATTTACTTGTACAAAATACATCCGTACACTTATTGTGAGTTGTTTTTAACTTACATTTCCAACACGGTATCGGTGTATGTATATGATATAATTATATTATTATAAATTATCTGTTATATATATTAATTAATTTAATACAACATAATTATTACATTCATCAATATCCATATGCAATTGTAATATAATTAAAATATATATTTATATAATATATATATATGCACATTTATTATATTTTGCATATAATTATATATATATATATATATATAAATACATAAATTATTATATATTATAAATTTAAATAATTTTTACAAAACTTGTTAATTTTATTTTTATTTCACAAAATTTACACAATAATGTCCAGTTTAAAATGACTGTATTTTTTTATATAACAATTAATGTTATACAAATTACAAGATTAGGAAGCATAATATATTATACTTGCAAAAATCAACTTGCAGTATTAAGTAAGTAAATTGAGAAGTTTAAGTTTACTTATGAGAGATCTGATGGAGATAATATCTTGTCTATTACAGACTAAAAATAGTATTTAAAAATATTTAGTTGATTTACACAGTCAAAATAAAAATATTATAAATTTTTCTATTTCCTCTTATATATTCTATAGCTGATCGGTTCATCTGCTGATTTTTTAACTCTCTTCTATAATGCTTGAACATCTGCTGTTTTATTTTTTATTGTTTATTTTTTTCTAATTAGTCAATGTTTAATAACCCTGAAAAAAACTCCATATTGTAGTGCAATAAAATAAATAATTACATGCATAGACTTATTGTATTCACTTATTAATATTTATTGAAACACAATACCGCCGACAAAATATGGCATATTATATTATTATATACAATAATTTAATTAAGCCACGTTGGTGGCCAGTTTAATTACTTCCACCCTTTTTTACTCATCAATTGTTACTGTGCATGTTTCTAATTAATTTTATCTGAAGTCATTGTTATGCTAAGAGTATATTTACAACTTTTCACGCATAAACAATATTTTGCGAGGGTGCACTAATTTACAAAACAAATTTATAAGTCAAAATTAATGTCTAAACGGAGCTCAACAGGAGCCTTTGATGTGAGGGTTGAGCCTAAACTTCCTGACTTCTTTAATTATTAAACAGAGGCCACCCACGGAGTAAATTTCCATGCATGTCATAGCAAAGTAGTATTAAATTAATTACTCTTAAAAGAGCTCTATGATTAAGACTGCCAATTTGCGTCATCAACAGCTCGCATTCTTCCAGGATCTCAAATATTGTCACGTTTTTGTTGCGGCAGCTGCTCTAAGACAGTTTCAAGTACTGAGAAGGCTCAGGAGGAGGATTTGTCTCGATGACCTCTAATAGATCGGGTGCTGCAAAATGGTGTCGCTGGTGTCGCGGGTCATACGGTTTGATAAGAGAAATTTTTAGTCAGGTCATCGTATCGAAAATTTATTATTAGGTCTGTTCGTAAATATACAATGTATTCATGGACAGACAGGCGTGAATCCAGGGGGGGGGGACTGCAGCCCCCCTCCCCCAGAAATTTTGAATTTAACATGGGCAATATAGGCGTTTCCCCCACTTCAATTTTTTTAAACATTTTTTTTTCTGGATCCGCGCCTGATGTGGACAGAAGAAAATCAAATAATCGAATAAAATCTGATTGTATATTTACGAAAAGACCTATACGTATATTGTTATTTTTTTGGTTGAGTATATTTTTAGATAAAATAAAACTATTATTGAATAATTTTGTATTTTAATCCAGTTTATTTTAACATTATTATTTAATATGTCAATTTATTGAGAAAATCTGAAGTAATTATTTCAAAATATTAGACATTATATCTTTACACTATTATACATGCAGTGTAAAAAAAAAGTAATAAAAAAGCAAATAATAGTGTAAAAATATAAATATACATTTTTTTATTGATGACATTTTGTTGCTTCAATTGTATATTTTGCTATATAATAGCTATAAATAAAATACGATAAATCTTATATAAGGATTAATGGCATCATCCTTAAGTATAAGATGTTGCACCGTTCCCATGCATCTTTTCAGTACACCTACAAAAAAATATAAAATAATTTTTGTAAAAAGAAAATTAGTATCAATTTTCTGAGACATATAATATAGAATTAAAGAATGGTAGAATATTATTGAGAATTTGGTGACTATGGTCAAAATTTAGTCAAATCAGCATCTGAAAAGACACTAACAAAATAATTAACTCAAAAACTATAATATAGTAAGTCTACACATAATATTCAATTCATTTATATTACACATCAGGTTAATATTTAATTTGTCCTTTATTGTTATAAGTGCAAAATATTTTAGGTTTACCATCAGAAAATAATTAGCAATCACGCCAATGGTGTACGTCATTAATTAGGATATATTATATATAATATATTAAGACCGCTATACATTAGCCGTCATATTAATTTAGGTTATGGTCGGAGATTCTCGGAAATATTCGGTTCGTGTTGGGCCAATTATATCCTTCGTTACAAACTGTCAATCAATGACCGAGGAGCAAAGACATTACAAACACGACGAAAACCTAATTAAATGTGACACAAAGTGTAGTTGCAAGACCATGTGCATGAAGACAATTAATTTACATTAAATTTGCAAGTTAGACTGTATGAGTTACTTTCAGCGGATAAATATTTAAGAAAATATAGCTCTTATTAGAAAATACAACTAATATGATCTCATTATATGGTTTTTGTTTTTAATTTTATGCAAATTTTATAAAAGCCGGCTACATCACTATGAATATAGCTCGTAAGTTCGTATTTAATAATTTAACGATAAAATATACAGAAAATTATAGATTGTATAATAATCTATACATTTTAAAATCTTCATAATAAAATATATTCGAATGTTCAGCAAGTTTTAATTGAGGTTCATATATTTTTTATAAATAACTACGCTTTATTCTAATTCATTGCTGACTGTTTCAGTTAAAAATTCATATTATAATTCTGATAGTATAAAAAATATTAACTAAAATTTAAAAGACAAATGAAAGATAAGAAATTAAATGAAGAAAATTTTAAGAAAGTTGCTTCAAAATCAAATAAGAGGAAAATTGATGAAGAACCAACAGACACGCTGATTGCTGATTAAATAAGAAGAAGAAAATTATTGGCACTAAAATCAACGAGAATAATAATATCATTGGTCAAAATTCAGAACTGGGTTGTATAGATCCAAATGCAAGTGCTTTGACTAAAGTGTCATATGAAACATAATCTACACATCTATGTCTTTTCTAGCATTGTGGGTAATTATTGGACCTTAAATTTAAAGTGTTATGTATATATAGTACATTGTAAGAAGTATTATAAAATAAATTAAAAAAACTAAATATAAAAAAATTAAAATGTGCCCTTTTCAGGGCCCATACAAATTACTCGTAAAAGAGCTTTAGTATACAAGCAATGTTTTTTTATTATTATTAATTTTGATGATAAATTGTCTAAAGATCAGCAGAAAATAGCTCTAATTATTGGAAAATACAAATATTTTTCTGCTTTGCATCTACTAGGTCTCATGTAATTGTTGTTTGTTGTTTTTTAAATTTTATATAAATTTTATATTATAGGTTACATTGACTGCAATATAAGTTTATAATTAATATTTTAATAATATACTGAAAATTATAGCTTTTATTATAAATTATACATTCTAAGCATCTTCTAATTATATCTAATATACATTCTTCTATATGTACGATATTGTCAATTGAATTTATTATAAAAATTTATAATAAATTTACTGTCATTTTTTATATTTTAATACTTCCTTGAATATTTTTAATAACTGCAAATATATAAAACATGATTCTTGACTATAATAATTTCATCTCATTTATATTAATAAAATATATAAATTTTAATTAATTATGTTTACAAAATATAAAAATAATTTATCATTTTTAAATTTAATTTTTAATAATATTTAATTATTATTAGTTTATGGATTATGTTAATATATATTTAAAGGTTATAATATTATTACATCGAATGATTTTTTTAAACAGTCGGTTAAAAAAAAAAAAAGACAGGTTGGGGGCGGCTTTCTTTGTAGCCATCTCAGTTCGACTCCCCGCCGGGCCTAGCTAATGAGGATAGTGAGCAAGCGCCGCCTTGCAACTGCCCCGGAGTCAGCTAGCTCCTTCCCGGTAACAAATTATATCATGCGGTCATTGGATATCATAAACCTATACGTCGTCGGAGAAAAAAAAAAAAAAATCATTGATGATGATACTGTGGATTATATAACTCCTTAGGGTTGGAATCAATTACTGTAAACCCTTTTTAGTATTATAGTTTGCCGCCACTCTATCAAATAATATAAAGACAAATAAAATCATTTTAATTAAGCTTATATATTATTTTTGATCAATGAACTTTGATTTTTTGAATGAGAGTTAATTTAAAGAATATATCATTATAATATATGTTATATTATATATAGACAAGAATAAAATTATTATATTTATTTTGTGGGCGTGAGTTATTATGTTACAAAATATTTTTGCTATATAAAAAAATTAATTAGCTTGTTGTAAAAAGTTTTATTGCTATATTTTTAAATGGTTATAAAATTTAGCAATTAAGTAATTTTTTTTTCTTTAATAATGTTAAAGCTGTAATTGCAATCAAGCAAGGTTATTAAATGTTTTTACTAAATTAATGTAATGATATTTTATAAAATTATAGTCATAAATTTGTGTAAAAAATGTGAATCTATCGTATTTTTATTTGCATGTTTTTTTATATATAATTAAAGTTAATTAAAATTAATTATGTTGTTTATTTATTATTGAGGCTCAATCAATGACAACGTTTAATATTTCTAGTAGACCTTCAGGCATTCTTCGAAAATTTCTAAATTAGTAAAATTGTTATAAAACACACACACACAGAAAAGCAATATTTAAACTTTATATTTAATATGAGCGTATATATGTGTAATTTTTTTCAAAATAAGTAGTAAATTAAATGTAAAATTATTAGTATAGAATTATTTTCTAATATTTGTTTTTCTGTTTGTCTGCCTGTTTTTTTTTTTTTTTTTTTTTTTTTTTTTTTTTTTTTTTTTACTTATTTTTGTGAATTTTCAGAACTTCCATGCAATAATAAAAATATATTAATTTATTGTTATGAACTAGCTATATATTTTCATAAAAATAATTTGATGGTTTTCATATGGGAATATATGTCATGTATTATATGTATTAAATGTAAATTATATATATAATTATATACATCATGCATTCTCATTTTTAAATTTGTTTTCAATAATCAATTTTACATCATTAAATAAAATTAATCAATTCTCGTTATTATATCATATTGCAATAATTATTTAACATCTTTTAATTTTTTTTCCAATTACAATTATTTAAAAGTGCTGTAATTTTTAGTGCCAGTTAAAAAGAAAGTAAATAATAGACTTCATACATTGTTTTAAAAGTGGATAAATAATTTTTACTTTGTCATTAAATAATATTGTTATAATTCAAGTTTTTTTGACATGCATAATTAAGTTAATAACAAAATAAAATTATTCCATTACCATATGAAATATTAATTATTTCTTAGAGGAACTTTCTCTATAATAGAATATATATTATAAGTCGAAGAAAGGGGAAAATCTATAAATTACTTTATCTCATGGCATAAAATTGCTGCCTTATTAAGACAACACTATAGCTGCGGAGTAAAGGGATTTTTAAGTGTTTTAAAATTCTATTCTAGGTATAACATTTGATTAAAATTTATTAGCTATAATCATCTTCAATTAAGGTTTGAAAATTTAGATCATAAGAAGGAAAAATAAAAATAATAAAAACGACAGCCTCTAGCAATATTTTAAAATTAAACAATAATTAAAAACATAATTATGTCAGCCTTCCAACATCATCACACGAATTAATTATCAAATTCAATTATTATATCATTGCTTTTAAACACGAGAAACTTTTAATAAGAATTTCACAATTAATATTGGAAACAAAATAATTTTTTTTTAATTGTTGTACCTCCCGAGGGGCCCTCTGGGCTGATAGGCCTTTTATGCTAAAGGGGGTCGATTTTGGGAAAATGAGGGAGGGGGCACCGAAGGAATACCTGAGTCGAAAATTTGACGGAGGTTCGCCTCGCTAAAACCAGAGAATAGAAATATACTAGTATTTATTTTCTGTGTTATTCGATGGATGGAATACATACAGTAACTGCATGATTTGACGTACGTACTTATAAGATATAAAATATAATATATTGTTATGTACACTTGTCGCCTTGGAAAATTTCCCACTTGCAGTCTTGTTAATAACCATGCCCTGAGTTACGGGAAATGGTGATTAATGATTAATATAAGGCTGCAAATGGAAATTTTCCGAGGCGACGAGTGTACAAGCGAATAGAAAAAAACATTACAAATTATATGAATTACGAAAAAATTATTATCATAAATAAAACTGACAATGTGTTTTGTCTGTATGAAGCAGAACTTTTTGAAGATCCTTCTTGAAAATATATAAGACTTCTTATTTATATAATAAAATAAATGTGCACCTCATTTCTTATAATTTAACATGCAACATAATATTTAACATAAAATTTTATTTTATTTCACTTTCCGTACATTTTACCTTTGCCGTTGTTCGATGTAATCCTTCTGTATGTAGTATGTTGCGATAATCACTTACAATTAGTGTTCATGCACGTCACTAACACTTGCATGTATAATATACACATATCACTATAACGTTTCGAGAGTCAACCGCTCTCTTCCTCACAGGTGATCTGAGTAGAGTCTACTCAGATCACCTGAGGAAGAGAGCGTCTGGAAACGTAGTGATATCATGATATTATATGTGTAGTATATTCATGCAAGTGTTGGTAACGTTCACGAACACTAAGTAAGTGATTATCGCAACATACTATAACATACAGAAGGATTACATCGAACAACGGCAATGAAAAATAACTATAAAATAAATAAAGATTGAAAATTTATAGTCCAAAAAGTGAAATAGAATATATTCAGTATGAATACCCTTTGAGCGAAAAAGCTATATTTACTATAATATAAAATTTTATATAACACATTACTGCACGACCTGTCTGTTAACTCTACCATATATATAAGTGAAAATAATCGAACCGAACCATTAAAAAAAATCCCTCCATTTTATATTTAAATTTCTTGAATTTCAGAATTTTTTTACTATTGTTTTGTATTTTTTGCTCGACATTATTTTTTATATATAAAATATAAGATACAAATAAATTAAACTTAAAACAAAACAAAAACAACACAAAACATCACTACCACTACGACTATTATATAAATTTTCCAAATTAAAATAACAACGACTATTACATATATAAATTTCTCAAATAAGTAAATTAAAAAGAATGGATCTCGCGGTATCGTGCTCAGAGGGTTGGGCCTCGACCATTAGCAGCAGTTAGAGGAACATTAGAGGCAGCAATTTGAGAGGCTGGGCGCACCAGTGACACGAGATGAAGAAGGTAATTCAATTTGATTATTGGGTTAGCTACGACTTAATGGCACCATATTGTGTCCTTGCAAGTATATAATATATAATAGCTTAAATATAACGCAGAGAAAATACATTCAACCTAAACATAAATGACACACTTTAACAAAAACATTCTTCATAATATATAATTTCAAAGTTATTATCTTTAATTTAACAAATTAGATTTTTTTTATCTGTATATTATATATTTTTTTATATACTATTATATGGTAAATTAAATTTATAATATTTTTTTTTTCTCTATACAATAATAGATAATATTTCTAATAAGATGTTAGCAACACATGTCATTTAATATTAAAATTACATCAATTTCGTTTTTCTACGTGCCTGCATTATGTTTCTTCATATATCATTACGTTTATGAACAAATGCAATTACATTGTTATTACACGTATGTGCATGTTGTGTATTGTACGTGCATAATAATGAGAGAGCTGCATGTATGTTGTACTTGCTTTTAATATTTTCAATTTTCATTTATTTTATATATAGTTATTTTTCATTGTATATTTTATATTATAATATGAAATATCAGAAAATTGAAGGGGTATTCACATAATTATACATGTATGTACATTCGTTGCCTTGGAAAATTTCCTTTGCAGCCTTGTTAATCACCATGTCCTGTGTTATTCTTCTTATGGGGCATGGTGAGTAACAAGGCCGGAAAGGGAAATTTTCCGAGGCGATGACTGTTCTTTGTTCCTATGGATGTGTTTTCAACAAAACCATTTTCATCCACCACTTAAATGAACATTTTCAATCCGTATTGAACGTAATAGTCGTTCCTGGCTAGCGTTGGTTTGACGTTACGAACCTTTTCCTTCGTCCTTCATCAATACATCACTTCATGGGAGTGTCGCGTGACGTCAAACCAAAGATAGCCCGTAATGACGATCGATAGATGCGCTTGCAACAAGCGTCGTGAAGAATAAGTACGGCGTATTGTGGATTAATACGGATCGAATACCTGTTTACAAGAGTGTTCAATACGGACCTGTTAAATACGTGTTCGTCTAGGACTACTCGTGATAATTTTAAAAATAAATAAAATACTGTACATATATTTATATTATTATGTAGATTTTTATCCTTGGTTTAATAAAGTTCAAAACATGCATGGTACGTACTAAAAATACAAAATATACCTTTGTTAAACTAGTTATAACTTATAACTATTTAATAAATTATATTAACGATGAATCTCAGTTACTGCTGGAGTCAAAGAATATTTCCCTGCAAACGAATCGAATGAAATAAATTTTAAAAAAGCGAGAATGTTCTAAAACTTAATCGCTTATGGTTTGAGCAAATTCAGTCTTGCAGTTTTCTTGCAACAGCTCCATTTCCGGTTTTCGTCCATAAGGCCAATGTTAAACTTCTACCTCAGTTTTCACAAAACTGGTAAGACAGATTCGCTTCAAAATTTGTATGCCACCTATTGATGGCGAGTTCTAAGTCCCCTGCAAGTCTTGTTGCATTCAGGCGGTACGATTGCGAGATCTCAACCTACTGAGATTCATCTTTAACAGAATATTAGATCATGATATATTATATGCACGGCCAGGCATTGCTTAGTACTTTATTTAACTCATGATAAATCTAGAACGTGATGGAGTAATTCACGAATGCCCCCTCCCTCCCCCTCACATTTCCTTTTTTTTTTTTTTTTTTTTTTTACTGTGAGTTGTTTACACTCTGCATCTCTCAAAATTTCCAGTTAACATTTCGTCAAACAAAGCCCCCGAAATGTAGGCAACTGTTTCTACACCTTTGTATTGAACGCGCGCGGATCGAATTAATTTTATGAGAGGCTCTCAAAGGAGAATATATCAAATAATATATATACGAGTAATATCATATTGATTATTTTCACTTGATGATAAGGACCATATTGTTTGAAAACAACTACAATAATGACCTTAAAGCACATTTTGTTGTATATTATTCAACACTATGCCCACCTCCATGACTACAACTAACGTATAATATGTTTTATTATTTATTGAAATGCACTTCCAGTACTTCCACACTACATTATTGCACTATCCCATTCATAAATTTACTGCATTATAACAATTAGTGTAAAAAGGAAGAGCCAAACACTTTTGTGACTTCATCGTAAATATAATTTAGTTAATTTTGAACCATATAACTCTCGTGTCTACATAATGTGCTGATAATTTTTCGAAGTAATATTTCAGTAAATTCATGCAGCATGTGTACGTTATCACATATATGACTAATTACTGTGGTGAAACAGTGATAACAAAACACCGCGGCAATTGCTTCTTTCAACTGCACATTTTAACGGGACGAAATATTTTACACTGACTTGCAAAATTTTCTGTCATCACTTTTTTTTTTAAATTTTCACATTAATGATTACAATTAATTTCAAAATAAATTATTAAAGTAGCGTATGCACGAGGGGGAGTTCTCTAAATCATGCTAAATCAGACAAAGCATATAGGAAATATTCACATACGATAAGTGGGTGGGTTATAACAATTCTCTCACCTCTTATGAAGGACAAAAAATTTGCTTCAATTTTTCTCAACTAGATTATTTATTTATTTTATTATGTGAACTACAGATCTGTTGACGACGAATAATTTTAATAATTAATTAATAATAATTAATTTTACCCGAGTTGAAATAAATGTCACATTTTATTCAATTTTAACGTCTATTCTCTTCTTCCTTATCATATTTTGCACCATTTTCTCCTCTTATTGAGCATAATAATATTTATTTCTTACTTTGAGCGAATAAAATGTGTTTTCGAGGTTAAAAAGTGTAAAAAAAAATTGGATGAGTTGAAGATGAAAATTTTCAAATAGGGTATTCTTATCACAAAAACATAGTGTAAATAGTTGTCTGTTCTATTAACTGCTGTCTCCAACTTTTTACTTGCGTCCTTCGAGCGTCCATCTAACGACAGGTCTAGATACTTTTGCCCCTGGGTGTATCTAATTGGAAGGTGGCGATGCGGGCATTGCCGCTGATAACAGTGCATTGGTCGCGGTGTGTATGCAGATAGCGGCGCGATCATGCTTGCGTTTGAAGTATGAACATTCATTATAAAGTCACTTGCAATTTTTACATGTCATTTTACATGTCATGTATGGATAAGATAGCCAAGTTTTATATAATTATGACCCTTGACGGTTTTGATAATTTTAAATTGTAAATTATTGTTATTAAATTTTATATTATTATGTACTGTATACATTACATGAGTAAATAAATACAATTAATGGAAATAAACAATAATAAAATTCATTGCTTGATATACTGTGCAGTCAAAATAAAAAAATAATACACGTATGTCAATTTTACAATATATATATTATCCAACTTACAGGAAAGCCCAATGAGTTTTCATAATAATTATAGAAAAATAAACAAAATAAACTTGTAATATATAAAATTATATCACGCTAAACTTATAGGGGAACTCATAATTACATGCTTTTCTTCCTTTTATTATTATATTATTTTGTATTATGGGGTCCTACCTGCATAATATCTTGTGTTATATAATGGTTGTATGTAATCAGTGATGTAATTAGCTGCATGGAATTAGATAAATAAATAATTTTAACGTGAACAAAATTATCACCATCAGAGCATTTTATTATCGCAAATTACGATTTGTGTCACAAGTCATTAGTCACTCAAATAAAAAAAAGTGCATTTTATTTTCAAAAAGTAAAATTATCATTATAAGGATGAATCTCAGTAGGTTGATATCTCGCAATCGTACCGCCTGAATGCAACAAGACTTGCAGGGGACTTAGAACTCACCATCAATAGATGGCATACAAATTTTGAAGCGAATCTGTCTTATCAGTTTTGTGAAAACTGAGGTAGAAGTTTAACATTGGCCTTATGGACGAAAACTGGAAATGGAGCTGTTGTAAGAAAACTGCAAGACTGAATTTGCTCAAACCATAAGCGATTAAGTTTTAGAACATTCTCGATTTTTTTAAATTTATTTCATTCGATTCGTTAGAAGGGAAATATTCTTTGATTCCGAAGTAACTGAGATTAATCGTTAACTGCGTTGAAATGTGCTTGATTTACTACGTCATACTAATTTTTATGCATGCATGATATATTGGTATAATTAATTCATAATATTGATAATATGCATTCATATATGCATAACATATGTGATGTATTTATTTTCATAGTTAAAAATATATAAAATAATTTTATAAGCATGCACAATAAACATGCATGACATGTACAGTCAGTAACAAGCGAGAATTTACGGCTGAAAATTTCCGAAAGTGACGTAAATTACGTAGTTCCGCTTTTAATTAGCCCGCAATCGGAAGAGGAAATCGATAGAAAATGCGTCACTTCCGGAAATTTTCAGGCGTAAACTCTCTCTTGTTAGACTTTAGTTTATTTATTTGATTTCGTTCGGTTCCATGTAGACATAATTATGGTTCATTATAATGTTAAAACGAATAGATTTAAACAAAAATTTTAAAAACTATAAATATATTTTACGATGTGAATTGTAATAATTTGTAATTTTTAGTTAAAGTAAACAAATTAATCCGTGCGAATTACTTTTAAGTGCGCGCGCAATCAAGCGGTCTCAGGCGCCCCTGCTGATGTTTACTACGAAGGATCATCCCACGGGGGGCGGTCAGATGTGGTTAATTAAAAAGTTTAATCTCCCAGGACCTTATTAACATAACGGCTTGCTCGTCCATCAGATCTGACGGGTCGGACCACCGGGCGGCATGCAATCAGCCTCCCAGTGCCATATCGACGAGCGTCGTGTTTAATTTGTAGCGGCACTCGTGCAGTCATTAACAACGAACGACCTTGCACACGCACGAAAACATACACATAATAATAAAGTATCAGTTTGTAGCTTTGTCGTTATGCAACCAGTTTTAGATGTCAAATTTGTTTAAAAAAAATTACTATGTTGAGTGTACAGTCGCCTCCCTGGAAATTTTCTAGTCAAAAGATGACAGTCACCAGGGGCGGACCGAAATGTTAAAACTTGGAGTGGGAGGGTGGGGGGCGACGGGGGGGGGAACACCTTCAATGTATTTTGGGACCTTCGGGGGAGGGGGCGATCGCCCCCCTTCCCTTGGATCCGCGCCTGAGAGCAGTCACGTTTGTAACGTCTTCAGTCATGATTATTGATAAACATTTTGTATATCATATTAACGTTGAAGCTTATTGGCCAAATACGAGCCGAATTACACCCGAAAATAACACGATGAAAACCAAGTTGAATATGAACCGCAGTGCATACTGATGTGAGAAATTATCCAAGGCAAGGAGTGTACTTTGAAACTTTGACAGCATTAAAGAACAAATCAGTGTTTTATTTGTTTGCAAGCGTTGAAATCTCCTGAAATCTGTTACATCAATGGGAACATTGCAGAGATTAGTGGGCAAGTTATACTGTACTGTATTATATAATGCATTATACTGTACATTATTTACTGTGATGTATAGATAGGTGATATGTGATATGATAATAGTGAAAGAAAATCGTTAAGGGGCATTCACAAAGTCTTAAGGCCATATTTAAGGCTTGATTTTAGACGTGTTTTTTAGACCTAAAATTTCTGGTCTTAAATTATTGAGCCTTAATTATTTGTGGCCTTAAGGCTTTGTAAATTTCTTTAATCTAAAAATTATATTAATTATGTAAATAATGTTATGTTTCAAGATGTTTTAAGATTTATACTTGTTGGAAATAGTAACATATTTTTACTAATTTAGATGTATTGAATTAAAATTCATTACATCTAATATAATTTAATTATAATTAATTCATACAATGATTATTTAATTATAATATATAACTGAAAAATGTACTCAATATCTTGCTGTTTGTATAATAATATCATAAATATTATATATAATATATAATAAAGTATAATAATACATAATCATGTTTTATATACATTATATTCAATTAAATAATAAAATTATTTTGTAATGATTTTTACATTTGACTCTTATAAAATCAATGCATTAATGTATAATTTAATTATGCCTATTATATTAAATTATAATACACATTAGTTAAGCATTTGTGTGTGTGTGTGTTTTTTTCTTATAAAATAAGAAAATATAAACAATCGAATGTCGTTTTTTTTTATTATATTTTATTCCTGAGGCATATACACGATGATACTTTATTGATCAAATTAGAAAATTTTAAGAACCAAGTGCAAGCTGGAGCATAAAGATCGTGACGGTCGTCAAGTATGTAGCCCCGAGAACTTCCAACTAAATTGCCGCTCTCAAATTGCTGCTGAGGTCACATTTTCTCACGTGCGTTCGCCAGCTGCACGCCGAGAGACTGAAATTGGACGAAGAAGATTATGCTTTATTAAAGTAAAACAATTTACAAGCATTTTTATTATGTGTCATTGTCATGGCCGCCATGTAATGTATTTATTTATTTACCTATTGTAAAAAAAAAAGTAATAAAATAAAATTTTATTATATATTTAATTAAGTATATTTAAATAATTATAAAATATTAAGCAATTTTATATTTTTTTTATATTTAAAACAATTTATTGTCTGTTTTAATTAAGAATACATATATAATATTCAACAATTTTCATAAACGATGTTATTAATTATATTTTTACCTTATGCCATCATGAGAGAGAAAAATATAATAAAAAAATTTATGGTGCTACTATTAAACTATTATATATATTTTCTCTCTTGGAACTAATGTGACGACAACAGGTTCGTAATAATGTTTCCCAGCAAATATTATTTTACGGTTGATCCTCACACTGCTGGTAAGCTTGTTCAAAAGATTACAGCGCCACTTAGAGCACCACAGGGGGGTCGGCACCAAGCACCCCGCGCCGACAGAGTTGGTGAACCCACATAATTAGCAGTGTAGCAAAGGGTCGAATGTTTACCACTGCCAGATATGTTTATAAACAATATAGAAAGAAAGAAGTTTTTTATTAAAATTAGAAAGGTTGAAAGAAAAAGGGTAAATTATTAACTGAATCTAATTTAAATATATCAAATATGATATTTTTTAATAAAGGTAAAACCAATAGCTTTATTAATATTTAGTATATTTACATTTTTATAAGTATGTTTTTTTTTTATATATTACTATGTGTATATGTCATGGAAACTTATTATAAATTTTAATTAATATTTTTTTGCCTTAAAGACTTCTCAATTCTAATTTTAATCATTATTTTAAATTTTATTTTTATGGTTAATATTCATTTTTGGTGAGATACAATTTAAGAAATTTTATATATTTATTTTGAGAAAAAAAAAAAAAAAAAAAACATAAAACTCAATAAAATTTGTTATATTATATGGATTATGAATAATATATATATCATGGAAAAAAATAATTCTATAATAGAAATTAATATTCTAGAAATTTTAATTTTTCATCATTAAAATTGTCATGGAAATTTATTTTACAAATAAGTAAGAGTCTGCTCAAGTTTGAAGTTGAAAGAAATTAAAATTTAAACAATCGTAATTTAACTTTTGAATGGAGTATTAACCTCAAATTTTTTTATTGCAGAAATGGATAGAGAGTGCAAAGTTATGCTACCCTGATTTTTTTCAGATTTTTTAGAGCCCGGGAACTATTTTTAAAAAATTATTGAACGTTTTTTTTGTGACGTCACGAGACGCCGCTCTTTAAGAAAAAGATAGGACTTGACGCCGCGTGACGTCACAAATAGGACTTTCAATAATTTTTTAAAAATACTTCCCGGGCTCTAAAAAATCGGGAAAAAATCAGGGTAGCATAACTTTTCACCCTCTATCCATTTCTGCAATAAAAAAAATTGAGGACAATACTCCATTGCAAAATGTATCTACTAGTGGATGGTTAATAAAAATAAATTATTGTTTTGGGGGGTTCTTGTTAAATCTTCGATTTTACTTAATCCAAGAGTTGATTGCGCTGACGTCATGCCCCTGTAAGTTAGGCTGCCCTATGGAGGACCAAAATGCACAGACTAGCATATAGACAAATTCTTTTGGGTTTCTCATCTTCGTTCAATTTTTGTATCTTATTCGAAGGAAAATATAATAATTATATAAATAATAAATAAATTATTCAATTTAAAAAGAAATATTACAGAACAGAAAGGAGTAAAGGGTTTTAACAGTAAGATTTGTTTCTTAAAAGGGCATCTTTTTTTTTTTTTTTTTTTTTTTTGCGAGTGGGTAGGGGGATCCTATCTTTTTAATCTGACTCACTGTAACTATTGTGTTTAATTTATTTAAAACACACTTAAAATTAAAAATAACAGTTAATTCAATATTTTTTATCATCATAATACAATTATTAATAACTTAATTAAATATAAGAAATCTAATTAACAATTGTTTCATTATAATATAAATTTAACTTAAATATCGATTGTTAACTATAAATCGATTGTTCAACCGTATCATATCTATTTTTTTTTTAAATATAAAAAGAAGATAAAAGTGTTAACAAAATTATATACAAAACATTGTCTAATTTTTTTTTCTAAGCAAACCAACCTTCTTCTTTGAAGAGAGTGATGTATACAGGCAGCATGAAGTGCAGAAAACCATGCCGCTGCCGCCGCCTCTGTTTTTCGTTAGTTTCATTAGGTTATGACTCAGCACTCTTATTGTGGGCATGACTTTGCGTACTGTTGTTGAGTTACAGCCGTGAGTCGAGGGCCACAGAAGCATGGCTTGCAATTAACTTAGGGTCCACGATTACACGCTATTCTATAATACAAAACTCTTCTTAAAAACTAGCCATTGTTATTACATTTGCCTATTAATGGAATGTGGCTTGGTTCGATTACAGAATAACAAAAGATATAAATAATAATAATAAAAAAAGGGTATATAATAGTAATAAAAGATTTTTATACAAAAGAAGAATAAAATGCATATAAATAGGCGTGGCCTAATTACTTTTGTATGAGATGGTCCATTGTTATAGCTAATTGTTGAGAGAGTGTATAAGTTAGGATGATGGAGAAAACTATGGCCCATCTCTCTCTCATTCTCTTCCTCTCTATATACGATCTCTCTCCCTCTCTCGCTCTCATGTCTCCCTCTTTGTATCTCTCTCTCTCTCTCTCTCTCTCTCTCTCTCTCTCTCTCTCTCTCTCTCTCTCTCTCTCTCTTCCTCTCTCTCTCGATGATCTCTGTCTCCCTCTTTTTGTCTCTCTCCCCAACTCTCCCTCCCTCTCTGTAAAACTTAAATTGTATCTGTCCGTCTCCCCCCTCCCCCCCTTCCAGTCCTGGACGCAATCTAATTAGCTACTGTTGGTTCCCGAACGGAATGTGCTGACGTCACGCCCGTGATATTAGCGGGGGGCGGGGATACGGGAGCCGCCCAAACATTATTTTTCATGTTCTATTTTTTGTTATCGTTATTTTTTAATAAGCAGATCTATGAGAGAATATTCGATACAGCAGACCAGATATAATAGACACTAAACTGATAATAATCTTCATATAAAAATCATCCCTGCTGGTGAGAAAATATTATATCACGTTATAAAAACTTTCAAAATGAGAATTTAATAGTCGCTTGCCTTATTTGGAGGATTTTTCAATATCAATTAATCCTTTTTTATATTAATAAATTATAAAACTTTCATCATATAAAAATTATATCATGTTTTAAAAAAAAAAGGTGGCTTCCAAAGACACCATAAATGGAACTATTAAAATAATTCGTTTTAAATGTAATTTAATTATAAAAACAAAGTGAAAAAAAAAAAATAATAATATAATTATATTTATAAAGTTTATTGTTTTGACGGGAAACTGTTTAATCTATCATCAAAATCTAAATAAAAATTGTTGAGCAATGCTTGTCAACAACTCATAGTTATTTTTCACTCATTTTTAGTAAATAATAATTTAATTTCATAAATAAATGAGCTTCTAAAATATATATATTTTTTATTTAAAGATAATTTGCATTCTAAGAATTATAACCTTCACAAAAATATTCCTCCATGTCAGGGAGCTTCATTAAGTTGATTGACAGATTCAATTAGCAGAGGGCGTGGCTGCAAGATGAGATTCGTGACGTCACTGCGTGTACCTGTTGGACCAACCAAGTTGGTAGTTTTATGGCTTGCATCGTGTAAGTCAAGGATAATACACTGGAAAGGAAGGCTTACTTTGAATTGTCGTCTCCCAGTGACGTCAACATGTCGTGTTTTAGGAGTGTATTTGATTGGTCAGCTGGTTATCGATATAGGCTGCTGGCTAAATTGGCCGAACTGTTCCGAAGATTGACGAAAATAGTCGATGAGCGTACTTTTTAAATTTTTCGTTCTAAACTATCCTTCACTTTATTAATATCCTTTCATGTGTAAGTAACTCTTTTTAAAAACATAAAAATTTAATACCGGTCACAGTAACAATAAAATAATCAACCATTTACAATGGTATTTTTGTATGTGGTGGCGATAAACAATTCAATTTTAACTTCTTAGGAATTATTATATATAGATGGATGTTGCTGCTGTTGCTGCGAATGAGTATATATATTAACAGAAAAAAAAAGTCACCGTGGTGATTGTTATTCTGTCCATGGCAGGAAGGGTTCAGCCCAGGGCCCTGATGCTTTACGTTTCCCATATTGTGCGACGACGGGGCTTTTAACTAGTCAGAGGTAAAA
The DNA here is from genome assembly GCA_949825025.1 of Siphlonurus alternatus. Taxonomy (NCBI): domain Eukaryota; kingdom Metazoa; phylum Arthropoda; class Insecta; order Ephemeroptera; family Siphlonuridae; genus Siphlonurus; species Siphlonurus alternatus. Next base: position 41,737,777 of record OX463779.1, read on the forward strand.
ACAAAGACGCGGGAATGTCACCGCCGCTGCTGCAGATTCTTACGAGTTTTAATTTTCGTGGAATCTTAAACTGGGCCGTGTTCTACAGAAAATGAGGCAAAAGACAGATTTTTTTTATTTATATAATACAGCTTTTTGATTAAACAAAAGAAAAAGTTTTAACTTGGACACGAAAGAGAATTTCTACTTAATAAATGGAAAAAAAATTAGTTCTAACGAATTTATATGTTGCAATATTTATATATATTTTTTTTACTATAACTTCATAATTTTTCATTAAAAAAAACATTCATTAGTTTTATTTATTTATATATTTTTTTAATTAAAAGCTTTTTTCACCTTTTGTAGCTTGATTAAATTAGGTAACCTTATAATTATTTCACAGCAAAAATACCTTTATACTTAAATGTACAATATAAATATATTAAATTTATAGTTGCACATAAAATATATATTATTCTTTATTTTATATAATGCATTTATACGGCAATTAATATACATGATTTATTGAATTCAGATGCATGATTTCTGCATAGGAGAGTGCATGGGAGGTTGCTTATAATTTGACTTATTTCTATATATTGTATATAGTGTACACCTCTGGACACCACTAACGTTACACATGCTTTGTTTGTGGGCGTTAAAACTGCATGAACTACTTATATTAAACGACTTCAAAAAGTAATTAATTTCTAAACTGGATCCTCTTTATATATTATATATTTCAAAATCTTTTTAAAATCACAAATTAAATCCTAAATTCTGCATGTCTTTAATCAGCAGCTCAATCATCAAACATTCCAGGTGACTCGAAGTGTAAATAAACTTTGTTAGTGACAACAATGCACAATTGTTGGAGTTATTACAACAGTCAGATAACGAGCCAGGTGTTGGTGCTCCGATCCTCGCCAGGTAATAAAGTTGTATTATTAACATTAATAATAATAAAGCAGTCTATCATGAAGTCTATTATAATACCATTCAGTATAATAAGTCAGTATCATTGCAGGAAGAAAACATTATTATAATATTTGATATATAAATATTTATTATATACATTAATTATACTTTGAATTATATTTAAAAATGTAATTTTAAATATTATACAAATATTATTATGATATATTATATTTACTTTTAAATTTATAATTAAATTATAAATTTAAAATAGCAAATAATGCTTTTAAAGTTATAGATTTTTTTTTTTTTTTAATATATTCAGTTTGTTTTTTTATCCTGTTTAGAATTTAAATAATAAAGACTAAAAAGTCATGTTATCAATCGTATATTGTGAACTCAACTAATTAAGAACCATGTACTAATGACCTTAAAGATAACAAAAATTTAATTAATGGTTCGTTAGCATGTCACATTAATTCTAGTAGCAGCATTTTCATCTCGTGTCAAAGAAAGGGATTCTCATTATGTTCACAGAAAATTAAAACTTAAAAAAAACAACGCCCTAACAAATAATAATTGTTGTTTGCTTGCATGCGTGTTCTTTTACCTATCACCAGCTGATGCCTATCTTAGATAAGTAACCAATAAGAAAACATCCTGCCAGCCGACACTATTTATCTACTTTTTTTTTTACTTGCTTTGCTACCATATTATTTAAATTGATTAAATTTATATTATTATTAATTTAAACTTAATTAATTCATTGATTTTAGACAGCGGCTTTTTGTTTGAACAAATAATATGTTAACCAAATTGCGTTCTTGATCTAACATGCATGTGAGAGTTGAAAGCCTGTCGTAGTTTCATGTGGAGAGCTGCGTTCGCGTGGTAGTAGTCATGATAATCATTAATGGAAAATCTTAGTGGCTATGACAACCTTCATGAATTTTTATTGCATATTTAGAACCTCAAATTAAGTATTGTAATTTTTTTTTAGATATTATAACTCTTTAAAATCATAAAATTGGGGGGAAAGACGCTGTGACATCATTAATTGTCATACAACTTCTTCCCCCAATGCTTGCGTGTTAAATATTTACATGATTATGACGTCACATCGTCTTTTCCCTCGATCTTAGAGGGTTCTGAAAAAATCTTTAAACAATTGAACATACATAAATGGAGATTCTCTATTCAAATTTGTAATAAAAAATTCATGCATGTTTTCTGAAGTCGAATTTTACCGGAATTACACGATAATGGTTTTATTTACACTTTAGGAAAATCGAGGAAAATTCAAATAATCTTGTTTGCAAAGATATTAGCATATGCATGTTTGAATATTTTTCATTGTTTCATGTTTTAATTTATTTGATATTTATTTTCATGACAATTATATTATTTCTGCATTCTTCGTATTTTATCTCTTTATTTAAGGAACTAAACATTTTTTGTCACAAAATTGTTTATGAAATTAAAAACTCTAGTTTTATAAATATATTTTTTCCCTTTATATTATTTAATGATAACATCTTTTACAATATAACATTATAAATTCATAACTGAAGTTATTGCTGAAGTTTTATTTCTCTTATATTTTATGTCATGTGCTTCCTTCTTATATTTACTTTATATTTTATTTGTACTGACATTATCCCATGGCATGCATCCAACTCTTTTTTGTAATTAAAAGCACGCAATATTTTTTTATAATTGAAAGCAGTCAGAAAAAAAAACTTGTTATATGTAATTTAGGCTACAAAGAAACTAAAATTCTCAACTTCAATGGACTTTTAATATCGTAATATTAGTTATTTCGTTAACAGAAAGTCAAAAATATTTATTTATTGAATCCAATACATATTAGTCCATATAGTGCATCCAAAATATGGAAAAACTGAATTATTGATGGATTCAATAAATAAATAAATTAACATTTTTTTACTTTCTGTTAACGAAATTGCATATTAGAATATTAAAACACTAACTAATGGATCCTCCTCAAGGTCCCTCTACATACTAGTAGAGTAATCTTGGATCCTCCTGTACATTTTTAGTGTGATTTATAAATAATTCTATATGCATTGATTTGATTCTACCATTCTACTTTCGTTTTTAATTTTTTTATAAATATTACTCGAGTGTATTGAATTTCAGTTTAAACATATATTATAATTATGAACGACAATTCTAATTTGCCTAAAATATGCACAATATGCACATTAATATATTATATATAAGTGAGTTTATTATTTATTATATTTGTTGTGTTTTAAAGTAGAATTGCTGAATTCTATATGAAGCTAAAATTTTACATTTGGAAAAATGAGAGGGAAACATGCAAAATAAATCAAATTTATAATGTATATTTTTAAAAATTATTATATATTTATTAAAAACTATTATTCACATCATCATTTTTCAATTTATTAAAAAATCAATCATCCTATTAAAATACAAAATCTGCATAACGTTTGGACGGACGAATATTGTCACATAATCTTGTACCTGTATAATTTTCAACATAAAAAATATTATATTTTAAATATATATTTTTTTATGTTTTTGGACGGATCAATTTTTACACATTATATTATTATATAATTAAAAACAAAATCAACTACTTAAGTCAAGTCCTTGTTCTGAATGACGTAAAATTTCAAGTTTCATTTCATGTTCTCTCGCTTTAAGACGTAATGTTGCAATACTTGAAGACCGTCTATCTAATTCTGCTTCTCCTGCCGATGGTGATAATCCTGGAGAACCATTTGTAGTTCCAGAAGTCACCGTTGAAGCGCTACTACTTGAAACTGGCACTGAAGGTAATGAGGGTGGTTCACTTGGTGCTGATGCAAGAGGGGACAACATGGGATGTTGCATATCTTGCAGTTTTGCACCCGTCAAAAGCGCACGGTGAGTTGGAGATAGCGAACTCAGGAACGAGTGGAACGGAGCACCAGCAGAGAGTGCGTGTCCTGGAGGTAACAATGGCCTTGAGAACGGGTGTGGAGCATGAGGGTGATGGTGCGATGGTGGACCCAAGTAACACGGAAGTAAAGCAGCAGCAATGGCTGATGATAAGAAATTACCTCCTAAACCACGGGGAGGTTGAGGGACACCTGCAAAGTATAAACAAATGAATGATAAGAGAGAAAATTAAGACAAAATGTCGTTGTTGTTTATCAAACATTATACTGACCGGCTGTGGAGAACGGAGAATCGAGGAAACCAGAAGCTCCCGGTTTACGCGGCGGCCCGCCAAGCGGAAATTGTAGGCCTCCTGGGGGTAGTAGAAGACCCGAGGCTCCCGGAGGCGGGGGGCCATGTGGGAAGTGGGAGGCGGGTAATGCAGAACCTCCTAAGAACACATAACACACAACACAGTAAATCAGACCCGTATCTTGCCATTATAGATTGGGCGGTAAATTAAAAAAAAAAAAAATGTAAGCAACAGAAAAAAATAAATAAATATATATTATAATTTGATTTGTTAGTTTAAAACACGAAGGTATTAAATCAATTTCAAACTTAATGCATTTGTTTATATATTTATTTTATTCAATATATATAAAATTGATACTACTGATGTAAGATAAACATGTTCTTATAATGCAATATATATTATAACTTTCTTATCTTTGTTATAATATATTTTTTATGCAATTTGATATCTCAGTCAATTATTGAATCCATTTTAAAATGCATGGTTTGATTAAATTAATGTAAATAACAAAATATTATGATATCAGTTAATGGATTTATATAATTTAAAAAAAAATATATAATTATTCATAACAGTGTGACTGTATAATAATTTTATTCTATTGAATAAAAGCAATAGAAATTAATTTTATCAAATTTCATCTTAATTTATTTAATAATCACCTCGGGAACTTGTTTATACTTTATTGATTTAAAGTCTGCACAAGGAGCATGTTCAACTTTTTGTTATGTCTAAACTCGTCAGAAACAGAAATGATAAAGTCTGACATAGTGGACATAAGAAAGCGTCGCGGGAACAACTGCTACCAACGTTCAATAAAAATTGTATTTAATCAAACTTTCAAGAAGTTTATATCAGCAACTTTTTAATGTGAATCAAAATGAAGTTATTAAAATTATCATATAGAATCATAGACAGAAGTTGAACATTTAATTTCATATTATGTTCGCAACACGTTATATATATATATATATTTCTTTTATCTATTTCTAAGGAGCGTTTGAGCCTATTCTTTTTTTTTGGGGGGGGGGGGGTAGAGAGTGGACATAACATAGTTATTCTGTATATTGTATGATATGTATTTTTACACTGCATATAATATATTTATTGGTGTCTTTTTTTATTAAATAAAAAAAAAACTGCGTATTTGAAATTCTAATCTCATGCACGCATGCATCTGATAAAAGTCTGTATTCCATCATATGGCATGGCACACTATAATATATAGATACAATATTGTGAATATTGCATACATTATTTCTACTTCCAACATTTTTTTTTTTTTTTTTTTTTTTGAGATGAAGTTTTCTATTAGTAAAAAGGTAAGGTAAAATGGTATAATATATGCAATATATATAGTTGGAAAATTTTAATTGTGATGTCTAATTTCGACTTAAGGTTGATTTTTTTTTTTCTTATACTAAAAATAATTATACAGAACCACCGTACATTCTAAAACGATAATATTACATGAAATAATTTTCCCTATAGATTTAGGTTACTTGTAATAATTACCGGCTTGAGGCAGTTATAACGAAAGGTGTTAACAGTTGACGGTGCTCACCTGGTGCTCCGTTACCGGCCGACGAGCCCGCACCTCCCGGTAAGCTGGCGGCGAGAAGTCCGGCCCCACTATGTGCCAGGACAGGGTGAGGATGACCCGGGGAGCCGGGGCCCCCTGCTGAGCCAGGGTATGGATTGTAGGGGTGTCCCTGTGGCCCCACCTTCTCTTGCTTCCGCCACTTGGCACGTCGGTTCTGGAACCACACCTGCGCCAACCGACGTGGGAAATTAGTAATATACAATAAGCTAGGGGGGTATTATTATTTTATTAATATATAGGGAGTCACGCAGTGCTATTGTAACTAAATTGTACATTTAAGTGCGTACAAATTAGAATTTTCAAAATAACTGTTATAGAATTAATTGCTTATATATTAATTAATTTCGTATATGCTTGTATATGAAAATCATTGAACATAAAATATAATAGAGCGCGATTTTTGTAAATTTTATTTCTGTGATGCAAGAATTCATTCCCAATACCTATAAAATATTGCAGATAAGATAAATATTCATAACAATTTCATAAGGATATATGTTTATTTAGTAAAAGGTTTTTAATTGTTTTGTATCTTAAAATCAAAGAAAACTGTTAAATTCTATTTCAATTTATGACCATATTTAGTCACTTTTTGTATTATAAAACTCTTGACAACATTTTTAATTAAATTACAAGTAATAATGTTCAATTAGAATTAAGAAATTATGTAAGTTTTTTTTTTAACAAAAAAAAAATCGCTATAAAGCCACATGCAGGAGGTTATTATTATCATAATCTTCAAATACTTTTAACATTTTTTAATAATAATAATAATAATATATTTTTTCCAGATAGAAATATTTTAAAATTAAATTCTTAAAAATATAATTATAATTTTTAAAATTTTCCATAAAAAAAATCCCTAAAAAGGGCCCCCCAAAGCAATGAAACTATCAGTAAGGAATGTTTTTGCATAATTGAGGCCATATATGAGAATTACAATTAAATGTGGTAGACGCCGGTATAAACACAACACGAGAAGTGGTAATGACAAGACTCCAGTGTAATTAACAGCACTGCAATTATACAACAAGCTACGTGCAACAGCGTTTGTTGTCTAGCAACTTATTCGTTATTATAAATATACTACTTGTGGTCATATAATAATATTTCAACAATATAATTTGATTATTTCTAATGAGAAATTTTTCGTAGAACTCGAGATCTCGTGGTTTTAAAACAAAAGTTATTTGAGAAGAAAAAGTAAAAAAAAAAAAGTGATTACTTCATTTATAATTTTAAAAAATAATAATAAATTATCTATTTAATGTTTAACTTATGTTAGTTTTTATAATTATGTCCATGAAACTATAAAGAGTACTTTTTTTTAACCTTTTTTTTATAATTAACATATAAAATCTAATTCACATCACTAAATTTTATAATACGTCAATAAAAATATATAACAGTTTTGTAAACACTTTCAATTTTTTTTTTAATATCATTTTATATGATAAAAACTTTTTATATTATATATATATTTTTTTTATAATTAAAAAAAAAATCCGTTTTATTTGCTTGGTATTGTATATGTCCGCAAGCCTATTACAGGGTAATAAGTGTCTGCTGTCTGCAATTGGGAGCCATTATATCCTATAATCTAATTTCCTCTCTACCCCCCTCCGCCACCACTTATCTCCCCCCACCTCGCGATCACCCTCCTGGCAGCAACGTATACGTATATACCTTTAGCAGAGTCCATAACAACGCTTTTCAGTCACACCATTCATGTTCTCAGAATTTCCGACTTTCAGTTAAAAAACTATATAGCAAGAAATATACCCCAAGGATGACTAATTGATGATTATACATGACCTTTTAACTGCTGAGTTCTAGAGTCACGATATCATTTATATGTTACTTAATTAATTTTACACAGAACTGTTTATATACAATTATCCATATTGTTGTTGTTATATAATTACAATTAACGTAAGTAAAAAAAAAAGAAAGTAAATTTTTTTTAAATTTTAATTAAAACTAGATGAAATAAAACCAATTAGAATATTATTTATTAATTAATAAAAATATGTTCCTTTCTTTATTTATATTCTTAATAATATTAACTCTAATAAAAACTATTATATATAAATATACAACAATATTATAATCCTCTTTTAATTCCGTCTAAGTGAAAATAGTTTTATAAAAAAGGTAAATAAAAAAAAATCAAATATATTAATCGTATATTTATATAGTAGAGCTTTTTAGATAATGAATCGCTTTAAGACCTATATAATATTATTTATTTTTTTTTTACAACTTTCAGCACAGCTTAAATTCTTGTCGTATTAGTAACAGAGCTTTTATACCTTAAAATTTTTACCTTGTTTAATATCTTTAAAGTTTTTCCTCTTTGCTGTAGAGCATATATGAGGCCTTGCCGCTCTCTATCGTCTGACCTCCCTCTCCTGCTCTCTCAAAAAGGGTTATCTACAGCCGCTAAGTGAAATGAAAGATAGCCTAAGTGTAGATGTCAAAAAGCTATTAGGCTCCGGACTTATCGTTATACTGCTGGACGTTCGCTCATGCTGGCGACGGGACGCGTGTCTACCGGTAGACTAGGTGGACGAATGAGCACCAAACTGCATCTTGGTGTGCCGTGGGTATGACAATAAATAATATTGTTTGATATTCCTACTGTAATTGATAGGTTTGTATTTGAAGTTTGTATATACGGGTGTACGTGTAATAATTCATTTGCAAAATTCCAAAATTCAGATTATATATAGACAGGAAGGTGAGGAAGGCCAGAAATATCTTACTTCCGGCTACTTCCGCTGAAAATATAAATTACTGTAATGCTCATAACATCTTACGAATTTAATTGAATTTGATTTGCGTTAGGGCAACGGATTTCACGTTTAGCTTTTGACTTTGGTGCAGTACTAACATATTAAATAAATTAATGTATTTTTATTTATAATTTAAAACTTTTGCTTTTCAAATATTATTTTGATATAATAACATTTTCAAGTTGATACTAAAAATATTTCAACATAGTGAACCTGTGAAACCTGCATGCATGCTAAAATATAATATAAAGAGAAAATTATAAAACAAAAACATTATCTTAAAATGTTAATAAATTAGTTCCACTTAAGATAATGTAAATTAAAAAAAGTAATTTAAAAAAATGACAATCACATAGTAAGAAAACAGCTATAACAAGTCCAATGACCTCTTTGTTAATTGTTACTAACACGCATTAACATTATGTGGGTAGTAATAAAAACGTTTTACTCGACAGATTCTATCTTCTTCCAGGTCTCGAAGTCATGTCCTATGTAACTATACCAGGTGGATGTAGGGGGGAGGAGGGGGAGGGGGCGATCAAGCGTGTTATTACAACTTGACCGCACCGGAAGTGCATGAGTTCGCTGGCTGAAGAGGGCAGGTAACCAACCGTGTCATCACTACCACCAGGCCTCTGACTTTGTACATGCAACGCTGCAAAATTGACCTTTAATATACTAATTATCATTTATTAAATTATTATCTTAAAGTTAAGTAATAAACTTTTCTAATAATAAGATCATTCAATCTTATATATTATATATATATACCTGAAATAACAACCCCATATATTTTTCATTGTTAAAAAAAAATAATAAACCACAAGCACGAACAATAATAAAAGTTATCTTTTTTTTTTCTTATATAGGTGCTTTATCGTTAATATTAAATTATAGAAGGTTATGAAATTATTTTTTTTATATAAGAAAAATCCGTAGAAATAATATTTGTGGTGACTGTTTTTTTTTTCTTGAGAAAACGGAAGTAAGAGTGTTAATTTTATATTTTTTACCCTCATAACTACTTATTTAATTTTTAGTTCTTTCCTGTGATGCTATATAGACTCATGTGCTCACCTTTTTACAACGGAAGGGATCTAATTTTGTACCTCAATTATGTCAGGGTGGTTCACTATATAGGAAACTTGGATCACGTCAATGAATGGCGGTGGTTCAATGTAATACCACTAATTGAGGTGACAGGTAAAAAAAAAACACTTCTTAGATGTTAGATCTGGTGGTGTAATTGCGAGGAGCCAAATGTTAAAATGTTCGAGGGTAATAAAAATTTATCAGTAGAATGAACACAGTCCACTTTATACTAACTATTATTAGTTTAAACATAAATAACATATCATTTTGCATTGCTAATTTAACAACAAAATCAAGGTTCTTTAATATCTCTTATAAATTAATTCATTAACATTTAATGATAGAATGTAATCTGATTTAAATTCTTATTTCGAATTGATGTGTGAATAAATTATAAGTTTTAATTATATATATCCTATTCGTTGTTTTTAAATTGTAAACATTGTTATAAAATGACTTTGTAAATAAACTAAAATTTACTTTTGTTGCAAATGCTCTATTATATTAAAAATAAAAATATTTTAATCATAATGCTGTATATATAGAATCAATATAAAGCAAAATTTTGCAAATTTGAAATTTTAGATATATGTATGCAATACTCGGGCACATTGCAGATAAAGAAAAATATTTCGAAGGGACTCTACCTCATATGGCCATGATGCAATGTTAAAAATGTATTATTGTACACGATACAATTTTTCTATCTATTGCATCAATTTTCATTACATGAAATAATTTCAACTCCACACAAACAAGTAGAGGTGAAGTTTTCTTGTAAATAAAAATCAAATGCAATAGATAGAAAAAATATATCGTTTAATACGCGGCTTTAGTAAAAATATTAATATATAATGACTGTATCACCCGATTGTTCTACACATGCACGTTATTTATAGTTATAATATATATACGGTGTTTGCTTGGCTTTGTTGTTGTTTACATTCATCAGTAGGTACTTAGGGGGAACTGGAATCACTTGATTTATTGCTCCTAATTTAACATATTTTTAATTTTTTTTAACAATAATTTATACGTAAGAAATGAATATACATAACTTGAACATATATATTTTTTTTATTTTACCTAGTTTCTTTATCATTATTCTTTGTTGTGCCGTTTCCCCCTCGTATTCAAAAGTCCGCGGGGAAAGCAATGCATGGTCGGTGATTGGCTGATTTTTTTTCAGAATGTTAGGGTCAATATCAGTGCATAAGTGTCGTAAAATGGTCATTATTGACGTGAAATTTGGAGTCGATTTACATTTTATTTAATGATTTATTGTATTTTTCACAGATATCATTGGCAAATATTGCATTTTTTTCCATTTACTTGACATTTCAATCTATCAAATAAAATAATTGTCAAAGGTATCACAATCGTCATATCGCAGAAAATAAATAGTTTTTGGTATGCTACTACCATGTTAAATAGGTGCTTTTTGCCTACATTCACGTGACGTCATGTTTTTGTGACGTATGGTGAAAGACCCGTATATATATATATATTATATATATATATAGGCATGATGATAGAGATGCATTGTAGTAATGTACACTCCATTCGAAAAATAATGTACAGTAAATTGCGTCAGATAGAAACAATAGCAAATTTATATTGGGGGGGGGGGGGATTTTGAGATGAACTTCCCTGCAAAAATAAGAAGATCCTGACAATAATTCATAAAAGGTATTTTTTTTTATCCCATTTCCTCCTCTATCCCTTAATAGAACTCCCATGCAAAATTACTTTTCCGAAGAGACAAATAAAAACATCGTGAAGATTTTATGTATTTGTCATTAAAAAGTACCACAAAGTGTAGTACATAAACGACATCAAGTAAAACACGACATTCTACAACAATGGTCTATGTTACGAGAATTTGAGTCATCACAAAACCAGTTTGTGTATTATGTAAAAAATTTATCGTAATGATAAGAAAACGTCTTATCTCAATTTAAAGTATCTTTATCGTTAGTTTTATTTGCGTGCTAAAAGATGTAGTTATGAATCATCTAATTGTTATAAAATTTCCAGTTGGCATCAGTGCATGCAGCTGGAGCGTCCGTCACGCGCGGCGCTTCGTCTTTGTTTTGTGACATCCCCGCGTAGATTCCTGAGAACCATGTCCCCCCGTCCACCAATGTTTTTTTATCATCACGCTCAACTTTGATCAAGCAGAAAATTCTATAATTTCTTTATATAAAAATATTACTTTGTTTTATAATAGCAAATAAATTATTATGTTATATATTTTTTGTTATAATAGAAAAATATTTTATAATATATTATAAAAAAAAAAATTAGAACACAAAAACAGGAAACAAATCAAAAATGTATCTCTTATAATAAAAGGTTATTTTAAAAATTATATAAACGTTTTACATGATTTTTAAATGAACATTATAATATAGTTTATAGTAATTATTATTATATAAAAATGATGAGATTAAAAAATAAGAGTCCATCTAAAAAAAAAATAATGTAATTAAGATAAATCATTAGATTATAGTTTATAATGTAAAAATATATATTATTATATTTTATAGCATAAAACTAAGGAGTGTTTTGTGTGTGTGTAATTTGTTTTTCTTACCTGTATTCTAGCTTCTGTAAGACCAATTTTCATCGCTAGCTCTTCTCTGAAAAAAAAAGAAACAAAACAAGTTTTCTAAAAATCCATTTTCATTAATACCATGCTTGTACTGGGATATTATTCAGAAGCAAAGGGTGTAATTACCTAACAGAAGAACGGTAGCAAGAGAGTTCAAGACTAGTAATTAGCCCTTAGGAAAGTAAATTAATAAAGTGCCGAAAATTGGCCTTCTCATAATTAGATCAGCCATAATCGATCTGCGATCAATCAAATGATAGCAACCTGTAGGAATTTGTAATTATAAACCTTTAAGAAAAAAAAAAAAAAATATTATTATATTATATTTTTTTATATATAACAGCTCTGGCCTTGGGATTCATACTAACCTGGCAACAAGCACCTGTGAGTGATTCCTACTCATCCATCATCAAAACTGTTGTATTATAAGGGCAACCTCAATGTATTATATATACCTATTATTCAGCACTTATTAAAATTTATATTATAAATAAAAAGGAATTTATTTTAATAAATTTATCTCAAATAAAAGTCTTAATATATTATACGCACAATTTAACCTGATTTCTATATACATAAATGTAATTAAAACTAATTGTAAATACTTTGTTTGCTATAATTTTAATTATTAAGAACTACTGATTGTTAATCTTAATGGAATCTTAGTGACATTGTATTAATATATAGATTAGTTTTTAATTAAAATGGTATATTTTTTATATAATATATATTATATAATAGATAAATAAAAGTGACAACATTCATTAAATTAATGTAAATAGGTTAATTAATATTTGATGTAAATTTTGTTTAAAGAAAAAATTATGAAATATATTTTCTTATAAATTATATATATGGTGTAAATCAATCATAATTATTTCTAATTGGTAATTATTTTTGCTTTTGAATTAATGAAGTAAGGATTATAATTAAGTGAATAAATTATAATCTCTTTCAAAATATCATGTGGAAATTATATTTTGATGAACTGTCTTAAGTTTATGAAGCTTCAAAATATTGCAAGAAAAGACGAGAGGAACTTATTAAAAAAATATATATCAAATTAATTCTTTCTGCACATTTGACTAACAAATTTGATTAGTTCTGTAACGGAACCAAATTAAAAAGCAATTAAGTTAATTGGAGAGTAGATTTTTTTAATTTCTTTGCAATTTTAAAGGAAAAAGAAACAGCATCTAATTACTTATAAGCTAGTTTATCAAAATCAACAAATTGGCGCACAACAAAATCATTTTATGTAAATTGATATAGAAATTGTTATAAATTGCTATAAGCAGTTTACTGAAAATTAATTTTAAACTTAAATTTAAAGCATTATAATTATCACGTTAAAAAAAAATTAAAATCACTTCTATAGTAATTTTATTTCTGTACATGCTAGCTAAAACTTTTAATTTTATTAGAGTTAACTTAGAGAAAGAAATTTTTATAATTAATAAGATTAATAATAGTATTTATTTTGATTTTTTTTAAATTTATTTATTAATAAATAATTACCAATTAAAGTAGACCCCCGAGTTGAAATCCCGTTTCACAAGCCTTTTGCCCACCCTTTTTTTTTTTTTCTTTTTAAGAATGAAATTGATCCTCTCTTGCACTATTTCAGAAGATGAAGAAAAATATATTTTTAAATGAAATAAGAATTTTTGTGTCTCATTGAGATTGAAATATTAAAAAAAAAAAAAAAAAAGTCCCCGTTTTATCCCCAATTTGAACGAGGATGAAATATGAGTAGTTGGAGGTAAAAAAAAAACTCAAGAGAAGTGCGCGCGGATTAAAGCATGAAATATGGAGGGCTGTTAATTGTGTCATCTCTATATAAGTGAAATAATTATGTCCATTGTCTCTGAAGGCCTCAATGGGAGCTACACTTGAGAGTTGTGAACTGCGTCCATATCCTGAGCAAATTGATCAGGTCTATATATATATGCTCGCCAGCCAAACAAACTAATAGCGTTCGAAAAACAAATTAAAACTATATTATTTTTAGTAAAACTCACCTGGTAAATACATCAGGGTAATGTGTCCTGGAAAACGCCTTCTCCAATTCCTCAAGCTGGAAGCTCGTGAAGGTAGTTCGGTATCTCCTCTGTTTGCGTTTAGCTGGAAATTCGTTCATGTCTCCGCACTCCGAGTCATCGAGACAAAGTCCTTGATGTCCAGATAGATCAGATCCCTCGAGGGCCCCCAAGCCCTTTGTGCTATCTTCCTCCGAGTCCGTGGTGTCGGTACTGTGTGCCACCGCGTCCTGGTCTCCTCCTCGTTCAGAGATACCCATGATGTCGTCGGACCCCCCTCTACTGAATTCTGCTGGAACAACACGGGACATCGCGATCTTACTGACATATAGAATCATCTGAAGCAACCAACATTTATACCAGCGGATATTTTTGTGGTTGTCGTTGTGTTGTCTATCAATATATGGTGAAATAAATTCTAAAGAGTTAGAAATTTAATTCATTCAAAAGAAAAAACATCTGTCAATTCCGGTGTCTTTAAAAAATAGAAATATTTTATTGTATATATGCGGACATTTTTTGTGGTTAGTATGTTAAATCTATATAAATCTATATAATTCTTCCGGAAATATTGAATTTCTGGAATATCAATTCGTATTTCAGGGTTGCAGTTTCAAACTTATATTAAATTTATATTAATATAACATTCAGGGTCAGTACTTCAATTGCGAAAACCCTTCTAAAGTTTATTCAAAACTGAATTACAAATAGAATAGCTACAAATTTTACATTTCCGTCTACTTCCGGAGGGAATATCAAGTTAATTTTACTGTGGCTCTATAGAATAAAGATAAATGGGGTTTTCGTGATGCAACAATTTTAATTACAGTAAAATGAATTTGATATTCCCACCGGAAGTACCCGGAAGTGAGAGATTTCTGTCCTTTCTATATTCGTATTTGAATTTTGAGAGGTTTTTAATATTGGATTGTTTGCGAAATTTTCAATCTCAGATATGAACAGGGTGGTCGGAAATCCACTCGCTTCCGGCTCATTTCAGCGGGAATATAAAATGTATTTGACTATTTTAAGATACATCCTTAATTATATCTGCGAATGTTTCTATTTATGCTTGTACCAAATAATATAGCCTAAATTAATTGCTATAATAATACTTCAGGTTCTCCATTTCATAATGCACATTTAAATGTCGATATGCAGGATGTATACACGTGTAAAGAAATGTTAAAATATGTAAAGCGGATATTGTGGTTAATTTTAGAATGAATAAAATGTTTTAAAGTTAAAGATAAAAAATAAAAAACATGAAATATGCTACAACTGTGAATGAAGTCTTATGCATAGATTGAGAGGTTTGAAATTTATGAATGATTTATATATAATAGGCTCGAAGGGCAGGTCACGCGGGTCAGACTGGTCATTATAATAGTTTGCACCCCTCCCCACCCAACTCCTGAATTCATGTCTCCCTCGGGCCCCATGAACGAATTATATACTACAGACAGGGTTGCCCAGCAATGAGCAATCTGGTTATATAATTAGGACCCTGAGACAGAGGACCGAACCTTTTTTTCCCAACTCTATGAAATGCCATGACTAAGGAAAGCATACAGATTTGCAGATTTGAAATTATACAATTGATTTATTTTACAAGGATACACCCCTATGAGCTTAGAGCTCAAGCCAGGGTAATGGGTAAGGATATATAAGGGAGAGAAAGGATGGTGACCACGGTCTGTTACGAGTCCCAGCATCTGCTGAGGTGAGACTGAGGGAACCGTGGAGAACCTCAATCAGGACGGACACCTCTACTTTTTATTAATGGACCAAAGTGATGTCCAAAACCTGAAGAACCACACACAAGTTCATCACTGAACTGGGTGGAAAGCAAGAAGAATTTACCCCAGGAAAGGAGCAATGTAATTTGGTCACCCAGTATACTAAACTCGACTTCGGTGATCTAGCGAGAACCGGTCAATGCACTGCACCAAGCTCAACCATCATATTGTATAACATTATGATTTATTATGTAACTACGAGACAAACGAACGCAACATGTGCTCATCTATTCCGGTGGCTATATCTAATACACTTCCGTACGACTTATGAAATATCAAAATTTCTAGCGGATATTTTTGTGGTTCTCCAGTCAAGAATTTTATGGTGACAAAAAAATGACAATATTGCGCGGAAGTTACAATTCAATGTACATCTGATATAAAAATTCCCAATTTATAATATAACGGATATTTTTGTGGTTTGTATGTGGATGGATAATTTTTTAGTTTTTACATATGGTAAAACCAGAGAAGAATTTCTTATGTACAAAGATATTATAATTTTTACACAATAATAAATTTTTCTTATAAATAATTGTGGTTTTATTCGTCATGCAATAAAACAATAAACAATATATGGAGATTTTATTTGTTAGAAGTTAGAACTGATAGCTGATATATTAATGATTGACCTCCATGCATGAGTCAATAGTTTTAACGAAAATAATTTCTGACAGAATCGAATGCAAAATAAATTTTTAAAATTTCAAGACTGTTTTAAAACTTAATCGCTTAATTATGATTTGAACAAATTTAATGTGGCAGTTTTCTCATAACAGCTCCATTTCATGGTATCCGTCCATAAGGCTCTATGTTAAACTCTACTTCAATTTTCACAAAACTGGTCAGACCAATCCATTTCAAAAAATTAAAACAACTGTAGTTGGCGAGCTGAAAGTCCCCTGCAAGTCTCATTTAAATCAAGGGGGCCGTTTCCGAGATCTCAATCAACTGCAAGATTTATCCTTGATTCAATAATTTAATAATAATACAACATCCTTTATTTCCTACAAAAACTGTCGGGGTCAAAAAAATGGAGCGGAAGGTTAAAAATATTTTAAGTATAGAAACCTTATCGTTTGATGCGTGTTATTACTGGGGAAAAAAATCGTCCATGCATGCAGAAAACACATTAGCATCACACGCTTTTAAAAAAAAATAAGAACATTATTTTTTATGGAAGTAAATATTGCACCTAAAAAACAAATAACTGTTTAAATAATCATGTTTTTTGTTTAATATTTTTTTTTCTCAATTATTTATTTTTGGCGTCACATACTTTTTGTGTTATCATAATTTTTTTTTTTTTTTTTTTTTTTTTTTTTGTGAGTGGTCTCCCGTAATACTGTGGCGGCGGCGGACTATGGCTAATACCTACTACCTACTATATGGCCCGGTACTATGGAAGTCTTCACTACGGCGTCACCATTGCTTATCTGTCTTTGGAAAAGCTTTCAATTCGGCGGCGGCGCGCGGTGGTATCGCAGCGGTGAGCGAGCAAGCACTCGGGCGGAGGAGGGGGGCTTGTCAACAACCAGGGACAGCACTTTAGCTAACTCGATTATCAGCAACCGTCGCCGAGTAGGCTGATGGGACGACGGCGCGACGCGAGCGTATTATCCTTTCTTTACTATGTTACTAATAGCTATTTTATTTTATTATACTATGATGATGACCAAACACTCAATCTCCATCAAACTGATTTTTATTGAGATCTCAAAAAAAAAAAAAAAAAAAAACTACACAATCAATGATCATGATAGCTATATATAGTCAATAGCATTAGGAAAAAAAAAAGTTTTTTCTTTCAATATATTGATTCAGTTATAATGAAGTTATTCATTCATGTTTTTATGTCATTTACGTCATTATAACTGTTAAAATTTTCTGCGAGTATTCAATGAGATTTTATATTGCAAAATATTACGTATACGACATGAAAATATACTATAAAAATTATACATATCTAATTAATACATACTTATTTGACTTATTTAAATGAATTTACTAAATAACTTTACCCTTTTGATGATACATAATAGTAGACAAATAAAATTCAAAATCTCGATCGAAGAAATTGTTAAATTGCTGCGTTCCGTATATGAAATATGTAATATGAAATCCATGTCATGGTGTCTGGAGAAAAGTACACAATCTTCTGAGTCTAAGATACTATATTTACATGTAGACATTGTGTCAGTAAATAACATAATTATACTCTTTGGTTTAGCTTATCGTGGATCATATATATTATACATATACAAATTCAATGTGTATATTAAGATGTCGAATCAATAAAATAATTTCTTAAAAAAATAAGATTACAGACGTATATTGTATATATTGTGTAGACGTATATTGTTTTTCTAAAGCTTTTTATTTTTCTTAATATATATTATTCCTTCAATTTTGAAGGCTTAACCTGAGAAATTTGGACGAAAAATTCGCTACAACAGATTTTCTTCAAATTAATTTGGTGGACTTACAACAATCATCAAATTAGCTCTGAATTTTTTCGGAATTTTTTAACCGTTGGTTTAATAACAATTAATTTATTTAAATAAGAATTTTGTATCCTTCCCATGTTAAATTTGTTAATTAGCATTGCAAAAAAACTATACAACAGATTCTTTTACTTTTTTTTTTTTTTACTAAAACCTAATTTATTAGACTATTTTTCTGAATTGTTTTCATATATTTCGAACCGTGGCGATGATTGTTTTCCATATGTGATGAGAAATGTGGCAACGCTCTCAAGGACTGTTGTCACCACCCCCTCCTAACAAATTATTCGCATTCCAATGCAAACAGTGTTGCCAGTATAGCCACGCCTCTTGACCTTGACAGATAAATTCTCAGGTTATACCTTTAACAGCAGCACTACATTTCAAAAGATCAAAACTTGCCTTGCGCCTGCTGATAACTAAAGTATGCAACTGTTTCAGCGTTCCTGTTAGGCAGTGTGCAAAACGCAGGGGTGCATCACGGCGCTTGCGTCTTTTGCAAATAAACTCTGGAATTTGCATAATTATGCAAACAAACTACAGCTAACTTGTCAGTGGCATAGCAATATTGATGAAAATTGTTACATAAGAGGCGTAATTTCTAAAAGATTTACACAGGAAGATATTAGCCGTGCAGGGTTTTTTCTATACTAACCGCAGGTTCTTTATATGACGCCAACCGTGTTTTACTGAGAAGCCTGGATATAAATATATCTTCTTAAATCACGTTCAATATAATATGATTGAACATTGAACTTACAGTGACGTTACTGCACGTATTTTTGCGTTAAAAGAAAGTATACCTAGATTACCTAGAAGCATGCACGAGTCATGATATAAAATACCTTTATTTACCAAGCTGAAAGTAACAGGTGATGTATCTATAGTTTTATCAAAAAGGAATTAAAATCTTTGGTTTTATCGTTATCTGATATATTTTATCACAATAATCACCTTTCTTTTTTCTAATTACACCTTGTCACAGTACTCCAAATGTTATCGTGCAATATATTGATACGCAATGAAACATATAATGCAATATATTGCGAGATTGAGAAATTTGAAATATGGACCACTTTAATTATTTGACATTTTGAGCTGTAGTGTGTGCCTGAAAATCAGACAACGAATATCTCAAGTTATTTCAAGTGTATATATAGCAACATGGATAGCAAACACAACACTAATATATACACATTTTGATAAAATGTTAATAATGAATTCAAAACATGCAAATAACTGTCATAATATGATTATAATATAATGTAACTACTTATCTTATGTCTGTTGTATCTATCATCAGTCCCTTGTCTGATGGTATTTAAAATTTTATGTCTATTATACAAGAGCATTCCTGTACTATATGAGTGAATTTATTTTCCGTGTATTATATATTATGTTCAGCGTTTTGCATTTTCACCTAAGTATGGAATGAGGGGATGAGGGCTGAATGACTCACGCGTACATAATTATGCAAAATTTATGCAAAGTGCAGTCTTTCAAATCTTGGTTAATGGTGGTTGTTTCCTGTCAACAGCTGATTACCATCGTCTCTGTGTAGGTTAGAAACTGTTATGTTAGACAGAAATTTCAGGTATAAATAATATAGTTAAATATAAGTTAATTTTTATGTAAATACGTGCGTTATATCTGTGTTTAATAAAAGACTAATAATATATAATTATAATATGTCAATTGTCAACGGTTAATACGGTTATAAATATTTAAAGACAAATAATGAAATAGAGCATATACATTTTTTATGTTTTAATTAAAAAAGTATTGTTGTTAAGTAACTAATAACTATTGCAATGATTTTCAAATGACTGGATTAGTGCTTATATTTACCAAAGAAATTAACTTATAATTAAATTGTGACGGGAAGGAAAACTCAGAACTTTTTAACAGTAAATTTTATTCATCATTACAATAATATTTTATTCCTCAAACTCACCAAAGCGTTTCTTTATGACAAAAAATAAAAATTATTTAATATTAAAATTTGTTTATATTATATTTCCAGAACAACAATTGAAATTAATTCTCAACTTAATTCAACGCACAAGTGTACTGCAGGGCTAATCCTCTATTGAACCGGGTAAAGTCACTCACGACCGTTACAAAAAAGATTGGATTGTTGAAATTTGTAAACAACACGCAAATAACCCCTTTTTAACCAATAGGGAGGCGTTTCAGCAAAAAGGGTTATTTCTAAGCCAATCAGAATTCAGAATTGGGCCTCCATAAGCCGGAGGAGTGACTATACCCCCTACAATAGAGGATTAGCCCTGGTGTACTGTAACGACGTACGCAACTCTAAAAAAATATACTTTTATATCAATTTATCGTCAACTCAAAACTGCATAATTAGCACGAGAGTATACAGAGAAGTAAAATATTAAGCACAATCACTGTAATGATCGAGCTAAAATAGCGACATCAACTTTTATAACATTCATTGAAAAAAAAAAAAAAAAAACTTTTAAACCACGTGATGAACTCAAATTTATATATTTTATTTTTTAAGTACCCATGTCTAAATTAATAACCTTAAAGTAAAATTATATATATAAAAAAACACATCCATTACTAAAAGTGTTGATTACTAAATAAATTACTGGCCGCTGGTCTTTCCGTGGGCTTTATGCCGGACATGTCGTGGACTTTTGTTGATTAATTTGACGTCGTGGAGTGCAGAAGAGCTCGTGTCTCGCTGCAGCCCGACAGTCGCCAGCAGTATTACTGATAGCGCGCGATATTAGTTTGACAATGAAACCCTTTTAGGAGCCATTAGGCCTGAGTCCGCCAGGCGTGCGCCTACCTGATGTAATATCCCCGCCCTCCTCCTCCTCTCGAGACGAACGTTGTTGTCATGGAGACACGTGCGGTCAGCTGATGAGGACGCTGTGGGGTTCCAACAACACGTGTTGTGTTTATTAGAGCACAGAAACTCCGTGTATTATGGAAAAACAATTAAAAGGTTCACTGTCGCAAATAAATTTGGTTGTTGCAAATAAATGGCATATTATGCGCAACAGTACCGTCGTAATGGACTTCAGATTTGGTCATCGTTATATATTATAAGAGTTTATAAATTGTATGATTTCTGTCTGATTGTGGAACATTAAATTTGGAAGTATATTTTTTTAAGTCTATTCTTTGCACAATCGATTCATGAATCAGATTAAAACTATCTGTATATAGAAGAAAATCTGATTCTTGACTATCATTTGATCAGGGAACAGAGTTATTCCCTGATTTGATTGTGTATTTACTATTTATACGTACAAAACTTACTGCTTATCATAATTTTTATATTTCTATGTTCCTAGTTCGTTTGTACCCATCATGTGATGACGTTATATAGTGTGTATCACTAAACGAAATACGACATCATCGGGTAACGTCCGAACTACAATTTCCTTTGCTAAAAATTTCTCACAAAAGTCATGAACGGCTAATTTTATCTTTGCTTAACATTGAGGATGTAATGCATGGAGAAGTAATTTATAATATATATATATATATATATATATATATATATATATATATATATATATATATATATATATATATATTCATTCTCAATAAGACGTAATCTCGTCTTTTTTCATCTGAATATGATGCACCAATGCATAAATTTCATCCTCAAAGAAACGAAGAAAGACGAAATTTAATTATGACGAAACTTTTACGAAATATATTCAAATTCTTTTTATAACTATTATTATTTCCATTTTCCGTTCATATACAATAAAATAAATATGCATAGCGGAGAACAAGCGAAGATAATCTGCATGGACTCTCATCATTTGTACATGAGTGTTAAAATTGTTTAATTTACATTTCGTTTGTGAATCAACTGCATGCTGCCAAAATTCCGTTAGTCCTTTTTATTATAATGATATTGAATCAAGTTTTTGGTTGGTTGAGCGAAGAGAAAGGGTTCTAATTTTTTAATGTCAGGGTGGGATCCAGGAAGAGGTGGGTTTCTTAATTTACAAAAGTATGTGTTAAGTGACACACCCAAAATGTCATCTCAACATTTTCGTTACAATATATTCGTCACCACTTGGGCCAAATAAATTATAATATATGATGAAATGATGAGTTATGAGGGAAATTTTATTTTAGTATAGTATAATTTTTTGCACCAAATTTAAAATAATGCAGTAAGTTTTGGTGACAGATTCGAGCTGCATAAATATTTACATTTTTTATTATTATTTCATACTATTTTTACATAATTATATTCTAATTAATTAATATTATATCAAATAATAATAGACACGATTCACGAAGGATTTTGTCACTTGTTGGGTGTCATTTACATTCACCAATGGGTAATATTACATAATCCTATTTATTTTTAAATGTTTTTTCCCTTCAATTAATCTCTGTATATTTATTAACCCAATCAAACATTTATTAATAACCGTATTTAGTGCTTAGTGCAAGCCTAAATCAATGGTGTGAGAAAGTTCGATAAATTTCTGGATAATTCATTTATGAATAACTCCTAATATTTTTAAAAAATATAAACATTTTGAACACCTCGGAACACCACGAATGTTATCCTTGCTCTGTGCCACGCAGACTATATTAGGAATGCGTGTGGTGAAACATTAAAATTTTCTTTATGATTGTAATAAAATGAAGTTCTTCTAAATCTGCAACTTTTTGTCGCTAAATTGCATCTGTAGCTTCAATAATTTAGCCAAAGGTGTAACTAACTTTCATGCTGTTTCCACATGAACAGCTATTTCCTTGCAGCTCCATGCATGTTAACTAATATGGCAATTCAATTTGCTAAAATGCGATATTTTGCTGAAATTTATAACTTCTAAATTTTTGGTTGCATGTCTGGTGGTCGATAACCAAAAATTTATCAACCCCCAAAAAAAACAAAACAAAAAAAAGCATCGTAAAAATCCGTATAATTAAAACTTGTATATTTAAACGCGACTTATTAACGCAAAATGTATGTTTAGTTGCTCCGTCATATAAATTATCTCATTATTTTGAGTAAAAAAGACTTGCTCAAAATGCATATTTAATCTGACTATACGATCTAGTAAGCCAAACAACTTTATAATTGCTGCAAAATTAATATTCGAGTACCAGCATTCAACATGTTTTGCAATAAACGTATTTTTTTTCATGTCTCTAATATAGCTAATTGAACTGTATACACATTCAGAGTATTAAAATAATGTTACGATACTTGAGAGCTACAAAAACTGGTTGAACGTATAATTTTAGATTTATGATGTTATAATATATTCTATATAATTCTGCAGCATCAAAATTTCACTATTATAATAAAATATTGATCGATGCAAACGTCAAATTCGTCACAATATAAAGTTACATATATTTTTTTTTCTCCATTAAGTATTATATGATATATACATGCAGCTTATAAACAATGCTTCATGGTGAGGTGTTTCGTGTTTGCCTGACTTTACTTGCCGATGGCTGTGCGATTAGCACACGCACTACCGGCTTACTCGAGCAGCAGCCGCCGTGCAGGCCTCTGTTGCCAGTCTGGGGGCAAATTACCGATAAGTATGGGTTACGTCGTCGGCGAATTAGCCCTCTCTCTCTCTCTGACGTATGTTCATCATCGCTCTCTGTCCGCAATAAAAATTTCACTTTATGAACGCTGAGCAGGTCAAGACAAGCCTCTAAAGGTACCTCGCTCTTATTGATTCTGGTCAGTTTTAAAAAATCAAACAATATTTTGTACTAAAAATTAATGTTGAAGTTTTATTTTTCTTTAAGGTAGAGATAACGCCGAACAGCTGTTCGACGTACTCCCATTTGATTAACATATAAACCTTAGCAAATTCACAAAAATTCTGGAATTTTTTTGAGAGGCAGATATTAGTGCCTAAAAGTCATAGAAAAAGTTTCAAAACAATTTAACGAGCCGATTTTTTTAAATTAAGTTCTTAGTTTGTCTCTCCATGGGAAAGCTCTGTGCTGAAAATTAAAAAAATTAATTAAAAAAAAAAAATCGGCTCGTTAAATTGTTTTGAAATTTTTTCTATGGCTTTTAGGCACTATTAATATCTGTCTCTCAAAAAAATTTCAGAATTTTTGTGAATTTGCTAAGGTTTACATGTTTAAACCTATTTTTTTTCTGTTATTTCAGTCATATTAACAATTAGTAGCTGCATGGAACAATTTTAGTCCTAAAGCCAAATCAAATTTTCAATCAATCAATATTGATTGATTTTATTAAATTTTTAATAAATCTTACATGAGCTAGGTTATAGGCTTATAGTAGTATAAAAATATGTTAGGTTACTTTAATTTCAACTATTGTATAAGCTTTAAGTTACATTACATTAATATAGTCATAGAATAAATATATTATATGATATATAATAGCTTATTGATTGTAAATGTTTGTAAAATACAATGTTAAAAAAAATAAAATCGAAGTCTTTTTATATTTTCTATAAAGTTCTATTAATTTGTAATACTTTACAATATATTTTAAATACTACAACTTATTTAGCATAATATAAAATGTATACCCGCATAATACTTTATAATAAAATATTATTATTAATATAAAATGTATAATTTATAATAAATAGAATTATTAATGAAAATAAATTTGACCATAAATATTGATTTGATATAAAAATCAAAACGTTTAGTAAAAAAAGCAATTTCAGTCTGACAAGTTGGCATATTAATTTCCTGATACAAGAAGTTTAACATGCATGCATGGGAGGAAGAAAGTTCATTATAAATGTATGATGCCAGCGATTAAGTTACTTCGACATTCCAAGTTAAATCGATATGTTGCAACCACATGCAGCTGCTAGCTGTGCAGGAGCTCAAATCAATTACAATAATTAAGTTTACGTCATCCATTGATTATTATGGATGTTAGTTAAGTTTGAAGTATTTTAATACGTGTATATTAAAACAATTATAAAATTATTTATTTCAACATCATTAACAAAAGTTATAGTTAAGTTTTCTTCTAAACAATTAAAAAAAAGAAGTAACTCAAATTTTTTGGAAGTGGTAATTAAAAATTTATGGGTTAAAACCACTGTGGTGAGTATTGCAGGTTTAGTTCGTGTGAATATGGTCGGTGGAATTTTTTAATTACTTCAGCGTATAACAATAATTATCATGTTGTTTGTTGTTAACTATGGATATCGTCACAAAATTTTTTCTAACTCGTAGTTTTATGTAACAATTTCCTATAATTTTAGAATTTTAAAAGTCATGGTCTTAAATTCATAGAAGACAAAAGCATCTTAAATTTTAGACAAGTTTGAATTAATAAAAATGTCCAAATTGTTTTCTTAATGAATTTTAATTAATTTTATTCAGCTTTAATTTTAAGATTATTATGCAGTTAACAAATTATATATATTGACAGTATTGATTATAAGAATATAGATCCCATTATGCAATGCAGTGTATACATAAAAATAAACTGAATTTTCGAGGGATGACATTATTTTTTAAATAGTGCATTCATCAAATTATCAGCAATTCAAGTTTTGTGAGAAGAAACTACTCCAGGAAAAGTATTTTTAAAATGCCTCAATTTAATGAATATTTTTTTTAATTGACGTTATTAAAAAAATTGACTGAGGCACCGAGTCAAATATAAGTGGTAAAAACCTAAAAAAAAAAATATTGTATCTTCATGAGTCTTATATAATATATTATACATGAACTTAAATAACACTTTGATTATAGAAGGAACGGCAATATTTAATGAATTTGAATTACACAAAGCAAACAGCTGACTTGTTTATATAAAAAACAATTCAAATTATTATTATATAAATATTTTAAACACAAAATAATAATATGAAATGATGTTTTGATTTAAGGTATAACCTGAGAATTGGTCTGTCAAGGTCAAGAGGCGTGGCTATAGTGGCAACACTGTTTGCATTGGAATGCGCATAAATTTTTAGGAGGGGGTGGTGACAACAGTCTTTGAGAACGTTGCCACATTTCTCATCACATATAGGAAACGATCATCGCCACGGTTCAAAATATATGAAAACAATTCAGAAAAATAGTCTAAAAAATTAGGTTTTAGTAAAAAAAAAAAGTAAAAGAATCTCATGTTGTGTAGTTTTTTTGCAATGCTAATTATCAAATTTAACATTGGAAGGATACAAAATTCTCATTTAAATAAATTAATTATAATTAAAACAACGGTTAAAAAATTCCGAAAACATTCAGAGCTAATTTGACGATTGTTGTGAGTCCACCAAATTAATTTGAAAAAAATCTGTTGTAGCGAATTTTTCATCCAAATTTCTCAGGTTAAGCCTTAAAACTATTTTATTATATTCCCATGCACAAATTATTATTCCATAATATATAATGAAATAAATATTTATAATAATTATATCATGCAAAATTGACTATATATTCCCATATTCAATAATTTATTATAAAATTAAAATATTATTTTGCATATTAATATTATAGTGATATTTTCTGAACCACTATGACTAAAAGTATTACTAAATATTTGTATGCTATAAAGTTGTTAATTGTATCAATTTTCCACACAACATTATGAATACAAATTTAAACAAGTTTAAAATAACAGGAAATGAATTATCATGCAGGCACACACAAAAAAAATCACAACCTTTTGTAAAATAAAGCCATCAATTATGTAATCTTTATAAAACATCTATAAAATCTTCCCGGCCCACCTCATTATTAGCAATAATGACGGCAATTTGAATCATTTTGCTCCATTTTACATTGACAATCATACCAGAGGCAAAATAAGCTAAGTTTTTAATTTTATATAATCTTTTTGGAATGTTGTTTTAATAATATGAATATTTATATTATAATTTTTGCCAAAAACAGCGTAATGATATTTAAAAAAAAATCATTAAATTAAATGTTAACTAAAACATTAATTAAGTAAAAAGACATTCAAATAAACAGTATACTTATTAATTAACTGTCTTAATACTCACATAATTATTAACGAAAATTAACTGAATTGACACGTTCTAGGTATAAATCATATTACAAATCTAGATTTTCCATATGCATTTAAGGTAGTAATGAATGCTTTATATTCAAGAGTGGTTGTATATAAATTATACAAATTAGAAGACCTGTTCATTGTATATATTTTCTTTTTAAGTATCATTTAAAAATTCATATTATGTAGAGATATATTACAAAAAATTAGCAATTTTTATGTAATTAAAATTTGAAATTTAAATGATTTCTTGTTAAGTTAATATTCTCTGTAAATTTATCTAAAAAAGAATTTGATATATTATATATTATAATAAATAATTAAGTATATTACAATAATTATAATTAAAATTATAATAAATATAATGAAACTTTGAACTTTTTTTAAGTAAAAGTAAGAAAGGAAAATTATAAATTTTCAACTAAAATAAATTCAGGGTTGGATTGAGAGAGAAAGAGAGAGAGAAAGATCCAATTTTAATTTGGACATACCAAGGGGCCTAATGATAGGCAACCTATTTGTACACACCTGGGTCTCGGGGAGATCTATTGGGGGGAAGGGGGGGCTCATTTACCGACAAATTAAACTATATTGCCAGTCCGACCCTATATCTGCATTTGAAAGAAACCAAAATTACATCGTCACTTTAAAATAATAGAGGGTTTCTATTATAAAACATTACATACTTTTGGTGCTAGTTCTAACTTCTTCTATAATAAAAACGTACTAATATTATAGCCCATTCCACTAATTACTCATCCAAAAGTATACGAAACCTTCAAATACTGCTTATAAATTTATTGTATATGATTCCAGGTAAAAAATATACTTTTTTTTTTTTTTTTTTTTTTTTTCGACTAAAACAAGTATAGTTTAACAGGAAATAAATGTATAAATAGACCGCCGCATAGACATTTCAGGTTGAGTTTCCTATGAAAACCACGGACGTGACTCCCTTGCACAACAGCAAGTCGTCTGCAGCAGCTCAAATATCGCAACCAGATTGACCAACAGAAGTTATAAAACAATTAAAACAACGAACTTAGATTAAATTTTTCCTAAAATAGAACCAACCTCCTAGAGCTAGATCAGGCATTTAAAATGAATAAATTAAAATTAAAATATTTTCTATATATTATTTTTATACCTTTTATTAATAATTAAATATAATATGTATGCATAAATGTATTTGGAATTGGACGAATAAATTGAATTTGAAGTTTGAAGTATATATATTTTATAAATGCATTTAAAAAATTGCAGTGTCCCAGTGTCTATAACATATTATGCATTTATATATATATATATATATATATATATATATATATATATATATATATATATATATATATATATATATTAAATAGATCAAGAGAGGTGAAAATATGACATGGATAGCATTTATTAGAAAATATTAAAAAATATGTATTTTTTATTTATATATAAAATATACTCTTGTTTATTGAAGGGCCTGGTTATCATGAATAATTATTTGTCTCCTTGCATAAAACATGAGATTTGACTCTGACTGTATGTTAATGATTTGTTTTTTAATATTTGAGATCTGAATACAACCATTAAAAATTAAACATAATTAAATAATTATTTTGATTACTAACATTCTTATATATTAAATTCTATTGGTCATACATGAATGCTCTTTTTTTATCATTTTTTTTATTATTTTTATACCGTTGAATTTCATCCCTTCCAACGCATAAAAAAAAAAATAAATTTATTATGTTATAACAAAAAAGCCCACTAAAATACAATGAAATTAATATTTAAACTTTCATTTTAAAAATCTACTCCAGAATGAATTATGTATTATGCAGTGAATTGAATTGTTTTCGATATTTTATTGAATTTTGGTCCTCATAAAATTGATTTTAGAGCTTTTAGAGTGGATGGTAAGCATCCACCAGAAAATTTGGTCGCCATGTTGCAATTGAACGATGTTCATTTGCTGATTTTGACTTCTGCTACAACCACCGCGCATCGGCGCGCAACCCTTCTGCGCACGTTTTTTTTTGGCTCGAAGTCAAAACACTACTACCGCGAAATTCTTTACATGCTCTTTAATTAAACTGAACTGCGGCTAATAATAAAATTTTCAAATAGCAGCAAACGTAAAAGATTTGTGCCAATACGTATAATTTTAAATTTGCAAACATTATTCATTTAGGGGGTTAACAATTTGCGATCGAAAAATTGCTTCGTAGGATCTTACGTGCGCCCAATCGTTTTTTGGTAGTAAATAGTATGAGACAAAGGTTTGTTGACGTCAAGATGGATACTTCCCATCCATAATAATATTTTTATCTATTATTTAGAAAACAAGCGCGAAGCGCGCATGAACACTGGCATGGGGCATGGCACAACTATAATATTAATGGTATACAGTCTACATGATGCGCCGGCCTTCCTACGATAGCTATACGATAATTTTGAACGTATCATTAATAAAATCATGAGATACATCCTATAATATAATTATCTATAATACATTACTTCTACCAAAAAGGTCAGTTTCCCATTTTCTTTATTAAGCAAGTAAAAGGTCCTTATATATATACTATTTGTAACATTTGCTTTTGATTGCCATGAAAATGATGCAAGTCCTCAAATAAAATTAATTGCCTTTGAAGACTGCAATATTAATTATTATTTACCTTTTTAACTGCATAAATTGCATTGATGATATTAAATGATAAATTATATCAATAAGATGACGAATACATGAAATAGCAATTAAAAGTTTTTATTTAATTAATAAATATGTTGTAATGCAGAATATTATAATTATTGCCTCACTCATTACAATGTATAACTTTTAAGTCCAGCTGCAAGAAATATAATCTAATTATGCTGGGAATTTTACCCTGCCTGAGCTTTCATATTATAATACTGAATCTATAATACAGTACATGCGTATTTTATTATTTTTATTGGTGCATCATGTTTGATATAATATAATATATCTATAATATAATAATATGTTCCCATCTGGGAAATATTTACCTCATTTTAAGCCTAGGTATTATACGATACAATTTTGCATTATACAATTTTTCCTGACAAGAAAACTTCAAATTCATTTGTTTGTATAATGCGAGGATGAAATTTTTTTGTAAGGAAAAATTGTATTCAAAATTGTATCGTTTAATATAAATGTAATGTAATTATGCTGAAATTACATGTGTAAATCAGTAAATTCTTCTTTTTGTCTTTTGAAGCTGCAGCAAATTAATTAAATTTTTATATGATCATAAATAATTAAGCTATTTAAATATGGATTAAATATCATATTTGCTATATTTCTTTATTAATATATTTATATTTTAGTAATTTTGAATTGGATATGTAGTAATGTAAAATAAAATGCAACTTTTTATTGTTTATTAAATCGAATTAAATATATTTCATATCAACTTCATTACAATTACAGTAGACCACTCTATTTTAAGTGTTATTTCACGATTTGATTGTTAAATAAATATAATTTTTCATCGAATTTGTCATATATATAGAGGTAGATTGATATTCTATGAAATAAGGTGACCAATAAGGAAATATAACAAAATACACTGAGCCATAAAAAATGAATGTATTTCTTTTCACTCGTGATTCATGATTTAAAGGTAAATTCAAAATTATCTATTTCTTTTGACATGACCTATATACAGTAAACGAAGATCGTCATCTTTCGCAAGTCATTAAATACGAAGTGAACTATAATATTATATAAAAGGCACGTGAGGAGATGATATAATATTATAATATTAACAATATGAATTAAGTATTATCATTATAATAATGAACTTGATTACGATGATAATCATTTGATTCACATGCATCTATTATTATTATTATTATACTTAGTGTTTGCAAGTATTATTTACATTATATAATATAAATATTATATATTAAGTTAAGATATTTTTTGTACTGTGTATATAAATAATTTGAATGTAGTATTATGTTCAAATATATGCGTTATATGCATGTCGTATTTTATTTATGCTTTGTGGATGAAACTGCATTGGTATCCTGCAACCTCTGTATAGCCAATAAACAAATCAATCTCATTAAAAAATGTATAATTAAATTTATTTGATATTTAATAACATCTAAACGTTTTTTAATGCAAGCTTGCTTGCATGCAGTCAGTAAAATATAAACTATTTTATAAGTTTTATCTTTTATATTAAAATTTAAACTAAGACTAGCTCTCCTTCAAAATTCATTGTCTTCTGATAAAAAGGTGATAAAAAGGTAAGGGTTGTTGGGCACCCTGGTGTGCATGGGCTTTGACCACGCTCCGTTCTAATTAAGTCCATACCCCTGTTCTCCATGCATTGTCAAGCCATATAATATGGGCAGGCTAATAAAATGATATATATTATATACCAGTAATGTATTAACTAATTACAAAATATATTAAATTTTTAATTTTTGTATTACATGAATCAGAAGAAACAGATAAGTACCAGTATACTAAAAATATATAGTTACATGTATCATGGAGAATCACTGACATAAAAATTAATGAAAATAACACTTAAAAAAAAAATAGTATATATTAATTATATACTGTAATCATATTGAATAAATGCGCTCTTCAAAAGTGTGATATTTTTCAATAAATTATAAATAATATTCATTTTTCATATTATATACTTTCTGACGAAATAAGAGGAAATACTGCTCATGTTATAATAAATAATGATTGATTGATTGATTGATTGATTGATTGATTGATTGGTATTTTGAGGCAATTGACACATTTTGGTCATGTATGCCCCCATATAATAATAAATAATATTTAAAACAGAAATATACACAGTAAAAAAGTTAATATATTAAATTTAAAAACTAATAATAATCCAAATTTAAATTTAATCTAAAAGAAAATACAAGAATGAAAAAAAAAAAAAAAATAAATAAATGAAAAAAGAAAAATAAGTTTTAACAATAATATATTATTTAAAATAATCAATTATTTGTAAATAATGTTATATTATATAAATACATATAAATCTATGAAAACATTGCACAATAAAGATTTATTAACTTAAATTTGCCATTTAGTTTTTGTCAAAATAATTATAAATAATCCCTAATTAATTAATTTAATTATTAAGATATATTTTCATAACATCAACAATTAATCATCAAAGAGACCGCCAAACGAGCGATAAAGGCTACTTTCAAAGCTTAAAGATAAGAAAAATAGCTCTTATCAAAAAAGTATATACGCAATCATCTGGTTTTGCATCCGGATTGTAATCAAGAATCTATAAAATAACATCACGACGATTTATTTATGTGAACGAGAAATAAGTTGAGTTGATTGCTATGACAAATTGAATCCACTGCAGGTAGGGTGGTCAGACTAACCTCAAACTGTCTTCCGCGCTGTCACCACACCGTTCACACAAAAAACACAAAACAGATAAAAAAAAATACTTGTTTTTCTTTTTTTTTTATGGAGCGTTGCAATCACATCTCACTCTGACTGTCTCGAGAGTCGTACTGAACGAGTCAGGAGGGCTGCCCAGGAGCCGGGGCAGGTGGCATCAGGTCTTCAACCAATCAGAGTTCACCAAAATAAGACACGCCCACCTTCATCAAGGGGGCGTGGTTTAACATCAAACCAATCAAGAAACTTGAGTAAACTTAATTTGCATTTAGAATTAAATTACTACATCAAATTCTTCAAGGGTGGGCTTAAAAAAAAAGTTTCTAAACAAATTACTATCACAATTAGTTGTATTTAGAACTCATTATGTATTTTTTTATAATTATATAAATACCTTTTGTTTTCATAAAAGTTAATTAGTTTTTTTTTAAATTATGTATCCTGAATATCATTAATATTTAAATTATTAAAATTATAATATTTCATCAGTCACTTATGAAATATAATTATGTAAAAATGCGGAAATGAATTCTATAACATATGTCGACATGATTAGTTAGGGACAAATATTATATATTATCAATTGATATATTGTTGTCAGTGACTCAGTGACATCTACTCAATTGTACTTAGATGGGTGACCGTTTAAAGTGAAAATTTTTACTTTGCTCCCTCCCTGGGGTAAATTCATCTCGCTTTCCACTCATTCATTGATGCACGTGTGTGTGGTTCCCCAGACTTTGAAGTCTTTGAACATCACTTTGGTCCATTGATAAAAAAATAGCAGTGTCCGTCTCTTGACTGACAGGTTTTCCACGGTTCCCTCAGTCTCAACACAGCGAATGCTGGAACGCGTAACATCAGGAAGTGACAATCATCCTTTCTCTCCCTTATCCATATTCCCTATATATATATATACCTATTACCCCGCTTCGAGCTCCAAGCTCATAGAGACTCATATATAGTATCCCTGTTAAAAAAAATATATATATTTGTCCAGTAAAGCGTAAAGCAGGGTGAAAGACGCAACCCGCCTTGCGCGGCTGTTGAAGAAGTTGTGTGAATTTCTCAAAGGGCGAGTTCGCATGCAGGTGCAAATCAGCTGATTGAGCTGATAATAATTGCTTTTTTTACATGCATGCAGCATACACGATCGTGTTTGTACTTCACATAACATTATCTTCTTTTTTATCACGATTTGTTTTTTAAAGAACGTTTTTTATATTATAGAAAATGTACCACATGTCATTCGATTTAGTGAAATTGTTTTGCAACTGATGCATGCATGATGCATGTAAAAAATACATAAAAAAAGTCTTTATATATACCACATGACATTTGAACCTTATGATTCTGTAATTATCTTATAAGCTATACGTGCTACACATGAGTGATTTTATTTCCTTTTATATTATAGTTCTAACTGTAAGAAGTATTATATCACTAATTATACCGATTAATATGAGTTAATAAGTGTCTCTTCGTAACAAAAATTGATCATGGATAATGAATGAGATTAATTAAATAATAATTTGCAAGAAAAATCTTAGTTTTGATTTTCATTTTGAAACATTTCAATTGTTGCATAATAATATTTCAGATCAGCAGAACTAATTTTAATTAATAAATTTGTTACATATACAATACATATATCATAAGAATTTTTTCATTCTTTTATATATAGTGTCCACCAAAATCTATCAAAAGTCTTTTTAACTCTTTTTCCACTTTTCATGAGATTTCATAACTTTATCTCATAATTTTACTCATATTATAAGAATAACTTTTATATGGGCAAAAATGGCTTTTTAAACTATATTAATATACTATATGCACAACTTCAGTACAAGTAATTAATGGTCATGCACACAATTTAGCACTTCAAATCAAAATCTATTGCATTTATTTTTATATGTATGAAAATGGATATTAAAAATTTGTACAAAATTTACAAAAAGCTCTTTTTATGAATGTTTTCGGTTGTATAATGTAATTATAGCAGACGGCATAATATTGTCAATGGTAAAAAAGTCATGAAGTTCCAAGGCTGATGGGAAGAACTTCGCGGTTGACTGAAAAGTGCGACTTATTTTTAACTTCTTAAAGTGCTTTGTGGCCTTCTTAATTCATAACACTTCATTGATATTTTTTTATATTAAGTTCTTGTAAATTTTATAATCATAATTAAAATTTCCATGCATGAAAATAATATAAATATTAATTTAAAAATCATAATATTCGTTTGTTATAAATCAAACTCACATAAATGTCTAACATCTAATTTCATGTATTTATATATAATGAGTTTAAATTTAATAGCAGCAAAAATCATTAAATTTGTTAGTTAGTTAAAAGCTATATAATAATAATAAGACTATAAATAATAAGTTTCAACATCAGGGGGAAATAAAATATCATACTTTTTAACGTAAAAATGAGGAGATTGAATTATCACTTTATAATGGAACACTGTGTGTATAATAGTTTCAATTTTTGCGAGGACGCCCGCTATGTCTACAATCAGTACATTCTCTCTCTCTCTCTCTCTCTCTCTCTCTCTCTCTCTCTCTCTCTCTCTCTCTCTCTCTCTCTCTCTCTCTCTCTTGTCTCTCTCTCTCCCTCCCTTTATCTCTCTCTCCCTCCATCTATTTGTTTGTCTCTCTCTCCCTCTCCTCTCTCTCCCTCCACCTTTCTCCCTCCTTCGCTTTAATCTCTCTGTCTCTCAGTTTGTCTCTCTCCCGGCTCTCTCTCTCCCTCCCCTCTCTCTCCCTCCCAAGCGCACGTTAGTTCACGATGACGGCGGCGCTCGAGGGGGAGTTAGGTTCATTAAGACGGCGCAAAGCAAGCAGACACAGCAATAAATTGCAATCAACTCTCTCATTAGCAATTAACAGCCCCTCCTTAAATCATATAGCCGCTTACAGACAACATGCAGAAAACCAGATTAATACTTTTTTTTATATTATATCTTCGAGTATTATTGACTTGAAGAAAATTTACTTTTAACTACTTTTAAGAATGTTAAAAACAAACTAACTTTGATTTAAAGTTATGAGCTTATTATAATTTTATATTACTTCAAGATTGTCTCTTCTTGTTTCATTCTCTTTTTATTACTCAACAATTTTCATACTGCATAAATAATTATGTTGTTAAATACAAAATACTCATTACTGTAATCATATTATTTACTGAATATTATTATATTATAATTAAGAAAACGAATGAAGAAATTTTGACGTACATGCATAAATTTTTATTTTCTGCAAAATCCCCACATGATATATCATATAATGACAATTTAAATTTTATACAATTAAAACTATAATATATATATATATATATATATATATATTGATTTATTTTAAAATTTTGATTAGCCATGCAGATTCAAGTTCTAACTATAATCATTTCTTTCTTTCTTTCTTTCTTTCTTTCTTTTTTTTTTTTTTTTTTTTTTTTTTTTTCAGATTTTTAGCTACTTTATCTCACTGCGTCCAATTTGAAGTCTCTCTCTATAATATAAATGTAATATATATGCTATGTCAAAGAGCGGTGAACGATATACCGATCTTGGTGTTGTCATTAATATAATATATCAAATTAATGTGTATATTATACAGTCTATTGGAGTGGCTTAATTGGAGAAGAACAGATGAAGGAAAACTTCAAACTTTTTTAAAACAAAGAGTACTCTTATATAAATAATATAATATACTGCATGTTTTATAAATTTATATAACTTGAAAACAAATACTTCAAAAAATTAAAAATCTGCATTAATTGCAAAAAATTATAAGTGCTTATATATTATATTATTATTTTCTAGAACTGATTTATATATAGTATTGTAACTAATAATGCAAACTTGCATCATGCATGCAATGCAAAAAGTATAATGTTTCAATGCATTCGTTTATATATAAATAACAAGTAACCAAACTTAACCTGCCTTTTGTTTTGTCATATCTCTCATTATATATTTGCATTGGTCGGTTTTGGCGACTATATATATTAATATATACGTGATCGTGATATGTATATATACATATATAAATACGGGCGCGGATACAGGGACTGCAGCCCCCCCCCCCCCCCGAAATGTTTGATTTAACATGGGCAATATAGGAATTTCCCCACTCCAACACTCCAATTTTGTTTAACATTGGCTTAATGCAGGCGCCCCCCCCCCCTCCCCCCCGAAATTTTTTATGTGGAACCGCGCCTGTATATTATCAGAGAAAAGATCCCTGATAATATATTATACATTACAAGCAGATTCACACGTTGGTGTGAGGAGGTGAGAGCTAGGAGCATGCGCACAATAAACATTAACATGCAGTAACATCATCTATCCCGGACACTATTGGATTTTATCGACATGAATCACATGAACAGCTATAAAGAACAGCTATAATATATTATATAATGCCATGCTATAAACAACCCCTCTTAATGATATTGCCGAAATAATTGCAAAACTATAATATATAATATTAAAGTTTTCCTATGAAGGTTCCTTATACAAAATCCTATAAGCGTAAGGAATCTGCAGGCAGTTCAAGTCAAATTCACTTGCGACCACGGTTTATAGTACATATATAATATTAGATAATATATATTAAACACAGCAAGATTCCTGGTATTAGCTCGTACGGAATCTTGGTATACGCACTTCATAATAATATACACCCTTAAAATAGATTCAGTAAAATGAAAAAAAAAAAAATAATAATAATAATAAATACTCGTCAAATATGAACGCGCATCAAACACCGTCACTACCGTCAGTGTTACAGCAAATATTGTTTATTTGTTCCAACATAGCCGGGGTTTCCCACTGGATGCGCCGGGCGGTCGCGTGGTTGCCTTGGTCTGGGAAAGTCTCAATTCGCGTGGCTAACGAGCTGCTGACAGTCCAACTGCCGGGCGATGAAACGTCACCGCCGCTCATATCACGGCAGCCGTAAATCGCGAGAAGTCCCGGCGGACCCAGCTAATGAATCCCACCCGGCGACCATGGTCCGCGCAGAATTGGGCGTCCAAGGTGTGGTTATGTTTAAAATTAATTTCAGTTTTAATCGTAAGTTTCTGCCATATAATTACGTTGTTCTTTATAATATGCTGATTTTTAAGGCGATTCTGTTGACGACGGATATACTAACTAGCTCACTATGTTCACACGACGGTGTTTAACGCCAATGGATCCGTATATAATTTATGTTTATAATATATACAATATATCTGTATACATATATATATTGAGCACATGCATGTCATATGAATATTTTGAATATAAAAAAATTCGATTTCATGAATATAACAATATATTATTATTTATTAAAGGCATACAGGCCTCAAAATACAAATTAGACAGTCACCAAGTGGGTTTAGAGTATATAATCAACATACGCATCATTTTTTTCCACGCGTGATGCATCCGTGCGAAGTCGCAGTTCAAAGTAAGAAATTTAGTCCTTGATGACGTCACGAAGTCCTTGATGACGTCACAACTCAATGCTAATCGGTGCCAGCTGTGAGTTGTGACGTCAGCAAGGACTTTCTTTACAGCGCGACTTCGCACAGACGCACCCCGCGCAGGTAAAAATAATATGAATGTTAATTATAAACTTGAGCAACACTTAATGTCTGTCTAATTTGTAATTTGAGGCCTGTATACCTTTAATGAAAGCATATACTGTAGATTACAAAAATAATAATATTATACTACTTAAGTGATATAATATAATTTGAAAATTACCTTTATATATAAACTACGTGAATATGCATGGCAAATAAAGTCAATGAAAGAGTAATGTTGAGACAGATTTTAATAATAAATTTTCATAAAAAAAATCAAATTCAAAACTGTATTCGACCGTACTGCTAGGTGCATGACACTTTCAAAAAAAAAAAAAAAAAAAATCTGCTAGTAAAATATATTTTTTATTTTTACTATTTTACATGCAGCTGCAGTACCTTATATACAAATTATAGGAGGAGGTAACAATATTCGGTTAATTCTTGAGTAGTGAAATACCTTTTACTGGTTAAATTGCAGTTTATAAATATATTGCGTTAATTCCATCTACGCATGCATGAATAAATATTATACACACAGTTTTTTTTTTTAAATGCATTTGAACGTTTCAAAATGCTTGTAATAAATACACCATATTATTAAATTGATATTATATTAAAGGTATATAATATAATACACTTAAGTTGCAAACATCATAAAGTACCTTCAAGTGTAACAAAAAATGTATGACTTGTGGCTCGCCATATTAGGAGCAGTTTAATTAGTGTGATCAGCCATAGCGATTTAACGTCATATATAGTCATGTTTTTAATTGCTGCAACTTTGTCCTCGGCTTTCAATATTTATTATCACTTTATTTTATGTGATATTTTATTATGATTATATTTATAACCTTAAAATCATAAATTAATAATATACATAAATTAAATTGGTACGAAAACATTATTGCTAAACATTTTTGTATTAAGAAATGCTTGTATGTAGTTTTAGTATAGCAAGTCGTTATAGTTTTATGTCTACATTACATTCATTATAGGCTGTCATTTTCAAAAGCAGAAAAAAAAACATATATACGATGTTGCAGTTGTTATCACATCATATATAATATATTTCATTTAAAAAATTACCATCTATAGGTCTGTTCGTAAATACACAATCAGAAAGAATCGATTATTTATGAACAGACCTCATATATACTGACAAAATGTTGTTGATTTTAAAATAGTCGATACTCAATCTCCATTGCATTGCATGAATGTTTTATTTCTTCAACTTAATTTTTACCCAATTACAAATGAAGTTTAGCTGCTGACCCGGTTTAATTTTGTTCAATTATTGCAACAGTCAAAATTTGACCCGGCTTAGTCAAATATCTATGCCATGATCTGATGCATTGATGAACTATTTATCTAACTTCTAAAGTTAATATACAGTATAACGATATAAAGATTTATTTACAAAGTAATACAAATTACTTTAAATGTCTTTTAACATAAATTTTATTTATTATTTATTTATTGCAAGTGTCAGAATTAATGTATAATATTATGTATATACAGAGTATATACATTTTGAGACAGCAGGAACTTATTTATCTGCTTTGTTTGTAAGCATTTCAACATACATGTGGAGTTTTTTGGGATATATAGAGTAAGTTTTTTATTATTATTTTTTATCCCCACAAAAATAGCAAACCTGCATGCATCTTTTTATGTCTTGGAAGAAGCTCTGCATCTACACTATACGCGTCACATTTAATTATATAAGATTTTCGTCATGTTTGTTATGTCCTCGGTCATTGGTTGACAGTTTGCAACGAAGGATCTAACTGGAGCCGAATACTTCTGATCATCTCTGGCCATAAACTAAATGAATATGACAGCCAATGTAGAGCAAATCAGGCAAACATATAACGTTCGTGCTGTCCCGTGGTGTACATAATATATATCATTATTGAACCGGATAAACAGATACACTATAATAATCTTATAATATGATAGCCTACTTTCAATACCTTCAAATTTACCAAAATGATAGGTTAATTTTTTTGACATTTTAAATATCGTGCAGATCATTTTAAATTTTAACATTATATAGATCGCTCTAATTTAAACAGATTGTGAGAAAGTCTGAAAAATAATATGGAAATTTTAACGCCCGACTGAACAAATATTTCAGAAGCTGAAGACTGACACGATCATGTCTTATCATATTTCAATTGTTTGATCAGAACAGATGAAAGAGCTAGAATCAGTGTTCCGTTCCATTTGTGGCCAAGCCGACGCCACTACTGACTTGCATGGCTTGATTCGGCTCTCAATTACCGCAACAATCCGCCAAGTCACCCACAACAATAGTAGCCGTGAAATCAGCTGCTGGATGGTGGACAACAAAGCCCTTTGTCGCAACAATGGCCGCCACTTTACGCTACATTGTCATGAACACGGGCTCGAAATCAAATTACCGCAGCAGCCGGCATGCTATATAGCGTCTCTTGATATATTATAAAAGTTTTGTGTGTGCATGCGTCGTTTATAATACCAGCATCAACTAATAGATTTTGGTGTTATATATATATATTATTATATCGATATTGTAATGAAAATGTGAGATTTGCCTTGGAGGCTTCGTAAACGATGCTGGGTCGTTGGTGATTGGATTTTGTTAATATATTTTCTTTGTAATTTTATAAAACTTTCATATTATATTAATATAAGATAGTATATTGTTCAATACAAGCAAAAAAATTGTCAATTAAGTCTCAAACGGCTAAAGAATATTAATTGTAATTTTTATAAATAAAATATGGCTTTCACTGCATGTATAAAAGATATCAAAATCATATTAAATTTATGCAGTTCATATTTATTTTATACTATTCACGATACTATATACGTTATAATAATAAAATTGTAGAACTATAATGCATGCTAATTTTGTAATAATGGACAACCTGCATGAAAATTTTTATTGCATAAAAGAATAGATCGAGAGCATCAAATTATATTATTTTGAATTTTTGCAGATTTTTTAGAAGCCATGCAGGAAATATTTATTGCTGAAGAGTTGTACAAAGTTTATTATAATTTGGTACCCTCTTTTCATCTCTGC
Source organism: Siphlonurus alternatus (assembly GCA_949825025.1). Lineage (NCBI taxonomy): Eukaryota > Metazoa > Arthropoda > Insecta > Ephemeroptera > Siphlonuridae > Siphlonurus > Siphlonurus alternatus. The sequence goes on from OX463779.1 coordinate 41,779,428, forward strand.
ATTAAAAAATATATTGCAAATTCTACATTGTTATATATTATAGACAGTTTATAACGAAGGACTTCAATGACCGTACACGAGCCGAAGTACTGCCGAACATACACGACGAAAACCGAGTTTAATCAACGGCTGGTGTAGAACAAGTTGCATAGGCGCAAGGCGTTGACTGCTAAAAATTAAGGTTGCTGCAACGAGCAGAGCTTTACGATTGTTTGAGCTAGTATTACACAGTTACAGCAGGTGTATAAAAACATTAAAAAATGAAAAAAAAAAAAAAAAATGTCAACAATGCAATGCAACGATACGATGTGATTCACTCAATTAATCGATGGCATCGAATTTGTTTTTATGCATGTAGCAGCCAGAAAAATACTCATGCACTTATCTTAATTTTTTTTATAAAGAAAATTAAACACCTTATATAAAAGACACTATAAAATTATTCCTTACAAATTGTACAAAAATAAAACGAATAAAAATGAACTAGAATTATTTGTTTGGTATGACATTACTTTGATATTTTATAGTATTGTTAAAATGCATAATATGATGTTGATTTTAATTATACTAAAATAAAAATTTCATTGTTATTCTTTGTCATTCATCTCTATGGTAAGAATAAGAACATGTTTATTTAATAAAATTTATCAATATTTTTGCTTCGTATTTTCTTGGGACTGCTATAATACAGGAACTAATTAAAAAAACTAATGAACTAATGACAGCATGACGTCACAGGTGTCACTCTTAGACAAAATTATGATAACACTTGGTTGACAGCCTTGACGTCATTACACTCATTACGAATAATGAAAAAAAAAAAAAATGAAATAAAAGTATACGTATTTTCTTGATAAAAAACCTTCTATGAGTTCTATTATAATTATTTAGTTTAGTTTATGTTTAGAGTCTATAAATATAATACAAAATTTTTAATTAATTTATTATATTACTATAATATTATTTTTGTAAAAAAATAATAAATGAAGTAATATAAATAAAAATTGTGTAAATTATTAAATATTTACGTTTTATGAAATGACATGTGGTTTGCATGTTAAAAATATAAAAATTTATTTGTTGTATAAAATTATACAGTCAAAAGCATTATAATTTAGTCTAACATTTTAATTCCCATGAATGAATTTGAAATTATAAAGACAACGTTGAAAACTTGTGATATATTGACCAATTAAGGTTAATTAAAAGTTATGAAAGGAAGTGTTAGTTCATTTAACATTTGACTTTTATTCGGGTTATAAAATGGTAATGTGAAAATTTAACCAGATCTCATTTTTTTTTATAACGTCCGTCCCTCGGGGCATGCTCATCAAAGATAACCTTTTATTAAGTCTAATAAATAATAACAATCTTCTACCTAATCTATTTGCTTTTTACATGTAATTTCACAGACAATTTTATTTTAATGGCGCACACGTTTCACACTTCAAAATATTTATTTTGCATTATTTGAAAATGCAATTTTCAATGAAATACACACAATTTTCGACGATATTTTTTTCTAGCTGGATTCTATTGTCTATTATATATAGGGTATATATATATATATATATTACACAAATGACTTTATTATATTGTATAATAGTATATTAATATAATACTTCAACTTCCTGGCTCTTCGTTGACCCAAAGGTAGAGATAATACGGATCAGCTGGCCCAATGCTAAAAAAATCCCATTCATAAAAATTATGAAAAAAATTTAAAATGTTCTCCTCTACATCCCCTATCAGTAGGTAAAATATCAGGTATACAAAAACGAGCTAGTTTTCGAGTTATTAATTATTTAAGTTGACTACTTTAACATGGAGAAATGCGGAAATCCCATGTTAAATTAGTCAACTTTAAAAATTCATATATAGCTCGAAAACTAGCTCGTTTTTGTATACCTGATATTTTACCTACTGATAGGGGATGTAGAGGAGAACATTTTAAATTTTTTTCATAATTTTTATGAATGGGGTTTTTTTAGCACTGGGCCAGCTGATCCGTATTATCTCTACCTTAAATATAGCAATACTTAGAATTTTGTGGATTTCTTCCAAACTGGAGCGGACATGGCATGTACTATATATATAATCGATATGTTCTAGCATTCGCTTATTGTAGTTATGACTGAAGAACCCATGAAAACCTCAGTCACGATGGTCGGTAGTTAATGGAGGATGAGTGGGTGATTTTAGCAACCATGGTACCATGTGGAAAAGTTTGGCGGTGCCTGTGATCGAACTCACGCCCTTCCGATTACGAGTCAGTTGCACATACCACCGATAACTTATATCACTTCTATATGAGGTTACTTAATAATTACTAGTATTAATTAACCAACAGTTATAATTATTTTCAATATTTTTAAGAGTTAATTAAGAAAGTAATTATATCTGCAATTATATATATATACATTTCTCTTCTTTAATCGATATTATTTACGATAAATTGTACTTTTTATTACCATTTTAATAACTTTTCATTTGAAATTATTATACTTGCATGCTACACAGCTAATACAAAAGTGCTACAACATTATTAAAAAAAAAAAAAAAACTGAATAAATTAATTTATATTGCATAATATTATGGAGAAAATGTTACATTTATTACTATGTAGATTACACAACAAAATTATTATGAATGAAGCTATGAAATTATCCTGTAAAATTGTAAATAGTGTAAAACCTATTAATGTATCCAGTTCAATGCAATTGAAAAATAAAACAATATAATGGTTTTTAAATACATTGTTTTATTTTGCATGATTGAATTGAATACATGAGCTTTTACAGTATTCATAAATTTTTAGTATGTGCATATTTTAAAATTTTAAGGTAGAGATAATACAAATCAGCTGTTTGACGTGGTCTCCTTTGACTAACATGTAAACCTTAGCAAATTCACAAAAAATCTGATTTTTTTTTTAGAGCTAGGCAGATATCAGTGCTTCAAAGCCATACAAAAAATTTCAAAGCAATTTAACTAGCTGATTTTTTTTAATTAATTATTTTAATTTTCAGCATAGGGCTTTCCCATGGAGAGACAAACTAAAAACTTAAATAAAAAAAAATCGGCTTGTTAAATTGTTTTGAATTTTTTTGTATGGCTTTTAGGCACTAAAATCAACCTCTCAATTTTTTTTTAGAATTTTTGTGAATTTGCTAAGGCTTACATGTTAATCAAAGGGGACTACGTCGAACAGCTGTTTCGTATTATCTCTACCTTAACATAGAAAAAATGTAAAATAATAAACATATACCATAGATATTACAATGTAAGTTCTCTGCACATACTTTGTAATTATGCGAGAAGAAGTTGATGGGATGCTTACACGTAATTGAGTTAAACTAAAGAGGGAAACAAAAAATTATTGACTCTCAAAAGTGTCAAATCAAGAGACAAAAAGTTAGGCTTGTATACTTTAAATTTTTCGAAACGATTAATATTCGTTAAGTTCCAAAATAAGGTTAATTAAAGTTAGTCCTTCACACTTCAGTGGTCCCACTGGCAACAAGTTTAATATTTAATTATTGGTAAATAATACACATTTTATAAATAGACCTGCCTACAAAAACTTTCTCTCACATTATCAGTGCAATTATTGTTTACAGCAATTACTTGTATTATATTCATTATACACACACGCCCAGTCATTAGTCATTTGAAAAGTGAGTAAGTCTTATACTTACTGTTTATACATTTTTACACATTGAAAATAATTAACATAAATTACATAGTAATAGATAGATGAAGTCATGATGTATATAACTTTTGCTGCTTTTTTTTTTAATTATTTTATTATATACAGAGAAGTATAAAATTATTAGGTGAATATTTGAGCGCTATGACACATCATCCTACGTTAGCTGCAACTGCTTGACCTGCGTGTTCGGAGAGTTGCATACATTCACATTTTGCAGGCTCACATTTGAAAATGGTGGAATTATTCAGTTTTTTATATTTTATTTTATGCGCGCTTGTAATTCCAGTAATTGCGCTTTTCAAGATGATTATCAAATGATGAAAATTTTACTTAACGTGACCTAACGTGACAACCTACAGCAGGGGTACAACATTTTGGGCCAACCAGAATAAATGTACAATGAATGTATTCTTGGTATATTTTAGTTATATTATAACGTCAAAGAATACGAATAAGTTAATACATCTTCAGTGAATCTCACACAATACAAGAAGTATTAATTATTTACAGAAAATAAATAGACCTAGCTATATATAACATAGCTTACATATTATACAGTGGACAACCTGAATGAATTTTTTTATTGGACCTCGAGTTATGTATTGTGAACTTTCAGAAATCACATACAGGCTTTAAGTCAGCTGATTTTGCGGTGTTCCCACCGTCCCATCCAAACCTATGTAAAAAAAAAACTCGAAATCGCCTTTTTAGCATTAAAGAATTTTTTTTAGAGGAAAATAAGTTCTTGATTCGTTATCAGAAGACCTCTAAATGGGGGGGGGGTAGGAGATGGTTTCAAATTAATAGCTTTAATAGTTACTGAGAAAATGTTCAAATTTTGTAACATGCATGGTTGGCTTATGGAGAAAATTTTCCCGCCGGGGAATACTTGAAGCTTCTATTGCAAAACGCTGTGACGAAATAGTCATACTTGAAGTATTTAATTCATAAACATATAGGAAAATACGTTGCATGCATGACTATGACGTCACATTGTTTCTCCTTGATTTGGAGCGTGTTATAGTGTCAAAAATATATCTTAAAGGCATACAGGCCTCAAATTACAAATTAGACAGTCACCAAGTGGGTTTAGAGTGTTTAATCAACATTCGCATCATTTTTTTCCACGCGTGATGCATCTGTGCGAAGTCGCAGTTCAAAGTAAGAAATTTAGTCCTTGATGACGTCACGAAGTCCTTGATGACGTCACAACTCAATGCTAATCGGCGCTAGCTGTGAGTCGTGACGTCAGCAAGGACTTTCTTTACAGCGCGACTTCGCACAGACGCACCGCGCGCAGGTAAAAATAATACGAATGTTGATTATAAACTTGAGCAACACTTAATGTCTGTCTAATTTGTAATTTGAGGCCTGTATACCTTTAAGGTGGATTCAGATAGCGACAACGGCGACGCGACGCGATTTTGTCACACAAGCTGTGAAATCCTATGCAGCGGGAGCGAATTCGCCAGGTTGCGGCAGCGAAATCGCGCTAATTGCGATTCTCTTTTTTTTAATCGCCAAATATGGCCGCCAATGGATGTCACAGCAAGTGCGCATTTATTCGCGTCGCGTCGCATGATAAAAGTCGCCATGTGAATCCGCCTTTAGCAAAATTGACAATATAAATCGAGGTCCTCTATCCAAATCTGCAATGAAAAATTTGTCATACATTGTCATAGGTTGTCCGTTAATAGGAAAATAAATCCTCATGCACTTATAATTATTTTAGACCACTTTCTAAAAATGCAATTAATTTTGTTGTTGTTCTTTTATTTTATTTTTTTGTCTTTATTATTTGATCTAGATTTAATTATTTGTTAACTTTTTTTTTCACAACATAAAAACTACCTTATCAAAATGTTATCAACGGAAACTATAATAATAGTAGTAAAAAATATTATACTGACCCCAAAAAACTGCGGTTTTCTTTTTATAATACAAAATTGCCACTCCTACAATGCAGCTGCTGTATTATATTATATTTTATATATGTATGTTTGCATCTATGCATTGTTGCTACGATTGTTGCCATAGGGTTTACAATGTTATTATTATAACACTCAAGGTGGTAAACAAAGGGTTGGCGGCGGCTTGTGCCACACAATGGCTAATAGAGCGGCCTGCATGCAGCTGAGAAATTATAGCCATGTTTATATCGCCAGTCATCGCTTTATTGCTGGCGAGGCGCGAGCCCCCCCTACCCCCCCACCTGAGTCCCGGGGCAAATCTACAACTAATTCGTACATATAAACTTTATTACTTCTAAATAAAATTATTTAAACACAAAATGTTGTAAAGCCTTCTGGCTACACTTTAATTAAGTTTAATTTTTTATATAGAAAGGTTTATTTAATTTCATTATAACGATAATATAATAAAGAAGTAAGGAATAATTATAATCGATAATTAGAATTGTTTATAAAAAAATAGAAGAATTATTATCGTATATATATATATATATATATATATTTAATTTGAAATAATTTTATATATTTCGAATTATATAATTATAGAATAATTTATCATGATCATTCATTAAATTGATTAATATAACATTATAATTGCTTTTTTTACTCATCACCTTATATTGAAAGATGACGATGGCAAGGAAACATGGTAGCCAAGCCTCAAATTTCTAAATCAAGATAATTAATATTATGTTATTATTATTATGAATTTTTACTTTGTTTATCAATGAATCACAATAGGTCTGTTCGTAAACCCTGTTCAGGGTACACTTTCTACACCTAATGGACCTTACCCAGTAAACACAGGGTATCAAAATTGTGTTGGACTCACACTTTTGAGTGTTGGCACAGTACTGATCCAACAATTTTAGCGCTTATAGATCAAAACTGGACCGACAGAGCTGTGTGATTATATACTGTGGGATATGCACTTTAAAATATAAGGTCGATTGAGTGTGGAAAGTGTTATACTCTGCATGGACAGGCGGGTTAACGAACAGACCTAACATTTAATACATTCACAAAAGTCAAATTCTGAAGAAACTTTCAAACAAAAGTATATACAAGTCTTTTTGTCATGCATGCAGGTTGATTAATTAATTAGGAATCACATTATTCTTGATTAATATAAACGCGTCTGTGATCGAGCAAACAGACTATAAAGACTTAAATATAGTCTACATTTTCACGGCTGTTCGATGAGGATAATTTTATGAGGAATATTATATATAGTGGCAAATAGTGCAGCATAATTTATTTCCATTTATTTATTTCATTAATTTTTTGCATTCAATGCAATTATGACAGCGATAAATTAAAAATGGATGGAGATAAAAAAACATTAGATCACGAAAGTGGTATAGTTATCCTATAATATATTATATACTACAGCATCACATAATTAACTTGATAAAGTTAAAATTAAAATAATCAAATTAAAATTTACTAAATATATAGAAATAATGTATACCTTAACAGCATTAGCAAAATTTTTTTTACCTAATATTACTAATAGCTTAACATTTGGAGGTAGCTTATTGCATTATGAATTTATATATTAATAAAAATTGATATGAAATTAATGACAAGTAAGTGGTGTTTTAATTGATATAATTCGATTAATTATAAATATAATATGATTTTATTTTAATTATTAATATTTGCCTTTTACACAATCATTATAAATTACCATAGAATTGGAACTAACATGCCATGTTGTTAGGAAAAACATTAAAAAAGGAAACAAGAACTTCCTATTCCTACTTTTTGCAGTAAGTTGCAAATTTACTTCTACAAATATTGACAATCTGATAAGTTTCATTGAGGTCAGTAAAAAAATAACGAACATGATTAAATCTTTATTCAATAAATTATAACAGTGAAATATGACATAAATATATATATATATATATATTTATAGTTGGCTTTATTGATTGAAAGCAATGGTCACATTTACAAACATCTGTATATAAAAATAAAAAATATACCCATTATATATTTTATAATTTTATGTTATCAGAGACCATATTATAATAAAATATAGAAAACGCTGCACAATGTTGCATAAGTTAAATTGCATTGGACGTTTTGCGTTGCCTGAATCATGATATAAGAAATATTTAAAATATATTTTTATTTAATTAAATACCCAATTCTTTCACATATTATAACAGTGGTAGGACAAAAAATTGATATTATATTGTAGTGTATATACGGCGGCATCTACTGTGATCAGCTTCTAATACCGTCATTTGAACGTATGAAACTGCTGTGAACTGTAGATTAGTATTATGAAGTGTACTGAAGAACAAGGGGACTCAATTAAGTTACTGTTTGTGGTTTATCGGTTCTCTTGTGTGGTCTTTGCAGTAATCATGTACAAAATTCAAGGTTAAGGCTAATGACATAGCGCTCTGTTGTGGGGCGAGGGTCTCCCGTAAAGTTAATTTTGGTTGGAAAAAGGGAGGGGGCGACATGTTGCACCTTTTATTAGGTAATTTTGTAAGGGGACGAATATGTGTTTGTGAATCCATGACAATCTTTGATGAGAGTTCAAACAAATGAAACTTTTTAATTGTATGATTTTAGATTTTGAACGTTTTAAGCAATTCTATTTTTATTTTGCAACATTTAATTTTTTTTACTTTTCTTTTTTAAATAAGCATGCAGTATTGCTGTTTGAGAAAAAAGTTGTGTATATAAAACTTTAGCTCAATGCATCAGCATTAATTCTTATATATAAATTTGACATGGATCTCACTAACTCAATATTATAGTATTGAACCAAGTTAACCCATGCATCTTTCTCACCAGTTTGCATAAGAAAATTGAAGAAAAAATTATTGTTAATTAATTAATCGAATGGACAAAAAGAAATTAAATTTTTTTCTCTTATATATCAGAATGATTTTCATTCATTCTCACAAATTAAATTCAATTAAATTTAAATAACTGCACTCGTTGAAAAAGACACATCATGCAAATTAATTTTAAATTATAATAAGAAAGAAACATTATTTACTGCCTCGCTCATTATAAGTCACAAGTTTATTATTTTGACAAAATGAAAACTCATTAACATGACATGCAACTGAAATTATTTAATTATATTTATATACATAATATATTATATTTTTTGCTAATGTAATTACGTTTCTAGGAGATGCGCTTGGGTGCTCGCGATCAAGCAGATATCACCACTTATTTTCGAACCCATATATACTTGTCACATTAATTTACACATGCAGCCATAGACAAAATTAAGAAATCTCGTTACGCTATTGTCATTTTGACACGCCATTTCACTAATTTCCCCTCAATTTACTGTGAAAATCGAAGGCAAGAGACACTACAAGATAAATTTATAATTTATGAGTCAGATAAATTTTTACATTGCGTGTTTCAGACAAACAAGGACATGATTACAAAAAAAAAAAAAAAAAAAAATTAAAAAAAACATATGAATTGTAACTTCACACTAGAATTTATTGTTAATATATATAATATAATAATATTTATTTATGTTACAGAATTTATTCATTCAATTCTTCGTGGGAATTTCAATCTTTGTTCATACCAGAGCTTAATTATAATAAAGTACTTATATAACAATACTGTGTTATGGTCTACCGCTTGTGCAGTGATATATTATATTTTTTTGGAGCAAATATATCAAATAATTTTCTATGTTTTTAATTTTGAATATGTATACCTGTTGCATCAAATCTATAAGAAGGCCGATCCGACTATCAATGTAGGGGAGTTCATGTACTATCCGGCAATGCTAATTTTAAATGTGGAGCGGGCCGGGGCATACATGACTAAGGCCGGTCGCAGACAGAATCGCATGATTTCACAGCGTATATGATAAAAAAAATAAGAACCTATGCGATCAGCTGTGCGCGCACACACAGCTTCGTATCGTATGCTGTCGTACGATAAGAAATTTAGAACCGGTTCTAAATGGGAAACGTACTTACGATCGTAAGCTTACGATTGTAGAAATAAAAGTCTGTTTGCGACGCCCCTAAAATGTGTTAATGGCCCCAAAATACAAACCAATCAATCATTTAAATGTGGAGCTATATATCTTATTATTATTATATACTGTATTATAGTGGTGGTGATAATACTCGTATGCCTGTGGAAGGTTGTCAAACCTTGAATGTGTTTTATGAAGCAGATCCTTGGATTCGTGACTATAGTGACCTAATGTACCGCGACGAGAGGAGAAAAAGTCCTTATAATATATATTATTCCTTTGGAAGCATTCAACTGTCTTATCTTCCCTTCGTTTGGCCAAGCAATTTGCTCACATGTCACAATACAAAATCATGTAGATAACCGTTCTCCCATATCGGATATTATGTGTATTTTTTTCCATTGCATCTTCAAAACATTTTTTTAAGCATATATTATTTGAATTTCATTAAATCTGATTTTTTATTACTGCAGATGAAAATAAAAACTCTGAGAATTCTTTCCTATAAGATGCATACCGTGGGTTGTAGTGAATCATTTTGACAATCAGACTCCTCCACTGAATAGGTTACTTCCATATTTATTATATTTATTTAGTATTATATATACTTATTATTTTAAATAATTAACAGGGTCGGACTGGCAAATGCAGCCCCCACCCCTCTCCCTCATTACCAGGCCTCCTTGGGCCCAATGACCGCCACAGGGCCCCTGGGTCCGTCTGAATGGACCTTTTTCACCGATCACTCCGACCCTGATGATATAAAAGAAGCTTCTGATGTTTTAAAACACAGATGACACTGATAAGAATAAAAAGATGTTATGATTTTTGAAAATTTTAATTATTGTCATTTTCTAGATTATAATTTATAGTCATGCTGGAATGAACGAAAGCTGAACGAGACATGAAGTATTGAATGTACGTATATAGATATAATTGCCAAATATGTAATTATTAATTAAGAAAATTTTAATATATAGAAATTTAACATCAAAATCTTATCAAATAAATCTGGTACTGAAAATTTCCATGCAATAAAATGTTACAATTAATTAAGTTATTACATATAATATATAATGGGGGTTATTATTACATAAATATGCTATTTTTGTGTGAATTCAGAATACCCTCTCGTATAATATAGTTTCTTAAGTTTCCAAAAATTTAAAAATGTATAATTATGATGGTTCATATAAATCTCCTGCTATCTGCATATACACGTGTGTCATGGTGTAAAATATAATATAACATGAACTTTAAGGGGTACTAATTTAGGGCACTCAAATTTGTTCGCCGTAAAATATAATTTGTTTTTAAACTTTAATTGCTTAACGTATTCACTTTTTATCTTTGACATGCAATATTATCTCTATACATATGCGAGTATATTATAAATATACTGTATATACTATATACTGTATGAGTATACTATTTCAGGTTTCAGGCCAAAACTGACATTTCACTTTGCAGAAGACTTGACCATGCAAAATATAATTAATTATCACCATATACAGAAGTATACTGTGGGTAGTATAATATATCAATTTCATTCAAATAAAAATATTCGATCTGGTCATGCTAAAGCATACCTGGATGTGAAATTTTATTTGAATAAATTATAGTGTACATTAATTACTATTATAACGTCTCTATATCCTATATATCTGTAAATTGATTCCAGATCATTAAAATTGACATATTTGGAGCTTGCATAATAAATAATGTCTATTATATCGGTGCATCCTCTCCCTACATTAAAACGAATTATATACCGAAAACTTGACGTAGAGGTATGCGCATTCAATTCGTAATCGGGTGGTCGTGAGTTCGATCCCATGCAGTCACCGCCAATTTTTTTACAAGTTACCGTTACTAAAAAAACACCCACTTGTGCATCCGGGAGGTGATTGATGATGACATCCTCCATCAATTGCTGACCATCCTGACAGAAGTTTCCATGGTTTCCTCAGTCACAACCAGGCGAATGATTTAAGAAAACCTGCTAGGTTGGGTTCACGAAGAGCTGGGAAGTTAAATTCAGTCACGTTTGACCAGTACCATACAACAAAGTTTAGTCGGTCGGTGGCGCAGTCGGCAGTGGTACGTGTACTTGTGTACTTGCATGGCTGTCTCTCAAGAGGCTCGGGTTCGCTCTCAGGTGCAGGTGGCTTTTACATTGTAAATGCATGTCTTTGCAGTGCATGTATAATACTCGTGCTTTCCGAGTGATGGCGCTTGCATGTTGTTTTTTTTTACTGGTGTTGCTGATTTTGCTAGGATCGGTGTGTATATAGGCTTGACATTTACAGGTCTATGTATTGCTCCTAATCCAGGCTATGTTTGTATAGTGGCCCACGCCATACAAGTGAAATCCCGGGACAGTTCACCAATAATCCATTTACATTAAATCGCATGTTATTGAGCTTGCCTGCTGTGTGATGTATATAAAACGCATTTTCATTTTTTAATTAGGAGAAATAAATAATGGATATTATATATAATTATATATCGGTCCCCAGTTCACATCTTCCCCGATCACGTACCTTGACGGTCCTGGTGCGGCTGTACGATGAGTCGGCTGATGGAGAAGAGAGCTTTGGCAGGCCGCGCGGGGCTGCTGCTGCTCGCTGCCGGACCCCCCGCGGGGATGCTCGCCTGCCTGCTGAGGTCCATCGAGAACTTCTCCAGATGCATGCGCCGGCGCCACTAGCACTCGCTACACAAATTAACAAAATGTTAGTATTATGTTTCAATGTTTATTAAGTATCGTGATAGATATAATGATATATTAATTTAATGTTACATGGAGTGTAAAATATGACAATACATACAGTATTATATTTAATGTTACTTGTTCTTGTTTTTTTTATATATATAATTGTTATATAAATTAAAATAAAATAAACATCGTGATAATGTATTTATGATCGTATTACAAAATTGTTCTTAATTACAAAAAGAAAAATCAATGCTTTGCCAGTAATTATAGTTAACTATAATTCCTAATATATATTATATCCGAAAACTGGAATTGTCTATAATATAGAGTATATGTTATATTGCTATATAAATTATATCCAAAACACATATCAAAATAATCATCGATTCCATTCTCCTTTTGTTTAAGAGTTTGATCGCTTTGTTTGATTACAAACTTAAACCTGAAATTGTGCAATTTTGCATATTACAATACAACAGGCCAACGACACCTTTTGTTAATTTTAAGCCTATTATTACACGATACAATTTTTCTGAATATCGTACACAATTTTTCCCTGCAAGAAAATTTCCTCTCAATACAAACAAATGGAGATTAAATTTTCTCTTGTAAGGAAAAATTGTATACAATAATCAGAAAAATTGTATCGTGAAATACCGGCTTTAAGTTGTAATTTTTTATGCAACATGGAGTACGTGACTAAGTAAATTGTTGTTTAAGAAATTGTGTTGACTAATTTCAAAAGCCTCCTTTTACATTTTCGGTAGCTTGTTATCTTTAGCTTTACTGATAACTGATAAGTGATAAGCATTACTTTTTTAAATGGTCATAAGCGGGCGGCTTACTCTACTATATACTGGACACAATATGTATACAGCCTATGCTTGGAACTTATTATATCATATTATAGTATATATTATATTGTATATACCAATTATAATATTAATTGAGTATTGATTATTGAATATTAATAGATGTAGAATTTTATAATAATCATGAAAATTAATATAAAAAATAACATGCATAAATATTTATAATTTTCTAGCAGAAGAATCAAATTTTTACTCATCGATATTTAATAGCACAAAAATATAAAAAATTTCTGTTATGAATTTTCATGGACTTACTAATTGGATATTGTGGTAGCTTTACAGCAGAGGGTAATTAAGTTACAGGCGATTGATAATTGGAAAACAAAGCCAAATTATTGACGAACGATTCGAGCGGTGCATGCGGGCAAATTTACAATTTATTTAAATACCTTCCCTCCACTTGTTTCAATATAAAACCTTCCATTCCGGTTCCAAACTTAAATAAATAAAGTTACATTGACAACAATATCGTCAGTTATTTAGCACGCAATGCAGTTTTATATAAAATTGATTTTGAAGCAATTTTTGATAATTTTTCTACAAATTAAATAATTAAAATATGAAATCTGAACCAGTTTACTATGTAGAAATCGTTAAATGTCCGATGAATCTCTGTAATTTACAGCATTCATAAAATTAAAATAATAATAATAATAATAATAATAATAATAATAATAAAATAAAAAATGAATGGTATAATAGCGCAGTTAATTTTATTTTGCAATATTACGTTACTTTTTTTTTGCTGTACATTAAATAATTTAAATTTTAAGCACCGAAAAAAATTAATCTACATATTTAGTAGTTAATTTACACAAGTAGCTTAATTAGATATATGTTTTATGCTGCTGTCATTATTTATATACTTCCCCCCTTCCAATTTTTTTTTTAGTATTTTTAACAAAATAGATATGCATAAGATAAAAAAAATTATATTTATATATTTATTTTTTTTAATTTCAACACAACAATTAAATTTTTCTAAGATTAGATAAAAATTTTGTTATGACAAGTTTGGTCTGTGTGGCACCTTATACGCACCTTTAATTGCACTAATTACTCGACGAGTAGGTAGATAATTAGCGCTTGTCAGAAACACACTCGCCCATACACACACGCTCCAAGAATACAACTAACAACAATGTACAAACCTGACAGGTAAACCATGAAACAAAAAAAAAACAAAACAATAAGTAAAAAAAAAACTTGCGTTCAATGATTGGTTGCCGGAAATGTCTATCATAAGCTCCGCCTATCACAAGCCCCTCCCATGTTGGACATATGAAGATGAGAGAGCATGGACCGTATTGTAGAGAGAGATTCAATCATGTCATACCTTTTTGACGTTTCGTTCTTGGAATATGAAAGAAGAAAAAAAAAAAGTTTAAGTTATTTTGGAAAGTAGATCAAAGAATTATATGTCAGAGTTTTACTTTTTTTTATAATACTATATGTGTAATTTCTTAAGATTAGTTTCAATTAAATATTTCATTTTAATATAAAAATATAGAAATTAATTAAACGTGTAATATGAACAGTGTTATAGGGTATACATTTACAAATAATTATATAACATATGGTGTTTTAAAATAGATAATTATTTTTTAGACATGATGATGATATGTTAAAATTTGAAAAGCGTTGAAAATGTTTAATTAATTTATTTATTCAATTTATGAAAATAAATTTGCTGTTGTATCATTATATAATATCTGCCTGAAATGTTTATAATACTTTAATTGAAGAATATATAATTATGCTTTTGATATTTGATTACTTTTTTTATTCCTATAATATAATATTTTTAACAGAGAGACTTTTACATTAACATTATAGTTACGTAAAAGTGTCTGATTTTTAAATTTCTTTTAATTATATAATTATAAAACTGTGCAATTTTTATACGGTTACTAAAATATAATTATATTGTATTTTATTCACCATAAAATATAATACTATTAAAAAAATTGTAAAATGTTGCTTTTGTACAACTAACATATATTACATATAATATGCATGCTACGAATATAGTAAGAATGCTACGATGCCTTACTTTATTATTATTATTTTTTTTACTTATTTCACCCATGATATCAATGCATTTATAAATTACTATTTAAATATTATTTATCGAATTACAGAATGAACAGACAAATAAATATTATATGCATATAAGATAATAATTGAAGTTATAATAAAATTATATAATATGCTGAAATTACTGATGTTCATTATATACTTATAAATATAATTTATGTCAATTTTGTAATTTTGCTATTTATTTACATGACATCCATAATATATATGAAATTATATTATAAAACTGAAATTAAAATAAATAAAACTGCATTGATAAATTTGTAATGAAATAAAGAATAAGAATGTAATGCTTATATATATATATATATATATATATATATATATATATATATATATATATATATATATTGTTATTTGCTAATAATATAAAGCAAAATAATATAATTATACTGTATAGTCTCTTAATTTTCTATTTTTTTTATTTATTATATTTTCTTTCGATTCTTTCGATTCAGCTATAGTATGTATTGTGTGATATTTTCAGTAAATCGTATATACCACACTATAATTAATTTCCACATTATTAAACTATGTTATCTTATTTTATAGTGAAATTAATTTTTTTAAACTGGCTTTATTACTTTCGAGTAGTAACTTTTGATGCGGACGAGCTGATCGAGATTTGAAATGATGAACCATGGGTTATAGTGGATTTAAATTATTATATATATCTTTGGATTTTCGAAGTGACCCAACTTTACATTATAAGAAAGGAGCTTATTCTCACAAAGTTTAACAACACATTTACAATATATAATTATATATATTATGTTTGTATCATGCATGCATCAAAATTTCACTTCATTTTTTTAAACAATTTTTTTGACCTTACAATTTTGATCACGTACATTGTAAATAACCCTTATAATAATATGACATGTAAGTCACAATGGGGAATTCTCTTACAACTCAAATTTTAATTTAACTACTATATTATGATAGGGTACATATTAACAATAAGTTTCACTTAAGTTTCAACTTTTTAAACTCAAATTTGGGGACTCTGAAGGGATTATTAGAATAGGGGCAAAGTATGCAACCCGCGCGCAAACCTGAAAATTGTGACGTAGAAACTCCCTAGTTAACACACAACAACTGCCTGATATCATAATTTGAGCATCAAGGAGTGATTGGCTATAAATTTCAGTAACACGATCGAAATCAGTGGGTTTTTCTACCCTAGTACCAATAGTTTTGTCTCTAATATCAGTTTATTTTAAGAGTGATAATCGAAAATATAAATTTATTGCAGAAAAATTTCGCCTGCTAGGCAGTTTCTACGTCACGTTTTGGCGCTAAATTCAAAAGAATGAAGATTTTTAAAAAATTCCCTTGTTTCCAATTTTGAAGATTGAAACTTTTTTGTTTTGGGACATTTAATTTCAAGGCATAGAGCATCTGAAAAAAAATTAAAATAAATGTAGGAGACTTCCCCATTAATGCACGCAATAAAAGTACAAAGGACAACATACATGAAAATTTTTTATTGCAGAAATGAATAGAGGGCACCAAATTATGATACTCTGAATTTTTTCAGTTTTTTTTTTTTTTTTAGATCCGGATCTATTTTTAAATAATTATTGAAAGTTCTGTAAGTTAAGTTGGCACCCCTGAATCTTTAATAAAGAGGATAGGACCGAGACGCCTATTGATGCCTCCAGGGGGCGTGGCCGAACTTTCAATAATTATTTAAAAATAGTTTTGATTTTCAAAAAAAAAAAAAAAAAAAAAATCTGAAAAAAATTCAGAGTTGCATAATTTGGTATCCTCTATTCATTTCAGCAATTAAAAATTTCCATGTAGGTTGTCCATTTGTCAGATCAAATGCCAGAATAAGTTAAATTTAATTTAGAACCTCTGGTCAAGCTGTTGTTCAAAAGTATTATATATGTAAACAAAAGCTATATCGTCCTAAGACTAAATAATAATAATAAGTCACAGAAAGTTTACAGTGAATTTATAACAACTGAAAGGACGCAATAAAAGATTTTGGGGGGGATTTGGGATGCAGGAGAACAGGGAAATAATTTTCCATTGAAATGAATAAAAGTATGTAATTATAATTTCTAGCTCCCTCTGCATCATTCATTGTAATCTATATATTATATATTACATTATAATAATATAATTATATTATGTTTAAATTTAATTATATTTGATTAACGTAAATATTGTATAATACATTGTCGTTTATAATTTATGTTAATTATTGCATCTCATTTTTACTATGTTGTGTGTAATGTATTTATGCCATGTATAATATTTTTTTCTCTCCTTAATCTTAAGGTAAATAGACATTCACTTATAATTATATTTTTTATGCCATACTGATTATACTTGAAGTGAACGAGTCGTGGAAGCAGCTTTTTCTATTTGTCTCATGCTTAAAGTATAATCATAATATATCATATATTATATATAATTAAATAGTTTATTAATTACAAATATATAAATAATTTGTTAAAGACTGCATGGAAAGAAGAAATAAATAAATAATTCGTATTTGTCCAAGAAACACAAAAAAATAATTGGTTACTTTAATTGCATATTATATAGCAGTTGTTTGTAGAAAAGATACACAAATTTGACATGATAAATATATAATTAAATTGTCTTTCTTTTAAATTCTAACTAAATTGTCTGTATATATAGAACACTAAAAAAATCTAAATAAATAAAAATTTAGATGAAACTGTTATTCGTTATAGCTATACAAACTATTTACTCGTTTGAGTGCACGGCTTTGAAAACGTTTTTCTTTTTAAGTGTTATAACTTATAATAGGAGTGTGAAAATTTCCCCTAGCGATACATACATGAGATGACCTATCTATAGTTTACGGGTCACTTGTTAATATTTAATTAAATTCACACGTTTTTTTTTCAAATATCTTTAAGGGTTGCAGTACTATAAAAAAAATGAATTTTCTCTTATTGTGGGAATTCAATGTTAAAATGTGGGTCATACAAAAATTTCATTCATTGTGCACCAAATTTGGGTTATGAGAATAAATTGTCTTACCAAATTCACTGATGTTATTTTGAAATTGCTATAAACTCAACTCGTAATAAACAAAAATTAATTTAATTTGATTAAAATAAATAACCAAACGGTCTTATTTTTGGCATAACCATGCATTAAATCATGTAGATTTTTTTTAGCCTAAAAGTGCATTTTAAATTAAATTAAAAAATTATAAGGGTGAAAATTTTGTCCCCTAATTTTTCAAATTTCAAATCTGAACCGATAATAATATTAATAATTCGTGTTAAAAATAAATAAATAAATAAATAAATAAATAAATAAATAAATAAATAAATAAATAAATAAATAAATAAATAAATAAATAAAGAAGCTATATATTATATATAAATTTAATAACATCGAAAAAGACACTATATAATATACTATTATATGGCGAAAAATTTTTAAATCGTGTGGCAAAAAGTGTGCAGATGTGCAGATATATACTGCATGATTTTAACTCAATAAAATATTATTATATAATATATAATTAGTATAAGAATTATATTATTTCCAGTTTTTATACCCTAGTATTTTATTCCATGCAGATCGATTTTAAATTTTTTTTAATTGAGTTTTAAATGCATGTCCAAGCCTTTGCTTACATCTAAAAATATAAAGCCAATTTCACCGCATATTAAGATTTATCAATATTCAATTTTGAAAGAAAATTTCTTCAATAATATATAGTCTCACTGTTATATCTATAATGATAATAATAATTATATATCCTAAAAAATATTTGAATTATTATTTGATAAACAATAAAAATGCAATAAATGAAAAATGATATGTAATTTTTTTAAAGGTATAATATATTATGCATGCATGATTTTTAATGAATTATTATTTTAAACATATTATAGCGTGATATAGTCTATACCAGTGAAAATATTAAGTCACTATATAAATCATAGACCGAGTTATATCTTCACATGCACTAAAGGACGCTGCAAATTAAAGCAACTGACAATGAGCACATTCATTAATGATTAATATTATTATTGTATTGTGTTTAGAGTCAATCTGGCCATATGCACGATTCACCATGGCATGCAAGAGTGATCCAAGTATATAGTTAATTTCTAAGAACAGGTTTTCCACTATAACCACGGAAGTATAGTGCGATGTCAATATTGAATTAGACTGATGTTAATATACCCGTGATGCCGTTTTATAATTTAATTATTATTAATAGAAATAAGTTCATGCACATTATTATATATTGACCATAATGTTGTTGTTTTATTTTTGATCCACGCGCGGAGGGTATTATATACGCCGTGCAAAAGATCGAGCTACCCTTGCAAAAGGTCTCAAAATGTATTGCCACCCTCTCCTATAATAACGACATGACTATATATATATATATATAATGACGTACTTTTAGCTAAGTCAATAAAGTTTGTGAAATATTATATATATGTATATATTAAAATTAAGCAGCCTTTTATATTACAGTGTTATCCCGGTTTATATATTAAAAATAATGCATTTTATTGTTGCCCATTTTTGTGGCCCACCGGTCCGCGACTGGTAGCTAGGTTGATCGGCCAGTCCGTGTCTGCGTTCGTCCTACAGTATATAAATGCAGGCGCGGATCCAGGGGGAGGGGGGCTAGGGGGCTGCAGCCCCTTCCGAAATTTTGGATTTAACATGGGCAATATAGGCACTTCCCCCACTCCCAATTTTTTTTTAACATTGGCCTTATGGAGGCATTGGTGGCAGCCCCCTCCGAATTTTTTGTTCCTGGATCCGCGCCTGTATATATGTTAATTATATGGAATTAACTTGAACAAAAAACAGGCAGATATCGATCCATGCAGTTTTTTGGTTTCGGGATATATATATATACAGAGTGTTCCACAATTCGTGTCCCAAATGTAACTCGTAAAATGGAATTGCAAAAGTGCTCGTAGAAACTTCAAATTTCGTACAGTGATAGTCGAGGGTCCTTTGTTTTGTGTTCTGGCAGTGAAAATTTTTTCCCACCCTTATTTCACCCCTTCTGGGGGGTGCGTTCCCGTTCTTTATCAAAACCTTATGGGCTTACAATGTTAATGAAAATCAAATAAAAAAATTTTCGAACTTCAGTCTGAAAATTTCCAACTAGGGGTTTTCGAGTATGAGAAAAACAGTGGTGACCTTATTTTTTTTCTGCCATTGACCCTTCACCCCTCGCAGGGGTCAATGTTGACCCCTAGAATGACTTTTTTTTTAATTCTCCGAATTTGTTGAAATTGATATGATTTTATGGGTTATCGACGATGACAAAACCCATGAAAACACTTGCGAGTTGATAAAATTGACCCTTGACCCTCGCAGGGGTCAGTAGTGACCCCTAGCTAGAATGACTTTTTTAAAATTCTCCGTTTTCATTGAAATTGATATGCCTCTATGGGTTGTCGAGGATGACAAACCCCATGAAAATACCTGCGAATTGATAAAATTGATCCTTGACCCTCGTAGGGGTCAGTAATGACCCCTAGAATGATCTTTTTAAAATTCTCCGAATTTGTTGAAATTGATATGCCTGTATGGGTTGTCGAGGTTGACAAAACCCATGAAAATACTTAAGAATTGATAAAATTGACCCTTGACCCTCGTAGGGGTCAGTGGTGACCCTTGACAGGATCTTTTTTAAAATTCTCCGAATTTGTTGAAATTGATATGCCTCTATGGGTTGTCGAGGTTGACAAAACCCATGAAAATACTTTCGAATTGATAAAATTGACCCTTGACCCTCGTAGGGGTCAGTGGTGACCCTTGATAGGATCTTTTTAAAATTCTCCGAATTAGTTGAAATTGATATGCCTCTATGGGTTGTCGAGGTTGACAAAACCCATGAAAATACTTTCGAATTGATAAAATTGACCCTTGACCCTCGTAGGGGTCAGTGGTGACCCTTGATAGGATCTTTTTAAAATTCTCCAAATTTGTTGAAATTGATATGCCACTATGGGTTTTCAAGGATGACAAAACCCATAAAAATACTTGCGAATTAATAAAATTGACCCTTGACCGCTTGTCAGGGTCAGTGGTGTCCCCTAGAATGACCTTTTTAAAATTTTCCGATTTAGTTGAAATTAATATACTTCTATGGGTTATCGAGGACGAGAAAGCTAATGAAAACACTTGCGAGTAAATTAAAATAATTATTGATCGATCTCGCAGGGGTCACTGCATGGTGAGCCTTGAAATTAATTTTTCCACATTCTCTCCATTTCATTGAATTTGATATGCATCTATCGGTTATTGAGAATGGAAAAACCCATGAAAACATTTGCAAATTCATCAAAATTATTGTTGACCTCGCAGGGGCCACTGGTGACCCTTGAAATTAATTTTTCCGAATTTTCTCAATTTCATCGAAATTGATATGCCTCTATGGGTTGTTGAGGCAGATAAAATTAATGAAGATGTTTTCAAGTTGGTTTACATAATTCATTAATTAATCCGCAAGGGTCACTGGTGGCCTCTAGATTTTGAATAAATTTTTAATTATTGTTTTATTAATATCGTTATTAAAAATTTAAGTGGGCCAGTCACAATTGGAGAATACTGACTCAGCCACTGTTACATATGGGGTTCGATTAATTTTGTGCTAAATTTTCAGTGGTATACGACTTCAGTTGGAAAGTTGAAATTTGACACACAGAAAGCCAAGGGTTGTAAGTTTCAAGGATATTTTTGTTTCTTAAAAAAAAAAAAAAAAAAAAAAAAAAATCTTCTCTCAACTGTTTGACGGGTGCATGGATTCATGATTTGCATTTCTTCCTTGTGGGATTTCCATGTTAAATTAAGTTGATCTGATAGATTTTGTTACCGATCTCCACCAAACCACCAAAATTCGTATTTGAAGGTTTCAGAGTATGCGAGGTCAACAATAAATTTGATGAATTTGCAAATATTTTCATGGGTTTTTCCATTCTTAATAACCGATAGATGCATATCATATTCAATGAAATTGAGAGAATGTGAAAAAATTAATTTCAAGGCTCACCATGCAGTGACCCCTGCTAGTTCAATAATTATTTTAATTTACTCGCAAGTGTTTTCATTAGCTTTCTCGTCCTCGATAACCCATAGAGGTATATCAATTTCAACAAATTCGGAGAATTTTAAAAATATCCTGTCAAGGGTCACCACTGACCCCTACGAGGGTCAAGGGTCAATTTTATAAATTCGTAAGTATTTTCATGGGTTTTGCCAACCTCGACAACCCGTACAGGCATATCAATTTCAACAAATTCGGAGAATTTTAAAAAAGTCATTCTAGGGGCACTACTGACCCCTACGAGGGTCAAGGATCAATTTTATCAATTCGCAGGTATTTTCATGGGGTTTGTCATCCTCGACAACCCATAGAGGCATATCAATTTCAATGAGAACGGAGAATTTTAAAAAAGTCATTCTAGCTAGGGGTCACTACTGACCCCTGCGAGGGTCAAGGGTCAATTTTATCAACTCGCAAGTGTTTTCATGGGTTTTGTCATCGTTGATAACCCATAAAATCATATCAATTTCAACAAATTCGGAGAATTAAAAAAAAAAGTCATTCTAGGGGTCAACATTGACCCCTGCGAGGGGTGAAGGGTCAATGGCAGAAAAAAAATAAGGTCACCACTGTTTTTCTCATACTCGAAAACCCCTAGTTGGAAATTTTCAGACTGAAGTTCGAAAATTTTTTTATTTGATTTTCATTAACATTGTAAGCCCATAAGGTTTTGATAAAGAACGGGAACGCACCCCCCAGAAGGGGTGAAATAAGGGTGGGAAAAAATTTTCACTGCCAGAACACAAAACAAAGGACCCTCGACTACCACTGTACGAAATTTGAAGTTTCTACGAGCACTTTTGCAATTCCATTTTACGAGTTACATTTGGGACACGAATTGTGGAACACTCTGTATATATATATATATTATATATGATACCTAGCTCGATCTCTGTCATGGACATCAGCATGGCGTTAAATTTGCACCCCTTCTACAGAAACATAATATATAATTTATTTGTTATTCCAATTTTTTCTCTAATGTTATGTATTTGAATGCTATTATTACTTCAATTAAATCTGATGATTTGAGGGGGCTTATCAAACACGCGGTGCAGTTTAAAAGAGCAGTGATTTTCATGCTAATATTTTCATAACATATATATATATATATATATATATATATATATATATATATATATATATATATATATATATATATATATATATATATATATATATATATATATATATATATATATGAGCATAATAGAAAAGCATTCGTGTTCAACGACTAAAACGACGCATTCACTCTGAGCATATAAGTTTTGGAACATTTTTTTGTATATATTATATATACAAAAAAATGTTCCAAAACTTATATGCTCAGAGTGAATGCGTCGTTTTAGTCGTTGAACACGAAAGCTTTTCTATTAATTTAAAGAAATGCGATAATTGGCATGATGAAAAATAAATATATATATATATTAATTAATGTTTTAAGACTGAATAAAAGCTTTGAAAAAAAAAAAAAATGAAACAAAAATTTCTTTCGAATTCAATATCTCGTAAAAAATCAAGAAAACTAGCAATTATTCTTTCTACATTTTACTGATTTTATTGTTAAAAATATAATATACTGTATAAAAAACCACGCCCCCTTTTGGAAAAAAAATCGCACCGGCGGCGGGCAACTGGAAAGCAGAGCATCCCACAGGTATGGGTGTTTGCCTTCGCCTATGTGGGCCGTCCTTATTTCTCGACTAGTGGGCCGTTGAGGCCCAAAAAGGTCCCTCTACTAGTCTACATGATATATATATTATTATGTAGAGGGACCTTGGTTGAGGCCCATGCAGTCCGTGCATGCCTGCATGCCATGGACGAACGCGCGCGTTAGCCATCATCAAATAATCATCAAGTAAAGTGCAAACTGTAATTTTGTTAAACAGAAAATCACAATCATAGTCGAAAACTTTGTTCGGTCCCTTGATCTTTTATTAAATATTATAATTATAAACATATATATATTAATTAGTACCTGTTTGTCGCAGTTGTGTGCCATGATGCAGGTTTTCGAGTTTTCTAGTATAATAATATTTCTACCGCCAAAATATACGAAATCGCATCTCCAACGCCATCTATTGTGACCGCAAGAAACTACAAAATTTAAAACAGCTGGCGAGTTGGCGATAGGCCGGTTGTCACATTTTAGGGTGGATGTCATGTTATTATTTTTAATATTTTAGCCTAAAATAAAATTGTGATTCGTGTGTGAATGATTTGTTAATAACTAAATGCATTAGTACTATAAAAAATAGCACAATGGCAACATTAGGACGTGAAGTATTGGAGAAACTAAGAAATCTTGATGCCTATCCCAAACCTCTTGAAGATTTTAGTGTCAAAACAGTTGGAGGAGCAGCAGGTAAATCATTTTTACCTACATAACGTTTCATTATCATTTAACTAAATTTTTGAATTGATTTTCAGTCTCGGTGGTGAGCCACATCATCATGTTGCTGCTGGTTTTGTCTGAGCTCCGTGAATATCTGTCATCGTCGCTCACAGAAGAACTCTTTGTGGATGTTTCAAGAGGAAGTCAGCTCAAAATCAACCTTGACATTATTGTTCCAGGAATCTCTTGTTCATGTAAGTATACTCTCTACATAAATGTGATATGTATATGATACAGAATACATACTGTACGCTACAAGCTACAATACAGGGTCGGTCTGGCAGACGCCCCCGCGGAAGAGTCTGCGCAGAGTGGGGAAGGAGGTCAGCCCGCCACAATTGCAATTTTTTTAGGGGGTGGAGTGAAAGAGGAATCACTATTTTTTAGTTATAAATTTTTATTTTGTTGTATGCATAATTACTGTGTAATTCCTACTCGCTGAACTGCATTTCTGCAGTACAAAACGCAGCACTTTTTAGGAAAAAATACTATTTTTAAATTTTGCCAAGATCCGTGAGGACTGGCCAGACCGGCCGACCCTTAAATTCTACAATACCAAACACAGATCCTAGGGGTAGCGCCTACTGATTTTTTAAATTTAATATCATAACTTTGGCATTACAATCACTTTCCCTAGCTACACTATTTTATTTTATTAATATGTAGTATCTTGGTGACCAGTAGGAAACTTTATTGTTTATTTATATTTCTTTTCAATGAGGCCAATTCATAGTAATAAAAATAAAATAAATATATCCTTCAAACTTCTGTATTCTACCTGGATGTTACGCCAGGCTGGAATATCAAGTGTGCTAGTTAACGAGATTACTCTCCTAACAAGATAATTTAGTTAGCACAAATCTTAAAATGAAAGAATATATTCTGGTGTCCCAAGGTTTAATGTATAAATGTTTTGTTTTCAGTTTTGGGGTTGGATGCAGTAGACTCGTCGGGCGAGCAGCATCTTCAGTTGACCCACAACATATTCAAGAGAAGACTTGATGAATTTGGTCAGCCCATTGAGGAGCCTAAGCGCACAGAGGGTACGTAAATTGCCCACCTTCATGAAGTCACATACGCACTGTTTTTTGCTTACCTTACTCTTGAAATTTTCTGGCAAGCAGTGTTGGCTCGTACGGTGTGGCTACAGAGTTGCAGTGTCCCAAAATAATTTTGGTACAGTATAACATTTCAATGAATTTATTGTTCTAATTTGGATAGAAAAAGAATACAGAAAGATTATTGATGTTTTTATCGATCTCTATTAGTTCAAGTTTTGCAGCCAACCCTCAAGAGTCATCACTGGTTGATACAGTGGTTGTAGATTTCAAAAATATCAATGAATTTCATCATCAGGCGCGGATCCAGGGGGGTGGCTGGGGGGCTGCAGCCCCCTCCGAAATTTTGGATTTAACATCAGCAATATAGAAATTTCTCCAGCTACATTTTTTATTTATTTTATTTTTAACATTGGCCTTATGGAGACAGACCCTCCCGAAATTTGGTTCTGGATCTGTGCCTGTTCACCATCATGATAAAGTGTTCTACTTTGTATTAATTGTTATTGTACATACAGTACCTTATAATGTTGACCAGTAGAGTACTGTAGGTTTATATACTTGCATAATTATAAACTTCCAAGTTAGTAATACACATTTGAATCTTATCATCAGAAATAAAACTTTTTTATATACAGTACACTGCAAATTTTTTTTATTGTTTCAGCTCTTGGTAGTACAAAGGTAGATGATTTCAAGGTACAGTACAATTAAAATAATTAAAAAAACAAAACATATTTTAATAAAAATTTTTATTTTATTTAGAAAGCCTTAGAAAATTTAGCAGAGGAGAAAACCACAGAGCACTGTGGAAGTTGTTATGGTGCTGAATCTGATGAAATCAAGTAAGTTGTTTCTCCGAGAAGTTCTCGGAGCTTTGGTTGACGTGTGGTGTGTGACAGGTGCTGCAACACGTGCACGGAGGTACGAGAGGCCTACCGTCTAAAGCAGTGGGCCTTCCCAGCCCCCGACACTGTAGAGCAGTGTCGTAAGGAGAATTACTCAGACCAACTCAAAACAGCCTTCCTAGAAGGGTGCCAGGTGTATGGATACCTCGAAGTCAACAGGGTAAATTGATTCTCACTTTTATTTGTAGCTTAACTAGTGTGAACATTAACTCACATGACCCATGTCCCGATTGCAGACACTTATTTAAAGTTTAATCGCAGGTTACGTCTCATTCTAAAGTTAAACCACATCTTTGCTATTAGACATTACTCTTTTTTATTTTAATATAGAATTAATGTAAGGGGTGGGGGGTTTCATAGCTATTTATTACTATTCAAACCACAAGTTATGCATTTTCATTCTGTCTAGATCATTAATCATTCAATATCTATGGATAAATTACATGGTAAAAATATAAAATTTCAGCTATTCTATATACCACTATATTTCAACGTAGTTCTGTTAATTATGTTTACAAATTTTCTTTGATTGCAGGTCGGGGGCAGCTTCCACATTGCACCTGGGCAGAGTTTCTCCATCAACCATGTACATGGTGAGTCATAGTCTTAAAATAAACCTCTTGTATTTGGATATATCTCTAAAATTATGTGCTTCTGTTTAGACTTTATGATACAGTATTATTGATAATCTGTGATAGGAATTTAAAAAAATATAACGAATCTTTAATAAACTAGCCTTCATATTTTGCACTAACATAAAGGATTTTGTTGTTACAGTGCATGACGTCCAGCCGTTCTCTGCGTCCAACTTCAACATGACCCATTCAATACGTCACCTCTCATTCGGACAAGCCATCCCCGGCAAGGGAAGTCCCCTCGACTCCCATAAGGAGACGGCAGAAAAAGGTAAGGCACTTTTAATATTTTCACCGGACTGGGTAAATCCCAACATTTCATTGTTATTATTTTCCTGACAATATTAATATTATTAATAATAGCCAACTCAAATTTTAATTTCAAGAGAATTTTCTCTTTTTTATAAAAAAATTTCAAGGTCCATTAATTATAGTATTTGTTTATATTTTATACTCTCATTAGTTTTAATGTTAGCAATAGTTATCATCAATGTTCTAAGAAATTTAGAAGCAATGCCAAGAATTAAGACTCATTGCATGACGCTACTTCAGTCCATTTTTATAATTTTAAATATTGTAGCTCTGACTGTGAGTATGTAAGCATTACAATGCTGCTAATCCTATTTCTAAAAAAAATCATGAGCTGCTTTATTATGAGCTGCTTTCTCTTCTATTTTATTTATTTGTTTTTTTAAGGGTAAGGTAACGCCACCAATGTTAAAAAAAATCCCTCTCACAAAAATTCTGAAAAAAATTTAAAATGTTCTCCTCTACACCCCCTATCAGTAGCTAAAATATCAGGTATACAAATACGATCTAGTTTTTGAGTTATGAATTTTTAAAGTTGACCAATTTAACATGCGAGTTTCATTTCTCCATGTTAAAGTAGTCAACTTTAAAAATTTATAACTCAAAAACTAGATCGTATTTGTATACCTGATATTTTAGGTACTGATAGGGGGTATAGAGGAGAACATTTTAAATTTTTTTCAGAATTTTTGTGAGAGGGATTTTTTTTAACATTGGTGGCGTTACCTTACCCTTAACTGGAAACATTAATTAAAACATGTGACCTACAGTATGTAAAAATTGTAAAGCCTAAGTAATTTAACGTAATTATTATTCAAAATCAATGTTCTTTTTACAATAATTTATCATTTGACTCGGACTCTATTTTTTGAAAAACAAAATATTTTTATGCATGCTCCGCAATGTTTGTCTTTATCCCTCAGGTAAAAAAGAATTTTGGTTGATGTGTTGTCAAGGTCAGCACTTTTTCCAGAGTTCTGTCATCTGCAATAAGGCAAACATTGCGAGTTGCACCGCTCACCACTGGATTATCTGGAGGTTACAAATTCTGCAGTAATTAAAGCACTTTTTCTTTTACCTCCCTTCCTTAACTGAAATTTATTTTAAAGGGACAGGGGATCATAAAAATAAGTATTTTTTATTTAAAAGTTACCCACTAACTGAGTATGAATACATGCCGCACGGTGGCGAGTGCCTCAGGGTAAACACCCAGCGAGTAACTGAAGTGTGGATTGCTGACGTCAGCAATCACGAAAAGCAACATAGCTGCCAATTTTCCATGGAACTCACTCCCCCCTCCTCCCGCCCAGCCATGCTCAGTGCGATGTTGCCGGTGCAATTGCCCTGCGGCTGTCTATATTTATTTAATTTATATAAATTTGGGGGATGGTCCGACAACGGAAATTTACTCATTTCTCACACTAACATATCTTACATAAACTTCTTAAGCATTCATGATTGCATTGTCCTATGTCCCTTTAATGATAAAATACATCTATACTGGGTAACTAAGATGCCTGCTGTATTAGATATGGTGTAAAGCTTTAAGAAATTTAGGGTGATGAAAGTAATGCCTAAATTACTGCATGCATTATTACTTTGCAATTATTTGTATTTTATTTATTTTTATTTTATACATTTTACATTTCAACCAAAAGCTTGAAGGAATGAATTTGATTAGCAAAACTTCAAATTAAAATCAAGCTATATAAGGCTAAAATGGCAAGTCTCTTTTTAACAACTTTGATTCAGAGTACAAGAAAAATTAAGTACTATATTTTTAATTCAATAACAGAATATATTAATGTAATTTCCATGATAGCGTTATAATTCTTATCTACAGTACATAGGTAGCTACACAAAATAGTACAGTCAAGTGCAGCATTTGTCACGCCCACTTAAATTATTGGATGTAATAATTTCTTTTTGTATACATGACTGTACTGGGTTGAGCTGATGTTCCTATCTAGACGTTGGCTTATTTGATATGATGACATCATCTTTTTATGTTATTGTGCTTGCATTCTATTTTCATTAAATTATAGAGTTTTGGGAAAATAAATATACAAGGTGATTTATGGAAGTTTAATGTCCGTAAGCAGAGCAAATATTAAAATTAGTCTTGTCCACATAATATACAGTGTCAAATTTAATCACTTTTAATATATTTACTTTTAGAGTATTTTTTTATTTGTTTCGGGACAGTGGACAGCATGTTGTAAAATTGAAGCCATGTTCAGAAACAAAAATTTTCTGATTGCATATATATGACTCAGTACATACAGCTTGGTAGATTATAAATGTAAAAACTGAGTAGTTGATACCTTTTTAATTTTCAAGCAATGCTGGATGTTGCTTCAGATGTTCTTCAATACGCAGGGTTTAAAGGTGTGTACTAGAATTGTTTTCATAAATAAAAATTAGCTCCAGTTTTGTATCAGGAAGTATTTGTGTGGTAGTCAAATTTGTCAAAATGGCAATTAAATAGTGTAATTAAATATGCCATACTGTCAATTGCATGGCGTAACGATTAGGATGGAGTCAACTGTCTCAGGATCTGCCTCAACATATTACTGTAAATGCTGCAGTAACTTAGTAAATAAATAATGTCTTATGCAGTTCACGACAGGTATTTAATAAATAGGCTACCTTGTACGAAAAACTCCACTAATATTGTTGTATTTGTAAGCTATTTTTGTATTATTTAGACAAGTGAGATATGAAGTCAACATATCAAATAAGCCAAAATCGAGTTAAATAATTTATACTGGGCTAGCATCTAATTCCAGAGCCGATTGCCATGAATGTTCCGAAAGTTCCACCGCCTTGAAGCATAACTTTGCCAACGTTGTTTACCAACTCTCGCCCTCGCATGCCGTATCTGAAAACCGTAAACTTCAATTTAGAAACAGTCTAATTTTTTTAATTAATTATTGCTTATACTAGGTTATCTCACCTAAGAGCGGTAAATCCTCCAAATATGGCTCCACTAGCCATGCCAACACAAAATCCGAGGGTGAATCCCATCTTTACGCGATCCCAACAACTTGGACCGGATTGAAAACTTCCCGCTGGCATAGGCATTTTGTAGCAGATGAAATCTGTTGATAAATAAGTATTAATTATATTCAAAATATTCCATAAACACCCAAGAAACCCATGCTATCCCTATGCAGAGATCCCGAAACCGTGAGAACAATCTACCGGTATGCATACTGCAGTGCTCGCTACAATGCTTTAGCTACTAATTATTCTTTAAATTGTATTGATTTTAATTACCTTATGATTCACTAGTATGTAGAAATTTATAATCGTGAGTTTACAAGTATAAATCGCAGAGTAAAGTCTAAAATAATGCCGAAAATTTTATCACATGTACGAGACGTACGCCATACTTCTTTAAAGGGACTAATATCGATTGTTTTTTGTTTTTTTGGCGGCATAATGTTTTAAAAATATTAAAATATTAACTCTATGAAAAATATCTGCAGTCGAGATTTTTTTTTTTTTTTTTCAAAGGAAAACACCCCTAAAAGCTTACAGTTTGCAGCAGGGTAGTTGGTAAGAATGGTAAGGATAAGATAGGGAAAGGATGGCGGCCACGGCCTGTTACGCGTCCCAGCATTTGCTGAGGTGAGAGTGGTGACACTGAGGGAACATTGTAAAACCTCAGTCAGGACCGGTCAGGACCAAGGTCCCTCTACATATATGTAGAGTAATCTTGAGTCAGGACGCGGACACCTCTAAGTGATATGTCCAAAGCCTGGGTGTACGTTTCTTAAATTTAATTCGGGATTTCTGACTAAACCTCTAAACGCAAACGAACAAAAACACTATAGTCTTTTATTTAGCACTTTAATTTATTATTTATTCATTTAAAAATAATTACTTTCAAGAGAAATGCATTTTTTTTTCTTATAATAAGTTTATATTTTTTTTTTGCGTTTTTTGCTGGTTTATATATAAACTCGAAATAAAAATATAATAAGATACATTGAAACATATCGTATGGTGTCTGAAATAAAACGGTACCTTATAAGGTATCTGCCAGAGTTCATTTCCTAATTAAATTTTTGTGATACTTATAAATACGTTTATACGGTATATCATCAAAAGTGGTATTAATTGATATATTTATGAACTTAAAAAAATTCACCAAGAGACGTATGTGCAACTGCTATGAAAAAAATCTGTGTTTTATAAGGCCAGAAAATATAGCACAATTTTCGGAGGTACACAGTTTCTCGGGGAAATAGCGGCATTGTCGATCATAAGCAACAATAATGCTTCCATCCTGGGAAACATATTATATTATAACCTCTGAAACGTTTCATCAATTTTTCTCGTCATATAAAAGACACAGAGGACTCTAACAGTTTCTGTTGCTCATATGTTTCAATAGACTATCACTTTTAATAATAATAATATTAATAATAATATATGTTTTATTGAGTAGCAATGAGTAGAAATAGACAAGA
This sequence comes from Siphlonurus alternatus, assembly GCA_949825025.1. NCBI lineage: Eukaryota > Metazoa > Arthropoda > Insecta > Ephemeroptera > Siphlonuridae > Siphlonurus > Siphlonurus alternatus. The sequence continues at coordinate 41,811,647 of OX463779.1, forward strand.
TACAAATATTGCCATGGTCAAATTGAGGAAAAACTACTCAAGAGGATCGAGAGGATACAGGAAAAGGCAAAGCCCATACTAAGTCCTGCATCCCCAAAAGAAAAAGAAGAGACAATTAATAAAAGTTGTATACCAAATTACATATAATATGATAATAACAAATATAATATACAATAAACAAAAATACTTAAACGAACTTCTTAAAATTTCTTGTAGGCAAAGATTTTATCTTACAATCAAGTTTATTATTCTTTAAATAATAACCAATGTTATTGAAAGTTGTTGGAAGTGTAAGCTGCAGTTTTCTTCATTTCTGGCAAAACTGGCAGTAAATTTTAAACATAAAAGAAAAAATTACTTTATACTTAAATATTTGTATTCTTCATTAATTTCGCTTCTTCTGATCTGCCTTATTTCAGGTTCTACAATGTTCCAGTATTATATCAAGATCGTACCCACTACTTACGTAAGAAAAGATGGAGCTGTATTTCACACCAACCAATTCTCTGTGACCAAGCACAGCAAGGTAACTTTACATTTTTATTTTTTTCATACAAAAAATATATTAAAAAAAAAAAAAAAAAAAAAAGCTACTGTCAATTTGAAAATGAAAATTTATTGTGACAAAGTTGTCTGTTATATTTTAAATATAAAGCTATTATATATTGATTAAAAACAAGTTTCACACAAGCAATACGTACTTTTAGAAATATTTTGCTGCCCTAAGAAACCTAGCAGGAAATATCTCTTTGAATACTTTAACGCAGCACAGAGCAAAGATAAAAGATAATTTTCGATCTCATACTTACTTTAAAAGTTTTCAATTTTCCTACAGCCAGCTTCTTATTATAGTCTTGGCCACAAGCTTTTGCTTTGACTCATTGTCAGAGGGAAGACAAGTATGCAGTAGCCTTAATTTATTACCATGTCTTTCTATTTTTTTTTTTATTTTTTTTTTTTTCAAAGTTATTTTAATTATTAAACTCTCTATACAAACTTCTCAAGTTTTCAGGCAATGTCTTTATTATACATTTTTTCGAGTAGTGAATTATTATAAATTTGTCGGTGAACAATCTTCATGTTGGCTCTCAGTGTGGTAATTAACTGCTTCTTTACTTCTCTTTTCATGTTGCCTATGAGATTTCTTGGAAATAAAAAGATAGAGCACGTGAATAGATGCTCTCTTTACATAACGTGTCCTAACAAGTGTGACCTTGTCACAGGTGGTGAGCCTCAGTTCCGGGGAGAGTGGCATGCCGGGCATTTTTTTCAGCTACGAGCTCTCCCCCATGATGGTGCGCTACACCGAGACGGAAAAGTAAGTCCTTGCTTTGAAATACTTTTGTCAAGTGCTTCTGTTCGTATCATGTGTGTAATACCATCAATGTTTTCAGTCTTTTTTTTTTTTAAACATAATATAGGGCAATTAACTTTATACTGGCATTAAGAGAAACAACCACAAATTAATTACATATTATTTTATTAAAAATAGTGATTAACTTGTATTTCTTTTATTTATTATTATTTTTCTTTCCGATGAGAGTATTAGCAAGAGTATTATGAGTATTTCCGAAGCAAGTGGAGTATGTAAGAATTGAATGCTATGGAGAGCAATTTGTGGATGGCCGAGGTAATAATGCTGCTGACTTATATATCCTGTAAAGGATATGGTGTCATGTTATGTTATTTCTCTTTTTGTGCATCACATGAGTTTTACTGTATGGAAATTTGCATGACATTTTTTTATTGCAGAAATGGATAGAGGGTACCAAATTATGCTACTCTGAATTTTTTCAGATTTTTTTGAGAGCGCGAACTATTTTTAAAAAATTATTGAAAGTCAGTTTTATGATGTCACGGGCGTTTAGCGCCTATCCTTTTCTTAAGAACAGACTCTTCGTGACGTCATAAAATCGACTTTCAATAATTTTTTAAAAATAGTTCCCGGTCTCTAAAAAATCTGAAAAAATTCAGAGTAGCATAACTTTGCACCCTCTATCCATTTCTGCAATAAAAAAATAATGTCATGCAAATTGTCCATTATAGCATGACATTATTGCTACATATTATTATTTTAACAAAAAGTTTAGGGATTTGTTTTTACAGTTGCCACATTCAGTTTTATTGTGTTTCATTAATGATATATAATTATAATGATATATAATGTATATCTCATGTATATTGAAGCCGCACACAAGGCTTCAATTAAAATTAAATAGATTGGGCATCAATGGTTGTTTGCTTGGGTGGTTGGGTGATTTTTTAAAACATCGCTCTCAAAGTGTTGTCATTAGGGGTGAAATTTCCCAGCCAGCCAATGTTGTCTCAGGGGTTATACAGGGTTCTGTATTGGGACCCCTGCTGTTCAATATCTTTATGTCTGACCTCCTTGATTGTGTGGAGTCAGAGTTGGTACAGTATGCTGACGATTCAACAATGTTTAAACTCATTAAATCCCCTAATGATTCCCAGTTGTTCCAAAATGACCTCAATAATATTTCTATATGGTGCAAAAATAATGGAATGTCATTAAATGTTGATAAATGTACCATAATGGACATAAAGTTAAGCCAGATTCCGCTACATACTCAGTACAGTCTTAACAACAATATACTGGTATATAGTAAATCAATTAAAATTTTAGGTGTCATGCTGACTCCTGATTTGAAGTGGAATCTGCAAGTTGAGAAAGTTAGATCTAAATGTGCAAAGCTTTTAGGTTTTATGCAAAGGAATCTGAAGGATTGCACACAAAAAGTTAAGCGTATTTCTAACCTTACTTTAATCAGATCAATTTTAACTTACGGAGCTCCAGCATGGCACCCAACAACAAATGAAAACGCATTAAAAAATTTGAGCAAATTGAAAAGAGAGCTCTTAAATTCATTTATAGAAATAATATTCCTGTTAATATTCCCATTAGAGGCCAAGATGGAGCAGTACTTCTTATTCCTCCCAAGGCTAGAATAAATTTGTATAAAAATGGCTTTGTGTGCAGAACTGTATCTGAATGGAATAAGCTCCCTGCTCACGTAAAATTGATGTCTGGTATACAATTCTCCAGTGCAGTTAAGCTGCACTTTATGTCTGGGAAGTCTAGTTGATTATAGGCTATGTGTTGACGTTTAGCTCTGGTTGCTAACAAAATATATTAAAATTTCAGGATAACTACCACTTATGTGATATCGTGTTTTTACGCTTTTGTATGTTATTCACACCCTTGTATGCTTTGTATATATATATATATATATATATATATATATATATATATATATATATATATATATATATATATATATATATATATTTTTTGTATTTTCTTTGGGTGAAATAAATAAATAAATAAATTATATTCACTATCTTAACTATTATATTATATACATGTCCGTCAATGAAAGCTATTTTATATAAAAAAAAAATAATGTTTCAGATCTCTCGGTCACTTCCTAACCAACGTGTGTGCCATGGTGGGTGGAATTTACACAGTCGCGGGAATGCTGGACGGAATAATCCACAGAGCAGTTCAGTCCGCGCACCGCAGAGCCATGGGCAAAGTACACTGAGGCTCTTATAGCCTCACGAGTATCACATAACATAACTTCATCTTGCAAATATGACCATTCCAGCACAAACCTCATGGGGAATCAATGGACAAGTGACATCAATTTTTTTAATGGTATTAATTAAAGAACATTGGAAACTTCCGTGGTCTATGGTCAGAAATTTGACCAAGATTTTCAGAGAGGGGGAGGTTGGTGCCACTGAGGAGCATGTATTACTTATGAATGACAGGAGCTCGTGAAGCTCTGAAAATGTGGGTTAAATTTTTGGCAATAAGACAAGGAATCTCTTTGAAATTAATAATTAATGCTAACAAATCAAATAACAATGTAGTTAATTATATCAAAAATGAATGAGAATGGTTTTTAATCTCAATAGACAATAATGGTTGCATTTTTTTTATTTCATAATTAGAAAAGATACCTAAAATTATGCTTTTCTGGATTTTTTCAGATTTTTTGGAGTGCAGGAACTAATTTTAAAAAAATATTTAAAATATTTGAATTAGGGTGGTACACCTGATGGGACAACCATGACGTCATTAAGTCTTGCTGTGATTGGTTATTGATGATGTCACGGTTGTTGTGATTGGCTGTTGGTGACGTCACGGTTGTCCCACCCTAATTCAGATATTTTAAATATTTTTTTAAAATTAGTTCTCGCACTCCAAAAAATCTGGAAAATTTCAGAAAAGCATATTTTTATGTGTATTTTCTAATGGACAACATACATGAAAAAATTTTATTGCAGAAATGAATAGATGGTACCAAATTATGCTACTCTGAATTTTTTCAGATTTTTTTGAGACCCGGAATTATTTTTAAATAATTAGTGAAAGTCCTGTGATTTCAGTTGGCACCCCTGCAGCCTTAATAAAAAGGATAGAGACTGGACGCCTATTGACGCCTCCAGGGGGCGTGGCCGCACTTTCAATAATTATTTAAAAATAGTTCTGGATCTCAAAAAAATCTGAAAGAATTCAGAGTAGCATAATTTGGTACCCTCTATTCATTTCTGCAATAAAAATTTTTCATTTATGTTGTCCATTATGAAATAAAAAAATGCAACCATTATTGTCTATTCTTACTTTGTTAGATCTGAACCAAAATAATAAACTCCTTATTTATATAATTATGTTATTGTACTTAGGAAAAAAAAAAAAAAAAAAAAAGGAAAAAAAAAAAAAATCTCGTCAATTGTCGCATATATATCAATTATATCTAAATTGTATTGTTTGATGAATTTCAGTCAAATTAAAACCCTTGAAAATATTTTATTCTTAATATGATATCAGTCTTTTAATTGTTAAAATTGTTCTTTTTTTTATTAATGGATTCGAACTAGAAATTTTATACCACAGTATTTTCTAAGTGATCTGTGTGATATTTTAATGCATTGTTCTAAATATTTTTCTTGAATACCTTACTGATGTTGTGTGTAAATATTTTAATGTGATGCTTGTAAGATAAAAATTAAATATTGTATAATTTACATCAATTTTAATGGCTTTACTGTTATTTTTAATGCATGATAGTTCTGCTTATTTATGTTTTTATAATATAAATATGAGCTTTGAGGATGCATGTGTTTCTCATACTCTCATACTGTAATATACAGGCACTTATCCAAGAAAAAAAGGGGGGGGGGGAGACTGAAATCTAATAGTCCCATATTACTCCCATATTTTTATATAAAATTAATATTAATAAAAAAAAAAAATGGGAGGGAAGACAGGAGGGGCTGGATCTGCACCTGCTATTAGAATTATTTGTTCTAATTAATTTGAAAACATATATTATTATACATATATATGACAAAACCTGTATTCGATCCCTCGTCGTACACGGAGTAAAATGTGCTGCCTATAGCTCATTGAGCTCTATACAAGACAAGTCTTGTATAAAGCTCACTGGCCTAGCTATACCATGATCTCCTGGCAAAAAAGATTGAGCTTTGTGCTATTTTAGGCGAGTGCGACAATGTGCTTTATTTTAATATATCGCCTCAGAATGCAAATCACGTAACTACAAAATAATTTGATGAAACTTTGAACTTTAAGTTATATTGAGATAAGGTTCAAAGTCGCTTAAATTTTTTTTGTAGTTACGTGATTTGCATTCTGAGGCGACGATATACTGATTTATATATATTTTATGATGTCATAATTGTTGTACGTGCTCACCTGAAACAGCTCGATCATTATTGTAACAAATTTTTAATTAAAATAACCAAAGCTGCATGAATTTATTACAGAGACCTCCGTGTCTTATGGCCAGGAATTTGAACAACCTAGGCTGAGCTTCGCTGCTTCTGAGAGTGGCGGCGCCATGCACTGAATCGCAGCGTCACGGCCCGGATCTTGCTGGCTGCATGGGCAATTTCAGCCAGCAAGAACCGGGCCGTGCCGAACATTTAGCAGCCCCGCCACTCTCAGAAACAGCGAAACTCTGAATAGAATAGATTTATTCAATCTTTTGATTACACGACAGCATCTTTTTTTCAAAAAAAAAAAAAAAAAAAATCTAGTCCCATATTACTCCCATATTTTTATATAAAATTATAATATTAATAAAAAAAAAATGGGAGGGAAGACAGGAGGGGCTGGATCTACACATCATCTACACCTGCTATTAGAATTATTTGTTCTAATTAATTTGAAAACATATTATGGCTTTACTGTTATTTTAATTTTAAACTCTAAAGAAATCTCTGGCCATATGATATGGAGGTCTCTGAATTTATTGTGTGTACTATATTTTTATAGTTATAATATAAAATAATAGAGCATAAAAAATTAAATTAAAAATATTTATTTAATTTAAATAAAAATATTTATAATTAAAAAACAATGACAGGAAAGAGGAAGATAACCAAATTAGTTAAAATAGCAAAAGCTAAATAAAGAACTTAATTTTCAATTTTATTTCTTTATTATTCCTTTATTATAAACATCGTAAAATTTAAATTAAAGCGCCTCATGAGGCGCTTATTTACAGATCAGCTGTTTTAACGCCATTGACCGCAAATGTCTTCTTTCAGGTTTGTTCCACTTTTTCTGTTACTTTCCGCATGACTACGTCTAAAATATCAACGTGTCGAAGATTGCTATCTATTTTTTCATATGTAAACGTATTTATTTTACTCGCAGGTGTCAACAGAGTGTGAAAACCCTAACTTGTTTTGGCCGGTGAACATAAACGCCCACTGGGTTCATCAAAGGCCATGGCGGGGTTGTTTGGTTATGGCAGGGAGGCGGTGAGAGTGAAGGCAAAGGTAACTCCATATGTTTATCTCCTTAAATTTAAGCAAAACTCCAGGCTTAATCTGAAATATATGCATAGTTAGCTAACAAGTACATATGCATACAGTACAGTACAGTAATTTTTACAGGAGCCTGAATGTATGCATATAATGTACTGTAGTCTGTATGCATAATTAATGCATACCTCTCTTTCCAAGTAGTTCAGCTGTGCTGTCCTGTGTATGCATAGCATATGCAGTCCATATGCATACGTATGCATTCAAATAATATGCATGTGTGTGGAAGTGTGGATCAGAAATGCTTTTGCATGTTTTTCAAACTGGTTTAAAAAAACATTGCAAGAAAAGTTTATTTTCTCATCTCGGTTCACTGATAACGACCTTTAGTGAATATATGCCGGTATAGCTTTTAAACTCATTTGACTGTCGGGCCCACATACCCCTGTACCAGACAAAAGAAACAAACCATAAGCTTGCCATAACATTGAGAGAGAGGAAAGTTTCAATTAGGAAAGTTATGGTCACACAGTTTTGGACTCTTTCTACCCTGCAAACCTCTCCATAGAAATGAATCTAGGTGGAGTATAACCTTTATGAAAGCTGTTTCTATGTCCACTTATTTCCATGGTCAAGATGTTTTATTTCATGAAATCTTTCATTTGCTGCTGTTGTGATGTTGAGCTGCTTCTATAGGGTGCCAAATATACATAGCTGTCAAATATATCTTCCCTCGTCCGGAACAACGGGCTGTCTGCCTACCATGATCTCGTTGCAATAATGAGCTATCTGCTATTTCAGGTGAGGGCAAATATGAGCTTTATTTTAGATTGATTTACAGCTCATAATTGCGATCACCTGAAATAGCAGACAGCTCATTATTGGATTATTGCAACGAAACCTGTTAAGCAGATAGCTCATTATTCCAAACGAAGGACGATATATAATAATAATAATATATAATAATTAATAATATAAGAAAGGTTTGCTCCCGAATTGGGTGAACCTCTTCTTTTAATGCACTCCATTGCAATGTAGGGTATTATAGGGACAATGTTGCTTCTGCTGTTCCATTCATCTAATCTGATTTAGTGTGTGTGTGAAATGTAAAAGCCACTTTCTGTCTGGGGTATTAGAGTCAAAAACGTATGCAGTCAAATAGCAACGCTAATGTGGGGAACTTCATTTTTTGTTATCTTATTCTGAGAATCTTATATTTTGTTCTGTATAAATTGGTACATGGACATTGTTCTGCTCTTGTTCTATAATATAAATGACAATAACCTATCGTTAAGCTTATTTGATTTATTTATATCTAAGTTTTTAACAATAGGCCCTCACAAAGAAATGAATAGATTGCAATTTTTAAATGTGTATACAGTACATTGTATTGTAAGTGCTATATTGTAATACTTGTGTGTTTTGTTTGATGTCAGAAATGTGATGGGGAGGAGGCCCCAGAGTACAGAAAGTTCAGCGTCGACCCACAGATTACTTCCTACGAAGTTCTGCGTAGTATTTTGGCCAAAGCTTTTGACCTACGGAGGTACGTCTACCTACTTGATATTTTCACTTGCATTACTTCCATAATTTCTTATTATGATTCTGTAAAACCTTAGCCAAAATTAGTGGGACAGCAAGTACGCTAGCACCAATTTGTTTGTACATGTCTCTGTACCTGTTGACTAAGGGAGAAATTATCAACACAGTTGAAAACTATTTTGCAATCACTGCATAACATTTATATTGTTGCAAGATAAATTGGATTTTTTTAATTAAAAAAATGAAGATAAAAATTTGATTGAATTTTTGTGGTTAAATTTAATTGTTTCTCTTCATTTTTTCAGAGATTTTTCATTGAGCTACAGAGTGATTGATGACTTTGGTCAAGAGACCTTTCTCTCCCTTCTCTCTGACTGGGACCTCGATGCAGCATTTCTCAGGTACGGACATTCAGTATTAATTTAAAAATTAAATAACTAACAATAAGTAGTGTCCTGTATTTAAGCTTACCTATGTACAACTTTGCGTTTATTCAGTTTTATTCTAACCAGTACTTGAATTGGTTCTTTTGTATCTGAGAATGTTGAATATGTAAATTGTGATGTCCAGTGCTTGTGAGCCGTGCCTGTGCCTGCAAATGGACGTTGCCCCTCTAAATGCCGATGGCCAGGAGGAAGAGGTGGAGTTGTGGGAGGCGCCCCTGCCCCCCTTGGCACCTCCTTCTGCCCCTCCCTCTCTGTCTCGCTCGCTGCGATTGCCGCTGCTGCAGGGGGCAAAGCTGCCGGTCAGCATGCGGCATGGAGGCTTCCGGCAGGCCGGGGGTAGCAACTTGCAGGGTCTGCTTAAGAGCCAGGTAAGCAGTTGTTTAATGTTCAATTTGAAGATACTCTTAGTTGTTAAATAAAAAAAAAATCTAATAATTAAATTACTATGATTGAATGACCGTCATTCATGTAGCTAGTTGCTAGTTCTACTGGCTGCTCTGTGTACCTGTGAATAATAATTCAACACCTTTCATATTGGTCATTTATACCTGCTATAGTAGAACCATCATATGGTCAGCGCTGTCACTTTGACATGGCACATAAGAAAGGAATGCACATGCCAAAGTGACAGCGCTGACCATATGATGGTTCTACTATATTGTCACAGAAGGAGGGTGTTGGTTCTTGTGCAGTTTACTGTACAGTTCAAAGGTAAGGCATTCTTGGTGCTGTCGCCTCTTCGCTTCCGCTCGAGCTGTGTCAGGATAGCTGACGCAGCAAGAGAGAAGTGTAGGAGCGAGCCAGGCCAGGGTGTCAGACCGGGACTGGACAGGAAACTGTGAGGAGCGTGCCATCCCTCCGAGGAGTTTGGTAATGTATGTTTTCGTCGACCCTTAAAGTTTGAATAAAAAGAAATAGTGACCATGGGATATATGAGGTTTTATTTAAATAATAGTAAATTCATCAACCCCCTCCCCCATAAGTATGTCCGGTCAAAGTAGACCGCGACATAGTTATGGGGGAGGGGGTTGATGAATTTACTATTATTTAAATAAAACCTCATATATCCTATGGTCACTATTTCTTTTTATTCAAACTTTAAGGGTCGACGAAAACATACATTACCAAACTCCTCGGAGGGATGGCACGCTCCTCACAGTTTCCTGTCCAGTCCCGGTCTGACACCCTGGCCTGGCTCATAATAGTAAATTCATCAACCCCCTCCCCCATAAGTATGTCCGGTCAAAGTAGACCGCGACAATATCATTCAATCAATATAAATGAAATAAAGTACTTTGTATAATTTACCTGCCCCTATATGAATATACAGTTTTTCATAAGAATAATAAAAATATAATTTTCTCTGTAGCTTTTGTTTTGATAAATGTTTTTGTATTATTTTTCCTTGCACATAATTTATAATCTTCTCATATTATTCTAAATTTCATTGCCACTTCTTCTATACCTTCAGGTGGAGCGAACGCTAGGTCTGGTCCAACGAGCTCTGCAGGTTCGTGCCGAGGACCTGATTGGAGAGTCCTGTGACCCTGAACCTCCAGACCCTGAGCCCGTGGGTGACGCCCAGTTCCGAAGTTACCTTGATCCTCTGGGAACGCTGGTGCAGAGTGAGGAAATGCGGGAGGCCGTGTTCCATGCTGGGGTCGACCCTGCTCTCAGGTGAGACCCTGACTCAGATGGCAGGCGTCCTCATGTCAAAGTCTGTCTGTCCTTGCAGGAAAGTGGTGTGGAAGCACTTGCTGAATGTCTACCCTGAAGGACTTACAGGCAGGGAGAGAATTGAATATATGAAACGGAAAGCTCAAGAATATCAAGAATTAAAGGATAATTGGAGGACGGTTTTTGAAGAAGGACAGGTACACACCTTTAATTTTTTATTACTTCTCTTTGTAAGTGGGAAATATAGTTTGTAGTTCAAACACTCAAATTCAAATGGTTTATTCATCAAATTCCAAATATAGGTACAAATACAAACCTTGATAATGCGAGCAGTTTGAATGTGAAGATTTCTAAATATGTTTACTAACAACCTTCACATTAATTTACTGATCTTAAACCCTGAAATGTGTAGGCTTTCTGCACTAAATTTGTTCTATATTTGGACATAAGGCTGATCTGATACAGACTGTGTATTCTAAGCTTAAGATGAGAGCTAATTGTAAATTGTAGCTATATAGCGGATATAGCCTAATTATTATTTCTTTATATTATTTTTAATTATTTTTTCTCATATTCTCCTTGAAATCTCGTCACTTCTGCAGCCTGTTAAATAAAAAGTCTTTGTTTTCAGGTCGTGTGTCAAGAAGTAATGGCTGTTAGCTCAATGGTTCGTAAAGATGTTTTAAGAACAGACAGACATTTAAGTTTTTATGCTGGCAATGATGATAACCAGAATGTTGCTGCCTTATTCAACGTGTTGACGACGTAAGTTGGTTGACGACTAGTTCCCTGATGGCAGAGTGTAATGCTCTTATGTGGCAGGTATGCACTGAACCACCCTGCAGTGAGCTACTGCCAGGGCATGAGCGACCTGGCGTCTCCTCTTCTGGTCACCATGCAGGACGAACCCAGCGCCTATGTCTGTTTTTGTGCCCTCATGCACCGACTGCAGACCAACTTCTCTCTTGACGGATTTGCCATGGGACTCAAATTTCAACATTTGTCCTCTGCACTCTTACATTATGATCCGGAATTTCATAGATACTTACAGAACCAACAGGTTAGTTTGTGTAAGATTTCATAGATAAAAAAAATGTTTCTTAGTTATTGGCTTGTAATAAAATATGTACTCAACAAAGACAGCATAATTATAGTGCCTCATCCAGAATAATGTAATAATGTTATCTGCCTACCATGATTTTGTGAAACAATGAGCTGTCTGATGTATCAGGTGCACAACAATGAGCTCACAATTGCACTCAACCTGATATAGCAGACGGCTCATTGTTTCACATCATGGTAGGCAGTGTAGCTCTTTATTCTAAACGAGGGATGATATTTTCAGTTCAGATGAAAGTGATGCAACATGTAATTATTTTTAAATGAAATAAAAAAAAAAAGAAAAAAGAAATTCTGATTTTAATTACCAACATTACCTAACTGTTAATCCTAAATTTCGTCTCCCCAGGCCTCGGACCTCCTATTCTGCTACCGTTGGCTGCTGCTGGAGCTCAAGCGAGAGTTTGCATTTGAGGACGCCTTGCGAATGCTGGAGGTACTGTGGGCGTCTCTGCCAGCTGACTGCCCTGCAGACGAGCTGTTGCTTTGCCAGGGGGCCACGCCCTTCAAGGCCATGCTTCCCCAAGGCCCGAGCTCCGCCAGTCTGGTGCCGCTTGGAGCCCCCCGCCACTCGGCCTACACTCGCCTGTGTGCCATGCGCAGGAGGGACGCGCGCAGACTGTCCGCCAATAAGAGCCTGGACGAGAGACAGCTCGGACATCAGCAGGTGAGGAAAGCGCCCAGACATTTCCAAGTTTGAATCTTTATGTTGCAAATTTTACACATTCACCGAAGAGAAATAACTTGTCCATTGCTAGCCTTGTTTATCCATCTAACTTAATTAACTGTCAAATTCATATATTACTCTAGAGTTAGCACTTAATTCATTGAATATTAATTTTAGAGTATCAGCAGACAGAAAAATTCAGTTGCTTTAGAATTGATTTAAGAAAAAGAAACCAAGCAAAAGCATGTAATTTAAAAACAGAACATAGAAAAACAAGTTGTAAAGTACCAATGTGTTGTTCTCAATTAAAATTTCTTTACTAAATTTGATTTCAAATCGCAGGGATCGAGAGAGGTGAGGCACCACCGTCGTCCATTCCTCAGCCTTGACGACTCAGATCTCTCACCTCAGAGTGACTTAAGTTCTACGTCAACACTGGCACCGGGAGCGGACAAACCTCCGGTGACGTCACCTCGTGTTGTTCGAAATCTCAATGAGTTCAAGACCTTCTTCAGCAAGCAGGTGAATGGTAGCCAGGAAGCAGACAAGAGCCCTGGGAGCAGTGGAGACGCTCAGGGGGTCACCAACGACATAGACAGCAATAAAACATCAGACAGTAACAACTGCTCACCGCAGAAAGTTAAGACTGAAAGCCCAAAGAAATATCCTATGTTTAGAACGTCAACACCAAGAGATCAAAATAAGAAATCTCCTAGCAAAGATTTTACATCTGATGATATATTTGTTTGGGAAAATCCTTTACAACCTTCCCCACCACCTTCATCTCCTGTGCAATATGCCGTAAATATGACAAGTTCTTGTGAGGAAGCATTAGAAAATTCTAGAAATAATGCTAATGCATCATCAGCTAAATTATTTTATAATACAACATCTCCACTTGGTAAAGTACAAGAACAAAATTTAGAAGACGTAGAATCTCCAGTTCAGAATATTATTAAACAAACAGAACAAATTACTGAAACAAATAATCATGTTGAGCCGATACAACCATGGTATTTAGAACAACAAGAGGTTTTGTACTCTCAGCCTTCATCGGGACTAAAACTACCTCCGCCGTCAGAGTTTGGTGGAGGTAATCCCTTCCTTGTTTTGTTGTGTGTGACGTTGTTGCGTCAACATCGTGACGTCATCATGCAGGCACACATGGACTACAATGAGCTGGCGATGCATCTCGACCGAATGGTGCGTCGACACAATGTACGGAGAGTGTTACGAGAGGCAAGAGCCCTCTACAGAGATTACCTTGCCCAGTACGGAAATAAGTCACAAGGTATGCTACGTAATCAAAGCTCATAAGCTCATAATTTTAACAGAAGTTAATTTTAGTGAAAGACACATGAAGTAACTTAATTACTGCCATAATTAATACTCCAATAATAAAATGGCCAATGCATTTAAAAATAAAAACTCTGTGATTTTTATAGCAATTCTCACTCAATTTATCACTTTTTATTTCATAAATATTGTACTTATGTTGTAATAATATATACATATAGCATATTATGGTTAGTATAAATAATGCACAGTGATTTAATTATATGGAACAGTAAAATATTAGTCACACTAGATTGTAAGATAAAAAGTAGGTATGCATTACTTTTAAAATCACCCCTTTTATTTTTTTAATTTCTTCTTTTTGTAATATAAAAACTTTACAATGTAACTAAAGCCTAATTTGTTTCAATAGAAACATAGTTAAGGCAAAATAACAACAATTACAGTACTCAAAGTCCCATATTTGTCACATAATACATAGAATAATAAATGCACACAATTTACTTTTTATTGTTTTTAATTTTTATAAATATATATTTAATTATGCACTACTCAGTTAAAGTTTACTTTACTTTATATTTTTTTCTAAATATTTTTTATGTAGCTATACTTATTATACAAGCTTTGTCACATTTTATACTGCAATGAAGAATTGTTGTGATCTGGAAAAAAAAAATCTTATCAAAAATATAAGAACTGTGCATATTTTTTTTAATAATGAACAACTAGATACATAGGCATTTAAAATCATTGCAGACACTGATAAAGATGACTTTAAACTAACACTTTCAATGTATTATTATAATAACTCATGGATAAGTGTAACTGGGATTTTTGGAATAGGCTGATTGCTTTAATTGACAAACTGTTCCGAAGGTTGACGAAAATAGTCGAGGACCGTACTTCTTAACTTAATTATTCTAAGCCACCCTCACTACTTTTATATTACCCTTGTGAACTAAACCTATAGTCAAATCAAGTTAATATTCCCGCCGGAAGTATTCGGAAATGAGAGGTTTCTGCCTTCGATCCTATTATTTGTATTTGAAGTTAAAAAAGTGTCAAGAGATTTTGTAATAATAAGTACAAAATTTCTAAACTCGCATAATATGTACAGGAAGGACAGAAATCGCTCACGTGTGGCAGGAACATTAAACTAATTTGAATCAGTCAAAACCCAAAATATATACACCTTTTAAGAGCTGATTATAATAATTATGATTATGACTTATTATCCATTGCTGACTTAATTCTTATAATTACTTAATTCTTAATTGCATTTCATTTACACCAAAACATTAGCTGATTAATCAGCATTGTACATCAGTATGCACATATTTATACCTTGTATATATTATATAAAAAATATCACTGTATACATTTCTGTGATATGTATTTGTACGAAAAATATATGAAATCTAATCTATGGATATTTTTACCGCTAAATGTAATGTAACCAAATTTGTTTTTTTAAGCTCACTTTTTTTTGTGCTTGTTTCATTAGTTAGCATTTGTAATTATGCTGTTTATGATCTCTTCCATTCAATTACCCCCTCTGTACTGATTGGGCCTATAAGAGACTACAATAATGTTACATGATAATATATGTGACTATTAATTGAACCTCAGCATGCACTCACTGTATATATAAATGTATGTAAAAACCTAGAAGGCCTATAATTGTTAATTGTAATGTACTGGAGAGTATTATATAAAAAAAAATGTAGATTAATTATTATAATAATGTACTAAATAGCAGCAGTATGTACATTATGTTATTGTTACTTTCAATAAATATGTTAATGGCTTGTAAATTAATTGGTATTATTTACTAGTAAGCAACATAATTAAATTAAGAGGCCTGCTTGTTAACCCTGACACTCTGATTTTTACTAATTCATAAAAATACATCACCAAAAGACACTGAAAATATTTTATAATAAATAAAAATTTGCATGGCATGTACTCATAACAGTTATGACATAATAATATACCAGGCTTATATAACCCTGATAATATACGGTCTTTCGAGCAAGAGTTTACAACTGGAAAATTGTCGTAAATTATGTAGTTTTGCTTTCTCGTAGCTCGCAGTTGGAAGTGGAAATGAGCAGAAATAATCATTTTCAGACACAAATTCTCGCTTGAAGTACTCAAAGTATCAGAGTGTCTTTGCTAGTACAGTTCATTGCGAGGAAATGTTGTCCTTGCATAGCCAGGAGAAACATACGAGGGCTACCTAGCAGGTGAAGTGACCTTGACAGGACTATTATAGCTGAATGTTACACCAACATAAATCAGGCGAGAGTGCCACGTCGTGTGCTGTACTTTTTTTTATTAATTGGTAGCTATAGGAAGGAATATAATTTTAATTAGTGAAAATTTTATATTGATTAACAATTTAATTTTTTCTTTAAAGTTATTTTAATTAAATTGAAAAATAATAATTTTCAGTAGCGAGTACTCTGCAGTAAGCAACCTTATATTATAAAGGTAAAAAAAAAGTGCAGGTTGCTTACTGCTTGCTACTGAAAATTATTAAAAACGAAAGCTGGTACTAATTTTATTTAAACAATATATCTGTATTTCCCTGATATTAAAATAATAATATCCTTGATGCCATTTTACTACCAGATCTGTGCAGCCTGCAGTGGCAGTGCAAGACTGCAGGGCAGCGGAGAATAGACAGCTGTAAGCTGCCTTCCTCCTACCAACGCCATTATCTAGTAATCATCAGTCACACCCATCCCAGGTCACGAAAGTCTGCCGTACTCAGGGATTGAAACAAGGACCTCCTCGAACCAGAGTCAAGTGCTCTAACTCTAAGCTGCATGGACGCTAAGGAATTATTTTCAGGAAAAAAAGTAGTTTTAAGGTTTTATTTCAAAATAAAAATATTAATACATCAGATATTTCATTGAAACAAAGAGATGAAAATTTAAAAATAAAAAAATACCATTGTGTAATTATTACCTCAAGAATATGGAACAGTTTAGTTACATAAAGAGTTGATAAGTGCAAATGCTGTCAGTACTATAGATCCCAGAGTAACACAGCGTCAAACTGTGACAAATCTTGTTTGGACGAGACGACATGATTATTTGTTCTTGACGTCAACTAGCCCCACCCCTCGGGCAGCAAACCGCAGTACCATAGCCAGGCTGGAAACACAAGTAAGTTTGTTTAGCGACGATCAGTGCACTCTTGGTAGCGGTATCATATGAAATAATTTTATAATTTGTAACAAATTAATTGAGTCGCAGTAAATGTGACTAACAGTGTTTACTGAATTATTCAAGAGCTGACTTAATCACAACAAATAATGACACAAAGCCGACCAAAACCTTAACTGTGAGATCGCAAAGAGAACTAACAAGAAAATCTGGTAACTTTGTTTGTTGGCTATATAATAAAATACCTACAGCATTATTAGATTTCCTCATCAGTTATTTTTGCTACATGCATTAACTTAAAAGAGTCACTTTGACAGCTTTTTGCTTTATATGCTGCAAGTCCATTCACAATATGTATGTAGTAAACTAGTTAATAAATGCTATTAATATAGTCAGAAAACTGCAGTATGGCACCATCAAAATTAAATAATCTCATCAAAACATAATATTTAACAGTAAAAGTATTTACTTGTAGAATATTTTAGGTTCTACGAGTATCCATTACCATATAGTCTTTAATTACTTCCCCCACCATCACCCTTAATTACAAGATTGGCAGGAGGGGGTGGGGGAAGCTAAGAGCACTTTCAATAGCCTTAATTGAACCAGTCAATGGGACATAGAATAGAATTTTATTTCAATCTTTTGATTACATCAGTAGGAAAATAGTAAATGGGGAAGATAAGAGGAAGCTGCAAGAGGATCTAGACACCGTAGGTAGGTGGGTGGACAAAAATTGTATGAGTCTTAATGTTGGCAAATGTTCGGTAGTTAATTTCAGTAGGAAAAGAGTAAAAGAAGAAGTAGTATACTTAATGAGAGGAGAGGTACTTAGGGAAGACGATAAATATAAATACTTTGGGGTGGTTCTTCAGAGAGAGCTGAATTGGAATGAGCATATTAGGTATGTAACGTCAAAGGGAAGGAGAAATTTGGAGTTCGTTATGAGAAATCTGAAAGGGGCGCCGCGACTGTATTTGTCAGAGACATGGCCTATAAGACCTTAGTGAGACCAATACTGGAGTATGCATGTAGTGTGTGGGATCCGTATAGGCAGATTGGAAAGGAGTTGGAAAAGGTTCAGAGGAGGGCTGCTAGAAGAGTTATAGGTAGAATGAGAAAATGGAGATTAGTGGCAGATGACAAAATGGTGTGGAGGGATTATGAAAGCGTGTCGAAAATGATTAAGACTTTGGAGTGGCAGTCACTCGAGGAAAGGAGAAGATACAACCGATTAGGAAATTTGTTTAAAGTTAATAGGGAGATGGCAGGTTGGAGTGAGTTTAGTGACAGAACTAGGAAAGGTAGATATATTGGGAGGGGGGATCATCGGTGGAAGCTGGAGTTCAGGGGTAGTGGAAGTGATGTGGGGAAGTATTCCTTTATAAACTGAACAGTGAGGGAGTGGAACTCTTTGCCGTCCGAGGTGGTGGGGGCGGAGAGTTACGAAGGATTTAAGAGTGTGTTGAGTATACTATATTGCGAGCCACCGTGGTATAGCCACATTTGCCGCAGATCGTTAAAAATCTAAATCTAAATCTAAAAAAATCAAAAGTATAATACAGTATTAAAGATAAACCTAATCTATACTTATTTTAACAACCACCAGCTGGTATAGTCTTTCAGCCTTAGCTTACGCCTGGAAATTTCCAAAAACGACATAGTTTCTATTCTTTTTTGCTTCTGATTGCAGACTATATATATGCATGCCGTAGCAAACAGAAGCAGGAACAAGCAGAATTATGTGTAATTTTCATTCATTTTCAGTCTTAAAAGACTACAGTACAGTACACTAGCTGTACACAAGTCCTAATTCATTTCAGCAAGCTATAGAGTCTTAAACTTGCTAAACTTTTACCTCATGGCAGCCACCAGTCCTGCAGGCATGATTTTTCCAGAGTTGTAGAATCTGTTTCCCATAACTCCAGTTAGCACTGCGCTAGCTCCTAGGGATAAAAAGTAGTTGCTCGGATCCTGGGTGGTCTGATATGCTCCGTAGCCCAGAACGCTGCCGAACAAGAGTCCCATACCCATGGAAGCCGTGCTACCTGTAAATTAAACGAATATATTTATGAAATATATGTTATACGAAATACTGTTCACAATATAATTAACAAAAATAACATACCTGCTTTGACATAGCCCATTATGCCTCCAGCAGCAACAGTCGCAGCATATGCAAAGCTGATGATGTCTACACCCATCTTGCCAAGTCAGCAGTCAAAGAATGAATCTTTTAAACGTTTAATGTTGTTGTTATCTTAATTGGCTACTATGTTGGCCGGTAATAAAGCTTTGAGATTGTGTGTTAATCAATTAAAATGCAGTTGCAAACAACACAAAAAAACATCAGATTGAGATAAACATTTGACAGCTGTTTTCAGTGGGAGGTGAAGAGGGGGGAGGAGGAGAAATTGGCGGTATTTTTGTACTATATTTAAAAAATATAATGTTTTTAAAAAATAAATATTAGTATAATTTCTACAGATTAAGAAGGGGTTTTAATTTTATAATAATTATATAAAAATCGACATGCTCAATCTCTTTTTCAGGTATTCTCTGAGACTATACTAGCAAATATAAAAGTTTAATAAAGAGAATATCGTAGAGAGAATAGGTACTGTACTGTATAGCTATTAATCATTCAATCTTAATATATTGATGCTGTTTCGCCCAAACGGCAAAGTTGCAACTGTTCAAAATTGCAAGTACATGTAAATGAGCTTACCTTAAAATTCTTCATAGAATTCCATCCAAATCAACCATCTTACTCATACACTCATTCTCAGAAATCACACTAGTTAGCAGTATTATAAAATTCTATCTCAGCCTTCCTAACCCTACACTACCCCCCCCTCCCCTTCCCCCCTTAGATCGCCTATACTCCAATTCTCAATGGCCTCTTTTTACTTTTTATCAATTTATGTAAGTAGTTAAATAAATTGTAAAATACTTAATTTAAAAATATTTAATCAAAGTCAAATAAAATAATCAAAAACAAAATAGTTTATAAATGCATTTCTTCACATATTAACTGATCACTTAATATATACATGAGTAGAGTTTGTGTGAGGCTAAGGCACGGCCTTGGGCTCGTGCGAGCGATGGTGAAAGACAAAGGAGATACCGGCATCCCAGCATGTTTTGAGCGCCACGTCCACGAGCCCCTTCTTGTCTGCACAGTGGTTCCACTGTGACAGGTCCGAGGTGCAGTCAGAGTCGTCAGGGGGAGGTCGGGTCTGGATGTTGTTGACACAGCGACGACACTTGAACCTGCAAACATAGCGAGAGGTGGTACTTTAGAGTCGTAAAGTAATTGATATGTAACAACCTATCCTTTTTTATCATCATAATTGACATTAAAATGAATATTCTGCAGATGGACAACCTTCAAGAAATTTTTTATTGCATATTTGGATAGATTAGAGGAATTTGAGTTATGTATTGCCATTTTTTTTCATTTTTTTTTTTAAACACTTTCAAAATTGAGTAGAAATTATGCTGTGACGTCATAGTTATGCAACGTCTTTCCCTATGTGTGCGTGTTAAATATTTGCATGACTATAATGCCATACCGGTAGCTTTTTGCAGCATAATTTTAAGGACGTTAGAGGCTTCAAATAATCTGAAAAAATAATGAAAATACATAACTTGAGGCCCTCTATCCAAATATACAATAATAATTGTCATGAAGGTTGTTCATTGTATACTTTTTGTAACTAAAATAATTTGTGTGTAATGCAAGGAGGATACAAGTTGGAGAAGTAAAGTAAGTTGGAGAGTGAAAGTTCTACAATGCATATTATACATTATCAATTCCTCTTCATTAAATGACATTGTTGAACAAAATACAATGCACCATTCAACAAAGACTTGTCCTCGAATAATGTGTGTGTAAATTAACAGCTAGCAGGTAGCTTACTTGTCGTGGGTGTCACTGAGGGTGTCCTGCTCGAGACGAAAGAGGTCGCGCAGCTCCGAGAGGCTGAAGTGGCGAGCAACGTCCTGCTCCTGGTCCACCACGCACGAGCTGAGTGCCTTCTTGTGTGCTTGCCGCTGGAAGATCTTCTCCTCAATCGTGCCCGTCTACAACAAACAACATAGCTCATTGTTGTAAACATGTTATGAAAAATACATACTTTCTTACTTTGATTTCTTTAATTCTATTTTTTTTTTTTTTTATTATTTCTCTTTTATGATATCCTAGTTTTAAGCAAAAATAGCCAGAAATTGCTTTTTTTTTCCTTGGTCTAGGTGCCGCCTTAACCACACCCCTGGTTTTATTTAAGACAAGTATGGTTAGCTTAAAAGAAATAAGGCAAGCTATACCAATTAAAAATAACCTAAAATAAATTTTTGATTGTGGTATTGCCTGTATCAAATAATATTTATTATTTTGTTATTCTAATTTTAAATAAGGGGCATTCACAAAGTCTTTAGGCCACATTTAGGGCTCGATAATTTAAGACCAAAAATTTTGGGTCTAAAAAGCATGCCTAAAATTGGGCTTTAAATTATCGAGCCCTAAATGTGGCCTTAGGGCTTTGTGAATGCCCCTTAAAATAAATTTTAATATCTAAACTTTTATGGATTGCAGTAAAAATTGAATTACTGATTTACAAGAATTTGGTTTTGGAGTATTTAGCAGCTCAAACTTTTTCTATTCATAAATAATCCCTCAATAATTAATTATAATTTAAAATGTTAGGGTTTCGGAAGGTTCGGGGTTTCAAACTTAGTGAGTAATTAGTAAGTAGAAGTACCCAGTTAGGGATTTATTAAAATAAATAAATAAATAAATAAATAAATAAATAAATAAATAAATAAATAAATAAATAAATAAATAAATAAATACATGTAAATAAATAAATAAATAAATAAATAAATAAATAAATAAATAAATAAATAAATAAATAAATAAATAAATAAATAAATAAATAAATACATTTTGCTGGTTATATGCAATAATTTCCCCCGAGTTCTACTCACACAGAGCAGGCGGTAGATGAAGCATTGTTTGCGCTGTCCGTCTCGCCATACTCTGGCCATGGCCTGGTCATCATTGGCTGGGTTCCAGTCTGGGTCGAACATGACCAGCCTGTTGGCGCCAATCAGATTGAGGCCGCAGCCCCCCGCCTTGCTGCTCAGCATGAAGATGAAGTCGGGGCTCCCAGGCTCGTTGAAACGCTGCACAACCTGACAACAACAAGAGGGTTTGATTAACATAATGATAAACCTGCACAATACATTGAAACAAGAATAAAAAGTTAAGATATTTCTTATTTAAGATGTTTCTAATGGGGTACTGACCGGTATTTGAGTTAGCAATACTAGTAAAAAGTATTGTGAATTCTACGAAGAACGAGCTCTATTAGAACATTCTACGACAATTTGCTGATTTTGTATGAATTTTTAAAGCTTTTTTTGATGACGTCACAACATTGATTCTTAATATGTATACCTTCCGATAATTTGTATTTTTATGGGTCTTGTCTTTTCATTAAAATAGCAAGAAATAATTGGTGTTAAAAATATTGTTGGAAAGATTACATTAATCTTATAGCTACTGTACTAATGACTTTCTCTCGTTCAAGAAATAATGAAAACCTCCTCTCGTGTCCACTGACCTTGGCCCTCTTCTTGATGGTCATGGAGCCATCAAGTCGCACGTAGGGGTACTGCCTGGCCCGGCAGAGGCGCTCAAACAGATCGAGGGTCTGTGTGTAGTTGGAGACGAGCACCACCTTGTCCTGCGAGGTCGAACGCACCACCGCCAGCAGACAGTCAAGCACCGACACTTTGCCAGAGAGCTCGGGCTGCACCGTCCTACACAGACATCAGTATGTTAGACTTGTTAGTAAGATATTTGATATCGTTATTAGAAAAAAATTAAGTATCATACATAATTAGAAAATCTAATTAGAAATTTCAGAATATATTTAGGTTACATTTTTTTTTTTTTTACTTTTTTGTATACAAATAAAAGTCCCTGAAATACTATGATCAAAACAGTAACTGTGCTATCAGTTTTATTTTTTTAAAGTTACTGTTGATTAATAAATTAATACATTCTTAGGCAATGATTTGTCTTTGCAGCCAAATTACACAATAAATATGAAAATTTTGATTTGTTATATGTATTGCAAATGATTTTATTTTATTTTACTTTTTTTTTTTTTTTTTTTTTTTTTTTTGAATTGCCATTTTTTGTGTTCTAGAAGGTCTATTTGTTTAGTACTTTCTATATTATCTGATATTATATATTCTACACTGTATTCTTGTGTAACAAGCAAACTAACAATAATATATCAATAAAACTTACTTGGGATCATATTTTCCTGTGAAAAGTTTGTGGGCATTCTCAAAACCTTCTGCTCCCTCCTGGATCTTTTCCATCACCAGGTCAGGGTGGTTGCACAGTTTCTTCAGCGACGTGATCGAAGACAGGGCAGACATCGTGCTCTTCCCCTTCTGTTCGCTGTCCGCTATACCAAACAAGGAGCTTATTATTGCAGTTCCTGAGTTCTTAAAGATCCAATATTCAATGTAGATTGGATTCCTGAACAGCTACAAAGTTATGGATAATATTACTGTATTTTAGAAAGACAACAACTTTATAATGTTTTAAATAAAAAAAAAAAGTGTGCAGTTTTATTTTCGGAGCATGTAAAAATGTAAAAAATAAGTACAGTATTCTAGTTTAATTCTTTTTTTGTAATTTTTGTTTATTTTTATCATTTTTTTTCTAATTTTAAGTAGTTAGAACAAATGTAGTTTATCTCAGTGAAAAATATTATATCAATGACTGAATTTGAAAGTTCAGTTCTTACAAGATGAAAAATACATATCATGTTACTTGCTAAATTCACAGGAGCAGCAATGTCTTTTATCTTCTCTTGCTTTTTACACCTGGTATCTTTTATGATCATTTTTGTTTGTTTGTAACACTATCTTCCTATTTTCTCTTACCAAATTTAACTTAACTGTCAAACTCTACCACTCTACCAACATTACACCACCCATATGATTGTCTCAAATACAACAACTTGTATTATACCTGCCAGGACAGTCCTCCGCACTGCGTCAGACTTGATGAAGGCCTGGTACAGCTGGGCCTGGATGGGTGCCATGCGACAACACACCACCTGCTCCACCTTCTTGGGCAGGTACTGCGAGAGCAGGGCCGCTGTTCGACGGATCAGGCACCGGTTCACGATGGCGATCAGCTTTTCAAGACACTCTCGCCCGCGCTCACGGTCTTTGTCAGAGGCAGCGGCGTCCTGGCCTCGCAGAATCGGAGTCTCAAACGTCCGACGGAACTCCTGCATGGATAAATCAGTGACAAAGTATACTTAGAGGTCACATTTAAGATTTATAATTTTTGTCATGTTTCATTGTTTTTCTACAATAAAAGTAGTTGAAATCCTCAAAATGAGAGGTCATAATAAAATATAGTCTCTTCAATTTAGTCAATAAATTTTAAAGCAAAAAAATATTTTACCAACAAACTAGTAATATTTTTACTTCTATGCTCAGTTAGAAAATAAAGTACCGCAAATTTGAAAACACATAATACTGTTTCATTTATAGTACATTACCGGTACTGTTTTTCATGATTGATTTCTTATCTTCTCTGCTATCATCAAATTACAGTTTTACTAAATACATATATTTAAAAAATTGATGCCAAAAGCATCACAGTACCAACATTTTCCTAGTAACATTAAAACACCCGTTGCGGTACACACCTGAGCGGTGCCGAGGATGCCCTGGTTGACAAACTGCACCAGACTGAAGTACTCGAGCAGGTCGTTCTGGATGGGCGTGCCGGAGAGCAGCACCCTCCGCTTGGCTTTGAGTCCCATCAGCGCCTGGTATGTCTGGTTCTCGCAGTTCTTCAGACGATGGCCCTGCAAAGACATTTGGTAAGCATGGAGTACCAAGACTGGCAGTGTGTTTGACATTGTGTTTAGTCTTTAATATCAGAAGTTGAAAATATGTAATGGAAATTCATTTATGCTTCCTACAATCACATTTATTTGAGAATAATTCATAAAATGCTAGAAATAGTTTTTCATCACTTGTAAAAAATATTCTATTATAAAGTTATTATAAATCACAAATTAATCAGTATTAATTTATGATTTGTGTAATAGTGAGTGTAGAAGGCAAAAGAGTATTATGAGTATCTCTGAAGCAAGTAGAGTATGCAAGAATCAAGTGTTGTGGAGGGCAATTTGTAAAAGGCCGAGGTAATAATGCTGCTGGCTTACCCCGTAAAGGGATATGGCATCATGTTATGTATGTAATTTATGATATTCTTTTCTATATATAATATGTCTATACTTATCTATTACAGTATATTGATATATTACATTTTTTTTTACAAGGGATGAACTGTATGCGTCACACTTATATATATATATATATATATATATATATATATATATATATATATATATATATATATATATATATATATATATATATATATATATATATATATATAATATATATATATATATATATCAACAACACGAGATGTTGTTTAAAATACAAAATTTCTGAGCTATATGCAGTAATATAGCAAAGCCTTTTCAAAATTGAATTCAGGATTATTACTGAAAAAAAATACAACTGGTCAGTTTTTTTAGAAATAATAAATAATTTGAAATTTCCTTTATAAAATTATTCAACAACTCAATATTATTTTTAAATTCTCATTTTTGACGACCTAATGTTGTTTACAATGTCTCCTCCCCGGAGGTTTGATGTACCTCGTCACAGAGCACCAGCCCAACCTCCCCCTGGTGCAGAACGGACGCATGCAGACGGAATGTCTCGTACGAGATGATGAGGATGGGGTTGGCGGGCCTCCTGCCGTAGGTGTGCATGAAGCCCTCGAGTGACTTGTCAATCTCGCTCTTACTGCCAGAGTCAATCGCCAGCGGGTTCACACGACTGCCAAGCCACTTGCTAATCTCGTTGTACCAGTTCTGTAAAAAGAAGAGATTTTAGTAAAATTATTCAACTCTTTAATTATATCAGAATTAAAATCACGTAACTGCAAAAAAAAAAAAAAAAAAAAAAATGTAACTTAACCTTTAAGGTTTAAAATTCCATAACTGTATTTGTTTGTAACACACTTCAATGCAACGGCAAAGTTAATTTACAAATTTAAGAAATAATGAATTCTCACGTATCATTTAATTTATTACCTGCTTATGCAGTTCTAGTCTTATAATACTTTATAACCCTTGCTGAAGGTTTGCAAATTAAATTTTAAGTGTTTAAATAAATAAAAAAAGTGACTTTCTCAGCTTCCACGTAACCCTACATTTTGCTAACGTAAGAGATTCTTGTTCATTGGTTGTCTCACCTTGACGAGACTGCTGGGGGCAACGACTATGGCCTTGTCGATGATTGGCTTGACGTCGGGCCCTTGTCGTAGAAGGGTCCACATCAGGGTGATGCACTGCAGCGTCTTGCCCAGGCCCATCTCGTCAGCCATGATGCATCCGTAAGAGCCCTCGATGCACACCCCAGTCACGCAGTCGTACATGAACCTTACACCCTGAAACAAAATTTGACGATATTCAGTCATAACATACATACTTTTAACTTTCCACTTATATCAGTGCTTATAGGGAGAATACATTCTGATTCTAGCTCAAGCTAGAGTGGACAAACATAAAAAAATGGACAAACTGCATGAAATTGTTTTAATTATATATTTGGAGAGAGTCTTGAGTTATATATTGTGTTGTATTACGCAAATATTCTGCGCAAGCATAGAGAAAAGCACTGTTTGTATATAAATAATACATATAAATAACATCACAGCGGTTTGCAGCTCGATTATAAGGGTATTAAGGGGGAAAAAGTACAATACATAACTTGAGGACCTCTATCCAAATATGCAATAAAATTTCATGCAGGTTGTCCATTTATTAATTAGCTTCATAGAAATTAGAAATTACCATTGAGCTCTACACAAGCCTTGTGTAGAGCTCAATGGAAATTACACATGTAAACTATAAATTTGACCATTACTGTATTTATTATTAAGTGAACCAAGTTTAATACAGAATAAGATGGTAGCTATAACTATAACATTATTTTAAGTTTACCTCTCTTTGATGAGGTCGTAATACAGCTGTTAGGGTTGGATCTACCACAACATGGACTGGCTGCTTTTCTCTGTAAATGAAGCACGATTCTGCATTAATTGACACACAATCATCACTCACAGCAGCACTTACGCGTCCAGTTTGAGTTTATCGTGGGCCGTGATTGGAGGTGGGGTGTATAGAACGAGAGCACCTGGCTCGTCAGGGTCATGCAGGGCGCGCCGAACACCAGAACGCCTCACTCCCAATGCTCGACCTCCTATACCACCTGCATAGTTTGCCATAGGTACTTTAAAAGGACGGTTTAGGATACTCCGAATCATAGCCTCCTATAAAATGCACAATAAATCAGATAAATATTTCAGGACTGCAAAATTAAGAGAAATATATCTTACATGTTTTGAGAGATTTTCTGGGGTGACGGGTTCCATCTTTGTCACTGGTGCGGTAGACTGCTGGACTGTCTGCAGTGGTTTACGATTTCGCTTGGTGCTTTTCGGACCCTCGTCTCCGGGCGACCGCTTGCCCAGCTGGCTCGGGGCAAGACTTCGACGCTAAGTGAAGAGAAAAGTTATTGGTTTTTTTAACTAGTTCATTGTTTACAGTATTCAGAAGATCAATGTACATGCAAAATGCATTTTACAGTTTAAATTACAGTTATTGACCTAAGAGTTTAGTTTAGATAAACTGCAGTCTATGGACGTGTACTGGGACTTTTCCTGCTGCAATTTGTCCCTGCTATATATGCATACTTTATGCATACATACAGCCCAGTAAACACAGGGTGTCGAAAATGTGTTGGACCGGCACTTTGGAGTGTTGGCACAGTATGCATACTAGACCAACACGGACCGACAGAGTCGTGTTTACTGTGAGTAATGTATCTTAATTGATTATACAGTTGATAGCTATACATATGCATACCTGAAAGCTACAAATATACAGCATGTATATATCATAATAGGTTATAAGCTGTAATGCATACATACTATGCATAAAGTTTGCAAATGCAATCATACAGGAATGCAAAAACACCGGTTTAGCAAGAGCCCTCAGTCTCAAATTAATGCTCAGTCTCCGCTACATAATCACTAGATATAGAGATTAAGAATGCTTTTTAAACATACCATTTTTAATGAAGTCTTTGGAAAATTATTCTTAAATATAACATCTATCATTAATACTGTGAAAAGTCATGATGTTTTAAGTTATTCTTCATTTTCCAAAAATTCTCAAGACGTCAAAACATTCACAGCTGACCGACTTGCCAGTTTACCGCGCTTTCTTCGCTCGAGATCATTCGGAACCATTCGGAACAATTCGAAAAGATTCGGATTTTTTTTAGTGGGAATGGTGGCGATGGTGGGATTGTTTTGAAAAGTTTATTGGGTTGTATGTTGTATCATGATTGCAATCAAGAGGTTTTAATTGGCTTTATATCCAACCTTGATTGCAATTAGTGAAATTTCAGAGACATACACATATAATAAGTGCTCTGTTGAAATTTCTAAAAAATGTAATACAAAAGTTGCTATCATTCAGTTATGTCCTAAATTATGAGTTATAATAATTTGTTAATTACGACATGTATCGTAAACGTCTATATATATATATACTGCACTGCAGCACGCGCGAGCGCGTCTTTTGGCAATTGAAATTTCTATATAATGATCGATCCGTGTAGACCAATTAAAACAAAAGTATAAAATAGCTACACATATAGTCAAATTAATTAGAAATTCCCTCCGGAAGTGACCGGAAGTGTAAAGTTTGCAGCTTTTCTGTTTGTAATCCAGTTTTGAAACATTGCAGAGAGAGTTTTGTATTGAAAGTATTCATTTATGTGTGAAATTACAACACTGAAATATGAATAGAAAGGCCATAAACTTAACACTTCCGGCTACTTCCGGAGGGTATATTACATAAATTTGACTGTAGTTTCATTAGTTTCCGGAGACATTCTAATTTAGATTTATCTCATATATGCGCGCGGGCGCTGTAATTTATATATAAATAATATATACTATTTATATTATAACACCATCCCGGAAAAACATCGTCCTCTGAAAAACGTCTTGTCTAAGGAATCTATGAGACACGCGGACGTCTCCGATATACTGTACGTATCTTATCTTATTATAAATATTATATATAATAATATAGTTTTCTATTCATTATAAAATATTACCTTTTTCTCTTAAATTGCAAGCATCATTTAATAAATTTATTTTGTCACCTTTCACAATTAAATTACCTCATGTGAGTCATAAGTAAATCAATTATCAATCTAAAAATTACGTACTGTACGTGTACATCAGCTAACATTTAAAACATTTTTCACACCATGATACACCTTTTTTACCTTTTATCAAAAAGCAAATAATTTTTATATCTTGTTATATTTTATAATACTTATAATAAATATAATATTTTATTATAGAGCAGCTAAAAATCGACAATATTTTTGTGTTATAGGGCTATATAATATTAAATTCTCCTATTTTGATCTCGAGATCCGTATATATGCTGATCGACGCATCTGTGTATATAGTATATATACAGTTCTTTTCAAGGAATCTAAGTAAAAGAATTGTATATAGTATATATACAGTTCTTTTCAAGGAATCTAAGTAAAAGAAACGACATATAATTGTACGTGTATATAGATATAATTTTAATTACAGCAAATACTACGACACAACAAAAATGCTCATCATTCCAGCGTACATAAACATTAATTCAATAGTAATTCAGTTATTAGATTGATAAACAAATATAGCTATAATTAATAATTACACTACATGGTAACAGCTCATTCAAAGAAATTGGAAAATATAATAAATCTCGATTTATATAAATAATGTGTATTTTATATTATAATACAGTACGTTTATTCATATTATATTATATCTATAGGATAATTAGTAATGATCATGCATGTTTATTTATTTAATATATAATCAACCTATATACATCAATCCTTTTTACAAAAGCTCTATCGTAGTTTTTTGGATACATTTTATTATAATAAATAATAAAACACATTACAATAACTTTATAAGAATATAGCTAATCTATGCAGTGTAATATAATAGAAGCACTCCAGAAAATATATTCAAATAAATTTAATTAATTTAATCATCATGCCCCCTGAGGCTAGGCAACTTGTTAAGCATAAAAAACAATAGTTCTTACAGAATAATCAAAATATAGAAAAAATGTGGCTTTTAATTGTCCAATTAATGTTAGAGTTTAATTATGAGAATAATAACAAAAGAATGACTGTAAAATTCAGTAAAAAAAGTGTCTTTATCTTATCATATTTTTTTACAGAAAGCGTACACAATTAACAATACAGGGACTACTTGACGAAGGGGGTGTGAGGTGCGGGGGTGAGCAGCGTGGGCAGCAGCAACAACAGCTGACCGAAGCGCTCGGGGGTGGCGGGTCGCGCGTGGGCCACGTGTCTGGCCAGCGCGAGCTGCGTGGCGTCCTGCAGCCGACACACACGTGCCGCCTCCTCGTGGCCCTTGGCAACACCTGCAGCAGACAGGTTGTCACAGGTTAATTTTGATATCAAATCAATGTCAAAGCAATAGGGGTCACAGCATCATAAATAATATTTACAATAACTATAATTTTATTAGGAAAATAGCATGCATTAAACTATACTTAATTAACTTATAATATACTAGCTATATTGAAAACTGTATCAAATCTCAATTAAATTTAATGTTTCTGCAGCTTTACTCAACCCCTTGTATGCAGGTAACTGTTCGAGCATGTGCATCAAAAGTCACCCTAATTTTTTCCAAAGTATATTTTAAGTGAATTAAGTTATATGTAGAGAGTAATTATAATTCTATGTGAGTGATGTCTAAATTGTTTATTTGTATATTGTCTGTAACACACACATGCAGAATCCGCTTCATCTTCAAGTTATATCAGTGGTTGGCATGACATAATTATATGTTAATGCATGTCTGCAAATTTACCTAATAAGTCTGCATGATTCATCATACATGCCAATAAACGTTTTCAATGTTTTCATTAGCCCCAAATTACGTTAGTGCGAGGTGCGAGGGAATTAAAAAATTGAACAAACTAATTGGCTAAGCGCGTCACGAACAATAGCATATGATCCTCTTTTACCATGAGTAAAATATAATTAATAATACACAATATATTACATATGCATATATAGCCAATTAGTGTAACATACAGAGTATTTGCACGTATAATAAAGCATCTCTTTTTCTCACTCTGGCTCCCTTTCTCTCAAAGTAAACGCGTACCAACAAAATAAATCAATGTCTCCCATCCTCACCAGTATAGTAAGTGAAGCTTACGAACAGGCCTTATATTTACTTACCAGTGGCTGCGCACGCGATACAGAGGGCCTCGAGGCATCCCAGCTCCACATGGTCCAGACAGAGCGTGCGGCACAGCTGCAGCACGCGGTGGAGCGCCGCGCTGGCCGGCCGGTCTTCGTCCCTCAAAGGTCGCAGCAGTCCCGCGCCAAGCTCGCCCGGCCAGCGGCAAGCCTGCAGCACCAACAAGCCGCCCCAGCACGCTCCCAGGACCTGTATCATTTTTGTTTTGAGTAAGACAGTCGACAAAAACAGCTTATCAGTTGCTCAATGCCACAACAATTACATCAAGATAATATATATATATATATATATATATATATATATATATATATGTTATATATATTAAAGCCTATAATTAATATAATAAGTATTATAGAATTATAGTGGCTCAAAGCCCTATAATGTCCCCTAGTATTCCTCAGGCTTTGGATATCACTTTGGTTCATTGATAACGTGTAGAGGTCCGTCCTGGTTGAGGTTTTCCACGATTCCCTCAGTCTCAAATCAGTGAATGCTGAGACGCGTAACAGGCCGTGGCCACCATCTCTTCCCTCCCTTATTACACCCTCTCGATCTCCAAGCTCATATAAGGGGTGTGTATCTTTTTGTAAAAACAATTATATATGAATAAAAAATAAATATTAAAATAAAAAAAAATTATTTGAAAATACTAAAAAGGTAACTTCTTCTTTCCTCAACAAAGTCTAATGTCAAAAGGTATTTAACTTTTATCTCCATTATTCATATGGTAGCATAACTGTTTTTCGATGTGGCATTAAGGTTTTTCATGAAAATCTATCACTATTAAATCACATAGACAAAATTTTAGAAGAAAAAGTTAACTGACACAAGACTTTGGTCTGCTATATACCACGACGTTATAATTCAGTCCTGCATGCGAGTAGTTCAACAATATTTACAACACAAAGGGCGCTCTCAACATACTCATGAGTTACCAGAAGGTCTCACCTCGTCCTGACGACTGGTGCTCATGGGAGCCAGCAGGTCACTG
Source organism: Siphlonurus alternatus (assembly GCA_949825025.1). NCBI lineage: Eukaryota > Metazoa > Arthropoda > Insecta > Ephemeroptera > Siphlonuridae > Siphlonurus > Siphlonurus alternatus. Next base: position 41,843,901 of record OX463779.1, read on the forward strand.
TAGCGCGCCTGGCGGACCGTGGCCAGCATCACCTGAGATGCCATCTCGTGACACAGCTCCTGCACTGTTGCACAACAATAACATTTTCCTTAATTCAAGCATAATAAACAATGTTAAATCATCAGTTTATTGAAAATATAAATTTATTTTAATATCAAATCACATCAAGTTATTAATAAGCATCATCAATAATGAAATTCCATTTCTAGTTTCTTTTAAAAAAAGGTATTTTTTTAATACTTATAATATAAATGAAACAAGAAAAAGTATTAGACAAAATTATATCAAGCTTAAACACTTTAAATTAATTTAGAAAAATATAATATCAATATGAACGCATGCAGCATTTTGGGGGGGGGGGGTGCACTTTGTACCATAATTCATGGTATCTTTATTGCTTTTCGATTATATTCACAATATTAAGAAGGTACAGCAGCTCTTTTTAACCAAGATATCATGTCATAACAACAAGATTTCAATGACTGACGTTTCTTCCAGAAAACTACCATCTTAATTACTCCACATGGCATCTCACCTGAGTGCAGGAAGGGCGGCGGCGGCAGCAAGGGGGGAGGTCTGGGGAAGGAGCCTGGCACGAGCTGCCAGTGCTGCAGAGCGGAGGTGGGCGCGAAACCGACCTTCCTCGCCATGACCCCCCCAGGACGCACTCTCAGGAACGGACTGGACTGCTCGCAGTGGTTCTTCAGTGCCAACTGAAGTCAGGGTAGACAGTACAACACGTTAATGTTTATTTTATTGATACACCAGAGTTCAAGTCCGCACCGTCATATCCAAAACTGCAGGAAGTGTACAAGTGTACGTAAAAGATTTAAATATATATGTAATTTATTTTTCTTTAATGTGAGAGTCAGAAATTTAATGTTTTAAATAAATCTCCCATTGTGCTTAAAAAATTAACATTGTGGCTTAAAATTTAGAAATTGTATCCACCATGCAAGCACAATCGCATTATATTGCAAATCTCTCTCCAAAATATAATTTACTGTAGACACTGTCGCTATTCTTGGTGAATTTTCATAGGGTGATATCCAGCGAGGCTTGTCGAAAAAAGCACACTTGCCGCTTCTGTGTTGCCGATTTCTATTCAGTATCAGTAATCCTAACACTACCATATACCTATGATATGTACCGTGATCAGATTACTTGTCATTTTATTTGTACCATCGTCAGTCACTGCTAGATATTTTGAACACTGACTGATCCCAAACCTGCAAGTCTAAGATAAAATTCTGACTTCACCTGTAAGTATATAGGTAGACGATCCACACACCTCTTTCTGCGGACCCTAGACCACGTTGCCAGACTCACCAGAGGTTGTTGCTGGGTACCTCGGAGGGCACCGAGCGCGGGGTGGTCTGGCGGCGAGGAGAGCCTCGATCCCGCAGTGGTGGCTCCCGCGTGTCCCGTGGAAGTCGAGGAACGGGACTTGGAGCCCGGCTTACGAGGACCTCGCTCCTCTTGCACCGCTGAACAACAACAGACAAACAGTAAAGTATACAGTACACTTTTAATCTCTTTATATTTGAACTACATCATTGAAAAGCTTCAAATGTCACATAATACATCACTATATTGTAGGCATAAAGTTTTTTATTGGAAAATCAAATTAATATATTTTTCATTCAAATTCTATGCTACAAAAAAATCTCGAATATTTTTTATGTCGTGTAAAGTGACGCTCAAGTCTTGTCCTTCATTAGGACCCTCGGAAAAAAAAATAAAAAAAAAGCAGATACCGCTGGGTTAAAGGATTTAAAAGAGCACGGTAGAGTATTTCGTCACGCGCAGTTCACGTTGACTGCAGGAGAGAATTTTATTGTCTCTTCAGTGTTGACGCTTCTCAAAATACATTGATTGATACCGAGTCTACTTGGTTTTAGATTTTTTTTTTTCTTTTTGCATTTCATGCATTTTTTAAAAACCTATAAGACAACCACAACCAGAAAATTTTGAGCCTTTTTTTATATTATCTGCAAGTGGTACATATTATATGGAATGATACCTCTGCATGTATCATTAATATAATTATCAAATTTTAAGTAATCAGTGTAATCACTTATATAATTAAGCCATTGTAATGTATACTAAAGAATTTATTATTATTATAAGAACGTTGTTTTATAATTCATTATTATTATTGTATCATTTATTAAAAGAATACACAGTTTACACACTATTTTAGCAAAGAAAAAAGTGCCGCGCCCGGACGCTCTAAGGTCTCAAGCCATTTCATAATAAACGTGAAATATTGCAGCTTTGAAATAATTGCGCTTGTATACTTTTACTTTAATTAGCGATGTCCGCCAGTAATCGCTAAATGCGCCTTCATATCAATTTTATATAATTAACTACTCACCCGCTCGGTTCATGTGCACGGCGAAGCAGCGCTGCAGCCGGCAGGACGGACACCAGTTCCTGCGTGCCTTGTCGATCACACACCGACCCTTGCCGGCTGTTGGGACACACAAAGATGGCTCCAGTACTTATAATATATCCGAAACTTAAGTGGCAACTCAATGTGATGTCTCTCTATGCTTCTGACTAATTTGATTTTAATACGTACGACATCATTGTGAGATCTCAGAATTATGATTTTCATAATAAAAAACTGATTATAACACCCAAATATCAACCTTTATTAGTCTCTAAACTGTTCATATAATGTTTCCTAACAATTGAATACACCAGTAGAAGATATTTTAACAAGCTTTTCGAAAAGAAAAAAAAAGCATGCATTTTCAAGTTTAGCATGCATGCAGGAAATAAAAAAGGGAATATTTTTATGTGTATTATTTTTATTTTGTTTATTTATTGAATCCAATACAGTTTTTTTCATATTTAGGATGCATTATAAGTGTAGTACATTCCAGCTTAAAGGATCATGTCTGCATGGTTTAGCAACTATATGACGAAAACATACTCTGAATTTCAGGTCTGAATATAGACACAAATAGAGCTTATTATGAAACCAACGAAACACCTAACTCATTATTGTGACTCGCCAGGCAGTTTTCAACTCTGTGACGACCCTGCCATGACATTATCAGATCATATAGATAACCATGGCAGAGAGTTTATGTTGCCCGTAAACTCACTGAGACTCACCAATGCACGTGTAGATTAGACGGCGACGAACGCTGCGTTTGAAGAAACACGAGCAGCCGTCGCAGCAAAAAACACCGTAGTGTTTTCCGTAAGATTTGTCACCGCACACTCGGCACGGCACGGGCACGGGCAGGGTTCGACCTGAATCACAGTAATTAATTGTATTAGTGGACATAATTATATTTTATTAATATCAAAATAATAATAATTAATAAATATATAATCAATTAATACTTAAAATTATATTAAAATTAATAAGCTATAATTATTATAAGATTTTGCTCAAGGCGTTCTGTATATTTTGTAATTTCATCTCTCCGTGAGGTTAGGCAACTTGTTTATCATCAGAACGGAGCAGATTGCATATCCGGCAGGGGCAAGATGGCGTTGGGAGGTGAACGCTATCTCATATAATAAGCCTAACCGTTTAGTATGTTTATTCAGTGATTTATTAGGAAAATCAGAACAGTGAAGTTTAGCCTCATGACGAGAGAGCATGTAGATAGAAATTTTATTTTCGTGGGCGGAGAAAAAAATTGTAATGAACAATGGCCATAAAAAAATTCGTTTTAAAAAATTATGAATTGAATTCTAAACCATTCTATACAAGAGAAAGAATACAAGTTTCAAATTTATTTATTTAGCAGTCCGCCAAATGAAGGCAATACCGTCAGTAATATATTGTTCGAACAATATCTCGACGCTTTATATCAGAGGAACAGAAGACAAAGCTTTCGTTATCCCTATCTCATTTATGAACGCTTTAAATCCAGTACGGTAGGGTTTGATGATTTGAAATTTTGGGGGAGGTGACAGAAGTGATTCATTACCGAATAATTTAATTTGGTCAGAAATGGTGCAGGGATAATTAAAGTTTTATCTGAAGCTGTACATTGATTTCTCCAAAAAAAGGAATTTATTTTAATAATATATTAAAGAAATTATAAAATGAATATATTCAATTAATATATTTTAAAATTTGAACTATAAAATCATATCGTTCGCGCGTGTGTCTGCGCCTAAGTTTCACTCACCCATGTCTAAAAGGTCGGAGCCGACTGTGAGCGGAGGTCGTGGACTGTTGGTGACCGGGGGAGGGGCGAGGAGCTTGTGTGTCCACCTGACCCCTCGAGGGGGCGGGGAAAATCATTTCACGTCCGAGGTGGTGCTTATTCACTGTGACAAGCCATCATCGTTTGTAGAATTATTGTTAAGAGAGACACATCAAGTGTCATGAATTGTTAATGTGTTATTGTATACAATGATGTATGAGATGGCAATTTGAGGTAACAAATTGAAAATAATTTGAAATTTTAATCCCCTCCTATTATAGGAACAAGTATAAAATGTATTAAAAATGTATTGTTGTTACAGATTTAAAGAATCATGAAGCAATCTATCAAATTTTATATTTTTTAGATCTATATAGTAATATAAGTAATCTCTATCTTTCTGTCGATCTCTAATTAAAACAAAACTACATTTTTGAACGATTAGAATAAAATTAAATTATATACCACGACACTATTTTTGATACTTTTAATTTTCCATAAGATTGTTGTAATAAATTATAACTTGCAGCTGGCTATTTGTGAGAAATATAAGGAAGGAAATTAATTAATTCTAAAAGTTATGATTATATGATATTAAAATAAAAAGCGATCTGGTTTGTCACTTATATTAAATTAACTCTGCATTTAAAATTTTAACTAAAAGCTAAACTACAGCCTTTTTAAAACATTCATTTTTATTTAAATACTATCCGTGTCATACAATCATTTATCAATAAAATGAAAATCTATACGTGTGTTATCAGTTAATTTTTCAACGAATTTGCTTTCAATTATTAAATTTGTGCCCATGATTGTATTATAAAATTATTTATTCATCCATTTTAGAAACAAATTTTAAGCCATCATAACATTTATGACAGTATAAAAGCATTTAATGTTCTTCTTTGATAATGCATTATAATTTTGTATCTGTAGCTAAGAAATAATGTGGCAAACTTGTCAAATGTGAATGGTAAATATACACTTGAATGTGCCACCTTTGTTGCTTTACATTTGATGTTGATCGAATCACACCTGCAGCTCTGTGATTGGTGCGCGAAGTTTACATCTTTAATGACAAGTGTGACCGGCACGTGCCATTGGGGCTAGCGTCATGTATGTTTAATAACATCGAGCAAACATCGTCGTGCCGGCTTTTGTGATTGGTCAGTCTGTACTTAACCATGACGTCATGAATTATTTAGTAGATCAAGAGGAAAATCAGTATAAAAATCATAACAGAACATTTTAACACGATCATGTTTATTTTTATTTAATGGTAAAAACATTGTACAAATACAGCAGTAAAAGCAAACAATTTCAAGATATACAATATATCATTTATTCTATAATAACAATAAAAAAACCGTTTATAAACAAAAACGAAAACAGGAAAAATAATAATCTACGTTGATTTTTCTAAATCTCTTAAAAAGTTATTTAATTCATCAAGTGATGTTTTTGCTACATTTGATAGCCTTCCTTCTGGTAAATTTGGTGATTCAAATCGAAGTACTCGAACTGCTCGTTCCAATAATAGTTTTGCCGCCTTACATTCTGACAGCAATACTGCAGGGTTTCCATTTCGTCTTGCTAATTTTAGCCTAACTGAATGCATCTCAACGCAAAGAACAGCCTCATAGACTGCAAGTCTTGCACTACCAGGATCTAGACGCTCTGTCACGCTAAGCAATTCCTCACACAACATTAATTTTCGACGTTCTTCAGCTTCTGAGCTATCCGTAGCTCCTCTGGCTAACAATTGTACAAGCGAGTGTTTCACTGCGTATTGATGGTAATGTTGAGGATGAGTCAGCTGACTCAATTTCTCCAATAAGCTCTCAAGACTCTGTACGTCAGCCTGTGACAAAACTCGATCTACCTCATCTCCTAAACGTAAAGCAAGCTCAGATACTTGAAATGAAGATAATGATGCCTTACACTCCTTACATATCCATTCTCCTTTATCATTTAATGGATTTTCAGGTAGTAATACACCATTACTACAATTACCTACACATTTGATAGCACTAAAATAAGTACCAAATTCTGTTGGATCTGAGCAACGTTCACATTTACACATAAAATATTTATTATGTTTTAAATGATCTCTACGTGCTTGTGTTCCCCATAATGCATGTGTATACATTGTTTTGATATGTTCTCCACGGGGTATTGGTAATGCAGATGTTACAGTTAACTTTAAGTTATCATCAAATACCATTCTAACATTTGGTACGCAACAATGTTCTAGTAAACTTGCAGTTGGATATAATGCTTGTACATCTGTTGTATCAGATAAACGTACTTCAAGAGCATTTACATCTAATACTCCACATAATCTATGTAAAGTTGTTTCTGATACATCCCATCTTTGTGGATCCCAATTACTCAAACCTACAAAATTACGTAAAAATCCTACAACACGTATTTTATTTTCATCATAAATTTCAGTGCCTTTACGTTTATCTTCATGGGCCTCCATTTCGAGGATTTGCTTCCATCGACGAGGGCTTCGACGTTGTAAGAGGACACAACGGAGAACAGTGATGGACTCGTACGCGTGGTGAGTATCATCGTAGCACTCGAATTCTATTGGTGCGCATGCGCCTGCCAGAGCTGAGCATTCCACCCCGTGGTGCTCCAAGTTGTCCCGGCCCGGACATTTAACGGAGCACAGAGGCCACAGGCACTGAGGACATCGTGCCTTGGGGTTGGCGCTGTAGCAGCCGAGACACAACGGAATGGTGACCTGCTTGGGACCGACGATGATTGGCTGATCGCTGATGATGACATCACCAGGGTGAAGATCACGTGCCGCAGTCAGGTAACGCCCAAGGTCCTCCGAGGATTGTACCTACAGGAGGAAGTTGTTAATGGTATATCCATTTAGACCAGAAATGTTGCATTGGGCTAATTCTGAAGATAAATGTTTAATTTAATAATTTGTGAAAATTTGTAAAAAAAAAATGATGACAAAAAACATAAATATTTTAAATATAAAATTAATTTTATTATATCGTAATTCATTGCATCCATATTAATATAGTAACTGTTGTTCCATGTGATATTTAATGCAGCTCCCCCCTTTTTTTCTAAATTGTTCCTAAATTTTCATAATGATTAATGATTGTCAAAAAATTTAATAAATCAATTGTGATGGGCATATAAACTAAATATACCATGTATTTATGTCTCATGATAATAACTAATAACATTAATATCGCTAGTTAACGTTAAAAAATGAACAGGAATTTCGTTAAAAAATTATTTTGGGAGGGTAAACAAAGCTCAGATTGCCTATTATATTTTTCAACAACATATATAAAATAACTTTCTGAGAAGCCTGGAATTTCAAAGGTTAAGATCAGCCGGTATTACACGATACAATTATTCTAACTATTGAATACAATTTTTCCTTACAAGAAAATTTCATCTCTATACAAACAAATGGAGTTCAAATTTTCTTGTCAGGAAAAATTATATTCAATAGTAAGAAAAATTGTATCGTGTAGTAAGCCCGATTACACGATACAATTTCGCATACAATTTTTCCTTTCAAGAAAATTTCATCTCCATACAAACAAATGGGGTTCAAATTTTCTTGTAAGGAAAAATTGTATTCAATAGTTAGAGAAAAATTGTATCTTGTAATACCGCCTTTATACTTGAATTTAGACCAGAAATGTTGCATTGGGCTAATTCTGAGGATAAATGTTTGATTTGTTAAATATAGTCCGGATTGATATTGATTGATATTTGACATACCTCGAAGACGGGCGGCTTGCAGGACTGCTTGTGGTTCTTCCAGTCCTTCTTCTGGTGGTCGCGGCTGCAGTACATGGCCCCCTTGCAGGCGCCACATCGATGTTGGGCCGGTACGCCACACACGCTGCATACGCCCAGCGAGGTGGAATCGTGGTCACTCATCATCAACCTGAAAACAGGACACGTTATACCGATTAAACAGATCTGTTCGTAAACCCTGCCCAGTGTACGGGATCAGGACACCAAGAACTTTATACTCCTGATCTGTTTGTTGGCGTTTGCCACGTATTCTATATAGAGAGAGGCGTGTTGTTGTGAACTTTTTTGTGATGGCTAGACTGAATGCTCTTCTTATGAATTGCAAATCTGCACTTCTTTGTCTCTTGGAGCTACAGCGCCATCAAATGAGGCAGGAGTAAAGTTCGTGCTGTACTGAGGGGTACGTAGAAAATGTCTTAAAGGTTCAAGTCGCAGGCCATTTATATTTATGTTGAGGAAATTATTATATTGAGCGCGATTCACGAAGCAGTTAGCCAGGTTTCTAGCCACATTTAACTTAACCACGTTTAACTAGGTGGTTTATCACATGTAAAACAGGTATAGTTAACCGTGGTTAAGCTAAACGTGGTTAGAAACCTGGCTAGATTCTTCGTGAATCGCACCCATTATATTCTTAAACACTTCCCAGCTATATTGTACACTTTATGCACTCGATTAACCTTAATATATTTAAGTGTATGAGGAAATCAAGCGCAGAAGTGAAACTATAATATAACGGAAATATGTATTTTAGTAAATATATAAATAGTACAACAAATGTCATTCGTGTATAAACTCAAAAATATAATAAATAAAAATAAATACACATCAAAAAATATAAAAAAATCAATAGATTCAACTATTATATAATGTAACAAATCTGAGGTAATCCAACAAAACAGCTTAACCATTCACCAATAAGATGATTTAGCTTGAGCACAATAATTACATATTTATTAGGGTAACTTTTTCCAGCTTAATTACAAAGATATTACGCTAATGTATCAGATTACCGTCGAAATATTAGCCTCTAAACAACGACTATAACTTAATTTTTTTCTTGTTTGACGTGCCAGTAAAATAAATATAAATCTATATATTCTGTATATTTTTTCATTTATTGTATTTGTATATAAATAATATAAATAATACTTATATTTTTGATTTTGATATTTATTTTACATAAAAAAATTATACACCTTTTAATGCTAAAATGTTATTTATAAATAAAACATTATAAATAATTCTTCACATAAAATACCACGCACAAGTACACATAATACGCAGTTATTAAGAACAACTTATATTTATAAGTTCATAAAACTTATAAATATAAGTTAGCTATATGTAAAGATCTTCATCC